>JAPDNY010000012.1:33886375-36386375 GCA_029375565.1 Gekko gecko | reverse complement strand
AGCCCAGAGCTTACTTCATCTGAGGCATAAAGTGAATGCTCAGTCAGTATATATATATATATATATATATATATATATATATACACACACACACACATATACACACACACACACACACACATATACATACAAAGGGGGGGCAGAAAAAATGGTGAACAGTAAAGTTAAAAGGCCACAAGCAGTCGTTGTGGATCTTGCTCCATTCTTCCTTCTGGTGTTAACAAAAAGTTCTAGACTGAAGGTGTAGCAGCTTCCTCAGGATGGGGTGTGAATCCTGTAGCTTGGTAAGAGGAGACCTCTTTTGGGCCCAGGATCAATCCCCAGCATTTCCAGTAAAAAAAAAAATCACTCAGGTGATTGGATTGGGAAATATTTCTCTGCTTGAGACCCTGGAGGGCTGCTGCCCATCAGAGAAGACAGTAACAGGGCTTGATAGTTTTCCTTGGGAGTAAGGGATCTTCATATTGCTGTGTGCACCCCAGTCCCAAGCAATTAGAAGTTTCATGCTACTAGGTTTCACTTCCTTTGGGTAAGAGAGCATTGGGAACCCACACTACTATTTCCACAGAGGCGTAGGCAACAGATGGCAAAAGAGAAACCAATTGCACCCCAGATCCTCCCAAATCTCAGTCTGGCCCTCTGACTTACTTTTAAGTTCAAAAATAGTTTGTGCTATAAATATGGGCTCATGGGACTCTTGGGGGGAGATCCCATCTCCCCCTCCCACTTTTCACCTGGTGCAATTTCTGGGCTCTGCTGGAACCAAGAAATGACCACACAGGAGGTAGGTGTATTCCCTGCACTTGAGCAGAGAACAGTCTTTATTGAGGGGGGGTTAAAAACTCCAAATATATTTTTAAAGATATCATACTTTTCTGGAAACATGGAGGGTCTCCCAAATTATAGGGAAATCTTGAACCTTCTTACCTCCAGTCCAGGAGATAAGAAAGGTCCAATCCCTGATACTATGCCAGCACGTGCAGAATCTCACTTCTCTCCCACGCCCCTCCAGGAATGAGAGATGCCAAAGACCCACATGCTTCAGGAACACTTAAATCAGTATTCTGCCACCAGGATCTATTTAAGGATGTTCCCAACTCAGACAGGAGCATAGGTCCCACCTCCTGCCAGGTTTCTGGGAATTAATAACTTATCAGCTCTGGGCTAGAGCTGCAGATAATTAATTAACACACAGTAGTAGCTTTCTAGGCAAGCAGCGTAGACTACCAGGTCTAGACTTAGAGATCCAGTTGCAATACAGAACTCAAAATAGATGAGATTAATCTATATAAGATCTTTATTAAGCAAAACAATTATATGACAAGAGTCTTGCAAAGGTAGGAAAACAAAGAAATCTATAGCTTGACCAGCTCTTACTACACATAGAGGTATGGTATAGTTACCAGTCTTTCAGACTTCCCAAGTTATAGGGAAATCTGTTTAGTATTATTGTGGCCCCGATCCAGGGATTTAGATATCTGCAGATGGGCACCACACCTGGCTATTGTTGTTGTTCAGTCGCACAGTCGAGTCCGACTCTTCGCGACCCCATGGACCAGATTACGCCAGGCCCTCCTGTCTTCCGCTGTCTGCTGAAGTTTGCTCAGTTTCATGTTTGTTGCATCGATGACACTGTCTAACCATCTCATCCTTTGCCGTCCCCTTCTTCTTTGACCTTCAATCTTTCCCAGCATCAGGGTCTTCTCCAGTGAATGCTCCCTTCTCATTTGGTGGCCAAAGTATTTGAGCTTCAGCTTCAGGATCTGGCCTTCCAGGGAACAGTCAGGGTTGATTTCTTTTAGGATTGACTGATTTGATCTCCTTGCAGTCCAAGGGACTCTCAAGAGTCTTCTCCAGCACCATAGTTCAAAAGAATCTATTCTTCGGCACTCGGCCTTCCTTATAGTCCAACTCTCGCAGCCATACATTACTACGGGGAATACCATTGCTTTGACCATGCGGACTTTTGTTGGCAGGGTGATGTCTCTGCTTTTTATCATGCTGTTTAGGTTTGCCATCGCTTTCCTCCCAAGGAGCAGGCGTCTTTTAATTTCATGGCTGCAGTCACCATCTGCAGTGATCTGAGATCCTAGGAACGTGAAATCTGTCACTACTTCTACGACTTCCCCTTCTATTTGCCAAGGAGTGATGGGGCCAGATGCCATGATCTTAGTTTTTTTGATGTTGAGCTTCAAGCCCACTTTTGCGCTCTCCTCTTTCACCCTGAGCAAGAGGCTCTTTAGGTCCTCTTCACTTTCTGCCATCAGAGTGGTATCGTCTGCATATCTGAGGTTATTGATCTTTTCCCCAGCAATCTTAACTCCAGCTTGTGATTCATCCAGGCCAGCATTTCGCATGATGTACTCGGCATATAAATTAAATAAGCAAGGTGACAATATACATCCTTGTCGTACTCCTTTTCCTATGCTAAACCAATCAGTTGTTCCATATCCGGTTCTAACTGTTGTTTCTTGACCCTTATACAGGTTTCTCAGGAGACAGGTGAGGTGGTCTGGTACTCCCATCTCTTTAAGAACCTGCCATAATTTATTGTGATCCACACAATCAAAGGCTTTAGCATAGTCAATGAAGCAGAAGTAGATGTTTTTCTGGTACTCTCTTGCTTTCTCCATAATCCAGCGAATGTTGGCAATTTGATCTCTAGTTCCTCTACCTCTTCGAAACCCAGCTTGTACTTCTGGCAGTTCTCTATCCACGTACTGTTGGAGCCTAGCTTGTAGGATTTTGAGCATGACCTTGCTAGCGTGTGAAATGAGTGCAATTGTGCGATAGTTTGAACATTCCTTGACGTTGCCCTTCTTTGGGATTGGAATGTAAACTGACCTTTTCCAATCCTGTGGCCACTGTTGTGTTTTCCAAATTTGTTGGTAAATTGAGAGCAGCACTTTAACAGCATCTTCTTTTAAGACTTTGAATAACTCAGCTGGGATACCATCACCTCCACTAGCTTTGTTGTTAGTAATGCTTTCTAAGGCCCATTTAACTTCGCTTTCCAGGATGTCTGGCTCAAGGTCAGTGATTATACCATCGTGGTTGTCAAGGACATCGAGGTCCTTCTTGTATAGTTCTTCTGTGTATTCTTGCCATCTTTTCCTAATCTCTTCTGCTTCTGTTAGGTCCCTACCATTTTTGTCCTTTATCATGGCCAGCTTTGCATGGAACGTTCCCTTGATTTCTCCAATTTTCTTGAAGAGATTCAGTCCTCCCAATCTATTGTTTCCTCTATTACTCTGCATTGTTCATTCAGGAAAGCCTCCTTATCTCTCCTTGCTGTTCTCTGGAAATCTGCATTCAGTTGGGCAAATCTTTCCTTTTCCCCATTGCCTTTAGCTTTCCTTCTTTCCTCTGCTATGCGTAAAGCCTCATCAGACAGCCACTTTGCTTTTTTGCATTTCTTTTTCTTTGGGATGGCGGTGAGTGCTGCCTCCTTTACAATGTCACGGACCTCTGTCCATAGTTCTTCAGGCACTCTGTCTATCAAATCTAGTCCCTTAAACCTATTCTTCACCTCTACTGTATATTCATCGGGGATGCGATCTAGGTCAAATCTGAATGGCCTTGTGGTTTTCCCAACTTTCTTCAATTTAAGTCTGAATTTTGCAATGAGTAGCTCATGATCTGAGCCACAGTCAGCTCCAGGTCTTGTTTTTACTGACTGGATAGAGCTTCTCCATCTTTGACTGCAAATTATATAGTCAATCTGATTTCGGTGTTGCCCATCTGGTGATGTCCATGTGTAGAGACGCCTCTTAGGTTGTTGGAAAAGGGTGTTTGCTATGACCAGCGTGTTCTCTTGACAAAACTCTGTTAGCCTTTGCCCTGCTTCATTTTGTTCTCCAAGGCCAAACTTGTCTGTTATTCCAGTTACCTTTTGATTTCCTACTTTAGCATTCCAGTCCCCTATGATGATGCGGACATCATTTTTTGGTGTTAGTTCTACGAGCTGTTGTAGGTCTTTGTAGAACTGGTCCACTTCAGCCTCTTCTGCAGCAGTGGTTGGGGCATAGACTTGGATTACTGTGATATTGAATGGTTTGCCTTGGATTCGGACCGAGATCATTCTGTCATTTTTGAGATTGTATCCCAATACTGCCTTTCTCACTCTCTTGTTGACTATAAAGGCCACACCATTTTTTCTACGGGATTCCTGGCCACAGTAGTAGATATAATGGTCTTCTGAGTTAAATTCGCCCATTCCTGTCCACTTTAGTTCACTGATTCCCAAGATGTCAATGTTCATTCTTGCCATCTCATTTTTGACCACGTCAAGCTTACCTTGATTCATAGATCTTACATTCCAGGTTCCTATGCAGTATTGTTCTTTGCAGCATCGAACTTTCCTTTCACCGTCAGACACATCCACAACTGAGCGTCCTTTCGGCTTTGGCCCAGCCGCTTCACTCTTTCTGGGGTTACTCGTACTTGCCCTCTGCTCTTCCTCAGTAGCATATTGGACACCTTCCGACCTGAGGGGCTCATCTTCCGGCGTCATATCTTTTAGCCTTTTGTTACTGTCCATGGGGTTTTCTTGGCAAAGATACTGGAGTGGGTTGCCATTTCCTTCTCCAGGGGATCACGCTTGGTCTGAGTTCTCTGCTGTGGCCTGTCCATCCTGGGTGGCCCTCCACGGCATAGCCCACAGCCTCATCGAACCACGCAAGCCCCCTCGCCACGACAAGGCAGTGATCCATGAGGGAGCCTGGCTATTAGATATATACATTTCTTGGTTAGGATGTGGAATGGCATGGTATCTCATCAGCTTTCAGAAGCTAAGCAGGGTCACTACTTGGATGGGAGACCACCAAGGAAAGCCTTGTAGAGGAAGGCAGTGGCAAGCCCACCTCTTCTTTTCACTCACCTTGATAGCCCCTTGCTGGGATCCCTAGAAGTTGGTTGTAGCTTGACTGCACATACATATTTCTTAGCCCCTCATCTTTTCTGCATGGGGTCCCACTTGGTCCCTCTAAGCTGTGGAGTCCTGTGAGCAAAAATTCTATTTTCTGAGCTACCGGCATTAAAGTTGTGAACAGGCGATTTGGCTACTGCATAAATTAATCTGCTCTGGAGCCATCCTTCCTGACCTAAGACAAAAATGTGTGAGCCAGAGGGTAAAAAACCATGAGCTAGCTCACATTAACTCAGCTTAGAGGGAACACTGGTTCTGATAGAGGAGCTGGAGTAGCATGTTCTGGGAGAGACTTAGTCTGCTGCAGTCAAAATAGCAGAGAGTCTTGTGGTGCCTTAAAGGCTAATGGACACAGGTTGGATCCTATCTAACTTCCATGCATGGAAGTGCCCTGCCCTCCTCTGCGCTCCCAGGCAGTGCACAGTGCCCCCTGAGATGCTGTTCTTGAGGGATCAGGCCCCCCAGGAGCAACATGAGAGGGGAGGTTTGCCACAGAAGGGGGGAATTAGCTGCCCTCTTGCCCATGGGGATCGTTTTGATGGGATGTAGTCCATACTCTGGTGTCAGATTAGATAAAGCATGCTCTGCAGTTTTCTCTCTAAGCTGTGGAGTGCTGTGAGCAAAAATTATGTTTTGTGATCCAAAAGAGCTACTAGCATTAAAGTTATGATCAAGCCTACATTTGACTATTGCGCAAACTAGTTTTTTAGAAATAACAGCTGGTTCAAATCCCTTGCCGTGGAAGCTTGCTAGCTGATCTTGGGCCAGTTAAACACTCTCAGACTAGCCTACCTTACAAGGTTGTTGTGAGGGCAAAGCAAAGGACAGAGCAACAGTGTAAGCCACTTTGGGTCCTAATGGAAAGGTGGGGAATAAACAAAGTAAATAAATGTTACTGTTGCCAAATAAAACACTCTTGAAGATTAGAACTTGTCTCTGTAAATATATAAGACAGTACAGGTGCAGGTGTATCATTTGCTCTGTCTGATGTCATCCCCTGTTCTCAGCAGCAATCTTGAACATTTGAGCATTTTGACAGCCATGAGATTGCTCAAAGTGCTCTAGTCTGCCTTAATGTCCATGAGAGCAGGTCACCTAATGGAATATATGGTATTTTAAAGAATATTAAGTACCAAGTCACACTACAGACAAAAGTATAAAGGAATCCAAAAGAGATCTACAGAGAACCAAGAGTCACCCGAAAGGCAACATGATGCGTGGTGTGTATGCGAGGGTTTAGTGAGTGTCTGTTTTGATCCCTGCTATTGTCCGGCATGAGCTTCAGCCCTGTGTGTGAGGGGAGGGGCCAGGTAGTGGCTGTGGTGGAGGTGCCAGAAGCAAAGCAGCCTCCTGTAGGTAGGAGGTTTCGAGGCATCTTGACACAAACCTTTTCCTTTAATGTTCATGATAGCAAATGCTTGAAAGCCTTTTTTAAAAAAGCTTTTTCCTTCCTCCAGTGGCTGGCAAGTGGAGCAAGTATTCTTTGGCTCACCTTCGCTTCTAAGTTTCGTTGCCCTGCGCTTAGCCAAAAATCTGTGCACTGAGCGCTAAAAATCTGTGTGCCAGCACAGTTTAGTGGGAACACTGATGCTCTGTCCCATGAAATCTTAGTCGTAACAAGTTTGTTAGTTTTGAAAGTTGTCACAAGACTTTATTATTTTGGTGTGGCATAATGCTAAGAGGAGGAGCTGTGATCCAGAAGGAGCTTGGTTCCTATCTGAACTATGCTCCAAACGCTCTGGGTGGCTGAGGCAAGTGAGTCTTTCTCAACCACTTTCCTTAATTCTGTGATACAGGGATAATAACGCTGACTTACCTTGTAGGGTTGTTGTTCTAACAAGGAAAATGTAGGTGGAGTGCCTTGAACCCTATTCAACTCAGTTTAATTTCACACAAAGAAAGGATTGCTGGATACTTCACAGACTGATAGTTGGCAGTAGAAGAGGCTGTGTAAAGAAGACCTTAATCCCCCAAAGCATCTCTGGCGGTATCTTCTTTAGTAGTGTCCAAAGTGGATACGTAACCGTCCTGTCCAGGTCTTAAGTGCATTGGGAGTATTAACAGCTTTGTGGGGACTTTAGAACACAGCTGGTGGTGGTGGGAAAAGCGGGTGCGGGAAAGTGAGTGAATTTAGTCAACAGAGACTTTTAAAAAAACATTTGTGATAATTAACTTTAATTAATTTTCTGATAATTAACTTTTCTCTGACAAGTAGGTACTCCATGATGCAGTGGTTTAACCAGTCATTAAAATGTCCTAAGCTACTTTTAAAGAGCAAATTTACAGGAATGGAACAAAAATCATGCCCCTCAAGGGGCTTTTAGAACCTCTGACAAGGATTCAAGGTAACTTGCATAATAATACAAACTGTGTAAAGTGCGGTCTCGCAAAGATTGGTGTTGCCATAGGGAAGATTCAAACATGCAAAACCAATCTATGGTGTGGTGGAACCGTCCTGCTCAGGCCTGTAGGCCCTGTTCCACCCTGCCTTCCAAGGTTTTCCCAACACCTTCTCTCTTAGGTAGCCACTGCCACCACCTGACCTTTGTAAAGAATTGCCCACTGGGAGGATCAGGACCCCCAGCTTTCCTTCCAAGTTTTGAGGTCTTGCCTTTGTGTCTCCTGCTGCCCAGCTCTTGGTCATCATAGGGACCATTTAGGAGAAGGAGGAGGAGACTGGATTTATACCCCACCCTTCACTCGGAGTCTCAGAGGGGCTTACAAACTCCTTTCCCTTCCCCTCCCCAAAACAGGCACCCTGTGAGGTAGGTGAGGCTGAGAGAGCTCTTTCAAGAACTGCTCTTTCAAGAACAACTCTGAAAGAACTATGGCTTGCCCAAGGTCATCCAGCAGCTGCAAGTGGAGGAGTGGGGAATCAAATCCAGTTCTCTCAGATTAGAGTCCACGCACTCAACCACTACACCAAACTGGCTTCATTTGCTGCCTTGTGTGCCCCTAGAAGAATAGCCACTTACCAACTGCCTTCCTTCCTCCCGGCGCTCCTTTTAAAGTAGCATTTCTGAGACGGTGGAGGTCTGTGTGGTACAGAGAACCACTCGCAGCATTAAAAGTTATAAAGTATTTATTAAAAAGAAAATGTTCACAAGCATATTTTTAGCACAGCACCAGATTAAGAAAGGGATATAAAAGAAATGGGTAAAATTCAATTCCTCTGTCCCTCTCTCTATACATGCCCTATCAGTTGTTAAAATATAGGACAGGCTCCTTAGATTAGGATGTTATATATCTCTACAGAGTTGCCATAACCTTTCAGCTTCTTTCAGCTCTTCAGGCCAGCACATGATTAATGGCTGCCTCTTCCAGACCTCAGTTAAGAGTTCTGTCTGCTCTGATGGACTCTATACAAAAGAAACCTTCCTCCTTGCTTCCAGGAGTTTTATCACCTCTCTTTTCCCCACCCACTGACCAGGTTAGGCCAGGTCAGAGAAGCTTCTCCTGGAGATTCTTCAGGAATTCCTTCCTGAAGTCTCTCATATTTAATTCCTCCAGTTCTCTTTTCCCTGCTTGAAGGGGGGGGGAGCTTGACCATCTCATTGTCTAGACCTATTAGCATTTGTATGAAGGTGGGCTGAGATAAGTCTGGAAAGCAGTTTCCCCCCACAGCCAATTCTCTGCCGAGAGAGAGAGAGAGAGAGAGAGAGAGAGAGAGAGAGAGAGAGAGAGAGAGAGAGAGAGAGAGAGAGAGAGAGAGACTTTTAAAACTCAGAGTGAAGGTTTTACACAAACCTCTAAAGAAAAAATGCATTCACACATGGTATTGCTCTTCTAGGACTCTACCACTTTAGAACTTAGGGGTATGTGGAGTTTGATGGCGCATTGGAATGCTTCCCTGCATGGATAAACTTCCTACATGCTAAATGCTTGCATGTCAGGTTGAAAGGTCTTATACTAGCCTTCTCCAAAATATAATAGATTTCCATATACAGGCTTGCTTTTTTTTAATGTGGAGGGAATTATTAAAACCTGTTCTCCCCCTTACATTCTGAAGTGGTACAGTTCTAGGAAGGACCATGCCCTGCTTATTTACATTAACTGTAAGAACAGTGGCATTAGGAAATTCCATGGATGATTTAGCCGAATGGCATTTAGTAGCTAGCACATCCCTAACAGATGGTTGTCTGAACTTTTCAAAAGTCTTTGTTAATCTGCTGGTGAGCTGCCGTTGCAACTTTCCTATATGTACAGTTTATGATTATTCCATCTTGTCCCGTCCTTATTGGATGAAGTGAACACAGGCTGCTTCTGCCATGGTAGATGTTCCTAGTATAAACAGATATTCCGAGTTACTGATGTTTTTATTGTGAGTTTTGGAAACTTTGGGAGGGGGGGCATGTTGGCAAGCCCAAAGTTAGTGGTGGTAGGAAAATCACTGGAGAAATCCAAAGTTCTTTTTGTGCAAATTAAGTTTGATGTCCAAAGACAATTTTTTTTAAACCCTAGCTGGTAAATCTCCATATCAGCAGGAATGTCTGGTTTGCAGGCAGAAGTTTTCAGTCCCTGCTGTCTTCTGATAGCAGCAGGAGTCAGGGAGCCCTTCTTCTGCCTGAGACTCAGAGTAGACCATACTGACTAGCTGGATCTCAGTGATCTCAGGCCAGTCGATTTCAGAATACGTGCCTGGGTTTCTTCCATGCTCACTGAGTTCCTGCATGAGATGATCAGTGTGGGGTGGGAGGGGGAGGGAATCCAGCTTGCCTAAAGCAATTACCTTCTAAAAAGCACCGCTGCACGGGGACTGTTAGGAGAGTGTGCCCTATGCATGCTGAGACCAACACGGCAGACCATTTTGCTTGGCTCCCAGGGCCAGATTTCTGCCCAAGCAACCAAGGTGCTGGCCGCAGTGTGGGAGAAGGCAACAGGCATGACTTACGCCCACCATCCAGGCCAGCACAAGCACCAACCGAATTCAAGGCAAATCCCTGAGATGCTAACAATGCCTCAGGGGCTTGGTTATTGTAAAGCATGCCTGTCCATGTACAGTTCTCACCACCACCGCCCATCTGCTTAGGTAAATGTTGCTTTTTTACACTTGGACCTACCCCTGCGGTAGGGGCCATTCTGAATTCACAGAGACCCTAAAGACTTGGCCTGTTCTACAGGTGAACACTTTCCAGAATCCTTTGGTGCACATGTGGATTTCATGACAAGATAAGTGTTCCTTAGCAGACAAGCCAAGGGGGGAAATGTTCTTTGAAGGTGGAAAACCTGAAGACCAGCCTTGACTAGGCCTCCTAAGGAGGAGCCAGTTCTGCCTTCTAGTTGCTTTGAAACAGAAATGCTAACTTTCAAAGTAAGATAAGCTCTCTTGCAAAATTGCCATGACGATGCCATTTCGCTTCAGAAAATTGTCTAGGCAGCAGTCGTGATGGACAGGAGGAAGCACAATGAGCATATTAATTCTCAATCATTCATGCTTTTGAGAGCTGCTCTCTGAAATGAGAACCTGTTTTACGGCTATGAGACAATGCTACAGTCAGATCAAGGGAATGAATTCTTAAACCACCAATAAACCACTTCGTTCAAATCAGGCTATAGTCCTGGGTGGGGTGGGGAAGAACAGCAGCCAGGTCCTTCTTGTCCTATATGTCATTATAACATGGTTATTGGTGCAGCCAATTTACAGTGGAGGGCTGGGCAAGTTCCTTCAGTCTAAGCTCTTTCACTTCCTGGAGTAATTCTGCATAGGATTGCTCTGTTAAGTATGTTAATCTCCCTATATTATAAAAGCCAAGTGGTGGTGGCACTTCTCTAGAACATTCCACACGCTCCAGAATTGGTTGGCGCCCTGATGTGCCACTCACAGCACGTCTATTTCCATTGGCTGTGTTGCTGCCTCCATTGGTGTGGTCCTGCCCACGGAGGCTGCAACCAGTGTTTTGGCCTCACTTCCCTTCGACCTGCCAGATGCGCCGGATGCTCCAGTGGCGAAGGGGCCTGTCCCGTCGCTCCTCTGCTAAGCAGGGGGACAAGGTTGCAGGCCTTGGCCCACCAGGATGCCCATGGTGGGGCGGATGAGCCCAGGCAGCTTGGCCCACCGGGGCCTTGACCACATGGGGGGAGGAATGAGGCCAGGCAGCTTCGCCAAGCGGGGCGGCAGGGAAGGAGATGGGGGCCCGTGGCCGGCTGCCCCAGCTGGTGCTCATTGCAGGGAGAGGGACGAGCCCAACCACCTTTGCCCACCGGGGCCTCAATTGAGCAGGGGTGGGGGGAGGGACGAGGCCAGACGCCTTGGCCCACCGGGACCTGGACCACATGGGGGAGCGGCAGCTTTGCCGCGACTGGGTGGGTGGGAAGGAGATGGTGGTCCATGGCTGATCTGGTGGGGTGGCGGGGAGAGAGACAAGGCCAGGCAGCTTGGCACTCTGGGATCTTGACCGCGTGGGGAGCAAGGACGAGGCCAGCCAGCTTCGCCAGGCCGGGGGGGAAGGAGATGGCGGACCGTAGACAGACAGCCAGGCTGGCGCCCATTGTGGGGAGAGGGACGAGCCTGGGCAGCTCGATCGGGTGGGGGTGGCGGGGGGAAGGATGAGGCCAGGAGCCTTGGCCCTCTGGGGTTTCGATCGTACTGGGGGGGTGGGGAGCTTCGACAGGGGGGCCGGGGATGGAGACAGCTGCCCTGCCCGGACAGCCAAGCTAGCGTCCATTGTCTTCAGTCCCACAACAGGCCTTCTTCCTAGTATTCAATATATTACCATTGGTTATTTTAAAGTAATTTGATTTGCCTGTATTTGTATTGTGGAAAATTTAACTTGGAAGCTGTCTTTAGAGTGAATGTAACTGAAAGCACAACATGCAGTCCAAAAAGGAAAAGGAAAAGGTCTTTTAGCACCTGGGTCATTTTCTTGCAAAAGTCCTCTGTTGCAGTTTTTCAGACAAATTTTAAATCATGCGAGGAGTCTAGGAGGAAAGGGTTAAATATACTGTCCCTAGCAGTCCTTCCCTGATCTTCAAAACAGCTGCCTGGGGCTGCAGATTAGCATTTAAAACTCTCAGAAGTCCAGAAACATGAATCTTTCATGTCAAATCTGGTTCAGCCCTTATTTTAATATATGTGCTTCTGAGTTAAAGCTAACTCTTGTCAGATGTACCATGAGATGCATCATCTGATTCCATCAGATGTCTTTTTGGTTTTTTGAGGCATCAAATATGCACAGTTGTGCTGGAATATGCAATGTCATCTTTGTAAGAGTTTTATACAGTTGGGTTGTATTGTTATTCCCGTATTACAGAAGGCTGGAGGGGGAGAGAGTGAGGCCAAAAGGAAGGTGTCTTGCAGGCTCACAGCTGCATTGAGATTTGAACTGTGGACTTCCTGGGTCCCTGTTTACTATGCTGCTCCAGCTCTTAATCCAAGCAGCCAAAATCTAATTAAAAATGCATCCGTAATGCAAAGCCCTGTTAGAGCTGGCTTCATTTGGAATAATTATTCCAAAACCATTTATTTCTGAAGTTAATCAGCAACAATTCTGTAACTGCACATTTGAGTGGGATGGATCCTCCTCCACTTTCCCTTGATGGAAATATAGGTTTGCTGCTTCTAAATCATCTATCCCTACTGGCATAAGTTCAACACCGATAAGAAAAGCGCCAGTGGGTCAGACCAGTAGTCTGTCTAGTCCTACATCCTCTTGCACACAGTGGACAACCAGCCTGCCTTGAAGGGCCAACGAACAGGGCATAGAGACCTTCTTCCCCTGATGTGGCCACCTTGCACTGGTATTTAGAAGTTTGCTGCCTCTGTATATGGATGTTCCCTTTAGTTGCTATGACTAGTAGCCATTCATGAACCTCTCCTCAATGGATCTGTCTAGTCCCCTATACTCACAGACATCACTATATTCTCTGGTTATGAATTCCACAATTTAATTAGTCATTGTCTGGCCTATATGCTGTAAAAGGAAGTAATGTCTTTTCAAGCACCTGCTACCTGAGATCCTTTGGAAATGTCAGGGACTGAGCTTGGAACATTCTACCTGTAAAAAAGCTCCTTGCCCCTTGCATAGCCCACAGTACCTGTGTGCCTTTGTTTACACGGGGCACCAACCAGTCCTGTTGGGCCTTTCCATTGCCCCTTACAAAATGAGAAAACACCCCCTTCCCCATGGCAGTGCATTGGAAGGGGAGACTGGCCATTTTTCAGGGAAGTATGTCTATTTGTCTTTTGATAGAGGAGTATCTCCAGGGTTTCCAGGAACACAGTTTGCAAACCATTTTTTGAGACCCCAAATCTGCCAGCAAAGTATATTTTGAGCAAAATTCAACAGCGGTTGTAATAGACACTATGACTGTGAGCACACGTGCAATTAGACTTGACATAGGTGCGAATGCCGGGTGGATTTAAAGGGTGCGATCAGACAACATCTGGGAAATGCCCCGCAGCCATCAGCAACCCATTCTGCTCCACTGCAGAAGCAGCGTTAAAAGACACCAGGGAAAATCTGGTAGTAAACGGGTTGCGATGGGCCATGGATGGACTTTCCCATGTCTGATTGCTCCACAGCACTCTCATGGCATCAAGATGGTCTGATCAGGCCACCCTGACTCCATGCCCTTGTCCGTCCCCCCCCCTTCGCAGTATGCACATCATCGCAAACTCCATAGGGAGCCCTCGGTGTGGAGGGGCGATTCATCAATCCCTCGGTTAAGCGCATGGGGGGGAGAGGGAACAACGCCCCTGACTCACCTGCAGTTGCGTCTAATCACACACTGACGGGCTGCGCCTGCAGCTTCAAAGGGAGGTGTGACCGTGCAACTGCGGGTCAAATTCCTCCAGAGGAAATAGCCTTGCTTCCCCCCATTTTTTCTGGCACGTGTGACCGCAACCTGTGTCCTAGCAGATGGTGATAGTGATGATAGTGTATTGGCAGAGCTGCAGTTTTTGGGCTCACGGCTTGTGTTTGGTGTCCAGCAGTATCTATTCCTTATTTTCGTCTCGGATTAGACATTGGCTGGGTATCAAAAAGTGTTTGTTCCATTGCCTTCAGATTCCCCGTTGACTCCTGTCATAGATGTAATGTAAGCTTTTTTACAAGTGTTGTAATTAAAAAAGGGGTAACTAAAATTAAAAAAAGATTCCACACTGACTATTCCAGAGTGATGCTTGACTTGTCTGTTCCGCTGCTCCATCCTCTTGTTCTTAGGGATGCGTTTCTGCTTTTCATAACAATCACAAATCAAATTAGACCTCTTAAGGGAGAAAACCTACAAGCTGGATCCCACTAGCTTTTCTGCTGCTGAAAAGGGAAGACAAAGTCCTCTTTGACCACTCAAAGAGTCTATGTTGGTTGTCATGGGACCTGCATGTTCAAAACCCATGTGGAAATAAAAACGTGGAACCTCTCCCAAAAATTTTTTAAGACAAGTAATGATCTTCATAGGAATATCTTAAATGTATTGAATATGTAAACATATACAGCAAAAGAATGTAGTGCACATCATAGAGTCACACAAACCACAGAATGATGATTTTTAAAGTAATACAATCCGAAATAATCCACAAGCACAAACCCTCCTAGGGGCAATAACAGTCCATAGAGAAAATACTGTCCAGCATACCCCAATGGTATTGCAAGTAATATTAAGGCCACTTTGAAGACAATCCTTCATCAAAGGGTAGTGAGTCAAGGTAGGTACAATGACCATGCACAAATCAAAATGCTATTTTGTATTAAGTGGAGTCCAAGGCCTCTTAGCAATTTCACAACTCAATGGTTTCAAATCAGATACAGTAAACAGTGACCAGTATACAAAGAATCATAAGCAATTAAAAACTTGAATAAAATACAGTAACATTCTTATGATAAAGTTTCTGGTCAAAGCTTCAACAGATGTGGTCTATTTTGCATTTGGGTTCCTGGATGGTAATACAGATCTGACCCACTGGAGGGGGAGGCTCAGTGAGGAGGGGGGACGCCTGCTGTCTCAACTAAAAGCCTGACAGAAGAGCTCCATCCTGCAGGCTGTGTGGGTCTGTAAGAGGTCCCGCAGGGCCCTGATCTCATTCCACCAGGTAAGGGCTCAAAAAACCCTGGCCCTAGTCAAGGCAAGATGGACGTCCCTGGGGCTGGGGACCACCAGAAGATGTTGGTTGGCAGATTGTAAAGCCCTTTGGGTCTCATAGAGGGAGAGGTGCTCTCACCGATATGCAGGCCTCTGGCCACATAGGGCTTTAAAGATAAGCAATTCCTTGAAACGGATCCAATACTCAATAGGCAGCCAGTGCAGTTCACACAGCACCAGGTGGATGTGTGTCTGCACAGACTATGAGGTTAACACCTGTGCTGCTGCATTCTGCACCAACTGAGGCTTCTGGAGCAGATTCAAGGGCAGCCCCACATAGAGAGAATTACAATAGTCCAATCTGGAAGTGACCACTGCATGGGTCACTGTAGTCAGGTCCCAAGGGTTGAGATATGGGGGCAACTGCTTGATCTTTCTCAGATGGAAAAAGGCAGATCTGGCAGTGGCAGCAACGTGGGCCTCCATAGTTAGTGAGGCGTCCAGGAACACTCCCAGGCTCTTCACCTTCAACGCTGGCACCGGTGGGAGTCTGATTTCCAATTCCAGTCCCCCGCAACCCAGGTGCAGGACCTCCGTCTTCATTGGATTCAACTTCAGTCTGCTCTGTTCTAACCATCCAGCCACAGCTTGTAGTGCCCTGTCCAGATTTTCTGGGGCAGAGTCCGGGTGGCCATTCATCAGTAGATAGAGCTGGATGTTGCTGAAATAATCTGGGCAAGGGGGTGCATGTAGATACTAAACAGCATCGGGGAGAGAATTGAACCCTGTAGCACACCACTTTCCAGCAGGTGTTGCTGAGATAATTCCCCCCTCCAGTGCCACCGTCTGTCCCCGACCTTGGAGAAAGGAGGTCATCCACTGCAGGGCAAGCCCCCTTATCCCCACATTGGCAAGGTGGTAGGTCAACAGATCATAGTCAACCATATTGAACACTTCCAACAAATCAAGAAGTATCAGCAGCACAGATCTGCCTCGATCCAGGTGTCTCCTAAGGGGACCAACACCGTCTCCGTCCCATGGGCAGGTTGAAAGCCGGACCGGAAGGGATCCAGTGTATTAGCATCCTCCAGGAAAGCCTGGAGCTGTGTTGCCACTGCCTTCTCCACTACCTTACCCAGAAATAAATAAGCAGAAATAAATTCCGTGAACAGGACAGAAAGGCAGCTGGGAATTTAGGTAATTGATCAACTGTTGAGAGCAACTGGATTTAATTTTACCTTTTGTGTGCAAAATGCATTAAGCCAGGCCTTAAGGTAGAGGAAGACAGCAGGAGCTTTGAGGGTAAGAGGTAATGGGGACTTCTCAGTCAATCGCATTGCTCAAAAGGAGACCTGAAGGAGACAAGTAGCAGGAAGTGTGTGTGTGTGTATGTGCAACAGACCATTTTCCCATCAAGTTCTTCAGTGGCAGCCTGATCTTTGGCACAGAACTGAGCCTCCTCCAGGAGGGAGAATGAAAGCCGGGGCTTACTCTGCATGACTGCCTGGATAATCCTTAAAAGGATTCCATTCCTGAAGGCATGTTCCCAAGCCCATCTTCTTATGTGAGCTCACAGACAAGGCCACCAGCCCTCCCAGGGCGGAGGTAAATAATTGCTGCTAAGATGATGCAGTAATCTGGACTCCCCCCGGTGAAGAGAAACTTGCCGATAACCCTTACTGGACTGCTGGTTCACACGGCTGCTACTGCTTTTCATCAGCAGGTGAATAATACTGTTGGCTGCATTCTGACACCTCAGTAAACACACTCCTCTCTTGCTGCTTCCCCTGATATAATACCGAATGCTCGAAAAGGCTGCAGAATGCCTCCAAATGCTTAACTCTCCCCTTTTTGAGGGTGCACACTCTTCTGCCCGGATGGCCTAATTGCACAGGTTGATAATGCTCCCCCACCAGCTCCTCGTTCTGCTATAAAGATGGTGGAGTAAACAAGCATTAAATGCCAGGAGCTGCCATTACCTCTCCTTCGGAGGGATGCCTGCCTGAGAACATCCAGCATCATTAACCAGAGCTGTATGCATGTCCAGGGGGTAGCGTGGAAGAATGTGGGATTGCTTTGCTGTGTTGAACAGTTTCAACTTTGGCAAAGTGGCTGCCTGGCATAATGGCATGCTGTACCCCCCCCAACTGTTTATGCCACTTGGGCTAGCCATGCCACAAAGTGGCCAGACAGAGTCTATGCCCTTTTCTGGAACTGGAGGGTCTGCAACAATGGCTCCACCCAGGCCCGTATTGCAGCCAGAAGTGGTCCATCCCATTGTGCCACCCCATTCCCTGACATGCATGGAGGGAGCTGGTGTTGCAACCCGTGGCTAGCTCTCCTCAAATGCACATTCTGGCTCTTTTGTCCCTCCCTCAGCGTCTGTGGCACCCTGCCCTCGCACACTGCTCCTCTCGGCTCTCCAGAGCGCAGCAGCTTTAGCCGGGCATGGCATTGATGTCTTGCCGTCCTGGCCACTCCCTCTCCAGTCTCCTCTCACAGGTTGCTGGAGCTGGGTCGCTACTGAGCAGCTGCCATCTCTGACTCTTTAACCCCTTCTCCCTCCGTTTGGACAGCGTCAGTGGCTTTGGCAGAGCAATGCAGCCACCTCAGCTGCTTACTGTCATCGGTCTCCATCTTGGCTTATTATGTGCAGGAATGAGCAGCTGAGGGGTGTAATAACCAGGGGCGTTTTGTGAAAGCATCTCTTGCTTTTTATGTGGCAAGAGAGGCGGTTAAAGAGGTCTTTGCTTGTGCTTCATCATGGGGTAAAATGGCTGAATGCACAGTTATGCATGCGGAAGGGGTGCTTGGGGGCTACAGTCATGATTATATGGAGAAATCTCCTGGGGGCTGATTTTAATACTAGGACCTTTGGTTGCTTTAGCTCTAGCCTATGCATTTCTAAGTTGTGCAGTCAGAACAGCCCTGAAACAAGCATTTTTACATAAGCAGTAGAATGAAGTGGGCACAAGGTCCTAAAGTGGTGGAATGGACTATACTACTTTTTGCGGCAGTGGGGCGCTCGTATTTCTGAAGGCTCCACTACATTTTTTTTTAAAAACCCTCTTTAGAGTAGAAAAAGATCCCAATAGAGAGAGGGCTGAGTGAGATTTTTTCTCCCTGTTGAGACAATTTTGTGCTTACGGGGTCCCCCCCCCCTTCCATTGAGAAATAGCATCCCTTACCTGTATTCCAAAGTGTTGCAGTCCATTCTTCCCCTGGAATATAAGAAGGTGCCTTACACAGAGTTGAACCACAGGTCTGTCTAGCTCAGTTTTGACCTCTGACTGACAATGGCTCCCCAAGGCCATTGGTCAAAGAAAAGTGTTTCTCTGTGATTGCAGTTCTGTCATTGGAGATGCCAGGGATTGAACCTGGGACCTTGTAGGTGCAAAGCATGTGCTTCATTGTTGAGCCCAGAGCTATTTTTGTGCAGGAACACACAGGAACGGAGTTCTGGCTGGCTCTTGAGTTGGCCACACCTAGCAGGAACTCATTAGCATAACAGACCACACCCAACAGCAGGAACGCATCAGGATTGGCTACTTTAGGGGTGTGTGGCCTAACATACAAATGAGTTCCTGCTACAAAAAAGCCCTGGGTTTTGACAACAAACAAGGAAAACAGAATAAGAAGCAAAGGTGGGTGTGGCTGGATGACCACACTTCTGGTAACATGGGGGTGTGACCTAATAGGCTAATAAGCTGTGCTGTCAGGGGTGTGGCCTAATATGCTAATGGATTTCAGCTGTTGGGTGTGGCCTATTATGCCAATGATTTCCTGCTGGGCTTTTTATACAAAAGAAGCCCTGGTTGAGCCACTAGGTTTCATTCTACTGCGGGAGTAGGCCGGACTGAAATGAGATTATTTGCATGATCCTTGTATTGCTGCAGCTTTAAAAAGAGTGTGGTGATCCCACAGAATCATAGCTCTCGATTGCCTGTTCAACAGATTTAATTCAGCGGCTAAGGCCAAGCTAGCCATTGATTAATTAAGATTTATTCCTTCCTGGTGGAATTGTAAACTGTGTCACGGGCATGTTGACTATTTTTTTTTGTCCTCTACTCAGCCCTCATTCATATTTTCCTGCTATCAGATCCAAGCAGTTTCTAGAGTGAGAGTTTCAATAATCTAGAATGATTATCACATTAATACTTGGCCACACTTGACCTTGCTAATTGCTCAAGAATGATTCTGAGAAGGCTGGCATAATTACCTGTATTAAGTGGTGCTGAAGCAGGTGAAGAAGCTGAATAATTAATAATAATTATAGTATGACAGTGTAGTATAGCCAGGAAATCCTAAGACTGCTTGGCAGCCAGAAGTTCTAGCTCTTTTAACATTATGCACCACTAGGTGGCAAGTTAGACTTATTTATAAGGGGTTTTAGAGGTGGTTTGCCATTGTTTGCCTCTGCATCATGACCCTGCTATTCCTTGGAGGTTGCCCATCCAAATACTAGTCACGGCTGACCCTGCTTAGCTTCCAAGATCTGACAAAATCTGGGCTATCTAGATCAGGGCTAAAGAACTTGAATGTGATGCATTTCACTAATGGATGCTAGGGAGGCAGCATGATGAAGGCTAGGATATGGCAGACCTGGTTTGAATTCTCACTCTGTCATGGAAGCTCTCTGGGTGACCTTGGGCCAGTCACATGCTGTGAGCCTAACATACCTTGCAGGATTGTTGTGAGGATAAAATGGAGGCGAGGAAAACAATGTAACAACTTGGGACAGAAGCTATTGGGTGACTCTGGGCAGAATGTATTTGGTACGAAGCTGAAAGGCGACACCATTGATTAATTAATTAGTACCTTAATACTGGTCTTGGAATGTGCTTCCTGCAGTACATTCAACAGGATATAGCTAATTTGGAAAAGAGTCAGAGGAAAGCTTTTGGGTATAGAGAGCCACTGTGGTGTAATGGTTTGAGTGCTGGACTACAGTCTGGGAAACCCAGGTCCAAATTCCTGCTCTGTCATGGAAACTTAATGGGTGACCTTGAGCCATTTATACCCTTTCAGCCTAACCCCTCAGGGATGTTGTGAGGGGAAAAATGGAGGAGAAGAGAATGATGAAAGCTACTTTGGGTCCCTGCTGGGGTGATAAATGAAGTATATATAAGGTATAAATGAAGTAAATACATCAATAAAAGAGTCCAGAAGCCCAGTCCCACTGGGTGCATTTAGCATATAAGGAAAACTGTTATGGAATCCTTGAGTCTTCTTGGGAGCATGTCAGAAAGAAGAGGGGAACAGGATTCCACAGACTTAATGAACAGGTATCCAGAGTATAGATGACAGTGTGCAGGGGAGGGGGGACTCAGCATGAAGACTCAGCAGCAGCTAATATATAACAGAGCTCTTTTTGTAGCAGGAACTCCTTTGCATATTAGGCGACACACCCCTAATGTAGCCAATCCTTCAAGAACTTAAAGCAGCCCCTGTAAGAAGAGACCCCCCTCTCTCTCTCTCTCTATGTATCGTCTATGTATCGCTCACTGTATGTATGTATGTATGTATGTATGTATGTATGTATGATGTTAGGGGGGAAATTCTAGGCTTATGAAATAATAGTAGCCATTAAGTTTTATCAGGAAGTTTTGGTAAGTGGCCATAATTAGGGAAACAGGCGAAGCAAAACTAAATGTGGATTTAGTGGCATTGGCACTACCCCCTGTGGTGTGATCACATTAAAGAAAGCTAAAGGCAAGACACAGTAGGAGATGCCAAAGAGGATTTGATTTAGAGAAACGGCACCTTCATTTCATCTCCTAAAGCTTACTGCACAGAGCTGTAAAAATAAGATTAGCTGAGACTGAAAGGGCACAAAGGTGTCCGGCATGGGACAGATAGACTTTATTTGGAAGAGGAGCTAAAAGCTTTCCTCTGAATGTACAACTCCATGGATTGAGCAGCAGCTTAGCCAAAGCTTTTTTGGGTTTTTGAATGGTTTTTAGAACAGCAAATACACACGGGGTATTACATGTGTATCCCCCCCTTTCTAAGGATAGCACAAATTGGTTATCCCCATTTTCCCCTCACAAGAAACCTGTGAAGTATAGTTGGGCTGAGAGACAGTGTCCTGGTTCACACATGCTGGAGAATAAGATGCATCACTTCAGACTGCAGGTATATAATCATGGAGGATCGTGTTTTGAAATGTTCCCCATTAGAATTTCCCAGCAAAGAGAACAGTGGCAAGGAAAGAGAGGTGGAAGAACTTTCTCCCTGCTCTGCTAATTTTCTGTCTGCTGGGAATTTTGTAGGCAAAGGGGCATTCAAAGCTAAAGCCCCACCCCCTGGAGTCTGAAGTATTGCATTCCATTCTGCCACCTCATTCTCCTGCATGTGTGAACCAGGCCAGCAACTGGGCCAGTGGTCACTTAGTTGAGCTCCATGGCTGCTGTGGGAACATCACCCAAGCCATCTCCCCAGTCTTAAATCCTACAGACTGTGGTATGCTGTTTGAGGAATCAAAAGTCAGTGTTGAAAAGGACCGGAGGTGGTTGTAGGGCACAGAAGAGAAGGGACAAGGTTTAGAAGAAGCAATAAGACTATTTTTAACTGTGTTTCTTGGCCTCAGAGAAGATGACACAGTAATGGAGAATGAATCCATTTGGGTCAGTGCAGAATGTATTTCCAGTTTTCCTACCAGACTTCTGAAATCAGGGCCTAGTTGTTACTGAGCTGAGCAAACTGTGTCTAGGCAGTTCCAATTCAGACCACAGGTGGGAGCTGACAGGCCTCTGTAAAAAAATAAATAAATCCAGATTTTAAAATTATGAGGAAGGCTGTAGCCTGCTTTCCCCCACCATCTGGGCATGCTAGTTGTCTGTACTAAGATATGTAAGATTTTTTTGTATCTGTGAGGAAAAGTTCTGTCATGAGAGCCCTCACCTGCAGTCTGAAGTGGTACAATCTAAGAACTAGGGATGCCAGCCTCCAGGTGGGGCCTGGGGATCCCCTGGAATTACAGCTCACCTCCAGACTACAGAGATCAGTTCCCCTGGACAAAATGGATGCTTTGGAGGGTGGATTGTATGGCACTGAGGTCCCTGTCCTCCCCAGGCTCCACCAAATCTCTAGGCATTTCCCAACCTGGATCTGGCAACCCTACTAAGAACAGTTACTAGCCCAAGTCTAGACACTGGCAGCTTAACAAGGGATGGTGACTTGAAACCACAACCTCCCAGCTACTGCTCATTGCCACTCTGCCCACTACACCTCCCAGAATCCAGAGCAGACAATGCTTTCCCTCCTTGTTCCCCAGCCATCTTTAAACACAAGCTGCATGTACCTAATAAGCCAGGCTTCTCAAACTCTCGTATATTGGGTATCTATGGCTCGTTGTGCTGTGTATAAAGGTGCAGGGGAACAAGCAAGAAAGGCATGTTAGGTGCTCCACCTCTTTGGTGGGATGACATAAGGGATGGGAATGTGGTAGAAGTTGCTGCCCCTTCCCCTAATCCTAGGGTTGCCAGCCCCCAAGTCCAGATGGGGGATTCTCCACTTTTGGGGGCATCTCCCAGCCGCCAGCCAGCTGACTGGCAGGGGAGATCCTGTCCCCAACCAGTGATGCCCCCACACAAAGTTGTCAATGTGATGACATCATGCAGAAATGATGTCATCATGCCAGGGACATCACACAGGGATGCTCTGGTTTGAGGACAAAACTCTATGGTTTGGGGGCAATTTTACCATAGAGTTTTGCCTTTAAAACGGAGCATCCCGTGTGACATCCCTGACATGATGATATCACTTCTGTGTGAGGTCATCGCGTTAGTAACATTGCCTGGTGATGTCACTGTTTGGTGGCAGAGCCCTTCCCCCTCCTGGAAGGCTCCCTTCTTCCCCCCAGTAGTGAGAGGTAAGCACTTTGCAACCCTACCTGATCTGCTGCCCAAATCCACTGCCTGCCCCCTTACTTTGCCTCACTGTAGAGCCAACCATGAGTCCAGCTTGGCTTGTTCACTGGAAGCTCTTTAACAGCCTCAGTAGGAATTCCTTCAGACTTCATCAGAAGCTATAGCTGAAACTTGCATTGCCAGATAGGGCTGTGATTAATAAATCACTGTGCCAAAGACAGATCCCAAGTTAGAATCCTTTTGGAATGATTGGCTTCCTCATGAAAATATTGACTGACAACTTGATAGCTCAGCTCTCAAGGTTGCACTGAGTTTGTCCAGAGCTGTGGCTTGAATTTCTGTGACCTTTCTTTCCGCCCCATTGGTATTCGTAAATGTGCATTCCAAGTCATTTTATTTTGTCAGAGGAATTGGAACTTCACTGAGGCACAAAGCAAGGATGTCCTTTATCTCTTTTACTATTTGTGATCATGATAGAGACACTTGGTATTGTTATTAAGAAGTGAAATAGAAGTTTGCGGGATCCGGATGGTTCAAGATAATTTCAAACTCTCACTATTTGCGAATGATCTAGCTCTGTCTATCACAAAGCTTTTTGAGTCCTTGTCAGTTTTGCATTATTTTTTTTTTTTGGGGGGGGTGTCTCAGGATATAGAGTTAATTTAAAGAAATCAAGCTGGATGGGTATTAGCATGGATGTATCTCAGAAGAACAAACTTGCTCATTTAATAGGTCTCCCATGACATTGTCGTCCTATTAAATATCTGGGGATTTGGGTGCAAGAAGATATGAGTAAAGTTGTGGATGTTAATCATACGAAATTTCTCTCAGAATTAGAAATTCAGTCAAACAAATGGAAATTACTTTCAATATCTTTGTTGGGGAGGATTGCTACTATCAAAATGTCTGTGTTACTAAGACTATTGTTTTTATTCATGAATATTCCCATAACAATCAATCTGAGAATATTAAAAAGTTGGCAAAAGCAGATCCTTTAGTTTATCTGGCAAAATAACCCCTCCTAGAGTTTCTGCTAGAATCTTCTATTAGAAACCTTTATGTGGCAAGCTGGGTGTGCCTAATATTTATCTTTATTATCAAGCTGTTAGATTAAGCTCACTACTAAGATAGTTTACGCCAGATAAGAATTTGAGTGCTGTTGAAAAAGTAATCAACAGGAATTTGTCAGCTGTTGTTTGGTTTGTTGACAAGAAAAAGAAATATGAGTTCAAGAATATTAATGCTGACTTAAACGTTTGGAGGAAATTGAGGTCATTATTGAGTCCTGGTCTATCACCATTAACATCTGTTTTTTATAACAAGGAGATGTGAGCCTTCTAGGAGATACTCAGCTATGGAAGAAAACTAATCTGTCTATGACTGAAAGCCTATTAAGCAATGAGGGAATTCACTGTTACGATCAAATTGTAGCTAAAATGGAGAAAGACCACAATTATTTCAGTTCTTCCAGAGTAGGCATATCATTTCAACATTGATTCAAAAGCGGGGCAAATGCCAGCAGAAAACAACTTTTGAAAAAATGACTAATAGCTCAGTACCTGGTACATGCTTTGTATATATTAATTTTGAATCAAGAGGTAGCATTTGATAAACACTTGAGGAAATGGGAACAATGACTGGGAGAATGTGAGTGAGCATGGATTTGGGAGCGAATACCAAAGAACTTGATCTCCAGTGACTGTAAAGAGAACTTTTATAAGTTCTGGTACAATTCGTACCTAACTCTATATAAATTGGCCTGAATTTACAATATACCCATAGATATCTGTTGGAAATGTCATTCTCTAGGGGCAAACCAATTCCACATCTTTTGGGATTATACAGGAATACAGAGGTTCTGGTTGTCAGTTAATTAATTAACTATCATATGGCATTGTGTGTAGAATAGCCAGGAGATCCTAAGATTGTCTGGCAGACAGAAGTTCTAAGTCTTTAGTGTTATGCACCACTAGGTGGTGAGCTAGGCTTGTTTTTTTAAGGCAAGAAATGTTTTAGAGGTGGTTTGCCATTTCCTGCCTCTGCATCACGATCCTGATATTACTCGGAGGTTGCCCGTCCAAATACTATCCAAGGCTCACCCTGCTTAGCTTCCAAGATCTGATGGGATTGGGCTCGCCAGTGTTGGAAATAACTCATGAGATTATTTATTTATTTATGATTTATTTATAAATTAAATTTATGGATTGCCCAATCCCTGAGTTCACAAGGCTCTGGGCAATGTACAATAGCAAATAAAATACGACCTAAATGTCACTAAGTCACAATAATAACTGTTGTTATTATATAGTAGATTTATATCCCTCGTATAATTATTACTACTGTTCTAGTTTGTTTTTGCTTTCATGAAAATGATCATAGAATCTGATATATGTATTAGTTTTTATGAAAATAAAGATAAATTTTAAAGTCATTTTATTTCGATCATTTCAACTGTGCAATATTTTCATTATGGATTATTATATCCTTGTGTACCATGGACTCTTGCTAACAGTGCAGTCTTAAACAGAGTTACACCCTTGATTTAAGATTATTTAGATGGGTGTAACTCTGTTTAGGATTGCACTGTAAGTCTATTCAATATGCAGAGTTTTATGCAATGACTAACAGCCCCTGATAGATATGTGCATCCACAGCTTGGTGTACATGGAAGCTTGCTTCTATGCTGGAAATGCTGTTGGTGGATCAGAATGAATGTATTTATTGGCTTTTATTCCTAGTTTTACTCTAGATGGTTGGCTTCTATCCATAGTCCTCCCTTTGTGGGTTCTGATAATTCACTACATAACTAGATCTTCCAGTTCCTTAACCATCTCTTTGTTTTTCCCACTACATAGGCAATCTTTTTGTCGTCAGTTTGTCTGTGGCAGACCTCGTGGTGGCAATATACCCCTACCCTCTCATCTTAAGTGCCATCTTCCACAATGAATGGACAATGGGTGACATCCACTGCCAGATCAGTGGCTTCCTCATGGGCTTAAGCGTCATTGGTTCCATTTTCAACATCACGGCCATAGCGATCAACAGGTACTGCTATATTTGCCACAGCCTCCGGTATGACAGACTCTTTAATCTGAAGAACACCTACTGCTACCTTTGCCTGACATGGCTGCTCACGCTGGTGGCGATCGTGCCAAACTTCTTTGTGGGCTCCCTGCAGTATGATCATCGGATTTATTCCTGCACTTTTGCTCAGACAGTCAGCATGTCGTACACCATCGCTGTGGTGGCCATTCACTTCATCATCCCTCTGACCATAGTGACTTTTTGCTACCTCCGAATTTGGATTTTGGTGATCCAAGTCAAACACCGGGTGAGGCAAGACTGCAAGCAGAGGCTAAGAGCAGCGGACATCCGGAACTTCTTGACTATGTTTGTGGTGTTTGTCCTCTTTGCAGTTTGCTGGGGGCCACTGAACTTCATCGGCCTGGCTGTCTCCATTAATCCTTCCAAAATAGTACCGCAGATTCCAGAGTGGCTTTTTGTAGTGAGCTACTTCATGGCTTATTTTAACAGCTGCCTCAATGCCGTGATATACGGCCTTCTCAACCAGAACTTCCGGAACGAGTACAAAAGAATCTTGATTGCTCTGTGGACTCCCCGGCTCTTGTTTGTCGATGTGTCCAAAGGTGGGACAGAGGGAATGAAAAGCAAACCATCTCCAGTGGTGACAAACAACAACAATAATCAGGCTGAAATTGACTTGTGAATAAAAGGAAAATTATTTAATTTAGTTATGTTTGTTTATACTATGTCAAACATTTTCTACTTCTCCTCCTCCAGGGCTTAATGTTGCTGGTCCTTGCTCATACAAATAATTCCCCCTTTTCTCTTTTTAAAATGGTGACCTAATTGCTGTGGTTTATAAACGCTGCTTTGTGGTTTATTAGGGATACTGGCTGAGCGTGTGAGGTGGGAAGTCCCTAGATCCAATCTGAGTTCAGCCACCAACACAGCTGAGGTTGGATCCAGACTAAATTTTCCACTAGTGGGGTGTAATTTCATCCAGTTTCCTCCTTCTGCTGCAGGTTTGCCTGCCATACCTTTGATAAGGGTCCCCTGTCCTCAGGAACAGCGTTTCAGAAAGATCTAAGGGCTGCAGCGTGTGTGTGTGGGGGAGTGTTTAGGTTCCACTGACAAAAGTGCCTTCCATTAGAGGAAAATTTAGTCTTAATCCAAGCCTTCTTCTAAACCCACTGAAATCAATGGATTTAGAAGGCCGTAGCTCTGCTTAGAATGGTACTGTAAGTGGTGTTAGGCAAGTGGCTCTCCTCTCAGCTCCTAATCCACTGAAGTCATGGGTCTGAACAAGGATTTGCAAGATGGCTCTCACCAGTCTTGTTGTTGTTGTTGTTTTGGATACTGTTCTTCATAACATGCCTGATGGGTTCTGAATGCATTCGTCACACACATGCTTTTTGCCCTATGTGATGGGGAGAATTCCAGGAAGAGAGCACACAGCCCTAGATGACACATAAAGGAACCTGGCTGACAAAGACAACATTGCCCTCTTTGTTTCGTTCAGCCAACATTTTTCAGCATTATTTTGTTGAGATGTGCCAACTTTACTCCACATGACAAACTGAATGTGTCAGGTGACTATATATATTAGCCAGAATTTATATCCCTTCACATTCTGTCTTTCCAGAATGTTTTAAAGATTTATAAACTAAGAATCAGTAAATCTCCAGCTATCCCTCTCCCTGGGTGCACTAATGTGCCGGAAAGAACTGCTCATGGGCAGTGGTGCAAGTGATTAAATAATTAAAGGCCCCAGTGAGCCTAAAGAACTCATCCATGGAGGAGGCTGCTCTTTGCAGCCTTATGTCAGTGCTTCTTCCTCCAGTAAGTCACCCAGATCAATGACTTACGAGTACACACAGTCATTGAAATGAATTTGTTTGAGTGGGGTAACAGAGTGGAGATTGAATAGTTAAACCCCGCTCTCTTTCCTGCACAGCCTTGAGGCAAACTGAGGCTGCATGAACTTGCAGTTTGTGTTTTACAGACAAGCCGAGGTGCATGATCTTCTCACCTTTTGGAGCCCTCAGAGTTTAACCATGCTTTAAGTAGACTCGTATAGGATCGCGCTGTTAGGCAACCATTTGGAATGCAAGATCGAAGCATGCCCACAGTTTTAAAATTTGGAGGGTTAGGGAGTAAACGTGTGCCTCAGCTATCAGAAGTTTCTGAATTGTAGACAAAAGGCAAGGAAAACAAAATCAAACACGCTTTGGATCCAGAGTTAGCAAGTTGATCTTCAGTGATAAAAATAGTTATGTGGTCACAGTGTTTTCAGAGCTAGCATTCTGTCCAAATGTAACTGTTTCTCACCAGTTCAAAGTCTGGATAAAACCAGATCTACATGTTTACTAGCAGAAGCCAGTTGTGCGTGGCTTTGCTTGGTTGGTACCCCTGTGATGTCACCAAAAAACTCCCCACATCCAGTCTTTGGATTTCTTTTAAAATTAAAAAAGCATGTGTGTGACGAATGCATTCAGAATCCATCAGGCATATTATGGAGAACAGCACCCAATCTCTTTTGAACATAACCGAGGCAACAAAATAATGGATGAATGAATGAGTGTTTACTTTAAGAAACCAACAGTGGTCATCCTGGCTAGGAGAAAGGAGCAACAGAGGGTGATACTGACAGCTAAATGGTATATCTATAATTTCAATTTGCTAGTGTGCACATCACCGTTTTTACTGTGAAACCAGGAGAAAGCTAGACTTCTCCTGTGGCAGAGTGGTATGCTACAAGGTCTTTTAAATTTATATATAACTTGAGAGAGAGGTAAAGAGAAAAGGAAAAAAGGACCCCTCCATTGAACTTAGGTGGAAGTTTTTGGGAGAAAACAAGCAGAAATAAAACCCGATAACAAAAATAACAAATTCTCTTTATTTTATTTCTCTCTCAAGTTATAAGACTTGAATTAGAATTTCCATCTCCCTCAAATTATATATATAGAGAGACTTGACAAAGAAGACCCAGGTTAAAATAGCAAAACTGAATGGAAGTTGAAGAGTTAAAGCCTCTTCTTCCTCCCCACACGAGCTCCAAGGCAAATTGAGGATGCACAGCAGGTTATGGACAGATTCATAGGTGTTATGTCAGTCTCTTTGAGCCCTGATTGACATTGTCACATGTAGGGAAGAACCTTTGCCAACATCTGCTACAGGATAGGCTTGGGGCTGGTCCTGATGTGCTATCATTGCAAAGCATGGGATCTACCACTGAGCAACAATCTTTCCCCAAACAGAGCATATCCTAGAATTTTCCCAACTTTTTTCCTGTGGCTGCACGTTAGACGTTCATCAGTGGTCATTATCCTGTCTTTCAGGGAATCTTGCTGGCCATTGCTGGTTTTTCATTGGGGTAGGCCAAAGAAGGTTCCAAGGAGTGCACAGTTTCTCCAAGCTGTAGTTTGAACACCACTGACTAATAGGAGGAACAGTGTGAATAGCTGGAGACAGGCCTCACAGCTCTCTGGATTGGTCTGTTGTTTCTTAGCTTTAAACTAAGGAAACCCATAAACAAAGGGGAAAGATCAGTCACACTGGGACCACAAAAGCTTTCAAGGGCTCTGCTTGGTGTAACTCGGTGCCATTTCACACAGCCCTTCCACGTGTCCAAACTCAAGCATCTGCAGGAGCCCTTTGGCACATATGATCAAGAGTTCGGATTATTGCTTTGCCCTGGGCATGTCAGAAGCCGGGCTTTCGCATGGCTACATAACATGGGCAAATGTTTTCTCCTAGCAGGTGGGTCCTTTGTTTATGAGAAGTTCCTGACTTTTTAAAAAATTGCGTATGTCTAAATTCTGCAAATATCTTTGCAGCCTTCAGCTGCACGGTTTACCCTATTTTATAGAATGCACTGCATGAGAATATTCTGCTTTGGACACCTCCTTCATAGAAGCATATGCAAACCATGGCTGAAATTGCTCTGTAAGTGTCATTCTGAGGTTGCCGGTCCCCACCCCACTTCCTGCCAGGGATTTCTTTTATGGTGCAAAATGGCTGCAGATGGCCTTAGCCTGAGGAGATGACCACTGGAAAGGCAGAGTTGCTTAGCAGCTTTTTTGCCAGGTGTTTGTCAAGTCAAAATCACTTCCTGTTTTTCTTCCCCAAGGCTAACAGCGGTTGATAAATCTTTTCTCCTGCAGATGGGAAAGCAATTTCAGTTGAACACTTTAAAGTGAACAAATGGTTGGCAAGGAAAGGGTTAATCACTTCCACTGGTCTTCTGGTCACTCTGAAGCCACCTGCCAAAAGCCCAGAAAGAAGGAGGGGGACAGTAAATGGTGATTTGGCCAATCTGTGCTTTTCTTTTACAAGAAAATCTTCAGAAGTAAACAGTTTCCATCTGCAACTGGAGACGGGTACATATGCCAAGGGTATTATAATGGCAGGGAAATGGCTTTTTCTTCATTAAAAAGGTACAGATGTTTGGTAATGATGTTAAACTGGAATGATGTTAAATTGCTTCTAATGATTAAAACCCAAAATCATAAATGCCCCATCAGACAATAAAAAAAACTATTTTAAGGTTTGCCAGTAGCTGTATCTTTTGCTACAAGATAGGACATTCTGGTTCTCAATAGGTCATTCTGGTTCTCAGAAGCTGTTGAGATGTTCCGCCTCCAACCTTAACTGCTCACAGGCAGTTAAAGCTCAGGGTTACTGAACTGCAGCGAGCTGTCCCGTTCCATCCAGTCCCCTCAAAGCATCAGGAAAATGTAACAGCTACTCTTTCTTCTGGCTGTTTCACCCTCAGTACTCTCACCCAACCCTTCCCTGCCACCTGTACTGGGCATTCAAGGGTTCTGATTGTTACAACAAGTAGTAGGGAAGGAGCATCCAAACTGAGTAATGGGCAGGAGAAACCCTCTCTCATTGCTTGGGAGGAGGGAATTTAAAGGTATTAGACGGATGTTCTGGTTGCAACCCGGTCACTCTAGTACAAAATGCATATTTAGTATTGGTTTATGTATCTGTTAATTTGCTTATGACCTATTGGTCTATGAGCAATAAAATGATTGAACCTGAACCTGTATCTGTTAATCTGTTAGCATCAGAGCTGAATTGCCAAGGAAATCCTGAGCAGCTCTTGTATTCAGGATGTTTGGAGAACTGAGAGACTGAATTATTTTGCTGCCTCTCGTGTCATCATAAGGAGAAAACAATTATAGGGGATTTTATTTAGGATGCCAACTGTTATGCACATTTATTTTTAAGGGACCATAAAATTATACATCTCTATCTACAAGTATTGTATGTCATGCCAACCTGAATGCAAAATTTCAACGTTAAAGAGCTGGTGACGGCTTCATTAATAAAGAGAGATTTATTCTTTTTGACCAGACAGTTGCCTGTTGCTGGACTGTCCGTCTCTTGTTCCTTCAAACAAATATTATCACATCAGCAAAAAAATAGAGAACCATAACGGAGAACCAGACTGCAGCAGCATACATAGCAGGCTGTGTCTGCACTGCAGCATGTCCATAATATAGATACTGTGTGGCACAAATTTGCATTCTGTTATCTTGCCTTTGCTCTTATATTTGATGCACATTTTTCTGTGTTACCCTCATGCATAGAACTATAAATTGGGACTGTGATCCTTAAGCCTACTGCATGGTATCCTAAGGCTTAGGATCTAAACCCAGTTCTCAGGGCTAAGCTAGATTAGACGTGCTTCTCCCATTACGGCACATAAAGGCTTGGGTGGCGGTGGGCAAATTTGAGGTTGGGAAAACTGCATGGAAGGGAAGGGCCAATCCTCCTTCCTCTGTGGCACAGCCCAGTTTGGTTTGCAGTATGGCGAAGTTTCAAAACTCTGGAATTCCATTCCCTGGCCTCTGAACACCTCATTTAGTTTGGCTCTTGCTGAACTGGGAAGTTTGTGTCTCAGCTGTGCCCTTTAAAGTTGCAGGTGGGGATTCTTATGAGTAACTGCTCCCCTGTACAAAATCATTCCCTATAGCTAGAAAACTAGCTAGCCTGGGATTCTTTTCCCTCTTTTGCTGGATTTCTGTGTGTAAGGATCTTCGTACAAAGAAGAATGTCAGTCTAAAGGGATAAAGTCTAAAGTGATGCACTGGCCTCCCACCCCATCAGCTCCTCTTGGAGGCCAACGGAAGGGGCAACAGAGGTGCTTAGATGGTCAGGAGACTGAAATAAGGAATGGTGGGGATTGTGGAGGGAAGGGAACCGGGGACCTTAAAGGTGGTTAAAGAGAAGGAAAACAGGTACAGTGGAGGGGAAGGAATTGGGGGGCTGTGGTACTTGTGGAAGGAAGAGAAGAAGATGCCACTCCTTCATATATCAGGTTGTGGGCTTATGGGCATTGTTGAAGGGTTGTGAAAGTCCCTGTTCCCTTTCATGAAAACTGCTAAGAAAAAGATCATCAGCAGACTCATAAACCATCCAACCATCTTAGGTCATCATTTTTAAAAGGTAGGATTTTCATTTGCGGACCATTTTCTGTTGGGATATGACCATGGAAATGATGGAATTGAGAAGACTGTGGGGCACACTGAGGAAAGGTCACCTGCAAGGATCCAGTCTCAGCCAATCCTCTGTCTCCCTAGCTCTGCCATCGTCCCTCCAAACATACTCTGGCCCCGGTCATACGGGCTAGAAAACGCGGGGGAGAGGCGTGGCAGTTCGCCCCGGAGCTAAATAAGGCGCGGTAGCCCGATCACACAGGCCACCGGGTTGCCACACTCCAGCTCTGTGCCCCGATTACACCGCGCTGCTGCAGCACAGCAAAAAAGCAGCAAAGTGCGCATGCGCCATTGGGGGGGGTGCTGTCGGTGTCTTGTGTGTGTGCATGCGCTGTTCAGCGTTGGTGCGCATCCCATGGACACTTACAACATCCGGAAACCCTGGGGACATGGGCGGGCGTCGGAAGCCGCGGGATACTGGCGCTCCCGTGATCAGATGCCAGCCTTTGCCCCCCGGGGTTTCTGGAAACTAGTACTTCGGACCTACTAGTTTTTTACTCCGCGTTTTCCACAGGAAGCCGCGGGTTGGCCAAGGGAGCACTACGCCTCCCAGATGTGCTCGTATGATCACGCAAGGAAAGTCCGCAGGGCTCCCGTGCCTTCAGCGGGGCAAATGCTCAGTGTGAACGGGGCCTCTGTGAACTTCTTGAGATCTTCTGCCTGCAGTTTCCTTCTTCAACTCTGAAAGCTGATCCCTAGCCTGCTTCATCCCTGGTCATGCTGCACTATCTCAGCTTCCTCCAAATGTATCCACATGGACACGTTTGAAGAGAAGCCCTAAAAGTGCTTTGAGAATATTTCAGAAGAACTGTTATTTGGGATAAAAGTCCGTTGTGTGTATACCACCCCCATAGATATTGATTCATTAACATGACATACCAAACTTTTCTTAACCAATCTCAAGTATTAGTTTTGTTTTTTCCCAGTGGAGTGATCAGTATTCTAGCAGCTGTCAATAAATTCAGCATCTAAATCCTGTACTCGTTTGGCATAAATAATTTTTCTGCTCATGCCCCAAATAAAGAGCACATACAAGCAAATGGCTTCAGCTGGGATTTACTAACTGATCACGCCCTCGCAAGTGTGGGCACCTTGCCTACCAGCCCACCTGAGGCATGCCATTGTGATGGGTTCCCATGTTCTGGCTGTGAGCATGAAGTGGTGATAATCCCCAAGAGATTTTCCTAGCCTGCTGTCTCAAGGGACACTACCATCCTCCCCCCCCCCCCCGTGCTGGCAAACACAAAAGGTCCAAGATGATGAAGCCCAGGCAAGGAAATGTCACTGTGTGGATACCATTGCAAAGATACCCCACGGGATGGGAAGACACCCCAAACAAAGCTGCCTAATTCCCCTAAGACAAAACTTAGTGTTATCTTTGAGCCTACAGAATGTGTAGTGGGTCAACTGGTTTAAAGATAACACAGTAGTCAGATATAACAAAGCAAATAAGTTCATTAAGTTGGTAAGTGTAATTCCTTCCCACTCCAGCCTGCTAGTGGACATGGTTAGCAGAGATGGGAGGTGTGTCGTACTTAAAAATTACAATGTTTGTCCCTTTGGCAGTACTGCCTTGTTGTTGTTGTTCAGTCGCACAGTCGAGTCCGACTCTTCGCGACCCCATGGACCAGATTACGCCAGGCCCTCCTGTCTTCCGCTGTCCGCTGAAGTCTGCTCAATTTCATGTTCGTTGCATCGATGACACTGTCTAACCATCTCATCCTTTGCCGTCCCCTTCTTCTTTGACCTTCAATCTTTCCCAGCATCAGGGTCTTCTCCAGTGAATGCTCCCTTCTCATTTGGTGGCCAAAGTATTAAATAACGATAAATAGACAGCTTGAGCAAGTTTACTGTTTTTATCTGGGAACAGCACCCAGCCTTTTGCCTGTCAAAATCAATCACTGCAGTCTCTTCTGGACTCCCTGCCTGGCCCAGGATACCTCCTATCATTTTCCCCCTCCCAAACCCAATTGCCCCCTCTGTCCTTTGGCTGCTGACAGTTAAACTGCTTCAGGTTTGAGTTTTGATTCCCACCCCCTTCACTTCACTATTCCACTCAGCCTTTCAAATCCAGTTTCTCCTCACCGAACAGGGAGAAAAGAGGGTGGAATCTTTCCCCATCCTGTCTGCAGCTGGGGAGAAGCATTTTTGGAGGCAGTTTGGCTTAGGAGGGCATTTCCAAAATAGTCTTAATTTCATCAATCTTATTTTAAAGGTATTTCTAGACCCCTTTTCTCTATAGCTCAAAACATATGCCATATAAAGCAATCATAACACAGTTTTAAAAAGAACTTTATATAAAGGGGAGAATTGGTATTTCACTTTCATGTTACAGATGCCAACTTTTTAAGCCTTCAGCAAATCCTGATCTCCAGGAACTCAACAGGGTTGGAAACATTTCACATCTCTTGGCAAGGAAAAAATTCCTTGCCTCGATGCAAAAGAACCATCCACTGCTTGTCTCATAATCAAACCACTTCCACTGCAACCATTCTATAGGGATGCAAGATGCCATTCGCTCTTTCTTTCAAAAACCTGACGTCCATGGTTTCTGATCCCGTAGCTCAGTCCCTTGTTTCCCCCCAGATGATGGGCCCTTCTTCCATCAATGCCCCATAGCCAGGGTTCCAGTCTCTATCGAGACAGAGAACTCCAAAGATCTTCAGATGACCACTGAGCTCAGAGCAGACTCTGCAGTCACTGTGTTCACAGGAGAGGCTGCTCTCTGGCAGTGGAGGCTTTGGACAGGTCAGTTCAGATTGGGTTTCTGTTACTAGACTCAACTATGGCTGCATTTGGACAAATGGTAAATCATCTGGAGTGTCAGTAAACGCACGTATAACCTGTTTGTGAGAAACAGCCAACATGCGTTCACTTTACAAATGGAACCAGGGACCAGTACCAGGATAAAAGAGTGATTTTGATCACATGTTCAGCTGCACATATGTTGTACATAACTTGAGAATTACTGCACCAACCATACATGCATTTACATTAACTAGGTCAAACTGCTTTCTGTCTTTCAGCAACACAGGAAATGCTGGAGAAGGAAGGCAGGGCATGAATCCAGACACACAAGTTGCGGCTACCATGTAGGTTCTTGAAAAAGTTTCTAACATTGCAGCTCCTTTTGGTCAGTCTCTCCTATTTCTTGCTTCAGAGGAGAGAAAGAAAGCCTTCCAGCGATTGGCTGAGGGATCCTTCCTCCTCCTCCTCCTCCTCTTCCTCCTCCTCCTCCTCTGGGGAGCGAGGGGGAGGGACAGAGCCAGAGGAGGGGGGGATGGCTTCTCATGGGACTTCTAAGAAGACCAGCAACATTTTATTCCAGGTATAAGATTTTGTGTGCCAAAAGACAATAGTAGGCATTGGCAATGAGAGAAGAAACCTAGTTCAATCCAGGGGTTTGCATTGTCTTAAGCTTCATGATCAGTTGCAATTCAGCAGTCTCTCTTTCTAATCTTCCTTTGAAATTCCTTTGTAAGAGAACTGCTACTTTTAGGTCACAACTGAATGTCCTGGAAGGTTAAAATGCTCCCCCACTGTTTTTTGAATGTTGGGGTTTCTAATAGCAGTAGAAAGAGTATGAGTCCAGTAGCACCTTAAAGACTAACAAAATTTGTGGTAGGGTATGAGCTTTCATGAGTCACTGCTCACTTCTTCAGACTTATTTCCATTTATTCTTTGCATCCTCCTGGACCAAACTGAGACCTAGGTTTTCTGTCTCATTACCAGTGCTGATATCTCCATGCCTACTACCCCTTTGCATATCACACCGAATCCAATCCAGCCTGCTATTGCCATTCGGCATCTGAAATCATCTTTATAACGTTTATATCTCTGGTATCTTGTTTTACATTTTTTGGTGCACATGGCCCGGCCCGACAAAGTGACATTTATGTCAGATCCAGCCCTTGTAACAAATGAGTTTGACACCTCTGCTCTGACCACTGCACCACTCTGTGTCCATCAACAGGGCTTTGGACTTGGCTGAATCAACCTCTGCTGTTCCTCAGAGTTCTCTTGCATTGTACAATGCCAGAATCCGACCAGCTAGCTAACTCTTAACCCTGATATCAAATTGACTACTAAAGCTCTCCTTCCGGATACATCCTGCTACGTGTGGTTGGTCACGTTCTGCTTCAGGGCAGCTTCCCCACTATGCACCATTACCCAATGGGCTCTCAGCAGTGGCTGGATCATGATACTCTTTTCCTGAGAGTTGCTACAATGAACGTGTTTTGCTCCAGATAATTTTTTGCCATTTGTTACTAGTGGTATATAATACCACCTATTATGTCTGCTTATTTAATTCAGCACCCAAACCTTTGTGAGTCTCATTTGCAAATCTGACAGCAGCATAATTTCAGCTCCACGACCAGAGTTTATCTAGATTTAATGTAATGGTTTCCACAATCAGGATGCAGGTTTGGCTCCCAAAGTGGGAAGCCCTCTGGAAAAATATCATTTAGTAATGCTTGAAATAAGAGCATTTTATTCACTTGGAGGGCTGAAGAGGGTGGCTGCAGCCATCATAGAGTTTTTGGATTTGGTTATGAAAAGTGAAGGAGAAACAAAAATCTGTAAGTTTTTAAGGCATCACAAGACTCCAGTTTGTTTCCGTTCCAGCAGAATAACACAGCTAACATTGTGAGAGAAGACCAGAAGTCATTCATCATATTTCTCTGATATTTTAGCATGCCACATTATTCTGGTGCCCTTTAGTCTAAGCTCAAAGGAAACCATCTACGTGACGTTTTACTACCTAGATTTTGTTCTCACCCACAGGGCATTCCATAATTCATAATGAATTGTGCAAAAGAGGCATTCAATAAAAGAAGTTTGGACAGTACATTGGTTATTTACATGAGTCATCCTTTTCTTATTCAGGATTTAAATTGGTGTATTTTTCAGCTTGTTGGGAGAATCTGTCAGTATACAGAAGATGACAAAGCAGGGGCCTCTGTAATAAGTCCAGAAATCTTTATAGCTCTGAAAAGAAAGCAGAGCCCTCTTGGGAGTGTAGTCATTTCTAGTGCAGTATTATTCAAATTGTCGGTGAGAGAAGAACATCTGTGCAGAAAAGGGGAAAAATAATTTAACTTTTTTGTTTTGCAGATTTACCCCTCAGATATTTTCTGTTGTATATTTGCAGTTACAATCTTCTTATGGGGCTAGAAAGCAATAATCCTAATATTGGATCTAGGCGCCACAAAATACCTAATTGGTGGTAGAATATGCACAGTCTAGTAGGATTCTGACTGCCAGTGTGAATTCACAAAGGAAACATTATGCTATTGGAATGGGCACCTTCTGGTTCTAGAGTAGCTTCTGCCACAGTTCTTCCCAAATCAAATTCATTTAAATTATTGAGTATCTGGAATTTGAACTTGGATCCATGTGGTTTCATGCTGGGACTAAAAGCGCAAGCCTAAGCAGGCTTTCTCAGAATCCTACTGTTCAATGTGGCTTTCAGGAAAATGTTCTTAAGGTGGCACTGTTAGACTAATCCACCTGCTGTATGAAGCTTCTGGATTGGCTGGGCCTGGTACAGATGTAAAGAGCTGGCCTTCCTTGGTCCTTAAGGCAATACCTCCTGCCCCAACTGCTGGCTGCAGGGATTCTATGATGGAAAATGCTGCCTCCAGTTCAAGATTCAGGTATGGCTCTTCTTAGTCACAGAAGAGCCCTGCTTGGGGGGATGAAATTAAGAGTTGCAGTTCTCAATAATGTCAGTAGGTGGCACATTTAAAAAGTCGAACCATGAAAGTAACTCCAGGCAAGGTAAAGGGATTTAACACAAGCCTTTAGTATGGGAAGTTGAAAGAATAAAGCAAATGTAGTGCAATACATCTACCTAAAAACATTACAGATTAAGAAATCACCATAGATTTTGCTTGTATTAGTTAAAGCTTGGAACAGAGTATGGTTTATATACTTACTGCAAGTTTTTCCTTGATGCTTCCCCTGCATTCCACTGGATTTAAAAAAAATACTTGGGGAGATTTTCGTGGTAAGTCTGTGGTTCCCCAGCATTTTGAAGCTGGACTTGCGTCTAAATTTATTGTAGTTTTATTGAGTTAAATGTTAAAACAATCATTTGCCTTGGAAGCATAGAAGCTTTACATAGTATCCCCGGTCCTCCACATTTCCCATTTAAGGGAAAATGCTGTTCAAACAATTTACAAAGATGATCTGACTCCAATGGTAACAAGAGAAAGAAATTTCACTTACAAAAATAGAAGCGCATCTTGCATGACATATTCATGAAGGTACATTTTACTTATTGTGAACAGATTAATTTCAGAAAGGTTAACTTCCCACAGCTCCAAGCCCAGGTAAGAGAGAGAAGAAGAGGGGTCCTATATAAGATGAAAAACAGAAGGCAAGCAACAGCCAAAGAGGCTCAACATCTAACCAATGAAAGGGTGGGGCCAACTGCCAAATATCACCCAGTGAGAGAACTCTCTTAACCCTTTCCCTCCCAGATACTCCTGCATGCACAGTTACAATATCCAATAAGTTTTTTGGGCCCACTTGCAACCTCCCTACACAGTGGACAGCACATGACTTGTACATCAGTTAACACTGTGCATATTTTTTTTTGTTTTTCCATATTTAGTATTTTATATACATTACTGGGCAACAGGCTGTGTTTCCTGGCCATTTCACAAATTATGCAAAAGCAACTCCAAATTTGCCTTCAACAGTAAAGTGTGATCCTAAGCAGAGCTACACCTTTCTAAGCCCATTGACTTCAATGGAATTAGAAGGCTGTAACTCTGCTTAGGATGGCACTGTAAGCCTTCCAGAGCTTCCTCTCCTAGCTCACCCTGTTTGTTCTCCTCTCTTCTAGCCTGGAGACACACCTGCAAAACTCACTTCTGGATCTTCACCCACAGGGGGAGAACCCTGGGCCCACAACCCACAACATCCTAAACATCCCAAAAAATCCATTGTATACAGCCAGGCTCTACGCTACTGCTGCATCTGCTCCAGTCCTACAGACAGAGATTCACACCTGAGGGATCTACAACACACCTTTTTGAAACACCAGGAATTACAAGATTGAGAAACTTGTAGGAGAACACTTCAACCTTCCAGGACATTCAGTGGGTGACCTCAAAGTAGCTGTTTTATTACATAGGAACTTCAGAAACAGATATTGCTGAATTACAAATTATTACGACGCTTGGAACAAAAACCTCCCCTGGACTGAACAAAAAAAACCCCTCCCCAGGACTCAACAGGGATATTGTTTTTTTATCTCATTACACATGCTAACTCATTCAGTCCTCACATATGTATTCTCAACAAGGAGGACTATAAATCCTCTGTATTTTAGTGTATTTCTTTTTCAGAATAGTATATTAGAATACTCAATGCAATGTAAGGCAAAGGATATTAGGACGTCTGCTGACATAACAGCATTTCTTGAGGGTGATATAGTGTTAAGTGCCCTCCATAACTGAGAGGAGAGAATGAAGATTTCCAGTCACTTCCCACAATTAGAAAAGACATCATTAGACATTTACCTGCTAGTCTGACATATTTATTGCTTTACAACTGTTAACCTTATAACCTTAACATGTTATTTAGTGTCACTTTGCATATCTTGAACATCATCATGTTACATGTCAATTTGCTGTTCATTCTCTGGCTATAAGTTTGACCCTTGCCTGCCATTCTCATGTATTTGATAAAGTGTGCGTGCACACGAAAGCTCATACCTTGACTAAACCTTTGCTGGTCTTAAAGTTGCCATTGGGCTCTAAATTTGTTCAAACCCAGTGGTGAGTATCCAAAAATTCAATGCCCCTAAAGCTTTACTCTCATAAATGTCAGCCCTAAACATCTCCTAGACCCTCTTAAATGTCTGCCCTGATTTGTGAAATAAGTAACGGCAGTGTACCCCCGGGCATATGTAAAGTCCCCTCTCTCACTGAATAACTACTGCCTGTTCCCACATGCTGGACATGTGTGCATGAAGAAGATTAGTATATTCCTTCAAAGAACACCTGCTTAGATTTGCTGTCTATTTTATTTCATTTATTTCCAAATGCTGTTAAACGTTAGCCAGAGAATTGTGCAGTGAGTTCCATGGACCGGGGGGGGGGCTTTGGACCTCCATTTTTTCAAACTGTAGGCCTTGCCATGTGGCATGTCAGTTTTGAAACAGGTGCTCCAAAGTTATGCCACAGCGGCTCTGTGTTACCACCAATGGTCTGTCTCGTCATTTGGGGAAATTAGCTATGCAGCAGAGGAGGGATACAGGGACCGCACACCAGTTGTATACCAAGGTCCGGCACAGTAGGAAGACTCCAGATTTTAAGAGTAAATTAAATAGGTTTTATTGAAGAATTTCCCTAATTACAAGCACACTAAGCATTCAAAAAGAGCAAGCAATACAGAACTAAGAAAGTAGAGGTGATTGATAGCGAATAGAGGGTTCGGTTATGGGATAGTACAACCTGTCCAGATGTGGAGAAGGGACTGTGGCCCAAACAGAAGCTTGGGGTGGACTGCCAGTTGACATCAGCGCAGAGGCATACTCTGAGACCATGTGTGTGGACAGATATAAACATTAGAGAACAATATTGACGGGAGGTCTTGAGGGGTTTGCCCCTGGTGAAGACAAAAGATTACCTGGACCAACCAGGTGTCTCAGGGGGTGCAGTTGTCAGGAGGGACACAGCCTAGGTATGACCAATGAGGTCCCAGAGGGGCAAAGTTTGGGTTAAAAATCGCTATGATGGGCCTAACCAGGTGCTGGATGGTTGGGCTAGGATTGTCCATTGTGGAACAATAGGGTGGTCTGGCATTTCCCTGATGCCACAGGTGATGTTTCTTAATGTGTGGCAGGATGAACCTGAATGGGTGACCATTCACTGTAGATGAAGAGTTAATGTTTACCTTGATAGGTCTGGCAGAGGTATTAGAATGCAAATATTTTAGACAAATATATGTAGACAGGAATGTGAAGATTATTTCAAAGGTATTTCCTGACATACAGGTGAAACAGGAGATGGAGATGGAAACATGCAGCCAGAGGCTCTTTGTCCCTGCCTGCCTATACATTTGACAGACAAAAGACTAGCCATTTCATCAGTAGAAGATGCCTGAGGCAAGACCAGAAACTTGCCCATTCTAATCCTTTTGGACTGAGCTCACAGGAGAGAAGTGTGTGTGAGGGGGTTGCTTGCATGGAGGATGTTTGGCAGTGCAGCCAGCCTGGAGAATCTTCACTTGGCCTGAGTTTTCCCAGCCAAGATGTGGTTCTCCAAGACCCCCAGCAAAAGCCACTGTTTAAGCCAAGCCTGGCTTTATGAGGGCACTGTTTGTGGAGGTTCAGAGGTCATTTTGGGGTCTCTCTCTCTCTCTCTCTGGAAAGACCACCCCAGATACTGGGTCTGTGCTGGTGGTGGTGGTGTGTGTGTGTGTGTGTGTGTGATTTGCTGTTCAAAAAAAGAGAAGCCAAGCATTCTAAGACAGCCCTTTGTATCCTGGTTATGCAGTTTATTATTGGTGTAAAGATACTCCCAATTAACTCCCTTTGACATCAATGCATTTGCTGTGAAATAAACTGCCTGCTTTCTGCAGAGAATGCCATAATGGCTATTAAGTCTTTTTGCTGCAATTGAGCTGGGTTACTTTTGCATTCACACACAGGTCCTCATCTCTTTTCTGTGCGTGTTAAATGCCATGAAGTCAATTACAACTTATGTTGACCCTTTGAAGTAATGACCCCCCAAATGTCTTATCATTGACAGCCTTGCTCAGGTCTTGCAAACTAAGGGCTGTGGCTTCCTTTATTGAGTCAATCCATCTCATGCTGGGTCTTCCTCTTCCCCATCTGCCTTCAACTTTCCTAGCATTATTGTCTTTTCCAGTGAGTCTTGTCTTCTCATAAAGTGACCAAAGTACACTAGCCTCAGTTTAGTTACCTTATCTTCTAGGAAGAGTTTAGGCTTGATTTGATCTAGGACCCACTTATTTGTCTTTCTGGTGGTCTACAGTATCTGCAAAACTCTCCTCTACCACCACATTTCAAATGAATCAACTTTCTTCCTGTACGCTTCCAATGAGAACTAATTTCCATCTTACTGGCCTCAGTGTGCCTTACAATTGCATCTAACTGGAAAGAACACAGACCTCCCTCTATATCCCTTTGGTACAAGAAAGTCTGGGACCAATTTATTATGTCTAAACTTTCTAACTTGATAAATCATACAGAAACAGCTAAATCATACATCAATTTTGAGTTAACTTGGTTCACAGTTCTTCAGTATATGGTGGATAATGATATTTTGCCGACCAACCTGCTTTACAGGAAGTGGATATTGTTTTAACAAGAAGATGTAAGAAAATCGTTGTGGTTCCCTGATGTTGATGATATAAGTTGAAATTTTTCTTCCCCTTTTAGTGCTTTATATTTATTTCTTCATTTTTAATATTTGTGTTAACACTTTATTAATAATAAAAAACACCTTTCTTCCTGTCTACTTCCTTTATTGTCCAACTTTCACACCCATACATAGGAATGGGGACTACTATGGCATGAAATCTTGATATGGGTCACCAGTCACACATCCTTATACTTAAGGATCTTTTCTAGCTCCTTCATGGCTGCCCTTCCCAGTCTCAATTTTATAATTTCTTGGTTGTAGTCTCCCTTTTGGTTGATGATGGAGCCAAGGAATACAAAATCTGAAACAATTTCAATTTCTTCATCATCAACCTTAACATAGTATAATTCCTCAGTAGTCATTACTTTTGTCTTCTCAATGTTCAACTGTAATCCTACTTTGGGACTTTCTGTGTTAACCTTCATCAGTAGTCGTTTCCAGTCTTCACTATTTTCTGCCAGTAATGTGGTGTCATCTGCATATCTCAGACTGTTAATGTTCCTTCCATCAATTTATACTCCACTTTCATTTAAATCTAATCCAGCTTGCTTTATGATATGTTCTGCATGAACGGATAGGGAAATAAGATACATCCCAGTCTGACACTTTTGCCACTTGGAAACCATCCCTTTTCTCCTGTTTTAACAGTAGCCTCTTGTCCAGAATGTAGTTTGTACATCAAAACAATCAAATGTTGTGGCACACTCATTTCTTTTTAAACCAACCATAGTTTGTTTATGATCCACACAGTCAAAAGCTTTGCTGTAATCTATGAAACACGAGTTTATTTTCTTCTGAAATTCTCCTGTATGCTTCAGTAACCAGCATAAAATTGCAATATGATCTCTAGTGCAATGTTGTCCCGATCTTCAAGAAGGGAAAAAGACGGGCCTGGGAAATTACAGACCTGTCAGCTTGACATCTATACTTGGAAAAACTCTGGAACAGATTATCAAATGCTCTCTCTGTGAGCACCTTGAACGGAATGAGTTAATTGGTAGTAGCCAGCATGGGTTTATCAAGAATAAGTCATGCCAGACCAACCTTATCTCCTTTTTTGACAGAGTTACTAAAATGGTTGACTCTGGCAATGCTGTGGATATAGTGTATCTAGATTTCAGTAAAGCATTTGACAAAGTTTCTCATGATATCCTTGAGGATAAGCTGGTTAAGAGTGGGCTCGATGGAGCAACCGTTGGATGGATTCATGGTTGGTTGAAAAATCGTACTCAACGAGTGCTCGTAAATGGCTCTGCGTATACGTGGAGGGAAGTCTCGAGTGGAGTGCCACAGAGCTTGGGTCTGGGCCCGGTGTTGTTCAATGTTTTTATAAATGGCCTGGAGGAAGACATAGAGGGGATGCTTATCATATTTGCAGATGACACAAAGCTGGGTGGGATTGCTAACTCTGAAGAAGACAGAGTCAGGATTCAAAATGATCTAGATAGGCTGGAACAGTGGGCTGAGGCAAATAAAATGAAATTCAATAGCGATAAGTGCAAAGTCCTACACCTGGGCACAAAAAATCAAAGGCACAGATATAGAATGGGAGGGACTTGGCTTGACAGCAGTACATGTAAAAGGGATCTAGGTGTTCTGGTTGATCACAAGCTAAACATGAGCCTGCAGTGTGATGTGGCTGTGAAGAAAGCTAATGCAATCTTAGGATGCATTAACAGAAGCATTGTGTCCAGATCACGGGAGGTGGTACTTCTGCTCTATTCTGCTATGGTCAGGCCTCACCTGGAGTACTGTGTCCAGTTTTGGGCACCACACTTTAGGAAGGATGTTGACAAGCTCGAGCATGTCCAGAAGAGGGTGACCAGGATGGTGAGAGGGTTGGAATCCAAGTCTTATGAGGAAAGGCTGAAAGAGTTGGGTATGTTTAGCCTGGGAAAGAAAAGACTTAGAGGGGACATGATTGCAGTCTTCAAGTATTTGAAGGGCTGTCATGTAGAAGATGGAGCAGATCTATTCTCTCTTGCTCCGGATTGCAAGGCTAGATCTAATGGGTGGAAATTACAAGGGAGTCGTTACTGGCTAGATATCAGGAGAAACTTCCTAACTGTAAAAGTGGTTGAGCAGTGGAACAGTCTGCCTCAGGACGTGGTGGATGCTCCTTCCCTGGACGTTTTCAAGCAGAGGCTGGACGACCATCTTTTGGGTATGTTGTAGGTATGTAGGGCTATCTTTTGGCTATGCTCCTGCAGAGTGCAGGGGGTTAGACTAGATGACTTGCAAGGTCCCTTCCAACTCTAACATTTTGAATCTCTGGCATTTCTCATTCCATATATAGTAACAGTCTTTGTTGTAAGATTATGAGCATCACTTTGCTCATGTGAGAAATTCTCTCCTGCTGGATGGAATTTAATTAACTGGCCTGTTCAATTAATCAGGCACTGCAGACATTAGCAATTTTGAATATTGAAAGCTTTATTGGCTATTTGGGCATGCTTGCTAAATATAGATTTTACTTGTCTCAGAGTTTGTTTTTCACCAACATGGTGAGTTGACTAACAGCACCAGTGAGGAACAGTAAATTAAAATGGAACTGTAAAATGTACCTCATCAAATGTGTGCTCTGACTGCTTAAGAAACGATTTAACCGCTTAAAAAAAACACATCCAATCTGCTTTAATGCTTTCATTTCATAAGGCAGTTGATAGAATAACAGATTGCTGCTTTTGTAGATGATGAAGTTTGCAGTTTAAATGCCTGCAGCCCTTTCTTCTGTAATGTTTTGTTCATGTTCTCTATTACTACAGGATAAAACCTAAGCAAAGTTACTCCCTTTTCAGCCCATTGACTTCAATGGACCCAGAAGGGTATAACTCTGCTCAAGATTGCACTGCAGTTTATGTTAGTTTATTGGTTTTAATAGAACATAACTATGCCTTCTTATCTCTTTGTCAATGTGGAATTGTTTTTAATTTTATGCTAGATATTGTGTTGCTTGAAAATAAAAACATATATTTACTGAAGTACACAATTCTTCTTTAAAATAACAACAAAGCACAGCTTGGTTTATTCTCCAGACAGAGGCATAAAACCAGACAAACATGCATTTGTCTTCAATTTGATGAAAGTTTAAATGTCAAGATGAATATAAATTTAGTGCTTCAATATGATGCTTAAAGAAGGCTTTTAAGGTATGTCAGTGCTGGCAGTATTCAACAGCAGCAATGGTTGATGTGATAATCCAAAGGAAATTAAAGAAAGGCAGAAAGCATTATTGGTGGATTACCATGCAAGCAGATGCAGTACTTAAATTAATCACATAGACAGTAAAGGGTTTACCTGAAGAGAAATGGATTCATTTGTAGCAGAGTTACAAATTTAAATGGTGGTGGCTGGCAAGCCATTGTCTAGGACTCCACCACATAGACCTCCTGAAGGGCGGTGTTTTTAATATCATGTTGGCAATCCTTTTAAAAAGTGTGCATTTTAATATGCTATATAGATTTCCCTCAAAAGGCCTGAGGAGCAATCTGTAATGTTTTGCTTTTGCTTGAATTTAGGCATCCATCATATCTTTATCAATCTTTTCTCTTCCTGCTCCTCTCCATCTCCCATGAAATACAACCTCAAAAGGATCTCTTCTTCCTCTAATGGGGCTACAACCAGTTTTTCAGAATGGCCAAAGGAGAAACCCTCGTTCTTGAGTATAGCCTCTGCTTAGATCTCCATTCTTCGTTAGACATGTATGGCTTCTGTTGCTGTAAAGCTGGTCAGCTTATCGACTTTTATTCCCGATTTCCTTGGGAAGGGTCTTTGGGGTCTTTCTTTTTTGCCTTGTGATGGAATCTTGTAGTTCACCTGGGAATTATATGTTGTAGACCACAGATGGCCTGAGGAACTCAGTGTAAAACCTGCATATATAAGAGTCATGTAGGATGGGACTGTAATAGGGAAGGGAAATGTGTGAGATTCAGTGATCCAACTCATTAAGTGACGGAATAGACTTCACCACTCGAGAATGCAGGTAGTATATTCTAACTCTGAATGTTTCTCTGTGTTAAAAAACCAACAACCCTCTGTGCAAATAGAAAACCAGCAGTGCAGGCCGGGGAAAAGGTCTAATCCCCTTTCTTTATGTACCTTGCTGGTTTTGTATTTGCAACAGTCGTTTAATGTAGGGGGACCATTCCATAATGTAATCCCCCACCTGCAGTCCCAAGTGGTGTAGTCTGCATTCTGCCGCCTCTGGTCTTTGCTACCTCATCTACCTCATCGCCACCTCATTTTCCTGCTGGAAAGAACAAAGGCTTAAGAATAAGCTGTTCCAGGTTATGGGGCTTCTGCTGGTGGGCCAGGAGGACTCACAACTCATTGACGCCTGTAGCACAGCCAGCTCACAACTCCTTGACACAGCCAGCATTTCCCTGCTTTTGTTTTCCAAGGGAAGGAAAAAGAGACTGGAGAAGAAAGGAGGAAAAGCAAGGAGTGAGGGCAGTTGTCGGAGAAGGAGGGGTGGGGAGTGGATCCTGTCTTTCTGATTGGGGCTAAAGGTGGATCCTGTCATCTTGGGTCTAAAAATATCCAGAAGTGCCGCTATAGCGTACGTCTCATTGTGACTGGCACCTCGCTGAATTCCTCTATCTCTTACAGTTGTCTGAAAGTTGAAAAGCAGCATTTAGTAGAAGGCAGTGAGCTTCTTTTCAATAAGTCTGATAGGCTGCCAGTGCCTTTCAATTCATGCGCTTGAGCATCTTCTGTTGGAAAGGTACAGTAACAATAAATATTTCAAAGTAAATGTTACCTAATCACTGCAAGATGCTAAATAACTTTTTTTTGCACCAGTCTTGTGCATTTGGTGAGCTTTTTCCAGCCGTGTGGTGAACTTTTTCCAATTGCATCTAAGATTCCTTGCCCAAAGTTCAGGCTAGAAAATATAAGCTGCATATATCTTTTGTCCCTCTATGGTGTCAGTTTGGTACCGATTTTGAGCATTACATCATCTTTAATACATTTGGATGCCTTCCCAAACTGTGTCCTTGTGACAGATGCAGGTGCAGTGTCTGCAGAAGGTGTCCTGTTTCATTTATTTAAAGATCTATACTCTGCTTTGTTTCCAACTGGGGCCCAAAGTGGCTCACAAAGAAACCACCGCAGATATGATTAAACAAACAACCAGCAGCAGCAGCAGCAGCAGCAGCAGCAGCAGCAGCAGCAAAAAAAAGTCATTGCAACTCCAGAGCTGGTCCAGGATCCAACTGGGCCAGTTCACTCAGGGCCACAGACTGAAAGGAAACAGTCCTTTGGCTTGTGCCTCTGGCTACTCCCAGGCTTTAATACCTGAAGCAGGAAAGGAAACAGAAACTCAGTCTTGATTTTGTACAGCCAATAGACATGCTGTCAAAATTCCCTTCCCTGCTGCCACAGTTGCAAAATTTTTCCAGGTAATGAGTGACATAAAATTTCAGGAGCACTTTCCTTCCACTACCAGTTTTTGGTCGATAGCTTATGTGGAAGAGTGTAGCTGTTGTTCCCAGGAGCCAGTGTCAGCATTGGGCCTTGGGTACTGAAGGTAAAAGGTCTGGGTTGAATCCCACTAGTCCATTCCACTAACAATGGTATTTTCCATCGGCATGAGGAGTCTTCCCCAGACACCAGAGGATCTTTCACTGACCAAAGAGCCTCCAGTGAGAGGTATATCTTGGTAGAGAAACGATGGTGTGAGGCAATGCACCTCTGGCTTCCCATCAAGGGTTACTGAAAATGGTAATGGGCCTGGTCCATCCTGCAGGTGTTACTAATTCATCCCCTGGCCTACACAGCTCTTATCATCTTCAAGGCCAGAGTTGTTGGTGGTAATTAGCTTTTCACGAGACCTGTGGTCCGTATAATGGGAGAGGGAGAACCAGAGGTCATGACGTAAGTTTCTAAAGGCTTCTCCTGAGAACATGTCCTGATTGGATGTTGTCTTCACCTGATCGTGATGGGCCCAAAAACTATAATTGAGCTAAGGCCCTGAAGATGAGAGACTCGCTTGGATTCTGAAGGACTAAACGCTTGAACTGTGATATGCTTGAAATGCAGTTACTAGCAACACAGAGAATGCCTGAGCTATGGCCTTCTGCTTTTGAAATTAAGATTTGTGCCATCTAATGCAATTTTGGGAAAGTGTTAATTAAGATAGTTTTCTTGTTTCCTTGCTGCATGATTTTAGAGTAATGTGTTGTTTGTAGAATAAATCATTATTTTGTCAGAAATTGGAATAAACCTCATAAATCTTTTTTTTAAAAATTAACAAAATCTTTTTTAAAAAATTAAACATCTGGTTACTTGTGTACAACTGCCCTGGGGACCCACAGAGTTCAGTCTTAGACTCCTTGACAGATGGCAAGAAAAAACATCCAGTCTACCAGGCTCAACAGTCTACCCAACTGTTGCAGTCTGCTCTGACTCTCCAGGCTCTCAGACTAGAGGGAATGTTTCATAACAACTGCAATCAGACATTCTTGAATGGGAGATGCCAGGAATTGAATCTGAAACATTCTGCGTGTACCATATGCTTTACTGCTGAACCGTGTTGTGGGCACTTCTGAAGTTTCCGCCTACTTCCCTCTCCTTCCTCTGCCCCATCTCATTGCTCGTTGTTCCCCTTCCCTCTAGCTTTAGGAAATAATAAACCTGCTACCCCAGGGAAGAATCTGTCTAATGTGATATCTTCTGATATGAGGGTTATTTTCTTGCTGTTGCTGCTCTTTGAGCAAAACAAATTCTTATAGCACTTCAAAGGGTAAAACATTTATTGTGGCGTAAGCTGTTGTGGCTTGGAGCTCCTTTTGTCAGGTGCAAGTGTGGACTCCAGCTCATGCAGCAGTAGAGCTGTTTAAGATCCCTCAAGTCTCCATTTTGTTTTTGTTGCAGCAAAACATGCCTGGTAATCCCTCTGCTGTTTCTGGGAGAAATCTCTGGAAATTGTCTGGGCAGCCTAATATCTAAGAGCTAATATAGTATAGTGGTTAGAGTGTTTAAGTGGGGGATCTGGGTTCATATCCTCACTCTGCTACAAAACCCACAGGTTGATCTTTGGCCAGTGACTGTCTGTTAGCCTATTCTGCCTTTCTGGGTTGGTGTGAGCCAGGGACGTGTCCAGGGCCATAGCCAGATTTCCTGGTTTGTGGGGCAATTTTTTTTCTGGTGGGCTACCAGTGGTGCATTTTTTGTAGCACTTCAATGTGTGGCAAGCCCATACCAAGCCACCATTTGGAACCACTTGCCTCGCTCGCAAACACCCACCTTCCAGGTGCCCAGCCCACCATGCTGAGGGAGAAACCACCCTTCCCTCTTTCGCTGCCCCCCTCCTTCCTCACAGCCTGAGACTTGCCATGGTCGATCTTGCATTTTCTCAAGAAAAAAGCAGGGTACTAGGGTGTTGTTGTGTTGTTGTTTTTTATTTTTAAAAGGGTGTCTTTCTGTAAGGGCAAGGAAAAGATGGAGATGACATCTCACAGGCTTGGCGTGGCTGCATGCACCCTGGAAGAGCATTACGCTCAGGAGATAAAAACTTCCTGGTGGTCCCCAGCCCGAGAAAAGCCCAGCTGTCATCAACGAGGGCCAGCCTGGGCTTTGTCAGTCCTGGTCCCTGCCTGGTGGAACGCTCTGCAGGAGCTATTACGTTTCTGCAGGGCATGCAAAGCAGAGATGTTCCGCTGGGTCTTCAGTTGAGGACAGCGACAGGGCTTTTTTGGCACCTTTATATAATTGCTCCATCCCTTAAAACCCTCACCCCAGGCAGGTGGGGGGAGTGGGACTTTCCTCCCACCATTTTATATACTGAAGGTAATGTGTTTTTATTTACTGGAAATTGTCGGATTATTTTAATTCTATTTTAAATTGAGATCTGTATATTATTTTGTTGTGAGCCGCTGTGAGCCCACTCCAGGGAAGGGCGGCCTAGTAAGTCTAATTTAATAATAAATAAATAAATAAATAGCTGCAGCAACTCATGAGTAAGGAGGGAGGACTGCCGGCTAGCTAGTCATGGTTGGGCATGGGAAAGGAAAAGCCAGGAAGGGTGGAGGGAGGGCGGACGTGACCTGGCGATGTCCTGAGTGTGGTGCCGTGGCTTCTTCTTGGCGGGGCTTCAGTACTTAAAAAAAAAAAAAAAGGCCAGGCATGGGAAAAGCTGGGGAGGGTGGAGTGAGGGTGGACCTGGTTATCAGTGTGCAATTTGCTGTGGCATGGTGTGGGAGCGTGCAGCTTTAAACAAATAAAAAATGATTTTAAATGATTTTGAAATGCATTTTCTGGATAAATTCCTGTGGAGCTGGAAAGGGGGCGGAGCCCCCCAAAAGCCCCACCTTAGCGACATGCCTGGACATGCCTTAGTGGTAGGGCATCAGCTTTACATGCAGAAGGTCCCAGGTTCAGTCCCTGGCATCACCAGTACAAAGGCTCAGGTAGTAGGTGATGTGAAAGATCTCTTCCTGAGACTCTGAAATGCTGCTGCCAGTACCAACCTTGACAAACTAAGGGTCTGAAGCACTAGAAGGCAGCTTCATGCATTTCCAGATGAAATGGAGGTAGAGAAAGACTCATGTATAATTCCTCTCGAAGGGAGAGAGAAATGAAAATGTGATAGATACCTTCTATTATTCAGAGAGTCTCCATAATAATGTTGTGTGGGATTTTTCGTGCCACTCGTTTCTCACAAAAATTGCAGACAGCTTATTCAGGATGGCCAAAATTGCCCCGAGCAGTTTCCATGTAGAAGATGTTTTCCCCAACTCCAGATGGCAGGAAGGAGGATTTTCTGTTTTCCTAAGTGCATCATTATAGTTGGCACACAGTATCATAAACATAGCAGCTGTTTCTGAATTTTCAGTTTAATGCAAAGATGCGAACATGTCAACATAAACAGGAGTTTTGTGACACCTCAAAGACTACGAAATGTTATTCTACCATAAGAAGAAGAAGAGTTGGATTTGTACCCCACCCTTCACTTGGAGTCTCAGAGCGGCCTACAATCGCCTTCCCTTCCTCTCCCCACAACAGACAACCCTGTGAGGTAGTTGGGGTTCAGAGAGCTCTGCAATAACTGTGACTGACCCAAGGTCACCCAGCTGGCTTCATGTAGGTGGGGCTGAGAGAGTACTGTGACTAACCCAAGGTCAGCCAGCAGGCTTCATGTGAAGGAGTGGGGAATCAAACCCAGTTCTTCAGATTACAGTCCACCACTCTTAGCCACTAGACCAAGATGGCTCATAAGTGCTTGTGCGGACCAGAGCCCAAATCTTCGGTTGGTATGAGTGGATCCTCGCTATGCAGTCATTTTATATAGGAGGTATGAAAAAAGCAAGATCTGGAAGCCGTGAAATACAGGAAGTACGGGTGTAATTGAATGATGTAGAATTCATTTCTTTCATAGTTTATCCATAAAATGACAACATAGTGAGGATCCACACACTATGTCTGAGGGAGATGGCTCCAGTCCATGAAAACTTAAGCTGAAATATTGTTGATCTTTAAAATAGCACAAGGCTCCTGTTTATTTTTGCTGCAACAGATGAAGATGGGTTACCCCTTTGGAATTACCAGCAAATCGAAAGTGATGTGTCTAGCAGTGGGAATCTTTTCTCTCCAAATATTTGCCACTGCTCCATCAGTTACTCCTCCTATGGAGGTGAAGTTTGGAAACAGAGGAATCAGTAACATTTCCTAGTATGAAATTGCACATCAGTGATTCTTAGACTGTGTACAGATGTATTACCTTGAGTTATGAACCTACTTTGGATCTGTAGTCATGTTGCCTTTTTAGCCAGTGGTGTAGTGGTTAAGCGCGTGGACTCTAATCTGGGAGAACCAGGTTTGATTGCCCACTCATCCACGTGCAGCTGCTGGGTGACCTTGGATCTGCCACAGTTCTTGCAGAGGTGTTCTCTTCAGCAGTTATCTGAGAGCTCTCTCAATCCCACCTACCCCACAGGGTATCTGTTGTGGCGAGGGGAAGGGAAGGTGATTGTAAACTGCTCTGACACTCTGAGTGAAGAGTGGGGTAGAAATTCAATCTCCTCCTCCTTCTCCTCTGCTGCTGCTATGAAACAACTGGCTCTTCCTCTTTCCAGTAGCACCTGACTGTAGTGTGCTTTTTGTCTGCCTCTTGTGAAAGTTACAGAGCCCCCCTCCCTCCCATCCATTTGTGCAAAGTGCTGATAGGCTAGAACTTGAGGCAATCATGAAGCTGCCTCCCTCCCTGGCTGTACAACATGCTAATCTGGCTGGATCTTGGGGGAGTCTCAAAGCTATTTCCCCCCCTCACCCAAAATTTACTAAGGGCTAAAAACAGCAAAGTTATACCCTTCTTAGACCACTCAAGTCCATAGGCTTAGAAGGGCATAACTTTGTTAAGGATGACACCGTTAATTTCTGAAATTTTCTATTCCACTCCGAAAAGTCATCCTAATAATAATGATGATGATAAATTTGTACATATTATGTCAAAACTATTAAGTTATGAATTCTTACTATAACATAACATTGGTTGCCACCATGTTCTTCAAAATCTGGTCTGAGTTCTTTAGAATGTTTCAGATTTAATACCATTTAATTTAATACCATTTTTTGAGAAGAAAAGTGAACCAATACAATGTAATTTATTAAGAAACCTTCAGCTTTAGAAAGAAAATCTATCCTTACAACTTCTAACATTGATCCTGTCACTATTTTTCAGGTTACCTGGGCCTTGATGTCCACCATGTACTTTGTTATTTTTAACTTGAATTTATGTCTGCCTTTTCCCAAACACTCAGGTAGGGCATCATGCCTTATGAAGATGGCTCTCTGTTCTGGAAAGCATTTTGATCTGATCTGCACCTGTGCTGATATACATATTATCATCTGAACAGTTTCCAGTAGCTAATTGTCTTCTTGCTGCTTGGAGCTTACCCTTGGTCGGTGGCTTCTGTATTTCATTCAGCCTCATCGTGTTTCCCTTGTGTATAATCCACCAAGTCTAATTTCCTCCTCCCAAACTGCTTTTGTGTATCTTGGATCCTTAGCTAGCTCTTTCATAGGGCTATAGTTTACTAGGGCTCATTTATTCATACACATGAATACTCCTTACAAGAGCTAATGAATCTTAAGGAAGCACTGAATGTTACAAAGAACAACCACTACCTGAATTGACAGTAACTTAGTTGACATTTTCTATAACTAGGACATCTCCCCCTAGCTGAATTGGCCCATCTCCAGAGCTCCCTGGGTGGCAATGAGCCTGAGCCAGTCCCCATATGAGGAGATGCATTGTTTGTTTGGCAGAAAGACGGACACCATTTCAGAGTCCTGCTTGAGAGGAGGAAGCTTGGCTCCACATCTGGTCAGCTTCTGGCCTCACTGATGCACCAAGAAAGTTGGGGCAATCAGGCAGCCTTCAAAAATGCTCAGCTGTTGCCTAGTGGTTACTGGTGCAATGCTTCCATAGACCTGATCCAGATTTCTAGGACTTGCACTGCTTGGACAGCTCCCCAGCCACTCCACTCTAAACCTTCCAGGGCACTGACTTGCGCCAACCTTGCTCATGCTGCCAGACAGCTCCCTTGATCAACTCTTGGTCTTTGATCAGCCTTGCCAATGGGCTGCATCCAACTTGCCCTAGATACCAGGAATAGGACAAGTAATAGCACTTTCAGTTTCTGTGTGTCTGACTATCCAGATTTGGGGGGCATTTCAAGGTCCTCTTACTGATGGTCACTCCACTTTTGGTGACAGAGTGACTAATGACATTAATCTGTATTTTAGGGATATGCTCATCTTGCACAATTGCAACTCATGCTTCCATCAGAGAGGTCCTCTTGTTTGATCCTCCCACCATTCCTGGTATTTAAATAAAGCTCTTGCTATTTATAGCTGCCTATGAAAATCACAAGTACACACCTTGAATCTCTTAAGAGGATATTTGTATAGCAGCTGAGCAAGGGTTGTTTTAACTTTGATTGATATGTAAATTCCAACCCAGCTAATTGGTTTCCACAGCTACCTCTCAAGATCCCATGTATTATTCATAATGTTCTAGATTTTCCCTTCTGGAGGGTGTTTGAATTAGCTGCAATCTGGCCAAAAAGCAAAATGGGAGTTCCACTGCAATCAGTGTGGCTGCTGTTTGGCTAAGTCTTCTGTTCTCCCTTGGGTCATTGGATCATGCAGCCCATTCTTCTTATAAGATCTGGCATATCTAAAGGCCACAATTCATTTGCATATGAGCCATGTTTGGGTATTTATTTAAGTACAGGTGAACGTATAGAGAGGGGGACTGGGATCTTGGTTGCTGGCCCTGTCCCCAGCCTTCATTTATCCAAGCATCCCATTCACACATACACGTGAACCTATGTTGGTTCATGAACTTGCAAGCCACTTGTTCTATTTTTCAAACATGGGGATTGTGCATAAAGGAGCCTATATGAATTAGGGTTCATGTGCACAGACTCCAGCACTCATCAATGCTTAGTCAGGTTTTAAAAAAAAAAAAAACAAACCAAAAACCTTCCCCAGTGCTATGTGTCCAGTCCAGCTCAGCATCCCTTCCCTGGCTGGCTGCATTTTAACTGTAGGCTGTGGAATCAAGTCCACAACATAATGGGCAGTTTGGACAAACTTCCAGTTGGGGATCTGGGATTGGATCCCCCAATAGTTGTTAAAAGGGCTCTGCTTGCTTCTCATTGTGGAAGTACATGGAGGACAGCCTCCAAAGATGACCTCAGTAGGCAGGCCCATATGAGAGCAGGTGGTCCTTTCGCTACCCTGGCCCTAAACCCTTTTTGCTTTTAAATATAATAACTCTAACTCTGAACTGGGGCTCTTCTGGCCTCCTTCATTCTGTGTCCTCCACTGCGTCATTTTCTTTCTACTGCTAGCATTACCACTGTATCATGGCTCTGCCACAGCTGCTTTGGGTTTCGGATCTGCAGTTGTTCTTTGCTGATTCTGATATGCTCAGGCTGACCTTCACTCCATCTCCCTGCAAGTTTTCAGCAAGGACATTTCACAGGGATATTATTGTGCAGTCAACCTAAAACTACTCTTTGAAAGTTTGGGAGGGGGAGTGCTCGTGCTCCCGGGTAGGAAAACCCATCCAAGTCTAACACAAGTGCCTCCTTCTTCAAGGACACACACACAAGAACAAGCTTCTTAACATCCCTGCAGGGCTTAGCAATCTGAGCTCTAGTGCGCACACACACAAAACGACCCAAAGGTCCTGCAAAGAAGGGCTGACTGTTGACTTAACATGCTAGCGGCTTGTTTTGAATTCCAAAGCCCTTGTCTTTTTTTGCTTGCTGATATAGACTTAGTTCATGTGGGTTTGTTGACAGGAAGAGTGAACATCCAAATTAAGAAGCTGACCCGGGTCAATTGCACACTCAAGAATGGTAAAGCAACTGGAACAAGAGAGTCACAGAGACATCTGCTTGCAATTAGTTACACAGTTTCAGGACTGTGCATTCTGAGACTCACCATAACATAACAGATGGGAAGTAGTGTAGTGGTTATACTGTTGGGCTAGGAACTGGGAGAGCCAGGTTTGAATTTCCACTCTGCTGTGGAAGCTCTCTGGGTGACCTTAGGCCAGTTACACACTCCCAGCCTAACCTACCTTACAGGGTTGTTATGAGGATAAAATGAAACAGAGAAGAATTAGTAAGCCACTTGGGGTTCCCATTGGAGGGAAAGATGAGGTGTAAATGAAATAAATGTCAGACTGGGTTCAGGAAGCATTGCTGCTTGGCCATGACCTTGAGCCAGTCATTCTGTCTGCCATACCTACCTTAAAAGGTTTTGAGATATGTCACTCTACTCTCTTTGGGAGGAAGGGTGAAAATATGTGCTTCATTATTAAATATGTCTAAGGTCTAACATGTGTAGGAACCCATTTAGAGGGCTGGTCTAGAGAACCTTCTGTAACTTAATCTCCACCAAGCCCACTCTTGCTCTACATTTCATGTTCAGTGATAGTTCTTCCAGGAAGTCTACATGCATATTGTAATATGCTTAATCCCAAATGTTCTTTTGACTTCATAGAATGAAAGGATGTATATCCCACTGGTCTTCAAGTGATGGCTTGTAACCAGCAAGCAGCTTGCAACCTTAAATAATTTGGGTCACACAATTTGGGTCACAGAATGAGCAACAATCTTTAAGAGAGAGAATAGAGTATAAGGAGGTAGGGGGACAGAGAGAGAAGGGGAATGTGAATAAGGGGGGAGGATCAGTAAACAAACAAGAACAGTAAACAGACAAGAAGGGAGGAGGAACTGCCAGTCCAGAGTAAGTAAGAAGATGGTTAGAGAGCATCTAGCTGCCTTAAATACTTTCAAATCTCCAGGGTCGGATGGCTTGCATCCCAGGGTGCTAAAAGAAATTACAGATATTATTTCAGAGCCTCTGGCTCTAATCTTTGAGATTTCCTGGAGTACTGGTGTTGTGCCAGAAGACTGGAGAAGAGCGAATGTTGTCCCGATCTTCAAAAAGGGGAAAAGACGGACCCAGGAAATTACAGGCCTGTCAGCTTGACATCAATACTTGGAAAAATTCTAGACCAGATTATTAAACACTCTCTCTGTGAGCACCTTGAACGGAATGAGTTAATTGGTAGTAGCCAGCATGGGTTTATCAAGAATAAGTCATGCCAGACCAACCTTATCTCCTTTTTTGACAGAGTTACTAAAATGGTTGACTCTGGCAATGCTGTGGATATAGTGTAGCTAGATTTCAGTAAAGCATTTGACAAAGTTTCTCATGATATCCTTGAGGATAAGCTGGTTAAATGTGGGCTAGATGGTGCAACCGTTGGATGGATTCATGGTTGGTTGAAAAATCGTACTCAACGAGTGATCGTAAATGGCTCTGCACCTATGTGGAGGGAAGTCTCAAGTGGAGTGCTGCAGGGCTCAGTCCTGGTCCCGGTGTTGTTCAATGTTTTTATAAATGACCTGGAGGAAGACATAGAGGGGATGCTCATCAAATTTGCAGATGACATGAAGGTGGGTGGGATTGCTAATGCTGAAGAAGACAGAGTCAGGATTCAAAATGATCTAGATAGGCTAGAACACTGGGCTGAGACAAAATAAATTTCAATAGAGATAAGTGCAAAGTCCTACACTTAGGTATAAAAAATCAAAGGCACAGATATAGAATGGGAGGGACTTGGCTTGACAGCAACTCATGAGAAAGGGATCTAGGTGTTCTCATTGATCATAAGCTAAACATGAGCCTGCAGTGCAAAGTGACTGTGAAGAATCTGTGATCCAGTTCATGGGAGGTGGTAGTTCCACTCTATTCTGCTATGGTCAAGCCTCACCTGGAGTACTGTGTCCAGTTTTGGGCACCACTTTAGGAAAGATATTGACAAGCCTGAGCGTGTCCAGAAGAGGGCAACCAGGATGGTGAGAGGGCTGGAATCCAAGTCTTATGAGGAAAGGCTGAAAGAGTTGGGTATGTTTAGCCTGGGAAAGAAAAGACTTAGAGGGGACATGATTGCAGTCTTCAAATATTTGAAGGGCTGTCATGTAGAAGATGGAGCAGATCTATTCTGTCTTGCTCCAGTTTGCAGGACTAGATCTAATGGGTGGAAATTACAAGAGAGTCGTTACCAGCTAAATATCAGGAGAAACTTCCTAACTGTAAAAGTGGTTGGGTGGTGGAACAGTCTGCCTCAGGAGGTGGTGGGTACTCCTTTGCTGGACATTTTCAAGCGGAGGCTGGACGACCATCTTTCGGGTATGTTGTAGGGCTATCTTTTGGCTATGCTCCTACAGAGTGCAGGGGGTTGGACTAGATGACTTGCAACGTCCCTTCCAATTCTAACACTCTATTATTCTAATTCTAAGATCCAGAAATAAAGGTGTGCAGTATAGAAAAGTGTGTGTGTGTGTGTGTGTAAAACATTACCAAGTCAAATTCTGAAAACTGATCTTAAAAAATGGGTCTGGAAAGTTTGAAGACTATTGAACCTCTTCCCAACTGAGAGCTTCCTGCAGTGTCCACTGCCACTCCTACAGGTCAACCTTAATAATCCAGATCACAATATACCACTAATATTAGACCATTAGAAATAGAGGGTGGATCCATGCAGCTTTTCTACTCATTCAGTTCCCCTCCTTACTACAACCCATATTTCACATGGTTTCCTTTTCTACTTTTTTATCAATGGAAAAGCTGGTTGGATACACCCTAGAATATTTGATTAGAACCTGTAGGGCAGTTTTTAAGTGGCTTATCTATTATGGACAAGTACTGTAACAACCCTTCATTTTTCTGCCCTAAATGAGTTCTCTTTACTTAATAGGGGGTATCATGTATACCTTTCTGTCTTAATAGCATACCTTCTTTGGTGGCTTCTCCCCTTTCCACTATCTGAGGTGAGATGGGCAGGTGACAAGAGACAGGTGCTGTGGCTGTGGCATCCTGATTACAGAATGATCTTCCCTAACTTTCATCTTTTAAGATTTCAACGTCAAGATGCACTTGTTTCCCTAGGCATTTAACTATTTGTGTTTTGTGGATGTGATTTCCACATTATTATGGAGTTTTGCATTGCTGTCTTCATGCTTTTGTATTTTATTTTCTCTTAACTGATCTGCTAAATCTTTTAAACGTCCAGAGAGTACTGTTGATGCTGCTTGATTTTAGTGTTTGTTGATGTTTTTATGCCTTGTAACAGTTGCTTTTATGTGTTTTATCTTTTTTTACTTTTACTTTTTCTGTTTGCTTTAATTTCACTTGTAAGTTGTTCCTGCAAACCAATTCTGGCAGGGGATGGATGTCTAAAATAGGGAACACAAACAGATACAGAAATAAATGAAAGGGATGATCCTGAAAGCTAGATCCTGGAGAACAGTGGTTCTCACTCTGTGGATCATGGAGAGCCATATTCACAATTCCCATCAACCAAAACAGCCACATGACTAATGTATGCTCTGCTCACCACTCTAAACACACATAAACAATAATATATAATATAACCATTTAAGTACCAGATTACCTCTGAATGTCTAGGGCTTTCTTTCCCAACTTTGGGGAAGTTTATTTTATGGGCTAACATTTATGGGCTAACATTACTCTACCACCTTATTCAGCAGCTGCATATGTTGACCCAGCCTCAAACACTAATCCCCTTCATCTGCATGGCCTTGATGTCACTATCTTGGGCAAGTTCTGTTTGTTTTGAAAATACTATGGGTACCATTGTAATGATGAAATTATTTCAATTTCTAAAGAAATTAAGTCACTTTCCTGGAACATGGGGAGAGTGGCGAAGAGAAATAGTGCTCAGAAGAGCTACAAGTGTCATGCCAAAGAGCCACGTGTGGGTCCCAATCCACTGAGTATCACTGCTGTAGAAAATGTTTAAGTTAGTGTTGGCTTGAATTTCTTCTAAGCCCAAGTTCATTGGCTTTCAAAACTACAGGTCACTCGCCCCCACCCCACCATGTTCCATAGTGAATCTGTCAGGCACCAAAGAGACTTTCATGTTCTACAGTTATTCTCCCTCCTCCCCTTGATCCATTTGATTCGATCTATCCAGTTTTGAGTTCCCAGCTGAAATTTTCTTCTCAGCCTGGCAGAGGGGCTGGAGATGAGCAGGCTGCTCATCTGCTCTTTCCCACCCAGGCCTCTAGTCCAGAGGCATTCATTGCAAGCAACTAGTCATTGGCTCTGTTTGGGTTCACATCCAATCCAGCAAAACAATAAAGGGTGACTTGAGCTGCCTAAAGGGCATGTGCTAGATTTTGTTCTGCTCTGTGCTTGCGCTTATCCTTGTTACATCAAAAAGTGTTCTCTGGGTAAATATCTGGGTAGAGTTTTTAGAGGAACATGAGTTGGCTGGGCAATCATCATGGTCTGATATACAGAAGCAAGACAATCTAGCGGGAAGGGAGAGATGGACGAATGGGCTCCTATCAATTCAGGCAACTGGTGGGGCAAGTACTGTTTTTGTTTTTTTTTAAGAACTCATTGCAAAAAGAAAACTAGGATGTCAGGGGCTCAGTCTTTTTGCCTGTTGTGCGAGTTTTCTACTTGCAGGGTGCTGTTTAATATAGGGGAGAACTAAAATGTGGTTTCAGCTGCACTCTGAAGTAATGCAGCACAGTCTACCATCTCAGTATACCTGCACTGCATTTTGCTGCCTGTCCAAAAATTATCAGATATGATATGACAAACAATGCAGAAAATGGAATTATTCAAGCAGACAGCCATATATTAAGAGAAGAATAATACATACTATCAACAAATAGATAGTACATACCATAAAATGATACCACTCACAAAAGGGAATGGTGTTTCCCATTCTTTGGGCCCAGCATCTGGTAAGAAGAGGTACACTGCCTTTGAACAAAGCTATGTTTAGTTATCTTGGCTATGTTAGCAGCAGATAATGGGTATGTCCATCTTGGCTAGAAGATTGTGTCAAAATCCAATGGCAGTGAATTTTGTAAGAAATACTTCTCTTTACTTTTCCTGCCAGTCCATTTCATTCTTCCTGTCATGTCACAGTCTAGATGTTGCTGGGGAGCCTTTTGGTGGAGATATGGGTCGGTGACAGCCACATGTTCTCCATGATTGGAACTTAGTTCCAATAGGATGATCTGTCCTGACTTGCAGGGATTGAAATGCAGTCAGGAATGGGCCTCTTAACCACTATTTATTTGTTTTTAACCATTGATATCTCACACTCTTACAACCACCTGCTCCCTAAGGAGTCTAATACCCCCAGCACTAGAAATTACAGATTTGAGGGAAAAGAAATCCATATCTCCTGTGGATATGTGTTAGCAGAAGAACAAAATATGAGTATGGTAGCACTTCAAAAACTAACAAAAGTCAAAGCATCAGATATATTTTTGGTGAAGTGGTCTTTGACACACAGAAGTGTATACCCTGGAAAAATGTTGTTGGATTATAAAAGTCTGTCATGTTTCCTGCTATACTTTACCCATGTTGGAGAGCACTGCTGAAGGATATGTGGCAGGATGGGAGAAAATGTGTTCTTTTTTCAGTACTATCCAAAAACTGGAATGGAGAATAATATGATTTCTTCTATGAGGAAATGGAGTTTCCTTCCCCACCCCAGTTATAATGATTTTGGCTACCAATGCCATCATTTATTTTAAAAATCCCTAAAATCACTAGGTGGTGTATGAAAGTTAAAAATAAAATATGCCTTTCTTGGGGGTTTACAATCTAAACATTGTAAGGTTTGTGCAGAAGGGAGTATTTTCAATTACTTTATCATCAAGCTTCCTTTGAAAATACGCCTCTGTGTTTATTATTAGATCTGTGTTCTGCTGACAGACCAGGGGTCAGGAAGAATGGGGAGCTAATGGTATTTTTTTACTTTAATGAAGGAAAGTCAATTCGACTTGAACGAATTCCCTCACGCCAAATGAGATTGTGAAATTTATTCTCCCAGAGAAATCCCCCACGGTAATTTCATCAGCACAAAAGATCATGGATAACAAAACCTCTGAAAAATAAACTTTTTCTCCAGCCTCTGTTGTTCGAGCTTGGAGTAGGCTGTGTTTATTTCTGTGTGGTTGGAAGTGGTGGTCTTGAATGACTCTGAGGTGATTTTTTTCTTTCTTTCAGGCCCTTATGCTAAACTGCAGCTTCCTTTGTACGACAGTCAAAAAAGTCTGAAATGCAGAAAAGACCCAAATGCATCTGGTGACTGAATGAGATTCTTGGTGGTTTACACTTTTCTTTTCCCCTACTGACTCAGTCTTGAGCACATGAAGGTGCCTTATAGGAAGTCAGACCATTGGTCTGTCAAGATTATTGTTGTCTACTGTGACTGACAGTGGCTCTCCAGGGCCTCAGCTCTGTCACCTCTTCCCCCCCCCCCGACTCCCTTAGCCTTTTAATCAGAGATGCTGGAGAGTGGCACTGAGACCTTCTACATGTGAAGCTGATTTAGTACTGAGCCTTGTCGCCTCTCAAAGCTTGTGTAACAGCCAATGGAACAGTACAAAAAAACACTGGAACTCTGTGATTTCTGGGTGTTTCTCTATTCTGCCACAGCCCTCAACAAATGGTATTGTTATGCTTTGTATATTTGCATAGTGTTCTTGCTTTATAGGATGCTTTTACAGAGTAACATAAGCAAAGGGGCCCCCAGGAAAGATGAGAGTTGCAAGGGAAGAATGTGAGCTAGTTCACTTACATGTCAGTAGGCTTTATCTCAGATTATAAGGTCTTTGGGAAAGGTTTCATGGGAAAGAGGGGTTAAGGAGGAATATGAAGAACAAGAGATATGCCACCAAGATATTTTGAGCAGGAGTTCCAGGCCTAAGGGGCATCAAGAGAGAGTGACTGGAGGTGGTCCCTTTTGGAGGGGGTAATACTAACACAAGGGGAGCCATAACTACGTTAACACAAATGAAGGTTGTTCAACAAAGCTGCAGTCAGCTGTTTTCTTGATAGAATGGAGCTTTCTGGAAGGAGTTTCTTTTGGTGAACTCATACCTGAATTTGCTCCAAGCAAAGTAGGAAGAAGCTGAAATGTTTACAATAATCAGTGTATAGTTCCTCATTATATATGTGAACATACTCTTTAATGTTGAGTTGGTGAAATGTAAAAAAAGGATCCCACATGCTGAAGGAGGACTATACTTTGCAAGTCTGTTGGGGGGGGGGTGCAGTTTCAGAAAGCAAATCTGAACATACAGCAGTGTCATATTCTGTTGTCAAATATAGATAGCTTTTAATAGATGAGGGTTTGCATATCTCATTTGTTCTCAAATGAGAAAATGAGTAAATTATCACAGGGTGCAGGAAGAAGTAAAGTGGGGTTCAAATTCAGCCCATGGGTTTCTGATTCTTAAAAAGTCCAAGGATGGAGGGATAAAAGAGTGATTAACACATGGAGATCACTGCCACAGGAAGTGGTGGTGGCTACAAGCATGGACAGCTTCAAGAGGGAACTGGATCAACATATGGAGCAGAGGTCTATCAGTGGCTATTAGCCACAAGGTATAGATAGGAACTCTCAGTCTGGGGCAAGTGATGCTCTGTATTCTTGGTGCTTGGGAGGGGGCAACAGTGAGAGGACTTCTAGTGTCCTGGCCCCAGTGCTGGACCTCCTGATGGGACTTGGTATGTGACAAGAGTGTTGTACTGGATGGGCCATTGACTTCTCTTCTCTTATGTTCTCTTATGTTCTTATGAGCATTTTGGCAGCAGATGAAGATGATGGGGTTGGAGGAGGGATATGAAAGGAAGGAAGAACAGGGTGATAGGTTAAGGCAAGGCCATGGAGTGCATTAAGTATCTTTGAACAAACATAGTCACATAGAATCATAGACTTGGAAGGTACCTCTATGGTCATCTAGTCCAACCCTCTGCACAATGCAGGAAATTCACAAATAACCCCTACACCCCCAGTGACCCCTGCTCCATGCCCAGAAGATGGCAAAAAAAAAAAAAAACCCTTCCAGGATCCCTGGCCAAACTGGCCTGGAGAAAGTTGCTTCCTGACTCCAAAGGGGTGATTGGCATTTCCTTGGGCATGTAAGAAAGGGGCACGACAACTAAGCACCAATGCAACCCTTCCTGCCCTCCCTCTCGTGATTTGCCTAAGTTCACAAAATCAGCATTGCTGTCAGTGGGCCATCTAGCCTCTGTTTAAAAACCCTTAAAGAAAGAGAGCCCACCACCTCCTGAGGAAGCCTGTTCCACTGAGGAACATCCCTAACTATCAGGAAGTTCTTCCTAATGTTTAGCTGAAAGCTATTTTGGTTTAATTTTAACCCATTGGTTCTGGTCTGGCCTTCTGGGGCAATAGAAAACAAGTTTGTTAGTCAGTTCCATTTGTGCCAGCACCCTTAATGGTTGGTGGTTACCAGCAGAGCTAGTTTTCAGATGTCCCATTGGCTGGCTTCCAGTTATGAACACTTATGGGAGCCAGGCAGCTAGCTGAACATGAAAGCAAAAGCCACATGCTTGAAGCTACACCTTCTGCTATAATATATGAATATGTTTTGCATGGTTCAGTGAATATCAGGCTAGAGAGATGGTGGGAAGCTCATATTTCTGTACTGTCTATGCACACCGGCAGGATCACTTCTCTCAGCTTCACTGCATGTAGGCAAGTTCATTTCTTTTGCCAATTTGATTTGTCTCATTTATGCACCTCTTCATTTACCAGTACTGAGTTATCAGTCAATTAGTTTAAATGCCATGTTAGTTTAAATGCCACATTTGTTGGTAGCACATTAAATGCTTCCAAGTCCATGTTCCTCCACAATGTGTTAGTCTGATACTGAATCCATGTTGTCGCATTTGTCTATATTCAAGATATCAATTTAGAAATCCGTGCTACTGATGGGATTTAGCATTCCAGGGCAGTTAAAACCAATGCTGTGCCTTTGAATGTAGACTAGATTATAAAGAGTTCTTTTTTTACAGGCAAGGAACTGTGGCTTCATTTAGCACCTAAGGCGATTTTCCAACACAAGAACTCCATTTTTGTGGATTATTTTGCGTGACCTTATGAATATCCAAAGATAAGGCTTTGGTTAATATAAAAAGGATTTATTGTAGCATCATCTTTCATAAACTTAGAAATGGGGTCTGTTCTTAGTTGGCAGATATAGATATGAACATAAAAAATTAACAGTGGATCAAAATCTGATGAAGTAGCTTTTCATTTAACTGAAATGCTGTTGTATTCAGTTGACTTTTGACCCTTTTGCTTGCTATACTTTGGGTGAAATCATACGTACCGGAAGCCGCGGCAGACATGCGATTCCCCCGTGGATTAAAGGGACGTGATCAGACAGACACATCTGTCTGGCATCCCGAAGTTGTCAGTGGGGCGTCGTTTCGTGCTGCAGTAGTGTGGTAAAAAGCTACTGCCGAAAACTCAGTATTATTGGGAACTGCAGGCACGTGGCGGGAAGTATGATCGTGCAAATGCGCATCATTGCAGGCGGGGCAAACAGCCTCGCTTCCTGCCCACCTTTCCCCCCTTCTGTGTGATCGCAGCCTTCATGCATCTGATAAAGTACACTCTAGTCCAGAGGAGACAATGCTATTATATACCTTTAATGCACCATAAGACGTTGTGATAGTTTTCCTGCAAAGGGCCATTTTACCTGGAATGCTGGGGTTTCATTTTTGGCACCCCAGGTATATAATGTGGCCCTGTTTGAATTCTCTACACACACCATTTCCCCAACTGGAAACAGCATTTCCAGTCTACTTATAGGGAAGAAAGACATAAGATTATTTTCTGTTTTTCCTTTACTAGGGCTAAAACAACCTGGGGAATCATTTTTGATTGGGGAATTAACCTCACTTCCCCCAAGCTACAGTCCTAATCCAAACTGGAGAGCCTATGTCTTTTCTTTCTTTTTTTGAGCCAAATTAAACTTCTGATAAATGGCAGTTTCCAAGTTCATATCATGATCAGCACCATGGACAGATCTGCAGGTCCTGTAAATGGATTCTGTCCGCATTACTCGATAGCCATACATCTGGAGATTCTAATGCTGCTGACTTCTCCTAAGGGGAAGAGGTTGTGACTCTGCCTTATACCAAGTCAGACTTAGGATGTAACTTATTTTGTTACATTTCCCTTGCAATCTACCTAGGTCTGGATGAGGACTTTTGATCAGACATGTTTTGCAAGTTCCAGGATTAGAACTCAATTTCCAGGTGTACAAGGGTCCAATGTGGATCACAACCATGCTGTCTGGAGAGAAAAGACTTAAATCTTTCACTCCAGGTTGTTTTTCCAGTCTCAGATGTCCCGTGCACCTGCTTTTCCATCAGTACACGTTTCCCCATAGTGGGAACCAGTGGCTCACCAGGACTATTTCAAGTCAGGAAAACATCACAGTGGGAAGGCTTACCAGCTCCTTCACCCCACACATCATTGTCCTGATCCAAATCAGGGTTTCATGTATCTGGGTTTTCGAGTCCTGAGCACAGATTTTACAAAGCATGTCTGATCAGAAGTCCTCTTCATGGATTCAGGGAGGACCAGAAGAAAGTACAACATACAGTTAGCCCTCAGGCCTCAGTATTCTCTACTATGACTAGTAGCAGCTCTCAGGTGTCAGGCAAAGAAAGAATTTCCTAACATCAGCTGCTGAGAGCCTTTAACTGGAACTGAACATGGTACTTTCTGCACACAAGCCATGTGCTGTATCATAAACCATGCCTTCTCCTCAAACAATAAAGCATATTTATGGGAGGTCACATCTCTTGGTTCCTGTTGGACTTCTCTCTCCCATGAAGCTACCAGGTTTGTTGGGGATTCTCTTCTAGTAATTTAATTTCCCCTTCCTAGACTTTTGCTATAGAACCAACAAAAATGAAAAAAAAATGTATCTCACTTTTTCCATTCTGGGCCAGATAGAGTCATTCTCAGCCAAGGGGTCCCAGTCTCGTTGCACTTTGATCAGCACTTCCTGTTTCCAGTTAAAACCCAGCCATTTGGGTGGCCATGCAAATGTGAACACAGATGTATGTGGCTGTAATGATGCTCTCTGCACTATGGCCTTGCCATCCAAGCAGCAACTTCTGAGAGGGAATGGAAAGTGAAGGCTCTATATCACTCTGGTCTTTTCTTCAGTTTTCTGCTGAGATGACAAATAGACACATCTTTTTGGTAGGGTCCTAAGCTGCCCCATGTCCCACCTCAAGCAGTGCTCCCTCTAAGCTGTGTAAGCTAGCTCACAGTTTTTTAGCCCCTGGGTCACACATTTTTGTCTTAGCTCAGGAAGGATGGCTCCAGAGCAAACTAATTCATGCAGCAGACAAATTGCTTGCTCACAACTTTAATGGCAGTAGCTCACAAAGTAGAATTTTTGCTCACAAGACTCCACACCTTAGAGGGAACATTGATCCCAACCTATAAAATGACTTTTATTCTTAGGGGTTTTATGCAATAGGATATAGCTGGAAGGCAGAGCACAATGTACTACATGCGATGTCTGATCCACAATAAGTCCCCAGTTCTAGATGTGCAGGCTGGTATCTGGCCAAGAGAACTACCCAGGCTTTGGGGTATTTTGAAATATGTTCACTATGCTTTTTGGTTCTGTTGAGATGCCTAGACAGGGCCTTTTCCTTATCTTTCATCCCAAAAGTATTTTGTTCAGATGGGGTGTCTCATGGAAGACCAAGAAGGAGTTGTAAAGGTCAAAGCTAGGCCATAGTTAATGGTGGCTGTTCTTGAATTCAGACCTCGAGTCAGATCCCAGAATCGATTGCTGGCAGCTGGCATGCAGTAGACCAAAAGCACGGCTCTGTTGATCAGGCAAGAGCACACGGCCAGGGTCCTAGTATTTTTGCCTGCTGGTCACATAAGCTGACTCATGTACCTGCTCCTTTCTGTGCTTGAAGAAGGTTCTGAGAGTTGAGCACACATATACCAGTCTGGCTATAGACCAGATGAGATGTGGTGGGGAATGGTACAGTGTAGTGTAGTGGTTAGTTTGTCGAGCTTGGATCTGTGAGACCTAGCTTTGAATCCTATTCTGCCATGGTGGCTTGCTGGGTGACTTTGGGCCAATCACATACTTTCACCCTGACTTACTGTACAAGGTGGTTGTGAGGATAAAATGGAGGAGAAGACAACAATGTAAGTCACTCGGGGTCCCCACTGTGGGGGGGAAGGTGCGGTATAAATGAAGGCAATAAATAGAATGTTTTTACTCACATTGTCCCCATTCATGTGGGCATGTTTTAGTGTGGAGCAATATCATCAAGGAATTGTTGGAAAGTATGATCTTCTATTTGTCTGGACTATCTATAAGTCATCTCTAGTCATGTAGGCTTACATAAGCCTACAAAATCATACATTTCCTCCTTGCTTAACTAGTTTGAGAGGAAGTGGCAAGTTCTCCCCTCCCCCCACACACTAGACAAGGGCCATGGGGTAATCGCTTCCATTACTCCTTGAAGAATGTGGCAAAAAATAAAATCTCTACTGGAAACTAAAATAGGAATTTAGCTTTGATCTCCAGAAGTTATATGCTGTGAGCATCAGAAACACTCACTGATCATTGTTAGGGAGCGATCATTAAACTAGTGGAAGCTTCCTGTATGCAATCCTGGCTGTCCCAGCACAACTCTTTTGAAAAATACTTAATAAATGCAAGCAGAGGATACAGAATAAATATTTTCAAACAATTGTGTAGAGGGGAAAGTGGTATTTTAATGTTTTTAAGTGAGTAGGAAAAAGTTGTCTTCAGTGTTCTCATGTGGGTGGCAAAGAGGATTCTGAAGATTCTTTGAAAGGAAGGAACTAATTGTTTGTATGCTGAATGTATATGTTCAAATATTGTTCCTGTCACAGTAGAACAGGTCTCTAGCAATTATTTTTATACCTGTGTGTGTGTGTGTGTGTGTTGTCAGAAGACTGGGGGTTCTCCTACCACCCCCGGATAGTTTGACCCCCCTGTCCCCATGCCTGGGACCCTGGAACAAATTCCCTTTTGGTATTTTGACTGAGACTGGGTGTGGACTCTCTCACACACAGTAGACCACACCAGTAAAAGCAATACACTTTATTGAAATAAATTAAAAAGTGATTCAGGTCAGGCTTAAACAAAAGTAAGAATAAGAAGGTGCAATAAAATTACTAAGTCTAGCTTCCTACACACACATACAGATGTGAGGACAGGCAGGTCAGAATATCTTCAAATCAGCATAAGTAACAAAGCAACAGACTGGAGATGCAGCGAGATAGTTCTTGGGGCCCCTGATGGTAATATTGAGCCAGGCTTGAAACTTATAACTCATAACTTGTTACTTGTCCCAGATGGCTGTAAGCTAACTTTATAGGAGAACTGGACCCCTGACCCCCTGACCACTATAAGCCAATCAAGAAAGTGATCCAAAAGATGATTCTTGAAGAAGAGCAGGAATTCTCCTCTCTCATCTGAGTGTAATGAAATCAGATTGCTTTGATATTCAAAGGTGCAACTTCATGCTTTTCATCTTGGTCTGGAAACAGCAGAAGAGCAATAGGCGCTTGACATGGAACTCTTCCCCATGTTATTCCTTATGCTTGGATGGCACATCAGAAAATGGACTATTGCCTTAAATTTACAACAGAATAATAATAAGAGATTGGATTTATACCCCACCCTTCACTACCCAAAGGAGTCTCAGACTGGCTTACAATCCCTTTCACTTCCCCTCCCCATAACAGATACTCTGTGAGGTAGGTGGGGCTGAGAGAGCTCTCTCGAGAACTGTCCTTGAGAGAACAGCTCTGAGAGAATTTATGCCTGGCCCAAGGTCACACCAGCAGCTGCATGTGGAGGAGTGGGGAATCAAACCTGGTTTTCCCAGATTAGAGTCCATGCTCTTAACTACTACACCAAACAGGGCCAAATGCTGATGTTTAAACTGTCAGGTTCATCAATATAGAGGTGACCATCTCTCTTGACACATTTATTTATTTATTTAATCACATTTCTACCCCGCCCTCCCCGCAAGTGGGCTCAGGGCAGCTTACAATAGGGCACCATGTGCCAACAGATAAAAAAAGCATAAAAACAGGATAAAACTATCAACATTAAAGTGCTCAATAGGTACAATCAAAATCTAACAAGATGGAATCATATTTACAAGGTGGACTCCTCTTATATAACAATAAGGGGGTTGAAACCCATGGATGTTACCTGGGCCCATCCAGTGGTACTGGCCACAGTACTGTCATGGTTGTTCTTCATGGGGCTGCCCCACCGATCTACCACTGATGGACATAGTAGTGATAGCGGTAGTGGCAGTGAGAGAAGTAGTGGCAGCTCCTACTCAAAAGCTGGATTGCTGGATGAAACATTATTGAATGTGTCCAAGTTTCTTTTCATTATATGTCTAATTGCTTTCCAGGAACTTTTGTGTCGGAAATATCTCCAACTGCATGCTTGTTTAACTTTGGCCATTTCCACACTGTGATTTTTGTCACTCATTTGTCCCTATTGCTTCAGGGTCGTCCCCCCATGTGTTTTGCTTTCTCTGGTAGTCCCAGAGGGAGAAGAACACATGTGGAAAGGGAGGGGGGACCCAAAGCAATAGGGACAAATGAGTGACAAAAATCACAGTGTGGAAGTGGCCTGTGTGTGTGTGTACACTGATCCATTTCTGCTTGTTTGAATTACCTTTTCCCCTGTTGGCTGATATCCAAACAGTAGGTGATTTCAGCTGCAAGTGGCTCATTCTTTTAGCCTTACAATGGGATGGGAGATTAACTCAGCCATGATTATCATGAATGACTGCCATTACAAAATGAGCCCCTCCAATAGCTTCTCCAACACACCCTGGTGGTATGTAATTTGGTAATAGATATGCTATGAACCTGCCTTATAACAAGTCGGAGCATTGGCCCACTGATGGCAGTATTATCTACTGCAGCTCTCCAAGGCCTCAAAGTGTGCTTTCCAAACACACTTGCTACACAAGACCTGTCACTGGAGAAGCAAAAACGAAAAAAAGGTGCCAGGTGGCTGCTTTTTACTGCCATATGCTCATTCTCTGTCACTGGAGAAGCCAGAGATCGACGTTGGGACTTAATATGTGCAAAGTGCACGCTCTGCTAGTAAGCTGCAGCTCCTTCCCCCAATTTGTGTTGAGTCCGCATTCCCCCATAAGAACCTTAGGATTTGTTTTATACAAATGTATCTATCCTGCCTTTCTACAAACTGCATTTCCCCCACTTTTCTCCCCAGCAGAGACCCACAGTGGCTCACAACATTCTCCCCTTCTCCATTTTATACTCACAACAACCCCATGAGGTAGGTGAGGCTGAGAGTGTGTGACTGGCCCAAGGTCACCAAGCCGGCTTCTGTGGCAGAATGGGGATTCGAACCTGGGTCACCCAGGTCCTAGTCCGACTCTCAGACCACTACACCATGCTGGCTCTATATACCTAATTGCTTTCTAACTTTTCAGCAGAGCTCCTGTCTCCAGCTCTCCCTGGCAATGTTTAACTTTTTGCATCCAGATCCCAATGCAGTCAGGAAAGGAAGGTATTACACCTGTGTTCCAGTGCTGAATGTAAGGTAGAATCTATGAAAGGGATATCTAAATGGATAGCAAGCATGTTAAAATTCATTTTGTTGCTTAATTTTAGATTAATTTCCATACCACCCAAAAATCAAAACCGTGCCTTCTTGAGACATTGTGGTGGCACCACATATCAACAAAATCTGCCTCTCTCAGCTAGAAGGAGAAGTTGTCCTTGATATTTCTTCATCTGGTAATTCAGTAAACAGAACAGCTCTAGAGGAAAAAACCTTAACTTGCAACCCCACCAATTATGATAGAGCCTCATAAATTAACTAAAATTCATCAGATACACTGATTAAATAAAATTGGCACTCCATGTTCCTGTTGAGCCTCGGGATAATTTGATTCATGCACAGGTGTGCCTATGATTGCCCCAAACTATCAAGAAATGCTTGTTCAGAGTAATATTGTGGCTGGACTATGTGTATGGTGGCTTGAATCTTGCAGTAAAACTCTGCTGATAGAGGGCATTTCCATCAGCAGAGCAAGACATCTTCAGCTCCCCTTCCTGCTGGAGCCACAAATGCCCCCAGAAATGCTGCTCCTAGAAGACCGAGAACCCCCAAGAACATCACTGGGGATAGTTGGCAAAAATCACCTCCTTTCCATTAAAGGGAATTTTCCATGTGATCCAACCCCACATGTTTTTTGAAACTACAGTAGCATATCATTAATTTTCCATATATCATTAGTTGCTGTAGATTTCCTGAGTTGTGTGGCCATGGTCATGCTAGAAGGAGATAGCAAGATCACAGCCACACAACCCGGAAAATCTACAGCAACTAATGAACTCCAGCCATGAAAGCCTTTGACAACATATTTTCCATATATCGTTTTAAGACTCTCCCTGTCTGAGATGACATTGAAAGTGTTTTGAATGAACAGTGGCTAAATTGTTGCCTTTCTTGGACTCACACAAACTATTTTCAAAGCTAGGAGAAGGTGTGACCAATTCCAAATGAGGGCTGGAGGGCAAGTATGTGAGGGTGAAGAAAAAACATTCTCAGTTTGGAACGGAGAGAAACAAAAGTAATTGTGAATTGGCTAAATATGTTGATCTGCAAAAATGTCTCTCTGGGAAACTGATGTGGGCTAATGGACCTGCTGTCCTGTCAGGGTGCCTCCTTGCCTCCCCCTAAGCTGCCCTTGTTATATTCGTAGATAAAGCAAATATCACAATGGTGCTCTCTCATCCAAAGCAGACAAGTCCAATAAGCACTGCCTGTGAAATTTCTCACAGCTCAGGAAGGTGAGGAGAGAGGATACTGTCAAATTTCTCATCTTAGCTAGTTAAGACTGAGAATCCCTATTCTGATTTTACTTCTCATGTGTGTGAATCAGACCCACAACTCTTCATTTTGTATTGCTTTCGGTTTCCTTGTATCAAATTATCCCCATTCAGTGTACACATTTGAACACTGTCTGCATATAAATGGCACATAGTATGGTTTAGATATGGCATCAATAAACAACTGAATCCAGGAACACCACCAATGACTAAACTTCTGGTGGGAGGTACATGGAACATCAGATTGTGGTAGGCACTGCAGCAGCAGTCCTTGCCAGGAATTCTAGGGTTTGGAAAAGGTCTGAAGGTGAGATTGACCTTGGTGAGACACCTGAGTCTATGTGGGTTCAAGATGGGGCAGGGGTTGTGACTCAATGGTAGGGCACCTGCTTGGTGTGCAGGTCCCAAGTTCAATCCTCAGCATCTCTAGTTAAAAGTATCAAGTGGTAGGTGATGTGAAAGACCTCTACCTGAGACCCTGGAAAGATGCTGCCAGTCTGAGTAGGCAACACAGACCGTGATAGACCGATGGTATAAGGAAATTTCATGTATTCAAGAGTAGCATGCAACATCATTCTCAGCAGTCAATGGGAAACACAAGCCTCTAGACTGATTCATTCTAGACAGGTTGAGGATGACCACTCTTTCTTTCCCAGTCTGATTTTTAACTGCCTTCAATAGTATATAGTTCCTTGAATGGCAATGGTCATGTTCAGTCCTCATCAGGTCATTGTGGGATCCATCTAAAAAAAAATACTAGGTTTTTACTACCAGTATTTCCCTACATACCTGGGAATCCCCAAAATGTGCAAAAACTCTGTTTATGGGTGGTCCCATTTCCTTGCCCTACTGACTGGCACAGGACCATCAAGGGGATGTGTTTTTGAAGGTGCATTTTTCTTTTGAGTGACAAAAACCTTCCCTTTTAATACCTATAAAATAAATGAAGTAAAGGCTGTCATTTCCCTGAATGATTCCCAAAATCCAGTAACAGAACAATATACAGAATTTTGTAAGGCTCTTTGATGCACAACTGCTTACGGTTTTTTGTAAGAAAACTCTTCTGCTAATATTTCTCTCCTCCTCCTGCAGGGCTTCTTCGGAAAATATACTACTTTGGGAGAGAATCCTAAGCCTCAGTGATATTGCTGTAAAAACAGTGGCAGCTGTAATAGATCACCAAGTGCCTTTTGTATGCGTAATAACCAGCAAGGCTTCAGTGTGTGCAAGAGCAGGCAGCTCAGATGAAGAGATCAATAACGTGTATAGTGTCAGACCGCCCATCTACCAACAAGAAAATCTGCTACCAGGAGGTGGCTCTACAAAAGAGCCCATTCTTCTGTCTGTCACAGCTTTTTTTGATTTTTAGTGGGTAGGTACTGACTGTGGCTGGAGGCAACAGAAGGTGGTTTTGTTTGGCTGCTTTCCAGAGTGTTGAAGGCGGCACGTGCTCATCCCGCTGCCATTTGCAGTTAAAATGTTTTCCTGTAGTGCTTGGGGGCGGGGGGGGGGGACTGATTTGAGAAAAGATAAACTGATTGTGCAGCAACCTGCAGTCTGCTTTTAACAAGGGTGAGTTTTGGTAGATAGAAGGAGTGTGTGTGTGTGCATGTGTGTTGAGAAAAACCAATGTAAGCCAAACATGGTTTACTTTAGCTGGTAGCAGGTCTCCAGAATCTTACCCAGCCCAGGCCCGTCTGCATGCCAAACAGGTGCTCCCTGAGTATGACTGAACTGCCCAAGGCGGCCCCCATATGCATGCGGAATGGCACCACGGCAGACCCTTTTGCTTTGCATGCAAGGCCAGTTCTCTGCCCAAGCAAACCAGACAAGCCCCTCAGGTGCTGGGGTTCCCCTGGGGCACCAGAGAAGGCAGTGGATATGGTTTATGTCGCCTCCTTACACCAACCAAGTCAAGCCCCTGAGGCACTGGCAGTGCTGCTAGGGCTCAGCTTGTTCCTAACTGTGTCTAGTCAAGGACAAAGAAGAGCTGGTTCTTACACCCCTCTTTTCTCTACCCTAAGGAGTTTCAAAGCAGCTTATAATCACCTTCCCTTCCTCTCCCTACAACAGGCATCTTGTGAGGTAGGTGGGGCTGAGAGAGTTCTGAGAGAACTGTGACTGGCCCAAGATCACCCAGGTGGCTGCATGTGGAGGAGTGGGGAATCAAACCCAGTTCTCCAGATTAGAGGCCACTGCTCTTAACCACTGCACCATGCTGGACAAAACCTTCTGTGCCCTCTCACCTGGTTTTTTTTTTCCTTTTTTGCTGGATGCTGTTTGTGTTAATGGCGCTTGGGCCAAAAAGATTGCCTACTCCTGGGTTGGACTAAGTTATGGAGAACAGGCTATCAACAGTAATTAGCCATGATCACTAAATATAAATTATTTATCTGCTTAGTATATTTTTATTTGTTCTTTCCTCCAAGGAGCTCAGGGTGACATACAATTTGCACCTTCTCTATTTAATCCTTACAACAACTCTGTGAGGTAAGTTAGGATGAGAGAGATTGACTGGCCCAGATGATTTGATCGTGAGTGTCCCCAGTTGTAGTTTGACGCTATAACCACTACACCACACTGTCTCTTATGTAGCTCTGAATACCTCTTGCTGGGGAGACAACCAGTGGAGGAAGGCTTGCTGCTCTCCACAAGCTCCTGGCTGACCATTGTAGGAAAGAAGATGCTAGGCTAGATGGACTCTTGATCTGACCAGCAGGACTCTTAGGTTTTTTTCTTGGCTGTTTCAGGACAGGGCTTTAGGCAACACATACACAGCACTGGCAAAATCTGGCATCAAGAAAAACGCTACTATGGCTCCTTTGCTTAATTGTCGGTTTCTCCAGGCAGCAGAGATCAGTTCACCAGGAGAAAATGGCCTCTATGGTGCACTCTATGGCATTACACCCCATTGAAGTCCCTCCCCTCCCCCAAACCCCACATTCCTCAGGCTCCACCCCCAAAATTTCCAGGTATTTCCCAACCTGGAGCTGGTAACCCTCTCCACTACTGGAAGATAATGACAGAGGGGGACAGGCAAGTCTCTGTAGATGGAGTTCTACTGTTTTGGTGCCGTGACTGAGAAGGCCCTTTTCTTGGGTTACAACCCACCTAAACTCAGATGATGCCCCCGCCCCAAGATGACCATAATGGTGGGATATGGTCATGTGGGAGTAGGTGGTCCTAAACACACACTCACAAACCCATTCCTTACTAACCTGCCTTTCTTCTGTGAGACATCAGTTTTTTATTGTGCAGAAAACAGCTGCTTGGGTGGACTCCCTGGCATCCTACATCACTGGCTCCCTCCCCTCCCTGAACCCTGCCCTCCCCAGGCTCCACCCCCAAACCTCTAGGGATTTCCCAGCCCAGAGTTGGTGACCCATGTGCACCAAATCAGTGTTCTAACCAATGCACCCCATAGCCAATGCATGCAGGGACAGCAGCAGAGCAAACTCTGAACCCACAAGCAACTCTTTGACACTCAGTTCAAACTCGTCCCTCTCATATTTGCTGCAAGAGAAACGGCATTGAGGCTGATGGCTCAGCTTCCCATCTTTCTCCTCTCTTGTCTCTACTGGGCTGGATTCCGCTCCTTTCCCCAGAGCTGGCACGGGCTCCTAAGCTTTCTTTTCTTTTGTGGGGAGGGAGGGAAACAAAAATATAAACTAAACTAAGTGATGCTGAAAACCAATTGTACTTGTTTTCAGTGATAACTTTTCTTCCCCATTTCTCATTTCTAAGAGTCCGGCTAGATTCCTACAATCTCTCTCCTCTACAGCCATGGTGTCATGCGCGCTGCCAGTCAGAAGGACTAATACTGAGCCAAGATGACCTATGGTCTTGATGCAGTGTGACACTAGCCCCTTTCACAAGTGACGTCAAATGCACTCACAATCCATGTACATTGTAAAGCTGATTTTTCTTTATACATGTACTTTGTAAATCTCACGTTATGTTCAATGCATGGACAGGAGTCACGACATTCATCCATTCATCTGGTCCCTGGTTTCATTGGTTAAGTGAACACATCAGGTCTTTATTACAAACAGATGTACCCATGTACATGCAGGTTGTATGTACGTTCACTGTAACATGAACAGGGATTCAGAGAGAGTGCGATGTAGTGGTTAGAGTTTTAGACTAGGATCTGGAGGACCCCAGTTTGAATCTCTATTTAGCCATGGAAGCTTGCTGGGTGATCTTGGGCTATTCACGCACTCTCAGCCTAACATACTTCACAGGGTTGTTGTGAGGATAAAAGGGAGGAGAGGAGAAATGTGTAAGCTGCTTTGGGTCCCCCCTGGAAAGAACAGTGGGGTATAATAGATCAGTTATGACTTGACAGTACATACATGAGGCCTCTGGGTGCAGAATCTCTCTCTCTTTGGGGTGGGGCTGCAGATATGCTGCCTTGCAGGATTGTTTCTTTGATTCCACCTGTGCGCCACTTGTTCCTAAAATTTGAGTCCAGTGGCACCTTTAAGACCAACAAAGTTTTATTCAAGGTACAAGCTTTTTCATGTGCATGTATCTGAAGAAGTGTGCGTGCACACAAAAGCTTATACCCTAAATAAAACTTTGTTGGTCTTAAAGGTGCCACTGGACTCAAAACTTTGTTCTGCTGCTTCAGACCAACACAGCTACTACGCACCTGAATCTTTGCTGCTAAAGTATTACCCTAAGTTTCCAGTGCTGTCTCATTTAAAGGGAACCATGTCCAATAGAACTATCCCTGGAATTTCTCACCATTTGGGAAAGTAGGGAGATGTGGTCAATTTTTTTTTTTTTTGGCCTGAGAGCCACATCTGGGTGTCTGCCTACTTTTGACAGCTTTGAGTTGGATGCCCTCTCTTCCTTTTCCTGGCTACCATCAGCTACAGGCAGAGATCCAGATTCTGCCCATTCCCACCACCTGCTGCTCTTAAGGGCACTCAGCTCTTGGACTGCTTAACAATGGTTTGCTCATGGTTTGGGAACATCAGTCTGCTAGCTGGTGCTGCCTTCTGGTGGTGGGCTGATGCTCCTGACACCGCTTAGTCACTTGGGGCTGCCCGAAAAGTTACCTCGTGCCTACCTCTGCTTTAAATTGTAGAATGTGAAATTGGGCATGATTGAAATACTTTGAGAGGATGAGTTGTCTTCCCAGGGTGGAAAATACGTTCAGTTATATGTATCTCTTCTCTTTAACCGAAGAGCCTGCAAGTGGATGATCATAGCAAACCATTCTTTTTTTAAAAAAGAAAAGAAAATGCATGCAATGTAAAAATAATCACCATCTAATCAGATCTTAAAATTTATCTGTAATACAAAACAGGAGTCATTTGCTAAAGGGGACTTTTGAAATGAGTTTGCCTCTTGAGGCTGTTTTGTAGTAAGGCAATTTGTCATACCTAAATGAAGCTATTCAGCTTTGTTTAAATTGAAAAATAACCTCTCATTAGTAGAACCTGTAGAAGAATGGAGCTCCATTTTTTACCACTTAGAATGATGGTCTTGTTAGAAACCCTATTTGATTGCATTGCGTGCCTATGATGTACTGTTTGGTTTGGCACTTTACTAAAGTTCAGCCATGTAGGAACCACAGACGAGGATGCTAGAGTTGCCATCCAGATGTTCTTTGCACCAGATGTCCTGTTTGAGGATACATTTATGCTACGCAAATAAATATGGTAGGTGTAAAGATCTCTGTACACTTGGAAGTTTAGAGCTCCCCAACACCACCCAGCAATATGACTGGGAATTAGGAAAGTGTTCTGGGCAATAGTCCTGTAACCTGAATGGAACTGTTACTGGCACTGGATCAGCAGTCCCTATGCAGAAGCTTTTACACGAAGACAAAAAGAGAAGTCCCATATCTTTCCCCAAAGATGTGCAGCTGGATTCTATGTGCACTGAGCTCATTGTGATCCACCCTCCCAAAAAAAGGCAGCCATGCAGCCCGTTTCCTGTACATCCTTCACCTGTAAATAAGGCTATTTATGTTGAGTGGCCTGACTCCTAAATTAGGATGGATGGAACTGCAGCTATAAGCACTCAGGTAAGTGAAGATATAAAAACACATTACAAGTACTTTTTAAAGAGGTATCCTTCACTTGTGCCTTTTTACACTTTTGATGGGTTAATCTTTTAATGGAATGTGATGGCTGATTATTTGTGGATGACAAGTGGCTGCAGTAATACCCCAAAGGCATTTAAAATAATGGTGCAGAGAGCATAAAAAGGGCTGCCAACAGGCCTGGAGAAAAATATTCTGTCCATTCATAGAAACTGCCTGGAGGGGCAGCCCCAGAACCCCCGTACTTACCAGAGGTGATGGGAAAAGGGCAGGCCAGAGCAGCCTATCTGGCAGCAGCCTGCATACATCAGAATTTGGCTCCACGCTTTCTGGCTCATGTGGAAGGGCAGCCCACCCTCCATGTGGTCGGCCCATTGAAGCCAGGCCTGCCCAAGAGGCTGGAAGCATGCCCAACCCAACAGGGCCAGGTGGAAAAGGAACACTTGCCACATAGGGCAGCCTTGAGTATGATTGCCAACCTCCAGGTAGTGACTGGAGATGTCAACTGATCTCCAGGTGACATAGGCCAGTTCACCTGGAGAAAATGGCCACTTTGGAAGGTTGACTCTATGGCATTACCTGCCATTGAAGTCCCTCCCCTCCCCAAACCCCACCCTCCTCAGGATCCACCTCCAAAATCTCCAGGTATTTCCCAACCCGGAGCTGGCAACTGAGCCTTAATGTGCTGTGAACAGCAGCCTGGGGGAGGTGAGGGCAAGATTTGCAGCCTGATCCTGCGTGTTTTTCCTGGGAAGCATCACTGAGCTGGCCTGGTCCAGTCACACCCAGTTGGCAAAGGCACCTGCTAGTCAAACCCTCACAAAGGCAGAAAGAGGAAGGGGTGAGCATACCCCAGGGTGTTTCCCTCATAAGGTCAGGGACTGAGGCCTGTGAGGACATGCTAACTGGGTACAGGGGAGGGTGGTAGAAAGGGAGGAGGAAGGCTTCCCTTCCCGTGTCTAGTCTGAGGCTTGTCGAGGTCCACATGAGGAGGCTGTAAGGTGTGTTGGCCTTTCCTGACCCTGACAGTGAAGCGGACACTCACAGAGACTTAATGGGATATTATTTACTAGGTCATGTTATTAACCACCATGCCATGAAAAACTTCGGCTGCCTGCTTCCACACTTTAAGTCTAATTCAGTAGGACTCTTCATATGTACACTCCCTTAGACTGGGCAAGATTGTCACTGAGGCCTGGGAATTTCTCAGGTTATCCCTCTGCCTGGTCAGGCTACATAATTACTGCATAACTGACTGTACAGCTGCTCGACTACCTACATGCCTAACACATTAGTCTTATACAGAATTACTTCAGTCTTGACGGCACTTATCTACCTAGCAAACAGACTCCCATCCTTCTTCAGATAATCCCCCCCCCAATAGTAATGTGATTTATATCTGATAAAATGTCACAGTTCCTGAGAGGTTTACGATTTAATTTGTGCAAAGGGCAAGGAATGAAGCTGCTCACCCCTTGAAACACTTCATATTGGAGAGTCAGCATGGTATATATGAGAGTGCTTTTCCCCTTCCCTCATGTGTTTGTCTCTTTCGGCTTGACTGCACCTTTGTACCAGAGTGAACTCTGTTATATCAGCCAGGTACCTAGACTGGGGTCATGTGGAAAGTTTTTGAGATGTACAATGAGTAAAATACAATGTCATAAGAGAACCGATGCAGCAACTGCAGCTGAAATGAGGCAATTCTTGACACCCTTGACCTCCTATTCAACAGAAGCAGAGCTCAGTTTTTCTACAACAGGCAAAAAAATAGTTGGTTTGATGTGAATTTCTGATGCATTGTGGGGAAGCTCAGTTTTCCATGGATCTCCATACAAAAAAAGCCCACGATGGTTAAAAAACTCTGTTTCTACACTTGAAGACAAATGGAGATCCAGGCTATAATGTGCCACGTGGTGATCTGTCATGCCTGGAAAGTGACTCAGGTAAGTTTTCTGGGGAGAGGTGTTAGGGTTGCCAACTGGCCAGAAGAAAAAGAGAGTATGTGGAAATGGGCATGTAAAGTGTTTCTTGTCATGGAGGTAAGTAACCTCACCAGGTATTTGCTGGAGATCAAAATTAAATTAATAGGACAACCAGAAGGACCAACATTTGGCAACCCGAGGGATGGGAGTTAGAGGTTATTTGCAGAAAGAGATGTCCACTCCTTTCCTGTGGACCTCTTGAAATTTACACATGACTGAGGCAGAGTCCTTCAAACATCTCCAGTTGTAGACTTTGGACCTGATAAACACAAACGATTGGACTTGTCACCAAGAGTTACAAAAGTTCCTATTGGTTGTAAAGAAACCATTAAACGTTTTTACTCATGTATGTCCCTTCTGGAGGTGTGACTAATTGTTTACTGGTCCCTGTGCTTTCAGCAGGAGCTTGCTTGGCTGGAGATAATGCTTAGATACATGCACACGCACACACACAAGCAGGCAAGCTTGGCTTTCTATCCACCTCCCCCCCCCCCCCAGTTTATTAGCAACCGTCATTCTGGCTCATTTTCTGGAAAGAACTGAGTACTGAAGTTTTCTGTAATAGCATGAATCACTCCATTTCTGTAATAATTGTAAACATATTAAATGTTATTTGCATTACAGGTCTTTTGATCCCAGCCTTCATTCTTTCCTCCTTGTCCCTGTTATGAGTGCTTTCTAACATTTTCTTTTTGTGCCCCCCTCATCCGCCCTGCTTCTTTTACTGTCAGCTAAATGTAGAGACACTCACTGCTAATGATGTTGTTTCCCTTCTATACTATCAAGTTTCAGGCCTCCTCCATGTTTATCATCTTCCCTGAGTTTGCCCTGATAGGGCTGGTTCCAGGTATTGAGGGGTCCTGGGCAGATGGTGCCCAGGGCCCTTTGGTTGCACACTACTGGGCCCCTCTCATACCTTTCCACCCCCACCTGTGTGCCCCCACCTTCTCCCACTTGTAAGCCTTCCCACTGCTCATGTGCAGCCGCCTGCACCAGCTGCACACACTTTCCCCAACAGCACTGGCTGGAGCGTGCAACTAGGGGTGCTGTTGCCATTCCACTGGCAGTATTGCCCCTGTGCGCCATGTGCCTTTTCCCTATTATGCTGGGCAGCTATGAGCAGGGGTGGCTGAGCCCTTCAAACAAACAGATGGGGAGGGGCATGCAGACAGGGGGCAGGGGACGTGTGTGGTTGGGGGCCAGCAGTAGTGGGCCCCACCAGGAGCCTGGCAGCTGCCCCACCTCAGCGTATGCTGACACTGGTCCTGGTTTGCCTCCTTTTGACTAGTGGTTTTTATGTGCCCTTCTCTCTCTCAGCTCCCTTCTTCCTCCAGCCACCTTCTCCCTAAGGTTTCCAGCCTCCAGCCTGACAGAGATCAGCTCCCCTGGAGAAAATGGCTGCTTTGAAGGGTAGACTTTTATGGCACTGTATCATGCTGAGGCCCCTCCCCTCCTCAAACCCTGTCCTCTCCTGGATCCACCCCCAAAGTCTCCATGTACTTTCCAGCACAGACCTGGGAACCCTACTTCTGCCCCAAGCATCAACTACGTCTCCCTTCTTCACTCCTTCTCTCCCACCTGACGGTGGCTATTCTGAAATGTGACCTTCTTGTATTTCTTAAGCCCCACCTATGCCAGCATGTCTAGGAGGAGCTGCTTTATTTCCTTTAGTGCTTCTCTAATTGGGAATTCACCACAGAAGACACCCCCATGGTGTATGGGGATGACTGGAAGGGATGCCTGAAGGGGGCAGCCGATTGCAATTCTCGTGTCCTCTGCTTCCTTTCCTGCTACCAGGCACTTCTACTGGGAAATGGGGGACTGTCCAGAGTCTACATAGTTGGTTCCTCTGCCAGACTTTAAGCCACAGCAGTTGCCCAGTCATACCAACCCTTGACACCAGCCCTTGCCACTTTAGTGCTATTTACAGAAATGTAGCAAGTGAATGTTTCACTGTCATGTCGGGAAAACTTTCAATGGCTTGATTTGTGTCTCTCTTGCACAGGATCTTTAGTAACCATGGGCATCCGCATTCATCCTATTATTACACAATCTATCACATTGAGCCATTATATAAAGCACATTCAAACAAGACTTTGTGGAGACTCACCAAAGAACATTCCTTTCTAATTCTCTGTATCTGAAATAATGTATGGATCTGTCTAAACTCTTCCTCCTTGAAAGGAGAGTTATTTATGAGGTGCAGTCGGAATTAGTGTAAGTGGAAGGCTGCTCTCAGAATTTCAATTGAATCTGTCAGATTACTTTAGAATGCTTACAGGGCTGTTGCTAGAAAGAAATAATGTGTGCAGCAAGTGATCATATGGTGGGGTTGACCACAAGCTGTCTTGTCTTGGCTGCAGTGGTTAGAGAGTCAGATGAGCATTCAGGAGACTTTAGTTCAAATCATCATTTAGCCATGAAGACTGGTGGGTAACCTTGGACTACTCAGTATCTCTTAATCTAACCCAGTTTGCGGGGCTGTTGTGAAAATAAAATATACATATTCATTGCTCTGGTGTCCTTGGAGGGAGACAGGATAAGAATCTAATATAGATCATTTTCAGTCAGCATTGTTTGCTCTAATGGTCTCCAAGGTCTCAGGTAGAGAAAGGTCTATTTTAGCAGTTGGTTCCTTTACCTTGAGATGCTAGGGACTGAACATGGAACTTTATGCACTCAAAGCAGGTGTTCTACCACTGAGCCACGGCCCCTTCTAAATTGGAATTATTTTTCTGAAACACTTTGAATTAAGAGCAAATGGGGAGGGAGCCCTCTGTAGGAAACCATAAAAGTACTGAGTACCAGAGGCCACACAAAAGGGGGTGGGGGAGAGAACTGATATATTTAACTGTGTGCAAACCAAATTTTGCTTGCAGCAGCAGATAAGACCAGAAGGCTCCACGCTGAGACCTGAGCATGCAGGGGCTCTGTGACCTCGCTCAAGTCTTGAGAAAATCCATCCTTTTAGAAACCCCCAAAGCTTCGAAATTTTGTGCCGCTTGATTACATTGTCTATAATAATTTGGCTTGTACTCTCCAGAACCTTCCAAACCACCTTTTCCAGAGTGTTGGAAAGCATTGTTGACTCCCACTGTTTCTCCTCTGGAGTCTGAATGAATTGCGGGCAGGATATGATTGACACCTTACATGAGCAAATTTTTCAGAAGACTAATCTGATTGGGACTGACTGCAAAGTAAATTGCAGGAGAAGGATGGCTTTGTAAGCATTTTCTAATTTTATCTCTCTGTAAACCTCTGTGTAAACATGGCTTGCTACCTCTCTCAGAATAGTGTTGGGTAGGGGATAAAGGATGCGAAATAGGTACTTAAAAAAAAAAAAAGGTCTTCATATCCTTCTGAACAACCCCATCTAGAGGGCTTTAGAAATAATGACTTAACCAAGATAGTCTAGGTGAAAATCAGTGCCAATATTTGTTTGTATAGTATGTCTGCACGGGCATGTCACTATCACACCTGGTGTTCTCCCCCAGTCTTCTGAACACTTACATACTGAAACTGCACAGAGAGAGGGAAAAGGAAAGTTGTAAGCAGCTGTATTAGCCTACACAAAATCCAGAGCAAGAAACAAAATCTAGGTAATGCCTTTTCTTAAAGGTAAAGGTTCCCTTGCTCGAAAGCCAGTCGAATCCGACTCTAGGGTTGCGGTGCTCATCTCCGTTTCGAAGCTGAAGAGCCAGCGCTGTCCGAAGACGTTTCCGTGGTCATGTGGCCGGCATGACTAAACACCAAGGTGCACGGAACGCTGTTACCTTCCCACCAGAGTGGTACCTATTTATCTACTTGCAATTTCTTGCTTTCGAACTGCTAGGTTGGCAGGATGCCTTTTCTTAGGGCCATCCAAAATGGCACAAAACACTGTGCAAACTTTCAGACTCCTCAGACCTCTTCATCAGGCTACATGTTACAAAAATGTAAAAATTAAGGAGGAAAAAAAGAAGATTTTCCAGGTCAAGATCATAAGAACCTGTATTTGTTCAAATGACGTGACCCTCCCCTGTTTTCTTCTTCTGATTTCTTCCCAGGAATCTCCAAGTGCTGTAATCTAACACCTACAGTAATTGAACTGTGACCCCCTTAGCATTTAACATCAACAGCTGACAAGACATGGTTTTTAAGATCTTGAACGGAAAGATCTGCTTGTTTCCTCCTTCATGTTTTAATTTTTGTAATGTCTAGCTTGATGAAGAATTCTGATGAGCTTGAAAAACCGCAAATTTTTGTGTCATTTTGGTTGGCCCTAATACAAGGTGTTGCATGGGTTCTGTTTCTTGAAACTGAGAAGGGACTGCATGACACAGTGGCACTGGTCAGAGTGCTGGACTGGGGAAATGTGAGTTCCAATCTGGCTGTTAATCACTGAGGCAAAATAGGGTAGCCAACCTCCAGGTGAGGTCTGGAAGATCTCCTGGAATTGCAAGTGATCTCTGGACAACAGAAATCCTTTCACCTGGAGAAAATGAACGAGGGACTCTGTGTGGCATTATGCCATCCCTCTCCAAACCCTAACCCTCCACAGGCTCCACCCTAGAGTTGCCACCTCCAGCTTGGGAAATACTTGGCGATTTAGGGGGTGGAGCCTGGGGAAGGCAGGGTTGGGAGGGGACCTTGGTGGGGGGTATGATGCCACAGAGGACACATTCCAAAGAATCATTTTCTCCAGGGCAACTGATCTCTGTCATCTGGAGATTGCTTGTAATTCTGGGAGATCTCCAGGCCCCAGCTGTAAGCTGGCAACCCTACTCCACTCACTAATCTGGGGTAGGGATTCTGGTGCTCCAAGCCCAACCTCCCTCCTCCTGAACTAGAAACAGCAATAATGCAGAGCATTTTGCATAGCACCTTCAAGTATGTTGTAATCCTTGCAACAATTGTGTAAAGTAGGTCAACGTTATTGTCCCAACTGGTTTTATTGTTTGGTGTTTTCGAATACTTATGACTTCTTTCAGTGGCTGCCATTTGACTTTTTTTAGTCTGAGTTATTTTGGTATAGGTTTATTTTAAATGCTATAATTTATTGTTCTATTTTATGCTGTTAGCCAGCTTGGGCAGATTCTGGAGAATGCAAGATGTAAATCATTTAGATAAATAAATAACTTTTCCATTATGTTCATGTTTTTATTTTTTGCTAAATTATTGCTCCGTCAAGTGTGATGACGGCTAGGGAATTCACATCACAACAGTCCATCTTTTAGAAGCTTGCAGCCCTTAATTTTGATCGGATGTTTTCAGCTGTTGCCAGTACCTGCTTTGGGCCATCTGGGCTCTCACCATGGACTTACCAAATTGCAGAGCGAGCAATTAAAACTCAGGCCTAGTTACTAAACTAGATATATTGCTCGTCGTGGGTCACAAGAATAAATAAGCGTAGCTTTTAAACCTGCCTGTGAGCCCAAACAACATACTCACAGAAAAGGCCGCCCACTCTGAATATTTCAGAGTTCCGGCATTGCTTCTTTGTATCTGGCCTCTTCAGGGGGTGCAATTGTCACTCTCCAGCTGCTGGCTGGAGATCTCCTGGAATTACAACTGGTCTCCAGGTTACAGAGATCAGTTTCCATGGAGAAATTGACTGCCTTGGAAGGTGGACTCTATGGCATTATACCCAGGAATTTCCCAGCCAAGAGCTAGCAACCCTATCTGGGGGTGGATAATTCTGCAGGATTAGCACCAGGGGGGAGGGCAATACTCTGGGCAAGATGCCCTCCAGAGCCTCTCCATTAAGATGGAGCTGTTTCACCAGGCCTTTGGGTGAGGCAGTGGGCGTTAAACCACCTTGGCCTCCCCGCCTTTTGGTACCTGCCCAGCGCCTCCTGGATACTGTTTATCCTCTATGGGGCACTATATTTTAGTTAACTCCCACCATCTGAACAAAAACTGTTGTACATCAGACCATCGAAGAAGAAGGAGGAGGGGAGGAGGAGGAGGAGGAGGAGGAGGGAGGAGGAGATTGGATTTATAACCTGCCTTTCACTACCCAAAGGAGTCTCAGAGCACTTTACCATCTCCTTTCCTTTCCCCTCCCCTCCGCACAATAGACACCCTGTGAGGTAGGTGGGGCTGAGAGAGCTCTTTTGAGAACTGCTCCTGAGAGAACAGCTTTGAAAGAACTTGCAACTGACCCAAGGTCACACCAGCAGCTGCATGTGGAGGAGGGGGAGAAATTAAACCTGGTTCTCCCAGATTAGCATCCACGCTCCTAACCACTACACCAAACTGGCTCTCTCCATCGCCTGTTAAAATGTCACAAGAGATGTTGGATTACTTGTGCTTAATGTCATCTTGTTTTAATTGATTCATTGTTTAACTGTTTTTATATCTTGGTTTTTATTGTTTTTATTATGTTCTGAGCCACCCTGAGTCCATTTGTGGGGTAGGGCGGGATACAAGATGGATGGATGGATGGATGGATGGATGGATGGATGGAGCATAGGGCCATGGTTCATCCTCCTCCACACTATATGCCCTCTACAACCTAAAGAAGACCTAAACAGAGCCAGACAGTTGCTGCTCTCCAGTGCCTCCAGCACCTCTCCAACCAAGAAACGGGAGAGAGCCCTAGAAGAAGCTTCTGTGGTTCAGTAGGGATCTATCTATCCAGCCCCCTGGGCCCAGTGATTCTACCGAGGTAAAACCCCTCATGCTGAAAGAAGGATGCGTGTGATCTATCTGGATGTGTTTGGGGTTTGCATCCTTATCAGGCATCACAGCCAGGAAAGTGACTCTCAGAGAAACAGGGGGACAGGCTTCTCTGGGGAGTGTGATTCTTCTTCCTCTTATTCCAAGTGTGAAATGAGTGTCTCATCTGAATTTGTTTGGGAAGCATTGATGTCGTGATCAGAAATGGGGGGGGTATATAAAGGAAGAACCAAAGAGAGAGAGAAATGCTTGCAACTGTTTAAGAAAATATTTCTATCATTTCAGCACAATTTTTTAGTTTCTAGTTCTTTCAAAATGGAAATTAGAGATGCATGTGATAAAGCCTGAGGCCTGTTTGATATGTTAATTGGAGTTGCTGTGGTTTAATAATACTGACCTGGGGAACTCCGCCTGTCTCCTCGAATTATCTCTCTCTTTTAGAAACATCACGCTTTTGATTAATTTGCCAGTTTCATAGTCTCCCTGAAACCAAGTTGTGTTGTGCACCAGCACGAGTTAAACTGTGCCACTAATTGGATGGCAATTTCCATCTTTTTGTGAGGGTTGCCTGAGAGGCATAAAAAGGAGCGTGGAAATGTAACTAGTGCAACTGTGGCCTGACCTGAGTATTGTGAGCAAACTCTGCCTATCACCAGGAAGCCCTTGTTGCGCTAAGGACTCCACAGGACAGATATCTGCAAGGACTTCTCACCAGGGGCGTAAACTATGTGGGGTTCTTGGAGGTGGCGATGCCCCCCCCCCGGCCAGGTAGTATCATGAAGCTGCTTAGACTTTCGGGTTCTCAAGTTCAGTCAGTCAGGCCTGCAGGCTCATAGCTAATGTGGGATCTGTGGGGCCTGGTCCCATAGCATTTCTTCTGGACCTCTCCCTCCCGGGCTGGCCTCAAAAGTGCCTTAACTTATCGCCTGCACCATGCTGCCTCCAACCTGGCTGCCAGACAACTGAGCACCTTGGCCTAGGCTTGCCATTCCTTTGCCCCCAAAGTGCTGCATCTGTGCTGAATCCCCTGGAGAAAATGGACGCTTTGGAGACTGGACTGTATTGCACTGTACCTCACCGAGGTCCCTGTCCTTCCCAGGCTCCATCCCCAAATGTCCAGGAGTTTCCCAGCCTGGAGCCCTTCCCCTCCCCCTCCTTGCCAGTGGCCAGGGGGACCTGGCAACCCTAGCTGGGACAAGGAGATAGGGAATTGTCACTGCAGTTCCACACAGAGAAAGAACCTGCATTACAGAAGTGTGCTCCTCTTTGTAATTATGCTGTGTTCTTATTCTGATGCCTCGCCTTAAGGACACAAGGGACGGGAGCAGCTGTGTTTAGGATTGCACTGGTAGAGTCTTCATATGGTGTGCATTGATATAAATCTGTACCTCATGGAAGCATCTCCATTTAAATAGTTTTAGGGGGTATCTGTGTTGGTCTGCAGTAGTTCAGCTACTTACAAGTCTAGTAGCACCTTAAAGACCAGCAAGATCTTCAGGATATGAGTTTTCAATAGTCAACACTCCCTTTGTCAGGTATCTAATGAAGGGAGCTTTGACTCTCAAAATCAAAATTTCTTATCCTGAAAATCTTGGTCTCCGTTTAAGTAATGTTCATATGTTTCTGGACAGTTCTCAGTGAGTGTAAGTCATGCTTCTAGGCTTCAGACGTACAACAACTGAACAGGAATGGGCATAATCTTGTGGAAGGAAAGGGGCCGGGGGGAGGACCTGTCAGCAATACCAGATTTGAAGAAGTTTATGGGCCTGAATATATACAGCAATTACAAGGAGTTTGAAAATGATGAAGAAACAAGATCCAAAGCTTTTCACCCAAGTAGTGCCATAGCTTGTAATGAGAGAATTATGCTTAGTATTTCAAATGGCTTACAGTAAACCCACAGGGATTACAGAAAAGAATGTAACTGAATTTTGTTTTTACAATTTTACTGACAGGGGTGCAGTTTGGCATGATTGTTGCCAGAAGATGCTGGAGAGCTCGCCAGTGCTGACGACTGGAAAAACAAAAAACAAAAGCTATGTCAGAGTTTTTTTAGGAGCAACTTGAATAACACAAAATCATGATACAAGCTTCCAAATTCTGCCAGAACTTTTAATCAGGCTGGATGTTTAAAAAAAAAAGTGGGATGGGAGATAAAAAGATGTTTCAGGGTCTACTCTCCTAAACTGCTTTGCCTGGATTCTGTGTAAAAAGTCCTGCAGACTTGAATAGACTTGGGGGTGCTGGAGGGAGTTGATACGAAATTTTTCCTTTAGCTTTCTAGAAAGAAGAAAAAAGAAAAGCAGCTTCCAAGTGAAAATATAAAACACACCTGTAGTTAGGGTTGCCAGCTCTGGGTTGGGAAATACCCGGAGATTTGAGGGATGGAGCCTGAGGAGGGTGGGGCTTGGGAGGGGAGGGGCTTCAGTGGGTATAATGCCACAGAGTCCACCTTCCTGTTGCCTGGAGATTGGTTGTAATAATGGGAGATCTCCAGCCACAGCCTGGAGGTTGACAACCCTGCCAGTAGTCGATCAGATTTGTCTCTGGCACCAAATGGAATGCAGAAGTCCCTTAAAGGGCTGAGAAGTAGGGTTACTATGTCTCCCCTGGCCACCACTAGGGACTGGGGGGTAGGTTGCTACTACAGATCCAGGTTGGGGAACTCCTGGAGGTTTGGGGGTGGAGCCTGGGCGGGACAGAGATCCCAGTGGGGAACAATGCCATGGAGTCCACCCTCCAAAGCATCCATCCATCCATTTATTTATTTATTCAGATTTATACCTTGCCCTCCCAGCCAGGGCTAGCTCAGGGTGGCTTACATAAAATCAGTGGAGAACATTTAAAATAATACAATAAATAATTTAAAACAGTATTAAAACCAGATTACAATTCCATAATACCATAATAAGTGCTAGATTTGCTGTTATAGAGTTCGTGGTGGCTACCATCGACTCTAACTTCCCAAGCCGGCTCACAGGTCTTCTGTAGTTGTCTCTTGGTGTCTTTCCAATGGCTGGCACAGGCTGTTAATATAAGTTCCAGTGGCAACAGGGCTTCTTCTCCTAGTTGTTAAAGGTGGCGGTGGCTCCAATGGCCTGGCAGAAGAGCTCCATTTTACAGGCCCTGAGGAACTGTAATAGGCTCCTCGGGGCCCTGATCTCCTCTGGGAGCTCATTCCACCAGGATGGAGCTGTCACCAAGAAGGCCCATGCCCTGGTTGTCACCAGCCTGGCCTACTTAAGACTCAGGAGGGCGAGTCGGTTCTGGGTCCCTGAACGCAGTGCTCTGTGGGGAACATGTGGGAGAACATTTTCTCCAGGGGAACCAATCTCTGTAGTCTGGAAATGAGCTATAATTCCAGGGGATCCCCAGGTCCCACCTGGAGGCTGGCATCCCTAGCTGAGAGTGGAGGGAAAGCATGATAGTCAATGCATTAACAAAACTGGAGATTAACAGATAATGCCCAAAGTAAAGAGTGAATGGAAGCAAATCTGGGTAAATTAAATAATTTACTGATCTTCTTAAGGAGAATACTTCAGTTTTGTATACTTACAATGAATACTGTTTTGCAGTGATCAATGATTTTAAGCAACTAAGGCTGCAGTCCTAAGAACACTCCCTGGGAGTAAGCCACATTGAATAAAATGGGGCTTACTTCTGAGTAGACCTGCTTGGGATTCCCTAAATGGAATTGAAATTACTGCCCCTTATTGAAATCAAAATATTTCACTATCAACATTCATCCAAGCTTTGAAAATAAATTCCTCACCTACATGGCCATTCCTGCCTTATTACCTGGAAGTAGAGGTGGTTTGAGATTGCTTGGGACCATTTAGGTGGACCTAGAGCTACTGTCCAAGGTCTCAAGGAAGAGTCCCGCTGTGTAAGATATCCTGACACACTATTATTTTGAAGCTTAGCACATCAGTTTAATAAGCTTGAGGCTGTTGCTCTTTCCCTGTGATCCCTCAGGATATCTCAGGAAGCAGGCCTCTTCCTTGAAACCAAAGAGACCTACCACGTCAGGTGTAGGTGATACCGCAATAGATGTACCACTGGTCTGTCCCAGTATAAAGATAGCTTCATGTATGCTTTGCAGTTCATTTCACATACGCCCTTGGGGGAGCCAGTATAGTACAGTGGTTACTATGGCTAGTTTGGACTGCAAAGACAATGAGTTTCAATCTCTCCTTGGCTGTTAAGGTCACTAAGACTGGGTAACATTGGAGCAGTTGTTTTAGGATTGCCAGCTGTGGGTTGGGAAATTCCTGGAGATTTTTTGGGGGGTGGAGCCTGGGGAGTGCCAGGTTTGGGGAGGAGAGCGATCTTAGCAGGGTATAATGCCATAGGGTCCACCCTCCAAACCAGCCATTTTCTTCAGGAGAACTGATCTTGGTCAATTGTAATAGCAGAAGATCTCCAGGTGCCACCTGGAGGTTGGCAACCCTAAGTTGTTTTCTCTTGATGCAAGGTAACAGGGTTGTTGTGAGAAAAAAGGGACAATCCCACCCATGTATGGCAACCTGAGCTCATTACAGCAACAATGGCACAGGAACCAACTGAATGAACAAATTTCCATTAAGGCTGCCTTGGATATACTAAAACACTCTGAAGACAGCAGAGCACAGTATTCCAATGATGTCAGCTTTTAAGAGCATTAGAAGAGAAGATTGGATTTATACCCCGCCCTTCACTACCCAAAGGAGCCTCAGAGCAGTTTACAATCCCTCCCCCTCCCCACAACAGACACCATTGAGAACTGCCCTTAAGAGATCAGCTGTGAAAGAACTTATAGACTGACCCAAGGTCACACCAGCAGCTGCATATGAAGGAGTGGGGAATCAAACCAGGTTCTCCCAGATTAGAGTCTGCACTCTTAACCACTACACCAAACTGGCTCCCCCTTAACTCCTGTTGGGAGACTGGCAACCCCGGTCTGAAACCCCTCCCATGTGTAAAGTCAGAAGTTTCACACCAAGAGCTTATACAATGGACAAAGGCTGCTATGTATGATTCACACTTTCTGTGCGCTTTACTGCTTTGCAGATAAGGCCAAGCAAGAAGGGTTGTGTGTGTGTAACAATTCTTTCTTCAGAAATGCTTGCTTGCTAGAAAAGTTATAATGCTGACTAAGGAAGTGCATAGACATCTAAAAATTTAATTAACATGGGAAAATCATCTGAGGGGTGTTGATTTAGATACGTCAGAATAAGAATATCAATATTAATTAATGGGTTGGGTTATTACGTGACTGTATCAATCTAACAGGTATTTAAGCTTTTGTAAGGCTATGTTGGAGCCACGGTGGCTCAGGTGGTTAAGATGTTGAACTGCAGGCTGTGGAAGGTCAGTAGTTCAGCAGTTCAAGACCCAGGTGCCGCAAGACGGAGTGAGCTCCGTCTCTAGTTCCAGCTGCCTGCCAACCTAGCAGTTCAAAAGCAAGAAATTGCAAGTAGATAAATAGGTACCACTTCGGTGGGAAGGTAACAGCATTCCGTGTGCCTTGGTGTTTAGTCATGCTGGCCACATGACCACGGAAACGCCTTCGGACAGTGCTGGCTCTTCGGCTTTGAAACGGAGATGAGCACCGCAACCCTAGAGTTGGATTCGACTGGATTTCGAGCAAGGGAACCTTTACCTTTAAGGCTATGTTGGGGGCTCTTCAGCATAAATTTTGAAGGCCTTTCTCTGCAGAGAAACAAAATCCTTCTCTGATCATTTTGCCAGGGTGTGGTCCACTGGTAAGGGACAGGGCCCTTGAAGGGAGGGGGTCCTTATTCAGGGGGCTTCTACCACACTAGTTAGTAGCAATTATCACAGCTTAAATGGTAGGGTTATTTAGAATGAGATTTGACATAGTGATCACTTGTTTGAAGTAGTCAGTTGGGAAATATGTCCTCCTTTTTGCCTTTCAAACTATGGTAACTCTAGGCTAGAGCCATATACGCATACATATTTATACTACAAAAAAATTTCGAGTCATGTTGTGTATAATGCTGAATATCAGTGTCACAGGCAGGACTCACATGTCCTTATTCTTTGAACGATTATAGTCCTGCAAGATCTACTCACGCCTACATAAGACGACATAATACACATCTAAAAGCACTGAACTTCTTCTGGCTGCTTAATTCACTTCATCCATGCACCTTTTGTTTATATTCAGCACTCAGAAATATTTCCCACCAAGGTGCAAGACAGAAAATACTAGCTAAATTACACGTTTGTGTAGCAGGAACTGGGAAAAGCCTGGACGAGTGTGAATTTCGTTGCTTCGGCCTTAATAAGCCGGCTTCATTGATGGAACGTCAAGATGCGTTTTTGGGTACGTCTAGGAATTTCAGAAGCGAGACTCTCCTTTCCGTTCAGCCTGCATCACATGACAGTGGCTCCACGGAGGCCGGGAGGGACTAGTGTCAGCTGACCGGAAGAGTAGATTTAGTTAGTTTCTGTTCCTCTTTCCCCCTGTTTTCCCTGTAGGAGTTCGGAGGAGGATCGTTTTGCCTCGTGGCCATCATGGACCGATACGATAAAACGGCGCTGAACGCGCTCCCGCCGCCTGAGTCAAGGTAAGTGTGTGTGTGCGTGTGTGTGTGTGCGTGTGTAGCGTGCAGCCTCCCTACACGTAGGTGGCTAGCTTGTCAGGGACCGCTCTGATCTTTTCGGTTTTAATGTGCAGTGGTGCGTGTGAGTGTGCATGTAGCATTGCCATTTCAATGTACCACCTTCCCCTTGCAGGCTGAAGTGACAAAGGTTTAGGGACGTGTGTATGCGGGAAGGGAGAGCTTCGGTTCTGCTGCGTGTCTGAAGTCGGCCTGATTGGAAATATTGTGAGAGCTGCAGAGTGTTCTGTTTAAATCTGGAACTGTCCCGATCACATACAAGTGTGAGGGTGATTTTTAAGACGAAAGTGCCAGAGCCGTTGCTCTTCTCTCTCCGCCTCCACCCTCTGGCTCTGAGCTTCATTCCCTGCAGTCTCTCTGCCAATGTCACTTTTCTTTCATACTGAAAGTAAGGGGCGAGTGGGCTGTGGGGAAGGAAGTGGCAGGTATGGGAAGAGTGACACTTTCCTTGACTCTTGCTCTTTAAAAAAAATTAGATCCAGCTTTGGCTTTAAACAGATGCCATATATTGTTTGAGCCTCAGATATAAAACTGGTGCAAATTAACTTTGTTGCCACCAGAATAAATGAATATTGATGAGGTGTGAGAGTTTGCTGAGCTAGAGCTCTTCAAGGTGCTGTTTAGATACTAAGGAGCAAGCAGTGTTCTGTCCTTCAGTTCCATGTGAAAGTAGAAAGCTACCAACATGGACCAGTTTTTACTGTCTTAAAAGTACTGGTTGAGTCCTGCAATGGCTGAAATTCAGGCTTAACTAGGTTATTTTATTTTGATATAAATATCTAAACAAAGCAAATCACAGGCAGTAGAAACCTGCGTAGGTATGTTGTAATTGGCCCACCTAGTTTTAAAGGATTTTTCTCTGCAAAAAGTGTGCCTCCCAATGTTAGCATTGTAGTGGTTAACAAAAGCCATGCAAACTGAAGTAACTGAAAACCAAAACAAGTCTGTTGTTCCTGCATACAATCTCAGTAATTTCAGTGGAGTTCATGATCAACAAAACTCTGTGTTCAAGTTGCCTGTAATTTGCCCATTCCTGCAGGTTGTAGCAGGTGCAAGCTCTCCAGTATACATGTCCTCAAAATGATTTTCCTGTTTATTTTGGTAAAAGGAGCTCAACTGCAAAAATAGGGCTTTATATATGCAGCTTGGTCCCTCATTCAAGGTATTTGAGTTGGGATAGTGGTATCCCTCCGCGGCCATAAAATCATTGTGGCTTCTTTTGTCTTAAGAGATTAACATTGTCTGAAAAGCCAAATGCTGTGCGGGGAAGTATTAGGGAAGTGATTGAAAATAAATCAGCCAGTATTGTGATGCCCCTGTGTAAACCTATGGTGTGGCCTCATTTTGGAATACTGTGTACCATTCTGGTCACTGTACCTCAAAGAAGATACTACAGCATTGGAAAAGGTGCAAAAAAGGGCAACTAAAATGTTTAAAGGATGGAACACCTTCCCTATGAAGAAAGGTTAAAGAGGTTAAGGCTTTTTAGCTTGGAGAAAGGACAATTAAGGGGTAACTTCATAGAGTTTTACAAAATTATGCATGGGATAGGGATAGAGCAGGTAGAGAAAGAAGTACTTTCCCCCCCTTTTTCACAATACAAGAACTTGTGGACACTCCATGAAATTAACGAGCCGTAGGTTTAGAACAAATAAAAGGAAGTGTTTCTGTCTTCACCCAAAGAGTAATTAACACTGCCACAGAAAGTGGTGGTGGATAAGAGTATAGACAGCTTCAAGAGGGGATTGGATAAACATGTAGAGCAGAGGTCCATCAGTGGCTATTAGCCACAATGTACAGATGGAAAACTATGTCCAGGGTAGTGATTCTCTGTATTCTTGGTGCTTGAGGGCGCACCAGTGGGAAGGCTTCTGGAGTTCCAACCCCACTGGTAGACCTCCTGATGGCACCTGGGTTTTGGCCACCGTGTGACACAGAGTGTTGGACTATCTAGTCCATTGGCCTGATCTAACATGGCTTCTCTTATGTTCTTCTTATGTTCTTAAGGTGTTTTTTTGTGTGAAAATGTATCCTCATGAAAATTCAAATGATCAAGTCTTAAATATATTGGCAAAGAAGTAATTATATTAAACTGTAATTGACCCATAGAGGGCTGTTTGGTTACGTTCATGTTTGCAATTTGTAACTAAGCAATTCTGGTTCTAATATCTACCTGGAATATAATATTAGGGTAAATGTGATCCTCTTTGTAACATTGCATAACTTTGCAAAGAGTTACTCTGTATTCATTAAATTAAACCACATTTTATACTTGTCTTGTACCATGTGTATTAGCTTAATTTTTTAGGCAATGAAGACACTGTCCATCAGATATTTTTCCTGTCCATCAGATATGATTTCTGGTGCCGAGCTGATCGCTAGCATTTTCTAGAGCTTTTTTCCAAAAGTCACAAGTAAATGAAAAGCTTATAGGTTATCTTTGAATCAACCCATTGATGACTTGTACAATTGTTATGGAAATGTTTGGTTGACGACTTATTTTCTCTGTGTGATTTACTCCTTGCAGAACTGAAGGTTCATTAGCAGCCACTCTAAGGACACTTCTCTTCTTCACAACGTTAATGATTTTGCTGCCCATTGGATTGTATTTCTCATCTAAGGTGTATGTATTTGAAGGTAATGGTCTTTTTAAAGAACTCTCTGCACCTTTCTTCTTAAAGGAACTGGGTGATTCACAGTAATTTTATTACAATGGCATGCACTAGCCATGCATTCTTTTAACTTGGTCTGAATTGTAGCAGTCATTATGGTAGATATTTTTACAAAATAACAAAAGTGAAGGATTTGTTAAGTCATCAGTATAGTTAAAAAAATGAATGTATTCTCTCATAAGAAAAGAACTGAACTTTCCAGCAATCCAACTTCCTGAATGTATGTTTTGTAAAGAGGAACTCTCTACAAACTTCCCAAATTGACTGAAGTGAGTATAAGAAATCTATCAATGTGACTGAAGCAAAAGAGAAGTGCTGTGGCACAATGAAGACTAATACATTTATTGTAGCATAAGCTTTCATGGGCTTGAGGTCACTTCATCAGGTATTTATTTAGGCCTTTTTACTGTGCTGTTCTTCCAGTGGGGACAAAAAGTGGTTTACAGAAAATGCAAAACTACACTTTAAAATGCCAAAAAAAGCAGTTTAGCTAAATAGGCAGGAAAAATAACAAGAAAGAACACAGAATTTCTTTTTAAAATGAAGATATGTATCCTAAAAATGTTCTTTAGAGAACAAATTCCAGAACTGTAGCCATGTTAGATGGTAAAAAAATTCCTTCCCTTGACACTGCTCAGACAGTAAAGTCTTCTTGCAGGCTGGACCAAGCTGATGATGTTCTGGTCTCTTAAAGACACACTCAGTTAGCAAGGCTGCGAGCCCCATGCTAAGAGCAAAGAACCCTTTCACTCTCACCCTTTGGCTCCCGGCTTTAAGCATGCTCAGGTTTTGAAGGTACCTGCAAGATAGAGGGGGGCAGATGCTCTGCCACAGGTCTCAATTGCCTCTCTGCCATGACAGAGAAGTTGCAGTGCTGAACTAGGATCTGGAAGACCCAGGTTCAAATCCCTCCTCGGCCATGAAGTTTGCTGGTTGACCTTGGCCCAGTCACTCTGTCTCAGCCTAACCAGCCTCACAAGGATGTGGTGAGGGTAAAATAGAGGAAGGGAGAGCAGTGTACACAATCCTGGGATCTTCGGAGGAAGGTTGGGGTGAAAAAGCACTAAATAAATGTAAAAATAAGCAAGTTCATTGAATAGCCCTTTTGTCTCTGAAAAGGTGTACTAGTCTTTTACTCAATTCTCATTGACATCAATATTTGCCTGTCTGTTTCAGGCACCCTGGGAATGTCCAACAGAGACAGCTATTTTTATGCCGCTATAGTTGCTGTGGTTGCTGTTCACTTTGTGCTTGCCCTTTTTGTCTACGTTGCATGGAATGAAGGCTCACGGCAGTGGCGTGAAGGCAAGCAGGACTGAAAGCACGGCGTGCTGTCATGTAAGAGAACACTTGGCAGGTGGAGTGCAGCCTTAAAGAGTACATTGTAAAGATGTGTAGAGGTTAAGGACTCTAAATTCCAAGAAGTCTCACTGGTACAAGATTTGCTGCTTTGCCTAACAGTAGCTGTGAATTCATCCAATGCAGGAGTTGCCTGTCGGCAAGAAGAGTCACGGAGTAAGTCAGAAGGAATGTTCGTTTTTGTTCCTACAAATGGATTTCAGTGGATTTGTTTGGTTTTCTTTCTATTAAGCTGCCAGGAACGGCATCTGGATCCACCATCTGAACAATTCATACAATAAAACTGGTGGGCTGAGGATTTCAAATGTTTCCAGTAAGAGATTCTGGATTGCAAATGGATGAACGTGGCGTAGATTTTCTTCCTTTTTTGTTTTAGGTGTAGCATGAAGTACAAGAGCCTTGACTGACATTACTCTTTCCATTCCTTTTTTGAAAGGAAAGTGATGATGTTGTGTGTCCTGTCCATCAGTTTAAGAGCCTACAAACTCATAAATCCCATCTGTTTATATGCTTCTGTGTGGCAGTTCTGAGCATCAGATATCTTGCCATCTAAAGAACAGAGCTTGTCAAATGCAATGGTCCCTGTTTGTTTCCAAGAATGATGGGGCACTTTAAAATGTTTTTCCGTCTGATATTTAGTCTCTCAAGACATGGTTGATTGTTTAAGAATAACACTGACTTTGATGACGGTATTCCAGATCCAGAAGTGTATGTTGGATGCTGAGACCAACAACATGCTTTGAACAGATGTGCTTGTTTTGTGTTGACACTCTACACCTGCTCTTTTTAATGTCAGCATAACAGTAATATTGTTTTCCATTGTCACCTTGTTCAGCAGCTTGAGTGAAAAGCGGTCTGCTCCTCAGCAACACAGCAGTGCTTCCTGTCTCTTTTGCAGGCCCAGACCTTGGTCTCTTGCTCCTTCTAAATAATATTAGACACTCGTGCTTCTGCAGCTCTTGAAATCATGGAGAAAGTGCATCAGACAGTGGGTCCAAAAAAACAGGTAGATACCATTGGATCCTGGAATTGAGCAAACTGAGTGATTGTGTTTACAGGTATTTTCACTCTGCTAGCTCTTAGTGTAGTTGATTGTGGAACTGGGATGAAGGCCTCTTCTTCACTTCGTGTGATGGGACTAGGGTGTGATCCAGGAGGCCCTTCTGTTCCAAAACAGTTGCTTATTTCATTGTGCAGAGCTCCCCTTCCAAGTCCAGTAGAAATGGCCAAAGCTGCAATCGCTGGTAGAATTATACCCTGTTTCTGTAGTTATTGTGAGGTGTTAGGTAAGAACAGATCTTTCATTTAGGCTAAATTAACAGGCAGCCTCCTGAGTACTATTAAAGACTGATTTTTCTGTCACCTTCTTACATTTGATGCAAATGGACTTGTAGCCATTTTGAACTGCAAGCTTATTCTGTAAGACTGTAAAGGGAACACCATCTTTTAAATCCAATATCTTATGGTATAAAGTAATTGGGTCCAAGTAAATGCAGATATTGAACTCTTCATTCATTGTGTAATTAACTTGCGAAATTTACTGCCACGGGATGTAGGGCTGGCCATTGATTTAAATTCATGGATGACAGGCCCATCAGTGGGTTTTAGCCCTGATGACTTCATTGGACCTCTGTGTTCCGTGGCAGTATATCTCTGCAGACCAGTGACTTGGGCAACAGGGAAGCCTTGGCTTTCTAGGAGCATCTAATAGTGTATGTTTTAGAAAGTGTACTGGACTAGATAGACCATTGGCATGGTCGTTATGCTTTTTTGGTTTCTGTGTCATTGCTTGTAAATCAACATGTTATAATGGATGCATTATTCATGCTATTATAATATCCAGTTGAGTTTCTCCTACATTAGTTAAGGGGTAAATGGGTATCATAAGTTCTCTGTATGTTATATATTTGCATTAAACACTAGACACCAAAAATGCATTTCCTTCAAATAAGAACTACCCACAGTGGAGACATGATGTAACATTTATAGCTAGCATGGTGTCTTGAGACAATGTTTTACTTATGTGACTGCTGTTTTCAACTACTCTTTCTTTATTGCTGCTAGAGCTCTTTTTTCCAGACCAGGATTTCAGGAGCTAAGGAGAACATGTGAGCCATCTCCTTCCCCCACCTCCATCATTGTAAACAAACCTTGTGTGTAATATTTTTAATTAGTGTTGAGCAATTGCTGGTGCCCAGAACCATTTCACTTATATTTTTACATTATTCATTTAAAATATTTAAATCTTAGCACATTTCTTTAACATTCAAAGCAGCTTTAACATATACTAAAGCAGCATCACAAAAAGCATTAAAATTAAGACAAATTTAAAACATAGTTGTCAAGGTCCACACCATTGTTTCAATCTCAAAATAAAGTCAGAAGACGGCTGAAGGGGGTTAAACAATCCAGAGGGAAGGCAAAGTCATGAAAACACTAAACACACTAAATCAAATGAGGACAAACAAAAAGTTTTCACTTGGTGCCTGTATACAGAGAAAAGAAATGCAGAAAACCTCAAAAGCAGAGTTCTATAAACACAGTGCCACCATGGAGGAGGCCCCAGCTCAGTCTCTGTCCACTATAACAAGTAAAGACTCAGAAGGGCTTCTGCAAGTATTTTTAAAATGCCCTTTATATTTGAATTTATAGGCCACTTCTCCAAATATACATTGGAATGCTCAGAACTGAGTATCAGCAGTAGTCATCAGGTCAAATGTGCTGTATTTTTTCCTTAGCTGCTTGAATAAGGGGGCTGACTAATGCTTCCTTTCTGGTTTTGTGTGTGCATGTGTGCAGCAAATATCAAAACGTGCTTCCAGCCACCTGGAAGAACCCTGGTGTACCTTAAGGGTTGTTCTTGTGTCAGTGGCCCAGAGCCGTATCTCGTGAGACTTGTCACTGAAAGGACATGAGAGTAAATAATTTGAAACACACGCTTTGAACATCTTTCCTGCTTCAATAATTTTGGGCTTTAAAGACTGTCAGTAAAAGTGAGGCATGAGATGGCTAAAAATGATGAATGTTCAATATTTCTTGATGCCCCGTGTTTCCTCTCTGTAACCCTTTTCCGAACTGTCCCAAAACCACATACTGAAAATACAACACATTAGAGAGATCAAAAACCATACTAAACGTGGAATGAACTAATGAGAACAACAGTTTGGGAGGTGTTGGGCAATCAAGTGTTCTTTGCATCCTCTCCAAAGCTCTTCTTTTTCAATGTACCTGAGCAGGCTTATATAGGAAGCGATAGTCTCTGAAGTATGTGGGTGTTATTAGACCCCCTTTGGAGGCACCTCTGTGTTGCCTTCTTGTTGATTGAAAGGAGAGTGAGCAGAGAGGCCTCCACAAATGCTCATACATCCCCACATCAGTCTGGTATCGTGGTTAAGAGTGTAGAACTAAAAGCTGGGAGACCTGGGTTTGAATCCCTACTTATGCCATGGAAACTCTGGGGGACCTGGAGCCAGTCACACACGCTCAGCCTAGCCCACCTCACAGGGCTGTTGTGAAGATAAAATGGAGGAGAGGAGAACAATGTAAGTCACTCTGGGTCCCCTTGGGGAAGAAAGGCAGGATATAACTAAAGTGTAAATAAATAAAAGCTAAGTTGGTTTGAATGATGGGAGTCTCTTCCATGTTTGAATAGTGGACAGCACTGGAGCCCATTCTAGACATCAGCTCACAACATACCACAGGCAGGAAGGTCATGTTTATCCACCCTCACCTGACCCTGAAAGAGCTTGACCATGGAGTGAAGCATGGCAGGTTGACCACATCTGCCCAGTGATGTCTCAGTGAGAGATGGCCACAAGACCAGGGGAAATGCCTTCTTGTTTTGGGAAACCAGCAGCTGTGTGTCATATTGAGGCAGCAGTGAATGCATGAAGCTGTCTTCTACCAAATCAAAGCATTGCACTAGCAAAATCAGTATTACCTACCCAGGCTGGCAGCTATCCAGGGTCTCGGGTAGAGGTCTTTCACATCACCTTCTATCTAATTGTTTTATCTGGAGATGCAGAGGATTGAACCTCAGACCTCCTGCATGCCAAGCAGATGCTCTGCCAGTGAGCCACAGCCCATCCCCTGCTATCTCTTACTCACATGAGCAAACTCAGTCACGTTCTTAAACACAGGCTTTAATATGATTTCAGGGTGGTGCAAGCTGGCCATCAAATTATGAGCTACCTCCATTTTCATAGCCATGGTATCTCAAAAAGCCACCCATGAAAACCCTTTCTAACTCTGTGAAATGGCTTTTTATTTTATAATGTGGCTTCCTCACTGCTGTGTTTTTTTCTTCCTTTTTTGTTACCAGTTGTACTCCGTTTATAATCTCCACCCCTCCTCCCCTTCCTGTGTTTTGAATGGGAATGGAGGAGCTTTTATGGGGATCTGAACAGAAATGCTGTCTGAAGTGCCTGACCGTTCTCCTGAGCGCAATTGGTAGCTATTAGCTGAAGCAGAAAGAGGTAGCAGCCATGGTTTCAAGGGTGATATTCATTAGACAGCGGATCTGGCGGTAGACGTCATAGATAGAGAGCAGTGACCTTTATTTCCGTAGTGCAGCAGCAAAAGAACAATGGAAACCCTCATAGCTCAGCCTAGAGTAAGCTCTCCCTGGGGGAAAAACAGTAATATGTGTCATAAACTCAGTTATAAAGTTTTACTCAAATCACATACACACTGGGCACTTTGCATTCTGTGCACCCGCAGCGCAGGAACAGTGTTTAGCAAGTTCACAACTCCTATATTGCTGTGAAGGTTTGGAAATCCCTGTAGTGCTTGATGATGTCTCAACCACTAGAGGGAGCCAAAGTTGGGTTTCTAGGGCAGGCCCTCAGTATTCTAGCTAAAGGGAAGCACATCGGTACAGCGTGTTCTTTGGATTTCAGAGGTCTGAGGTTCAGGTAGCAGGGCCGAAAAAGTCCTTAAATGGAAAACAGTTGATCTACTAACAAGTACATGTAGCTTTTTGCTAAAATTGACCTCTATGCTGGATTTCTAGAAAACGAGCAAATGTCATCATAAGAACATAAGAAAAGCCATGCTGGATCAGGCCAATGGCCCATCCAGTCCAACACACAGTGGCCAAAACCCAGGTGCCATCAGGAGGTCCACCAACAGGGCAAGAGCTTTAGAAGCCCTCCCACTGTGCCCCCCCCAAGCACCAAAAATACAGAGCATCACTGCCCCAGACATAGTGCTCCATCTATACCTTGTAGCTAATAGCCACTGATGAACCTCTGCTCCATACATTTATTCAGTCCCTCTTGAAGCTGTCTATGCTTGCAGCTGCTACCACTTCCTGTAGCAGTGAATTCCACGTGTAAATTACTCTTTGGGTGAAGAATTGCTTCCTTTTATCTGTTCTAAGTTTTCAAAAATGGTTCCAGAATGGGATCTAGGAAATTACAGGCCAATTAGCCTAAAATTTGTTCCAGATAAATTACTGCAATTGTATTAAAGCCAGAATTGTTAAGCACATCGAGGAGCAAAGCCTGATGAGGGAAAATCCACACAGCTTCTGCAAAGGAAAGTTGTGTCTCTCCAACCTCTTGGATTCTTCGAGCAGTTTAACAAGCATGCAGGTAAAGGCAATATGGTATACATTCTGTACTTGGACTTCCAAAAGGCTTTTGACAGAGCACTTCACCAAGGACACTGAATAAGTTTAGCAGTCATGGGATAAGAGGACGGGTCATTTTATGGATTTAAAGTTTGTTAAACAGGAGGAAGCAGAGAGTAGCAATAAGCAGGCAGTTCTCATGATGGAGGGAGGTGAATGGTGGGGTCCCATTAGCCATAAGACTGCTCTTTCTGGGATGTTGATTATACTAATAATCTCAGTATAGCAGAATAGCTTTGTTTAGCCATTCTTTAAAAAAAAATACAGTAATCATGTTTGTGTTTTGTTGTGGTATGGAGTTTAGAGTGTCGGATTTAGATGAGGATGATCCAGGTTTGAATCATTCTGCTGGGTGATCTTGGGACAGTCACTCGTTCAGCCTAACCTCCTTCATAAGGTGGTAGTGTTAGGGTTGCCAGCTCTGGGTTGGGAATACCTGGAGATCTGGGGTGGGGTGAGGCCTGGGGAGGGTGGGGCCTGGGGAGGGACTTGTAATCCTAGGAGATCTCCACCTACCCCCTGGAGGTTGGCAATCTTAAATTGTGTGGATACAAAGGAGATGTGTAAGCTACTCTGGGTCCCCGTTGAGGAGAAAAGCAGTGTACAACTACATCGAAATAAAGTTAAAATTGTATTAATTGTAACCCTTATTAGCCCCACCACTGCTGTTCTGATCTCAGGCATATCAAGGCTGCGAAGGATCTCTTCCCAAGAGCTGTAGTCAGTCGCTGCCATGATGAAGTTGCTTCTTGGTATCCAAGTTTTGCTCAATCCTATGGAGTTCCTTTGATGTAAGGGGAAGCCTCACACGTTTCCAGGCCTTGTGTCTTGACGGTGAGTTAAGAACGCTGCTTGAATGAACAGAATCTATATTCAGCTAATGTCTTTGCTGTTGCGTGCTCTTTTATTCCTTCCTTTGCTGATATTAAAGATTGCGGCCCTCCCTCCCTCCCCGTTAGTATGCACTCTTCTCTGTGATCCTCAAAAGATCCTTTCTGCTTTTCCTTTCTTTTCTGACGTATTGGTGGAACTGGCTTCCTTAATCCCTTTCATCCTCAAGAGCCCGTCTCTCTCTTTCTCGGCACAATAGAAGCAATAAATTGATTTTGGGGAGATGAGGCTGTACTTTGCGTCCTCTGACAGAGATGACTCACCAGGTTAACGCCAAAGCCTCGGTCTTTCTTTTCCGCGCACGGTTAATAAGTTAAATGGGAGGTTTTCCGAGTGTGCATGCATGCACATGTTAAAGGATGACTGCATTTACCTGATCAGGGAGTGGTTTTTAAAAAAACGATAACAATGTGTTCTTAGGGAAAGGAAAAACAAGGATTTCCTAGTGGAAGCTTTAGGGTGTGTTGTCTCCACATTAGCTTAGTTGACTTCTCTACCGTTTAGGATGAGCAAAATCCTGTTCAGTTTTTCTAAAATGTGAATGAACTGGGAAGGCTGAGCAAGTAGCTGTGATGCTGGTGGACTGCAGAAGGCGTGCAATGCGGGAAGCCCAAAGTAGGCAGCTTTCTTGATGTTTTGTGATTTATTATAGCATCAATTTCCAAACTCAGCGATGGGGTGGGGAGACCTAGTATGTGGTGAGAGAACAGCTAGTGAGCCTTGGGAAACTTACTTAAAGGTTTTTCAAAAACCCAGGTTCCACCCCACTTATGAGCCTACCTTTTGCATCGCTGAATGACTGAAAGGAAGTGCATCAGCTTCTGCTATTGGCTGGTAATGTTTCCTTATCTCTCATCAGGTATGATTGATAAGAGTATGCATAGTCATGTGTACTCAGAAGTATGTCTTGAGTGTATTCATTGGGGCTGAATCCTAGGAAAGTGTTCTTAGTATTGCAGCCTGAATCCTTATTATTCCCAGTGCAGACAGACGGCACAAGACACCCCCCCCATTAGAGAAGATGGACCCTGAACGTTTCACAGGACAGACTCCTCTGAGGATGAGTTACTCTTATGTTATCTACCATATAAGAAAACATTTTAAGTTATGAGTGGAATGTGTATTTTTAATTCAGGGAAAACGTCCTTCCGCTGCAGGTGCTTGGGGAACATCATATTGTGGTGTGGCAGATGCTACAAAGGCTGTAAGTTGCAATGTTTGGGATAGGTAGTAGATAAAGACACTTGTCCTGATCCAGTGTCGAAGAAGAAGAAGAGATTGGATTTATACCCTGCCCTTCAGTACCCAGAGGAGTCTCCTTGAGAGAACAGCTCTGACAGAACTATGGCTTGCCCAAGGTCATCCAGCAGCTGCAAGTGGAAGAGTGGGGAATCAAACCCGGTTTTCCCAGATTAGAGTCCACGCACTAAACTGGTATATACTACACTGATGCACATTCAGAGCTCTATACAAGCAGGAGCCTCTCTTGTTCTTCTGTGGTAGCTGAGGAATGTTCTGTCTATGGAGAGGGGACATTTCCTTGTGCACGTTGGATAAACTCATGGAAGCTGGGTCTACCAGTGGCTGTTAGCTGTAACTAAATGGAACATCCATATGTGCAGGCCGTATACCAGAAGCTGGGTACAAACACTCGTGTCTTTCTTGTACAGTTTCTGCCAGCATGTGGCTAAGCAGTGTTTAAAGCAGAACAGTGGACTAGATAGACCTTGGCCTGATCCAGCAAGTCAGTTCTTTGCTTCTTTGTCTGCTTGGCGCACTCCCCATTCTGGGTGTCTCTCTTTTGCCCAGCTGTGCCCAGCGGGTGGCTCTTTGATACCACTGCCTCCAGTGCGTTCAGACAAAGAGATGAAGATTTTAGTCTTTCACCTCTGTCAAAATTGTAACCGAAAGTAACACGAGTGAGTAGTTAAGGTTTGGGTTCCTTTTGAAAGATGACAACTGGTTGCCTTAGTCCTTTGTGCCCAGTGGTCTCTCTGTGAGCTCTTTTGTATGTGTGAACAATATTTATTTTCTTGCTGCAGAGGTTTTGTTTGGCTTAGAGGCAGCTTAGAGATTTCATAAATAAATAACCTAGTGAAGATGGTCTCGGTCATCCTCTTGCTGGTAAATAAGCCACTCCTGTGGTTGCCTGTGGAGACCGGCCCAATGTCTACATGAGCTGATGAAGGGTTCTATGCAGGGTTAGAGGATGGCTTAGATCTGGCCCTTCTGGAGCTACTTGCTGGGGAAATAAGACTTAATTCCCACAGACACTAGGAAGAGGTACAAAACTATTATTATCAAGGGCTTTAAGCTGATTTTGGAGGGGTTTTTTTAAAAGAGGAAATTAATTTTTTGATGGTTTACCTTTGGGATATATTTTCTGGCTTGACTGGTTCATTAAGTTGGGCTGTGGCTCAGTGGAAGGGCCTCTGCCTGGCATGGCAAAGGTCCCAGGTTCAATCCCTGGCATCTCCAGTTAAAAGGACCAGACAGGAGGTGATGTGAAAGACCCTCAGCCTGAGACCCTGGAGAACCGTTGCCAGTCTGAGGAGGTGATACTGCCCTTGATGGCTCGATGGTCTGATTCAGGATAAGGCAGCTTCATGTGCATTATTTGATTTTATTGTTGTTGCCTCTGTGGATGTTGTAAAGTTCATCCTGAGTTCCCTTGAGCCCATTTGAGGAAAGGCAGGATATAAGTTTTAGTGAATCAATAAAAAGGGAGAGCCTGGGAGGGTAACTGGCAGGACAAACATGGCTGATGACAGTTCAGTGGAGTGAGCAGCTTTATGGTCTTATTCTCCTCTTGGCCGCTGGGTGTCTCCCTTGGAGCCCCATCAGGGATATTCAGAAGTTAGTCAAAGCCTCAAGAACCAGTTTAACTAGGTTTTTAAGATTGGCCCTTCATTAGATTTTCTTCTCACCCTTTTGGTTCTTGATCCCAGTTTTTGGGTCAGGTTTGCTTTCCCCTCCCTGTGTTTTACTGTTAGTCAAAGCCTCACCAGGAAGTTTGGGAGAGTTTTCCCAGCTCCTTTGATTGATGAGGAGGATTTGTGGGGAGACGAAATTAGAGGAAACCAAAACCAGGAGTTGTGCAAACTGTGCAAATGCCTGGGAAATGCAGATTTGTGACAAGTGTTCTTTTGTTCATTATGAATGTAACTCTAAGGGAAAAGCCGTTTTGACAGTCGTTGTGTGTGTTTTTCTTCCAAGACGGGCGTTCTCCTTTCCAGGCTGCAGACTTGGGGCTTCTCCATCATGTCCTGGACTCACAAAGAGTTCTGGAGAACTCAGAAGCTTGCACACTGTTTTGTGCTGCTTTAATGGACCCTTTAAAATGGTATGTGAGTCTGCAAAGAACCTCTTAACAACATGGACAGAAAGGGCAGGGTGACTTTTCCCATCATGAACACACGAATCTGCCCTATACTGGATCAGACCATTGGCCCATCAAGGCCAGTACTGGCAGCAGCTCTCCAGGGTCTCAGGAGGCGGTCTTTCCCATCACCTAGAGCCTGGAGTTTTTAACTGGAGTTGCCGGGGATCGGATGTGGGACCTTCTGCATGCTAAGCAGATGCTCTCTCACTGAGCCAAAACCCCTCCCTCAATTTTCAAATGTAGATACCAAACAAGGAATCATGCCAGCTTCCCATACAAAATCAATAGGGTCAGTGCTGGACTTCAGCTTCCACTGTAGAGTTATACTGATTCAGAATATTAATATCCTGCCCTCCCCTCCAACATGTTAAAAACAGCAATACCTTCAATCCCAGCAGCAGCATTAAAAAGCAGATAAAACTGTGAACGATTTAGTGCAGCAATTAAAGAGGCAGACAAAAATATTAAAACAGATTCAGGTGGGGTAGCCGTGTTGGTCTGAAGCAATAGAACAAAGCTTGAGTCCAGTGGCACCTTTAAGACCAATGAAGTGTAATTCTGGGTATAGGCTTTCGCGTGCAGAATTAAACTTTGTTGGTCTTAAAAGTGCCACTGGACTCAAACTCTGTAAAAACATTTAAAGCATTTTAAAAAAATCAAAGGCATATAAACCTCTTTAAAATCCAGCCACAGATCCCTTAAAAGCACAGCAGCAATCAAGTAAAAAAAGAGAGATCTGAATTGTTTTAGCCTAAACCCCTTTTTGAGAACAAAATCTGGAAACATCTAAAAAATTGTCATATGGGCAGTAGGCAAGATGGGAGTTCCGTGTTGAAACATTATTCCTGGGCATGTGTGGGGGTCTGATTCCGATCTGAACTGTGACATGGGGGGGTTGTGTGCAGGGAAACTTAAGCGTGCTGATGGGCTACATATAAGCTTCTCTGGTGGGGCAAGTCACTCCCTAGGGCTTTTTCAAGTTGGAAAAAATGGGGGGGGGGAGCTTAAGCCTTCTCTCCATCCCCCAAACCAACTGGGCCCACATGCATCACGTGTAAGGTCCTCCCAGTGCACATCTGGTCAATAGGACCTGGGACTTGATCTGCGAACAGTGGGGTACATCACAAAGGGCCATTAAAGATGATCTTCGCTGCTTTTCTTCTTAGAAGAGATGGTGCTTTTGCAGGTCCCAGACCATGTTGAGGTTTTTTGGGTAATATATTGGTGTCGTACCTGTTTAAGCTGCCAGGGCTTCTCTTAAAGAATTCCAGTCGTGGTTGTTGACTAAGAACTTTCTGTTAAAAGATCCCTGTTCTCAGTTTACAGCTTCCTGGGGATATGCATATCAACTTAAAAGGAACTGTTCTAACTTTTAAACAATTGCATCACAAGAAAATTAAAATCTGGGAATGGGGGGGGACCAAATAGGCAAAACCCTCTAAGTGTAATCCTCAGAGGAGAAATTGCTTATGAAGATGTGTTTGTCTTTGTTTTAATCAAACTTTGAGGTTCAGCAAAGTCCGAAGAAATCTCCTGGCTTGCCATCATGAAAAGGCATCAGAGACGAAGGCGGAAAACAGACTTGACAAAACCAGGTCACTCCAGCAGCAAGCGAGAACAGCAAAAGATACACAAGGCTGCCGCTCGTAAATTGGAACCAAACTCCAGTTAGGTTATAGTTCTTCACACGTAGCCGCTGCCAGTTTCAGCCATGGTAAAGAGAAAGTGGCTGCTGAGAAAAACATCTGCAGGAGCTGCCTGCCTCAGCCTCCCATTCTGTGTTGCCAAGTAACCCTGCACTTTCCTGAAGCAGTGTGTGTGGCGGAGAGGGGCTGGCTGGGCTGAGCGTTTTCTGTGGCCTGAGACCTGCAGAAGACTCATTGTCCTAGCAGTGTTGTTTCTGAGCACCTTGAGTTGTTGTTGAGCTGTTTGTGACCCCCTTGTGTGTTCTTTGCAATGTGAGAACTCAGTTCTCCAGGTCAAAGGGAACCCACACAAGGTTGGGAGAGACTATAATGTAGCAGTAGAGCTCCTGCTTTATATGCAGAAGGTTCCCATCATAATTTCCTGATATCTTCTGTTAAAGGGTCTCAGCAAGTAGGTGCTGGGGAAGATCTTTCCGTGCCTGAGGTCCCGGTGAGCTACTGGCGATCACAGTAGGCAAAGCAAAGGTAGATGGACCAGCGTTACAGCTGCTTCATATACTGGGTTTCAAGATTATGCATGGGATAGAGCAGGTAGAGAAAGAAATACTTTTCTCCCTTTCTCACAATACAAGAACTTGTGGGCACTCAATGAAATTGCTGAGCAGTTGAGTTAGAACAGATAAAAGGAAGTACTTCTTCACCCAAAGAGTGACTAATACATGGAATTCACTGCCACAAGAGGTGGTGGCGGCTACAAGCATGGACGGCTTCAAGAGGGAATTGGATAAACATATGGAGCAGAGGTCCATCAGTGGCTATTAGCCACAAAGTATAGATAGGAACTCTCAGGCTAGGACAAGTGATGCTCTGTATTCTTGGTGCTTGGAGGAGGCAACAGTGGGAGGGCTTCTAGTGTCCTGGCCCACTGGTGAACCTCCTGATGGCACCTGGTATTTTTGGCCGCTGTTTGACAAAATGTTGGACTGGATGGGCCACTGGCCTGATCCAACATTGGCTTCTCTTATGTTCTTATATTTTTATGTTCTCTTAAGCTCTGCACTGAAGTATTCACTTGTAGGGCTTCTTGTCTCCTAAGATTTCCCCTGGTTACAAGTTTCTTCCTTTTTTTCAAACAAAGAAACAAAAAGAACAAGAAGGAAAAAACTCAAAATCCAGCAACTAAATAGAATTTTTAAAAAGAAAAGAAAAAGAAATGTTATGGGTTATGGCTCAGTGGTAGAAAACAAGGCTGGAATGCAGAAGGTCCCAGGTTCAATCCCTGGTGTCTCCAGCTAAGGATTTCTGGGAGCACATAGAAAGAGAGCTCTGTGAGCCCCTGGAGTCAAGCGAAGGGTCTCCATGCTGCTGGCAAGCAAGTGGAATGGATCTTTGGGATGTTTGTAAATTGTAGTTGCTGGTGGGGGGGACACCTCACAATCCATTTTCTAGCACAATACTCCATAAAATAATAATCTCTTTACACCTCCGTGGTATGCCTGCATGTGTGTATGTGTTTGAGTGTGGGCTTGCTACAATACAACAATTTTGTTGTTATCTCCTGGTTGCTGATGTCAGCCCAGGTCTGAAATGGCAAATGAAAACAAAAAGTAAGATACCTTTATTTTCACAAAGGGCTGATGCCTGCATGGAGGATTAAACTCTATTTGTGTGACTTTGGTTATTGATGCTATTAAAAAACCCTCCTTTCTGCTGCAACAAATTATGATATGTTAATCTTTTCTTTTTTAAATGAATGTAACTGTTTCAAAACGTGAACACCTGAGCACATGTCCTCTCCCTCTCTCAAGCACGTGAGGTTTTGGATGTGCCTCTTCTTTCTTCCTTTGTTTGCCAGCAAGTATTTTCAGCTCTTATTGTCCCATAAAGAGCAACCTTGTCTGCAGTTGTCTGCAGATGTTTGACGGGATCTGGTGAACAATCTGTGCATGGGTCCAATTCAGGAAATATATTTTTCTGTTTGAATGTAAATATTTATTAAGAAAAAAACTCAAACATATGAGTATTGTCAGTTCACATTCTTAGAATGTTAAGCATGGCAGTATACACTTATATTCACCAGTCATTAGTCCAAGTTTTGGGTTCCGTTTTTTAAATCCACAATAAAAAAAACCAGGAGGGTCCATGGTTTAGTGGTAGAGCATCTGCTCTGTGTGCAGAGGGTCCCAGGTTCAACCCCAGGAATCTCCATTTAAAAGGGTCAGGTAGTAGGTGATGGGAAAGACCTCTGCCTGAGACCCTGGAGACCCACTGCCTGTCTGAGTGGACAGTGCTGACCTTGATGGACCAAGGATCTGATTCACTCTAAGGCAGCATCATGTGTTCATGTGTCCTGTCTCTTGGCTATATTAGATCAAGTAGTTTAGACAGTTTAACAACCTTCTTATCCAAGTTTTAACATTTAAGTTCCAAATGTTTTGCTACTTTTTTGCAATGGCTGTATTAAAAGCTTCAAAATCATATTTGTTTAAGGATTTTAGGCTGGCTTTTTTCTGAAGAGACCCAAAGCAGATTACAAAAAGGTTCAAAATAAAAAAAAACACAACTCGATAACAAAAACAGACAAATATATGGACTGGCCTGAATCCACCGTTCTGATTGTCACAAGTCCCAGGCTAAGGTTCCTAGGCTAAGAGCCTGTTGGCCCATGTCCAAGGGCTCAACACCTTTGGCCTCGCCCAGGTTAAATACCTGCATAAATAGAGGGGGGAAAGTCACCCTAGATAACTGTTGGTTGGTCTTGGGCTGCTGCAGGTATTTTCTTCATTTCCCCCTCCGACAGCATATTCCTTTGACCGCTTCCAACATGCTTCTTTAGAAGGCACGTTTTGAGGTCTTGCAGAGGTCTCGAGGAACCCAAGAACTTGTCTTTTACTTAATTTTTACAGATGACTACATGTCCCAAATTGTGTATAACTGGACATGCCCACCACATCTGTCTTAAATCAGCAGACACAGTTCTACACTTTAAGCACATGTGCTAGTCAACATTCAGTTTATGAGGAATCAAATGCCACTGGTAAGATGACTTTATAAAAATTCTCTCTCCTTTATGAAAATTACATTAGCAGAACCAGTTGTGGAAATAGTTTTCCATTCATATTCCTGTATTACCCTATTAACATTTTCCCCCATTTCTCAAAACAAGACAGGCATTACTCATGGTGTTAACTTCAACCAATACTGACAGAGACATGACAGAAAATCCTTTGTTTCATTTTTTAATGTGCTTGATTACTGAATTCTGCTAAAGTAGCATGTAATTGATGTTCTTTCAATTTAGAATTAACATGATTAGTTAAAGCATCCTGTGGTGAATATGTTTATTTTTTAATGTTTAGGCTCTGTGACTAAAACAAACTTTCTGACTAGCTCAGATTCTTTTTCTTAGGACATAACTCTTTGTCTTAATTTCTCCTTATGTAATGCACACACAAAGATTAACCTCAGTGACATGAAATTCTTGTTTCAGGAGGGTAGCTGTGTTGGTCTGCAGTAAAAGAGCTAGATTTGAGACCAGTAGCACCTTGGAAACCAACAAGATTTTTTTTGGGGGGTATAAGCTTTCGAGAGTCAAAATGCCCTTCATCAGATAAGCGTGTTGGTTGTTCGTTCCTTCCTTCCTTCCTTCCTTCCTTCCTTCCTTCCTTCCTTCCTTCCTTCCTTCCTTCTGTCTTTTGCACCTCTGTTTTGAGTAGGCTTGCAGGGAATGGGAGAGTATGGTTGCCAGATCCCGGATGGGAAACTCCTGGAGATGGGGATGGAGCCTGGGGAGGACAGGGACCTTAGGGAAGGTACAATGCCATAGATGCCACTCTCCAAAGCATCCATTTTCTTCAGGGGAACTAATCTCCATAGTCTGGAGATGAGCTGTAATTCCAGGATATCCCTAGGTCCCACCTGAAGGCTGGCATCTCTAATTTTGAGAGCCATTAGAATACAATGAGTGAAAGTAGATGAGGAAGACTCTGATTCAAATCTTTATACAAACTACCACATGTGGCTGTTCCCTCTCCTTAAAATCCCTTTCCTTGGTGTCTAAAATGGAATTCATTCTTGTCTGTGCCACCAGACCCCATAAAGCTTTAGGTGGCAAGGAAGGTTTGGGGCCCAAGTGGATGTTGGGCACAGAAGAAAGAAGGGCACAGCTGCCTAAAGTCTGTCAAAAGTTGAGCCTTGGCCAGCCAGCAGAAACAACCTGTGATTGGTCCCTGGAACCCAACCTGACCCTTGGGGTTGCTAACCTCCAGGCAATGGCTGGATATTTCCTGCTATTACAACTGATCTCCAGGCGACAGAGATGAGCTCACTTGCAGAAAATGGCCACTCTGGAAGGTGGACTCTATGGCATTATACCCCATTGAAGTCCCTCCCCTCCCCTCCCCTCCCCTCCCCTCCCCTCCCCAAACCTCACTCTCCTCAGGCTCCACTCCCAAAATCTCCTAGTATTTCCCAACCTGGAGCTGGCAACCCTAAATGACTCCCACCCCCTATATAAGGCAATGGAATAACTGGATTCTGTATTCAAATAACCTGTTTTTTAAAAGCCGCCACATTGCTGGCTCTTTATTTTGTCCCCTGTCCATGGTAGAGGAGCAAAGAGGAAGGTCAGAGCTGGTGTTTGCACCCCCAGACACAAATTGCATGCTAGAAAATGTGTCTTACTCTTTGTGTTTTGCCAAAGTCAACTGGATCCCCAACTAGGACTGAACCTGTGCCAAATTCCACCAACCTTTTCTTCTTTTGCCTTTACATAAGCTACTTTCCTTTATCTGGAGTAAGTTGTTACTTCTTTCCTTTTATCTGGAATAAGTTCTCGCGATGTTTCCTTGAGCAGTCAGCCTGTGCCCCTTAACCCAATTCGATACCACTACATGAGTGCAGGAAGAAAGGGGTTAATTTTCCATCATAGGTTTATTTCTTTTTTGCAACTCCTCAGACTCCAGGAGGCCACTGAGAACTGATCAGGTGAGCAGCAGGACCCCTTCTAAATCCCTGCTGCTGGTGGCAGACCAAGGCTCTCCCTCCACCAGGTTTTTCTTTTCACGGCCTCTGCCTCAGCCTCCAGCCCCTTAAAACACTGTACCCCCTTAGACTCTTTCTTCATCTGCACTATACAGATAATCCTGGTTTAGTTTACAGGGCTGTTGTAAAGATGGCAAGTGTTTGGTTGCTGAAAGAACAACATACACATTAAATGTTTTTCCTACTTAGCGAAGCACTGCAGATGTGTTACAGTATTTTTGCGTAGAGCATGGATGTGACTATGGGAGGCAATGATACCTTCTGTTTTTTTTAAATCACAGGCATAGCAATTCTGTGCAATTTTTCTCCTTTCCTAGCACAGTCAATCTGTTTAAAGCTATTTTCTAAACACTTTGGCCTCCTGTCTTTTGTAACCATTCACTTTTACGGAGTGCACTGCAGTACAGCATTTCCTTCTACAGCATCTCTAAGCTCTGTGTTCTGCTAACTCTGCTCATTTCCAGGCCTCCTCAAGGCTACCATGTCACCCTTCTGAAGGAGATGTGGATGCCATTCTGGTTCTGATTTTTGGCTTCTGGATTTCCTTGCCCTTTCCTTGACTTATTTCTCTGAAAACTTCCGAAGGCAACCTGAAAGCGACATCTGCAGCGAAGCTCTTGCTCCATTGCTAGGACACAAATTTCCAGCCTGCTTGCCTCCCCCAAAGGTTCTTTGTCCATACTAGAGCATGCATGTTGGCCAGATGAGAAGTAGTTCATTTTCTGAATGATGGCGTAAAAGATAAAAGTGCGATGCAGTCTTGATAAACATCCACAGCGTGTGTAGTAACAAACACTAAGGAAAATTAAGCCCCAAGACCTCCCTGGCTTTCAGGGTGAGGTGGGAGATGTAAAGGGATTAGCTCAGTTTCAATTTGTTCTGTCATAAAGGATTAATTATCCAAATTAACTTCTCCCACTTTGGCTGCATCACTGATGCACTTCTTGGATGCCTGCCGTGCCATCTATTAAATAATAATTAACTGATTTCGGCAGTTCAAGCTGCTAACGCAGATAGAAGTCTAGTAGGTCTGACCGTTATTTTCTTGTCCGAAGGCAGTGTACTCTTGTGGATACAAATACAGTCTTCCGTTGGTGCAGAAACTGTTTAGCCACCTTTGAGATCTTTTGTGATGGAAGGGCAGGGTAAAAATATTTTTAGAGCAAACATAATTTGCTTGCATTGCGAGAACTTTTCTTTCTGATCTCCCGGAGGCAACTGTGACTCACCAAAGGTGAGTTTTTATTTTGCACCGTTGGCTTAACTCTCTTCAATCCTGTGTTAAGGGGATCATTTCTTACATATTTATATGTTACCGTTACATGGTTTTGGTAACCAGGAAATGCCTAACATGTTGAACTTTTATTTGACAGGCATCCTTTAATCTTTGTATGGTGTTGATTTTTCTGTCTTTGTGTACCTGCGACAAGGTGACTACGTGTGGCCAGGAAGTACGGAAGTCGATGTAATCTCGGGTCTTCGAACTCTGGTCTCTTATATATGAAACTGATTGCTTTAATTTCCTTTGGAAGGCCAAAAAAAACCCCACACAACAACCCACATACCTCTCCAAAAAGAAAATCCATGTTTTATAAGGGCATTACCGTGATAGTTAACCGGAGTCTTATAACAGCACCTAATTAAACACTGTGTGGTGTAAATTTAATGTGCTTATCACTTGCCTCAGCAGGAGATGTAAAGGGAATGATTCAGTTGGTGGCTGGATCCAAGGTGGATCAAAATGTTAGCATCCAGCAACATTTCTGCAGTTTGGCAAGGGAGCCAGCAGTTCCCAAAGGTAATGGGCAGTTGTCAGGGAGAGAAGCACCTGGCAGATCAGATCTGGGGTTTTCCAAAGTGATCCTTCCCCCTTTAAACTGATACCGGCAACAGGCTACTAGGGCACAGACCTTGAAATCACTGAATTAAGGAGTCGCTGAGAGGATTATGGCTTGCGTAAGAGTTTTATGTCTGTGCAGGAGCTTCAGGGTTCATTTGTATGCATTTGTATTGTGCCGAATAAATTGGCATTTTATTGTGCCAGGCGATATGCTGGCATCAGCAGGAAAGGAAGCTAATTGTTTGCAGTACCTCTAGATTGTCCCCCCTGCCCTCCAAAGAGTGAAAGGATGAGCCAGCTGAATTCAGTGCAAGTTCTGGAGAAGCTGCAATGAATTCCTTGCTCTCCCTCTCTCTCATACATACATACATACATACATGCAAAGTGACTGTGCGCAGCTTTTCTTTCCCCCCACTGGTCTTTGTCCTTTGGTGCTGAAAGTAACCATTCTTTTGCACTGGGGTTGCCAACTCTGTGTTGGGGAAAGCCCTGAAGATTTTGGAGGTGGCGCCTGGGGTGGGGAGGAGAGGGACCTAAACAGGCTCTAATGCCATAGAGTCCACTGTCCAAAGCATCTATTTTCTCTAGGGAAGCAAATCTCTGTTGTCTACAGATGTAGTTCTGGGGAAACTCCAGGCCCTGCCTGGAGAATGGCAGCCTCATTTGATGCAGAAGTATAAACCCATCAATAGGGTCAACTTATCTGTTGGCCTAAAGAGAGGCTGCCTGTTTTGGGAATGGGCTCCACTCTTAACAGGGGTATAAACAGGGCTCTTTTGGTAGAAAAAGCCCAGCAGGAGCTCATTAGCGTAATAGGCCACGCCCAACAGCATAAACTCATTAGCATTTAGGCCACACCCCTGACCACACAGCTCATTAGTCTATTAGGCCACACCCCCATGTTACCAGAAGTGTGGTCATCCAGCCACACCCACCTTTTGCTTCTTATTCTGTTTACCTTGTTTGTTGTCAAAACCCAGGGCTTTTTTTTGTAGCAGGAACTCCTTGGCATGTTAGGCCACACAGCCCTAATGTAGCCAATCCTAATGAGTTTCTGCTGTTGGGTGTGGCCTGTTATGCTAATGAGTTCCTGCTGGGCGTGGCCAACTCGGGAGCCAGCTGGAACTCCCTTCCTGTGTTCCTGCCCAAAAATAGACCTGAGTATAAATAATCAAGAAAAAGGAGATGGGGACAAGCCTAGACCATCTCTTAGGGCTATCTTGAAGAAACAAAAGGGGGGGAATCATATAGGCTATTTGGAGCCCCTTTGTGGAATGAGTGGAATGTGTGTTAGGATAAATAAATGGGCCTGAGACAGGGAAAGGGATACCAAAGATTAGACAGATGCTTTTTCCAGGTTGCTGCAGTAGGTATTTGTTTAATGCACTGAGCACTGGACAATCCTACCCAAGTTGTACACTCTTTTGTCTCTTCACCATAAAATGTCTGGCCTACAGGCCTAATCTTCCACAGGTTCCTTCCACAGTGTGCACGTGTCTGTAGGCAAAGACTCCTCGCTCCTATTCTGCTGATCAGTGTACATTATTATTATTTATTATTTGGGTAGGTGTGTGTCATTTCAGCCTAATTTGACATGGGAGGATTGAAGAAGACATTCTCATGTGTCCAAAGCGATTGCAGTGACAAAAAGCAAACTGCTAAACTTTCTCCCTCCGGTTTGCATGAACGGTCACTTCCAAAGTAGTACAAGGAAAATCTAGGCCAAGCTGCTTTCGGTAGACTAAAGAACATTAAACTACCATGCGATGCCCTCTGAAAGCAGTTTCTCTCTCTCTCTCTTTCCTGAAATGGTGGAAACCTTTTGAAACCCATTGTCCCTCTCCACCACTGTTACTTCCTGCCACCCCTTTATCTTCCCCCATCTCATTAATGTGGAGTGGTTGTGATGTATGGCAGTGTAGGAAGAGGTGGGGGGGCGTTACCTCTGGATGTCAAAGTGGCAATACTCGTTTCCTCTAGAAATGGTGCCAGTTATATAATTCCCACTATGAGTAATAAAGAAAAAAAAAGCAAAAAGCCTCTGTCAACTTTCTGGCAGGAGACTGCTCATGCTTTTCTGTGTCTGCTGGTCTCCAGGTAAGAAGGGATTTTCAGACTCTTCTGGAAAGGTTTTGCCAAGAGTTGCCCTTTTTTGTTGACATATTGCTTGCACGGAGGTGCTTTACACAGGAGTAATTACTTTTTTTTTTTTTTGCAATTAGTGATTGCAGACCTGGAAATAATACACCCAGAGAGAGAGAGAGAGACCTGCCTCTTAAATTCTAAACCAACCGCTGGCTTTGTGGGATCTAAGTTGTTCCTGCTTTGTGCAAGAGCCTGGGTTCTAAATAGATTTCTTCAGGCTGGATTTTAACACCTGTGTGTCAAGTTTCTTCTGACAACCGGTTTTCCCTCATAGCTTTAGAATTAAGCATAGACAGCAATCTAAGGATATACATAGTGGGTTTATACAGCAAGCGCTTGTTTTAGAAAAGGTTACCTTGCCATTTTCCTTTGTTCTGAGTGGACCTCTGCTAGGGATGCTGTGAAAGGTGTTTGCCAGGTCGCGTGGGACTTCTTGATCAAATGGAGATCATGATCTGTTGCACACAAGGCTGCCTGCTGATTTTGCAGTTCTAGCAACTGGATCTTTGACTCTGCTTACTGCTCTGAGGCCGACACTAAATCGAGGGAATAAATGTCGTGCAATTGTAGCCTGCGTCCTGGCAAGCCAGTGATGCAGCTGTGCAAATCATGGAGTTGCTTTTTTTTGCAGCAGGCTATGAACCCATGTTGAATCTGCACGAGGGGCTCCTTGCTGTGGCGGTTCACACTGATTCAGAGGTTGCTTATTTGGGACACTGGAATTTTTCCCTCCAGTTGTGAAAATGGGAACATGATGTAGGAATGGTAAATGGACAGCTTTGACACACGAGGTAGTCATCGGGATTCCAACATGGCTTCCAAATGCCCTTGTCACGAACCTAGCTGGTACGTCACCTAAGTCTGACGTGTGACATTCCATTAGATGTCACTAGTGATAAGTATTTCAGCTGTGTATTTACTTATATGGTCAAGCAGGTGAATCCATCCAACTGAACCTACTCCAGTGTGTCTTTTACAACATCACTCAGTCAAGTTACTCTTACTAAGCTTTCCTGTGTTCTCTTCCTGGTCAGGGTGCGATCTTTTACCCCAGCAGTTCTGACTGAAAATCGCCAGAGTTCAAGGCACTGATCTCACCCCCAGCTCTCTCAAACCTGGAATCCCCCACCACTCCTTACCTTTGTTGTGTAGCACAATGAGTTATGTGCTTGCTGTGGGGGAGAGGCACCTGTCTGTGCTTCCACGGCATGAAAATCACCACTAGCCAGGCCCACTAAGTGTAGGAAGAGGACTTAACTTCCGTTGGATTGTTTTCTAGCTTCCAAGTCCTCAACTTTATTGCAAGGGCTAAACTAGACATTTAACACAAAATGCATGGCTCCTGCTGAAAATGGCAGCTGTGTTGTTTGAATATAGCCCTCTTCTGTGACGCAAGTTAGGGTTGCCAGCTCCAGGCTGGGAAATACCTGGAGATTTTGGGGGTGAAGCCTGAGAAGGGTGGGGTTTGGGGAGGGATTTCAGTGGGGTATAATGCTATAGAGGCTACCTTCCAAAGCAGCCATTTTCTCCACTGATCTGTGTCACCTGGAGATCAGTTGTAATAGTGGGACATCTCCAGCCACCACCTGGGTTACCAGCCTCCAGGTGAGGCCTGGAGATCTCCTGTTAATACAATTAATATCCAGACTACAGATAGCTGTTCCCCTGGAGAAAATGTCTGCTTCAGATGGTAGACTCCATGGCATTGTACCCTGCTGATGTTCATCCCCTCCACAAACCCCGCCCTTCCCAGACTCCGCCTCCTCAAATCTCTAGGTACTTCCCAACTCAGAGCTGGCAACCCTAACCTATGGTTTACTTAGAATAACAATGTTCAGTATTTCCCTGGCCCTGTTTCATATTATTAGCTGAAGGGAAACCACAGTGATTGTGATGTCACAATATGGGTAAGTTCTACTAGACACTACTGAGACTTTGGAAGAAGCTAAACTTTTTTTTGGCAGCAGTTGCATGTTGAATGTAATGCTTGGTTTGGCCCTGACAATGCCGAGTCTCTCTTTATTCTGCTGGTCACTTTTTCCAAATCTTCTTAGTCAGTTTCAGTGTTCTAATGAACATGTAATGCAAAGCTCTATGTAGAGAGAGGTAATTTCTGACCAAAAAAATTACACAGCTATAAAAACGGAGGATTCCTTGTAATTTTATGGTTTAATGTGATCTAACTAAACTGCAGTGACTCATTAGACAGGAAGCCACCAATATGCACTAAAACTGCATGGGAGGAAAATTACTTATCATAGCCATATGGGGGGAAAGTGCATGTCTGCAGAAATTTAAGCTTTGAGGCAGTTTTGCACTTTTCATCTCAAACTGAAACAATCTGTTGGTTTTTGCATTCCCCTCCTGCTAGCGAATTTATTATTGCTAATATGTGTTTTCTGAGTAAATCTGGAGGCAGCAGTTCAGACAGTCCAAGTTATGAAGCCAGATTTCCACTTGCAGCAAAATAGAAGCTTGGCTAAACAGCTTAAACAGAAGCCCTCGCCAAACAAAGCAGGGGAGTTAGTAGCCAGCTGCCTCTGTCCCAGATTCACTGGGCAAGAATCTCCTTGCTATTACTTGAGGTGGTGGGTTGGAGTTCTGCTCGCTTCTCTGACCAAATGGTCTGGGACTAGATTTGATAGCACTTGGGTCACTCTAGGAAACCATAATTCCACTTGGAGAGTGCCCAAATTCTGTGCCAATCATACACTAAGAACACCATCACACCCAGCTAAATCTGCAGCTCTAAGAACATTTACCGGATCCCCCCCCCTCGGCACTGTTATTGTATTCTTCCTTGCAAGGGAGGGATTCATGCCACTGTTTTCTTCTTAAATTCTGGTTAAACATAGGCCTAACCTAGGGCTGCCAACTCCCAAGTAGTGAAATTTGGAGGGTGGAGTTAGTGGAGTGGAGGGATCTGAGCACTGATGTGATGCTGTAGATCTAGGGTTGCCAGGTTCTACCTTTTTCCCAGAAGGCAGATCTTCAGGCCTCGCCAGGATCTTCTGCCCAGAAGTGACCTCATCATGTTGCCCATGTCGTGTGGTGATGCTCTAGTTTTTGGGCAAAACTCTATGGTTTGAGCCCAAGTTTACCGTAGAGTTTTGCCCCAAAACTAGAGCATTGCCCTGTGATGTTGTTGGCGACGTGACGATGTTCCTTCTGAGTGACAGTATCATGTTGCATTCTGGGGCATTTGTGAGTGGGGTTCCCCCCACCAGCCAGCTGGCCAAAGGCAGGGAGGAGCCCACTAAAGCAGGGGAAACCCTGCCCGGACTGGGGGACTGGCAACCCTGTGTATAGCCCACCCTCCAACGCAGCCATTTCCTCCAGAGGAACTGATCTCTATAGTCTGGATATAAGTTGTAATTCCAGGAGAACTCCAGGCCCCACCTGGATGTGGGAAACCCTACCCTAATTCCATGCCACCTGTCATACCCCTAGTCAAGTGCCTAGCATACCACAATGATCTGCATGGCTGGTGGTATGATGAAAGGAATTACACATTTGTGAGTGTTAGACCTTCCCAGCTGCCTGCAACTCTGCTCAGGCTGTAATCCTAACAGCCCTTTTCTGGGAGTAAGCCCCATTGAATAAGGTGGTTTTACTTCCAAAAAGACCTACTTAGGATTGCTCTCTCAGTGTGCTGCAGGCCTCCCTGGGTTCTGAGTTGCCCCCAAATGGTACCAATGGAGCATCCGTGCTCCAATGTAGTGGGTGAAAATTGGGAAGAACACAGCTGGTTTAATTTATAACAAAGGCATTTACAAGCACACAAACATCTTCTGGTGGTCTTTGGTATTAAGAGAGGATTGGAATGCGTATGCCGCTTTGTTTGTGGTGCTTCCCAAGAGAGCTCTTTGTTCTGATTGGTGAATGAAGTGCTGTGAGTCAGAATAGAGAGTGTTCTCCCCGGATAACTCATCTCATCTTGTTCTTTGTATCATCCAAGTAAGCAGCAGACATCAAAGAAAGGCGTTGGCTCTTCAGAAGCAGAAAGAATTTTGCCTCATGAGGGCGGGTTTTCTTCTTCTTCTTCGCTTCTTTCTTCCAGGCATAGCAGAATGTTAACCTGGCTTTAGGACAGACCCATCACAGGGAGAAGTCCTATGCCAAACAGTATTCTGGAACTGGATCACATGCTCATATTTGAAAAAATTAAACCCCCTCCTTTTCCAGTACTGTGAATCTTCCTCACACATTGTAAAAATATTGGTGCACATCTAAAAAGTGTGAATGTAGGAATCTGGAGTTGGCTGCCTAGGAACCTAAGAGAAACCACATTGGATCAGGCCAAACGCCCATTCAGTCCAACAGTGTGTCACAGTGGCCAAAATCCAGATGCCATCAGGAGGTCCACCAATGGGGCTTTCTTTAAAGAGCTTTCTTTTAAGAGTGTACTTGGTGACAGACTCAGGTTTGTTGTTGTGTAATGTGTGAAATGGCCCCTTCCAGACATGGATATAGACACACTCTGTGTCTCTCTATGCCAGCATGGTGTAGCAATTAAGAGCAGTGGACTCTAATCCAAAAATTCCCCATTCCTCCACATGAAGATTGCCAGGTGACCTTGGGCAGTCCTCTCAGAGCTCTCTCAGCCCCACCTACCTCACAAGGTGCCTGTTGTGGGGAGAGGAAGGGAAGGAGATTGTAAGCCGCTTTGAGACTCCTTTGCAACATGGAAAGTGTGCTCAGTAGTCAACAGAAGCAATTAAGAGATACAGCTAAGAAGATGGAGGAGGTCGCACAGAAATGTTTGATCTCGACGGAAGACACCAAGAAAATCAAGAAAAAGGTCAACAAATTAGAAAAACACCAAGACATGCAAGAAAAAAGAATTTTAGTGCTTCAGATGGAAAAATCAAACTTAACTCTCCGTTTTCAGGGCATAAAGGAAGAAGAGAAAGAAGATCTCAGAAGCATTTTGGCGAATGCCTTGGCACCACTAACTGGCAGAGAAGCGCAAAAACTAAACGAGGAGATGGATGTGGCCTATAGAGCTTTACAAAGAAAAATAATTTGCCAGCAGAAGTGGTTGTCAAGTTTACCAAGCAGCGTACCAGAGATCAAATTTTACGAGCGACTTCAGCAACGCCCTTGAAGATTGGTGAGCAGACTATCAGGACTTTAAAAGATGTTCCATATGAAATTCGTATGAAAAGGAAAGCATATAAAGGACTGACCTTGTTTCTACAAAGGCATCAAATTAGCTACAAATGGTGGATTCCTGAGGGATTGGTGTTTAAGTTTAATGACAAGAGAGAGAAGATTGACTCCGTTTTCAAAGCTCAAGAATTCCTGAAGAGACATGCCAGTTCAGAGGAAGATGCAGAACTCGCTAATTGGACAGTGTTAAGTAGTGAGGAAGACAGTGGCCCGGAAGAGGGAGGCGCAAGAGCGGAAGACGAAAAAGCAAAAGAGGGCCCATTGTACAATCTGAGAGACTTAAAAAGAAGACACCCCAAGAGTGAGACGACAGAATGGAGCTGTTTAATAACTAACCCCAAAGGACTTTACTAATCTATCTAACAGGTGTATTTTGGACTTTCGGTAAGATGAAAAGAAGATCTTTCAACCACGGTAGAAGCCAAAAACTTTATTTGTACTAACAAAAAGACTAACACTTTAACAGAGAATTCACTCACCTCTTTTCTTTATCCATCTGTATACCCTCCCTTTTTCTATATAAAAAAGCAATACAATTCTCTCCTCTTTAGGAGAATTTTATAATAATAATAAAAAAGAAGTTGGACTGTATAGCATTATACCCCATTGAAGTCCCTGCCCTCCCCAAACCCTGCCCTCCCCAGGCTCCATCTCCAAAATCTCCTGGTATTTTCCAGCCCAGAGCTGGCAACCCTAATATGGCCCTCAGAACAGAACATTCACCTGCCCTGCTTTAAATTCTGCTGCTTTTAAATCAGTGTGTTTCATGTTGACTTAAATTCTGTAGTTTTAACACTAGGTTTCTGTGGTGCTTTATCATATGCTTATGTTGCTTTTTCAATAAGATCTGTATGTTTTTAATTCTGGTTTTAATGCCTTGAATCACGTAGGATGGTACATGTTAGGTCGCTTTGAGTGCCTTTGTGCAGAATGTACTCTATGAACTACGGGAAAATTAGATCACTTCCATACCTGGTGTCCAAACAGGAGCCTCAGGTAGGTTATGGTCTGAAGCTGCAGTACTGTGATGACACTCTTGTTATTGTCGCTAACTGCCTTGGGAGGCTTGGCTGAGAACTGACTTGCAAATTCAGTAAATGAATAAAAGCATCTTGAGGGAATATTGTTCTCAGGCTAATGTATGTGTGGGGTGTGCTTTGACTAATCCTCTATTATAATCAGCTCAATTTGAAGCCAATTCACACCTTACAAAGATGCATTCTGGAGGTCTCTGTCTTCCAGGGTTTGGTCCGGTTCATATGGGGACTGCGGTGCTTGGGGTGGGGGACTTAAACCTTCTCCCTCTTCCATTTTCCTGACTTGAAATGGCCTTCTAGAGCCACCGTTTGCCCCGTTGGAGGAAACTTTCACGTAACCATCAGTATAAGTAAGTTTCCTCCAGGGTCATGTAATGGCTGCTTGGTGCCTTTCAAGTCAGGGGAATGATGCAGGGCAGGGGAGGGTGAAGCCCCCTTTCCCCATGTGCCGTGGTCCCAATCTAAAGCAGGCCCGCATGCTTGGGAGGCATGGAATCCCTGAGCAAAACCTGTGAAACAGAGTTTCATCTTTTTCCAATTGGTTTCCAAAAGGTGCACTTTCAGGCATGTGAAGCAGGCTTTCCGTAGCTGCTTCGGAGCTAAAAGAACAGGCAGGGCACTTTGGGTGAAGGTAATTGCTGCTAACCATTCAGGGGTGTGGACCTTATGCATTGGCAGGGCATCTTGCCCAGAGCTACCTCTCCTGTCACCACTTGTGTAACTCAGCCCTCTTGCTGGCAGAACTGGGACCTGCAGAGCTATCTGTGGCCTGCTCGGCTAACGACTACCAAGAAGCCATGTATGACTGCCTAACAGGGGTACAAGAAATCTTCTGGTCCATGTGACTACCAAAAAAAGGAAAGAAAAAAAGGAGTTGGGGACAGAAGGCAGAGTCTGACAAGCACTTGAAAAGGCTGTAAGACCAGGGTGGGAATTTTTTTATATATATCTATTTTTGCATTGTGTGTGTGTGTGCGCACAACAGGTGGAGACTTTTGAGGATTGCAAAGTCATACTGGTTGCTACTCTTTCTGGCTCCTTCCAGGGGAGGAAGGCAGCCGGGCATTGTTCTTGCTAATTTTAAAGCAACCCACTTTGGAAAAGATCAAATAGACAAGCAACTGCTCCACAACAATTCCTTAAAGACTGACAAGGCATCTGATCAGATGATTTCACTGTTGTGTTTTTAGCTGATCAATCGTTTTTGGGAATATCACAGTACCTGAGTCATCCACTCCCCCCCCCTTATTTTCATGTGGGTTTTAAACCCTCCAGACAAAAAGGTCTGCGTCTGTATTTCTGGTTGCGGTTACACGTGTCAGAAAAAATGGCAGGGGAGAGCGAGGCTGTTTCCTCCGGAGGAATTTGACCCGCAGTTGCACAATTACACCTCCCTTTGAAGCTGTGGGCACAGTCCGTCAGTGCGTGATCAGATGCAACTGTGGGAGAGTCATTTTCTTTTGTGCCATTTCCCCCCCATGTGCTTAACCGAGGGATCGATGAAGTGCACCTCTGCACTGAGGGCTCCCTATGGAGTTTGTGATGATGCGCATACTGCGAAGGGGTGGAGGGACAACAGCACAGTCAGGATGGCCTGATCAGACCATCCTGATGCCATGAAAGTGCGCTGGAGCGATCAGACATGGGAAAGTCCGTCCATGGCCCGTCGCAACCCATTAACTACCAGATTTCCCCTGGGTTTTTTTAACTCCGCTTCTGCGGTGGAGCAGAATGGGTTGCCGATGGCTGCGGAGCACCTCCCAGCTGTTGTGGTCTGATCGCACCCTTTAAATCCGCCCGGCATTCGCACCTACATTGGGTCTAATTGTGCGTATGATCACAGCCTCTGTGTAGTTTTGCCATTCTGTAGATGCATTATAGGTGATACTAACTAGTGGCATTTTGAGGGTATTTAAATGTTGTTAAACGTTAAGAATAAAACCCAGTTCTCTTGCATTCCATCTCTTTGTCAAAATTTAGTCACACGTTAATGTGACAAAGAAATGGAAATACAGCTTCTCTAGAAATGGGTTGTGCTAAAGGGGGGAGGAATTGCCACCCCCTTCCACACATACCCCAATTATACTTTCCTTATGCAAAAACACCTTAAACGAAACTGGCAGTCACTTACAGCTTGGAAAAATCATCTTTAATTGTATTGTAGGAGTTAAGACTTAAACATGGATTGTCAAGAATGTGACAGTATAGAAGGTGGTTCTGCAACTCTGATGAGAGAATTCAGTTTGCAGAAGATAAAATCTTCTTTATATACAATAAATGTCAGCATGAATGTTTTCAAAACAGCTCAGTTTTGCTTTTAGTCAATGAACTTGGTTTGCCGGCTAAGCCCTGTGACTCATGCAATAATGTACTCTTGGCATATGCCTGCTACTGCAGAAATTAATGCGCCTAATTGGTATCCAGCTTGTTTTAACATTACACAAAGGACATGTTTACCAGCAAGTCTGGTTATTGGACTGGCATCCCCCCTCCCAAAGTACAGGGGAATATTAGAGTTGCTTTTTTTCTGCTTTGAGTGCCCCCTTTGGGGTACTAGACTTTTTCATTCAGGCAACAGGAGAAAGATGGTCCACTTCACTGTCATTCATCCACAAGCAGCCTCGCTGATGTGTTTCCTGTGCATGGTCAGAAAAAACACAATTAAAAAAATGGTTTCGAAACATCAGCATTAGCAGAAATAGCCAGGGGGGATCACCTTGAGGAGGGGAGATGGGACTGAGAACTGTGGCTATCTTTCATAGGCTAAAGTAAAGGTAAAGGTTTCCCTTGCTCAAAAGCTAGTCGAATCTGACTCCAGGGGGCGGTGCTCATCTTTGTTTCCAAGCCGAAAAGCCAGTGCTGTCCGAAGACTTCTCTGTAGTCATGTGGTCTGAGGCGCATGGAACAGTGTTACCTTCCCACCAAAGCGGTACCTATTTATCTACTTGCAATCTTTTGCTTTCGAACTGCTAGGTTGGCAGGAGCTGTGGCCAGAGACGGGAGCTCACTCTGTCATGCGGCACTCGGGTCTTGCACTGCCGAACAACAGAACTTCTGATCTGCACCTCTGAGTCTTAACCTCTGAGTTCTGTGGATGGTCTGACCCCAAGCCTAGTGATCAGCTCTCCTTTATTAGTGATTCAGCAAGAACCAAAAGCCAGGGCAACTGCCCTGTTTAAATAGCATGCAACTCCACCCACTTCCCCAAACAACTACCAATGATAGGCCATTGTCAGAACCATTAATTCTTCATTGGTCACCTCCAGAGTCCTGGTGGGCTATTGTTCTAGAGCTCCAAGCTCAGCCAGTCTCTGGTAGAAACAGTCCTGGAATGTTCCAGTGCCAATACATAACAGATACTGTCACAGCATTGACTAACATTTTCAGTGATGATAGATGAGTGAATCAAAGAGTGTCCAATGAAGGTAAGTTGGGCAGTTGCTAAGAGAGACCGCTATGAAGCCAGGTGTGCTGGGTTTAGATTCTGCTGCTGCCTGGACCACAAAGGTGGCCTTTGGCAAGGCCCTGTTTCATCCTCCATTTCACATCTGTAGGACCCCTCTACTGCCTTCCTCTTGATAGGAAGTACCAGTACATTACCACACTGGAGAGAAGAGTGGCTCCCCAGGGCCATTTCAGATCAGAAAACAGTGCAGGGGGAATGCTTCTCTCCCCCACCCCTCTGGCACTGTGGTCTCAATCTGAATCAAATCCCTGCATTCCTCTTTCAGAGAGGAAATTCTGGGAGCTCCACGAATGCAAGCTCAGGACAAGGAACTGGGAAGACAGAGGGGAAAGAGGTTCCAAAGAATGTTGGGTCACGGGTGTGGTTACTTGCCAGGACTGCAACTCCCTCTGTCTGCAGGTTCACCGAAGACAAAGCTTGTGAGTCAGTTCACAAAATGCTGCTGCTTTCTGGGCAGTGGGCAGGGCAGGGCTTTTTTCAGATTGGTGGCGGAAGTGATGGGGGGAGGGGTTCAACACATTTTGAATTAACATAGTGAGTGGTCCTGGGATTTCAAGCTTCCTTTTCCCCGAAACCCTGCATATGTTGTACAGTGGTGATCTGGGCATATCACTTATTCTCCCACCCAATTAAAAACAGTTTGGCAAACAGGACATATGAGTAATAGCCTTGGCTTGCATCCTGTGAATGCATTCCTCCTGTGCTTCTAAGCAGAGCTTTTTTCCTCTGCCTGCCGCTAGCAGAAGGCTCATTGAAAACCATTGATCTTGTACAAAGGGAGCGACTAGTGGCAGAGGGCAGCTGGAGCAAGCAAAGTGTGTGCAGAACACATTCACAGGCTCCACGCCAGTGTTTCCTTTTCAAGTCGTAGACTGTTCCTTTGAGCCAACAAGTCTTTTAGTGTCTGGGGATGTAGAGCAGGTCAGAGCTATATTGGCTGCATATTGTAATTTTAGGTTAACATGTTACTCTTTTTTGTTAAATTCCATTTCAGTTTCTTCCTTTTCCAAAAGGGTATCTGCTGGAAAATTCAGGAACCAAGGACCTTCGCTCAACTTAATGAAATCCATTTATGGCCATGAAAAGTTGCTCTCCATGTTGCCAGAGTGAGATCTCCATGGGCAAAGAGCTCCCAAATGGGGCAGGGGGAGAAGACAGGGAAGGGGAAGCTCCCTACCAATGGAGGAGCCTCTATTTACTTTGTAGGGAAATAGTGAGATGAGAAAATTCCCTGCTTTGCTAACACTGATGGCAGTGAAGGCTGTGCTTCTAAGAAGCAATGTGAAGGCACTGGTTTCATCCAGCCCAGAATGGGAGAAGGCTCCTTTTGGTAAGAACATAAGAAGAGCCCTGCTGGATCAGACCAATGGTCCATCTAGTCCAGCATTCTCTGTCTCCCACAGTGGCCAGCCAGTTCCTCTGGAGGGCCAACAACAGCATAGAGACCGAGATGTTCCCCTGATGTTGCCTCCTGGCTCTGGAATTCAGAGGTCTAGTGCCTCAGGATGTGGCGTTTCCCCTCAGTCACCAGGGCTAGTAGCCACTGATAGACCTATCCTCCATGAATCTGCCTAATCCCCTTTGAAAGCTGTTTATTCCTGTGGCCATCACTACATCCTCTGGCAGCAAATTCCACATGTTAATCACTCTGTGTGTAAAGAAGTAGTGAGAGACAAGTGAAACTTTGCTGCTGAAAGGACTATGTGGGTGTGTAAATCATGCTTGGAGGACACCTTTCCACTGAACCCAATTCCCTCCCTTCCCCCCCAGTACTGTTCACACATCCCAGTTTATAGAATACAAACGAAGAGCAAATAATCAGGCCAATCACGGCAGGCTGCTGCTGCAAAGTAGCTTTGACCATTGAACCAGTCAGGCCACCATCACTGAGGTAAGCCTCAAATTTGAAGCTGATGACTTCATCCATGCCGACTGTTAGTGAGTGGGAACTGAAAATGCACAGCTAAGCAACTGGTGGTGGTACAACAGAGAAGTGTGCCTTAGAAGCAGAAGACAGTGTTAGCGGCAGCCCTTGGAAATCTTTCTGCTATATTTAGCCGCTCTTTTTCCTACGGCGTCCTTTGTAATGCCTAGATTGAAACCACTGCAAAATATAGTACAGAGTGTCTATAGTCAGTAATGGAGAAAACTGCCTGTATCTTCTTGAATGAATCATTGAAAATTATGCCCTGTAAACAGGCTCCCACTCAGATTTATATGCCTTTTTTGCCATCAGGTTAGTGGAAAGTGTGTGGTTTCTTCTATATAGTGGGAGGAAAGGCAAAGAAGTGCAAATGAACCTGGGGATAACTGACATCATTTATTTGATATTTAGCCTTAACTTCTTCAAGGATCTCAGGGTGAAGCTCACCATATTTTATCCTCCCAACAACCCTGTGAGGTAGGTTAGGCTGAGCCAAAGTAGCCTCTCTGCGTCACATCAGAGTTGTTGTTTCAGTTTGCTCTGGGGCTCAAAGCAGGACCCTGCTGCCCTCTGGGTTTTGTGGAAAAAAAATGTAGGGTGAGGCCAATGCCATGTTGTAGGTGCTTTGGACAGGAATTAACATTTAACATTTACATATTTGTGCAAACACCTTACAAGCTCTGTTAGTGACATATAGTGTCACTATATCTGGTGTGAAGACGGCATGGTGGTTCCAAGAGAAAAATGAGAACTGCTAGAGGTGTCTGGTGAATTTTGGAGCAGGCAAGGCTGCAGTGAGGATATTAAGTATATCCTCCCCAGTTGTCATTACATACTGTGTGCTGTTAGAGCATGCCTGTGCATTCCTTTTGTGTGTGATGGTGTGTGCATGTGCTTTTGGACATACCCCTCTTCCTCCTGCCTTTAAATAATGCAGCTATCCTTTTCAGTTCGCCAAAGTGGTAGCTGTGCTAACATCTGCAGCTTTTCAGCAAATGCTTTTGAACATCTGTGCAAAGTGCATCTCACTACTGGATAACCAAGAGACATGCTGCCAGGATATGGCCAGCAGGAACTCCAAGGCCAAGAACTGCTGGAGATCTGCAGACTTGGCAAGAGAACAAATTACCTGTTGCGATGTGTTCAGATAATGAACTTGTCTTCTGCCGAGCTTCTATCGTTGGCTACCGATTCACAACAGCACAGATTTATCTTTACAGCTGCACAGATCTGATTCATCACTGTAGTTTTGTGTGGATCCACAGTCCACTAAAACATGGAACTTTGAAACTAGGTCACTGGACTTGTAGATTCGGAGGGGAAATTGGACTTGTAAATTCAGAGGGGAACTGGTAGAGGGGAAAGTGCTCTCTAGTTCTGTTGGACCCATTATCTTTTGTTGTTAGTTTTCTCAGCTGCTCCCCAGCATCTATGGAATGAACTATGAATTGCTGGTGAATTGGGTCCTTCCGTCTTGCTGCAGATGTTTAAGAGATCACAGATGTTTAAGAGCTAACAGGTCACCAGTGCTCAGATAAAGAGCAAAACAAATACCCCCCTTGGGCTGTTTGTTCTGTTTTTAGATGCCAGTTAGTTGACTTAAGAAAGATAATTTCGGGTGGATTTGAATCTGACTCTAGGGGAGAAAAAACTGCTGTCCTCCACTTCTTGCAGCAGATCCACGCACTGAGGGTAGGATTGTGCATACCCAGTTGGCAGCTCTGTCGATGACTTCAAGCTGGAAACTTCCTCCTGTGTTCCTGTCTAGTCTGAAATGGCTTTTGTGGTCAGACTGAAGTCAGTGATGACCACATACCATCTAGCTGTCTCCCCCCCCCCGCCTCCTCCAGCCAGCTTTGCTTGTGGAAATTAAGTAAGAGGCGATAGCTCTCCGTCTGAGTGCTGGACTTGATTTTGCAGTTACGTGGTGCTCAGAAAAGTAGGTTACTGGGTCAGGAACAGTAAGTTCTGACTGTTTGCCAGGGAGTCCTTTCCCTCCCTCTTCTTCTCCCTCCTCCCTTCATAATGTTTGTGCTGCGGGTGACCTGACGGGCTGAAATGGGTCTAAAAAAGAAAATAAACGTGGGTAGCGGCTGTGTTGAGGCATATCTGATTGAACTTGCCCTTTCTTTCAAGCTTCTGACAGATCAGTTCAAAGGGCATCTGGCGTGCCTTGGTGCCTTCCTTGCTAGAGAAAGGAAAAGCAAAAGTGATTTGGAATCTCAAGGATAATGAAAAAAAATCGAGTTTTTTTTTTTCTTAAAAAGAGAGCCACTGTAGTACGATGGTTAGAGTGCTGCTGCAGGGTTTGGGAGAGCTGGGCTTGGAAGAGCCAGCCGCTTTCTCAGCCAGCCTGACCTACCTCACAAACGAACAAAATGAGGAAAGGAAAACCATGTAAGAGCTCCTTGGAGGAACACCAGGATAAAAATTTACTAGGTGGATAGAAAACGATGGCTTTTACTCGCTCAAGTCTACCACCCAGATCTAGAGTGAGTCATGGGCTAGTGAAGACCCCAGAGAAATCTAGTCCTTTTCTCACTGTACTCTGCCCATCTGTGTCTCCAACCCTCTAGTGTCCCCAGTGGCTGGACTCCCAAGGATCTTAGTTTCCTGAGCTCCAGAGGGTGGAGAAGGGTCACTGTGTAATTTCTGTAGGGCCTGGCCTGGCCAGGCGGGAGATAGGAAGCCTCTTTGTCTGCTGTTTCTGGCCTGACCGGTATCCTACCTCAATGAGAACACGCCTCAGAGTCTTCTGCTCCATCTAGGCGGCAGCGCTCCTCCTAAGCTGCTCATTAAGTGCTCCGTCTAGAATGGTAACTGGGACCCGCCAAGCTAATGATCCTAGCATCCCAGTTCAGTCTCTTTGCTGGACCCAAGGAATCCCCCTTTTAGGTACTGGGAGGCGGAAGACGATGAACCATAACAAGCTTTTATTCAAGACATCGTCAGCTCTAATCAGGCTCTGTGTAAAGCGGCACTCCAACTTATACGATTTCCACAGTGAACTATATACAATGTAACTATATACACAAGGTCTGATTGGACCTAAGCAAGGCTCTGTAATTGGTTACCTTATGTGGCTTCAGGACCAATGTGTGGACAGCCAATAGAATGAGAGAACTGGGATACTGGAGGGCTATTCAAACACATGTAATAAACTCTAGAACACAACACCCCCCTCCCCTGTATTTGTACGACCAGAGGGCAATACAAATTTGTCAACATAGCCAGGCCTGGGGATTTTTGAAAACTTCCTGCTGTTTTGTGGGAGAAACTAGCCCTATTCCTCTTCATTCATCACATACTAAAGAAAACACACATGCTATTGCGACAGCTAAATTGTTAAGAGTTCTAGAGCAAAATCTTGCATCAGGGACAACAAATAAACTAAGCATCAATGGCAGGAATATCCCATTCCATGCTTCTGAGAAGTGTGATGTATGCACCCTAATAAGACAAAACAGTATGGATAAAACATAATATATCTATTCTTTTGCTTCTGTAGACAGAACTGTATGGCTATTTACCCTTACTCATTGGTAACCCATAGGAGAATGGCCAAAAACCTTCTGCTATGCCCCGAAGGGATCCAAGGAAACAAAGCCTGAAAGGTTGCATTCTCAGTTAACAGTGGAAAAACACAGAGGTGAAGCATGGAATATTATTTACAGAGACATGGGTTGGAAGGACCCTGTTGTGATGTGGAACCAACCTCAGTCTCCAGTATTTCACAGCAGAGTATAGGGACATGTGTGTGAGAGTCAGGATACTGGTATGGTTAAGTTGGGGGTACTCAGTCTGTGGATCACAACTCTCTCCGTAGTGGGCCAAAAAACCAAGGAAGACAGGGTGACCAGAGAAAGGAGGCGTAATAGCAAAGATGGGCTTGCTTCTGCACATCATGTGAAACATGCCCATGAAATACTGCCTGTTGTTTAATAAACCTATATATTTATAGTGACTAAAAATGGAAATGTCCTCCCAGGAGGCCATGACTAGCCCAATCTTGTCAGATCTCAGAAGAAGGGTCAGCCCTGGTTAGTCCTTGGATGGGAGTCCACCAAGAAAGCCCAGGGTTAGTACACAGAGGCAGGCAATGGCAAGCCACCTCTGTTCGTCTCTTACCTCGAAAACCTTCTTGGTCACCATATGTTGGCTGTGACTTGATGACACTTTCCTCCAGCAATGACAATGACAGTGACATTATGGATGTGTATTGGTTTTTATTATTTTACACATTTAATGCAGGAAAGTGCACTATAGTTGTGACAGATACCATTTGTTATGTAACATGTGAAGCAACAATAACCTACAAGGTATACAGTGAAGGCTATTTGATAGTTAACGCTAGCCTTAGAACTCATTCTTGTGAGACAGGGCATATTACATGCTGATCTAGTGGCTGTGTTAATAGTGTGCTGTGGAATCCAAGATCCCATCATCTGAGGCAGTTAAATGGATTTCGGGGGGGGGACCTCTGTAGTAAAAGTTAAATATCAATAGCATTGAAGAAATAAAAGAGACACCTCTGAAGGTTTAATTAGGCACAGTTTCTCAGCTATTCTCATCTGTTAAGCAAGGCTTGTTCCCAGACCACTGATTCCCACTTTAATATGTGTGGGCAATTGGCACTTTCCTCCACTAAACATGGGAAAACAGGCTTGTTCAGTGCTAAACCAACCAATACAAGAGTCCTGCATTTTATACTGAGGAGAGGGAAAGTAGTGTGGAATTACTGTACATTTCAGGACTCATTTGCAAGATAAATTTAGAAGTGGCTCAAACTTCAAAGCCACTGGGCATATCACTGGGCTGGGGAAACCCAAGTTCACATCCCTGTACAGTCCTGAAGCCCACTGACTGACCTTCAGCCATTTCTCTCCCTTAGCAAGCTCACAGGGTTTCATGAGGATAAAATGGGTGGTGAAAGGATAGAATAATGTTAGGAGGAATTGTTTAGTTTTCCTTATGCCAAGGATCACTGCTAAATACCCCTCCTTTCATCCTTATTGTCAGCTAGCTGCCATTATGTGGAGAGGGGGAGATGGGCCACTGACCAGTATTCGTACTTTTGATTCTTGCTCGCTTGTCCTATCTCTCAATCTTCATGTTTTATGTACCTTACCTTGAAGGCCTGTGTCCCTAGCCAAGCCACATTCCTTAGAGACTTTCCCACCACCAGAGTCCATTACTTCTGGCAGACTCATCTTGGCCACTAACCACTGGGGTGCCCCTTTGAACTCTGTATATCTTCCTGGCCCACGCTTTCCCCCTTGGTCTTAATACAGAACCTGAATGTAGACGTTCTGGCAATGCTGTACCAATAAAACTCTTACTTCACCAGAAGTGAGTAGTTGGATCTGATTGCTACAGGAGTCTGACACATATGCCAATGAATGGTCTTTACTGCTTTTGAGATGCTGTATTCACTTTCTCCGTTATACTGATTTGTTGTTGCTGTTGCTGTTTTTACTTTTCTAGGCCAGAATGTTAGCCAGAAGGCTTTTGAGGCACGGTATGCAGAATCATTAAAACCAAGAATGCTAACAAAACAAAAACTTTGAACAGCCATTACCAGTGGTTAAAATGATCAATTTAGCTTGTTTTCTCCTGAGCCCTGCAGCACATGTGCTAGTGGACTGCTCCCAATTATTTCCTCCTTTTAAAGTGTAAAAATGTTGGAGGGAATGTTTCATCTTGCCTGGAATCTAGTTGTGCTTTTATAGGCTATCTGTAACTCATAAATGTTCAACAACTGTTCCTTCCTGGATAGGCAAGCTACGGCGGGGGGGGCGGGGGGACGACAGGACAATAAAAGGGAAGTCAGTGTACAGTAATGCAAGCAAGCACACACAAAGAACATTTTTTTAAAAATGAGAGCCTGCATGGTGTAGGGGTTAGACTGTTGGACGAGGATCTGGGAGACCCAAGTTTGAATTCCCACTCTGCCGTGGAAGCTTGCTGTGTGGCCAGTTGCAGACTCCCTGCCTAACCTAGCTGACCAGGTTGTTGTGAGGATAAAACTTAGGAGAAGAGAATTATGTAAGCCACTTTGGGTCCCCATTGGAAGAAAGGTGGGTGTAAATAAGTAAAAAAGGTTTCTCCAAAACTTCTCCCAACAGCAAAAATAGGAACACGAATCTAAGACAGGTGCCAAAAAGTAGGGGCTATCCACAAGTCATCCAACTTTTGCTTGGGTCCAAATTCTACCATAGAGTTTTGTCCCAAAACCAGAGTGTCTAGCTAGATTTTGATTGGAACATAAATGATTTTTGAAACATTAATTACATTTGATATAGTAGTGACATTATCTCCCACCTGAATTATAAAGCTACATTAAAGCTGGGAAGACCTGATGGCCCAATCATGTTTAGTCATAATCAAGTCCCACTGTGTTTTTAGAATATCACTCTATTTGCACACGTAACATATTTTATAGAAAGCCCTTGTCTGCATTATATCATAAACATCAAGAACTCGGAAAGCCCCATCTGGTCCCACCCATTTTCGAAAAACACTTTGTAGGTGTCAGGAATGGTGCTGGTAGGCACCATGGTGCTTATGGATGCCATGTTAGGGATTCCCGCCCTGGACAAAGGGCTCTTTAACCTCTTCCACATGAGCAAGCTATGCAGAGCCTCTATCAAAACTATGCCTGAGCCTCTTGTGCAAACCAGTTGAAAAGAAGTCTCAGAGGTATGTGATGAAAAGGAGGCTTCAGTAAAGTGTCTGTAGTTGCTCAACACAGCAGAGAAGGGGGTGAGGATTAGGATTGCCAACCTCCATGTGGGACCTGGAAATCTGCTATTACAGTTGACCTCCAGATAACCAAGATCAGTTCTCCTGGAGAAAGTGGCTGCTTTGGAGGGTGGAGTCTATGGCATTATACCCTGCTGAGGTCTCTCCGCTCCCCAAACCACACCATACCTTGGCTCCACCCCCCAAATCTCCAAGTATTTCCCAGCCCAAAGCAGGCAACCCTAGTGAGGATGCCTTGGCCCTTGTTTTGCTTGGGCAGAAGTACATTGATCTGTGGAGGCCTTTGCTCAGTTCAAAACATAGCCTCTAATAAAAATGGATAGCCAGCAGGGGCCTACAGCCTTCAAGACTGTATAAGGACGCCACTGAGAGACTTTGTGAATTGTTTCATGAAACTTCACTGTTCTGCTTGATCTCCCTGAAATGTTTGATTTGCTTGCAATGGCGTTCTGGTTGATATATTGCTGAGTTGACCATGCTCCCTGATGCGCTTATATTCACATTTTAACATATATGATGTCACTTCAGCAGTTTACTCTTTCTTTGCAAAGATTCAAAGTCTGCTGAGCAGAGAGAATCTTGAGGTTTTGGTTTTTTGGGTGTTATTTTAACTACTCAGTGCCTACAGTGCAGGCAGCAACAGTATTAGCACAAAGTGTAAGCATTGCTTGTTTTGAGAGTGACCCTGTTTACCTGGTTGAAAATGGTCATGAGTTCAAAAGCAGTTTGAGTAAATTTTTCAGTTTAACACTGGAAATGTTATCTCTGGAAGAGACTTCAGAACATTTTAGCTACACACATTATTTCTCACCCTCTTGTTTCTTGACTGACTGTAGGCTGTGAATTAAAGAGAAACTTTGTAATGAGTTATCTGCAGTAGTGATTTCATTATAGTATTTCAGGATGAAGGCTGAAACGGGAAAAGAAATCCTGGATATTTAGAGGCTCTTTTTCTTGCTTTTGGGATTTATCACTTGATTTTTTTTTTTCTTCCTTTGCTTGGGGTTAACCATTTCTGTGCCTCCTACTCTCCCTTCTTGCATGTGTGGGTGGGGTAGAAGTTTCATTCTCATAGCAAAATCTGGGTGATCCAATTAGTTCCTGCTTTCTTGATGGGCACAGTTTTTCAGCTTCATCTTACTGACATGGACTTGTAGATTCTATGTGCTGAAAGTTTCTGAAATTTCCTCTCAGAAGTTCTGATTTACAATAATCAAAGTAAGCCCAGGCAATTTTGTTTTCAAAATTACATGTTTTGGAGTTAGGAGCACTTCTGTTTTAAAGGAACTCAACTGCATTATGCAATTGAACAGTTTTAAATTAGGTTCAAAACCAGAGCTTCTTGACATTTCTTTTCAAATGCTTGTTCTGCGATTGCTTTGAGTGTTCCTCATACCCCATTATCTCTCTGTTACAATCAAGAATTGGGAAGGATCCATTATATGTGTTAAAAAACTGTCAAAAACCTGCACATATAGATCAATTGGATGCACAAAGTAACTTTTAAAGGGAGTTGAGTTCCAGAATTCCTGGTTTTGACGTTTATGTGTTTTGCTGCTTTTTTTTGGCAGCTCAGTTGCAGCCCTCCAGGCAAGAGCAGGTTTTATGTTGAAGGGGAAATGATGTACTTTTAAATGTAAATTATGCTTGTTTATGTTTTAGAACTGCTAAGAGAGAAGCCCAGGCACCTCAGATATTCCAGCCCTGCCAGATAATGCAGGCTTGTTCTCTTGGAATTAGGCAAGTATTGGGACTGAGGCCCCGGTCATACAGGCCAGAAAACAGGGGGGGGGCTGGCTGTTTGTCCCGGAGCAAAATAAGGTGCAGTAGCCCAATCACACGGCCCGCCGGGTTGCCACGCTCCAGCTCCAAATGCCGATCACACTGTGACACTGCAACGCAGCAAAAAAGCAGCATAGCAGAGCATGCAAGCCACGCTGTTGTAATGTGCGCATGCACCGTTGGGGGGGGCGGGCCGCTGTTAGTGTCTTGCATGTGTGCATGTGCCATTTGGCGTTGGTGTGCATCCCATGGGAACTTACAACATCTGTTTTGCCCCGGGACATGGGCGGGCGTCGGATGCCGTGGGATACTGGTGCTCCCGTGATCAGATGCCGGCCTTTGCCCTGGGGTTTCCAGAAACTAGTGCTCCTTTCCTGGTAGGTTTTTATTCCGCAGCTTTGGAGGGAAGCTGCGCATTGGCCACGGGAGTGCTACGCCTCCCAGATGTGCCTGTGTGGTCCCGCCTGGAAACCCCGCAGGGCTACCATGTCTTCGGCGGGGCAAATGCTCCATGTGACTGGGACCTGAGATTAGCTTTTCAAGACATACAGCTTCCAGTGAGGAAAGGAGGGGTGGTTTAAAGGACCCCAGTACAACCTGCAACTCTTCTCTCATGTTGGTTTCTTGTTTTTAAATGCTGCCTTTCCAGAAAACTGCTCAAAGTGAACCTCAAAATAATATAGTAAAATATACAAGACTCGAGTAGTATCTACAATAAGCAAACCATAAAAACAAGCCAGGGGCATAAAAAGCAGCATAAAACAATATTCAGCAACCCAAAAGGATCATTCATAAAATAGGCTAGAAGCAGACTATAAACATGGGTTTAAAAGATGGGACCCTCAATTAAAACACTGGGTAAAAAGAGATGTTTTAGACTGACACCTAAAGAGCAGTAAGAGTGCAGCCTCAAGGGAGAGGGCAGGGCATTTCAAATGTGAGGGAGTGTCTATCATTGAGAGAGCCCAGTATCTTGTTGGCAGAGAGGGTACCAGGGCAGAGAAAGGAGTATCAGAGCAGAGAGAGCAGGACATGGGAAGAGGATCTTAAGTGGCAGGTTGGGCAGTACGTATTCCCTATAAAGCATGAGACCTTTTTTAGGCCTGGGAATAGTGAGTTTGATAGGTGAGTAATGGGGAGAGAGTCGTTGGGTAAGTTTTAGCAAAACATGCTGGAGCTCAAAATTTGCCTCATACCACTAAATTGGAATTCCTTCCCCTTATATCAAGATTATTATACCAAATAGTGTTTTCAGATGGTCAGATTATCTTGATGTTGCTGTTTCAGATGGATAAATTATCTTGCTGTTGTAAATCATACCAAGAAAGCCAGAGAAGGGATCACAGTGTGTAGATTCATGCCAACAAACAAAGAACCACTGTGATAAAATTAACAATGACACATTTAATAATTCTATAAGCATCAATTTGTGAAGCTATTAATCTTACAAAATAGTTAGAAAATTCTGACATTAACAAAGCAAAGTCCAACATCATCATATCCTCGATGAGCACACCGATTTTTGCATTCATTTCACCAATCTTCCTCAAGAGTAGTCTTATAAAGTTGGAAGGTGTCAACCTCTTCATTCAGCTTAGTTTCTTTTTAAAACAGTATAGCTTCTTATTTGTTTTCTTCTTTATTCAATCTCTCCTATAAAAAGCATAGTTCTAAGGAGTGGGAAAAGACATGAAGCTGAATGGAATAGTATTTGTTATAATTTTTAGCTAGAATGGTTTTAAACTTACTTTCAGTTCCATTGCAAGTACTTGAATAGGAGCGAGCCAATTACAAAATTTCTAGTAGTAGCAACCAGTCCAAAAATTTTATGTGGCAACAGGCCTACTTTAAATTGGCTGGCATTTGCTCTCTGTCTCACATTGTTGGCTAGTAGTTCTGTATTAGGGAGTAGCATTGCAGTATTCTTATCTATCTGGCTGAAAGCCTTCTTTTAAAGTTAGACTGACAATGCTCTCCACTTCTCACACTGAAAATTAACTCTAAAAGAACTTTCTGATGGATTCCAAGCAGCTGCATGTTGTTATACTTCTCTCTTAAAGGTGTAGAACATTAACACTAAAAAGTGAACTCCTGTGTGATATATACACTTTTGAATAATACATATACTTTGAAATGCAGTTTTAAATATGCTTTTAAAAAACAGCAAAAGCATAAAAAAAACATGGAGGAGTGTTAAGAAAACCCAAAATGATAAAAGGAGCACCTGTAGCTTTAAGAATGGAAAGTCCTCTTCCAAGCTTGGCTTCTGTCAGTAAAAGGTAGCAGGAGGGGGAGGACCCTTTCCATAGCTTTTTTGGGTTTTGAGGAAGGACTTATCAGGGCCAGACCTCAGGCCTAGCAGTAACTACTGGGTAACATGATATCACCCAACTTGCATGGCTTACCTAGACTTGGCTGCTTGCTACTGTTCAGCAGCAGCCACCCTATGAGCCAGTGTGGTGTAGTGGTTAGAGCTTCTAGGAGACCCAGATTCAAGTTACTAGTCTGCCATGGAAGCTCATTAGGTGATTTGCCAGTAATGTACTTCCAGCCAAACCTACCTTACAAGGTTGTATGAATATTCTAATAGTGAAGTGTGGATACCTAAATCTGTGGGGTTTTATCTATCCTCTGTCATCCATCCATCCATCCATCCATCCATCCATCCATCCATCCATCCATCCATTGATCTTCAATCTTCTATCTTCTGTCATTGTATCTTTCTATCATCGTATCTTTCTATCTTCTATCTATCATCACCCATTGAAATTTGGAAGTCTCAATATATTCTGACCAGGAATATAATTCAGAAGTCCCCAAGGCAGCAATCCTAGATATCTTTGCTTGAGAGGAAGCCTCCTTGAATTCAGCAAGACTTACTTCTGAATAAATATGGATGGGGTAGAGTTGCCTGTTTTCCAGACTTGGCTGGTGATGGGAGGGACCATTGGTGGGATAAACAGGATGTTTGAATGAACATAGAAATGGCTGCTCTGCCATATACACATTTCACGTCACCATAAATATTTTGAAACGGAGAGCAGAAAAAAGATACACAGGCTGCGGTCACACGTGCCAGATAATGCAGGGGGGAAGTGAAGCTATTTGCTCTGTAGCAATTTGACCCGCATTTGTGTGATCACACAGTCCTGGTTCCCTAACGAGTTTTCTGACACTGGGAAAATCAAGTACTTTCCAGCTAGTTATGCTTTGAATCCATGATTTTGCCTGTCTGGACAGCTATCTCTCACAATGATTGTGATCAGGTTTGTGATCTGGTAGGTTTGTTTTTGTGACTTTCACCATTGTGCACATGCATATGCATGCACCTATGTACCTATGCACTTATACACATGTGCAAATAATTTTTTTTTAATTGTGCTGCACTGCCACTTGGGCAGCACCGCTGTCTGCAATCACACAGGGGAAGTCTGTCTGTGGCCTGTAGCAACGAATTTGGTAGTGGACTTTCCCCAGTGTCTTTTAATTCCTCTCTTGCGGCGGAGCAAAATGGGTTGCCAACGAATGCGGGATGCTGGCCAGATGTTCATGTTTGATTGCACCCATTAAATCCACCCGGCATTCGTCCCTCTCGCACGGCTAATTGTGCGTATGATCGGAGCCAAAGTGTATTTTCCAATCTTCAAAATCTTCAAAATGTAGAAGTACGATGCAGATTAAAATCACTGAATTTTGTGTTAGTGGCACACAAACTGCTTTGCGTTTGTAGTAAGTCCTTGTAACTTTTTTCTTTTAAGTGACTCCCAAGCATGTTAAATAACCGCCCATCACTTAAGATCAGGGTTCCTGCAGCGTGGGAGGTGAATGTTTCACTGGAGGGATTGAACAGTTTTAAAAATAACTGAAAGCTATCCCAAGTTGCTCCAGATAGATTATAGCTGCAGTGTTCCTGTCTCTGGTGTTGTTGGTGAATTTTTCTTTGCAGCAAAATGTGTACTTGGACCTCTCGGTTAGTTGAAAATTGGACATTTCCCCATAAGTTGAAGATATTGATCTCATTTTTTCACATGGAAATGTTACATATAAGTACATATATATATAAGCTCTTTTCGTAGCAGGAACTCCTTTGCATCTTAGGCGAAACACCCCTAATGTAGCCAATCCTCCAAGAGCTTACAGTAGCCCCTGTAAGAAGAGCTCTGTAAGTGCTTGGAGGATTGGCTACATTAGGGGTGTGTCACCTAATATGCAAAGTGTTCCTGCATATAACCCATCCTGGGATGGTCTTGGTCAATGGGTAACGAGGGCAACTGCCCTGGGCCCTGTTCTGGGCCTCCCCACAGCCCTGGCCCCCAATGGAAGGGGAAAATGAAGAAGAGGAGCAAACTTCCATGGCTGCTTGCATCCATCCTGTTCAGGGCTTGGGCTTTTGTTTGCAGGAACAGCCAGTTACAAACACTCTGTCTAGTGGTGGCAGCTTTCTCCTGCCTCACAAGGGGAAAGGGCCTCCCCTTGCTTGGCCACAAAGGTAGCAAGGGGGTAGGTGGCTGTGATTCTGGGGTCCCATTCTGGATGTTTGCTCAGGGCACCAGAATCACTAAGACTTCCCCTGGACCCTTAAATGGTTCCCTAGTAGGGCAAATATCACCCCTCTGGGCTTTCTGATGTCTGATGACCAGGACCTAAGGAAAGTGTGACACGTAGTTAGGTCCTCGGTGGTGGTGTTGGGCAAGGCACCATCTCTCAGCCTAGCTTACCTCACAGGAGTGGTTGTGAGGGTAAAATAAAGGAGTGAAGGATTTGGGCTCCTTGGAGGAAGGGCAGGACTAAGACACAAGATAGATAAATATAAGTCAGTTATCTAATAGGTGTGAATTAGTTGTTTCTTTTGTTAAATAATGAGATCAAAGTGCTTACCAGTCATCCCAGGGTCTTGTGCTAATTGGCCAAAACACTGGAAATAAGCAGCAGGTTTACTTATTGACCAGCATACTTCTAGCAGTGCTGGCGTCAGCAATACGAAGGGTGGAGCAGCTACCAAGGCCCACCCCTGCTGTGAAATAATTGTGTTTTTTTCTCACATTGCAAACTTCACACCACAGTAAAGTGGAAAATGGCAGCTTTATTACTTTATGGTGATGGGTGCTAAACTCTCACCAAGGTGCCAAGGGAAAATTTGCCCACTCTAATGACTCACACTCCCCCTCTCTTTGTTAACAGCTAATCAGTGCACATCAAAGAGGTTTTTTTTTTCCTTTCTGCATGTCACAGATTCAACAGGGAAAAAGTCTTGCAAGCTTTGTGTTGGGGCAGGATGACAGGAAAGTATGGATTGTTATTGTCTAATATTTGTGTCTGCTCTGACCTGGATGGTCCAAACTAGCTCAATCTTGTCAGATCTTGAAAGTTAAGCAGGTACTAACCAGGGTTGGCCCTGGTTAGTTATTTGGATAGGAGACCACCAGGGAAGTCCAGGGTCACTGTGTAGACAAGTAATGCAAACCACCTCTGCATTTATCTTGCCTTGAACACTCTACAGGTCACCATACCTTGGCGGCAACTTGATAGCACTTTCTACCACCATTATTGCTCTGACTAGAATAGCCCAGGCTAGCCCAATTTCATCAGATTTTAGAAATGAAGCAGGGTCAGCCCTGGCTAGTATTTGGATGGGAGAAAAGCAAGGAATAGCAGGGTCGTAATGCAGAGGCAGGCAATGGCAAACCACCTTTGTACATCTTTTGCCTTGAAAACCCTACAGGATTGCCATAAGTTGATTTTGGCCCCAGTCACACAGGAGGATTTGCCCCGCGAAATGGACAGGTTGAGGGCGCATCAAATGGGTACAATCATACAGCAGCATCTGGGAAGCGTAGTTCACCCGTCACCAACCTGTACCATTGGCCCAAAGAAGCAGATTTGAAAAGTACCAGCAAAAGGGTTGTAGCAACCGGAAAACGCGGCTCGCAGGCGAGTGTCAGATCGCAGAAGCAGAGTTAATCTGGCGCATCCAGCACATGCATGCGTCCTGTCGTACCAGATGTGTTTTTTCCAAGTCTCCACAGTATGTGAAGAAATGTAAGATTGCGCATGCGCAAGAATGTGAAAGCGAAACCCTTGATGCGCTTCAACATCGCTGTGTGATCGCCGGCTATCGGCGTCTGCGTGGCATCTCGGGGACCCATCTGATCGTGCTACCGCACATCTTTTTGCTCCGGCTCTAATTTGTCTCCCTTCAGCGGCGCAGTATCCCACTCGTGTGACCAGGACCTTTGACTTTACTTTAAAGCCAAACACACACATGCTTGTGGCCAATAGTGTGATCATGGTGCCAAAGGAGTACAAACCATTCTTCTATCTTGTGTTGGTGTAGGCTGCAGATAGTTTTTGTTCAGACAAAACTGACCCTTAAAGCTATGTCTCAGACATCTTGGAGTGCCACATGTTGGCATCGATGCTGTCAAATCAGTTTTCTTGCAGCTGCCACAACTAGAGGTCCTTTCTCATGATACACATCTTGATCAGTACGTAAAGGCAAAAACATGCTTGGCCATCTTTGTGCCCAATTAGAGCCATCAAGCAGTAAACAGTTTTTTAAAAAGGTAATACAGGTCAATTTTTAAAAAGTACATGTGTATAAAACCAACAGTTAAAATTTGGATTGTGATATTTGTTGGAGGATACAGCATAATGATACTTTACTGCTCAGCTCACCTTCTACCCTGGGATATAGCTCTAGGAGCCCGGACCTTGTGTCTCCTCCTCCTGGAGGCTACAGCCATGGACACGCCCACCTAGACACTGCAGTCTCTGTCACTGGCGGCTCTCTGGGCTGATGGCTCTAGCGGGCATCCTCTCTGGTCATGCAGGTTATTTTTCTGAGGCGCCATGAAAATTTGCTTAGACTTGTTTGGGCAGCGACCATAATACGAGCAAAGGAATAGCGGACTCTTCATGGGCTGGCTCTGTCACACCCCAGTTAGCTTTCAAGAAAGGAAAGCAAAACTTTGTGTCTCTCTCCAGCCCTTTTTAATTGAGATCCCCTTGGGTTTGAATCTAGTGACATCAGAACTAAACACAGGGCTCAACTTGTGTTAAAATAAGGCAACTAAGCCACAGCATGTCTGGGGCAGTCTTCTTAGATGAGTGATGCTCATCAGACAGAATGCTTTGGTAGAGCTGGTTCCAGTGCATGACAATATTGGGCATCATCTGGGGCCTCAACCTTGGCAAATGGCCTGCTGCCCCAAGAGCTTGGCTATTTTTGCTTCGCACAGTGAGCTCCCGTACAAATCAGAAGCACCTTTCTCTGTTGACAAAGCTCACCTCTCCTGGTTTAAAAGGATTATGGTGTGGTGCAGAAGGAGCTTCAGGTCCCTCTGGCTATTGTCCAGGGAAAAAACTATTTGGCCCAGAGTCCCCAACTTGTGAGCGCCTTTGGAATTCTGACACAAAGTGGTGGGAGCAGTCACAAAACGGCTGCCACAGGAGGTGGAGGCAATCACAAAATGGCTGCCACAATACCCTGAAGCAACCACAAAATATCAGGGAGTTCAGTTATGCACAACTCTAATAGTACCTCTTCAGCAATTCAGGCAGAAGTGTGGTTTAAGAGGTTCCTTTTTAAAATGAACAGATTTTAAAACATATTTTTGCATACACACAGCTTATATTAAGGCACACAATGAAGATCCTAGTGCTGTGATGGGACCTGTGGCCCAAGCAACATTATAAAATATATCTTCACAGCCAATCAGATCTCCAATGGCCAGTCAGCAGCCCTGCTGGACAAAAGCCCCATTTAGCTCCTCCCACTTTCTAAAAACACTTGGCAGTCGTCAGGAAAGTTGTTGGTGGGGGCCATGGTGCCCACACGCACCATGCTGGGAGCTTTGATTTGGCCTGTTTTGGCAGAACACGTGATCATGTGGTCTTCTGTGATGAGTCAAATAACTCCCTCACAGACGTTTCTGTTCAGAGTAATAACAATGGGGGGAGAGCCAGTTTGGTGTAGTAGTTAAGTGCGCAGACTCTAATCAGGGAGAACCGGGTTTTATTCCCCACTCCTCCACTTGCAGCTGCTGGATGACTTTGGGCAAACCATAGTTCTGACAAGAGCTGTCCTTGAAAGAGTTCTCTCAGCCCCACCTACCTCACAGGGTGTCTGTGGTGGGGAGGGGAAGGGAAAAGAGTTTGTACGCCGCTCGAAGACTCCAAGTGAAGGGTGGGGTATAAATCCAATCTCTTCTCCTCCTCCTCCTCTGTGCCACTGTCCTCATGCACAGGAAGAGGAGAACATGCAAATAACATAAGACTGTGATGGAGTCCAAAACTTGGGCCTGAGCTCCCCACATCTCTTTCCCTGTGAACTTTGCCAGGTAATACATTTTAAGAATGCCAGCCAAAAGAATACAAAGCAATAAGCAGGCTTTTGTTCTCCAGGCCTCTGACCTCCAACTGGAGGAAAGTTCCTGGAGAACTCAGAAGCTTAAATGTTGTTTTTGTGCTCTTTTGGTCCTAATAAAATATATTTACATGGCTTTCTCTTCTGGATAGGTACATTGGTAAATCTTTTTGTGGGTTATTAATTACTATGGACAATTATGAAATGTGAAGCTGCTTCAGCCTGAGTCAGACCACTGGTGTATCTAACCCAGTGCTGTCCAGTCTGACTGACAGTGGTGCTCGGATGTCTCTTGGGTACCCTTGAGTCCTGAAATCCGCCTGGTGTTGAAGCTTTTGTATGCAAATCATGAGCTCTACCTCTGAGCACATTCTTCAGCAAAAGAACTTCAAGCATGAAATTGCTGATTAAATTATAGAAATAGGCATAATTGTATTCACCAGAGCTTAAACAAAAACAAAAGTGGTTTTTTTTTTTAACACTACAGGTGTTAAAATGTTTTGCATAACTAGCTAGACTGCTATTGCCAATTACAGCCGTGGGAAGTGGCCACTGTGCTTATCCTGTATACTTACCAGTTTTGCACACAAAAGTCTCATAAACTACCTCTCGTATTTTAAACTGCCTCTTGTATTCTACAGCCTTTTAGTTCCACCGTTCACATTCCACTGCTCTGTATATATAACTGCTGACTGAGGTTTCACTTCATACATCTGATGAAGTAGGCTGTAGACCGTGAAAGCTTAGGCTGCAATAATTCTTTTAGTCCTGAAGGTGCCACAAGGCTCCTTTTTGCTTTAGTTCTCTATCCTGTGTTGGTCCCAAAGATGATAATAAGACCTGCACAGAGAGGATGTTGTTGCATTCTGGAGGTATGAAACACCATTCAGACTGGCCAGCCCTGGGGCGCTTGCTCTAATTAGACCAGATGTTTTAGAGCTTTGCATCAGCACCAGGAAACCTGACCACTGAATGATGGATGTTGCTGCACTCAACAACCCTTGGGGGGGTCTTTCTTTTGTCTCTTCAAAGAACTTAAATAAACAATCCAGTTAACTCACCCTTCCTTGCAACCCATTAGAACACCTTGGAGTTTTACTGGGCTCCTCATTCAGTCTTTAAAAATGATGTTGTTGTTGCTTACGTCGTTTTGGAACAGAGAATGGCATGGTTAAGGAGATATAGTACTACTTGGCTTTATCTTTACGGCATACATTTAACTTAGGTTCTACCAGCAATTCAGACCTAGGCAACTGTATACAGATGAACCTGTTCAGACTTCACTGCATCTGTGTAATTGTCACAGGTGCTGTTCTTCTTCCTCTTCTCTTTGGCCCCGGTCACACGAGAGGATTTGCCACGCAAGAGGGACGGATCGGGGGTGCATCAAGTGGGTGTGATCATACCGCAACATCTGGGAAGTGGAGTGCACCCGTCCTCGATCCGTCCTGTCCCAGCAAAACCGTGCAGCAAAAAGGTAGCACCAAAACAGTGCTACCAACTGGTTGATGCACAGCAGGGGCAGGTGTCTGATCCCCGCCGCACCCCTCTCTGCGCAGCTTCCCGGGCCCTGTTGAACTGCGCATGCCCGGGCATGCACAGCAGGCTCGCCTCTGTCCCCTCTCCGTAGCTTCCCCCCAGCATCTGATCATGCCGGGGAGCATAGGTGTCAACTTCAGGGGGGCTTGAGGGCTGAGGCTACCCCCGAAATTTTCCAGTGGTGACTGAGCCCCCCCCGGGCAACCAGGCTCACAAGCCTTGCCAACACCACCCCATGCCATCCCCAACCCATTTTGAAAGCTGAGGGTTTCAAACAATGACTTCAGGTGGGATGGCAGGAAACTCAGGGCTTGCTTCCTCAAAGCTAAGCCCCACCCCCAGCTCCCAGAAACCCTCAATTGAACCTGGTGGAACTGGGGGCTGCACATGTTTTCAGTGCTTTCAGCTTTCCCGCACAGAAAGGTATGGAGCTGTCCTGGGGCTCCAGCAAGGGTGGGGGGATGTTTTCAGGGGTGGGGTGGTGGGCACTAGGCAGAGAGTGCCCAGGCTTGCTGGCTAAGGCCAGCCTCTGGGTGGCTGGGTGTCCAAGCACCTTTCCTGTGGCCATGTGCCGCTTGTTTTGTTTTCCCGCTCCCTGCAAGGCTTGCCTTGCAGAGAGCCATGAGAGGAGGTGGGGGGGTGATATCCTTGAAGGATTGCAGGCCTCGGGGAGGCTGGGCACCCTGCACCCTTGTTCTTCTAGGTTTTTTTCCCTCTCTCCCTGCAGGGCTTGCCTTGCAGAGCCATGCAGGGAGGTCCGGAGGTGGGGGAAGTGGGGGAGAGGCCGGCATCCATGGAGGATTGCCCTCCTTGGGGCGGCTGGACTCTTGGGCATCTTTCCTGCAGCCTCGTGCCACTGCTGTTGTTTTCCCACTCCCTGCATGGCTTGCCTTGCAGAGAGCCATGCAAGGAGGTTGGAGGGGAGGCCGGCATCTATGGAGGATTGCCGGTCTTGGGACGGCCCTGCGCCCTTGTTTTTCTGTTTCCCTGACACACACAAGGCTTGCCTTGCAGAGCTATGCAGAGAGGTCGGCGGGGGAGGCCAGCATCCATGGAGGATCTCTGGGTGGCTGGGTGCCCGGGCACCTTTCCTGCGCCCTTGTGCTGCTGCTGTTGTTTTCCCACTCACGAGTTCGCTACTTAACCAGAGCCCTTTATTTCCTCTGAGAGGAGACTCTTCTGAGTTCTTTGTTGATCTCCACCCCTTCTCTTGACAGAGAGAGGATATTAGGAAAGCCAGGAATCAGCAGTTTACAATCTCTGAAATTGCACACACAGCCAGTGCAGGGGGAGGGGGAGGAGGGCAGGTGAAACCTCGAAGAGTTTAAGTGCATACATTCAAGACCAAGTCTCCCCTGAACTCCTGGATAAATTATGGAGAGGGATTTCTATTTTCTTTCTTTTCATTTCTCCCTCCCTCCCTCCCTCCCTCCCATCTACTCGCCTCCCATTCCTCCCTCCCTTGTTAAAACATTGCCAGGTTCCCCCTGTCCACCTCTGGGGGATGGGGGGAGGGGTTGCCCAATACAGGTTGGGTAACTCCTGGAGATTTGGGGATGGAGCCTGGGGAGGACTGGGACCTCAGTGGGGTACAATGCCATAGAATCCACCCTCCAGAACATCCATTTTCTTCAGGGAAACTAATTTTTGTAGTCTGAAAATGAGCTGTAATTCCAGGGGATCCCCAGGTCCCACCTGGAGGCTGGCACCCCTAGTTCCAGTGCTGTAAGTGGAAGCTCTGGTTCTTCTGTGTAAGATGGTGGATGCAGACCACTGACATTGGCTTGCATCTGCTGAATCACCCTGCTTCATGTAGGATGCACAACAGCCAGGTGGAGGAGGGGAGGGGTGTATTTTACTTAGGTCTATATATCCTTGATTGAGAACAGTTCTTGTTTTTTTCATGGTAGTGAGGGGTGGGCTGCTTCAGCCACTCCTAAGCTCTTCTTTCAATCACTGTTTCATTTTTAAATTGTAAGCCCATCTGCGTGAACAAGATCGGGGGGCATGCAGATCAGAGGCCTTTTAAAATTTCCTTTTGATCTGTGTGCAGCCCAGAAAGAACATTGGTAAGGGATGTGCACTCTATGTTCATGCTCTTCATTTTGCTGTTACTTAAGATGGTGTGGTAGTTTCAAAGGAGCAACCAACTGGGATGTACTAAAAGGAATGACAGGATTGCCCATTGGAAATAATGGGAGAGGCTTGAAAGCCCATTGGAGATAATGGGAGCCAGGAATGCCAGTTGACTTGCATGGGCTCTGCTGAAATACACTGCAGCCCAAAAAAAGTTGCAAAGAAAATGCAGAATGGTTTTTCCAATAAGGTTTTTGGGCCCAGATAGGCTACTCTACGACTGTAATGACAGTTCCCAGAGTGGAAAAAAAGTCCCTAGCAATAGAATCTGTGCTGCATTTTAAGGTGGAGTTTCTAAGCAGTGTGCTAAGAAGGCACCTGTTCCTGAGGTTAGCCCAACCCAGGGGCATTACCAGGGGGTTCCCAGGCCGCCCTAATTTTCTTGGGAGCCCCTCCCTAAATGCCACATAGTTCCAACTCCATAGATAGTGACAATGATGCCACTGGCTCCTCCCTATGATGTCATTGGGTCCCAGTTCTTTTAATGACTTAGCAATGCCTCTGGTCCAGCCCCAGCCCCCCCTGGGAAATTGCAAAGTCTACGCCCTTGCCGGGGAGCAACTGCATGGCGGCTCGGGGGATCCTCTGATCCAGCCGCCGCATGTCTCTTTTGATGCAGCTCTAAAAAGCCACACTTTAGCTGTGCCTTTCCCCCCAGTGTGACCGGGGCCTTTTTCTTCTTCTTCATGTTGATTTGTCTGAGAATAGCTAATCTTTCCCAGGCAGGAAAAAGGCTCATTCAAATGCTTCTCTTTCCTCTTTATTTTTAAACTGGATGGTTACTTAGCTTGGACTTGTGTGCCAGGAATGCAGCAAGAGAGTTCTGTCAATCAGCCTGGAACTGGGCATCTGCATTTATTTCATACAATCCAAGGGCAAAGTTGTCCCCAGAGCTTTTGTACCCTGTACTTCTGCATCACAACCTCTGGTGTCCCACATGGGTGTCGAAACCCACCGGAAGAGACCAGGGCTTCTAGCCAAATGCCTGTAATATTGAAGAATGCCTCTTACTATGCCAGTTGGGATGCTTTTTGTGCTGGTAAATAGCGTGATGAAGCTTGGGTAGGCAGTACAACAGTCTCAGAGCCTCTGTGGTGTAGCGGTTAGTCTCAAACTAGGACTGGGTATGCTTCAGTTCAAATCCCCACTCTAACATGGAGTTTGCTTGGTGATTTTAGGTTAACAGATCTCAGAAAGTCTAGCTATGTGTGATGCTGTTTACATGTCTGCCCTGGTCCTAATTCTTGCCAGACATGATCTGGGAGTTCTTTGTTAAGACTGAATTTTCAGATGCATGGGGAACCAATTTACATTTGGACTGGAGAGAGAGGCTCCATTCAGACAGCTCTTTAGATATGTGCCATGCACAAGTGCCTGGCAGATTTAAATGTAATTTCCACACAGCAACATCTGGGAAACGTACCTTATCCGTGAGCATCCTGTTTTGCCATGCTTTGGAGCCGTACTTAATAGATACTAGTTAAAATCTAGAGTTTTGGGTTGCTGACGGGCCAATTGTGGACTTTCCCCTGTCTGATCGCTCTAGCATGCAATTAAAAAATGGCGCCCGTTTGGGATGGTCTGACGTCAGACCATCCTGAATGGGCGCCATTTAAAAAAAACCTTGATTCTACACATGCGTGGATAAACAAGGATGCAATATCATGCCTATGTGCTTGCGCAAACTTTTTTCTTTTTTAAAAAAACCACCCTGGTATCTCCTTCAGTGGATGCCATCTGGACAATCCACAGCAGAGGCAGTGCAGGGTAAGACGATTCCCTGGGGAGGCTGTCTGGTCGTGCAACGATGGATTTAAAAGAACAGGATCAAATTAGAGATGGGCTAATGGCAGGGTTAGCTGCCCGTCTGAACAGTCTCAGAGAGGGAGAGAGATTAAGCTTTCCTGCCGTGCAACTTTCTTGGTCCACCCAAGAGGGCTGCTATTTGCCCTCAAATAAGTTTTAAATGGTACAAATAGTGGTTCTTGAGGAGCATTCGGACTGCAGAAATTATGCGGGGGGGGTCGAACCCCTTCTCCCTCTACATTGTGGTCTTGATCCAAATCAGGCTTCCAGTTACCCCAGGCATTAGATTTCAGCACAAAACTCCCAGAGCACATCCCACAGGACCCCAAAGCAATGATGTAAACAATGTAACAAAGAATTAGGCCCTGAACCTAACCAGCCTACCTCATAGGGTTGTTGTGCGAGTACAATGAAACAAGGGAAACCCATATGCACCATCTGAACTTTTTGCTAGAGGGGTAATGTAAAAATACAATTTGTAAATAAATACTGTTAATCTTGCAGCTGCAGTGCTTGCAAGTCATTTCTTTTGAGCCACTTAACCTTTCCTGACTCTTGAAGTATAAACACGGTTTCTTTTCTTAATCTATAGCCTGTGTGTTGTGAAAGGCAGCTTTTGTACACACAGCTAGATGGCTACCTTCCCTTCCTTGCAAAAGGCGGAGGTGGTGATGTAGGTCATGATGGTGTGCACAGTTGCTTTCCTGACCTACATATTTTATGCTATTGTTGGGTGTTAGTCATAGTTACGGTTGATGAATACTGTTCTACATCTGGACTTATTATCAGTTGATGAAAAAAGTGGACTTGTGTGTTAGTAGGTTATGCGAAATGGAGAGTGTATGCCATCTCGATCTGTTTAGAGGAAAGACAGGGTAAACGCACAGTGGCAAATTCACTATCTCCTTCCTTTTGTGCTTCTTCTGAGTTTTAATTTAGGGCCACACTTAAGAGTCACATGATAATAGTGGACTGGATTCTTAAAGTTGCTCTTAGAAGGCTCCGAATTTTAAAACAGGCTGACTTCCGTTAGAAAAATAAGGGCTTTCCCCTTATTCATTTCTGATGACCAGAAATGGCTACAATGGGAGATCATGCTGGTGTCTATATATATAAATTACCCAGGCTTTTTCAAGTGCCCTCGCAAACAGGAGTTGTAGTGATGCAGCTTGAGGAGTTTCATAGGTAGTGATATATAGAGGGGTTTTTTAATGGATTAGTGTCTTTAGGCTAATGGAATTTAGATGTTTGGAGAGGAGGCTCAATGGGAAAGCACCTCCTTTGCATGCAAAAGGTCCCAGGTTCAATCCCTGGCATCGTCCATTAAAAGGATCTCATCTCAGGTAATGAGTGTTTCTGGGCCTGAAATTCTGGAGAGCTGCTGCCAGTCAGAGCCAAAGTTGGATGAATCAATGGTCTGACTTAGGCTCAGGTCAGACTAGATGTTTTCCCGAGTAGAAACACTGCGGGGGGGGGGGAGTTATTTCCCCACTTTTGCTGCTGCACATGGAGCAGTAAAAACAGGAAAACAGCTCCTCCTCGACCCCTTTGTGGGGATAATTTTCCATGCTGCGCCACTGCAGGGCTTTTTCAAAAGGTCAGTAAGTGCTATAGTGCTAATACCTTTATACTGGTATAAACCCCTCTGGTGGCATGGCAGGGAAAATAGCAGCAGGTAGAGGAAGTGTGCAGAAACTTCTTGGGTGGATTCTCCATTGCCAATGTGTATGCTTCCACATTTGTGGCAGCAATCAATACAAAACAGAGAATCCTTGCTGTGTAGGTCCAACCAGAAACCACTTTTCTTAGAATTTAAGCACTCATTGCAAACCAGATTCCTCTATTATACACCATTTCAAAAATCCAGAGGGTGATTCTCACACATTGTCTCTGTCTGACATGAAGATATAAGCTTCTTTAGGACTGCCTCCCCCAAACCCCTTTTTCCTTCTCATCTATGAAAACAGGGACAAATTTCTTCTGCCCAGGGGATGCACAGCCTGTTTGATTTCTCAATATGTGGCCCTGGAGCTAAAGATGGAGACATTCGATTCGTGCTGTTGTTTTTCAGCTCCTGTTTCTGATATTTTGTAGGACAGCATTTCAGCTTCTTTGAAAGGAGGTTAATAAACTCACAGCTACCTCTTTTATGTAGGTGTGATCTCATTTGTTTGTAAAGCATGCTAGGATGAGGTGATTTGAAATGCAAACAACTTTTTTTTTTTTTTGCCATTACTCTTGTAAAGCATAACCTCATTTAATTGAGAACCTGTCTTCACACATCCCAAACTGTTAGAGCTGCAGAAGTTAAGTGTCATTATTGTCTTGTTACAGTAATGTATAGTGATATATTGATTTCAGGTGCCAGGCCCTGCTATACCCTTCAGTTCACTGATCATGCACTTCGTTTAAAAACACCAAATGATCCGCAGGCAAGCATGAGAAATGGGGGGGGGCACTAGGAGGACCAGAAGGGCCTGAAGCACGGCATGTCTCCATTGCAGGGCTCATGATGCTTGTAACACACCCCTCTTCTCCCTCCAAGTTTGACCCATCTAACTACACCATTAGCATCTGAAATAAAGCATCTCTGTAGAGCACCGGGGAGGCAAAGAGGCTGGGCCCTGGGAAGTCCTCACTTTGAATCTCACCTCTGCCATGAGCTCCCTAGGTAGCCTGAGACAAATCAAATCACTCTTTCTCAGTCTTGTCACAATACAAGAGAGAATGGAATTAAGATCCAGTTAGATGCCCTCCTGACTGTCCTACCAATTAAAGATGCTTGTTTGGTGGGTGAACCGGAGAGGGCCTTTTCTGTGGCAGCTCCACAATTTATTTGTTTATTACTTCTTCCTGTTTTTGCAACCAGAGTCCTAAACAGTAAGCAGCCCCACAATTATGGAACGACCTTCCCAGGGGGGAGTTGCACCTGGACCTCTCATTGTCAATCTCCAGGAGGCAGTTATTTAGGAATGCCTTTTGTTTGACTTAGGGTCCGGTCACACTGCCGTTTTGATCGGGATTCGCTGCTGTTTCCTTGCACATGTCAGTTTCACGTTCACACGCGCCAATCCGCCTCCCGCCCCGAAGCAGGCTCACTCGCGCAATGATGCCGGGTTTTCCTGACCCCTGGAAAATCAAGTGTTTTCCTGGCACTTCCGCTTTGAATACACGATTTCGCCTATCTGGACAGCCCATCTTTCGCAATGATTGTGATTAGGGCGGTCTGAACGCTCTTTGTGCTTTTTTTTTTTTAAAGCTTCCGGTTTGAGCGCTTGAGCAAACATGCGCTTAATATATCAATTTAACGTTTAATAATGGATTTATTAAGCACATGTTTAGTCAAGCACTCAAACCGGAAGCTTTAAAAAAAAAACGCACAAAAGACGGCCCTGGAGGCGGGAACGAGAGGCGGGGACTCCGGCAGCCTGGATGGGGCTGGCAAGGAGGATGGCGGACACGGCGGACATGGCGGAGCCTGTTTTCATGGGCAATGGTGGCAGCGGCGGCGGCCCCCCCCCCCAAGTGTCGGCAGAAGCAGCAGCTGCCCGAGCCTCCCCCATGGCCAGCAGGATCGCCTGGAGGGATGGCACAGCAGCAGGCGAGTGGGTGCTGTAAGAGAGGGGCTGGCTGCATCTAGTCAGCCCAATGCGAAGAAAAATGTTCCCGATTTAAACAAAGCGGGAACAAAGCGCAATTACCTTTGCAGTGTGACCAGAGCCTTAGTTTTTAGAGAAGAAGAAGGGAAGAGATTGGATTTATACCCCACCCTTCACTACCCAAAGTTGTCTCAGAGCGGCTTACAAACTCCTTTCCCTCCCCCCGTCATTATTATTGGCAGGTCCAATTGGAATTTTATGGATTTTATAACAGTAGTTTATATTATGTTTTTAATAATGTTTTATTAATATTGTAAGCTGCCTTGGATTCTGCTAGGGAGAAAGGTGGCTAATAAATGTTTTAAATAAGCAAATAAGATAAATAATTGCCTTGACTGATCCAGGTATGGTTCTTGTGCCTTGAACAGTGGAGCAGAAGGGAAAATTCCATCAGGTGTGCCTTCTCTATTCATTACAGTGCTTTGATCTTTGAACCTATGATGGAGCAACATCAGTATGGACTCAGAAAAATCTACTGACTGGTCATTGGGACTGCTGCCTTCACAAGGGGATAAAGGGAAGAGCCAGGTGAGGTTTCAGACAACTAGAGTGTTGCATAGGTTTTTATTTGTAGTGGTGGTAGAAGGATCATTTGTTATTAAATATGATAAAGTGGAATCATTGTATTCCCAAGAGTTACATTTGAAATTATGAAACCACTTTGTGGCCATAAAAGGGTTTTATGCTGTTTATGTTTGGGGTGCCAGTTCTTATACATCAGATGCCTCTGAGGTGACAGTTTTATCTGATTAGACTTTGGTCACATGCAAAAAGTGGAATGTTTGTTTACTTGACAATCCCCACAAAGTTTATGAGAAAAAGGAAACTTACAAGTTATGTGTTAGATCCAGGCTGGTATCTGTGCTGGCCTGAGGCAGTAGAACAAAGTTTGAGTCCAGTGGCACCTTTAAAACCAACAAAGTTTTATTCAAGGTATAAGCTTTTGTGTGCAAGCACATTTCTTCAGATATCGTGAAACAGAATTTCCTCAACCACTGCATATGGGGGGGGAGGGTTAGTTGCCAAGAAGGGCCAATTAGAATCAAGACAAAGACATAAACAAAATTATTATACAGCATAATGAAGCTGTATAATAGATACAAGGGTCAAACAGGAATAATAAGCTTAGTTTATGGTAACCATTTGTTTGGGTTCAATTCTATGGCAAACCGTGAAGGAAATAAATATGTCAAATTGGAGACTGATGTATCCTCAATTGTGGAATGCTGAGAGTAATTAATTGAGACCCCACCATCCGTCTCCTCTCAAGCATGGAGGCGACTTTACAGCATCTTCTTCTTTGAAGTGGGATGATCGGCTGTGCAGATTTATCTCCCCTGTCCCCAGACCAGAGAAATACATTTCAATTTCTTCTATTCAGTTCGTTACATTACAGTCTACTAATCTAATCTGTTATTCCAAATAAGAGATAAAACAAAATGGCCCTTCTGTGGGATTGGTGAGAATATAGATTTAAGGGCTGAATTAGGTTAGCATATGTAGTGAAATAAGCAGGCCCCTAGCTACAGTGGGACATCTTGGGGCTAAGCCCCCCCAACTTGCTGGCAAGGCCCCCTGACTTCCCATCTTGCCCAGGGTGTCACAGCCTTCTCCCCAGATTAAATTGATTAGCCAGTGCCCCCTAAGAAATTTAAATGTCCCCTGACTTAAAAAATCCTGGTTGCGGGCCTGGAAATAAGAAACCCAGTTAAATCCAGGGGATTCCATTGTTCTGAGTGTTGTAATAACTTGCAACTAAGAAATTTCCCTTTCTAGTCTGTTCTTGAAGTTCTTTGTAATAAAACAGCTGCTTTGAAGTCACCCATTGAATGTCCTGGAAGGCTGAAGTGTTCTCATACAAGTTTCTCAGCCTTGTGATTCTTGATGTCAGATTTGTGTCTTCATCCTTTGGTGCAGGATTTGACCTGTTTGTCCTGTATAGAGAACTGAAGGGTTTTGTTGGCATTTAATGGCATACACAGTGTTAGAAGATGAGCATATGAATAAGCCTGAGATGGTGTAGTTGATGTTGTTAGCCCAGTGATTGTGTTGTCTGGATGTATGTGGCAGAAAAGTTGGCATCTGGGTTTACTGCAAGCTCTGGTACCAGTGTTCATGTTCAAATTAGATGTTGCATTATTGTGGGTGAGGAGTTGTTTGAGACTGGGGGGCTGTCTGTGTGCAAGAAAAGGTTTGCCCCCCAGAGAACTGTCATTATTCAGTAAGTGATGCGTTGAGCTGTTCTGGTATGTTTGTAAGCTGTATGTGGCCATTAGTGGTATTTTTCACTGTCTCTTTTGGGCCGGTCTTATGTGTCCATTGTGTATTTTTACGGTAGTATATTTTTACTAATATAAAAATACACAATGCTAAGATCCTAAACATACCAAATGATCTATGTTGGTCTTAAAGGCACTACTGGGCTCAAACTAAGTTATGTCTTAGAAAGACCTGGGGAACTGCATGAGAACAGAATGCTTTAATGCAACAGAAAGTAAAGCAGAAATCAGTGGTCTAATGCATGCTGAGGTCTTTTAGTTGGCTCTTTGAATGCTTAAGATAGAAATCTCTGTGGATCCTTGATCTTCTTCTGATGTGTGTAGCTTATACTAGTATATGCTAAAAACAATTAGGTGTAGGTGTGTTCTGGTAAGAAATGAAACTTGTCCATTTCACTTTCTGTGTCTGCCTAGAAATTCTGGAAAGCCAGGTCTCCACCCTGCTGTATGCAATCTCTGGTCAGGTAGCAAATCACTTTCTTGTGACATGGTACACGAATGTGGTTTCCTGGAAGCAATTTGAATGTGGTTAGTAGGGATGGCTCCCTCATGGATCACTGCCTTGTCGTGGCGAGGGGGCTTGCGTGGTTCGATGAGGCTGTGGGCTATGCCGTGGAGGGCCACCCAGGACGGACAGGCCACAGCAGAGAACTCAGACCAAGCGTGATCCCCTGGAGAAGGAAATGGCAACCCACTCCAGTATCTTTGCCAAGAAAACCCCATGGACAGTAACAAAAGGCTAAAAGATATGACGCCGGAAGATGAGCCCCTCAGGTCGGAAGGTGTCCAATATGCTACTGAGGAAGAGCAGAGGGCAAGTACGAGTAACCCCAGAAAGAGTGAAGCGGCTGGGCCAAAGCCGAAAGGACGCTCAGTTGTGGATGTGTCTGACGGTGAAAGGAAAGTTCAATGCTGCAAAGAACAATACTGCATAGGAACCTGGAATGTAAGATCTATGAATCAAGGTAAGCTTGACGTGGTCAAAAATGAGATGGCAAGAATGAACATTGACATCTTGGGAATCAGTGAACTAAAGTGGACAGGAATGGGCGAATTTAACTCAGAAGACCATTATATCTACTACTGTGGCCAGGAATCCCGTAGAAAAAATGGTGTGGCCTTTATAGTCAACAAGAGAGTGAGAAAGGCAGTATTGGGATACAATCTCAAAAATGACAGAATGATCTCGGTCCGAATCCAAGGCAAACCATTCAATATCACAGTAATCCAAGTCTATGCCCCAACCACTGCTGCAGAAGAGGCTGAAGTGGACCAATTCTACGAAGACCTACAACAGCTCGTAGAACTAACACCAAAAAATGATGTCCTCATCATCATAGGGGACTGGAATGCTAAAGTAGGAAATCAAAAGGTAACCGGAATAACAGACAAATTTGGCCTTGGAGAACAAAATGAAGCAGGGCAAAGGCTAACAGAGTTTTGTCAAGAGAACACGCTGGTCATAGCGAACACCCTTTTCCAACAACCTAAGAGGCGTCTCTACACATGGACATCACCAGATGGGCAACACCGAAATCAGATTGACTATATAATTTGCAGTCAAAGATGGAGAAGCTCTATCCAGTCAGTAAAAACAAGACCTGGAGCTGACTGTGGCTCAGATCATGAACTACTCATTGCAAAATTCAGACTTAAATTGAAGAAAGTTGGGAAAACCACTAGGCCATTCAGATTTGACCTAGATCGCATCCCCGATGAATATACAGTAGAGGTGAAGAATAGGTTTAAGGGACTAGATTTGATAGACAGAGTGCCTGAAGAACTATGGACAGAGGTCCGTGACATTGTAAAGGAGGCAGCACTCACCGCCATCCCAAAGAAAAAGAAATGCAAAAAAGCAAAGTGGCTGTCTGATGAGGCTTTACACATAGCAGAGGAAAGAAGGAAAGCTAAAGGCAATGGGGATAAGGAAAAATTTGCCCAATTTAATGCAGATTTCCAGAGAACAGCAAGGAGAGATAAGGAGGCTTTCCTGAATGAACAATGCAGAGTAATAGAGGAAAACAATAGATTGGGAAGGACTAGAGATCTCTTCAAGAAAATTGGAGAAATCAAGGGAACGTTCCATGCAAAGCTGGCCATGATAAAGGACAAAAACGGTAGGGACCTAACAGAAGCAGAAGAGATTAGGAAAAGATGGCAAGAATACACAGAAGAACTATACAAGAAGGATCTCGATGTCCTTGACAACCACGATGGTATAATCACTGACCTCGAGCCAGACATCCTGGAAAGCGAAGTTAAATGGGCCTTAGAAAGCATTACTAACAACAAAGCTAGTGGAGGTGATGGTATCCCAGCTGAGTTATTCAAAGTCTTAGAAGAAGATGCTGTTAAAGTGCTGCACTCAATTTGCCAACAAATTTGGAAAACACAACAGTGGCCACAGGATTGGAAAAGGTCAGTTTACATCCCAATCCCAAAGAAGGGCAACGTCAAAGAATGTTCAAACTATCGCACAATTGCACTCATTTCACACGCTAGCAAGGTCATGCTCAAAATCCTACAAGCTAGGCTCCAACAGTACGTGGATAGAGAACTGCCAGAAGTACAAGCTGGGTTTCGAAGAGGTAGAGGAACTAGAGATCAAATTGCCAACATTCGCTGGATTATGGAGAAAGCAAGAGAGTACCAGAAAAACATCTACTTCTGCTTCATTGACTATGCTAAAGCCTTTGATTGTGTGGATCACAATAAATTATGGCAGGTTCTTAAAGAGATGGGAGTACCAGACCACCTCACCTGTCTCCTGAGAAACCTGTATAAGGGTCAAGAAGCAACAGTTAGAACCGGATATGGAACAACTGATTGGTTTAGCATAGGAAAAGGAGTACGACAAGGATGTATATTGTCACCTTGCTTATTTAATTTATATGCAGAGTACATCATGCGAAATGCTGGCCTGGATGAATCACAAGCTGGAGTTAAGATTGCTGGGGAAAAGATCAATAACCTCAGATATGCAGACGATACCACTCTGATGGCAGAAAGTGAAGAGGACCTAAAGAGCCTCTTGCTCAGGGTGAAAGAGGAGAGTGCAAAAGTGGGCTTGAAGCTCAACATCAAAAAAACTAAGATCATGGCATCTGCCCCATCACTCCTTTGCAAATAGAAGGGGAAGTCGTAGAAGTAGTGACAGACTTCACGTTCCTAGGATCCCAGATCACTGCAGATGGTGACTGCAGCCATGAAATTAAAAGACGCCTGCTCCTTGGGAGGAAAGCAATGGCAAACCTAAACAGCATGATAAAAAGCAGAGACATCACCTTGCCAACAAAAGTCCGCATGGTCAAAGCAATGGTATTCCCTGTAGTAATGTATGGCTGCGAGAGTTGGACTATAAGGAAGGCTGAGCGCCGAAGAATAGATTCTTTTGAACTATGGTGCTGGAGAAGACTCTTGAGAGTCCCTTGGACTGCAAGGAGATCAAATCAGTCAATCCTAAAAGAAATCAACCCTGACTGTTCCCTTGAAGGCCAGATCCTGAAGCTGAAGCTCAAATACTTTGGCCACCAAATGAGAAGGGAGCATTCACTGGAGAAGACCCTGATGCTGGGAAAGATTGAAGGTCAAAGAAGAAGGGGACGGCAAAGGATGAGATGGTTAGACAGTGTCATCGATGCAACGAACATGAAATTGAGCAGACTTCAGCGGACAGCGGAAGACAGGAGGGCCTGGCGTAATCTGGTCCATGGGGTCGCGAAGAGTCGGACTCGACTGTGCGACTGAACAACAACAACAAGTAGGGATGGGCACGAGCTGCGTGATGAGCAAAAATCTGTGCTGAATTCTGGCCAGATTGGGGTTCGGGAGGTGACATTCAGCACTCACGTGGTCTCAGAAGAAATCTCTGAGTTTTTGGGCACAACTCGGGGCTGTTCAGAAAGCGAAACCCACCCAGAAACTCTGGCGTGAAAATGCTAGACAATGGTGGGGTTGGTGTTTTCCAGCCTTGGAAACACAAATAGGGACCCTCCAAAGCTTGACAGACACTGCTGCCTGCCAATAAAAGAGTCCCCATTCATCGCAATGGGACTCAGATCTATATAAGTGCACGTTCCCTTTGTTGGTGGTGTGGTTATGGACAGAGAGAACTTTGCTGCTGGGCGTGGTGGGGAGATTGCTTAGCTAACTTAGTCAGGGGCAAGGGGTCTTTGCTTTGTCCTGGGTTTCTCTGTGTTGTGATTTGGTTTTGTTTATTTGCTGCAAAGGGTGGAAAAATCATGCTTTCATATAGCATATTTGTTAGGAGGATTTTCCTGCTGTCTGCTTCCTTGGTGATTTCCCTTCCTTTTTCTTTTTATTACATTTCACACACACACACACTTTGGGCTCCCATAACCTCGTTGTCTGTCCGCAGAGGGAGGGTGGGCCTGGGGAAACACAGCCACCTGCAACCATGTGGGTGGCTCCCAGGCCTCAGGCATGGTGGGAGGGTTGGCCCTGCCCTGCAATCACATTGTCCACAGTGGGAGGGTGGACCTGGAGACACGCACCCACCCACTGCTGTGTGGGTGGCTCCTGGGCCCCAGACAGGACAGGAGGGTTGGCCGTGACCTGCAGTCATGTTGTCCGTCCGCAGAAGGAGGGTGGGCCCAGGCTAAGGTTGTCAGGTCTGAGTTGGAAAATTCCTGGAGACTTTGGGGGTGGATCCAGAAGAGGGCGGGGTTTGGGGAGGGAGGGAGGGGCCTCAGCATGGTACAATGCCATAGAGTCCATCCTTCAAAGCAGACATTTTCTCCAGGGGAGCTGATCTCTGTCAACTGGAGATCAGTTGTAAAAGCAGGAGATCTCCAGGCCCCACCTGGTGGCTGGCAACCCTACCCCAGGAAGACGAAGCCTCCTAACATGTGGGTGAATCCTAGGCCTGGTCAGGCCACTGTAGTCACCTCACCTATGGAGGAAGGCTGGGCCTGGGGAGTCAGCCACGTGTCACTCGAGTGGCTCCTGGGCCCAGGCAGGGGCAGGAGGTTGGCCTGTAACTTGGACTCTCCAAGTCCTATCTGTACACAATTGTAGGGCACATAGGGGGCCTCCCAGGGAGATTCACTGCATGTTTGATGCCTCTAGTTTGCACAGGATCTGTTCTATACTCTCTAGAACCCTTGCCTGACATCTCCCTGAAAACACTTTCCTGGGGGCACCTTGTTTGGGGGTCTGTAACTTGGGCCCCCTCAAGTCCAATCTTCACCAAACTTGGTGGGCAGGTAGAGGAGAGTCAGCTGGACAAGATCCGTGATTTTGGGGTCTCTAGGATGCTGGGGGCCATTTCTTGCTGCTGGAACTTCCCAAAGATGTTTGGTTTGGCAGAGTGACTGGGTTTGGGACACATTTTCAGTTTTCCTGGTTTGTGCCCATCCCTAGTGGTTAGTACTCGATAGAGATGTCAAGGCTCAAGGGACCCCCCCCTGTTTTTGTTCTGAGGACTTCCCCCCTCATTTTTTTTGATGGGAAATTTCGGAATCATTCAAAAGAACTGGTATGAAATATTTTCCGAAATGTGTGAAATTATTTTTAAAGCCTGGCCTCCTAGTCTCTAACTCAAAATCTCCAAAAATCTCCCAGCCTGGGGCTGGCAACCCTAGGGCCCAGGCCTAGTCCTAATAAGTTCTCTCTCAAAGGCCAAAACAGCCCTGGAAAGGGCCATGCCTCCCCCACTGCCGATTACTCAAAGAAACCCAGACTGGAATATTGCTGTTGCCTAGCAACAGCCACTGACGGAATCTGTTGCTTAAAGATGCAGGTGCTCCTTTTATCATTTTTTGTTTTTTAAAAACTCCAATGTCTCTTTTTTTTAGATTCCATGTTTTTCTGCATACCTGGCACCCTTATCAGGTTTGTAGAAAGATCTGTCTTGCTTATCTATCCAAAGGTTTGTCTGACTTGGTTATTAGTATATAGATTCTTGTGTATACTGTAGACATATAACCTATTTTCAAGGGCATATTAACTGTAGAAATATTAAATATCTTTAAACAATAATGTACTTGATTATAATATACTGTTATGGAAGAGTTCAGTTGTTTCAGTTTTATAAATTTGAACATATTATTCAAATATGCTAATTGTACTGTTGTGTCTGTATGGGACTTTCTTTTTTTTACTACTAAATTTGTTTTCCATTTTCAACCTTTATCTTTTCTTGCTTCTCAGATGGTGAAAACTAAGATAAGCACACAAAGGCAGAAGGTACAGGATGTGGCAGTTTAGAGCCCTGTTGGGTATATTTGCAATGTTGCTTGTAGAAAACCAAGACAAGAAGAAGAAGAAGAAGAAGAGGAGAAGGAGGAGGAGGAGATTGGATTTATACCCCGGCCTTCACTACCCAAAGGTGTCTCAGAGTGGCTTACAAACTCCTTCCCTTTCCCCTTCCCTTTCCCACAACAGACACCCTGTGAGGTAGGTGGGGCTGAGAGAGCTCTGACAGAAACTGCTCTTTTTCAAGAACAGCTGTATCAGAACTATGGTTTGCCCAAGGTCATCCAACAGGTGCAAATGGAGGAATGGGGAATCAAACCCGGTTCTCCCAGATTAGAGTCCGCACACTTAACCACTACACCAAACTGGCTCTTTATACTTTTAAATTATATAAATGTGCCAAATAGTCTATTTTATGTACTAATTAAGTAAAAAACTATTCATTTGCTCTTGTTAAAACAGTAAATACGATTGATTGATTGATTGATTGATTGATTGATAAAGCAATGCATATATTTCTATTTCCCCCCAATTTCAGGGGTTTTTCCTGGGGAAAAAATGGCAGGGCGAACACTTTTTTCCTGTGGTTTCATTCACCTAACCATGGTTAGTGGGCTGGGAATGTCTCGTGAGCTCTACTATTTTCACACAGCATCCTCTTGGAGCTAAGTATGGCTATGATGACAGCACCGGTATTTTCCATAACTATTTGTTGTTGCCACAAGTCACAGCTGAGCTGCAACCTCATAAGGTTTTCAAGGCAAGAGACATTGCCATTGCCTGCCTCCATGCCACAACTCTGGTATTCCTTGGTGGTCTCCCATCAAAATACTAGCCAGGGCCAACCCTGCTTAGGTTCTGAGATCTGATGAGATCGGGCTAGCCTGTGCTATCCAGGTCAGGGTCAATAACTATAGTTAGTTCCAGATTATAGTTTGCATTCATGGCAGATGCAGATTTGCAAGCAGTGGTTTAGGCAAACTGTGGTTAGCAAAAATGACAGTCAAGACATGGAGCTAACTACAGCAAGCTGCAAAAGAGAATGGGGGAGGGGATGGATGTGCAAACTGGGAGAAGAGAGACGGAGCAATTCATAAATCAAGAGTGACTCCAGTCACATAACCCTAGTTAGGTGATTAGGCAGAGTTAATCTCCTTTTGACTTCTTCCATATGAATCAAATACATGAAAGGTAAGTTAGAAAGCAAAAGCAGGGCCAAAATCTAAAAAGAAATATGAACTTGTTGTACATAAAAATACATGTATTTATTACAATGACATTTAAAAGCATATCAGGGCCTAACACAAACCTCAGAATATAGTAAAATGTAATGTGTCCAATAGAAAACAATAGTGACCTAGAAGGTACAAATAGGCTGTTATTGCGATCAAAAGACAATACACAAGTAGATACAGGAGTGTTCAAAAAGGAAATCAAAAGACACAAGAAAAATATTTCATGTGAGGCCTCCTAGGATCTAGCCTTGTGTCAAATGAAGATGCACATGAGTTGTGTGCCTTCCAAGTTTGGTCCACAAAGTCTAGGTGTGAAGCACCTTATCAGAGCCGATGTGCCTTCAGTGTCGAGCAGTGCCATTAGCTTATATACGAAACCTCAGGACTTGGCAACGCTCCGAGTTAAGGCAAAAATAAACAGGAGTCTTGGGGCCCTTAAAGGCTGACAAGATGTTGTTTTGGAAAGAAAGAAAGAAAGAAAGAAAGAAAGAAAGAAAGAAAGAAAGAAAGAAAGAAAGAAAGAAAGAAAGAAAGAAAGAAAGAAAGAAAGAAAGTAAGTCAAGGATCATAAAATGCAGGAAGTATGCAGTAAAATGTAATTATATCAGATTGAAATGTGATCAAGAAAAGTACAGAGATCAGTCATGACAGTTATAATTGGCAATCTCCCACTTTTTGATCACTGAAAAGGAATGGACAGATCATGGCTCAAGAGGCCTGGGGACCAATTCACCACCTATCTGTTCAGGGCACGACCAAGCCAAAGTGAACCATTTTGTCCCATCAGTTCCAAGTGGAATTTAATCACGTCCTTCATTCTGTCAAAATCAGTGGGCAGATTTGTTAGTTTGATTGCCTTCCTTCAAAGAAAAAATTCAGCTGTAAAAAAATTGAAAAATAATTTGTATTTTAACTGTATTGGAATTGTAGAATAAGGGTTTTCTGTTCTCTAATGCCAAGGTGACAAACTCTTGAGGATAAATTAAATTTAAACCATCTGCACTTAAGCGTGTTCAAGTTATGTTCTGAACAGTAATGATATAAATGGTGCCCTAAATTATGCCTGCAAGAGTTGCATTTAGTCAGTGCAACTGTTGGCATGCAAATTATTACAAAGAAATATGTAATTATTATTGGCTAATTTAGGAAAACAGATTAGGAGGCCAAAAGAAATACAGTTAAATGTATATAATGGCATGGGTATAATTCACCTTTAGGCTAAACTTTAGGATGAAAAGAATGTCCTTTGCAATGTATTTAAGAACATGTTTTGCAATCAGCATAACAAGTTCATCAACCTCAGTAATTTTAATCTGTGTTGATAATGGTTTTCATGACTAGGCCTTGAATAGGGTTTTAATACCGGCTGACTGTGGATGCCTTCATTTTAATAACAAGCCTCTTGATTAAAAGTCACTCTTCGACCCCAGTCACACGGGGGGGGGAGGCGTGGCTGTTTGCCCCGGAGCAAACTAAAGCACAGTAGCCTGATCACACAGTCCCCTGAGTTGCCACACTTCGGCTGTTAGCTGCCGATCACACGGCAATGCTGAAGCATGGCAAAGAAGCGGAACGGTGCGATCACACAAGCGGTGCTGCTTTTGGTTTCTTGTTTGTGCGCATCCGCCGTTTTGGGAGGCGGTGCTGCTGTCAGTTCCTTGTTTGTGTGCATGCGCAGTTTGGCATTGGTGTGCATCCTATGGAGACTTACAACATCTGGTTTGCAATGGCACGTGGGCGGGTGCTGGATGCCATGGCATACTAGCACTCCCACGATCAGACGCCCACTTTCCTAGGTACTTTTTAACTCCACATGTTTGGCGGGACGCCACAGGTTGGCCATGGGAGCGCTACGCTTCCCAAATATTGCGGTGTGGTGGCACCATGAAACTCCGCCTGACATTCATGCCTTCCGCGTGGCAAATTCTCCGTGTGACCGGGGCCTTCATTTTCTTTTCCTAACAAACAGAAGAAACTTTTCATATGGGATCCCCTTAAGAGGTGGTAGCTCTGTCAATTTCTACTCCCCAACCTTGTATCAAAGTGGGGAAACAACTCTTGGCCTTCCCTGAAACTGACAGCTTTAATTTTTTTAAAAAGAGCCCCTCTTTCACTTTGGGGTCATAGTAGATTGTATTTATTTAGGAGATTTATAGGCTGTCTCCCCAGAGACTTGCTCAAGGTGGTAGGGTTGCCAGCCTCCAGGTGGGTGCAAGCCAAAGAGAGAGATCACAGGATGGAAGTTGAAAGGAAACAAACAACCGTGATGTATAGTGCCAAAAAAAAGGTTCTTCACCAGCTTATAAATTCTTTTTTCAGTATTTAGTTTACTGGAAGTAATTCGAACCATGCTTATGACATCTCGTTTCGTGTATACCTTTATCAAAGTGGGTGGCGTTGAAATACAAAGTTAATCCATTTGGCAAACAGTCTAGACATATCTCATAGTCACATTCATCAAATACACTAATGTATGGATTAACTTTGTATTTCAACGCCACCCACTTTGATAAAGGTATACACAAAACGAGATGTCATAAACATGGTTTGTTGGTGTTGATGGCGTTTGAATTACTTCCAGTAAACTGAATACTGAAAAAAGAATTTATAAGTTGGTGAAGAACCTTTTTTTTGGCACTATACATCATGGCTGTTTGTTTCCTTTCAGTCTCCAGATGGGGCCTGAGGATCTCCTGCTTTTACAACTGATCTCCTGCTGATGGAGATCAGCTCACCTGGAGAAAATGCTGCTTTGAAGGGTGAACTCTTTGGCATTGTACTATGCTGAGGCCCCTCCCCTCTCCAAACCCCACCCTCTCCTGGCTCCATCCCCAAAGTCTCCAGGTATTTTCCGACCCAGACCTGGCTAGCAAAGTAAAATAACCCAACTCAAAACAATCAACAATAAAAGCATCAAACATAAAATCCATAAAAACCAAACTGTAAAATTGGTGGCAACATTCCATAGATGGCATAAGTAGGAGAAGTAACAAGTTGTTTCAAAAGCATAAAGCAGGAGTCATAAAACAGAGATTGTAATAATAAAAAAGTGGCCATAAAACAACCTGCTAAACAAAGATGGGGTGAAACTTCAATTAGAGCCTGGGGAAAGAGGAACACTTTGGCCTGGCACCTAAATAAGAGAAGGGAAGGCGCTAGGCAAGCCTCTAGAGGGAGGGTATTGTACAGCCACGATACCACCACTGAGCGAACCCTGTCTCTTGTTGCCACTAGCCTCACCTCTACAGATTGAGGCTAGGCAGGGCTTTTTTGTAGAAAAAGCCCAGCAGGAACTCATTAGCATAATAGGCCACACACAACAGCAGGAACTCATTAGCATATTAGGCCACACCCCTGATAGCACAGCTATTAGCATATCAGGCCATACCCCCATGTTACCAGATGTGCGGTCATCTAGCCACACACCCCTTTTGTTTCTTATTCTGTTTACCTTGTTTGTTGTCAAAACCCAGGGCTTTTTTTCGTAGCAGGAACTTCTTTGCATGTTAGGCCGCACACCCATATTGTAGCCAGTCCTAATGCATTTCTGCTGTTGGGTGTGGCCTATTATGCTAATGAGTTCCTGCTGGGCATGGCCAACTCAGGAGCCAGCCGGAACTTCGTTCCTATGTGTTCCTGCCCAAAAATAGCCCTGCAAATGCAGGAAGCAGGGCTTACAGGGAATGATTTGTGTGTGATGACTCGGGTTGTGGATTGCCGTGGCTGTGCTCATATCTGGTTTCAGAGCCCTACTATGGAAAACAACCTGAATTGGGCATTTTTTTCAGGAGAGAATCTGCTGGTAGGGGAAAGGATCAACCTTCCTCTTCTCTGCCCCCTCCAGTGCCCCAGAACCCATGCACGAAAATTATAAGGGAAACAATAGATTAATTTCCCCTTATCATTTCAAGATCTGTCTTCCACTAGTATGAATGCAGAGAAAAGTCTGTGTGAGAACCACTTCTGCTTCTGACCAATATGTACAAAGGCACTGGGATGATTGGTACACGTTTGTTAAAATTCTTTTAAAATTTCATAACGTTAAATAAAAATCATCTAATTACTTGTACTTCAGTTCTTGCATTTTTTTCAGTGGTTTATGATGTCCTTAACTGACCGTGTAGATCAGTCATTGCCCTGCTAGATCAGACGAAAAACCCGTCTAATTTATCTTGTTTCTTAGAAATGCCAGCTTGATGCACATAGGAAGCCCAAAGGAGGGCATAAAGGCAGTGGACCTCCCTTGCTGTTGCTATACTTCAGTCAGTATTCAGAGGTACACTGCCTCTGAATGTGGAACCTTCCTTTTTTTAACTAGTATAACTTTGTATAGTTTTTAACTCCCACCCCCTTAAAAGCCATCCTTAGGCATTCTGTCCCACTATTAAGAGTGGTGAACTATAATCTGGAGAACCAGGTTTGATTCCCCACGCCTCCACATGCAGTCATCTGGATGACCTTGGGTCCCCCACAGTTCTCTCAGAGCTGTTCTCTCAAGAGCAGTTTTCTCAAAGCTCTCTCAGCCCCACCTACCTCACAGGGCGTCTATTGTGGGGTGAGGAAGGGAAGGAAATGGTAAGCTGCTCTGAAACTCTGAATGAAGGGCGAGGTTTAAATTCTTCTTCTTTTTCTCCTCCTCCTCCTCCCTTCTATGAAACAAAAATTATATTTTAAATTTGGTACTGGTTGCGTTTAATCACACTGGTTCCTGCTTTCTTGCCCGGAGGTTGAATTCTGTCACGCAGGATGAATAGGCTTTCAGTGGGTTGGGTCATGACCTGACATCTCCTCTTGAGTCAGAAAAGGTTGGTAGCTGCATCAGTCAGAGTAAACAGAGACTGTGGTCTGAGAAAAGAAGCTGTCTGCTTGTAGCTTTCATTAGGAGAAAACTCCTGGTTAGGAGGTTCAGCTGTCCCAGACTACAGAGAAAGTCAGACCACATACCTCACACTTTTTCCTGTGGGATTGTAGCTGAGGCATCCTTTCCCAAGCAACAGGCAGATCTACACCTTATCTCCATCACCACTTTCTCACCCCAGTTCTGAAGGTTGATTTTTTTTTTTTTTAGAGACTGAGGGCAGGAAGAGAAGAGGTAATTTCTCTTCCGGGGGGGGGGGGAGATTCTCTATTAAATTCGACCCTTGTCTAGGGGCTTCAAATGCCAGTGGTTGTACTGAGTGTCTAAGAAAGTTACTCCATGAAGGAAAGACCACTGGAGGTCAGGAAAATTGGCAAAAAAGCAATTGGAAAAATAATAATGAAACTGTGACATCCGTGATAGAGTTGCCATCTCCGAGTTGGGAAATTCCTGGCATTTTGGGGTGGTGCCTGTGGAGGGTGGGATTTGAGGAGGGGTGGGACCTTAGCAGGGTATAACGACATAGAGTCTACCTTTCAGGGGAACTGAACTCTGTAGTCCGGAGATCATTTGCGATTTTGGGAGATCTCCAGGCCCCATCTGGAGGCTGGCAGCCCTAACTTCCCTACCCACAATTCATTACAGCTACTGACATGAGGAACTATAATCAGGGCTGTGTGAACAATAATTCAATCAACACAGAAGTAATAATAATTTCACATTAAAAAAACCAAGTTCTGCAACCTTTTAAAATGAGGCATTATCAAGCCTATTTACACTATGTATTCTGTTTTTCCTGGGTATGTGGAAATGTGAGGTGTTCTTTTCAGGGCCAGCACCTCCCTGCCTTTTAGTTTCTGAGACTGTCCACATGCAAGTCCCAACACCAAGGTTTAAATTCCTAACCTCACTGTAAAGTACTGAGCAGGATGCATCAGTAGTGATATCAGCTCATACTTTATAAGCTCGCAGGCCGGCTTATATCCCTAAGGCAAACCACACCCAAACACCCCCCCCACACCTGTGATAGGATTATTTACAGTGGCAAGAGTTCCATAAGTCCTTTCTTGGATCCTAGCCCTCTGATAGGAGCTGGCTAGGATCCGCTCTGGCTATTGTCTCTTGAAGCAAAGCTAGGGCTCTCTGCCTGACCGTGTGCGGACCTGATCTTGCACGTGGTCAAACTCAGTACACAACAATCACTTTCCTCATTCACAGGTGTGTTGTGTTGTGTTTCCCCGAAGCAAGCCATTTGCTTCCCTGTATGAACCTATGCAGAAGGTGTGTGGGGCATGCAGTTAGGCAAGGGCCGTGCAATTAGTTTTTAAGAGTTTCAGGCGAGATATGGCAGAGCGCTGGATGCTTGTGATGCACATGCTAATTTCTTTAAAAATACCACTGTTGTCTCCCATCAAACAGGTTTCCAAAGTTGTTTTCAACCCTGACAGAAACCTGAAGAACCTGTTTGACCAGAGACAATAATAGAATGAGTATACAGTGATGCCTCTTCCATACCACCTTCAATTATCAGCGGGGTGGGGAAGAGCTATTTTCTGTTTGTTTCTGTTTACTAAAATGAATATGCTAGGTATTGAATTAGGGTTTTTTTGCCAACTTTATAGCAGGCCCGTAGCCAGGATTTTGTGCCTTGTGGAGCAAATTTTTTTCTGGTGGGACTGCCATTATTTGCCATAATGAAGGGGGATGGCATGCACCCTTCTCCTTCCCCTTCTGCAAGATCTAAAGGGCCCTTCAGCTGATCAGCAGAAAGCACATGGCAGGCACGCACCAACCCTCACTTCTTCTCAAAAGCATTTAAAGGATCACTTTAAATACTTTTCAGAAGAAATAGAGGGTGGCGCGTGCCCTCTCCCTCCCCCCTGCAAGATTTAAAGGGCCCTCCAGCTGATCAATAGGCCACGTGCTCCCCGTCGATCAGCTAGAGGGCCTTTTAAATCTTGCAGGAGGGAAGGGAGAGGGGCTCGTGTCACCCCCACTTCTTCTCACAAGCATTTAAAGGATCCTTTTAAATGCTTTTGGGGAGAAGCAGTTTTTTTTTTAAGAAGCGGGGGCCCTTTGAGGAAGGGGTGGGGTCCCTAATAGCCCCGCCATAGCTGTGGGCCAGCTTTATAGCAACATCACTCAAAACAGTTATAAAGGAACTTTGGATCTTAAAAAAAAAATCTGAAAATCCACCATCAACATGAATGTTTTAGGCACTTTGGGGGCATTTGGAAAGAAGCAGCATGGCAAAACTCCCAGGAAGATATAGTTCCATTGCTTTAGGGCTACCACTGAAAAGGCCCAACCTGGCCTCTCTGTGGTGATGAAATTCAAAGAAAGGCCTCATTTGCTGGTTTTAAAGCACCAATGTGGCGGTGGATAAGAGAGAATATGGTAGTAGACTGTCTCATTTTAGCACCCTAGTGCCACTGCAAAGCTTGAAATCGAGAAATACTCATCTGGGGAGCATGAATGAAACTGACCTAGAGTGCTACAGACAGCATCCATGGAAATAAATATGGGGTGGGTTTTTTTTGACCTGTCTGACCAAGCTTGTCCTTGAGGGAATAGTAAAGTTGTCATGGCACATCTTTGCATTTCCCACAGCGACTGCAGTGATAAATAATGGCAGGAGAGCTGCGTAGGGGCTATGTAAACCCTCAAGCAAATTCCCCAATGGCAACCCGTTGCGTTTCTGAATCTTTGCTTAGCATGGTTCCCCTTTTGATACTATGTTGCAAAGCTCTTATTTGCATTTCTCATATGATGAAAGAAGCAACAGCCACATCTAAAGATATTGCTCCATTTTACATGTAATCTTTTCCATCTTGTGCTTCGACTCCCTTCAGTTCCCCCATCTCCCTTCTGCATATAATTTGGGGTTTGGATTATTTAGGTCTGGGGTCAGCAGTTTATAGCTTTCGAGCAAATATGGCTCCTTTAGAAAGAAGATCAAAACCTTAAGTGAAAGTGTTTTGGAGGTGGGATGCCAGAATAATCAGCATGTGAAGGAAATGATGGGCAAAGATTCTGATGGGATGGGAGGGCTACTTAGATAAACTTTACAGAACGCAAAATCACAGAAATGCACAGTTGCCAGCAATCCATGTGCAAATCATGGGCAGCTTTATGCCAGTGCACTAAAACAACTGCTCAGATTGCTCCTTGCATATTACTTATCACGGGACCCTGTATGCTCTATTTTCTAAATAAAGGATTCGCAACAACCAGTGTTTGGGCTGCTTAATTTTTATGGATGATTATTGTTGCTGATAGCTGACATTAAATAGTATGTTTTCATGTATACACATGGCCTTTCTAATACTGCCTCTCTGTTGGTCTTTTGCTCTGATTTTTTTTTGGGGGGTTGCATTATGTGTGTGTGTGTGTGTCTATGCCTGGATGTCATGGCAACCTCTGGTGACTCCTACTGGGGTGTGGAGGACATTCAGAGAAGTGGCTTGATAGCCTGCCTCTGCCTCCCGGCCCTGGTCTTCCTTTGGGGTCTCCCATCCAAGTACTTGCCAGGGTGGGCCCTGCTTAGCTTCCGAGATCTGAAGAGACTGGGCTTGCCTGGGCTATCCAGGTCAGGGCTTTTGCTCTGAATTTTAATGTAGTTTGACTCTCTAATTATAAAAGGTTGCTGACCTCTACCTGAGACTGACAGGCTGCTCATGGCTCTGCCTTTAGGGTCTGCAATAAATTACTTTCTCCAGCCCTCCTTCTCTGCTCAGTCCTGACATCTTTGTTTGGAAGAACTGGAGGAGGAGAGAACCAGATATGTTGCCTTGAGTTCTTTGGAAGAAGGGTGGGATAAAAGGGTAATAGGCTAGTTTTGTGGCAGCAAAATGTGTGTTCAAGCCAATTCCACCACTCTGGTTTATTTATTTACTTCATTTATACCCCACCTTGCTCCCAATTGAGGACTTGTAAAGTACTGGGTTCTTAGATGCGTCGTAGTGAATCAGCTCATAGTTTATTTCAGAACACGAAACTAAGACAAAACAGCAGGACCGAAGCCCTGCTTAAATCCTCAAACAAACCACACTCCCAACAAACACCACATCCTGTGATTGGTTATTTACAGTGTATCATTTCTCATAGGACACTTCTTGGATCTGGGCAGCCCTGTTGGTCTGTTTCAGGATCCTAGGGCCTATTGTTCCTTCAGGTCAGAGCTCAGTGTGTCTGCATGACCACATGTGAGCCCAACCGCGTGTGCGGTCTTGGTTGATACACAACAGGACCCAAAGTGGTTTACATAATTCTCCTTTTGTCCATTTTATCTTCACAACAATCCTGTGAGGTAGGCTAGTAAGGTTGCCAAGCTCCAGCTGGCACCTGGAGATCTCTGGTTATTACAATAAATCTCCAGATGACCAAGGTCAGCTCCCCTGGAGAAAATGGCTGCTTTGTAAGGTAAACTCTATGGCATTATACCCTGTTGAGGTCGCTCCCCTGAGGTCAAACCCCACCCTCCCCAGGCCCCACCCCCCAAATCTCCAGGTATTTCCCAGCCCAGAGCCAGCAACCCTATAGGTTAGGCTGAGAGAGTGTGACTGCTCCAAGATCACCCACCAAGCTTCCATGGCAAAGCAGGAATTGGAATTCAGGTCCCCCAGATCCTAGTCTGATACACTTAACTTCTACACTGCACTGGCTTTGTGATTTCTCCAAAGGGGCTGTTTCAGTGCAGGAAAATAGAGCAGGGAGAAAGCTTAAACTCCCATCTGTATCATGCACTATGGTCCTAATCCAGATCAGATCCCTGTGCACATGGGAACTGAATGGGGAAACTCAGGGCTCTTTTTGTAGAAAAAGCCCAGCAGGAACTCATTAGCATAATAGGCCACACCCAACAGCAGAAATTCATTAGCATGTTAGGCCACACCCCTGACAGCACAGCACATTAGCCTATTAGGCCACACCCCCATGTTACCAGAAGTGTGGTCATCCAGCCACATCCACCTTTTGCTTCTTTATTCTGTTTACCTTGTTGTCAATACTCAGGGCTTTTTTGTAGCAGGAACTCCTTTGCATGTTAGGCCACACACCCCTAATGTGGCCAATCGGAATGAGTTCCTGCTGTTGGGTGTGGCCTATTATGCTAATGAGTTCCTGCTGGGCATGGCCAACTCAGGAGCCAGCCAGAACGCCATTCCTGTGGGTTCCTGCCTCAAAATAGCCCTGGGGAAACCAGCAACACACGGATTATAGAAAGCCTCTGTGACAGACTTAGACATGACACAAGGACTGTATAATGTGTGGTCTGGCCCTTGAGAAATCCCAGTTCAGATATCTACTAGACCATGATGCACAGTGCATGAACTTGGGTTAGTTACAGTCTTCCAAGCCTAACCCAGGTCACAGAGGTGTGATGAAATAAAAAAGGACAAGGAGAGAACCATACACACCTCCCTGGACCCTGGCCATTATGGTCAGCATCTGAGATGGTTCTTTATGTTGCTAATCAGAAAAGTAGGAACAAAAGTGGAAGAGATCACTTTAAATTCAAAATTTACATTATGGTGAAATGTAATATTTTTTAAAAAATCACTTTCAGAGAAAATGCAAAACCCGGTTTGAGCATTGCCAATTAAAAATAGCTTTAAGTTCACACAAAACTGTTGATCTTCCATAACTACCTGTAGTAGTCTCCTTCTCCCTTTAACCAGTGCATATAGCTCTCAAAGGTTTTGCAAGGGGCTTTGTGCATATAAAAAGATCTCCATTTCTGGCCAAGGGTGTGAAGAAAATTCCTGTAAATGGTGGCAGCCAGATGAGGGATAAATAGATTTATTGGGATAAATGAAGGCAAGCCTGGGCAAAGTCTGACACAAGTATCCATGTGCCATATTGGAAGGTATGCAAAGGAAGATAATATTTCAAGGAAAATAATATTTCACCTTGGGATAGCAAAATAAACCCTGTGTCTGTTTACTGTGGAGGTGGGTGAAAAGAGGTTATAAGGGCAGATAATTATAACCATGCAAATGAAATAGCGCTCTTACTCCAACCCCAGCCATGCCTTAATTAGCTCTGACCAGAATTGCCAATCTTGAAATTCCTGTTTAGGTGGAGATCTGCATAGAAAGACTTTCTCAGAAAATCCCTGGTAGGATAGAAACAAAAGAAATATTCATCAAAATAGAAGGAGACATTGTTTGCAAAGTCTACTCATTGTGCAAGGTGTTTGGTGTGAATCTGCAAATGCATTAAAAGCAGCAGTTTATTGACTGGTGGAGAGGAGATGCTGCCCAGCTGCAGGAAGAGAGCTGTACTTCATTCATAAATAGTTTTCGACACCTCCTCTAACCACATGGGAATGGCATGCTCTTCGGTGTTTGTGAATGGTTGTAAAAATCCCAAGGAGTTTTCCTGCCCCCACACACAAAAGCCACATTTAAATATTTGCAAGGTATTTAAACAAAGGAGGGAAGGCTTCACTGGACAAGTTAATAGACTGTATTAGGAGGACTGGCTTTTCCAAAATATCCTTGGCAGAAAGAATATATTGATGTGCAGTGCGACTGGGGAGGTGCACAACTAGTTTCTTTTTCTCTTTTTGGCCACTGGAATCAACAACTGTTTAATTACTGAAGAAGTGTGCTTGCACACAAAAGCTTATACCTTGAATTAAACTTTGTTGGTCTTAAAGGGGCCTCTGGACTCAAACTTTGTTCTTTTTAGTTACCATCACACCTTTCCAGCTAATAACCAGCTCCCAAAGTGGCTCACAGGATCCAAATGGAATACTAATGACACAAAGTTCAGTATGGGCTCGTTGCCAGGAGAGAGTTCCTAAATGCACCACACACCTTTAGCCTGTTGCGGACCAGAAGGAAGCCTGCAGCCTCCAGGTCTGCCGCCTTACCCTTCCAAGGTTGGGCTTTCACTTTGCGGGCAGGCTGCAGGAAGCTGCTTGACAGCTGATCTTCGTTCCTGGGCCCATCTGCCCAGAGTCATACTTGCTTCCCCACCCCCAGGGGTGCCATGTCCCCCCTGGACACCAGCGGGGGGGGGCTAGGGTTGCCAGATCCAGGTTGGGAAACTCCTGGAGATTTGGGGATGGAGCATGGGCAGGACAGGGATCTCAGTGTGGTACAATGCCATAGAGACCTCCTTCCAAAGCATCCATTTTCTCCAGAGAAACTGGTTTCTGTGGTCTGGAGATGAGCTGTAATTCCGGGGGATTCCCAGGGCCCACCTGTAGGCTGGCATCCCTTTCCCCTCCCCTGGCACCAATGGTGCCCCTGACCCAGCTCACAGTGAAGAGCTACCTTATCAATGGTAGCTGGAAGGAGGTGGCTGTTAGTTGGATCTGGATCCTGGTAATGCGGGGGGGGGCAGCTGCTGGTTGCTTCACCCTCTCTTTATGATGTTCCCATTGATGCAACTGGAAGCAAGAAGTTGGTATGGGGAGGTGCCACTGTTAAAAAATAGCACTTCTGTTGCTGCAGAATTAAATCACACCATAAGTTACTAAAAAAACAGCTTTTGTTCCCTTCTGACTCTTCAACTGGTGCCTTTGCATGTAGTCTGCGGATTGTGATTGCAGGGTTGCTGTGGATTTGGAACACAATGGAGCATAAATTTCAAAATGTCTACAATGTCTCCACACCAGTGAGCTCTGACCAAGAAAGAAAGGGAAAAACCACCCAGGTCACATTGCAACCTTGAATGTCTACTGAAGTGCTACTGAACTGCTGCATAAAAGTCTATGCTAGCAACCATTAACAGTAAATTGTACGTACAACAGAGAGTGGGGTGAGTAATATAGCAATGACGAAAGACTCCCAAAGCTTGGGCAGCTTTGCCCCTTCTGAGACATGTCAAGAGCAGAGCCGGAGAAAGAGGCAGATAGTGATATTATAGTGCAGTTTGGAGTTTTTATACAACATAATGTCAAGGCTGCAATGTTTTGCTTCAGGAGCAATTAAACAGTTCATTTCATACACAGAGCACTCCTGACAAAGCCTTCTCATAAGTTCCAGAGGCACCATTACGGATTCCCTTGAATGTGAGTATCCACTTGAACCTAATATTCAAAACCATTGTGTTCATGAGAAATATAATCATCTTTCATGGTATCAATGCCACTTGCTTCTGGTCCCTGTCCCCCCCCTTTACTTCCTGTTTATGTATTTATTCCGAGGCCACTACAGGTTTTAGCTCTGCATAAAACTGGCGCAGGCTTGCACGGTGTGTGAGTCACTGATCTGAATGCTACCCACCAGCCATGTGTTGTGGCCTGTCGGCTGCCTAGCAACTCCTGCTCCCTGTTGTTTGCAGTCCCAGGCAGGCAGCAAAAAAGAGAGAGTTTAACATGCTGCTTTGCATAACTTGCATTTGCTTGGTGGAGAGAGTTGCCGGGTCTTCCCTGGCCACTGGAGGGGATGGTGGGATAGGGTTGCCAGATCCAGGTGGGGAACCTCCTGAGATTTGGGAATGGAGCCTGGGGAGGACAGGGACCTCAATGGGGCAGAATGCCATAGAGTCCACCCTCCAAAGCATCCCTTTTCTCCAGGGCACCTGTTCTCTGTAATTTGGAGATGAGCTGTAATTCTCCAGATCCCACCTCGAAGGCTGGCATCCCTATGTAGATCACAACTTGTGCAGAACTTGGTCAGATGCTTGGTGCACTCAGATGACATGTTTGTGTCTTATGACCCAGGGCTTATCCCAGGATGAGGGAGCAGTCCAGAGGAAGTTAACCAGACCTGAGTTCGCTGAAGTCAATGACAAATGATAATGGAGTAAACATTTGAATTGTGATGTGATTGTAATTTGTGAGCAGCACACTTGGAACACCTATTCATTTTTTTAACAGAATGCTTTACAGTGTTCTAAATTGCAGATTTGGGCATTTGCATGTTATTGCACAGCTTTCCTACGGCTGTGTAAGTTCCTTCATCACGTCCAGTCAGTGTGGGGGGTGGGAGAGGGAAGTGCATGGCTTGTTTCTAGTACAGCTTGCCAGTCTCCTAAAGTGTGTTTGTGTTGATTCAGTGTTCCAAACTGAATTGCAAATACTTAGCACGCTTCCACACTGCCCCCGGGAACTGTAGCCCAATCCAGTCAGTTCTGAGCCTGTGCTAACGTGATGAATGACACTGATTGACTAATGTGTTGTTCCTGCAGGCACAAAAGTAGCACATACATTAAAAATGTAGCTGTTTGTAAATGATGTGTGACCTTCCTGTGATGAACCTGGGGCATATGTGAGGCTGACGTGCACCTGCAGTGGCTGCCGTCCCAGCCACCTTGTGGAATATGGCCACTATGCTCACCAAAAAGCTGTTTAAAATATTGTGCCTTTTTACTTATGCACAAATAATCAATGCAATTATATGAAGTGTGTAGGTCTAAGAGAAAACAGGTATTACAAACAATGTAAATTTACTTTTCAAATATGTGCAAAAATCAAATAATCCCTAATGTATTTATTTTATTTTTATCCTCATCAGGGCCTCCAAGGCAGCTAACAAATTAAAAATGTACATAATAAGAAAAAGAATGATAAGATTGTTAAAATGTTACCTAATTTGATAATGGAAGTGAGACATTTTGCTAATGGTAATTAGATAATAGAGTTTATAAGGGGGTAAGAGCATTGCGGGAAGCCTTGTACTGGGGAGGGTGGGGAGGAAAGAAAAAGGTATGTGATATCTATAAGATGCAATTTTAAATATGTGAAACATACTCTATAATAAATGGCTTTTTTTTAAAATGTACATAATAAAATTACTTCATAAAAACCAACAAAAACACATCATTAAAACAATTAAAAGTAGAGCTAAATATACACACAAACACATAAAAGGAACAATTAAAACACTGTGTAGGAAGGAGGGATCACTTCAGGAATACCAAACAAAACTAAACAGTCTCCACCCGCTGGCAGAAGATGGCAACAGAAGGGTAGAGGTAAGTCTCTTTAGGGAGAGAGTTCCAGAGTTTTGGTGCTATGACTGAGAAGGCCCTCTCCTGGTTTCTACCCACCTAATCTCAGAAGGCAGGGACACTTGAAACAGGCCATGCAAAGATGACCATAGTGGTTGGGTAGGTTCATAATGGAGACCACAGTCCCTAGGTATGTTGGTCCTGAACCATACAGGGCTTTAGACGTCAACACTAGCATCTTGAATTGTGCCCAGAAATAGATGGGGAGCCAGTGTAGATGAGCCAATACTGGAGTGATATGGTCTCTATGACCCACTCCACTCAACAGCCTGGCTGCAGCATTCTGCACTAAGTTAAATTTTCAAACACTTTTCAATGGCAGCTCCATGTAGAACATATTGCAGTAATCTAATCTAGAGGTAACCAGGGCTTGCACCACAGAGGCTCTTTTCTGCCCGGGAAAGGCCATAGCTGGCTAACAGTTGATTCTGGTAAAAGGCACTCCTGGCTGTAGCACCCCAGACTAAGAACCTGTCCCTTCAAGGGGAGTGCAACCCCATCAAGAACAGGTGGCCCCTTAAATTGTGGGCCAGATCTTCTGCTCACCAGTAGCACTTCCATCTTATTTGGATCAAGCACCAGTTTATTAGCCCACATCCACTCCAAAACTACCTCCAGGCACTGGTTCAGGGTTTATTTAGCTTCCCTGGTATAGCCGGAAGCACAAGATAGAGCTGAGTCTCATCTTCATATTGATGACAACCCAACCCAGGGATGCCAGCCTCCAGGTCGGACCTGGGGATCCTTTGGAATTACAGCTCATCTCCAGACTGCTGACGTCATTTCCCCTGGATAAAATGGATGCCTTGGTGAATGAACTCTATGGCATGGTACCCCAGTGAGTCCAAAGTCCTCCACAGGTTCTACTTCCAAATCTCCAGGAGTTCCCCAACCAGGGGCTGGCAACCCTACCCCCACCAGTGGCCAGGGGAACCTGGCAACCCTAGAAATCTCCAGACAACCTCAACCAGTGGTTTCATGTAGATGTTGAAAAGCACGGAGGACAAGATGGAACCTTGTGGGACCCCACATTCCAAGGGGTTGAGGAGCAGCCCCCCAGCTTCACCTTCTGAAATCTATTCCCCAGGTAAGGCTAGAACCACCGCAGAACTAATGACAAGGAAGCACACGGTTAGAAAAATAAGAGTTGGTTTTTATAACCTGCTTTTCTCTACCCTAAGGCATCTCAAAGCGGCTTATAATCGCCTTCCCTTCCTCTCCCCACAGGAGGCACCTTGCAAGGTGGCTGGGGCTGAGAGAGTTCTGAGAGAACTGTGATTAGCCCAAGGTCACCCAGCAGGCTTCATGTGGAGGAGTGGGGAATCAAACTCCATTCTCCAGATTAGAGTCCACTGCTCCTAACCACTGTATCATGCTGGCTCTCCAGTGGTTAAAGGTTTTCTTTTAGTAGGACTTGACCAATTCATATGCTACTGCAGTGTTCTGGATGCTATGGTTTGCATTGTGTTCTAATTCCCGCCCCCCATTTATTTATAATTTTTCAACATTATACACAGCCTTTAACTGATTTACACTTATATTATTGTGAGTAATTATTTCACATCATATTATTCAACCATATATACAATTTTCCCCATCTTTTCTCATATACCTCCTGGTCTTTCCCTTGTAATGTTAAGCTTAATCTATCCATTTCTGCCAACATTAACAGTTTTTCTATTAGTTCCTCTCTTGAGGGTAGTATATCTGATTTCCAACATTTTGCTAACATTATTCTTGCTGCTGTAAAAATGTACGTTATTATGTATATATCTTCCTTATTACATTGTTCTGGAAATATATTCAATAAACATACTTCTGGTACAAATGGTATTTCGAGTCCTGTTATTTCTTTCCCTATATTATATATTTTGCACCAATACTTTTGTACTTTTTCACATCTCCACCACATGTGAAAATATGTGCCGACATTTTTTTACACTTCCAACAGTTTCTATCTCCATTCCCATAGCATCTTGCAATACACTGTGTTCTAACTCTGTACCCTAATCCAATTTCCGGGGGGGAGGGGGCACTGACCTAGAGGGCTACTGGTGGCAAGGTATAAGCATAGCCAAGCCTCTGCAACTCCACCAGCGCCTCATAGGCTGCTTGGCTCAGACTGTCAATAATAGTAATCTGTCTCAGCTCACCTGTTATCTTCTGCACGGCTGTCAGTTTACAAGAGGAAGCAATGGATGGGTTAATGCCCATTGCTAGAAGTGCTAAGCTGGGTGGCCCCTGCAGCCCTGGCTTGCAGTGCCCCTCGAGCCACTCAGCTTGGCTTGTTCTAGGGCCATTTTCCTGCTCAACTGCAATGTTCACTGAATGTCTTATGCTGTATGATTGCACTGTTTTGTAATTTTGCAATGTACCTTGAGTCTCAGTGAGAAAGGTGAGCTAGAAATAAAGTAAGTAAATAAAATAAATTAAATTTAGTTCTAGACCACTGCAGTAACATTTGGATGAACAGACCACATAGCTAGGAAACATGTTTCCCCCTTTCTGCCCCGGTATTTTCCTTCCTATGGGAGGGAAGGCAGCACTTTATAGCGTGATCTTGTCCGATCTCAGAAGCTAAGCAGGGTTGGTAGTTGGAAGGAAGACCCAGAATCATAGAGTCACAGAGTTGGAAGGCACCATACAGGCCATCTAGCCCAACACCTTACTTGATGCAAGATCAGCCTAGAGCATCCCCAACAAGTGTTTGTCCAGCCACTGCTTAATGACTGCCAGTGAGGGGGAGCTCACCATCTCCCTAGGTAGTTGATTCCACTGTTGACCAACTTTTACTGTAAAAAAGTTTTCCCTGATATCCAGCTGGTACCTTCCCACCCTTAGTTTAAACCCATTATTGCAAGTTCTATCCTGTGCTGCCAACAGGAACAACTTCCCACCCTCCTCTAAGTGACACTTAAAAGAAGACTCTGGAGATGGAAGCAATGACTAACCACCTTTGCTTCTCACTTGCCCTGAAAGCCCCTTTCTGGGGTTGCCATAAGTTGGCTGCAACATGACAGCACTTCACACACACACACACCTTCCTTCCTGTAGATCAGGTACTATTCATAAGCACAGGACGACATAGTTTGACCCTGTTTGTTCTTCCATGTAGCTGATATTGGTGTGATGAAGTGGGCCACAAGAAGGAAATGAATATTTGGAAGTGATAGTCACCTGCACTTACTATTCTTTTGTATTCCGGTGCATGACATGTTTATACTGAGATGAAATAGAAGTGGGTTACAAAATACACTGTGGATTCACCGGTTTGAATTAAAAAAAACTCTCCGATTTTTGGCACTTAGAGTAAGGTTTTGTTACGAATATGCCCGTAACCACCTTAGCAGAAGTGATTTGACAGCATCCCTTCAAAATCCAGCTTTTCTTAAAGGATGACATTGGGGAAGGGAAATTGCCTGCAACTGGGTACATCACCAGATGGGTCTGTCATTACGAATCAAACTTTTCTTCTTAACCCCTAGCGAATAGAAGTGGCACTTCAAATTGGAGCAGACTCATAGCCAGAAAATCCTGCAAATGAAGAAGATAAAAGATTTGAATGTTAAGGAAAGAATGCAAGATAGATATTATTCTAACAAATGGAAAAGAAACGCCCTAGTATATTCTGATCAGAAAGCTGGGTGGGCGTGGGGGACATCACTTTGAGAAGAAAATTTGTCAGTGTGATGGTTGTTTGCCTAAAAGGCCAAATCAGTTTAAGACAGGGGTTCCCAGTGTGGGGCCTGTGGGTGTTGCGGTGCCCGTTGACACCTTTCCCGGTGCCCACCATGTGTTTTTAGAAAGTGGGCAGGGCCAGCCAGGACTTTTGCCCAGCAGGGCTTCTGATTGGCCATTGGAGATCTGATTGGCTGTGCAGATTTTTGAAAAGTTGCTTTAGCAGCTGATGCCATCACAGGATCTTTGCTGTGTGACTGAAGGTAAGCTATGTGTCTATAAGAAAATATTTTTAAACAACATATTCTGTCCGGAAGCAATTTTTCTCCAAGCCAGTTTGGCTGGAGATCCTGGAAGTTTTTTGGTCATCTTCTGGGCATGGAGCAGGGGTCACTGGGTGTGTGTGTGGAGGGGGAGGTATTTGTGAATTTCCTGCATTGTGCAGGGGGTTGACTAGATGACCCTGGAGGTCCCTTCCAACTTTATGATTCTATGAATCTATGATTTTAAAAGGTATCCTGTGGAGTAGAGCTGCTACCAGAAATGTTGGTAACTATTAAGTTTTGTGTGAACTGACATTTCGCGGTTGGCTCCACCTCCTGTGGCAGCCACTTTGCATCTTAATTTATTTTATTCGATCTGTTTGATTTACAGCCTGCCCTCCCTTGCAAGCAGGCTCAGGGCGGGTAACAACAATAACAATAAAAGCATTAAAATTAATATAAATTAACATTAAGAACAGTGTCTAATATCAATATCCAACAGCAGCCAAAACATTAGGACAGATCAATACAGTTGGTTCAGGTAGGCATGGATGATCACATAATCTCTCTTTGCCTTCCTTATACAAGACTCACAACTGGATGTGTGAATGGGTGAAAAGCATTGTGTTTGAGGCAGTTTGAACATCCTGACTGGGCTGTAATGGGTCGTTCATACATGCTGGTCGTGATTTGATGACTGCAGTCACCATATGATAAATGTATTTGTGTAAGTTTTCCTTTTATCAGGTTAGTTCACTTTTCCTAGATTCATTCTCTGACACTGGTCAAAAACGTTAAGAGGAGTTGTTGTAGTTCAGAGCCTGAGTAACTGAGGGGTGAGATCATCACCATAAAGTTGGGCTGCAAAAAGCAGTCAGGATGATGATGTGGGCTATGGATCCATGGTGCTGAGGAAGGGCATGGGTTTAACACTCCACCCTGTTCACTATTTCCCTAATTGAAGATGACTGTCCACTTGGACTTGAATTACTCCTAGTAATGAAAAACAGTTGGGAGCTGAGAAGGGGGGCAGATTTTTGATCTGGGAAACAGTACAGGGAAGGGGATGTTGTGTGTGTGTTAAATACCATCGGGTTGCTTCTGACTTATGGTGACCCTATGAATTAGTGTCCTCCAAAACATCCTGTTGGTAACAGCCATTCCCAGGTCTTGCAAACTGAGGGCCATGGCCTCCTCTATAGAACCAATCCATCACATCTCTTTTCTTGCTGCCTTTTCCTGGCATTATTGTCTTTTCCAGTAACTTGTGACTTCTCATAATGTGACCAAGGTATGATAGCTTCAGTTTAGTCCTTTTAGCTTCTAGGAGGAGTTCAGGGGGGAATTACCCCATCCAAAGTTCCATGGCCCTGATCCACATCCATAAGTCGATCTGCTGTCTTGAACTCAAAGGAGCTTCCTTCCTTCCTTTGTTTCTTGGCTGGTAAATTACATGTTGGGTTGACATGATTAGAGTTCCCCAACACCATGTATCATTTGGCTCTTAATGGTAGAGGTCATGCTTTATCTGTGGAAATTCCTTTGCTCAGTCACCAGCATCTCCAGCTATGCTAGCAGGTGGTGGGTGCAACTTCTGGCTGTGGACAATGTCTTCTAGCAAGTGTATAAAATATAATTCTAGAGAGATCTATGGTCTGAACCCAAATACAGGTGCCGCTTTGTATGACTGGTGAGGAGGAGGGTGGCTCAGTTGTAGATCACCTTGCTTTGCATGCAGAAGGTCCCTGGCTCAATCCCCAAAATTTCCACAAAAAGGATTTCAGGTAGCAGGAGATGGGAAAGGCTAGTGTTCAAAGCACATGACAACAATCCTTACAACAGCCCTTTAGGACAGGCCAGGATGATGTCTGCGATGTGAATGGGGAACTCAGAGAGCATTTTGCCCAAGGCCACATAGTGTGTTCTCCTAAAGCACAGTAGCCCTTCTACTGAAACCCATTCATGGGGTCGAGGGTGCTGTTGTGTTCTTAATGCTTGGTATCAAAATAAGAAAGCAGCATGGTTTCAGACAGGAGGAGGAGGAGGAGGAGAAGAGACTGGATTTATACCCCTTGAGAAAAGAGCTCTGAAAGAACTTATGACTGACCCAAGGTGACACCAGCAGCTGCATGTGGAGGAGTGGGGAATCCAACCCGGTTCTCTCAGATTAGAGTCCGTGCTCTTAACCACTACACCAAACTGGCTCTCACAGTTTAATAAGTCCATTTCTTTACCTGTCTGGAGCTACAGTGAGTACAACTTCCTTTCTCCTTGTTCCTGTCCACACCAAGTCCTGGAGTGGACTATAGCAGTCTAAAACACTGGCCTGGATTGAAGGAACAGAATTGTCAAAATATCACGGGGGACAGTTAGCCCCTGGGATAATCTCTCAATCCCATGCACGCTTTACTTGACAAGTAAGTCTCATTGAACTCAATGCAGCTTACTTCTGAGTAAACATGCATGGGAATGGGCTGTAAGCAGATGTTTTTTATTCACAGTTACATAGGTTTAATATATACTTATATGTTGGAGAGATGATGTCATAGCAATCTCTCTCCCTGATGTCTTCCTAGCTGAAGAGTATCAAGAACTCTGCAGCTGCCACCTGGCTTTTTATTCTATTTCTCTGTCTCATCTGTTTTTTTGTTAAGTGCTCTCTAAACAACAAAGGGTAATGTTATGCATGGTTCCCGCTAAAGCAGAAAGAAGTAGAGGAAGGAGATATTTGCCAGAGGGCAAAAAATTATGACAGGAGAGGGAAAAACAAAGACAGGCCCTATGAAGAAGGAAGGAGAAAAAATGTTAACGGAGTGACTCACAGCGAGCATCGTATGACTAATCACCTAGAACAGCTTGTTTCAAGGGTGGAATCTGCATTTGCCGAGGAAGCTGAGAGGTTATGTGAACTGATGCATCGGTTCAGCTTGGGCAAAAGGGCGCCCGAGTGCCGTCGACCATAAAGGACATTGTTTCCTTTTTCCATGCTGGAGTCTTCTAGGTTCATCTGAGCAGATTTTCAATGACAGCATACAGAATACATTTTTTTCCCCAGCCACATTTTTTCCCAGTCTGAAAATAAACAATGGGCTATATCTTCAAAGGATATACTTAATGCACCAAGAGTACACTAATGTCAGTTTGAACTGTTTCACCATTCACAAGGACTATTTATTAATTTGGAAAGGTTGCTCTGGTGGTGTATCTGTGTCGATAGGTGCAATGTGGCTAAATCGGAGGTGGAAGAACACATGATCTTAAGGGGAAGGAAAGCACTCTTCACCAGCTTCAGTACAAATACCTCTCTGTCATGGGCTGACCTCCGTTTCTGCAAGGTTTAATCAGAATTAGGAAAAAGCTGTGAAGGGTGCCTATTGGCTAGAGTCTGTGTAATCACCAGTGTGCCTCCTGCCCTGTCTTCAGAACTAACAGTTCTGGCACAAGCAACAACAACTATAACAAAAAAAACCCAAACAAAGTTGAAAGATTAATGCCTATAGGTTTCAAGCCTGATATGCTTTTTAATTTTTTTGGAAAGGTAGATGGTCCTTCTGAAGCACAAGCAATGAAGGATGAAGCTGATGATCAAACCAGTGTTCGATTTAGTAGTACATAAGGCAGCCTGTGAAACACGATTCACATGACAGCTCAACGATTCACTGTGGCCACTGTTAACATGCTGTCTATCTTCACCCTTAATTACAGGCGTGGAACTCTCACAAATTGAGCAATTAGATCATCTGGGTAGCAGCTCACAGCTACTTCAATAAGGCAGCCTTTTGAATGGCAGATCATTTTTGAAGTAAGCAAGCAAGTGCAGTTTCACCAGGCTTAAACACTCTCAAACCCTATTGATTTCAATGGGAGCGTTCTACGTACTCCTTCCCCACCCCAGAATCACGTACCTAATTTGCAAAAACAAAAATCGTTAATTGTAAACAATTCCGTTATTGCTATAATTACATTACTTGTAGTCTTGGTTATATTCAATACTTAGTGCACCGAAGATGTTGTGTATTTTGAGATAAAAAAGGAAACAGCAGAATTTTTTTTATTATTATGCAAGATCATTGTGTGATGAATGGCACAGTGGAGTTGCATTTATTTACTCCCAAGAACATTTAATGGCGTCATTGAATTGTTTTAAAACTGGGAGATGCAAAGGTGGTATTTAGCTTCGATGCAGGGGAAAACTTGAACTATGGAGGGGCAGTTCACCACTTACAAGTTGAATGTGTTTGCTGTGTATACACCAGTATGCAATAGAAAAGGGCAAAACCGTGGTGTGTGTAAACAGGCAAGGATATACTGAGAGCTGATTGATTGCAGCTTCTTCCATATGTAAACAGGTATCTCTGCTTCATACTTTGTGGGGTTTTTTTTTCAACCATTACAGACACTGGTGTAGATGCAGAGATATTCCTGCCATGCCTTATGTATTATTTGGCAACTCCATTTGGTTTCAAAGTTACATGTGTGAAAATAGGTTTTTGAAAACCAATGTACACATTCTGGGGTCCATGAACAATGCCTGTTTCATGTGTTTGCTGTAGGCATTGCTAGTGTACGCTGTTGTAAAGTGTTCAGTGCTTAGCAGGGTAGATAAAAAATTACTGTAGCATTCCAGTTGTGGGGCCACCACGAAAAAGCCCCTCTCCCTACTAGCCACTCTTGTTACCTCTGGAAGTGGAAACTTTGAGATGGGTGCACAGAGAAGGACCATCTTAACTGACACACAGATATGTATGTCTAATATATATTGTTCAGTATCCTGGTTCCAGACTGTTTATGGCTTTCAAGTGAGCCAATACCTTGAATTGTGCACAGAAATGAACCACCAGTCAATGAAGCAGAATTTGCCTTATTTATAGTCCACCTTTCTCAGTGAGACTTAAAGCAGATTTACACAATGTAAACCAGTGCAATCGATAGGACAATACATCTAACAAGCAATGCAATAGGACTAGGAATTGTTGAAATTTCAAACAGAGCTGTCATCTGAACAAAGCATAAGTATTATGTGTTCTGTGTATCAAACATGATTTTTTTTTTATTAGCAAAACCCTCCTAAAAAGGAGAGGAATTTATTCTTTTTATAAATGGAAAGAGGTAGGGTATATAGAGGGATTAAGAAAAGAGTAGAGTGAGTATTCTGTTAAAAAAAGTTAGTTTTAGTCAGTATAGCTACAGTCTTTGGCGATCACCGTGATTAGAGAGTCTTCTTTTCATCTAACAAAAGTCCAAAATAACTCTGTTAACAAGGTTAGTAATGTCCTTTGGGGTTAGTTGTTAATCAACTCCTTTCTGACGCTTCTCGAACAGTTATTTCTTAGGTTGTCTTCTTTTGGTATCCCTCAGGTTATAGGATGGGCCCTCTTTGGTTTTCACGTCTCCCGCTCCGGCACCTCCCTCTTCTGGGCCGCTGTCGTCTTCACTGCTCAAATCTGTCCAAGTTGCGAGTGCTGCCTCTTCCTCTGAACTGGCGTGTCTCTTCAGAAATTCTTGTGCTTTGAAGATGGAGTCAATCTTTTCTCTTTTATCCTTATACTTGAACACCAGGCCTTCAGGGAAAGTCCATCTGTAAATAGTCTGATGTCTTTGTAGAAAGGTGGTCAATCCTTTGTATGCTTTCCTTTTCATACGGATTTCATAAGGCACATCTTTCAATATTCTGATAGTCTGCTCCCCAATCTTCAAGGGCACTGATGAGACTGCACGCAGAATTTGATCTCTAGTACTCTGCTTGATAAACTTGACAACCACTTCTGCTGGCAGATTATTTTTCTTTGTAAAGGTGGAATAGGCTCTATAGACCTTATCCATCTCTTCTTTTAACTCTTGCTGTTCTCTGCCAGTTACGGGTGCCAAGGCATTCGCTAATATAGATCTGAGATCTTCTTTCTCTTCTTCTTTAATGCCCTGAAAACGGAGGGTCAGATTCGATTTCTCCATTTGCAACATCAAGATTCTTTTTTCTTGCTCATCCTGGTGTTTTTCTAATTTATTGACCCTTTTCTTCACTTTTCCGATGTCTTCCGTCGAGACCAAACATTTCTGTGTGATCTCCTCCATCTTCTTTGATGTTTCTGTTAGTTGTTTTTGTTGACTGTTGAGAACACCTTCCATGTTAGTTAAGGTTTCGCTGATTTTCTGTATTTGGACCAGCAGAGGGTGCAGTAGCTCGCTTGTCTGTTGATTGACCGCAGGCTCTGGAGGGGGATTACCCGGACCGGAAGTCCCACCTCCCTTCTTTTCTGGTTTCAAAGGGACCTTCTTCATTGCCGACATTTCTTTTATTTGTTTACTTTATCAAAGTTCGTGTCGCGTCCCTCAGGAGACCCGCTAACTCTTTAGCTTCAGTAGCACCCCAAAGGTAGTTTCACCAACCCTTTTTCCCTTTCATCCCCCTTAGCTTTCTTTTATAAGTCCCGCTTCTCAGTGCGGGGGGGATTCCCCCTCCTTCCAAACGCTTATTCGCTTACGGGGGAAGGGCTCGGGTTTTCGCTTCAGATTTAGACCTCCAACTCACGGTTCGATGCCATTTCTTCTTTTTACTTTAGTTCATGTCGCTGTTCCTCACTCCTGGAAGTCGGTGGCGCTGCTATGTCCCATACGGGCACTACGCAGCGGGGCCGATTGGGGCGGGGAGAAAGCCTCAATTTCCCGGCTGTGTGCCGGCAAAGAGGCTACTCCCCAAGCGCCCCCGGTTCGGAGCCTTTGCCTAAGGCTCACTAGGGTCTTTCGCACATGCGAAGACCCCCCCAACCGCGTGTGGGCTAACCACCTCCGGGAGCGTCCCGAAAAGTGGCCGCCATTCGCAACACCGAAACCGAAACCTATCAAACATGATTTTTAATCCCAACCCCACTGGTGGACCTCCTGATGACACCTGGTATTTTTGGCCACTGTGTGACAGAGTGTTGGACTGGATGGGCCATTGCCCTGATCCAACATTGGCTTCCTTGTCCATCCTGAACCTACTGCCCATCAGTTTTAGGGGATGCCCTCGTATTTTGGGAGGAGAAAAATATCTGTCAATTCTCTCCACTTTATAAACTTCTATCATGTCCTCCCTTAGTTGTGTCTTTTCTAAAATGAAAAGTCCCAGATTCTTCAGCCTTTCCTCATAGGGAAGGTGCTCCAACTGCATAATAATTTTGGTTGCCATATGTACTTGTTCCAGCTTTTGGTGATGCAGTGACCAGAACTGTACACAGTATTCCAAATGAGGCCACACCATAGATCTATACATGGGCATTACAGTATCGGCCATTTTATTCTCAGTCCCTCTCCTAATAATCCCTAACAGTTTGCCCTTTTCACCACTGCAGCACACTGTGTTGATATTTTCACTGAGCTATCCACTATGACACCAAGATCTTTTCCCATCTCAGTCGTAGCAAGTTTGACCCCATTTACCTATACTTGAAGCTGGGAATTTTTGTCCCAGTATTCATCACCTTACACTTACCAACACTGAACTTCATATACATGGGCATTACAATATCGACCATTTTATTCTCAACCTCTTTCCTAGAAATCCCTAACACAGAGTCTGCCCTTTTCACCACTGCAGCACACTTGGCTGACACTATCCACTATGACCCCAAGATCTTTTTCCCTCTTAGTGAGTTCAGACGCCATTAGCCTATACTTGAAGTTGGGAATTTTTGTCCCAATGTGCATCATCTTACACTTACCAACACTGAACTTCATTTGCCACATTGTCGCCCAGTCACCCAGTTTGTGTAGGTCCAACTGGAGCTCTCACAGTCAGCCATGATTTTCACCAACCTGAATAATTTTGTGTCATCTGCAAACTTGGTCACTACACTACTCACCCCTAGTTCCAGATCATTTATGATCCTTTGTGAAAACTGTCCATTGATTCCCAATCTTTGCTTCCTGTCATTTAACCAAGTTTTAAATCCATAAGAGAACGTGTCCTCCTTTCCCATGACTGCTAAGTTTACTCAAGAGTCTTTGGTGAGGTAGCTTATCAAAAGCCTTTTGAAAGTCCAGGTATATAATGTCTACCGGGCCACTGTTGTCTGGATGCTTGTTCACTTTCTCAAAGAACTCCAAAAGACTGATGAGGCAGGACTTCCCTTTGTAGAAGCCATGCTGATTTTCTCTCAGTAGGCATGGTCCCTCTGTGTGCCTAATCATTCTATCTTTGACTACAGTTTCTACTAATTTGCCTGGGACAGATATTAGGCTGACTGGCCTGTAAATTCCTGGATCCCCTCTTGATCCCTTTTTAAAAACTAGTGTCACACTTGCTACTCTCCAGTCTTCTGGTACAGTGGCTGAATGTAGTGATAGGTTACATACACAGATTAGTAGATCAACTATGTCAGTATGAGTTCCTTAAGAACTCTTGGTTGTATGCCATCAGTACCTGGAGACTCAGTCTTATCCATTCTTTTCCCCTCTTGTTTCATCAGCTTTGTCTTTTAGCATATTGAAAAGAAATAGAAAGAACCAGGAAGAGCTGCAATTTCAGATTACTGTGCCAGGTAGGATCACATATGTAAAGTACGGTATCAGAAACAAAAACATGCCTGCATAAAAGGAGTTGCTAATGCAGTTCTTATGAAAGCACTTCTTGAAATAGAATGCTAGACAAAAAGTTAGCGCACAATAACAGTTCCATAGGACTGGCCCAGTTACAATGCAATCCTAAAAACACTTTCCAGGGAGTAAACCCCATTGAATGGACCTAAGTGAAGGCTTCTGAGTAACCTGGTTTATGATGGGACTGTTTCTGCTAAGATATAAACAGGTGGCACCTTAAAGACTGCCCTGACCTGGATAACCCAGGAGACTAGCCCAATCTTGTCAAATCTCAAAAACTAAGCAGGGTTGGGCACTAGTTAGTATGTGGAAGGGAAACCACTAAGAAATTCCAGGGTGTCTAGGCAGAAAGGCAGGCAGCAGCAATGCACATATCTTGGTCTGAAAACCCTCCAGGCTTGCTTATTCTAGGGGATGCTTTCGTGGATCCCCTACCTGAGTCCAGGAAGCTTATGCTTGACTAAAGAATTGTTGTCTTTAAGGCAACTCCAGCCTCGTTTGTTTTTTGGGGAAATAACAGGCTTTCTGTATTCTGAAGATGAGCGTTAGGATGAAGTAAGGGCTGTGTCCGTGACGGCCTGATTTCTCCTTCCTAAAAAGCAGCAGAGACCAGGGGAAACGAAACTGATGACGGGGCTGAAGAAGCGCTAGCACTCTGTGCGTGCTCAGAGGCATTCATCCACGGGACCCCGGGGGAGGCGCGCGCAAGGCGGGCCCTCGGGCGCCGCCCCTTCTCTTTCCCCGCCGTCCCGCTCGCGCGCGTTTCTCCTTCCGTAGAGGGGCCCGCAACGCCGGCTCCCTCTCGGCTCGTCCCTTTCTCGCCGCCGCCGCCGCTCGGCTCTGCTCCGGGCTGACCTACTTTCGGCGCCAGATTCCCAGCGTGCCAACCGCAAGAGCGCGCGCTCCGTCGCTCGCCCGCGCCTTCTGCCGGGCAAACTCTTCTCCGTCCGTCTCTCTCTCCCTCCCCCCGGCCGCGCGCCCGCCCGCCAGCCTCCCCCCTCCCCGCTACTTCTTCCCGGAACCAGCCTCCTTTCTGTGGGGCGCTCCCTCAACCCCCACCTCAAAAAGAGAGGGCCGCGAGGCTTCTGTTTTTTTTCTTCCCGCGCGGGCGGCATGGCGCGCTCCAATCCTGCTTCGTGGCCGGCGCTGCCAGTCTCTCCTGGGGGGGTTAGCAGGGCCGGCCCGCTTGCCTTGACTGGGGCGGCTGCTGCTGCTGCGGGCCCGTCAGAGACCTTCCTTCGGCGGCCCCCCTCGTACCACCCAGAATACCCCCCCCGAAAAAACACCTGCCCTGCTCCGCTTCAGGGGCCGGATCCCATCCAGGCTGACCCTCTCGTCCTCGCCTCAGTCGGCCCCCCAACAGAACTTTCTTCCCGGCCGCGCTCCCCCCCCCCCGGTCCTTTCTGTTCCCTGAGGGAGCGCCCTTTTTCCCGCCCGGCACAGCTGTTCTGAATCGCAGGGCATCTCTGTCGCGAGAAGCGCGCGCGCCCGGGGCCCTCCACAGAGCCCTGTCTCCGAGGTGAGGCGCGTGCACTTCCCTGGCCAGGTGCTGATCCTTCAGCGCGCGCAGGCGGACAGCCTCCCCCCCCCCCGCGGACAGTTGTTGGCTTGCGCGCGCCCTTCCCGCGCTCGGGCTCTCGCTCGAGGCGTGCCCGCGCCCGGGTCCCACTGACCCAGGAGGAGCGGCGAGGGCGCGCGCGCCCGTGCGCTGATGCCAAGGGAGGACGGGCTAACCCCAAGCCGTGGCGGAGTTACACAACCAGTCAGGGCAGCTTGCGCGCTGCGAATGTGAGTTTCCCAAGTCAGCCAAACCTCCCGTCGCTGTCTCTCCCGGTCTTTTGAGCCAACTCGCGTCTCCCCCTCCCCTCCAGCCTCTCAAGCGTTCTGGGTTTTTTTGCCACCTTTGGAAGGATTTTTTTTTTTAAAAAACATAATTCTTTGCTTTTTGTTGCATCAGGGGAGAAGCCAGGATTTCAAGATGCTATGGTTTATTCTCCTGGAACCTGGCAAGGAACTGAGGACTCCTGCGGCTGCTGGCCAGGCATCCTCTTGAAAGGGAAGCTGGGTGAGTTCTTGACATGGGACAGTTAGGATCTCGGGGCTGCTCTTGTTTCTTTTGGGCTACTCTGTTTATGTTTCCCTCACCCTTGACATTGTGGCACATGGGAGTGCCGATTTCTGTTGGATAGCATTGATCCCGGCAAGCTGTCAAGAGAGATGCTGCCGGGTGAGGCCAAGAACTTCTCTTTTATGTTTGGGAGTGTGTGTGGAAAATGTTCTTGGGTTTTGTCTGCTGTGATGTAAGGGGGCTGCGGAGTTCCTCCTGCTGCTCTGAAGTGGCTTTCCGCTTCCTTAAGGTACCTCAGAGAGGGTTCCTGTAAGGTGAAGGGAATTCATCAGCAGGGCCACCGAGACCGAGGGACAGAATTTTAGGAGACCTGGTTTCCCTGGGAGTTTGTGGAAAGAGGTTTCCAATTTGTATGTTTGGGTTGGGGTTAGGTATTGTGTGTGTGTGTTTGTGTGTGTGTAAGAATAATTTTTATCTGCAGGCGCTGTAGTGGTGCATTAGTGGTTTCCTTATCACCTAAATCAGATTCAAATGTTTACCAACTTCTAAGGATGTGTTTCAACTTGGGGATGTGTTTCAACCTCAAATCGAGTCCAAAGTGCTTTCATTTCTCCCTTTTAAAATTAAAAGCAATAGAAAAGGAGAGCTTTTTGATATTCAGAAAGACATTGTTAGGGAGACCAGAAAAAAATTGCAAAGATCCTGCGTGGAAACAAATGAAGAGGTACCTTTAAAATATGGATGTCAAGGCTTGTCTGTGTCTGGATAGGTTTTCATGAGCTTTTGGCACAATTAATGGTAAATACTATGCATAGTTGGAATTAGGAAGTGTCAAATGGCCTGATAGCGTCTTTAAACAGTGGTAATGGAAGAGTGAAGTTTGTTCATCTAACTGTGTCTTATTTGGTGTAATAGTAAGAGAGGGATTTACCTTGAATTTCCAGGAACATAGATCTTCCAAGCTTTGGTCTTTCATTATATAAATCTAGTCGTATTAACTGCTCAAACTGGAATTGGGGAAGTGGCATAATATTCTTATGTAGGGAAGTTGGAAACTAGGTTAAAAAGGTTTACTCCTCCCAGTTTGATTTTGCAAACTGTGTATACAAATAGGGAATTATGGAAGTTCTTGATGTTCTTTTGACACACAGGTTGGAAGAAGACCATGTTGGAAACACTCTGTTCCTAATAACTGATCTTAATATATAACTGGATACTGGTTGGGTGAAATTGTATATTGATTATTCCTCTGGGTGGTTTGTGTTAGAAACATACTGCTAAGCTGTGCCCAGGTGACTCAGATAGTGTCATAACCATCTTATAGAACACTTGGCCTTTGCAAAATTCCACAGTTCTGAATGTCAGATCGGAGCTACCAGATTTCCAGTTTTGCAAGTCCCCAAAGTAGATCCATCATAAGACGATTTATGAAGCAGCCCTGAAATGAATTGGAGGAGGAAGAGAGAGTGTATGTGTGAGTGAGTGAGGGCATAAAGAGTAATACTTGGTTAGTGATCTTCTAAACATAGTGCACAATACTGTTACTTGTGCTGGTAGGTCTACTTATGAACAAATGAGAACTGCAGTTTTAAATTTAAAAAAAATCTCTCTTCAGTTTCATGGAGGAGTTGGTAATTTTTTGGGTTTATCGAATCTACACGATAGGGTGTGTTGAAGTCAGACTTGGGCATCTCTAGACATACTTAAAAGGGTGCAGTAGGTGTATTATAAGAGGGAAGAGTTATTTATTGCATGGACTGTATTTTACCATGCCTAGTAAAAGCAGCGTTGATCTGATTAATGAGACAGGATGTTCCATTTGTTCAGACTTGGAAATGTCAGGAGTTTCTTAACCAAAAAAAAAATCCTTCACATATTCACCTGAGGTGATGTGCCCTAATTTTACTGGACTGTTATGCACAAAAACAGTATTTTGGAATAGAAACAATGTCTGGTATCAAAACTGGCATAAGCTATTTTGGTGAATAACACACTTACAGAAAGCATCCATGTATTTATGGGGGGGAAGCTGTGTTCATTTTATGTATTATGTGTGTAACTAGGAAGTCTTCTTTTTGTTCCATTAAAGGATTGTGAAACTGGGCAACTGATCTGTGCCAACAAGAAGTTATTTGAGAGCCAATGGCATGTAATATTATTATTTCAGAGGGTAGCCGTGTTGGTCTGTAGTAGAACAGCTAGATTCAGTAGCACCTTAGAGATCAACAAGATTTTTTGGGGTATAGGCTTTTGAGAGTCAAAGCTCCCTTTGTCAGAAAGGAGCTGGATTACTATTATTGTTGCTGCTTGACTTAGTACTAGCTATATACAGGGAGCTTTAAAGTGTAAACAAAAAAAGACACACAAAGCAGCTTGCAATATAAATATTGATAGTAAGGAAGCAACATAGAGAAGCAATTTCCACCCCCAGCCCCTAGTAATATTGTGGTGAGAGGCAAGTATAAAATTTTGTACGTAAATACATAAACGTGGTACAGTTTTATAAGAGTTGCATTCTGATTCTGGAGAGTTCAGATTTTAAGACATTCTTTGACGTCAGGGCAGGTTAGCCAGTGAGAACCAGAAGAGTGGGACCAGGCAAAAATCTAGAAGGAAATGCAGGACTGTTGGAAGGGAAGTTCCAAGAGCATGCTTTCTTTAGTTTGTCATTTTGACATGCCATGCACATGGGTCATCTGAAACCAGTTCAGGAAAACAGGTCACACATTACTTCACCCCCACCATCCCCGTGTCCTGTGAAAATGCTAGTTTATTTTGACTTGCAACTTGCTGTATATCAGAGGTTTACAGTGGCATCTTTATAAGTGTAAAACCAATACTGTAAATTATTCCAGGAACTGTAATTAGCATATGCAGATGCTTGAGCACCAATGTAATGTGAACTCTGCAAGCAGCAAAATAAAACAGGAGTCCTGTGGCATCTTAAAAATTAACACATTTTATTCCAGCATAAGTGTTTGCGAGTCATTGCTGTGGGCCACTGCATTCAACAACATACTTAAGCAATAAAAGAGTTCAAGACCATCCCCACTGAAAATGCACCATAGCAGTTTAACCTGATGTTGCAAAGACATTTGCTGATTGCAAACTACAGCCTCTATGGGCTGATCAGAAGACCTTTTTGCTACCTCTGCTCTGTCCAGGACCTTGCTGCTTTTGGAATCAGAAGGAAAGAGCTGTAGAGTTCAGATGGAGGCAATAGAAAAGCCTTCTGGTCTGACCAGTGTTGCACCTTTCGTTTCCAGCTGCATCACTGGATGCAAGAGTCCCCAGGGCTGTGAAGCTATCAGTGATGTGTTTTCCTGTCCCTGCCCCAGCTTTGTCTCAGTCACAAGGTCTGCTAGCTATCATTACTTAATTCCAGACTGGATTTAGCTTCAGTTGACTTGCCCATATCCAGTCCTAGCTCTGGATGATAGATTCTTGGACATGACAACTTGAAGTAAATGAAGAAGAAAAGAAAAAAAAATGCTGATGCAGGAATGCTGAAAGCTGTAGGGTTGTGGATGAAGATGGCAGAAGAGCCTTCTGCTTTGATTACTGTTACAACTTCCATTTCAATTCCAACTACAGCACTAAATGCAAGATTTCCCAGGGGTGCTCCCCTAATATTCAGAAGATCTTGCATGCTTGAGTAAAACGAATATCCTGCTACTATTGCCCAGCAGCACCTTGCCTAACTCCTCAAGCCCCCAGGGTGACCCATCTCTCCAAAACTTTGTACTCCTATTTCTCCGTCCTTGGGCAGCTCTGACTTTCTGTGCTAATATCAGCTAAATCGAAATCTTTTTGCAAAACTGCCCAGATGCTTTATTGAATAGGTTGTAGCTACTGAATAGGATGTAGCTATGTAGCTAGTTTGGTGTAATGGTTAAGACTGGCAGGGCTCTAATCTGGAGAACCGGGTTTGATTCCCCACTTCTCCCCTGGAAGCCAGCTGGATGATCTTGGGTCAGTCACAGTTCTCTCAGAACTCTCTCAGCCCCATCCACCTCACAAGGTGACTGTTGTGGTGAGAGGAAGGAAAGATGATTGTAAGCAGCTCTGAAACACTTTCTGGTAGTGAAGGGCGGGCTATAAAACCAACTTTTCTTCTTAGCACTCTGCTGGAAGATAAAAAATAAAAGATGCTTTACAAGACAGAAGAAGTTTGGTTTTATTTGGCCAATCTGAGCCATTTATCTGATTGTTTGTGACCATATTAGAACCAGAGATGGTTGGAAGACATTGTCTAAATGAGGCTGGGCAAAGAATGTTGGTTAGGAAAATTTCACTTTCCAAGGAATTCTGGAAAAGAGCAAGTGGAAGTCATTTTACTTATCAAAGGCTCCTTACAATTCTGTAGTAAAAAAGAGCTTAATTTACAATTAAATGTTGTTTGTAAGCTCATAATTACTACCATATGGTGTTGAATGTGAGATGAAGTGATGGGGAGTAATGATATTAAATGCAGATTCTCATTAGTGGTGAGATGATTGCCAATGAGCAACATTTGGTTGCAGTTCCTTCCTTGGTAATATGTTTAAAGTGCTTTTAAATGATGAAAACTCTTCTTTGGATTAGCTACAGAAAGCTATATGATGCAGCTGGGAGTGAGAGAAATCACTGGAGGAGTTCTGTTAGTCTTATTGGAACTCCTTTTTTGCTTCCTTCAGAATTCTGCAAATGATTCCCACAAGGAGGAACCTCTTGATATGGACTGAAATTTCCCTTTAGGTGAAACTGGCAGCTTGTAAAACTTAGTTCTCCCAAACCACCTGCCTGACTACCATTTTTATTCTGCCCTTCCTCCAGAAAGCTCAGGGCAGTGAACACAGCTTCCCCTTTCTTCATTGGTTCCATTCATAGTGTAGGTGGAAGCTTGCATGATTGAATGCGCCTCCTTTAAAAAAGAAAAAAAAACCCCTCTGCACGTTGAAAGTTGATGTCAGGGAGAAGGAATCTAGCCTAGCTTTCTCCCTGACATGCTGGTTTTCTATGTGCGGTGTCTTTTGGAAAAGGATTTGTGCAAGCCTCCACCTGCAGGTCTGAATGATAAAGTCCAGCCACAGGTTTTCTTCCTCACTTGCACTTCCTGAGAAGAACTTGTGTATAAGCAATAATTCTTATGTTTATTTTGAACCATATGCTCTCCCTTTTACCTGACAGTGACAACCAAATATTTATGTATTAATTAATTAATTAATTAATGCATTTATGTCCCACTTTTCGTCTTGGTTTAAGGCAGCTTGCAATAATAGTGGTATTGGACCAAATTCTTCCCCCACTTGTGTGTATATGACTGTCATTATACAGATTCACCATCCTGTATTGGAGGCTTAAAGTTGTATTTCCTATTGTTGAGACCACAGTGTGTGTCTTTTGGTTTGTACATGCACTTTAGAAAGGAACTGAAAGTTTGCTGAACTTTTAACAGAAAGCCTTTTTTGTTGACGTCAGTGACTCTCTAGAAGAGTGGTGAAGTACAGGATTCTGCTTTAAGTTCAGGATGTCTGACCAGCTTACCGGTCAGTTTTCTTCCATCTTTATAATTCCCCTTGATTTTTCAGTTAGCGTCTTATACTAAATAAATCCTGATTTTTGTCTTGTTTGCAACTACACAATTAATCCCGTGCATACTTGCATGAGAGCGATTCCCATTTAATGCAATGGGACTTCAGTCATAGTATTGGGCTATTGGTAGCCCCCCCAGTCATTTTCACTTCTGTGTAGTTCTTGACTTCTCCACCTGGTTACCTGAAGGAGATTGTATATTCTCCACAGGTGACCAGTTAAAATGCTACAGGAGGCCTATTATGGCCTCCCGTTCTCTGAAGTATATGTGTAATTTCTGTGCAGAGACAATTGTGCTGCATTTAATTCCTGTTTAGGCTTTAAGAAATGTTCCGCACAGACTTGGTGCTTCCCTTTTGCAAAAGATAAGTGTTAGCTCTTCATCCTGTGAATCACATATTCTGCCTACTATAGTGAGGCTCTAAATAGTTGCAGAAATTAAATGTGGCCTTATGTATTAGCCTTTTGGGCTTATTTTGCCTTTGTGTCACACTCTCGCTTGGCTGAGTGGCAAATGTGCAAAGCGGGACAGAGGGGAAAAAAATCCTCATCGGATTTAGAAATGTACTGTTCCTTCAGCAGAGATCACGCTGTCCTAAAAGAGACAAGAATAGGGCAGAGCCTATGGAGCACGTAAGCTCTTGGGTGTGGATTATGCATTAATGATGTTTTCAGTGGTTTCGTTTTTTTAGAAATTGTAGATGTAGAGTCTACACTGCCTCCTCTTTCTTCTAGAGGAATGAAAGCAGCTGAGATTGCTAGCCTGCAGCATGGATTCCACACATGAAAATCTGTCCTCTTCATGGAATTTGAAATTTTATTACACAGTAATTGAGGAAGTGTAATATATGTACCTGCAAGTCCATTTGTTGATGTGCACCAAACATGTTGGTATCAGGAGATCTTAATTTATATTGCTTCTGTTGCTCTTAAAACTAGGAGAATAATTTCCCATTGTGTATTTTTAAGAAGCAGTGTCTTTCTCAAAAGATGCCTAATTAATTACCTCTTTAGACAGAGCTGGCATAAATCAGCACTAAGTCATATAAATGTGCCCCTTTGCAGAAAATGAGCAGGTTTGTAGAGTAAGAGTCTCCCCACCACTTTTCTGTTTTGCTAGGTAGTGGGCATCTAGTCATGGAAGATACTAACACAGTAATACTATGTCTTGTCATGACTGAACAGCAAAGCAGTTTAGTTTGCAGAAACTACAATGATACGTTTTCCCAAGTGATTGTTTGAGTAGACATGGGCTTACAGTAGCAGTATACTTACACTACCAGTACAGCTATTAAGAACATAAGAGAAGCCAATGTTGGATCATGCCAGTGGTCCATCCAGTCCAACACTCTGTCACACAGTGGCCAAAAATACCAAATGCCATCAGGAGGTCCACCAGTGGGGCCAGGACACTAGAGGCCCTCCCACTGTTCCCCCCCCCAAACACCAAGAATACAGTGCATCACTTGCCCCAGACTGCGAGTTCCTATCTATACCTTGTGGCTAATAACCACTGATGGACCTCTGCTCCATTTTTTATCTGATTCCCCCTTGAAGCTGTCCATGCTTGTAGCCACCACCACCTCCTGTGGCAGTGAATTCCATGTTCTTTCAGATATAGATGTGTACACATACTAAGTCGCCTTACTCTAAACCAGATTCTTTAGCTCAGTACTGTCTACTCTGACAAGCAGTCAGGGGTCTCAGGCTGAGAAAGATCTTTGCCAAATTATGCTACTTGTGGTTCTTTATTTGGAAGTACCAAGATCGAACTGCAGTCCTCTGTATGCAGAACATTTGCTGAACTACTGAGTCATAAGTAATGGATTGGATCCAACCATCTTTTCCACTAGTGAAAAAAGGAAGAGGGGTGTCCTCTTTGACCGCCAGAAAGGCTATGCTGGGGATCATGGGACCTGTGTAGACAAAAGCCATGTATAGTAAGGAGGGGAATTAGGTGAGTTTGAATAAAAAACTGACTGGATCCAATCTCGTATATAGTTTCATTCTAATCTTTGTCCAGTCTGCATGGACAAAAGCCAAGACTCCTCTCAAGTCAATTGCCACAGCTTTCACTGTTCTACACATCTCTTTTCCCTCAGGATTGTTAAATTGCATACTGAGAATATTATATAGTACATAGAAGATTTATTTGACCAAGTAAGAATTCAGTGCCCTGTTCTAAGGTCTTGATCTCACCAAGGTGGTAAATAAGAATGAATCAGAATTATTTAAATTGGGTACAGCTTAACTGTAACAGATGAGAGAAATATATAATGCAGAAGTGCTTCTAAGCTCAGCATTGTTCACTACAGTCTCTCTTAAGGATATCAAAAGAATCCTGCTGGATCAGACCAGTGGCATGTTTAGTTCAGTATCCTGTTTCACAGAGGCAAGCATATGCCCCAGGAGGCCCACAGTAGGGGCATCCAGAGGGTTATTGGTTTTGGGCATGGAAATTCCATTCAGCCACCATGGCTAGCACACATTCCTGGACCTCTCCTCTGTGAGTTTGTTATTGTTCAGCAAACAAAATAAATACCCGGCAGCATGTAAGGTTTTCTTTACTAGGGGCAAATGTTTTGAGCTGGTATAGGACTGACTTGCCAATGTTTATGTATGACAGCAATTAGAAAAAAGCATAGGGCAGTGTAGAGTTGAACCCAGGCTTTCTCACTTTCCTGAGAGTAAGCCCCATTGAATAACATGGGACTTGCTTCTGAGCAGACCTGTTTAGGATTGCTCCCCCTTCTGTGCTTGCATGTGATTCTGTTGGGTTCCAGGGCTGTGATAAACTGGGATGGGGATCTCCTGTAAGTTTATGTATAAATCACCTACTGCTGGTTGCAAGGGGCATCCAGTTATAAAATAACAGAATAGAGCAAGATCTAAAACACAGTAAACATAACCCAGGGGCTAGCAGTCCAAAAACCTAAAAGCAGCAAGTCCACTCGTGAACAGCATTAAAGTAATCTCAGCAACAGTCTTGGATGAGAGAGGAGAAATCAACAGCACCAATAAGAAGCAAAAATGTTTTTGCTGGGCACCTAATAGTGTATTTGATCCTATGTGAATTTGTGTGAGGAAGGAGCTCCACAGAGTGGGGGGTGGGGTGCAGTACAAACCCTATCTGGTGCTTATTCGTTAAGGTACAAGCATCTGGAATGGGGCAGCTAGTGATGAGGAAGTCATTTAGGGCAGTGATTCTTAACTGGGGCCATATGCCCCCCCCCCGGAATGGTATCCAGATCTTGGGGGGGCATTCAGAACTTGGGAGTAAGGGGGGCATTTAGCGAGCATTCTCTCTCTTTGCAGTAGCTTCTGACAACAAAGAAAGGAGAGTTGTCTTAACACTGCTCACTGCACCCTGACGGTAAAGTCCTGTGTCCCAGACTCCCCCCCCAGGCCCTTAAAAAAAAAAAAGTGGTGCATAGCAAATAGGAATCAAACCTAACATTAAGCAGATGGTTGATGGGCATCAAGCCCAAGAATCTCATTTAATGTTGCCTCAGCTCTGTGTATCTTTACACATATTTCACAAATATACCTAGAAGGCTGCCTCGTCTACTTACAACTCAGGGATCATTCAGAAGTAGTGTTGTGTACTTGGTGGGCAGTAGTGGATTAAAGGTTAAGAAACACAAATTTAGGGCTTTATTAGGTAAATGCCCACCCCTTATGTGTTAATGGTGAGTTGTGCACATTGGATTGAGATCTGTAGGAATTTCTGACTCTGCACTGTAGAGCCAGAAACGAATTCATTCTCTGTGCACTCTAGCTGTGTTACTTTTCTCTATCTCTAGCTAGGTTGCAAAGGTTAAAAATCTTGTGAGAGCAACCTACATCTCCTAGGTTCCTTTGATAAAGGCTACATATCTGTAGCTGCTTTCTAGAGCTCTGAAGTTTTATCTAGCAAAGGCCATAAACAAACACACAGCTTGTGCATGAGGATCAAAAATGGGAGTGAAAGAAGAGGAGGGGCAAGGTTTAAGTTGCATTTTCTTCTCTGATGCTGCGGAAATCTTGTAGAAACTGGGACTCTCTTGTTAAAGGTCACAGACATTTTTAACTCCTGCTTCTGGCTCCTTGCTATGCATATGATTGTCCAGTGTCTCATTGGCCTTGACAGTGTTGTGCGGTTGTATTTTCACACAAATGAATGCTTTCTGAACCATTTCTCAAGTGAGTGCATTGGTGGCATATGGATGAAGGGGAATAGCTCAGTAGCAAAGCACAGTTTTGCATGGGGAACAGGGAAATATCCCTGGTTCCCAAGAAAAAAGAATGTCCCAATGAAAAAGATCAGCAGGCTGGGAAAGACCTTAGCTCAAGTCTTTCAAGAGCCACCACAAATCTGAGTAGACTATACTGGGGTAAAGACATTAATGGCCTGATTTGGTATAGAGCAGCTTTCTTACCAAAAGGGATATTTTCCCCTTTACCATCTACATGGAATACACCGCTATCTTTGTTTAAGCTGGGGGAAACAGAATCTTTTAATAGGACAAGTAAAATAAGTTGCCTTATTACCATACTTGGCACAATACTGCCCCCCCCTTTTGTTTACTGAGAATTACTGTGTGGTAAAGATTATTTGAATTCTTTGAAAAGTGTACTACGTTTGCATGCTATTTAAAAATTCCCAACTTGAAAATCTGAATATTTGTGGAATTGGGGACATATATGATGGCAAGAGAGGTTTGGTAAATAAGAGGACACCAACTAGGGATTTCATATGTGCCCCTGAACCTTTAGTGTTCCCCTGCCTAAAGTGGTTTGGGGAACATGAGTCTTCTGTTATAAATCATCAATGTATGTGAATTGTGGAAATTTAAAAAAATCCTGTTGATGCTTCTCCCATGCTGAGTCATATATTTTGTAAGTTCACTGGTCTGATTAACCACCCAGCCATGCAGAAGAATTGCAGGAAGAAAGATATATGTAATTTAAATAAGGCACATCAAAGCCCAAGGCCTTTGTTATGCAGTGTTTAAAATGATAATTAGCCATAATGAGTGGTCAGGTCAGACAATTTCTTAGGTTCTGAAAGGTTAACTTAAGACAAAGTTGCAAATACTGTTAAGATGATAAAGCTTTTAAATGCAGACCTACCATTGCACATTTTATGATAAAGCTGTTTGATATGAATTATTCATATAGGTAATTTGTTGATCTTCAGGCATATGATTCTGTTATCTGCGTTGTAAATGATACATACATTTCCTATATATTCTTGGTTTGCTTTTTTGCTGACAATGAACACTCAAGACACTATTTAATGAGCAGTCCTTTTACATTAGCTGCAAAAAATGAGTATGTGGGGCTGGCCTACCCAAGTACTGAACTGTTTTACATTCAACAGTCTTGTGCTGTAGGAATGCTGCATCTTATGAATTGCGAATGGGAAGGGGCACAGCCAGCCCTGTAGCCAGAAGATTTTCAGAAGCGAGGACGTGCCCCGACTTGACTTCATCACTTCTGGAAGTGAAATGCCGGAAGTGATGTAGGCACATAGAGGGGTTGGGCAAAACTACCCAGAGCGTCATCCCCCCTTGCAGCTCCTCTTACTCTTGAGGAGCTCGTGCAGCTTCTGGTCCTGGTCCACCGCCATTGCGCTGCTCGAGCTGGCAGGAAGGGAGAGGAGGCTGAGCTAGCCTTGATTGGCTGCCTTGTCCACCGGGCTTTCCTTCTCCCTCACCATCCTGGTGCAGAGGAGGCAGGCAGGCAGGGCAGTGGGTGAGCTCAGCAGGCCGGCTGCACCAGCTGGCCGCATCCACATGGCACCACTAGCTTGACTCTGTCTCTGCTCTCTCATGAATGGGGCAAGGCTGCAAAGGGTGAAAGGAATGGCCCACCCTGGTGCCTCATTGCACCAGCCTTGGCCATTCTCTTTGCTTCTTGTGGCCTTGCCCCATTCATTAGAGGGCAGTACTACGTGCCCCAGGCTCCCTTCCCCTCCTGGCCAACCATGAGACATGCATGCTGGCTGCAATATGCTGCAGGAAAGTGCAGTTGTTGCTGATTGCCCCAGGGCTCCCTCCTAGGGGAGGGGAGGGGGGACCAAGAGAGGAGGGGGCAGGGCATGTTTGTGAGGGATGTTGCCCCCTAGGCCTCCTGTGGCTATGGGCCTGGGCACAGCTATGCATTTCTGCCTTGCATGTCTTAAAATATGAACGCCATTTTGACACTTTTTTGGATCATGCAAAGGCCATCAGAGCTAGGGTTACCAACTTTTAAAATGGTTCCCCTAACAGTTTCTTTAATACCAGATTGTCCTGCAAAGCAATTATCAGGTAATGATATTTAATTTCATTCATGCCAAGAAAAGCTTAGGCTGCCCGTTTCCACTCGGAAAACCTCAGGCTGTCCATGTTTCTGGGCACGAGTCAAATTGCCCTTAGTAATAAAACAGCCATTAATTTATTGTCTAAAAATGATCTTATATATATATCTCCAGGTATCCTAACTTTGACGTGTGGGGACTCGGGGAGATGCAGGCTAAGTCATGGTGTGGATTTTCATTTGCTAGTGGCTAACCTTGGATTCTTAGAAGAATACCTGAGGAGCCATGGTTTTTATGCAACTAGACTATTAGTAAAACAAAGATTGTTAGACCAGAGTGGTCAAACCAGTGGTGGATTAGTAGGAATTTTGAGAACAACTCTCCTTTATGGACATTTACTTCTCCCCTTCCAGCATACTGACACAGTGAATTACAAGTATAATAGAAAGGCACATCTAGATATTCTACCACTTGCAGTTTTAGAAGGCTGCTTCAATCGGATTTCATATAGTGAAAAAGTTTGCCCCGTGACTGTAGGTCCATTGAGAACTTGTCCCATGTCACATGCCAATATCTGAGATCTGAAGCTGAGCGTAAAAGATTTCTGAGGAAGGGCAAATCAGGATAAATTAGTACTGCTACTAGCAGATAGGGATGAATTTCTTTCTTTCCGAATGGCAAGGTTTATTGCTGCCATCAGAAAGATAAAGGTGATGATCAGGCATGGTGGACATGCATACCAACTGCTCTACTCTGGGTCATTAGCCGTTTGGATTATAAGGTGGTTTTATTTTGAGGTATTTTAAATTATCATGATGTATTTTAAAGTATCATGATGTATCCTGTGGAAATGTTTGGGAAATTTTGGTTTTATTTTGATTGAATCGTTGTTGCTATGGCTTATTCACTGATGCAGTAAAGAAGGACTTGACCTTTAGCCCTAAATTACTTGGCCCCGGGTATTTGAAGGACTGACTGCTCCTATATTGTTTAGCCTGCCAATGAAGAGGCATCTCTCAAGCCCTGCTCTGGGCCCGTGCCTTTAGAGGTGAGGCACCTGGCAACCAGAGACACAGCTTTTTCAGTAGCGACACCTCACTTATGGAATGTCCTTTCCCTTCAGGCTCACCTGGTGCCTGTATTGCTTTCTTTTAGGCTTCAGTCTAAAACAGTTCTGTTCACCCAGGCTTTTATTTAAGGGGCTGATCTTTTAACACTATGGAACCTGTTTTGGAACCTCATTTGAAATACTGTGTACAGTTCTGGTCACCACACCTTAGAAAAGGATATTATAGCTTTGGAAAAAGTGCAGAAAAGGGCAACTAGAATGATAAAAGGGTTGGAACACTTTCCCTATGAAGAAAGGTTAAAGCGCTTGGGGCTCTTTAGCTTGGAGAAACAATGGCTGAGGGGTGACATGATAGAGGTTTATAAGATTATGCATGGGATAGAGCAGGTAGAGAAAGAGGTACTTTTCTCCCTTTCTCACAATACAAGAACTCGTGGGCACTCAATGAAATTCCTGAGCAGTTGGATTAGAACAGATAAAAGGAAGTACTTCTTCACCCAAAGAGTGATTAACACATGGAATTCACTGCCACAGGAGGTGGTGGCGGTTACAGGCATGGACAGTTTTAAGAGGGGATTAGATAAGCATATGGAGCAGAGGTCCATCGGTGGTTATTAGCCACAAGGTATAAATAGGGACTCTGGGGCAAGTGATGCTCTGTATTCTTGGTGCTTGTGGGGGGGCAACAGTGGGAGGGCTTCTAGTGTCCTGGCCCCACTGGTGGACCACCTGATGGCACCTGGTATTTTTGGCCACTGTGTGACGCAGAGTGTTGGACTGGATGGGCCATTGGCCTGATCTAACATTGGCTTCTCTTATGTTATGTTTTAAGGTGTCAGTGGCCTGTCTTTTATGTATTTTTATGCATGGCTAGTTTTAATGCTGTGTTTTTTAATGTTTTGTTTTTATTATTTTTATTTTATAAGGCAGGTTCCTGGAGAGGCGGCATAAAATTGGACCAAGTAAATAGATATTAAAGGGACAGGGCACCTCCCCCCTGTCCAGTTGGCAGCCTTATTCTGGGCATGGCACTCTTCTTGCCCTGAGCTAGCTGCATGGCGTTATTATGCAAAGCAGAGGAAGGGAAATAACATCATCCATGAAATATTGCCAGGATGCTTAAACTGCATTCTTATGGTACTAACATTTGCAGTTTACTCATGATGTGAACAAGGCTAAAATCCTGGCCCCTTCTTGGCCCCCCATATTCCTTCCTCTTTGTACAGAGCCACAATATTTCTGTTTATTTATTTATTAGATTTATATCCCGCTCCTTTTCCTGCCAAGCAGGGTTCAGGGTGGCCTCTAACAATTCAACATCATTCAATACGCTACAATCCAATTCGGTACATTACAGTTCATTGGCAACACAGTTTAAAACTTTGCAATTAAAACTAAAATCAGTCTAATGGATTACATCAGATGATGCCCCAACAACTTCAAGGTGGGTAACTCAGGGGGGCAGCCAGTACAGTAAGATTTGTGGCCCAGCACTGGGGAGGCCGAATGATCTTTCTAGCTGCCATTGTCCTCAACCATACTCCCGGTGGAACATCTCGGTCTTACAGGACCTGTGGAACTGAGCAGAGTCCTGCAGGGCTCGTGTTTCATTGGACAGAGAGTTCCACCAGGACTACCAGTAGATTGTCATTAGGTTAGCATAATGCCCTCTGAGCTGCTCGTCAGTATAATTCCAGTTGGTTGTGAAACTTGAATGCAGGTTTCCCAACAACCAGGAGTAAACAGTAACATAAGCTCCTGGTTACTAGGAAAGAAACAAACTACAATTTTTTGAAGTGCCTGCATTCACACATCATGATAAATTGGTCTAAGATAAAATCATGCATGAGGGAAGGAAGCAGGGCAGTGCAAATCAGGATTTGAAGCTTGTCATGAACAAACTGTGGTTTATTTGTGACATCTGAATGTGGCCTTAGGCTCAGTTCCTGTTTGCCGCTGTTTTAGTGCACAGGCTAATAGAACTGGGCTGAAAGTCTAGAGGGAGATCGTAGAAGCCTTCTAGGAACATATCCCATGAAGGATGCTTTGCTATGAATAAAATGAATGACAGAGCACAGCAATAAGGAAAACTCATCCTGTGGCAATGTGTAGGTGTTCTTGGATGAAGTCCATGCATGGAATTGACACTGGTTATGTAGTCAGGCCAGTGCAGTTCTTAAATTTTGTGTCAGTGCACACTAGATGCGTTCAAGCACGCTATAAAAAAATTCAAGTCTCCTGCGATCCCACATTTTCTGTTCACTGAGGAGTCTGTCTCCTGCATCTCTGTATATAACTGAGCCTCCCTTGAGAATGTGAAGTCACTCCTGATACAGAGACACAGCAGAATTTATCTACTTTAAAAGAGGCTGTCCATTGCATTTCTACATATGTTTCTGCTCTAGGTATCTTTTCTGATCTGGAGGTCTATCCAGAACAATGGCTCATGGAGAACCATATCAGTGGCGCTGTCTTCTGAAGATGGGTATTGGGTACATGAGTGAAGTGTACCTCCAGTTTTAACTCAGGAAATAATATGCCTTATTATTTATTGCATTTGGCTATCAGACATTTGGGGTAGTACTGCCATACCTATTAAAACTGAGGTGTTGGGATTCAAAGCTACAAGTAAAGTTACCGTTTCTACCCTGGGAACTTTTAACACCCTATACCTTATTCTTGGTGGCTGGTTGTGATTATTCAGTGGAGAGTGAAAGGAATTTAACTTGTAAAAAGGTACTCTTCTTAATGGCATGTATCCAAAATCTATGGATGTCCTGGAGTGGTAATTTTTCTCTTCTCCCTCTGAGGTGGAGGACATCTCCAATGGGTTATTCCCACCGTGCCTTTAGGGAGGCAGGAAATAGTTTTTTCCCCTTCCTGTTGGCGCCTTCAGAATAGCCCATCTCAGTTCTATTCCTGCCTCAGTAGGGAGAAGCAGCAATCTCTAATAGCTTAGCTGTTACTCTTATTTAATTCCTTCTAAATTCCTTCCATCAGCCTATTGCCTTGCCTTTCTTATCTTTTTCCTTTTCTCTCTCTCTCCTTGTCTTCTCTGCTCCTTTCTTGGAGCGAAATTAAAGGGGTCTCAAGACCCGAAGAAGAGCTTCTATTTCTGCCGCGATGGCAGCAACGGAGCTTCCTGAAGTTTTTTCTTCAGGCGACGAGGGAGACGTGCGCACCGCAGCTGCGGCAGCGCGGGAAGATTCCGGGGCCGATCTGCCTTCGCGGCATGATCGCGCTTACCCGATGATCTCCGCAGACTCGGCGGCAGCGCCTCGCGCTTTGAAGCGCCGCCGGCTGCATGAAGAGGAACCCGCCATTTCCACCGCGCGTCCGCACACGGGCGGCGGCGGCCATCTTGAAGTTCCAGCCTCCGGCTTTGGAATCTCCTTTTCAGCCATTTCGGGTGCCCGGGGAACAGAGGGAGAACCTCTATGCCTTCCCACAGGAGTTTCAGAGGAGGAGGAAGTTCCTGGAACTGTATCCAGCCGGGGTAAGCTCCCTGAACAGGGAGTTTTATTGCACTCCTCTGATATCATGGCCATTATTAAGAAGACCATCCAGCAGGAGATGGCTCAATTTCATTCCAGACCCGAGGTTCCATTAATGCAAGGGAATTCTCTCCAGGGTTCCTTAATTCCCCCTCCCTTAGGTTGGCCAACTAAGGCAGCTAAGAAAGCCCCCCCTCCACCTCCTGGGAGAACCATTGATGAACGTTGGAGAGAGGAGGTAGAATCTAATACTTCTTCTATTGATGAAAGGGAGGAGGGAGAATTTTTATCAGAGGAGGAAGAGGAGGAATTGAAGCTCCCTGAACAGTCCAGCCGGTTCTTCAAACCTGAGGACTATCAATTCCTTCTATCCAAAGCCCTCAAGGCCCTAGAATTGCATGATTTACCACCTTCTGAGTATCAGAAGGCTGCTAAAGCTAAATTCAAGTCCAAATCAGGGGGTAATCGTGAATTCTTCCCCCCTGAGGAGCATTCTGAGAAGGTGTTTCCCTTTCCTGAATACTTTGAGCGTCAGCTCAGGGCCGAATGGGACAAGCCCATGGTGAATAAACAATTTCCTGCCTTTGCTAAAAAATTGTATGCTATGCCTAACTATGCAAATGAGTTGTTGCAGGTGTCTCCAGTGGACGGTCCTGTGGCGGCACTCCAGTCACCGGGACTGGTCTCTGAAGATGGTTCAGGCACCATCAGGGATCAGACCGATAAAAAGGTGGAGGCAACGCTCCGAAGAATTCATGAGGCTATCGCCATGATGGTAAGAGCAGCATCCACTACTTCCATAGCCGCTAGAGCAGCCATCGTTTGGTTGCGGAAATTAATTCAAATCGTTCCAGATAATAATCGGGCGTTGCTGGAAGGCATTTCTCGGGTCCTTAAAGCTAGTTCTTTTTCGGCTGACGCCACTTTAGACATTATTTCCTTTGCTTCTAGAGCCATGGCGTCCACGGCAGTGGCTAGACGATTACTTTGGTTACGCGCTTGGCAGGCAGATGCTCTGTCTAAATCGATTGTTACTGCTTATCCGTTCCAAGGGGATCGTCTCTTTGGTGAGGCTCTTGATAACATCCTGGTGGAAACCAGAGACAAGAAAAAAGCCATGCCTAGATCTCTCCGACGTTCCGATAGGCGAAACCCTCAGCCCTTTCGTACGCAGCACTCCCTTCCCAGATATCGCCACGACAATAAGAAGACATCTTGGGAGTCATCTAAACAGACCGGCAAACGTGGCCCCTTCAATCCCAGATTCAACAAGCCATTCAACAGGAACGACCGCGGGGACAGAGAGGCCAAACCCAAGCAGGCATGACTATCCTTCGGTCCCAGTGGGGGCCCGCCTCCTACACTTCTCAAAGACCTGGGTCGACGCGCAGGCAGACGCCTGGGCTGTGGAGGTGGTCTCTCAGGGATATTCAATAGAGTTTCTGCGACAGCCTCCAGAACGATTCCTACAGTCACCAGCAAGCAGGTCAGAGAGCAAGAGATCCATAGTCTCCAAGGCGATACAACATCTCTTGGAAATCCAAGCCATCGAACCGGTTCCAGTCAACGAGAGGAACCAGGGTGTTTACTCCATATTGTTCATGGTCCCCAAGAAGAATGGAGACTGGAGAGCAATCCTGGATCTCAAGTTCCTGAACAAATTTATAAAATTACGCCATTTTCGTATGGAAACTCTGAAGGCTGTGGCGGACTCTCTATCTCCCAACGAGTTCCTCACTTCCATAGATTTGACGGAGGCGTATCTCCATGTACCCATTCATCCGGCACACAAACGATTTCTCCGGTTCTGCATTTACAACCAGCATTTTCAATACAGGGCGCTTCCCTTCGGTCTGTCCACAGCCCCCCGACTCTTCTCCAAGTTGATCATCAATCCGGTAGTACACCTCAGATCTCAGGGGATTCATGTCCATCCCTATCTCGACGACCTCTTGATCAGAGCTGGCACACAGACAGACTCCATCAAGAACACGGAAAGGACACTACAGTGTCTGCAGGAACATGGGTTCCTGGTCAACTTCGAAAAGAGCTCGCTTACACCGTCTCAACGCATCGAGCATCTGGGAGCAGTGATCGACACCACTCACAACGCACTGTTTCTTCCGACTTCCAAAGCTCAGAAGATCAAGGAATCCGCCAGGCGGATTTACAGCAGCAGGTCTACTCCTCTCATGGAACTAGCCAGTCTCCTGGGATTGATGATCTCCAGCATCGATATGATTCAATGGGCTCGTCTTCATGCCAGACCGTTACAAGTCTTCTTACGTCCATACCAACTTTCCATCATGGAAAAGAAGGTTTTCAGTCTTCAGGTACCCATGGGGGTCAAGAAGAGCCTACGGTGGTGGACCAACTTGGACAACTTGTCATCGGGCAAGAACTATTACGTCTGCCACACCAGAGAGCTGTTCACCGACGCCAGTCTGATGGGATGGGGGCGATGCTAAACGGTGCCCCAGTCCAGGGAACGTGGCGGGACACCGAGAAGAAACTGCCCATCAATCTCCTGGAACTCAGAGCGATCCGATTGTCCCTACTTCACTTTGCTTCTCAGCTACGCGACCACCAGGTGCTCATAAGGACGGACAACATATCCGCCAAAGCACATATCAACAAGCAGGGTGGATCCCGATCGTCACAGCTTCACAGAGAGGCGCTGAAGATTCTCTCTTGGGCAGAACATCATGTTGTTTCCCTGACAGCGGAACACATAAAAGGGACAGAAAACGTGCAGGCAGATTGGCTCAGCAGAGTCATGATTCAGGAGGGGGAATGGACACTCCATCCACGCCTATTCGACCTGATAACAGCACATTTCGGACGTCCCAAGGTGGACCTGTTCGCCTCCCCGACGAACCACATCCTGCCAAGGTTCTACACCAGGTTCTTCCATCCGGAAGCGGAGGCGACAGATGCGCTCACGACTCCTTGGCCCCAGGGCCTATTATACGCCTTCCCACCATTTGTCCTAGTCTCCAGGACAATCCGCAAGATCAGGGACCTCAAGGCGGAGGTCATTCTGGTGGCTCCGAGATGGGCACGCCGCCCTTGGTTCTCGGCATTACAGGAGTTGTCGATCCTTCCGCCTCTTACACTTCCAGTGTCTCCCGACATGCTATCACAGGGCCCAGTATGGCACCCGGATCCAGCGTGGTTGTGTCTGACCGCTTGGCGATTGAGCGGCGCAAGCTGTCAGAGTTAGGATATTCTCCCCAGGTCCTAGATACTATTCTGGCATCCAGACGACAGTCTACGATTCGTATTTACAACACCACCTGGAAGGCTTTCGTTCGCTGGTGTAGACGGAAGAAGGTCGACCCATTATCACCTTCCGTGGCTTCTATTTTGGCATTTCTACAAGACGGTTTGGGCACAGGTTTGAAATCTGCTACTCTTCGTAGACAATTGGCTGCATTATCCACTGTTCTTCCCTTCCTCGAGGGATACAAGCTCACCAAACATCCTCATATCCAACTTTTCTTGCAGGGAGCCATGGCGAAATCTCCGCCCCAGGTGCATCGCTTCCCGACCTGGCGGTTGAATGTTGTACTTAATGCTCTCACTAAGCCACCCTTCGAACCTCTCCGGGAGGTGGGGCTAAAATGGTTGAGGATGAAGACCTTGTTCCTGGTGGCCATTACATCGGCCAGAAGAGTTTCGGAACTCGGAGCATTATCTGTGAAATCTTCACTCTGTGTGTTTCACAAGGACAGGGTTGTGCTTCGTACTGACCCTACATTCCAGCCGAAGGTAGGCTCCAAGTTCCATTGCTCTCAGGAGATCTGTTTGCCTACATTTTGCCCGCATCCTAAACATCCCAAGGAGCGGATATGGCACACCCTGGATGTCAAACGGGCCCTCAGTATCTACATTGCAAGGACAGAGGCCTGCAGGAGAACTGAGTCATTATTCGTTGGCATCTCTCCACCAAGAAAGGGAGAGAAGATGTCTAAGTCGGCTATCAGTTCAGTTCTTAAGGCATGCATCACTGAAGCCTACCGAGCCTCTGGTCAGGAGGTACCCAGTGGCATCACGGCTCACTCCCTGAGAAGCGCAGCAACTAATGCAGCGTTCGCCAACAGAGCTTCGGTAGAGGAAGTGTGTAAGGCAGCGACTTGGTCATCCATCTCCACCTTCGTGAGACACTACCAGATCAACACCCTAGCATCAGCTGATGCGGCGTTCGGGAGAAGAATTCTTCAGCACGTCCTTAACCTGGAGGAAGATGGCAACCCACCCAATTGAGGGACACTGCTCGGGGAGGTCCCATTGGAGATGTCCTCCACCTCAGAGGGAGAACGACCATTGGACTTACCGTGAGGGGTCCTTCTCCTCTGAGGTCAGGAGGACATCTCGGCCCTCCCGCTTTTATCTTCCTCCTTTCCTTATTCTGTGCTGACTCTTCTCTCGTTTCCTCGTTATACTCTGCCCTTTCTAGGTCTGCAGGGTTTCTTGTATTGAACCGTTAATGTTACTGTTTACAGTTATGTTTTCTCTAGGGCAAGGATAGTTATCTTAGGCTGCAAGCACTGCTTTCGGAGTCCCAGAACTGAGATGGGCTATTCTGAAGGCGCCAACAGGAAGGGGAAAAAACTATTTCCTGCCTCCCTAAAGGCACGGTGGGAATAACCCATTGGAGATGTCCTCCTGACCTCAGAGGAGAAGGACCCCTCACGGTAAGTCCAATGGTCGTTCCTCTTGGAGCCTCCTGAGGTCCCTGCAGGCTTGTTTCTGAGGGTCAGCAGGAGCAGCATAGAGGGCAAAATGAAGTCTGCAGTGGCAGGGCGGAATCAGTGGAAATTGCTGCCCCCTCTCCTGCAAGTGAAAATGCTGTTGTGTTGGAGGAACTGTATGGTTGGACATAGGCCACTCTTTCGCACTCCGTAGGGTTGCTTGGCACCATAAAGCAGTTGTAGCGCTAAGCCATGAGCCAAGGTCTTTTCCAGCTTTTGTGGCTGCTCTAGTTATATGAACCACATATAGCAAAATAGATGAGGCTTACACCAGTTTGGTGTAGTGGTTAAGTGCATGGACTCTAATCTTGGAGAACCGGGTTTGAGTCCCCACTCCTCCACTTGCACCTGCTGATGTGACCTTGGGTCAGTCACAAGCTCTGGCGCAACTGTTCTCTCAAGGACAGTTTCTGTCAGAAGTTCTCTCAGCCCCACCTACCTCACAGGGTGTCTGTTGTGGGGAGGGGAAGGGAAAGGAGTTTGTAAATCGCTCTGAGACTCCAAGTGAAGGGCGGGGTATAAATCCAATCTCTTCTCTTCTTCTCTTCTTATTTTGCCCACAATATTTTCACTTGCTATACTTATCACATGACAGGCCTTGTTCCTGGTAAACAAGGAAATAAATGTGCGAAGGGGCCAGGTAGCTATAGAATGAATGAATGAATGAATGAATGAATGAATGAATGAATGAATGAATGAATGAATGAAAAAGTGTATCTATATCTGTAGATATTCCAGTGTGTATCAAGCTTTTTGATTACAAGCTCCCGGAGTTGCTCTCATGAGAAGCAGAAGCGTGTTCTTCTGATTCTCGGGAGTCTTGATACTAGTGTTCTTAAGAGACATTCTCTCAATTCCTCTTTACCCAGTTTCTCTGTGAAATCCTACAGTTCATTTCTTTCCCTCTTTTTTTGAATTTGGAGTCTGTTTGTAGTCAGTCCTGTTTTGATCAAAGAGAAATTCAAAGAGAGGAGGGGCAAGAAGGGAGACTCTGAAACCTTTCACAATATTACTCTATAGATGCTCACAGGTAGGCAGTGTCTTCCAAAACCTTCCTATCTCCTGCTGGAGCACTACTCTGTGCTGTGTAAAATAAAACAACTGGAAGGGCTGAAGTTACAAAAGAGCAGATTGATTTCTCTTCAAAGAAAAATAAGAGAAAAATCCCTCTTTCAAAAGAGAGGAAAAAAAGAGGAATCATATGGCCATATATTAAATAGTGAATTTCAGGAAAAGAAATTCCCCTCCCCATAACAATTCTACTTGACACATCTTTGTACATTACTTATTCACCTGCCAGATTTTTATTCTTCTCTTCCTCCAAGAAGCCCAGGGTAGCACATACAGTCCTCCTCTGTGTTATTTTTACAACAACCCAATGAAGTAGGTTAGAGCGACTGTCCCAGAGTCAACCAAGGAGCTTTGTGAGTTTGTGAGGATTTCAGCTTTGCTCTCTCTTGTCCTGCCTAGTGCTTTAAACTCTATACTGTACCGGCTGTCACAGTATCCTCTAGTAAACCTGTTTATGTTCCTCAGAGCACACTTGACACAATGGCACAGCTAATCCTTGCTTCCTAATACAAGTGGGTATGAAAACACATTTGTTTGCTACTTACATATACATTTTTGTTCTTCCATTTTTCCAAGGAGCACAAGGTAGTTTACATAGTCCAGTCTCTGTTTTACCATTGCAACAACCCTGTTAGGTAGGTTAGGTAACAGGTCAGAGCTTATTTTAAAGCCTACTCCATGGTGTTGATGATTGTGAAAAAACAATTTTTTCTACCAGCACTGCATCTGCACAGTGTAGACCTGTGGTATTCTTCCAAGTGATCAGAGGCCTCTTGGGTTCCAGCTTACGTGAAGGAGGTGGGCTACTCTGCAGTCTGCTGCATCATTTTACTAAACACTTAGCAGATAAAATTTCTGGTATCCTTTCCACCTTGGACCCCAGGGTGCCAATTTGTCCAGTTGTGCAAGATACCTTTCAGTTTGTCCAGTCTGAGGATGTGAACTGGATTCTTGGAATTTTGAGACCTATCACCTGCTTGAATGACCCTTACGCTTCCCGACTGCTTAAGTCTGCCCAGGGGGATTGGCAGGCTGGGTCTGGGAGATGGGCATATATTTGGATGGAAAATTATTCTTCCAGGAGATAGATGTCCTGGGGATTGCTGACATAATTCTGAGCAATGAGCTTTCTAATAATAGTGCAAACCACTAGGACTTAATCATTACAGTGGTTCTAAAATGTCTGGAGGGGGGGAAATTATTTACTTATTGAGATTTGAATCGTAAGCCAAGAAGCAGCTTGATCAGAGATTAGTCTAGCCTGAATAAAAATAGCACTAAACAGAATAAAGTAAATGTGCTTGATATATGCCAGAACAGGAGAAGTGGCAGCTACAAGGTTAGTATCTTTGATGGGTACACGACAGGCAGTGGCTCCAGAGGGTGCAGCTAAGTTCACCTGAGGCCACGTGAGCTTCCCTGCTCTCTCCTATAAAAGGAAGGAGGAAGAAGCTGTTGGTAGGCTGGTTAACAGCTTCTGTTTGTAATTCCATGGCTCTTCTACAGTTCTGGTTTCTAATGATTCCTTTTGCTTAGCTGGTAAAAAAGGGAGCAAGGGGTCCCCTTTGACTACCAAAAATGCTATCCTTGGGGCATCATGGGATCTGCACTGACAAAAGCCAAATAGAGCAAAAATTCTATTATCTTGCTATTGCCCACAATCAAGGCTATGTACAGAGCCATGCTATGTTATTTTATTTACATCTCTCCCCTCTTCCCCCATTTCATGGGCATCATGAAGTGGCTCCAGAAAGATGTCATGTTGGCTTATAGACTCCTTCCTCTTCATCCCTCCACCCTTTCTCCATCAGCTTTAAGAATATATTCAAGGCATCAGTGAGATCATTGGGGCATGACTGTGAGCCCAGCTGCAGAACAGATGTGAACCGGATCATTTCAGGATCAGCAAGCCAAATGAGGTTAACAAAGAATAGTGAGCTTTACGGCTCCCATTTTAAATTCTTTCAGACTTCTAGGCTTATTTATCTACCTGGGACAGAAAATGCAGCACAGTGGAAATCACTTGAATTAAAATGCATAGAGCTTAAACACAGAGAGTGATGTTGGTTGGTTATTTTTGCTTCTGAATCCTTTTGATAGTCATTTCAACAGAAAAGATTATTAAAATGTACAGGGAGGATCTATACTTCGAGCAGCCCAAGTTTTACTCAAGCTGTTTTTGAAGGGAACCTTGCTTTTATGCTTCTCCTCCTGCTTGATTCCAGCAGTCTCAGGATCCAATTGCATGCATTCATGAAGTTGACTTTTCATTTGTGGTTATTAGCTGGGATTCTTTTATTATTTAAGATAAACCTTGAAATCAGTAGTAGCGCTGCTGTCCTAGAATAACTTCCTGACATTAGAAGTTGTAGATACCAGTGAAGATCAGAGAGCAACAATGAACCGATCATTAATTTATTCAGGTTTCAGAGATTACTGAAGTATGCAGAAGGTTGCTTTTTTAAAAAAAGATTATTGATTTGTTCACAGTTAAGGTATATTTATTGCCTTGACCATAGGTCTCAAGATAATAAGCATGAATAAGAACTTTATCACACAGTCATATCTGTTGGTCATATTTAATTTTAAAAAATAGCTATAAAAGAAAACTGAACAGCTGTCCTCATCTACCAGTGGCTTTCTGTGTTGTGTGTGTTGCCATGATGAGAGCATATAGAGCCACTTCGTTTCTTCTATAGAAAAGCTTAATTGTTGATTGGATAAGTGGAAAACCCCAACTTAAAAACTAGAGCCAGTTATGAGGTTTCTTTCAAGTGGACCATTAGAACAAAAAACACAGACTATCCCAACTTTGTCTTTGCTACAAATGGCACAAAACATATTCCTGCATTTGCCCTCCAATATATCATTTTGTATTTTTTTTAAGTCAGGGTATTTGAACCTAGAAAATATAGGAAAGATGGCATAGTGGAAGCTGGAGCCCTTGAACCTGTGGCCTCTTTTCTCCACAGAACAAAAATTATGAAGTATAACTGACTCCAGTGTCACAACAAAATAATAAATTAAATGTAGCATCATATATGCAAATATATATGTACAATGAGCGCACCAAATGCAGTTTGTATTCTTCTACAGATTTCTGGGTAAAGCCCAGGGTTTTTTTTGGGGGGGGAGTTGAGGGGTGTGTGTGTGTATACCCTGGAAGTCATGGTTGACTTCTGGCGACCCCTAATGGGGCTTGGATGTTTCAGAGAGGTGGCTCAGTATTGCCTGCCTCTTGTAAAGCCCAATTTTGAGCAAATCTTTCAACAGCTGTTAATTACGAGATTACCCCAAGATGTTCCTACTTATTTTTTTAGTTGGGTTTTTTTTGCCTTTTCTCTTGAAGAGCTCCGGATGGCACACATTATTCTGCCCTCCTTCATGTTCTCCTCATAAGAACCCTGTGAAGTAGAACGGGCTGAGAGAGAGTCTGGCTCAAGTTTACCATTGAATGAGTAGGGATTTGAACCTGGGTCTTTGAGGTCCAGCACTGTAACCACTAGGCCTCACTGACTTTACTTCTAACAAAAGACATAAAACTTGCAGAAGCACTTTTAAGACAACAGTATTTCAATGCACTTTATGAAAATTCTAAAAGCTTCAAAAAGCACTTACGAAGAATATGCTGTGGCACTTGATGAATAATTCCGAAAGATACCACCAATTCCAACTCTATATTGCATTTGGAAGGATCATTGTGTCATATATGTTTATATATATTTTTGATTTTAGACAAATGTTATAAAATTGAAGTTAGTTGTGATTCACAATTTTTTATCTTCTGGATTTTGATTTCTTCCCTGTCCCACTCCTGTTTATGCAGTATTTCTTCATGTACATTGCTTTTGGTCGGTTGCATTTGGTTTCCTCTTTTTAAATCAATCACTAACTGGATATCTGAAAGCAGGTTTAGCTGTGTGGCTAAGAAGAAGAGCGATGACCCAGGAAGAGGGACTTCCTGGGTCATAGCTCTTCTTCTTAGCCACACAGTTCATATTTGCTGGAAACCCCATTGATATGGTTAGGCAAGCCAGAAGAGCCTCTCACCCTCCCACCTGCAGTTGGGGAATGCTAATTTGTTAATGCTATTAACTTTCTTTACAGAGTTTTTTGCAAAGATTACTGAAATAACATATGTGAAGTGCTTCAAACACTTAAAAGTGCCATGTAAATGGTAAGTAATTCTATCAGAGTAGTTTTTCATAGTCCCCCCGCCCCCCACTGTTCTGATATTAAACTATGTTATCTAGTGTGGTGTGATTTTTTAATTGTTTTGTTGGTGCATGTTATTAAGATCATGTTGTGAGCCACCTTAGGAAGTTCTTTTTTAAACAGAGTAAGGATTGTAAAATTTGAAATACATTAATACACTTGTTTAAATGTGTTTGTTTAAATATGGCATGTCATATTGGACTTCTAAAAATACTAAGCATTTATATAGCTTGTTTCAGGTGTTTTCGCAGTCCCTATCTCAGCGATCCTTACAACAGCCCTGTTAGATAGGCCAAAAATCACCTGTCATAGGGGATGAGGTGAGATTTTAGCTGGTGATTTCCTCCAGGGCCAAGCCACTGTGCTAAAGAAGCTCCCAACTGTGTATGTAATATCTGGAATGAAAGGAAATTTTGATATACAACAACTATTTACAAGGCTTCAAGGGAAAACAACACTAGTACAAAAGCACAGAAAAGATTAATACAGGCACCCCCTGCTGACTGTACTAATATGAGCAATATCAAAGATCTTGTTTGACAAATTAGTTTTCCTAGCACTGCTAGCATTTTTAGTACAGCTACAAAGAGTTCCACGTTTGATGCTGGAGGAGATAACTAAATAGCGAGTTAGTTAAAATGTTTGTTTGTGTAGGAACATGTATTGTGCTTTCCCCAATGTATGACATAATTTAGCTTAAGCCATTTAGATTAGCCATCTGGGAAGGAGTGATGATATATTGAGAGGCACCTACAAGACAGTTTTAGGAGCTTTCAGACATCATTTTTACTGCAGAGTTAATGTACAATTGTTATATTTAGGTGTAGGGAAATCACATTCCTCCCCAAATCCTTTTAGGAACCTTTCTCATGAGAATTGTTTCTTGGGAAAATGTTGACTTTGTTATGACTTTCATTCTGCAGAAATAAGGCCTCTGCTTCATTACTATTTAAACAACCTCTCTTTTCATGCTTTCCACTTTTTGCTGTTTCCCTCTTTTTACAACATAATGTTAGGGTACCTGTTGGCTAGTGCCAGTGTCATCCCTAGTGGTAAACAGGACTGCTCCTCCCCTTTCTGAGAACTCCATAACATGTTCCTCTTTCACCCTTCCTGAACTCTCTCTTATTGTTTCACCCACACCATAGCTGAGTAAACAAATCTTTATCCACACCCACACATGCTATTGACATGTTGATTTCTTTGAGTAGTTCAATGAATTTGGTAATGTTTACCTTATGGGGACAGGCCTGAGAGATCAAGGAGACACTCATACAAATCAATGCAGTACTTAGTCTGGGGACTCTGTAATGGACCAACCTAATTTTTAAGTCTTCTCTCTTTCTGTCTCTCTGGGTTTTTTTCAGTGTTGTCATTCCATGAATTGCTAGGGCCATGAATTAGAGTGGTGCACAAAGGTGAAGAACTGGATGGCTTCCTGTTCTCTGCAGTGCCTTCCATACTGTCTGCACCCATGTATTTCTATCAGCTGAGGATTGGGATAAACAGGACTCTATTGAGTTCAAGGGAGAAGTGTGTTGGCTTATTCCCATGGCTGCTAATCCTGAGCAAAGTGGTGATTGTAGCTTAGAGGTGGAACCTGTAAGCTCCTCTGGAGACAGATGAAGAGGGGCTGAGGTCCCAGACCTCTAGATAACTGATTGGGTGGTGGCTGAGAGAGAAGATAGGGTTAATCCTGAGTGAGCGGGTGAAGGATGTTGCCAGATGGAGACTTGGGGCACAAAGTTTCTGAACTCCAGGAATCTGCACTCAGGAAACTGAGTCTTGCGAGACTCTACACAGATCAATTTATTGTTTCCCTCCTCTTTTTTCAATTTATTTGGCTCTCAGCTATTGAAAATGTTCCTTGCCGCCTAGGCATGTTCATTCTCCATCAAGCTGTTTTTGGAGATTACTCCCCTTTTTTCTTTTGGTTAATTTACAAAGGCATATCTTTCTGCATATCTGGGAAGTCCTCCAGGTATGTAGAGCATTACCTTGTCTGTAGGTGGCCCCAGTGTGAGGTTTGCATATCTGCACAGGAACCAGTCAGTTTACTATGAGATATAGTGAGGTATTTGAATGTGAAATCTTCTCCTATTCTAAGGTTATAAGAGATACAACCAGTTAGCTGTCAGAGGAGAGTGAGTCAGTCTCAGATCTTGATTGTCTTTTCAGTCACATCAAATGGAACTGTTGTAGTTTGTTTTCATTTTATTTTCGGTTTTTATTAGTGCAATTAGGATGGAGATTTGAAGGCCCACACAAAGCTGGGAAAAATTAGGGGGGAAAGCCATTTTTGTGAATCCCCTCCCATTTTTTAATGGAAAAACACTGAACACTGAAAAAAAATCCTATTAAATATTTTGTCATTGGAATGAGTACAGTACTTTTAAAGACAAGGTTTTACTCATACAAAATGTGTAGCATAATAATTTTTATATTAGTCTACAGCAGTAGGTGATGAATGGCTAAGAGAAAGGCTGGAGAATGGCTGAGAGAATGAAAGGCTAGAGCAGGGGTGGCGAAACTTGCTTAACGTAAGAGCCACACAGAATAAGGTCAAATGTTTGAGAGCTGCAAGACATGAACAAATATTACACACCCGTTTTTATTGGGAAATATGCACATTTGCTTTTTATTAACATTAAATGAGACTGCCAAAAATAAAAACAAAAGGGGTAAAAACAGATATTGATAATGATATTTATTTGTCCAATGATATTTGTAGTTGGGGGGGGGCTTTGAGAACCCATTTGAAGTCAAAGTTGCTTTCTTTCTCTGCTCCCCCTCGCCTGAAGCCTGCCTAGGGAGAGGAACACGTGCTGAGGAAGGGAAGACCAATCAGGGAGGCATGCTTCCCTTTCGCTTCCCCAGCTGCCCTGCCTGGAGCCACACAATATGTGTGAAAGTGCCACATGCAGCTCCCAAGCCGAGCCACAGTTTGGCCACCCCTGGGCTAGAGAATGGCTGAGAGAAGGCTAGAGAATGTTGGATTTTCTTCTGTCTGTCCTGGACCCAAACAGTAAGGATGGGAAGAGGTTTCTCTCTGTTCATGCAACTGCTGCTCTGGTCTATGGTTGACTCCAGAGGGACTCCCTCTGAAAACTGTTCTATGCCCTGAAGGGGCAGCAAGGATAGCTGGAGGTCCCCCCCCTTGGTGCTTCTGTTGCTCTCCATCTCTTCAAGGTGGCATTGGGGGGCAATCTCCTTGAGGCAGATGAATGGCTTGAGCTGACTCTGTTCTAGTATCCTTGGCTAAGCATTCTAAATCACAGCCATTTACCATACCTAGAAATTTTGTCTCTGTTGCAACTAGGACATTCATTTATCTAGTCAAATGTATGAGGGCACCCACTCTTACAGCATTTACTGTGTTCCTCATTCCTTCCTTTCTGTGTCTCAAAGTCACTCTTGAACTGTTTATAATATGTATTCAGTGCTAGATTATTTTTAATTCTAGTGAATGTGTGGATGGCTTTTGTTCTTTGTAGGTTTTTTCATATCCAGAAATCTCACTGATTCTCTCTGTTCCATCAGATTTCTGGTTTCCACTATCTCTAAGTCTTCTTTTTATACCAAGCTCTTGAACTCCTCTTGGCTTAAAGGCCTTCTGGAATTGGCATATATTTATAATTGTGACTCTCTCCAAATGCCTGTTTGGAGAGTTTGGTGTAGTGGTTAAGAGTGGCAGACCCTAATCTGGAGAAGTGGGTTTGATTCCCCACTCTTCCACGTGCAGCCAGCTGGGTGACCTTGGGTCAGTCACAGTTCTTTCAGAGCTGTTCTCTTTAGCCATTCTCTCAGAGCTCTGTCAGCCCCACCTAGGGTGTCTGTTGGAGGGAAAGGAAGGGAAGGGGATTGTAAACTGCTCTAGACTTTGAGTGAAGGGCGGGGAATAAATCCAACTCCTCCTCCCCTTCTTCCCCTTCCTTCTCCTCTTCCTTATTTGTAGTCCCTTTAGACATCCAGTCATTTGTTACTGTACGCTTGTTGCCATCTACTCCCCTTATACCTGAAATTTTTGCACCATCATTCCTAATGGATGAGTCTTCTTGAACCAGATGCCCTTGGCTTTAGTTGGCCTCCCCCACCCTGCAAACCATTTTATTGGTTGCTTCTTTTTATACCAGCAATCTGTTTCCATTTCTGGGTATGTTGGAAATATTAGAAGCCTAAATTCAGCTTTAGGAAAATTATGGCTGTAATTCCTAGTGGTCATTGATGTCAGTATATTGCACAGTGTGTATCCTCCATCATATTATCTGTCAGGTTCTCCATGTTCAGAGGTATGTCATTGGTCAGTACTGGGAATAAGATGCTGGACTAAATGGACCTTGGTCCAGGCAAGAGAGGCAGTTCCTGTTTTTCTGTTTGCTAGTGCACCTAAGAGAGCTGTGAAGTATGGTACTCCCCCCCCTTTCTTTGAATAATCTTTATTCTGCTGTTGGGTATATCTAGGTTAGCAGACCAGCTGTTGCCTTTTTAAAAAAGTGTTTGTTACACGGTCAAGGGAATTGCTGTCTATTTATTAGCCCTGTGCTCTTTACCGGTTCTTTGATGTGGGGAGATTTCATCTTTGGCTAGCCCCCAAAAGTGTGTCTGCAGTTTTACCTTGGTTGGCAAAATGTCAGTTTGGGTTTCCAACATTCCACAAACAGCAGGAGGCAGATTTTAATGCTGCACATACATAGACTCCTTAATTATGGGGGGGGGGGTGCTCAGCCATCCATAAGGAGCCCTGCCTGCTGTTGAAATGTCATCTATAAAAACATGGCATAATTGAATCAGTAACACTTTGCCGGAAAGGTTAAGCTTGCATTCCCTTTTTTAAAACAGGAATGGATGCTCGGGTGTTAAATACAAGCTGTTCCTTTCTGTTTGCCTTTAGTAGAATGGCACACCCTGATGCTCTAGATGTGTAAAGTTGTAGTGGAGCAGAAACTAGCTCCCACCCATTGCTAGTGGTAGGGATATCTTGCTCAAAGCAAACAGGGCAAGCCCATTTTGGCTCAGTTATACTAGTAAGTACACTATCAGTAAAGTCTTATGCAGAGTTATTCTAGTCCAAGCTAGGAATGCCACAAATTTTGTATTGAACCTGTTCAGTAGTCAGACCTACCATATTCAAACATGATGATCAGATGTGAGCTGATCAACCAGTTGGTTCGGTTGGTATCAAACACTTGAATAACTGCCAAACAGGTTTGCATGGGGTGTTTGGTGTAGTGGTTAAGTGCACGGACTCTAATCTGGGAGAGCTGGGTTTGATTCCGCATCCCTCCACTTCCACCTGGCTGGATGACTTTGGGCAAGCCATAGTTCTGATAAGAGCTGTTCTTGAAAAAGAGCAGTTTCTGTCAAGAGCTCTCTCAGCCCCACCTACCTCACAGAGTGTCTGTTGTGGGGAGGGGAAGGGAAAGGAGTTTGTAAGCCGCTCTGAGACACCTTTGGGTAGTGAAGGGTGGGGTATAAATCCAATCTCCTCTTCTTTTCAAAACTGGATGTTTGCAAAATGGTGCCAGTCCAGGTAGGCTGGCAGCTGTTAACATCTCTAGGTAAAGGTTTCCTTTGCTCGAAAGCCAGTTGAATCCGACTATAGGGATGCGGTGCTCATCTCTGTTTCTAAGCTGAAGAGCCAGCGCTGTCCGAAGATGTTTCTGTGGTCATGTGGCCAGCATGACTAGATGCTGAGGCGCACAGAACGCTGTTTCTAGAGACCACTTAAATGAACACTAAAGGGTAGGATTTTTTTTAATGCAGCATTTATTTATGACTGCATTATTTGGGTTGTAGAACAGAGTTTGAGTCCAGTGGCACTTAAGACCAACAAAGTTTAATTTTGGATATAAGCTTTTGTGTGCATACACACTTCATCAGATTCAGTATGCATGCACATGAAAGCTTACACCCAAAATTAAACTTTGTTGATCTTAAAGGTGTCAGTTGGACTCAAACTTTGTTCTGAATTTATTTGGGTTGTGACTGCTTTTACCATCTATGGCTGTATCTAATCAACAAGCCACCATTTTCTCTTTGTGTTTTCCTTGTGGTGCCATTTTCATTAGAAAAAGAGACAAGGCTCTACACTTTCACTGCCAGGTTATGAGGGGAAAGGTGCAGGCAGGACACTTCCCCTTATACCTTTACAATGAACAGGGTTAGAGATTTAGCTTTTTAATAAAATTAAAGTTGGGACTATAGAGACGATAGCACTAAATCATTAGAACACTAGTGTGAAATTACACCATAGCCATTACTGATTTAAATGGCGACCACAGGTACATGAAAAGCCTGTTGCACTGTACTGCACCAATAGGAAGGAAGACAGTGAAGCAACTCATCAGACACCTTCTCATGGGTTGATGAAGAGATGAACAGTCCATCCCAAAATCATTTCCCTGTTTGCCAGTAGTGAACCGGTGGGTGTTCAGGCATCCCTAGTCTAAGCCCATCAAAATCCCTAGAGTAACTCTGCATAGGACTACACGGTCAGTGAGCTGTCTGGAAGTTGTACCAACACTGCTGGCTCTGCGGTAAAGAGAAGGCCTGAAAAACTTAATTTATTTCAATGATGCTAAAATTCTATTATTAGCAAACAACTATCTTTAAAACATAAATACTGCTTTGGTTTTTAAAAACAGTCCTTAGTCCAAATGTTTCTTACTTATTAGGAGAATCATGAGCATCTTCCTGACCTGCCCATGGCATGACCCTGTGTATGTTTTAACTGAGCTGTGGTGAGGCACAGCATTCCCTTGCTTTGCTGAGTTCTGAAAATAGCTGCATTTGTCTCTTGATTGGAAGTTAGGGCCAAAGTTGAACATTTCTATTGCTAATAATCCTATACTGGTAATATCCTTGATACTTCACAGCCTTTTGTCATTTGTTTGACCTAATAGAGTTTATGTTATTCTCACCTTGCTGATGAGTCTCAGTGACAGTGACAGCAGAAGTAGACTTTGAACCCAGGGCTCCCAAGTTTGCATTCTGGACTGCATGCTCTAATAATTTCGTTTGTTGCTATTTAAATGGGTGCTTTGCACATTGTGATGTTCTGTGTATGAATTAACCTATTGCACATGTGTAGGTTGCAATTAGTGATGGTAGGTAAAGGTTTCCCTTGCTCGAAAGCCAGTCAAATCCAACTCTAGGGATGCGGTGCTCATCTCCATTTCCAGGCCGAAGAGCCAGCACTGTCCAAAGACATTTCCGTGGTTATGTGACTGGCATGACTAGATGCCAAGGTGCATGGAACGCTGTTACCTTCCCACCGAAGTGGTACCTATTTATCTACTTGTGATTTCTTGCTTTCAAAATGCTAGGTTGGCAGGAGCTGGGACCAGAGACGGGAGCTCACTCTGTCATGCGGCACTTGAGTCTTGAACTGCTGAACTACTGACCTTCTGGTCTGCACTACAGTGTCAACCACTGAGCCACTGCAGCCCCCTTAACTATTAGTGATGGAGGTAGAGTCCGAAATGAAGGACACTGAATGTTTTGATATAATCTTCTTGGATACCTTTGGAATCATAATGAGAGATCCCTAACTTCCATGCCAGTCCCAAATGGATCCCCTTTGGCTTTCTGGCATACCCCTAGCGTCTTCCTTGCTTCCTCCTTTACCTTTTCCAAATTTTCTAAAGGTGAGGAGCAGTGTTAGGGAGTGTTCCAAGCAGCATTCCTCACCTTCAAGAAGTTTGGAGTAGAAAGGGAGGCAGCAAGGAGGATTCGAAAGGAGTCAAGAGTGCCAAAGAGATGATCCTTGGAGCCCTTCTCTTCCCATTTTTTTTCAGGAATAGTGTAACAGTAGCCTTTGTAAGAATGAGAAAGGGAAGGGCACAACTGGAAGTTGTCTTAGCCAGGGACCACCAGGGCAACTCAGTTGCGCTTGTGATTATATCCAAATTGTCACAGCAAGGTTGACCCAGAATGGGTCCAGTTCTAAACAGAATTAATTTAAGGTGTCTAGAAGGTTCCTTCCAAATTAATTCAGTTTAAACGGCTCCATGCCAAATTGGATAAGGTTAGGTCCACCCATTGCTAATTACAATGTGTGGTAATCCTATCGGTATGTTAATAACTGCCAATAGCAGCTTTGCATTGTATTTTCTGTAATTTCTACAGCACATGCATACAGTGATTTGTGTGCTTGTGTGCACACACACACACACACACACAGGATGATCATACCTATCCACATGCCTGTAAATGTGTTTATTACTCTGAAGCTACTGATTTTTATTATTATTTTTACATTGAACTGTTTTGTGTTTAGGAGTTTGATAACAAACAACATAGCCCCTAAGTAAATTTGTGAATTCAGGGCATTTGTTTGCCTGGTGCAGAATCTTCTGGTGTTTTGGCACCAGAATGAATTTTTTTTTGCCCAGGCATTTTATTGGTTTATTTATTTTATTTTAAATATATATATATAAAACGGCCTTTTTGCATGGCATCTTAGAACTCAGGTTGGGTAGCAACTATGTAAAAATATAAAACAAGTTGATAAAATAAACATTGCACATAAATACCATGATGTTGGCCATATAAATCTTGTTCTGCCAAACAAAGGGGCAGCTATTAGTCTGTATTTGTATCCCTGCTAATGGTGACCCTATTAATTAATGACCTCCAAAACATCCTGTCATTAACAGCTGAGCAAACTGAGAGTTGTGGCTTCTTTTATTGAGTCAGTCCATCTCATGTTGGGACTTTCTATTTTCCTGCTGCCTTCAACACTTCCTAGCTTTATTGTCTTCTCCAGTAAGTCTTCTGTCTTCTCATACCAGGACCAAAATGCAATAGCTCCAGTTTGGTCATTTTGGCTTCTAAGGGAGAGTTCATGTTTGATTTGATCTTGAGCTCCCAGAATAATAATACACCTTTCTGGGAAGAATAGAGCTGCCACATGGCAACATTCAGGGAGTGGTGATCCTTCAAGTAGGGGTGGTTTATTTATTTGTTTTTCCTCATTGTGGCTGTGGTCCCCTTTTTTATACCATTAATTTGATCTGACTGAGACCCCTAGGTGTGTACCCACTTAGTATTTTATAATGATTTGATACATTTTGATACTTGCTTTTTCTGTTTCTTTTAATGCTGCTTTGCTGGTTTAAAATATTTTATTTCTAATGCTACAGTAGGCACTGATTTTTAAGGTATTTTCTGCCATTATTTGGTAGTTGATATTGTAGGATTTGCTGGTATTTATGATTTTTGAATGGCCATTGTCCTTTTAAAAGTTGTTTTATCTTGTTTTTGAATTTTTACTGGTTTTATCATAAACTGCCTTAAAAGATACCCTTACTGAGAATATGGGGTGTATAAATACCAATATAATCACTATTGTTGTTGTTGGTTATTGCAGCAAATCTGTATTGTGGATGAAGTCCTAATGTTTACACTGGCAGGGTTCCATCCTCTTTTTTTCTCCACTCTTTTATCTAATTAGTGGGATGTCCAAGTAGGTCTCTCACCCACTTTAAAGCCTTTTAAAAACAAGCTGTCTTGCTATTAACCAATTTATCACTTTCATTACCTTAAAACAGCTAGTATTGTGCAAAATAAAAAAGCAGCACAAATGAAAGCCACACAAAATGCCTCTCATGTAAATAAGTTTTACCATTTGTTGACTCAGATAAATGATTTGGCACAGGTCCTGAAAGGCTGAGAGCCATATATGTTAGCAAGTTCTTGCTACTTTTGACTAATTTGACATTCTTAATTCGTCTCATGCTATATTGTAACATCTTGTATTGTGACTAAGGGATGTAATTAACTTTTGTCAACCTGTATTGGAAGAAATGCTATGAAAGATTTAAAATGAAGAGCTAAAACAGTTATTACTTCAAACAACATGGCTGATACATTAATGTGTTGGATCCAAAAGTTCAGTGTTCAGTGATGATTCCTTCTGGAGATGAACAGAAAGCTTCCAGGAGTGGAAGGGCATCTTTGAATTCAACCCTATGGTTTGGATTCAGACCACTTTATTTAAAGTATTTACATAGGGTCAGCAAACTCCAGACGAGGCCTGTGGTTCTCCCAGAATTACAACTGATTTCCAGATGACAGAAATCAGTTCCCTTGGAGAAAATGGCAGCTTTGGAATGTGGATTTCACGGTGTCACATTCCTGCTGAGTTCTCTCTTCTTCCCAAATTCCACCCTCCCCAAGCTCCACCCGCAAATGTCCATGAATTTTCCAACCCTGAGTTGGCAAGTGTATACTTACGTTATTCCTTTCTTAATCAAATCAGGGGGTAAGTTGTGTACAGGTTTTCAATAAATGCACATAGAACATAAAACATTTAAGCAATAATAGGTAATGCAGTCTAACCTTGGAAGAGAACCAAATAAATAATGTCAGCTGGGGAAGCCAAAAGCTTTTCCAAACCAATATGTCTATCAGGTGAGCAGTGAGAAGTTTTCCTAGGATGGGTTTTCCAATTAATTGGACCCAGAATTGTGAGTTCTTTTTATGCCTTACATTTTTAAATTTCTTCCCTTGAGATCAATGGGACTTAATGATGGACTTAATTTTGCTGGATTGTATCCAGTTTCTTTTGAATATGCAATACATATAAATCTGTTATCACTTGGGAAAATACCTTGCATCTCTTTGCTTGTATCAAGTCATATACACAGCTTGGTTCAAGGGGCTGTTGGTGCTGAAACATTTTCAGCCTAAGATAACTTTTATTAAAATATGATTTTTTTTCAAAAAAACTCAACCCTGTATTTTAATACAGAAGTTAAAGAGATTAGCACTGCAAACTTAGATAGAGTTATACATGTCTGAGTCCTTTGAACTCAGTGGTGCTAGAAGGGTGTAGCTCGCCTTAAGATTCCACTTGTAAATTAACCTTTTAAATATTGGTTTTAACTGATGAATGTGTAAGTTATTTTTCAGTTCATTAGAAGAAAGTGTCACCTGCCTTTTCCCATGCTAACTATAAAAACATAATGTCCCATCAGCCGTTACTTTGCTTCCTTCCCAAATATGTGGGGTCCTGTAAATAGCACAAGGTACAATGATTGTAATAATTAATAACACAATTAGATTCAATGGCAAGCCTGAACACATATTTTGAATCAAGGCTATTTTGAACTCTGGCTTGAAACAAGATGAACAGTTAGCACTCAGTGTAGTCCTAACCTGTTTAATCTGGTTAAGAATATTTTGACTTTATCTAGGTTAGTTCTTTCTACAATACAGTGTTCTGCTGCATCATGTTAAAAAAGTGTGTGTGTTTTGATAACTATTTTTAGACACACACACACATCATGAAAGAAAATTTCATTCTTTGGCCTTTTTTCCCCTTGTGCTTTTGCTCAGTTTAAATATTAACTCCAGCTAACTGTTCTACTTGCCTGACTAGTCTGTGTGCTCAGATTGTGGCTGGATCTGCACTTCATTGGATATTGTGTTGGATATTCACCTCTTTAATTTTTCTGGACAAGAAAATCCAGGAGATGTTTGTTACAGTGGTGTATGAACCAACAATATGTTGATCCTGTCTTATTTTTATTCCTGAAAATCAGAACTATTGTTCTGATGACACTGTAGTTCTTTTTTTTGGGCCCCCGAAGGGGATTTTTTATTGCATTTTCTAAAAAAACTACAGAAAAAGGGAAGGGTACTAAAACACACTACAATAGAAAAGAAAATCCAAGGTGTGGTGATCGTATACAATGCTTACAAATATGGCATTAAGAGGAACTTCCAGTTGTTAACCTTGAAGGTGACAGTTAAAGCAATCACTTATACAAGCTCTAGCTCATACAGACTGTTTGGAGTATACTTCTGAAATACACTTAAATTTCTTTTATGCAAACATCAGGCATCCTCATCATCTAAAAAATAATAGTTTCTGTCCATCTGGCTATTACATTCTGTCCATTAACCAACCATTACCTGCAATCCTCCCAACATCCAAAATCATTTAAGTGAAATTACTAAATATTTCAAAATTAGGCTTGAATATCCTTCTTCTAAAAGCTCACTCCATTTATACTCTTATTAAAAAGAAAAACAACAAAGAAAGAATCTAAATAGGCATCAAGTAACATCCCCTTCACCTCTTCCATTTAAAAAAATGAGTTGAAGTTGATAAAATACATTTAAATTTCATTTGCACAATCATCATCAATCATCCATCTTTTCTATGTGAACCCTTCACCCCTATTTTATCCATACCTCCCCCTTAACCAAAAGCATTTTCTGTAAAAAAAATTCTTCGCTGGAGAATCCTCTTCTCTCAATCTTCTTCAGCTCACAGTCTATATCTTCTAAAAATCCGCTACCTCCTGAACAACTAGCCCACGTATCCACCTTTCACCCAACATTTCATTAGCTCTGTCCCCCCCATTAAAATGCCTAGTAACTTTATTTTTTGCTTGTCAAGGGAGAACGTAGCTGCCACGAATTTTGGGCAGTTCATGGTTCATGCAGTGATGTTCAAGAACTGAAGAACTGCCACAAACTTCCACAAATTTTGGTGCAGTTTGTGGTGGTTTGTGAAGGGCAGAAAGCATGGGTTTACTAGGGGTTTACCCTGGAACCATTTAAACCAAACAGCTGAGTGCTGCTTAGCTGTTTAGAATCCCCTGCTTTCTTCCCTCCGTGGCTTTTTGTGGGGAGCAGAAAGCAGGGGTTTAAATGGTTCCCAGATGTAAGGAGCAGAAAACAGGGTTTAAATGGCTCAGAGCCATGAACCACAAACTGAACTGCAAAAATGTATTCCATGCCCATCCCAACTCACTATCTTGTTACAAGTTAAAATCAATGTCTTAGACCCAGTGGATGCTTTCCATGGATCAAAATGGCTCAGAGCCATGAACCACGAACTGAACCGCAAAAATGTATTTCATGCCCATCCCAACTCACTATCTTGTTACAAGTTAAAATCAGTGTGTTAGACCCAGTGGATGATTTCCATGGATCAAAATGGAAGTTTCACTGATTTATCCCCTTCTATGTTACAGACATTTGATTCCTCCCTCATACAGTTCCAAGAGGGAGTTGCCACCCCATGAGTAACAATTTGGGGGGGCATTTTGGGCTGCACCAGGAAGTGAGAAAGTAACACTTTGTTGATAGAAATCCCTTTCAGCAGTGGAAATTTCCAGCAGACCTAGGCAGTGCTTTCCATATGGACTTTTGGAGAGTGGGTTGTAGTTTATTGTATTATTATGTCTGCCTTAGTTATTCTGCATTTTATTGTAGTCGTTATTTACACTGCTTATTTGATATAGGTGGCCTCTAAGCTTTTCCCCAAGCCTACAATTAGTGAATAAATAATAAATACAAATTTATTTATATGTATCTCTTTCTGATAGGTTTGCCATATTCTAAGATATGGCAAGAAAGATCCTACTGCTGCTCAGCTGGCTGGTGGCCAATGAAATGAGGGCTGATCTCTGCCCCCAATGTGATGATGTAGCTTCCAGTATAACCTGGAAATGACATCATCACTTTGGGCATCGCTCTAGCATTTGCCCAGAACTCAGTGGTTAAACCGTAGAGTTTTGAGAGAATGCTAGAATGCCCTTGCATGATGGTGTCACTTTTGGGTCATGCTGGAAGTGATGTTATTTATTTATTTATTTATTTATTTATTACATTTTTACTCCACCCTCCCCGCGAACGGGCTCAGGGCGGCTTACATAGGGGCAACCATGTGCCAGAGACAAACAACTTAAAACCATATAAAACAATTAAACAGATAGCATTCCAAAGGTAACCATCCTAAGGTGCTCAACAGTTATTCACCAACTCAATCCAATGGCGGTGTTAGTCACAACGATGTTGGTCGCAGCGATGTTGATCACAGCGGGTACAGCTAGATCTTCCTTGACTGTCCCCTCCCTCCACCACATAAGATAGTAACATTGGCAGCAGAATTGGCAGCAGAGGGGAGTGGCGGCTCCTACTCAAAGGCCTGGCGGAAGAGCTCCGTCTTGCAGGCCCTGCGGGACTGTGAGAGGTCCTGCAGGGCCCTGATCTCCTCCGGGAGCTCGTTCCACCAGGTAGGAGCCGCCACTGAAAAGGACCTAGCCCTAGTGGCCACCAACCTGGCCTCCTTAGGGCCAGGGACCGCCAGGCGATGTTGGGACTCGGACCGCAGTGCTCTTTGGGGCATATACAGGGAAAGGCGGTCCCTCAGGTATGCCGGACCCAGGCCATATAGGGCTTTAAAGGTAAGCACCAGCACTTTGAAGCGAATCCGGTATGCTATAGGCAGCCAGTGCAGTGCTTTCAACACAGGCCGAATGTGCTCCCGCCTGGGGATGCCCACCAACAGCCTGGCTGCAGCAATCTGCACTAGCTGCAGCCTCCAGATTTGCCCCAAAGGCAGCCCCATGTAGAGGGCGTTACAGTGGTCTAGCCTCGAGGTGACCATTGCGTGGATCACCGTGGCCAGGTCCTCGCGGTCAAGGAACGGGGCCAACTGCCGAATCAGGTGAAGATGGTAAAAAGCCAATTTGGCAGTGGCTGCCACCTGGGCCCCCATAGTTAACGCAGGGTCCAGGAGCACTCCCAAACTCCTAACCTCCAGCGCTGGCACCAGTGGTGCCCCATCGAAGGTCGGAAGTGGGAGCCCCAGCCCCAGACCGGTCCGACCCAGGCACAGGACTTCTGTCTTCGCAGGGTTTAGCTTCAACCGGCTCAGCCTGCGCCACCCGGCCACAGCCTGCAAAGCCTGGTGGAGATCTTCAGGGTCAGAGTCAGACCGGCCGCCCAACATCAGATAGAGCTGGGTGTCATCCGCATATTGGTGACACCCCAGCCCATACCTCCGGGCAATCTGGGCGAGGGGGCGCATGTAGATGTTAAACAGCATCGGGGAGAGCACCGCCCCCTGGGGCACCCCGCATTCCAGCGAGTGCCTCCAGGACTGCTGCCCCCCTAAGACCACCCTCTGTCCCCGACCTTGGAGGAAAGAGGCAAGCCACTGTAGGGCAAGCCCCAGAATCCCCACGTCGGCGAGGCGGTGGATCAGCAACTGGTGGTCGACTGTATCAAATGCAGCCGACAGATCTAACAACAACAGTGCCGCCACACCACCTCGATCCAGGTGCCTCCGGAGGTCGTCAGTTAGGGCAACCAGTACTGCCTCCATCCTATACCCCGGGCGGAAGCCGAACTGGAATGGATCAAGGACGGAAGCGTCATCCAGAAAGCCCTGTAGCTGAGTCGCCACCGCTCTCTCGATCAGTTTGCCCAAATAGGGCAAGTTGGACACTGGCCGATAGCTGGCCAATTCCGCCGGGTCCATGGTTGTTTTTTTCAAGAGAGGGCGGACCATCGCTTCCTTGAGTGCCTCGGGGAACCGTCCCTCTAAGAGGGACTTGTTCACAATCTCCCCCAAGGCACCTCGAAACCCCTCATGGCCTGCCTTAATAAGCCAGGAGGGGCACGGGTCAAGGTCGCATGTGGTTGGACGCACAGATACTAGCAATCTGTCGACTTCCTCCAGACTGAGCCGGTCAAAACATACTAAACCCGAACTCGAGGACGCACAAGGGACCTCAAGTTCACTCACTGTTTCAAGTGTGGCGGGGAGGTCGTGGCGGAGTGCCGAGACCTTACCTGCAAAATAGCTCGCAAATGCCTCGCAGCCAATATCCAATTCCCTACTATTTTGTCTGCCCTGCGGCAGAGTTGTTAAAGACAGAATTGTTCTAAACAATTGGGCTGGGCGTGAGCTTGCAGATGCAATCGTAGCTGCGTAGAATTCCCTCTTCGCAGCCTTGACTGCCATCTCATAGGATCTCATAAACGTCCTATAAGATGCTCTCGTTGCCTCGTCACGAGCACGGCGCCACCGCCTCTCTAGCCATCTGAGCTCTTGCTTCATAAGCCGCAACCCCTGGGAGTACCAAGGGGCTAGCCTGGAGCAAGCGTGCAGAGGGCGCCTGGGAGCGATCTCATCGATGGCTGTGGAAAGTCGGCTATGCCAGTCTTCCACAAGTTCATCCAACGAGCCGCCAGGGGGCATCGGATCCCGCAGAGCCATTTGAAGCCACACCGGGTCCATTTGGCTCTGCGGGCGAGCCAAAATCCGCTCGCCACCTATACAGGGTCGGGGTGGGACATTCACACGGGCCTTCAGAGCATAGTGATCCGACCATGGTACTGCCATAGCAGTCATCCGGTCCACTGTAATCCCCATCGTGAAGATCAAGTTGAGCATGTGCCTGTCCTGGTGTGTGGGGGTCGATACACATTGGGAGAGTCCTAGCGACGCCATGGACGCCACCAGGTCCATTGCCCGGCTAGAGGCCGCATCATCGGCATGGACGTTGAAGTCACCCAAGACCATAAGCCTGGGATGCTCCAGCGCCCAACCTGCTACAGCCTCCAGCAGGGACGGCAGGCTACTGTCCGGTGCGTTAGGCGGTCGGTACACCAGGCAGATCGCCAAACTCTCCTCGGCCTCCAGCACCAGACTGACACATTCCATGCCCGCGATCTCCAGTGAGGGGAGTGCCCTAAAGGAGTAAGCCTCCCGCACGAATATCGCCACACCTCCCCCCCGTCCCCTCGTCCGTGATTGGTGAAGGACCGAGAATCCAGGTGGGGCAAGCTATAGTCTCTCCATCCCGCACCCAAGTCTCGGTCACGCACGCCAGGTCTACCTGTTGTTCCATAATAAAGTGCGCCTGGCACACCAATTGCCCCTGTATACCTGTATGTTTCCCCTTCTCCCACTGCCTGTGGGTTGCCAGGCCATGACACTGTATAGTTATGAGTCTCTTTGTTTTCTCACATTTTCCCCACAGTGCCCATAAATCTACTTATTGTGTTTTTTTTACCTATCTGCAATGCTCCCTCTAAGCCGTGGAGTCTTGGAAGCAAAAATTCTCCTTTGTGAGCTGCTGGCATTTAAGTTGTGGGCGAGCAGTTTGGCTACTGAATGAATTAGTTTGCTCTGGGGCCATCCTTCCTGAGCGAAGACAAAAATGGGTGAGCCGGAGGCTAAAAAACTGTGAGTTAGCTCACACTAACTCAGCTTAGAGGGAACACTACCTATCTGTACTGCAAATATAACGAATCCTGTGAAGAACACATTTATATAAAGGTGGAACTATTTTGTGTGTGATATGTTGCTTTTCCTTTGTCTGCATTTCCATTTAATGAAAAGATGTCCACTGTGAACACACAGAGGTCCTATCTTGACATGCTAAATGATGATTCAGGATGAGTTTTACTGAAGAAAGTGAGATGCAAATAGAGACCTGAATGAGGAAAGAGAGCTGATTTGATGCCAGTAGTGTGGAAAAGGTCATGTCACATGAGGGCCCAGTACAAGAGTGCATTTTGCAAGAGGATCAACAAGAATGATCAAGAATGATATTCCAGGCAATCCTGAAATTGTCAGATCTCGGAAGCTAAGCAGGGCTGACCCTGGAAAATACTTGGAGGAATACCAGGGCCAGGTCGCAGAGGCAGGTTATCAAGCCACCTCATAGCCCAACTAGAGGTCGCCAGAAGCCACCATGACTTCCAGGCTTGTAAGCATGTGCACACACACACAAACGCGCACAAATACTCCACCCCAAAAAAGAGAGGGAGAGAAAGAATGATCAAGGGGTTAGAGTGCCTTCCCTTCCAGAAAAGGCTAAACATTTATTTTTCAGTTTTTAAAAAGAGGTTTGTAAAATTATGCTAGGTGTGGAAGAAGTGATAAGAACATAAGAAGAGTCATGCTGGATCAGACCAAAGGCCCATCTGGTCCAGCATTCTGTTTACGTAGTGGCTAGCCAGCTACCTCTAGGATGCCCTCAGACAGGAAGACTGCTACAGCATTGACAGAGAGAACTCTTTCTCCCTCTCCCATAATATTAGAACTCAGGGACACCCAATTAAGCTGATGGGTAGTAGATTCAGGATAGACAAGAGGAATTGCATCTTTATACAACGCATAGTCGATGTGTGGGACTTACTGTCACAGGTTATAGCAATGGCTTGTAGTTTAAAGGTGGGCTGTACACATTTATGGGGATTAAGGGCCAACAGTGTTTTAGTGGTGATGGCTAAAGAGGCATGTTTGGAGGCTGTGTACCTCTGAATAGTAGCATGGGGCAGATCATCAGAATGAGAACGCTTTGTCCTCTGTGCCCTGTTTATAGGTCTTTCAGAAGCATTTGGTTTAGCTGCCATGAGAAACTGGTTGCTGGACTAGATGAAAATTGGCTTGATGTGGCAGGTCTCTTTTTTGAGGTAGATGGGGATAGTTCAGCAAAGAGTTTCATCTGTGGTTCTTGCTGGACTCATATATCCCTGTCTTTCTTATTTCCATTATTCTTGTAGTGGCAAAAATCAATAGCTGACCTCAATAATGAAATCTGCAATCAGCCAATGGCATTCACTTTAAGATCCAAATTTTATAGAGACTGGACTGGTTTCCACAAGAAGCAGCAGAGTTTTTTCAGTTATGGCAATTCTGAACTACTTTTCCTAAGGGGATGACCTCTTAGCACTTGCTCCATCATTGTTACACAAACCAACTTAAGAGAATCTTGTTCTGTACTGCTATATTATTAGAACGTAGGCTCCCCCTTCCCCTCTGCTTTGCCTTTTGTTTGTTACTGCTGTTACCCTAAAACAACCGTAGTAAGATCAAAGCTTGTAGTTTAATTGTTTTGTTTTACATTTTCTTGGATATATCACTTTGTGAATGAAAGTTGAGGCCTGGCATATCACTTTTATAACTCTCTAAACAGTGCTTTTTTGAGATGTGCCGCTTTCTGCATTAACATTTTAAAAAACTGTATCGCCTTGCAGAAAACAACAGTGTTAGGTATTTATGTAGCCTATACTTTTACATTTCAAAACATTTCTTGTATATAATGTCAGTAATAATTATAACAGACTTCTAAAGTAGGCCTGAATGGTTACCCCCTTATTGTGGGTGAAGAATAGTGGGTTTCCTAAGGCCAGTGTGCTGCAAAGACATAACTCAGGGTGAAATGTAGTATTGTGGTCCTCCCCTAGAGATGCCAGCCTCCAACTGGGACCTGGGGATCCTCTGGAATTACAGCTCATCTCCAGACTACCAGGACACCATTTGCCTGGAACTTGCCGCTTGGGACTCCATTTCTGCGATGCCTCTTGCAAAAGGTGCTGCTTGCAAGCGGCACTGCGTGAATGGAGTCCCAAGCGGAGTTCACTTATGCAGCTTGGCTTGCAGAGGGCATTTAAAGGGAATGCATTCCCTTTAAATGCCTTTTACAAACTGCGCTGCTGATCAGCTGGAGTGGTGTGGAGCTGAGAACGCCATGTGGCCTTGGCTGGGTCTGGCTCTCAGTATCGTTGAACACACCCAAATAAAAGCTGGAAAAAACTGGCTTTTTTTGGACTCAGCTATATTGGTAGCTGGCTACAGATCTCTGATCTGTATTCTGCATAAGAGATACCCCCAAAGTACTGATAAGTTATTTTTTGGGTATTTTTTCTGTTTGGTTATGCCAAACTCACACTCCTTATCAGAACTACTGTAAGAGTAGCCACCACCACCTATCTCACTCTTCAATTCTAATATTTGCTTGGAAATCCTATTAACTTCATTGGCACCCTCATACCATATTTGGGGCATTCTCTGAATCTGAAAGCTAAATCACAGTGTTAGTATAAAGCTTTGGATGGACTCCAGTTAGTTTCCCAGGGAAGAATTCAAAGTGTTGGTTTTGCCCTACAGGATACCTGAGGGGGAAAACGATCTTCTCATGTGTGTACAATTGTGCCTCTTGAAATCAATATGGCTTTGCTCTTAGAATGTTACCACCACAAGGGCCTTTACGGCAGTGGCTCATAGCTATAGAATTACCCTAGAAAAGCCCACATTCTTCTTTGTGGTGTCTCTGCAAGCACAAAGATGGGAATCTACACCTATGCAGAGCAATGTTTAGAACTCTAGAGCTCAGCCAATGAAACTGGGAGGTCAGCCCCACCCAGCTGAGAGAGGTGGCATTAACATGTATGCCTTGAGGGGCAGAGCCATGCCTTCCCACTCAGTTCTTCTTCTATATCCTCACCATTAGAAACCTTCTCCCTGTGGTAGGCTTTATCTTTATTCTACATGTCCTTTTTCTTCTTCTCCAGTTTTCCTCCTTTGCCTCTCTTCTTAAGGATTCTTATTTGTTCCTATGGAGGAACTTTTATCTGTGGTACAGTAGTTTCCAGAGAAAACCACAATTGTTAGTGTTAATTAAGTTTCCTAAGGCAGAAAGGACCAGATCTAGCTTCTTCTAAAACAACCCTTCCCTACATAGTTTCTATATATGTGCAATTATATTATGCCTACCTGTAGTGGCTTTGGAAGTTTTGGCTGGAAAAGAGCAGTCTAAATTTTAAAATAAATATTGATTTTTTATTATTATTATTAATTTTATATCCTGCTTGTCTTTGTCATGGAACAGTGCATTGCACATTGGGTTCTTTGGAGCTCTCCCATTTAGATCCAGATTAGTTTAACTTAGCAAAATTGCTGTGTGATTTCCAGTCATCCTATCCTGAGAACCTAGACAAAGGACTAAATAACATTATCAAAAGGACTTTCATCAAAAATAGGTGACTTCCTTTAAAGGTGTTTCATGCATTACACAGCAACAAATGCTGGTTTGGGATTGAGAGTACATGTGACTGGGTGCTGCAGCCAGTCCTGTGTCTCTGATCAAATACATTTGTTTCCGAATGGTTTTTTGTTGCGTTTGCATTTTGTATTTTTAAACTGTACACTTAACTCAGTGCAGACACAATGTGAAACTATTGTTAACTTGACTATTGCTAGTCTGTGAAACCAGGATTTGGCCTGTGGACAATCACTCAAATCCTGGTTTGCCTCAATAAGTGCTGGTTTCATTTCTTTTGCTTGGTTAACCAATATCTGTACCAGGGGAAAAGTGAAGGCAGCTCTGGAAAACAGGACAGTAGGGGTGTGCACTTGAAAAATTATTGTTTTAATTCTGTATCATAGTTTTAAAAAGCGAAGGTGTATCAGTTTTAAGAATTCTTGTTGTCATATCATGAAGACTCATTGGGTTCCATTTCCATATTCTTTAACATTGGATATCTGCCCATTGTTTTCCATGTGTGGAAAATGGCAGTTGTTCCTGAGTCTACTTTTTTCATGAAATTATATCAAGATATCAGGGAACCTAGTGTATCTGTCTCCTCATTAAGTCTAGTGAACTGGACAAAGGGGTCCAGTTTCACAGCCCTCTGAGTAAGGTGCTCCTAAATATTCTCTTCGCATAGTGGACTTAGGCACAAAAACGGTTGGTGGTTTTCTGGAGTGGCGAGTAATCCAAACTATTCAAACCTAACCAATGAAATATGCAATGTTAATTAAAATCACTGACCTACAAGAAAGTGGAAAACAGGGAACCTGCTAAACTGGGGGTGACTAGAAAAGCCAACAAAGCAAGAAACCTCCCCCAATGAAAAACAGGAAAGAAAGTCTTCAGAAGCACAAAAAAGGAAAGGCAAAACCCCCAAATATTATATCTCACAGCATCCAAAACAACAATGAAAATAATACCTCTCCCCTACTTCCCCCTTCCAGCCAATTCATGACGTTAAGGTAGTCAGGAATTATTCCGGGAAGCCTTTGACCGCCTACCTGATCAGATGCCGCGGAAGCTGGATGATTTGGCAATAGCTGACTGCACACCCATACAAGCCAATATTAAGCTAGGATTTCCATATACGTTCATCATGTACTACCATAGCAAAGAGTAACTGGTAAATACCAACTTCAGACCATGGTATCAGATCGTGGTATGACAGATTCTAATGACTTCACTAAACCATTGTTTGTTTAAACTATGATTTAATGTGACATATGAACCGAGGGCCTAATTGCTTATGCTTTCCATACATCTTCCCCGAGTCCTGGAGATCAGACAAGTGTTCTAAGTTCTGTGCTTAGAACCCAGTTCTTAAATGCTTGGAGGCCGACTTCAAATGGGATGACAGTGCAAAGGTATAGGGGTTTAAAAGTTTCCTGTGTGCCATTTTATTGACTTGAAATGGCCGATTATCTATTGAAAAGGTATGTAACCTTTCCCAGTGGGTAAATAGCACCCCCTGGAGCCATTTCAGGTAGAAAAAATGATGATGGGGGAAGGCTTAGGCCCCCTTTCCCTATGCCCCATGGTTCTGATCCGGTTGGGCCCTTGCTTGGCTGGGAATTGAGTTCTGAGCCCAAAATTTGCAACATACGGCTGATTACCAGGAAATCATAATGCCAATCCTGCCAACCTAGCAGTTCGAAAGCAAGAAATTGCAAGTAGATAAATAGGTACCACTTCGGTGGGAAGGTAACAGCGTTCCGTGCACCTTGGTGTTTAGTCATGCCGGCCACATGACCACAGAAACATCTTTGGACAGCACTGGCTCTTCGGCTTTGAAACGGAGATGAGCACCGCTACCCTAGAGTCAGATTCGACTGGCTTTCGAGCAAGGGAACCTTTACCTTTACCTTTACATAATGTAATTAAACTAATGTGTGTAGAGACTCTTTGAAAAGCAACCTTTGGTTAATTCTTTGTATGAACACTACATACATAACCTTAGTTTCCTTCTGAAAACACAGAAAGGAGTTTTCCAAAAGTTGTTCCCACCCCACCCACCCCTGGGTCCTATTTTGGTCTCTGTTTCTCTCTCTTTCTACTTTGCCTGACTGCTTTTGTTAAAATAACTTCAGGCCTTCTTTTAGAGTTCAGAAAATAGGCCCAGGTTGAAATCTTCAGATTCAAGGGTTAGTGCCAGTGAAAAATGCTAAACTTGATTTTCTTCTTCTAGGATTCATTTCTCCCTCATCTATATTTTCATGCTGTTAATAAGACATACTTACCGTACCCTGCCAGTCTGGACTGATGAATCTAAGGGATAAAACAGGTAGTTTCTAATCTGCTTATTTATTTTCATCAACTTGGGCAGCCTCCCCATTCATGTGTTCTTCCCTTCTTTTTGGATAAGCACCGTTCAGTATGTTGCTTGATCCTCTTTGCCTCACTGGGGGAATGCACATGTAGCCCATCAGTACACATGGAGCCCCCCCCCCATTGGGACAAATAACCCTCCTCTTGTGGTTGTTTTGAGTCAGGGTAAATGTAATTGTGTGGCGGAAAGCCTCAATCCTCTTGTCCTATGGGAACACCATTGGGCCCATGTGGGGATCAAGTTTCCTCACAGTTGTCATAGGACTGTCTGAGTCAAAGTCATGTTGGGGGATCCCAGACACAGCATGTTAAAAATCATAATGTGGAGCTTGGCCCTGTAGTTTCTCCTGTGATTGGAACCTGCATCAAACTGTGGTTTCACTCCCTGGTTTGGAGGCAAGCTGCATCTTAGGCAAATCATAGTTTGTCTGGTTTGGCCATCGTGGCAAACTCTGCTTTGGTCAAGGAAGGGAAGGAGTCGGAGAATGCAAGGGGAGGAGCAAAACTGCCAGCCTGCTGTCTATCCCCAGTGCCCAACACATGTGTTCCCAAGTATGTGAGTTTTTAAAGACACGTGTATACATGGATGTTTCACTCTTTAAGCACGGGTATAACACTTTCAACATGGGCTTGTTCTTCCCTGTTGCCTTGGTAGCATTCCATTTTGTTCAACTTACTTGGCTATTAAATGATTAGAAGCTGTGGTTGCTGTGCAGCTGAAAATATTTGGTTGCACCCACCAAAGAATGCTCCTGGGGCAATGGGTGTGGTTCTATGGACTCATCAGTGAAAGTGCTTTTTTAGCTTCTGGGGTTCTGGTTGGCTTGTTACAGGCAATGACAGAGGCAGATGCCCAAGGAAATCTCATGATTAGCTCTGGTGGAATTGTGTCTTCGGGGAGGAGTCCTCTGGGTAGCATAGACATTGGTGAAATAAAAAGGGTGTGGAGCAGGATTGTGGTTTGGTTGTTTGCTTGAGCCCGTTTGACAGATTTGGAATGTGATTTCTCATCATTGATCTGGATTGAAGAATCTGGAGTTCTAAAATACAAGCTGCCAATTACAAAATTTCTTTTTTTTCTCCTTTAGCTGTACTAAATAAATTAAGAACATCTCTATTTCATCCTTATGCTTCATGAGTCTTTTAAACACAAAATGATGATGCTCAAGATTTACTCATAGATTTTAAGGATAAGCCTCTCCTGATTCAATGTTATATGCTTCCATGTTAATAAGTCTGCCAGTTGCCCACCTTCTTCTTTTAAGATACTTTGCTGTCCTTTGGGGCATGTGTCATGAAGACTCTCCAAATGAGAAATTTTTCCTCCGGGAAGGTGGATGGCATATGGAGACATCATTGCCTTTGTAACATTAAAACCAACTCCCTTCCATTTTATAAATATTCCCTTAGTTGTTCTTGACACTACTTTAGAAGGATTTTGTCACTCAGTGGCTGGCTCGGTCATCTAGCCATAACTATGATTATGCATGGCGCCAGCCTTAAAGGGCAACAGTTGAAGTAAACCAAAATATATTTTAGTATTTTAATTCAGTATATTTTGGGTGTTTTTATCCGTCCAGAGCTGAGGTGGATTTATGCACAAGCTAAGTAAGCTACAGTTGAGGGCCTCAGATAATGAGGGACTTTTAAATAAAATAAATAAAATTTACTAATTTTCCATTTTTAAGAATGCTATGGGAACTCTTACACAGCTTTGGGTATCAGTGTGTCTTAGCCTGGTCATGATCGTGAACCTCTTGGGGTGGAATGAGTTTGACATTTAAATAAATTAGTGACTAACAAAAAAACACAATGAATAGTTGATAAAATGCCCATTTCATAGGACTGGGCAAGGCTTTTCATACCTTGACAAAAATAATTGGTGTTTTTCTTGTGTTCCAGAATTCTGTATTGCGTAAACGAGCTGATGGATGAAGATGAGAAGGACAGGGCAAAGAGGTATGGATTGAAGCTTACCCTAAGATAAATGCAGCAAGTAGCCACCAATCTTTCCATTTGTAAAAGTGTTAATAACTGTTAATGTGCCTCTTCAGGTAACACTGGCCAGACAACCTTTGGTGTAAGTGAGAGCAAGTTGGGTGGCATGCAATGCATTCATTTGCATCATGCATGACAAGAGTGACTGGGGATGACACTATCGGATTATTGTTAGTCAAAATGTTGTGACCTTTTAGATACTTGGAATGAATGCCTGGTGTGTGTGGATTTACCTTTTATCTTTCTCTAGTACTGTGTGATGCATGACAGTGCTCTTTTTTCCATTGTGACAGATAATCTCAAAAGGCTTTTTTTGGTCTAAGAACATAAGAACTTAGACTCAAGAAGCTGCCTTATACTGAGCCAAGCCTCTGGTCTATCAAAGTTAATATTGTCTATTCTGAATGGTAGCAGCTCTCCAGGGTCACAGTTTTCCTGGGACCAGCTCTTTCTCAGGAAGCCAATAAGCTGGTCTTGAAGGCAGAGCCCATTCCTGTTATTTGTCAGCCAGCAACTGCTTTCGATATACTGCCTGTGGACAGGGAGATCTTATTTAGTATTATGGCTAAATGATCGTAAAAGACTGATGATGTTTATATGCACCCTTTGTTGTTTTTAAAATAGTTTTGTGTTTCAATTGACTTAGGGCATCGCGCAACAAGTCAGAGAAGAAGAGAAGAGACCAATTCAATGTCCTCATCAAGGAGCTATGCACCATGTTGCAAGGCCATGGCCATCCTCTCAAGATGGACAAATCCACCATACTGCAGAGGACCATCGACTTCCTACAGAAACAAAAAGGTACTTTAATTGCAGGCACCCCTTACCACCACGTGTGTGCTTCTCTTCATGGAGAGGCTGTTTATTTTTAAATTTACATTACATTTTAAAATGTGCCTTGCCTTGCAACATGGTGGTGGTGGAAGCTGTCTGCGTCTTTAAAATGGGGATGGTGAAGGGAATGCACATCCGTCCAGCAAAAAATAGTTTTTTAAATGCGGAAAACCTCTTCAAATGGCAAGATACTGGTGCAAGGGTAGGAATAACTATTACTTTTCAAATAGATACATTAAAAAGGCTACACAATTGCTCATAAGGTAGTATGATTTCACATTTATCCCCTGTGTGTGTATAAAGTGCTGTCAAGTTGCAGCCAATTTATGGCAATCCCGTAGGGTTTTCAAGGCAAGTGAAAGTGAGTAAGCAGAGGTGGTTTGCCATTGCCTTCCTTTGCAAAATCTTCCTTGATTGGTCTCCCATCCAAATACCAACCCTGCTTAGCAATCAAGATCTGACAAGATTGAGTTATGCTATACCATTCCACATCCACATTTATCCCTTACAGGATTTTTTTAAAGATTCCTTTAATAACAGTTGAAAAGTTTGAAGGGAGAAGAAGATTGTCTCAGCCTTAATAATGTTATATGCTACAACGTTACTTGGGCTGGGAACCATGAACATCAGTTATATACACATTTGTGTGGTGCACGCTAATCTATTCACACTACTGTACACAGTGCTTTGTGTATTCCAACATACTTTCAAAATGTGCATCCTCGTCCACATGTAACTAGTAGAATGTTAGCACTGCATTTGCATATGATTAGAACTGGTTCATAGCTGTGGGCTTTATCTACAATCCTCCTGCTTGTTTGGGTGATAATTACATCCCAAAGATTATCTCTAGTTACTGCTTAGGGGCAGATTCTTAACTACCTATAGACAGAACTTAGCAGTTTTCTCCTGGAACAGCACCCAAAGATCAGATATACTGTGGTTTTGTCTTTTGGAACCCATATCAATTCCTGATGTATTGAAGATTAAACAAAGTCAAGGTACTTTGCATGCTCCCCACTTCTCTGTGCACTAAGAAGTTACAGGAGCAATGCTGCCTTTGAAGGAAAGAACATTGGCAATTTATGGGATTTTGTAGTAGCTTTATTTACAGATATAGAAGTAGTACACAGGCAGGAGGTAAAGAAGGGCTCTAATATTGCAGCAGATCTGCTATCACATCAGACCCCAGAGAAAGGGAGAGAGATTCTGTACCCCCAAAGCTGTGTCTGTCTTGTTAAATTCAGATGTTGTGATAAACCAGAGTTTATAAGCTTGATCAAACTCCTTTAGTGTGATGTTTGAATGCAGGCTACACAACAAACTGTGATTTATTGGTGGGTGCTGGGATTCTAAACCACAGGTTACAGAGAGAGAAGCACAGACCAGCAGAAAGTCTTGGTGCATCAGCTTCATTTGGGTGTTTGATTGTGCTTTCTAAGGACTCCAGCTCCCTCCATGTGCCCCGCCCCCTCTAGTGATGACTGACCAAACTGGAATGTCCAAGGGGAAATGTAAAAGGCAGTGCAATGGCAGGAGAGAAAGGCAATCTGTTTTGTTTCTGAGTACAGTTTGGGGAAATGGCTGGACGGTGAAGGGATGAGGAAGGGTGGCTAAAGCTAGGTGAAAGAGAAGAATGTAAGTTGCCCTGAGCTGGCTACAGCTGGGCGGGTGGGATAGAAATCCTAAATAAATAAATAGGGAATAAGAGCTGTGAAAGAGTCAAAAATTCAGTAACAGCTAAGACAGGGAGGGAAGACTGATGATCCTTAGACAAGAGTAAGGAAGAATAGGCTTGGCTTCTCCTAGGCTTCTCCTCCTTCACCATTCCCCTTCTGCTTATTGCTGCTAACTAATAATAAGCAGGCTTCTGAGGGGGGTGACGGATGTTTGCCTAGTGCTGGCCGGCTAGCCAAACCAACAGTGGCATGAGTGGTTCCAACTCTGCCCGTGGGAGAGGAACGAATGGAGGAGGTGGAGGCCATGGCACTTTTGGCCCCTGACCTGACCTTGCTGAACCAAGCCGGGCCAGGAAGTTTCCCCACCAGGAAAGGGCAACTGACCTGCCTGTGTGGCACCAGGATGCCTGCATGCTGGTCACCGGGGGGGAGTGGTGGGCTTCCCTTCTCTGAGGGAAACATCCTTCCCCAAAGTGGCGTGAAAGAAGCGGGCCTCATGAGGAGGGAGGGCCTGTGCTGTGGTGGCATGGCTGCCAAGTGAGAAAGAGACAGAGAGAGGGAAGAGCCATGGTGCGCAGCCAGTCAGGACTGATTAAGGGCTTGGGGGGGGCCTCCAACCCTCCTCTCCGCAGGGAGAACCACTCCAGGCCTCCTTGCTGGTTTTTTCTCCCTCAGTCTTGGCTTTGGGACTTCCAGGTGGGCACATGTATGCTCACCTCACCGCCGATACTGACCCCACTGGAGCAGGCAGCACTCAGCCAATCCCAGGCACCAGACATCCCCCTTGGAAGCCCGTCTGCCTCCAGCCCATCCCCTCTGCTTCTCCCTTGTCCTTGCAAGGCTCCAGCTTGGCCCGCGGCTTGCTAGGAAGTGCGGGGGGGGGATGAATACAAAAAGGCACCACTGTTTGGTGCGGGACATGGAAAATTTGGGAGGGGGTGTTGCCCTCGTGACCTCATGGCTACAGGATTCGCTGGAAAAGAGGAAGATAGCTTATGTAACTGGGATTTACAAACAAACTATGGTCAGTTACGTACATTTGGTATCCTAACTTGGGTTCATGCAACAAACTGGTTTAAACAAATCACATTTTGTTTGAATGCACCATCTGTCTTCAAAACACAAACCTGCTGTTTCTCTCGCTCTTTGTCTCTTTCATGCATACCCACACATATACATGTACACAGCTGCCTTCCCTCAGCTGGGAGGTGCCATCTTCTCCAGGTTTTCCTATGTAGTTAGGGGAGCTATCAGGACAACCTCTTAACAGTTAGTACCTATTGAGAAACATTAACATTCTTGAACCACGGGGCCCGACTCCCAGCAGCAATTTAGGCCAAGCCAATTTCCAGCCATCAAACACACAACAGTGTTATCTGACTAGTTTTTTTGTTGTTCCTTTCAGAAATCACAGCACAGACAGAGGCCTGTGAGATTAGACAAGACTGGAAGCCTTCGTTTCTTAGCAATGAGGAGTTCACCCAGTTGATGTTAGAGGTAAGATGAAATGAAAATCATACAGTGTAGGAGCAGAGGGATAACAACCAAAGATGTTCCGTGCTTTTTTATTTTGCCACCTGATCATTCTGCCCACTGCTTTCTGACAGCTGTTCAAAAGCCCCATCTTGTTTAATATACAATGTCATCTGCCAGCAGCTTTATACTTGTGACAGCCTAGCTTCTATTTCATTGTTCAGTCATGCTGATGAAAGGGGGCAAAACTTAATGTCAGAGAGTTAGGCAGCTCAAAGCCTGGCTGAAGATGGAGGATAAGATTTGAAATGCCATTCCTTCTCCTCAGAACCTCACTGGATCTTGTTATTATGGCAATACAAGAAGCAGGGGCCCGCAATACTGGTGGGGGGGGGAGAATTCCCCACAGCTCCTGGCCTGCAGAAGCAGCAGGAGCTCTGTATGGAGGAGGAGGAGGAAGTGGTGGCCACAGGTGAGCCCAGCAGGTGGGGCCACCCGGCCTGCCAAGGCTCCCCCCGACAGTACCAATGGCAGCGCGCCCTGCACAGCTCCCAGCCACCTGGCCTTCCAAGGCTTCCCCACCCGACAGCGACAATGGCAGCAAGCCCTGCGCGGCTCCCAGCTTCCTGTCCTGCTGAGGCTTCTTACCCCCCACAGCAGCAACAGCGGCAAACCCTGCACGGCTCCCAATGGGTTCTCTGCACATGCGCAGGGAACACTCTTTTGGGGGGATTTAATTATCCCCTGTATAAGCTTTTTCAACATTTTAGATTTTTCTGCACACCTGAGGAGTGTCTCAAGTTTGTAGGGAAATCTGTATACCCTCCATGTGCTCCCGATGTGCGGATTTAGATATTTGCATGGAGAGGGGACCCTTGGCAATTAGATGTATAGATATAAATGCTCACACTGCACCTTTTCTGCTGTTATAAGTATGATCATGAATTCCCAGCATTTGGGCATTGTGTGAGAAATGGGAGCCTGTACACTCAGAATTCCAGATTAGAAGTGTTTGGATATTCACTTTTAAAATCCAATCCATTGGAAAGAGATAGGATAGATCTTACTTTGTAAGCACAGTTAGCAGGGGGCAAAATCATGCACATTTTTAATACCAAAGTACAATGTTCCCAGTTTAGCTGCTTTGTTTTGTTTTTAGCCATAAAATAAATTGCACTACATGTTCAAAGCAAGATTTCCCATCATTTGCATACAGTCTCCTGTTCCTGTTTTCACTACTGTTGTCTAAGGGTGTGCACTGGTCCACGGTTGCAGTATCTCCATTATTTCCTTCTCATGGAGATGAGGTGACTCACCTTCTTTGGCAAAATCTGTGTTTTCCTGCGACTGCCTCTTGCTGAACAAGTCAATCTTTTGCAGTTAATCAAAACAGGCTCCTGCTTGAGAAGAGACAACTTTTAACAGACCTCACTTCCAGGGGATACGTTAATGCTCAATAAATAATCATGGAACTGCTGCATGGAGATCATTCTGGTCCTTTGTTTTACTGTTCTTTTAATAATCTCCTTTCCAGATGAAAGGCAGAATATATGAGTGAATAGGAAAAAAATGGGGCCTAGGAAGGAATGCTAGATGCCACCCCCACACTGCTCATTTTGGCTTACTGCTGAATGTATTACAGTGCCAAAAAACAATGCAGTAAACATATGAAGGAACTGAATCAGATCATTGCTCTGTCTAGACCACTGTAGTCTCATTTGTCTGGCAGTGGCCTTCCCAAGCTTCTGACTTTTCCAGCTCTTCTGATTGGACATTTGAAGGACTGAAGCTGAAACTTTCAGCTTGCAAAGTGTGTGGCCCACTACTGGGCTACAGCCACCCCTTCCCAGATCATCTTGAGAAGGCATTTCTGTGCAGTGGAGCTTCAGTGGCAGCTATCAGTAAAGACCAGATATGTGGTCTAGGGGAAACAGGGAGGAAAAGCATTCACTTAGGGTAACGCAACTTTGGCAGATGATTGGGCAGACTTTTTGTTATTATTAATAATATCAGTGTTATAGGCAAAGACTGTGGTCAGACTGGCAGGTTGGCGCAGTTTGGGCACACCACTAATTACTCCAGCGCATTTTGTGACGGAGATTTTCAGTCAGACTCCCACCCTGATCCGGCCTCACTGTGTGCTTCTTCTGTGGTTGACCATTCAGATTAGTGCATATGCGCACATGCTTTACCATTTTAAAATACTACAAAATACTACAAAACCAGAACTAAAGGTTCACACTTCCAAGCTGGTTTGAGTATACACTGAGGGCGTTCAGACATTTGGAAATGTGAGATCAATGCGGGGAGATTTGTAAGCACCTGATTGTCTCTGGTGGCTATTTATTCTTGCCATACAATGGGGTGGGTATGACTGGGTAATGCCTGCCAGATATGGATGTGTGAATGAGTCCATTTAATCTGTTAGGGTAACACAACTATATCGAGCCAAATTGCCCATCTGACCGCAGTCAAGGAGAGGCTGGAGGCAAGAAGGAATGGAGAGATACTAATGAAGGTGAAAAGGAACAAAGCCATTGCAAGCATTAGCAAATGAACCATTGTTTGGCACCAAAGAACTCTCAAGTAGTTCTGGAATAAGCTGCTATATTACCATTAGTTTCCAGTCTAAACTCAACATTCTTCTTTTTTGCTTTGGTTCTCGATGACATCTGTATATTGGCCCAAGTGACTCCATCTTTGTTACATGCTGGTGCTTAGCTGTTCTGGGTCCTGAGAGAGGACAGTATTAGCTGCTCTCAAGGGAATTTTCCCACCCTCATGCTTGTTACTTAGTGATTATCTTCAAGGTCTGGGTTGTTTCTTCACCCCACTGGAAGCCAGGTGCTAGATGGCCTGGCTCCTCCAAGTGCCTGGGCTAGCTTAACTAATTATTCTTTGGGCTCACAGACAGCATTTAGGGTACAAAACACCTAGTTCTAGTTATGCTCTTTGTCTTGAGGTTTGGCTAAGCCTCACCATGCAGGTGTGTGTGTCTCGAGGTCAGGTGACTGAAGCTTAGCCCTGAATCTCCTTTAATAACTCTGATGCATTACTAAAGCTCTCCTTGTATGTAAACCCGGATCTCTTGTGTCACTTCTTTGGGAATTTATGAGAACCTATGGATCCCTTGGTCAGGGTCCATAACAATCTGGCACAGAAGAAGCCCTGTTGCTGGAAATTTACAGAACTATACAGAATTACTCCAATCTAAGCCCATGGAAGTCAGTGAGCATTATCTGGAGAAAATCTCCATAGGTTCACACTGTCAGTTATCTTAAAGCAATCTGGATTTCTATTTTGTGTCTTCCCATTAGACTATTACTCTATTAGCCTGTGTAAATATAATACTACTTAAATTGTAAAGGTATATACAATTTATTCAAAGATATCTTTATATCTCATTATTCAAATTATTATTTTTAAAAAATTCTCAAGCACTTTCCATAAATTGAGGAAAAAAAGCCAACCAAATATGCTTGGTAATAATCCTAAAACTGCAACCCTGTGCACGCATTCTCTTAGAAAAAAGCCCCAGTGAACTCAGTGGGACTTACTTCTAAGTAAAGATGTATATGATGGTGCCATGTAGCTGCAGTCCTGAAAATGTGAAAGTTTTGCTTTGGTACCACTAATATAAATGGGATTACTTCTGATATAAGTGGGTTTCGGATCTGGATGAAAGTAACTTTCTCCCCTCTAAATATTCCTTTTTCTCCCCTGTAGGCATTAGATGGGTTTCTGATTGCACTAACCACTGATGGGATTATTATTTATGTATCTGATAGTGTCTCTTCACTTCTTGGGCATTTACCGGTAAGTTCTAGTCAATATGTTTTAAAAATCTCTTTATTCTTAAGAGTATCCAAATCAAAACCTGAGTTCAGATACAAAGGTCTGTTTCTGTATGCAAAAAGTTGCTTGTATTCAAGAAAGGGTTGTTTCAAACCTTGCAGGAGAGTATGAGAAAAGTGAATCTATGCCCACAGATTCTCATCTGCTTGCAGAAGCATGAGAACTGCTAGATGACCTTTGTTTTACAGTACTACATGAACTCTTACACAAGGGTTGGCAGAACTGTGCTAGCAGCTATTTTCTTCTGCTCACCATGCTTTTGGTCCAATCCCATATTAATTTATATCCCATGTCTTTGCCAATCCTGGGTCTCAAGGCAGCTTATAAAACACAAGATTTTGTATATAGTTATTAAAACATGTATGTAATTTTTGTCCGGAATCAACTGCTGATAGTATCTTCAAATTAGCAAGGAGACAAAAAGGACAAACTCAAAATGCCTGGGTAAATAAATAAATAAATAAAATTTCCCCAGTTGCTGGAAATAAACTCAGTTCCAGATGGAGGGTTGAAGAGCCGGCATCCCATAGTTTGGGTCCCACCACCAGAGAGGCCTTTTCTCTTGCTACTCTGTCTCACTTCTGATATTGGATGAAGAGAACTTAACAGAAGTTCTTCAAATAGGTTTTCACAGAACTATTGTTCCCCGTGAGCAGACACTATCTCCCCATGTTTGTTTGTTTGTTTGATTGATACTCCTCCCTCCCCACCGGAGCAGGCTCAGGGAAGCACCTGTGAGACCTATTTAGCCAAAGAACGTTACAGGGAGAAAATGTGTTTACCAGAAGCAACAGTGGCTGTGCCTTCAAGTTTCTGGAAAAGCTGTCGTCTGCATCTTGAGGCAGTGATATGCTGAAATCTGTTTATTTATACAGAACTGCTGTGGTTGGAGGTGGTTGCTTTAAGGAGATGCCCCCCCCCCCATGCAGGTCTGCAGTGAGCTACATGCTACTGCACTTAACAGGTTTGAGGGGGGCCGCAATCTAAATTCAGTCCAGGCATCCCCTTTGTTCCATCCTGGCTTAAAGGAGCCAGTGCTGTGAGAAGAAGGAGAAAAACATACCACAAAGTCGCAACTGATTCATGGCGACTCCATCTGGGGCTTCTTAAATAATCACTGGATTTTGGCTGGGATCACATATTAGGAATCTAGTGCATTAAATCTCAGTAGTTAGAGCTCTGCTGGATGCTCTGCTCCATGTGGGCGTATGTGTGTTGTTTCTCTCACCCGTGTGTATAGAAGATGTTTCTCTAATTAAATTGTGCTCTCATACAGGCTCTTTTCCCCAGAGTAATGCAGATGGTTCAACAGGCTTTTGTGGATGTGCACAAATATCTTGTTTCTAAGGCTGCCTTTTAAACTTGCCACATTTTAATTTTGTGACAAGAAAGCAGCAAACAGCCCACAATCTTTCCAGTAATGAAAATCAAGCCACATTCCACTTTGGCCTCCATATAGTACTCCCATTCCTCAAAACAGCTTTCCCTCTCTGATTCTAGAATTGCAGTGAATGTGTAACGTCAAAAAAGCAACCAGTGCATTCTATCCTGCATATGATTTCGTTCCTTCTCCACTTCCACAGTTATTTTGCTTAATTCTGCTGTGGCAAAGCACTCTAATTCAGTGATGCCCAGCAAGGTGCTAAAAAGTGCCATGGAACCCACCAGCAATGCTCCCTCTAAGTTATGGAGTCTTGCGAGCAAAAATTCTACTTCGTGAGTTGCTGGCACTGAAGTTGTGAGCCAGCAATTTGGCTACTGTGTGAATTAGTTTGCTCTGGAGCCCTCCTTCCTGAGCTAAAGACAGAAATGTCTGAGCCGGAGGCTAAAAAATTGAGCTAGCTCACACTAACTCAGCTTAGAGGGAACACTGCCCACCAGTGTGTTTCCTGGCACCCATTTCCTTTTTCCTCAGAGCATCTCTTCCCCAGAGCAAAGAGCCAGTCTTGGCTTTTCTCTGACTCTTTGATACAAGAGATGCTCCAGAAGAGCCCATTTGAAAATTACTTACTTCATCATAGGAGGATGCTTGGAGTGGAATATTCCAACTTTTGTGATTGGCCCCTACCCCGTGGCAAGCATTTTGTGGTGGCACTTGTTGCCTGCTCCCAGAATTTAAGAAGTGTGTATTAGCTCAACAGTGTTGGGGACCCAGGTCTAGTTGTGTTGATCTGGGAGACATGAGTTCAAATTGTTTCTCTTCCATGACCTTGCTGGGCATTCTTGGACAAGTTAATGCTTCTCATATTAAGGCCGTGGTCACACAGTTGATTTGATCGGGATTCACCACTGTTCCCTCTCGCATGTAAATTCGGTGATCAGACAGGCCAATCCGCCTCCTGCCCTGAAGCGGGCTCACTTGCGCAATGCTCCGGGTTCTGTCTTGTGTTTTCCTACACCCGGAAAAATGAGAACTTTCCCGGTGTTTCAGCTGTGATTCCGCACTTTCCCCTATCTGGACCGCCATCTCGCAGTGACTGCAATTTGGTCCTTCCCCCCTGGCGACCACTATTATGCGCATGCACAGTTATGCACATGGTAACCCTTGTGCATGTGCAAATGTATCTTTTTTTAAAAAAAAATTCCTGCACCGCCACTTGGACAGTTTTCATCCGCTAAAAAAAGTCATGGATATGCCGAAGAGAAGCATTGTGGAGAAGCATTCAGTCACATGAGCCCTCTGTGTGCAGTCTGTAGGTACACAAGCGTTATTAACTGCACTTTAGGGAGCATTGGGTCTGAGTTGTAGTTATTCTCTGGAAGGTTATTTGAATACTTCGAGGAATCATGGCCTTAAATTGTTCACCTGTAAGGTGTTTGTTTAATTAAAGTATTTCTATGCCACCTTTTGACTCAACGTTTGTCATTAAGGTGACAAACATTAAAACATGTCAAACTTGAAAACATCATACAAATATATAACAAACATTTAAAATACTTAAAGTCAATATACAATAGTGATCTACATCATGGAGCTTTGTGAGGAAGAGGGAAAGAAGGAAAGCAAAGCGTCTTGTACTCCATGATGCGCTCTTTCCCCATGTTGCTTGTATTTATGTGTTAAGTGCTGTCAAGTCACTTCCGACTTACAGCAACCCTATGAATTAATGATCTCCAAAATGTCCTATCATCAGTAGTCTTGCTCAGGTCCTGCAAACTGAGGACTGTGATTCCCTTGATTGAGTCAGTCCATCCCATGTTTGGTCTTCTCTTTTCCTTCTGCCTTCAACTTTTCCCAGCATTATTGTCTTTTCCACTGACTTTTGTCTGCTCATAATGTGACCAAAGTACCCTGGCCTCAGTTTAGTCATTTTAGCTTCTCTAGGGAGAGTTCATACATAAGCATTAATGGTCACTGGAATTGCACCAAAATGTGCTCTAAAAATGATAAATAATAACCTTGTCTCTTATAAATGCTTTCTCTTTTTAAAAGACTCCTTGCCTATCTTGTGGCCAGCTTAGAAGTATGCATGTCCAGTCATTTCAAGGCACTGTCAAGCCATGTCTTATGTGTATAAATGGTCCATCACCTCACCTTGAAGACTCTGAATGGTTGCCAGTTCAGTCCCAGTGTTTTAGAGCAGAGATAATTTTGCACATTTATCTGGGGTCCTTTAAGCACTGAGCAGCTTAGCAATGAGAGGCCAAGTGATATATACATGCATGTTGTGTACCATCCATTCTGCATATTGTGATAGTTTTAATTTTCTACTCTTGAACATGACAAAGCATTCTTTTGCCTCAGTCAGATTTGGTGGACCAAAATATATTAAACTTCCTGCCTGAGTGTGAACAGAGTGATGTGTACAAGCTGCTTTCCCCACACATGCTTGTAACAAACCCTGTGGCAGCAGATTTCCTAAACAGTAAGTATTGGTTTGCTTGTTATAGCTTTGCTGGGAAAGAGGAGCTACAAACAGGCAAAAATATGACTCTGCTCCATGGATAAGCAGTGGGCAGAGCAATCCTGTGTTGGGCCTGCACTACGGCGGCCAGTTGTGGTGCAGTTGCGACATCTCCAGTTGCCTACCTGAGGGAATAGGCACATGTTCGCTGAATGGGGAAAAAGGTGCCCCAACAGTGTTGCCGGGTGCTACCCCAGTGGTGTCCATGCCGATCCCACCACAGTGTTCTGTTCCAGCATTGTTGCAAGCTGACGTGATGGACAGGGCAGGCAGGACCAGTGGGAGCCATGAGAACAGGAGGCTGAGCAAAGCATTCGTTACTGGCAGGGAGCAGAGGGGGATAGGACACAGGAGGGATGCTCCTCCTCTGCCACATACCCCTCCTCCAAAGCAACCAGCTCCTGTCACAAACCTGGCCAACTGTCAGTGGGAAGGGCGGCACCTCATGGTGGTGCTCTGCATACAGGGCGTACAGGGACCCAGAGGACAACAGACAAGGGCATGGATATTAGGGTGCCCTGTGCTCACTGCCAGCTGCAGTGGCCAGACGGGCACCCATGCTGTTGAGGGTGTTCCCATGCCAACCTGTGTGCCACCTCCCCTGGAAGCACAGCAGGAGGAGGGGCGGGGGGGCCCTGAGGAACCAGAGAGACTCTTAGAGGTTCCCCAGCAGCCTCTCAATGCACCTGTGTCCCTCACCGGCTTCCCTTACTATGACAAGAAGCTCTTCCAGGTACCCAGCAGTTGCTGTTACAGATGCTGCCAACCCCTCCATCTGTTGCAGCCCCGGAAAAGGCTTCCTATCACTCATGATGGCTCTTCAGCTGCTCATGCAAAACTGGTGCCCACATGGAGGAAAGGGCGGGTGGGATGGGCTGTACCAGATGAGGCCCTGTGCCCAGGGGCCAGAATCCCCCCCTCCTTTGGGGCACCAGCAGCCACATCCCCTCTCCTCAGGTGACCAGGTACAGGGCTCAGCTGGGACTAGGGTGGTGTCCCCATGGCTTATATGCTGCAGCCCTTGGAGCCTCTGGCCTCTGCAGGGAGTGTGTCGACAGCGCTAGAATGGGTCCGTGCAGCACTGGGTCCCTCAGTTACCCGTTCTGTTTTTCACAATGGTTTGGTACCTTGAAAAAAGGAAGGGACATCAGTGTCTGCAGAGCTAGGAATTTCCACCATTTGAGATGGTTTAGGCATGTGCCAGTTGGTCGCATGAGTGGCCATTTGGTCAAGCTGCAATTTCTGCAAATACGGGGTGGGGGGGGTGTTTGTCATGGAAGGAACTGCACATCCGCATGGATGGCCGATCCCTCTACGGTGCAGGCCCCATGCACCCACCTCACAAAGTGTGGGCACTCCTAGCTTTACGTGCACTGGGCCCCAGGATGGTTGTGGGTGGATGGGGCCCATCTTGGCACACATAGCAATGGCGTTTACCTTCGTGGTAGCTGTGCTGCAGGAGGGCTATCAGGAAGGCTGATGCACATATCGACCGTGGCTCCCTTTGGTTTTGTCCTCAGTGGTTAAGGTTGCCCAACAGTTGCTGCTATGTGCCACCTGAGCCCCTCATTTGCATATCCAGGGAAGCACCTTGTCAACCGTGTCAGGGCATTCTGCACCTGCAAGGGAAGGGTCTGCCCGTTATGTGGGATCACTCTGCACTTAGGTTGGTGGGGCTCCTCATCCACCGCAGTGTCTTGTGCAGGGGGAGTGCTGCCAACTGGTGGAGCACACAGCCTAGTGCGCTCATGCCACCTTCACTCCCCTCCCATGGCAGCTGCCTCGGGTGACCCCTGACACACCTATCTACCTGGTGTGCAGGGTCCATGTTCATTTAGGGGACCACTGCTGCCCCCCACCCCAGCTGCCGGGTTCAAGAGTGGGAGATGTTATGTCCGGTGTAGCTTGTTGCCACTATTGTTGGCCAAGGGGGCAATAGGGATTGGGGAAGGGGTGCCTTACTTACCTTTTCATGTGTGGCTGCCCCTTGGGATCCTGGTGAATATGCTGGTGTACCTGTGGGGGCTGAAATCTGGGTGAGGTCAGCCACAGAGTCTGGACTTTTTTTTCTCTTAGTGGTGTATTCCCTGTAACTGCTTGCCCAGCGGTGCTAGGTGCCCTGTCTGTGTTTTGCCCGCCACTGAAGTGCATGTGCACTAGCTCTAAGTCTGCACAGCAGGGAACTATCAGACAGCATTCTGTGCCATGTGGCCTACCTCTGGAGTTGTGATGCGACTTCCTGGAACCATTTGTAGGGTGGGACAGGCCATGATTGGATGCTGGGGGTGGGCGGAACCAGCATGGGGGATGTGCTGATTGGGTGTACACTTGGTTGGTATCCTGAGCTGCTTGGGTTCCTGTTGGTGTGGCTGCACTTGTGGCGGGGGGGGGGCTGAATTAGAAGTTGCCATGACTGACTAACTGGCACCATGCCCCTGGCACACCCGCATTTACACTGGCACAGGGGTTCATGCTGTCAATCTGCTGGTGTGCGGCTGCAATGCACAGTGCAGCACCACTCATACCCTGCATTGGCATAAATGCCCCTTACACCAGTATAAATCAAGTTAAGCCAGCACAGGGGTCAATCAGCTCCATATTCCAATCCCCCCCCCAAGAATTCCTCTATTAATTACTTTGTACATGGAGATTATCAATGATAATAAAAAGTTTGACTTGTCCAGAGAAAATGAGTGTTTTTAAGAGGGGCTCTAGTATTGTTTTTTGTGATTATCTTTATATGGGTGGGCGGTATCTGAAGCTTTCTGAAGGGATGAGATGGAAAGCCAAGTGACTGATATTTAACATGTCTGAACAAATCTCTTCTCTTTTCAGCTGAAAAACAGATAGAATTTTGTTGTCATTTAGCCCGAGGAAACTTAGATCCAAATGAACCCATCACATATGAACATGTGAAATTTGTAGTAGAATTCAAATATTTTACTCATGGTAAGGCATTGCATATTTCTTTCTCTCTGTCTGTTTTTCTCATACACTCAAAAGTTTTAAAAACACTAGGCCTGATATAGAAGAAGAAGAGGCATGAGCTCTAAAAATCATCTGGAAATGGATATCCCTTATTGGCCAGTCTCCAAGTCCCTTTTCCTACCTTGCCGTAGAAACAGGAAAATAGGGAGCATGAGCCATTAACACTTCCTTTTTTTGCAGAATATGACATGGCCCACAGATCATAGCCTGTTGCGGACCTTGTTTAAATCTAAAACAACATTTTATGGAAATGAAGCTACTGGCCTAACTAAGCCTTTCCTGTGGTTGGATGTAGTTTTTCCAGACACTTGAAAGTGCCATCATTGGCTGAAGTACACTTCTAAATTCTTGGCTTTTGATCAAACAAGTTCTTTAAGATTTTATAGTGCTTTGGAAACCTCTGCAGTCTGTTTGACTAGGAAGCTAGAACAGAAGAAATGAATGTTTGCCATGAGCAAGAAGGGCCATCTTCAGATCTCTGAAAAACTGCTGTCTGTGGATGTATTCCCAGAAACGTGGGAGTGTTTCTGCAATGCATTGATGACCCATTTCTGTAATACTGGCAGGTGAATGATGATGTAATGATATGCATAGGGTGGGGCTGTGGCTCCGTGACAGCATCTGCTTTGCACTCCGAAGGTTCTGGGTTCAGTCCATGACATCAGTAACTGCAGTTGTGACTATCAAGTAGTACTGACAGGTGAATTCTGGCATCATGGTATTCACATGAACTGGCAGTTGTCACTGATCAGCTTGTCTGAAGCCCTTAGGCAGCTACGCCAGCCAAACCTGAGACGTGAAGATTGGTTTTCTCTTAAAATGAATGTGTAATTTCCTTTAAGGAAATTAGAATGCTAGGACCATGATTTTTAAATAGTTATTACACGATACCCTAATTGTTAGTCCTTAGAGGGGAGCTTAAAGTGAGAGATACAGAACATGCAGAAAGGCTTCCATTATCAAGGCTTTCACCCAGTTAATTTGTTACATGAAAATAGACTGTATGAATCTATTATTTGCATACTCTGGAGTATCACTTTATTGACCCATCTGTTTTTAAAGTAGTTTAGGGAGGTGTGCATACTTCTCACCTTCCCCATTTTTTCTTCTGTGAGGAGGATTAGGCTTGAAAGCCTGTGACCAAGCCAAGGTCATGCAGTGAGCATCATGACCAAGTAGGAATCTGAACCTGGAATTTCTCAAGGGCCCAGACCACACATTGTATAGTCCCTGTATTATGTCTAGGTCTGCCACAAGGACTTTATATCAGACGTGTGTCACGAGTTCTCCATTGGGAACTCAATTTCCTTGTGCACAGGGGCCTGATTTGAATTAGGACTATGGTATATGCTACAGAAGGGATATAAGCTTTTCCCCCTGCTCTGTTGTCCTGCCCTGAAACAGCCCCTTTGGAGAAACCAGAGAGTCAGTGTGGTGTAGTGGTTAGAGTGTTAGATTAGGATCTGGGAGACCCAAGTTTGAATCCCCACTTTGTCATGGAAGCTTGTTGGGTGACCTTGGGCCAATCACATTCTCAGCCTCATGGCCGGCCCCAGGTGTCTGGGTGCCCTAGGCAGGACAGCCTGGGGCGCCCACCCCACCGGGGATGCCAACCTCCTGGTGGGGCCTGGAGATGGCCCAGTGCCATTGGAGATGGCCCAGCGCCTGGAGATGGCCCAGCGCCGGGGAAGGGGTGGGGTTAGAACCCTCGCCCCTTCCCTCTCAGCGGCGGCGCCGGCTCTCCTGGGCGCCTCACAGCTGCGAAGCGCCCAGGAGAGTGGGGGAAGGGGCAGGCTTAGAACGCCCGCCTCTTCCCTCCCAGCGGTGGTGCGGCTCTCTTGGGCGCCTTGCAGCTGTGAGGCGTCCAGGAGAGCTGGGGGAAGGGGCGGGCTTAGAACGCCCGCCCCTTCCCTCCCAGTGGCGGCGCCGGGCGGGTAGGGTGGCTTTTCATGGGGGGGCGGGGGGCATTTTGGCGCCCCTGCAGGGCCAGCACCCTAGGCAAGTGCCTAGCTCGCCTAGTGGGCGAGCCGGCCCTGCTCAGCTTAACTTCCCAGGGCCTTTGTAAAGATAAAATGGAAGACAGGAGAACGATGTAAGTTGCTTTGGGTCCCCATTGGGAAGAACGGTGGGGTACAAATGTAGTAAACAAGTTAAATACATAATGAAACCTATGTGTACCTAATTTTTTTTGGATTAAGCTCTGTTGATATAGGAATATACAGAATTCGGAGTTCCATAGAACTCTTCAGGAAGACACAGGTTGCTTCACATTCTATCAATAGCTGAAATTTCTGGTGTTTTTTTTTAAACTTATTGATTGTCATGAAGTTTCTTGAAGGAGGGAAATAATACTTTCCTTTTTGTTTCCTTTTTGTTTCAGTTGGTTTGGCACAGAATAAAATATTCCTTGTGGGGAAGCCACACCATAATTTTTTTTCCCTTTCTCCCACTTTCCTTCTGTTCTCTGCCTGGCAATTACAACAGCACTCAGAGGGGTATTCCTCCGCCTCTTTAATTTTTCATGGCCTGTTTTCACAAGCCCTCCCACTATTAACAATGCAGCATTGACATTTCTGAAATAATCACTCCTACACAGCATTGTTAGGCAGAATTTTTTTAAACAATTGTTCACACAAGCACAGAGAGCCAGCACTGTGCACTGGTTTAAGTGTCTGGCTAGGATCTGGGAGACCCTGGTTAAAATGGAGGGGGGTGGGATGACGGCATAAGCTGCTTTGGGTCCCCATTAGGGTTGCCAGCAACCTGGAGAAAATATGCCCTGCCCCCTTAATGGGATGTTATTTACCAGGTGATGTTATTCACTGCCATGCCATGAAAAACTTCATCTGCCCATTTCCATACATTAAGCCTTTGCTAAAGGAGCTGCGGTGGCTCAAGTGGTTAAGACGCTGAACTGCAGGCTGTGGAAGGTCAGTAGTTCAGCAGTTCAAGACCCGCGAGTGCTGCATGACGGGGTGAGCTCCTGTCTCTAGTTCCAGCTCCTGTCAACCTAGCACCGCAACCCTAGAGTCGGATTTGACTGGCTTTCGAGCAAGGGAACCTTTAAAGGGAAAGGATTTTTTTTTGGAGGGGGGGTGTTGTCTTCAAAGTGGTGGCAACCCTAGTTTCTAGGGATGGGCATGAACTGGGGAAATTGAAAGGGTTCCTATCTAACCAGCCTGTGAACCCAGAAGTGAATGCACATGGGCGGCTGTGTGTGGCGGCACACACATACAGCGCCCCCCCCCCACGTGCTCACTTCCAGGTTCACACACCGCCTACAAAAGTTGGTTAAACCTTTCCATTTCCCTGGTTCGTACCCATCCCTATGAGTCTCCATTGGGAATAAAAGTGGGGTATAAATATCTAAATAAAAATAAATTCTGGCTTGTGGTAACTGACCTTCCAGAAAGGATAGAAAATAACAACTTAAATGGAGATAGATCAAGACAAGTAGCTGTGTTAGTCTGTTTGTAGCAGTAAAAAAGAGCAAGCTTCCAGTAGTGCCTTAAAGACTAACAAAATTTGTGACAGAGTATGAGCTTTCATGAGTCGCTGCTCACTTCTTCAGATACTCTGGCTCTTTTCTACAAACAAAATAGAGGGAATGGTGGTGGTGGTGGTGGGGGGGAAATGTTTTCCTTGAAGCATAATGACTGTGATATTGCTTTGCGAATGCTTCTTTCTTGTGTTCTGCTTTCAGTGCCTACGTCCTCTTATAATGGCTTTGAATCTGCCATTGCACGAGTGTTCCGATCAGCAAATGAAGAGCAGGTCTGCCTGGTAGCCACAGTCCGTCTTGTTACTCCACAGTTCTTAAAGGTATGCAGTCTCTTGGGTCAGTGTAGTATTGCAATACCCAGATGGGTTTTATCCATAGTAGTGGGGCAGAATTGTGCAGTGGGGGCAGGCAGAAGACTATAGCTGCCACTGGGCCTTACATGATCTTCAAATTAATTATAGTAGATTCATTCTCAGGCTATATGACTTTGGAATGAAGATGCATGTTTTGAATGCTCACCCATATAAGAAAAAAGGGGGGGGGGAACCTTTTCCTGAATGTAGAAAGCAAGCAGGAAGACAGCAGGACTAGAGCTGGTTTCCTTGGCATGCTGACTTTCCATAGTCAGAGCTGGCTGATTGATTGTGCTACTTAAAAAAACCCCCAACAACTCATGACCCCCGCCATACCAGCTGTAGTGGTAAAACTGTCTGATTTGTACTATTGTGGGGGGAGGGGGGGGAACTCACATGATTGAATGCTGTTCCCTATGTAAAAAAAGTAAATGTCAGGGAGGAAAATTCAAATAAAGGCTTCTCCCTAACATGCTAGTGTTCTACAAGTAGAATATTTTGTGGGGAAGCAGTCTATTGTGTGACAGTTCCCCCCACTCCCAACATTCAAAAGTGTTATAGGCTGGGCCCAGCTTATGTTTACAAGATGTAAAATCAATCAGGGAGTTGCTGTACTTTCACAGATCACTAAGTCAATCCTCAGCACAGGAAGGACTGGGGAATGTAAGAACGATCAGTACTGAGCAAAGTGGCAGTCAGATAAAGATGAATGCCTGAGTTCTGCTCTGCAAAGGCAGAAGGTTGTCAGATATGTACTTTCAGCATATTTGATCCTTGAAAAGCAGCAAATGCTCTTGTGCTGTTTCCCCTATAAGATCATAGCAGGCTTTTTTTACTACCTGTGATACAGGTGAGAATAATCATATGACTAGATTTGGGGTGGTGCTGCAGGAAAGCCCACATCTTGCCTACTTGATCAGGATTTGCAATCAAATGCCATGTGCTTGGTGGTGCAATCCTGTGCAGAGTTACTTCAGTCTATGCCCATTGATTTCATTGGGATTACACACTGGAGGGACTCTGCATAGGCTTACCTCATAGAACACCACATTCCAGAAGTGTGGGGTGTTGCCATTTGAAATAGAACACTCATACCAGTTAAGTATGACTTTACAAGCCTTTTACCATCAGAATGCTCTCTGGAGGTTTTGTATTGCATTGGTCCACTGGGTTATAATCCTAACACTGTGGCCTTGGCCAGATTGATGCACCCATACCATGAAAATGTATACATCTGAGATGGATGAAGTCAGGAGAAGTTACATCATATTTTCAGAGGCCTGGATGTCCAGTGGCCTTGCTTACCATATGGTCCTATGTGTTTGTCAGAAAATCTATTTGTTTTCCAAGTTAATATCTTTATAAAAAGAAACCCTCAAACTTGCCATCTGTTCCTACAGGAACTTTGTAATGTGGAGGAACCGTGTGAAGAATTCACATCAAGGCACAGTCTGGAATGGAAATTTTTGTTTCTAGACCACAGGTGAGATATGTGTTGTCGTTATATCGTATGGCAGAATTACACACAGGAAGCATGTAATGATATAAAATATGGAACCAAGTTGATACAATAGTTATGCAGACCAATTGGGCCATCCCTCTAAATATGAATATCTAATTTTTCAATCCACTGAATTGCTGCCGGGAAGAGTTCAAAGAGCTCCGTCCCATCTCCCTGGAAAGCATGACACTCACCTTCCTATGCCAGATGGAAAATAGTTTGGTGGGCTGCACCACAGTCACATTCAGGTTCTGGTATTTTGCCTCATTTAAACAACATGTCTGCCCAACTACCAAAGCCTATTACCAATCTTCTGTACTTTATGTGGCAAGTCAAATCCTGTGGGCTGCTTTTTGGTGTTTATTAGGTTATGGATATTGGGTGGAACTGATTGCATCCATGTGCACAACCATTAATTCCTTAGATTGAAATTTTTGATTGCAAGATTTGTGCAGATCTTACTGCTGATTGTCAGAATCTTAGTCTGGATAGGCCCCCGTCAGCCATGTCTTTGTGGATAGGCAACTCTCTGTTTTCAATGATCTTTCTATATCTCATCATTGAGATGTGTGTATTTTTAAGCAACAGGTTTCTGAAAAATCTTGATGTAGAGTTGGAGGCATTTGTGGTGGATAAACTATTCCTCTCCTTGCAAGGACTGGACTAATAAGTAAGCTACAGAGAACCAAAATTCCATGTGGGGTCAACAAATGTTTCATCAAACTCAACATTCTATTTCTATTTGCAACTTCTACTAATCCCCGAGATCAGATAATCAGAGTCAATGTGTTCCTAAGTATGGGGATTATTCTCCTAATTATCACTGCAAGTATTCTAACCATTAATAGACCTATCTTCCATGTATTCATCTCACTGTTGTAGAAAATTGAACAGTGTTCAAAGCTTTCACAGCACCCTATGGCAGTAGGTTGTTCCACTGGTTACCTGCTCATTGTATGAAGGAGTACATCCTTTTAACTTTTTCTGTTCCTTAAATCAAAAGACTCTGAATTCTTGTTATTTTGTGAAAAAGGAAAGGAGGGAGGGAATATTTTCCTCCCTCTTGATTTTCTCTGAAATTTCTGATTCAAGATCTGCTGTGCTTCCCCCTACAACCCTATTGCACATGATGCATGGAGGGGGACACACCCCATTTTTAAAGGCTTTCATCATAAGGGAGATGATCCATCAACAAGTAACTGATCAGTATAGTCTTAGTAATTTTATAGAAAAGGAGCTGATCTACATGTTAGCTTTGCAGCACAGTTGATGGTTCTGAATGTTTGCATGTCATGGGGGTACAATATGGGAGGAATAAATATAGTTTATACCTCCTGTGAGACTTCCCTGGGGTGTGGAATGATACTTGGATGGGGCACCACCAAGGAAGACTTTACAGAGGAAAGTAATGACAAACCACCTCTGCTTAATCACTTGTCTTGAAAACCTGATGGGGCTCCCATAAATTGGTTTCGACTTGACAGCACTTCACACACACACACTCATACTCATGAGACCTCCCTACTCCGTGTTATTGAAGGGCAGGGAGGATTTCAGATTCTGAATCTTAGAATTATTACTAACCCATCTTTAGGCCTGAATCATAGAATCACAGAGTTGGAGGGGGACCTCCAGGGTCATCTAGTCCAGCTCCCTGAACAATGCAGGAGATTCACAAATACCTCCCCCCACCCACCCACCGTGACCCCTACTCTATGCCCAGAAGAGGGCAAAAAAGAAGAAGAAGAAATAATTATGTTTCCCAATCCTTTTAAAGAAAAAACTTTATTTGTGACTTTTTATAAAGACTAACACACTGAAATGAAACATAAGGACTCATAGAGGAAAACCAAAAATGAATCATGTTGTGGCACTTTAAAGATTCAATGGTTTTATTGTGGCATTAAATGGAGAAAACGCTCACTGCTTGAAATCACCTGCTGTGGCTTCCTATTCTTTCCCTGTCCTTGTTCTGGCAGCCTGTTAATGCTTCATCATACAGTTTATGGGCACAGCAGAAATCATACAGTATTTAGGCAGGAGCAAGCACAGCACTCACTCTAGGAGTTAACCAGAGAAGTGTGTTTCAAAGTAAGCACCTCCGTGCTCTTCACCGTAAAGGCTTGGAATTCTTTTTTCACGCTCAAGAGAACTACGGTGCTCTAATTAGCTATTTCATATGATGTATTTCTAAATATTAAACAGAGCAGTCTTTATTATGATAGTCATGGCCATTCTACCTGGGAGCAAGCTGCCTTAAACAAAGTGGGAAATTTAACTTGTGAGTAAACATGCAAAGCCTGCCATGTGAGTCACTGATTCACTGAAGCAGGTAATCAGCTAACACAAACTGAAGCCAGGCCAGTTTTTCCCCCCTTGTAAATGTAGTTGTTTTACAAATACGCCATGGATCTATTAGCTTGAATAGATTGTGAAAACAATAAAAAGCAATTAATTGAAAATTAAGCAATTGGTTACTGGCAGTTTTAAAAACATATCTAGAAAGGAGAGTCTTTCAGAGATGAGGCATGCATTGTACACTGTGTCCTGGAAAGAAAATGGATTATGGAAAATCATGTTACTATTTTGAACGAGAAAATGTCACAAGAAATCCTGTCTTGAGGCACTGGTGTGAAACTGCTCTCACTTTCTGCAGTTGGGTGAGCTCTCTTTAGAGGCTTGTCTATTATTCACACTGTCTGGACAAGGTGATCACGTCTTTTAAAATCTACAATAAAAACAATTGTGTTTTTTAAAAAATGGGTATTTGGCTACAGTATCCTGCAATTGCAGTTTGCCAGTTGTTCTTTGGCGTGGGATAGAACGCTTGCAGACTCAAACAAGCCACAGAGGAGGAAGGCTGAATGAGGCGAAAACAGAAAATATCCCATCAGAGCACCAGAGCAGGAGGATACAGGCATACAAACTGACAATAAGGCAGCTATTAAAAACAGAATGTCAAAATAGCTTGCACAAGAATGGCGTAATAATGTAAAATACCAGCAAGACATCATTTGTAAAAACTCATTAAATTGTCAAATGAAGAAGACTGCAGTATTTAAGTCTCAGAGAAAGGTGATAGAAAAACAGTCCAGTAATGCCAATGATGGTGGCATTATGGATGTATATTGGCTTTTTATTATTTTACACATTTATTGCAGGAAACTGTACCATAGCTGTGCCAACTGTCATTTGTCATGAAGCAGCAGTAGCCTACAAATTACACAGTGCAGGCTATTTGGTGGTTAACTTTGGTCTAAGTGAACTCATTCTTGTGAGATGGCACATTACAAAACCATGAACCATGCTGATCTAGTGGCTTTGCTAATACTGTGATGTGGAATCCAAGATCCTGTAATTTGAAGTAGTTAAATGGATTTCTGGAGTAAAAGCTAAATATCAGTAGCACTTAAGAAGTAAGAGAGACACCAGCTGAAGGCTTAGTTAGACATAGTTTCTCACCTATTCTCCTGTGTCAAGCAAGGCTTGTTTCCAGGCTGCTGATTCCCACTTTAATATGTGTGAGCGAATGGCCTAGTAAATTTCTCTTGTGGACCAGTAACTTTTGTGGACATGTGCAAAGATGTCTTCCTTATGTTGGATGGTTCCTGTTCTGTGTTTTTTTTCCTCTTTTTTTGTGACACTACAAAAAGCCATCTGTTCTAGTTATTCCTGCACTTTAATTGAAACATTTCATACCATGCTGAGTCACCAGTTTCTCCAGTCCCAGGCAACACAGGAAGTTACAAATATCCTGGGAAATGAATAACCTGGGGCAGGGGGCAGAGAGGAATCTTTTTCAGGTTGTACAGCTAATACTCTGACTCATTATCATATCACATTTTAAAAATCCTGTAGTGGGGTTGTTGATGAAACATCTGTTCTGTTTCTGCTAATTTTTCTACAGCACATTGCAGACAAAAGGATGATCTATTTATAGCAATAGAAAAAAGTTAAGTGACCGTTACAAGAAAATAGGGTGAATGGGTTATACCCCATAATTGGGCTATACCCCATAACAAGTTTATGTTTCAATAAATCTGTTAAGCCTTTAGGGTGTCACGAGGCTTTTATTTTTGCTGTAGCAGACTCACAGTGCAGTCTTAAGCAGAGTTTATTTCATTTACAGATTTTATACCCAGCTTTTCTGCTGTCATCAATGCACCAGATTACACCGTATTAAAAACACGTGTAATAACATCTTAAAAAATATTAAAACCAAACAGAAATACATCATTAAAACAATTAAAACCAAAGCTAAAACATGTGTACAAAACATAAGAACATAAGAGAAGCCAATGTTGAATCAGGCCAGGGCCCATCTAGTCCAACACTCTGTCACACAGCGGCCAAAAATACCAGGTGCCATCAGGAGGTCCAGCAGTGGGGCCAGGACACTGGCAGCCCTCCCACTGCTGCCCCCTCCAGCACCAAGAATAGAGTGCATCACCTGCCCCAGAATGAGAATTGCCATCTATACCCTGTGGCTAATAGCCACTGATGGACTTCATAAGAACATAAGAGAAGCCAATGTTGAATCAGGAAAGCATATGATGTACCAAGCAGTTTCTACCTTGCTGTAGTTATTGTTAAGGCAGCCAACTTTTGAACTTGCCTCTCCAAGCTATGTCTTTATTATCAGCTTGTTCTGCAGTAATTAGTAAGCGATAAACTCTCCAAAAGTTTCACTTGCTGATTTTGGTAGAACCTGCATGTTATGACCAATGGGGTAAAGGGTAACTCCAGAGAGAGGCCATTTAAGGAGAAGGAAAAGATACAGTGGGGGAGTTGAATTGCCCACCCCGTTCAGTACTGATCTCAGTCAGGGTCTCCTGCAGCTGCTGCTACTTCTAAAGGAAATAGACATTTGTGAACTGATCACAGACCTCCCAGCATCTGTGTCTGATTTGGCCCCAACCTTAAAAAAATAAATCCCATAGTGTTTTTGAGATTTCTCTTTCCCTTTGGTAAATAGAAGATTAACGTTTTGTGTATTCTACAATGCTGATGTACTTTTCTATGTGGCCTTAATTACTTTGAATTTTTAATGAGCATTTTCAGTTTAATTTCCTGCTGAAACCCATTTGTAGGTCGCTTTATAACACTTGTCTGCCAGCATAAAGTATTGCGAGCCAGCTGAAAGAAAGGAAGCACAAAAGGGATTTTTTAAATATTATGCAATAGTGCCCTCCAGCTTGTTCTTGCTAGTGCTGTAATTTTAGGAGCATTAACTATTTCCTCAATACATAAAAGTTGTCATTCATGCTCCTCTGCATGAAACTAATGGAGTATTTGACCAGAACTAAAAGTTTCTAGTAATCAAGGTAAATGCTTTGTTGGACAAATGCTGTAAAGGCACAAGTGCCTATTAGGATGCTAGTTATGGCTTATAAATCACACGTTCTTCTGCTTCCTATTTGTTTGTGTCCTTGGACATAATTCAGCTTCCTTTTTATGTGTAATCAAAACAATTAAACAGTAGTCTCTTGATAGTTTTGTTATTCCGTTGCAGCAGAAACATAAAAAGAGTCTAGTGGCATCTGAAAGACGAACAGATTTATGGTGGCCTACCCTTTCACAGACTGCAGCCCCCCCTGCATCTGATGAAGTGGCCTCAAGGCCAGGAAAGTTTATGCTACAATAACCTGCTTAGTCTTGTAGATGACACAAGACTCTTGCCTACTTTTACATTAATGTTCATTCTCTTATGCAAACTCTTTGTTAGCTTTCTGTGTGACCAAGGCTTGTTGGTTCCTCAATTTTTTTTTTTTTGCCAGGCCAAATAAAAAAGGTTTTATAATAATACACTGGGTGGAAGGTAATGATGGTGTTTTCTTGTTTTTTTAAACTTGCTGAGTGCTCCCAAAATAACACTGTGCCAAGCTTTGTATGTATTGATTTCTCTTTGCTTCTGCTTCTAGAGCCCCACCTATTATAGGTTACTTACCTTTTGAGGTGCTCGGGACTTCAGGTTATGACTATTACCATGCTGATGACCTGGAGATTCTTGCTAGGTGCCATGAACAGTGTAAGTGACTTTGTCCATTGCTTCTGTGGAAGTATCATTTTGTATATTTTAACATGGCTGGTTTCTTTCCTATATAGGGTATGTTGTAGCCAAACAAAAAGCATTTAGAGAGAACATTGCACTTTGTTCCTGTAAAATAATATTAGTTCTCCTCTCACTAGGGGTTGGTGGTATAGCATAGTGTTTCAGTGAATAAGCTGCAACCCAAGCAGTTCAGAAGATCTCACCTTAGTCAGTAACTCACTTGGTGACCATAGACAAGTCATACTAGCTCTGTTCACATGTTACAATGAATGTGAGTGTTTGTTTGTAAAGAAGAGACAATGCATGTTCACTTTGCAGCTGAAACTAGGGACCCACACCTGGATAAATGGTGGGTTTGTATCATATGTTCAGCTGTACATGTGCTGAATGTCGCATGAGAATTACCCAATGCATTTATTAAAAAAATCAAGCGTACATGTATTGAACTTGAATTCCCTGTAACTTGTGAACCATGGCTATGTGTCTCAGTTTCCCTATCTGCAATATGGGGATAACAATATTGAGATATCTTACAGGCTCATTGTAAGGATTATGATGATGATGATATGAATACCTCCAGCAATGAACGCTAAGTATTTTTATTAGGGATGCATGTTCATTTGACATCTTGCAGAAGAACTCTGTCTGCTGTGTTTGTTAACTCTTTTGATAGAGTAGAATTTAGGATTTGAACTATTTTGGCCTCTGTCTTTCTGGAATAAGGAACATCAACTTTTTGGTAACATACTGTTTTGAAATAAGGAACGTATAATGGACATTTAGCCATGATCTGAAAACAAACAATACATGCTTAATGATATGAGATTTTTGTATTACTTACAATCTTGAAACTGTTTGACTGGAGTTTCCCATGCCTGGAATGGCTCCTGTGCTTTTGACAAGTAGCTGTCTTGCAGGTCAAACTTCCTGGTGCAGGGGTGAGGTGACAGGGAACATGCTAAATTTATTGTGTGAAGTAGCTGGTAAAGACACAAGGCCCATGCTAGGGGGAAAAAATTGGCCATGTTGTTTTTGTGCATGTTATATGATCGCTGGTGTAGCATAGTGGTGAAATATGTAATACAGAAAGATCCCATTTTACATTTTGCTTTGGCCATAGACTCTCCTGGTGATCTTAGGCAAGCTGCTGTTTTCTCAGCCTTACTTCCTCTCCCCAGCCTACAATATAGGGATAATAACATCTTGTAAGATTGTTGGGGTACTGAAGTTATGTATATGAGGCACTCTGAAAACTGTGAAGAGAGCCAGTGAGTTGTAGATAGATCACTTGTGATGCCGGGCCAGTTACAGTTCTCTCAGCCTAACTCTGCTGCAGGTAAGGAGCCATATATATGTAACCTTGAGTTCCTTGTTGGAAGGATGGAATAACAGAAATAGATGAACAAATGCTTATGGCTACTGTTAACTAATGTGATATCCAGCAAATGGTAGGCAAGTGTCTGTTCCTGAGGGATGGGGGTTGTTAGATGCCTGATCCAGTGGGGTTGGAATTGCATTTTTGTTTGTAGAGTTCCCTGCTTTCTTCCTTTATTTTTGGTCCCCCTTCAGCACTACTCAGATGTAGCCAGTCCTTGTCTCTGTATTAGCCAGCTGACTATGAATGATCAGGATCTCCCTGGAAATGCTGTAAAGATGGGCTGTCAATGACTGGGTGCTTTCTTTCCCATCCTTCTTTATCTCCACTTTGCTCCTCCCCGTGGCTTCCCCAATTTCTATTCTTTTGGACCCCCTCATCTCTGCCCCATGCCTAATTCTCCCTCTTTCCTATAGTTCAGTTCAGCTGCATCCCATCCCTGTTGGTGAGATCCATCATTGATTCTGTTTATTAGATGTTTCTACACCAGTTTATACTGGTGTGCAAAGAAGGGAGAGGATTGTCATGTTGGTTGCTGATATCACAACTGTCCAAACATGCCCAAAGGGCAGAAGAAACTGATTGGGCCAGTGACTGGTGATGTCACAACTGTCATTCACTCTGCACTGATGGTTTGGTTCTTACTAGATTAGAGGTATCTTTTCAGGTTCTCCAAACTCAGTAACAATACTTAGCATTGTGATAGCACTGCATTATGTTAAAAGTATGCCTTGCTGCAGTTTTTTCAGTCACTCCATAACTCAGTAATTATCCCCATATTATGGATTGGGTTTGGGAGAATTCATGGCAGATAAGATATTTGAATGTGGGGTGGGCTTCCTGGTTTGCAGCCCAACCGTTAGCCCCTGCACATTCGGGGTGCATTCATTTGATTTGATTTGATCAAACCCTGGTTAGTTGTGTGATGTCTGGATGAAGGTGGTCTAACTAACCAAAGTTTGGAGTTTGGCACCAAGCTACAGTTTGTTGCTACATTTGAATTCACAGTTGGCAGTTTGTTGAGAAGCATTCTTTGCAGCCATCAAAGCAGAACTACAGGGCAAATGCCCTCCCTGCTGAGAGGAAGAGCAAAAAGCAGACAAACTGGGGTTAATGTGCAAACTGACATTTGAAGCACGTGTTTGGTAGAGTAACCGGAATGTGGCTGTATCCTCGTAACACTGGATATTGTACTATCAATATGCTATAGAAATCATTTGCCAACCAGGGGTGTCTTGTCCTCCACTGGGGAAATCCAGTCAATTGCTATGGTGCAATGACAGCACCAATATCCAATTGATATGTGGAATCATCCTAAACAAGATACACCAGGAGACAAATGATTGTGCAGTGATGTATTTAGTGTAGCCTTTGTTGCAAAAACTCTGGTTTAGCAAGATCTGAATGCAGACCTAGGCAATGCTTCCCCTAAGCTGTGGAGTCTTGTGAGCAAAAATTCTACTTTGTGAGCTACTAGCATTAAAGTTGTGACCAAGTGATTTGGCTACTGGAGCCATCCTTCCGGAGCTAAGACAAAAATCTGTGAACTGGAGGCTAAAAAATTGTGAGCTAGCGCACTCTAACTCAGCTTAGAGGGAACACTGGACCTAGGTTGTTTCCTATCCCTCTCAGATTTCTAACAATATCTGGCGATGATAACACAGTTCAGGTAAGATGTTCCTTATTACCATCTTATAGGGTTACTTTATGTGCTAGTCTTTGAGCACCTCCCTTTCTTTGTATTCTTCAGAATCAGCTTAAGGTTACACTGGGGAAGTCTCTTTTGGACCAGTAACTATAGACAACTAATCAAGCCCTGGGTGCATTTGACTGATACATTAAAACCAGAATGAGGCAACTGATGCCTTTTGCTTTTGGCTTGGACTAAGAGGAATTAAACTGATCTCCACAGCAGCAGAGGCGGCCCTAACTCTTCTGGCACTGTCTGGATTGCATGACCTGTTACAGAGTGTGCTGGATGTTCTCATTAACCAGATTAAAGTGGCATACTTAACTCGCTGCCAAGGGTTTGTGCGTGTGTGGGTTTTGGCAAGTTTCTCTTTTAGCTCTGCTTGAATCTGTCCATATCCTGACTTGTTTCTGCAGCTAAGAGCAATTTGGCCACCCAGTCGTACTTTGAGAAGAGTTGCCACTATTTTTCCTGCTCTTGAGCCTTTGAACAGAAGCTAAACATTCAAAAAATTTGGAGGGCAAAACTTTCCCCACCACCTGTCTCCATGCCAGGAAGAATTCTGGCTGTTTAATTTCTGGTCGCTGGTTTGCTGTACAAGCAAAGGATCTGGGTGGCAGCTAGTGTAAATAGACTGGGATAAAAAGATTGTAATTTCATTACTTGACATGGTTAAATAAAGGTTTTACATGAGTTTTCAGCATGTAGCAGCTGGATATTGTTATGCACTCCCTGCTTCTCCAGGTAGTGAGAAGTTACAGGGGTAGCTCAAGACTTGGGGCTCATGTATTTTATTTACAGATGATGTGAAGCTTGATGGGGTTCTTCTGCTGCATTTGTGTTTTTTTTTATCCCCACAGGTCTTTGTCACCTGTATGAAGGGTTGTCAGGTTGCAGCTTGGAGATTTGCATCAGTAGCTTTCAAGCTACCAATTAAGACTGTGGCGTCTCCCACCGTTCCATGCCTGGTGCTGTCATCCCTGTTTCCCCTACTTGCTGTAGTGACCCAGACTTGGGGCTTGCTGCACAGCAAGCAGGGCATGTTCTAAAGCAGTTGACTGCATAATATGAGACCCTCCAAGTTAAGCTTGGATCACCAGCTACATGTTGTATTTTGCCAGGCGTTTTTTGATAGTACTAGACAGGCAACAGACTAGGAAGCTTATTGAGCTCCCAGTGTTTTGCTGTACACATCTGGCGACTGGAAGTCAACTTGATGGGTCACAAGATGGAGTAGGCCAAAAGAAACAGAGCAGAACTCCAGTCAGCAACCTGGCAAGTTTAACTCCATTTTGGAATATTTTAGCTGATGTTTGAGTAGATCTTTTTTATACACTGCAATGAGAAAGCTTGCAAACATTTGAGTTAGCAGTGATGCACTCTACTGGATTTTTTTTCAGATAAGGTTTCTGCCTGCTGTCATGCTCCTGACTTTAAGATAGCTGTATCTGAAAAGAGATGCATGTCTGTGGGGCAGATCTTTGAGCTGTGAACTAGCAACCTTTACAAATACCAGAGCCCCAAGCAGCATTTGAAACTCAGGGAACAAAATCTGTTTGGCAGGAGGAGGTGTGTTGGGGTTTTTTGTTGAGTCAAAGCATCAGAATTCCCTCAGTGTGCAGGACATAGTGAGCTCTTTGGCTCCTGTCTTGTGTGGGAACTGCTTCTCTGTTTTTGTACACACATGAGGGGGGAAGAATATTAACATTTCCTCAGATCAAAGATTACAAACACTGTAATGTGTTGGTGTTAATAAAACTGTTGTTTTCTATACAGTGATGCAGTTCGGAAAAGGAAAGTCTTGCTACTATAGATTCTTGACCAAGGGCCAGCAATGGATATGGCTGCAAACGCACTATTACATCACATACCATCAATGGAACTCCAAGCCCGAGTTTATTGTCTGTACCCACACAGTAGTTAGGTAAGAAAATGTCCTGGACTTCAGCTGCTATTCATCTGTGCCTTCAAGCATAACATTGTCTCTTCAGATATTTGGCTGTGTATATTGGCTTGCTAAGGCACTCAATTATATAAAATGATTATGGTTGAGAATTGGGGGCAGAGAATGTCACTGTGTTTTCATTACTCATTTCTTTGGCAGCCAAACCAGAAGCCTGGAAGCAGCGCTGGCTGCTAGACTTACTATGTGCTGTTTCTTTCCCCCTTCCTAGTGATTTTATGGATAGATTAAAAACTAAAAACCAGACAGCAACATATTTTAAACAAAGTGGTTTTTTTTTAAAAAAAAATCAAAGCTTTAGGTGTTTCTTAGCTGCAGCTGTGTTATCTGTTAGAAGCATAATATTTAATTTAAATTATTCTTCCCCCTCCCCCATTTTGAGCAGCAGTTTTCAAACTGTGCTTCCAGGAACTCTGGAAATCCTGAGGGTCCTTTAGCTCCATGGTAAAATGCACACAGAACACCCCTGATTCAGTTCCAGACATGTCCAATTAAATGACTTCAGGTTAGGAAAGCCCCTTTTCTGCCTAGGGTTGCCAGATGCCTGAAGAAAAAAATGACCTGTCCCTTTAACAGAGGTTTAAGTGGATGTTATTTACCTCCATGTCATGAAAAGGCTCAGCTGCCCATTTCTACACATCAGGCCTCTGTTAAAATAACCTTTTTCTCCAGACCTGTTGGCATCCTAATTTCTGCTTCAGATCCAGGAGAGCCACTGTCTGTCACAGCACTGAGCTAAACAGACCAAAGGCCTGATTCAATGTAAGGCAACTTCATTGGTTTCTAAATGTTCAGAAAAATCAGTAAAAGCCGATATATAAAGGTCCTTGAAAGCACCTTGTCTCTTGCTAGTGATTTTCCCTGCAGTGCATAGTCACAGGACAGTGTTGGGTTTATTTTAGGTTGCACACTGTCAATGTGGCAGGATGGTGAGACCTAGCCAGACCTGGAGAGTGCCCCATAGGAATGGACTTTGTGGGACATATGTTGTAATGCTCAGACTTCTCCCTAGTTTGGCAGTTGAAAATGTGCTTTGAGACTTTTTCTCCGTGGCTCTGACTGAGCACCAGTCTTGCATGCAGAAGGTCTCAAGTTCAATCCCTACTGTCTTCAGTCAAAAAAAGAATGCATGTCTAATCTTTCATACGTGCAGCTGCTTTATACTGATCAGTAGTCCATCAAGGTCAGTATTAGCTACTCAGAATGGCAGCAGATCTTTGGGGTCTCAGAGGTCTTTCACATCACCTACTGCCTGGTTCTTTTCATTGGAAATGCCAGGGATTCGACCTGGGAGCTTCTGCATGCAAAGTAGATGCTCTGCCACTGAGCCACAGTGCTTCCCCTTTCACGTCTCAGGATGCAGGAGCTGGATAGCAGTCTTCCTCTATCCAAGACCCTGGAGAATCATTGCCAATCAGAGTAGACAACCGTGAGCCAGACAGACTCGTGGATCTAATTTAGGCATTTATTTAAAATATTTTTAGCCTCCCTCTCCAAAATTTTACCCAAAGTGGATGGCAAGAATCAAGCAATAAACAATATAGTTAATTTAAAATGATTTTTAAAAGTTCAGAAAATTCTAGACAATAGAATTCTCAGAAGTAAAAACAATAACTAGTAAAATCTACAGTACAGAAAAATTATTTCTGAACAGTGAGCACACCATAGAGAGTGGTGTTAAAATATCAAAAGGATGGAAAATTAACTAAAAACTTAAAGAAGGGAGTTTTTAAAAAGCTGGCTTCTAAAAAGTCAGTAAAGAATAGCGCCCAGTGAGCTTCGGGGGGAGGGGGGCATTCTGCAGCCAGGTAGGCAGCTTCATGCATCCATGTGTATATTATGTTGTTGACTGACCAACATGCAGAAACCAAGACAGACAAGTCAGTGTGGAAAGGGTTTCCTGAAGGTAGAAAGTTTGAAAACCATTCCTATAGAACAAGAGCAGAAGATGTGCCTTGTGGAGTCCCTCTTGTCACACACCGTAGCCAAAAGGCATCTGCTACACTTGTGCAACCACATCATACATTAGTTCTAATTAGAATAAATGTGCTTTCTGGAGAAATAATGGTATTTTCCCCAGAACAAAATATAGTATTTTTATTGCTGGGAAAATGTATTGTTTTTACAACAGAAATGCAGCTTTGAAGGAATATACACTATGCACTATGAATGAAAAATGGGCATTTGTTGCATTGTAATCTACTCTGACCTGTTTTTTAATCCTTTCCAATGTTTCTGAATTCAGTTATGCTGAGGTTCGAGCCGAAAGAAGAAGAGACCTTGGCCTTGAGGAATCATCCATCGAACTGGCATCTTCATCTTTGAAGGTATTGGGTTTTGGAATAAGTAAACAGGATTGTGTTTGTGTTTGTGTGTGCTGTCTGCATGTGAAATATTTGCAGCTGTGACAAACGTTTGGGGTGTGTGAAGGGGTCCATTTTGTTTTTACTTCTTTGTATTTATTTAAGCTAGCACAGATTTTAATTTCAAGGGCTTCTGTTCAGATGGAGATTGTTTTTTGTTTGTTATAAAGCTGGCCTTCAGAAGTCTCACATAATAATGTGGAACAGTTAGTGGCACTTGTGTTTATGGTGCCAGATCTCTTCTGGTCCTTGGTGAAGGGGGAGAAGCATGTCTCATTTTAATTTTGCAAGACAGGAATGCGCTTACATTTTGAGATGCATGAAAATTAAATTCTCAGTAAGTAGGTATCTTGATCTATTTGAGAAAGAAATTGCAAATTAGCATAGGACATGTTTCCAAAATCAAAATTTACATGCCTTTTTTCTAGAAGAGATCGGTGTTGCACCGCATTCTGATGTCACTTTTAAATGCATCTTCTGTGTGAGTACACCTGTGGGAATCCTCCTTTAGAGCTTTGGCAACAGCATCAAGCGGTGACTCGCTTTTCTAAAGAAGCCTTTGTTGATCAAACTTTGCAGAAAGAACACATCTTTTGCCGGACCTCATCTCAAACATAATCCCCACCCCAGCCAATTCTCACATTTCAGTGCCAGCTACCAAGTACTGAGAAATCAAATTGTGGCTCATGCTTGTGTGAACTGGCCCTGCACCAGTTTAATTGAGTGCTCCATGGTCTTTCAAGAAGAAAAAGGAAGGGCCGTACCAATTCGAGCAAAGAAGCAAAGAAAAACAGTGGAAAAACAATAATAACCCCTGCATGTTTGGCATTAGCTTCCTGAAGGGGATCTGTAACATACAAAAGCAGCAGTGCTTCGAAGCTGATTCAATGGGATCATTGCTGCTTTTGTATTTTACAGATCCCCCTGAGGAAGCTAATGTGAAACGTGTGGGGGTTCTGTTTACACTGGAATAATATCGTTTTCCCAGCGCACCATTGTTTTTCTCTTTATCTTTTTGCTCCATGGACTATCACCATGTTTTGAAAACTCCAAAAAGATCTTCTTAAAGCATGTTCTGATCATTATGGTAATGGCAAAATGATACAGTTGTAGTAACTACTGTAAGCAAATCCTTCATTCCCCTTGATACTGTGCATGGGGCCAAGGAACAGCATTACACTCTCTGAGCAATAGTCCTTCTATAACAGAATATCTCCAAGTTCTCAATGTGGGGAGTCTTTTCAAGCCTTGGACTTCGGGCATTCTATACGCTAAGCCAGTTTTCCATACCTGAATCCTGAATGGCATATAGTATTACTTCATGCCCCTCCACTGTCCTAAACACTGGGAAATTCCAGGCTCTGCAGTGCAGTATTTAGCTTCCGTTTGGAAGATTTACGTCTGTTGTTTATAAAAGTACAAGCAAAATTTAAATGATGAGAAAGCAGAGTCTGCGTCAGATTCCCAGGGAGCAACTTTTACATCCTTCCAAGGACTGAATGACATCAACCAAGGACTCCTAGCTCTAGAATGGATGTGATACTGGGAGTTCTATGAATGGAGCCCTCACAATTTATTTTTCTCTAAAAACATTTGATCTGAATGAGGGCTGCTACATGAGAGTCTAAGGATGGCCTGATGTGGGAAAGGGAGTTAAGGGTTTTCCCTATATTAAAAGGGCCTCAGGGCCGCTGTTTCCCATGTGTTTCCTAGTGGGGAAAATAGCAGCTCTCTAGAGCCATTTGATATAGGAGGAAATGGTGCAGAAGACTTCCCTCTCCCCATGCACCACAGCTCTGATCCAGATCAGGTCCATGTGCACCTTGTTTGGAGAAAAAAGAAATGTTGGCTCTGTTAATGGAATTTCCACCATTGCATTTGTGTGAGTCAGTCTCTCTCTCCCCCCCCTCATTCAGAACTTCAAAGAGGTTGTTTCTTCCATCTGACCTGCCAGCACTCAAACCCAAACTGCTTTATGCAAATGGCACATTCAGAAGGCCAAAGACAGTCATTTAAAAGCTATTGACATTTTTGGTCCCAACCACACATTCGCAGTAACCAAATCAGCCAACTCATAGCATTTGTGCATATCATTACTGCCCACATGTGCAAAGAAACAACGAGGGAGCCAGTGAAAGAGCTGGCAACATTTCAAACCACGACATCAGTGGTGCTTTTCTGCTGACTCACCAGTTTTGGCCAGACAAAAATTAGAAGCCAAGAAATGATTTATTGGTTTCTTTTGTTTGTTTTCCTATAGATTACTGATGTGTTTGAAAAACTGGGCACGATGCTATCCAGAGGGAGAGAAGGACTGTGACCACAACAACACTTTCCATTGTCTTTTAAAATAATCAATTTGACATCATCATGCCTGCCCAATTAATAGGGTCAACTCAGTTAACATTTTAAAAATAAACCTTGGCCAGTGTTTTAATAACCAGATGCTAGGGAAACAACAAATAGAACTTTCTGTAGCCTCTTTGGATTGGGTATCTCTTAACCTTCTGGACCTTTCCTAGCATTTAAAAGCAATTCCATAGAGTCTGGCTTTTGGGGTTTGCACAGTACTTCTAAAATTGCTTATTCATATTTATTTATGATCTCAGGTGTGGATTCCAATAATAATTCTCCTCCCCCAACCCCATTCACACGGAACCGAGTTGTCTGAAAAGAACCATCACATGACAGAGTCGAGTACCACTAACTTGAGAGCCAGCATAGAAGAATGCCTAGAGTGTCAAATTTGGGCCTGGGACAACTAGGTTCCAGCCTCCACACTGCCATGGATCGGGCACATCCCAGTCTCTTAGTCTAAATTACCTCCCAAGATGGTTGTTGTGAGGACAAGTCTGCATTCTGTGTAATCCACCTTGGGTCCCTTGTAGAAAAGGGGACTATAAATAATGTAAATGAAATGAGATAATAAAAATTAAGTACAATGCAGGTTCACATATTCAGTGAGCAAACTGGCCTTAAGTCCATGTTCTCAGCCTCATAAGGATGTCTCTTTTGGGACTGGTCACTTTTATATCAGCAGTGCTCTGATGCATGAGTGAGCCCACAGAATTCGTACTGTAGACTGGCCCAGTCACAGGGTCATTGTGCTTAACTAGGGGTGTTTTTTTTGGGGGGGGGTGTACAATAATTAGGCACTAATTCCACCCACATCCCCCATAATAGCAATTTCAGATGTTTAGATCCCGTATATTGTTGGTATCCCTTACAACAACACATCTACCCCAGTGCTGGTTAAACAAATGTGACCACCCATTTTTTCTCCAGGTTGTATGTCTTACTTGCAGGTATCACATCCAACAGGCTTGTGTTTTTTTAATGGGGATGGCGGCACAAAACATCCCCAAAACAGATTCAGCATCTAATGCCTGGTGATGGAAAGTGCCAGCAATTCACAGCTGACTTAAGGGCAACCCCATGAGCAGAGGTGAATATGCCATTGCCTGGTTCTCTGTAGCAACTCTGGACTTCTTTGGTGGTCTCCCACCCAAGTACTAATCAGGGCCAAACCTGCCTAGCTTCCAAGTTCTGATGAGACCCCAGGGCAGGGCGACTGGTGCCTCTGTGCCACCTAATTTAAGCACATTGTATGTAGCCATTAATTGCTGTATAGAATGAATCTGGATTTGGTTTTACATCATCCCCCTTTGTCCCTCTGTCTACTATTGCGTGATACGGGTTGTTTTTTAAAAGGCTAATAAAGCTGACAAACATTATCCCCAGTAAGATTTTTTTCTCTCTCCTGCTCCTCTTCCTTTTTGTATTTGAGGCACAAGGTTGTCCTTCTTTCCACTCAGTCTGCCTCATTTGGTCAGTCATTCATTTTGCATTAACTATTGAAAGCCAATGGACTGTGACTTGTTGGGAGACATTGGGCAAAAAGGAGCTATTATAAAGGCGTGTTTCTGTTTATATGTATAGATCTGTTGCCAGCGAGCAGGGATGGGTAGAGGGAGCAAGAGGTCACAAAGGCAACAATGTTGTGTCTTGTCAAAAGCCCTTGATGGTAATTGGTGATGGCCTTTCCATTGAACCTTAGTAACAATGGGGCGAGTCCAACTGACTGCTTCTACTTACCCTTAGTGCATTTGTCTCTGGTTCTCATCATGCCACTTGAGGTCTGCTCTTCCCATACTATTGCAAAACCATGGATTGAGAAGGGAGCTAGCATAGGTGTTCTTTACCAGTGTGATCATATTCCTTCCCACCTACTGTGTGACATTAAACTCCAATGCATAAAACCTAATAGGGTTGGATTGGTTGTATTTAGCAGCAAATGGAGATGTTCAGAGGGAAGTCCCAGGTTCATGGCTCAGCTAGTTCACAGCTTGGTTATTTTCTCGCCCTCTGCTTTCCCGCAGCTGCTGTAATTACACGGTAGAAACTAGAACTTCTGGTGCTGGAATTCTCATTCTCTGCACAGACACCAGGATACTGGATGGGTTACACCACTGACTAGTAGATGAGTTCCTGTTCAAGATACCACCTCATGTAGATATGACATTAACTTGTTCACAAGTAGGGTATCTTTTCAGTGCTTGTACCAACCTTACGAGATACTTCCCTCCTTCCACAACTTATGATATTGATCTAGCCCCATCACTGATAGCATTTTGGTAGTGGGTGAAGGCTGTTCTTTTCCATTAGATGTTTGGCTGAATTATTTGTAATTGATCAAATAGCTTACTCCTACTATGTGTGTTGTTATTGTTGGATTATGTGGATTTTTAATGTTTTTGTATTATTTATATTTGGATTATGAGCAGCTTTGGAAGATTTGTTACATGGCAATGTATTAACTCAGTAAAACAAAAGTGTAAATGGGTGCAATAAGGGAAAGGGCAAGCATGGTTAAATTCTGTCAAAAAGTTGAATTTAAAAGGCAACCATTTTCTGGATTGTGTCCACTGTACTTGTTCTGATTATACACAAATGGAGTAGCCTCTTTCAGATGGAACAGTACATGCAAAGGAAAAAAACAGCTTTCATCATTCCCTTTACGGGAGTTGACAGGAGAAACTTCTATAAACATAATTTGAAGTAGTCACATTTTAAACATATAGATGTCAAAGCAAAAGGAGTCTTGCAACATCTGAATAGATTTATGGTTCGCCTTTAAGGTGCAACACTTCTTAGTTTTGTTTTATTCTCACAGCAACCGCTCTGGAAGGAATTAATGAGTCTTGTGTCCTGATCCTGTAATGTCACCTGCCTTCTGGATCTGAAGAATGTCAGTGGGCAAGCAAGGAATGCTGATATTTTTGCTTCTACTGCTAACATTCATTCCTGGCTTTACCTCTTTTTCAGAGTCAAGAAAGTTTCATCGATATCCGGCCATGTGTGACCAGCCAAGAACCCAGTCGGGAGAGGGTGTCCGTGTCATCTCATAGTTCCCGCCGATCCTCACACACAGCACTCTCTGACTCTGCATGTAGGTGTCACTTTGAACTGCTGACCACTGTGGCAGCAAGGGGGAATTCTAAACCAGTTGATGGATTGCATCAGTGTGAACCCAAGAGCCTCATTTTTCCTGTCTGCCCTGTGAGATTCATTGCCCACAGGAGGGGGGCTGCAGCTCAAGGCTGAACATCTGCTTTACATGCGGGTGGTCCAAGGTTCAGCCTCTGGCACCTTTTATTTAAAGGATCTTGGATAACAGGTGATGGAAGAGACATTTCTTGGCCTGAGACTCAGGAGAGCCATTGCCAGTGAGAGTAGATGTTGCCAGTAAAAGAGATCTGATTGGAATAAGGCAGCTTCATGTAGCCACTGGATGCTCTGTGCTATTGCTGGTGGTTTTTAGCTGCCATGATTGATTCTTTTGCTGTGTAGTGCCTACCTGGATTTTTAAAAAGGGGTCTATAAACAGCTATCAGCTAAATGGAATGTCTGTCTCCAGAGGCAATATCTCTCTGAATACCAGATGCTTGGGAGGGGGTCTTTGGAGATGATTTTTTTCTCAGCTGACCACTGTTAGAAACTGGGTGCTGGGCTAAATGGACCATGGGTCTCATCTGGGTGAGGTGCTGTTCTCATGCTGCACTCCTAAAAGCCTCTTCAGCATGCTTTGTGTCAGTGTTGCACTTTACTGAGGATTCCTGACTGGGGCAATTTTTAGCTTAACAGATGCTAGCTTTGATTCAGCACTACTTAGGAGTGTGAGGAGCCTTGCACTACTTGTGTTCAGTCCCCCCCCACACACACCTTTAAATTAACTTTCTAAGAAGTTTCTGTGGGTGGAAGGGCAACTTGTGCTGGAAAAGGCTCTTGGTGGCTGGCTATGAAGAGAAGAAAAGGTTGGGTTTATACCCAGCTCTTCACTACCTGAAGGAGTCTCAGAGTGGCTTACAGTCTCCTTTCCCTTCCCCTCCCCACAACAGACACCCTGTGAGGTAGGTGGGGCTGAGAGAGTTCTCTCGAGAACTGCCCTTGAGAGAACAGCTCTGAAAGAACTGATGAGTGACCCAAGGTCACACTAACAGCTGCATGTGGAGGAGTGGGGAATCAAACCTGGTTCTCCCAGCTTAGAGTCCGTGTTCCTAACCACTACACCAAACATATTAAGTCACCAAACAGCCTCGCGCTGTGAACTATGGTTAAGGAATAGTCTCACCAGATATGGTTTCATGTGGTCTGGAAGGAACTGCTATATCTCAAGAAGATAGTTTCAGGAAGGTAGCTGTGTTGGTCTGCAGAAGAACAGCTAGACTGGAGTTCGGTAGCACCTTAGGAACCAGCAAGATTTCCAGGTCATGAGCTTTTGGGAGTCAAGGCTGCCTTGGTCGGGTATCTGATAAAGGGAGCTCTGACTCTCGAAAGCTCATGCCCAGGAAATCTCAATGACCTTCTAAGGTGCTGCTGGACTTGAATCTGGCTGTATCTCAAGATCTCCTCAAACTCAGGATTGGATATGAAATGGAAAGTATTTTTGTGATAATATGAGCACCTCCTTAAAGGACACTTCTCTTTTGCAGCCACATCATCCATCCGGCACACCGATGCCAGCACCCCTACCAGACAGTCATTACCCATGTCGGACAAGGCACCTCTCAGGCTGGCCTCAAGCAGCAGCACGCAGGTCAGTTGCTGCCATATCTTTCCCAAGGTGGATGTTGGAGAGAAGGAATCCACCTCAGAGAGGGGGTTCCCTCTGGAATCGAAGCAGGGAGTGTTATTTATATCCAGATCCAAAAACTAAACCACAATCCATATAATACCTTTTATTAGGACAAACCAAAATGACGCAAAACAGTGTGAGAGTTTTCAAGTTCTCAAGAACTCTTCATCAGGGTGGGTGTTACAAAATAAGAGGTGGATGGAGAAAAAGAGCTGTTTCAGGCCATGATTTTAAGGCCTTTTTCTTGGCAGCATCCCTGTGTTTAATGTTGCACAGGTATATATTGGTGCCTTTGGTATCAGGTTACACCCCAAATTCTGTGAATAAGAAAAGAACAAATGCTGTCTGTCTCTATCATGGTGTTTATATCCAGAAGTTATAATGATAGAAAGATGAATCACAACTACAGAATACCGAGAGCAGGCCTTCCCTCTCCAGTGGACTAGCTCTCCACCTACATAGTTTGAGCCTTTTTCTTTCTCCATCTGCATAACGGCTTCAGGACTGCTGAAAACTGCTGCATTGTCTTAGAATTTGATGCAGTCTGGTGGTCTGAACAGTGAACTGGAGGAGAATCCTGTGACTCGGCCTGATAGTCAGCTGCCTTTAGTGCTTTGCTGGGTAGAAAGGCAGTAGATGCATGCTTAAAAGAAATAAATATATGTAAATTGGGTTGTCAGCTGATGGGGGGACGAGGGATGGCCAGCGCTGCTTCAGTGCCTTTAGCAAGTAGTTTGATCTGCTGAAGTTGGTACGTGAAACATTTCATGGTGAGGAATGGAGCACTTATCTGCTGCCTGTTACCTGCAAATCAAACTACACAGGAGCAGAGGCTGGTAAAGCTGTTGGCAGGACTATTTATAAAACAGGACACATGACCAAGACATGAAGCTAGATGGTCTTGAAGTGCTGGTAGGCTTGGGGAGTTTTCAGAGCTAAATACGGTATCTTAAAAAGGGCAGGTGCCTGTGAAAATATTGCCCTGGTTTGGGAAGCCAGGTTTCAGTTGTTTCCCCTGACACTAGTGTTTTATATGAAGAGATGTATATTTTTGTATGAGGAGCACAGAGTCGTTTGAACCACCACCTGAGGGTGATACGTCTCAAACACAGGTACTGTGTAAACTAGGTCGTGGAGGCACAGTCTTCTGGGAAAGTTATTATAAAGAGATATTCATGCTTGTGCTGAATGCATTATGACCCCACTGTTTTTCTTTCACAGGGTATAATAACCCCTCAAACGCCCGCTGAGCATCTCACGCAGCGTCACATGGCGCAGCCCACGGTTCCCTCGCAGCAAGCGGTTATGGTACGTCCCCCCGTGGTACACAGTCAGCTCTACACGTGCCTGCGTGGCAAGCAGACAGAGAGACTGCTAGGTGATACCCAGAGCTGCAGTCGATGCAGTGGGCGTTTCCCCGCCTCCTCCGCTGGCAGTCAGTGATCTGAGACAGGGGCCGGGAAGCGCACAGCACAGTGATGTGAAGTGTACGGCTTAGAAGTAATCACTGTTCTGAAGGGAGACGGGGGGGGGGGGAATATAATGGCAGCTGAATGTCTCTTGAGACAAATACCCACTTAAGTCCTGAGGCCTCGTGTAATTATGAGAGAAACTTGGATGTCTCGCACTAGATGCGTTTATAACTTCTTTAATTAATGGGTCGGGTTTGGTGTATGAATAAAATCTGCATCCTTAAACCCTCAGCTTTTCTTTGCCGCCCCCCCTTTTAAAAGCAAGTCTCTATTTCATATGAATGTGAAGGTTAGACTCTTTAAATAATGGGCAGGGAGGCTCCTCAAGTCAAGGTCTTTATTTTTGAACTTAGAACCAGCTGTTTTGATCCTTACTGGTTCAACAAGACAGCTAATGATGATAAAAGTATTAAAATACAGTGAGCTAACTTCATGAATCTGTAAGGGTTGAGAGAATTGGAGAGAACTAACTGTTTAAAACTGTATTGCTTTGTGTGTGTCTGTGTAAGTTTTATATATATATATAAAACACATTTTTATGTTTTATGAATTATGTTTAATGTATGTAATCACATCAGTCAAAATTCTCAGTTAAAATCCTGGGCAATAAGGAATCTTTTATTAGATACAATGCATGAAGCAGCCACTAGCCCACACTTTCACCACCCCAGTTAGTCTTTGTGCGTGAATCCGCCATGTGCCATCTAGTGCAAGATTTATCCTGTTTTTGTTTTGCAATCGAGCTTTACTGCATTGTTGCATTAATTTCGGTTCTTTAAAAATTTCATAATCTGTAAATCCCAGCGAGAAAGACGGTAAAAAAGAAAGTAAATAAAATAAAAGGGGGAAAAGTTATCTTTAGAACATGTAGCTTTTAGTAATCACTGTTTGCAAAAGGTACAGTTGGGTTACCCTTCCTTCCATTCTGCATCCGTAGCCCGTGTATCACTTCCCAGCCCAGATTGGGATGATGCATCAGCTGAAAGAGCAGCTGGAAGAGAGGACCCGCATCCTACAAGCCGACATCAAGACGCAGCAAGAGGAGCTGCATGTCATCAAAGAGCAGCTTCTGCTGGTGCAAGACTCCAACCTGCAGGTATCTTGACAGGACTTTCCCTAAGCTGCCTTCTTTAAATCAAAATACTTCCCGTGGCACTTAGGGACATGACTCCAGACTGCTTGAATTTGATCTCCAGATGTTCAGTCTGGCCCTGCGAAAGCAGCCATGGGGGGCAGATGTTTGGAGTCGGGGCTGAACAAAATCAGAGTTCAGAAACCTTAAAAGACCAACAAAATTTTGCTGCGTATAAGTGTTTGTGCGTCGAAACTCACTGTGTCAGATAACTGGGGCTGCAGATATCTTGACAGGACTTTCTCTGAATCAAGGGTGTGGGCGCTGGAAAAGGAAGGAATTAAGTCTCCTCCCCGTGTTACTTACCTGATTGAAAATTCCTGCCCCAGGACTGCTATAAGCTCTGGAAAGGAACATATACCCATACTGTTTGCCTTTTTGTCCCTATTGAGGCTAAAAGCAACTCGTGGTGACTGTTTTTGACTGCGAAAAATGACTGGGGTGGGGAAGAAAATGTTCAGCCATAACATTCCCTAATGCTGCAGCCCCGATCCAGATTGCCCCCCTTCAACCCATCCTCCCCGTGGTTGCTATGAGACATCTGGAATTCCATACATGAGATATTGTTTGGCCGGCCCTTATGTTCAGCCTTGCAAATAAACACAGTTACAAGCTGGCCAGTTTTTTCCAAGTCAGTCTACCTGCACATCTCCACATCAGCCTTTACTAACCTAAAAGGGACAGGGACCCAGCTTTGTATAAAAGCTGCTTTACCTGTACACTTGGACATGATTTGTACTCCCCATAGGCAAAGAGGTGGGTGCCTGTTTCCAAACTTTTGTGTGCCATGCAAATGTACTGAACTACAGAAAGCTGGTGCCGTGTCCTGCTAGATAGTTAGGTGAACTTGTGTATATTGACCTTTCATTGTGTGGAAGGTACAGGTGCAGACTGCTAGGATTGTGTGAGTTTTCTGAAATCAGGATTCAACATGATGCAGCTGTTTGCAAATGAAAGATCCTATATAGTGGAGAATACTTAAGCCTATTCATTCAGTGCCCTTATGTTACTTGATCGCTGTTCGGGGGGAGCAGGGACCCACAGTTGACTGAAGTAGGACCCCCCCTGCTTCGCTAGATGGCTGTCCGCTGAACTTTGATTATATTTTAGAGAGCAGAGGTTCTTTTTTTGGTTATTTATTTCTTGGCTAGCAGAGAGACAGAAATCTTTTATATGAACAAAGCTGTTTTATGCTTCGTTTCTGGACAGTTTTTAAACTTAAAAAATGCACGACTATTATTCTAAAGTAGGACAACTTCTCTTGTGAAATGTTCACCCTTAACAAAGGAAATGGGAAGCGTGGATGGTAATGTATCCAAAGGGTGGGTGCCATCTAGTGGTCATTTTGAGTGCTGATCCGGTAAGTTACTAGAATAACATGCAGAAATCCCATGTTTACAGCCCCCCTTCTGGCTGTGGTAAGAGATGTTTTATTATGGACTTTTGCTGCCATGCTTTTGGTACATGCCCACTTTCAAGAAGATCTCTTTCTCTCTTGCTTAATATCAGGCATTTGGGGATGTCCCCAAAGTCAACATGCTCACTGCATATAACAAAAACTGCTGTCTTTTATCTCTCCACCCTTTCCCCCTACTATTTGGACAGATGTTGATGCAACAGCCGATGCCAATGGTCTTCAACAATGTGCAGCAACCCCAGAACCCACGGAGGCCTTCTCAGCAACAAGCAGCAGCAGCAACAGGGAGCAGGCATGGGACGACCTCCAAGAAGTCTCAGCAGCAAGGCCTTACGGGAACCAAGCAGTACTGTGGCACGCCCTTGCCCTCGCCACGGCAATTCCTCAGGGAACCTTGTGTCACGTCATCCCAGGTTTGGTGTTTTTTTAATGTGGTACCAGATGAATTGCTGCTTTAAAAAAAAATCTATATAGCTCTAATCTCCGTTCTAATGAAGGCTTTTGCATTTATGTATCAGGTACAGCCGCCGCAGCAGCAAAAGCACGTTCTGAGAGGAAACCAGATCCAGCAGGCATGCTTGCCAATGCAGATGAGCATTTCAATGCCCCTCTACAATAATCCCATGGTGTTCCCTCAGACGCACCCTATCACTGTGTCTGCTCCGATGCCAGCCGAAATGACCGAGAGGCAGCAGCAGCCTGACTACAGCCAAGATCGGAGTCTACGGTACAGACCACTTATCTGTTTCTAAATTAAAGTATTTATACCCTACTTTTCTTTCATTGCTTAAGGCAGTTTACAAATCCAAATTTTAAACAAACAAAAAGTAGAATGAATCCCAATTAACACCTCTCTTCCACTACCACTCCCATGTCTGTAGCCAGGCACTAGTGAATAAAGTGACTTTGCAGCGCCTCCTAAAAACTTGTAGAGAGCAATGCCTTCACCTGCTCACCGTTCTGTAGAGTAGGGGCTACTGCAGAGAAAGCACATGCTCTGATCTGGTGGACTAACTGAAGTGAGGAAATAGCTAGTAGGAGGCAAGCTGAGGACCATCGTTCGAGACATAAATCTGCACTTAGCCATGGGGAAGAGGCCAGTTACTTTTGGCCTCAGGAGTTTGTGAGGAGAAAAGAGCCACCTACTCTACCTGGAGGAATGGAGAAATGGAAATATGGTAGGTACAAGGAGGAATGTTAGGAATGTTTTCCTCCTTCAGTTATCTTGCACCATGGCAAAATGTGGGAGGCCACTCCCGTTTTTATTTTAGGGACCGAGACTGTTGCTCTGTGGGTCCATAGAAGAATTCCCCCAAGTGATAGTGAGTGGTTCCTGTTATTAGGACCAAGCAAAACAGCACCAAACTTGTCAGAAAGTTTTTGAGTTCTCCAGAGAAATCTTCATTGGATTGTATATTCAAACATGGAAAGGGGGAGGAGGGGAATGTTTCCTGACATGATGGAGAGGTCTCTCAAGCCCACAGCTTGTGGAATCTTAAATTGGAAAACTTGGTGATGTTGCCGACTTAATTGGATTAGGTAACACTGGGTGCAAACCAGGTTTCAAGTTGCCCCAAAGGGCTACTGGACTAAAGAAGCCAAAACCAACGCAGGGAGGAATGCATTGCTTCCTTCACACCCCTTTGTTAGTCTTCCTACATTGACCTAACATTGACTTCCCCTGCGAAGATTTTTTTGAACACATTCACATGGAGGAGCAAGCATTGTGCTGGCTCTTTGAGTTCCCTGGTTCTCACTGCAGTGTGGTGGCTTGTCACTTTTCCAACAGGATGTTGCTAGATCAGCCTGTGCAGCCCTTGATGTCCAGCGCTAGTGGGAACAGCCAGTCTTCACAAGGCACTGCTGGCAGACAACAAGCCAAGTAAGCCTTCGCAGTTATTTAAACTGTGTTCTTTGGGCTTTCCTGCAGGAGCTTAATTTGGGTCAATCACCACCCAAAAGACAAGATAGTGTTCTTCTTAGGATGAGCCTGTTATATTGCTTGTGACCTGCCAAGCCAAATGCATCCTACTAGGTGTGGAGCAGGTTAAGAACATAAGAAAAGCCATGTTGGATCAGGCCAATGGCCTATCCAATCCAAAACTCTGTGTCACACACAGCCAAAACCCAGGTGCCATCAGGAGGTCCACCATCACGGCCAGAACTCCAGAAGCCCTCCCACTGTTCTAAGCCTACTGCTCATGAATTTCACTGAGTGCCCACGAGTTCTTGTATTATGAGAAAGGGAGAAAAGTACTTCCCCTCCCACCTTCTCTATCCCATGCATAATTTTGTAAACCTCTATCATATTAGCCCTTAATCATCATTTTTCCAAGCTAAAGAGCCCTAACCTCTTTAACTTTTCTTCATAGGGAAGTGTTCCATCCCCTTAATCATTTTAGTTGCCCTTTTCTGCACCTTTTCCGATGCTATAATATCTTTTTTGAGGTGCGGTGACCAGAACGGTACACAGTATTCCAAATGAGGCCGCACCATCGATTTATACAGTGGCATTATGATACTGGCTGATTTGTTTTCAATCACCTTCCTAAGAATCCCCAGCACTTGCCTTTTTTATTGCAGTTGCACACTGAGTTGACATCTTCAGTGAGTTCTCTCCTGGTCAGTTACTGCCAGTTCGGACCCCATCAACATATGTTTATAGTTAGGAGTTTTGGCTCCAGTCAATGTTCCCTCTAAGCTGTGGAGTCTTGTGAGCAAAAATTGTACTTTGTGAGCTATTGGCATTAAAGTTGTGAGCAAGCCATTTGGCTGCTGCATAAATTAGTTTGCTCTGGAGCCCATCCTTCCTGATCTAAGACAAAAATGTGTGAGCTGGAGGCTAAAAAACTGAGCTAGCTCACACTAACTCAGCTTAGAGGGAACACTGGCTCCAGTGTGCATGATTTTGCACTTGCCTATGTTGAACCTCATTTACCACATTGACGCCCAGTCGCCCAGCCTCCACAGATCCCTCTGGAGCGCCTCACAGTCCTTCTTGGTTCTCACCACCCTGAACAACTCAGTGTCATCTACAAATCTGGGCACTTCACTGCTTACTCCCAACCTCCAAATAATTAATGAACAAGTTAAAAAGTACCAGACTTAGTACTCAGTCCCGTGGTACCCTACTGCTTACCACCTTCCACTGTGAAAGCAGCCCATTTATACTCACTCTGTTTCTTGTTAATTAACCTGTTTTTAATTCACAAGAGGACTTGTCCTCTTTTCCTGTGACTGCTGAATTTACTTGGATGCGTTTATCAAAAGCTTTCTGAAAGTCTAGGTAAACAACATCTACTGAGTCACCCTTGTCCACATGTTTGTTCCCCTCTTCAAAGAACTCTAAAAAGTTAGTGAGACACGATCTTCCCTTACAGAATCCATGCTGATTCTTTCTCAATAGCTTTTGTTCATCAATGTGCCTACTGATTCTATCTTTAATAATGGATTCCAACATCTTATCTGGTATTGACATTGAACCTGTAATTTCCCAGTGCGCCTCTGAAACCTTTTTAAAAGATGGGGTTACATGAGCTACCTTCCAGTCCTCGGGAATGGAGGCAGGCAGATTATAGTGATAGATTGCATATTTTTGTTAGGAGATCCACAAGTTCACATTTGAGTTCTTTCAGAACGCTTGGATGTATGCCATCCGAGCCTGGTGATTTGACATTTTTTAATTCGTCCATCAGTCACAGGACCTCCTGTCTCATCATCTCAATCTGACTCAGGTCTTTCAGCCTGAGTTGAAATCAGCAGTTCTGGAGTGGGCAAGCACTTCCCATCTTCTGCAGTGGAGACAGAGGCAAAACATGCATCCAGCTTCTGTGCCATTTCACTATCATCCTTTAGTAATCCTTTTACCCCTTGGTCATCCAAGGGCCCCACTGCTTTCCTGGCTGGTTTTCTGCTTCTAATGTATTTGAAGTGTTATTGCTGGTTTTGTTTTTTGCTATCTGGTCCTCATAGTCCCTTTATGCCTGTCTGATCGCTGACTTGCATTTTATTTGCCAATGCCTGTACTCCCTTTTATTTACCTCATTGTTTGCGGGCACTCATGGACCCACCATTGCCAGTATACTCAGGTGGCAACTGTAGCCAAGAATGTCTTATTTTATCTATGCTTCAGCTAGTTCACCAGCTGTGCTGCACAGCTGGAAGGCAGACCCAGCTGCCATTGTTCATGCACTGGTGACTTCCAGATTGGTCTACTATAATCGCCCAGAGACTTCAAACGGCTCAGTTGCCCACCAGCAGACAACATGTTGCTTTGCCTGTCATGCTTGTGATATAAACATAGCCTGGGCCTTCTGCATTCCAATAAAAAATAAAATTCTGCAACCAGCTGATCCAAATTCTGCAATTTCGAGATCATGCAAATCACCAAATTTGTATATTTCTCCCCCATTTTGCGTAGAGTATGCTGTATTTTTTTTGCTGTTTTCTAGTTTTGGTAGTTGTGGGTCAAGGCATTGAAGTTATGCCTCCAAGTGGCTGAATGTTTCATTATGGTATCCTTCTGGCTTCTGAGACTTCAGATGGCAGTGCCCACCCACTTTCAGCATATCTTCCGAAAAACTTGGATTAGAAATCTGGTATCTGGTTTTGATGCCAATAAAGGTTAACTGAACTGAACTGGTATCTGGTTGTGTTTTAAAGTTCACTTTCAACAGAAACTGGAACTTCAATGGAGAAAGGGTAGTTCCAAGGGCATGTAAAAGTTTCACCTATATTTCTTGATGGTTCATTCACACATAAAACTCGTGACCAGTCCTCAGGGCAAAGCTCTCAGCTGTAAGGTGCTGCTCTTTGTCACGTGACTCCAGCTTGTCAGACCTCCTTGCTAGCTTTGGCCTTAGGACATAATACTTTGCTTCCTTGTTCCTAGCTCCTGTGTGTGTTTAGCCCATGTTGGTATGTTGTAGTCACTCACTTATGCAGTCTTTCTTCCACTGGTAAGGTTCTTAAGGCTTGACATGTTTTTTTCTTGCCTGCCTTGCAGATTTCCTCAAGAGCAGCAGGGCCTGCCTCCTACAATCCAGATGCAGCCAATCACCTGCACCGCCGTTCGCGCCTCTGCCCCCGCCCCCGTGTTTACCCCCTCAGTGATGATTCCACACACCAACGTTACTGCACAGCAGAGCCATCCCCCTGGCACCCTCCACCAGTGGCAACCACAACAAGTTCAACAACATCACCTCTATCTTCAGGTAATGCAGTTTGTGGTACAGGTTGGGAAGATGTGGAATCAACTAGTTTGGGCATGAAGGATGGCATGCACTCATGAGGGTGAGGTCCATAAATGGCTATTAAGCAGGGCACCCAAATGGAACTGCCACCCAAATGGAACTGCCACATGTGAGGCAGTATGCCTCTGAAGGCCAGATGCTGGAAGAGGGGGGAAGGGTTGTGGTCTGCTTATGAGCTTCCCAGAAGATATGGCCACCAGTGTATGCAGAACTAGATGGACCCATGTTCTCAGCCAGCAAGGTGGTTCTTTCATTCTTCAAGACTGTCTTCTAGTCCAGGAGTCAGTACAGGGAGGTGGGGCCAGGAATGGTACAGATATGTGGGAGGGCTGCTTATGTTCGCCTCTGAAGCTGACCTCTCCATTCTTCTGCAGATGCAAGGTGCTACTGAGCCAGTCCAGGCAGGCCAAAACCAGCGCATATTCCAGCCCTCTCACCTGCCACAGCAGAATGCCACTATGGGCTATTTCCACCACCCGCAGCCACAGAACCACCACCTGCAGGGCCAGCCTTGTGGCTTGCAAGACCTGTCCGAAATGCAAATGCCTTGAGGCTGAGGGCTGGAAAGACAGCGGTGGCAGGTGCGTGCTCAGGCGGAGCAGGGCCTGTGCTGAGCAGAGGGTGAAGGGACAGAGGGCGAGTGCAGAGGAGCAGATGCCTTCCCTGTACACCTGGAGAGTGAAGCTCACACGGAAGGGACGGCGGCCAAGGCTGACAGCAGGCTCAGCAGGAACCAAGTACAGCAGTGGGAGTTCTCACTCTGTCAGCGTTTCAGACGTGTTTGGTGTTTTAAAAACAAAAGCCACGCAGCTGCACTTGCTTCAGCAAAACAGGACCAAAGTGAAGTTTGGTGCCATTGATTGTTTAGGCTGCATGCAGCTAGAACATGGGTGTTACACATCCCGTGTGGGGAGAGTGAGAGAGGAAGGATGGTTTCTCCAGAAAAGCAAATGGAGGCAAAAGCAGAGTTGTATATGGAAGCTCTTGTCTACCAGGGCAGGGTCCCAGGCAGAGCTGATTCTCTGTTCCTTAAGCAAAAAACAAAGCAAACTTGATTTGCCCAAATGGGGGAAGAGAAAAAATCCTTAGTATGGCCACCTAGGAAAAGCCAGATAGAAAAATATATACACATTATATATTTATAAATGATGACGGTCGATGGATTTCTAGCTGGCGGGTGTTATTTTCATAAGTCAGGTTTTACATGCTGATGCAATGGCAGATGACACCTCCTAGGTATGTGGGAGGCAGCTGCATATTGACAAAAAAACAGAACCTTTGCTGAAATTCACTGTGAAGCAATGGGAACATGGAAAATATATAACTGTTAGCAGGCAATTTTAAAATTGTTCTGTTTAGTGTATGGGTGTAAAAAAGAAAACCAAACAGCTCATTTGGCTGAGTAGTTCACACATGGATCCTGCAATAAATTTCCACTAATGGAAACGGCACAGAATTTTCACCCATTACCCTCGTCCTGCTCCAGACTTCCCACTTCTCCTCCCAGGCTGTTGTGAGGAGGGTGTCGGTCCATTGGGCCTCTTCAGGAGCAGCATTTTAGGGATCGTGTTGGGCTGTAGCAGTGCTGGAGGGGGGAGCAAGGAAATTCTGCTGGCACAAAAATGCCTTCTGTTGGGGGGAAATCTCCCAGGGGATCCAAGCCTCTCTTTCCCTACCACTTCCACAAGGTTTTTCCTATACCTCAATCCCTTCCTTTGTTTCTGGCAACTGGGTTAATGCTGCTACTGTGTATGATACCATTTTTGCCTGAATTTCTTACTCTTTCTTTCACCAGCTCCTTTCACTGTTAGCATTTTGACATGTGCTAAGGTTTTCTCCTATTTTGTTATAAAAGTGCAGATAAAAAATCTATTTCTACTCCCTGTTTTAGCCAAATATATTTTTTCACAAGGTGGAGGAACAGAACCTCTTTATTCCTCCCCACCCCCCACCCTCCCCAACGTACCTTTCGGTGGGGAGGTTATCTGTCTTGACACCCAAAGACAAAAGGCAAACTTTGTGGTTTTGCTACTTTGTGGTAGAATTGGGCAAAAAGTGGACATTCCTACTTAATGAGGACACCTCTGATGATGTTACAGAAAAGTCAGTAGTGTTAGCAATAAATTGTATTTTTGTAATTTGTCACTTTAAGTGTGTTTATATTTATGAACATTTTTTAAAAAAAGTGTATTCCTCAGTGGGTGTGTATACCAAAGCGTCCCCTGCTGTTTTGTGTGTTTCCAAAGGAAAATAATACTTATAAATGTTAGGGGCATTTTGTTTTTTTTAAATGTATATGTGCTGGACTTGCACATTTTTAGATACCAGGCTCAGAAGGCAACATGCATCAGAGTTTCTTTAAAAAGAAAAGTGAGGTTGCATCGAAGGGCCTGACTGATTTACAGAAATTACTACTACATTGTTTGCTAGTTAGGGAAAAAAGGTTATTTAGAACCCTGTCTGCGGCTTCTGTCCAGTTCCCCAGTCCTAACATCAGACCCAAATGATAAGTATTCAAGGCCAGAAGATGAACAGAAGGCATGGCTACAATCATTCAAGTGCATTTGTAGGTGCAGACAATTCTCAGGTGGTAGCAGGTCAGTCACTGTGAACAAGGGCCTGCCTCGCTCCCTTATTTGCCAGTATCTTCTAAACTACTGATGCAATTGTGTGTAGTACATGTTAGTATGCAACTAAATTTCCACAGCTGCTTAAAAGGGAAGAGACTGTGGTCTCTTTGTGGTGCCATGTTCTGCAAGCAGAAGGTCCCAGGTTCTACCCCTCTGGAATTGCCAGTCTCTGATAGCAGGTGTTGGTAAAGTCCTTCCTCTGCCTAAGATCCTTGCTAGCTTCTGCCAGTCAGAGTAGGCAATAGCAAGCCCAGTGGCCTGATTACACCTTCCTTGCTGCCAACTGTAGCCTACAGATGGAGCGGAGCTGCTACTCTTTCCCAAAGATAAGAATGTAAATGTTAATGGAGCATTAGGATAGTTTGTCTTGTGGTGCTCCCAGATACAAGGCAAGGCCATAATCTCTGTGTTAAGAAAGGAGTGGGGTGGAAGCAAGTTGAGGAAGCTGCAATTCATTTCCCTATCAGATGGTAGTGGGGGTTACTAAGTGGAAAAGGCCAGGCAAAGGTCCCCCTTAACGAGGCTGGAAAGAGTTAGTTTTCCTCAGATAATTAGCTTGCTGTTTTTGTCCTTTTAGAGGGAATTGAAGTCTCTGCGCAGGGAAGGAAGCTTCAGTTCTAGCCTTTAGTACTGGCCACCTCTGCTTAGGACACCCCTGCAATTCTGAAGGGGAAAAGGCTGTGCTCACTGGTTGTTCTGCACCTCCTTCAGGCCCTGCTGCACATAATTCTCCACAGCACACTGGCATCAGCATGAATACCTTCACCATGGGCAAAGGTACACCCCCAGCCACTTCTCGGCTTTTGTTTTAGGCCTGCTTTAGCAAAGAAGGCTTAAATATGAGCAGGGGAGTGGGTGGGCTGACATCCTCTCAAACAGAAGCACAGGCCTTTTCCTCCTCGTTTTTCCTGGTGCCTCTGAGCACCTCCGTACTTTGCTGACTTTCTCCGACACATGGTATCAGTGAAACACAATACTTGCCCTTCCACAACTCTTTTGATAACACACAGGAAAGTAAGATTCTGGCCAAAATTGCAAGAGGAGCAGTAAAATTAATTTCAGAAGTGGCCCGTTAAACATGGCCAAGCACTTGGTTGACCCCAGGGACGGTGCTGACATTAAATGTAACCAGCCTGATTTCCTGGCATCACAGCTGGACAGGACCAGGCTGGCAGTGTGGGTGTGTTTTTGTCTTTATTTTATGAATTAAGTGCAGGATGGTCCCCCCTCACGAGCCGCTTATGTTTTGCCGGATGGGGCCGTGGAAAGTCAGGCCCTTACGATGGCAGTCGCATGTGCCTGGGGCAGAGGAGGAGAGAGGGAACAAGTCCAAAACGGTATTTTTTAAAAATAACCCTTTTGGGGGGGAAAAACCAACAACACTTGCTTGTATATGTGTATTTATTGGCCTTTCTAAAACCATGCACTTTATTATTAAGGAACTTTATCCTTCATAAATTTTCATATAAATACTGCCCCTGTTGAGAAGGTCGTGGGTCAGTGTTGGCTCAGCCCTTTTTGTAAGGGGATGGAGGACCTTACTTTCAAATTCCGCATTCCGTTTCTTTATGAAATTGGAACCACCGAGTCCCCCTGCCTTGAGACTCCCGTTGGGGGTCCTGCCAAGATTCCCTCAGGTTTGCGTATCATTCCATACTCAGACAACGGTCTGGGTAGTGCTGAATTGGGGCTTAGAGGGTCTGCTTCAATTTCCAAAAGATAATTTTAAAATGTAATGCCATTCAGGGTAATTTTGTATTATTTACATGTGTGTTAACTACAATGTGTGAGGGTTTTTTTTTGGAGGGAGGGGTAATTTTCCAGTTAAGTGGCCTAAAGAATTTGGGGGGGGGGCTTCCTGCTGGCAAAAGGTACCTGTCAGAGGAAGCAGCTGTGGGGGTCTTCAGTGTTTCTCGTTCACAGCTGGCTCAGAGGCTCCCCATCAAGCCTTGATGGGCCTGATTACATTGCAGGGAAGCCATAGGAACGATTGTCGACGTGTCCTAGTTTTGTCAGCCCAGTCTCAGACTTTGAGGAACACAGGCACCTTTCCAAGTCTTGCACTTTTAAAAATGCATTTTTGTACATCTATAAGCTAAAGGCTGGTGGATCTAGCCAGGTTGGCTCGACAAGTGCAGTCTAACCTAAGTTGTATATATTGTGACATATTCACTCTGTAAAAAAGGAAAAAGAAGCAAACAAAGGCTTAGAGAGTTGAATATTTAGTTTATTTTATATGATGTCAAATATAGATAAAATTTATAAATGTTCCTATTCATAAAAAGTATTTTGTAAAACGAGGCAGGGAGGGGGAGAGGAAGTGTCTTATGGGGACAAAAAAATGTAAATCCTTGTCTGGAATAACTCACACCTTTGTGAAGCTCTGTTGGGTAAGAGCCCATGTGTCTCCGTACGCTTTAAAAGATTGTACATATTATTTTGGAAAGATAAAAATAAAATGGTACTTTTAAGTACTCAAACTCAATGGCTGCTGTTTGTTTTCATGCCTGGCTGCTTGTGCCCAAATGTCCTGGAGGCCCTGAGATTAGGGTGGTGGGACTGGCTGTGATGGCACGCAGAAACAGAGATCAGTTAGGATTCCCACAGTACAAACTATTTACTCCCCCATCTCCCCCATCCTCAAGTATTCTAGAATACACTTGGTAAACACCACAGCTGTGGAATGTCCAATAAGAACTGCTGCATGCTGCTGCCTTGTGTTACATCCTTCCTCAACAACACCCCCCCCTTTCATAAAGCCTTTGGGGTAGTCTGATGGCCCCTCCTACCCACTCACATCTCTGATTGCCCTAAAAGCAAGGGAGACCCTTGGCCCTGCAAACTCATTACGGCCTGCTCTGAGTGCCAGCAGGTCACTCCAGGGGCTCAGGCAGGGAAGACTGTACTGGCTTCCTTTTAACTTGGGGGGGTGAGGCTGGGGCTTTCCATGGACAAAGCACCTTCTCTACCAGTGAGCTGTGCCCCCCCAAGACAGAAGAGGATTTTCATATATCCATTCTGCAGTTCCTTGTGCCTTTCCCTTCCTTCCTGTTTATTTTGCCCCAAGTTGAAGAAACCAACCTCTTTGGACTCGGTTGGAACCTTTCTTTTAAAATCACAGTTGTCATGTGTTATTCATGATATACTATGACAACATAAAAGGCAGGCAAGGCTGAGTTCTGCTTCACATGTGCCTGGCTGAATTGCTGGGGCTTTCAAACTAAAATCTGGTACCTGGACAGGTCTTCAGGGCAGAATACCAAACAGGTAGAAGATGGCCCTTCCACGTGGGTGCAGATGCAGACCTGTCTAGCTACAAAGGTGCACAAAGCTGGAGGGGGGGGAAGCCATGGAAGGCAAACACCTCTGGCAAGTGCCCCCAAAGCAAAACTAAGCCAGGCTAGGTTTTAACTCCTTGGTTGGTGACTTCAGGGCTAGCAGCTCTGTTTTGCCAAAAGGATGGTCTGGCCAAAAGTTTGCATTTTAAACCCCATAAAAGCACCACTGAAAACTGCAATTCAGGCATTTTATGATGAATGATGAAAAGGCACATGGCGTTCAATTCTTCTCCCCTGTCCAGAAGGCAAAGAGTTTATTGATCACCCAGTGTTCAACATACAGTGCATGTGCTGCATACAGAACATATCAAAAGACCAAGTGCCAGCACAGAAATGTCCTTCGTAGCAAAAAGGAGAACACAATAAGGTTTCTCTGGAAACTGTACCATAATAAATCCATTTATGCACCTTTCCTAAATCCAAAACAATTGTGTATTTGCGTGTATATACATGTATATGTTTCCTCAGACAACTGTATAGGGAGCTTCCAAGAAAGCAAGTAAATGTCCCTGTTTGTTTTCCCTAAGTAGCTGCAGCTGCCATTCTGGCAAGCTGTATCATAGGAATGAAAACCCTGTGAGGCATGGCTATCTGCAAGAGCAACACATTGCTGCAGTATGCAGTGGAAATGATGAGTCACCTGACTGGTTTCCCCCCCAACCTTTGGTGAAATCCTGGAGGGACCAGATGTTACCAAAAGGGCTCCATGCCTACTCCTTCCCACACAACAGGCAAGATTTGTAGCAAAGATAATAACTTGCCACAACTGGGGAGGAGGGAGAGATAATTGCATATGTATTCAGAGAACGGGTTTCCTGAACTTGTACACACAACATTTTCCTGGAATTTGGAGCAAGCACTTTAAGGATTTGAAAATTTTATGCTCAGTCAACTACTTTAACCTATGATAATAAATAATAACCCACTTTATTTCCTCCCCCCCCCATTTATGTGCCAGGGTGGCCTTATTCTTTACAGCTTAGGCACTGTAAGCCAAATCTTCACTGTGCTGCTCTTCCCCTTGGCTCCATGGGTGTGGCCCTTCAGGCGCAAGGAAGATGCTTCAAGGATTACTGAGGGGGACCTCTCTAGCACAGGCTAAGCATCCTGCCGCTGTGGTTGCTGTTACTGTAGCAGGTGCCACTTAAAAACAGCAGGCATAAAACAAGCAACAAAACGCACTGGCCAACCAGAACACAGAAATGGAGCGCCCCCCCCCAATTACTAGTGCCAAGGAATTTGCAAGCATTTTGTTCCTAGAACTGGTTAAGAAAAAAGCACGGGGTGGGGGGGGGAATGCTTTCACAGAATATCATTTTTACTCCATTCCTTGAAGAGTTCTAACATAACACAGATCTCTTTCCCCCCTTATAGAGAAAAACTAAATTAGTTCCATTCAACACCCATTAAGCCTAAATATAATTTTCTTCTGACCAGAAACCCTGTGTGGATTTGCCCCCCCCCCCCCATATAAGGCTTCTTCAAGGGCAGCAGGAAGCAAATGCCCAGGTCACTCTATAGCGCTTGGGTCAGGTTAGGGCTTCTGTGGCTTCCTGAAAGACCTCGATTGATGCCACATTTCAGTCGGCCTTAGAAAAGAACTCGAGTCGCGTAAGCTAATGCAAGGCCTGCAGAGCACCTGATACAGCCCTCAGGATGGCCTTGCTGCTGGAACTTATATAGCAGCATTAAAATTAAGACCCAGGAAGCAGGCTGCATGGCTTTGCCACACCTTGGATTGAAAAACAATTTGGAAAAATAATAATCCAGGAGAACATTAAGGAAGTGGAGAAAATTCCTACTTCAGCTTAATTATCCTTGAGGTTTGGGAAAAGTCAAAAGTATACAGGGCCATGCTCCAAATTTCTGAGGCAACATCTTCTCCCAATCATGAAAGTGCATTAATGTGCAACACAGATGATAAGCTGTGGGCTGGTAGCAGCCTAAAGGGGCTTGTATTCCTGTGCAAAACAAACGAAGAAGCAAACAAAAAAGGCATAGAGCCATTGTTCAAGTTAAAAAGTTAACTTATGTCTTCCAGTGCTCATTCACATGCATGCATTTACTCCCCAGTAGATCCCTTTGCAACACAAAATACCTCTTGACACTGCAATTTGGTCAAAGAACAAGCTGCCAAGTCAAAAAGTAAACCATGTGCAGAGTGTAGTTTAATCAATCAAAACCCAGCAAATGGGAGAGGAAGGCCTGGAGGAGCATATTTCCTTCCAGCCTGGAATTAACTACACACTACCTGCTATCCGGCATTGGACCCTCTGGATCTGTTCCACTAGCTTCCTCTGTGCAAGTCACCTTAGTTTGCCAGAGTGCTAATGAATATTCACTTTTTACACGTTCTCACTGGCCATGTTGCTAGACAAGGCTCCACATAAATAAAGTCTGCTTATTTTCCTTGCCAGGGGGGAAAATTATCTGCAGACAAAGATTTTAAGAACCCTCTCTCACTGTTCAAAGTAAAATAAGAAATATAAATTGGCAATTCGGCAGAGAGGACTGTTCTGACACAACAACAGTGCAGAATTTCCGTCTACCCGGAAAAGGGATCCCTTTTGATTTACATGTATAGATGTCCAGAAGGCAGACTCTCTCTCTCTCTCAAACACACCAGATTTTTGCAACTCAGAGCCCTTTTAATAAATTCAGAATTTGCCAAGCATCCTGAGCTCCAAAGCCAAACAAACAAAACACTCCCACCAGTATGCACTTAAGAGACTAGTTTGAGCAAGATTTGCATTCCCTTTTTTCCTATAAACATTCCCTTCATCGTCAAGCTGAGATGACTTGCTAAACCAAAGGAAATGCAACTACCTCCATTTGTTTGATAAAAGCTTCCCTGGAATACCCAAGTTCATTCTGACTGTCCAGCAAGTTAAGTATTGATCTAAGCATGAGGGCATTTCTTCAGCTGCACCAATGAAAGCGGACCTCTAAGAACAGAGGACAGGGTTTCCAGGAAGTCCTCAAGCAACTCAACAAGTAGTAGGCACTGGGTAGCTGCTGCTGGAAAAACAGATGAAGGAGTTATGGACACCAGCAGGAAACAATTCTCCCTAGTGGTGTCACCATTCCTTAAAATAATCTTTAGTAAACCTTTCAGTATGCATCACAAGACACCCATGCCACACAGTACCATGCAAGGCCTCAAATGAAGGGCAACTGGATGTCTAAAACCCAGCTTCCACTTCCCCTATCCATTCTGGTAATTTCTGTAGAGAGAAGCATCAGGGTAGCACGAATGTCAGGGTCACCCATCCAGCCACAGAGGCCAGGCAATGTTCATGCAGCAAGGGACCGCCTCTTCCTGTTCTCTCATCCATTCTTTCCAGAGTGGTTTAAGAAGTCATGGCTGTCAAAGAAGCCACAATGGCACCAACTTGGGTTACCCAAAGAGGGTAAAGCAAGCAATAAGACACAGGCCAAATTACAAAACAAGCAACCAAAACCCCCACAACTCTTAACTGCTCCATTCCCAAAAATCCAGAGAACGATCTGGGGTGAGAACTCAAGCCGCAAGAGGAAGGAGACATTTTCAGACTCCTAAGCCTGAATCTGCAACCTTCCCAAACTCGTCACTAAGAGACACAATTTTTCAAAAGGACAAACACTCAGTCCCGTATCACAGAAAGAACAAACTTGTCTGTAGCAGCCACGTTGACCATGACCATTTGAGCCATGACCACCTAAGCTCTCTCTCTCCCAAAGTATTACACAAACCTACAATCAAAGCTTACAAAGTGGGTCTTTGGAAAAACCAACCAACCTTACAACGGAACTAGTGGATGCCAATATGCTTTTAAGGGAAGGTGGCAGACATTACATTCAACAGAGCGGCTAAGAAACATGCTGCGACAGCGCCCTTTGCGGGCCTTCTTCTGAATCAACATGGCGCCTGCCTCTGGGGTGCGTGAATATGCAATAATCAGGTGCAACTGTGCTTCAAGCTATATTTACTTAACTTTGCAAAAAAAAAAAAAAGACACAAATTACCCTAGGCACATGTGGGATTGAGCTAAATCCTCAACCCTGAAGCTCCCAACAAACTCAACACACCGAGCTCACGAGTGGCCCACAGCCCTGAGCCCCTCCACACTAAGCAAAGCGGGAGACAGAAGCAGACCTCGCATTAAGTGCTATACCCGAGCTCTCACTTTAAACTGAGCGGCTTTTGCATTTTCTAACATGGCTCTGACGTCGACCGGCTTCTCAAAAAATCTCACTAGAGCAGGTTCGTTGAGTAAAGAGGCCAAAATCTGCTCAAAAGCAAACGACCACTCGCCATCTGCTCTGCTGGGGCTCTGGGGTCCTGCCCGATCAGTCCGCTGGGCTGGCCTCATCTCCTGAGGCTCACTGCCGTTTTCTGTGCCAACGCTGGCTGCGGGAGGGGCCGTGCTTCTGGCTGGCCCCGTGGGGCTGTGGAGCTTCCTGCCAACTTCCTCCATCTTCAGCAAGAGACTGGTCACGGTGGCGATAGCGCGGTAGAGCAGCTCCTCTTCTGGGTCCCCATGGAACAAGTTATACAAAGTCTTTGAAAGCTGAATGAACTGGGACTGGGGCAGGAGGAGAGCAGAAAGGATACTTTCAACAATTTATATTAATTGGACATAATTCAGAGAGAGCCTGGTCCAGAGAGAGCCCAGCCCAGTGCGGTTCTTTTTCAAACAAAATTGTCACGTCAACTGGATGCAGCTGCATTCAGACGTCGGACAAGCAAAATGTTTACGACGAGCATGCACCTGGTTTCTCACTGTGGGCTCACACACTTCCTCCCCTCTCCCTGTGCCATTTGCTCCCTGTGTGTGCAGAGAGCCATTCAAGACCTCCTCCTTTTGGAAGTCCTTAGTGTAACCTCCCAGTTTGTCATGATGTCTGAACGTGGGTCCTTCAAAAAATTGGAGTTTGTTTCTGTGGTGTATGGAACAGTTCTGTAAACAGTGTACTGTATCTTTGAGAGACACTTTCTGTTTCTCTGCTCTGGCCTTGCAGTTTTAGCTTGGTGGCTGCCATCAGCAGCATAATGTTGCTATCTAGTTGTAACCTCATCTTGTGGTCTCCAGTAAAGCTGCCTGAGACCTCAAGATGTCATTCATGTGAAGCCACTTTAACCATTTGTTTCCCAGGAAATTGGGATTCTACATCCAGATTAAGTCGTGGTATAGAACCCTGGGTACTAGGCCAAGAAACAAACTTGTTTGCCAGGTGAGATCGAGGAAGTAGGAAATCTTCAACTGCACTGTGTGATGGAGAGGGAGAAAGGAAGGAATGCATGAGCTCACAGTAAGCCAGATTCAGGCTCATCACACCACCAGTTTGTATGTAACATTTCAGAGCCTGCGTCAGAGCTCACCATTGTTTGCAGTATCTTGCCATTGCTTGCTGTCTTAAGAACCCTGATCCACACACAGCACACCTCACAGCACACCTCCCACCGAACCCCACAACTCCACAAGTTCTAGCACAGAAAGATTTTACCTGATTCATTCGTGGCAAATCCTTAATATTTTCTTCCTTTTTAAGCAGCTCATCTTGCCACTGCTTCAGATAGGCTTGGATGTCAAGTTTTCCTTTCCCTGTTTGGAAAAGAAAACGAGCCAGATTCAGAGCAAATGCCCACCTGAAGCCTCTCTCCTACCAGAACCACCCCTTTTGAGGAGATGCACCTGCCCGACCACAGGGTTTTGTGTGTCCTACCCCCTGAACAGCCACCACAGAAATCAAGCGACGGCAAAAGGATCAGGTAAACTAAACACTATCCAGGTCAAATGTCTGCATTCAAAAAAGCCGTGCAGGCTTTCAGCATGGAACAACTGCCTGCCGTCTATGGTTCTGGAGCAGTGGAAACCCTTGGGATGCCTGGGCAGCCAGGATTCATATCTGAGTGCAGGGAAAAGCCCAGGAGTAAAATGCAACCAATGTGTTAATAAGAATTCAGATTTGGGTTTGGATTCGGGTTTTTGTGTTAGTATGCAGGGGGCGTGCCCTGTAACCCCTTGCATAGCATCCCCCCATTCAGAAAAAGATGAGCATGGTACAGCTCCCAGCGGTATCTTCAGAAGGACTGGAGGACTGCCCACCTGAATGCCTTTCTGTGGAAAAATATCTTTGCAACAGCAAGAATTAGCACCAGAGGAACAGGAACAGGGCTAATTCTCCCTGAGACCCATTAACTATGGATACCAGAGATTAAACCTGAGACCTCCTCCTTCCAGAGTCAAATTTTGGTTCATCTCAAGCAGAGAAAGGTTCTTCCCAGGACCCGAGATGCCAGGACCAAATCTAGTATCTCCTGCATGAGACCCATGCACACTCCTCTGTGCCTTAAGGCCTCTCCACAATCCGTCAGTGCACATGCCAAGTAAATCCTCTACTCCTGAATTCAGATTAGCTACCTTTGTCTGGGCTCCTCTTCAAAGCACCTTCATCCTCACTGTCCCCAGGTGAAGAAACTGGGGTGGAAAAATGGCACAGAAAAAGAAATCACCACCTGGCAATTCTGACCATATCTTCCACAGGAAACCAAAGCGATGGAATAATCCTATTTTTTATCTCATCCTTAATACATGGAGGCCATGTTTGCTTATCACCAAAAGTCACCACCACCACCAAAAAAAGTTAGATGTCCAGTAATTTTAGCACAAGGGCCATCATATTTCAAGGGTCCCTGATCCCCCCAACACAGCCCGTTGTGTTTGCTACGTCATTCTCACAGGTTACTTTTCAAAGGTATGGGACTCAAAACTGCACATCCCTGCTCCCAACAGGCTGGCTAGCAAGGATAAATTGTCTAGCATCTATCAGACTAGATAGGACTTGCTGCATTTTCAAAAAAAAAAAATCACTGTTCATTCCTAGTTTGGGATGATTTTTATAAAAACTGAGCACCCCAAACCCCATCCCTGTTCCTTTCTACCCACCTGTCCTTCCCATTACCTTCTTAGCGTCTTGCCTGCACTTACTTCGCAAAGGATCACAGAGGGGAGGAAGAAAACTGTGAATGATTTTCTTTGATTTGCTTCCTTTTGAACAGATCCCATGAGACGCTTCACAAGCGTGCCGGACGAGGGAGCCAACATGTATGATGCTTAATTGTTTTTCCTCCCCTCCTCCAATAACCTGCTTGCGGCCTGCCTCGGCTCTTGACATCTTTCACAGCGGAAACCTCTGGCTCTCTCCCTCCACCAGGTTTTTATCCTACGTTTCCTCCATCCCTTTTATACTACATGGCTCCTGTCTCCTCACCACAACTCTGTATGGCAGGTCAGACCGAAAGTGTGACTGGCCCCCCAGATCCCTCATCGAGACCCAGGACAGATTACAAGATTTGAACCCAGGTTTCCCGTCCCTTCCTTGTCCTAGTCCGACGCCTGCTAACCACCGCCCTAAATTGGTTCTCCTAATGGCTTATGCGCTCTGTCCAAAGCAAGGGTGGGCGAGTGCCTGTTCTCCTTTGCCTCTCAGAAGATGGGGCCAAAACTGCCTGCCTGCCTGGCCTCCCCTCTGGAGGTGGGTGAAGAGGTCCCCTTTCGCTGCCCGCACTCCTCCCAGCCAAAACAGAGAAGGTCACCACCGGCAGTTCCACAAGCCCAGCCTACTGCACAGCTTACCATTTAACAGACTGAAGTGGATCAACTCCTCTTTCGAGAGCTGAGCCCCTTTGGAAGGGCTTAGGGACTCCACTTCAGTGAAAGCTGCAGAAATAAAACACAGTGGAAGATACCCATAGAACCAATGAAGTTATTATCACACAACCATAGCAGTCTTTGTCATCCAACATAAAACAAGCCAAGAGCAGCAACACAAAACTTTTTGTTAATAGGACCACTGTTACACCACAGCAAGCATACAAATCCTGCTGCTGCCTCCCTTCACCCAAATTTTCTCCTCACAACAGTCCTATGGGGCAAGTTAATTTATTCATTCAAATAAAATGTATGCCTTGTCTTGGTTTTCCAGAATCCTCAAAATGACCAACAACAACTGAATAAAAAAAAATTAAAAGTTTCCAACTAAAATGCAAGCAAGCAGAAAAAACAACCAGGTAAAAACCTTGTAGGGAAGACAGAAATGCAGCAGCCAGGGCAGCTGAATAGCTCTAATCATCTCTGGGGAAAATGCCACCATCACTTGGAGCTTTTCAGGGCATTCAATTTTCTATGAGCAGCCAGTAACAGACTGGTCCCCACACTGCAATGTGTCCACTTAGATGAACACGACAAGAAAATGTGCTAAGGCAACTTAAAGTTTTCATGATTCCCAAATTTCAGTAAGGCAGGAAGACACCCCGATACAGGACACCCCAGGCCGACTCACCTGGAGGTATGTGAAGCTTGAAGAGCAGCTTGAGCTTATGGGTAAAACTTCCATAATACATGGTATCTAATGGGGTGGGATGCGGGAGAAGAACAAGAAAGAGGAAGGTTATTCAAGGCGTTCTGTTCAACAAGCTTGATGCTCTGGAAGCACGCAGGCAGCAAACTTTAGACCCAAACATTACTACCTGCAAGGGTACAAGGAGTAAAATCTGTTTGCCCTAGACTAAGGTGCTTAAATAGTGTCAGAACTTATTTATTTATTTTATTTGACTTATATCCCACCCTCCTACAAAGCAGTCTCAGGGCGGCTTACAAACTGTATAAAACGCTAAAACAAGAAGATTGATAAAATCACGGTACAACTCTAAACATAATAAATTATAAAGTGCTAGTACAACTAATGTAACGATGGCTGATGTTTGCAGCAATCACAATATGCCGACAGCTGGTCTGGGTCGCGTGAGGCTGTTGATGGTATAATACTCTTGATTTTGATGTTACTGTTGGTGTTGGGGCCAGGGCCTCACTCTAAGTGGTGTGGCTCCCTAATCGAAAGCCTGGAGGAAGAGCTCCATCTTGCAGGCCCTGCAGAACTGTAAAAGGGCTTAGGGAGAGTCTAGAACCTGTGACCTGAGGGACGTGAGATGGGGACCTAAATCCATGTGTCTCTAGCAAGTGGAGGGAGCAGGAAGCTGGCCTACAGAGAAGCCCCTCAACAGCAACTGGCCAAAGCAGGCCATGTGGCACCAGTAGCCTCTGCAATACACTTCCAGGGTGAGGTCTGCTCACTGCTCTGAGGAACAAGAGGTCTCGGCAGGTCCCTGCAATAGTCCGTCCCCTTTTCTCACCACCGATCCAAGCTGACAGGAGATACGTTTGGTAAATAACTCCACTGCGGAACAGCGTTCAGTCAATAGCCCACAGGAAGCAGCCCCCTTCCATCAGTGCATACCGAGGACGCAGGCAAATTCTTTGAAGTTTATAAGGCCGTCTAAATTTTCATCCAGCAGCCGGAAGGTCCACAGGGCGAGGGAGTCCTTGTTTGCACAACGGGCCCAGGGGCTGAGGAGATGGTGGAGGAGACGGAACTGCTGGCAGTCGATGCGATACTGCTCCAGGTAGGGCAGGCTGGGGTCATGGTGCTTCAGGGCCGGGCTGTTCACACTCCAGTAGCAAGAGAGAAAGTGCTCCTTCTGCGGGAAATAAGTGAGGAGTCAGGCTCCTACCCCTGCCCTCCACGGAGAGGGGGCTGGCAGAGACAGAGAGAAGAACCGTCCCGGGAGAGACAAGGGGGATCCCTCCCAGGCTGTTGCTCAAACCTCAAGTTTCAGGGCGAGGCGCCTCCCTTCAGAAGGACGGGTCTTTCTCTGCTCTGCACCTTCGTTCCTCCACCACCACACAGATTCCAGAACATCCCTCCTCTCTCGGCTCTGAGTAGATGTCTGAGTTAGATCCCCTCCCCTGGCCCCCTACGTGGTTATCCATGTAACAGCTTATCTGGCTCCTTTTCTTTTGCTAAGAAGCCAATTCGTTTATTTCTAAAACTTAGGGATGGGGCGGTGTCTCCAGGACCGTCACAGTCACAAGCACGAGACAATCACTGTTCTATGCAGCTGGCTCCTGGAAACAGGAGGAACTGGAAGCTCTTCAGCTTGATTTGACTGTCTCCCTGTGTCTTTATGCACAACGCAACTGGAAATAATTTGGGGAAGTTCTGGAAATATCAGCACCAAACTGGTATCCAAGTTTGACACGCATGAACTTCCAGCAACAGTAAGGTAAAGGTAAAGGTTTCCCTTGCTCGAAAGCCAGTCGAATCCGACTCTAGGGATGCGGTGCTCATCTCCGTTTCCAAGCCAAAGAGCCAGCACTGTCCAAAGACATTTCCGTGGTCATGTGGCTGGCATGACTAGATGCCGAGGCACACGGAACGCTGTTACCTTCCCACCGAAGTAGTACCTATTTATCTACTTGCAATTTCTTGCTTTCAAACTGCTAGGTTGGCAGGAGCTGGGGCCAGAGACAGGAGCTCACTCCGTCATGCGGCACTCGGGTCTTGAACTGCTGAAGTACCGACTTTCCGGTCTGCAGTTCAGCGTCGTAACCGCTTGAGCCACCACAGCCCTTTATCCAGCAACAGTACATGCTTGGAAATTAAGTTCTTCGGTACAGAGACAGTTTCAGCAGCCAAAGATACAGACCGGGAAGCGATGCCTGTTCATGAGTGGTCTCAAATCACTTGATCTGCACACGCATAAAATGAACACATTGGGGAGAAAGCTATTTTGATGTAATCGCCTGACTAATACAGAAAGGGAGACACAGTAGGTCTGTTCACTGAAACTAGGCTGTCTGCAAAACAAAGGCGTAAAATAGGAGCAGTGTGTTACCTTGAACAATTCGTACAGACCTTCCAGGTCACTGGGACTGATTTTCACATCTTGAGAGATGACACGCAGCTGTAGCAGACCACAGAGAGAGAAAGTGCAACCCAGTTATGGTCCGGCCTGCTCATCTTTGTTTCTGCTTCGGCATTCTGAGATTCCAAGCAGTGTCAAAGAGGGGGCTACCACCATGTTTAGGACTACAGATGGGGCAGGATCAAATCAATTTCAGCTGCTGAGCATCAGAGGCTCACCCTTTCATGTTCACACCTGGGGGGGAGCATTTCAGGGCAATGCCCCCCAAAATGTGTCACTCCCCTCCTTCAAAGCGCCCAGCTTTCATTAAGAAAACCCAAACACTTCTCTAGCCTCTTTCACTGTAGATACTCAAGGGGGAAACGTGCAGGGATTTTCCATCATGGCTCCTTGGGAAGGGTCGTAGGGGCTCTCTGCTAACCCCTTCCTGACCAAATCCATTCTTGTTTGCTCAGTCCTTTCATTTCTAGCTTCTTTAATGTCTACATTAACAAGGGAACGGAAAATTAGGGAGAGAGGGAAATTAGTTTCTTTTGTCTGCGCTGGGCAGTTTGCTTTACAAGCAGGTAAGGGGCAGGAACAGAAAAATAAAATGTCCAGTTTCACTCAGGATGGCATTCAGTTCTAGTCCTTGAGTACAAACCATCTTGTTGTTACTTGCCTATGTAAAGAAATACATGCCCCTGAGCGTGTACAGAATACCTTTTTCTCCCTGAAACCTCACCACTGTTAAATTCCCGTCTTCTCCCTTTGTTCCCCCCAAAACCTGGGATTAGGGCTAAAGAGGCATAATGTCCACGAGCCAGTTTATTGTAGTGGTTAAGTGTGCAGACTCTAATCTGGGTTTGATTCCCTACTCCTCCACATGCAGCTGCTGGATGACCTTGGGCAAGCCATAGTTCTGACAAGAGCTGTTCTTGAAAAAGAGCTGTTTCTGTCAGAGCTCTCTCAGTCCCGCCTACCTCACAAGGAGTCTGTTGTGGGAAGGGGAAGGGAAAGGAGTTTGCAAACTGCTCTGAGACTCCTTTAGGTAGTGAAGGGTGGGGTATAAATCCAATCTCTTCTCTTCTTTAAACTCCAGAACCTCTCACAACAGAAAAAAACAGCATAGAAGGCCAAAGAGCTGAAAAGGCATAATTTTCTGGCCCTCTTAAGTCCTACTGCCAGTCTCTACAGGGGGAAAAACAATCCAGATCTAAGTAAATCTGTGTCAAGAATAACTCTGAATACTGAAACTGCATCCTTCTGCACATGTTCAGAGTACTTTCCCCTCACTAGGCAGTAGCTACACACATCTACCTACCTAATGTTATGGAACAGTGTTTAGATTGGAGGAAAGTATTTGCAAGCAGGTATTAACTTGGGAATCTCCCATTTTAAGGCACTGATTAATAGCTTAATTAAGTCATTGATTAATTGCTGTTACCTTCACACAACCACCCACAGTTTTCCCATGACAGTTGTGAATCCTACCCTGCAATTCTTATGCCTTGCAACATCTGTTGAGAGAAGAATGTTGGCACGCCAACTAAAGCAATGAAGTATGGTCATTAAAAAAATCTCTTTTCCCTGAACAGCTGATGGTGCAATGGCTAAAGCATCGGACTAAGATGAGGAAGGACTTGGATTCAAAACCCTGCTTTGCCATGGAAGCTGGCTAGGTGATCTTTGGCTAGTCACATGTTCTCAGCCTAACCTACTTCACAAGGTTGCTGTGAGAATAAACCAGAAGAGAAGGCAATGTTACATTGCTCTGAGCCCCTGCTGGGAAGAAGCACGGAGTGTAATTGAAGTAAATGAACAAAAATGGTGTGCCCTGTTGCAAATACATAATATGACATCTTCCATGACTTCTATGCTTGTCTGCTCGGTGTATACATAAGTTGCATATTTTGCGGGGTGTAGGGGTTCCCCTAAAAACTACGTTACAGTTTACATTTAGCACACAGCTGATATCCATCTTCTTTTTATTTTTCAGTCAGCCATATGGTTGTGACTAAGCCCGGACTCTATGTGGCACACCCCCAGTGGTATGTGAAAGTCCTGCACTACTATTAAAACAGCTACAGTAATTCCTCCTTTAATATTGTAGTTACGTAGTTTAACACTGTACTTATGATCCGGAAAAGAGAGTGGAAACAGCTCTGTGGTTGGGTCACACCAGCGTTTCTGCTGTTGAAAAAAGAGAAGAGGGGGTCCCCCCTGACCACCAAAACGGCTACGCTGCAGATCATGGGACCTCCATGAACAAAAACCAAGTAAGGGGGGAGGATCAGGTGAAATTGAGGGGGAAAGCTGGCTGGATCCAACCCTATAACAGGAACTGAAAACACAAGTTTTAATATTATGTAAGTGCCATCAAGTTGCAACTGACTTACAGCGACCCCAGCAAGGAAGAGGTCACCATAAGGCAAGTGAGAAGCCGAGGTGGTTTGCCATTGCCTTCCTCTGCAGAGCCTTCCTTGGGGGGTCTCTCATCCCAAGTACCAACCCTGCTTAGCTTCAGAGATCTGAGAACATCAGGCTATACCAGGCTACCTTCCCCTCGGTGGCAGTAGATTCCCCGAGCTAAATTATGTGCTGTGTGAAGAAGAAGGGTGAAAAAATAATTTCTTTCCTGTCTCTTTGCAAAGCTGGACTAGAGGAGAGTCAAGACTATGACAAAGGGATGCAATCTGAACATGTAGCGGTCCCAGGAACCTGGGCTTTTAGTGGCACTCACCACATTTTGCTTTGTTGTGATTTCCAGGGTCTGGATGACGTACAGCCTGTTCCGGCGGCGCATGCTCTCCACATCCTCAAAGCGAATTTCTCCGTATTTCTAGGAGGAGAACAGGAAGCTGTCAAGTGGCCGTATCAGGTGCAGCACACAGGCGGGAGGGCACAAGGGAAAAACAGACACACCTCATTGGACTCGCGGATGAGGTCAGTGATGTCCACTTTGGGATGTGGGCTCTTCGTGTCATTGGCCCCAGAAGCCTGCTGCACCGTTGGAGGCAGCGGACTGTCCTTGTTAGTGATGCTGTCAAAAAACCTGCGTTTAAGAGAACGCGAGGAAAAATGGAGATGCTGTAAGGTATGACTTGGCTGTCACAGACATCCAAAATTCTGCCCCAGAGCGTCAAGGTATTCATGTATGTCTAAAGAGCTCCTGGGAAAGTGGCACTTGTATAAAGTTTCAGAGACAGATCACAGAAGCCCCTGCCCCTGAGGAGTTTACAGAGGATATGGCTGTTTTACAGCAGAAAATTGGGAATACGCAAGAGAAATTGACAAGATTTATATTCATTTTGCACAAAACTTCCTCAGTATTTTGGTCTCAGGACCAAAAGATCCCTTTCCTCCCCAGCTCCCTAAAATAAAGTAGAGAAGTCTGACATGCAGAAACTGAAGAGTATCACAGAGATACACATGTGGGTAATCCCCCCCACACAAACTTTTATTTCTAGGCTTTCTTAATAACTTTTTACCCAAGTTTTTAATGACGAGTTTGTGCCTTTTTTTTAAGCTATTTCATGGTCTGCATCTAGCTTGAGGAGACTGCTTTATGGACTTTTTAGGCTGCTTGATGGTTCTTTGCTTTTTTTGCCCACAGCTTATTTTTAAAATACTGATAATCTGTGCTGTTTTCATGGTTGTGTTTTTTTAAACAGTCTCAAGCAGGTCTCTGGAGTGGTTGCAGGTCATTCCCATAAATCAAGACATGATTATTTCCTGCCAACTACAGAGCTACTATTTCTGCTTACGTTTTAACACGCCAGAGTTTGCTGGTTCTGAGTTCTGTTCTTCCTTTTAATAAGCCCCGCCTCCTTTAGAGGATGTGGTAAATACAGCCATGGTTTTAAGCTTGTTGCAACCCACCTTGGGGATTAAATGGATGAAAAGATAGGCTAGAAATGTTTTAAAGCATTTTATTTTTTAAAAGGGGACCACTATGAGCCTACTGTTCACTCTGGGACCAAGGCAGGGGCTCATTTCACGTGACTTCCACTGCATTTAGCTAAATGCCTTCACGTATAAAGACCCCACCCCCACCCCTGAGTACCTGTTGAGAACAGTCACGGCCTCTGCATCGTCCTTACAGGTCAGCAGCTTGTCCATGTTGTAATCCAGCACGGCCAGGCCCAGCTGCAAGATGGCCTTTATCCCATCGTAGAAGAAACAGTCAACCACGTTGACGGCGCTCTCGATAGGCAGCACGCTGATGAACAGAGTCAGGAACCAGGAGAGGGAGACTGATGAGAAGAACGTCATGTCTGTCATGTGGTCTGTCAGCTGGGGCAGGTGTTCCCTGATGAGCTCTTCAAACACCCCCTGATCTACCAAGGCACCTGGCGGGGAGGGGAAGAGACAGAGGACCTGAACATTGCAAAGATGCACGGGGGGAGGAGGGGACAGAAAGGAGGGGGCTTTTGTTCTTTTCAAATTCTTCTACAAAGTTTTTAAAGCCTGCTCTTCCTGAAGACCCTTGGAAATTACAGCTACAGAAGTGGGCAGTCACACAGCACTGCATTCTGTACCCACCCACCCTCACCACTGTTCAAAGGCATGCCTGCTTAGTTAACTAGCAATTACACACTTAATGAGAAATGCCCCCATAAAAATACACTGAAAAGACTGCTGGGGGGGGGGGGATCTTCCTGGGCCAAGTCTTCCAGGTGCCAAACACTCCTTAAGGAGCAGTTAAAGCATGCAGAAGGGGAGATGAATCCATGTGAACCGACCGTGACACGGCCAAAGGCAGATCTGAACTAGGTCAGGATGCAAGTCTGAATGGGTCTATTCAGAAGTAAGTTCAATTTTAATCAGTGGGGCTTACTCCTAGGAGAGTGTTCTTAGGATTGCTTCGACAAACGCCGCTTTCACAAGAGAGAAAGGAAAAATATTTAGGACAATCTGCTCTACCAAATTTAGGTTTTGTATATATAGTTAAAAACGCCCTTGTTTTATAATAATATTAACAATTCAGAGCCATCCATTCCTTGGGTCATGTGCACTGTGGCAAACTTTAAAACCAGTCTGACCAAGGGCTACTTCATGTCCTTACTGTCCAGGGACCCTGTTATGTACAGTGGAGGTAGGTGGGCGCCCTCACAATAATATACATGCCTGATCTTAGTAAAACTTCTCTCTGAAAAATGATGAGAGGGAAGATGATATGAAACAGGCACAGACCCCCTAACCCCCATTATCCGGGATGCAGAGTTTGAGGCCTGTGCAGCCCACTCCCTGACTGCACATACAGGGTTTGCGCAAATCAATCCTTAAAAGTCTGCAGTCCACACAGCATTCCCAACATGCATCTGGAAATCAATTACCGGTGTCTATCTTAACTGCACAGTCGGCTGTTCAGTATCTCTTTTGGTCACTAATGAGATTATTGTACAGATAAGGCTAAGGTACACCAGAGATGCAGAATCAATTACACAGCTCCTGAAATGCAGCACTCCCCAGAGTTTCTTACTTTTACACATTTGGTTTACATTCTCTGTTGAGCCACTTAATGAGATCATCCAGAGCTCTGGAGAGGATTATCAAGAATAGGCTAATGACACCCAGATAGGCCAGATGTGGCTGTTTCTGCCCTGAACCAATGTCTGGACGTAGCTGTCCCATGGATTAGGGGAGCAGGGAGAGACTGCACCCAGACAAGATGGAAGGGATGCTGGCTGACAGAACCAATTATTTTAGGGGGAAACAACCTTCCAGTTTTCAACAGAGTTTTAAGTTTTCTTTGAGCAGGTAAAAAAACCCCAGGACTTGGAGCGCTTCTGGATCTTGCACATCTCTTTACGAATCAAATCCAGGTGGTGAAATAGCATCCTCCCTCTGTTATATTTGGTTAAAAAGCTATCATTCCTTGTACACTTAGGTGATTTGACAGTGTGGATCCATGATACAATAATCTCTGGGACAGACTACTGTAACACAAGTTATACGGGGCTGCCCTTGAGGAAAGCACAGAAGCCTCAGCTGGTGCAAACGAGTCACTGTGACTGCAGCTTTGCACTGGGTGATGATTCGCTTCTGAGTTAAATGCAAGACACAGGCTTTGGCCTTGAAACTCCTTCAAGTATCTGAAGGGCCATCTCTCCTGGAAGATTTGCCCAGTGTTGCCTGTTGACTAATCCTTCTTTTTCGTCTGGCATATGCTAGAAACTGGACCTGCTTTGTCACCACACCGTTGCTCTGGGATGGCCTTCTGCAGGCGGGGCACTGAGTCATTTCCTTACTAGCTTTTAGGAGGGCTTGCAAAATGAATTTCAGGGAGCGTGTTTGTTGAAACTGCATTGCTGTATGGCAGTTGTGGAGAGACCATTACATTTCTCACTGTCTCTGTTTTTTTAGTATTTTAATTTGTCCCCAGATGTGGTGTTTCAATGCTTTGGAAAGGCAGCAATAAGAAAATAAATCAGTAAAAGAGTACCAATGATTCGGCGGTTGAAATAATCGGGTAACATTCTTTCGCACACAGCAACCAGAAGCCAGAAAGCTTCCTCTTCTTTGGCGTAAAGCAGCAGCACCGAAGTCAAAATATTCATTGCCTAACAATGACCAAGCATGGTAGCCAATATTAGTAAGAGAGACGGCAAGCATGAAACAGGAGACTGGTGTGTGTGGGGGGGCCTTCTGGCCTTATTCACACACACGAACATACACCCCTCAGATTTCTCTGGACTTTGTTACGGACAAATATATGACTATACTCCACCAAAAGACTGTCTGCCCTCATATGAAAAAGCCCAGTAGTTAAGATCAATGACAGCGGTCCTTCTGAAGTAAAGTGGGTGGCAGACAGAAACAAGGCCTTCTCTGTGGTGACACCTTGGCTGTGGAATACCCTCCCCAGTTGTTAACTTGGCACTTAAGCATGTTCAGTTTTTGGTGCCTGGTGAACATCTTCATCCAGCCAGGCAGTAATTGTTTTGTGATTTTAGTGCCCTTGTATTCTGCAAATTCTGTTGATGATGGGGGTGATGTGAGAAGAAATGAGAATTCTACCTGGGGTACACCATTTACACATGCCAATCATCACTGGATGTTGCAGTTAGCAAGTGAATGAACACACATGTAAGTACCAGCCCTCAGAGTTGGACAGAAAAAAAGACACCCCAAGAACAAGCACACCTGTGTACTGTGTTGCAATATTGTTACAACTACATGCATAATGCAACAAATTTACATTATTCCAATATTCAAGCGCATGGATGGGCATACCACACCTGACAATATCCAATCTTGGGATTCCTGTAGGCATAGGCCGTGAGTACCCTCCTGAGAGCAGAAATGCCAGTGTCGCTTTGGAAGGCCGGGTGTTCAGGCAAGGAGCGACGCAGATCCCGTTCGATCTCATCCGTCGCCAAAGTGCACGTCCCCAGAGACCGCTCAACCAGCTCAGCATAGTAACCAGGGTTGGTTGCCATGTCATTCACAGCGCCTGCCAACGTGTTTAGTGCACACTGTTAGAGAACACAAGCAAGAGGACATTTGCATAGTTTTCTTGCAATACACAACTGCACATGCTGCAAATATGCAATTCTGCGCATGAGAATTAAGCCTGATGGTCAAGCTCCTGAGACTTGGATCCATGCCACACAGCACATTCATCACATGCAAGACTGTCAGAAATGGACTGATTTCCCTGCTATGGCTTACAGTCATTTCAAACAACCCCCATTCGATAAACATTGTGTATACACAAGAGCCAACTTGGCTGCTCTCACTGGATTCAAAGAGCTGCAGAGATTTAACAGTTTGTATTACGCCAAGGAAATCTTTGACTCTTTTATTCCTCTGAATGGTAATCCTTGTCATAACACAAACTGGATATGAAGCACTTCTCTGTTTCAAAATTAGGTTAACAGTTGCACTGGGGCGAGGAATGCTTTGCAAGAAACAAGAAGTCTGGAGGTCCCCAAAGTTCACAGACTGCTTGCCTGAATGTTAGTGAACATTCAGTGACATCACAGCAATTCAGCCAATCATTGAGACAGGCTACAGGGAATAGCCGAAAGACTTCTAAAAAAAAAAAAATCAACCACAGTGTCATGTAGGAGTTACCTGAGAACAGCAGCCAGAGTTCCCCTCTCAACACCTCTGGGATCCCTCTGACAATCAGGTCTCGGGTCTTCCTTGTCCGAAACATACTTACACCACGGCCACATTCTATGAAAAGGATATTCCAGGACTGCTCTTTCATTTTTTCTTTTAACTAGCATAACAAGATATCCAAAAAGCCTCTTAAGTATATTGCAAAATTCAGCTCAAACATGATGGCAATAGCAGCCAAATCAGCAAAGACGAATATAAAAACTGAGGCAGCCTCTACAGTTTAAAGTAGAGGGACCTCAACAACTACAGTTTTTGTGACTACATAAAATATGAATTAGAAGGTTTATATATAGGGATGGGCATGAACTGCATTTTTGTGGTTCCTTTTAGTTCGTCGCCGAACCATGAGGTTGTTAGTTTACTGAACCAGTTCACAGCAGTTACCCCTGCTTTCTGCTCCCCACTACTTTTCACAGGGAAACACCTGCTTTCTGCTCCCAGCAAAGAGCAATGGGGAGCAGAAAGCAGGGGTTTAAATAGACATTTAAATGGCTCGGAGCTGTTTAACCCCCTGCTTTCTGCTCCTTGCCACTTTTTGCAGGGAGCAGAAAGCAGGGGTTTAAATGGCTCAGGAGTTCACAAACCACCATGAACTGCCTTAAAATTCATGGAAGTTTGTGGCGGCTCTTCAGTTCGCAAACCACAAACTGCCCAAAATTCATCATTCATGAGCCGGTTTGTGCCCATCCCTACTTATATTATTTGCTGTTTACATATATGTTACTATATACAAACACTAATAACAAAGGATCACTGAATATTAGCAAGATGGCTGCCTTCAGAATCATAATAAACTATGGTCGGTGCCACAGGCTGGTTAGGCTACCAGATATAATTTAAGTGACAAATCCCCATCTGTATACTCCTCACTACTTCTACATTTTCCAGCAGACAGTATACCTTTTCTACACTGACACTGGTGGCAGATTAACTGCAAACAGTGAGACTTGAGCCATGGCTCATGAATTTAGACATCAAAACAAACCACAGTTAGTTGTAGCTCTGGTTTGGTGCCAAAAAACAGACCTTGATATGTTGGCATGTCAGATGTCACTACTAACCAGGGTTTGATCAACCACAATTTATAAACCACAGTTTATCATGATACCTGAATGCAGATGGGGACCAAATATCTCTGGTAATGCTTCAAGCCGTCAGAACTCGATCCTAAAAGCAAGGAGCTTTCAAGATGAGAAGGGAGAAAAGCCACACAACTCAACAAAGCTTCTCATAAGATGCAAAGCTAAAAGAAAAAGCATGCCTGCTTAGAGTGGCTCACAAAAAGAAGCGAAGGAACAGTCCTGATCAAAACACAGCCCCTTGGTCAACTCTCTTTGCACACCTATTTCTTTACTGAGAAGAAGAGGCATGTTTCATCGGTCCTTCCCAATCTGGAACTTATCACCCCGCCCCGCCCGAAGGCCCTGCCCACATCTTGATAATGTAACTGATCCCAGAAAAATGGAAGACAGGCAGAAATTTGCTGCGTTGAACAAAACAGCTTCCTTATTACAAAACAAAAAAGCAGCAGAAACTGGATGTGGAAAACTGCAAAACTGCCCCCTCCAAAGGAAACTCCACAAACATTTTTGGATTCTCTCCTAATGTCTTCTATTTCCATTGCTCTTTGTCCTTACCATTTTGGAGTCCAGATTTTCCATATCCTGAGGGTGGAAGACCGTCATGAGTGCTTCTGTGCTGACTGTCTTGCTATTGCCCTTGTGGCTTGCTATCGGCTGACCCTCATAGTAGTCCAAGAGAGAGTCGGGGCTTGGGCCAGCAGCGACCTGCAAAATGCACATGTGAAACAATATCTGGATCCAGCCACACACAAGCACAGAGGCAGCCGCTGGGTTGGATAAGAAGGAAATGGCCTCCCCCCCCACAAAGAAACAAAGGTCTGCAAAGCAACAGCCTCCAATTGAGAAACCTGGGGAGATGCTGTCTGTTTGGGCACAACAGTTATGGAGGGTAATGGTATGGATTTTCTTTAACCAATTACAAAATGGCAGCAGAGAAGAAGTTACAAAATTTCAGGAAAGGATGAATAGTGACAGAATTATACTTCATAAAAAGAGATGGAGGGGTGTAGGAAGTAGTAAAAATTGTATGTTTTAAGCCACTTTAATATATTTTATTTATTAAATTTATGATTAAATTTATTTATTCATTAAATTTATTATAAAGGTGGGTTACAAAATTACAAAATACGAGTTGAAAATAGAGGCTTTGTACATACACGCATGTACAGCAAATCAATATACAAATAAGCCAGTTTGCCACACCAGCTCTTAGACTGCATTCAGGCAGCACAATAAACTGAGTTTTAGGCAACAAACTCTGGTTAGTCTACTATTTGCGCATAAAGACAGCCAGCATGGTGTAGTGGTTAAGAGAACTGGGTTCAATTCCACACTCCTCCACACAAAGCTAGCTGGGTGACCTTGGGTCTGTCACAGGTCTTTCAAAGCCCTCTCAGACCATTAGCTCACCACCTAGTTGTGCATGACGCTAATGAGCTAAGACAAGGCTACCAGGCAATCTTTGGATCTCCTGGCTGCACTACACACAATGCCATACGATAACTATTATTATTATTCATTGTGCATAAACTCCAGTTTGTCTGTTTGATGCCCCTCTCTTACCACCCAGCCAACAGGGCACCCTCCCTATATGGCCATCTTTGAGGCAGCCTAACAGTAGTCTGTGAATTTCCACACTGCAATTAACTGTGATAACTATGAACACTGGTTTTACAAAAAGACAGCTTCAGAGGGTAGCCATGCTGGTCTGCAGTAAAACACTGCTTGTGCCTGAGGAAGGGAGCTCTGACTCTCAAAAGCTTATATCCTGGAACTCTTGTTGGGCTCTGAGGTGCTAAATGGACTCGATTTGAACTGGTTTACAAAAAAATCCCATCTGTAGAAACCTGGTTTAAAAATCCATTAACTAACTCTGGTTAGCTGGATCACAAGCACTGGGACAGCACCACCACTAACTAGGGTTTGATCAACCACAGGGAAGAAAGTCACGGTTTGCCATGATCTCTGAAAGGAGGATGAACTACACATCAGCAAGGAAAACAAGACAAGCTTGGTCTTTACCTCCACATTCGCAACATGCTGGGGGCTTGAGGCTGCACCACACCTGCTTCGGAGCTTCGTCACCAGGAGTTCAAAATCCCTGACTTCCGAGAAGCGAAAGGCTTTCATTCCTTTAGTGCTGATGCTGACTGCTTTGCTAGTGGGGTCAGAGGACTCAACTGAGACAACCTGCAGGCAGCAAAGATGAAAAGATCTCAGGACCTTGGGATATGACCCCCCCCATGCACTGATTAAGGTAATCTGTGCTGGCCCATGACGGTAATAAGCAGGTCATTCATTCCACTGAGGCCATCAGAAGCCTAATTTTGGGTGGTCCACTCATCTGCATACAGCCCGTGCACACTCATTTTCAGTGGCTGTGTCCATGAAAGCTCTCCCACTCTTTCCCTTCTGTAAAAGGCGCAAAGTGGCATTATTTCAATGCGCCTTTGGTGGAAGCAACCAATAAACGTCCCTGATTGGTAGCTGTGGCTGGTATGTTACAGGACTTGCAGTTTTAACTTGATGCATGTTGTTTTATGTGTTTCAATTATGTTTTTAACTGTGTTTATATTTTGCAAGCTGCCTTGGGCACTGGGGAAAGGCAGGGTATTCATGTTTTAAAGAAATAAAGTAACAAACTAGGCACCCTTCAATTTGGTCATAGGTTAAGGGTATATCCCCAATATGCCCATTGCAGCCAAGGCTAGCAGGCAGAACCTGTCCTTTTCTCCTGAATGTTATTAGGCTTTTTTTTAAAGAACAAGGAGTAAAAATAAACAATGTAAAAAGAAAAACATAAAGGGAGATTAATTTACAAGATGAATACTAAGCTTTTGTTATTGTACAAGACCCCAAAAGGCCATTTAGGCCATTCATTTCTAAAACCTTCAAATCTATCCAGAAGGACTTATGTGGTGTGGAAGTTCTTGAAACCGCAGTCTCTCCACTGACATAAGCAACGTACAAACACCATTTTGGCTCATTAAGCATCAAGTTTTGTAAGGCCTCTAGCTAATTTCAGAGGCAAATCATACACTGTGCACACTGGGGTTTTTTTCCCCCACGGAAAAGTACATATCCGTTAGGACTTTCAAGGCACAATCCTAAACACACCCACAAGGAAACTAAGTTCCATTCAACAATTTTTAGCAGTTCAATCCAAGCTCCACAATTTCCCCCCATATTCCTTGCAGTCTTCAGACCAACAACTAGGGAAAAGTAACCCTTTCTAGTTGGGATTGCAATAGGGCTTCTATGCACATCTGAACACAGTTTAATATTACTTCCCCCCACCGAAAAGAAAGGAGCAGCCATCACCACAATTATTGCTTTATTCAAAGCATTTGCATCCTCCCTCTCTGCCTGAAGTGGCTTACACACCCAACTAAAACCCCGACAAGAACAGAACTCAAGAACAGAACCCATAACAAGAGACTCCACACCACAAAAGCCTCTTGACTTGAGCGAGCGAGTTTCCACAGTTCCTGGAAAGCTGGAAGGAAAGGAAGATTTACACCATGTGGCTTGGCTCCGGCCCCCGCCAGACTTACCTCTCTCAGGGGGATGATGACACTGCACAGGGAGCCGTCCTGGCTGGCAAAACAGACGTAGTTCTCAGAAATGCACATTTTCCCCAGAGTGTTGTAGTGGCTGAAAGGCACCCATAAGAAACACTCATGCACCTCCCTCAGGGTCTCCTCTTTGGGTAGCCTGAAGAAAGCGTTGAACTGCTCGCTGTGGGCTCGGCTTTCAAGGCCTCTGGGGAAAAAAATAGGGGGAGTTCGGTTGCAGACGTCTGCCAAAGATCTTTTTTTCTGTTTAATATTTCAAGACTTGAACTATTGCTCCTGGCTTTCGGTGCACTACATCAGGAATAGCGCAAAGACCTACAGGTTTTCTACCGGGGGGGGGGGATACCATACAGTGCAATTACAAAGGACAAAGTCCACTGAGAAATGATACTTTTTACCCAGGGCAATGGAGCTAACTGGACCTCTATGGGTAACCTTAAGACAGAACTGCCAGCCAGTATCTCAGAGGGAAGGGAGGGTGTTTCTCTGGCTGTTTTTTGCTTCTCTTCCTTTGAAGCTCTCTCAGGGCACAGTCACGGGGATGCCTGCTCATGCTCCCTCACCCCACCCCCAAGCCCCACAAATCCTCAGGGCTCCCTGTCCTGCTGCTGGGAGAAATCGGCCCACATTCCTCACACTGCCATCTTGGCTTGTCTTTTCCCTGCCCTGGAACTGAACTCCGGTTTCCTAATTTGGGTGCCGCCTTCCATAGCTGCATGTGTCTTTGTTTCGTTGCTACTCTGCAGGTTTCTACCGTTTTACTGTTCTTGTTGTTGTTTATGACTTGTGATGCATTTCAAAGCAGTTCTTATCGCTGCAAGCCACTCTGAGGACCTCACAACCGAAAAGCAGAACAGAAACATCTCCCTCCCCACCCCAAAACAAACAAACAGCCATTCTTGTTTCCTTTACTTTTAAAATTACCTCTTGGTGATTTGCAAGGGATCTTGGAGGACCGGGTCACCTTCAAAGGTCTCCTTGTCAAAGAGTCTCCGAATGGCATACAGGGCCAGCTGCTCCATGAGAAGGAAAGTTTCACTGATGTGCAAGAACATGGAAAAGTAGTGATCCTCCCCGTGGGAACACACGTGAATGCTCTCCGTCAGAATCACGTTGGATGTCCTTTCCAGTTTTGAGATTTCATCCCAGGCTATGACAAGTTTGACTGGAAACAGGAGGAGAGGAAGGTCTGAGCGCGTGCCTTTCGCCACACTGACTGCCCTTGTGGGTTCAAGCCCAGAGGGAGCTCCCAACCCAACCTTCCTCTAGAGCCATGGAAAAAAAGGGCAAGAACACATGAAGCCACGATACCAACTCAGGCCCTTTCTGCACTCTCCTTTTAATCCATGTTCACTGCAGTGTCCTCCAAGCAATTCTGCACGAAAATCGAGTTCAACCTTCTTTTTATTCCGGGTTTCCCCCCCATTCTGCATTACATTACTTCCCTTCAGTGGTCTCCCAGAATATTTGGATGCTGTTTTGCTGCGGACTTAAATTGCCTTGACTCAACCACTGAGAAAATCCAGAGTGGCAGGCAAACGTGGAAAGGACCTCAGACCACTGATTCATCTACGTCAGTATCGTCTACCCTGACTGGACATGGCTCTCCAGGGTCTCATGCAGAGAAGGATCTTTCCCAGCACTGTGACTCTTAACTGAAGCAGTGGCTGGACAAACATTTGTCAGGGATGCTCTAGGCTGATGCTGCATTGAGCCAGGGGTTGTATTAGATGGCCCTGTATGGCCCCTTCCAACTCTGTGATTCTTTGATTCCATCTTGTACATGCAAAGCAGAGACTCTGCCACTGAGCCACGACATCTCCCTCAAAATATGAATGTATGAAGCTGCCTTTTATGAAGCCAGATCATTGGTCTATCTAGCTCAGCACCACCTAATCTGACAGGCAGCGGCTCTTTGGGGTCTCAGGCAAAGGAAGTGCTTCCCCACAACTCCTGCTTTCTGGGGTCTTTTTGACTGGAGACATCAGCCACTGGAGCCCAGATCTGCTGCATACTGAGCCCCCAGGCTACCACCCCTCTCCCCATAAAAACCTAACCTTCTGTTCACTTAGCAGTATGGCAGGAAAGCAAAGCATTTAATATTGTCAGTTACAAGATTTTTGTTGCAAAGCGGGGGAGGAAAGAGGAGAGATGCACAGTACAGAAAAAAGTTACTTGAAGGATATATTGAATGCAACATTATTTTAATGATCCAGAAATGAGCACTTATATCTTATTTTTAAATTAATGAAATGTAGCAAATGAGGACAATCATTTACCAGTCTGGCACGCAGCCAGAGCTGACACCAGTTTATGCCTGGAGATCAATCCCAATGAGTTGAACAGAAATGTATGCAGAATCGCTGCCTTTAAAAGCTGTGCATGGTTTATTGGCTTATTTGGAAAATTTCTATGCCACCTCCCCAGGGAACCTGGAATCAAGGCTGACTTCAAAGATTACAGATCTAGAAATAGGTTTTCAGGGGGCTACGTGAAGGCCATCGTCCTTTCTGGGTTTTTTAAATGCATTACTTCTACAGGAAAAGAAGGAAAGGGAAAGAGAAATGCACTTTTAAAAACAGAAGGGCTTGACGCAATCAAGGAAGAAATTGCCATCATAATAAAGTAAACCACTTACTTTCCGCTCCGAGGAGAAAGGAGTAAAAACCAAGGAAGTTGGTGCTCAAGTACAGCCAGCCCTGGCAGGGCACTCGGCCCCTCCAGCAGCTGCAGGAGTAGTAAGTCACCAACTTCTCCGGCTCGGCTAAACCAAAGCACTTCTCAAACTTCATGAGCGCTTCGCGGAACTTCTCCGGATCCTCCTCTCTGTCCAAAGAGCCTTTACTTTCCTCGGCGATCAGGCCCTAGAGCGAAGAGATGGTCAGGCAACGGCCCCGAGTCACCCAACTAGCAGCACAATCCTATGTGAAGTTACTCCAGTCTAGCCCCATGGGTTTACACGGAGCTAGACTGAAGTTAACTCTGCGCAGGATTACACTGCAAGTCAGGGGAGACCCGCAACATCGCCAGCTGCGCTGTACTGAATCTGGGACACAAGCAGGAAATGCACAAAAACTCAAGCAGCAGCTTCCGCCTCAGGTTCCTGGCAGCCTGTGCCACACGAGGGAAGACGCCATGAGAAAATATTCTGCCCAGGTTAACCTGCTTTTGTTTGTTATGCCTGTTATGTCTGATATGATGTGCACGTGCATCTTATGGGGAATAAGAGAAGCTGCCATGGAGACAGCCCTGCTCAGCTATGAAGCTCGCTTAATGACTGTGGGCCAGTCTCTCTCTTCCAGCCTGGCCTACCTCACAGGACCAGTGTAAGCATTTAGGATAAAACGAGGAAGGGGAGAATAATGTATTCTGCTCCAAACTCCAGGGTAGGATTTAAAAAAAAAAATGGCTGAGATCAACAAACCCAGGCTCTGGCAGCATTACTTCTTCACTTTGCACATATTATGAAAATTAACTACTTGTATCACTGCTTACGAACTGAAATCCAGACACAGGAAAGTAAATCTGGTCTGCTTTAGAATTCATTTCAACGATGACTGGCTAGTACTTTAAAAACAACAACAACAACTGAACAGTGTTTGTTCTGAAATGCCTCAGGGTTATATTGTGAGCTCCAGGTACTTTGACTGGAAGCCACCTTAGAAGCTGTGCTGATGAGCTTGGAGTCTGTGTGCTATAAATAAAGACAAACACTGCAGCAAAAGGAAGGAGATGGAGGTGAGGGGAAACGGGAGAAAAAGACACCTGGACTCCTAGGCATAGCTTCAGACAGGGAGGAGTCTGAAAGGGACCATGCCAATGGAAGGGGCTTTTGAAAAGAGATCTGAAAGGGAGAGGGAGAAACTGCATCACGCGAGCCGCTCCCCAGCATTCAGCCACACTGTCCTGGAGTCAGGGTAGGGGAGTGCTGCCGGATCCTGCTCCTTCAAAAGCTGATCGGAGGCATCCCACAGGGGGGTCCCAGGGAAGCAAGGATAGATCAGGGCAGCTGAAATGGCCGGCCAATCTCTCATGAGAACAGACATCCTCTGAAGAGGTTGGAAGCAGTTCTGGTGCATGCACGCCTCTCCATGCTGCCTTTAAAAGCCAGAGAGAGAGAGAGAGAGAGAGAGAGAGAGAGAGAGAGAGAGAGAGAGAGAGAGAGAGAGAGAGAGAGAGAGAGAGAGAATGACGGGGAGGCCAGCATCTCTCCAGGCTGCAGAGGAGACAGCCGGGTAAAGGAGGAGGAATGAGCTGGCGGCCACCCACTCCCACCGCCGTGCTGAGGTTACTCCTAGCCCCACCAGCAGGGGCTCCGGGTTAGAGGAAAAACAGAGGAGAAAGTCATGGTGACTCCCCCAAGCACACACATTTAGAACACTGTTTGATTTGTCCTCTGTGAACAGGAAATACATTTGGCGGGGGCACCCGGGGTTCTAGTTAAAAGGGGGGGGCAACCGAGATGAACTTGTGTAAGCTGGAAGCATGTCATGCCCTGCTCAAAAATGACTGACTCTGCAGGTGCAGGAAGGAGCTGGTCTGAATGGGGGCTTAGATTCTGCCCTTTCTCCTTTGCTGCCCTACAGCCAGACGGCCGCCACTCACTCTGACGGGGAAAATCTGCAACACGGCTCCTCTAGCAAGCACCCCCTGCACTGGACACTGACTGGCCCAACTCTTATTGTTAAGGATCCTTCTCTGCGCGGGGAGAAACCTTGCAAGAGATCGGTCCCCTCCCCACACGCGCATTTCCAGCCACATCTCTGTGCGGGTCTGCATACCTACCTGTGTGCCCACACAGCTGACTAGCAAAAAGCAACCAATGCAATCCCACCCATTACCTTCCCTGCACTACATACTCTTATCTTCCCCTGCACGAAGCTCGTGATGTCCTCGTTGGAATCAAAGACGGAGAGGGTCTTCATGACGTTACGTTCCAGCCAGTCCCAGTGCTCGGTTATTTCTTCTCTGTTGGCTCCTGGAAGGAAGAGGAACTAAATAAATGTCACGTAAATTAAAGCACACAAGGAAACAGCAAACAAAGAACTTACTGTCAGGACTACAGAGCTAAAGCAGAGTAGCGGCTAATGTCCTGCTCTACATCTTCTTCCTTGGGACTCGTTCTCATCTGGGGGCAAAATGAATTGAGACAGGAGATCTGAACAGGCCAAGGGAAAAGGGCTCTTAGCTACAATTCACACCTAATACAGGAAGTAACAATTAGAACATATTCTCAGCTAGAACTTTAGGGGGCCGGGGTGGGGGAGGTGCTTAGCGGCTGCTGCCAACAGTGTGATGCGATGGCCCACATTCTGCCATGGGCTTGACAGCTGCTGCAGCACCAATCTTTCCACCACTGCCTGAGTCACATGGGAAGTCCACACTGCAATCCTTCTGCAAAAAGTGCAGCCTCCCTGGAAACGGACACAGCACTAGCATGACTCAAGAGTGCCTCCTGTGAAGCTTCTCACAAAGCTGGGGAGAGACTGTGGCTCAGTGGCAGAGCACCTGCCTTGAGTGCAGAAGATCCCAAGTTCAATCCCCGGCATCACCAGTTAAGAGGACCAGGCAGTAGGTGAGATGGAAGACTTCCTATCTGAGGCCCCAGAGAGCTGCTGCTGGCCAAAGGAGACTATACTGACCTTCACAGACCAATGGCCTGACTCAGTATAAGACAACGGTGTGCGCGTGTTTCCAAATGGCACGTGTGTTTCCAAATGGCAGAGGGACGATCAATGCAGCAGTGACACTCCCATCACTGGCATAATGCAGAAAGCTGGTCCTAAAGAAACCTCATGCCTACAATTCAAAATGTAATGCCCCTATTTGAAATTCTACAGGGAGTTTTAAGCACCGCCATTAAAGAGGAGCGTAATCAAACTAGAAAACACTCAGAGGAGAATTACAGGAGCAATGAAATTGGGAAGACAACTCTGGCAATGAGCTGGGCACGTTCAGGGGTCATGTGCCCATGGCAATTCCTCACACAGGAGCAGGATTTTGAAGTGGGTGCAGAATTTAGCATCTCAAGAAACTCAGTCCCCATTCTGCTTTTTGACAAGGGAGCTTTCCAGTCCTAACGGCTGCAAAGACAAACCTGAGATGGTGAGGGAGGGCTCACAGTCTCAGGAGTCATTCTTGTATGAAGAGGAGGCTAAAAGGAAGAAAAGAAGGCTGCCCTGTCTGCCCACAGCAATCATTCTGATATTCCAGAGTAATTAATGCATAAGCAGTTTACAACTGCGCACCCATAAGCCTTTAATCTTCCTGGGTGAGCCGAGGGACACACAAAGGCTCTTATTGTGTTTAGGTCTTTATTTTGATAGCCGGCTATTCAGCATGCAAAGATCCAGCAAATGAGCTTCAGGAGACAACCTCCTTGAAGGAGTCAGGGTAGTCACTTCTTTGGCAAATGGCTCACTTGCACTGAAGGAAGACAACACACATCCTGGTCACGCCTCTGAACATAAACAATAAAAATGTAAATATTCTGATCCTTTGCAGGAGCCACTAGGTACAATTCTTTGCATGAACTGCCAGAAGAAAAGAGAGGGCCACCGGCTAGCCAAGCAAGCAAACACTTCATTGGGAATGCATTCAGGTGCATCAGGGAGGAGGAAGCTGCTAGAAAGAGATGACCTGGCAGGTCCGAGCACCACTTTTAAAAACAGCACTTGAATGTCACAATAAACCACAGTTTGTATAACAAACACCAGTTGGTCTATGAAGCATAATCCTAGGCTCCATCTATACATTACAAAATCACTGTGTTTTTTGGGGAACAACACGACAATCTCATATCACACATGTGATTTGGAGTTTTGTGCCTCTCAGATATGCACTGAATTTTTTCTGTTTGTGACCACAGCACAAAAGGAGAAGTGGCTGTAACATTTCCTCAGCTCTTTTGATGTCCTCAAACAGAGTACTATGGGCTCCATTGTGACAGTTATGTCTCCAACAAAGACAAGAACTTTGTAACCTGTAGATGGATTCCTAGTCTATGCTTGTGATGGACAGGTTAGGTTCTGCCTCTCTCTAACAGTGGCCAATAGGAGCTGATGGAATTTTAGGGAAGGAGACAGTTGAAATCGGCAGTCAGTTGAGTTGGGAGTGAGTCTGGCTGAATGAAGCTGTGCAGAAGAGCAGCCTAAAGCTGACTGAAAAGGGTAAATTTGTAATGAAGGACCCCAAATGCTGGAATAGGGAAATGGTTCAAAAGTTCAATTGAAAATAAACTTTGTAACCTCTACCTGATCTACTCCAATGTTATGTTCAAACCAGAAATAAAAGTTAACTCCTTGTGTGTTTAACCCTGCGGAGTGGCTGTCTCAGGGAAAGAAGCACACACAAAACCTAAGATCTTGTCAGAGTGAGGGGTGATTATTAAAGGGCTACTGTCTCTGTTGGTGCTTCTTTGAGTAAGAGGGAGGATGTGGTATGCGGAATGGTCATGGCTCTCTATTTTAAAAGAGAAAGGTAGTGATATGTGACTACCTGACCCACCTGTAACCCTGATCCTGTGTGAGAGAGGCTGTGGAGGGTCATTGGCACTCTATCTGAGAGAGAAAGGTTGTCACAATGCTATTCTGAGTTTTCAGCTGAACCACAAACTCCATTATGGTGGACAGGCAGAACAAGTTAGCATCCCAAGTGTTTCCCCAAGAAAGGGGCCACTTGGGGAGGGGGTGCTGACTTTTTCTCAGGCATGCACGGAGGCCTAGGTTTGAATAGGGTAAGTATTGACTGGCCTAGAGCTATCTAAGAAAGTGAAATTTCCAGTTGGTGGCATGGACTACCAATAGGCATTTCAAGGGTCCAAGTGGCCAGGTTGTGTAAAGACATGTACACAGGAACTCCAGACAGGAATCGGTAACAAGTGCTAGTCCATAAACTGTGCATTCTGCATTCAAGCACCACAACAAAGCACAATTTGTGCTAACTATGCTTAAATCTGCTACAAAGCATGGTTTGAAAACCTGGTTTGGTTCCATCTAACAAAACACAGTTTGTTGGACCATCTTCCATTCGGATGTGGTAATTAACAGAGATTTGACCAGTCTATGGTTTATAAACCATGGTCTATCATAATATTTAAATACAGCCTAAGTACAGACTGAAAATAAGAGAGTCAGCATGGTATATGCGGATTAGTGCTGGGGAGACCCAGGTTCGAATGTCTGCTCAGCCACAAAGCCCATTGGATGACCCTGGACAGGCCATTCTCTGCAGCCTAATCTCCTGGGGTCCTTATGAGAATAAAGTGGGGGAGGGGAAAGACACATACATCACTGTGTGCTTCCTGACAGAAGGATATGACAGAATGAGGGATGGAACATGAGCAAAGGGCTGGATGGGAAATTTCAGAAACCCTGTTATCTGGCCTACAGACCTGGCTTGCTCTCACTCTGATCTAGAAGAGATCTACCTCCACAAGGAACTGGGTGGGCTTTGTCAATCTCCCAAGCCTGCTTGGTTTTAAAAACTACTTACCACATGCAATAGACCAGTAGACTTGGGAATCAGGTGTCTGATGCAGAATGCGGAAAGGGGCCACTTTGGATGTAGAATCCAAGACAGCATCCAGCGTCCCCACCAGGAGGCCTGTGGGAACAAGGACACAGCTTGAGACAACAGCAACAAAGACCGTTTCTATAGCATCTACAAGGGACCTGACCATACCCTCCCCATGGAACAGAAACTGGTTGCTTACTTTGAGTTAAAAAAAGAGGTTGTAGCTGAAAAGTGTTTACTGCAAGACATTTGCGAGAGGGGTGGAAAGCAACTGTAGAAAAACAGGGCTGGGCTGTGCGCAGTACCAACCGGACTGTGTTTGAATCTCCTCGCCTGAAAGGGCCCTGGGTACAGAACCACATGTGGGTGGCGCTATGGGTGTCTGTTACACAACAGGAAATTCTACTGCAAATCTAAAGTATCTAATTTAACATCACCACACAATGCAAGAACTGTGGGCTGCATAAACTAAAAAGAAGGATTTCCAAGATTCTGGTCTTCAGAAGTCTAGAGACAAAATATATAAGAAAAGTCCTACTAGACCAAAGTTCCGTCCAGCCCAATATTCTGTTTCCAGCACTGGACACACACAGAAGGGCATGAAGAACCCTGCCCCATTTGTCCCATGAATTTGGCATTCAGAGGTACATGCCACCTGATCATGGAGGATCCATTCAGTCATCGTTGCAACTAAGCTCTTGAGGAATGACGTTGTTTTTTAAAACCATCCAAGTGGCCATCACCAGTCCTTGTAGCAGTGGGTTCCACAGGTCAGTTATGCTTGATGTGAAGTAATATTGCCTTCGTGTCTACTCTGAAACCACTATGAATCAATTTTATTGGGTGGCCCCCAGTTTCAGCACTATGGGAGAAGGAGAAAGATTTCTCTCTATGTCCTCTCTCCCTACCACTGGTAACAAGCATGCTGTTTATCAGAAGGATCAAGCCACACAAGGAAACTGAAAAAGAGCTCATTAAGGCAACTACAAAGATAAGCCATTGATGAAGCACGAAACTGGAAGTTGCAGCTAGCATAAAAAAGACAGTGCGGTGTAGTGGTTATAGTGTGAGATTCAGATTGGGGAGAACTGGGTTCAAATTCCCACTTAGATCAGTCGCTGTCTTTCTCAACCTATTCCACCTCACTGGGTTGTTGTGAGAGTGAAATAAAGAGGAGAGAACCATGTACATTGCCTTGAGTGCCGGGGAGGGGCGGGGAGAGAGAAATTTGGAGTCACGGGTCCACTGTTAGCTTTGTTACAACAGCTGTGAACTGTAAAGCAAATACGTTGCCCACACAGACATTTGATCTGGGAAGAAAACACACACACACACAGGGCTCAGCTATCTGAGCCAAGCTAACAGATTTCACGGCAACAGACATCTTGCAGTCCAAATATGAGGGCAATCGCTTCTCCTGCAGTCGTAATCTAATCTTTCTGCCCACACCAAAGAGTTTATAACCGCTACATTAAGGATTACATCTATATCCACCAGAAGAACATTTCCTTGCTGAATTATTCATCTTGCTGAGCTCGTTCCACAGCTGGCTACATCTCTGATGATGCCTCTCTCTCCAAACACCTTTTATTTTTCCCTGAATGAATAATCTACTGCACAGGGACACCAGTTAACATTCCCAGAACACTTGCATGAGAAGGGCACATTCTTCTATCAAATTAGGGTGCTCAAAAGGCAAGAACAGGTTTTTTTATATATAAACTATTCTCACCTTTTGAGCACCCTAATTTGATAGAAGAATGTGCCCTTCTCATGTAAGTGTTCTGGGAATGTTAACTGGTGTCCCTGTGCAGTAGATTATATATAGAGAGATAGAGAGATAGATATCAGTTACAAAGGGTGAAGATATTTTCTTGGACTGAAGGCACACTTGGAATTAAAAGTATGCCCCCCCCAAAAGTTACCAGCCAGTTTGCTCACATACATCACCACAAACCATTTGTGCACCATCAAAAAAATAAAAGAACAGGGCAACCCCCCCTCCCTGCCTCAATTTTATGAAAATCCCCCTGCCTGGTCACCCAACTGCAATCTCCACTCACCATAGGTGAGGTTTATTTTCAAAAGCACTTCATAGAGCAGGAGTGCAAAGGCGGTAGCAATACCAGAACGGCTCAGAAAAGATATTAAAATTATGCCAGTCCATTGGTTTTATTTGATGATTGGGTGTTTTTACCCAGTTTTTCAGCCAAAACTGGCTCCCACTACAGCTTGCAATTTTTTTAAAAAAATACAAATAATATTCAACACCATTGCTTTGTGGAGAAAGGGCCCAATGGAGAGGTGCTCGGCTGCTCAGCTAATCAATTGAGATGCACTTATGTATGATCAAAGCCTGATATAGGTTATCTTTCAGGGACTCAGAAGTTGGCGGAATGTTAAGTTCATCCCCCTGGCAGGAACTCCTTCTGCTATCAAAGAGCAAACAGACGCAGCCATTTCTAAAGAGGTCCAGCCATAAATACTGTGTGTACTTCTAAGGACATGATTTACAGCAGAAGACATTTACCCAGATTTTTTAAAAAAACTGACTTTCACCGGATAAAGGACAGCGGTTTGTAAATCTGCAGTATTAGTCATAAAGAAAATTTCCTGGTGACTCAAAGCCAGCTCCTTGCTGCTAAATTACTTTGCTGCGTCCCCTTTGGCACCAGAGTCAAATGAACAGCAAACTCCGAGATCCCAGCCTCCGATCAACAAACACGGCTCATTAATGTTTAAAAAGCCACAAGTAAAAGATTTAGCTGAAGGACGTGCTTGGCTTATATACATAATGAGACAAATTGGGTTTAATAAGTACAATCCATCCTTAATTCATGCTGAAACCGTTATGTTACCTGGGCTAATTCATTGTGATCCTTGACCCCGTGGGTGGCTTAGAACAAGTCTCTCTGCCCAACTGAGGTGCGTAGATCACCACTCTTCTGGTTGAGGGCATTAGATGAAACTGCTTCCAGGTGTGTGGGGGTTTTGCAAACCCCAACAGAACACTTTCTGTTCCCCACTTGAGGCTGCTTATGCACTACAAAAACCATGGTAGTTAGGCAAGTGAAAATGTTTATGGGCCAGCAACTTTTGTGGGCTGATTTGCAAGATTAGCCTAACCTTCAGCACAGGGACGTTCCAAGGATAAAAATGGAGCCACGCTCTCCAGCTGCCGGGAGGAAGGGCAGCAGGGAAGGATGATCAAGAAATACACGCAGTCCAATTCAGTCCCCTGCTGAACTACCACCTCCAGTAACCTCAGGTTCCCCCCCGCCAACAGACACAGAATATGGCTCAACCTTATAGGGAACAGTATTTATTTGTTTTTAAAATGTGCACCCCGTCCTTCCCAAACAGGCTTCAGGCAGGTAACATCAAAGCATGTAACAATAAACACCAGTCAACACAATTAATCTAAAAACAACTAAAACCAGAAAACAGTTAATCAGCTAAAAGATGGCGAGCAACAATTCAACCCCGTCCCCCCTGTCCCCCCCAAAACTGGACAGACAATACTGGAGTCACATCTACATAACCCTAAGACTCCATATAGGTAGATGATCCAGACCACCCCCGTGCAGGGCAGTCTCTACATGGGCTCTGTACAGGGAGGCCAGCTAGTTGGGTGTCCACTGCCTCAGCTAAAAGCCTGGCTGAACAGCTCTGTTTTGCAGGCCCTGCAGAACTGTAATAAGTTTATACAACAGCATCAAAGTACAAGGCACTGTACAGATGACAGGCCCTGCCCCCAAAGAGCTTACAGTCTCAAACTTGCTATAAAGGAGAAAACAAAGAGGAAAATAAACAAGGGAAGAACACGTTCATTTCAGTGATGATATGTTTAGGCTTAGATTGGGGAAGGGGGTGCTACGGAATCCTCCCAAGGGCTGCCTGAGCTTTGAGAAGGGATTTGAAGAAAGCAAGAGAGGTGACTCCAGGCATAAGGGGCAGCAAGAAGGAAAAGAAGTAGGAGGTGGGGTGTGAATCTGGAGAAGTAAAGTCACAGGCAAGGATGTATTGGAGACTGCAGGGGATAAGGAGGTACAAGGTCACAGGCAGCTTTGATGAGAAGGGTTGTCCTGGATCCAGGAAAGGGACAGGAATGAGACCCTGGAGACCCTCTGCCAATCAGAGTAGACAAACTGAGCAAGCTGTCCTGGCTTGGTATAAGGCAGCTTCCTGTGTGGGGAGGGGCTGCAGCTCAGTGGCAAAGCATGCAGAATGTCCCAAGTTCAGCCCCTGCATCTCCAGTTCAAGAGTCTCAGGCAGCAGATGCTGGGAAAGACCTCCACCTGAGAACCTGGAGACCTGCGGTTAGCCAGGGTAAACCAGACTGCACAGCTAGAAGGCCCAAAATCCTCACCCAGTATAAGGCAGCTTGATGAGCTATAAGGATTTATATTTTCCATGGGAGGCTGCCATTCTCCCTTCCTCTTCCCAAGGTGCAACCTCATACCAGCTCCACCCAGCATTCTGCACACAATGCAGGAGACATAAGAACATCAGAAGAGCCCTGCTGGGTCAGACCAATGGTCCATCTAGTCCAGCATCCTCTCTCACACATCTAGTCCAGCATCCTCTCTTGGTGGCCAATAACAGAGAACAGAGGCCAAGGCCTTCCCCTGATGTTGCCTCCTGGCTCTGGGATTCAGAGGACTAGCGCCTCAGTCACCATGGCTAGTAGCCACTGAGTGCTTCCACCAAGGTGAGCGTGCTGGGCACGACTACATGTTCTGCAGCCAGGCAGGGGGTGCCTGCGATGGCCAGCAACATTGTGCTGGAAGCCGGGTGAGTGTGCCAGGCGGCAGCTGGAGGCAAAAGGGAGGAGCATACCTTTGGGAGCATGAGTCTTTCTCATAACACCCCCCTTTTCTCCCTGCACCATCAGCCACAGCACATCCCCCCTCCCTCCTTCTCACCAAGATGCCAGCTGCAGGAGGGTGCCCCCATGGCGGTTTTAATTAATTTAATGTAATTAGCCACTGTGCCCCCTCAGACAGTCAGGCGAACAACAGAAGAGCCACCACCTTCACTGTCCTACTTATAGGCTTCCCAGTGGCTGCCCAATCTTGACAACAGGGAGCTGGTCTAGATGTTTCATGTTGCTCTTAAGTGGAGAGTACAGACTGCCTTTAAAAACACACACACACACAAAGATACATTTTTTAGAAGAATTAGACAGAATTTAGACCAACCCAACAGGCAATTTTTCGACAAAGCCATTCAAAGGCACAAGAATCCCTGGCCTCCTTTGTATTTGGTCATTAGAGGTTGCCAAGATATGCAGTAACACGGAAAACTTCAGCTGTACGTTAGTGGCTCTAATGCAGCTCTTGTAAGACTCAGAAGCCCATGCATTAAAAAATATGTCAACTTTTTGATCACCCCATCAAATTACAGCTCTCCCCTCCCACACCGAGTCCTATTATTGTAGCAAGACACAAAACATTTAGCAGATGATGACTTTCTTGATACAGAGATAGTGGCTATGCTACCCCTGCTAAGTCTTCCTGTGTTAGGGGGCCAAATGAATGGTGTGGAACAGACTAATGCTGTTGCATTACTGCAGCTAAGAGATCATCAATTCGGGTATGAGTTTCCCTGGAAGACCAGGAGGTAAGGATAAAAAAGGCTTTTTTCAAAGTGTCTTTGTATTAGCCTACTCTGAAAGGCAGAAGAACAGGGCCACTAAGAGACACTGGCATTCCAATTCCTATCTCAGTGCCAGGCAAAGTCCTCCAATACTTTGTTGCTCCTGTGCTTTTAATAGCTGCTTGGGCTAGGGACATTAGCAGGGGGGGGTGTCATACTTTTCTCGGCAGACTCCACTCACTGATTTCTGAGGACTGATCTGCTATTAAACACACAGAAGATGGTAGATTCAGAATGGATAAAAGACAATACTAAGCTTATGGAACTCACTGTCAAAAGATGTGGCGATGACCACCGAGTTAAATGATTTTAAAAGAGGATCATTTATGGGGGTGGTTAATCCCCCTCTTCCTCCAAGGAACTCAGGAATTCATACATGGGCCTGTTCCCCAGTGGGGTAGACTGGACATTTGGATGGTGAGTGGCCCAAGCTCATCCACTGAGCTTCAAGACTAAGTGGAAATCTGAACCCAGATCTCCACAATGCTAGTCCACTACTCTAACCATTACAAGTTTGTAGGTCTAGTAAAAGCTATTTGTCAGGATAGCTAAATGGAGCCTCCATATTCTGAAGCAGCATATCAGTAAATACTAGTTGTTAGGGGGAGCAAACCACACCTAGTGCTTTTCTGTGTTAGACTGTGGAGATCGGAACCTGTTTCTCCAGCCTCCACAGATCTATCCATGGTGCTTTTTAATCCACCCTTCGCCCAAAGAGTTCAGGGTGGTTTACACGGTTCTTCTGTCTTTCACTATATCATCACTACAACTCTGCAAAGGTTAGATGGAGGAGACAGAGACTGTGTATTATTGGCCCAAGGTCACCAAGTGAACCTTCTGACTGAGAGGGGCTTTGAAGTCAGACATCCACATTTCTAGTCCAACACTCAACCACCACACTACCCTGGTCCTGTTAATGTCACAGCTTTTCTTAGCAGGAGCTGGGATGACTTAACTAGAACCTCCATGTTCAGAGACAATGTACCTCCAAATATCAGATGCTAACAGGGTCTTCAACCTGTCCAGACCTGAGACCTGCTAACATCCAGAAAGCCTTATGGGACCCACTGAGCAGCAAGCACATTATAGACTATCACATAACAGGAAAGGGAGCAACCAAAATTATGGCCTCAGTTATGGTGAGGGGACTCCATGTTACAGTTATGCACAAAGAACTGGAAGACACGGGGTGGCAGGTGGGTTTCATCTGGCCAGGCCAGGGAAATATAGCAAGAGCTCATCTGGGGGGGAGGTGTCTCTGAACCTGTGTTTTAAAAGAATTCTTTGCACCGAATGACCTCACCTTGCTACCCCGATGTTCCTGCCAATATGTGCACAAGACAGATGCAGGGGGCATGGTGCTCTTCCTCTCTGAGCATGCACACTAGTAATAAATTTTTCTAGAAAGCAGCCCCAAATGTGTGACCTTGCTGACTGAAGACCACTATTCTAGGTTTAGAGACAACTACCAGCCAGAACTTTTATGCATTCAGATATGTATACCTGCTTTTCTGCCCAAGGGAAACTGAAAACGGCTTACAAAACATCGTTTCCCCCTGTCCTCGCAACAACCCTTTAAGGTAGGTCAAGGTAACTGCAACCGACCCAAGGTCACCCAGCAAGCTTCCATAGCAGAGTGGGGATTCAAATGTGGGTCTCCAAGACCCCAGTTCGACTCTCTGACCACTACTCCCATGATGTAGAACCTCCACGTTCAGAAGCCGTATACCAGATGCCAGAACACATAACGGGAAAGGACTGTTCTTTTGTGGACTGGCTGGCCGTAACCGAAAACAAGACACCGGACCAAGATAGGCTTTTTGGCCGGCTCCTCCAACAGGTCTGCTCATGAGCGGGCGGGGCTGTCTCCCGGTTCCCCCTCTGAGACTTGGTCCAGGCAGCCCCCCTTACCTGCGAGCCCGCCGCCTTCCTCCCCATACCCTCGCCGCCTCTGCAGCACGAAATACTCGTTGGAGCGCTCCAACACCCAAAGCTTGAGCGCGTTCTTGAGCAGAACCTCTTCGGGTTTCAGCCACATCGCGGCGGTTACTGCTGCGGTTCGCCTCGCTCAGCCCGCCATGGCCGCCCCCGCCAGCTCTTCTGGGTTCCCACGTCCACAAGCGGCCGGCCAAGGCAACTCGGGAGAGGCGGGCACGAGCGCCTCCTTGCCAGTTGCCCGCTGGGCGTTGTAGTTCCACGCGCGGCTTCTGTTGCCGACGCGCACCCCGTTTGCGCACTACAGCACCCGGCGAGCATTGCGCGACCATTCGCCGCTCCACTCCTTAGAGGCTGGCCCAGCTGGAGAACAACAGAGCCGGGAAAGGGAAAGTTTGGGGCCTCCCCCGCCTCCTATTGGGTTTGGTTCGCAGAGCGAGTCGGCCTCTCCCCGTCTAAGACCAGACCAGAGAGGCTTGCCAACTTCGGCTTTCTCCCCTCCCCGACCGAGCTGTTGTGTGTGCCAAGGAACAGTTCAGCAGGTGGCGCTTGACCCGGCGTGGGAAACGCTTCGCTTGCCTGGCGATTCTTCCTCTTCGAGCAGCTTTTTAAAGAACACAGGAGGATCCTGGCCGGAAAAGCAGCTTCTCCGTCTGACGTTGCTCCATGGAGGAAGGGGGTATACGACAGTAAAAAGTACTAGACGGGACCTGGGTTCAAATCCCTGCTCAGTAACTGTAGCCTTCACTGGGTTAACGCTGGCAAGTCTTTGTCTGTCGTGAACTCAGGTAGCGGCCTTATACTGAGGTTAGTCTTGTGACTGGCAGCGGCCCTCCCACAGTCTCAGGCTGCGGTCTTTAGGTCGTCTTCTCCCGGATCCTTTTAACTGGAGCTGCCGGAGTATGAACCTGAGACCTTGTGCCTGCAAAGTACCGTAGAACCACCGCACCACCCCTTCAGCCTCCCCGCCCCTCCCCTCTTATCTAGCCTGTGGAAGATATACCTAGGCAAATTAGGCAAAGCATTCCTTCATAGCCAACTGTTTTAAGTCTGTCCAGTATTAATATATTTGCTGTGGCATTTGACTGAGGAACAGGGCCACAAACTTCTCTGAACCATCTCCTGACCTTCAAACAACAAGTTGTGTGCTCAACTCCCTGCTGTGCAGAACTGTCACTGCTAATTACATGAGTTCAGTTCCTGACCCATTTTTCCTGGTCTGCTTTAATCATGCTAGAAGTGGCAGTTTTGGCTTCCAATAAAGAGTTTTCCTTCCCTAGTTGAAAACCTTGGTTGTTCGTTTGTTTTGGTCATGTGTACTGTTCAGGGTTAGGGTTGGGATGAAATGGTCTTGGTTGCCTTGACTGATGACCTTCCCTGGGAAAGTGAGGGAGGAGTGCATCCCTGTTGATTCTCCTGGACCTCCTGCTTTCAGTATCATCGACTATGGTATCCTCCTGGAGAGGCTGGCTGGGCTCAGAACAGGGACTGCTGTACTTTAGTGGCTCTGCTCTTAGTCGACTGACCAATTTCAGGAGATGGTGCTGGGGGGCTGCTGCTCAGCCTTGTGATATTTATGCTGTGGGGTCATGCATGGTTCCATCTTGTCCTCGATGCTGTTTACCTCTACATGAGACCTCTGGGAGAGGTCATTGGGGGACATGGAGTGAGGTGTCATGAACATGCGGATAACACCCAGCTTTGTTTCTCTGTAACAGCTAAACCAGGTGGGTCTGTGGAAATCCTGAGAAGGTACCTGGTTGATTTAGAATGGTGGCTAAATTGTTGTTGGTACCTACTAACCTTATTTCATTGCCTTTATGAGTGCCCTGATAAATTTCTATATGTCAGGTACAGTTTTGCTTGGCAACTGACAACCTCAGTTGTGTTTTCCATAACAGTTCGATGTGCAAGTGATTATAGTGTGTGCCTCCGGACAGTGAAAACTTTTAGCTGGTGATTTCTGCACATCAGGACACTGCTAAGGTACAAGTCATGTCCAGTCACACCAATTTGTTTTCATCTTTGTTTCCACATGGGATCAGGCTGCTGAGGTATAAAAGGGAAGAACCCTGTTCCTATGGGGGGCAAGGGCCTAATAGCACTTACCAGTTCTAGGCTTAGCTTGCAAAAAAGCAGTTGAGGTGCATAATAAGGTGTGTATGGAAGGGCATTCTTTCCTAAGATCAGGGCTACACTGGGGACCAGACAGGCAACCCTGCCAAACCCTCCTCTAAGGTGAAGCAACTCAAGGGTGTGAGCCTCCCGACCATAGATCTCATTTTTGGGCAATTCTGTTCTGAATCAACTCCAGTTTATCAACATTCTTTCTGAAATGCAAGACTCAAAACAGCACAAACCTAAGCAGAGTTGCTTCAGTCTACTCCACTAAAATCAGTAGGCATAGACTGTAGTAGTTCTGCATAGGATCATTCAGATAATCAATACACAGAGCTCCCAGAGAGAAACAGCATATGGAAATATCTTGTACCCTTCAGTAATACAACTTGAAAACAAGGGGGATTGGTTTTCTTTAGGGGTAAAAGAACAAAGAAACAGAGGGAACAGTGAGTGATCTATCAAGTACTTTAAGAAGTGTGCATGTACATGAAAGCTTATACCTTGCATAAAACTTTGTTGGTCTTAAAGATAGCACTGCTGCTTCAGACCAACAGGGCTACCCACTTGAAGCTAATTGAAGAAGAGATCAGGAGTAAAGGCACTGTCGCTGGATAGTTAATAAACCACGATTTATTGGCAGTATTAGTTATATTTAAAGGAATTGATTTCTGTTGATATACTTGCCATATTCAATACTTGAACATCTCAAATATGTTTGATCAGCAAGGCATGTGTTCACAATCCGCTAGCAGCTATTATGCCCAAGTTTTGTGGAAGTGTCATTCATGTCAACGGTTTTCTCCTTTTATTCATATTGGTAGCACTAACATTCAAACAGCAGCCTGCTTTACAATATCAAGTGTCAGTGACTTTTATAAGAGGACCTAGGTGTCTGTTCAGGTTTTTTTTAATTTGCATCTCCACCCCTATAGTTTTTAAATATCAAGAAAGCTTATACCCTGGAAAATTTTGTTGGTTGTTATGGACTGGATTTAAATTCTGTTCTATTACAGACTAGCATGGCTAGCCACCCGATACTTCTGTCCCCACCCACCCCCAACACACGTGAGCAGGGACTTTTGAAACTGAAGAAAAAACTATGGGACCATGTAATTTTAGCAGTAAGATGAACTCTGAAGCTTAAGAATTGTGGCCCAAATAATTCATGAGCTCAAAGAAGAACAGTAAACTCTTACATTACATGTGCAATCCCCCATTCATTCAAAAATATTGTTAAAATTAATGAAGGCCAGTTAAACAGGTATACACAAGGGTTAAATCAAGTAATTTTACTTCTGACACTTCCTGGTGTTCCAAAGCACCTTGCCCAGAAGCTGCAATAAGATTAACTTCATCAGCCTGCAAGTATGTGGTTTTTACATATGGTTTGCTGGAGGAACAACTCAAATACCAAACGTTACCATTTGAATAGTTTATATTATGGACTTCTAGCCCACCTGGTTCTGAAAATGCATGGTAGATGATTAACATTGTAGAAAGCCCAGCAAACACAGATCACATTAATGATTAGGAATCACTTCATCTATAGCCTTAACCCCAAAAGCCAGCACAGACAGATTCTAACAGGTGCCATAAACACTGGGCAGTCTACATGGGAAAGAAACACCATAACAGCACTGAGGGAGCCAGTGTGAATTTTCCCTTGGCACACTTGGTGTCTGAACCCAACACGGGCAATATCATTAAGAGTGCTCACAATGGAGCCTAGAAATCACAAGGTCAGCACTAGAAAAGGCACTTTAAGGCAGTAGAACTATTTAAAATGTGATGTGGAGTTTTCCCGTGTGCATTCTCACTACAACTGTTTTACCTTTTGCCACGTTGACCCCAAAACAGTGGGGAAGCAATTTCCAATACCCTTTTGAACATATGAAGAGGTCTCATACAGTCAGCTCATTATAGCAGTCCCACAGAATTTTCGGTCGAAAAAAAGCCTTCCCTAATCTTTTCTGAAATCTGAGAACTGAATCTGTGATGCCATGCAACCAAAAGCATGGACTCTGCTGTTGAACACAGCTCTTCCAATTACATAAGTCAGAATAGATTCAGGTGGGTAGCCATGTTGGTCTGAAGAAGTTCCGTGGCACCTTTAAGACCAAAGCTTTCATGTGCATTAAATAGTCAGAATATTTTGAACATCAAGCTTCCCATGGGTGTGATGGTCTACAGCCAACAGAAATATATATCTGATAGAATACAGGTATTTTACAGTCATATGACCTTCCACCTTTTTGCCTGATATGCCACAAGTTTCTACAGTGCTCCAAGTATAGAAGTGGCTAATTGACTCTTAGGATGTTACCACCTTGTGCTCTACCAACTCCCTATGAATCTTCCTGTAGTTAGCATATCAGAGTACGCTAGCTTCTTTTAACTGCTGAACACATCAGCAGTGGACAACATGCTCACACAGGTCTTGTACACTGCAAAGATTGGTTGTGTACTAATACATAGCATAACAGACTGAAGGTTATTCCGATGTTTCTTCAGTTCCAAAAAGATCAAAACCATTGACAAGAGCTAGACTGCCAACATACACCATTTTGTACACAACCACTTTTATTATCAAAAATAAGTGAACATCCTAAACAGGCATTAGAATAGGTTTATTTACATTTTGTATTCAAAGATTTTTAATAGAAATCAAATATTTACAACTTTATCACATACTATGCAAAAATGAAGGGGAAAATGTATTGTTTTCTCCTGTTAGATTCAAGTGAATACATTACTGTTCTTTGGGCCAAATTTGTGCTAGCAATTGTAGTTAGAAACAAAACCACAGAAGATGCAAAACAAAACCACAGAAGATGCAAAACAATAAAATAAAATAAAGTGCATTAGATGATGTAGTAATTCACTTTGGTGGATGAGGTTGCAGAGTCCATGCTAAGGCACCCCATGTTTCCTCTCCTGCCCAGATCCAATTCCCCATCACACACATAATTAAATAAGCAATTTTAGAAGAGGCTTACCCATTTACTGCCAATTTAGCTAGCTTCCCAGATCAGCAGCATTCTTTGGGTGTCATCCTTTATCTAACTGTTCCTTCAGAAGAGCAGCAACAAAAATTCTCTCTGACAGAGATTCAGCTTCTGACAAAGCTGAGAGCAGCAGTTTATTTAGACTGGGCCTGGTTTCTGGGCTAAGGCAGTGTTTGCACCGCTTGAAAACTAAAAGCAGTTCAAAGTAATTTTCGGGGGAGGGAATGGATAATGTCTTAAAAACACCTGTTTTCCTGTAAAATATGGCAGAACATTTGACCTCTCATTCAGAGTATTAATTTTTCTTTCACAAACTCAGGTGAAGTAGATGTAGGGGTACTGCCAGTGACAGGTATGTTTGGTTCTAGTTATTAGTTGGTGTCTAGCAGCTTGATGCAGCAATGGGCACTGTGCTGAAAATAAGGGCACTCTGTCAGTTGTATATAAGGGGATGTTAGCCCAGACTGAATCTGAAAGAAACACACCCTAGTGCTTGTTTAAACTGAAGCAAATTAAGACAGTTAACTTAAAAACCAGAAGTTTTTAAAAATGATACACAATTTATATTTCTGTAGGCTGAATGAAGTTCCACCACATGAAAAAGTGGTTGTGCTCAGATGGCTAGGTGTTAAAGATCTTTCCTTTCTTGGTCTTGCTGAAAGACCTATATCTGGAGACTACTAAAACTAATACTAGAAGAAAAAATAAAGTTAGACTTAGTGGGCAGGTCACTTCATGTAATTGCAGTCTTAAATCATGTATTTTATCTCAGTATCATCAAGGCAACATTGCTGCTACAGTAGCTTTATCAGAGTTGACATGGTTTGATGCTGGTATGATAAGCAGCTAGCAGTTTTGTTAAAACAGCCATTTAGGACTTCGTATCACATGCTTGTATTTCATCTGCCTCAAAACCTGGATTGTCTAGGTGTGGAAGCACATCTACAGCTGGAGGCTGGGATGTGTTGTTTACAAGACGGAGACTGTCACCTGTTAGAAATGAAGAAATAACAGAAATTTAGAAATATGCATCATACAATGCATTCCTTTAGAGTTAGAGCTCTGTTTAAAGAAAAGTTATGTAACTGGACTTGACCAGAGAGGTGGAAATATAAACTAAGCATATTTTGGTTCTTTTCTGATGCATTCTATTGGGCCTCTGATATGGCTGCTTGTTCAGTGTGCTCCACAGCCTACAGACACTGTTGGTTCACAGCTCCATCTACTTGCAAACAGCTTGCATGGTGGGTGGCACAAAGACAGAAGTCCTTGACTCCAAGCTTATCATAGCTTGGAACTCACTATGGCCACTACTGCTCAGCCTTGCAGAAGTTATTGCAGGGATTACTGAGAACCTGTGTGAAGTTTTTGGAACCCTTAATGTGTGGTGCTTTTCTTAAGCACCTATGTTTGCACATTAACACAGTCCCTTGTTGTTACTGCAACACATAAAGTGGGCACAGATTTGCTAAAAGAGCAGATCTCCAAAATACTGAGAGTATTAACTAATTAGGCTTTCCTTATTTAGGGAAGGTGGAGGTGGGAACGAAGAGAGTTGTAAATACTTCACCTCACATTCCTTCATGTGAACCTCCAGCAGGTGGCAGTACAAACATGAATTTCCTTATTTCTAATCTAACACATATCAGCAAGTTCACTTATTCACACTCCACTACCCAGGGAAGCAAAAAATCTGCACTAGAACGCTACAGTAGCTCTCACAGTGCTAACATAATTTGTAAAACCAATTAAATACTTACTCTCAGAAGGAGCGGGTTCCTCAAGAGCTGGCTCATCTGTTCCCTGTACAGAAGCATACCCAGATGATGCAGTCTCACTACGATTATCTTCTTCATTAACAGAACGGATGTTAGAGGCTTCATTGGACACTGTAGCTGGGAAAGATTCTACTCTGTCTTCTATGTCCACCTATGTCAAGAAGATTGAAATGAGATGGCACAATGGGTAACATTACAATAGGCTTGAATCAGAAAAGATGCTGATGGTTGTGAACCTTTCCTGCATCCTCTCCCCCCAGCAGTCCTTCCCAACCCAAGGAGGCATGGAAAGCACTCTGTGCACACTGCTCCTCCAAGCCTCGCAGGCCACAAATGGGGCACAGGCCGAGCAGCACCCATGGAGAAGAAAGAGGTGGTGGTAGCGTGCACAAGTGGGAAGATGGGGCCAGCCAGCCAATGCTTGTTAACTGCCTCAGCTTCACTACTAAGGCATCTTCCCCACACGGAGCTAGAGGAAGTCTTGTTGCTTTGCCGACTCCTTGTCTGTTGGAGCATCAGAGCCTAGCCTTGCCCCATTTTCGGCCCCACCTCCTTTTCTGGGGAAAGGAGAGGCTGGTGTGGGACAGTGCTGGGGGTTGGCTTTATTGTGTGGAAGCAGAAAGACCCGTCAGGAAGACTTGGCACATGACACCCCCCCTCGAGTGTTCCCCCACAGAAAATTTTCTGGCTACGGGGCTGTTCCAACCCGTGGAAAATTTATTCCTAGGGTTGCAGGACCCATTTAAACTAACAGCCACATAGGTAAGGAGGCTGCAGTGGAGAGGGGATGAATCATCCTCTTCCCTCTCTTCCATTAGCAGAAGTGCACTAATGGAAGAGGCAGGGTAATTTCCCCCCTCTCCCCTGAAGCTTCCAGTGTCAGTGGAATCCATTCTGCAGAACAATGAGCTTTTTCCTTCTTACCATATTACATTTGTCTTTTTGTCTTTGAGGAAAGCTTTAGACAACCCGGGCAGAAATTAAAGCAATTGCTTTCTTAGCAGATCTGCTGATCTCTTATAGCACTTCAGAAATACATCATGAACTGGAGAGCCACAATATTTTTTTAACCTACACCCTGAATTTTTCTTCTCTGCTCCTTGGCCAAAATGTCTCTATAGAGTATTTCTGTAGTACTTACAACATTCAATTTTACCATCTAGAAGTGACACAAGTTAGATTTTGTTAAATTGAGCATTTTTGAGTTGCAGATGTACCTCAATTCCTAGAGCCTTGAGTATGTCACATTTACACATGGGACAAGTCCTGTGTTCCAGCAGCCATGGATCAATACAGCTCTTATGGAAAAGATGGCTGGAAAGAAAAGTTTAACATAATAAAACAATTCAGTACAACAGCAAAAATTCTTAATAAAACAAAATAACATCGTGGGGCTGGGACTGAAAAATTGGAAAAACACCACAAGCAAACAAAAAACTCTGTAAGGCATCAAAACAATCAATGTAGGTAAAATGTGACAAAGAAAATAAAGCATAAGAATGCCATGGAGCTGAGAGTGATGTGGTAGTGCCTTTCATTAAAGAAAAAACACTAATTGATGGCACACAGTAAACTGCGTAGCAGTTGATAGCAGGAGAAAGGTAAAGAAAAAGAAGAGTTGTAGGACTTGATGTATGAGAAACTGATTGCAGATCAGGAAGAGACTCTGTTCGCACAAGCAATAAAGTGTGAATGTGTGCAAGAGAATGTCTGTATACAAGTGACCTAGCATTAAGCATCTTGGGATACAGACTTGCAAGGATGTGCAAAACCCACTGGCCCCCTGCAGCCTTTGAACAACCGGTAAGGCTGAACAGGTCAACTCATCATTTGGAAGCCATTAAGAATCTTTTTTCACATTCTTTCTCTCTACCCGCCTTCCTAACCTCAATCTAATAGTACATGTACACAGACAATAGCTTTGGATAAGCTTCAATACTTTGAATTGCCAGACTTATCAGACACAGTTATTGAGTGATGTGCTTGAAAAACCTCCATTCAAAGGCTTACATCTTGTCATCCAGATGCCAGGGCGTGTGCCTATGGTGATCTTTTGAATATTTTGGTTCCAGTCCTATGTAGAGTCATGCTAGAGGTATCAGTTCAGGAAATGTATTTTTAATTTTATATTGCTGATAAACTCTGAAATGCTTAAGGTGCCTCATGTAATGCTAGCGATTCATGCTTGCATCCCAGACATCTAACTAAACTGTAAAGGAACAGCCACAGGGGTGTGAAAGGACAACAGTGATATGGATCATGGCAGTAGTGGTGGGGAAAGGTAGGTATTACTCCCCCCACACACACACACCCATTTTTCCTGACCTTTCCTCCTCTGGGGTTTAGACAGGTACCTGAATCACCCCTGTCTTTCTCCTCTCCTCATGCTTAAACCAGCCTTGGGAGGGGATTTTTAAGCATGGAAATTATATGGCAATGGCGGTGGGGCTAGCCACCTTGCTCCTCAGCACTGCCACCCAGTTTATATCAAGCAGCCCTGAAGCCTCGTTACAATTACACATCTGAGGATCTCAACCCATGTACCTTCTAAAGCTTCACCATGCCATGAGCAGAAATTCTACCTCGCGAGCAAAAAAAGCTAGTAGCATTAAAGTTTTGAGCAAGTCTACATTTGAGTACTGCATAAATTATTTTAGAAGATTATATCCATAACCTTGTAAAAAATCTCAGAATGAATTCTTTTAAACTATATGTAAACTATATTTTAAGAATAATTTAAATATTCTAACAAAACTGAATCAAGCCAAATTTCATTAAACAAAATGTTGTCCTCTACAGGGGTAGACCAGGCCTTCGGAGAGCAGGTCTACCTACCTCTTTATTGGTAGACCTGGCCTCTGGAGAATAGGTTTACCAGCCCCCGTCCACTATATTGGTAGACCTGGCCTTGGACCTGAGCTGACCCTTAGAAAACATACCAGTACTTGGGGGGGGGGGAGACTTGCAGTCTACTTTTTTGTGTGTGAAATATGACAACCAGCATTACAAGTATAACAGAGTATTACAGAGGTAGACCAATCACTGTCACAACCCTGCCTAACCTAACAAACAAGAAGTTGCTTAAATGTTATCAACCTGGTGTCAGGTAGCCCTGTCAGAAGTATGGTATGCAGAGGGAGTACCTTCAGTCTTCCCTCCTTTGTACTTTCTCTCAGTGTCAGTAATCATCTCTCCTTCAACCCGCATCTCTATACGCTGAGATGAGCGGAGACAAGGTGACATCTGCGGAGTCGGTGTCGATGACCACAGTACTGATCACTCATTCTTCCAAGGAGGACACGGGTGCGCCTTTCCTGAACCCATTTGGCGGGGCACAAACCAGTGTGACCACTCAACCGCAGGGGCGGTGGTGGGGAAGGATTCATTTGGAAACTCTCGAAACATGGACTCTCACCCCGGGGCCCCGGAAGGAAAGCTGCTATGCCTGGGCCATTCATAGACTGAGTGTGGAGCCCGGGGTTGGTGCGGAACCTCGGGGATTGGGAGATTCTGAGGACTTTGTGGAAACCTGTTTGGAGTTGCTAGAACGGGGGCAAGACCGGCTCTTCCGTATGGTAGATGAGTCGTTCCGTAAATTGCCTGGGATAGTGACAGAGGTAGTGCAATGCGAACTGGATCAACGCTTGCCAGCGCAACCGGCACAGCTGCCCCTCCAGCAGCCAGCCCAAGCACCCCTCCAGCAACCGGGGCAACAGCCTCCCCCAAGTCAGCAGCCGACCCTCCTTCCACCCCACCCATTCCGGGAGGCGCACCAGCCCACAGAGCTGCTGGACGCGACATTCAATGGAATGCCCGAGAAACTGGTGTTCTTTGTAGTACGAGCAGAGAAGTTTGTAGTGAATTGGGGCCATCTGTTTCCAGATGAGGAACGTATTGTAGATTACATTGCGTCCCGCTTGCAGGATGGGGCTGCGGATTGGTACGTGGGCCTACACAACAAGGACGGCTGAGAACTCTGGGAGATCGATGCCTTCATGTGGGCCCTTCGAGCTCAACAGGAGGACACGAATGCCAGTGAAACAGCCCAAGCGTTCCTACACACATTCCGCCAAGGGAAGAAATCAGTGTTTGAGTATACAGAGGAGTTCCAGCGCCAGGCAACCAAGATCCAAGGGTGGCCCGATGGGGTGTTAGCCCAGCAGTATTGCCTGGGGCTTAACCCTGAGATTCGCGGAACAATCCTCTGCAGCGCGAAGCCCATCTCCCTGAATGCCTGGATAAGGGAGGCGGCGGACACGGAGAGCCATCTCTGAACCATCCGCATCGACAACACGGCAACTCTGGGAAAGACTGCGCTGGCACCGATGAAACCAAAGACGCCGGTGCGACAGAAGGAGGGATCACAGGAGCTCCGCATGAAGCAAGGTCTGTGCCTAAAATGTGGTGAAGCCGGCCATTTCGCGGCGGTGTGCCCAGGATCGGGACCTCCGAGCACCTCAAAGAAGGGCATGGAGAAGAAACGGTCCGACACCCCAGCCAAGAAGCCAACTGCCAGTCTGAAAACACAACATGCTTTGCAAGCTAGCCTCCAGGAAGAGGACACCAACCCCTCCAGTGAGAAGGAGACCCAGCAGGCGGGGAACAACCAGGACCTGCTGTGAGTAGCGTGGACCAGCAGGTCCCCATTCCAGAGGCACAGAAAACGGTGAGCAATTACACACACACACCCCTTTTTCATGACTGTGACTATCATGAACCCCAATTTGAACACCCACATCCAGGTGCGGGGCCTGATTGACTCGGGGTGTGGATGGGATCTCATCCATCCTTCTCTTGTTACGGGACTTGGGGCTAAAGTTGTTAGACTCTCAGAGCCCCTGGTGTTTACCTAAATGGATGGGTCTGCTATGAAAGACTCGTGTCGATACGAGACTGTTCCTTTGCGGATGGGTGTAGGGCAGCACTGGGAGCATCAAACTTTCATTATTACCCTGGCAGCCCGTTTCCCTTTGGTACTGGGCAACCCATGGCTCCATGATCAAGATCCCTATATATTGTGGGAGGAGGACATTGTCTGCTTTATTTCACCTCGGTGCCAAGCCCACAGATGGGATGGAGCGTGAGGGACCCCCCAAGAGGGAGCCATACCAGTATGCCTCACGAGCGAAGAGCTGGAGGCAATTCCCCCCGAGTACCGGGATCTAGCTTGGGTGTTTGAGGAAGAGGAGGCGGATTAATTGCCCCCGTCCCCCCCCACAGACACTCAGACTGTGCTATTGAACTGTTACCTAACCGGAAGTTGCCCAAGGGTAAATTGTATTTGATGAGTCCCATAGAGAAGGTGGAATTACTTAGATTCATTAACAAAAACCTCATCCGGGGTTTATCAGACCTGCTTCCTCTCCATTTGCAGCTCCCGTTCTATTCCGGAAAAAGAAAGACGGGGAGTTGCGGCTGTGTACAGACTACAGGAGGTTGAATGCAGTGTTGTCTACTAACGCCTACCCCCTCCCCTTGATTAAAGTCCTGCTGGCTGAGGTATTAAAGGGGAAGGTCTATTCCAAACTCGATCTCTGGAACGCATACTTCCAGGTTCGGATTAAAGAGGGAGACAAGTACAAAACAGCATTCAATACCCCATTGGGTCAGTTCAAATACCGGGTGATGCCGTTCGGACTTCAGGGGGCTCCGGGGGTCTTCATGAACTTGATAAAATGAAGAACTGCATAAGCACTTGTTTAAGGGGGTCCTTCTTTACCTAGATGATATCTTGCTTTATTCCCCGAATATGGTCCCATATTTCTTTGGTCAGGGAAGTCCTACAAACATTGCACAAGCACAGTTTGCCAAGTTGTCTAAGTGTGAGTTTCATTGTACAGAAATTGACTTTTTGGGTTACCACATTTCCCCTCGGGGGCTGGAGATGGACCCAGCAAAGGTCCAGGATGTGGTGGGGTGGGAGCCCCCTCGAACCAGGAGGCAGCTCCAAGCATTCCTTGGTTTTTCAAACTTTTACAGATCATTTTGGCTAACTTTGCTCAGGTGAGCTTGCCACTCACAGACCTGTTGAAAACTAAAGGGAAGGGCCCAGACAGTATGCAGCTGGGTGCAAAGTTGGAGTGGACGCTCGAATGCCAGGAGGCGTTGAACCGCTTAAAGGCTATGTTCACTTCTGAACCCGTGCTGGCGCACCTGAATGAACTTAAAAAACTCATTGTGTAAGTGGACGCCTTCCATGTCGCTATGGGTGGTGCCATCTTGCAAGAGGGGGAGGATGGGAAGTTGCACCCCCTTGCCTACGTCTCTGGGAAGTTCACCGACTCTGAATGCAATTGGTTGGTTTGGGACAAAGAGGCGGGGACTATTAAATTAGTGCTCTCTACATGGAGACATTGGCTGGAGGGGGCTAGGGTGCCGTTTGAGGTCTGGACCGACCATAAGAACCTTGAGGTCCTCTGCACCCCCTGTAACCTAAATGCTAAACAGCTCCGTTGGGCAGATTTTTTCTCTAAGTTTAATTTCACGCTCCACCATTTCCCAGGAAAGGCTAACTCCCTGGCCAATGTGTTGTCCCGCCTTCCACAACATGATAGCTGCCGGGAGGGGGTTCTGGACTCCATGTTCACGCTCTCCCACTTGGGAGGGGCTGTCGTTATGCGCACCCAGGCCAAAGCCCAACCCCCACTAAACACTGACTAATGGGAACTGAAGTTCGCCTCCACCCTCTCTGATGGCAATTGGCTTGAATTGGAAAAAGAGGAGGAGGTAGAGTGGGCTAATGGCTGTTCGTACCGGTGTCAAAAACTATTTGTACCTGCGGCGTTGCGGGGAAAGATCTTATCAGCAGTGCATGGTAGTAAGCTGGCGGGGCACTTGGGGTTTGTGAAATCCCTCCATTACTTCAACGCCAGTTTTGGTGGCCGGGAATGAGGAAGGACCTCTCCCTTTTCGTCCAATCATGCCAAACCCACATCATGAGTAAATCAAGACCCGGGAAGCCCCCAAGGCTCCTCCAGCCCCTCCTAACTCCCAGTAGACAGTGGGAAGTTATTTCTATGGACTTTATTACAGACCTTCCCCCCCAGCCAGGGAAAAACGGTTATCTGGGTCATTGTGGATCTTTTTCTGAAGCAGGCGCACTTTGTTCCATTTAAGTTCCTGCCGTCTACCCGGATGATGGCTAAAGCTTTCCTGCAACAGGTTTTCCGACTTCACACCCTGCCCCGGAAGATAATACCCGACTGGGGCTCGCAATTTGTTTCCAAATTCTGGGGTGAATTGTTGCGCCTAATGGGGGTGGAATGGGGTTTGAGCAGTGCCTATCATCCCGAGACTGATGGGCAAACTGAACGTGTTAACCAAACAGGCAATGCTTCCATCATCACTACCCCGACAAACCTGGGGGGGGGGGCTTAGAGGGGCAGAATGTCAGGTAGCCCTGTCATAAGTATGGTATGCAGAGGGAGTACTTTCAGTCTCCCCTCCTTTGTACTTTCTCTCACTGTCTGTTATCAGGTCTCCGACCTTGTATTCTCCAGCTGCTGGAGTCTTATGCTGGGAACTAACGGTTTCTAGATGTTGTGCTTAGCTTTGCCCGCTTTGCTTTGCGCCCATGTGCGTGAAATGTATTCATTGGCTTCAGCTACATGGGGGGGTACTTGAATGCAGTATAACTTAGAAGGCCTTATTGTATATGGCCATTACTGACACAAACTGTACATGTGTCTTTAGTTCTGATTCACCATTAAACATTCTGAAGAAGCCCTGTGTTGTGTGGCCTGACACCACTTTTCCCTGTGACTCAAGGCAGCTTAAAAACCATACTAGAAAGCATAATAGGGGTGTGCAAAAAAAAAAAATCATTTTTTTCTGGCTCAATTATAGCCTATGGGGACCATTATAGCTGCTGGTGCCTCTCCTCAACCCTCCCCCCACCCCCAGTTTCAAAAAGACTGGACCAGGGAGTCCAATTCTATGGGCTCTAGATGGAGGTGCCCCCATCCTCCATTGTTTCCTACGGAAGCTTGGTGGTGAGCTGAGCAGAAATCCTGAGCTGGCCTCTGAAATGCTGTGTACCAGCGCCCCCCAGCACAGCTTAGAGGCAGGGCCGGCTCGACTGCTAGGTGAGCTAGGCGCTTGCCTAGAGCGCGCCAGCCGCAGGGGCGCTAAACTGCGCCTCCAGTGAAAAGCCCCGCTGCCGCCGCCTGTGAAGAACACCCCAGCGGCAGCACGGGAGGCGGCAGCGGAGCTTACCTGCCCTCCCCCTCGGGTCGCCCCTTTCCCCGCCTGCCTGGCTGCTCCTCCGGGCCTGGTGCCGCTGGGGTCGAGGAGGCTCCAGCCCCGCTCGCAGGGTCTGTGCACAGCCAGCCTGGCACACACCCGCAGGGTCCGCCCCCCACTTCTCACCACCCCCCGCTCAGCCTGCACCAGGCCAATCCTCGTCTAGCACCCCTCTGGGCAGCGATCCTCCCTTGTGCACGCCCAGCCAGCCAGCCAGCAACAAGTGGTGGTGGCGGAGGAGGCTCCAGCCCTGCTTGCAGGGTCTGCACCCCGCACCACGCTCTCGCCACCCCCAGCCCGCACCAGGCCAAGCCTCGTCCGGTCCGGGCTTGGCGCACAAAGTGCCCTAGCTCTCCGCAGGAGCATCACTGCCCCCCCCGGCCTCTGCCGCGCCTCCTCGGCCAGCTGGACTCCCGTCGGGCCTGCTCCTCGCCCCCCCCCACTCAGGCCGGTTCCAAAGGCTTTTGCTGCCGCAGGGAGGAAGACTTGGGTGGCTGCTGCTTTGCTCACCATCCCCGCAGCTCAGGAAGGAAGGAAGCGGGGGGGGGGCGGCGGCGAAGAGCTGGAAATGCCCTGCGGGGAAGCCGGTCTCTAGGACGCAGGGAGGTGGGGGGCACCCTGCACCGCCACACTCAGCTCTCCAGGAGGCAGATGAGGGCAGGGGCCGGGCCTGACGGGGTAAAAGGGGCGGAATGCTGGCTGTGGCGGTATCGGGAAGGGGTGCCACATTTCGGTGGGCCAGACTGGACCAATGGGTGGGGTGGGGGCACCATCGGCAGCCAGACCAGCTGCCACGGGTCTGCCTGCCTCCTTGCTGGCGCCTCTTTGCTGGGGGCTGGGGAAGGGAGGGGGGACGCGGGGGCTGGGGGCAGGGCTCATCCGTGGGGGGGAGGCAGCATCACCCTGAATGCCCCACCTGTCACTCGGTCATGGGAGTGTGGCCGCTCGGACTCCTGTGGCTGCCTTCGCCTTGCCTCGCCTGCCCCCTCCCTCCTGCCTTCCCTCCCTGGCCCGCCCGCTGGGAGTCCTGCGAACAGTTTCGGAGCTGGGAGGACGAGGAGGCCAGCCAAGGGTCAGTGGGGGCCGCGGGGTGCCAGGCAGGACCCCTTCCCCCCCTCCCCTGGGTGCAGAGAGGGCCCGCCCACCGCTGACCCCCCCCTCCTCCTGGCAGGCGGGCAGGAAGTGGGCATACTCGGCCATATCTTCCTCCAGGCCCTGCCTGGAGTTTGGCAACACCATAATTGTTGGTGCACGGGAGGGGGGGCGCCAGAAAGTAGCCCTGCCTAGGGCACAAAAAAACCTGGAGCCGGCCCTGCTTAGAGGGAACTGTGATCTCAACGGGTCCCCAGCATCATGTGCTGTTTGCCCCACATACTTCAACTGCAATCTGTTAATAAAAATGCTATGAGAATTGTAGGGCTGCTTTGTTTTTAGAATGTACAACAGGTTTGGTTTTAGAATGTGCAACAGTAGGGCCTCAGAGAACACTTTCTTTTGTGCATCTTTATGAGCCACTGTTCTGTGTGTGCCTCTTCCAAGGGCTGGCAGTAGTGATGGGCATCAGTATTGGAAAGGATCTAATCACAGGCAGTCCAGACACACGGCAGAACTACCAATCCTCAGCACAGAGAAAGGACAAAGCAATAACATATACCACAGACATATACCAAGAAGTCTTCCTCTGTGGGTGTGGACTCACAAAAACCTTATAAAATGTTACAATTCATTTTAATTCTTCTAACACCCTAGCAGTTCTTTTGTGGCACACCAATATCCCCCAGCACAGATGTGAGGAACCACTCTATTAGTCAGTGGTGTCCATGACAGAATGTTTATTAGTTATCATACATACATGAGGAAGCTTCCACATCATGGTCTATTTTAAAACTTCCTTTCTCTATGAGCAATTTCCTTGTTGAAAGGTTTGTTAATGATTAACCCATGGGATAATGAAAAATTGATTTCTTTCATAGATTTGCAGCTAAAATATTTACTATTAAGGGAGCATTCAAGGTCACTTTTGGTAATAAACACTTCTATTCTATCATGTAATTATGAAATAAATCACCACTCTTTTGTAAGAAGAGATTCAAGGTCCCTTAACCAATCCAACGTACCCTATAAACACTGCATCTGATAATTGTTGTAATATACTAGTGATCCAAAATCTTTGGTTAAAGCCAAATGTCGTTCTTGCTTGCATTTTAAAAGCTTCCATTTTTTTAAAGTATTAAAGCTTTTAAAACCTTAGCAGAAAAATTTATCTATCTGTAAATTTAGCACTATATTGGACACTGAACAAGTTCTGAAGCTAAACTGTGGATTGTTTTGTTAAAATTGAGTCAAGACTTTGGATCCAACTACTCTCTGAGCAATTAATTAATGTTAGGTAATGATGGAGCTTGCACCAAAAGTGGCATCCTTGAGTTATTTTTCTCTAACCTCCTCTGTAGACCTACTCCATCCTGACATCACCATGCTATGCCCTCATCCCATCAGCAACAGCCAATGATAATGGATGTGGGGGAAAGCGTAACATGACAATGTCAAGAAATCGGATAAACTGTCCACACTTCTTGAAGGGGCAGAACTCAACACAGGAGTGCCATTTTTAGTAGCAGCCTTTTGCCGTTTATAGTATGTTTCAAATTGAGCTGCCCAGTACCCAGGAGGTGTGACAGCTACCTGTCTTAACTGAATATTCTTAGGACTGCACAATGGCTTTTAGAAGCTAGTTTTGCAAGAGGAGGTAGGAGTGAGAATAAGAATAAGATTTGCCCACTAGCATAAATTTAGAGATCTTCTGTGAGAATCTCTATTCAAGCAGAGCACAGCTGAACATACTGTCTATCTGCATTCACTTTAGTGTTGCAGGAATATAAAGGAAGAAGTAGCATTTTGCTCAAATGAGACAAGAGGAAGAAAAATGGCAACATCTGTTAGAATATATAACTAAAGACAAAACCTACTTGCATGTCAAAATTCGTACGACATCATTTGGTTTGTACACTTCAATACACACAGCACAGTTATCTCCATCAGGGCCCGTTTCCTAAAGAATGGAAAAGTTTCTCTGTTAGAGATTTGTTTGCAACAAACAAATCTCACATCAGCTATGGGTGAGGGTGGGGGCTTAAGCCTTACCTCCCCAGTGGTATTTTTACAACCTAAATTCAATCCAAAGATTTCCGGTCAGTTAACCTGCTTGGGAAGGCTTAACCCCCCTGCCCCATGCCATGGTCCTAATTGAAATGGGGCCCATAGCACCTACTTTTTAAAATGAGCAATGGCTTGGGAGCTTATTCAAATCCCAGCATCTTGTCTGGTTTCTCCCTTAGTTTGGGGGAAAAACTCATGTAAGTGGGTGATTGATAGTAATATCATCTACAACAGTGCTGAGTAGTCAGCAAACCTGAAACGTCTCCAACATCAGTCAAAGTTATGATTTAATTTTGCATTCATTCTTTTTTAAAAGAATGCATAAGGCTCATTTTATACCTCTTTGAGGGGTTCATGGCTACTAAAGCATCTCAGTGTGGCACTGTAAGAGTTTGGGGATGGAGTTTAAAAGCCTGAAACTAACCTTATAACGTGTTATTTTGCTGTATTGTGAACACAGGGATTTATGTATGTGGTTATTTTCTGGAACAGCAACACTATCTACATTAATAACTTATTTCAGGACTGAGGGAGATTCTTGTTCACTTTACCTTGTCGCCTTGTTTCAGGGTACGTAGCTGAAGCCGTCCAATAGCTTTTCTAGCATCTGCTTTCAGCTGTCTCTGTAAAAGACAAGCATTAAGTCAACAGGGAATTTATTCTCCCATAGAGAATGATAACTAAACTCCTACACCATTTATCAACACTGAGTCGGGCTTTTTTTAAAAAACACACACACACAACACATAAAGAACAATTGCTTAACAGTATTAACTATAAGATAGTGATTAGCCAAGCCACGTATCCATTGAACAGTTTATTTAACATTTGTAAAACATGTTGCGGGGTTTATATGGCAGTCTACAGCGGTAAAATAGTATTGATTAACGGCCTCTAGAATTGAAGTTTCCAAACACAATCGAAATATTTTCAGAAGAGTTTTCATTAAAAAGAAAAACTTCAGGCTCTTCACTGTAATTATCCTAAACATAGTTACTGTCACATTCATCAATACTTCTTTATATGGGCTACAGAAGTCAGTGTTCAGTGGTTAGACTGTTGGAGTAGGATACAAGAGACCCTAGCTGGAATTCCCAATCTATCACAGAAGCTTGTTGGGTGAACCTCGGGCCAGTCACACATGATGAGCTTATAAAAACAGAGGACAGCAGAATGATGTAAGTTGCTTTGGGTCCCCAGTGGAGAGAAGTGGGATATAAATGAAGAAAATATTCCAAGGAGGAAGCCCAGTCACTAACTAGTTTACATTCAGGTGGTCAGCCGTGTTGGTCTGAAGCAGCAGAACAAATTTAGAGTCCAGTGGCACCTTTAAAACCAACAAAGGTTTATTCAAGGTATGAGCTTTCCTGTGCATGTACACTTCTTCAAATATTTGAAAAAGTGTGCATGCACACAAAAGCCCGTATCTTGCATAAACCTTTGTAAAGATGCCACTGGACACTACATTAGTTTACAATCATACTCCTTCAAGCCTCCATTGAGGTTTATGAGTCAATTAAATCCAGTCGCTCATTGCTCAGAACATACCTGAACCACTTTGTAGTCAGAAATGTAGTCATGCATTTCATTTGACTTAACCTGAAAAGCTGTGGGTGCCTAACTTTTGTGGAGAGCAATCCTGATCCAAAGTGTGTGAACGAAGCTCAACCAGCTGTAGTGTGGAATACTGCCAGCCACACTGGCAAAGACTCTCAAGGCATTTGTCAAAATCAGAAAGGAAGTTGGGTGGACCGCATTCCTCTCCTCAGCCAACAAAGACTGCTTAAGAGAGCTAATCAAATAGCTTCTGTTGATCTGCTAAAGCAACACAGTTGGGGACTTCAGCCAACCTAAAGAAGGACTTCTTAACTGCTAAGAATGTTACATTTATTAATACAGTGACGTCCCACAGATACTCAAGCCAGCCAGTGCTCTATGTGATGTTAAACCCGTCAGTTACACAGCTTTCTGTGCACAGATCAAAACAAAAAATACAACTAGCAAGGGTCTTTTGGGGGGGGAGCGCACTGGAGCTCAGGAGCCAAGCCCTGCCCCCAGCCGGCATCCCGGGGAGTCTTTCAGGCAGCCGAATGTCAATTTCAGCTCCATTATATCCTATGGGCCATTGAAGTCAATGGTGAAAACATAGGGTATATTCTGGGGGCTGGAGGGGAGGTGGTTTGAGGGAGAGGCTTCAAACTCACAGGGTAGCTGATGGAGCCTCTCCCCAAGATACCCACCAAGTTTCAAGAACATTGGACCAGGGGGTCCAATTCTATGGGCCCCCAAATAGGTTGCCCCTATTCCCTCCATGGTTCTCTATGGTGGGAAAAAAAGTTATTCAGGTACATATAATGATGAGTCCTTTAGGAATACTCATGATTGGGCTTTTCAAAATGTTTCAGATACTGTTAGAGGTGGCAGAGAAATAATAGTGTTGTAAACTTGAATGGTATGGTAGTCTTAGTCCAAAATCTAGACAAACCCAATTTTGCAGGTTTTAACACACTGGAAAAAGCAGAAGCTAGCTCTAAAAGCTGTTTGACCAGCATGATAGACAGCATAAGAGAAAGAAGGGAAAAAGAAAATGCAAGAAAATCCCAGAAGAAGCAATGATGAATTAAGCAGTTTCTGCTGAAACTAGCACTCAAACTAGCAAGTTGTAACAAGGGGAAGCCTTAAAGATACCTAGTATATTTTGTCCCAAGGCCAATTAGAAAGGAGAAACAGCCCATGTCTGCTTAAAATCATTACAAAAGAGTGGACTATAGATCAGTGGTAACTGTCTCATTTTGCACTTTGAGACCAATTTGCCATAGATTTGTCATGACGATTCACATCATTTAACGTGACTATAAATACTAGTAAGCAACTATGATTATATTCTGCACAAGCAACACCTGTTTAGCTTTGGAAAAATAATTTTAGGTTGGATGGTTGTAATTATAGACCGGAGGAACCTGAACTGCCCTGCCACCAGTAGTGTAGTGCAAGATGAATGGCTGTTCCACAAGGGGTCAAGCCCATTCAGCCTAGGAAAACTTGCACACAGGACACCTAAGCTTCTCCTCACAGAGGAGGAACCACCTTTCCTACGGTCTTACAAATACCTGAACAATTCCTGGAAAATGCAAAGAATGCTAGGTATTCATTTGTAGCTCTTAAAGGGCAGCTACATCCTCAGTAACGACCATTTTTACAGGAACTAATTGAGTAACAGACCTTAGAAAAAAGGAGAAGCTTAGCACTACACTGCTGTTTCTGGTTAGGACAGAACCAGTCAGTTCACACACTGATAACAAGGCACGTTATATGCACACATCCTGTTTTTTTTAAATCAAGAAGCAAGTCTGAGCAGTGTTAATTAAGCCTGCCCAACAAGTAGGCTAGCCCCTTGTGGTTTCTATTCACCATACTAGATCATTCCCTTCTTGCATGAATGGCATACTTCAGAGGGAACCTTAATTACTGTGATGGAAAAAAACAAAGCTGACTAGACAGGAAATACTAAAAAAAAAGCAAAGTAAGTGGAAAGATTTTTCTCTTTTCAGCCTCTTCTTATAATTTTAGGCTTGCAAAATAGACTGTGCCATGCAGAATTACCAGTAGCACCTAGCATGAGCATGCAGATATAATGGGCTGGATTTAATCATCCTCCAAGGAGAAGGAGTCTCCCCCCTCCAAAAAGCCACTTAAGAATCTTTTGAAAAGCTCCCACATCTAGTCATCTAGAGGCAATAAGCACAGGCGAGGCTGAAATCAGTTTCCAGATTGGATCAGAGCACATTTTCACAAAAGGATCCCATTACTCTATAAGTGACAGCTTGGTCAAGTATTGTAAAACCTTTATTAGAAACTAGGGGGAAGCCCGTTGCGGCCGAGGCAACGGGCCCTAGGGAGAGTCCTTGGGGGTGGGCAAGGCGGCTGGGCTGGCCCCGTCACGCAGGGAGGAGGGGCGGTGTTCTTCGGGCAAGGGAAGAGTCCGAGGGCCGCCGCTGACTCCGCGCGCAAGCCTCCCTGCCCCGCCGTTCGGGAGGGCCCTCCGAAATGGGCAACCCCGCCCCCGCACATCGCGTTCCCGAAAGCCTTCAGGGAGGGGTGGCCGGGCAGCGCTCCCGAGGCCCGCTGCGCCCTCCCCCACAAAGCCTCCATACCCAGCTTTGGGTGAAGTCCCTCCCGAGGCGGTAGCCGCCGCCGCCCCCAGCCCGAAGCGATCGGCGGCTGGAGCAGACTGGGGGCATGAGGCTGCGCGGTGGCTGAGTGGGAGGGCGCACAGCCACGCCGGAAGGCTAAGCAGCCAGTGGCGAGGGACTCCGTCTCTGACTGGCAAGTCCCTCGGCCAACTGATTCCGGCGCGCATTTTGACCATATAAGGTATGACCAAAACTCAAATATATATAAGGGAGGATATATGAGTGGCAAACTGGAAACTGCTTGTTTACTGTAGCCACAGAGCTTATTGGACTTTGCATGGATAATAAATAGTTCCAGAGAGACGTGACAATTAGCAATTCCCTGGACAAGCTTTCAAAATTCAAGTCATCGACGTTCACAGTGTAAACATCACTTAGCTGTTTTACAGTTAACAAGATACAAAGTTTCTTCAAAAGTGGTGCATGAAGAGAAGAGCCATAATTTTGCATACATATGAACACTAAGATTAGTTTCTATAAGCCTAATACAACAAATATCAGCGTTGATGAAAGCATCAATTGTATCCCTTACATTTGGCTCTCTCTATACTACTAGGAGACAAAAGGAAGCCTCTATGATGTAAGGTTTTAATGAACACATTCTGTGGTTTATATGTAAGAAGGGCCAAGTTTGCAAGGATCTTAGCTGAACATTTCAGCTATGGAAGGTCACATAAGTGCCAAGGACTGGACAACTAAATGTCTGTTAAGTGAAAAGAACACCTCCACGGAGAGGGATAATGGTGAATTATAGCCATCCATATCTCAGGGAGGCTGTCCCCCCCAAGTGCATAACACCTGGAGACCTCTAAGTTACAATCCAAGTTTAACTCTCCACACAGTTCCCACAAGGGCAGAGTACATGTGATACTAGGGAAACAGTTCAATATTCTTGACCTTTTGGAGAAAATATCAGCACATAGCCCCCCCTTTCTCATTAAAGACAATTCCCATATTTCCCACTGAATCCCTAAAATAAGAAGGAAGCCGCTGTCAGCTTTCAGCTATGAACCTTGAAACACTTGGCCTCTCTTACAAAGGAAAGCATGAAAACCAGAGAACCCTTCAGTAAGCTTTAAAGTTCTCCAGCCATGCTAAGCTTGTGAGCGTTTCAGGAATTTTGAGAACAGGTAGTTTGTAATCAATCACAAAACACTGGGAGGTTCCAAGTCAAGCATCCTCCTATCATTTAGGCAAATGATCCTGAATGGGTGCTCCTCATAGACAGAAAAGTGAGCTCAGTAGACAAAAGCCTACTGAGCTCTTCTGAAGCACCTCCTGCTCCAGTGAGGAGAAAAGCCAAGACTGGCTCTTTGCTTTAGAAAAGGAGGAAATGATCACCAGTAAACACATTAGTGGACATTCTGGGCACCACCATCTAGCATCATTGAGTTAGAAAGTGTACTTTTATTTTGTTTTCCAAGTTCTTTATTTCCTTTCCCCTTATTCCTCTCATTTGACTCTGTGAGTGCTTAGAAATTTTTAAAACTGGAATTCTAGCCCTGAGACTGACATTTCCACAGCTGGCTGCTCAGTTTATGTTACCTAATATACAGAAAAAAATGAGCTGAAGATAAATATATTTCCTGGTTCTCTCTCCTAGACAGAGAAGGGGCTTGGTCACACACATCCCAGCCGCTGAGTCTTAGAACCATTATGGGACAGTCAATCAGGCCCACAAAGAACTGCCAGATGGTGGCAGTTCTACCACAGAAGAGCCAAAGGGACTGGGCATCATGTGTAAGACTACACCAACCTCATTGGAACACCTCCCACCAGATCCGGCGCTCCTTGACAATGTCAAGATTGAATAAGTGGCTACAAACCGGAAAGGCAGGTACTTCAGCAGAGATACTCTTTAATAAGTTTGCTCCTACACGTTTGTAGCTTGCAGTTCCAATTGGCTATGAAAAGCCCTCCTGACAGTGATGCTAGTAAGGCTAGTCAGGAGTCAGTCAGTTCTGCAGGAGAAACTTTCAGAATCGATGGAGCAAAACCAACCTTGCCTGTGTGTGTCAGAGTCAATTTTTTCCCTGCACTGGAGCAGATGGAATGGGAGCTTCTCCACCTGTGACAGCTTTTTCCCACAAGAGGTTGGCTTTAAGATGGGGCATCCTGTCATTTCTTGCCTTAGGCATAAACTGTCTACACATTTGACACATCCTGTCCCTCATCTAGGCAAAGTAGGCACAAAGAGTGGTTGTGTGATTGTGATATTTTTTTCTTCATATTGGGAACCTTTTAGAAATATTACTTGTGCTATAACAGCAGAATAAAAAAATACAGCAAAAGCTTTATCTGTTACTCATGGGGAATGGGGGTTGCCAGTAGGCTTCCCAAATACTTACCTCGTGGCGGCGGGGGACGGATACGTCCTGGCAGGATCATCCCCGGGGGAAGGGAAGATGCACCACACGATGCCATCGCCAGAAAGTGACACTAGGCAACACTCTGGCAATGCAGATGGAATGCAGCCCCATTGCCAGAGTGTTGCCTAGCGTCACTTCCTGACGATGGCATGGTGTGTTAAAGAGGAATGGTCCTGCCGGGGAGCATGTTTCCCCCGCTCCCCCGCGGTAAGTACTTGGGAACCCTAGTTGCCAGTCAACCCCACTGAGAACACCATGGCAACGGGGGACCCTTCTCTCTGAATCACCAAGCTGTCCTACATAGCATACAGACAAGCAGACCAGCTGCCCAGAGCTCTCTGGCATAGCTGACTCTTATCAGCTCAAGGCAGGCCACAGGGGAAGATGGCACCCGAGGGTATCAGCCAGCACCTAGCAAGAGCTGGAAGTATCAAGATGGTGGGCTGCAGAGGCAGGAATGGGGTACACACACCTGAGGATGCAGGGGTATAGTGGCTGAGGGGGAAACAGCTTGCCCTCTGGGCAATGCTGGATAACTGAGCTTTATGGATAATCAAGTAGTTTACAGCTTGTACTGTAACTCCATTTTTATGTTGATTTTTTTGTAGAAATAATCATCTGTTTACCTAAATCTGATGAGATACTCCAAAAATATCTTCCCTGTATAACAGCAAACAGGAAACTGAAGGATAAGGCCCCATCCATGCAACATGAAGGCAAGAAAAGCCATGGGAACAAGGAGATTGCATCACACCTTCAGTGATCTTGGATTCCACATCAGTGATCTTGGATTCCTGTAGTAGCCAGGAGTTTTTTTTTCCATTGGAGGGCATCTAAATTCCTTAAGGGGCAGTTAATTTAATTAAAGTTGAGAAAAGAAATCCTGCCTAAAGGGAAAGGTCTATCAATGACTATACCCCCCCACAGAACCTCTCCAGCAGTATTGCGAGTTGCAGTTGCAACATTAAAAGGACTGTAAGGAAGCTTTGTTAAAAGGACTATAAAGGGAAGCCACGCATCCATTGATTCCATCAAAGAGAGCAATTGCAAGGCTAGTAAATCTGGAAGGGGGAAGGGGGAGAAGCACTGTTTTACTGTTTTAAACAGCCCCCATGAGCTACTCACCCCCACCCACCCCAAAACCCAGGCCTCACCCCACCCTGCAAGAAATCCACCCACCAAGCAACTAGCCTATAAAATACCAAAAAATGGAGGAGGAGCTCTGTCAGTTCTGCCAAGGCCAACAGCTGCTGCAATCCTGAATTCCAATGAGGAATAAACACGGAGTCCAGAAGAGGCTGACTCCATCGAAGAGAGCAACTGCAAGGCTAGTAATAGCCTGCCCCCCCCCCCCCGGCTCGGCCCCACAGCAAGCATGGTCATCGCCCAGTTGCCCCAGGCTTCCTACCCTTCCTCGGAGAGGGGGACTGGGAGGGTAGGGGTGCTTCAAATTCGATGAGGATGCCTCCTCATGCACCCCACTGCTGGCTACAGCATTGTTTCACAGCCAGCCTGTACATATGTACATCCCATGTGGGACCTCAACACTGAAGAACTAGCATATCAGAGAGAAATAAGTTTGAACCCTTATCACCTTCATATAGGAAACTAGCATTGCAAGGAGTTTTTGTGTATGGAAAATCCCACCATGTTCTCTCCAGAAACAGGATTACATGTCATCGGCACTTATCAAGCTATTTTTAATGGTTGGGTTTTTGTTCTGTAGGGTTTAAAATGAGTATCCACCTTTGAGACTGCAGTCAGAAGGAGAAAAATGACAGAGGAGGCACTCTTTCCCAGTTCCCTTCATTCATATAAATCCCCTTCCTAAAATCTTCTCTCAAGAAGAAAAGCAGCTTGGATGGCTATATTGTAGGAACAAGCAAGCAGAGACGAACAAGGTTTTATTAAGCCTTCATCTTTCTTCAATGATGTGGGATTTTAGAAGAAGGTGAATTGGAAAATTTTCCAATGCTCTAAGAAGAACTAGACTTGATTTAGCATGTTTAGTGCCCCTTCTAGTCAGTAAACAAAACTGTAATATCCCCATGTTGATTTTATATCCTAATAGAAAACTGTTAACTGTAATATCTATTAGGGAGGAGGAAAAGCAAAGCACTTGACATTTTTTCACCCAGAACTCTGCTTTTCTTCTTGCTGAATCACAACCTTAGAAACTGATTTCCTTCCAAACGAAACCAACTGTTGAAGAAAAATGCAACTGAGGTCAAACTAGACATAGGTCACAAAGAACTAGATCTCAAAACTAGGCATTGATTTTATGACATATGTATTCTGTGAACACAAGGGCCAGGTGCTGATTACATGGTACATACTTTGTAGGTATTTACTACACTAAAAGCCAGATAACATCAGCCCTTCACCAACTGGTCTTCCTCAGTGCAAAATTAATAAGAGTTGAGAGCTGCACCAAACCAGATCCTCCATGTTTATCTTGCCTTTTCACAAAGGAGCTCAGGGCAACATACATCTTTACCAGTCTTCCCTCTAAGCTGAGTTAGTGTGAGCTAGCTCAGTTTTCTTAGCCTCCAGCTCAGAGATTTTTCTTGTAGCAAAGGAAGGATGGTTCCAGAGCAAACTAATTTATGCAGTAGCCAAATTACTCACTCACAACTTTAATGCCAGTAGCTCACAAAGTAGAATTTTTGCTCACAAGACTCCACAGCTTAGAGGGAGCATTGATCCCTACCCACTATGCATCCTGCCCATACTGTGAGGCAGACTGGACTGGGACATAATGACTGACCCTAGTTAGGGTTGGTATACCAGCCAGTTGATCAGTCTACTGACTTGTCTATTTAACTATTGTCAAATACTGCTGTATTTCCATGATGTCTTGTGCTTTCAATGCCAGTAAAGGTTTTGTGTGTATGTATCGTCAAATATCCCTAAAACCAAGAACTCTGTTATGTAGCTTGCAGCATCGTTTTGTCTCCACTGCAGAAGACTGAAGAAGAGAAGATTTATACCCTGCCCTTCACTCGGAGTCTCAGAGTGGCTTACAATCTCCTTTCCCTTCTCTCCCCCCGCCCCCAGACATCCTGTGAGGTAGGTGGGTCTGAGAAAGTTCTTTCGAGGACTCCTCTAGAGAGAACAGTTCTGAGAGATCTTGTGACTGACCCAAGGTCACACCAGCAGCTGAATGTGGAAGAGTGGGGAATCAAACCCGGTTCTCCCAGATTAGAGTCCACACTCTTAACCACTACATCAAAGTGTCTTGGCTAGGAACTATCCCAACATTTTGCAATTGCCCTCCATGGCAGCCATTTTATGTTGGTGCCCACTATTCTTTTTCAAAATTCCAAAATTTCCACAGGCTCACAAGGTCATGGACTTGACCCAGCTGCACTGCAGATCTCCTACTCACCGCCAAATAGAATCGCAGGCCTCTTCAAATGGGGGGGAGGGAACCCTGTCTGTTTTTAGCACAATTAGCTTTAAAATTCAGGTTTGTTTCCATTTTAAATAGTAGCTGTTCCTGTACTTTATTTCTGTTTTTTACAAATGAAACAGTAGGCTGACTATGATGTTTCAGGATAAAAGCTGAACAGAAGTATTCAGTGAATCACTTCACAGAAACCTCACCCATGCAACTAGTGCAGCTGAAGAAGTGGTTTGGGTATTCAGCTCTCTACTGTTCTGGATATAACTGCACTTCCGCTAAAGGAGAAGGGTCCTCAGCTTGGGGGTGACTGCTAGGCCTGGGTATCCTGTTGGATAAACAGGTAGCAGTGGTGGCCAGGAACACCATCCACCAGATTTAGCTGGTGAGCCAGCTGCGACCTTTCCTCGGTAAAAAGATCTTGCCTCTGTAGTGCAAGCTCAGGTAACATCTAGATGGGATTACTCATTTAGCAGGGGAGCACAGCTATCATATAACCCTGACTGAAGAATGGTACATTCCTGTCTGAGATGGTTGTCCTCTTCCACCAAGCGCACGGCTTTGGGAGCGACACACATGGAATGGTAAGGGAGGTAGGGGACACTTGCCTAACCAGCCAGATCAGCCAAATCAGTCCTGGTGATCAGTGGGGTGGCAGATGCTGCAGCCAATTCACCCTCACACCTTAGACTGGATTACTTTAATATGCTGTATGTGGGGCTTCCCTTGACAGGTGTACAGAAATTACAACTGGTACATAATGCTGTTGCAAAAAACTTGACAACAGTGGGTTAGGGGGACCATTATAATTCCAGTTTTGTTCCATATAAACATGCTTCTAATTTCATTATGGGCCCAATGCAAGGCAGGTATCAATGTTTAAAGCCCTATATGACTTGGGACCAATATACCTTAAGAACCACCCACTCTCATATGAACCTATCTTCATATGTCAGCTTTTGCGGGAAGCCCTGAGGCTATTATCTGAAACTACATAGGGGGCAACGTAAGAAAGGCTGTTTTCAGTCATGGCAACAAAATTGGAATTCCCTCCCTAGAGATTCATCCATCCCCCTTCTATCATCTTCTGCCAGCGGATAAAGACCATTGTGAAGTATCAGAAGAGAGCAAACATCAGTCACCACACAGGTCTTCTAGTACAGAAAACAAGCAAGACTGCACAAGAAAAGCCAAACTCACCTGTCTCCTGTTCTGAGCCCTTGCAAGTCTAAGCCTTCGGGCAGAATAAAATATGAAGTACCCCACTGTGGCTGCTGTTACAATGAAGAAGGACACAGAAACAAAGAAGATGGAATAGCTGTTCATCCATGATCCATGCTTTTTGCCCACTTCAATAACCATGGTCACTTGGAAGCCATCCCCGATCCTGCGAAGGATTTCTCTGCCTTTAAGATAGCTGATCATAATAGCAACTGTGTCTCCTGTACCTATAAGAGAAAACAGTTCAAACATTAGCTTCACACACCAAAAGGTGACCAATAACTTGTGAAAGCCCATTTAATGTTCTATAGTCCAAGACACAACACAGCAACAGTGACACAAACTATATTGTTTGGCATAGCAACTTCTGTGCTGCATCCCAAAAGCAGGAGTGTGGGTACAATAGGATGGGTCAGGCCATGGCTGGAAAATGCAGAGTACAGGATTCCATGGAGAGGTTCCCGCCAGTATAGCAGTAACTACTTAAAATAAAAATACAGAGTGTGGTAGCTCAGAATTTTGCATTTACATCCTTCCCCATCTCCAGTGCTGTCACGCTTCACTAGGATCCTGATCACAACACATATTTTCGGTCCAAATAGGTATTATTTTTATCTGTATGCAGTGAGTCTGGCCAAACACAATCCCACTCCTTTTTATTTACTGGCACACCAATGTTTTATATTACAAGGTTCCCCCCAAACATTAGAGCCAAAAATGTTGACTACCCTGCTATTTGCTATTTTTCTTGTTTCATTCCAAAAAAATTTAAGCAACCAATGATTACTGCTGAACTGAGCTACGATACTCATCAGCAAACAATGCTAGATTATACTGTAAATGTAATGGCAGCTGAATGAGAATACTATTCTAACATGCCCCCAATCGTAAATTCTTAAACATAATTAATTTCCACAGAACAGTTACAGCAGCAAGCTGCTGGGTTTTTTTGTTTTTAAACTCACATCTTCCTTCTATAAAGTTGGCTACAAGACTAACATTTATTTAATTGCGTGAAGTTACTTGAGCCAGTGCAGACCTTAGCTGTTTAATTCCAAAAAGAAGTTCAAGCCATTATTAGCCATGCTGAAGTGAAAGCAAGCAGTGCCACCAGTCACTGAATATAACCACTCCATCCTTCAGTTCCTTAGGACCTGTGTACCCTCTAAGCTGAGTTAGTGAGCTAGTTCACACTTTTTTAGCCTCTGGCCCACACATTTTTGTCTTCGCTCAGGAAGGATGGCTCCCGAGGAAACTAATTTATGCAGTAGCCAAATAGCTCACTGACAGCTTTAATGCCAGTAGGTCAAAGTACAATTTTTGCTCATAAGACTCCACAGCTTAGAGAGAACATTGTTTAGGACAGCTAAAAATAAGATATCAAACAAGCTTTTATGAACGTTGCTGTTCATATCTCAACATGCACATTCAATTATTTAAGTTCCAGTTATAGAACTAAATTAGTCTTAAAAGTCCAATTGTATTAATGTGAACTTTTGCTCTATTTGCTTATTGAGACACAGCCCTGAAACAACTCAAATTTTTGGAATAAAGAAAACAGTTATACTTACCAGTAACCAGGAGTCATTTCCTGCTGGAGCGCAGCAGAGCAGCGCTCTGGCAGTAAGGAGCCTGCCCCCCCCCACCATCGCCATTCCTGGCGGACAGGCCAGGGAAGGCCTGGTGAACAGGCAGGTGGGCAGGCCAGGGAAGGCCTGCAGAGCCCCCCACTGCCTGGGGAGATTTAAAAACCTTTCTTTCCCTTCCCCAGAAAGGCATTCTAAAAATGCCTGGGTTCCCTGCCCGATCTTTTCTAGATTGGGAAGATCGGGCAGGGAACGCAGGCAGATGGGGAAGGGAGAGAAATGCATTCTAAACATGCCTGGACTCCCTGCCCGGTGTTCTCTAGGTGCCCTGCAGCCACAGGGCACCTGGTGAACATCAGGCAGAGAACACAGGCATGTCTGCCTCCCTGCCCTGCCCTTCTCCAGCCAGCCCACTGCAGCAGACTGGCTGGAGAAGGAAAGAGGAAGCGGGCAGACATGCCCCCCCCCTTCCCCAGAGCCTCTCCGCTTTTGTGGAGAAACTCAGGGAAGGGGGGGGATTTAAATGCCTTTCTTTCTGTTCCCCACATGGGGAAGATAAAGGCATTCTAAACATGCCTGCCCTTTGTTAGGGGGTGTGGCATATGCAAATGAGTTATGCAAATGATCTCCTGCACCTCTTTTTCTACAAAATGACCCCTGCCTGTAACTGTTGTTAATCAGTGTCTTCTGTGCACATATTGGGACTGTGCTTACACAAGCCGCAGGACATTTTCTTTCTAGCTCAGAGACTCCAAAGAGGGGGTGCCCCATCCTTTTTTGGAGCTAATGCATGCACAGGATTCCTGCCCAGTACATCACGTGCTCCATTAGCAGGCTCCTCCTTCCCTCACTTCCCACAAAGCTGCTGCAAGCCCCCTTCCATGGCACAAAAAAGGCCCTGTGAGAGCTCACAGCAGGGCACAAGGGAGGGAATGTGGATCTGCACAGATGACGTTGATGAACAACAGTTACAGGTAAGTGCAACTCTGTTTCATCTTCCATCTTATTGTGCAGCCCCACATTGGGACCATTAGCGAGCTATTCACCAGAGAAGATGGGGTGAGTCTCTCACTGGAACAGAGCCTGTAGAACAGCCTTGCCTGCATCTCTTTCTTTCCTTGCCTGAAGGTCTAAAGCACAGTGCTTCACAAATGTGTCTTCTGTCAACCAGGCTGCCACTTTGCAGATGTCCAGCAGGGGAGCTCATTGATGAAACGTGGCAGAAAACCCCTGTGCTTGGGTGGAATGTGCTTTCACATTGAGTGGGCATGGCTCTTCAGATACCATGTAGCAGGAACGGATCACAGCAACTACCCATCTGGACATGGACTGGACTGAAGCAGCTTTGCCCTTCTTGGGGCCCCAATAATAAATAGTGCTTTGTTTTTACAGAATGGTTTGGTTCTATCTATACAGTAAAGGAGGGCCCTCCTAACATCAAGGGTATATAGGGTTTTTTTCCGCTTCTGAGCTCAGAGTGGGGAGAAATACTGGTAGGACAATTTTCTGTGCTAGGTTGAACTTGGAAATTACCTTAGGCAGGAAGTCTAGACTCAGGTGTAATATGACCCACTCACTGAATATCTTGAGAAAAGGAGAATCAACCCTGAGTGCCACCAGTTCACTGACTCTTCTAGCTGAGGTAATAGCCACTAAGAATGCTGCCTTCCTGGAGAGGAAAGCTAAGAAGCAAGAGGTTGGTGGCTCAAAGGGTGGTTTCATTAGTTTGGCTAACACTAAGGGCCATGATCACTGTGGGACAATACGGGGTGTCTGAGGGAAAACACTGGACAGCCCCTTTTAAAAAATGCTGAGCCAAATTATGAGCAAAAATAGTACTTCCCTGCACCTCCTCATGAAAAGCAGCAATGGTTGTTAGGTGGGTCTTCACTGAAGACACCGCTAAATTGGCCTGTGCTAACGACAACAAGTATTCTAAAACTGATAATGGGTAGGTAAAAAGGGGATTCACCTCTAGCAGACGTCCAGGACTCAAATCAATCCCACTTCCTGTTTGTTCATTTGGGGAGGGTATGGGAAAAGCCAGGAATGGTCCAAAGAAGGAGTTGTGAAAGGTCTGCTCTTCCCAGCAATTACATCTCCCTTCTCCCACGGTATTGATGTTATCAGAGCTGTTCTGGAAAAAATGCAGATGAGCCCACATCAAAGCCCTTCCTTGGAAGGGGAGGGGGAGTTGAAGATGCTGCCTCCAATGTTTATAGCAAAATGTCCTCAGTGGGGTAGTGACAAAGCACAGAGTGCTTCTAGCAAGCAGCCATGCTCACAGGAACCTGTTTGTTCATTTGGATCAGCACCCACTTGCCTCTGAGAATATCTGAAAAGGAGTTAAGGGCAAATCTTGCCACAAGAAGTTCCAGGACATTCATATGGGGTGTACTTTGCATTAAAGGCCAGCGGTCCTGCCCCCCAAAACCTTTGCAGTTGGTATCCCAACCCAATAGTGACGTATCCTTGGTCAGAGTCACCTGGGGAACCCAGAACCCAAATTGGATCCCTGAAAACAAGTTACCATAATCTAGCCACCACTGCAGACACCTAACCACTACTCTAGGTATCAAAAACCAGCACTTGGGGGATGTTTGTTAGGGTCATACTTCTTAAAAAACCATTTGCAAGCTCCGCATGTGCAGTCTTGCTAACGGGATCATCACAGTGGTTGAGGCCATAAGTCCTAATAGCCATTGAATTGCTTTCACCGGCTACCAATGTTCTCTAATACAGCTTAACAGCATTGCCTTAATGCTTTTAGCCTTGTCTGCAGGCAAAAAAGCTCCCCCTGTGGTAGCATCAAGGGAGGCACCAATGAATTGTACTCACTGAGAAGGTTCAAGGCAAGATTTTTCCCAATTTACCATTAGGACTAACCTGTTACAGGTGGAAATGGTGTGATGAATGTGGTAAATTCAGTAGGTCACAACTGGGGGCCACAATAAGCCAATTGTCTATGTATGGAAAAATAGAGCTACCCTGTGTGCTCTATACTTGGTGAATACTCTCAGTGCAGTAGCAAGATCGAATGGGACGAATGTGTTGGAACACCCCAGAGCCCTGTCTTAACCATAAATACTTCCTATGGGATTGGTGGATTGAAATATGAAAATAGGCATCCTTTAAATCAAGGACTGCAAACCGCACACCTGGGGCAAAAAACTTGATCACAGAAGAGAAACTATTCTGAACTCTGAATTTTTTAAAAGAACTTGTTTAATATTCTGAGATCCAATATGGGCTTGTGCTCGCCACCTTTTTTGTCCAGTAGAAAAATATCTTGAATGGAAACCCCAGGAGTCTAGCCCAGCTGGGACCCATTCCACTGAGCCTTTGCACAGCAAGTTCCCCTGGCTGAACTCTGAGTTCTAGGTAGAGGTCATCCACCACAGTCGAAGCCAGGTGGCAAGTGGGTTGGGACAACAATTCTAACATGTAACCTTCCTGAACTATAGACAAAACCCAACTATCAGAGCTAATCTGGCACCAAGCCTCTGCAAATTGTGCCAGCCTATCCTTAATACTAGGAACATCTGCAACTATTGCGCCAGATAGAACTTTGCTGGCTGTTGGCCCTGATCCCTCTGGGGGTTCTGTTGAGTAGGCCTCAGCCATGGGGTACTATTTCTTTTTGAAAATGGGGATGACTGGAAATGGGGATGACTGAAAATGGGGATGACTGGAAAATGGGGATGACTGGAAAATGTTGATGATATACAAATGACGGCTGATGGTGCTGTATTCGACCCTTGTAGAAAGGGGTAGCAAAGCTGTCCTGCCTTTGAGATAAGGATTGCCTCTGTGCTGGAGCTGAGGAAAACACAATCAGTGATCTGGCTGTCTGATGGTTCTTCTTCATAGTGGAAAGGAATTCATCCATGGACTGTGAAAAAGAGTTGATCCCTCAAAGGGAAGATCCTCAACTTTACAGCAAGTCTCCAGTGGGAGAGCAGTCTTGCGTAGCATGAGTGCCTCCTGAGGTCTATAGCAGAGGCCATCAATCTGGCTGATACATCAGCAGCATGTCTGCCTGTACTAATCTCCTGTTTTGAGAGTGTAATTGCCTCCGATTGGATAAGTTTAGCCAGGGACTTTGATTCATCAGACAACTTGTCCAGGTACTCAGACTCTTCTAGAGGAAAAGTTGGTAGCCTCTCATAATCACTTGATAATTTGCTACTTGGAAATTTAGAGCGGAGGAAGCATAAAACTTCCTTCCCAAAGCGTCCAGATAGCAGCTTTCCCTGTTGGCTGGAGATGAATGCTGGCCAGGCCATTGGCATGCCTGCATGTCTTCCATAACTAATGAAGACCAAGGCAGGTGCATGGACAGAAACTCACAGGAGTCCTGTTTCATAACTTTTCAGTCTTACAAAGAGTTACAAAGTGTAGCCTGAATGGAGGCTGGTTTCTGCCAGATTGGAACCGTGAGGTCAGAAAGACCTTCTAGGATCACAAACGTAACTATCCCTGGAATGTTGGAGTAGAGATTACTCAAAATTCTGACCTTCAGATGGTTATCTGAAGTGGAAACATCAATGTCAAGGGCTTTTTCCATTCTTAGCATTGTAGAGACAGAGGTCTTGGCTAGGAGATACTGGGATTGGATCACCCACGGTATCATCAGTTAACAGGTCCAAGGCACTCTCGGAACTCTTCTTCAGGCTCCTGGGATGGAGACCAGAACAGAACCAATGTGGAATGGACATCCATGTATCCCCATGCATCTGGGTCATGCCCCTCTCAAGTTTGAGGATGATGTCCAGCCCATTTATTTAAATAGGATGGCGACACATAGTAAGAACACTGAGGGGGGCTCACAGGTTGCCAAGGTAAGGGAGGTCCCAATTCCGAAGATGCCCATTAAGCTGCAGAGATGCCAGGTTGATCATCATCTGCATCCAAAAAGGAACCGGCAAAGGAGGCTAGATTCGGCGACGGGGTATGCGAGGGAAGTAGGATGATATCCTGATCAGTCTCTGGACTCTTAGAAGACTTCACATGTCCTGACTTAGGCTCAGACTCGGTCTTCTCCTTATGCTTCAATTTCTTATGCTTCTTCACAGGAGGTTCCGAATGCAACCAGACCTTGGTTGATGACCCTGGAGAAGGCAAACACAGGTGCCTGGATTCTGCCTCCAGAGCGAGTGTGAGTGACTCTTCGTGACTCAATATGACCAGGGATCAGAGCCATCCTGAGAGTCGGGCCTGTAGGAACCAAACTGACCAATAGGAGCCCAGAACGGTAGTTGGAGCCAAGGGAAGCAGACCCAAGATAGCAGGGGGTGAGCTTGGAGTCGCCTTGGAAGGAACCAAGGAGGACAAAGCTTTCTTTCTTTTCTTTTCTTTTGTAAAAAACTCTCCTAAAAAGGAGAGAATCTTATTGCTTTTTTTTTTTTTTAAGAAAAGGGTAGGGTATATAGAAAGACTAAGAAAAAGACTGGAGTGAATTTTCTGTTAAAGTATTAGTTTTAGTTAGTACAAATACAGTTTTTGGCATCCACCGTGGTTGGAAGATCATCTTTTCATCTACCGAAAGTCCAAAATAACTTAGGTAAATTAGTAAAGTCCTTTGGGGTTAGTTGTTGATCAGCTCCCTTCTGCCGCCTCACGAACAATTGCTATATCTTGGGATGTCTTCTTTTTAAGTCTCTCAGATTGTATGATGGGCCCTCTTTTGCCTTCTCGTCTCCCGCTCCGGCACCTCCCTCCTCTGGGCCGCTGTCCTCTTCACTGCTTAACTCTGTCCAATTGGCGAGTTCTGCATCTTCTTCTGAGCTGGCGTGTCTCTTCAGAAATTCTTGAGCTTTGAAGATGGAGTCAATCTTCTCTCTTTTATCCTTGAATTTGAACATCAGTCCTTCGGGAAAGCACCATCTGTAAATGGTTTGATGTCTTTGTAAAAACGTGATCAATCCTTTGTATGCTTTCCTTTTCATACGAATTTAATATGGAACATCTTTTAAAGTTCTGATAGTCTGCTCTCCAATCTTCAAGGGCACCGCTGAAACTGCACGCAAAATTTGATCTCTAGTACGCTGCTTGATAAACTTGACAACCACTTCTGCTGGCAGATTATTTTTCTTTGTAAAGCTGGGATAGGCTCTATAGGCCATATCCATCTCATCCTTTAATTCTTGCGCTTCTCTGCCAGTTAGGGGTGTCAAGGCATTCGTCAGTATAGCTCTGAGATCTTCTTTCTCTTCTTCCTTTATGCCCTGAAAGCAGAGAGTCAGGTTTGATTTCTCCATCTGAAGCATTAAAATTCTTTTTTCTTGCGTATCTTGATGTTTTTCTAATTTGTTGACCCTTTTCTTAATTTTCTTGGTGTCTTCCGTTGAGACCAGACACTTCTGTGCGATCTCCTCCATCTTCTTTGTTGTTTCTGTTAGTTGTTTTTGTTGACTGTTGAGAACACTTTCCATGTTACAAAGGGTTTCGCTAATTTTCTGCATTTGATCCAGCAGAGGGCGCAGTGGCTCACTTTTCTGTTGATTGACAGTTGGCTCTAGGGGGAGGCTGCCAGGACCAGAAGTCCCTCCCCCTTCTTTACCGGCTTCTCAGGGACCCTTTTCTGCCCCGGCATTTTTTTTTGTTTGTTTACTTTAACAAAGTTCGTGCCGCGTCACCCAGGAGACAAGCTAGCTTCTTAATCTTCAGTAAAACCCCAAAGGTACATTCACAAAGCCGCTTTTTTGCTTCACCCCCCTTCACTCTTCCTTTAACAGTCCTGTTTTTCAAAGGGGGTGGGGATTCCTCCCTCCTCCCATGCGCTTATACGTTTACGGGGGGGAGCACATTTATGCCACTTCAAAAATAGATCTCCAACTCACGATTCGCTGCCGATTCTTCTTTTTATTTTAATTCATTCTGCTGCTTCTCCACTCCTGGAAGTCGGTGGCGTTGCTACTTCCCATACAGGCACAACGCAGCGGGGCCGACTGGGGCGGGGAGAAAGCCTCAATTTCCCGGCTGTTTGCCTAAGGCTCACTAGGGTCTTTCGCATATGCGAAGACCCCCCCAACCGCGTGTGGGCTAACCACCTCCGGGAACGTCCCGAGAGGTGGCCGCCATTCGCTCCGCTGAAACCGAAAGTCAGGAGGACAAAGCTTTCTCCCACAGTGCAGCTTTCAGCCTAGAGGCCCTATCTGACTGAGCCTTCGGGATAAAGCAACGGCAAACTGAACAAGCTCCAACATTGTGGGCATCAATGTTCCCTCTAAGCTGTGGAGTCTTGTGAGCAAAAGTTCTACTTTGTGAGCTACTGGCATCAAAGTTGTGAACAAGTGATTTGGCTGCTGCATCAATTCATTTGCTCTGGAGCCATCCTTCCTGAGCTAAGACAAAAATGTGTGAGCCAGAGGCTAAAAAACTGTGAGCAAGCTCACACTAACTCAGCTTAGAGGGAACACTGGTGGGCATCTCCTAAGCATAGAAGGCAGAGATCATGCTCATCACTGTGCATCATCTTTGTTCCACATTTTGCACATTTTTTAAACAGTGCCTTGGATGCCATGATGAGGGACCACAAGCACAACAAATAGGGAGAGCCTGGATGATGGGGCTTGCCTCTCACAAAATAGACTCCTGAAGGAGTGCAAAATGAGTCCGATGGACAAAAAGGAGTCTACTTCCATCCACAATGATGACGAAGAAAATCAATGGAGAGCACTAGAAAGCTGCCTATCCTGGAACTGAGGGGAGGGGGCACTTACTGATGGAGCACATGACCACCCCGAGGATGAGAAAGATGGAGACTGCCAGCTAGCTAGCACTGCTGTTAGACCCCCACTAGTATTAGTCCCCTTCAAATTTGCATGTACAGACTGCCCTATAAATTCCATATATATCCACCCCTCCTCCTTCCCCTAAGCTCCAACACAAGCAAGAACCCAAAAGCAATCTTGGGACTGGAAGTGAGGAGAGAAGACCTAAGTCTAGAATAAAAATGTGCATTTCCATCAAGAAAACTTGTGAGTCAGGGAATATTGCTGGTTCACTGCAATCCAGCCTGTACATTAGTGCGCCCAAAGTTCTGTTCAATCTTGCAAGAGAACTTTCATATTATTACAATATTCTGAGACTGTTTGATATTTGTATATAAATTGTCTGTTTGATCTTTGCCATCATGAAAATATAGACAAATGGGTGGTTCAGGAAACAGTAACAATATACTAGGAAGAACATTTTATTGTAACCACTGAAGCTAAAAAAGAAATGCTCAACAGGAAATATAGGCTCTTGCATCCAGTTCCCTGACAAAGCCCTCGTAAGTCTGAGCAAAACCAAATTTTAGGGGTTGCCTACCCAAAGCCTAAACATATAGCCAAAATAAAACTGCATAAAAATAAATCCAACTCCTCCAGGCATAACTGAGACAGCACCACCCTGCAATTATGTCCAATAATATCCCTCATTTCAAGTCTTGATTTAGAACAGGATAAGGCAGAAAACAGAACACATGGACTCACAGTACACGAGCAGTATATACAATAAAGAGGAAGGAAAGCAATTGTGACCAGAACCACCAGTCTTTAGCATGACACAATATGACAGTCATAAATGCTTGCTCACTCTCCACTGGATCCACAGAAACACAGAAACAGGAATTACTAGCCTCAAGCTATAGACCAGACCATAAAAGATCAAATTGTAGGTAATGGGCAGGGGGTAGAGAACCTGTGGTACACTGTTTCATGTTTGAGTCAAAACTCTCACTTCCCCTGACATTTGTCCATACACAGGCCTGTATCAGATCCAGGAATCAACAAGCTTATAGCTGGGACAGGTAACCAACCATGGCTGTCACTTCCTGCTCCATGGAGAAACAGTAAGAATAGACATTTGTACTTGCTGCCTGACAAGTATTTTTCCCCCCAGAGGAGGATCAGTGGAGTACATGACTACATGTTTGCAGCAGCCTCACTTCAACCCACAATACTGATGACACTTTCCACCAAAAGACACAGCCTGACATCATTTTGGCAATACACTATCAACATTCTGAATGTCCTGCAACTTTTTTAAAAAAAAATAGTTACTTCTATGGTATACTAAAGGCTTTTCCTGCTGATAAACAGAAATAAAGTTTCTGGTTGCCACTGGCAATAGTTTTACAGACATCCTGCTCAAGCTTTAATAGCATGCCTTTCACATGGTATATTTACTATACCCTTTGTAATATTTTCTTATTTCAGTTAGATTTCTGATACTACCCCTTTCTGGCAGCAAAGGATACTTCTCACTATTTTAGGGCCACATACCAGCCAAGCAGCTACTAGTCTCCTATTTATATATTCAAGAAATGTAATCCCCTTCTAATCAGTAAAAGACCAGTCCAAACTGAAGCAAAGGTGAGTGAAGGTTCTAATGGGGAAGCTTTTCCCAGACAGTAACTGCACAATTAATGTTAAAAGCAAAATGTGGCTACAAGCACAGGATGATTGCTTAAAGGGAGTTATGCGTTTTTGAATTAACTGTACATAATTATTAACTTAGATGCTGTATTGAGGATTTGGTAATTGCTAAGGCTGTCAAAGGAACTGCGGTGGCTCAAGTGGTTAAGACGCTGAACTGCAGGCTGTGAAGTCAGTAGTTCAGCAGTTCAGACCGTTGCATGCGGGGTGAGCTCCTGTCTCTAGTTCCAGCTCCTGCCAACCTAGCAGTTCGAAAGCAAGAAATTGCAAGTAGATAAATAGGTACCACTTTGGTGGGAAGGTAACAGCGTTCTGTGCACGTTGGTGTTTAGTCATGCGGCCACATGACCACGGAAACGTCTTGGACAGCGTGGCTCTTCGGCTTTGAAACGGAGATGAGCACCACAACCTAGAGTCGGATTCGACTGGCTTTCGACAGGGAACTACCTTTACTTTACTTTAAGGCTGTCCAAACCAATTGGAATTTAATTTGATGATCGCCACTATTGGTTACACGCAGTGTATTAGGAAATGAAATAAATTAAAAATATTAATTACAAAAAATATAAAACAAATATATATATAGCTATAAAGTGGGGGGATATTACTTAGGAAAAGAAAAGAGAAAAATAAGAGGGTGGGTGGGATTTTGTAGGGCCTATATTTAGTTACAGGCCAAGATTGTATTCTATGTATTTGGCGATCAATTCTTTAGATTAATTCTGTAGATTAATTGGAGAGTAGGACAGGCTGCACAATTGGAGTTGGAGTAGTAGTATCACTGTTGTGCACTTTACTGTACCCTAAACTGAACACTTATTGAGCCTCCTGCTTGCGGCTCGGCTGGCGGTCTGAAGCTTGCGGAGACCACAGAGGGCAACGATGTGGGCCAGGGAATACCGGTGCTCCTGGGGAGGGGAAAGTACAGCGGTGGGAGCAGGTGGAGTAGTATGCGAAGACGGTGGAGAAATGGTGAAGCTCGGCCCTCTTCCAGCCTTCCTGAGAGAAGTTGGCAGTGGGGCTAGGAACGATATCCCCCTCCGACATTGGTGTTCTATAATGCCAGGTCCATAAATAACAAGACCTTGATCCTAAAGGACTTTCTGCAGCAGCAGAACCCAGACCTGGCATGCGTGATTGAGACCTGGGTGAGGGAGGGGGAGACTGTGGCTCTATCGCATTTGGCCCCTCCCGGGTTCTCAGTCCTTCACCAATCTTGAACTAGGGGGTGGGGGGGGGGAAGAGTGACACTATTCATCCGGGAGGCTTACTCCTTTAGGGCGCTTCCACCTCCGAGGATCATGGGCATTGAGTGTGCCAGCTGGTCTGGGAGATCGGGGAGAGTTTGGCGATTTGGCTGGTGTACCAACCGCCTAACGCACCGGCCAATAGCCTGCCGTCCCTGATGGAGGCCATAGCAGGCTGGGCATTGGAACACCCTAGACTGATTGTCATGGGTGATTTCAATGTCCATGCCGATGATGCGACCTCCATTCAAGAAGCGGACCTGGTGTCGTCCATGGAGGCACTGGGACTTTCCCAATATGTAACGACCCCCACCCATCAGGCTGGGCACACGCTTGATCTGATCTTCGCAGCGGGGGTGACAGTGGACAGGATCACTGCCTCGGCAGTCCCACGGTCAGACCACCATGCCCTAGGGGCCCGCTTGAATGTGCCACCCCAACCCCATTTAGGCGGCGAGCATATTTTAGCTTGCTTGCAGAGCCAGATGGACCCAGCGCGGCTCCAGACAGCTCTGTGGGAGGTGATACCCCCTGGTGACTCGTTGGATGAGCTTGTGGAGGACTGGAATAGTCAGCTCTCTACAGCCATCGACAAGATCACTCCATGGCACCCTCTGCGCCCCCAAACGAGGCTAGCTCCTTGGTATACCCAGGAGCTACGACTGATGAAGCGGGAGCTTAGACAGCTAGAGAGGCGGTGGCGCCGAACTCGTGATGAAGCAACAAGAACATCTTATAGGATGTTTATGAAAGCCTACAAGATGGCAGTCAAAACCGCAAAGAGCGTTTTCTATGTGGCGGAGATTGCAGCCGCTAGCTCTCGCCCAGCCCAATTATTTAGGATGATTCGGTCGCTAACAGCTCTGCCATAGGGCAGACCAAATGCTAGGGTACTGGATATTGGCTGTGAGGCTTTTGTGAGCTATTTTGTGGATAAAGTCTTGGAGCCCCACCGCGATCTCCCCGCCACAGTTGAAACAGTGAGCGAGCTTGAGGCCCACTGCACGTCTTCGACTTCGATTCTGGATCACTTCAGCCCTCTCAGCCTGGAGGAAGTTGACAGTTTACTCACAGCAGTGTGCCTAACCTCATGCAGCCTTGACCCGTGCCCTTCCTGGCTTATTAAATCTGGCCATGAGGGATTTTGAGGTGCCCTAAAGGAGATTATCAACAAGTCCCTCACTGAGGGGTAGTTCCCTGGGGCACTCAAGGAAGCGATGGTCCACCCTCTCCTGAAAAACCATCCTTAGACCCAGCCGAATTGGCCAACTACAGGCCGGTTTCCAATTTGCCCTACTTGGGCAAATTGATTGAGAGGGCAGTGGCGATACAGCTGCAAGGTTTTCTGGATGACGCTTCTGTGTTAGATCCTTTCCAGTCCGGCTTTCATTCAGGTCATGGGACGAAACAGTGCTGGTCGCTCTGACTGACGACCTCCAGAGACATCTGGATCGAGGCAGATTGGCAGTTTTGCTGTTGTTAGATCTGTTGGCTGCGTTTGACACAGTCAACCATCAGCTGTTAGTCCACCACCTTGCCGACGCAGGAATCCAGGGGCTCGCCTTGCAGTGGCTTGCCTCCTTTCTCCAAGGTTGGGGACAAAGGGTGGCGCTAGGGGATCAGCAGTACAGGAGTACAGGAGGCACTTGGGTGTGGTGTGCCTCAGGGGCTGTGCTGTCCCCCGATGTTATTTAACATCTATATGCGCCTCTTTGCCCCGATTGCCAGGAGGTATGGGCTGGGGTGTCACCAGTACACTGATGACACCCAGCTCTATCTGATATTGGGCAACCAGTCAGATTCTGGACCAGAAGACCTTGACCGGGTGTTGCAGGCCATGACTGGGTGGCTTAGACTGAGTTGGCTGAAGCTAAATCCATCGAAAACAGAGGTCCTGTGCCTGGGTCGGTTCAGGGATGGGGATCCCTCTCCCAACCTTTGGTGGGGCCTTACTGGTCCCAGCACCGGAGGTTCGGAGTTTGGGAGTCCTCCTGGATCCCTCCCTTACCATGGAGGCCCAGGTAGTGGCCGCTGCCAAGTCAGCCTTCTATCATCTCAGGCTGATTAGGCAGTTGGTTCCCTTCCTTGACTGTGCCAACCTGGCTAGTGATCCATGAGATGGTCACTTTGAGACTAGACTACTGTAACGCTCTCTACATGGGGCTGCCTTTGTCACAGATTCGGAATCTTCAGCTGGTGCAGAATGCCACGGCCAGGCTGTTGATGGGCCTCCCGAGAGCCAGTTTGGTGTAGTGGTTAAGTGTACAGACTCTAACCTGGGAGAACCGGGTTTGATTCCCCACTCCATTTGCACCTGCTGATGTGACCTTGGGTCAGTCACAAGCTCTGGCACAGCTGTTCCTGAAAGAGCAGTTTGTGTTAGAGTTCTCTCAGCCCCACCTACTTCACAAGGTGCCTGTTGTGGGGAGGGGAAGGGAAAGGAGTTTGTAAGCCGCGCTGAGACTCCAAGTGAAGGGCGGGGGTATAAATCCAATCTCTTCTTTTTCTTATTCTAGATGGGAGCACATCCAGCCTGTGCTAAGGTCACTGCACTGGCTGCCAATAGCATACCAAGTCCGCTTCAAAGTGCTGGTTCTTACCTTTAAAGTCCTATATGGCCGGGATCCAACATATCTACAGGACCACCTTTCCCTCTATATACTCCAAAAAGCACTACGGTCTGGGTCGCAAAATCATTTGACTCTCCCTGGCCCAAGGGAGGCCAGGCTAGCTGCCAGTAGAGCTGGAGCATTCTCGGTGGTGGCCCCTACCTGTTGGAATGAGCTCCCGGAGATCAGGGCCCTGTGAGACCTTTCTCAGTTCCGCAAGGCCTGTAAGACGGAACTCTTCTGCCTGGCCCATAACTGTACGATCAAGCAGCTGCCTTGAGTGCCGATGAGCAGACTTACACCTGGAACATCTAGTGATTATCAAGTAGCTGCCATTTGAGTTGGCAAGCAGAAGAACACCTAGTTTCTTTGGATACCTTCTGAAGCACCCGATTCAATGGTTTTTAACTGCTGCCAGTATCTTGTATTTTGTGCTGTATTAGTTTAATTGTGTTTTAACTGTGTGTTTTTATTGTATTTTATGTCGATTGGAAACCGCCCTGAGCCGCTTTGTGGGAAGGGTGGGGTATATGTCTGAAAAATAAATAAATAAGCAGTGTAGCAGAAAATTTGCATTGTGGGTTCATAAACAAGAACAAAAAATGTAGTGCTGAACTCCTTCTGATGAGGTGCTTGTGTCCAAGCCTTAGTTACTGCCACTGAGAGATGGTTTTAAAGTTTGGGGCGGTTTGAATGAACAAGTAATGAGACAGAATTACTAGAGTAATTATTCCTGTTTGAGAAATAAACTGCTGCCATCAAACTGGGAAATCCATCCATTTCAGAAATCTTTCTCCTAGTAACAAGAAAAAGTGCCATAATCTGGTTATGGGGGTAGCTTGACTGGTGGTGCATGCAGCAATCTTGGTAGTACAAGGATGCCTTTATCTTCAATTAGATTAATAACTCATAAGTAGAGATGTGAAGGCCTGGAAAGAAACTGGAAAAATTCGGAGGGAAAACGTGTTTGTTTTTTTCATTTTTTTCCAGAAGTCTTTTTGTTTTTTCCCAAAAAATTGGAAAAATTGAAAAAAAGAAAGAAAAAAACTGATTATGGAACGTGATAATGACAGACACAACAGAGCAGCTGCAGAGGCTGAAACTGATAATTACAGCTCAGAAAATGATTCTGATTAAATTTCATGCCCATTCATTGAAACTTAGTCCCACACTCCCTTCTATACACTTCTCTCTTCAATTCTCTTTATGAGAATGGTTTTTTTTTTTAATTTAATACTGTGTAGAGGAAATATGAATAATTGTTACTTCTAGATTTTTAAAAATTGTTTTGTGGAGGGTTTTGTCTGTTCCACATAAACTAGTAAACAGTTCAGGAGAGTGTTGCTCCATTTGTTACAATTACAAATAAATATTATAAAAGAAGTAAATTCTTTTTGTAATAATTGTTTGGATACACTATATTTTAATATGCTAGTTGTGATAATTTCATGCCAAGTAAAATTGTCCAGTCATATTTTATGTTCCTAAAGTAACAGAATGACTTTCAATCTGGAAAAAGTGCCAATGTAGCATTTTTTTCTATTTTTCCAAAAATTTCCACCACCACCACCCCCCGAAAAAAACTGGGGTTTTTTCCGAGCTTCAAAATTTCTGGAAATTTTACATCTCTACCCATAAGGAGATTATATCAATCACGGATACACTACTATGTGCTGTGGACAGGGTAACCCTGCAAGTGCCATCAACCTTCTCAAAAATAGGTCAATTCAACTAGACAAAGAATGCACACAACTAGGCAAAATAATGTTATTACACATTTCTTTCTCCAAATGTGAAGAATATTTGGCTGATTCTGGGTGATCACTATCTTCCCAGTGTCCTATGTCAGTCTGAAGTATATGGGATATCTATGCCTTTTGCATTCCACATAAGTGCACACAGCATAGTTAGAGGTGCCTATATATTCAAATGGAAAATTATTCTCACTGTACTAGATTGTTCAGAGCATGATCAAGGGGATGCTGACCCTTTAGGAGCCAACAGCAATGAGTTTCCATAATGTACAGCACTGGTTCAAAGTAAGGGTTAAGGCTCTAGAACTGCTCTGACAACAGCTAACAGTGGGATAGCTGCCATAACCTTCAATCAAGTCTGTTACTATCCCCATCCATTATCTTTTCCTGTTTTGACAATGATTAACTTTAGTGAGGTGACAGATCACCTGTCAGCCACGTGTCCCTTAAGGGGGAATGTCGCTAAACAGCTGTAAGCCTTTTGTTCTGAAATGAGTCAGCCACAGCTGCCTGCGTATGTTTCTGCTGCAATGCCACCTCTATTCCAATCAGTTTCTTATAAGGAAATAAAAGCTGTTTTGTAAGCTTTTGATTCCCCCCCCCCCAACCAAGGTTAAGCTAGATAATTTTCTGGAAGACTTTCACTGTTCATTTTTTAATTTTTAGATTTTTTATGATTCCGTAACAGGTGTCAAAGATTTCATGGTAAGCACCTGTTAAACTCCTAAATTTCTGTTTGTTTTCTCTAAACAGTAGCACGTTTGTGTAGGAAGACTGAAATACAGATATTTTGTTTTATAGACAATTTGAACAAAGTAATTTGACTTTGAGGAGCAGCCCATTATTCCCACTAAGATGTTTGTTTAGTTTCAGCTGTCTACAGAAAAGAGAGGCATGACTCATGGAGATATTAACAATGCCGCATACATACCAAGAGAGGGCTGAACAATTGGCACACGAAAGCTCATACCTTGAATAAACCTTTGTTGATCTTAAAGGTGCCACTGGACTCTAAATTTGTTCAACTGGCACAAATGTTCAGTCTAGTAAAATAAACCTCCATTTCATTATTTATCCAAACTTTATTTTAGAGCTCAAAAGTCTGATAGCCTGGCTTCATACATAGTGTTCAGAAAGCAGCTAGCAAGCCATTGAGAACAGTTTTATCAACTGACCAAACAAACAAAAAGTTGCAAAAGTAACATGAAAAGGACAGATTCCCAACCCTTACTAACAGAGCTTTTTAAGTCCTATACAAGCAGCAAACCCATATACAGGTTTTCCTGTCTTTCTCAAACACATATCAATTTAATCATCTGATGCTTGTGCTTTCACATTTCTCAAAGGATAACTTCATTTTTTGCTAAAAGTAGATGGGTATGTGGATAATATCATTTAGTATTTATACAACATATTTCATCTAATTTTGACAGGAGCCTGTGATCACTACAGGTTTGGGAAGGGGCTAAGAAACCTCTGGGTAATAACTGAAGCATGGGGGGAGGAGTAAATTTTAGAAAACTTCATGCATACATTAAATGGGGGGAAGGGCTACAACATCCACATTAACTTCATAATCTAGATATGTTCTGAAGAAACTTTGCTGAATTGTTGTTAATGCAAGCAACTGCCATTGCGCTAGCAGCAAGTTCTTCCAGTTATGAGAACCAAATCAGAGTACTGAATTAGGTCATCCAGTTCAGACAAATAGTGTTGATAAGGGTGAAACCTACAGCAGTTGGCCAACCTTTCCCTACACACAGCTTTTCCTTTACAAGCCTATCCTGTTGCACTTGCCCATAATCAAACTTTCCAGCTATCTTATCCGTGACAACAGCATCAGTTTGCACCTGCTATCTTTTGCAGTACAAAGTCCACCAAGTTCACTGCTAATTCTACAGGACACATCCAGCAAATACACCAATGAAATGGAGGGTCACACCAGATGAGGCACTGGAACACCTTGTAACCAAATATCCAGTGCATTTTCTCTTGGTGAACAGCATCTGTGGAGAGCCCTCACCTGGATCAGGGTGATGACATCAAGGAAGGATTTTCTTAAAAAAATACTACTTCCTCTAGTGCCCTTTCCCTAACCTCAAAGGCCATCTCCAAGTGGCTTCCAATCCTGTTGGGGATAGGAGGAACCATATAGGACTGTCTTAAGTTTCTCTAAGGGAGAAACAACAGCTCAAAGGGGCCATCAAACTCTCTGCAAAAATGGCATGTGGGAGAAGGGAGTTTACATACCCTCTTGTCCCAAAGCCACAATACAACTGTGTGCTCACATTGAAAGTTCCTCACACTAATAAAAACTGCTCTGGGAATCTGTACTGGTATGACCATCATTTGCAACGTTCTAAAGACAGCGCATGGGTTTGATTAGCTATGTTCTATTGAGAATTAATGAAGTTATTCACTCAAAAACACACACAAATCTTGCCATTTTTGTTATTAAAGTTTAAAAGCAACCATGCCTATACTTTTATATACCTATCAAATGCTTACTTAAAATGATTCACAGCAGTGCATTGACTAATTTCATACTTAAAATAAGTAGGACATCTTTTCAATAGTCATTTTTTAAAAGTAGTAAAATTATTATAGTGCTTACCATGTTCTGGAAAACATCAGGATTGGAAGTGAGGTCTTGGGTGACTCACAATTTTGCATTCAGTGAAATCTGCAGTGCTATAGAATTGTCTCTTTGCTATTCAACTTATTCCTCAAAGAAACAGTCCCTAAGCCAATTCAAGAGTAGTTCCATAGGTGCATGGAGGACTACTGCCTACCCCCTACACAGTGGTAGACTTACATTTTTGGGACCCTGAAGCTTGAACTGTTATGGGGGCCCCTTCTCAACCAGCAACAACAGGGCAACATCCAGCAAGGTCCAAAGGGCCTTGCTGCCCTTTGAAGACTTTGAGGCCCAAATGGCAGAGAAGGGGGTGGTGGGATGGAGCCCTTATAAATGGGCCAGAATGTAGGCTATGAATAGATTCTGGTAAGCCCATAAAGCTGGGGGTTCAGGTGCTGTAAGCCCACAAGAAAATTTTGAAATTAGACCAATTACATTTTCAGGCTATTTAATAACAAACACTTTAAAAAACTCCACCAATTTTGTTGAAAAATGTACTCATAAAAAAATTGCTTCATTAGTTTCATAGTAGATACGCTCCGTCCCTACATACACATTTTCAGACCAGCACAACTACCCTTCTGGAATTTGATGTTGCCTTATTAATTAATCCAATAGTTCTTATTTTACAAAATTCTGCTCCAGCAACACGTGTCATTTCTTTGATTCTGATCCTTTCCTAGACAAGTTCCAGAAGGTGGTACTAGGAGACTATTGGAATTGTTCCATACCTACAGGGTTGCTTAGGGATCAATTTTGAATGCTGTACTTTTAAACAGGTGTTTAACACAATATATGTAATGTTTTAATGTATCATTGTTACTATATTTACTTCCAAGTTGGTCTTTGACTATAATAAATAATGCAATTCAAAAAGGTGTTACAGATGTCCTACATGGAATGAATGGGAGAGGTAACTTGGAGACAAGTAATGGAACTAGCATTCTAATATACCCAGTTCTACTTCTCCTTTTAATTCAACCCATACAAAATAATGAAGATGCTAATTGACTGGAGACAAACAAAACAAAAATGAGCATACGAGATTAGGGAATGCCTGTTGTGGATAGAATGATACTCTTCCTCAATAATCCATTTTATAGTTATGGAATACTACTGAACGCATCTTTGCTTCTGGGCCTAGGGTTAACAGGCCAAAGTAGCTTTTTCCAGCTTCAACTGATTTGCCAGTTGAGTTTACTACTGCAACTCAATGTCTTCAGCACTCTCATTCATGCCTTAGTGACTTTCAGATTAGAGTACTGTAATTTAATCCATATGGGACTGTTCTTTAAATTAGCTCAAAGTGCTGCAGCCCATCTTTTGGCAGGGGGCAAACCAGTGGGAACACACTGCACCAACTTATCACTAATTTTCTGGATTCAGTGCAAGTCCTGGTTATGTCCTATAAAGCTCCAGGCTGGATCCAACACAGAGATGTAAAATTTCCAGAAAGGTTGAAACGGATTTGGGGGGGGGATGTTTTTTCTCCCTGTTTTTCGGAGGGGGAGAGAGGGGATTTGGGGAGAAATTGAAACACATGCAATACTTCCTTTCCTATCAGACCTAAACTTATTTTACTGATTTAACAACATGTATTATTTATAACTTAAGTTAACATATAAAATGGCACTATTTGGCATATTTATGAAATTTAAAAGCATCTGCCTTCATTTTCTGTAAGAATACTGCAAGTGTATCTAATACTTGAGAAAGTTACAAACTGCAGCATCCTATGCTACCACAGCACTTGTATCTTAATTTTTCCCATCTGAGGTAGAAAAAAATAAAGCTTCACAGAAGAAAACAAATTCTGTAGTAAACAAAACAGTATATTATTTGGACAGAAGCACTCTCATACAGTCATAATAGGCAGAATTACCAGCGTATTTGGATGTTGTTAAACTTTATAATATTGAAAATACTGAACTCTTAAAATATTTTAAACACATTACAGCATAATAATCTTTGCCAGTATTATTTGCAGTTAAACAAATCTTGAAAATGTTGCTAATGTTTTACAGTATATACCAGAATAATCTACTGCTGCAGTTCGTCTTACATAAAAATTTTCATACTGAACGTTTTTTTACCACAACTGTTTCACTCATTTTAGGAGAGAAAACATTTAATATAAGGGTTTTTTTAAGAGCTCATTGAATTTCTCAGTTTTCTCACTGGAAAATGTCCTCATACTCTTCAGTGTGAAAACCCGTGCCTTAAGAAGTATTTCATTCATTCTAAAACAGAAAATATTTCATGGGCGTTTCTTCAGGGAAAAAGATCTATCAGTGCAACACTGCTCTGGGTATCCCCTTTTGTGAATGCAAGGTTAGCATTTTGGGGCAACACAGCACTCAGTAGTTGTCATTGTACTGTGGAATGTCCCCCTTCAAGAAATGATCGCAACCCATCCCTACACACACACACACACACACACACACACACACACACACACACGACATTACTGAAATCAGTCGCATTATACAAATGACAGGTCATTAGTAAATCAGCCACCAAATTGTTTCTTGGTCTCTCAATACAATGTTGAAAAATTAATCACACAAAATCACCCAGTCTTTTATTAGTAGTACAGAAAAATTCATTCCACTCCCTCCAATGAACTCCTACAAGCTAGGAGACAATCAGATGTTTGCTTCATCATTATATATTGAGAAATACAAAGTGAAAATGCCTAGTTGTCACTATAGTGTTAAAATCTGCATCAGGACTAAAGCACTTCAAACAGCGACTAGGGCCCCAGATGCCCCCAAGTTCTACCATAGTAAAAATGCCGGCTTTCCAAATGTAGGGGACTGTTTAAGAAGAGGGGTACTCAAGCATGCAAGGCCCTCTAGAAAAGCTGATACTGACACAGGTATGCTATCTCAGTGAGAAGTCTGTCTATCCAAAGCCAGTAAAATAGCTCAGTTAACTTTAAAAAAAATCTATTTCATCAGCAAGTGTTTAATTTCCAAGCATGCTATACTTTTAAATGCCATAGACAAGTTTCCTTTGAAGAGAAGGGCAGTGAGGAGGAGGTGTGGGGGGAATTTTTTCTAGCTTGTCATTTACAATGTATTACACAAAGGATTCTTGGTTTCACCCACACAGTTTCCCATTTTACTACGTATCTAAGAGGCAATGAGTGGAACAATCTTCAGTACAGCTGCAGAATAATAGGTATGTGGCTATCTGGTCATTTTTCTGTTCACTTGCTGGTACTATTTTGCAAAAAGATGACTATTTTGCAAAAATGACTGGTATAAATGCCATCACGCACCCCTCAACTGCCATCAAAATCATACAGTGTCTTCAAAGAATCTGCATTTGGGGGCATTTAAAGTATACAGAGTAGCTTAATGAGAAAAACACTCAACAACATAACACTATCTTTAAATCTGTTTGGCTTTAAACTCACCCAGAAGTTACATATGTACTTTGTCCTGCTGTACCATTTTAATTCTCCTGATCAGATGCCTACTTTTGAAGGTCAGTATAGATTATTATGTCAGGTGGATAATTACCAGCCATGGTTTTGTACTTTGAAACCTTTCACAGAAAGGCAGCATCTCCTTGAAGCAACATTTACCAAGTTGATAAGATTCAGCACTTACAAGTTCACTAGGTAAATATCTGGCATATCTGGCCTGGGACTTATTAAAGCCTGGGCATTAACCCTCTGTTAACCACCAGGAGACATTTTAACACTATTACAACATTTAAAATTTGTGAGGTCCCTTTTCTCCCCTAAGTACCAAGTTAAACAAGTTATAGTACTTTCAGGTAGACAATGGGAACTTTCTAAGTTATATACAGTAATCTCTTAATGTAGATACAACTGTCAAGTTATCCGATGAATATCAATGTTACTAAATAATACTTAGCGTTTATATAGCTTTTTCAGTGCTCAAAGACCTTAACTATATCATAATACTTGTAAACTGAGCTAAAAATATTAATAATTTTTGTTTCGGTCAAACAAATCCCTTGTGAAAGCTATTCAGCACCGTCTTTTATACTGCATTGGGCCTTGGAGCAGGCAGACGTAGAAAGAGACCTGTCCTGCTCTAAAGCCAGTGCATTATGAGGGACAATATCTCTGAGTCCTCTGACACACACAAAAGATTTGGGAAATGGCCAGCAGAGACCACTAACTATGGCTGACTAATGGTCAATTTGAAGACCTGAATCAATTCAAATTACTTGATTGTAAACAACTTATGCATTCCTTGTCGGTTCAGGTGGTTGACTATCTACAGCAGCAAGTTGCAATTTGTGTCTAAAACAGACTAAACTTCAGTTATTTGACAGCTTTATATGAATCTAAATCCCTTTATCGCTCCCATTAATTGCACCTGTGAAGGAACAGATTCAAAAGCCCCTTTCCCTTAGATCCTAGGAGACTGGAAAAGCCACACTATCACCCCAGGTCACTCTCTGCTCTGTGAAGCAACTGCTTTCCCTTACTCCCAGGGGGTAAACTTGCCCTTAGAATCAGCAACCAAATCTTAAACAGTATCTCCTGCTAAACAGGTTTGTACATCTAGCACTCTGTACCTGCATTATCATTTAGAGGCTCCACCTAGTTGCTGTGCCGCCCACTTCACTTGTACTAGCTAGTGGGCGGACAATCAATTGCTTTTTCAGGATTTAGGGATGGTGAGCTCAACCACTGCCCCTCCCGTTCACTGCTCTTTGAAAAGCAAGACTGAATAGGTGTGGTGTGTTTACAGAGATCAGGCTGTGAGCTTTCAAAATGTAAAAGTATAAATAAAAATAAACATTGTCTGTTCAGACATCAGCCTGAGCCAAGATACAAAAAATGGTGAAAATACACCATCCTCTTATCCTAAGCTCTATTACTTACCCAAATTATATTGTTGCTGAATATTATTAACAATAGGCCGAGTTAGTTAGTTAGATTATGCTACAAAATCAGCTCCAGAGAGTCAGTAATAATTAAAAAAAACAGTAGTAGGTCTAGTTAAATTTCCTCTATGGAATGCCTGGAAGAATACCTGTCTTACCAGGTCCTGCAGAACCTAGACAGGACCCCCAAGGCATGAGTCTCTTCAGACAGGGCATTCTACCAGGGGAGGATCACAATCAAAAAGGCCCTCATTCTGATCAAGGCTGAAGAAGCTACCCGAGGGCCAAGCATCACCAGAAGTCTGTGTGAAGCAGAATGCAAGCACTGTGAGGTGTAATGGGAGAGGTGGTCCTTAAGGTAAGATGGTCCCAGTCCATTTAGGGATTTAAATATTAAAACCAGCACAATGAATTTGCCCCAGAAACCAATTGGAAGCCAGTGCAGCCACTTCAAAATAGGCTGAATATGTGCCGACCATGATGTATTGGTCAATAGTCTGGTAGCCACATTCTGGAAAACCTGAAGTTTCCAAAGCATCTTCAAGGGCATCTCTGGGTAAAGCGAACTGCAATAGTTGAATCTGAAGGCAACCATCACATGAATCAATGTGTATGGGTCCAACCAGGATGAACAGGCAACAGCTGACAAACCTGGTGGAGATAGAAAAATGCCAATTTCGCTACTGTCAAGAAGTCTAAGGCTGAACTTCGTGGGTCCCCAGGGCTGTTGTACATAAGTAACCAAACCTTTCTTTATTTTTAAAATTATATGAAGTTTTATTTAATTTTTGTCATAACAAAAGGTTTAATCTACAGGCAACACAACAGTCTAAAATCATATAGCACCCCCCCAAGAAAACTAGCTTACCTAACACGTCTTTAAGACCTGCATTAGATGGCACAAATCTTAAGTCCAAGAATCAAAGGCCATAGCTTATGCGTTCTCTACACTGCTGTCTATTGCAATATAAGCATATTTATTTATTATTTATTTATCAAACTTATACCCCACCCTCCCCGCATAGCAGGCTCAGGGCGGCATATCATAGTCAAGGCCTTTAGTCCATCAGAAAGCTAGCCTCCTTTCTCTGGGCTCTTTGCTCAGATGATGACACCCTATAAGGACATGTTCTTGCTGGAACCCTCCAGAAAATTGAATCATCACTCCTGATTCCTTCCCCCCCCCATCCTATGGGCCACAGGTTCTCATGAGAAGCTAATCACCACATTTCCAGCTCTGGCCTTGAAGATGATAAGTGTTTTGTAGGCAGAGAGACCAATTAGCAACACCTGCTGTATGGAACAAGCCCATTACCATTCACATTAAGTGCTGAGGGGAGTCAGGGGTGCTGTGCCTCACAGCTACCAAGGACACTTGCTTGTTCGAGGTAAGCAAAGTATCCAGCCAGAGCCCCAAGCTCCTTATGGGGTCCACTGATGTAAGCTACACCCCATCCAGAGCAGGGGGCTGGAAATCCCCCAATGACCCAGCCTTTCCCAGGCTATGAATGGGATAGAGCAAGTAGAGAAAGAAGTACTTTTCACCCTTTCTCACAAGACAAGAACTCTGGGCACTCAATGAAATTGCTGAGCAGTCAGGTTAGAAGTTAGAACAGATGAAAGGAAGTACTTCTTCACCCAAACAGCATGGATTAACACTGGTGGCTAGTGGCTATAGATAAAAGGAACTCTTCGTCTCTGTGGCAAGTGATGCTCTGGAGCTGAGGGGGGCAACCTCCTCATCTCTTTTAATAGTATTGCTCACCTCTTTTAATAGTATTGAATTTAATGGTATTGGATTGGAAACAACTCCTGAACACTAGCCACTGATGGACCACTGCTCTGCTCCAGCCTCCGTATGTTTTTCAAATTCCACCTGGAAGCTGTTCATGCCAGCCACCACCACCACTTCCTGTGGCTGTGAATTCCTTGTGTTAATCACTGTTTGGGTGAAGAAGTACTTCCTTTCATCTATATATCTAACTAGGAATAAGGCCTGTTGTGGAAATAAATACAACGGGCTCTAGAAAGAGGCTCTGGGAGAGTGCCCCGGCTTTGGGCACTTAGTGACAATTTGCTGGGGCAATCTCAGCAGGGTATAATGACAAGAGTCCACCATTTTCTCCAGAGGAACTGATCTTTGCTACCTGAAGAGCAGTAGTAATTTTGAGTGATCTCCAGCCCAACCCCAAGATTGGTAACAGTGGTTCCCCAGGAGGGAGTGGCTGGGTTGGAGGGTGGAATCTATGGCATTGTACCTGTCTGAGGTCCCACCCCTCCTCAACACTCACCCTCTCCAGATTCGACCCCTCAAATCTCCAGGAATTTCCCAACCTGGAGTTGATAACCCTATCTCCCTCCCAGCCAACCATTAACCTTCCTTTAGTTTTCCATCTCCTCCCCCCTCCCTCCTAGAGAGCAGTTGTAATTTTGAGTGATCTCCAGCCCCCACCTGGAGATTGGCAACAATGGTTCCCCATCAGGGAATGGCTGGATTGGAGGGTGGAGTCTATGGCATCGTACCTGTCTGAGGTACCACCCCTCTTTAAACCTCACCCTCTCCAGGCTCCATCCCTCAAATCTCCAGGAATTGCCCACCTGGAGTTGGCAACCTGATCAGGACTGGACCCAATAAGTTTTCTCCCAAAGGCCAACATAGGTGTGGAAAGGGCCTTTTACTGACAGAGGAGAAAGTACAAGTGCCAACTCTGATTAGGGAAATACCTGGAGATTTGGGGGGGTGGATCCTGTGGAGGGCAGCATTTGGGGTGTGTGTGGAAGGACTCAGAAGGGTATAATGCCATAGAGTCTACCCTCCAAAGCTACCATTTTCTCCCGGGGAACTGATCTTTGTCATCTGGAGGTCAATTGTAACAGTGGGAGATCTCCAGGTCCCACCTGGAGATTGGCAACCCTAGGGGAAAGTCAGCCACACAGTGGGGAGTTGAAGAAAATGGTTTGATGGTCGCTGGCCCACCTCATTAGCCAGCCAGCCATGCTGAAGCTAAGCAGGAGAAAGACCCTTTTTCCATTTATTCTGACAGGAAAGTGGCCACTGGGGAGGGGGTTATGGGTGGGGGAGGGGGTTATGCTGAAAGTCCTTTGTTTTTTTACTCACAGAACCAAGCTTGGTTGCCTACCAACAGCCACTGAGGGGACAGTCCCTCACAAGAGTCAAGAGAACTGTCTTCCTCAGGAGAGAGAGCTGTCTGCCAGTAAATCTGACATGCAAATCTGTCTGAAGGGGGAGTGGGTGGGGAAGAGGAGCAGACCCAGCACCTGGCCAATGGCACGCGAGTACTCTTGAGTGGCAGCTGATGGGCCAATCGCTGAGCGAGGGCATTTTACAGCCAATGGGAGCGCATGGAATCTTACGAACCCAAGTGACAATTATATATAAGGAGAGATTCCCAAGTGGCCCCCTCCATGCGGATATCTAAATCCACACATCGGGGGCACCTGGGGGGCAGGGAGATTTTCCTGCGCACGTGGGGCAGTCCCCACGTGTGCAGAAAAATCTAAAATATTTTAAAAACTGTACGGGGAATATTTAAATCCCCCCAAAAATACGAGCGTTCCCTGTGCATGCGCAGGAAACGCTTTGAGACGTCTGTGGCAGGCCGGCGGCTGAGAGACGCTCAGGCCTCGCCGCCGATGCCGGGGGGAGGGAAAATTGGGGGGGGGAAATCAGCAGGCCCGGCAGCTGGGAGGCACTCAGGCCTTGCCGCCGGTGCCCGCAGGGGGGAGGGAAAATTGGCAGTGGGGGGAAGTCAGCGGGCCAGAGGGGGGAGAGAAGGCTTACCTGAGGAGCTGCTTCTGAAGACCGGGAGCCTTTCGGAATACTCCCCCCCCCCCGCGAGTATCACAGGTCCTGCTTCTTGTCTGTTCTAATTTCTAACCTGACTGCTCAGCAATTTTATTGAGTGCCCAGAGTTCTTATCTTGTGAGAAAGGGTGAAAAGTACTTCTTTCTCTACCTGCTCTGTCCCATTCATAGCCTTGTAAACCTCTTATCATGTCACCCCTCAAGTCATTGTTTCTCAAAGCTAAGATCCCCAAGTGCCTTAATCTTTCATCATAAGGAAAGTGTCCCCCTTTTATCATTGTAGTTGCCCTTTTCTGCATTTTTTCCAGTGCTATAAATATTTTTTATATGTGTGAGTGGTCCAATGCGGTTGCACCATCAATTTATACAGGGCAGGGCCTGTATAAATGTTGTTCCTGTTGGTCTTTTGGGGTTTCTATGTGGCACTGTGGCATGCTTGCACTGCCACAGCACCACTTGTTCTGGAGTGTGCCACTTGTTCTCATGGCAAACAAGCACCTCCCAAGACAGTTCACTTTCTCTGAGATTCTCTGGGAGAGTCTGACTGCTAGGTGCTGCCTGTTTGCCTGCCTTAGGTGCTGCTGGCTGGGTTTCCCCATTGGAAACAATGGGGGTAACCTGTTTGGGTGCCCAAAGAATTGGGCCCACTGGTCCAATTGCTTTGGGACATGGGGGATTATGTGGGGAGGGGCTCCCAAAACTACTCTGAAAATTTGGAGCCTCTCCCTCAAACCCCCTCCCCCCAGGCAGGGCCGGATCACCCATAGGGTGAACTAGGCGCCCGCCTAGGGCGCCCCGGCCTAAGGGACGCCAAATGGTGCCCCACTCCCCCCCGAAAAGTGCCCCCCTGCCGCCCTAATCCAGCACCTGCCGGCGCCGCCAGACCCCCGCCCCCTTCCCAGCAGCCACGGGGGCCCCAGAAAAGCCGGCGCCGGGAGGGAGGGGGCGGAGGCTAGACCCCCCCGCCCCCTTCCCGGCTTTTCTGGGGATCCCGCAGCCGCGGCGCCCCCAGAAAAGCAGGTGCCGGGAGGGAGAGGGTGGAGGCTGGACCCCCCGCCCCCTTCCCGGCTTTTCTGGGGGTCCCACAGCCGCGGAGCCCCCAGAAAAGCCGGCGCCGGGAGGGAGGGGGCAGAGGCTGGACCCCCCCCGCCCCTTCCCAGTTTTTCTGGGGGTCCCACAGCCGCGGAGCCCCCAGAAAAGCCAGCGCCGGGAGGGAGGGGGCGGAGGCTGGAACCCCCCTTCCCGGCTTTTCTGGGGGTCCCGCAGCCGCGGAGCCCCCAGAAAAGCCGGCGCCGGGAGGGAGGGGCAGAGGCTGGACCCCCCTGCCCCCTTCCCGGCTTTCCTGGGGATCCCGCAGCCGCGGAGCCTCCAGGAAAGCCAGCGCCTCGCCGCCGCCCCCGGTCTCCAGGCCCCACCGGGAGGTTGGCATCCCCAGTGGGGGGTGCCCCAGGCTGTCCTGCCTAGGGCGCCCAGACAACTGGAGCCGGCCCTGCCCCCAGGGCCACTAACAGCAGCGTGGGGAAAAAAGTAACTTTTATTCCCACCATAGAGAAGAATGGAGGGGATGGGGGCAACCTGTTTTGGGGCCCGTAGCATTGGACCCCCTGGTCCAATGTTCTTGAAACTTGATGAGTATCTTGGGGAGAGGCCCCCGCAGCTACCTTGCAAGTTTGGAGTCTCTCCCTCAAACCCCCTCCCCTCCAGCCCCCAAAATATACCTTATGTTTTCGCCATTGACTTCAATGGCCCATAGGATATAATGGGGCCCATAGGATATAATGGGGCCAAGCCAATTCAGATCAGAGTACTCTACAACTGGGAAAGAGATTATTCATCTACTGCAGTTTTCCATTTTGCCAGCTATGAGATTGTAGCAAGGCCCCAGCTCATTGACAGTACAGCCCCAATGGCTAAATTATTAGGGTTATTTCTACGGTGGAGGACATTTCTCCAGTGTCCAGTATTCTACAGACACTAACTTTCCTCCTCATATACACAAATCTGCACAATTAATTCCATTAGCAAAGTTTTGTATGTAATAGTGGCAACAGTTAGAACTAGAGACGTAAAATTTCTGGAAATGGTGAAGCCATGGTAAGAGACCCATTTTACCCCCTGGTACTTTTGTGTGTGTGGAAAAAACCTGATTTTTTTTTTTTGGGGGGGGGATTGAAGTATGCTCAATACTTGCTGTCCTATCATACTTAAGCTTATTTTACTGCTTTAACAATAGAAAATAAATTAGCACATAAAATTATGATATTTGAAATATTTATGGAATTTAGAAGTTATAAATGCCTTAGTTTTCTACAAGCAAAACTGTAAATACACCCAGGAAAAAACCACAAGCTGACAGACCATATGCTACCTTAGCTCATATACCTTAGTTTTTGCTATCTGTAAAGCAGAAAAAAAATAGGAGTTAAATAGAAAACACAAGCTTTGTGTTGAATAACTTAAAATATCTTATTTGGTCAGCAAAAGAAAAACAGTCACATAAGGTTCAATAATAATATCTGACAGCTAGATGTAGTTTCAGCTAGACACTGCCTTCTTCCTTCTGTAGCTACTCATTAGAGAGAGCTCAGTTCTAAATGAAACTTTCAGAGTATTCATCTGAGCTTTGGTACAATTTCTGCCTTACCTCCTTCTGAACTTTTTCCTCCTCCAGCAAGGCAGAACAATAAGCTACTTGATATGCAATCTGTGGGTATATGTGTCATAGTGGTTTAAGGGAGAAGGGAAAAGATCAATCCCAAGGGAAGAGCCAGGTCAAAAGGGCCTTTAAGCCATGAAAACCCTGCATGTGGCCCTCTTCAACATCAGGTACCCTTCTAGGTACAGAAATGTATCTTCTTTTAAAGAGCTGTATATGTCTACAGTATGCCCATCTTGTCTTTAAAAGCACTTCACTTGTACAGAAGTGCTGGGTACAGAAATGTATCTTCTTTTAAAGAGCTGTATATGTCTACAGTATGCCCATCTTGTCTTTAAAAGCACTTCACTTGTTCTGAAAGACAAAATATTTCAAAGGTTTTTTCAGTACTCCCCAAAATTTCAATTTTTTCCATCAAAAAAATTGAAAGGGCCCCGGGGGGGGAGAGAAGGGGAAAGGCCCCAGGGGGAAAAAAAAAAGAATTCTTCTTGTTTGTTTTCTTCCTGGGCCTTCACATATCTAGTTAGGGTCTGTGCCAAAGAAAATTTATACCTGTCAATTTCTGCTTAGATGACAATACAATCATTAATTCAAATACAGGATTTTTGAAAATAATTCTGTAGCTATGCTGTCACCTTACAGTGGCTAATTTGCCAGGTTTCTGTTGACAAAGCAGACTAGCTACATTATGCAGAGAAATGTTCCACTCCTACATGATATCCCCCTAAAGGCATGTGTAAATTGACCTCATGATTTCATCCTTTTTTTTTGTTTCCACCTACAGCTCATCCAGCAAGAATCCAACTGTAGGCAAGACTTCTTTAGCAGCTTCTACCCCCAACCCCCAGCATACAAGAACCAGTACAATCTTTCTCCATTCATAAGTGTGACGTCCTTGCTTACTGGGGAGACATTTTTACCTTTAAAACACTCTCTGTGTACCTAAACTTGGTAGATTCTCTCTCTTGGTAGAATCTCTCTCTCTTTTGGTAGAATGACCTAGGGTCTGGGCACTTCAGAGGTCTACGTGGCCCTTAGGAACGACTATTCTGATTTCTTGTATAAGTTTAAACAAAAAATTATTTATTTAATAAAGAACATATTTTGAATTGCTGCTGATGAAAGGAACTTGTAAATACAACTGGCAAAGCTTGGTATCACAAACAGTCTCTCAAACTCCCAAAACTCCACTCTGACAGGCGTAGACACTCAGTCTAATCTCTCTCTCTCATATGTGTGTGTGTGTGTGTGTGTGTGTGTGTGTGTATATATATATATATATATATACACACACATACGTATGTATGTATGTGTATATATCCACACAGGCTGAACTCTTTATCTTATTCACACAGAATAGACTCAAAACTCATATTCACACAGACTAAACTTTGAATTATTCCCACAGAATCGACTCAGAAACTCCCATAGTCACACAGACTATGCTCTCTTCAAACTTCATGCACAGAATTTCTCTCAGACACCCCTCCTCCCACACTCTCAGTCATCAGCCAATCACCACACTTATCTCCCTCAATCTCTCCTTAGAGTACTGCAGTCAAACTAAAAATTTAAAGAAACACACACCTCAAAACATGAAATCATTACAATAAGCCATCTGACTGACATACTGTGAAATCCTGATTTCTTACTATCTATCAATAAAAGAAGCATGCAAGTCCACTGAGAAGAAAATCTAGTAATTACTTCTTACCTCAAAAATAAACATACTTACCCTAGGTTTTTCTTTGGGTCTCTTCTGCCCCCTCCCTCACCCAACAAAGACATGAATTAAAAAAATAACAAAACTTACAGTTTGAAGCAGTTAAGGTTACCTGTAATAAAAGGTATTCAAAGACAAGTGACTCTTCCCTCCACACCCAAGGACCATATTTGCCTTCTTATTAATCCCCTCAAGGATAGCAGCTATGCAACAGCATTAACAACAAATATGTCTCTACCTGGGACTCTTGTTGGCTTACATTAATTATCTTATTGCTGGTACTCCAGGGCTGCTCTATGGAAAGCCTGTTCCTCATGGAGTCACACCAATACAATTTCTGACAGCTGCTTTGCAAAATACATGTTTTAATTTTCCTCGACCATGTTCTGATGTCTCAATTTCAAATTAAATAACTTTCAGAAACCCAAAGGTACTATATTCCATATCCCAGTTTCTGTTAGCAGAACCTCACAATGCATCCAAAACCAAGAGACCTCTCCCACTCCCCATTATTTGGCCATGTAACCTTCATTATAATACCCTTCGGAATTTCTCTGTTGAGAGCTAGAATCCAAATAAAACTATGTTCCCTTGGCTGTCCCACAGTCCCCCATACCTCACCAGCCTGCCCCCTTTCTTCCAGTTTGGTGTAGTGGTTAAGTTGCACGGACCCTAATCTTGGAGAACCAGGTTTGATTCCCCACTCCTCCACTTACACCCACTGGATGACCTTGGGCAAGTCACAGTTCTGGCACAGCTGTTCTTGAAAAAGAGCAGTTTCTGTCAGAGCTCTCTCAGCCCCACCTATCTCACAGGGTGTCTGTTGTGGGGAAGGGAAGGGAAAGGAGTTTGTAAGCCACTCTGAGACACTTTAGGTAGTGAAGGGCGGGGTATAAATCCAATCTCTTCTTCTTGTAGTACACAGCCCCAGTATGGAGTCCACATGTATTGGTTTGGCTTACTAGCCAGCTGCTAGCCTCTCCCTCCCCTGATACAGAAGGATGGGTCTTGTTTTATTCTGTAGCTCACGAAGAATTTAACAGACATCATTATCACTGCCAGGCTAGGAAAGGGATTATGGAATCCTGGCTCAAGGTCTCCTTTCTTCAGCCATGTCTTTATCCACCACTGTTTCCTCACACAGAAACAGTTACTTTGCCTCATTTTCTTTAGACAACCAGTCTCCCAGGCAGTTTCCTTCACACTGTTCTCTCCTGCCCACCTCAACATCCATCCTTTCCTGACCTTCAGCTACAGTTTCTTCAGAACCACCTTCAATCAGCTGCCTCATGCACCCATTCTTTATCTCCTCTGCCTTTTATCCTTGCTTCACTACTCACTAGTCTGAACTGTTCTTTCTTCAACTGCTCCTTACAGCCTAATACTTCGTCCAGGTCTTCAGTTTGTACCTGCGTTAAAATTTCAGTAGTTGTGAGCCAAGTTGATGACCTTCCCCTCTGGGAAAAGCTGGACAGCAAACTTTCTTGAGCAACTGAAAATTCTGTGCTATTCTACCAGTTCAACCAATGCCAGAGCCATCACTACTACAAGCACAATACAATACAGACATCCCAATAATTGCCTACAATTGGTGAATTACATTTAGAAGAGACCGGTAACAATTTATTAAAATATCCTTCCACTTTTTCTTTTAATTCTCAGAAAAGCAAGAGATTCATTTCCCCTCCTGAGGTCTGCAGTATACTATCACCCTTCAATTCTATTATAATTCCATTGTCCCACAGATCAAAAGCACACCCAAGAAGAAGTTAGGCTGTGGAGTGCAGACTGCCTCCTGCCTTCATTCCTATCATGATTTCAAAGGAATAGCCATGTTAGTCTATTGTACCAAAATAAAGCAAAAATCTAGTGGCACGTTAACGACTGACATTTATTTTAATATGAGCGTTCAAGGATCACAGCCCTTATCTATCTGACATAGTGGACTATGACCTGTGAAAGTTCATACTGAAATGTGTTGTTGATTTTTCAGGTTTTGGGTTTTTTTTAAGGTATTTTTGTTTTGTTTTCATTCCTACGCACACCAATAATGACTGCAATTATCTGCTGTTTCCCAGAAGTATGAGAGACTACTGGCTGGCTGAAAGAAGAGAGAGTTCAGCTCACATTAACATCTAATTCCTAAGTGTGCCCCCTATCTGTAGGTACTTATATCCACAGATTGGAGCCACATTTGCACTAAAACAGATGTTTCTACAAATCTAGGGGACCCCCTGGGAGAGATATTGGGCCTGGCTGCAGGGGCCACACTAGGTCCAGCAAGTAACTTGGGGGATGGGATTTCCCTCCCACAAGTCTCACAGGCCCCCACTAGTATGTAGTAATATTCAAGCTGCCCCTTTGTAGGGGACTGAACAGATGAAGAGGACAAGTGATCATGTTAGTTTGGGACAGCAGTACACAACTGATATGTAAGAGTAGGGCTGTCAGCTGAGCAAGAACTGGGATTACTAACTGCTGATAAAAGAGGCAACATTGTTTAAGGCTTCCCTTGTATGTTCCCAGATAGCCTAGCAATAGCTACAAACCAAACCTATTTTTTCGACTAAAGTTTAACTTTCCAAAGTTTAATTTCCATTCAAAATGTACAGTAGCATTCCTGTGGTTTTGCAGAAAGCTTATACAACCAAGGATTCAGAGATTCTGTCAAGATCAATGTACAATCATGTTTGCTCATCCCAAAGAGCCTGAAAGAGCTAGGATCCATCAATTTGAGAGCCACAAGTATAGAAGAGTCAAGGCAGAACTTTTCTTGTTGTAGTTCTGAACTTTAATTATCAACTCCTGTAAAATTCACCTAAGCCCATCATAGGCCAGCAGATATTCACTGAGCAATAAGTCATGTTACCCAAAGAAAATGCATCTATTTTCAGAAAGTATGTCTCCCCACTGCTGCTGAATTCATTTTTATTATATATTACCTAGAACTGGATAAATTAGCACAGAAATTAGAAAAAGAAAATCCAATGCGTACATTCCAGAAGAGAGAAAAGAAGTCCAGCAAGTAGTGTAGCCTGCAAACCAGAACAAACTAGTCAGAGTAGATGTAATGGAGGAACAATTATACTCTGAAGGTATATGCATGTACAATCTGGGGCTGCAATTCTTTGTGAAGTTCCATATAATAGGTCAGCTTTTCTTAAAACTGACGTTTGGTGAACCCTTGGCAAAACAACTTGTTCCTCTGGAACCTCAATGCATTCTGGGGAATGTTAATCAGAGCATTACCGGTCCTGCAGGCATTATCATTGTCCCATACTACCTTAAGCCTACAGCCTAGAACACATCCAACACTCCTTTATGGCTGGCTACAACTGAAGAGGAAGATCAGTAGTCGTGTATAAGCTATCTTTCAAGGGAGTCTGTTGCTGCACTGATCTTCTCAATGGAAAAACCCCTGGCATGTTTCCAAGGAATTCCACAGCTCTCCAGAATACAATTTGAAAAGAAGTGACTTCATCAGATATATAACAGAATTATATGCATATATACTTTTGTTCACTGGCTTCAATGCTGCATATTCCCACATACAAGTGAGACACCTGTGAATAGGTGACAATCTTGCAGCATTTACACACAATATTCTTTAAAACAGTTTAGCAACATTTGTTCTGCAAGCATTTTTGGTTTTCAACTTAAGCTACTGCAGCATTTGTCACACCAATAGAATTCATATTCTAAGTAAAATGGCTGCTATATTACCAAGGACAAACTGATTTTCAGACCAGCTATTTATTAACTGAATCACTTATTATGTTACACTGGGTAGAGCCATTCTGATTCACTGCATGAGCAGCAAAAATACAGCAGGGAAAAAATGCAGAAAAGTCATTTCAGGCAGACCTGTAGCAGCTTCAAAGCTTTATCTTTTAATTGCAGGGCTTTTAAAGGCACAGATTAAAACACTGAACAAGATAAGCATATTCCCACTGTGTGCCTTATGAGCTCTATTCACATTCCATCAAGTAAACTGGAATATACTAACATCTCACACATTAACTAACTTCCCTCCATATGGATGAAGCATAGGTTCTTGAAGCAAAAAATATGCAGCATAATTCCCAAAGGATGATAAACATCTTTAAGTAATGAGAGCTCTGTTGCTCCCTAGCCACCAGGGAAATGCTACTGATGAAAGAAGAGTCAAATGCTTTACGTAGTGTGCTTTACTTCCCTTTCCCAATAGAATACATTACTATGCACAATAGTACTCTTCCAATACCCAGGAACAACAAAGCGTGTTCTTCTAAGCAAGAACTATTCCTGTATTGCTGATATGAATACCTAAAGAATTATATCAAGCAGCACAGAAACACCTTTTTAAAATAACTCACATTCACATAGATTATTAAATGTGAGGTAACTGGTACATATATTCCTTCAAAATTTAGTATCTACTTCACTAGTTTCCAGCATTGCTTGTCAATGCAGAAGAGAGAGATGTACAGATGGTCACTATACACAGAAGGAACAGATTTTGAAGATGACCCCAGAGACTGAAGGGGATGCCTGTCCATTCTGCCTCACACACCCTGCAGCATGATGTTCTCCAGGACACACACCCAAGATCAGCTATCCTGTTTTACATAACCAGGATAAAAAGTGTGATCAATGGATAAAGCTTCTGCAGAACCTGGTACTGTAACTTTTTAAAATCTCGATAAAGTTAAACTTTAAAAAAAATGAATGATAAAACTATTTCAATGTTTGAATGTGAGTGAAGTAAAGCATGCTGCTGGAGTATTTTTGTTGTTTAATCAATACATTTCAATCTTGCAGCTCTTTTTAAAGGGCATTTTCATGTTGCAACCCCTTTCATAAGAAATGAGTTTTCCTCAAACTCAGAAAACCAACAAAAGAAAAAAAATCAGTTTCTTGTGAAAAAGTAAAACTGCAACTTTGGAGAATTTTCCTCTTGTTTCTTCTGCGAGTTCGTGCAGCTCACAGAGCTATTAATGCATGCTGACACATTGTTCAGGTTAGCTCAGAATGGCCAATATACAGGAAAGGGGGAGAAAACCTGCTCTCTTCTACCACATAAAGACTTCCTTGTCTGATTGCTCAGGGTTGATTTTTTTTAACTCTGTACAAGCCACTAGGCACACACTTTAGGTTAGCTCCTTATGGTCCACTAACAGGCTGCAAAGAGAGTGGGAAGGAAGAGAACAACCAACTCACTTGCAAGATACAAAAGCTTCCTTTTGTAGCCTGCTACAGAAGATCTAACCCCATAAGCAGTTCTCTGGAAGGCTTTTGTATTTCTAGTTACATTACTCAACAGTAAGCTGGATGGCCATCTTTTTTGTTACAAAAATCTCCAGATGAAATGGTCACAAGAGCAGACTTTTGGAATGGTCTTTCTGTGCCTGATATCCTGTTGAGCTGCTCCTTGTCAGAGTAAACACCACCAAGCCAAGTGGGACATCAGTTCCACTCTGTATAACAGTCCTGCACTGTGCATAATTTCCGCATTTGGGGCTGATGGCCCCGAAGCATATGCAATGTTCCTGTTAGGCTCCTTACCTCACTTTTGCACCTGTTCAAAGTTAATTTCATCGTAGTTGCTGTAGATTTTCCGGGTTGTGTGGCCGAGGTCTTGGCATTGTACGACCTGATGTTTCGCCAGTCAGGTCCTACAATGCCAAGACCACAGCCACACAACCTGGACAATCTACAGCAACTAATGAATTCCAACCATGAAAGCCTTTGACAACATATTACTTTCATCTGTTGATACACACAGACACCAGGTGCGATATATTGTCTGTCTGGGAGCTTGGTTAATTTCAGGGCCCTTACTTTGCATTCACATTTAAATGTCCTTTATTTTCTGTTGAATATCATGTCCCATTCTTTACTATTTATCATTGTCATTACAGATGCTATATAGCTGTTTTAACTTTATTTAGATTTCTGCTTTTAACTTGATTTTTCTAAAGTCCTTTGAGCACCCTTTTTAGTTAAAAGCAGCAGCAGCAACAACAAGTAAGTAATACAGGAGTTTTCATAAAAGTATTCAGTGTGGAAAAAGTAGTAACCAAGGAGTAGCATTTCTCCCCTTCTCACAATACTAGAATGCAGGGGCACTGGATGAAGCTGATGAACAACAGATTCAGGATAGTACTTCTTCAATCCACAAGCAATTAAACTTTGGAGTTTGTTCTGAGTGGATTTAGTGAAGACAATCACAAATAATTTTGAAAGGGGACTGAAATGCTTCACAGAAGATCCATCAAAGTTTACTGGACAAGAAGACAACTAAAGGGAACCTCCACATTTGCTCTCTGAATACCAGCAGCAGGAAGCAACACGAGGGGAAGGCCTTAGCCTCCACGGCCTGCTTTCTGGCCTCCAGGGCAGCTGGCTGGCTCCTATGAGAAACAGGATGCTGCACTAGACAGAGCACTGATTTGATCCAGCCAGGCACTTCTTACCTTCGTCCTCTGACAAATGCAACAAACAAATAGCCTTGTGTATGTAGACACAGATACGCACGCATAATTGTGGTTGTGTAGCTGTTACAGAACACATACGTGTGTCTCTATACCAACGCATGGCTTTGTGAACATACCAGTGTATAAGTGTGTTGCGTACACACACAAATGCGCTTGACTGACCATCAACCCAATCGCCAAGAGGAGCGACCCGACCCCAATTCCCGGCTCCGCGATTGGTTCCCGGCGCTAGCCAATCGGCCCCTTCCTCTCCCCCCCCCACCGCTCTCACCCGGGTGGGTCATGGGCTGCACGTCGTTGCCTGTCCCGCCGCCGTAGTTGAAGATGACTGCGGCGATGGCTCCGCGCTCGGCGGCCAGGCGGATCTTCTCGGCGAAAGTGCAGCCTCCGCCGCGCTGGATGAGAGCGAGCCAGGGTGCGCCGGTAGGCGCCCGGCTGAAGTTGGTCTGGGGGCTGCAGGCGTTGAGGCCGTCAGGCCTGTCGGGCGCCACCAGAAGCCCGGACACCCGGCGCAGAGGTGAGTCCTGCCCGAAGACTCCGCTCTCGCCCACCGTCCGGATGGTCTCGTTGATGCCGGGCAGGGTGTACGTCACGTTCAGCCACGCCGTCCACACGGTCTGCGCCGAGGCCACCATCGCCGAGCCGCCTTTGGAGGAGAAGTCGCCGGGCGGCGGACCCAGCCACGCCAGCGCGCCCACAGCCGCCAGCAGGGCAGCCGGCGACGCTGCCCGCATCTCCACTGGACTGCCGGAAAAGGGAGAGAGAGAAAGTGCACCGAGGAGGAGAGCGGCGAAGTGCGAGAGATTTCGCCTCAGCCGCTCCGTCGTCAGCGACTAGCCCAACCTCGCGCGCGCGCCGACTGGCCTCCTACCTGAGCTTTTTTCCCCGCCCACTTGCGCGCCTCAGGGGGAGGGGCGGGTCCCGGAAGCCACGCCCCTTCCACGATCCTCGGCAAGTAAAGGGACCGCCACGTGCGCAGCCTCTCACGGGGCTCCCGACGTCGCCGCTGATTTTTAATTAGGACGCTTCTGTCCCGTCTTTCCTTCAAAGAATCTTGGGTGGCGCGCGTCCTCATCCCTTTCTTCCGTTTTATCCTCACGACAACCCTGTGAGGTAGGTCAGGTTAGAGAGCATGAGCGGTCCGAGATGCGCGGAGCCTTTCGCGCTCAAATCTTTTAAGCAGACAGTAACAATGGCATTTTAATCAGAATTCTTTACGTCAGAATCCATTCAGTCAATTGGTTTAGAGCAGTATTAATTTTGTTTAGGATTGCGCTGTAAATGTTGTTGGTTTTCTGTGGCACTTATTTCTGTGTCAGGAGACAAGAAGAAGAAGAAGAGATTGGAGTTATACCCAGCCCTTCACTACCCAAAGGAGTCTCAGGGCAGTTTACAATCTCCTTTCCCTTCCCCTCCCCACAACAGACACCCTGTGAGGTAGGTGGGGCTGAGAGAGCTTTCTGGAGAATTGCCCTTGAGGGAACAGCTCTGAAAGAACTTGTGCCTGACCCAAGGTCACACCAACAGCTGCATGTCAAGGCATGGGGAATCAAACCTGATTCTCTCAGATTAGAATCTTAACCACTACACCAAACTGACTACCCCAATCTCTTTAAGACTCTGAAGCTAAGCAGGGTCGGTCCTGGTTAGTACTTGGATGGGAGACCACCAGAGGAGTCCAGGGTTGCTAGGCAGAGGCAGACAACAGTAGGGTTACCATATTTTGAAAAACAAAAAAGAGGACATATTTCCCAACTGACTATTTCGAACAAATGACCACTATGACAAATCTCATTTTAAATACCCCTACTATTTAATCTGTCATAACTGCATATTCCTAACTTTCCAACCCCAAAAGAGGACATTTTCATAAGTATGATTCCCCACTTCTCCACATGCAGCTGCTAGTGTGACCTCAGATCAGTTACAAGTTCTTTCAGAGCTGTTCTCTCACGAGTTCTCTCAGCCCCACCTACCTCACAGGGTGTCTGTTGTGGGGAGGGAAAGGAAAGGAGTTTGTAAGCCACTTTGAGACTCCTTCAGGTAGTGAAGGGTGGTGTATAAATTCAATCTCTTCTCTTCTTTGGAATAAATACAGTAAAATTGTAGCTAAGAGCTTGGTTCCCAGAAGCCCCATTAATTTCTGCGAGTTTTAGTATTAGAGTCCTGTCAGTCTCATCAAGACCTACTGGTTTCTATGGTACCTGCTTCGAAGTAGGTATAGGACTGCAGCCTAATTTTAGTTTAGTCACAACTCTGAACAAGTGCTAGTGCAATGCATCTAATGGGCTTAGAAGGGCATATTTCTGTTTAGGACTTCACTTGGTTCTGTAAAATTTACGTAATTCTTACCCCTAGCTGCAGCCCTGATTCTAATCTCACCCCCTTCCACAACAGCAATACAAAGTGGGCCAAAGATCTGTTAACATATCTTCCAGCATCTCATCTAGTTTGGCTCTAATTAAGAAGAATTTGTGCAGCATAGTGTATAGGGTAGACATTGTTTCGCTGCCTAAAGTAATAAAAAGAGTCAAGTGTTAATATAAAATTTAACATCTACCTCACCAGTCCAAATAGCATCTGCCTTGAAGCAAGTTGCAACTAATTTTAGCTCTGTGAATCTGAATGGAATTCAAGTGCAGCTAAGTTTCTCAAGGACTGAGGCTAACATGATTAGCAGGTCAATTTGAAGGCACTGTGAAGGTATTTATTGAGATCTGGTACAGAAAATTGGTAAATTTGGAGATATTATTGAAAAATCCCAGCCGTCTTACAACACCTTGGGCTTCAGTGCAGAGCTGCAGCTTCCTCAAGACCTACAGGATGACAGTTATGGGTGAAACTTAATGCAGGGCTGTCATAAGTGTCTCGCCTTCCTTGCCCAAATTGCAGGTCACTGTGTCATCACACATGGTTTGAACAATGACTTAGTACCAGTGCCTAGTCCCATCAGTACATGATGTGGATGCTGTCACACATGAAAGTCACTATGTGCTACTGCAGTCATTAATACATGTGTGAATTAACCCTCAAGTTTCTTGGACACAAGGACAAGAAATGGGTCAACTGTTTTGCCACTGACCCACCACTCACCACATACCCAATACTCAACTTCATAACCTATTAAAATAGTTGCCTTACAACTTTCTCACTCTTGGCAATTTTAATAATGGTATCCAGGAATAACTAGTAATAAACTGCAGCCTAAATTAATATGGCTATTGTGGTCCAGTTTGTAATTTCACTTCTCAGGAGTGACACATGCTCAAGATTTTAGGGTTATAAGTGGGTCTTCTGGAAGTATTTCACTCTTTGAAGTCTTGGTGTTTAAGTCATAGGAATTTCAAAAGCATAAAAAGGTTGGAAACTTTATTTTGACTGTTTGTCAAAGTCAAAGAAGACCTGTATTCATGGTGCTGGAAAAAATGGGCAGGGAAATTCCAGCTGATAACATTCAGTCCTGAGTGAAATTATATTTGCTGACGAATAATGAACATGTCTTAAGACATTGTTTATCAACATCTCTACGTCCCGTGACCTAATCCAAAAATACCCCACACAATTGTGAATGAATCTTTCTTCTTGCATTTCACACTTCAGTAACAAGTCATGGTCACTGCGGCTACCTGTGACAGAATGATGAATGCCAATTGAGCCCCATTCTTTTAAAAGTATTTTGAGCAAGCCGCAGGAACTGATTGACATGACCTGCTGCTCCCACGGAGGTGTGGGTTGATTTGAGTGCTTAATGGAAAAGTTGTCTTCCTGCTTCCTTCTATGAATTTGAAATTGCTAGACTGGTGGCAAGGTGGAGACAGAACTGAGTGTTTAGTGAAGCAAGCAGAAGGGGCTTCAGCAGGCTCTAGTAACAATAATCTGCCAGCTCCCAGCCTGAATTTCAAGTGTTGTGATTTCACCTTTAAAGCCCAAAATAGCTTGGTACCAGGGCTGGTAAGGGACCTCCTGCTTCCATAGGAGCCTGCCCAATAATCTCTTGAAGCCCTTCTCTGAGTGCCTCTGACTTCAGAAGGCACCAAAGGGAGTGTCTTTTCTTTGGTGGCACCTTGGCTCTGGAATGCTCCACTCTAGAGAAGGGGCGTGGAATATTAAAAATCAAGTTTCAGGCACCAGGCCAAAGCAAAAGAGAGAGGGGTAAGGGAATATGGCTGCCAGTTTGAATCATCTAGGCTGAGTGTTTTTGCTCTCTCCTGCACTTCAGTCTACCAGGACATTCCATCAAGGACTCTAAGGTCACCAAAGTTCAACAGAAACACTTCAAAATCAAAATCCAGTGTGAAGCTGTTGAATTGGAATTCATATGTAAATTTACCTCAGTCAGGCTTGGACTGAATAGAGACTTTGGATGGTTATCTCATTACCAGAAGTAACTGCCTCAGGTATTCCATTTAGATTTATCAATAGAAGGAAGGGGTCACACCCAGCCTGGATTGTGCATTCAACCTTTTTCATGACTTTTGCAACTGCTTTACATTTACATGGCATTTTCTGCATCCTCTTCCCCCCTCTCCTTACCACCTATATATCTCTGGCCAGTTTCTTCATACCCTCCAAGCATCTGACTGAGAGAACTGTGTTTCTCAAAAGCTTACACTACAATAAAGTTTGTTAGTCTTAAAGGTGCTACTGGGCTTTTTACTACTTTGATCTCTCCTGCAGGTATTTATTTTAGTCTGGGTGTGGCTGGGAGCACAAGTTGAAGGGCAAGAGCCTGAGGGTTCTTCATCCATGGCCTTGTTCAGACAGATTAACCTGGGGGACTGCAAAGAATCCTGTTTACATTTTGGTTTTTTTTTTTTTATACTGCATAGTATGTAAATTTGTGCAGTATAACAAACAAACAAAATCCCAAAATGTAAATAGGATATCCTGGGTTGACCAACCAACCAAAACATGTACATTTATTTAAAGTATATTTTTATAAGGCACTTTGGGTCTCACTTGGGGAGAAAAGTAGTATGAAAATATACTAAGTAAATAATACATTTTATTCCCCCATATTTTTAATGAAGTGACTGCTGGTCTTTAGCCTGCTTGCCGTTTTAGAGAGCCAGTGTGGTAGTTAGAGGGTCGGACTAGGATCTGGGGGACCCAGGTTTGAATCCTCACTGCAGTGCAGGTTTGCTGGGTGATCTTGGGCCAGTCACACACACAGCCTAACCTACCTCACAGGCAGCGTTCCCTCTAAGCTGAGTTAGTGTGAGCTAGCTCACAGTTTTTTAGCCTCCAGCTCACACATTTTTGTCTTTGCTCAGGAAGGATGGCTCCAGAAAGCAAACTCATTTATGCAGAAGCCAAATTGCTTGCTCACAACTTTAATGTCAGTAGCTTACAAAGTAGAATTTTTGGTCACAAGACTCCTCAGCTTAGAGGGAACATTGCTCACAGGGTAGTTATGTTGGAGGAGAACCATACAATGTAAGCTGCTTTGTGTCCCCATTGGGGAGGAAGTCGGGATATAAGGGAAGTAATAAGATACATAAATAAATTTTATGATATCTTGTTTCATCATCATCTAAGTGGGTATTTATGTTGCTAACAGTGCTTCTTGTTTTTGTAAACCACCTTGGTGAAAAAAATACATTTCTGGGAAGGGGGGGCTGGAAAGATGGGATAGAAGTAACATAAATAAATAATTTGGTGTGGCACATATCATGTACTTTACAAATTCTCATCTGCTTTGTAATAACCTCCAAAGTAGGTTAGGCTGAGAGGTGATGATAGTTAAGGCTGCGACACTTCATAGGTGGAATGGAGATCTGAATCTGGTTCTTTCATACCTGAACTTGGCAGACACATCATTCATTGCATCATACAGATCTTTCCACAGCAAATTAACTTGGTGACATCTCTTTTTCAGTGCTGAGGCTTGAAAGGCAGCCTAGTAACACAGGTTAGGGAAACACGATAGGCATGGTGCTTATTACAACTTTTTGCCCTAATGGTAAAATGGCAAGAACAGATAAAGCCTCATAACAATCTCTTTTTCCTTCTCCCAGTCATCCCTGTAAAGATTGTATGCTGTCCTTGTAACCATGTGTCCTGCTAACTTTGTTTAAAAGAGGAATCCCAGATATTTGTGTTAAGAGAGTCCCCAGGTACAATCATTGTTTTGTTTGGAGCACACTTTTGGATTTCAGATGCTGTCCCCAGAGTGAGATCTGCTCCGTTCCTAGTGCTGCCTTTTCCTTAACACTCACTGTTTGCAACCTGGAACCCCACTCACATTTTCAAAGTCACTGATGAGTCCCAATCCAAGAGTTCAAAACGCCAATATATCAGTCCAGTAATGAAGACCCAGCAGACGTTTGTGTTGTGGACGTACATCCATGTCCACCTTGCAGTGCTCATTCAAGGTGCAATCGACTAGCTGGACCAGGGTCCCCAACCTTGTTGAGTCTCTGGGCATATTTGGAATTTTGAGAAAAGCTTGTAGGCTTCTTAACAAAATGACTGCCACAAGGGATGAGACCAGTCACTGAATGGTTGACATGGGGACTTAATGCAATCACAAAGCATTGGGAGGTTCCACAAGATGTTGAAGGGTCTAAGCCAAGCCTTCTCCTATGAGAGTGGCAGCTGTTTCTAAATGGGTGCTTCCTGCATACACAAAGGTAACGCTTCCTCGGCTCTTCTGAAAAACCTCCTGCCCCAGTGAAGTAGAGGAAAGCCAGTATTGGCGCTTTGCTTTGGGGAAGAAGCAAGTGGACAGCAAGAAATACATCAAGGGCACCATTGCACCCTCAGGCACCACTTTGGGGAATCACTAAGCTGGAAGCTTCAGGTTGTACCAAATCAACTTTTCTGCTGATGAAAAAGACCAATGGGCTTCTGGTTTGACCACAAAAAAGGTCTATACTAGTGACCATGGGACTTGCATGGACAAAATCTGTGTGAAACGGGGGGCTGTAGTAAGAAGCAGAATTGGACAAGACTGACAGAAACAACACTTGCCTATCTCCTATTTACTACCTTGAATCTATATAAGTTTTTTTTTTACTTGCAACTCCTGGAAGCACAAAACTTCTGCAGCACACTGCAGTTACCTTGTTTGCTTGACCTAACACTTATACAGTGTAATTTATTATGGTGTGGAATAGGAGTTATTCACCTAGGTAGACATAGTAATGTCGTGGTAGAAAAACTGAAGATTTGATTTCAGAAGACATGAACTGGCCCATCGCAAGGCACTGTAGAAGAAGTGCTGCCTGAAGTTCCTATTGAAATTAAGCAATGCAACTGGGGGGTGGGGGGTAGGCTGCATTTTTTGCAAGGGAAAGTTGTTTTTCCTCCTGTGACCAATTGGATGGAGAGAGGGTTAACTTTTGAAGCAGGCATGGGGTAGGTATGCTCTAGACATTTTTGACATCTCAAGAAGTTTATTTATTTTATTTATTTATTTATTTTGAGATTTATACCCCGCCCTATCCGGTAGCTCAGGTATTTGGGTTTGTGTGGCTTTCCTGTGTGAGGAAGGAGAGTGTTGTAAGTTGGTAATGCAAACTATATCTTCCAGGTCCTTCATGTAAATATAACGTCATCTTGAGTCCACTGAGCTAAAGGAATAATCTTAAACCATTACTTTACAGCCTGTTTCACAGAGGACAGTTATTTTCTTAGAGGAACACCACCAATGACTATTGGTTAGAAATCTCTGCCTCTGTAAATGATAAGGAATGTAGCCTGAACTCATTCCAGTCAAAAAGACTGCACCGAGTAAAGGGTGTTCAGAGCTTCTGATCCAGACTTGCAGTGGCACACACACATACATGAAGCTGAAATGTTTCTGTGACCCATGTCTCCAGCCTCTGATTACTGAGATTGGTGTGGAATTGCACAAAAAATTCTGTGTCCTTTGCAATGGCCTATTCCATGTATTGACAGTGACACATTAAAATGTGTAGGATTTTGAGGAGAGCAGAATCAATGAAGACAGATTTAAGCATATCCTTCTGAAGGAAAGTGAGGATTTACTACATCCCTACATTGAAGTTGTAAGTCCCGCTGAGGTCAATAGGGCTTACTTCTAGGTATAAGAATTTTATTTTAAAGTACAGGATAATGTAGCCTTTTAATATGTGTAAAAGTGAAACCAAACCTACCTGTACAAAAGAGGAAAGGGGTGGGTGGGTCATAACAAAAAAATTCATTACCCCTTAGATGTATTTAAGCATTTCATGTAATTTAACCATTAAACTAATATGGGATAGTATTATTGCCATATCGTACATAGGGAACTGCCTTCAGTACCTTATAGCTAGTACTTTACAGCTGAAAGAATTTGATCATTTTTTTTCAGGAGATGTAAAAACGATCACTTAACTTATTTGGGTTGTGATTGGTATTTTTTGATATTGCCTTGAACTGGTTTACAAATTCAGATTATGAGGGGTCTTTTTTGGGGGGGGGGTCTGCTTCATGTTGTAATTTTATGCCCAGAAAATTTTTAACTGCCTATAGTTCATCATGACCAATGTGTGTATGTGTGTGTGAGTGTTTTAACAAAATAAACTTGATCATGCTGAACCTGGTGGCTTCATAGGTAAGATAATGATGTTTGTACTAGGGACCTTTCATCTTTGCACTCACAAAAAAATCTTTGCTTAAATTTTAACACTAAACTGAAATGAAGATTAATTGTTCACCACCATCCTCAGAATTTAAAGGATCAAACTACATTTCCCAGGTGGCATTGTGAGAATGCATAAACCATTTACAATTCAATTCATTTAGCACAAAATGTTTGATATTGATCAGCAGGCAAAATCCAGGCTGGAAGAACAAGAAACAAGCAACAGAGCATGCTTCCACTCCTGTAGGACTGAGACAACCAAGAAAAGCATCCTTTTGTAAACTGATTTCTTTCTAGGTACACTGGGCAGATGGATCTATGTGTGGGAGGAGAAGTTTGGCAAAACAGTGCAGGAATGTGCATGCCGCCCTGAGCCTGCCTTGGTAGGGAGGAAGGGGTATAAATCGAAATAAATGCACAACATATTTGCAGTCTGAACCCAAGCATTTCTGTGAATGAACACTGAGCCAGTCAGGCAAAATGGGCTAGGTTACAAGAAAAAGACAGCTTTTCCCCCATGGATTAAAATACCTCTTTTGGAAGTCCTTTTTAAAAACTATGTATTTGGTGACCGACAGAGACAAGAGACATCTACAGGGAAAGTGTTGCAAGAACATCTCTGTGTGAAATGGCCTGTGTGGTGGAACAGCCCAACTGGCCTGCAGGCAATGCTCCCTCTAAGCTGTGGAGTGTTGTGAGCAAAAATTCTACTTTGTGAGCTACTGACATTAAAGTTCTGAGCGAGCAATCTGGCTACTGCATAAATGAGTTTGCTCTGGAGTCATCTTTCCTTAGCTAAGACAAAAATGTGTGAGCCAGAGGCTAAAAAACTGTGAGCTAGCTTACAGCTTAGAGGGAACACTGCCAGTGCAGGCACAGCTCTAGCTGCTCTCTAAGTGGCGTCTAGGCACCAGCAACCACCCAAGTCTCCATCCAGTGATGCACCACTCACCCAGCCCTGCTCGCCCTGCTACCAACTGGCCATTTTAAGAACTACCTGCCAAGAGGTTCAGTGCTCCCAGCTTCCCTTCCCACATTGCCATTCTAAGGCTCTGCTTAGAGAGTGCCTCTCCTGCTACCTAGTAAATGGATATAATGGGGACAACTTACTGCACTTGCATGCTCCCAGGGAATCAGCGATTAACCAACTGACTACCTCCCTTACTCTGCTGTCCTTTTAAATAATGTGTTCAACTGGTGGAGGGCCATGTGGTATGGAGAACTACCAGTATTCAAAACATTAAAGTATTATTAAAAGTAAAAGGTCCACATGCATACCCTCAGCACAGCAACAGACTGAGCAAGGAGAATAAAAGAAATGTAAAGACACAATTCCTCTGCCCCATGCTGTACATGTCCTAACTGATCTTGTTCTAAGGCACACTTTTTAAACTTAGACGTTACAGCACTGTAGAAGATTCCCAATCTTTGGTGTCTTTGTTTAGGTAGCCATCTCCACATGGCAATGACAACTTTCAGCTGGAGCTCAGGTATGAAACTCCTTCCCCAAGATGGAATCAACCCCCCCACAAAAAAGAGCCCCCTCCTGTGCCAAGAGATTTTATTATCTGTTTGCTCACCCCGTAGTGGTAAAAAAAAATATTTCCTGGAATCTCCAGGAAGATACATTCTAGCTTCTCTTCACCCCAAAGTTTCTCTGTCCCTTTTAAAATGTCAGCTTACAGCTTGAGGTGTGATCTAGCCATTTCATTGTCTCTGGCCAGGAGGACTATTCACATTTCTAAAATTTATTTATTTATTATTTTCAATTTGTATCCCGCCTTCCCCCCTCCCCGCCTGTCCTCTGCTAAGAGAAAGGAAACCTTTTAAAAACTAACTTTGGCCCGTTCACACGGAGCATTTGCCCCGCTGAAGTCATGGGAGCCCTGCGGACTTTCCGTGCGCGATCATACGAGCACATCTGGGAGGCGTAGGGCTCCCGTGGCCAACCCGCGGCTCCGAAAACGCGGGGTAAAAAACTAGTAGGTCCGAGGTACTAGTTTCTGGAAACCCCGGGGCAAAGGCTGGCGTCTGATCGCGGGAGTGCCGGTATCCTGCGGCTTCCGACGCCTGCCTATGTCCCCGGGGTTTCCAGATGTTGTAAGTGTCCCTGGGATGCGCACCAACGCTGGAAAGAGCATGCGCACACACAAGTCACCGACAGCGGCCCGCCCCCCCCAACGGCGCATGCGCACTTCGCACTTGCGTGGTCTGCTGTGCTGCTGTTTTGCCGCGCTGCAGCAGCGCAGTGTGATCACGGCGCAGAGCTGGCGCGTGGCAAGCCGGTGGCCCATGAGATCGGGCTACCGCGCCTTATTTAGCTCTGGGACAAACTGCCACGCCTCCCCCGCATGTTTTCTGGTCCGTGTGACCGGGGCCTTTGATGGTTTTGTATAGCCCCAAACTCCAAATTAACCAGATTTCTTTACAGTTTGCAATACAAATTAGAACAATCGAGCCAAAGATGAACTGTTTTTTGAATGGTCAAGAGTTCTGCTAGCAATGAAATCACTTTGAAATCCAAATAGCAGGGCAGTTGCTCTTCCCTGCATATACAACAGTCATAAGCCATCAGAATGTTTCCAGCTCTGCTTTTTCTCCCTTACTGCTCCTTATGCATGCAATGGCCTCCTGGAATACCTGCTTCCAATCTCACTTCCTGCAACTCTCATCAAAACCCGTCTTTTCAACGAGGCTTTTGGTACAACCCCTTGGTCTCCTGCCCTGCTAAGAATATGCAGCTGCAGTGGATGCAGATTTTTCCCTTATTTCAGTGACAATATAACATGATGGCCCTGTGTAAAAAACAAATAACAATCACACAGGAAATTCTGTAGAGAGCTGCAATGAGAACTATATGATCTACTACTGGAGGGCATGTGTCCAAACTTGTTTGGCATCAGTAGGACATCAGAAGGCTGGATATGTTGATTCATCAAGGTTTTTACTCAATTCAGATGGAGTTTCCATTTGCTGGGACTGAATCAGAAGAACTTATTTCCTTTCAACTCAAGTCTTTGGGGAACCAATTGCACAAGAGTGGAGAACTGAACTTTCCATATGATCAAAAAGATGACACAGTAGATTGAACAGCTCAGAAGCTTCAAGTAACTGTCCTAATGGGTAGGATATGTCTGTACATGTCGGTTATGTACAGCATGCAACACCTCTCTAAGGCTAAAAATAAACATATAATAGAAATGCAGTTCTGCCCTTAAACCCCCTCCCCAATCCTGAAGATAACTGTACAATTTAGACAAATTCACAAATGTGTGACAGTCAAATAGGTGTGAAATATGGACAAAAAGAAAGTGGAAATGCTTAAACATTCTTCAGATTGAAGTCCCATGGCCCTAAACACTGGCAGCATCACTGAGCAGTCATACCATTCCAGGTCAACAAAATTTGGCACATCATAGTTGTGAATTCGATGCAACAAACATGAAATTGAACAAACTTCAGAGGACAGCGGAAGACAGGAGGGCCTGGCGTAATCTGGTCCATGGAGTTGCGAAGAGTTGGACTTGACTGTGCGACTGAACAACAACAAAAAGGTGTGAATTTGTTGACATGTTGCAGAGTTGTTATATACCTGTTGAAGTGTACTTACAGCCAATTAAAAATGATCACTGTTGGCAGGACCACACCCTCCCTAAAATTCATTTGAGGTCAAGTTCCCTGTAAAAGCCATAGAAGGAGACATATTCCACCTACAACAGCCATTAAGTACAGCAAATCAAGGAGGATTTGGGCAGAATTGAAACACTCATAGCTTTGTAGAATGACCATTATAAAAGTGAAGCCCCTCCACTCAAATTATATGTCTTTTTCTAACCATTCCTCTGAAATCCTTGGGGATTTGATACAAAGAATGCAAACTATGATAGATAAATTACACATAAAACCGAAAAAATGCAGTGAAGTTAAGTGCCAAAGTGGCTTTGTACCAGGGTCAGGGGGACTGGAACACCAAAACAATCCTGGAAAAAGATCCTCAACCCCTCTTGCTGCCATGCCCCCTCCCCAATAGAAGGTGGAAGAACTAGCTGGAGAGACACAGCCACAGTCCTCCATGATAGTGGGCATGGTAGGGCCAGCACCGGGTAAAGTCAGACACCACATTGCCCATGCGCCTCCACACTGGCTGCATTGTGCCTGACAGGGCAAAGCTGAACACCGCCATACTCCTCCTCATCAGCCCCACCACAGGGGCTATCAGAGTAGCTACCCTCTGGGATTTTTCTTGGTGAACAACATGGCAAATCTGTCCCCAATTAATATTCGCAAATATTACAAAATATCATAAGAACTTAAGAGAAGTCATGTTGTATAAGGCCATCCGGTCACACAGTGGCCAAAAACCAGGTGCCATCAGGAGGTCCACTAGCGGGGCCAGAATTCCAGAAACCCTCCAAGCACCAAGAATACAGAGCAGCACTACCCCAGACATAGTGTTTCAGCTATAATTTGTGGCTAATAGCCACTGATGGACCTCTGCTCCATATGTTTATCCAATCCTCTCTTGAAGCTGTCTATGCTTGTAGCTGCCACTACTTCCTGTGGCAATGAATTCCACATGTTAATTACTCTTTGGGTGAAGAAGTACTTCCTTTTATCTGTTTAGAGTAGTGGTTAAGTGTGCAGACTCTAATCTGGGAGAACTGGGTTTGATTCCCCACTCCTCCACTTGCAGCTGCTGGATGACTTTGGGGAAGCCATAGTTCTGTCAGAGCTGTCTTTGAAAGGGCAATTCTTGATAGAGCTCTCTCAGCCCCACCTACCTCACAGGGTGTCTGTTGTGGGGAGGGGAAGGGAAAGGAGTTTGTAAACTGCTCTGAGACTCTGAGTGAAGGGCGGGGTATAATCCAATCTCTTCCTCCTCCTTCTCCTCCTCAATCTACTGCTCATTAATTTAATTGAGTGCCCACAAATTCTTGTACTGTGAGAAAGGGAGAAAAGTACTTCTTTCTCTTCTTTCTCTATCCCATGCATAATGTTGTAAACCTCTTTCATGTCACCCCTCAATTGGTGTTTTTCTAAGCTTAAGAGCCCTATTCTCTTTAACCTTTCTTCATAGGGAAAGTGTTCTATCCCCTTAAGAAGAAGAGTTTGGATTTATACCCCCGCCCTTCACTGCCTAAAGGCGTCTCAGAGCGGCTTACAAACTCCTTTCCCTTCCCTTCCCCTCCCCACAACAGACACCCTGTGAGGTAGGTGGGGCTGAGAGAACTCTAACACAAACTGTCCTTGAGAGAATAGCTGTGCCAGAGCTTGTGACTGACCCAAGGTCACATCAGCAGGTGCAAGTGGAAGAGTGGGGGAATCAAACCCAGTTCTCCCAGATAAGAGTCCGCGCACTTAACCACTACACCAAACTGGCTTAAACATTTTAGTTGCCTTTTTCTGCACTTTTCCCAATACTATAAGATCTTTTTTCATGTGCAGTGACCAGAGCTGTATACAGTATTCCAAATGAGGCCATACCATCGATTTATATCAGGGCATTGTGATACTAATATGATACAATTTCAGCTATTACTGCAATGGTTTATATATAATGTTGATTCCAGTAATTTATGAATAACAGTACTCACCCTCCATGGGACTATGGACTTGGTATACCAAATTAATCATGGCTAATGTTAAGAAAGAGCTATGGGTAAAAGGAGATAAATGTGAAATAACAATAGCCCTAATTTGAGATTATTGCAGAAATCACATGAGACCTGGTATTTCCCTTTATAACGTCTGTCATTTTTAAGTAAAGACTTATGGGAAGTCAGGCTGAGGAAATTTCCAAGAGTGAATTCAACATAAATTGCAAATAAATTTAATTAAGGACAAACATGACTTTGGGAGGTAAAGCAGAAAGTATTGGACATTTTTTTTATTCCGTCATATACAGATTTGCAGTTATATCCTGAGAATCTCGAGCAATTGTACCGCTTACAGTGAGCTGACAGAGTCTGAGCAATTGGCAATATCTGTGCCTAGTCAATGAGGCTTTCTTTCCAAGAGGTATAAAATATTGCATAATCTAAAAGAACAAGAAAGAAAAATGGAAATGAGAACTGAGGTGCAGAATTTCTAATATGCAGTGGAATGGCTTGTCTTGAGAGCCAATTAAACACTTGTTGGAAGTCACATTAAAAGAAAATTGCTTATAATTTTTGTATGGAAAGTATCATATCCCAGACAATTCAGAGGATATATGGAGGTGTTAATTATCTTGGTTGGAGGTAACAGGGACTTTAAAAAATATTTGTAGTAGTAACAATGTGGAAATCTGGAGTGTAATGCTATGGGATGAAACAACTTTTCTCAAACATATTTTGGAGGGGTAGAAAAATAGTAATGAAATATTGCAGGAACAATGCTTCCGTTTGGGTTAATACTGGAACAGATCACTGTCAAAGAAAAATATGAAGTACTAAATTTGATATAGGAAATGTATAAAGAAAAAAGATAAAAATATGGAGACAGCCCAGGACACACTGATTGAGTGTGTAATAGATATGATTTTTTGGGGGGGGGGGTGTTTGCCAAAAATTATTTATATTATTTCTGTAGATAAGGATGTGCTTCTATCTGTTGAATATGGTGATTTTTTTCTGTTGAATACTGGTGATACCATGAGAATTTATTTTGCTGGGGAAAAATATTTCACATAATCTATTCCACAGTATATTATATTATTGTTTTTATTTCTTTCAAAAAACAGAAAAAAGAACAAAGAGAAAAAACTAAAATCCAACAACTAAGATTTTTTAAAAAATAAAAAATACATATATATGAGTTAAAATTATAACAGTGGTAGCAAATCTAGATATACATTTCTATAAATGATTTCCAACACAATATATTTTGAGACTTCTTTTCACTGTATGCTTCAAGTAATTAGCAATGATATGGTAGTTCTGGAGGCAGAACATAACAACATATCAGTGTACATGGCCCTATCTGTGGACACTTAAATCCAGAGTCATGAATTCTGAGGAAATCACCAGGTTTACAAAAAAACCTGAAATCTAAAAAACAAACATTGGGGGTTAACCCCCCTCAAAATAATAGCCTCACCCATTAAGAAATGCAATGGCCACCCTCAATGGTTATTGTACGGGTTTCTAGGCAACCACAATACTGCCAACTTTCAAACCTTGGTTTTTGTCAATAAAAAGCAGGGACCTTTTAAGGACTATTCTGGACTCCTGGTCTAGTCCACCTTGCTCCCTTCTGCTCTTGAGGAAAGATTTATTAGAGCATGAACCCGCAGCTACCATGCAGTATACTCAGTCCCGGTGTGGTGCTGGCCACACAGCTCCCCTGAGCCCAGTGGCAGCCTTCATACACCATGTACAACTTGGTTAGGCTGACAGTGGCTGCCACACAACTCACCTAAGTTAAAACTTACTACATCATGACTTTCACAACTTGGCCGGAGAGAAGGAAAGAAAGCTGAAAGCTAGTGCGCTGTTGTGGTTCGAGTGTCAGACTAGAATTTAGCCAGTTCAAATCCCCACTCTACCATGGAAATTTGCTGGGTGACCTTAGGCCAGTCGTTCTCTCTTACCCTAATCTACCTCACAAGGCTGTAAGGACAAAACAGAGAAGAGAATGATATAAGCTGCCTTGGGTCCCCATTGGGAGGGGGATCAACAAAATAAATAAATAACGCTGAAGAGTTGGAGCAGATAAAAGAAATGTTGGTTGGTGAGTGGAAAAGCAAGAAGAAAGCAGAGAAAGGGGAAGAGGATATAGGGGCTGCCAGGAGAATATTTTTCTTAGAGTTGCTAAACACATCCCAAACTACTGAAACAAACATTATATTACTTTGCTTACATGCTGGTTTGGGGGAGGCAGAAATGATGTGTGTGTGTATTTTTCAGAAATCCAGCTGCTCGAAACATCAGGTATGCATGAATATATTGCAATGAAAAGTGCTTGGTGAATTGATCAGTAGTAGGTGAATTGAGTCATGGGACCGTTCCTGGAACTTCTTGCATCCAAGAGACAATGGAATGGAAATTCTTGAACAGCTGAGCATTTCCTATAAATGGTTTGGGTATCATCAGTTTCTCCTGTAGTTCTATTATTTTGACACATGGGATTCAACTTTTTTAAAAAATTGTAGTTTAGAATGGTGCCTTAATTGCTATTATACATAAGAGTACATTTCATTCTACAGCAACTGTGAGTACATGTCTTCAGGGAAATGTGACCTTGAACAATTATTCAAAGGGGTGTGACCCGCCCCTCAGTGGTAGAGTTTTACTTTTATTTTTCTTTGTAGATATGTTTCAACGTACATAAAACAAATATAACAGCTGCAGACATTTCAACAAGATCCCATGATGCAATTCCCATTTGTTGATTTGGCATGGAATAACCCCCAGGCATTGATGTTACTTATTACTTAGCTGTGGCAACCCTAAAAAAGAAAGGATTTGGGGGGACAGAGGAAGAATGAGCAGGGACTTTCAGCTCTATAAAGAAGAACTATACTACTACTGCTAACTGGCCCTAGGTTGAATACAATCTGATGAGAGTTTTTCTTTTAAATAAACAGGCCGTAAAGCAAAATCTTTTCAGTCAAATTGTGAAATCAGTTTTAGTGCTCTGGTAATTTTCAATGGGAGAGAGTTCTATGAAAGCATGTTATCCAGTCCTCAGTGAGAGGATTATGGTTGCCATCCCCCCAGTGAGGCCAGGGGATCCCTCAATTTCAGGGCCCCCAATCCACCGACAGCCAGCTGGCTGGTGTGGGAAGCCCCACCCCTGAACAGCAGCATCCTGTGGGGGCACTGTCAGTGCAGTGGCATCACTGGTAGTGACATCATTATGCTGGAGCCATCACTCGGTGATACTCTTAGCATTTGGGGGGGACTCTATGGTTACCATAGAGTTTTGCCCTGAACACTAGAGCATCACCACGCAATGACCCTAGCATGACGACATCACTACTGGTGATGTCATTGCACTATGTGCACAAAGTGCGCATGGCAGAAGAGTCCCAGCGAGGAGCCCCCTGCTGCAGGCGAGCCCTGGCAACCCTAGAAAAGATGCAAATGTGATGAATCCTCAAACAACAGATATAATGAGGAGAGTTACAACTCATGATGTTCCCTCTAATTGCCCCCCCCCCAGCAGAGCAGTTCACATCCTGACCAGAATGTAATTGCTGTAATCTTAAAATGGGCAATGAGCAAGACCCAGCATGGCTCCAGACTGCTGCTGAGTGGGGCTTCCTGTGTTAATGAGCGGTAGCTCATCCGCACAGCTTAGAGGGAACACTGGTTACAAGCAAATTCTAAATAGAATGGAAAACGTAGACACAGACATAACAGGTAGAACTCCCATGTCTTATACAGTGTGAAAAATAGCCCAGAGTTCTCTCAGAAAGGGAGATAAAATGTAATTCTGGGAGCAAAGAACACTGGAGAAAGAAGACCCTCAATGGCAAAAGAGCGGAGGGGAACAGCATTAGCCCCTACCCACAGTGCAAGAGCAGATGGGAGAAACATGATCCAAAATACTGTCCAATGGAGGAGGAAAAATGCTTTTCACTCTTTGTAAAGACCTGAAAGGTTGCATGGCTGGCATGCCTTTATGGAGATTGCACAAAGAGGAGGTCAAGAATTATTACTGGGAAGAACCATCCATTACTTATGTTAGGCTATTGATGAATTACATTGAAATTCTGGATGGTATCTTCATGAGAAAAAAAAAATACTGTTTTTTGTTTCCACCAAGATGGTGGGGCTAGAATTCTTAGTTTTCTTTCAAAGTACCACCATCAGTCTGGCCAGTCACAAGGGTTTTAGACCAAGCTTTGCTGAAGGGAATAAACGGTGCGTCTGCAAGAAAATTAAACTCTAGCAGTGCATCCTACAGCAGCCAATATTTGTCTCATTTCACAGAGAGGTTGCCCTAAGGGTTGAGTGACCCATAACCAAACAAAAGGAGATGGAAGACTTATCTCTAGAAGGCTGAGGGTGAGAATTACAGGCGTCTACAACTTTGAACGACTAAGGAGAGGCCAAGACAAAACAAGCGTCCTTGGAAAGATCAAAAGTATACATAAAGAGAAGCCGAAGAGGTAGATAAAATCTGTGGAGAAACTAGTTCAACAGCGTTAACAGCAACAGCTTCAAATACCGAATTACTCAGTCAGAAGACTTTGAGGGGACAGAAGGAAGACTATTTGTTTTGCTTTCTGGGTACAATTCCTGTTGTTTGGGGAAAACAACTCGGAAGGGGGGAGGCTGGGGATAATGGGAAAGACAGAAGGCCTGCCTTTCTAAACTCTTAAATCCTTTGACAGGTACGAGTTATGACATCTAAGCCCTAGTTAACAACTGGCTTTCAAGCAGGGACCATATTTGGAACTGAGGAAGGGGAGGTCGCCAACAACACTGGCTGCTTTCAGGCATCTCAACAGACTGATTTAACAGAGGCTTGGTGGCACCTGACACAGCTTTGTAGCACATGGAGCTTGAACAGCAGCTTCCTGGTTTGATTAAGCTCCAATTTGCTGCAACGTCTGGAGTTTGCTTTCCTGCACAAGTCACGCTTCTACACTAACTGAAGTTTAGAAGCCCTGCTGGTGCAGAGTAAGCTCCATTTCACATTGTGGCCAATTAGAGTTTCATATGACCGGGGAGTTTTGTATCAAACTCCAAGTTTGAAGGGAGGCAGGAGGAGTGAGGGAAACCTACAAGCACAGCCAACAGGTTGTGAGTATGGCAGACACCAACAGACTTCCATTGCATTACAGATGTGGTGGTGTATGAATGCAGCCACTGACTCTGCTTGTTGAATCACCCTCCATGGAAGCCAGGGTGTATACAAAGGACTCCTTAATCCCTGTCTCTAAGAGGCTTTGGCAGAGTTCTTTCATGAGACACTTAACAGTGCCCTGCTAAGCCCCTTGACTTCAAGAGACTCAGAAGGGTGTAGCTCTGTATTGGATGGCACTGCTAGTTGCTCATTCCCATTAGCCTGTCTGTCTCTTGGCTCATGCATAGGCAATCCATGGCTGAACTCTGTTGTTTTTCTCTGTGAAGTTAAGAATGTTCAAGAGAACTGTTCCTGGGGCATGCATGGGAGAAAGCATCTCATATACAGGTCAGGAAGTCCTTGGGAAGCAGAACTATGATTGGAATTGCCTTCCAGAGAGGTCCATTCAGCATCACGCCTTCTATCTTTTAAGCATCAAGTAAAATATCCTAGCCTGTTCTCCAGTTCTCCCCTGAATAATCCTGGACTTTGCTGCTCTTCTCTGATATGAGCTTGATTATGTTTCATATACTAGTAGGTGTTTTAAGACTTCTGTCACTTTTTCATGGTAGCTACTTAAGTGGAAAGCCAAGGTAAATATGTTGAAATAAATAATTAGGATACATTTGCTGGGGGCAGATGGCAAGGCCCTGAGGTTTGGATTAAGCCCCTGGGATGCCAGCCAGCCTGCCTTTGATTAGCACTAGCCATTTGGAATTGGGAGTAAGCAAATTTGGCTAAATTTGCAGATGACACAAAGTTGTTCAGGGTGGTGAAAACCAGGGAGGATTGTGAGGCACACCAAAGGGATCTGTTGAGGATGGGTGAGTGGGCATCAATGTGGCAAATAGGGTTCAATGTGGCCAAGTGCAAAGTGATGCACATTGGAGCCAAAAATCCTAAATATAAATACACGTTGATGGGGTCTGAACTGGTAGAGACGGACCAAGAGAGAGATCTTGGAGTCGTAGTGGATAACTCATTGAAAATGTCTAGATGGTGTGTAGCTGCAATAAAGAAGGCCAATGCTATGCTGGGGATTATTAGGAAGGGAACTGAAAACAAATCAGCCAGTATCATCATGCCCCTGTATAAATCATTGGTGCGACCTCATTTGGAATACTGTGTACAGTTCTGGTCACCACATCTCAAAAAGGATATTATAGCATTGGAGAAAGTGCAGAGAAGGGCAACTAGAATGATAAAAGGGTTGGAACACCTTCCCTATGAAGAAAGGTTAAAATGCTTGGGGCTCTTCAGCTTGGAGAAACGACGGCTGAGGGGTGACATGATCGAGGTTTATAAGATTATGAATGGGATTGAGCAGGTTGAGAAAGAAGTACTTTTCTCCCTTTCTTACAATACAAGAACTCGTGGGCACCTCATGAAATTGCTGAGCAGTTGGGTTAGAACAGATAAAAGGAAATACTTCTTCACCCAAAGAGTGATTAACATATGGAATTCACTGCCACAGGAGGTGGTGGCAGCTACAAGCATGGACAGTTTCAAGAGGGAATTAGATAAACATATGGAGCAGAAGTCCATCAGATTATAGATGGGAATTCTAAGTCTGGGGCAGGTGATGCACTCTATTCTTGATGCTGGAGGGGGCAGCAGTGGGAGGGCTTCTAGTGTCCTGGCCCCACTGCTGGACCTCCTGATGGCACCTGGTATATTTTGGCCACTGTGTGACAGAGTGTTGGACTAGATGGGCCATTGGCCTGATTCAACATTGGCTTCTCTTATGTTCTTATTTAGTTGTGCAAAAGCAAGCTGGCCTTCCACACTTGAGGCTGAAATCCAGTGTTACCTTGACATGCTCATGTGCTCCCTGTTACTGAAGAACCATGCAAACAGCAAGTAACAAGACGTGTTGGAGTTCATCTTGGTGGAAACCTTAAAAAGAGGGATTCACAAATCAAATAGTTTAAGACCTCTTTTGTGTTTATAGTTACTTCATTCTGAGTCCAAATTAAGCCTTTGAAAAACAAAACAATAGAAGTTTTCACTGTTGGTATTTTCTGTTCCTGAAATGGCACATTTTTCTGATTCTCAGATTCAAGGAAAATGAAAGCCAGTTGAACACTGCTGTACACTTCTGTTCCCCCCCCATGCAATGAAACTGCACTTTGAAAAGCCTGTCATAGGAAATTGGTATTTATGATAGTGCAATATCAGGTTATCAGCGGGGAGAGTTGGTGGTTGAGGTCAGAGCATGTAATTCAGACAACGGCGCTCATAAACATAGCTGATTATAAAGAACATTTTTTTCATAGAAGACAAATAATTAGAAGCACACCTTTAACAGGCATCGGAGCAAAGTTTGTCATCAATCTTGAAAACAAGCGATAAAGCCAGAGGAAAGCAGTTCACAAGTTCTACACCAGCACTACAGTGAGAAACTAATAAAAGGCCCCTTTCAAAGGTGGTTGAGATATGACCGAGCAGTTTGGACCACATGTTAACAGACTCAGTTTGGATTCTGATTCTCCCTGGCAACACAGCAGGAGCATTGTGCTGAGAATACCCACTAAATCTTGTACAAGATAAATGCCCTGATCGAGAGTGTTCTGCAGGCACAGGGAAGCTTCCTAATGTGGACCTGCTCTATAATAGGAACACAGGACATAGTTTTGCAAAGGCTGTGGTCTCCTGCTCTAAAAATCAAGTAAGAACTGTGAGTGCTGGTTTACTGAGGTACAGATTTTCATAGGCTAAGAGCATCTTTTATTAGATGCCCAAAGAGGAGTTAAGTAGAAAGGTGCTGATATCAGTGATCCATTACATGCCGCAATGCACATTCTTGCCTAAGAAAGCTCTTTCCACAGTAAGGTAACCTTTAAAATGCTGTGGAATTCCTTGTCAACTTCAGCGAGGGTGACTTGTAACTTAGGGAAGGTTGACGTAAGATTTAGCATGTACATTCTTAGCTTATTTGACTTTTGAACAACTAGGTAAGTTACGGTAAGACAGGTTTAAAGCAGTGAGTTCACAAAAAAACTCAAATAAGCAAAACTTGTTTTGCTCTCTCATTTGCATGGAAGTTCAGTAAGTGGCAGTTCCAAAGAAGGTATGAGGAAGAAATCCATGAAAACAGAATGTATGCTAATCCTTATGTTTACTTATTTCACATACCTGGATAGCCCAGGATAGCCCAATCTCGTCAGATCTCAGAAGCTAAGCAGGGTCAGCCCTGGCTAGTATTTGGATGGGAGACCTCCAAAGAACACCAGGGTCATGACACAAAGGCAGGCAACAGCAAAGTACCTCTGAATGTCTCTTGCCTTGAAAATTCCACAGGGTTGCCCTAAGTCAGCTGTGACTTGATGACACTTTCCACCACCACATCTACTTACGTTTGTGCTATGAAATTTATGTGTGTACTGACTTAGCAGCTCCAATGAATGGGGCATTATCCCACAGCTGCTGATTTGTTGTTGTTCAGTCGCACACTCAAGTCCAACTCTTTGTGACCCCATGGACCACATCACGCTAGGCCCTCCTGTCTTCCATCATCCTCCGGAGTTTGCTCAATTTCATGTTTGTTGCATCGATAACACTGTCTAACCATCTCATCCTTTGCCATACCCTTCTTTTTCCTTCAATCTTTCCCAGTATCAGGGTCTTCTCCAGTGAGTGCTCCCTTCTAATTTGGTGGCCAAAGTATTTGAGCTTCAGCTTCAGTATCTGGCCTTCCAGGGAACAGTCAGGGTTGAATTCTTTTAGAATTGACTGATTTGATCTCCTTGCAGTCCAAGGGACTCTCAAGAGTCTTCTCCAGCACCATCATTCAAAAGAACCTATTATTTGGTGCTCAACCTTCCTTATAGTCTAACTCTCACACCATACATTACTACTGGCAATACCATTGCTTTGACCATATGGACGTTTGTTGGCAGGGTGATGTCTCTACTTTTTATTATGCTGTCTAGGTTGGTTATCGCTTTCCTCCCAAGGAGTAGGCGTCTTTTAATTTCATGGCTGCTGTCACCATCTGCTGTGATCTTAGATCTCAGGAACGTGAATTCTGTCACTGCTTCCATGACTTCCCCTCTATTTGCCAGGGAGTGATGGGGCCGGATGCCATGATCTTAGTTTTTTTGATGTTGAGTTTAAGCCAACTTTTGCAGTCTCTTCTTTCACCCTAAGCAAGAGGCTCTTGAAGTCCTCTTCACTTTCTGACATTAGAGTGGTATCGTCTGCATATCTGAGGTTGTTGATGCTTTTCCTGGCAGTATTAATTCTGGCTTGTGATTCATCCAGGCTGGCATTTCGTATGATGTACCCTGAATATAAATTAAATAAGCAAGGTGATAATATACATCCTTGCCGTACTCCTTTTCCTATGCTAAACTAATCAGTTGTTCCATATCTGGTTCTAACAGTTATACAGGTTTCTCAAGAGATGTGAGGTGGTCTGGTACTCCCATCTCTTTAAGGACTTGCCATAGTTTGTTGTGATCCACACAATCACAGGCTTTATCGCAGTCAATGAAGCAGAAGTAGATGTTTTTCTGGTACTCCCTTGCTTTCTCCATAATCCAGCAAATGTTGGCAATTTGATCTCTAGTTCCTCTACCTCTTCAAAACCCAACTTGTACTTCTGTCAGTTCTCTATCCACGTACTGCTGAAGTCTAGCTTGTAGGAGCTTGAGCATGACCTTGCTAGCATGTGAAATGAGTGCAATTCTGTGATAGTTTGAACATTCCTTGGCATTGCCCTTCTTTGGGACTGGAATGTAAACTGACCTTTTCTAATCCTGTGGCCACTGTTGCATTTTCCAAATTTGCTGACATATTGAGTTCAGCACTTTAACAGCATCATCTTTTAAGATTTTGAATAGCTCAGCTGGGATACCATCACCTCTGCCAGCTTTGTTGTTAGTAATGTCTGGATGTCTGGCTCAGGGACAGTGATCACACTGTTGTGGTTGTCAAGGACATTGAGGTCCTTCTTGTACAGTTCTTCTGTGTATTTTTGCCATCTCTTCCTAACCTCTTCTGTTAGGTCCCTGCTGTTTTTGTCCTTTATCATGGCCAGCTTTGCACGGAATGTTCCATGATTTCTCCAATTTTCTTGAAGAGTTCTCTAGTTCTTCCCATTCTATTGTTTTCATCTATTCCTTTGCATTGTTCATTTAGGAAAGCCTCCTTATCTCTCCTTGCTCTTCTCTGGAAATCTGCATTCAGTTGGGTAAATCTTTCCTTTTCACCTTTGCCTTTTGCTTTCCTTCTTTCCTCTGCTATTTGTAAAACCTCATCAGACAGCCACTTTGCTTTCTTGCATTTCTTTTTCTTTGGGATGGTGCGGATTGCTGGCTCCTGTACAATGTCATGAACCTCCACCCATAGTTCTTCAGGCACTCTGTGTATCAAATCGAGTCCCTTAAATCTATTTTTCACCTCCACTGTATATTCATAAGGGATGTGATCTGGGTCAAACCTGAATGGCCAAGTGGTTTTCCCACTAGGTTTCTTCAGTTTAAGTCTGAATTTTGCAATGAGTAGCTCATGATCTGAGCCACAGTTAGCTCCAGGTCTTGTTTTTACTGACTGTATGGAGCTTCTCAATTTTTGACTGCAAATGATATAATCAATCTGATTTCGGTGTTGCCCATCTTGTGATGTCCATATGTAGAGTCGCCTCTTAGTTGTTGGAAGAGGGTGTTTGCTATGACCAGCATGTTCTCTTGACAAAACTCTGTTAGCTTTTGCCTGGCTTCATTTTGTTCTGCAAGGCCAAAGAAGAAGGTGGGAAAGAAAGAAAGAGAGAAGAGAAGAATGAGGGAAAGAGGAAAGAAGGAAAGGAGGGAATGAAAGAAATTTGGCGGCAATTCAGCTCCATTATATCCTATGGGCCATTGAAGTCAATGGTGAAAACATAGGGTATATTCTGGGGGCTGGAGGGGTGGGGGTTTCAGGGAGAGGCTCCAAACTCACAAGATAGTTGTTGAGCCTTCCCAAGATACCACCAGTTTCAAGAACATTGGACTAGGGTCCATCTATGGGCCCCAAACAGGTTGCCCCATTCTCCATTGTTCTCTATGGTGGGAAAAAGTTAATTTTTCCCACCATGAGAACAATGGCATGGGACAACCTGTTTAGGGGCCATAGACTTGGACCCTGATCCAATGTTCTTGAAACTGGTGGGTATCTTGGGAAGACACTCCATCAGCTATCCTGTGAGTTTGAGCCTCTCCTCAAACCTCTCCCTCCAGCCCTCAGAATATACCCTGGAGCTGAAATGACATTCGGCTGCCTGAAAGACTCTCGGGACACCGGCTAGGGCAGGCTTGCTCATGAGCCCTGGAGCTGCGCTCAGTAGCCCCCCTCATAAGACCCTATATATATATATATATATATATATATAAAAAATGTCTTACTTTATTTCTAAAAAAGAACTATGCCTTTATCAGCTGCTTCTTTATTTAAAAACACAACACTTTGTACTACCATGTTTATCATGCTAATGGGCTTGCAATCCAGACTATACCCAGGTAAACTGTTTTTTTCCTGAGCCCCACCTGGAGATTATCTGTGTGTCATTTACATGGATGTGATTTCTATGGAACTGATTCGTTTGGGTTTGACTGGTTTGTAGGCTAGCATAACTAATGGTGGCCACATGGTGGCATCGTTGTTCCAGGATAGAATCCCAGAGATGCTGTATGTGCCACATCACTGAACCAGCAAACTTCTTTGCTTTCTTTTTTCACAGTTGTCCACCGGGTCCCACACTCCCCTCTTTTTTTCTAGCACCTCCTGGTGATGAGAAGGAGGTACTGGTGATGAGAAGGAGGGCTTGGATCCAGCTCGAAAAGAAGCTGTCATCTTGAGTGCTATAGGGTTGCCAAGCTACAGGTGGTAGCCGGAGAACTCCTGGGATTACAGCTGATCTCTAGGCGACAGAGATCAGTTCCCCTGGAGAAAATGGCTGCTTCGGAGGGTGGAATCTATGGCATCATACCCCATTGAAGTCCCTTCCCTTCCCTCCCCTCCCCAAACCCACCCTCCTCAGGCTCCACCCTCAAATCTCTAGGTATTTCCCAATTTGGAGCTGGCAACTCTATGCTAGACATGTATTTAAGCTCCTGGCTACAAGATTTTGTACTTGTTGAACATACACAGAATAGCAAGCCACACACTAGACTACTACCATATGAGGTTTACCCTTGCTGTGCCTGGGCACACAGGAGCTGGTAGTTCACCAGAACAAAAGATCATGGCACAGAATGGAAAGTCGCAGGCAATGGGATAAAAGCCTGCAGAGCAGCCACAGAGAAACTGAATATCCCTAATATTAGAACAATTGTACTTTATTCAGCAAAGCTGCAGAGGATAATTTCTCAAGTAAGGCAACCAATACTTTTTTTTTTTAAGTGTCCAGGTTCAAACATTCACTACCTAAAGAGGTGATAATATCAGGAGACATAGTAAGGATCTGCCAAAGGTGCCAGAATTCCAGGAGTGCCTGTCTCTGGTGTGTCAATGCCCTTGGGAGACAGTCACTGCCTGTGCTTTTGGAGGAGGTACACAGAACTGGATGATCCACCCCACCCCACACACACATTTGAGTGCAAAGGATCCCCGCACACACACACCTGGGGCATGATCGCAAACTGTCAGAAGTAAATGACAGGCATTGACCATTAAAGAGCAAATTGCTTGGTAGTCTTGATCATTTAACATTTTAATAACTAGTTGCTTATCTGATATATATATAAAAGCCCTAACATGTTGGAACTTTCCAGCTCTCCCATTGGCTGTGCTGTGCGCTCCATCAGCCATTAGCCCATCAACCACCATTCAAGTACTCGTGTGCCATTGGGTGGGTGCTGGGTCTGCTCCTCTCTCCCATCCACTGCCAGCCTGGCCACTTCCCTGACAGAATAAACTGCCAAAACAGCTCTCTCTCCTAACAAAGACATTTATCCTGCTTGGTTTCTGTGGGTCTCACTTTTCCCTCAGTGGCTATTGCTAGGCAACCAAGCTTGGTTCTGCCAGTAAAAAGGCAAAGGCAAGAGGCCCTTTCTTGGCCTTCTTTGGCCTTTGTGAGGAACTCATTGGGGCCAGTCCTGACTACGGTTGCCAGCTCCAGGTTGGGAAGTTCCTGGAGATTTTGTGGTGGAGTTTACCAAAGGCAGGGTTTGGGAAGAGGAGAGGCCTCAGCTGAACAGAATGCCATAGAAAGACTGTACTTTTCCTAAGTGGAGCCTGCAGATGGGAGGGGGAGATGGAAAGCTGAAGTCAGAGGGGATGATAAAGGTAGGCTGATGGTTGGCTGGAAAGGAGATAGGGTTGCCAACTCCAGGTTGGGAAATTCCTGGAGATTTTTTTTTTTTGCAAAAACAATTTTTTTATTTTATAAAAGACAAATGTTCATACAAAAATTGGGGATTATCATTATATCATTAAATTGTCTATTTAGTTATCTCATACAATAACTAATTACATTTTTTATTTGTTCCACCTTGTATTTTTATATAAATCTTTTGGATATAATTAAAAATGTAATTCTTATTTGCTTCTAAATTGGTTGTATGTCAATATATTTTATTTGTTGTATTCTTCAAGCCATTTGTAGAATCTTAACCACGTGTTCTCAAAGCTTCCTTCAGTCTGTCCTCTTAACATTAAAGTTAATTTGTCCATCTCTGCAGTTTCCAACATTTTGTTTATAGTTTCTTCTTTTGAAGGTACCTCATTTCTTCTCCAATGTTTGGCATATATGGAAATTCCTGGAGATTTGAGGGGTGGAGCCTGGAGAGTGTGGGGTTTGAGGAGGGGTGGGACCTCAGACAGGTACAATGCCATGTACTCCACCCTCCAAAGCAGCCATTTCCTCCTGGGGAACCACTGTTGCCAATCTCCAGGTGAGGGATGGAGATCACTCAGAATTACAACTGTTGTCCAGATGGCAGAGATCAGATCCCCTGGAGAAAATGGTGGGATCTGTGTTATTATACTCTATTGATGTCACCACAGCAAATTGATGCTGAGTGCCCAAGGCCAGTGCATCCACCCAGAGCCTCTTTCTAGAGCTCTTTGTATTTATTTTCACAACAGGCCTTATTCCTAGTCACCTAATAAGACACTGTTATGTCCACAGACCGCCACTAGGGCACAGCGGTCTGCACACGGAGTTTAACTCCGAGAGAACAATGGGGACTAGGATCCTGAGACTCCTAGTCAGCACCTATGGGAACTGTGGTGGGAAATTCAAACCTGCCAATGGGACCTGTGGGTGGCACCTGGGGATTGTATATAGTTGGTTGTTTGACCCGTTGGAGCATTCTTGTGTTGTGTACAGTAAAGTATGAGATGCTAATCACTCAGCGTCTGTTCTCCTTATGCGTTGAACCCACTGCACAACAATGGTGACGAGGATGGGATCCTGCTGAACTGGCTGGGCTGCTGGGGTGCCAGAGGACAACAAGGAACTGCCACCGCTCCAACACATGAGCACCGAAGGCAAACCTGTTGCTTCCCCACCAACACCACGCAGCACAATGGCAGTTGCTCTGGTCCCTCTGTTCGACCCAAGCAAACCACATCCCTGGGTTGAGGGATTCAAGTCCATCTTGGAATTCTACAATATTACCAACGATGGGAAGAAAAGGGGCCTCCTCATCGGTTCGTGCAGCCCCACCACTGTGAAGCTAGCACGCAACTTGCTGGCTCCAAAGAAAATCATGGAGTCCACTTTCGAGGACATCATAACGAAGCTACAAGGCCATTTTGTTCTCCGGCCATCAGATATTGCATGCCACGTGGCCTTCTACTCCCGGCAACAGCAACTGAGGGAACTGGTGCCAACATACCTGGCTGAGCTCTGTTGGCTTGCCTCAGAGTGCACGTTCGGGGAACATCTGGACATGGCCCTCCAGGACAAGCTGGTCTGCGGCCTCAGTGACAAGAAGCTGAGGCACAGGATCCTGGAGGATGAAAAATGCACTCTGGCATCGGCCATCACAACTGACATGGCTTGGGAGAGGTCACATCCAGCGTCGTCCACCACCCACAAGACAAGTGCAGACTCCACCGACTGAGAGTACAACGCAGTATACCGGACCCAAGCCTCCAGCCAGAGGTGCGACCCAGGTTCCACTCATCGCTCCATGCAGGCCACAGAGTCCAGCTGCCAGGAATGTGCCAGCTGCAGAGACCACCACGACTGAAAGATGTGTCATTTCTGGGATGCCATCTGCCGGACCTGTGGCCCTAAGGGCCACATCGCCAGGGCATGCCACTCCCGGGGGTCCTGAGCCATGCCGTTGCAACCCCCACTGTACTGCAGATCCACCGCGCACTACGAGGACGAGGCATCCCAGGAAGAGCTCTACCTCCTCGCTAATGAGTCTTCAGAGCAGGTACTGCAACTCCCCAGCCAAACCACGGCCCCAAAAATCCAGGTCTGGGTTAAAATTGAGGTGTCCCCCTGTTCCATGGAGTTGGATTCCAGCTCCGCGGCCTCCATCATTTCAGAGGAGACCCTTAAGAGACTATGCCCGCAGGGGGAACCCTGTCTACACCCTTCCCCTGTAATCCTGATGGACTTTCAAAGAAATTGTGTCCCTGGCCTGGGAGTGGGGAGCTTCAGGGTTCAGTACCGGGGGTTTGACAACTACTTGGACTTCATAGTGGTCCAGGACAACCTGGTCAGCCTATTGGGCCACGCGTGGTTTGGCCCACTGGGAATTTCCATTGAGGGAGTCAAGCTCTGCGCCCCCCAAGACTTTGGCAAAGTCTGCAGGGAGTTCCCGGCTGTCTTCGACAGGACTCTGGGCCGATACACGGGCCCTCCCGTGTCATTGCAGCTTGACCCCCAAGTGGCCCCCATCCGCATGCATTCCAGGACTGTTCTGTTTATGCTGAAACCTAAGATTGACGCGGAACTGGATCATTTGGTGGTGCAAGAAGTCCTGGAACCAGTCTCCCATATGGCGTGGGAGACTACCATAGTCACCCCTGTGGAGCCAAATGGGGATGTCCGCATCTGTGCGGACTACAAGTGCACGATTAACAAGGTTCTCCAGGATCACTCTTACCCAGTCCCAGTAGTGAGCCACGTGCTAGCCGCTTTAGCCGGTGCCAAGATCTTTGGCAAGCTTGATCTAGCCCAGGCTTACCAACAACTCCCAGTGGATGAGGCCACCACCACAGCACAAACAATAGTGACTCACAGGGGGGCCTTTCTAGTGAAGCATCTACAGTTTGGGATGAGCATGACCCCTGGACTCTTTCAAAACCTGATGGACTCGCTCTTAAAAGGAATTCCGGATGTCACACCCTTCTTTGATGATATGATGATCGCCATGGCTACACCAGAGGAGTTCGCCAATCGTCTGTGTGCAGTCCTTCACCCCTCTGGGCCGAGGATGTCACTCAGCCAGGGACCCTGTTATCTCCTGAGTTCTGGGCTGGGTGTGGAAGGGGTGGCCTGCAGCCGCAGCAGGCCCAGAATTCACAGCTTTCATGGCTTGACGGGATGAGTTGTTCGCCTACAAGGGATGCCTACTGTGGGGGGATCGGGTGATAGTCCCCAGTGCTCTATGGCACTGAGTCCTAATGGCCCTTCATGAAGCACATCCTGGGATCGTGCGCATGAAGGCCCTGGTGAGGAGCTATGTGTAGTGCCCGGGGATCAACATGGAGGTGGAGGATTGGGTGAAGCACTGTCAAACGTGCCAAGCCATCCAGCCCAATCTGCCAAGCGTGCCCACCCAGGCCTGGGAGTTGACCCGGACGCCGTGGTCAAGGTTCCACATCGATTTTGCCGGGCTGTTTCATGTGCTGCTGTTCCTAGTCACGGTCAACTCCTACCCCAAGTGGCTGGAGATCAGCCCTGTCTCTGCCACCTCCTCCAAGGCTACCATCTGGGCCCTTCGTAAGGTCTTTGTGACCCACGGACTGCCAGACACAATTGTCTCAGACAATGGGTCAGCGTTCACCTCTGAAGAATTCCAAGACTACCTCTGCTGCAACCTGATCCGGCATGTGAGGTCAGCCCCATTCCACCCAGCCACCAACCGTCAGGCAGAATGCAGAATGTGTACTGCCAAAGAAGCCCTCAGCCGCATGACGGAGGGGGACTGGGAGTTTCATCTGGCCTGGTTCCTCTTAGCTCAAAGGACTACTCCCAACCCAGTCTCCGACTGCTGCCCAGCAGTACTCCTGATGGGCCAGCAACCTGCGATTCTCTTGGATCACCTACATCCTGACAGGGCCTCAAGTCACACTGCCTAGAGGAACAGAGGGAGGCACTCCGTGGGTTCTTCCCCGAGGACCCGATCTACATCTGAAACTATGGCAGGGGCCCCTATGGCTTGCGGGTCACATAATCTGCACCACCGGTCCTGTGTTGTACGAGATCTCCACCGAAGATGGCCAAGTCCTGCGGCGACACGTGGACCAGCTGCGATGGTGCACGCTCCCGGCAGAGGAGACCATCCCTGCTCCCGGAACCGAAGACATGGACCTGCCCGACAGCCACTGCCGCGAAATGACAGAAAGCGGTCTGCAGGAGCAGGCTCCCGTTCCCAAGACATGCCAGGACCAGGGGCCGCCTGCCTCAGCTCCAGTGCAGGACGAGATCGTGCCACCACTGCAGCCGAGCATACCAGAAAACCAGCCAGCCAGGGCTCCCGACTCCCCAGCCCCGGCTCCGAGGCGTTCCCTACGGGAGCATCGGCCCCTGGCTTATCTTAAGGACTATGTTACCTAGGGTGGGCTCAAACTACAGGGGGAGGGATGTTATGTCTGCAGACCGCCACTAGGACACAGTGGTCTGCACATGGAGCTTGGCTCCGAGAGAACAATGGGGACTAGGATCCTGAGACTCCTAGTCAGCACCTATGGGAACCATGGCGAGAAAATACAAACCTGCCAATGGGACCTGTGGGTGGCACCCGGGGATTGTATATAGTTGGTTGTTTGACCCGTTGGAGCATTCTTGTGTTGTGTACATTAAAGTATGAGCTGCTAATCACTCAGCATCTGTTCTCCTTATGCGTCAAATCCACTACACAACAGACACACAGAGATAGGATTTTTCCCCCTCCCTTTGTGGCCCCTCAGCCCTCTCTGCATGTGTTTACGTGGTGCCTGTGCCATCTCTTCAAGTCTTAGGTGCCAGATGAAGATGTGTTTATTTTCCCCAAGCCTTTGGCCATAGGTACTTTTAGATTTATTCTCTCATCTGTGGCTATCATTCCTGCTGTTTCTAGAATTAATCTTTAATTATTGCTGATTGCATGGGTTTGATTTGACTCCATATAGGAAGCCACGATCCTCAGTTTGCAAGACTTGAGCAAGGCTGTTAACAAAAGGATGTTTTGCAGGTCATTAATTTATAGGGTGGCCAAGTTGGAAGCAGCTTGACTTCACACACACACGCACACACACACACACGGTTTTAATTGCATTTTTTAAAAGAGCTGCCAGAAAAACTTTGATGTGAAAGGGGACATAAATGTTTTGAATAAAAGGGAGGGGGTGATTGATTATCTGAATTCCTAGGGTATTCAAAAGATTCAAGCCTACCTTGGGCAATGGCCATTCATTAGAGAGCTTTATAGAAGAGAACAGACAAATCCATGCAGAATACGCATCCCCATGGCTACTGACTGTAGTAAGTAACTAGAACATCCACATATAGAATCAGCACATTTCAAAATGCCAGATGCTGGGAGCAAAGAGCAGAGAATACCCATCACCTTGATTCCCCACTTGACTGGTTGGCCATTGTTGGAAACGGAATACTGAAGTAGATGGACTTTGGTCTGATCCAACAATATATAGTTCATATGTGCTTTCCTCATCAGTTCTGGCTGAAATAGTGTTGAATTCACTGGCAGTTTGAAAGCTGGATCAACACCTGTACCAATGATCTATGTTCCGACATTGAGGTACATGTATGTAGTAATTACTTTTCTTGAAAAAGATCAGTCAACCATCAAACATGTCCGTATTTTAGGGTTATGGTGGGATGTGGACCACAGGGCTACTGTTTGTGCAGTTGCTGTTGCGGGCAAACTTACTGGATTCACCATAAAATCTAGTTCTTTGTAAAAAATTCCCTTATGATGGGAGACTTAACTTTTTAAAATTAATTTTGGATTTAAGAGAGGACACTTTATATACCGGTTTAGCTTGGGCAATGGCCTTTTCCAGCCTCAGTTCTCCATCTGAAAGAATGGGCCCTTCTCTCACATAATAAAGAGTAAAACAGAACAGAGATATAAAATACCTTATCCCAATTGTAATGCATTTTCACATAGAAGTAAGTCCCTGTGAATTCAGATAGACGTTCCCCCCAAAGGGTGTACTGGACCTCAGCTACAGTGTAATGAAGCCACAGATGAATGATTAATCATCACACGGAGTGTGTAAATCCACTCAGGTATGGGAATCAGGTCAACAATAGACTGGACTAGTGTTACAGGACACCCCCCCATAGGACCCACCAATTGAATTTTGTTTGGTGTATGCTTCCCAAAACACAGTTCATGACATCGATTACCCTGCAAAGCAGTCTTTTCTGATAAATCTGAGAATCCCTGATTTACAAGATTCTGTCTCAGGTGCTGGGATCATAACACAACACAAATTAATTGCGATCTAAGTAGAAAGCCTGAGCCATTGAGGCTGAAGCTTTCCAGAACCAGTCATCATAACACTTACCTGGATGCGCCATGGGGACTGTGTAATTACCACGCGAAGGGTAGTTGTAGATCACAACAGCTTCAGCACCCTGCACAGCTGCGCGGTTTATCTTCTCCGTGAAAGTGCAGTTGCCTCTTTCAATCAGGGCAACCCACGGTGATCTGGAGGCAACAAACTCTGTATCCCAAGTGCAGGCTTGGAGGTTGGTAGAGTTGGGAATGACTACCAGTCCTTGAGCGTCGGCTGCAGGAGAGTGTACTCCATACAGGCCGCATTCACACTTGTCGGTCTCGGAGCTGTTGTTCAAAGCGTTGAAATAAAACAAGCTCACGTTGGCTTTGACCGGAACAGCCTCTGCAGCTCTCAGCAGGCCAGCAAGAATCAGAAGGCAGACAGGTCTGGACTTCTTCCTCTGCTTCATCGTTTGCCCACTTAAGCATAACATTCGGAGCTGTCACAGGTCCTTTCAGTGGCCACGATCAGTCTGCTGCTTCTCAAAACAGTCTGAAATTACAATCCTAGGCAGGTAAGCGACACCACTCCCTCCCTGGGATCATTAGATCCTCGTTGCGTCATCTCCATTTCAGTCCAGAGGGAATAAACACTGCCTGATGCTAGAGCCACTCAGCAAGTGCGCACAAAAGTAACCTTCAGCCCTCCTGTCCTGCTGCCTCGTTCCCTCTCCATCCCACACCACTGAGTTTCTTTGCCTCTGCATAACACCTTGTAGAAAAGGTTCAACCAGAGGTTGCTAGCCCCAGCCCAAATATGTTAAGAGGTCTGCTTTTCTTTAGGGAATTTACAGATTTTTTAAAAAACAATCAAGTAGATAAAGGTAGATTAAAAGCAAAGATAACATTTAGTATAAAAGCATCCAACTTTAATGCCGTTCAAGAACTAATAATGTGGCTGCGTCTTTAGGAAAGTAAACATTCACACATATTTCTACTGGCTGTCTTCCTGCCTCTTTGGGGCATCCTATCTATATGAAAGATTAAGAACATGTTAAAATGCATGCCCCATTCTTTCGAAACCCCTTCTGAGTCCAATTACTTTTCCTTTCACTTCTAAATCTCACCTGAAACAAACTTAAGGAAATGAATTCTGTTTGCACATGGGGAAAGACAGAGTGGTGTAATGGTTAGAGTGCTGCACAAGGATCTGGGAGACTTGGGTTCGAGTCCCCAGTCAGCCATGGAGGCTTGTGGAGTGACCATGGGCCAGTTACACACACTTAGCCTAGCCTACCTCACAGGGTGGTTGTGTGGATAAATTGAAGAAAGGAAAATATTATAAGCCACTTATAACGCTGGTGGAAAAAGTGGATACAAATGAAGTAAAATAAATAGCAATAAATCTCCCACTTGCCTCTCCTGTCCTCTCCCTTTGTTAATTTTTCCTACAGGCAGGTTTTGAGATTGCAAGCTCCTCAGGGCAGGGACCTCTCTGTCATTTATGTTGCCCTGTAAAGCACCATGTGTAGTGGTAACGGCAAATAAAATAAAATAAATACATGTTCTGGTTTCAAAGTCAGAGCTTCTATCTGCCCCAAAGCACTTTGGCAAAACCAATAGAACAACTGCCCTGCTAATACTTAATCCCTGAGATAGTTTTAACATATGTCTGTCTAATTCTCAGGGCACAAAATATAAACTTTACCACAGACAAAGTAACTCACCTATCATTACTAGTCAAAAGATATAACAGATTAAAGTCATGTGGACAGTGAGGAAACCTGCTCAATAAAGGCAATATATACTCAGCTCTTATGGATGAATACAGATAACAACTAAATACAAAGTGAGGTAAAGTTTCAGTTACAGCTCTAGCACGGTCTCTGGGAATGGCTAATACCCTTGCAGTGACAGTTCTACAGGTGGTAAAGCATTTACTCTAGCCAAGAAAAAAAACGGCTGAAAAACTGGGACTGCTAGAAAAGTAAAATAACTCAGCAAAAGAGGAAAAAGAAGGGTTGAAAAGCCCTCCAAAAGCGGGGGGGGGGGGATGTCTCCTAGCATCTAAGTTAATAGCCTCTGGATCTAGCAGCAGCAGTAGTAGTTTATTATGGTCTTTAGACCAGCTAGGGTTGCCAGCCCCCAGGTTTGGGTAGGGGTTCCTCTGCTTCTGAGAGCTTCAATCCACCCTGGCCAGCTGGCCGGCGGGAGAAGTCCCACCACAAGCCCCGCCTCTAAGAGCAACCATCTGCTTGGCCACCCCTCTCCCTCCCCTCCTGCCCAATTTAAAGGGCTTCAGCTGATTGGCAGGGACCACGTGGCCCACCAACCCGCTGGAGGGCTTTTTAGATCTAGCAGGAGGGAGGCAGAGGGATGGTTGGTGGCCACATGCTTGGCTTGCAAAAAGAGCTTTTAAAGGGTCTTTTAGTGAGCGAGGTGGAGGCCACGGCATGTGGGACAGATTTCCCCCATCCCTGCACACCGCAGCCCCATCCCACTCGTAAAAGTCCCTTTAAAGGCTCTTTTTGCGAGCTGAGCATGTGGCCCGCAACTGCCCCTCTGCTAGATTAGCTGAAGCCCTTTAAACTGGGCAGGAAGGGAGGGAGACGAATGGCCAGGCAGGTGGTCATTCTTGGGGGCAGGGCTTAGTTGGGGGCATCTCCGCCCACACCTGGAATGCCTCCCAAGTCCCCTACCTAGAGCAACGAGGGGACCTAGCAACCATACGGTTTAGTCATCCTCTGAATCTAACCTCAGTGATTCCAAAACCTTCTTTCTAACATTTGGTATATTAAATTAATACCAATGTATCAAGCCCCATGTGCACATGATGTTCTGTTGATATATAAGCTATTCTGGTGTTTGCATATACAGGAAAACATAAGCAGTGTTGGTAGCGGGTGGATGATACGTGCCAACAGCCCCTGATTCCCACAGAAATTCAGCATTAGCAGACACAGTCCAACACAGTTACATATGCTTAAGCTTTGATTTCAAGGTACTTAAAGCATGTTCAAGTGTTTTGTTTAATTGTGGTCATTGTTTGGAATCTCAAAATATACCCTAGTTCTGTAGCATTTAAAACATTTATACCCTGCAGTCTCAGCTCAGAGGTTCCAAAGGCAGCTTTCAGTTTCTGTCAATAAACACCCCAGTAAAATATCAATACAACAGATAAATTAGCAATAACACAACTAAAGATGCATCCATAAATAATAGAACACCTACATTAGCCTTTTAAAAGATCTCCTTAAAAGCATGCAGCAGCCAAAAAATTTCTTCTGCTGCTCAGAGCTATGTGGTAGAGGAAAATTTAAAACAGATCTTGAGAAAAAGACGTAAGAGGGTTGGGGAAGCTTGGGCCAGAGATGAAGCATGAAGTGAATATCCTGTTCCAGACTGAAGGCAGCACCAGAGAGAAAGTCATGTTTCTGGTAACCACCCACCTGAAAGTGGAGGTAACACAAAACAAGGATCTCTGAAGGTGATAATGAGGAGGCTAATATGGAAACAAGTAATTCTTTTGGTCCTTGGTCCCAGAGCATTTTGGACCTTTCAGCAAGAAAGGTGGCCTATAAATTAAATAAAGCAGCACTTTGAATGATGCATTGAAGCAAACTGGCAGTCGGTGTAGTTATTTCCCCACAGCATAGGCCCAGCCAGCAGTCTTGTGCTGTGCTTTGCACCAACTGAATCTTCCAGTCTTCAAACGCAGCCCCATATAAGAGCTCATTGCAGTAATCTCACTGAATGGGATCCAATCATAAGCAACAGCAGCCAGATCACCCTTTTTAAGAAAAAGCCACAGCTTACTGCAGTTGGTTAAAATCACTCTGTGCTACAGATAAGCTGCATGCTTCTAGTTGCGAGCACCCATCAAACAACACCCACAAGTAACAAACCTGCACCTTCAGGGAGTGTGCAACCTCATCTACAACAGACAGACACCTTTCATTTCTAGGCTAAAATACAAAATTTCTTTCTTTTTTTTGGTGGTATTTGTGTGTGTGTGCATGCCTGGAAGTCATGGTTGACTTCTGGCGACCCCTAGTGGGACTTGAACGTTTCAGAGAGGTAGCTTATTATTGCCTGCCTCTGCATCCCAGCCCTGGTATTCCTTGGTGGTCTCCCAAGTACTTGCCACGGTCAGCCCTGCTTAGCTTCTGAGATCTGATGAGATCGGGCTTGCCTGGGTTATCCAGGTCAGGGCAAAATACAAAATTTCAAATCTACATGAAAGCATTTTAAAACATTTTAAAACAAACAGGGAGAATTTGCTGCATGGCAGACAGAACTGAAATGCTCATGCCCTGACATGCCTGTTTAGTTGATATGGCAGGATTTATTTAGGAAATTTGTATGCCACCTCTCCAGACCTGCTCACAATAATAAAACAAAACCAATCAATATGATAGAACAAGTCATATAATAAAATCAGTCCATGAAACAGCCAACCCGGGAGAATGAATAATTAAAAACAGATCAAATAAAAATGCCAATAAAACACAAGCTGATTAGAAAAGCTGAGCCACAGAATGAGATAAAACAAATAGACCAGTCTAAAATGATACTAACATTGACCAAGCCTCAGGAATGGGTAGACCATAACACACCCCAAAGAATCCCTTAGTTAAAAAACTGGGAAAAGATAAACATTCTGGCCTGGCATCTAGAAGAGAGACAAGGCTCAAGGTGTGTGGGTGGGTGGGCAAGCCAAAGGTGAGGTGCCACCACCAAAAAATTTGTCACTACTTCTCTTACCTCTGAACAAAGATCAGGTGTTGAGAAGAGAATCTTAACTGGAAAGCTGGACAATTTGGGGGAGACAGCCAAGCTGTTTAGATCTGGATATTGCTGGCATCTCACTTTAAATCACTGGACAGTCTCTCCCAGTGATTTCATGAGATGTTGAATGGCACATGGGACAGGTAGTATTGGGTTAAATGGAAAAAAAGCATCTTTCCTGGAAGCACAGAAGCTTTTCACAGCATCCCTGATCCGCCATGTTTCCTGGTTAGTTAAGGGGAAAGCACTGTTCAAACAAACTACAAAGATGATCTGACTCCAATTGTAACAAGAGAAAGAAATTTTACTTACAAAAATAGAAGCACATCTGACATGACATATTCATGTAGGTACATTTTACTTATTGTGAACAGATTAACTTCAGAAAGGTTAACTTGCTATAGCTCCGAGGCCAGGTAAAAGAGAAGAGGGGTCCTATATAAGATGAAAAATAGAAGGCAAGCAATAGCCAAAGAAGCTCAGCATCTAACCAATGAAAGGGTGGGGCCAACTGCCAAGTATACCCCAGAGAGAGAATTCTCTTAACCCTTTCCCTTCCAGATCCTCTTGCATGCAAAATTACAATATCCAATTGAAGGATCCCTGAGGGACTCCATGGCATATGGTAATTACTCTGATATAAGACTAGTTTTAAATGTGCCTCATCACATTTTGTGCCTTTTGATGGAATCAAAAGCTGTCAGATGGTCCAAGACAGTCAACAGGGACATGCTTCTTATCGTCTCCTGGCACGTATGATCAGGAAGATAATAGTTGTTTCTGTCCCAAACCCAGGCCTAAATCTAGTGATCAAGATAATCCATCTTGGATTATCTTGGAGAGCCAGTTTGTTGTAGTGGTTAGGAGCATGGACTCTAATCTGGGAGGACTGGGTTTGATTCCCCACTCCTCCACGTGCAGCTGCTGGCGCAACCTTGTGTCAGTCATAAATTCTTTCAGAGCTATTATCTCAAGGGCAGTTCTTGGGAGAGCTCTCTCAGCCCCACCTACCTCACATGGTGTCTCTTGTGGGGTGGGGAAGGGATTGTAAATTGCTCTGAGACTCCTTTGGGTAGTGAAGGGTGAGATATAAATACAATTTCTTCTTCATCTTCTTCAAAACTTATTGAACAAAGATTTGCATCTCATTTCCCCCTCCCCCACTATTTCTTCTTCCTCTTCTGTGAAAGCCCCTATAGACTCTCCCCTTTTCCTGCTTCCTTCTCTCCTTCCCATCTATCAGCCAACCTACCTTTATTTGCACGTCTTCAGCTTTCCCTCTCCCTTCCAGCAGCTTCTGCCTAGGAAAACTATGGTTCAGTTGTGTGGTGCTAGTCATGGGGCCAAGTTAACTTGTGTGGTAGAGAACCCTCAAGGACCTGGGGGGAGGAACACCTCACTTCCTGTGTCCTCCTCCTAGCAACCCCCATATCTTCTCTTCTTACTCTGCCTCATTCTCTCCTCAGCTATTCACTTACCTTTTATCTGCCACTCATCTTCAGCTATATTTATTTACTTTATTTATTTACTTTATGTGTATTTACTGCCTTTTACTGTTAGAAACCAAGTCTAGAATGCTGTAGTTGCCTGGCTATGGCCACTGAGGGCTTGGGTTGCTTAAAGTTATAAGCACTCTTTTTTATCATTTTGGGATTTTTAAACCTCCCTCATGTATTTTTTTTTATTTCAATTTTTCTGCAAATCTGGAGCATTTTTAAGAGTTGTTGAAAGATCTGTCTTGGCCTTTCATGGGTCCAGTTTATGGATTTAAGTATCCTCAGATTTGCCCGACTTCATTATTAGAACATACAATGATGATGATTACTCATGAAAACAAATCCAGCGTTAACACTATTGTGTAATTTCTTCAGGCAACAGAAACATTTTGTTTAATTAGGTAATATGGCATCCACTTCCATCATCAACAAACCAGAGTGAAAACACATATGACCATGTTAATTATGACAGCTGTACTTGGTTCAAATTGTGTTTCTCCTTTAACTATAAGACCGTTGTTATCTGTCATTGGATTATCCAAAATGCTCAGTTAATTGGCATCACCCAGAAGTCAAGCTCCTCTCCCTTCACGGCCATGCCTGCCTCTTCAGGCATACACATACCCACTCCCACCTCTCCAGCTTGATGTCATTGGCTGTTGCTGGGCTTCTGACAGCTGGTACTGCCAGCTGAGGTCATCCTCAGGTGCCACACCTACCTGCCTTGAGCTGTCAGGAGCCAGCTCTGCTGGTGGGCTGGTGGATAGCTGACCTGCTCATTTCTCTGCTGCGAGGGTCAGTCCGCAGTTTGGAGGAGAAGAGGAAGCATCCTTCCAGGCAATAATGTTCCCAAGGGGATGGAGTTCAGTCACTGCATATTCCTCTGTGGAGGGGCAGGATACATCTGAGTATTTGGAACATTTGATCACCTGGCAACCCCCATGGCCATGAGTGGCAGATAACAAAGCTTTTTCTGTAGATGGACATGGAAAGCAGGGAAGAGTTTGGTGTGCAATTATACTTCTGCTCCTTGACAAGTGTGAGCCTCCACAATTATCTAACCCTCTCAATCAAGCTAGTAAACTTCTGTTTCTTCTTCCATTACTGCTGCCTCTTGGCTAATGCTTCTGATGGCCACCAGCACTCATCACTATTATGCTTCCATATAACATGAATTATGCTCAATACTATAAGGAAATATGACAGTAGCAATTAAGGCACCAACAATCCCATGAGAAAGAGAAGAGTTGGATTTATACCCCGCCCTTCAGAGCCTCAGAGTGGCTTACAATCACCTTCCCTTCCTGTCCCCACAACAGACACCCTGTGAGGTAGGTGGGGCTGAGAGAGCTGCTCTGGGGAGGGTGACAGACCCTGGGATGGTTTGCCCACCAATTTCATGGAGCAAGAAGCCTCTGTACTCTTCCTTTCCAGCTCTGATTTGTCAGTTTCTACTATCTGAGCCAAGAGGGCTCACATAACTAAATGAATGTACATGAATTTCCCTCTGTCCATTAATCTCTATAGCCCTCCGGACACTGGGTATTCTTGTTTTGAAGAGTATGCTCTCATATTGGAAGGTACAAAGTGGCCATGAAAAAGTGGTAGTAAGGAGTAATGGTGCACAGAGGGCTGTTTTATGCATGTGCAGGCCTCTGCACAGATATGGCTCAGCCTGTGAAACTGAGGAGGCAGCTGAAATCAGAACCTATGCGGAAGAGGCCTTGTTGTAGGTCAGTCAGGAAGAGAGAGAGAGAGAGAAGAGATTGGATTTATACCCTGCCCTTCACTGCCCAAAGGTGTCTCAGAGCAGCTTACAAACTCCTTTCCCTTCCCCTCCCCACAACAGACACCCTGTGAGGTAGGTGGGGATGAGAGAACTCTAACACAAACTGTCCTTGAGAGAGCAGCTGTGCCAGAGCTTGTGACTGACCCAAGGTCACACCAAGGAGACTTGTGACTGACCCAAAGAGAGATGGACTCCACAGGAGAAAGGGACTCTTCAGGAGAAGACACCTCAGAAAGAGACCAGTATAACCAGCTCTGAATCAGCAGAAGCCGGCAAGCAAGAAGATGAACTGCAGGCTTGTCAAGAGTTCACAGTCGACAGCTGATACAGAGCCACCAGCACCTTCCAGCCTGTTCCAAAAGATGTAACCAAGGTGGTCATTACCAGCCCTCCAGTTTCACCCACACCCTTTGAGTGTCAGACAAAGGCTCAGAATAGAGCTCCAAGAGAGAAGACAAAGTGCAGGTCTTCTGGTCCAACGCCAGCTGCTTGCTGATGGTAACTGCAGGATTACTCTCAAACAGTTGACTGCAAATAAGACCAGGGGTGTCAAATTCCAAACACAATTAAAGGGTTTTTAAAACTTAAAATACAAGCATGCTTAAAAGAGTAACACTCTTGCCATATTTTATTTAATAGTCTTTGATAACTGACACAACCCCAAACCTCTCCCTCTGCCCTTAAAAGATGCCTACCTAAAATGGAAAAGTGGGGGGATAGTGGGATTTGGCAATGCAATTTTTAAATAAAACATCAAGAAAAAGCACAAGGATCACAGCAGAAACTAAAACTAAAAATATAAAATGCTCTGAGCCTAGGAAAACATGAAATGGCTAGACATTGCAAGCTCCCCCCACAGGTCTACTCAGATTGTCAGTGGCTCTCCAATGCAATGTCCCCCTTTGGCTGTGGGTTCCCAGGTTAGAGTATTCACTCAGGCACTTGTACTCAGGTCCATTCAGGCGAGACAAGCTGGTTTAAAACATCAGCTCTTTATTTGCAAGCCGACAACTTCAACTGTCATACAAACACTTGAAACTGAAACTCCATGCCATTGAAATAACACTGCAGCTCAAAAAGAGCTGTAATGCAGAATGGATTTTCCAGTAAGGTTTCTGGACCTAGACAGACTACTCTGAGATTGCTCCCAGAATGGAATTCCATTCCCAGAACGCAACTGCTACTCCCAGGGAACATCATTCTACTCTGGGGGCTGTCATTCCAGTCACAGCAGTCTATCTGGGCCCAGAGACCTTAAAGGAAAATCCATTCCGCATTTTCTTTGCAGCTTTTTTTGTGCTTTAGCCCAGAGGAGCTTCCTACTGGAGGAGAAACCTGCGAAAACAAGGCCCAGCCAGCTGGGAAGTTCAGCAGCACCAATCTCCCTTGGAAGGGTGAGGACAGGGAGGGGGAGGGGGTGGGGGTGGCGAAGAGAGCCGTGGGCTGAATTAAAGCCCTGGGTGGGCCGGTTCTGGCCAGCAGGCCTTAGGTTTGACACCCTTGAGTAAGACTTTCCAGCAGATGCCTATAAAGATGGTCAAAGGAGACTGATCGATGCAGAAGCAGTAAGTCACCACCTGTGAACTCTGCAACTACAGCAACTGACTATGCTTTGCCCCAGTGACCTTCAGACCGGCTTTGGACATGGATCTCAGACCTGCTTGCTCTTGTGTGAAGGACTGAATGACTCTGCCTTGCCTGACTTCTGGAACCTTGACTTTGGACCAACAGTAATGCTGACTCTGGACTCTGCCTGTGACTGCACCCAGCCCCTGACAGGCCTCCACCTCTGCCTGCACCCTGGAAGGCTATTATCACAGGGCAAGTGGAAGGAGGCCTTCTTCTTGCAGCTGCAGCCAGCAGCAGAGTTTTCAGTAAGCCTGCAGGGAAAAGTTATTGTCGCTTCAAGTCTCCTCCTGATCCCTTCCCAGAGGAGATGTCACTGTACAGGGCAATGGCTATGGCACTTCTAAAGGTGGACAATAAACATGATGATCTCAACTTCCATCCCGAACGAAGGGGGCAATTTTAATTAAGCAGTTAATAACCTCTCTGTGTTCATGCATGCACAATGAATCCAGTCCTTGCTTTGCCTGTAGAAAAACGTATCAGAGTTGCATTTTTATTAAACATACAAAAACATACAGAAAAATCTGAGAAGAATCTCACTATGGCACATGATTTTTAACATAAGGTAAATACTTAGACAAAGTAGTAATAAGTTACTGCAATATGAAAACTACAATGCAACACAAGATAATGTCCAAGAGGAACTTTAAAAGATTATGGGGAGGACACATGTCCTCCCCAACTAAAAAAAAAAATCAAAACAGCACACATACACACATCTTCCTCCCCTTTTGTACTACATTCCAGCTATAGCGGGTACCCATTCTGGGAGTACTTAGCTCTTGTTGTTTTTTCTTCCTCTCCTGATCTCCATTAAAAAGAAAAAAAAATCAGGGCCAGGTTTCCATCACCATTTTTTCTTTTGAATTGCTTACACCCCAAATAGAGGGAGCTCTGACATATGCCTGTGCTTCACCTTGATTACCAGTTGCCTTCTTTGGCTAGGGATGTTCATTATCATTAAGGCAAAATTTGATAACATCACTGCATTTAGCTGCCCAGCAATTCAGTTTCTTCTTTGGTGCAAGCTCAGTTTCCACAAAAACAACAGCAGGATTTGCCAGTTGCTGAGCATGACTTGTAGCACCAAATATTCGATGACTGAGGATGAACTATATCATAAACTAGTATTGTCACTTATGAAAAAGCTAAAATCCCACTTTTCTAATGTTACTGCCAGACATTCAAACTCTTCTGTTGTTTATGTTCAACCAATGGCAGGATAAAAATTCTCTGTTGGAATTATATCATCATCATTCAACTGTCAATATTAACTAAGTTTCGCTTATTACATCAGCATCTGTAATTTTATACACTTTATTAAGGAAGACTTCAACTTTATCTTCAGTCAAAGAACAGATATCCAGGATACAGATGACATGTTGTTTTTCCAGGTCGGCAGCTGCTTTTACAACTTCATCTAGTGAGCAAACATAGAGAATGTTCCTGTGTATTAGTATTTAAAGATTTAAATAGTGCTTTGTTGCTTATTCAAGAAAAACACTGTAGTGTTGATCAGTCACCTTTTCCTATGGGCCATGTCCCAGAACAGGTAAACTAGAGTGAGAGAATCTGCTCATGCTACCATAGCAACCAAAACCCTTTCTCAGAAGACTCAGCCCCCAGGCTTGGGCTAGGAAACAAAGATGGCTGCAGATTTCCCCTCACTCAGATTATGCAAGGACAGGAACTTAAAACTCTTCCTGTATTTGGCAAAACAACCAAAACCAAAAAGGTGTTCTCTTATTAGGATGTTTTAATTGTAGAAAATATTCAAGAAGCTTGGTGTGAAACTTAAAAAAGAACTGTGAAATCAGTCATTCCTGTTTAAGAAGAGTACTTCTCAACACATCCAACAACACTTTCGGCCCCTATGGAATCCAGCATGTTACTGCATGGCCCCAAACAGGTTTGCATGCTTCCATTTCCTGAACATAAAATTTAAGACAGCAAAACAATTGGTGCAATAGGCAAGGCTTCCAACTTTTCCTTAGTGTCATGTATTTAGAGAGCTTGACAGTTCCTTTATTGGCCCATAAGGGAAGTTGGCATAACAGGCAGAAAGGCATCATTTTCAATCTATCCATCAAGATTGCTCTGTGTACATGTTTACACAACTACTGAGAGCCAGCCAGTCTGACACAGTGATCAGAGCATCAGACTAGTATCTGGGACACCTGTATTCAAATCCCCACTCAGCCCTCAAGTAGGGTGGCCTTAAGCCAATCACTCCCTCACAGCCTAAACTACTACACAGGAATGAGGGAGATATAAATAAAATATATTCCCAGGCAAACAGCTGCACAGAAGGAATATGTATATTTAAGGACCTGATTTTCCATTTACTTTAATGGCAAGTGTTAAAGAACGTCACTCTTTAAAATGCTGACCCCTCTAAAAGTATTGCTTTAAGGAGGGTTACTCACCAACATGGCAGAACTTTAGCATGCCTTATCAATCTGATTAAAAATATTTTAAGGATTAATTTTAAAAAGGATCCTAGGTAAAGGGCTGCTGTGTATGGGAAATAGTTATTTAAATTTGTACATCTATTTGGGACTCATGATGTAATTCACAAGCAATACTACAACAATCATCATCTAGAAGTTCTTACCTGAAAATGAAATTATCTCAGAAAGCCCTTCTTTGTTAATAGTCTTCTGTTGACATGAAGTACCGCTCATGCTGGTCAACACTGCATCATTTAATACATCCTCTGCTTGAAATAAATGGGAATCTTCAGGGCAGCATACAGGCAGGAAGGCAACATCTACAGCTATGTCATGATTTATGCCTGTACAACAGAGTGTTTAATTACCACCAGCTTAATCAAGTCTTTTACCAGAGACCACTTCTGAATCAAGAATGAAAAATGTATGATGTGGGCACAGGAAAGCTGCTGATCCATCTCTGATAGCCACTGCTTCATGGAAATCTTTGGTAGCTGGTCTTTAAGAGATTTCAGGATGTCCAAACATCAAAATCCCATTTTTCATGTTCTTGATGATCCATATGGCTCAACACCCAGCCTTAAGATGGGATATCTCATATAACTCTTCCCTAAAGTTACCTGTCCAATCTTTCATTGAGAAACCTCCTCATCCCTAAATTTTACATCTGTTTGAACAGCTAATGTATAGTATAGAATTTCACCATATTCTCACTGCAGCTCCCAAACCCATATGGCTATTCTTCCAAAGGAATAACTCAACCCCAGTATTCTACTTTCCTTAGTCTGGAAGAAACTGAAGGAGTGAAGCAGAATACCACAAAGATCTGCACTTTAGCTGGTGTGATGGGGAGGTGATCAATTGTTTTTCTGTTTTCTCCTACAGCATCCTACCTTTTCTCATGGTTACTTTTTTAAAACAATCAAAAAGAGTAACTGAACAAACCATTTTAGATTTGGATGTGACCCAGTTGTGAGTCATGGCCCATCAGTGGAATGGCACACTGGTATTCTTACGTCATTACTCAAACACAGCCAACTACCATTCCTTATACAATCTACCCACTAGACCCTTTTTGGGGTTTTTTTGGTATTTTTAATACATTCATGTGTGTGTGTGTGCGCACACCTGAAAGTCATGGCGACCTCTGGTGAATGACTGTGTGCACACCTGGAAGTCATGACAACCTTTGGTGACTGACTCCCTACTGACGAGCTGGAGGATATTCAGAGAGGTGGCTGAATGAGGCCTGCCCCTGCCTCTGGTATTTCAAGGAGGTCTTCCATCCAAGTACTTGCTAGAGTCGACCCTGCTTAGCTTCCAAGATCTGATGAGAGCAGGCTTGCCTGGGCTATTCAGGTCAGGGCCCCACCAGACCTTTTTTTATTCTTACCACTTTCCTTTCAATCCATTCCAGCGCCATCGTTCTAGAAAAGTGCTGCTCAGAACAAACACCTCCAGCTAACTTATGGCAACCCCGTGGGGTTTTCAAGGCAAGATATGTTCAGAAGTGGTTTACCATTGCCTGTCTCCACTTCACAACCCCAATATTCCTTAGAGATCTCCTATCCAAATACTTGCCAGGGCCAACCTTGCTTAGCTTCCGAGATCTGTGGAGCTGGAATGCTTAGTGTCAGAGGAGAATATCTACATTGTGGGCATTTCAGAAACTTGGTAGAATGAGGATGAGCAGTGGGATATAGTGATTCCCGGATATAAATTATACTGGAAGGATAGGGAGGAAAGGGTTGGAGGTGAGGTGGCTCTGTATGACAGAGAGGGTCTACAGTCCAGTAAAATTGAGAATCTAAGAGAAATGCTATGGTGAAAATAGTGTGCCCAAAAGGAAGCTTAACTCTAGGAATTTGTGATCGTCCACCAGATTAAAGGTTAAAGGATGATTTAAAAACAGCAAAAGAATTAAGGAAAGCAGCTAAATGAAATAACTGTGTCATAGTAGGTGATTTTAACTATCCACACATTGATTGGGTCAATATGTGTTCAAATCAGGAGAAAGAGACTGAGTTTCTAGATACTCTCAATGACTGCCATGGAGCAGATGGTCACAGAACCTACCAGGGGGGAGGCAATCCTGGACTAATGTAGCTAATGTAACACCCATCTTTAAAAAAGGCTCCAGAGAAGATCTGGGAAATTACAGGCCAGTCAGTCTAACCTCGATACCAGGTAAGTTGGTGGAATCCATTATTAAAGATAGAATTAGTAGGCTAGGCACATTGATGAACAAAAGCTACTGAGGAAGAATTAGCATGGATTCTGTAAGGGGAGATCTTGTCTCACTAACCATTTAGAGTTCTTTGAGGGGGTTAGCAAACATGTGGACAAGGGTGGTCCAGTAGATGTTCTTTACATAGACTTCCAGAAAGCTTTTGATAAAGTTCCTCATCAAAGGTTCCTAAGTAAACTCAGCAATCATGGGATAAGAGGACAAGTTAAATAATTGGTTAAATAACAGGAAACAGAGAGTGGACACAAATGGGCAGTTTTCACAGTGGAAGATGGTAAGCAGTGGGGTACTGCACGGTTTGGTACTAGGTCCAGTACTTTTTAATTTGTTCATTAACAATTTGGACTTGGGAGTAATCAGTGAAGTGGCTAAGTCTGCAGATGACACTAAGTTGTTCAGGGCGGTGAGAACCAGGGAAGACTCTGAAGTGCTCCAGAGGGACCTGTCAAGTGGGCATCAAGGTGACAAACGAGGTTCAACATGGGCAAGTGCAAAATAATGCACACTGGAGCCAAAAATCCTAACTCAATGAAATTAATGAGCAGTAGGCTTATAACAGATAAAAGAAAGTACTTCTTCACCCAAAGAATAATTACCATGTGGAATTCACTGCTGCAGGAAGTGGTAGTGGCTACATGCACAGACAGCTTCAAGAAGGGATTGGATAAACATATGGAACAGAGGTCCATCAGTGGCTATTAGACACAACATATAGAAGGAACACTCTGTATGGGGCAGCGATACTCTGTATTCTTGGTGCTTGGGGGGCAACAGTAGGAGGGCTTCTAGAATTCTGGTCCCACTGGTGGACCTCCTGATGGCCCTTGGGTTTTGGCTGTTGTGTGAAACAGACTGTTGGACTGGATGGGAGTGGATCTCATGAAATCAGGCTAGCCTGGGCTATCCAGGTCGGACAGAAGATATATTACCAGTACCAATTAGAATGGTAATATTTCCTTGAGTCTTGGAAAGTATTAATACAAAGTAATAGGATTTTTGATTGACCTGTCTGATACCCCCTATATGCTCTATGCTGCTGCCTAGCCAAACATTCACCCTCCACATTTTGGATCATCCTTCCTACATATAGCACATAGAATTTGTCTTTGTTCAATTTGTTTTTGTTCTCTGTCCAGCTCTGGAGTTTATTAGGATTTTGAATTTGTAATCTATCTAAAATTATCTCAGTAATTTGGAGAGCTAGGCAGATTAATAGCTGATTTCCTTGTAAAAGCTGGGGATGTTAATTATGTAGTCAAGTAGTATAACAGAGACACTGTGGCTGGGATCCAAAAAGCTACCATAGGTATGCTCAAGGTTTGTGTGCTCCAGCAGAACTATTTTTCTCCCTTTCAACATCAGACTGCTACGCCGCATCACAAACTGCTTTCTGAACTCTTCTCAGCTTCAAAAAATAACATGTCATACTATATAGCACGGGTGACAGCTGTTCAAGAAACAAAAGCCTTTCAGCTTATGGTACTAGTTGCGGGTTCTTTCGATCCTAGCCTATATTCTTCACACTTGCTCTAAAACACCCTACTATGGAGTAGCAAACCTAAATATTGTATTCACTACCTCTTCTCATCATGTAGCAGTCATTCTTCTGTTAACATTCAGATCTTAAAACACTTCCCAACAAAGCACTGAACTGTGCACTAGGGAGCAATGTTCCCTCTAAGCTATGGAGCCTTTTGAGCAAAAATTCTACTTTGTGAGCTACTGGCATTAAAGTTGTGAGCAAGTGATTTGGCTACTGCATAAATTAGTTTGCTCTGGAGCCATCCTTCCTGAGCTAAGACAAAGATCTGTGAGCTGGAGGCTAAAAAACAGTGAGCTAGCTCACACTAACTCAGCTTAGAGGGAACATTGCTAGGGAGGAGATGAGGGAGGTACATACCAAGAATAGCCACTTCATAGTATTCGAGGGGACAAGCATTTTCAAAGCAAATCATTCCTTCTTTTGTTTTCCATTCATTTGGCTTGTATTTGGCTGCCTGAAGATTATATTGTTGCATAAGGAATTCTTTGTGCATGTAATCAAATTTACAAGGAAAGCTTTCTGGGAAGACTCTGCCATAGTGCAAGTGTTGTCTTAAGTTGTCTTTTACTGCTGTCCAGAGAGCACTTTGCCAGGAATTATGACATATCCTTTCTGCTTGAACTATTTCAGGCACACTAGACTTTTCTTTGTTACCTGCTAATAAGAAGACATTAAATGGTTAGTTAACCTCTATTTACTGATATAAACATTATTCAGGTTTTATAATAAACCAAAAAAGGCCCGAGTTAAAGAAAACCACTAACGCTTCAGCAATCTTTGAAAAATTATTCATTCAGATTTTTTGTATCTAAATAGAATTTTTAAGCAAATTATCAGTTGACACAGAGAGTACTCCGTCTTTCTGTGTTATACCTCTGAAGATGCTAGTCACAGCTACTGCCAAAACATTACGTCCTACAATGCCAAGACCACAGCCAGACAACCCGGAAAATCTACAACAGCTAAATTATCAGTTTCTTTTAAAAATATTATGGTTAAAATTAAATATACACTTATGATCTCTTACAGCTAAATCAATGGCTCTCTCATTAAAAACATTAATGACCACTTTTTATGTATATAAAGAATCATGGGAAAATATCTTTTGAAACCAATCATTATAAACATGGCATGTTATATTGTTACTATGGGCTAAATCTTGGGGGCCTGGGACTAGCAAGGCATGACAGGCACGGGCATCCAGCCTCTCCCATCTTGTATATCAGCAGCAGTACAGTCCACTGTCTCCAACAGAACTTTTAGATTCCCAGTTTTTATGCTGTTTATAATTATCTGAGATTTGCAAATTTTCTCATTCTCAAATTATAAATATTTACTCTGTATAAATAACATTTTCTTTATATAAAAACAAACTGTTCTGCCCTATTAGCCCTTACCTCTGAAATGTCTGAGACTCTTACTCTAAACAGACCAAGATGCTTATAATCCAATGAACAAAGACTCTGGATTGTTATGTACTTGTGTTTTTGGAATAGAGCTCTAAGAATCATCACTGCACCCTAACCAGCTGTCTAGTACACTGGGATTACAGTACAATACTTTGCATATAAATAGTATTTCCAGTGTTCAAAGCACTTCACATACATTATCTTCTCAATAATCCTTACAACAGCTCTGTAAGATAGAACAGTATTATTCTCTCCATATTGCAGAGAGGCAAAAAAGAAGTGGGTCCTTCAGCAAGGTCAGGATAGGTGCAAGAGGAACCTCCCAGATCTCAGTCCATTCTCTTAGCTACAGTACCATGTCAGCACATGATTATGTTCTAAGATGCCACAAGAAAAATAAGATTTGCCAACAGAGTACCTGAAAGATGCATGTAAGATTACTTCCTATGTAAGTATGTGATTAGTTGACAAATTTCCAGGTTAGTCATAACTATGACCTACATGTGTGTACAGTGGAGAATGTGGGTACTACTGTGGGATGGAGAAATTACTGCAACTGAAAGAACATGAGGGCTAGTGGCACTTGGTAATACATTATGATGCATCAGGGATCTAAGCAACATAAAAACAGAAACTTCATCCAAATATCTTACAATTTAAACAACATATAATATTAACATGGAAGTTTCAGAGGGAATCTCAGCTGAGCTTTTCTTTCTACTCTGGCTCGAAGGTAATCTGATAGTTCTTGTTTCAATTAAAAATGCGGACTTTCTCATAGCTTTGAAAAAAACAAGATACATACTTCCAGAATGCTGAGTTAATTCTTTTACTTCTTGACTCTCTTTTCTTGAAAGGCGATTTTCTTTCAAGTCTGTATTCAACCTACAATAAACCAAAAATATTGTCAAAATTAAAATCAAATGCTTTAGCCAGGTCATCAATAATCACAAATGTATAAAAACTTCATACTGTGTCATTTTTTTTCTTTTACTGACTAAGCGGCCACTGCTTTTTAGCATCAGTTAGGAACTGTAGGTGAACAGAACAGTTCCAGTTAACTTTCTCCACATTAACAAATTAAGAAGTATATCTGTCAAAATCAACGTGTGAATACAAAGAATTATTCCTTGAAATACTGTGTACAACACTTTGACAGCAGCAAAGTTCAATGTAAGAAACCATAAAAGCTTTCTATGCTAATTTATAAAAAAGCTCCAGGGTGTGCTGTTGTAAATGTGATACCAACACTGTCAAACCGATGAAGACAGGGAACAGAAATCCTCAAACATGCTCATCATTTCAGAGTCTAAAGTGACAAAACATGTTTCAAACTACAGAATTATGATACTACCCAGTGTAAGACAGCACCCAAAATCAAATAGATTTGTGTATCGATTTGTTAGCTGTAAAATTATGACCTAGACCTTTAACATTTACTCTGTGTGAGGCTCCCTCGGCCCCAAGACATTCTCCCTGCCATCCTGCCACCAAAAGAGGGCAACTGGGAAGGAGAAGTGTTCCAGCCCCTGGGTCCTCTTCCTCCCCCGGACAGGCTTCTCCACCTACACTCTCACTTATCTAAGCTCATTCTGTTGCTTGCCTTCCCTAATACAGGATTCTGTGGCCCCGCTCCCACCTGGCCTGTCTCCAAGCTCCTTCTAGCAACTCCCCTGGGAGACTATAAAAGGAAAGTGAAGCCTTTCCTGTCTCTTCCCTCGGCTGCTAGTCTCTCTGACTGGCTTCTTCTCCTTGCTGCTCAAGGCGGCCTCTTACCCTTTCCCATTCTAGCCTTCCCCAAGTGCAAGCTCAATCTTGCCTTCTGACCACGCCCCTCCCTGCTGCTGCCTGGCTCCCTGCCTTGTTCTCAGCTGTGTTGGAGTGATCTGCCTGGGTCCCAGCCCCCTCCTTCTCCTGGTTTTCCTCACATGGGTGAGTCTGGGCCTCAGCTGTCCTCAGCACCGGCGGCTGGGGTGGGGTTGGGACAGGACCAGGTGTTGGCTCCTGACACCCTTGCTGTCCTTACAGTTAGCCTAAGGAAATATCAGAGATTGCATTTGGAGGATTAGGTAGGCATTAGGGCTTTTAGTCCATAATGACCCTCTTCTGCAGCCACATAGTAGCAGTTGTCAGATTATGAGAGTTCATTACAAAGCAGTACAATATCCACTAGGTTTCTGCTGGCATCAGACAGAGAAGACTCCTTTTCATGACCAAAGAAGGATCATGGGACTCCTTTGAACAAAAGCCCCGTGGGACAGCAGCTGCTGTGAGGAATGGAATTGGATAAGATTGAGCAGAAAAGCTGACTGGATACAATCCATCATCTTGTTCAAGTTGTATCTCATGGGGGAGTACTGGTAGCATTTTAACATTTCTAAGATTAATACTAAGGCCCAATAGAATCATTAAGGAATGCAGAACATTTAAGTGTTAAGTAAATTTAGCTGATATATGTACATACTTTTATTTATTTAGATATATGAACCGTGTTTTTGTCCCCAGTGGGAACCCAAAGTCACTTAAAACATTCCTCCCTCCTCTTACTTTATCTACACAACAAGCAAAGCACCCTGTGAAGAAAGCTAAAATGAGAGTGACTGGTTCAAGGTCACCTAGTGAGTTTCTAGGACAGAGTGAGGATTTTAACCAAGATCTCCTAGATACTAACCTGTTACTTTAACTGCTACAACACACTGGCTTTCTAAACTATAGTTAAAGATTGACTGCAAAACAGGATGCAAACCCATAGTTTAGATTTGCAAGTGGAGCCTTACCGTGCATTAACAAAATAAATCTAGGCCCCGTCCACACTGAGCATTTGCCCCGCTGAAGGCACGGGAGCCCTGCGGACTTTCCGTGCGCGATCATACAAGCACATCTGGGAGGCGTAGTGCTCCTGTGGCCAACCTGCAGCTTCCGGTGGAAAACGTGGAGTAAAAAACTAATAGGTCCGAAGTACTAGTTTCTGGAAACCCCGGGCAAAGGCTGGCGTCTGATCGCAGGAGCGCCAGTATCCCGCGGCTTCCGACGCCCGCCCATGTCCCCGGGGTTTCCAGATGTTGTAAGTGTCCATAGGATGCACACCAACGCTGAACAGCGCATGCGCACACACAAGACACCAACAGCGGCCCGCCCCCCAATGGCGCATGTGCACTTCGCTGCTTCTTTGCCGTGCTGCAGCAGCGCAGTGTGATCGAGGCGCAGAGCTTGAGTGTGGCAACCTGGTGGCCCATGTGATCGGGCTACCGCGCCTTATTTAGCTCCGGGGTGAACTGCCACGCCTCTCCCCCGCGTTTTCTGGCCCATATGACCGGGGCCCTAATTAAGTATTTCCAAAGTTAATTCCTACCAATTAAGACTCAGCCCTCTTATTTATAAAGTAAGCTTAAGCTTTGTCATGATCATTTGTTTGTTTGTTATATCCCACTCTTCCCAAAATGGGCTCAGGACGGGTAACAACAAAGTGCCTGAACAATTAAAGCCAGGTAGTATAATTAATTCTTAAAACAGCTTAAACCATTAAACTATTAAAAGATGGCCTGGAGGAACAGCTCCGTTTTACAGGCCCTACAGAACTGTAATAGGTCCCACAATTGCCTGACCTGCCAAAGGTGATAAAAAGCAGACCAGGCAATGGTGGTTACACCTGGGCCTCCACAGAAAGTGAGGCATCCAGGATCACGCCCAGACTCCTAACCCTCAGCACAGGCACCAAGGGCACCCCATCAAGGGTTGGGAGCCTAATTCCCGAACCTACACCACCCTGGCTCAGGCACAGGACTTCTGTCTTTGATGGATTCAATTTCAACAAACTCTGTTGTAACCACGCAACCATGTTGGTTTGACTAAATAAAAAGGACAGCTCCAGGCTGGAATGCTGTAACTTATCTATTTCTTAAATCCATGCCAACTCATACAGTGATGATCAATAAAAAGGACACTTGTATAAAAGCCTGGTTAACAGTATTGATGACTTTTTTTCCTGCTCATGGAGACAGTAAACGGGTATTATATGTAAATGAATGCTTTAAAAAAGGGAAAACCCAAATTATCCTAGGTTTTGTAATAGAGGCAAATCGAACCTCTGACAGTTGCTTCTAGCTTGGAGCTTTTCAACAGGAAAAGAATGACAGAAACCTGAACTGCTTAGGTCAAAACCTGCCATCTGGCAAGCCTGTTGTATTCATGCTTCTGGCTTTACAATATGAATTGTAGTCTAACATGTCTATGGTTTGCTCCTTCGATATTTGAAGTTGCATATGTTAAAATAGCACTAAAATTCAGTAATAAAACCAATTATTTTGGCTCAACATTTTCTGTCTCCATGGAACACCTGAGTAAATGCTACATTAAGACAGAACATATTAACATGAATTATTTTTCCCATCACCTAATCCATTAAAAATATTGTGGTATTCAAAGCAGAAGTTTCTGGATATCCTCCTACATATTCAGGGCACAGTCAAGACTGCTTAGTTTGTTTGAACAGAAGTCTGACTGTTTAAATTGCCCGTTTTCTCATCCCATGACACAACTTGTTAAAAATGTGTAATTAGTTTGAACCTCTGTATCCAAACAGACACATACCCTTATATACACATCTGGAAGCTGGATTGGTCCACACCTTCCAGGAATATAGGTGGTCTTGGCTGCTCCAATTGACAGCCACCCCTGCCGTCTCTGCCAGTGCCACCATAATGACTACAGAGGTGACAACAGTAAGGGATGTCATTCAGGCAGCAGCCAATCAATCAGCTGTAGGGTGAGGAAGGCCCCCATGATTGCCCTATGGCTGAACTGCATGAGTCTCAGGCAGAAGCTGGGGCAATCAGTGGTAAGGCAGTGTGTTGGGGCCCCTCTGACTGCCATACAGCTGATTACTGGCTTGTGCCCTGAAGCTGCTCTTACTGTGACACCAGGGGTGATGATGCCAAGGGATGGACACTGACTCTCTTGCTGCCATTGCCTCTGGCTTTATTCAGGCAAGAGGCCACCCTACAGCTGACTGCCAGCCTTTGCTCCAAAGCCCCTCTTATCTGCCACACCCTGTGATTCTGGAGCCGCATCCCTGACTTATATTTGAGCTCCAGAATCATTAAGACCACCCCTGCACAGGAACGTAACAGCGCTTCTGACATGCTTAAGGGTGCACTCTGCATTTCCTATGGGAAACAAAGGGTTAAAATAAGACACACCAGTAAGGGTTTACGTTTGGGTGCTCAGATATGAAACTGAAATGCCAAAAGAAGCTGCAGGGACCCAACCTGCATTGGGGCCACAGCACCGAGAAAGGAGAAATTAACTGTACTCCCTCCCTGTGGCATTTCCATCACTGAAACAGCCCTCCCATTCCAATACTGCTTTCAGCCACACTAAGGGAAAAGTTAGGTATTCAAACAATGCCTGTCTTTTTTCCCTCCTGTGGCATAGATCAGACTGAAGGGAGGTATTTCCAATCATATCAGCCTTCCAGAAAGTTGCTTTTGGCAGGTTAATTTCACATCCACGGAGCCAGTTTGGTGTAGTGGTTAAGTGCATGGACTCTAATCTGGGAGACCCGGTTTGATTCCCCACTCCTCCACTTGCAGTTGCTGAATGACCTTGGGCAAACCATAGTTCTGTCAGAGCTGTCCGTGAAAGAGCAGTTCTCTCAAAGCTCTCTCAGCCTCACCTACCTCACAGGGCAACTATTGTGGGGAGGAGAAGGGAAAGGAATTTGTAAGCAGCTCTGAGACTCCAAGTGAAGGGTGGGGTATAAATCCAATCTCCTTCTTCTTCTTGAACAAGGATCCCAGCAACACACTGTTTTTGGCCCAAAACTGTAACACCAGTGTTCATGTAGCAAACACAACTGCTACTAAGTGTAGCCTTTGTTTTCAAGTGAGCAAGTTTAGGACTGAATGGTGGTGAAAGCAACTTTCTTTTATTAAGAATCAGAACTGAACAAACAAAAGCTATTTGACAGCAGAAAGAAAAGCATTACAACTCCTCCCTGTACTTTCTTTATATTACATGGGTGGGGGGCAGAATTCCACAACTCTAACAGTTCCCACTTAAAACACCTGCTTGTAAAACAGCTACAATAAGAAGAGGGAATTTGCCACTTACATGATTTTCTTGCCTGATGATCTTGTGAAATATGGCCTTGTAGACATAGGAGGGTCCCTTGTCCTTAAATGCAATAAACCTGTATTACTTTATTTAGCAGGCAGCACTAATTTTCTAATTTAAACATCAATTTCTTCATTTTGCTCAGAAAAAACATTGGCTAATTAATTCCTATAGGAAACTGAGATACTAATGTGCTTTTTATAAGTGATTTTTAGTTTTTATGAATAATGCATACGTTACCTTCTCAAGCTCTGGTACAGTATAGTACTACCAGAAACCAAGCATTGGGTCAAGAGCAGAGTTCCCACTACTTACAGACTTTGGCTGCTTCCACACAGAGATTTTTCTGTTTTGGTGTCCAAACAGGAGTGATTTTTTTTTAAGCATATACATGTCATTGTGTTCTAACCATGGTCCTTCCTCAGTTCTCAGAACACTCTTTTTGAAACCTGCTTTGCCACTATCTTTTTGGAAAGAGTACAGTGCAAGCATGTTATCAGGCTGCCAGACAGAAAGGTGTACAGTTCAAACTGTTTTCCTGCTCTAAACCCCTTGCAGCTGCCATCTCCCCAACACACTACTGGAGGGCTTTTTGAGGAGAAATGGTAATTGCTATTGTGCCCTATAATGTGGCACAATGTTTAGAGCAGGGGTGTCGAACTCATTTGTTATGAGGGCCGGATCTGACATAAATGAGACCTTTTTGGGCCAGGCCATGTGTTTCATGAAATGTAATGCCAGGTAGTGAAAATATAAATTTTATAAAGGACACAAACACAAAGGAGTTTTTTTAACTTAAAATAAAATCATGCTTAAAACATTAGCACTCTTGCAATATTTTGTTTATTTAACAGTGTCTAACAACTGACACCTCTTGCTCTGAATTATTGCATCAAAATGTCTGTGCTGTTGCAATCTTGAGTATGCTGTTCAGGTGTGTATCTGAAAGCTGCAAACCTACGATGACACAGCAGCAGCAGAACTGGAAGAAGATGCAGAAGACAGTCAGTTCCACTGTGGCCCTGATAGAAGCCCTCCAGGAGCCTCATTTGGCCCCCGGCCACGTTTGACATCCCTGGTTTAGAGTATCAGATTAGGACCTTTGGACAAATGGGTTCAATTCTCAGTGCACCCATGGAAGTTCACCGAATGACTCTGGGCTAGTCACAATCTCTCAGCCTAATCTATCTCACAAGGTTGTTGTTATGAGAATACTGTATGGATGGGGAATACAATGTGATAGGCCACTTTGGGTCCTCGAATTTGATAAGATGTGGGATAGGAAGGTGGAGTAGTAAAAGGGCAGTGAGGTTCAGTTTGGGGATATCTGGAAGGAGAACAAAACCACTGTTCTGGAAGAGTGTTCTCTGTAGCATGGAAGATGTAGGAAACTCCCCTTGGCTAGATGCAGGTGGAACAGAAACCACATTTGGCATGGCTAAAACAGTGCAATGAGTATGCAGTTGGTGCAATCTCAAGAGATCTTGACAATCACCATGGTGAGGAGAGATGGGGACAGTATATGTACCTTTGTTACATGGCACCATGAACACATCCCCCCAGAGGTTGTGCACCTCTACCCCCTCTGCTGCAATAAGCTGCACACTTGTGATTGGCCTCCAAAGCAAACATGGAGTTTGGGGTGACCACAATGACTGAAGAAGTCATGAAGAGCTGCAGCATACAGCAACCACGCATGGGGCTGAGAAGACCACACTGCTTAGAATGTCAGCCTCTGAAATGTGAATGCCCAGGACCTGTATGGCAATGTTGAGTACATTATGACAGCAACAGCAATCCCAAAGGCTGCATGTGAAATGACATAATGCTACAGATCCCATTCTCTCCCCCCCCCCCCCAGGTTGATATAATGAGCAAACTCTGGAGGATGACGGAGGACAGAAGGGCCTGGTGTGATATGGTCCATGGGGTCGCAAAGAGTCGGATTCCATTGTGTGACTGAACAACAACAACGTTGAGTATGCAAAGTCTATCCCTTCCTACTTTGTAATTCTACATGCTTTTACAGTGACTTCATTTAGAAAAAGCACCGGACTGGATGATTTCTGCACATATTCAAATACACCCAGAGAATATTTGAAAGCTAAATCAGTATTATAGTTAGGGATTCTTGCATTTTGCAGCAGAGATCTCACTCTGTATGCACCTTTTGGAAGGAGAAATGTTTATATGAATTATGTACAACAATTATTATTTAATCACTAGTCATCTGAAAAGGCCTCCTCTGCACTGCAGCCTTGATGTGGGGAGTCTGTTCCTACACATTATGATAACAAAATGGGGGAGGAATTGCTACTTGAAGTGTGGAAGGGCCTTTGTTTTCAAGTGAGCAAGTTTAGGACTGAATGGTAGTGAAAGCAACTTTCTTTTATTAAGAATTGGAACTGAGCAAACATAAGCTATTTGTAGAGCATCTGCTTGGCATGCAAAAGGCCCTAGGTTCAATATCTGGCATCTCCAGTTTAAAGGAGCAGGTAGGAGATTTGAAAGACCTCTGCCTGAGACCCTGGAGAGCTTCTGCCAGTCTGAGTCGGCAATTATGACCTTGATGAACCAATGGTTGGATTCAGTATAAGGCATCTGTTTAACATTCCTAAGCAGCTATTCATATCTAATTGATAATGGCAATACAAGTATTCCATTGCTAATGTACAAAAGGAAGGCTAAAGCTTCTTATGTCAATTTAATTCAGAACAATGACACAACTCAATTGAAAACTGAATACTTCTCATGTTTTCTGTGCTTAATTGGGCTCTGAAAGGAGCAAACAGAAGCAGCAGTGTGACCTAAAAGGTGATAACAGAAACACAGAGGGAACAATTAAAACCTATCCCAGCTTACCCCTCAGTCTCACTCTTTCTTTTTGCCAGAGCTTTTCTGGTTACTATGTATTGCTGCTCCTGCACAGATGGTGGTGACCTTTGCACAGAACTTGTTTCTCTGGATTGTTGATATGTTTTCCTTCCTTCCTTAACATGGTTATTTTTTGACACAGAACTTTGAAACAATGGCTCCTTGTTGATCTGCAGAAATTGAAAATACTTTCTTTTAGTTTAGAACAAATTCATACAATAACCTGTAGTAGCTGTTCTCTTAAGGTTTCCTATTTTAAAAACATATACCCTCAACAAACATATATCCTCATTTGCCTCAACAAACTCCTGTAATAAGAAGTTTCTGAAAGCCTAATCTTAATTCAGATTCAGAAACATGACCAGAAGGAATGCTTTTACAGGAACTTTGCTGTCTCTCAATTATGGTCTAAAATTCCTTGCTCTGTTAAAAATTGGGTTGGTTTTTTTTTAAAAAATGGTGATATAATTCACCACATCTAGTTCCTCAACCCAACTTTATTTTCACTTTTGTACATTTAATACAGAACTATCTTGATACATGAAGCCAAAATTGCCTTAGAAGAGAGTACCAGGTCATCGAAACTTGAAAAGCCTAAACTATGACTTTCAGATACTACTTGCTCTCAAAATAAGAAAAAAATGTTAATCAAGAGACAATGTCTGTGGGTTCTCTGAACTCAAATGCAGATGATCTGAGTTGCAATTATGATCATAGCATTGTAAGTACTATACTATTAATTCTCAAGCACCATACCTGCATTGGTTCGACTCCTGAGGCATCTTGAGATGTACTGCCACAGCTGACATATCTTATAGCACTAATTATCCCCTGAATAGCAATGCGTTTGTGCTCCCTATAGTGCAGGCTTTCAATCTCCTTCTCCATTTCACCGATGGTTGTCAAAACTGATTCAACTGCAAAGAGCAATCCCCTAAAACTTAGTTTTAAAGGAACAATACCACCAAAAAGTATGAATTCGGGATTCATATGGCAAAGAACTGAATGCTAAGTTACTGCTTTTTGAAGTAATACAAAAACATCTGACAAACAGCCTTCTAGAGAGTTTCAAGTGAATGCTAGCAAAAGTAGTACATAGTTGTCTGTGTAACACATTATTACTGAAATTCTTTTACTGCAGTAAGATACTTTCAGGCTGTCAGACTGTTCTGTACTGCCATGAAAATGCCATTTTTTAACACTGTTAGGGTACAAATGCATAGTCTGTTGTTTTACCTGCACTGTGATTCTTACCTAAATGACATTGCCTCTTGCCATGCTAAACTGGATTCAAAATTAGGGGTAAAACCTGGAGCTTTTCTTCAGATGCATGCTTCTGACAACCCTTCTGTTCCCTGAAAACTTGAAATTACTTTAAGTGTTCAAGTAATTACTTCTAAGTGTTCAAGCTGGGAGAGCAGTGGCTCAAGTTGGGAGAGCAGTGGCCATTTAGAGACTGAAACTTTCACACAGAAGGTTCAAATCCTTGGCATTTCTAGTTGAAGAATCTCAGCAGATGTTAAGAAAGGCCCTTTTTCTGGCGAACTGTTTCTAGTCAAAGTAGACAACAACGTCAATGAATCAATGGTCTGATTCAGCTTTATATGTTCATATTTAAATGAATCAATGGTCTGGGCCAGCTTCACATGTTCATATTTAAATGAACCACAGGGATGCTGAGGTGGGTGGAGGTCAGAAGCCCTAGTGCTCCTTTTGGATCATGGCCTAGGGTAGGTTATGGGCATCTTTAGATACATCTGCCTTGTACAAAGCTACACTGAAAGGCTTATATCACTAATAGGATATCAGAAAAAGTGATATGCATGACTGAAAGCATACAATGAAATGCTGTACCTTTACTATTTTTGCAATACTTTGAAAAAGTATTTGGAACGGGTGGAAATGGATAATATCCACCAATTGCTGTTTTCTCCATATGATAAGCTTCCTTCTGAGTTTTAATCCACTGTATAAAGCTTTTCACTTTGGTTTCTTTTGTATATGGCTGGCCTTTGTGCCACCCTATTAAGAAAAACAAAAAGGCTGGTGGAAGTATAACAAAAGAATCAAAAGATTAAAACAATAACTTTCATAAATGCCCGTGCCCCACTGCCCTGCAGCACAATGCTGAAAACCACTAAAAATGTTAAGGTATATTTTCATTATCAGGTGCTTCCATGTGGAATGTCACAGATTTATTTACGATACTGGGAATGCTAGTGCTTTAACTTCACAAGACAGCAGAGAGAGGGAGAACTGCAACCATTTCTAAGCCTCCTGGGAAGATCAATGAATTGTAGTAATATATCCTGCCATGCCTCTATGATCCTGGCCGATCCCCTAAGACTACGGATTAAGTGCCCCTGGCTAAGCTAACACAGGTATACCACTGTCCAATCTATTCAGGTACACTTAATGCCAATATCCATGCAGATCAGAGAATCTCATGGGTGTAAGGGAACATCAAGAGACCATCACACAATGTTAAACTTATTGGCCTAATGTAAACCAATCCAGATAGTCATATTAGAAATATACATTAGGTTGTAAACAGCTGATAACACTGCAACAATATCAGTGCAGTGCCTAAGCAGTAAATTGTTGACCATAAATAGGCGCTTAGAAGGCTGCCAACATTTAGAGCAATTATAGTCTTGAGAAATCAACAGGGCAGTAGCTTAGGCACTGGAAGGAACAGAGCCCCCTTATCCACTAAAGCCAAGAAGAAAATAATTTTTACAAGAAGACACAACCCTTTATTTCTGAGACAGTGGTCCTAAAATAGATTCAGGTTGGGTAACTGTGCTGGTCTGAAGCAGCAGAACAAAGTTTGATTCCAGAGGCACCTTTAAGACCAACAAAGTTTTATTCACGGTATAAGCTTTTGTGTGCAAGCACAGTTCCACTGTATCTGGAGGTGTGCTTACACACGAAAGCTTATACTGTGAATAAAACTTTGTTGATCTTAAAGGTGCCTCTGGACTCAAACTTCGTTCTGGTCCTAAAATGTTATTGTTAATGAAGTAAAAGTTGGATCCAGAGTAAATTTTCCATTGGCAGAATTTAACTTTCTTGTCTCCCCCTCCCACTGACGGGGGTCTGCAGTGTCAGTGGGGAACTGGTGGAAATTGGCAACTTAGTCCAGATCCAACCCACAGACTACATTTTACTGCTCTTTGGACTGTGATCACCAAAAGTTCAAATAACAGATTACCAGTCAGTAGATATTACAAAAGAAAAAACATACATCCAACGTAAGTAGGAGTTTTCATGTCAGAAGTGTGGCTATGATAGGAGAGAGCAAAGACTTAAGAAAATGAAAAGGGGAGTGACAAACTGGTTAAAAAGTTACTGGAGAGGAGGTGAGCTATTATTTACATAAATGAGATATAGAATTGTGTTTTGTCAGTTATTTACCTGTAATAAACATTTGACTTTCATTAGAAGTAGTCAGGTAAGTTGTGCAGGAGCCACTTTCAACACTCTCTCTTATCACCCTCATCTGTGTACATACCAAATATGTCACTGGAGACAGAGAATGTGGATTGCATCATTTGTTAGTTCCAATTTACTATCATAACTTGCAGCTTTCTAAACTCTTGCTTGAATTTTACTCAACAAAAATGTCCCTTCTTTCCATGATTTCTCCAGAGTATTCAAGCAACTTAGGACTAGTCCTTACAAACATCAGATGAAGTGTTAAAGAAAGCCAGTGTGGTCTAAGGGTCAGAGTCCTGGACTAGGAACTGGAGACCTCAGTTCAAATTCCTGCTGTACCACGAAGCTTGCTGGGTGACCTTGGACAAGTCAAGCTGTCAGCCTAAGTCACCTAACAAGGTTGTCATGTGGATAAAATGGAAGGTAGAGCAATGTACAGCAGCCTCAGCTCTGTGGATGAAAGGCACAAACTGTGTGTGTATGTGAACACCACCATATATAATAGGCCAAGATACAGAAAAATAGCTAGATGTCAGACAGAAGAGTTCTACCCTAACTTTGATAAGAGTTTTCTTTGTGAAAGAATATTTTGTAAGAGAGCATTGCATCACACCTACACCTGCAATAGTGTAACCCAGATACACATCTACTACTTTATCGTCTATTTCTGGGAACAAGGCCTAAGTCTAACTTCTTATTGAACCTGCTGAAGTTCTACTGAGCATTCCCAAACCTTAATGTGCACACAGATTGTGACTTAAGGCTCAAACCAGTGAACACACAGGGGCTGCTTCACTTCTGACAGTTCTTCCTAAGTGAAAGGAAACTATGTACCCTGGTACTGCTATAATGTAGGAAGATGGAAAAGTGTCTGTTTTGCAGCAATTATATATATTTGTAGGTGGTAACAGATTGATTCAGATGAACTCTAATTCACCATTTATATTATTTGGCAGGGAAATTAGAAAGTGCTGCAGTGATATTAACAATTATTGTAATAATTGCCATGGCATCTGTAATCTAGAACAAGCTTTTAAAAAGTTACTACAAAACAAAAAAAAAAATAAGAATGGCAGGTACATATTTAAAATAAATACTTGGGTGAATTTGTTCAAAAATATCTGGCTGAGAAGTAGCAAACAATTCCAGTATGAAAGGCTCTTCTGAGGTCCCATCAACAACATGTACCCAACGATGGATCCAGAAATCTTCCCCATGTTCTGCAAAAACAATATATTATTCAGATTTTTTTAACCTAGCACTTTTGAACAAATAAATATTTCAAATCTTTAAAATAACCTCTTTTTCTGGTACGTTCAGTCCTTCCAACATATTTTACAAGTCCAATTACATCATAGGAATGATCGTTTGGTAAGTTTGGTAGTTCTGACCTGGAACAGATTGAGAAATAAAGAGTGATATTTGGAATGCTATCTGTTTAATTGTTTTATATGGTTTTAAGTTGGTTTGTCTCTGGCACATGGTTGCCCCTATGTAAGCCGCCCTGAGCCCGTTTGCGGGGAGGGCGGGGTAAAAATGTAATAAATAAATAAATAAAAATAAATAAAGTGTAAAACATATATGTACGGTCATTTTTTAAAAAACAGAGAATAGAGAAAAGCTTAACCTTGTTATGAAACGGTATTTAATTTCAGGCAACTTCCACTGTTTTTTAACCTTAGTTTCTGGAATAATGTGAATTCTAGCTGGAGGATCTCGAACATTCAAGGAGATTTCTAGGAAAGAATATCATGAGAACGCATGGTTAATAATTACATTTTGTTTTGATTACTTGCTCTGTTAGCAAACTTCCGTTTTCCTATCTTTTAGGTAAATCAGTAATGTCTGTTATAGTCACCGTATCCCACTCTGAACTCTTTGAATAATCTTTCCTTATATATATTTGAGTTTTCGTCTGCCCTTATATGGCGAAAATGCGCGCCATAATCAGTTGGCCGAGGGACCTGCCGGTCAGAGAGGCGGTCCCTTGCCATTGGCTGCCTTGGATGCCTGCGTGGGCGAAGGCCCGCCCACGCAGGCAGCGTGCAGCCTGACGCCCCCAGTCTCACGGCAGACGCCAGGAGGGATGGCTGCTCTGGCGGAGCCCACCTCGGGACCTCGCCCTGACTCGTGCTTCAGGCCAGCGGGCCCGCACGGCTCCAGCCGGTCCAGAGGATCAGCGGCGGATGCTTCCTACGCCGCGCCCTGGGACTCGCCCGCAAGCCCAGTGGGCCTGCCCTCCTGCAGTCATGCCTGCAGAGGAGCAGCCCCCCGCTTCCTCCGGTGTCCGGCCCCAATCGCCCTCCAGGACAATGGGACAGCCCGCCTCCGGCCGCCCATGGAAAGAGGTGCCACCCGCTTCCTCCGCGGCCACACGCGCAGCGATCTCCCTCCAAAGCCGTGGCTCCCACACGCTGGTAGGCCTCCGGAAGCTTCAGGTCCATGCCAGCCGATGGCCGCTACTGCAGCCCACGACCCCCACAAGGCCTCCATCTAATGCCTCTCCAGCGCTGGAGAGGCGTGCCGTGGACGCTGCCTCCCCCCCCTGGCACGGGAGGATGGGGGGCCTCCCCCCACACACCAGCTAGGGCCCGTTGCATTGAGCCAGGCAACGGGCTTTGCGCCTAGTGAATATTAAAACAGTTTGTTTATATCATTCTTTTTCTCCTATCTGTTTTGATTACTTTTTCCCTCATTATTGCCTCCCAAGGCTACCCAAATTACCATTGGATTGCAAGAGATTACATTAAAGAATGTTCACAAATCATTGGCAGAAAGCGGTCTTCTGAAGACTGAACAGTTTTGTGTCACATAGACAAAAAAATGTTACAGAATTCTATGCAAAAGGGCCTCAACTGTGAAAATATTTTCTGTTCTCTCCACAGGAGTAATAAAGCACTTTTTAATGAAACTTATCATCATCCAGCAACATCCACTCTCTACCTTATATGGATACTGGTTGATCTGTATGGATAAAAGGCAAGGCTTGGGTACTTTGGTATGTCAAAATTGAAGGAAACCAGCTTCCAGTTTTGGTGTTCGCCATGGTGGTCACTTTCTCCCGAGGCTCAAGGAGAAGCGTGTCAGAGCCCGCAGTTGGGAGGGGGTGTGACTGTCCGTGCCACCCCCGGAGCCCTTGCATTGGGCTCCCTGCCATGGGGCACTAGAGAGCCCCACCCCCAGTGACCCTGCCAGTGAAGGGGGGCTACTCCAATTGCCCTGAAGGTCCCGCTGTGGCGCATCCCCAAATGGGAACGAGAATCGCACACCAGAGCAAGTGGTGGGTGGACAAGCGAATTGAAATGTGAAAGCAGCTATTTCACTGAAATGTGAATCAAAGTGAAAGTGAGACACACCAAAGACTGAGCTGAAAACCTCCCCTTAAAGAGCGAGGGGGGGAGGGGATTCTCCCCTGATAAGAAGAAAACAAATGCACTTTTAACTATGGATCTAAGGGGGGGTGATCTAAAGAATCACGATGGACTAAAATAAAGAACTTGTAAGAAGTTACCAGGCTGTTTTAAGCATTCTAGAGACTGTGACAACTTTTAGAAAAAGTAAACAATCTCTCAACATGGCGCCTCCACGGAGGGATGAGAAAGACAAACAAACGAAACCTAAACTCCCTTCCGGAAATGCTAGCCCAGCGAGTTCTGTCCCTAGACAGGACCCAACAACTGAGCTTCAAAGGATGCTGAATGAAGCACTGTGACCCCTGCTGGAACAAGTAATGGCACTACACCAAAAGCTCGATGCTCAGCAAACGCAATTAAATGAGGCTGTGAAAAAACAGGAACAACGGAACAAGAGCTTAAAGAGCTGAATGCCAACTCTAAGAAGCTTCAAAAACAACTACAGATGACGGAGAAAAAGAGGCAAACCAATGGATACCATTTGTTACAGCTGCAAATGGAAAGGGCAAGCTATGTTCTAAGATTTCAGGGTGTCCCGCAAGAGAAGGGAGAGAATCTGAAGCAGATTATGTGTGATGCTTTAGGCCCGAATGCAGATGTTAAAGCGGAAATACTACAAAGCGAAATTGATACAATCTTAAAGTCGTATTCAGAATTTACAAGAAAGAACAATCTGCCCGGGGAAGTGATGGTGAGATTCTCTAGAAGACAAGTGTGGGACCAAATACTTAAAGCTACAATTGGAGCTACCTTGAAAATCAAGGACAAAGAAATAAAAGTGTTGAAGGACATTCCATTTGAAATAAGAAGGAAGAGAAGGAAATATAGGGACTTGGCTTCATTTTTACAGAAAAACAACGTTGCTTACAGATGGCTGGCTCCTGAAGGCATAATTTTCAAATTTATGGACAAAAAAAGAAAAAACTGACTCTGTTGAAAAGGCGTATGAGTTTCGGCATCTCCATAATCATCCAGCAGAAGGAGAAGAAGAGAAGGAAGACAATAGCAATAAAGAAAGTGACGAGGAAGGAGCAATAGCATCTTCTGATGAGAACTCAGACTCAGCATTAGGGGCGGCAGCCCCAAAAACAAGTTACCGTTTAAGAAAGAAAAAACATAAAAAATGAGTAGTTGCTACACTCTGGAGCTTTTTTAAGTTTTTCTATTTCTTATCTTGCTCTTTATGAAGGCACACATGGGAGAGTTTCTAATTTTTGTACTTTCTAGTTTAAATAGACTTTTAGATGAACATATTCAATGAACTTTAACTGGAATTTTGAGCCAACAAGCTGATTTTATAAGCATTATGTATGACCACCATCTCTTGGGGTTTTAGTGGGTTTTCTTTACTTTCACCACTAGTTTGTAGTTCCCCTACCTTTTTTCGTTGTAGTTTATAGAAAAAGCAATAAAAAATCCCCTAAAGGGGGCAAAAAAACCCACAAAAAACCTGAAGGAAACCATAGTGGGCATCTTGCAATGACATCATTGCTCTTGTTCAAATGTCACTTATTAAATGTGGCCTTCCTACCAAAAAGATTACAATCTGTATGTTCTAAAGGACCCCAGTCAGACATCCTAGGGAAAGAACTGAGAAAAGCAATGTTCATTCAGTTTACACAGATATGGCTATGTATTACTGTACACGGTATTTTGCTACCCTCTCCTTTCACTGGGGACTTATAAGAAAGTTTTAAATTTAATACTAAAACAAGAACTACCAGATAAATAAAGAAAAATGCTATCAGTGTATGAGATAATTAACAATTTTATACCCTAGATGAGCATTCTATTTATATCACAGGAGGCCTAACTCTTCACTCAGGAGTTCTCATTGTTTAATTTGCACCTATTATTGTTCATTTCATTTGGCCCTTTCCCTACCATACTATTTTTTATCTCTCTGTTAGTAAGTGAACTCTATTAGCACATTAGAAAACAGAAACTTGGTTTCCTCAGTGTTTTGACAATATGATGTTTGGTTGTAAGAACAGAACAGAATCTCAAACTGACAAATCTGAAGGTGCTACTTCACAGAGACAATTAGAATCACTGTCAAATTGGCTTACAATCATCAGCAGTTTTTAATTTATCTTTCGTCCTAGAACTCCTAGCCTGACAAAACATTTCACTTTCTTAATATGTTGTTCAAGGCTTTCATGGCTGGTGTTTATTAGTTGTTGTAGATTTTCCAGGCTGTATGGCCGTGGTCTTGGCATTGTAGGACCTGACGTTTCACCGGCAGCTGTGACTGGTATCCTTAGAAGTATAACACAGAAAGATGGAGTACTCTCTGTGTCAACTAATTTCACTTGTCTACACATTATGTATACATATTATGTGGAGAGTCTTAAAAATGTAATATATTGATTTAATTCTGGAATAATAGCAAAACCCTACCATCTATAAGAATACTCTCTGTACCACAGATATTTGCTAGTTTCAGGCAAATACTACTAGAAAAGTTACTATTATAGAAAACTTACTTCTTCCACAAATGAAAAGTAGGCTTGGTCAGCCAATAAGGAATAGCATTTTTTTTTTTTGCATTAGCTCTGTAGCACATAAGGCAACCATGTGAAAAAAATTCTTTCTTCTACTCTGGGGTGACTAGCATAGTAATTCCCATGGTTCTGCTTCTGCACTGCCAAAGCTGGTAAACAATTCTACACCCTTTGTACCTGAGATTTCAATGCGTCTTAGCATACCTTCACTATATGCATGAAGGAAGGAGGAAATAGGATCACTTATGATTTCCCCTAGAAAAACTTGGAAAATGAAGGTTTCAACTGCTACACATTGTCAGTTGTACATGGGTAGGCTCTCTACAAACTTTTAAAGAAAAACATGGATGTCCACAATGGGCAAACTACATGTGACCCCCCCCCCTCCAAATATGCAATGAAGGTTCGAATGATGCCAGGTTTTTTCTTCATTTGAAAGCAAATATATTTCCGAACTTTATTCAGTACAGTATTACTGAATCATAATTCATATCTGGAATACTCAACCTATTGAAGAGAATCTCTTCATATTCAAATCCCCAGGACTTGGCTGTGTTTTGAAAGGGTAACTTGGTTTGACAGCATATTGTTCAAGTAGCAGCACTGTGCCAGTCTTCAAACTGTTATACCATTCAAGGCATAAGGAGTTCCACAGGACCATTGACATCATACCAGAATGATCTGCCACTTCAAAGTAGGCCTGGAAAGAATTGGGAACATAGGCTTAACTTCTAGCAACATTGTGAGCAAAAGCATTTCTTTCCAATAGCTCTTTTAAATGTCCTAGGGCTGAGTTATGTTTCTCACTGTGCATAGTTCTCAGTCCTGTGTACAAGATACTATACAAGAACAGGTGTCACTTCCCTACCTAGAAATCCAAGGTTGCAACCTTAATTTCAGGAATTCTATTAAAATCAATGGAATTTACTATCAAGTCAATATGCTTATGACTGAGGTGCAACTTAAAAGTGACAGAAGGAAGACAGAGAAGTCAGGGCTTAATAAAGCAGTAGTGAGGACAGTGTAAGGGACAACTGGTCACAGAAAGTGCAACACTTCTATCTTGCCATTCAATTCAGTTCACAAGACAGCTAACAGCAATTAAATTAAAACATACCATAACAGATAAAATCCTCTAAAATACATTAAAAAAATTAAAATAAACTACAGAAAGATGAATCTGCAAAATGTTCAGCCTGAAAAGCCAAAGAACCAATCTAAATTAGTAACACGCACTCCTGGCCACCATTACCACCAGTGAGGTTGTTTTTGCACAAATGTTTTGGTCCACATATGGAGTAAGATACTTGGTCGGAAACTGCAGTGGACTTTTTTAGAAGTTCCACATGGCAGCGTAACACATTCATACATCTTGCAGCTTCTTTGCTACTTTACTGCAATCTTTCCTAATCATGCTTTGCTATGGCTTTTTTTGAAAGATCACAGCAAAGTGGAGTGGATGGAAAACAGAACTTTGGACTTATCCCAGGAAGGTTACTTCTGCTTTGAGAAAGGTGTGGGGCATTCTAGCATGGATGATTCTCACCAATTAGTCAAGTAATTTTTAAAGTTCCTGTCTCCAATGGGGCGTTGGGACATTACCCTACTTCTCAGTTAATCTAAAACTCAGAGAAAAAAAAACTAGTATGAGTTGGGTCCAGCCAGGGGGGCTCACTACAATAAGAAAAACTTCTACAGATATGTGAGAAGCAAATGCAAGATAAAAGAGGCAATTGGACCGTTTTGGGGAGTAGAAGGAGAAACTCTGGTGAAGGACAGAGAAAAAGCAGACAGGCTTAATGACTTTTTTGCCTCTTTTCTCTCTGAAGAACTTGAGCCCATCTAGAGATGGTAGAGGACATGACAGGACACCTGAGTGTCCAGTTGACATTGACAGGGAGGTTGTGGAGAGGCACCTGGCTGCACTGGGCCAGACGGTGTGCACCCAAGTGTGCTCAAAGAACTTTCTAAAATACCTGCAGAGCCTCTGTCCATCATCTTCAAGGCCTCCTGAGGACTGGCGATGTGTCACAAGATTGGAGAAGAGCGAATGTTATCCCAATCTTTAAAAAAGGGAAGAAGGATGACCTGGGAAACTACAGGCGGGTCAGTCTGACTTCTGTTGCTGGGAAGATATTAGAGCAGATTTTAAAGGGATCGATCTGTAAGCATCTGAAGGACCACTTTGTGATCTGGGGAAGTTAGCATGGTTTTGTCCCCAACAGATCTTGTCAGACCAACCTGATTTCCTTCTTTGATCATGTGACGAGCTTACTGGATCATGGGAACTCTGTTGATGTGATTTACCTGGATTTCAGTAAAGCTTTTGATAAGGATCCCCATGACATTCTGGAAGACTGTGGAATGGACTATAGGACAGTTTGGTGGATAGGGAACTGGTTAGAGGACTGCACCCAAAGAGTAGTGGTCAATGGTCTTTCATCAGATTGGAGGGAGATGTCCAGTGAGGTGCAGCAGGACTCGGTTTTGGGCGCAGTACTTTTCAATATTTTTATCAAGACTCTGGATGAAGGAGTAGACGGGCTACTCATTAAATTTGCTGATGATACCAAACAGGAAGGAGTACCAAACACCCAAGAAGATAGAGTTAAAATTCAACAAGACCTGAATACTCTGGAGAAGTGGGCAGTTGTGAGCAGGATGCAGTTCAACAAAAATAAATGCACAGTATTACATCTGGGCCACAAATATGTCAAGCACAAATTCTGGATGGGGGATGTTTCTGGGGAGTAGTGTAATGCAAAAGAGATCTTGGGGTAAGAGTGGACTGTAAACTAAATCTGAGCAGTCAGTGTGATGCGGTGGCAAAAAAGGCTAATTCAGCCTTGGGTTGTATTAAAAAGGCATAGCATTGAAATCGCAGGTCATAGCCCCTCTGTATCCCCTTGGTCAGACCGTACCTTGAGTACTGTGTGCAGTTCTGGAGCCCTCACTTCAAAAAGGATGTAGGCAGAATCGAGAGGGTGCAGAAGAGAGCAATGAGGATGATCAGGGGTCTGGAGACTGAGCCCTATGAGGAAAGGCTAAGGGCCTTGGGAATGTTTAGTTTGGAGAAGAGGAAATTGAGGGGGGACATGATCGCTCTCTTTAAATATTTGAAAGGATGTCATTTGGAGGAGGGCAAGGAGCTGTTCCAGTTGGCAGCAGAGGATAGGACCCAAAGCAACGGGTTTAAATTACATGAAGGAAGGTATCAGCTGGATATCAGGAAAAACTTTTTCATGGTCAGAGTGGTTCAAAGGTGAAATCAACTGCCTAGGGAGGTGGTAAGCTCCCTTTTACTGGCAGCTTTCACGAAGAGGCTGGATGAATATTTGTCAGAGATGCTTTAGGCTGGTCCTGCATTGGGCAGGGGGTTGGATTAGATGGTCTGTATGGCCACTTCAAACTCTATGATTCTATAAGAAGGACCTCAATGTCATTAGTTGTTGTAGCTTTTCCAGGCTGTATGGCCATGGTCTTGGCATTGTAGGACCTGACGTTTCTCCAGCAGCTGTGACTAGCATCCTCAGAGGTATAACACAGAAAGATGGTGTACTCTCTGTGTCAAGGTGAGAAAAAAAATGGTAGGCTGGTAATTTATCTACTCAGGAAGGTGGGGTAGGGCTGAGTCATTATCTTGTAGGAGTTCCCCAGGCTGTGATATGTTAATAGAGACGCTTTCCTGAGGAGATTCTTTTGCATATGGATTGGCTGTTGAAATACTAATCTTATCTGTAGTGCTATTGTAAGATGTAGAGCATTTTGTATTTTTCAGGACAGGAAACCATGCCTTATTTATTTTTAAATTATCTTCTCTCCTGTTGAAATTGTCTTTATGTTTATGAATTTCAGTGGCTTCCCTGTGTACTCTGACATGGTAATTGGATGTGTTGGCCAGCCTTTCAGTGTCTTGGAATAAGATACTGTGTCCTGTTTGAGTTGGGCTGCCTGCCATTTTTATTCTCACCTTGACACAGAGAGTACTCCATCTTTCTGTGTTATACCTCTGAGGATGCCAGTCACAGCTGCTGGCAAAACGTCAGGTCCTACAATGCCAAGACTATGGCCATACAGCCCGGAAAATCTACAACAACTAATGAACTCTGGAAGTGCAGACCTAAGTATCTAAAAATTTTAACTTGTTCAATTGGTTTGCCTCCAATTGTCCATTTGAATGGTTTCCAAGTTTTGGAAAAGACAAGTATTTTGGATTTTTCATGGTTTAAAAGTAATTTATTTGTTATAAAATATGGAAGACATCTATTTAGTGAATGCTTTAAGCCAACTTTCGAGCAGGACAATAGTACCATGTCATCTGCATATAACAGCAGAGGGACATGGACAGATCCCAGTTTAGGAGCATGGCAATCAACAGCTTTGAGGTAAGGGGAGAGATCATTAAGGAACAGGCTAAATAGAAAAGGTGCTAATATACAGCCTTGTTTGACTCCTTTATTTGATGGGATTTTTGAAGTTAACTTCCCTGTCAGTGAACATTTGATTTGGCATTTTGTTGATGTGTATAGCTTTTTTAAAGGTTAAGGAGTCTCTTATCTATGGTTGTGATCACACAGGCAATTTGGTCCAGCATAGCCACCCCCCCCCGGATCAAAGCGGCATGATCAGACATGCACATCTGGCACTCGGCAGCCATCCATCCCTACCACATTGCAGAACAACTCCCATATGCCTTAAACAACCACCGGGGAAATCTGGTGGTTTCCATGGCAGCTTTTCTGGAGCCATGGAAGTGCGGGAGCCGTGTGATCACCCCTCCTGTTCCTGGCACAGCAGTATGCCGTTTTCAGCAACCCAACCACCCAGAGGGGTGCATCGGCCATGGCTCCATGCTGGTGGCATTGTAGCCATGTGAACTGGCCCTCATGGGCCGGCTACCCAATGCAGTCGGCACTGCAAGACCAGGGTAAATGCTGTGAAGCGCACCTAACTCCAGTGGCTTTTTTCCCCGCGGGATACTGCTGCAGCAACCTGCCTGTCTGGACACAACCTATGTTTAGTTGTTGTAGTTTAGCCCAGAGGAGTTCCCTGTCCCCTTTAAGATCTATGAAGGCAGCGTATAATTTTACATTGCTTTTTTTAACATACTTATTAATCAGGTGCTCTAATACAATGCAATGGTCTAAAGTAGTTTTCCCTTTACAGAATCCCAGCTGTTCTGGGCCTAAGACTCTGTTCTGTTATCCATATGGTCAGCTTACAATAGTAGATGTTTGACAGTTTTTCCATAATGGAAAGCAGGCTGATTGGTCTATAGTTGGAAGGAATTGAGCAATCACCTTTTTTGTAAATTGGGGCTACGATTGCATTTAACCATGCATCAGGAATAAGGCCAGAGTTATCAATCATTGTGAAAAAGGATGCAAGACGGGCTGCCCACCAATCAGGGTCTAGTTTTAAAATTTCCGGGAGAATTATGTCAGGACCAGCTGCTTTTCCTGGTTTTAATTGGCCAATCAGTTCTTTTATTTCATCGGGTGTTACATGAGGCCAGTCAGGTAAGTCCTCAGACAGAGAATCTGAGGGTTCCATAGTGCAGACATCATCCTGATGGAATAAGGTTGAAAAATAAAAACATGGCTACCTTCACTGATATTTCAGTAGCAGAGTCATTCAGAAGACAGTGCACTTTTAAAGCATCAGGAAGGTCTGTCATGTTGGCTAAAATAGGGTTTAAATATCTAAAACTTATATCTACATAAAATTGGCAGTGCAAACAGATATGTGAAACTGTTTCAATGCACCCAGAGTTACAATGGCAAAGTCTAGACGTATATGCTATATTATTATATCTCCCATGCAAGATTGCATTGAATCTTGCTAGTGAAAAGGCTCTGCGCTGTTGTGGTGCTTGTATACCAGATACGTATGGGGCCATTCGGCCTACCATGAGGAGAATCTCAAAGTTCAGAGGGGAGCAAGATTTCTTGACTAAGCTGTATAGCTTTTGTGTTTCAATGTCAAGGACTCTGCGTTCAAAGGGAACATCATGTCAGTTATTTAGTCAGACACATGTTTGCATAGTACTTCTGTTCCTCAGCAAAGTTTCCCACCTCCGTTCTAATCATGATAAAGACATAATAAAGGCTTCTGCCTGCCAGTATCAATGGGTTTTCCTACTGACTTGAAATAGAACACACAGGATAACTTTGGCAGGGTTCAATTTTAATTTACAAGAATGTTTTGTTTAAAGAAACCTAAACCACATTTTATGCAAACATTTCTCTGCGTGTTACATACACACACAGAGAACACTTTGCACAAACAGCTGAACTTATTTAACTATTTTTGTTGTTGTTGTTCAGTCACACACTCAGTCCAATTCTTCGCAACCCCATGGACCACATGACGCCAACTGTACTATTTGGTTTTAGTTATTTATTAAACAAGCGTAGTATAATCCACACCATGTTGCACTAAACATTTATCAGAACACTTAGACCCTCTGATAACAGAACTCTGCATTAGTACTACAGCTTTCCTACCTGGTATGGCACATCTAGTTTTGTGTCTGGTTTCCCATAGTACCGTAACCTGCCTTTATGCAGGACTCTGACAAGCAAGGGGTGGAAACTCAGTTTGGTCTTCCAGCTCATCTCCAGATGGAAGAGAGAAGTTAGTTTGGATTCTAAGGAAAGAAGCAGAAAAAATAAGTTTATGACCACCTGAACTTTCCTGAAATTTGAGATCAGCTTGAGGCACAATTGACCTCTGAAAGGAGAAGGGGAGGTGCTCCAGAACTCTGGAATTCCCTCCCTCAGACAATTTGTTTGGTCCAGTCCCTACTGATGTTCCATAGTTTGGTAAAAATGCATCTCTTTCAAGTGGCCTTTAAAAGCATGATCAGCTGAATCTGTTGATTTCTGCCCTTGGTTATTTTTGCATCCCCGATCTTTTGCAATTTTGATATAACTTTGTATGTTTTTAAAATATTTTAAATGTTTTTTCATAATTTTGCTTTATATGCTGTTTGAAATTTAATGTTCTCAGGCAGCACACATTAGGTAAAACTTTTCTCTGATCTGACCTAAGAGAACCATGACTAGTCACAGGAAGCAGTACTGGACTAGGTGCAGCAGTGGCCTAACTCAGTATAACTATCATTTTCAGTTTTTTCTTGAAAAGCAAGATAGAATTGTTCAAATAAATAAATGCTTACCTTAACTAATACACCTTTAAAGCCTGTCATGACCTGGAGCCCATGTTGTCTCCTCCCTACTACCCACTGTCTCACTTAGGGGTTCCACCTGGCCCTGACCAGGGCCTGTGCCTTTTCTGCCATGGTCCCCACTCTGTGGAACAGACTTCCTGGAATGGAGAGGGGAGCCCCCTTGTTCGTGATGATCAGAAGACACTTTAAGGCTTACCTGTTTTCCAGGGCTTTTGAGAGTGTACTTGGGTTATTTATCTAGTTTTAATTTGTGATGTTTTAATTATTACCTGTAAGCTACCTGGAAACAAGAGGAATGCCAGAATATAGATATTTTCATTAAATATTTGTGGAATTCAGGGAAAGTAATTTGTTGTTATTGTTCAGTTGCACAGTCAAGTCCGACACTTCGCGACCCCATCACACCAGGCCCTCCTGTCTTCCATTGTGCTCTGGAGTTTGCTTAATTTCATGTCCGTTGCATTGATAACACTGTCTAACCCAGTGTTTTTCAACCTTTTTGTGCAAAGGCACACTTTTTTCATGAAAAAAATCACGAGGCACACCACCATTAGAAAATGTTAAAAAAAATTAACTCTGTGCCTATATTGACTATATATAAAGTAATTCTCTTGAATAGGAATCAAATAAACACAAATAAATTATTTTATAATTACTTTATTATGAAATAATAATACTTTATTTTATAATTGTTCATATGTTACGGATGAAATTGGAATTTTCCCACGGCACACCAGACAATATCTCACGGCACACTACTGTGCCACGGCACAGTGGTTGAAAAACACTGGTCTAACCATCTCATCCTTTGCTGTCCCCTTCTTTTACCTTCAGTCTTTCCCAGAATTAGGGTCTTCTCCAGTGAGTGCTCCCTTCTCATTTGGTGGCCAAAGTATTTGAGCTTCAGTATCTGGCCTTCCAGGGAACAGTTAGGGTTGATTTCTTTTAGGATTGACCAATTTGATCTCCTTGCAGTCCAAAGTAATAGTATATCCTAAAATACCTTACCCTCTACATCCACCCCCATCAACAATCTACCCTCACTATTCGGTTTCATGTTGCTGCCTTCTAGGTATACAACTTACCATCAACACAAACATCCGGTGAAAGCTTCTTTTCTACCCATATGTCCCCACATGGATCTTCATTATTCCACAAAGGAAGATAATGTTTCTTGCCACCCTTCAGTGGCACTCTGGGTTTTGCTTTGTATTCTTTTTGCCCTAGGGGAGTGCATACATCTGACACCCCCACGATTTTGAGCTGTTCGATGCACAGAAAACCATTACACAACTTCTTCTCGTTGTACATGTAGGAACACTGTGTGATTTCCACACACAAGCCACAGCACAGGGCATTTTTGTGTACTAGTCGGTTCAGCTCAGGGGCCAGGAAACATTTCTCTTGATACACACCATCTGCGATGGTCACATCGTAACAGTAGGCTGGCAAGGGAGCAAGATGTGCGTGACTGCTAGTACTAACAGTTGCTTTGGATGGTGTGCTAGGCGACGGGATTTCCGCCATGTATCTCTCCAGGGCCAACACAGTGACCGGCTGGCCAGTCTGGAGGGAAAGCCTCAAGCCAGAAGCGCTGAGCACGTGATCAAACGTCCGCTGGATCCAGGAGTCACAACTGGTGGCAGCCGCAGCCTCTTCCACCACCTCAGATTCCCCCGCACCCTCCGTCCCCTCCATGCCTCCTGTGGCCACGCCTCCCAGAGAGCAAACAGCCGAAGTCTCCTCAGTCCTGTCAGGGCCTTTGTCGTCCCACCTTCTTCCTCACTGCCTGGAGTGAGACTTCAAGAGTCGCTCCCTTCCCCACTTGCCTTGGGGAGCCACCCTCCCACACATCCCCTTCAGTTCCTCCCGCAGACTATCTATATCCCCCCCACACACAACTCCGCTCCCTAACAATGTCCCGTCCCCCCCCGCCCCTTCCTTTATCCCTTCGCAGGTTTCTAACGCGACCCTCCCCCACCCACAGAGGCTCCGCAGTCTCCTCAGTTGCCCTGTGCTTGCCTCCTCCCTCCCCTTCCCCTTCCCGCGCTCATCCGTAAAGCAAAAAACGTCGCCTCAGGACCAAATCTGGAACGAAACGGCGGAGGGTGGAAGGGAGGGGAACAAAAACAACACCCGGCCGCCGATCGGTTCTAAGGCCCGTCCGCCTCCATGGAGAGAAAGGTGGGGAAGCAACGGTCTCATTTTCGAGCCGCCCAATGAGCGCGCGGGAAGGAGAACGGAGGCCGCGGAAAGGCTCTAAAGGCCTTGATGACAGCCGCTTTCTGGGGCGGACCAATGAAAGGGTAAGAGGCGGGGCCAAGTGACGCTAGTGGGAAAGGCGGGGTTTGTGGCGAGGAGGGCCTTGTCAAAGGAGTCGGGGAGAAACCGATGCTTGCGGCGCTCTTTGAACGGGTGACTGGAATCTCGAGGCCGCGCTGCTTCAGGGAAGCGGAGGCTGGGAGTCATTAAGGGGCAGCTGGAAAACGGTTTCATTTTGCTGCTACAAACACGGCTGCCCCCTTCTGGTACTATGATCCTCTCGAGAGTCTGTGTGAAGATAAGACTGGCTTGAGAGCAGTGTTCCCTCAGCTTTTTAGCCGCCGGCTCACACATTTTTGTTTTAGCGCGGGAAGGATAGATCCAGTCCAGAGCAAACTAATTTATGCACTAGCCAAATCCGTCCCTCACAACTTTACTGCCAGTTAGTTGTAGATTTTCCAGGCTGTATGGCCGTGGTCTTAGCATTGTAGGACCTGATGTTTCGCCAGCGGCTGTGACTGACATCCTCAGAGGTATAGCATAGAAAGATGGGAGTACTCTCTGTCTCAAGGTGAGAGGTAAAATGGTAGGCAGGTAATTTATATCTACTCAGGAAGGTGGGGTAGGGCTGATTCATTATCTTGTAGGAGTTCTCTGGGCTGTGACATGCTGACAGAGGAGCTTTCCTGAGGAAGTTCTTTTGCATATGGATTGGGCTATTGAAATTCTAATCTTATCTGTAGTGCTATTGTAAGATGTAGAGTATTTTGTGTTTTTCAGGACAGGAAACCATGTCCTATTTATTTTTAAAATCTTTTCTTTCCTGTTGAAATTGTTTATGCTTATGAATTTCAAGCCTTCGACAACATATTTAATGCCAGCAGCTCACAAAGTACAATTTTTGCTCACAAGACTCCACATTTTAGAGGGAATATTGCTTGAGAGAGATCCAGGTGGGTGACCTTGTTGGTCTGAAGCAACAGAACAAAGTTTTGAGTCCAGTGGCACCTTTGAGACCAACAAACTAATTGAAGTTTAGTGAATTACTTTTAATGGAGGGATTGAGCTTTTATGATCATTTTATCAGACTGAAAACTGTTAAAAATAAAACAAACAAAAATGCCAAACAGAAACAATAAGAATGAAATTAACAGTGACCTCCTGTGCTGATAATTTACTAGAGATTAATCCCAGTCATGACAATGTAACAATAATGGAATAACAAAAGCAACAACAATAATAAAGAATAACAACCCCTTGACATCAGTCTTCTGCAGTATGAACAAGTTGTGATTATTTAGTTTTGAGGGGGGAAACCCTCTATGCATGCTTGCATACTTGAAAAGAAGAAGAATAGGTTTTTATACTCTGCTATTCTCTACCTGAAGGAGTCTCAAAGTGGCTTTCAACTGCATTCCCTTTGTCTTCCCGCAACAGGCACCTGAAGTAGGTAGGGCAGAGAGAGTTCTGAGAGAACTGTAACTGGCCCAAAGTCACCCAGAAGGCTTCATGTGGGGAATCCAACCCGGTTCTCCATTTTTATTTCACATGCGGAGGAGTCAGGCATGTGAAACAATGAGTTTCATGGGTGATTAGGGATTTGAATATAAGGCTTTCCAGTCCTAGTGTGATACTAACTACTATACCACATTGGCCTTCAGAGATCAGCTTAAAAGTCAGTAAAGAGCCAGTGGTTAAAGAGCTGGACTGCCATTGGGGAGTCTCATCATGTCCTTAGTGCTTTTGTTAACCCAGCCTCAAAAATAATGGCATCAAAAATAATACTTAAAGAACATTTTGAGGTGATAATGTGCTCTGTTGGTTTGATAAGTATGCAGTGGAAATAGCGATTTTAACAAGGTGGGAAGATATCTGTAGGATATCTATCACTTTTCTTATGAGGAAGTTTGATTTATGGCTTAGTTTTGAGAATCCATAGAGAACAGTCTTTTTATATAGATTGTAGGTTTGCTCATGTTTCATTTAACTTAAATACAGTTGTCTAAGTACAGCATCTGAGCTTGTAAACCGAATCTTGTGATATTTCTTAGAGAAGCAATTTTATTGCAGAGCAATTTTTTCTTATACAGCAGGTCCACTTTCCTCCCAACAAGCAGAAAGATCAAATTAAAATGCCAAGTTTCATCTAGGATCCACAGCAGATGAGCAATACTGCTCAGTGATATTCCATGCCTTCTGTATACAGAGCAGCTTACAGAATATAAGTAATTTTTTTACCATTGCAGCAGTATATGCCATTTTACAATTTGTTGTGTTTTAAAGAACAGCACTGAATTCTAATCCCTGTGCATTCTGATATCAATCCTGTGTTGGCTCTTAGATGAGAATCAAAGGGTGGGTTATTGTTGTATTTTGGGAACAGGGGGGAATGCACATTGTTTCACAAAATTTTACAGATGCGTGATGTTTTAGGTGTCTGATTAAAAATGTAATCTGACTAGTAATGCAATCCTTTGCACACTGTTCTTTCATTAAAATGGGATTTACTTCTGAGATCATGCATAGGATTGTGCTGAAGCAGATGCATTCATCAGGAAGCCTGACTGGCTGTAGATACCTGTTGAGGGTACTTTCAAGGTCACATTACAATTACATGGGAAATCAGATTACATCAAAGCTGTGGCATTTTTTCTTAAAAAACCCTTTTGCTCCTTTTCTGTTTTGCTGATAGAAATAATCTTCCCTCTACCCTTTTCCCAAATGGGTCTAATAGCAACTCGGTAGAAAGGGAGGGTTCCTATCAGGAAATTGGAACAGAAAAAAGTTACCCCTCAATTTCATGAGCCCAGTCCAAACTAGGCTCCCTCACAGGTGCTTTATAAAGCCTAACATTATTAAGATTAAAATATAAGGCTAAAAATAAAACTTTACCAGCGGGGGGGTCCTTGAAGAATTGTGGGAGGGGAAACCACTTTTGGAAATTCCACCCCACCTCTCAAAATCTCCCTCTCCAGGATTTCTTACACTCAGGAATTTCTGCAGGTTTCTCTTCACTGAAAATGCTTTTTAATAAAGTGCATGGAGTTGAACCCATGTGGTGCTAAATTCAGTTAAAGTCCTGAAGGAAGAGCAGAGTGTCCCAAGCAAAATAAGTCTTAAAAGGGCAGTGCAGACATTTATGGGAAAGTTGGAATTATTTCTCCTGGATCTGTGATTATGCATCAACTGTTTGTCCCTACATGGAAGCTTGCTCAATAATTCTTGATTTAAACTTAAATTTTGCTTTGCTTTGAATGCTCCAGCCAAATAGTAACAACTTACAATAAAAGAATCTATGCCAATAAAGGTATTACTGACTGACAATAAAAAACACAAAGCATACGAAATACATGTTAGGGTCTACTGGCTAAATTGTAGCCACCTAATACAGGAATTATTTTCTAGAGCAAATGTTTAACATCTCCACATGTCAAAGGAAAGCAACTTCCAGATTTATGGATAAGCCTATCTGGCAACTTCACATATATTTTATTTAAATGTAAGCATATAAAACAGAGACTATTACATCTTTTTATAAGCATCAAGGTAAGAGAACAGAATGAGCAATGTATCTTTTTTAGAATACTGGTTTATTTTTGCTATTTCAAATCTACAATTTGAAATTTAAAAACTTTTAAAATAAAAAAATCCTGATAATGTACAGTGTGTAACACTTACTGTTCCCACTCCTTAAATTCACAGGTAGCACATCTTGCAAAATAACTATAAGTGCATCATTATTGCTTTTACTTTTTTACAATAGGAAACTGCAGATACTGGGGATTCCAGTAACACAAAACAGTTATTCTGGCATCAGTGATGAAGGACTCATACAGATGGTTTTATTCTCTCTTTAAAGCTTACTTTTAAAAAGGCAACAGATTAGTACAGATTACATTAAGAAGTCTTCCACAAGAAATCTAAAAGCCTTGAAAATGCTACAGGTTATTTGTATATTACCATAAATAGCTTTTTCATCCATCTCACAATGCTTGTGATCACTCCAGTTTCTTCTTATAAACCCAATCCTATTCATGTTTACTCAGAACTATATCCCACTGACTTCAATGGGACTTCCAAGTAAGCGTGCATATAGAATTGCAACCACAGTCAACATTCTCTAATCCCATGTGTTTGTACAGTGCAAACTGAAACAGAATTATGCCCTTCTAAACCCACTGAAGTCAATGGGCTCAGAAGGGAATAAGTCTGTTCAGGATTGCTCAGGTACTTTCCCAGTCAAGATACAGTTACGATTCAACCATCCAGTATTTCCTTTCTCTAATGAACAATCAACTTGCTTTCTACTTTCTCCTCAGGTCCTTTTATGTCCTTTGCCAGTTCTCTCAACATTTTCAGGCTTTCCTCTCACTACAAATCCCAGCCACCTTTCTCAGTCCTGCCATTTCCAACTATTGCAGTTAGAATAATACAACTGAATTACTGGAGTGAAAAATAAGTTTGAGTGTTGGTGTTTCAGAGAAGAAATTTACAAATTCTGTGTAACTTATGGGCCACTCTGAAGATCTGTTCCCTTTGTTTAAGCAGTAAAAGACAACCATGAGACTCAAGCTTTGTTAGTGGTTTTCTGACAGGGTAAATAATATAAGCAATTTTGAAATTTTAATGTGCATGTCTCAGTTCTTCCTTGTGAGGGTCTCTCTGATCCTTCTGAGCCATGCACCTGTGCTTTCAGGCTCCTTGTGTGTTTGCTTTGGCTGTGTCTCTGTTTCCGTGATGAGTGAACCCTAAGAAGCTTGGGTTCAGAACTTTTACACTTTGATGTCCCTTCCACTTAAACTGATTGATACTGATGTGTCTGTTCACAGAGATACATGCCACTCTGCTTCCAGTCCACTTTAATGTTCCATCTCCAATTTACTTTCCTTATCAGCAATCTATATACGAACCCCGTAACAGCTAAGGTAAAAAAACATTCTTTATTCTTCTTTGGGTGTGTCTGTAGTTCAAACATACTATAAGAAGGGGCTGTGGCTCAGTGGAAGAGCCTCTGCTTTGCATGCAGAAGGTCCCAGGTTCAATCCTCAACATCTCATTAAAAGGATCAGGCCAGTAGGCTATGTGAAAGATCTCTACCTAAAGACCCTGGAGAGCCTCTGCCAGTCTAACCAGCCAATACTGACATTGATGGACTGAGGGTCTGATTCAGTATAGGGCAGCTTCATGGGTGTTCAAGTATATCCGTTCTATACCGGTTTAACTGTCATGACTACTGCTTCTCTGCAAATAAAAGAACCCTGGAATTGTACTTCAAAAAGGGTGCTAAGAATTCTCTTAGAGATTGCCGCCCTCAAACTGCAGTTCCTAGGATTCCCTAAAGAGAACAAATGACTGTTAAAATTGTAGGTCTGCAATGTAAACATGCCCTAAAACTATCTGAATATGAAAAAGTGTCTAAAGCATATTATAAGAATGGCTGATATACATTGTGGGATTTTGAATATATATGTGTCTTCCACAGAATAGGAACATCTTTCCCACATATGCATATACAGGCTACAAGATAATATCCCGTAATGCAGTCATTGTCATCCTAAGAAAAACTGAAAGGAAATGAATCCTCTATTTTGTTGGGATATTTATTTCCCCATAAGAGTTTTGTGGAAACAGTGGCTAGTATACAGAGTAAAGAACACTGGCAATACCTGAAAATGTACTAATAGGAAAATGTTGGATCAGCCATAAAGAAGATAATACTGTTTGAGGTATTGCAGAATACTTCAAGGACAGAACAGCACTGTGGGATGCTTTGTTGTGTAAGACTGTATTATTTCTACCCATTTTTATTAATCTTGACAGATGAAAAACTTACTCACTGGCTCAAGATACTATGCCCTTTAACCCTGATCATAATTGTTTATTTGATCAACTGAATCACTGTTACAAATTTCAGTGTGAGATGCTGATACACAGACTGTTGCAATATTATAATGATATTCTATTGCCAATTAAAAAAACCCTCCAAAACCTCCCCACTGGGGTGTGTGTGTGTGTGGGGGGGTACAGCTGCCATAGGGATAGGGACAGGAAAAATGGCTGCCATCTGAGTGGGATGTAGACAATCTAGTCTTTCCTGCCCACACAACAGCCATCCAGGCTTTGTTGCAATTTTCCCCAAAATGCAGCAGCAAAACAGATTTGGGAAAGACTGGTGAAAAAGCCAGGGAAGACCTGGTAGGTGCTTGAAGGCACAACGCTATGGGAAAAACACATTATTGTTCCAGGTCCATGTTATCATTCCAGAATCCCAGGCCCCCTTTAAAATTTTGCTTATGCTGATATTGATAACCTGCAAACAGATTTCCAGGACCAAGCAACACCACACTGATTTTCTCATGTTCTCTATAGACATACAGCAGTTTTAACAAAACAATTGCTATTGCAAGAGAGTTCAGTTAACTATGTATTCTTCTACCTGGATAATTTGAGTTCCTTTACATTTGAGTTCGTCTTCACAATTTTTTTAAAAATAGAACTGCTCAGGGCAATTCCCCAAAATATGGAAATTGGATACAATTTTTTAGCTCATTAGAAATTTTGAGACAAATGAGAATTCAAGAAATTCATTATTGCCCCTCATTAAGCCAAATGTCATAAACAGCAACTGTGCAAGTTTCCCTTCCTGCTCCAATTATTCTGTCATTGTACCTCAAGATTTGTCATTCCCCTGGGAAATGTTGTCAGTTTGCAAGTCCATAAAACCTTTAACCTAGGTATCTGAGAGAACAAGAATCCTCAGTCCCTGAGCAGTCCTTTGGGAGAAGATAAATGTACTTTCACAGAAGAGCAGGGAGGGGTGCCTCCCCTTGCCATAGCTCCTTAACTAACATATGTATAATATGGGGATTGAAAGCAGCTTCCTTTGGCTATATTAACTCTAAAATAACCTCTGACATGGGAGGTGAGAGGAAATTTCTTCCTGATTTATACAAGGGATAGCCAATCACTGCTGTGCACAGCCAGGTCTAAGAAAGCCTTTGAAAAATGGCTTGCCAAGAAAAAGAGCTACAATACTATTAAGACCATTGATTCAACAAGCCTCTGGAAGCTCAAGCAATAGGGCACAACTGTTTCTAGCCATCCCTTCCTGCTCAGAAATGACACTTATTATCATTATTTCAGAACAAATATGCCTTTTTCTTGGAATCAATAACATTTTATGTACATAATAAAGGAAGAGGCATGGGACTATAGTTAGAAGAAAGATAATGAAGAATTTTTGCAATTTATCCTCCCAGAGACACAAGAGTACCTGGAGTCCAGATCTGTGATCCAGCATCTATCTAGGGAGATTCACTGGTTCTCCAGAACACAGGATGTTGTTCTCTGCTGCTCCCAAATTCCATAATGAGGCTACAGTCTGTGGCTACGGGCTTTAATTCTTAAGCAAACGAGATCTTCAGCTGCCTCTACTACTCCCTGCTTGAGCCAAGCCTAGATCAGAGATTGCCTAGTGTTAGCTAATCAAGGCCAAGTAGGGATGTGAAGCCTAACAACATGGAACATGCCCCCCCCAATGTATCAGGGCATGCCAACATATTCAAGGCTGATTTTGCACAATGTTTTCTGAACAGCTATAATTTATCTCCACTGATATGCCTTAGGTAAAATGAGATCATATATTTGTGATCTGGATTCATGGTTAAGAAGGTCTCAAGAAGTTACTGCAACATTTCATTAACTTCCATTCTCCCATCAACCTGAGCCTCACTTATTGCAAAGTAAGCATTGTCTTTCTGGATACCATGATTGTCTTAAATAATGGATGCCTCCAGACCACCATGTACTAAAGCCAACCTTAATGATCACTGTGCCATTAGATGAAATGTGCAGCTCACTGTGAGAGCCACACTCTACAGCTTAGCAACGAGGTAACCGGTATCTGTTCATAACCAAGTGACCTTGATGAACACCAGGAAGACCTCAGATAAACATTCTTCTGTCTTAACTACCAGTTTATAGAAGGGGACAAATAACTTGCAAAGACTGAAATATTATCCCAAGAATGATTTATGTGAAACAGTCACCCCAGCCTGACACTATTCCCCATATTGCATACAGCTCCAAGTTATAGAACCTGCAGAGAATCATGAGTAGCCCACAGCCTATTGTTAGGAAGAAGAAGAAGAAGAAGAAGAAGAAGAAGAAGAGAAGGAGGAGATTGGATTTATACCCCGCCCTTCACTGCCCAAAGGCGTCTCAGAGTGGCTTACAAACTCCTTTCCCTTCCCCTCCCCACAACAGACATCCTGTGAGGTAGGTGGGGCTGAGAGAACTCTAACACAAACTGTCCTTGAGAGAACAGCTGTGCCAGAGCTTGTGACTGACCCAAGGTCACATCAGCAGGTGCAAGTGGAGGAGTGGGGAATCAAACCCGGTTCTCCCAGATAAGAGTCCGCGCACTTAACCACTACACCAAAGTGGTAACACTCTGGGAGAATTAGTTAGTGGGAGACTAATGAGCTACAGGGGCCACCGAAATTGAAACTACTCGCAACAGAACCAAATGGCTATAGAATATCAAGACTGCGCAACAAACCAAAGTGCCAATTATACCCTTTAATCAACATTTAGAATATTATTAAAGGGCTTAAAAATGCAATCTAGAGCATCCAAGATTCCTACACATGCATTTCTGTAAATATTTTATATATTATATACTGTCTACAGTGTCTAGAAGCAGTTTGCTCAGGCCAGATGAAAGAGGATGGTTACAAACCTGATACAAAGAATAGGAATACCAGCAAACCCATGGATGAACATTTTACTTTTCCTTACAAAGATGTCATAGTTACTGTCCTCAAACCAATCTATTTGGCTGGCTGGGCAGAACAAGAACTGATGCAAAATTTAATTGTGTGAACCAAAGTATCAGCTATGGATTGCTCTTTCAAATGATCTGCTCATTAGTTGTTTATCATTGTTTAGCTTCTGATAACGTGAACAGTAGTCTATGAAAATCCTTGCTCTTGAAATAAAATGTTAGTCCAAAGACCAAGTCTTAATCTCCTCATACGGTTAGAGGCACAAAGCTCCCCTGATCACCATGTTTCCTTCCAACAATAGGAGGAATTCATGTTGTTTAGACCCTGATTAAAATTTGGTGTCTTTTTCAAAACAACAGTCACAGCTGTACTCACTTCAAGTAATCGGGAAGTCTGTAATTACAGAATTATTAAATGTCCAGGTATATTCTCTTGCAATAAGTAGTCTGGTACATTTTATGTCAAAGTCAATACTATATTTTAAAATACTTTCATTGTCAACCTACCCATCCCACCCCTGACCTGCAAATACAGCTGACAAAATATTTCTCTTGGATAAACATCTTTTGTATCGAGTTTTCAGTCATTATATAAACTATTAGGTAATACTTCATATATTGCTTTACATTTTCCAAAGCATTATAAAAACTTTAGCTAAGTAATGATTGTACATGTAAACCTGAACACACAACCCCAGAATAACTCAAGATATAAACCCCTGAGAATATAATTTCATGGTGGAAAAGTTTTTTCATTAAAGGGTATTTCTATTGCTCAGATGCAAGTCATACAAAATGCCTAGATTTTTTTTAAAGTTACTGGGTACAATCTATTGACATCTTCTCTTGCATAAGCCTCACTGAAACAAAGAGGCCCAGAACTCATTGCAATTAGGAGTTCCCCATTGAATCATTCCTCTTATTTCTTTGGGATGTATATAGCTATATAAGGAATGTATTTGTTAAACAAGATATATATCAAGTTTCTGACATAACATATTTACAAATTTATAGATATATTTTTCTATTGTATCAGCAGTTAACAGGAGTTCCAGAATGGAAGAACTTGATTTTACATTTTGAGTCATCACATTTTACTTTTTAAGAGCCATACAGGATCTCTCTAAAACCACGCCTTAGAAATACATTCTGCAGTGACAAACATGGCAAAATACTGTCTTTACCTATCCAAGGTTTAAAAACCTGGGCTCTCTGAGTATACTCAGAGCCACTGATGACAAAGAGTACAAGGTACAGTCCATTAAGAAGTTCTCTTTCACAATATCTCCTGCCCACTGGAAAGCAAAAAACGTGATACAACACCACTGCAGTCTATCATGTTTTATCCTACCCTTCCTTCAGGCAGATCTGGTAATCACTATACCATAGTGACTCTTTGCAGTGCTGTTACTTGTTAGTTCTGGGATGAAGACTACAGCATCTGATGAAACAAGATTCTCAAGAACATAAGAAAAATAATAGTAAACCAACTAAACATTGTGGGTTCCAGTTCACAGCAAGAGATGTACACCCTTAATAAATCTACCTGTACATATTGCTGTCCAAAATAAAAACCATGAGAATTTAACATAATAGCATTACAATATTTGTGCAAAAGTATCTGTGCATACTTTGTAGTATAGGGCAATTGCTACATATGCCATATAGTCAGATTTGTTTTCTTGCTTGCTTGATCTTTCAAAATTATTAAATGGCAAATCTTGAATATAGCTGCACAACTGAAGGATGGAATAATGAACACTTCTTTTCCTGGAGAAATATGTGCAAACCTCTGTAACCTAGTTTGTCTCTAGTGAGATCTTCACCAATTGAATAGGATGTTCTGACCAAGTGTCATAAAATAAATTTGGCTGCTGCCTCCAGATTGTACAGATGCGAAGAATACCTTGAGAAGGGGGGAAAAAAGATCACTGTTTATTTTTTGTTCTAACTGGAGGAGTGAATGTGTTAGTACCCTGACTTGGATGGTCCAGGCTAGCCCAATCTCATCAGATTTCAGAAACTAAGCAGGATCAGCTCTGTTAGTACTTGAATGAGAGACCACCAAGGAAGTCTAAGGTTGCTATGCAGAGGCAGGCGATGGCAAACCAGCTCTGAGCATCTATGGCCTTCAAAACTCTACAAGGTGTGCTGTAAGTTGGCTGTAACTTGACAGCACTTTCCACCACCAATGGTATTTGTCTACCAGAGTAAAAATGAGTAGTAGTCTTGTGGCACTTTTAAGACTTGCAAGTTTTTATTCTAGCATTAGCTGTTATGGACTTAAGCCCACTTTGTCAGAAATACAAATACTCCAGCAACGCTTGCTGAGTAGCATCATCTTGCATGAACATCTGAGCTGAGCACTGCTGAGGGCTTGATCGTTCACCCAGAAGTCCTCCACAGCTCCACACTGAGCCTTGCTTCTCCCACTGCAAAGAACCAGTTCAACTGGACTATGCTTCCTTTTCCTACTTCAGCTTACCATTCTTGAGTTTTGTGTACTTACCTTATCATTCCTCTCACATAGAAATTTCAACTTCTGTGCTTTCTTGTGCATAAACACCCCTTCCAGGTTTCCAGTCTCCACGGAACGCAGTTCAATAGCTTTTTCTCCCCAACCCATTACTTGGTTGGACTGAAGGTATGCTAAAGCAAAAATCAAAATAACACATTTGGAAGAGTGAAGCAACACATGGAAGGATGTGCAGGTAAAGTACTCTTCTGCTAGCTAGATCCTGGCAGCTTCATTTCTTTCTTTAGACACAGCCAAAATTCCATCTGACATAAAACCCCCAAAGAATTTAGGACTGTATAAGTTTGTCCTTTCACTTGTCTTTCTGCGCTGTCCTCTCTCTCATTTTCTTTGTGATTAAATGTGACAGTATTACAGGTTAACATAAAGAAGAAAGTTAGAAGAAAGACAGCAAAGGCAATGCCAATTGGGTGGTTCACTGCTCAAACTCTGCCGCTTCCTAGCAGGCATAAACAAATGTCACCCATTTGGCACTTGTTCCATCATTTTTCAGCACCAAATATTCCATTCAGTACCTTTCTGATGAACCACTGTAAACTTTATTCAGGTAGATGCACTCACAATGCACAGCTGGATATGTGTTTTATACCTCTTCAATACATGTTACAGTCTGTATTTTCATGGTAATGAGGAAACAATGTATAATGTCCCCTTGCCTAGCCTAGAACACAGGTGTGGAAAACTGGCAGAAGAATAATACAGAGCTCCATTCCATAAAATCATAGAGTTGGAAGGTGGCTCAAAGGCCATGTAGTCCAGCCTGCTGCCTGGTCAAGAAATCCAAAGTTACAACATTCCTGAAGACAGTCTTACTGTTGGGAAGTTTCTCCTCATGCCTACCCTCAAAACCTACCCTCCTGTGACTTAAGCTCATTAGATCTAATCTTGCCCCTTGGAGCAGCAAAGAGCAAGTTTTTGTCTTCTTCCATGTTATAGAATGTGATCAGATCTTCCCTCAGTCTCTGCTTCCTTATGTTGAACATTTCCAGTTCTTACAGCTTTTCCTTGTAAGATATTTTCCAGGCCCACAGACATCTTTGTTGTTCTTCCCTGAACCTGTTCCAGTTAGTGTACAACATTCTTAAAGTGCACCAACCCAGAACTAGATACAGTACTCTAGATCACTGGCTCCCAACCACCAATGTGTACCACCAATGGGACACAGAATTTATATGGGACTTGGTTTTCATAACAGGTACTAAGAATTCGCTCACCCTCAATCCCCTTGGCCACTTGCAAATATGACAAGCTGATTCCCGTTCACCCTACTTGCCACGGATTATCATCTGTGAACTTTTGAAACAGTAGTAGTAACCTAGGCTATCCAACGTTTCTTCCAGTTCCCTATACCCCTTGTCTACCAGCAAGTGTCTTTGATGTGCCACATCCCACCAGTACTAACTGCCAGGGATTTATCTATTACAGCCATAGCAATAAAATTTACTCAGAACAATACTACTGCAATTTTTATGTCCTTGATATTTATTGTAAATGACAAATTTAACAACAGAATGCTTGTAAACAGGCCCTTCTTGGGAAAAGCAGGATTTTTGTTTCTTCTAGCATCATGGGACCCAACTTCTTTGACAGAGTGATTGCTAGGATATACAATATGAACTTTTAAGAACCACAGGTCAAGATGAGGTCTGACTAGTGCCAAGTAGAGTGGAACTATTATGGCTCATGATTCGTATACTATGCTTCTATTAACGCAGCCTAAATCACATGGCCCTGACTTGGAGGGTCTAGGCCAGCCCAATCTCATCAGATTTTTAAGTAGGGTCAGCCCTTCTTAGTACTTGGTGGGAGACCACCAAGGAAGTCCAAGATTGCCATGCAGAAGCAAGCAATGGCAAGTCACCTCTGTTCATCTCCTGCCTTGAAAGCCTTACAGGGAAGCCATAACTCAGCTGTGACTTGACAGCACTTTCCAGCACTAAAGTCTCATGACATAGATCAGAACAGTATATTTCAGGAAGAACTCCTGAGTTGTCTATCAATGAAGAATCTGGAAGTACCCCTGCTTCCTAGCCTAAGGCAGGAAGGGTGTGTCTACAATATATACTTAAACCAGTTAAAAGTCATTTTCTTTCTGGGCCAGAGGAAGATAGGGTGCTAGAGTTCTCTAACACAGAATTCTCGGTATCCTCTTCCAACTGCAGTTCCCAGATCTGAGAAAAGCTGTCACATGGAGTTAGAAAGATACTATATTAAGTTGTCAGGGCTAAAAATAACCTTCTATGACTTGGTATCTGCCTAGGCTAGCCTACCTCCATGGGGCACGCAACACATATCTGTTAGCTGCTACTTCCGGAGAGGAGAAAAACAACCCCACCTAGCACAAGACTTAGCTTGCCTGATCTATTGTTCAGCCATCCAGGGATCAATGTGCCCTGGGCTAGCTGATAGCTGTCTTCCTATAAATATATAGCCAGCACTGTTGTCAGGGATTTAAGGCTTCAGTCACTAACAATGAAGCTGGCAAAAGATGAATGCCCCATGCCCAAGAATCAGCACAAAGAATCCTGAAATTCTAACTAAGAAAGTGCTACTTTTTACTATAATTCTTCTATAACAAAGTAAGTTGGCTGCTGATGGCTGCCAGTAACCTACTCCTGTGAATACACACAAACAGATTGTGAATAGCCGAACAGCCTGTTGATTAATCTGGAAGTCTGAAAACAGAGTTCTCTGATGGAACATGGAAGACATTTCTAGTGTTTACTACAACTTAGCTGTTGTAATGTTAAAATTTTGTATGTCTCTTTGCCCCTACCACTTCACATCCTGAGCCATGCTGGCAGGGAAACTCACAATACCATGACATCGGGACATAGTTAAATTGTATGAGGCATTACTGGAGAGGGGGGAGTGGATAGCTATATATTGTAACATCTCCTTTCTGAGTGGACCTAAAAGATGAACAGATTATAACAAATAATTCAGATGTAATGATAAACCATGGCTTCCAAATCACAGCTTGAACTAGTCCAGTTTGTCTGAATAATCATACCCTGGTTTCAAGTCAGTCACCAAGCCAGAAATGCTTTGAAGAAGTTCTGCAAATAGTTTGAACAAACTATGGTTAGTCTTTGCATCTGAATAATCAAACAATTGTTTGGAATGACATCTGGTGGGAGGTGGGAGGGGAACAATAAACAACAAATACAACCTCTACAAGCCTGTGTTTGGGATACAAACCATCCTCTGGAAGGCAAACTGTAGTTAGCATAAATCACAGATAGTAAAGGTAAAGGTAAAAGTTCCCTTGCTCGAAAGCCAATCGAATCCGACTCTAGGGTTGCGGTGCTCATCTCCGTTTCAAAGCCGAAGAGCCAGCGCTGTCCAAAGACGTTTCCGTGGTCATGTGGCTGGCATGACTAAACACCAAGGTGCACGGAACGCTGTTACCTTCCCACCGAAATGGTACCTATTTATCTACTTGCAATTTCTTGCTTTCGAACTGCTAGGTTGGCAGGAGCTGGAACTAGAGACAGGAGCTCACCCCGTCATGCGGCACTCTCGGGTCTTGAACTGCTGAACTACTGACCTTTCCACAGCCTGCAGTTCAGCATCTTAACCACTGGAGCCACCGCAGCTCCTAGCCACAGATAGTAGTTACATCTGAATAGGGCACAACTGTCTTGGATCAAACACATTTAAAGATCCCAAGTTATTTTTTAGTCTTAATCCTTGAGCGAAGGTTAGACTTGCAAAATACTGCTTGAAAAAGAGTTACTCTCGAAACACAAGGACAGCTTGGACATCTGCTGCTGCTATTTGACCTCTCCTGTTACCTTGGATTTCACTACAAGAGTGTTGACTGATTCCATGCCTGCAGTTTGGTGCTCACTGTTTCTTTCAAGGACCACACATGCATCAGTACCACTTTAGAGAAAACACTGTGCTTTAAAAAAAAAGAAAATCAAACGTTCTGCCATTCTAAAGAGCACGCAGCTTCTCCCTCTAGCAAGAAATACAGCATTCCCAGTACCCTCCAAGCCCTTCTGTGGAGCGCTGTAGCCTCCCAGAACCTTTTTAATCTGGCTTCCAAATAGGTTCGATACTCACAGTCAGGATTTTTCTCTAGTAAATCTTTCCAGGTAATGGTTCTTTTGTCTTCAAGAGTTTCACACTGTGCTACTAACACTAGATTGTGGGATGTGGGGACTTCAGCATCGGATATACAGTGTTAAACATTAATGTGGCACAGAGGAGAATTGCCTTGACATGCGTTAATTATAACTTGCCACTCTGGGTTTTTTGCTGAAAAGAGCGATGACTGAGATGCCAAAGAGGAACCAACATATGGCATCCTGCTTTGCTCTGTGAAAGCAGAACTTATTTTTCAAACAGGACGTAGCATCACGGTGCCTTTTGCCTTTCCGCTCGGAAACAGGACAAGCCTGGCAGCAACCCAAACCAAGCTTCGATGAATGTTTAAGAACATTAGCAAATATGCTATCAACAACCCTTTCAGCTCTAGGCAAGACAGGGCCATGGTGAATGGCATGCTGTGAGAGGATCTAAGACACAGATGGATCTCGTGCTCCCAAGTGTGTGTGTGTACGTGTGGGAAGCTTCTCATTTTTCTCTTTGTCTTCCCTGCTGCACTTCTGTTGCTGTCTCATACTCCTAATTTAGGCAGCAAGAATTAGAGCACCACTGTAAAGAGTTTGGTGCAAAATTTCAATAGCGAGATAAGGAAAAAACCCAGCTTGCATTAACGCTGAAGATGGCTTTGGCAAATGCCATTTAAAAGGCCATAGTGAGCTTATTTATTTTACTTGCAAGAATGTGGTGGAAATACTAGAACACTGGTTGGGGAAATTAATGGGGGTAATCCTGCCATGATATGAGGGAGCCACTAAGGACCAAAGTAGATACAAGGCTGGAGTTCTATGTGGGGCTTTTTTGTTAGTTGCAGCTGACTGATGGCAACCTACAGGGTTTTCAAGGCAAGAGACATTCAGAGGTGGTTTGCCCCTGCTTACCTCTGTGTTGCAACCCTGGACTTCCTTGGCAGTCAACCACTGGCTACTAGCCATGGTGACTGAGGGGAACCTCCACATTCAGAGACACTAAACCTCTGAATCCCAGAGCCAGGAGGCAACATTAGGGGAAGGTCTTGGCCTCTGTGCCCTGTTGTTGGCCCTCCAGAGGAACTGGCTGGCCACTGTGTGAGACAGGATGGTGGACTACATGGACCACTGTTCTGATCCAGTAGGATTCTTCTTATGCTCTTATGTCTCCCATCAAAGTACTAATCGGGACTCACTCTGCTTACCTTCTAAGATCTGAAGAGACTGGGCTATCCTGGGCTATCCAGGTCAGGGCTCTATGTACATGTAAAGTGCCATCAAATTGCAGCCAACTTATGGCAACCCCATAGGGTTTTCAAGATAAGAAACAAATAGAGGTGGTTTGCCATTGCCCTCCACTGCATAGCTTCACCGGACTTCCTTGGCCGTCTCCCATCCAAATACTAACAAGGGACAACCCAATTTAGCTTCCAAGATCTGATGAGATTGTGCTAGCCTGTGCCATCCAGGTCAGGGCTCTATGTATGTAGGTACGTAAAACAAAAACAGATAGCAGGAATTTAAGATCCTGGTTTGAACCATGCCATTTTCCTGACCTGAAACAGCCACACAGAGTTGATTTGCCCTACTGGTGTAAACATACTGCTTATGATACTGGTTTTGTGTGTTTGCCATACCCTAACAGGGCAAATAACAGTTTTGCAGAGCTGTTTCAGGTCATAAAACACAGTGTAGGACCTATATCCTGCCTCCTATCATCACAATCTGAGGCAGGGTCTTGTACACCTGCTATTTTAAAGAAGAAATCTGCTTGGGAGTACAAATCAGTCTAGCTCCTAGAACGGCTCTTCAGCTTGAGTCTGCATAAAACACAGTGTAGGACCTATATCCTGCCTCCTATCGTCACAATCTGAGGCAGGGTCTTGTACACCTGCTATTTTAAAGAAGAAATCTGCTTGGGAGTACAAATCAATCTAGCTCCTAGAACGGCTCTTCAGCTTGAGTCTGCATGCACGATTCTTTTTGAAACGTGTGTTAGGTGTGCCTTGTTTCCATACATACCTACAGATGCAGGTATCTCTCCCCACTGTAAAACATTTTCCTTTGAGAAATGTCCATAGATGTCTATGTAGACTCCTTCATCTTCATAGGTGAGCAGAAGTTCCATTCCACTGGTGTTAGGGAGTATGATAATGGCATGTGGATGTATATTCCCCTGGATCTGGAATAATATTTACTAAAATTTATATAATGGAACAGACTATAGTTTCGATAAGTACAGTCCTTCAGTCTAGGTATCTTGGCAGAGCATTAAATCCAACAGAATCAGAGATAACCTTGGGGAGAAAAGCTTCTATCAAAGTCCACTGATGTTAATGGGCTTAGATGGCTGTAACTCTGCATAGGATGGTACCAGCAGAGGTCATACAAATAAAAAGAAGTATCTTCTGGAATCCAGACTATATATTTTGCTAGATAGCTACCCTAAGGAAAGAAGTTTCTTTTAAACTTCTCTTTAAATATCACACTAAAATTGTTCAGCTGTCACTGTTCAATATTTCATTTGCATTTTGTAAGCTTTGTGTGGTTACCAGAAACCAAAGAGCTATTTGGACACAATTAGACCACCCAGTGGCATTAGAATTTTTTTTATAAACCACACCAATTTCAAGATGACCTTACTTAAAACAACTGTAAACAATATTACAAAACACCACAGAATATATATAAAAGCATTTTACATAATTAAAGATAAAAACACAGTAAAACTATGTAACGACTGACAAGGAATAAATCAATATTACTTACAGATAAACTTTTTTTTTTACTATTTTGTTCTTAATTTTTGCGCCAACACAACACGCATACTTGGTGAATATTAAACAGCTTTCCATTATAATGTGTCAGAACCCATTTGCTTTTCTCATTATCCAAACAAAATTATTTCCCTTCCAAGACTGAAAAATAAGCACTTGGATGGTGAAATTGATCTTCTTAGAAGGATCTGGCCACAGAGAGGAGGGAGGAATGACTTAACTTGATTTCTCTGTTTATTGCAAAATCCCCCTCTGATTGCATTTGATTTGCTAGTAGCTAAAGTTGGTATGACTCACTGATAACAAATGGATGCATTAATACTTTTGAAATAAACATTGGATGAATTACATATATTTTAAAAAATGACATCTAAACTAGCGCATCTGTAAACAATGTAATAATACAGGAAACTGCCCAGAGCTACACAACCATTATCATACAGCTCCATTACTATACTTGGATGGATGTAACATCTTTAATATACTTAATATGTACAGCATTTATTTCCTCATATGTCTCTTTGTTATTGCTCTCCCTCTTCTATTGAGACTTTCTAAAGGAATAGCTGTTTTTTTTTTTCTTTCTGCCCCCCTTTTGCATTAATAACTTGTGCTTCAAGAAAATTCAATGACAACTATAAAGAATACACAGCTCAGACAAAATCTGGTGCATCTCAGTCCCAGTAGCTATGTGGCTTAGTAACCCTGCTTTTGAATGAACTGAGCATACCCAGCTTTCTCTAAGTATACATACTGCTCTAGGTCATTCAGAGTTTTACATACAGTGGACCTTAAACCACACAGACATGCACAAAAGGAGAAGAAACAATGTTTAAAATCTGTTCAATGGTCATTCCTAACGTTTTCACATCACAAAAGATACAAAGAGTTTTAAGCAATTTCTGATCTAGCCTCAAAGGCCAATACACTTCCCAGGAGACACAGAGAAAAAGGATTTGCAGTAAGCACACATGAAGGTAGGATTATGTTATAAGAAATCTTAAGAGAAAAGACAAATCTGTCTGCAAACAGTCCCAACTCCTCCGCAGTACCAAAAAAAGGATTATCCGTGGCATCTAATTAAATTATGAGGTCTCTTTGCAATTAGTATATTCTTGGAAAGACAGAATTCTCTTCATTTGCACAAACTGCAAGGATGCATGCAACTCTTCTCCTTAAAAAGGTGCAGTTCTGCCCCACACAGCATCACAAACAAACTGTAGAAGAATCATGGAAGCTTTACTTGCCAAACTTAATGTACCCAGGCCAAACATGGAATTCGGGGTCTCTGCAGCCACTATCCGTAACACTAGAACAGGTATCCAGAGTCGGAGAGCAATTTTAATGCGTTGTCTTGGTATTATTGGCATGAGCAATTGAAGCAGGGAACAGAGAGAGGAAGAAAAACAGCAAATGTGTCTAAATTCAACTTGTTGCCTTTCAAGAGTAGACTAGGATGCTAGCACCAAACCTTCCTGCTTCCAGAAGAGCATTATCTGTAGTCTATCAAATCTGGACCCCTCTAGAACAAAGACCGCCAACAGCTACAGCCTACTGCAATGACACATTTATTTCAGGTCCTGTACTCTGGGGGGGAAATGTATTTTTAGTACACTCTCTCTTATGGTGGATGAATGAACACAAATAGTCACAGCTCTCCTCTGGGAGCCCCCATATTGAGGGTGTTCACCTGGGAAATGCTGTTTCTCATGTACATAATTAAATGGGAGCTTACTGCAGAACAGGACTGCCTTTCTGTGAGACAGTCACCTTTTCTCCTTGTATCACTTTTGCTCAGTAACCAAGCTGCATGAACAGAGAGCAGAGGAACCGGCTTGGATCTATGAAGCCGTTGCCCATCTTAAACAGAACCATGATTGGGGAGTCAAGTTCAATGATGTCATTTCAGAGCTCCACAGAAAGGATTTCATACACTTTGCTAACCTCCTTGAGCAAGTCTATTAAACAGAATGGAAATATGCTCAGTAGCCCAGCCTGGAATCATGGGATGGAGAAGCATTCAGCAACAGTTAGGGAGGAAGAGCCAAGACACATCTGGAGGCTTGAAAGAGTCTGAGTTCAGAGGCTTGGTCTCCCCCATAAATAACTGCTATATTTAGTAAATAAAATACACCAACAATCTGCTGGGCTGGGGAAACAACCAACACACGAAAACACAAACAACTCACCCAAGTAAAAACGATGCATTTCTTTATTAAAAAATGGGTGTTCACCCCAAACATTAGCCACTAATGAATTCCTACACCAGGATTTCACTTGGAGAAAGCTAATGTAATTAACAGAAATGTGGAGCTTTTGCAAGATTGACATAGGCCAGAATTCCATGCTTTGCAACTAATTCATTGTTTTAAACCCGACAGCAGGCTTTTCCCTGCTGGGGCTCCAGATCCATTTTTTGTAATGAACATATGGGGGTGGGGGTGGGAATGAAGCTCCTGGAGGTGAATGGCAAGTATGGGAAGAGTTAAGCACACCTCCTCCTGCTCACCATTTCTCCACACAGATCACTTCCCCTCAATGTTGCTTTGCTGAGAAAAAGCAGCTGTCAGGGTTTTAAAAGATGAGTTGACCTCATAATGTTTAGTTCCAGCTTCAGTAGCACACCTGTCATCTAGCTTAGACTCTATGTTTCCCTTTAAAATTGCACAGGTTGAAAAGCTCATAGAAAATGTCATGTTTTCTAAAAGACATCCTGGGGAAGAAAGAAAATTTCCTATTGTAGAATGCAGGATCTTACATGTGTTGGCAGGTACAGGTCATACACTGAACCAGAGTCCACATCAATAGCATGAAATCCAATCGGTGAGCCATAGATGACTTTTAACCTCTGCCCATTCTCTACTGTCAAGTCGACCAACAGGGGCTTTTGATGAAGTAATGTGAAGGACTGCAAAGAGAAAAATCACACATCCCAGAGTCTTTCTGGTTATTAATTCATAATTGAAAAGGTGACTGATTAGTATTGTTCTTTCTTTTTTAGAAATAATAGATCTAATCATGAAGTCAGGTTGTACAATCCTGAACCACCACTTCAGTGATCTCCAATGTGTTCACCCAGTTCCCATGGAAGACCAGGTTTCCACTTCAATCCCATGCATCTGAATAAAACAAATTTGGACAAATGTGCTTTATAGACTTCTAGGGCATTTACACTACTTAAACTGTCAGGGCTTCTCCAAAAGTATCTTAGGAATTGTTGTTTAATAAGCTTTGGAGAATGATCTGTTAGAGATCTCTAGATCCCTTCTGAGAAATACAGTTCCCAGGATGGACTGGGGAGCAAGGATGATAATTAAACCAAATTTTCATGTACCCCTTTGTCATATTTCCCCACAAATCACCAGCAGTTGCAACAGGAACATGCACAGAATTCTCAAAAAAATATGGAAATTAAATTGACCCAAGTTCAGTAAAAATATGAATATCTTATATCAACCTACCTTAAAGGCCATAAATTTATGGTATGGTTTGGGAGCCCAGGCATAGACCTCGACTGAATTCTTCACAGCAATCACAAGAAATTTGATTCTCTCATATTTCACTGGAAAATATTTGTTTTTAAAAAACTAGTTATAGAAATTAAACATGATCTAAAATACAGAAACCAAAAGTACAAAGCTGAATGTGTTGTATTCTACTGCATGGCTGGGGAGCTTACAGCCTATTCCCTTAATCAGTATCCTGGGATAAAAACCAATGATTCTTATGGTTCCTTGAAGATATATGATGTGTTGTGGAAGAAGCTTTTGACACAACAAATGTTGTATAGCCTATAAGGTATTGTAAGACTCTTTGTTGCTTTGGTCACAAAAGTCTAATATAGCTATAACTCTCTAATTTATTGTGGGATAGAATTCCTTGGACTCACTCTGTTTTTAATAGACTAGGAAGCAAATTTAGAGGTTGAACCAGACAGTCATCACCTAGTAAACCAGCCATGTAACTATGTTTAGACCGATCAATAATAGTGATAATTCAAATGTAAATAATGACAGGGCTTTCTTCAGATAAGAGACCATCATTCCACCAAATACAAGCAGATGATCTGTACCAGTATATGCATCAAGCTGAAACACTGTAGAATATCTTGTTCATACAGGAGTTACCATATTTCAGAGCTAACACTCTTGAAACATGGACTGTGTAAACAAACCCTTAGAGAGTGCCTCCTCTCTTACATCCCTCCATGCTCTCTCTCTCTTACAACCTCCATGCTCAACAGGACCATCTGCATTGCTTGCAGTAGCCATTTCAAGGATCAGTAAAATCTTTAAGGGAGAATGGGTAAATTGGGTAACATTGAACAGGTCTTATGAATGGGACAAGTAAGAAAACAATAATGACATCATAGGATGAGATTGCCATTACCAAAACTTGAAATACAATCAACATTTATCCCAGAATTGGTCCTTTAACTCATTTTTTCATCAGCTTTGACGTGTTATCAGAGTGGCAAGCAGCACTCATGATGAAGCAAACGTATGACCACTTTTCCACATGGACAATTCAGAGCAAATTTTTCATCAGGGATTCTCAGGTTTGAACCAGGAACCTTGTGATCCAAGGCGCTCTGGGATGGTGAGTACTTATGCCTCAGAGACTTTTCAGCACAGAAAGGGACAAGAGGTGTGCAGCATCTGTCCCTGTGCTTGGGAGGCTGTATGAAACCAGTGTAGTCTAGTGGTTAGAGAGCCAAACTACAACTGGAGAGACTCAGGGTTGAAATCTCCATTCATCCATGAAGTTTGCTGGGTGACCAGGAGACAGTCGCTCTCAGCATAACTTGCCTCATAGGGTTGTTGTGAGGATAAAAAGGAGGAGAGAAAGATTTTGTATTTTACCCTGAGCTCCTCGAAGAAAGAGTGGGACAGAAATGACACAGAAAGGTAGACAGCTAAGCCCAGCCACCCTAAAGATACCAAAGACCTGGCATTCAACTTTTGCTTGGTTGGCAGAGCATTATCTTCTGCCCAGCTTCTATTCAGCAACAAACTTCAAGGGCAGTCATTCCCACCCCCGGTCTGGATCAGGATATGGCTCCCTATGGCCCCAGACCAGTTTGACATTCCCTCAGACCGCATTCTAACATCACAAATGGGCCTTCTGTGGTGCTTCAGGAGTCAGAGAGAGACTCACCAACTTTGTAGTGTACGCAGCCTTCCAGATCACCCACCGGCCCCCAGCCTTGCCGCTTCTCCACCTCAGGATCATTCCGCAAAATCTTGTTCCGCAACCAGGATAAATAATACACCCGTAGCTTGTTCTTTTTGCCTAATGTTTATTGGAACAGAAGCAGAAAATAACTACTTATTTACTGATTGCTATATTCAACTGAGGATAGCAGGCTGTACTTCAGTTCCTTGTCACTGCCTCACTTGATGTGGAAGGAAGTGGGAAGAAAACTGGAACTTGTTTGGTGCCTCAGATGTAATGCGGCACGAGGGCCATATGACATTGGAACACAGAGTCCAGCCACTGGCTTGTCTAGTCCATTACTGGCTACTCTGACAACTGGCTACTTTGACAATGGCAGAGGTCTTCCCAGTCCTGCTACCTCAGATAATTTCCTCTGGAAATGTCAGAGACTGAACCTAGAACTTCCTACAAGCAAAGCCTGCACTCTGCCACTGAGCTGCTGGTCTGGCAACTGCTCTTGAACCCTCAGAGACTCTTGCTAAGCATTTATGCAAATCCATGGTGAAGACCTGACAGCTTGTTTGCGTGCATGCAGGAGCCAATATAAACCACTTTGTATCTGCACTCAGAAATGCTCCTAGTCCAGTGAGGCCACAGTCAAATTCTATGAAGAAAACTTCCTAAGTGCAACAAACAGCATTATCATTCAGGCTGACATATCACAGGGAGTATTTTTTAGGTAACAGCTTTTCATTCAACACTCTATAGATAAGACCCCCATTGCTTTAAAAAGCATCAGTTCTCCCTTCGCAACTAATAAGATTTTGATTTTGTATGTTTTTAAAAATGGTCTTGAACATTGCATTTTGAAAATGTGCTTCTAAGTCTTTCCAGATTTTTGTTGTTGTAGCCCACCCTGTAAACATGTGTGTGCGCGCATGCATGTGCATGTGCTTCAGTAAAAAAAAGTATGTGAAGAGACATACCCCTGCAGGAGAGTATCCCAGATCTTATGTGTAACCACTGACTTAAATGGATCACTGCCATTCTATACTGCTTGATCAAGAGTTCCATATAACTTGAAAGCCTGTATACTGTTTTTTTTTAAACAATCCATTGTGCCCCTACCAAGGTCAACAGTTGGCCTCAAAGGGCATAGTCTTGGTCCTGGTTTGTAAGTCCACTGAGTGAGTGCCCCAGCCTTGCCTCTAATGTGGAATGAATTTTCACTTCATCACTGGCAATTTGTGCCCTTGAACCTTTAAGGCAGTGGAAATGGATACAAGAATTTGCAGACCTTTTCTTCCTCCCAGAAGCAAGGAGGTCTTTTTGGCTTTCTTGTCAGCTCCTGGCTACCTTGAGGTTCCTCTGGTGTCTCATGCCACTGTCAGGAACTTGTGCACTGCAAAACTGAATCCCTTCCTGTTCACGCTAATTGGCTTCTGGTTGGATCTGAATCACTTCTAGTTGGCCCTGGTGCTGCTCCTATGGGATGTTACAGCATGTTTCAGTAAAAGGTATCCTGTAGAGGATATTCAAGGCTACAATGGCATCTCTTCTACTCTCTCTTCCCCCAGATCAACTGTGACCTTCTAACATGTCCTCCATTCATTTCCAGGATTATATCACATGTATACATGCCTGGGGGTGGAAAGGGCCATCAAGTCACAGCCAGCTTAAGGCGACCCTGGAGGATTTTCAAGTCATAGACATTCAGAGGTGGTTTGCCATTGCGTGCTTCTGCTTAGCAACCTTGGACTTCCTTGGTGGTCTCCTATCCAAGTACTAATCAGGGCAGACCCTACTTAGCTTCTGAGATCTGACAAGATCAGGCTAACCTGGGCCAGCCAGGTCAGGGCATATACATTCTGACCCATGCTTAAAAAGGAACCAAGCGGCCCATCTGTTGCCAACACCAGTGGATCAGAGTCAAGACAAGATCCTCTTTAAACAAGCAAACATGCAACGATTAACGCTATTAAGCACCAAAACCCAAATTTCAGCAAGTTTTAAGGATCTGGGGTACTCTATAAATCTCACAAACCACTTTGCATACTAAGCAGGCAACGAAACACCCTGCATCACATTTGCCTCAGGAAACGAGGACGCAAGCACCCAAAAGAGCTGACAAGTTTTTTACAACCTAATTTACAGTCTAATTTTCTTTGTAATTGCTTCTGGTCCTGCATTAGGTCAGATACTTTTAGACACGGAACAAACCTGAGATGGTAATTAGCACATTGAGTCCTTCAAGCACATCCATCTGCTGAAACCGCCTCCTGCTTATCAGTGAGTAAACTCTTCCTTGTCCGCTGCGGTCCAGAAGCCACAGCCCATTCTCAGTCCCCACAAGCAGATTTACCCCTGTTAAGGTGAAAGAGAATAACTTACTTCATATATCTCTAGCTCGTGAAGGCTCATGCTTAACTACATCTGGTAGCCTTTATGCTGCTACAAGACTCTGCCTTGGTTTTGCTGCAACAGACTAACGCAATTACTCCATTGGAATTTATATCCCTATGTGCGACCCACAGGGGAAAAAAAATTACTGCAGATTGAGTTATGCAGGGTTTGAGATCCTGCCAGTAGCCAAAGCTCTGTTGAGAGTTTGAGGGTAGTGAATAAATCTCTACCCTTTGGGCAAATCTGATCTGTGGCTACATTTGCCACTAAGCTCTCCCCCAGACAAAATTTTGGAGCAAATATGGAGGTTCCCTCTTCCCTTAGAAACATCTAAGGAATGTTGAGGGAAGCAAAACCAAAACAACATCCACTACTTAGTAAAACCTCTTGGGAAGGGCATGTGAGTTCCTCATATCCCTCTCTAAGTTGTTTTCTGAATTCTCAATAATAAATCTCTTTGCAATCGGATTGTTTTTGAGCCCACAGAAGCGCCAATGGGTTGCAGATTTGAACTGACATCCAGCGGGCAAGGCTTCCATTTGGTTGCCATGTTTGATAAGGCTTCTTATCGGAGTGTTCTGGTGGAAATAATGAGATGGCAGAAAGTATCACACGGCATGAAAAAGAAATACAGTGAAGTACTAGCAATGGCCCGGTAAGAACATAGCGTTCTTCACCTCAGCACACATATCATTACAAGCTTTGCTATGCTGTTCTGTTCTTAATTTAAAATCTTGGCCTCCTCCAAACATACATCAAATGAAACTCAGAGAGCTGTAAACTGTAAATCTACATTTCCTGGGATAATTTCTTCCTCGCATTTCATTCATTTATTTTGCTTCTCATTTAAGACTCCAACCGAGGCAGGAGGGTGTGGGTAAAATATTGTATCAGCTCTGCAGGGTTCATCGCCTTGCTGCCTCGTTGTCAGGAAGATGGAAAATTAAAGCTGATGGGGAACTAAAGGCATCAATAATGAGGACAGATTCTTACATGACAGGCAGCACAGTCCACTGTTTTGGTATGCTGCTTTCCCGCTTAAGAATCCTAGCTCTGTCCATCATTGCTATGGACTCAGCTGAGAATCTGCAGGATTTGGATAAACCAACACTCTTTTCTGAGCTTCTAGAGCACAACCACTAAGAGAATGAGCCGTCAGCAAGGTCACCAACAGGAGATGAAAAGTCTCTGGTTCGGGATGGCTCATCTCAAAGAGATGAAGGGGTAGCTATTATTTTTGTACAAGAAAATGGATTACAATTGTCCACTGAGACTGTGGCTAATGATAGGAACTGCCTGGCAAGGTCTCGAGGCAGCAAGAGGAAGGCTGTGGGCTTAACAAACATGGGAAACTATAAGTGTTTATATACAAATGCTAGAAGTCTCCGAGGTAAAATCGGGGAGTTGGAATGCTTGGTGTTGGGGGGGAAATAGACATTGTGGGTATTTCAGAAACTTGGTGGGATGAGGAAAATCAGTGGGATACGGTGATTCCTGGTTATAAATTATATCGGAAGGATAGGGGGAAAGGGTTGGAGGTGGGGTGGCTCTGTATGTCAGAGAGGGTATACCGTCCAGTAAGATTGAGAGGGTAAGAGAATTGGATTCACTTCTGGAAATGCTATGGGTTGAAATAGTGGGTCCAAAAGGAGGCTTAACAGTGGGAGTTTGTTATCGCCCACCAGATCAAAAGATAGAGGAGGATTATAAAATGATGAATGAATTAAAGATAGCGGCTAGACGAAATAACTGTGTTGTAATAGGCGACTTTAACTACCCACACATTGATTGGGTCAATATGAGTTCTAGTCGGGAAAAAGAGATTGCGTTCTTAGACACTCTCAATGACTGTGCTGTGGAACAGATGGTCACAGATCCTACCAGGGAGAGGCGATCCTGGATTTGGTCCTAAGTAACACCCAAGACCTGGTGAGAGATGTAAAAGTGATTGCACCACTTGGGAACAGTGACCATAATGACATTGAGTTTAACATTTGTACAGATAGGGAGTTGCCCCAAAAGACTGACGCAACCACTTTTAACTTTAAAAGGGGTAACTTCTCTGGTATGAGGGGACATGTGAGGAAGAAATTGAAAGGAAGAGTGGAGAAGGTCAAAACCATTGGGGAAGCTTGGAGACTATTTAAAAAGACAATCCTAGAAGCTCAGAAAAAATATATACTGCAGGTTAGGAAAGGTACAAATAGGTATAGAAAAAAGCCTGCATGGTTAACAAATAAAGTAATGGAAGCTGTAAAAGGTAAGAAGGATTCCTTTAAGCGGTGGAAAGCTAGTCTTAGTGAGGTTGATAAAAGGGAACACAGACTATGGCAAATAAAATGCAAGTCTGTGATCAGGCAAGCAAAAAGGGAATATGAGGAGCATATTGCAAAAAACATAAAGACCAACAATAAAACTTTCTTTTTTTTTGTAAATACAATTTATTATTGGATATATCACAAGTTCATACAATTTAAACATACAACAATAAAACTTTCTTCAAATACATTAGAAGTAGGAAGCCAGCCAGGGAGGCAGTGGGGCCCTTGGATGACCAAGGGGTAAAAGGAGTAGTGAAGGATGATAGGGAAATGGCTGAGAAGCTGAATGCATTTTTTGCCTCTGTCTTCACTGTGGAAGAGGAGAAGTGTTTGCCCACTCCAGAAGCACCGATTTCGGGAGGGGGTTTGAAAGACCTGAATCAGATTGCGGTAACAAGAGAGGAAGTCCTCCGACTGATGGACAATTTAAAAACTAATAAATCACCAGGCCTGGATGGCATTCATCCGAGAGTTCTGAAAGAACTCAAATGTGAACTTGTGGATCTCCTGACAAAAATATGTAATCTTTCATTAAAATCTGCCTCCATTCCTGAGGACTGGAAGGTAGCTAATGTCACTCCCATCTTTAAAAAGGGCTCCAGGGGAGATCCAGGAAATTACAGGCCAGTCAGTCTGACATCGATACCGGGTAAGTTGGTGGAAACTGTTATTAAGGAAAGAATTAGTAGGCACATTGATGAACAAAAACTATTGAGACAGACCCAGCATGGGTTCTGTAAGGGAAGATCTTGTCTCACTAACCTGTTAGTGTTTTTGAGGGAGTGAACAAACATGTGGACAAGGGGGACCCAATAGATATTATTTACCTTGACTTCCGGAAAGCTTTTGATACAGTTCCTCATCAAAGGCTCCTAAGTAAGCTCAATAGTCATGGGATAAAAGGACAAGTCCTCTTGTGGATCAAAAACTGGCTTATAAATAGGAAACAGAGAGTGAGTATAAATGGGAAACTTTCTCAGTGGAGGGTGGTAAGCAGTGGGGTACCACAGGGATCAGTACTCGGTCCGATGCTTTTTAACTTGTTTATTAATGATTTGGAATTGGGAGTAAGCAGTGATGTGGCTAAATTTGCAGATGACACAAAGTTGTTCAGGGTGGTGAAAACCAGGGAGGATTGTGAGGCACTCCAAAGGGATCTGTTGAGGATGGGTGAGTGGGCGTCAACGTGGCAAATGGGGTTCAATGTGGACAAGTGCAAAGTGATGCACATTGGAGCCAAAAATCCTAAATATAAATACACGTTGATGGGGTCTGATCTGGCAGAGACGGACCAAGAGAGAGATCTTGGAGTCGTAGTGGATAACTCGCTGAAAATGGCTACACAATGTGTAGCTGCAATAAAGAAGGCCAACGCTATGCTGGGGATTATTAGGAAGGGAATTGATAACAAATCAGCCAGTATCACCATGCCCCTGTATAAATCATTGGTGCGACCTCATTTGGAATACTGTGTACAGTTCTGGTCACCACATCTCAAAAAGGATATTATAGCATTGGAAAAAGTGCAGAGAAGGGCAACTAGAATGATAAAAGGGTTGGAACACCTTCCCTATGAAGAAAGGTTAAAATGCTTGGGGCTCTTCAGCTTGGAGAAACGACGGCTGAGAGGTGACATGATCGAGGTTTATAAGATTATGAATGGGATTGAGCAGGTTGAGAAAGAAGTACTTTTCTCCCTTTCTCACAATACAAGAACTCGTGGGCACTCTATGAAATTGCTGAGCAGTCGGGTTAGAACAGATAAAAGGAAATACTTCTTCACCCAAAGAGTGATTAACATATGGAATTCACTGCCACAGGAGGTCGTGGCAGCTGCAAGCATGGTCAGTTTCAAGAGGAAATTAGATAAACATATGGAGCAGAAGTCCACCAGTGGCTATTAGCCACAGGGTATAGATGGGAACTCTCAGTCTGGGGCAGGTGATGCACTCTATTCTTGGTGCTGGAGGGGGCAGCAGTGGGAGGGCTTCTGGTGCCCTGGCCCCACTGCTGGACCTCCTGATGGCACCTGGTATATTTTGGCCACTGTGTGACAGAGTGTTGGACTAGATGGGCCATTGGCCTGATTCAACATTGGCTTCTCTTATGTTCTTATGTTCTTATGTTCACCTCAGTCCCAAATGGCATGTTATGTTTAAGACGTGCTCACCATGGGGACTCGCAGCCATAACTCCAGCTGTGAGTTCCTTATCAGAACTTAGTTCTGAAGTGCCAGAGGGGCCCAATTCAGATCATGACTGCAGCATAAGGCTGGATTCCCCTCCTCCTCTCCTGCCATGGTCCTGATCCGTATTGGGTTCCTGCAGAGTTTTAGAATTAAATGTTGACTGGGAATTCACAGCTGGCTTGTGGCTGTTAAATGTAATGTGGGCATCACACCATAAGCTCAGTAAGTGACATGAAGCAGGCCACTGCTTCTTAGCCTCATTTCTCCATCTGCAAGATAAGGCTAAATATACTGGCCTACCTTACAAGGCTAGTACAAGGATAACTGTGCTAATATATCTGAAATGCTCTGAAAACTGAAAATGCTATGCAAACATATGATTAGTATTGCACTGGGGACACCATAGCTTGCAGGGACACCATAGCTTGCTAAAGCTCTATGACCATCTGTTTTTTGGGGGGGGTTTAACCCTTCACCTGACTTACCCCACAATGCAGAACACAAGATCTCTGAATTGAACTTCTTTTTGTATTTGCGGATTTCTGGGCTGTCGCTCTGCGGTCGGATATTGGTGGGATTCACATTGACAACGGAACCTTTCCTTGCATTTTGCCTACTGGTGGGTTCTGGTTTGGCACTGGAAGCTGGGAGAAAAGGCAGAAAGATTATGAAACAATTGCTTGGTTTACCCTACAGCAGGACCATGAGGCACCCCACAAAATCCACACACACAATGCTGCTTTATTCTGAGTCACACTACTGGTCTATGAAGAACAACACTGTCTACTCAGGCTGGCAGTGGCTTTCTGGCATCTCAGGGTTTTCACATCACCTCTACTCAGGGGTCTTTTTTTGGGGGGGAGCTGGCATCCCTGGAGTCTTTCAGGCAGCCGAATGTCAATTTCAGCTCCATTATATCCTACGGGCCATTGAAGTCAATGGTGAAAACATAGGGTATATTCTGGGGGCTGGAGGGGAGGGGGTTTGAGGCAGAGGCTCCAAACTCACAGGGTAGCTGATGGAGCCTCTCCCCAAGATACCCACCAAGTTTCAAGAACATTGGACTAGGGGGTCCAATTCTATGGGCCCCCAAACAGGTTGCCCCCATTCCCTCCATTGTTCTCTATGGTGGGGAAAAAGTTACTGCTTTGTCAGAACTTGGCAATGGGAGACCAGCTAAGGTCAACATTTCATTTCTAAAAGTCAACAGGCAACTAAAATCATAATTCTAAAGAATGCAATCCAACACACTTGCAAAAGTCTGTTTGTGATTTGAGCAATCATGCTTACGAGAACTACAGTTTGATCCCGTTGGACTGGAGGGAGGAGAGATCTGTAGAAGCCTAGGGTCTATGAATGAAGTAAATGATGAAACGGACGAGGAGCTATTTGTTGAGGAGGTATTTTCAATGCTTGGTACCTATGATGAAAAAAATGTGAAGAAGAAACAAAGGAACCCTTGCCCTGACTGCTTCTACTGGGGTGGTTCAATGTCCATAGCATGTGGACCACATAGCTCTTCATCTTTCTAGGAAAAACCTTGCTATGACCATTATATCACAACTTTGCTAAAGTTTGCACTCAATGCTTTTACCTCTTGGATTCCTGTGCCAAATTGAAATGGCCATCTTTACCACTAGATTATGGATTAAAACCTGGCTGCCCTTGATCCTAATCCAGCCTTCTGCAAGGCTGCTTTCTGACTTGTCCAGTCAGAAAGACAGAACCAAGAAAAGAATATGGGAGGAAGCAGCGGCTGTGACCGTGGGATTTGCCAGCAGCCTGCTTTAGGAAGCAGCAGTTGAAGAATGGCCCATCCTATATTCCCTTCTCCAGACAGATGTCCAGTAAATTTAGTAAACTCAATCTGCCCCCCAATGTCCCAGTCCTGGGGCAGGGGCCATGACTTCCCACCACCAGGTGTGTCCCAAATTACCATTCATTGTAATCTAGAATATATTGGGAGCTTCTGAGAACAGAGACAACCTCCTATCAACATAGCCTCACCCTTTTGTATGCTTAGCCCACCCTTTGTTTCTGTTTCTTGGACACAGTGTAGTGTAACAGAAAACTGGAACTAGTTCATCTATGATGTATTGAACAGAGCGGCATAGTCAACGCGTCCCGAACTGTACATAGTTAAGCTGTCATGTGGCAGAAACACTGGATTAAAACAACAAGGCTCCTGTTCCCTGAAAGACCAGAGGGTTGGAGGTACTGTTAATACAGAAGTTATTGATAAACAGAATAAAGCTTTACCTGCTTAGGAACAGACTTGTTCTGAAGTCCGTGACTGTTCTGGGCAAACTTTATTTGGTTTGCTGAACAGTCTGAAATTTGGCTTTGCTGCAAGAGATCCGGGAGAAGATAATTTTGGTTGCTCATGCTCCAGAACCCTTCATCAGTACTACAGCTGCTAAGTTTTCCTGCAACACGGTCCTGTGCACAAAAATAAGTTTAAAAGCTAGTTTGTGACACAAGCAGGTTCCCCCCTGTCCCTCTCTCCCCAGAACATGGTGATCGCTTGCTGTGGCACTTGTGGTAACACACAAGCGTGGGCAAACATTGGAGGTTCAAGTTTGTGTAATACATCAAGCTAATAAAAATTAGATTATGGCGGGAAAATGTCAGTGCCTCAGAAAAGAATGTAATAAAATAAAAAATGAAATAAAATGACATTGAAAATGGGCTCCTGATGGATGACAACTGCTTTAAAGGACACCGGTAATGCACTGTGCTTATACAGTAGTGTTCATCTTCAAAGCATTTTGCAAATGATACCTAATCCATTCCTGAACTGCAGTGACTGGCAGGCTAAATAAAAAGCATCTTGGAAGCATAGCAATGAACAAGTCTCTCTTTGGCCCAAAGAAATCGGAGAGGACCCCCATCTCAGAGACCGCCTCTTCCTACTACAAGGGATATGTGAAGCCCCTTAAGATGTTCCACTAAGCAAAAACTCCTTCTGTCAGAATTCCTTCTACCAAAGCAGTCTGAATAGTGTCTGAGAAAAGCCAGAACTTCTTGGTAATGGTCTTGAGAATTTACAATGACTCCCAGAGGAGTTCCTTCTGAGTCACTGAAAAAATACATTTTAAAGCTCACTAATTTTTACAAGCCTTATTAAATCAGAGTTTAAATCACTGGGTTAGTTTGCCGTTGAAACTGAATACAGTTTGTGGTTTTACTACTTGCTATTTGAGATATATTGTTTTAAAGACTGCAGCTAGCTGAGCTGGTCCACATAAACATCTTTCTGTGCCGCCTCTTCAGAGTCCTGCTTGAGATGGCTTACAATTAAAATCGCTACAGTATTAAAAACAAGCCATTAGAAACATAAACAGCATAAAAACTATCCATAAAACCGAAGCAGACCTAATGGTCTGCTGATAAGTCCCCTACTTAAAAGCCTGTGTAAACAAATGTGTTTTGGCCTGGCACCAGAAGAAAATAATGTAGGCACCAGGTAAGCCTCAAGTAGAAGTGAATTCCAAAGGAGAGACACCACCACAGAAAATGCCCTCTCTCTAGTCAGTTAGTTTAGTCTCCCCTCTGCAAGTGGGGGCCCAGAGAGCAGGACTTGAGAGGCAGATCTTACCTGGCAGGCTGGATAGTATGGGAAGAGACAGTCCTTGAGGCACCCTGGCCCCAAGCCCTTTAGGGCCTTAAAAGTAAGAACCAGAACTTGCAATTGTGCCCAGAAACAGACAGATAAATGTGTTGATCTTTCAGAATAGGGGTTGATACAGTTTGTGTAACCAACTCCTGATAGTAGCCTGGATGCTGCATCTTGAACCAACTAAAGTTTCTGAATGATTTTCAAAAGCAGCCCTGTCATGCCCCCTGCCAGCTCCTTGGGGGGTGGGCTGCTCTCTGCTGTGGTGCCTTGACTCCAAAAGGGCTCCCTCAAGGCCTCAGAAAGAGAGGGGAGGGGTTTCTATTTCACCCTGTTCTTCCTTCTCTCAGCTGTCAGGTCCCCTCTATGACCTGGACTCAGCCACTCTCTTCCTCTTTGTCCTGCCAGCAGGAACCCCATTTTATTTCCTCCCTCCACCTATCAACCTTTCCCAGTGAATGACTGCTTCCTCTGTCCTTCCTTCTGATGCTGTGGGGGTTAGCTTGGAGCCTGCAGGCTCAGTCCCAGGTGCCACCCCCACCACCTACCCCTGAGAGTCTCCTGTGCCTGCCCCACCTTCAGCTGTTCCAGCTTGGCTGCAGGGAGCATCGGATGAGCTACTCCCAGCTCTCATTTGCTCCCTGCTGCTGGTGCTGCTGTCTTGTACCTGCAGTTAGGCTCTGCCTCAGCCTGCTGTGGCGCTGCCAGCTGTGGCATTGCAATCTGGCTGTCTGCTGCCTGTCTCCTGGACATTGTTGTTGCCTGATGACACCTGGATCCCACTGGCGCCCTGGGTGAGTGCCTTTGGTATTTCTGCTCCAGACCTAGCAGAGGTGGGCTCTGGGGAAGTCCAGGAGTTGGAGGCTGTCTGCAGCTCTGCCTGCCTTCCCGGCCCATTTTCCATCCCAGGGGTTGTCAGCATACACAAGTCTAGGTGCAGGCCTTTCCTCTCTGGTTGCAGCGGCCCTGCCCATCCCGGTTGCTCAGCCGCTTGCCCTGACCCTGGACAGTGAAAACCCCAAAAACAGATGAGCGGTGGGGAGGTGCTCACCGCTTTTCCGATGTTTCAGGCTGTCTTGTGCAGTCCCTTTAAACTAGGGACTACAAAAGATAGCCCCAAACAGTTGAGTGGTGGAGAGTGCCTGCCAGCTGCTCAGCTGTTTTTGCGGCTTTGATGGGGAACAGAAAGCAGGGGTTTAAATGGATTTGTAGTCCCTTTAAAACCCTGCTTTCTGCTCCGTCCACGAATTGCTTTAAAAGTTAATGGAAGTTCTGTTCACAAACTACGAACAGGGCAAAATTTGTGGCAAATTTTGTTTCATGGTTCGGTTTGTAACCATCCTAGAATTTGCATAGCTCAGATCCAGCTGCAAAATCCAATGTGAGAGGGAACTTTCCCCACCTTCCCCCTGCCTATGCAGCCCCAAATGCTACCCAAAATGCTATTCCTGTGGGGCAAAAGACTTCCAGAAACAGCACGAGGGGAGAGTTGGAGGTTAACAATTGCTTTGAAAAGGTTCTTATTAGTTTTTGTTTCAGAAGCCGGAGCTGACTTTTTGGATTCTGTGCCTTCCATGGCATTAGTTAGTGAAGATCATTTTTCTTATACTTGCAAGTTTGCTGGAGAAGAGGATCTCTGAGCAAGTGCAGAATACTCTTCTTTCAACATTGGGCCACTTGAGTCATCCCTATATATGCAGGTTTAGAGGCCACAGGATTGGAATCTGCACGAATAGGGCTTTCAGGATACTCACACACATTAAAATCTAGTCTGCCTTTATTTTGCATTTCTCTTGGGTTCTTCAGTCTAAGTGTCTATGCACTTTAACTTGTTTTGAACCAAAATGAGACTCCCCCCAGTAATATGTATATCTAAATTCCAACAGCTACATGCCAAGGAAACCAGCCATTTGTTCAAACTGTTTGTATCTCTAAGATATGCAGAAACGAAATGAATAATGCTTACAGGAAACCTAAATGCAGCTTCTTTCTCACTTTCTCAGCGCTGCTGTAGCAGTGTTAAAGTAAAACGTACATGCTGTGAGTTCAAATCCCTGATGCTTTTCTTTGGCTTTAGAAGGGCTCATCTTGTAGGCAGTTAATCTAGCTTCATAACCTTTAAAAATTCTCTCCCTTAATCTGATTACTCTAATCCCCATAAGCAGGAGGGATAAAGTGTCGTTAATATGGAGATTAGTAGGTCTGTTTCAAAGTGTAATTAGTGAGACAAAATTGAAAGGTGCAGACCAGCATACAGAATACTGGCAATTCCTGTTTTCTACCAGGAGTTCTTGCCTCGCACAAATTCTTCCTTTGTAGCTAATGACAGCAGCACCTGAAAAATGTAATGGGATATGAGCCCACATAAAATAATATGAATCAAGCAGAGTCCAGTTGGGAGATGCTTGGATTTGGGCATGAGTCAAATGAACTTACTAAAAAATGTCTACATTTTTGTCTCATGAGATGGGGCTAGAGAAGAGACTCTTACAATGCAACGGGTATGCCAGTGCTGCAGCACCCATCATGCATGCAGATGCTTGCAAAGTCACAGCTGCCGAGTCAAATTCACATCACTCAGAGCTGCAAAATGAGTGCTCAGAAAATCTGCAGCAAAGAGACGCTCACACTGAAGCTGTGGATTACCTTCTGTTCAGTTGCAGTGCTCTGGGGCTTCAGTTCGATCCCATCTGGAACTCTTGCCCTTGAGAAACTGGTCACTCCATTGCTGAGTGGTTGCCTAGTAACAAAAAGCAATTAGTGAATTAAAAAAAGGCAAGGAAAGCCAAAAGATGAACATACACAAAACACATTCCAAAATAACTGCATAGAGGTGGGGAAATAATGTTTAGCAGCCGTTCCCCATCCCCAGCAGCTTCAAGCATATGAAGCAACCGATGCTTTACTTTTTAAATTCTGGTACAAAAAGCAACAGAGTTTTAAATGGTAATACTCATGTGATGCTATCATCAGCAGTGTTCCCTCTAAGCTGAGTTAGTGTGAGCTAGCTCACAGTTTTTTAGACTCCGGCTCGCACCTTTTTGTCTTAGTTCAGGAAGGATGGCTCCAGAGCAAACTAATTTATGCAGCAGCCAAATCGCTCACTCACAACTTTAATGCCAGTAACTCCCAAAGTAGAATTTCTGCTCACATGACTCAACAGCTTAGAGGGAGCAATGATCATCAGTGTCCAGGGCATTTACATGATTACATGCCAGTTTGGTGTAGTGGTTAGGAGCGTGGACTCTAATCTGGGGGAACTGGGTTTGATTCCCCACTCCTCCACATGCAGCTGCTGGTCAGTCATAAGTTCTTTCAGAGCTGTTCTCTCATGAGCAGTTCTCTCAGAGCTCTCTCAGCCCTACCTACCTCACAGGGTGTCTGTTGTGGGGAGGGGAAAGGAAAAGAGATTGTAAGCCACTCAGAGACTCCTTCGGGTAGTGAAGGACAGGGTATAAATCTAATCTCCTCCTCCTCCTCCTCCGTTCATCCAACACTCCAGCCACCTTCCCTGGTGCCTTCTACAGGCAGGGCAGCCCCTGGCTGTGGTGGCGAAGTTATCTCCAGCACTTCAGCCATTGCTCACAGCTGATCAGCAGCGCTGGTGTTAGGCAATGGACTCCAAACAATACAGTGTATATATGTAGATCATGTGATCCAGGGGTTCCAAATTCGAACTCAAGTGCTGTTTGATCAGTTTTCCGCATTTGAAAGAAGCCATTTGGGTGGTGACTAATGCCAGGCAAACAAGGTTAGCTCCAGAGAGATATTGCCCTACCACTGAAACTGACTCAAGAGGTGGGAACACATGTCCATTTTTCTAAGGCCTATGCTTGCAATTGACAACAATCCTATTAGAATTTTTTCTAGGTCCGGTTTAAATAAATGAGGTTCTTGGTTAAATCCCAGGTCAGATCCTGGCTCAAACAAATCACAACTTAAAGAGGATGTTACAACGAAACAAACTTTGGCTGAACAGGTTGATTTTCAGTCAAAGTCCAAGACAGCAGGAGGGAGGAATGAGGAGAGCACACGACCATTCCTAAACACAATTTGAGTACAGCTTCTTTCAGCATCTGAACACAGCCGTATTCTCACTACACCAAGGTTTTACCAAGTGTGATTTTGTTCACCCAAGGCCCAAAAGCCACATGGCAATTGTGCTGATGATCTTTTGTATCTTCATAGCTGACTGGAGAATTAGCAGGGATGTCATAAAGCCCCTCCCAGTACAATACTACGCTTCTTTTTTGCAAGTATTGGAAGTCGAAAACTAACAGCACGGGAAGCCAGCAAGAGTCAGCAAGGCATCCTGCATCTGACATGATGCAAGAGCATCTTAAATCTCTCTTGGCAGGACATTTTGCTCAAGCACAGACTCTCTCATACATCATCAGGAAAAATACAAGCCTGTCAATTTCCTTGAGCAAAACTGAACTCATTTCCAGATACTAGGTTTTTCAACTCGTCTGCAGATATCATATTTTTCGAAGGGAAAGGGGTGGGGAAGCCAACCTGATGTGACTACAGTCACAGCTGTCATCCTCTTCATCACTGCTGCACACTTCGTCGCTGGAGGATGAATATTCTGCTGATTTCAGAAGCAAGTTGGCACCATCTTTTCCCCTGGCCAAGAAGGGTGGGCTCTAAATAAAGAGAGGAGTTGGTTGCTGTTTTGCTTATAAGAACACCAAATTAACTCTAGCATTTTACAGTTGAGCTGCCAAGAAGTCACAACATTCACTGTGAAATTCGGTCTAGATATAAATGAAAGTAAGGCATTTGTGCTTTAATATACTGGAGTCAGGTGCCTCTCTAGCAAGAGTCAGACTAGATGTAGAATAGAGATCAGTAAAGGGATTGCTCGAAATTTTTACAAATTGTAAATAGCAGTTAGCTGGAGAACCTGAGTCAGACTGGAAGCCACGGCCCAAGAGAAATGGTTTTCTCCTACCATGCCTTTTCCCTGATCTCAGTCCCTCCCCTGCCATGCCACTTTATAGCTGCTATTTTCCCAGTGGGAGAAAGCATACAGAAACCTGCATGACTTTTTCACCCCTGTGACAAATGGCAGTGCCAGGAGAAGGGTGATGTGACCGAGGCTGGGGAAATGGAAGGCGGTAACCATCTCTTTCTGCAGCACTATACCCCAATTAAAATTGCTTCCTGCAGCTGCTTTATAAAATAAAATACAAACATGGGAGACCCAGTAACTGACTGAGTCTGACCCAGTCACGCATAAAGTAAGGCATGGGGGATTAGATGTTTACAGCACAGCAGCATGCTGGAGATGGGTAAAATCTTCCTTGTACAGACTGGTCATTTCCCTGCAGCATTTTCCTTCCTTTACTTCCCATAGCCTCTTCCTTCTGCACCCCCAGCTACAACCACTTTTTGTAGTAGAGCCCAACTAGGAGGGGAGTGACATCAGAGAAGAGGTAAGCTACAAGTGGAGGGGAACATCCTCCCACGTCTTCTGTTTGAAATGCAGCAAGCCCACTGATGCTTGTGACTGACTGAGGGCCAAACTAAACTACACAACATGTGTTTTTTGCAAGCTGGACCCGCAGCCACACAGCAGTTGCAGGGAATGTGACTTTTAAAAACTGACAGGAGCCTGACTCGGCTCAGAACTGTGGTGTGGGATAAGGACACCCGTTTTCCTGTGCCAAAATGGCTGTGTCACAATGTTATTTGAATAATTTAGGAGCTGAATGTGCTTGGCTTTGTTCAGCTGGATGAAGAGAGAAAGGTCTGAGGGAGAGAGGCTTGAGTGGGAAGGATGGAGAGTGCATGGAGTGCTTCCCCTCATAGCATGATGAGGCAGAGGATGAGAGGAAGACCCAGTCCCTGAAAGGGTGAGGTGCTGCTACTGTTGCCTTCACTGAGTGCATCCTCCTCACCTTGTCCTCCTCCCACCAGGCTATGAAGTAACCCTTGTCGGTGAAAGAGGTGTGCCATCCCTCCGTCCCACCTTCCCTGTTCCTGTCTCCTCTCCCCCATCCCTTTCTCTCCTCAACCTGAGGAAGACTGGAGCAACAGCAGGGTCATGGGAAAGGAAGGAGAATGATCTCAGAGAAGACAAGACCAGTATCCTCCTGGGCACTAGCAGTGTTCAGCAGATCCAGCAAGACAGACATGAAACTTCTGTGTATCTGTTACTGTACACCTGGAAAATGTATGTCTGTTTAGTCCCTCAGATACCAAGCTCACTGGAGAGAACCTAATTTTCATCCTAATCCCTTTTGCCAGATGTGATCTATGGTTTTAGCCATGTGATGCCTTACCTCTCCCTGAAATTACCCAAGCAGCTTCTAATGCACATAACACTATCTCTACTTCTTGCACAGTAATTTCAGGTATTTGAACTAATGACAAAAACAAACTTTGCAAGGCCAACAGCAATAAGAAGCTAAAAAATAGCAACAGGAGAGAAAAACCTACTGAAATATGGCAGAGATGAGATGTATGCTCAGGCTTCTTATAGGGCTGGTGGTGGACAGATGATCCTGAAGGTCCCAGAAAGAGAATTTTACAAAAATATGTTCTTAAAATAAGATTTAAAAGAACAATTAGTCAGAAGGCAACAGTAAGCCTTCTTTGCCAATGCTGTATATGCAACCCCACCAAAGTATTCACAGTGTACTGCATGCTTTAGTTCCAGAGTTCCTGTTAAATATGGCTGTAAGCTGATTTGAAAGGAACCTAATTAGCACAAATAGAAAACATCAGAATCACTTGTGTGACTGCTTCCCTGCTATGTCAGCAGTCTGACTCAACAACAGGGGGACTAGTCAAGTCCGTGACATGGGCAGGATCAGTCTGTCAATGATTTCAATCACCTGCCATTTGTGTGAATTATGATACAAGCTCTCACCCCATAACTCCATCAAATCTCATTCATCTCAGCTAAGAAAGGGTACATACTACATTACGTTAATGCTATCATATGCAATTCTGGCAGCACACATTCACATTTCAAGTACCGACTGGACCCCCTGCCCTTCTCCCAAGTCTGAATCAAGTTTGTCAAGGGATTCCCATAATGCAACTCATTGATGAGGCAGGCTCATGATCACAGTTAGTGTGTGAACAGTCTAACTACTTTGGCAGTACTGTATACTTAATCCCCTCCGATTTTGGAGGGTATAAATGTCCCATCTATAAATTGTTTTCAATCCAGTTGCCCAGGGCTCAGTCTGCACTACATTTCTGGTCTCCATGTGGAATTACCTCAACAATTTTGATATCAGTCTGAGTTGGTTAACGAGGCCCGAAGATCATACTCTAACAGCAGGTGCTGTCAAGTGCCTGTCAGCAGGACAGACAGATGGGACCCCTTCAGGGGTGAAAGTAAGTTGGTACAGAACAGCTCTAATTACTGGTAAGGAACTGACCAAAGCTTCCCTTCTTTTTCTTCTTCAAGATCCCCACACCAGTCCCCAAAGAGTTAGTACTGGAAAGAAATTTAAGGCTCTGTCTACTCGTTAAAAAGTTCTCGTGTTTGTTGGGGAAAGACACAAGGACTTTGTATCACATGTGCAATGGGACTTTTTTTGTGCCTCCCTGACATAGATTGGCTCTGTTTGCAAGCACAGCCCACAGAGAGAAGTGGCTTTAGCCTTCCCCACGCCACACTGTTTTCATGTCCTCAAATTGCCCCCTGGAACTGATACTGGCTCCATTGTGGAACATTAAATTGTAGCCACAAAAGTGGTTTGTATAACAAAGCCATATGTATATGTGGACATCGCTGTATGGCCAACGTAGAGATCACATAATTGGAGGAAGAAGAAGATGGAGATGCTCTGTTCTCTCTGCTAAAACAAGACCAGGAGCTGATTGTAGTACACATCATGAATTGTTCATATCAAAAATTAGAACAAAGCTGAATAAAAACATCAAAACATTCCTAGCACCAAAATACAATCTAAGCAACATTCCTAAAGAATTTAAATACCATCGGCTTTTTCACATTTTCATTTTACTTGCTGGCAAGTTTCTGTTTCTTTGTGTGTGTGTGTTTTTTTTTCTGTACTGCACATGTTTTGCTCCCTCTAGTGGTCAATTTGATATCACACAGATTTATGTCTGGCATAAAAACCTGCAGTTTAAATCTGCAGGGAAATATGCTGGAAATAAAGTGGGACATTGAAAAAACCTGACAGGAAGAAAGTTGATGGCTTTGAAATGTTGTGTTGGAAGAGAGTTTTATGGATACCATGGACTGACAAAAAGACAAATAAGTGGGTTCTAGGTTAAGATGCTGAGCTGCAGACTGGAAGGTTGGTAGCTCGGCAGTTCGAGACCCCAGTGCCGCATGACAGAGTGAGCTGCTGTCTCTGGTCCCAGCTCCTGCCAACCTAGCAGTTCAAAAGCAAGAAACTGCAAGTAAATAAACAGGTACTGCTTCAGTAGGAAGGTAACAGTGTTCCATGCGCCTTGGTGTTTAGCATTTTGGCCACATGACCACGGAAAAAGTCTTTGGACAGCGCTGGCTCTTTGGCTTGGAAATGGAGATGAGCACCATGCTCTAGAGTCAGATTCAACTGGCTTTTGAGCAAGGGAAACCTTTACCTTTACTTAGATCAAAACAAGCCTGAATTCTCCCTAGAAGCTAAAATGACCAAACTGACCTACTTTGTTCACATTATGAGAAGAAAACACTTGCTGGAAAAGACAATAACGCTAGGAAAAGTTGAAGGGAGGAGGAAAAACAGGAAGACCCAACATGAGATGGATTGACTCAGTAAAGCAGGCCATGGCTGTTAACAATAGGGTAACAGAAATTCATATGGTTGCCATAAGTTGGAATTGATGGCACTTAACACACACACACACACACACACACAACACACACACATAATGGAGCCTACAGTGGTTCCATGGAGCAGACTGAGGACATGAAAACAGCACACTGGCATGGGTGGGTGGGTACAGCCACTTCTCCCTATGGTTGCAAATAGAAAAGAGCTGGTGGGCATCTGGGAGGCACAAAACTCCCATTGCACGTGTAATATAAAGTCCTCAAGTTTTTACCCAACTTTGTAATGTGTATATAGAACCTAAGTTACTTTCACTTTGGACCACTTACAGGCAAAAGTGGGGTTTCTGCATATCTGGGCAACTCCCAGGATGCAGATAAATAAATGTTTTTAAAACAAACTCCCCCCCGCCAACCACCCAGAGAGTACTGCACACACTCAGTGCCCTAGCACAGAATGCTGAAGGCAGTTAGATGTGGTAAAGAAGAGAAAAAAACGGGAACAGAAGAGGGAGAGGAAATTGGCTTGCTGATGCAATGAAAAGCTTATAGTTTCCTGGAGGGGGAGATTGGGTTGTGGAAAATGTAGCAATCATTTTCCTTTCCCCTCCTCTGCCATCCTTCACAGGCCCCCACCTAGTGTTTGTGGTTGCTCATTTAGCCAATCGCTTACCCATGTCTGCCCACATTTATATGGAGGAGTTGTCTGGCTAGCCATTAGCAACCAATTTATGCTTCTCAGAAGTCTTGCTTTATACCCTTGGTTGGCAACCCAATTTTAATGGGAGCCATTATTGAAACTTGACAGGCCAGCAGCACTGTCTCCGTCTACCAGCCTACTCCCAAGCAAGCTGAGGAATGGTAACAAGAGGCTTTGGACGAGGGCCCTCACTCACCCCTTTAAGGATGCACCCCAGTATAGCCAGTCACACACTCTCAGCCTAACCTACCTCACAGAGCTGTCGTGAAGAAAGAATGGCGGGGAGGAGAATGAGCAACAGGAGGCCACTTTGGGTCCCCACTGGGGAGAAAGGCCGGGCATAAATGAAGTAAATACATAAATTGCGACCCTTATGAACCTCTTATACGAATACTATACAAAGCCAAAGGCTTTCTCAACCAGTCAATAACTTATGGAGGTTTCCTCTTCAAATGCAGGCTGGCAAAAAGGTGATGGTGGGAAGTGCTGTCAGGTCGCAGCTGACTTAAGATGACCCCAGAGGGTTTTCAAGGCAAGAGATGTTGAGGGGTGGTTTGCCACTACCTGCCTCTGCACAGCAACCCAGGTCAGGTTAAACAGGGTACACGAAATTAACAAAAAAATAAAATCGCATCCGCAGAAAACAGGTGTGTGCGAGAGAGAAAGGGAGCTCATTAGTGAAAACAGTGCTGTGCTTTCAAAGATGGCTTTTTACCCCTCACCCCAGGAATGGAAACCCTGCGCAATTACTGCTTGTGCAGACAGATGGAAGCCTGACCCAAGGATTACCTGAAGCCGATCGGTGGTTCTGATGAGATGTTGACTCTCGTTGCCTGTTGCTGCTGGAGCTGCTGCAGTTGCTGTTTATTTTCACTGCATGTCCCCCCAGGGATGACTGCTGGGTGCTGTCGAGAACAAAGACCAGAAACAGTGGAGGACACATAAGGCACTCCCCACTGCACATTCCGTACCTGGGTCTCAAAGGCATTTTCAAAAACAGCACAACCAAGGCTCAGCATGCCCCCAGGGAGCTAGTTATTATAATTTCCGCAGAGAATGAAACCTACCATTCGCAGAATAGCTCAGTAACATGGCAATAGCCTCTTCAACATTCAACAGCTCTATAAATCCCACTGCAACCGAGTTCAGCTGTACCAGGGTACCTGGGTAGATGGTATTAACATGCAAAGCCCGCAAGATTCCCCACCAACTCTGACGTTCCAACTGAACTGCATTCTTAGAAAGGCCAATGTGGTGTTACAGTAGAATGTCAGATTATGAACAGGGTGGAACTCGGTTTAAACCCCCACCCTGCCATGAAATGCACTGGATGACCTTCTCTCGGGCTAACCTACCTCACAGGTTTGTTGTGAAGATAAAATGGGGAAGCGGAGGGGGCCCATGTATTGTCCCAAGCTCCATGGAGAATGGGCAGGATAAAAATGAGATAAGCCAGTGAACACAGCGATTGGCACAAAGTTAGCCTGTAAGCTAAGGGCTGAGCTGAGAAAATGGACTTGTTTAACCAGCTGTTCACCCCAAGGTAATGGCTCCTTAACTTGCCTCCAATGTGGAGATGCCTTTACTTGCATGGAGGGTAAATCTGAGGTAGAAGCACAAACTAATGTGAATTAAGATCAGTCGTTTGCGGTTAGATTTGTTTGATTTTTGCCATGTTCTGCTTCAGTAAAAGGCAAAAAAAATAAAATAAAATCCTGTGTCTTTTTGCAGTTTTTCACATTCTTAAGAGTAAAAGAGAAATCTGCCTTTGAATTAGCTTGCTTTATATCCTTGGATACATCAGAGCACTGGGGAAGGAACAATCTGAATTAATGAAAATAACAGCTTTAGTTTTCAATGACCTTGGTTCTGTTGTCCCTACTAATAGCAATCTTTATTAAGATTCCATTTGAATCCTACACTTTTTCATGGAGCTTGGGTTGCAAGCTTGCTGTTTGACTCATTTAATCCTCACAACAGCACTGCAGGGTATGCTATGGTATCGGCTTCATGGCTGACCAGGGATCTGAGCCAGGATCTCCTCGGTACAAGTCCAGCACTGCAGCACCCTCGCCATGTACAAACACTTCTAGCTTCATAGCTCAGCTTTCTCCTCAAAGGGGACTCAAAGGCCCATTCTGCATCTAGTATCCACTCTGTTGTTTTACCAAACTCACACCGGAACAGAAAAAGATGCGGCTCAAACCCACATTCATATACCCCGGGCCATAAAACAGCCATAAATCTATGTCGACGGCACCATAAAACTGAGAGATCAAATGAAGTGAAAGTAGCATATAGTCTGAACACTGCCATAAAATCTAACAATCAATCAAAGTGAAAGTGGCATGCAATGTAGAGGGGAATTTCTCTTCCAATGTGGCTTTGGCAAAGGTTTCCCTTGCTCAAAAGCCAGTTGAATCCAACTCTAGGAGATGGTGCTCATCTCCGTTTCCAAACTAAAGAGCCAAGTGCTGTCCTAAAGATGTTTCCGTGGTCATGTGGCCGGCATGACTAAACACCAAGGCGCATGGAATGCTGTTGCCTTCCCACCGAAGTGGTACCTATTTATCTACTTGCAATTTCTTGCTTTCGAACTGATAGGTTGGCAGGAGCTGGGGCTAGAGATGGGAGTTCACTCCGTTACGCAGGACTAGGGTCTCGAACTGTCGACCTACAGACCTTCTAGTCTGCAATTCAGAGTCTTAAACAGCAGAGCAAATGCTAGATGCAGAATGGGCCAAAGTGGCTTACACAGTTCTCTTTTTCTCCATTTAACCCTTACAGCAACTCTGTCAAGTAGGTTAGGGTAAGCATGAGTGTTGAGCCCAAGGTCGTCCAGCAAGCTTCCATGGTAGAGTGAGGATCTGAACTTGGGTCTCAGTCCGTCACTCCAACCACTACACTACCCAGGCTCTCAACATATCAATGTTAATTTAAATAAGAACCCGAGGAGCTTACCTTGAAGGATAACTTTGGTGGCCAAAGTGACCTCTGCCATAAAACTTTGAGATTGTTCTTTCTGGAACCTTAAAGATTTAAGCAGGAAAAGAAATCAGATTCCTATTCACTGCTCTTAAATACACACAAGCACGTGCACACACACACAAGGTACACTATTCTAACTCACAAACCTGTGTCCCCCCCCCACACACACTTCAGTTAGGGCCCACATGCAGTATCGCAGTGCAACATACACGTCAACCAATGTTCTAATAACAGCTATATTGCAGCAGTGTTGATTTATATAAGCGGCTGGAAGGTGATGAAGGGAAGCTGGGCCTTGAATTGGGGCTTCCAGCAGCCAGGCTCTGGTGCCTTACTTCCTGTGCCAGCAGCACTTGGTATAAACTACATGCTTGGCAGCCAGAGGTCTGGACCTCAAGGGCGCAATCTGGGATGCAGTATCAGCACTTTCTGAACGTTCAGTCAGCTGACCACTGCAGACCCTTCAAAGCTCCAGGCTTGGAATTCCTCCTCATTCCAAGCAGCTTCTCTCTGGGGAGAGGGCAATGCTGAGCCCAGCTCCTGCTTTGGACTTGTCCCTTGCCTGGCTTGACTACACATCTGGCTCTCTGCATACAGCTTATGGCTTTGGACTTGATCCCTGCCTGGTTTCTCCTGCTGGGAACAGTGGGTTGAGAATTCCTGGTCCCAGAACCCAGCTGCTGGAAGTCCAACTGAGGCTTGACATCAGCCAACAGAAGGACTGAGTTCAGAGACTAATTCAACACCCAGAAGAAACAGAATAAATTCTATGGCTCTGAATTACAGCTGCATCACCAGCAAGTATAAAACCTTCAACTCATGGGAATTTATATCTGCTCTGTGCGCATCCTGCAATCAGGCCACACAGACTCAGAGTTTGGTAACAGACAGAGAGAGCCCAGCATCCTGAAACTTTTTGGCTTTCAGTTCTTTTAATAAATTATCTAGCCCTTAATGACAGCAAAGACTGGCTGGAAAATATGTGGGTAAAATCTCATAGGGACTTCCAGTGGCCAATGAGTGGGACCTCAGTGCATCATGTTCCTTTACGTGGCTAGCATGCAGATAACAAATTACACAAAATATGCAAACCCATGCACATTTTCTCAGGCTTTACCATTTGCTTGAATTGCAGAATCTTTTTCTAAAAACAGACTTTGCATAGACCTGGTTTACATCCCCCCCCCACCCCCTTTGCCATCAAGTCACAGATGACTTATGGCGACCCTGTGGGGTTTTCAAGACAAGATATGTAAAGGGGTGGTTTGGAATTGCCTGCCTCTGCACAGGGCTGGCCTGGGGCGCCCACCCCATGGGGATGCCAACCTCCCAGCGGGGCCTGGAGATGGGGGGGGTGGAGCACCGGCTTTCCTGAGCACGCCGCACTAGTGGCGTGCTCAGGAAAGCCAGGGAAGGGGCAGCCGTTTGAACGGCTGTCCCTTCCCAGCCCCAGGGCCGGCTGGAGACAGGGTGTGTGTGTGGAGTGCCGGCTTTCCTGAGGAAAGTCAGGGAAGCCAGGGAAGCCAGGGAAGGGCGTCCCTTCCCTCCCAGCCCCAGCGCTGGCTGGAGACGGGGGGGGGAGCGCCGGCTTTCCCGAGCACGCCGCATTAGCGGCAAGCTCAGGAAAGCCAGGGAAGGGGCGCCCATTTGAACGGGCACCCCTTCCCTCCCAACCCCAGCGCCGGCTGGAGACCGGGGGGGAGCGCCGGCTTTCCTGAGCATGCCGCAGTAGCGGCGTGCTCAGGAAAGCCAGGGAAGGGGCGTTGAACGGCGCTTGAACGGGCGCCCTTCCCTCCTAGTGTCGGCTTCACGGGGGCGGGGCGGGGGCGCATTAGCGGCATGCTCAGGAAAGCCAGGGAGGGGCGCCCGTTTGAACGGCCGCCCCTTCCCTCCCAGCCCCAGCGCCGGCTGGAGACCGGGTGTGTGTGTGTGTGTGTGTGTGTGTGTGTGTGCTCAGGAAAGCCAGGGAAGGGGCGCCCGTTTGAATGGCCACCCCTTCCCTCCTAGCGCCGGCTTCACGGGGGCAGGGCGAGGGGCGCTTGGGTGCCCCTGTGGGCCCCAGCACCCTAGGCGAGCGCCTAGTGGGCAAGCCGGCAGTGCCCGGCCCTCCTTGGTGGTCTCCCATCCAAATACTAACCAGGGCCGATCTTGCTCAGCTTCCGAGATCTGACAAGACAGGGCTAGCCTGGCCTCTCCAGGTCAGGGCACGCCACCCCTGCCCGGCCACAATGTCACAATTACAGATTCACACAGAGAATGTTCCAGTACCTTTGGAGGTTGCTCTTCAATCTGACATATGTTCCAGAACACATCATCCTGACTAGCGTTGAGAGGTGTGGTGGCCACATCTGAGAGTGAACTGCACATCTCTCGACTGGCCCGCAAGTTTTCATTCTGCAAGTAAATAAAGTGCATGCGAAAGGCAGTATTATTAGGGCTGCCACCTACTTAAAGAAATCGATTGATAGAATTCACTTATAAACTGAACAAATAATCATATGGCACAATTCTAAAGAAACAATAGTTTTAAAGCAGAAGTCAACAACCTTTTCTTTAACGAAAGCTACTTTTGAGTAATGAAAAACTTCCTAAGCTTCTCCAGGCCCCTGTAGGTTTTGTTCTATCCCAGAAACAGAACATGGAGTAGGAAGAACACTAGAAATGAAGCTGTCACTTAATCTGTACAGAGGAAAAAACGTTTGCAATGCCCCCACCCCCCGAGCCTAAAACAGATATTTTCCAGGATGTTTGCAGGGGATGCACAAGCTACCCTGAAGCATCTACCAATAGCTCACAATCAACCTTTTGGAACCCCTCTTTTAAAAAACTAAAAGCATCTAAATTTGGGTGCTTCACATATGTGCCACAGGAACCTACATCACAGAATTAGCATTCCCCCTCCATCCTCACATAAGAGAGAATGCCTCTTCTAAGGAGACACTCGCCATCTGTAGCTTCTTTAAGAATTTGCATAAAAATAATTTTGAAAACTTTAAAACAACTGCAGTCTGATAAATTCGAGGGGGCATCATTTCAGAGACAGTCTGTGCCCCGAGAAGCTTCCAATCTATGCTTGGACAGTGGGGAAGACACAGAGCAAGGGACAAGATAGGAATGGAGGAATGTGAGCAAATGTACTGTGCCTACTTTGGCTTTGTTTCAGCCGGGAAGGGAGCTCAGTAGTTAAGTCAAAGGCTTCAACCGAGAGAAAGGTTTTATTTTATTTACTTCGTCTATACCCTGCCTTTCTCTCCAATGGGGCCTCAAAGTGGCTTATGCTTTTTTCCTTGCCTCCATTTTATCCTCAAAGCAACCCTGTTATGCTGAGGTTATGCTGAGAGCGTGGGTGACTGGCCCAAGGCCACCCAACAAGCTTCCACAGAAGAGTGGGGATCTGAACGTGTTCTCCCAGATTCTAGCATGACACTCAAGAACATAAGTAGAGCCTACTGGATCACAAGGGTGGTCCATCTAGTCCAGCACACCGTTTCACAAAGTGGCTAACCCGTTGCTCGGGGGGGGGCAAACACAGCATGAAGGTAGAAGTCCTCCATTGCTGCTATCTTTCACCATAGGTATTCTGAGGTTTGCTGCCTCTGTATATGGAGGTTCCTGTCAGTCACCATGAGTAGTAGCCATTGATGGACCTCCCTCCCATGAAGCTAACCTCCTTTTGACGCTATCTATGCTCACGGCCATCTCCACTGCCACTGACAGTGAATCCCACAGTGTAACTGCTTGTTAAGTAAAGAAGTATTTCCTTTTGTCAGTTCGGAACCTATTTCACAATAATTCCATTGGGTGCCCCTGAATTCTACTGCCATGGGAGAGGGAGGAAAAAGCACCTCTGTCCACTTTTCCCACCCATGCATAATTTTATACACTTCAATCATGTCTCCCCTGAGCCATCTTTTTTTCTAGACGCTAACTGCATTGGTTCTCTTTTGAGCAGAGATTTAAAGGAAACAAGGAAAAGTGGCACCAAAATGCCCGTGGAAGTTCCATTCCTGGTGCCATCATGTTATCTGTACATACGGCTTACCTGTCCTCAACATATTTTTGTACTGGCAGTGGCTAATACAGGAACGGCCAACCCTTCATCATCAAGGCTTCTATAATTTGAACAGTCTCATAAATCAGGCACATAAGATGTGTGTCTTGAAATTTCCTTGGTGTAGTGGTTAAGTGCACGGACTCCAATCTGGGAGAACCGGGTTTGATTCCCCATTCCTCCACTTGAAGCTGCTGGATGACCTTGGGCAAGCCATAGTTCTGACAAGAGCTGTCCTTGAAAGAGCAGTTTCTGTCAGAGCTCTCTCAGCCCCACTTTTACCTCATAGGGTGTCTGTTGTGGGGAGCGGAAGGGAAAGGAGTTTGTAAGCCGCTCTGAGACTCCAAGTGAAGGGCAGGGTATAAATCCAGTCTCTTATTATTATTTGTGCTACTATAGAAGGTAAAGTTGAATCTTTTGGCAAAGTATTTGGCCTGTGCAATGGCAGACCAAAGCTATAGGATTTATTTACTTATTTAATATACCACCTTTGGCAAAAATCTGTCTGAGGTGGTTCCCAGATACCATCATACAACTACAGTGATGGGTTTTCTGCTGTCGGGACTGACAGTCTAGAGGCAAAGCAAGGGCAGAGGAAGCAGGGGCAGCCTGAGGCCACTTGATCTTCCTGTGCGTTGGTCATCCCTCACGCAGCTTGCAGCGCAGACTGCAGAAGGCCCTACTGGTTTCCTTGTGTCACCTGAGAACTGCTAAATTAACGGATAATGATTTGGTCAGCACTTTCAGTGTTCAGAGTGTTTCACATAAATTGACACTGTGATCCGTTTGACTACCGTGTAAAGCAGGCCAGAATTATTGTCACTGTTCCTATATCACAGACTTGGGAGAGCTGAGAATTAGCAGCGTGTCTTCTAAATGAGTTTGCAGCCAAGTGGACATTTGAAGCAGTAGCTTCCCAAACCAGAGCTTATTCTTTCCATCACTAGGCCACATTCGTTCCTTGGGGCAGATTAGAAGCTACAGTATCATCATCAGGTCAGCAAATGAGGTTGCAAGAGAATGCAAACTAGCAGCTCTACCTTTGGCAAAGCCAGCACAATGGCCCATGGAATGAGTCCAAGCTTGGTTGTCAGAATTCCTGGTTCAAGGACCTTGGCGTTTGACTTTTTTGGGATTCTCTAGACTCAAAAATAATGTGAGGAATGCATCTGTTTTGCATCAAGAGTAATACCTGGATAGCCCAGGATAGCCTGATCTTGTCAAATCTCAGAAGCTCAACAGGGTCAGACCCTGGTTAGTATTTGGATGGAAGACCACCAAGGAATACAAAGAAGCAGACAATGGCAAGCCGCCTCTGAATGCTTCTTGCCTTGAAAACCCCAAGGGGGCACCATAAGTTGGCTGTAAGTTGATGGCAAAAAAAGAAAAGAAAGAAAAGCAAAGTACTCCAAAATTTCTGTCACATAGTTTACTGAGAAGCCTTTTAAAAACACACAGCTTCAAGCTGGACCTTTTAAAATACTCTTCATACTAGGCTTCTGGCTAAACAAAAACAGCAACCTTTGAAATCCACAAATTAATAAAGGTGACTGAGCAATGTAACAAAGCTCCAAAATAGAAGATGTTAAAAATATCTGCTGAATAAATGTTAGTCAACATTCCTGAATAAACAAACAGGACTGGATCCATTAGGTGTCCTGATGGCTTGTGGCTAAAACAGTCCTTCACAGAAAGCGGTCCTGCAAATTCCCTGGTCCCAAACTCTCCCTGTTGACCAGGCAGAGGTAGAAGGTCAGGCTGTTAGGATTCATGCCCAATTTAGCCAATCAACAGGCTAGTATTAACATTAGCCTGAGCCAATCAAGAGGCTTCATATTGTCTGCCAACTGCAGGGACTATTGTTGCATTCTCTTACATGCCTGAAGGGAGATCCAAGGCTTCAGCAAACACCATTTCATGGTAGCTCGCCTGGCTAGGCCCCAGCCCAGCCCAAATGCCAAGGGTTCTGGTTCAGGGCTCAGGCATGTATGGAAAAACTTTCACACAGCAGTACAGTATGAAAAACTAGAGGCAGTCCAAGAAAGAAGTGAGTGGTCCACTCATGTTGAATGTTAAAACCACAAATCTTCATTGCTCCAGCAGTGCCCTTGCCAGGGCTGGTGTGAATCTGATTTGTTCAGCTTATGTGGATCCTATCTCCCCGCCATGGCCCTATCAGAAACAGGAAAGGAATGCCTGCAGCTATACCATCTTGTTCTGCTATTCTGTCAGATCTCACGTGCTGAGAAGGGATGGAGCTCTCAAAAGGGGTATTCTTTATTCATTAGCAGACATTTCTCTCCTCTGAGTCAGAACTGGTTTAGGGTCACAACTTGCTGATAACTGCTGTGCTTCAAGCTCTCTCTTTCAAAAGCAAAAAAATAAAATAGACCCCTTTATCCCTGGTAACTCTTAAGGACAGCCCTAGCAGATTTTGCAAGAATAAATGGTTTTAAAATGCACAATGACACTTCAAAAAGTCGTTTTGAGATTTTTTTTTTAAGCCACGGAAGTAATTCTGCTAGGACCACAGTCTTAAGTGTACTCAAAGCATTTCAAATGCATTCTACAGGGTCTGTCTCTTTCCTGCCCCAATAACCTTGGAAAAATACCTAACTAAACTGATTTTTTAATGGGGGGGGGAGCTATTGACTCTAAGGCAGCAGTCCTATGCATACTTAATCAAAAGGAAGTCCCCTTGAATTCAAAGATTATTCATGGAAGTATGAATCCTTGAAGAAACTTCTTAACCACCACTGAAAGAAACAGCAAACCTACACTTATTATACTCCCTACACTTATTATAGTCTTAAGGTGGAAAAATCTATTTCTGTATGCTTCTGTTTTTGTTTTTTTCCATCCAGTAAAGTGCTCAGCTCCTTTATCTCAGTTCTTGGTGAATATTTTAGCTCTATGCTCTTACAGGAAATCACTTTTTCAGCAGGTACAGCATCTAATAATATGGTACTTAAAGTATCTTTCCCTCTTTTTGTCAAATATGATTGCAACTAATTATAGTGTTTATTTACCAGACTGGTTTGTAGTGTCAAGCTGTTTTCAAAAGCAGCTAGCCTTGGTATCAGAAGATAGGTTTTATCAAGCCTGTTATCAAGATGCCACCTGCCTATCATTTTTACAGCCCCTGAGTCAGCAAAACACTTAAACGTATTCTGAACCATTTCAATGGAATACCTGAGATCAGCAGAACTAGATAATGTGTTTGAAAGTCAACACTTCCAAAAACCTATCTTGGAGAGCTGGACAAACAAGTCCAGCTGCGTCCAGGAACGACCCAGAAAGCGTAAGCAAGTGGTTTTTCTCTAGTAACAAAATTCATCCCAGATCAACTTATAACTGGGGAGAACTGAAAGTGGTATTGTGCGATTCAGACTAGCTGGGTCAAAATACTTGGCGTTTCCTCCATTGTCCAGTGATAAGGGAGATGAAGTCTAGTCACCAATATGACAAGCACTTGCAAAGGGAGGAGGAAAACTCAGTGTGATGGCAGGAGAGGATGGAGGACACACAGTGCTGTTGTTTTCAACAGCAGCCACACATTATCCATAAAGTTCAGCTTCTCTCTAAGTAAAGAAATGGACTTGGGTGTAACTACAAGGACACTCTTTCCCTCATGGTGGTATAGATTACAGCAAATCACATGCAGTCTCCCCCCCACCCCCAGGCTGAACTAGTCCCCTGTCAGAACAGGCCAACCCAAAGGTGTGACAGTTCTTCCAGCTAAAATCACAGCCAACCTCCTTCTGAAGGAAGACATGACACTACAAACAAAAGGTGGCAGTCAGAGATGGCAAATGGTATTTCTAAGGAAGACAGACGGGAAAATCATCCAGAAGCTCCTAAATATACAGAATAGCAAAATGGCTAAGCCATCAAGAAATCCATGGCTTGACTCATCTATGCCACCCTCCTCCAGCTTGGTATGAGGGCCAGCTGGGTGTAGTGATTAAGAGTGACAGACTCTCAACATTAAGCCAGCTGGGTGCCTTGGGTCAGTCACAGTTACAGCCCCATCATCCCAACAAACCTGTGAAGTGGGTTAGATTGAGAGACAGTGACTATCCCAAGGACATCCAATGAATCACAAGGCTGAGCAAAGATCAGAACCCAGAGCAGTATGGTAAAAATCCAGCATTCCAGACACTTATACTACACTGGCTCTCTATGAACTTTTTAGGTAGACCTTAAGAAAACAAAAAGATGTGCCAGAACTCTCAAGAGGGAAATGAAGTTTCCAGTCTACATACTGAAAACTCATGAACTTTTAAACATTTTAAAAGAGTTTTGTTGAAGAGGTTCCAGAACACCATTCTGGCGCGTTTCCCCAGAAATAAAGCTCTGCTCAGGTCTCAAACCCCAATTCTGGAGACAATAAAACGGACCCATTTTACAGGGTAGTTGTAATGATTACAATATTGTTGCCATGCAGCTACTTCAGATGGCATTACTAAAGACTCTTAAATATGACTGCCTTGCTGAACTGTGAAAGACAGTGCCAGGGCAATGGACAATACTGTTGCCCAAAAATAGTGCCCTTTTACTGGACTGAAGGGATGTGCTTTGGCCAAGGGGAGCCTTGTGCCTAAGCAGCATGCCAAGCCAGATGTGGACTCCTGGACTACAAGAAGCCTCCTGTTCCTCCATCTCCGCACCCATGCCAGCACCAGAATGCAGACCAGCAGCCCTGAACTCCGTATATGCAGAAACAGCAGCAGATCATAGAGGGAAGCCATGCTCTGCAAAAAGGAGAAGAGGAAGAAGAGAAGAAGAGATTGGATTTATACCCCGCCCTTCACTGCCCAAAGGCGTCTCAGAGCAGCTTACAAACTCCTTTCCCTTCCCCTCCTCACAACAGACAACCTGTGAGTTAGGTGGGGCTGAGAGAACTTCTGACAGAAACTGTCCTTGAGAGAACAGCTGTGCCAGAGCTTGTGACTGACCCAAGGTCACATCAGCAGGTGCAAGTGGAGGAGTGGGGAATCAAACCTGGTTCTCCCAGATAAGAGTCCGCGCACTTAACCACTACACCAAACTGGCTCTCTGGGACAAGATGTTCCTGCACAGATGCCATGAAGAACTCCCTTCTCCAACACACAGGCATCCCCCCCCTCACGTATTAACATCACCAGAAGAAGCACACATTCCTCTCCAGACTAAAACAAAAGGATATGCCTGATGATGACATCAAGCCTTCCAGCCGCCCATCGAGGTAACACAGCTGTCAAGCATCAAAGTTCCAGTCCTGCAACCTGAATGGTTCTCTTCCTTCTTTCCTTGGTCCACCCCCTTCTCCTAAGAGGTATCACTCCTAGCCAAGCCATTACCTGCAATTGCCCAGCCATTAATCCCCATTCATAGTTTAAGTGCAGCCCTGCCTCAGGTCACATTTTTGGGTATAAAAGAAGAGCTTTATGCCATTGCTCACTCTCTTGCTTTGCCTCTCCTAACCCCAACCTATCTTGCTGGTTCTATTCTTAGCACTGTTTGGAACCTCCCACGTGTATTGCTGGTCAACTCATGACCCCTTCCCTTATTTTGTCCCTTTTTTGCTGCAGAATCAACTTGTCTCGCTGGATAGGTATAGTATCACCCCACCAATGATACTAACTGCTAATACAAACATCTCTGTACATTTCTATCTGAATTCTTAGCTCTGTATTGTGTGTGTGCATGCATGATTTTATATTCATATGTGTGAGAATCCTTTAGTAAAGAAAGCACTGGTTTAGTAATCTAGCCTCAGCGTTTATCCCTGGGGACTGGGAACTCACACTCTGGTATACATGGGTTATGGTCCTATAATTAATGCCTATTGCATTTAATAATTATAATTCCCCACAGTTATTAATTGAATAAGGCAATTTGGCTAACAACATAGTGTATGTAAGGCAATTTGAACACTTCAGGACACACTCAATGCCAAGTATGATTATTTTTAGACCTTCTCCCAGGCATCTTTTGTCAAAAGATCTAAAATACCAGGGCTGAGAAAAACCACAGTGAAGATCTGTGGAACCTCCAGAGTCCCATCCAAACCCTCAGGAATCCTAGCTTGAGAAGTGCTGTACTATGGTTATGATTAGTAACTAAAGAAATTATGTTTGTCAGCTGAGGATGCATGAAAGGAAACACAATCCTCCCAAGTTGGTTTTTCAGTGTCGAGAAATATCTCACACCTTTTCTGCTGGGAAATCATGGTTTGTGTGTACAATTTGGCCCCATTTCCCACCACAGCAAGGTGTCAATGTGACGCTGGTATAGGATGCTTCAGATCGATCTCCCCTTCGGAGTAGGGAACATAAATCTGCTCTCACTGAATAGTACCTGTTCCATAAGGTCCTAAGCATCAACACCTGCTCTTTCAAGTGGGTGCTTAATTCCTATGTGTAATAGCAAGCCGTGTTAATTCAGTGGACATGGTTAAAACTACTTCATGTTCCTTTCAGTCAGTTTTAACATGGTTTTGGCCCACAGTGGGTCTTGAACCAGTGATGTGAAGAATATCAAGAAGGGATTCAACCACTCTGCTCTGACAAAGAAAAGAACTGCAAGGAGACTGCAAGCAAGCGTATATCAGGTGATGCTTCCTGTCCTTTAGAAAGGCTTCCAGTGACTTAGGAAAGGGAATTTAGCTCTGATCAGCTGAACAAAATAAAGGAGCAGCCAAAGTATGTACGGATTGTGACCAACATCTGTGCCATCGACCTTCATTGATCTAGATTTTCTATACAGGCCTACACACAGAGAGCATAAGCTCTACAAACACAATGTATGGACAAATCAATGTGGGGATTTTGGTGCTGGAGGGTGCAGTCCTGACCCCTCCTCCATACATTAACAGTTCCATTTTGGTTGACCGAGCAGGGCTTGTATCTTCTTTGCTTCACAAAATATCAGGTGCATTTAGAGTGTCATATGAATTATACACAGTAAAATATTTCCAATGGAAATAAAAACTGCCTGTAGAGGGTCCAAGACTTCCTGTGAAACATGCAAGAATAGTATCTTAGAATCAATCCAGTCAGGCATTAATGTCGCCACAAATAACAGTCATCTAAGCTGGCCCTGTGAGGTCTGTGAAGCATTCAGCTTCTCATCCCCCAGGAAATGGCAGGATCAACAAATGCTTGACTGTCGCAGGCCAGGTTGACCCTTTCCACCTCTGTTCTGTTTGTGTCCTTGGCTGTAACTGGGCAGAGAAGTTTCGCATTGAAGCTGGCTGAAATTACAGGAGGGTGCACATTATCTTTGGAAAGAAGTCTCTTGACATAAAGAGCAGGGGATGAAAAAGGATGGATTGCACCATTTAAAATATTTAAAAACATAAAAATATATTTGGAGCTGGGAGCATAATTTTGCATGAAACCATTTTTTTAAAAAAAAATCCAGTACATTTTGGTTCCTCTGTCACCTAAACTGCTGGTTTTGGGTTGAAAGAAAAAAAAAGAGAGGAAAGTGATCAATCTCCAAGTGTATGGAATACCCAGAAATATCTCTGTATAGAAAAGTGGCTTTTAAGAACATTCTATTTACAGGGAAACTGTTCTTACCCTGACTTGTCTGCCGAGGAACTCTTGTGAATGAGAGCCCCAGGCCCCAACCAATAGTTTCCCATCATTGTGTACTGCAGTGAAGACCAACTGTGGGATGCAGACTCTTTTTCATGGAAACTAACCAGCCATTACAGTTCTTCTCATTGAGAAACCATAGACGCGTTTCCACAAAATCCCCCAAACATGGTTAGAAAACCACCGGAAGCTGTTGTAGCGCTCAGAGGTAGGATATGGGAGAACCAGGTTCAGATGCTCAGTTTGCCCTGGAAGCTCACTGAGTGACCTTTGGACACACAGTCTCTCTCAGCCTAACCCACCTCCCAGGGTTTCTGTCATGAGGATAGAGTGGAGGAGACAAGAACGCTGCAGAAAACTCTCCAAAAGCTACAGTTGGTACAGGATGCTGCAGCCAGGAAGAAGGAGAAGGAGGAAGAGGAGTCTCGGGCCAGCTTACAATACCCTTCCCTTCCTCTCCGCACAACAGACACCCTGTGAGAGAACTGTGACTGACCCAAGATCACCCAGCTGGCTTCATGTGGAGGAATGGGGAATCAAACCCAGAGTAGTCTGTCACTCTTAACTACTACATCAAGCTGGCTGGCTCTCAAGAGGAGTGGGTCATAGAGACTATACCACTCCAGTCTTCTTCCATCTACACGGGCTCTCAGTTTACTTCTGGGCTTGGAGGCATCATACCTTAAGGAACGCCTTCTACCACATGAACCTTCCCATCTACTCTGGTCATCTCTAGATGCTCTGCTTCAGGTGTCTCTGCCCTTAATTAGACGTGACCGCCTGTTTCAGCACTCAAAAAGTCATGGGGACAGGGGGAAACAAGATTGCCTGGTCTCACCATACTGTGGGCCCAATTAGGCCCAATCAGTCTCAGGCCCTCACGGCATTTTAAAATGTCCAAGTTCAGTTCCAAAATGGCGTCGGCATTCATGAGTCTGACTCATGGATGCCATAACATCTAGTTTGGCCCTAAGAAGAACCCAAAATGCAGATTCCTGATCAGAGATGGTGATTTGACAATCAATAAGGCAGTTGTCACAGCTGCAAATCTCTGGCCCAGCAACAAAGCTAAATTTGAAGACGATGGCTTCAGATTAGTCATTAAGCAACAGCATGCAGCTTTTTGGAGCCAGTTTGGTATAGTGCAGAGATGGCCAAACTGTGGCTCGGGAGCCACATACGGCTCTTTCACACATATTGTGCAGCTCCCGGCAAAGCAGCTGGGGAAGCGAAGGGGAGGCATACCTCCCCAATCGGTCTTCCCTTCCCCAGCCAGTGTTCCCCTCCCTGGGTAGGCTTGAGGTGGGGGGGAGCAGAGAAAGAAAGCGACTTTAAATGCATTCTCCTCCACATGCAGCTGCTGGTGTGAACTTGGGTCAGTTACAAGTCCTTTCAGAGCTGTTCTCTCAAGAGCAGTCCTCAAAAGAGCTCTCTCAGCCCCACTAACCTCACAGGATGTCTGTTGTGGGGAGGGGAAGGGAAAGGAGATTGTAAGCCACTCTGAGACTCCTTTGGGTAGTGAAGGGTGGGGTATAAATCCAATCTCATCTTCTCTTCTTCATCTTCTTCTTTTTCACCTGGGCCTGAAAGACTGCTGTGTAATGCTGCTTAACTCATTATTACTACTTTCTTCTGCAAAGTATCACACAACCTTTCCTTGATGTGAAAACGTAAAATTTTAAAACTACAACAATTACCATTCTCCACTTCCTGCCTGCTGCTCAGCATCATGTGTTTACAAAGAAAGATGGCAGCCCAAACTGAGGCATTCGTAAACCTATGAGTCTCTCCTACCTGAGCTAGTCCCGCTCTTTGCAAAGCTGGCGTGCAAGGACTGGAGCTACTGCCAGATCCCAGTCTACTGTGAGAGGTGGCTTCATGACCCAGAAGGGCTGTCCAGTTGAGATCCGTTTGGATGCTTTCACTCTTCTTGCTCTCGGTCTGGAAACAAACCAATGGAGACAGATGCACAGCAAGATTCAGTGCAGAGAATGCAGCTGCATCTTTTGCAGCATGACACATACCTGTTTCACTTCACAGCCATATTGTCTTCAGTGAGACCTACAGCATCTTTTCCTGCAAGTTCACCCTCCCAGTTTTAAATCCATATTTTGCCCTGGATGCATGTATTATTATTATTAATGCTCAAGAGTTGGCACCTTTCCCCAAAAGCATTAGAATGAAACTCCTTTATGAAATGGGAGTTTTGGACACTTTTTGACTTGCAGACTGTTTGAATACTTTTTGTGTAAGTTCTCAAGATGAATAGTTTTTTTAAAAAAACCTCAAGTTTCGAATGCAAATGGTTCTTGCGAATAACATAAATTTCGGCTGGAACTCAGAATGGATTTGAAATTACAGGGGAAGCTGTTAAAGCAAAGTCTGCTTGCTCTTAACTTTTTAATCAATGTAAGGAAGTCATTGATTATATACACTGGACTGTATGTATCTGTATCTATACATATCAGCACATGGATGTATACCAGTTCCCTATAGTCCATTGCTCTGTAATTGTTGGTTCTTCCCTAAGCAGGGGGCCATGGTATGGGAAGGACTACTTCCTCCCATACTGTTCAGACTGCCAGTTAAGATCCTGTTCCTAAGGCCACCTCTCTATACCCCTACCTGCAGAGATGAGGGATGCAGTCACCAGAGGCAGGACTTTGGTGGTGGTGGTGTCGTTACCTTGGAATGCCCTTCCCCTTACAGCTAGGTGGCAACTTTACTGCCTTTTAGGTACCAAGCCAACATATTTCTCCTGACTCAGGCCTTTATAACCTTATGCAGGTGAGAGTATGCTTCATTCTCAATGACTGGGGCTGAAGCAGCATCAACAAGCACCTAATTAGTATACACCATTACTTTCTCCCACATAAGTGATTACCATTCACTTTTCTTGGCAAAAATAAGGTACCATCCCTTGGGACATTTCTGAAGTAAAAGCTCTCGGACCAGGATCTGGGAGACCCAAGTTCAAATCCCCACTCTGCCATGAAAGCTGACTGGATGACCTTGGCCCAGCCACACACTTTGAGCCTATCCTACCTCACAGGACTGCCTATCCTACCTCCTACCTTACCTCCACTGAATTATCCTTGGCAAATGCTGTTGGACCTTCCATTCATACTGAGGAGAAACATGAAGTTGACAATAATGGCTCCAATCACACGCAGAATTAGCAGTGCAAGAGGGATGAATGCCGGGTGGAGTTTACGGGTGCGATCACTCGGGAACATCTGGCAAGCGTCCTGCACCCGTCGCCAACCCGTCTCGCCCCTCCAAAGAAGCAGAGTTAAAAAATACCTGGGAAAGTGCAGTAGCAAACGGGTTTGCGATGGGCCACAGATGGACATCTCCGTGTGATCGCACCGGCACACTCTCATTGCGTCAGTGATCCCTCGTTGAAGCACATCGGAAACATGCGGCAAAGAATTGCGTCTGATCGCGCAGTGGCATGTCAAATTACTACAGGGCAAATAGCCTCACTTCCCCCCCCTTGCATTTTCTGGCACGTGTGACTGGGACCAATGTTTATTTCTGGTCTTTGAAAGGGAGCTTTCATGCTGGTGGTGGAAAGTGCAGTCAAGTTGCAGCTACTTAGGGTGACCCCGTAGGGTCTTCAAGGCAAGAAACTAACAGAGATGGTTTGCCAGTGCCTGCCTCTGCTAACGACCCCAGACTCCCTTGGTGGCCTCTCATCCAAGCACTAAGCAGGGCCGACGGTGCTCAGCTTCCATGATCCAATGAGGCTGGGCTAGCCTGAGCCATCCAGGCCAGGCAAACGAAGCTTTCATAAGATAAGGCTATCTCCTCAGTGTTTATTTAGTTTGCTTAAACAGACTCCGGCCTGTGTATATGTTTGCAACTGTCCTCTTTTGGTGGTGATAGACTTTTCAGACCCACCTAACATGGGTGCATATAAATAACCAATTAATAAGTTCCTTCAAAATGCAAAACATTCTTGCCCACCCCCCACCCCCACACATACGATCTGCCACACTTTCCTCAGCAGGGATGGCAACAGTTTCCTTGTTAATATAACACCAGGAGATCAACCTAAATGACAACAGCCTCAATAAGAACTAATTATTATTTCACAGGGGGCAAACAGTTCAATGCCCGTGTCCCCATGAATCCTGAATAACCCCTCTAAAAAAACACCCACCCAACATGATGCCAATGGGATTAAAGAAACGCGGCATCCAAAGCTGCAGAACTATAAACAGTGACAGTATGGTGTCAGAAACACACAAGACGCAATCAGTACTTGCAAAGGAAATTCCAGATTTACGCCTGCTCCAATTTGCCTCCCTTTAATGCCTCGTATTTCCAACTGAGACTCACTGCCTACAACTGCTAATGTCAGAAATTCACAACAGTACATTTAGATTAAAATTTAACAGTAATGGCATGGACTAAATTCTACAATGCATTTTATTCCAATACAAAGAGGTCATTTATGGAATACATGCCAGAAACACAGATGAATATTGGAGATGACATTTGCTAGGTTCCCCCCCCCCCGGGCACCAGGAAAAAAAGAGAGAGAAAGGAGGGGGAGAAGGCGAGGCAGCTGAAGCAATGAAACTTGTGTTTTCCTTCTCCTAAAACCTAGAAAATGCCCTGACCTGGGTAGTCCAGGCTTGCCCAGTCTTGCCAGATCTTGAAATCTAAGCATGGTCAGCCCTGGTTTCTACCTGGATGGGAGACCACTGAACAAGTCCTGGGCTACTACCCAGAGGAAGGCAATGGCAAACAACCGCTATTAGTTCTTGCTTTGAAAACCCCATGAGAGGTTGCTGTAGGTCGGCTGCAACTTTATGGCATTTTACACCACCACCAAAACCTAGAAGTAGCTCAATCTAATGACACAACAGACACCCTGTGAGGTAGGTGGGGCTGAGAGAGCTCTGACAGCAACTGCTCTTTCAAGGACAGCTCTTGTCAAAATTATGGCTTGCCCAAGGTCATCCAGCAGCTGCAAGTGGAGGAGTGGGGAATCAAACCTGGTTCTCCCAGATTAGAGTCTATGCACTTAACTACTACACCAAATTGGCTACTCTTTCATAGGTGTTTCTACAGGGCTTCAGATAGGATTTTGAAAGGCCCAGGGCATTAATGGGTCCCCTTAACCAGTAAAAGTGAAAGTAAATGGAGTAAACTGAGCATCTGGAAGAACTTTTGTTCAAGCAAGCTAGCAAGCCTGGCTGTGTCAAATCCTCCATTGCTTAAAATATCATTTCCCACTTGTCTGTCGAGCAACTAAAGGGCCACTGCTGCATTCTATTTTGCAAAATATTGTTGTCCATTAATATTATCCCTCCACCGTTTCTTTGTCTACCTACTGAAGATCATAGCCCAGTATTCTGCATTTGTCATCAAGAGTAACACACAACCCCTGATGGAGATAAGAAAGGATGTTTTAAAAAACTGTATGTCAAAATGCTTAAAAGAAAGCTCACTGAGAACTAAGATAAAAGCAAATGTGGTGCACCTGACAATGTTTCATCCAGCTTCACCCCACCTTCTTCGGAGGGTTCTTGTAAGCCTCAAGGCCTTGGTCTCTGCCCTGGACCACTCTCTGGAGCTGCGTTTTTGAAAAGGTCTCAGATGCCCCCTTGGAAACAAACAACGCCCCCCCCAACCTGAATACTGACTTTTTAAAAATAAGCAGTTCATTTACAATTAATAATCTGTGCGATGCAATGCAGTGTAGTATGACTGGGAAAGGATAATATGGATTTTTGGGGGCATATTTTTATCCCAAGGAACTCAGGACATCAGATTAGGGATCTGGAAGCCCCATGGTTCAGATCCCCACTTGTACCATGGAAGCTCGCTGGGTGACCTTGAGCCAGTCACTTTCTTTTAGCCTAACCTACCTCAAGGATAAAATGGAGGAACTGTAAGCTGCTTTGGGTCCCCATTGTGGGGGGAGAAGTGGGGTATGTATGAATGTAAGTGCCGTCAAGTCACAACCAATTTATGGCAATCCCAGCAAGAGGCTTTCAAGGCAAGTGAGAAGCAGAGGTGGTTTGCCATGGCCTTCCTCTACAGAGACTTCCTTGGTAGTCTCCCATCCAAGTACCAACTAAGGTTGCTAGCTCTTAACTGGGAAATACCTGGAGACTTTGGGGGTAAAGCCTAAGGGGGGGCTTGGGATGAAACCTCAGCAGAGTATAATGCCAGAGTCCACCTTCCAAAGCAGCCATTTTCTCTGGGATAATTGATCTCTGTTGCCTGGGAATCTCCAGGCACCACCTGGGGGTTGGCAACCCTAGCAACTCTACTAAGATTCCAAGACAGGCTACATCATGCTACCTTCCTCCAGAAGTAAGGCAGAAACATCTTAATAAATAAAAATAAACACTGATTTCCACCTCTTCTGTTCGGCCAAGAATGTTTTCTTTCCCAGATATTCTCACTTTAAAAAACAACAACATAAAATGCCAGTTACATCCCTGTACAGCCTAAGTAATAATCCAGCTCTCTGAAGGCTCAGAGTGGAAGAAGATGATGGCTAGCTTTGTTGTAGAGTAAATAAAATGCAACCTCAAAATTGTAAGCGAATTAATCTGGATTAAAGTCTCATGGAAATACTGTGGGCCGGTTGGTTGCTTCTGATTGAGACACCAGCCTATTCTCCGTGAGCTGGACCCTACCTCTTTGCCAGCACTGTTTGATGGAAGACATGCAGGTGGGCTCCGTATCTTGGGAGGATCTTTATTCTTCTGCTTGTGATCATGCTGGAGAGAAAGTAATTGTGTCTGATCCTTGGGAAGAGTTCGATGAAGCTTCTTCCCATGGTGTGGCTCTTCAATTGCTTTCTGGTGGGGGAGACAAAGAGGAAACAGACTGTGAAGAAAGATTAGCCAAGAAACATACAAATCTGACAGAACTATTGCTGGGACTCCTGAGCCATCACTTCCATGGCTGTATGATTAGTAGTAACTCTTTCATAAAACAGGGGTTGAGAGTCAGATCTCCAGGGTGTGTGCACCCAGGAAAACAATGCACAGCTCACACCATGTGCTCAATATATTTCAGGAAAGGGGAAGAATCACTCATATTGGGAGAATAATGTATACGAATCACCCAGCTTACCCAAGATGTTATTAGATTCTGGTGGGTAGCCGTGTTGGTCTGAACAAAGTGTGAGTCCAGTGGCACTTTTGGTCTTAGGACTAACATCTGTTAAAACATCTTCATTTCACTGTATGCTAATTTGTTGTTCACCCTTTACCTATAAGTATGGCCTGAGGAAGTGTGTGTGCACACGAAAGCTCACACCTTGAATAAAACTTTGTTGGTCTTAAAGGTGCCCCACTGGACTCGAGCTTTGGTCTACAAGATGTTATTGTAACGGTGTTGGGAGTTCCCACTTCCAAATGCTGGTCTCAGCCTACCACATGATGTTACTGCAGTGCAATGTCCCCTCTAAGCTGTGGAGTCTTGTGAGCAAAAATTCTACTCTGTGAGCTACTAGCATTGAAATTGTTTTTTTTTTAGCAAAACCCTCCTAAAAAGGAGAGGAATTTATTCTTTTTATAAATGGAAAGAGGTAGGGTATATAGAGGGACTAAGAAAAGAGCGGAGTGAGTATTCTGTTAATAAAAGTTAGTTTAAATCAATATAAATACAGTTTTTGGCAATCCCCGTGATTGGAGAGTCTTCTTTTCATCTAACAAAAGTTCAAAATAACTCTGTTAATGAGGTTAGTAATGTCCTTTGGGGTTAGTTGTTTATCAACTCCTTTCTGACGCTTCTCGAACAGTCAATTCTTAGGTTGTCTTCTTTTGGTATCCCTCAGGTTATAAGATGGGCCCTCTTTGGTTTTCACGTCTCTCGCTCCGGCACCTCCCTCTTCTGGGCCGCTGTCATCCTCACTGCTCAAGTCTGTCCAAGTTGCGAGTGCTGCCTCTTCCTCTGAACTGGCGTGTCTCTTCAGAAATTCTTGTGCTTTGAAAATGGAGTCAATCTTTTCTCTTTTGTCCTTGTACTTGAATACTAGGCCTTCAGGGAAGATCCATCTGTATATAGTCTGATGTCTTTGTAGAAAGGTGGTCAATCCTTTATACGCTTTCCTTTTCATCCGGATTTCATAAGGGACATCTTTCAATATTCTGATAGTCTGCTCCCCAATTTTCAAGGGCACCGCTGAGACTGCATGGAGAATTTGATCTCTGGTACACTGCTTAACAAACTTGACAACCACTTCTGCTGGCAGATTATTTTTCTTTGTAAAAGTGGAGTAGGCCCTATAGACCTTATCCATCTCTTCTTTTATTTCTCGCTGATCTCTGCCAGTTACGGGTGCCAAGGCATTCGCTAGTATAGATCTGAGATCTTCCTTCTCTTCTTCTTTAATGCCCTGAAAACGAAGGGTCAGATTCGATTTCTCCATTTGTAACATCAAAATTCTTTTTTCTTGCACATCCTGATGTCTTTCTAACTTATTGACCCTTTTCTTCACTTTTCCAATGTCTTCCGTCGAGACCAAACACTTCTGTGCGATCTCCTCCATTTTCTTTGACGTTTCTGTTAGTTGCTTTTGTTGACTGTTGAGAACACCTTCCATATTAGTTAAAGTTCCGCTGATTTTCTGTATTTGGACCAGCAGAGGGTGCAGTAGCTCGCTTGTCTGTTGACCGACAGCAGGCTCTGGAGGGGGATTACCCGGACCGGAAGTCCCGCCTCCCTTCTTTTCCGGTTTCAAAGGGACCTTCTTCATGGCCGACATTTCTTTTATTTGTTTACTTTATCAAAGTTCGTGACGCGTCGCTCAGGAGACCGCTAAGTCTTTAGCTTCAATAGCACCCCAAAGGTAATTTCACCAACCCTTCTTTCCTTCCGTCCCCCTAAGCTTTCTTATAAAAGTCCCGCTTCTCAGTGGGGGGGGGATTCCCCCTCCTCCCAGGCGCTTATTCGCTTACGGGGGAAGGGCTCGGGTTTCCGCTTCAGATTTAGACCTCCAACTCACGGTTCGCTGCCATTTCTTCTTTTTATTTTAATTCATGCCGCTGTTCCTCACTCCTGGTGGAATTCGGAGGCGCTGCTAAGTCCCATTACGGGCACGATGCAGCGGGGCCGATTGGGGCGGGGAGAAAGCCTCAATTTCCCGGCTGTCTGCCGGCAAAGAGGCTACTCCCCAAAGCGCCCCCGGTTCGGAGCCTTTGCCTAAGGCTCAGTAGGGTCTTTCGCACATGCGAAGACCCCCCCTGACTGCGCGTGGGCTAACCACCTCCGGGAGCGTCCCGAGAGGCGGCCGCCATTCGCAACGCCGAAACCGAAACCCACTAGCATTGAAATTGTGAGCGAGCGATTGGGCTGCAACATGAATTAGTCTGCTCTGGAGCCATCCTTCCTGAGCCAAGACAAAAATCTGAGAGCCAGAGGCTAAAAAAATGTGAGCTAGCTCACATTAATTCAGCTTAGAGGGAACACTGCTGCAGTGTCAAATGTCTAGACTTAATAAAAGAAAGCATAGAAAAGACAGCTCGACATTCTAGCTACAGAAACTAATGGGCACTGGGGAAGATGCTATGGTACATTCCTCACACAGATCCAGGACTGGGTGGGTGGGCTTCATGTACACATCTTGCCAATTTCGAAAGGCCTGTTCATCAGTAACATCAGGAGGCAGGAGAGGGCAGCAGGATCTGGCAGCTGGCTCTGACTGTGTGTGTGTGTGTTTGGCATTATTTGAGAACAGTGCCCGCATGTGGGCACAACACAAGCATGCAGACACCATATGTAAGACCAGGGGCCCAAATGTGCAAAGCCTATGTGGTTACTTCTTGTTAGCACACAGACTCTATTCACAAGTGATGCTGAATGAACACAAGGGGGTGCTAGGAGGAGCGATCCTTCTCTTTCCTCACCCCTGCATTTATTCACCTTGTAATTTAAATTGTATACAGCCCTTATGCCCATGGTAAGCATCAGTACACACAAAGGCAACAATGTGCATTTCAAAAAGGACTGAATAGAGAACAACAAAGAGTAAACTTTTGAAAATGAGTTAATGAAAAGCCTTCCGCCAGTTGCTTGAATGAGGAAAACAAACAAAAGTGAATGACTTTGGATAACCTTTCAGTTAATATGCTGATTTTTGGCCAGTTTTCCTCTTTGAAGGAGGGTGATCAAGCACCCCCCTTTCCCCGCCACACACATAATGTAACATGCAAAACAGATGCTCTACATTAAGGTCTGTTTGTACTAAAACCAATCTGAGCAAACCTTCTCCTGTTTTATAAGGGTAAAAAAATGAAGGATGCTGACGGGGGAAAAGTTGATTCATTTGAAATAAGGTGTTGGAGGAGAGTTTTACAGATACCGTGGACCATGAAAAAGACAAATAAGTGGGTTCTAGGTCAAATCAAGCCTGAACTCCCCCTAGAAGCTAAAATGACTAAACTGAGGCTGTTGTACTTTGGTCACATCATGAGAAGACAGGACTTACTGGAAAAGATGATAATACTAGGAAAAGCTGAAGGCAGCAGAAAGAGAGGAAGACCCAAAATGAGATGGATTGACTCAATAAAGGAAGCCTCAGCCTTCCATTTGCAAGATCTGAACAAGGCCGTCAATGGAGGTCTCATGCAACAGCAAATCAGTGTACAGTTCTGGAGGTCTTTGTACGTAACACACAAAGAAATGAGGAATTATGAATGCTCTGCCCTGAACATAGAATGCCCACTTTATATATTGCGTTGCATAAGATGAGAGCTTCTGTTTCTTCACCGCACCAAGAGGACTGCCAGTCACATAAAAGTGTACAAACCATGGACATAAAGGTAATTTTCTCTGCAACAAAGTGAAATCCGTACCTGCCGACTCTCCAGTTTCTTTTCTCCCTCCACTTTGCACTGGTCATCCTCAATACTTCTCCTGCAGTCTTTATCCTTCTCCGCTTTGCTTGGAGCTTGCTTGATCTCTAGACATCGCCTTTCAAGGCCCTGATGCTTCCGGAGTTCTTCTCTCTTCTGGTGCTAAACACACACCAGGAAATTATATTGCTTTTATTTCATCTCAACTCAAAGATTGTTCATAAAAGGAGCTGTAATGAAGCTACATGGCTACTATCAGTAACTCTGTGCCAACAAGGTTTTGGAACAGTGGGATCTGATACCCTGGGGTATCCACTAATCTATAAAAGCGAAGGATCCTCCAGTCTTTATTAATCTTACCCTGTGGACACATGAAACAAGCAAGTGGGACCTCTTACAGTTCTGCAGGGCCTGTAAAATGGAGCTCTTCCACCAGGCTTTTGGGAGCTGCCACCACCACCATCAATCACCATCAACAACTATCAGTTAACAGCGGGAAGATAGAGAGCCCTGCTCCCCTGGGATGCCCATCAACTGCTTAGGCCAACTGCCCAAAGGACAACCAAAAAGAAGATCTAGGAGCCAACTGTGAGCTGGGAGCGTTGAATAAAGGTTGCCATAAGCAAATTAGCACTTTGCTACATCAGATGTATTATATGATTTTAGAATTGTTTTCATTGTAATTTATGTTTTAATATAATTTACTTATCTAATTTTATGTAAGCTGCCCTGAGCCGGCCTTGGCTGGGAGTGCAGGGTAGAAATTTGATAAATAAATAAATAAATACTCTACACATCTTCCAATGAACTCAGAGAAGCATACACGGTTTTCTTCCTTGTTTTATCCTCACAACAACCCTGTGAGGGAGGATAGACTCAGAGAGAGTGTCTGGCTCAAGGTCATACAGTAAGCTTCTTGACTGAGGGAAGGCTGGAATCCAGATCTTGCAGGTCCTTTTCTACCCACTATATCACACTGGCCCTGGTATGGTCTAAGGCAACTTCATGTATAAGGTTATATGTTTATTCTAACATGCTGGACACATTTTTGGCAGTGTGGAAAAACTGTATGCAGCTGAGCATCGGAATAAATACATGAAAAAATAAAGATAAAACAAAAACAGAACACTGTTTCCTTTCCTGCCATTTTCTCTCTCTGCCACAAGCAGACCGGGCTGGGAGGCTTCTCCTGCCTGGTGATTTAAACTGAGGGGCAGGTAAAGATGGCCCCGGGATCTGCGTGCAGCGGGGAGGCCTCTTGCCACCACAAGCAGACCTGGCTGAGAGGCTTCTCCTGCTCTGCACTTTAAACCACAGGGCAGGGGAAGGTGGCCCCAGGATCTGCATGTGGCGGGGAGGCCTCTCCCTGTCACGCACAGAGCTGGCTTCAGGGGCCCACCAGCCGAGGCAGCACGGAGTCCTCAGCTCCTGATGCCCCAACTGATCTTCACCTTGGAATAGCTAACCCGAATAAAAGGCAAAAAACCCAGCTTTTATTCGGGCTCAGCTATATCTATATTCAGCTGAATTAATGCCCGAAAATACTGATAAAGTATTTTCGGGTATTTATTTGGTTCGGTTTATGCCAAATGCACACCCCTAGTTTGTACCCTCATCATCCCAGAAATCCTTCGGCCTCCTTAAATCGTTCTTCCCTTGTCTCCCTCTACATTTGGAATTCTATTCTAGAAGACCTGTGTCAGATTCTCAAAATCCACCTCTCCTATGAAGTCTTTGGCTTAATCCTTTAATCTCCACTCCAAGCCAAAAGGTAGCTTCTGTTCTTATAACTGCACTTGCACATATCCATTCTAATTACATATCCATAACAGTTTTCTCTTCTTTTTCTCTCACCCATTCCCTACCACTGTTTTTCCCATGTATCAAAATTTAGATTGTAGCCCTATTCACAATTTACAGTGAAAGCATGTACAATCCATGAACAGTGTACACTTGATTGTACTTTGTACATGCATTGAGTATTTTGCACACTACAGTCAAAGCATGTACAGCTGAATGTGTGATAACAAACTCACATTAATTCAGGTACTGGTCCCGTTTCATTCATAAAGTGAATACACATCAGCTCTTTCTTACAAACAGATGTATGCACATACAGGCAGGATGCATATATGAACAGAGCTGTAGCATGTGAACCAAGCTTGTAAGTTCCTTCGGGGCAGGGACTGTCTTTTCTGTCCAGTTAAGTCTGCACAGAGTCACTGATAGTGCTAAATAAATTAATAAAAATATATAAATAACAGTAATCCACTAATAGGTAAAGGTTCCCTTGCTTGAAAGCCAGTCAAATCCGACTCTAGGGTTGCGGTGCTTATCTCCGTTTCAAAGCCGAAGAGCCAGTGCTGTCCAAAGACATTTCCGTGGTCATGTAGCTGGCATGACTAAATACCAAGGCGCACGGAACGGTGTTACCTTCCCACCGAAGTGGTACCTATTTATCTACTTGCAATTTCTTGCTTTCGAACTGCTAGGTTGGCAGGAGCTGGAACTAGAGACGGGAGCTCACTCCGTCATGCGACACTCTCCGGTCTCGAACTGCTGAACTACTGACCTTCCACAGCCTGCAGTTCAGCATCTTAACCACTTGAGCCACCGCAGCTCCTAATAACTGAGTGTAAATTAGTGACATTGTTAAAAGCCTGCAACTGTTCATGCTAATGTATATAAAGATGGTTTCCTTTTTCAACTTGATATAGTAAAATAAATCTGACTCCAAATCCTACATCTTCCAACTTTTTCCTCTGCAGTTTTTGCTCCACGATTCGTTTCTGCCTCTCTTCCAAGAGCTGCTTTTTGTACTTTTCCTGGTCTTTCAGTTGCTGCTGCTGCATCTGCTGCTGCCACTGCGGATCCGAATGGTTTTTGTTCTCCTGTTGAAGCCGCAGGAATTCACGGCGGAGGGTGGATTCCCCAGGGAGATTGACTATGGAGCTTAAAGAAAAGGAAGTATATGTCTGACTAACCATATTATTCAGACTACACAGCAAACACAAAACTGTCACGGGGGAATGGCTTGCCTCATACGTTACAGCATTAGAATGTTCCAGAAAATCTCCTCAGAAGCGTCTGACCCCTCCACTCTGTATTGACAATGATTCTGTTTTAACAACACTTCAGAATCTCAACTAAAGCTGATTATCTGTTTGTTCACTGGAGGCTTTACTTCACTGTTGCCTTCCCAAAACAAATTTTAGCATCTGTTCACACTGTATATTCAACAGCAAACACTGGACAGGAATAAAAGAGGATTCAGAGAAAGTCTGAGTTTGTACAGAAGTCCATCTGGCTCAGGAAAAAAGAGCCTTAGACAGATGATCCAAGGTTTAGCCAAGTTTTTCTTGAACCTCAAGGGGTAAATATCCTGCAGCATTTTCCAATTTTGTGCCACCCAAAAAGTACAGCTTCTCGTCCCAAGCAGGACCTAACTGCTCTTATCTTTTGCTTGGCTCATATTACCCAACTCGCTTTTCCCTCTTAAATGATTATTTCATTCACTGCTCCTGGTGCAAAAGCCATGCTGAACAGGCCGCTTCCCAAAAGGGTCAGATCAACTACAGGCCCTGACAAGGGTGACCTTGAGGAAGAAGGATGGAAAAATCAGTTTCCAAGGGATAAGGCTAGAGGGAAGGCAACACTATAAGGCTATTTTTTTTCACTGTCAAGTCACAGCTTATGGCAGCCCCATGCAGTTTTCAAGGCAAGAGACATTTGAAGATGGCTTGCCATTGCCTGCCTCTGCATAGTGACCGTAGTACTCCGTGGTGGTCTCCCATCCAAATACTAACCAGGGCAGACCCTACTTAACTTCTGGAATCTGATATGATCAGGTTAACCTGGGTTATCCAAGCCAGGGCTTCTAGAGATCTGTGAACTCCTTGTGACGCTTCTGAAGAAATTTATGTATCTAAAGGCAAGGGGAAGTTTATGATGAAAGTGGTCCTATGACTTTAACATAATTCATACATTATCAGAACAAGGGAACTGTTTGTGTGTGACTAGATCTCCAACTGCACCAGTAACTTCTGTAAGGAAGGTACTTGTGGACCCAGAAAATTATGAGCCTCTCTGGAAGATCCTAGATTCAATGCCTGGCACCTCTAGGATCTCAGGTCATGGATGCTGGCAAAAGCCTTTCTCTGCCTGAGAGCCCAGAGAGATGCCAGGCAGAGCAGACAAAACGAGTTACACGAATCAGGGATCTGACTCTGTACAACAGAGCTTCAGTGTTCTTCCCATGATAAAACAGCTTGGTCCTCAAGAAGAACATGCTATTTGCCTGAGTCATGCCATTCATTCCAGCAGACAGCAGGAGAGCCACCTGGGGACTGAATCACCAGGAAGCCACTCCCTACTTGCGCTGGTAAAGTACAGATCGAGGTGGTGAATGATCTCTCTCTTGGGTGACTGGTCAGAGTTTATTTCCTGCTACAATATTTAACCTTGGTTCGCCTTCGTCTTCATTCAGCTCATCACCTTCTTCCTCACTTCCACTGTATTCATATTCAGTTTCATCTAGAAAAAATTAAAAGAAAAAAAGGAGAAAATCTGATAAGAAATTTATCTGTGCCAGCAGTTATGTGCTATTACAACATGTACATATTCACCCATCCACTGAGGTCATGCTTGATTTTCAAAAAGTAGGTGTTCTGAGGCTGTCCACTGCAAAATGAGTTCAATTTTTAAATCCAAATTCACTCTTTGTAGTAGCTAATGGAGATTCAGCATTTTAACTTTAGTAGAAGGGGGAGAAAGGGAGGGAGTGCAGCATGGTACAGCCCATTTTGTCAGATCTCAGAAGCTAAGCAGGGTTGGTACTTGGAAGGGAGACCGCCAAGGAAGACTCCACAGAGGAAGGCCACAGCAAACCACCTCTGCTTCTCACTTGCCTTGAAAGCCCCTTGCTGATGTCACTATAAGCCAGATGTGACTTGACAGCACTTTACACAAAGGGGGGGGGATCTAAAACCTTCTTAGTGATCTTTTCCTCATTTGGGAGAGCTCAAAACTTCGTAGGAGTTTGCTGAGTTATTTTAAAATTCTGGTATCATCCTCCCAGTGGACATTTGTAAACACAGATTCTCAAGGAAACCAAGACTTTCAGGATGACGTCACATGTTCCTAAGGTGTACATGCAAAATACTTCAAGTTTACACCTAAAAACATGATGTGTGAATGCAACACACAGGTGTCTACAAACTTGTGCATCCTGTGGGTATGCTAATAAAGGAACTCCAGTTGGGTGTGGCTTTTTGCGGAGTGTGCACAGACCACAGCTTAGTGTGTAAATCAGTCTTCATTTCCTTTGCGTTCATACAGAACTTTGCTAGAAGGATGAACTTGAAGAAATGTTTGTCCTCACCCTTCTCTCCCTTTTTCTTCCTCATCCTATCCACATGGTCCTTTAGCAAGATGCGCACTTGCCGCTCATTCTGCATGTCTCTGATAAAGGAATGTTTGAGTAAGGTTTCTGTGGCTGGGCGATGCATGTAATTCTTAACCAGACAACTGTCAACGAAGTTAAGAAATTTCTTTGACCTTAACAACAACAACAACAAAAATCACAAGTTACTCAGGACTCTTCTCTGCTAGGCTGTCTGTACAAGATTGACCAATCAAGCAGTGCCGGCTCCATGTTTTTTCGCCCACTGGGCGAGGATACATTCTGGCGCCTCCCCGTGTGGGGTGGGACAGGGGCGGGTACCAGAGCCACAGTGGGCGGGCCAAGGGGGTGAGCTGCAAATGCATGCGGGGGAGGGGATCGCTCGAGGGGAAGGGGAGGGGGCCTGTGCCAGGCTGCAAAAGGAGCTCCAAAGAGACCATGGGGGCGGGGGTGGCAGAGGGCGAGTGGCACTTTCCCGTCATCCCGGGCTGTTCCCCACGCCTGTCCCCCCTGCCTCCTTCTCTTTCTGTCTGGGAGCTGCAAAGAGGGGAGCCTCTTGCTGGGGATGGAGCAAGAAACTGGCAAGGGAGGCTTCCTGTGTGGGGCGAGGAGGCCGGCCAGAATGGCGCCCTCATCAAGCCGTTGCCCTAGGCGACAGTCTAAAATTTAACAATAACAGGCCAGCCCTGCAACCAAGTGGCTCATGGATGTAAGGCAAATAAATAGATGGTGCAGGGCAATGCATGTACAAAGACTAGATAAGCAGGCAGTTGGGCAGATGAAGCTGCCTTATCAATCAGACCACTGGTCCATCTAACTTGGTATTGTCTACTGCACAACTCAGAACAGGTATATGTGCTGGAATTGACCTTTACTAAGTTAGCTGCACCATAGAACCATATAACACCAGCCGGCTCTGCCCCATGAGTCAGGTCCACTGAGAAAGACAGTGATCAAGCTGCAGAGATTGTAGCATCCGCAGCAACCCTAGTAGCTAGACTGGAGTGGGAAGGTCTAGCAGTCTGTCTGGAGGAGGCTGTGCAACTGGGGGTGTACCAGGTGGCATCCAGCTGAAGATGCTGGGGATCCACATTGGGTGGGCTGCACGTTGTACATCCCCAAATCTACTCTGACTGACAGTACTTCTCCAGGATTGCTCCAGAAAACGGCACTTCCCAACACCTGAGCAACCGTAACTGGAGATACCAAGGACAAAACCCAGGACCATATTCTTGCAAAGCATGAAAATGCATAACCTCACTTCCAGAGACATCTGGGAGCAAGCAGGCATTTCTAAAACACCAGTGCTGTGTGCATGCTGTCTCTATCAGGGCTTCTGGAAGAAAGCTCTGGTGCCTCATCTTCTGTACCACCAGGGCCACATTTCCACCACAAGTCTGTCAGGCTGAACTGAAATCTTTAGGTTTATGTATTTAATTTAAATATTTATTAACCGCCTTTCTTCTTTACGGTGTGTGTATCAGAATGGTAAACTGCTCAAACAACATACAACATTTCCTTTGCATCTTACGTGGGTCATAGTGATCAGGTGAGTGCCAAGAGTTTCCTACACAGAATACAATTCCTAAGCACCATTCCTAGAGGCTGATGGCTGCAAATAAGTCTCTCCAATGGGGCAAATCCTATTTGCAGGTTAGGAAAGCTGCACAAGGGAGAGAGGTTAAGTACCATGTCCTTGCACGCTATGGCCCCAATCCAAATTGCCCCTGTATAGCTGGGAACTGATTTTGAAGCATGGAGCCTGCGGTGCACATTTGATCACCACGACCCAGGGGAGATGAGGGGAAGCCATGCAGTTAGGCCTTGAGGAGCCAAATCAAAATAAGTAGCTTAACAGGGTCAGGTACAACCCTGTGGTCTTTCATGTCACCGGACCCCCGTACAGCTTCAGCTGCAATACCACCTTCTAGCCAACTACAGTGCTGGTACCACAGTGATACAGCAAAGAAAGGTCACAATTCCTGAGACCGTGGTTTGAGAGATCCCAGTCAGTTTACAATCTGCACGTGGCATTTGCTTAAACTTCTGTACGGAAGAGACTTCCAAGTAAGCAAAAAGCCTAACAGAACTAAGCAATGTGTGGGGTGTTTCCCAGTAAGCAGGGAGGGCACACAAACAGCTGTGTGGATTACAACACATGGATTAAAAAGGAGTAGATAAGCATTTTATCTCAAAAACAGATGAACAAACATGCTTCGGCATTCAGTCCCATTAATTCAACCACTGTACTCTGGAATACCAAGAACTGCTCCAACAGACTCTTGCCTGCACTAGAATTCCAGACACTGGTGCCAAGCCACTCGATGTACATTGCATTTACCATCAAAGAGAATGGCCAGGTTTCAAACCACTCCTGCACTGCTCAAAATGTAAACCCTCTCTAAACAAGCTGACCGCACTGAAGAGGCTGTTTACATCAATGGCCCAAACGGCAGGGTAGATAAAAAGTTAGGCTGAAAGATTTCGGATGATCACAGTATTTGGACTACAAAGAAAACCTTCCGTAGTCTGGAAGTGCTCTGAATGAAAACAATCGCCAGAACTGTCTTCTAAGCCAGCACGTTACTGTTTATTTTCGATTTTTGGGGGGGAGGGAAAAGAAAAGGGCCTTTACCATTTCCTGGATTTCAGTTTGGGAGGAGGGTTCCGTGGAATGAGAAAAAGGGCCCTCATGGGATGCATGTCGCACAGAGCTGCAAGATGAAAATAAAAGACACAGATTGTTCACGCATGACCAGCTCTACAATGAGGCGCATCAAGGCAAGGGCCTCCGGAGCCAGGTTTTGGGGTGGCACCTTCCACCCCTTCCTTACCACCCGACACCGCCAATCCAGGAGCTGAAAGCAGTTAACCCTCCTGCCCTCCTGTTTCCCCAAGTGGATTTAAAGACAGCGCAGCAAGCCACACAGGGGTTTCCAAAGCTCTTGGGAGACAATAAATCTTAAAGGTGCCATTGGACTCTAAATCTGTTCTACTGCTTCAGACCAACATGGCTGACCAACTGGATTGATCTTCTTGGGAGACAGTGAGAGGCAATCAGAAGGAAAGGGGTAGCAGCCTCAGGCAGTCTCCCTTGTTGACCCCCTACTGGCTTCCAGCGTGCTCCTTAAGCTTGGTGCACATATTCATGTGCCTCCCTTCTCAACACTTGATTGTTTTAATTTTTGATGGCCAGCAGCTGAATGTGTGATCCAAGGCCCAAGCACCATACTGGATACAAAAGTTCTGTTTCCGGGGTCACAACGGCAACAGACCATTCACATATGCAAACCATCCCCATAGACAGCAGTCCTTAATGGATGCGTGAACCAGCGTGTGTGTGAACCAACCCATATGCACCTGGCTTTGCTTATTTTGGGACTTGGCTCCTCCAGCACGACCAAAACATTGATAATTCTTATGTGCAATTCCCCCTTAAAAACCCATTTACTGGAGTCCTGTTTCATCAGAACCTCTGTCTGTACTGCACTAACCTAGATAGCCCAGGCAAGCCCGATCTCATCAGATCTCAGAAGCTAAGCGGGGCTGACCCCGGCAAGTACTTGGAAAGGAGATCTCCAAGGAATATCAGGGCTGGGATGCAGAGGCAGGCAACAGTAAGCCACCTCTCTGAAACATCCAAACTCCACTAGGGGTCGCAAGAAGTCAACCATTACTTCCAAGCACACACACACAAAATACCCACAAAAAAAAGAACCTCTGTCTATACCCTTTGTCATAGATAGCTGAAACCCCTATAATAGTGTGTGGGGGGCCCTGGAAACAGCTGGTTTCACTGGTTCTATCACTACATAATGACTTCACTGGGGGGGAACTGGTTCCTTTTGTATTAATTTTTGCTTAGCAGCCTGGAGTTCCTTGCTCTAGACAGCAATGCAGCATGATGAAAAAAATGAACTGCCCTTTGCTACAAACGAAATAAGGCTATTATTCTATCTGGTTAATGATGGAAGAGGCAACTGAGTGAAACAAACACAGTATACCATATTCTACCAGTGTTTTAATTTCAACAAGGGCACAAATGCACATAAGAAACAATGGGATGCAAGTCACTTACGGGGTGCTCCTTCAGCCATCTCTATAGCCGTGATTCCCAGAGACCACAAGTCACTCTAGAAGAAAAGAGTCAGGGAATAAATTGAAAGTGATGATAGCATACTTGTGCCACCACCAAGCCAACGGCAGCCGCAATAAAACTCTTCTTTGTATGCCTCAAAGGGCAAAAAACACTGCAGGGGGAGGGGTCAAGTAAGTTAGCAGACCGCAAAAAGGGATGTCAGACCCTCCGGTGAGGGTCCCCCCTTCTAAGACCACCTCTCTGCTGCCGATCAGCTGGCTGGTTGGAGGTACTTAATGCAAATAAAGAAAAAGAAAAAAGGGGGAGACTCACCCGACATTTTAGCAATATCCATAATGTGACTTCAAGGTGACCTGGAAGTGATGTAGGCAATGTTCCCTCTAAGCTTTGTGAGCAAAAATTCTACTTTGTGAGCTACTGGCATTAAAGCTGTGAGCAAGTGATTTGGCTGCTGCATAAATTAGTTTGCTCTGGAGCCCTCCTTCCTGAGCCAAGACAAAAATGTGTGAGCCGGAGGGTAAAAAAACTGAGCTAGCTCACACTAACTCAGCTTAGAGCAAACACTGGATGTAGGCACATCAGGGTGACGCTCTGCTTTTTGGGCAAAAACTCTATGGTAGAAGCTAAAGGAAGTCATGTTGGAAGTCACATCAGGGATGTTGCTAAAACATCAGGTGAGACTCCCTGTAAGCCAACTGCCCATCTCCTGCCAGGTGCTCAGAAGGACCTGGCAACCCTAGCCACAGAACACAGATGGGTTGTATTTGGCTTAATGGATCATGTGTACAGAGCTGGCAACAAATATTTTGGGTTCAATGCTCACAAATTTCAACATTCTAAATGATTTCTCCTTCAGTCCTGTTTCTGAAGGGAATGAGTCAATTTCAGATTCACTGTGATTTCACTGGCTTTTCCACAGACTCAGTGAGAAAATGTGACTGTGCACACCCATGGTCCTATGTTCATGTAATATCATGCAAGTAGCATACCTACCTAATGGCTTCAGTGTTCTAATTCTTTCTTTAATTTAAATTTATATCTTCATTAGTCACCTTTAAGATTACTGAAAAGAAATCTCACTAGCCATGAACTCTTTTGACTTCCTTCAAAAAATTCTAGAAGTTTCATCTATTGAAGAACTTTCCCTCCAAACACTTCAAACTATCTTATAGTCAAAAGTCAGTGACAGCTAAAAGATGTATGGAACAATTACCCCCCCATGTTTTTTTTAAAACATTTTGAGTCCACTATTCAGAAAATAAACTACATTCAAGCTGAAGTAGCAATGAAACAAAACAACACCTTCCTGCTTTTTGTTTGCCATATCAGCAGCGTACAAAAATATTCCACACTGTTTCACCAGAACGTTTGAGTCAGCCCTTAGGAAACTCCCTGATAGTCAAGTGTTTGGGTGCCCTTCTGCAAAAGTCCAATTTGTAGGCATGCACAAGTAAGGGTCAGTACGTTACTCAGGAAACAAGAAACCCACTGGCTAAAATGAACTATATTCTGTGAAACAAAGTTTGAGTTCAGTGGCACCTTTAAGATCAACAAAGTTTTATTCATTTATTATTTTGTGTGCACACACCTGGATCTACACTCTGTGAAGGCACCTGTTCAAATTCTTTAATTAAAAAAAACACCTCAGACCACAGTCTCTCTGTCAGTAGCTTGTGAGGCATTTTATAATCATGAAAAACCAATAACAGAAAACGTGCAACAGAAAACAAAGCTATGTAAACCTCCTTACAAAGTAAGCAAGCAATAAAGCCAGCCATAAAACCAACACAAGAGAGTAAAACCAGCCTACAAATGATGTACATTTCAGTCAAAACAAACAGGGAGTGAGGGAAAATCATGCTAGAAGCCTGAGTGAAAACAGAACTCTTTGTCTGACACCTGAAGGCAAAAAGACTGCTAGGAACCAGCTGTGTGACTGTGGAAGCCAGAGCCTCTCACTTTAAGTGCCAGAAAAAAACTTCCTGTTTTTGAAAGTCCCTTTTTTATTCATACAGTGCCATCAATGTGCACTGGTACTTTTAAAGAGGGCAAGAAGATAGGTCCCTGCCTCCACAAGCTTGTACTGTTCAAAATTTGATGCAGGGGAGTCAACAAAGGGAGGGGAGGGAGGCAGAGGAGAATAGACATTTCTAATTGTTAACAATGGCTTAATTAACTTTGGACCTCAACACATATTACATTTCCCCATGTGTGTTACTTGAGTTCCTCACCCTGATTTTCAGACTTACGTGAACAGAAAGTTCCGTGCTGGAAACACAGTTCCCAAGCATCCATGGGGTGTGATTTGGGTTGGGACCATGGTGCTTTGGGGGGGGGAGGCTTCATCCCTCCCTGATGCCATTTTCTTGACCTGAAACCATCTGGGGACCACTATTTGCCCCACTGGAGAAACCAATATGTACTCCACCAGAACACATGGAGCCACCAATGTGGCAACAGGATCATTTCAGGTCAGGAAAATGGCCCCATGGATTGGGGGTGGGGGGGCTGAAGCCCATTCTTCCCACACACTTGGCAACTGAGCTCTCAGCAGGAAACTAGTAGCTGCCATCTGACCAAAAGTCTTCTGGGAAGGCATGTGGAGAACATGACGCGTACTTAGATTCTGCAATGAAGGGGGATGTTGGCAAAGGCTTTGCAGAAGAGAGGGTTTTGAAATCCCATCATGCAGGAGTTCTGGGAACCTGTATCTAGGATTTTAGTTCATTATTTTTATGTTCAAGAAAGAAAGTGGTCTTTGAGGGAGACAGAGATTTCATGCAAAAGATCCTATGGCAAAATTATTTCTTGAAATTAAAATTTCTCTCTCTTTTTATGGCTCAAAGTGTTTTCAGAGTGGCTTCACAAATAAATTAAAACACCAAACAACAGAATTACAATATAACCAAGTGAAGCCGTGATTGCTAGGGCTGCCAATTTTCAACTCACGTCTGTAGCTGTGTTTTGATAGCTGTTCAACCTGCAGCCATTAAAAGGCAATAATGCTTCTCGCCTCACTCTGAAGAATCTTTATTAGCTTTTGCACATTGACCTATTTCAGTCAAAAAAAGAGCAAGCTGGTCCCTTTTATGCTGGTTAGTTGGCGGCCCTTTATTACAGCCACCTAAAGCCAGTCCAAGACAGCATCCACTGCCTCTCTGAACTGCCCTCTCCACCCATTTTCTAACATTCAGAGCAGTGTTCCCTCTAAGCTGAGTTAGTGTGAGCTAGCTCACAGTTTTTTAGCCTCTGGCTCACACCTTTTTGTCTTCACTCAGGAAGGATGGCTCCAGAGCAAACTAATTTATGCAGTAGCCAAATCACCTGCTCACAAAGTAGAATTTTTGCTCACAAGACTCCACAGCTTAGAGGGAACATTGATTCAGAGCAACCCAAAGGGGACTATGTTTGATGTGTGTAAATCCACAGTGAAGGCATACATGAAGTCAGGCCAACATGACAGTCCTTTTGGAAGAAATTCAAAGACGATCCATTTTACTTTTGCTTTTCACTTTGAAGGTTAACATCGTGGAGAAAAAAATCTTTCACAACCCTTTGTTTTCTAAAGCTGTGCATTAACAATGCACCTGTTTATTCTGCTTACTGGCTGTGGCTTCTTTTTTTAAAAAAAGTGAGAGCTAAGTGTATAAAGGGGTTACAAAGACACACAGAGGCTGTTAGAACTGACTGAAGAGGAACAGGTATTGAAAAAAGAAAGCAGGGGAGTCACAACAGTGAGGGTGAGAAGCATTGTGGTGGAGTCTTTGGGTACAGAAGGGAGACAGATTCAGAAACACAGATGGATTCAGTAGGGAAAGGGGAGGACTGGATTCAGGGCTGATTCCAAGTTTTGATGGGCCCTGGGCAGACAATGTCCAGGAGCCCTCTCCCTTCCTCTGCCCACTAGCCCCCCCCTCATGCCTCCTTTCCCACCCACCCATTTGTGTGCCCTCCCCTGTGCATCCTTCCTGCATCCACTTACAAGCCCCTCCCCAACTTCCCATGGTCACACCCCCTGCATGCCCTTTCTCCAGATGTGCTGGGCAGTCTGCGAGAGTGCCACAACAGCCAGTGCTGGTAGGCAAATGCAGCTAGGAATGTTGGTGGCAAAAACACTTAACAACTGAGCAGGCTGCAGAAGGGCAAGTGGTGGGACCCCTCCTGGAGTCCCAGACCCCAGCAGCTGCCCCACCTCGGGGAATACAGACGCCGGCCCTGACTGGTTTCATAAGACAAAGGGAAGTGACACCTGTGAGGCACAAAAGGCTGTGCGGTGTGTGATGCAACAAAGCATATGAGTTTTACACATAAGATGAAAAGGAAAGGGGAGAAGAGTGAAAGCAAAGGGGAATTTCTATTTTTTGGGCCAAATGCTTGGGAGAAGAGTTCCCGGGAGCTGAACCGCCACTAACAAGACTTACTCTGTAGTCATATGTTGATTCTGGGTTTTCATCACAAGCGATGACTTCAGGTGCCATCCAGTAAGGAGTCCCAATGAACGTGTTCCTCCTCCCAATGGTCCTGTCCAGCTGAGCGCTCACCCCAAAATCCACTGCGAAAGCCAAGCAGGAATAAAAGCAGGGAGCAAGTGAGGAATGTATGGGGCACACAGGTGGTTACCGAAAAGTAGAATATGCTACAGGACCAAGAACTCCTCACACACACCTGCCTGCACAATCACAGTGGATGCTTACTCAGTCCTTGACTGCACACCTTCGAAGTTGTGAATTCAAATGAAAAGCAGGACACTTAAGGCCATCAGGGCTCTAATGTTTAGTTGATTAATCAATTAGATATGCTGATTAAAATTCTTCTGATTTATCAGAAAAGTGACCCCCCCCACGTTAATCGGACAACAGATGTTTTTAAAACGAATCTCGAGTCCAGTGGGGCAACTTTAAGACCAACAAAAGTTCATTCAAGGTATGAGCTTTCGTGTGCAAACACACTTCCTCAGATACATTGAAATGGAAGTCAACAGTTCATTTTTTAGGCAGATGCCTCTGCATAGGTGTTTTTAAAGTTGTTTTAAATGAACAGACTTGCCAGTCAGTGGATGGCAACTACCCACCAAGAAGAATCAGCGTGGTGTAGTCATTATACTGCCCGAGTAGGACCAGGAAAACCCAGGTTCAAACTCTGCCAGGAAGTTTACTGACCAACCCTAGGACTGCCACTGTCATTCAGCCTAAACTACTTCATAGGGCTGTTTGCGATCACAGTAAACCAAGTCTGAGAAAGCAGGTGCTCAGGACGGGAAAAACTCAGAAAGTGCACAACTGGAGGATGATGCTGAGGGGTGCTCCCTAAAACAGGAGTCCAATTGGGGAGCAAAGATGGAGGAAACCATCTGTTTCAAAGTAGCCGCTGAAAAGCAAAGAAACAATGCTTTTCCTCCTTCAGAACTCATCTCCATTCATGTGCCAACGTATGCGAATTCAATAATCTGATCCAAATCATACAATTAAATGAGAATTCCTTACCGGGTGACAACCCAAATAACAATATGGGGCTTTTTAAATGTATAAAGCATGTTACAAAGTATGTGGTGCTTATCAGCATAACAGGTTCTCAGCAAAACCACCTGCTATCCTGCCCTTTATCCTAGAGGCCCTGGGTGGCTTGCATGGTTCTTCTCTTCTCCACTGTGTCCTAACAACAGTCCTGTGAGCCTGGTTAGGCTGGGAGATGGGGACTGGTCCAAGGTGACCAGTGAGCTTCATGACTGAGCAGGGATTTGATCTGTTCTCCATCCTAGTCCAGACCTCTAACTACGATACCACACTGGCTCTTCAAATCTTAATGTGGGAAGTGTAAGACACTGGAAGCTATTATAATAGGGGATGAACATATGTAATCATGTGCTATGGCACCATTTCAGGTGGACATAACCCTTTAAGGGGGTTCAGATATAAAAGCTCTACTCATGCTTTTCGACCTGTGTCAGCTCATTCCCACGTGCAAGCTGCAGTTGTCAAAGAATGAGCGTGGATGTGGGAAGCGGGCTCAGAACTGGGTCTGATCAAACCAGCTTTCTCAAAGTTTAACAAATCCAGAAAGCATTCTTCAGCTCCTTCATTGTGCTATCAGCCATTTTCTCAACTTGAGGAGAAAGCTTTACTGTCTGCTCCTAATGGTGCATTACAATGGAAGAAAAATAAAAGAAAAAGCTTTTTAAAAGGGTATCATTCTCAGCAAGAGTATCTTCATCTCTATCTTTGGCTGTTCCTTATGCATTATAAAAACACAGACACCATCCGTGGCATACAATAGCCTCCATCGAAAACAACAAGGACAACCTACCTAGTTTCACTTCAGCATTTTCTGTTAGGAGCACATTCTGTCCTTTAATATCCCGGTGGATAACATGATGAATATGTAAGTGTGCTAAGCCCTGGAAGAGGACAAAATAAATAAATAAATCATACATCTATAGCCTTTTTGCCTTGTTCCATGTATTTATGTCTTCCACTTTTACCCTGCCCTTCTTATCCAAGGAGCTCAGGGCAGGATATCTCATTCTCCCTTCCTTTTCCTCTTCACACAATAACACTATGGGGTAGGTAAAATTGAGAGAGAATGACTGGCCTCACAGCACCCAGCTGGAGACAGAGTGGGGGTCCAAACCCAACTTTCTACAGCTCTATGCCAACAATTTAGCCTGGCCGTTCTCAAAATTTGGGTCTGGACCCAAAAGTGGGTTCTGCTTTCTCGCATGATCACAAGAAAGAAAGAGGTGGAACAGAGTGAAGCTGGGAGAGGTGGCTCTGGGAGGCTTAGATTATAAATACTGAAAAATAAAGACAAGCTTAACAGATGTGGGATTTTTGCTTTTTATGCTGGGCAGGGGGAAAGTAGTGTGGAGTTAATTTACAAGTGTGTTCCACTTCTAAAAGTCTTCTGAACCACTGTTCTAACCACTGTACCACTGGATTCTTTATTCCGCTTCTTTTCCAATCAGTGGGGAGCTATTTCTCCAGGCACCAATATGTTTAATGCTGATGATACACGTCCTCATGGGGATAAAAAGGAATACTACACGCTCTTCCACATTCTGATTTTCATCACTTGCGTGTTCCTATTGCTTCAGGGTTTCCACCCCCCCCATGTCTTTTGTTCTTTCTAGTAGTCCCCAGAAGGAGCAAAACACATGTGGAAAAGGAGGGGGGGTAGCCAAAGCAACAGGGACAAACCAGGGACAAAAATGAGAATGCGGAAGAGCCCACTGAGAGGAAGGTTTTAGCTTTGTTGAGCATTTGGAAACATGTACAGAAGAGGTGGCCTCCTCCTGAATTACAACACAAAAGCAGACTGCCAAGGCTGAACTTCAAAAAGATTGCAGGACAGATTTTAAACTGACTTGGGGGGGGGGGGAGCCGACAGAAGCTGGAGGGCACTGAGTTCAGGGTGACTCATCTGTAAAAGAGGAAGTTGAAAATGTTCCAAATCAGCCAAATGTGGACCGGACAGAGAAACCGGAGACAAGCAGACAGAAAAGCATGACACTGATAAGGAAGACCAAAGGGTCTCGGGAGGATATCACACACAAAGAGGGCATTTGATGAGATACCATGCCTATCAGTGCTAACACTAGAAACCTCTAAGCCATTCATAAGATCAGCTAAGATTCAGCACTGGGGAAACCCACGGCCTTGTTCGCTGCTCCACCTCCCCCCCACCATGTGGGCATTCCCCCCTCTTCCATCCCCTCTGTTCTGGAGTCACCGATGGTGTGCGTTATGTGTGCACCATTAGTTTTTCCCCACTAATCATAGTTCGCACAAACCCACAGTCTCCAAACCACTTTCTTTCCATAATTGTAAATCACGCTTTTGTGTTAATTATGGTGCCCCTACATGCTGATCATACTTAGGTCTGAAACTGAAAAAGAGTGGGGTGGGAAAAGGCTTGAATGAGATCAGCTTCCACTTAAACAGCAGGAACAAGTCAATTACTAGAGCAGTGGTTGTTAAACTGTGACCTGAGCAATCCCAGGTTCCTTGGAAGCTTACTGGTTGGTTCCTCAGTGAGATAACTAGCAACAAGCAGAAAAGATGCCTGAAAATGGCATGCCCACCTCTACAGTCCTTTGCCTGTAATGGGCAGCTGAAGGGAGTATTAGTGTTTACTGATCTCAGGCCACACAGCATGACTATGAGGCCCAATAACCTTGACCAGTATCCCATAAGTGCCCAAGAACAGATCAAGATGGGTAGCTGTGTTAGTCTGTCTGTAGCAGTAGAAAAGAGCAAGAGTCCAGTAGCACCTTAAAAACGAACACAATTTGTGGTCTTCTTGTTTTGTTAGTCTTTAAGGTGCTACTGGACTGTTGCACTTTTCTACTGCCCAAGAATGTTCCTTAAAGTCCACGGCAATGCACATTCCATGGCAGATAAACAGGGAGTCCTCAACAGAATAGTTGACACACAAGAGGGTTTCCTGAAGGTGAAGTTGTCCCATACCAAGTCACATCACCGGTTCATCTAGTTCATCATTGCCTGCTGTGATGGACAGCAGCTCTCCACAGTCTCAGGCAGAGAGGAGCCTTTCTTAATGCTTGCTATCTGAGAACTGGGGATGCACTTGGGACCATCTGTATGTAAAACACATGCTCTACAACTGAGGCACAACCCCCTTCAGAAGCTCCCAAAACCAGTGCACCAGGGGTTATATAAAGGAAATGCTATTCAGATGCTTAGAATGTTATACGTGTGCTATTTCAAATGTGATACAATATGCACATTATAAGCTTGCTCTGAAACTTCACTAAGACAACTCACCCTGAGAACTTCTCTGCATATATATGCAATCCAGTCTTCCTTGAGACAATTTCCTTTCGTCTTCTTCACCAAATCAGTTACAGACCCAGCTCCGCAATACTCCATAACCAGCTGTGGGGTGGGAAAGAAGAGACAGTGATTTGCCCTAAAATGCTATGATTTAAGTAGAACAGAAATGTGCTAGAATCTAGATCACTATAGTTATACCTAAACGTAAAGCATTCTTTTATTTCAATCATTTGTTTAAGACTTGTTGTTCCTTTCTAATGGACCACAGCTTGGAAGGGGATATAGATAATTAACATCAGTCTCACAGTGGCTCAGTTCAGAGCAGCAAATCATGGTTTGTTGTTGCATGAATGAGATTAGGGAATTCCTGGGTTTGCACTCTTGTTCCTCCCTCCTTCCTTCACGTGCCGCTTGACAGTTACACTGCTTCCACAGTCAGAGAAAGACGGAGCTCGTTATATTAGTATTTGTTATCTGCTTTCCAAACCAGTATGCCTAACCACAGTTTAACTCTCATTTGGACAGAGGAAAACAAATAATAACATATGGTTCAGAAGTAATGGCCAACATAAGCTTGCTGCAAGGAGAGGAGAAAAATGGAAGGGTATGAGCTGAGGATCCCTCAGTCTCATATTCATGGAGTTGACAGTGCTGTTGCCCCAACACTTTGCCATGCCAGTCTGGATGGACTGGATGCCATCGTGTTGCTAATTTTTTGCTTGTGAAATAATTACATGTGATGTAATTTGGAGGGGCTTATACTTGCCATCTTGTATTGGTAGTTATTTTTGTTAAGTTATCCAGTTCCAATGGGTTCCAAAGTTTTACCCAAAAGACAAAAATTCCCAGAGTTATAGACTCTGATATTGAAGCTGGGAAATGGGCCAGGGCTGAGAATTAGCCTGGTGAGCTACTTAAGGCACTCGGAGTCCTCTGCAGGAGCAGGATGGAATAGGGTACACTGGGCCATGCAAATATGAAGCTTGTTTCTGAACTGGCCAAGTGTAGCATAAACACTAAGAGCCTTCCTTTTGGCTGTCATCACACACACTAAATAATCCACTTTCAATCCATTTTCAGTGTACTTTCCAACTGGATTTTTACTGTGTGAACTGACAACATCCAATTCAAAGGTGCACTGAAAGTGAATTATTTAGTGTGTGTGATCGCAGCCTCAGTCTCAGGCATGCTGAATCAGAACATACCCATCCCAGGTCTGGATTTGGATATGGCTGCAGCCTGGCTCTACTTTCTTGAAGGGAAACAAGTCTGGGGAGAACAACAGCTACATCAAATACGGAAGTCTGTCTGCCCAAAGAAACTTTGGGTAGCCTCTGAAGAGACAATCCTCTACATGCAGTGGGATTTTTCTGTCTTTAACAAAACTTTTGGACACCCACCAAAGTTTGTTCAATGGTTGTTGACTTTGGGGCGCTCTCTTCTTTGGGATTACTTTTGTCACACACACAAAGCAAACATACAAAAGTGAATGCTACTGAAAGTTTATTGTCAGTTTATTCCTGTAAATTTGCCAGGCAGGTCTTTAGGGTTAGAATTAAATACCTAGACACACGTGCCCCCATGCACACATTCCCCCTTTCCCATCTTGCCTGTAATAGCTTTAATATTTTTTTTAATAATTAAAGCTTCTTCTAACACTGCTGGCAGCATTTGTTTCCATTACATTTTCTGCTCTGTCCACAATTACTAATTTCATGGACAACTGTGCAAAGCGACAATTATAGAGGCCATCAGTCAGTTTCCAGATGGTCAATAACCATGGCTGATCTCCCAATGTAACCACAAAACCGTAGGGCTTGGAGAAGACCGAAAGGCAACTGGAGCCCAAGTTTCTTACACTCAAGTGTGATATTCCAGACTGCTGTCAGGCTCAGCCAGAAGGTGCCCCTTGAAGTGAGCTCCTTTGGGGCCCAGAAGAAGGAGCTCAGCAGTACGGCACACACCAGAAAGTCCCAGTTTCAACGGACAGCACTTCCAGTTAAAGAAGGCTGCAAGTGAAGGGAAGAGCTGGAGAGCCAGTCAGAGTAGATAATACTAAGCTACATGGACCGATGGTCTGACTTGACATCAGGATGCTTTATGGATGTTATTCCCTCTCAAGGCCCACCGTGGCTCCGCTGGACAGCCAATCTTTCAATATTGCCAGGGGAGGCTTGAGTAGTTTCCAGTCTCTGATTCCATTTGTTTCTGCTTGCACCACTGGACTCCTAGCTTTGCTCTACATATTGCCACATCTTCCGCTCTGCCAGCAGTTGCCGGCCCTTCTGACTATTTCTTGCCTGCTTCCTCATTCCAACCACACACTAGTCAGACTTCTTTGCTCAGACCTGGGCTGGTGTATGACTTTACTGTGGGGTCTGACTCTCCTACTGGTTTAAATACTAAGATCCCTTGGCTGATCTGTGATCACAACAAATAAGAGAGAGAGATTTTTTTCAAAAAGTACTAAGGTTTGATGGGAACTGTAGGATGCTGCAATCACTTGGGAATATGATGGGGTGTCTTAACCAAATCAAGTATAACTTTATTCAGAACAAACCAAAAAAGTAACCCAAAGCCTACCAGTGTCCTTCACAGCAGCTTGGTTAGCCTAACTGACCCAAAGCCATTAGTAAAACCTGGGCTGGAACTTGACTGGAATTAATATTAAACATGAAATGGACTTCCTGATATCACAGGACCCAAGGACAACTGAACTCCCAGATAGGGATGTTGAAAAAACTGCAACTGGACACATACCCACAGCTGGTCGTCCTGACCTGCAGGACTTTTCTTGATAAATGCTCCATAATACGTTGCAATATTCCTGTGATGAGAATATTTCTTCAACATATTTATTTCCAGTTTGATTTCTTCTTCCTCATCCTGTGGCAACAGAGGGGAAATGAGGTCAAAGGTGGAAATGTGTGAAAGAGCCAGCTACTCCCCCAAAATCCTGATCCGAGTCCGAAAGAGTGTTCAGAATGGTGCTCACATGTAGTATCACAGGGTGTGGTGTCTTACACACCACCTGTAGCACCGGCAGGCTCTGGGCCAATCTGCATTTAGCATTTGCTCAGTTGTTTTACTAAACCCACACTGGAACAGAAAAAGATGCAGTTCAAAACCACATTCAACTACCCCGGGCCAACACTGTACTGACTGTAGAGTCACCCCCGAATGGCCATAAAACGGCCATAAATCTATGCTGATAGCCACCATAAAACCAGAGATCAAACAAAGTGAAAGCAGCATGCATATAAAAACTGCCATAAAATGTGACACTCAATCAAAGTGAAAGTACATTGCAAAGGTTGCAATGTAGATGGGAATTTCTGTTCCAGTGTGGGTTTGGTAAGACAGTGGAGCAAATGCTAGATGCAGATCGGGCCTTGTGGGCAAGGCTCAATGGGCAAAAGAAACAGTTGCACGCCCTGAGATTCAGCTGTTCCTCTCTTTTATTTCCAGCACAGCACTGTGGTTAGCATCACCCAGCCCACGCTATGGAGTCGCAAAACCATTTTCCTCTGACACCCCCCAGCCTCTACCGCCTGGCCCAGCATGTGGCCCTGCACCTCAGACTTCACTCTCAGCCCCACCTGGCGGCAGCCCCAACACCCTTTCCTCCCAGGGCCATCAAGGCTGTTATCCAGTCTCGCTCGACAGAGTGCAGATCAGGTCAAATTCACCTGGCCAAGATCTTCCTTCCCCGTCATCCAGCCTTTGTCCCAGCCCCAACCCCAGAACATCTCTTGTCTGGATAAGCCCAGGATGGGCATGCCAATGCCCTCAGAGTCCACTGCCTGCCTGTGTATGACCCATCTCTCTGCCACACACAGTTCATATCTGCTTCCACATGGCTCAGGCACGGGAATTCCCCTATAAGCAATGACATTCCAAATGTGCTTAGAGATTCTTTGATCTGCAGGCAAACAGAAATCCCTACTGGTATGTTGGGAGGTGCTGTTTGTTCAACTCGAGTTATTCTGGGCACAAAGGGGTTATTGATAATGGGCATGAGGCAACTTTTACGCATTCAGAAATCACTGTGAAACCCACTCACACTTCTCAAGGCACACACCCTTAACCTCAAAAGAAAATAATATCACTTCAGGGTTAATACCACTTCCTCATGATCTTTTCTTTGGGTATTCTTATCCTTTTTGAAGATCTGTTGTTGTTTGTTTGTTAAATAGAAACTGAAAATTAAGAAAGAACAACCATACTTCACCAGATGACCTTGAACAAGCCACCGTTTTCTCAGGCTAATCACCACAATAAAGGGCTAACAATCCTGGCCTACTTTACAGATTTGTTTTAAGGATGATTAAGGAAGTAACAGAGACGATGTGCTCTGACTACTAAAACATTAATATCTGCTTTTGAGCTTTAGACCATAAGAATGTAAACATAGATTTCAAGGTCTGCAGTGTAAAACACTCCTCAAAACAGACTGAACAAGCAGAGAAAAAACTTTTTCAACTGCCGTGGTATCTTGATAAAGGACCAAACATGGGTGCGGAGCTGGCCCGCCAGAGCCACGACCGTTGATCAGATATTTGGAATAATTTACATCTACATCAAAGAAGGATGGTGTAAAGACACTTTGAGCTATACTGTACAGAGGAACTTTGAGCACGGAGAGTTTGGTTTACAAGGACACTTTAAATATTTGTATATTTTGTACTGCAATGTGTTTTGTAATTTGTTTTTGTTGTTCAGTCGCACAGTCGAGTCCGACTCTTCGCGACCCCATGGACCAGATCACGCCAGGCCTTCCTGTCTTCCGCCATCCTCTGAAGTTTGCTCGATTTCATGTTTGTTGCATCGGTGACACCGTCTAACCATCTCATTCTTTGCCGTCCCCTTCTTCTTTGACCTTCAATCTTTCCCAGCATCGGGGTCTTCTCCAGTGAGTGCTCCCTTCTCATTTGGTGGCCAAAGTATTTGAGCTTCAGCTTCAGTATCTGGCCTTCCAGGGAACAGTCAGGGTTGATTTCTTTTAGGATTGAGTGATTTGATCTCCTTGCAGTCCAAGGGACTCTCAAGAGTCTTCTCCAGCACCACAGTTCCAAAGAATCTATTCTTCGGTGCTCGGCCTTCCTTATAGTCCAACTCTCGCAGCCATACATTACTACGGGGAATACCATTGCTTTGACTATGTGGACTTTTGTTGGCAGGGTGATGTCTCTTTACTTTTTATCATGCTGTTTAGATTTGCTATCGCTTTCCTCCTCAGGAGCAGGCGTCTTTTAATTTCATGGCTGCAGTCACCACCTGCAGTGATCTGGGATCCTAAGAACGTGAAGTCTGTCACTGCTTCCACGACTTCCCCTTCTATTTGCCAAGGAGTGATGGGGCCAGATGCCATGATCTTAGTTTTTTGATGTTGAGCTTCAAGCCCACTTGTGCGCTCTCCTCTTTCATCCTGAGCAAGAGGCTCTTTAGGTCCTCTTCATTTTCTGCCATCAGAGTGGTATCATCTGCATATTTGTAATGTGTACCATAATATAAATGCTTAATAATAATTTTTGAATAAATTGCATAATAATATCACAGTTGTTACAACCTCCAGGCAGCACCTGGAGATCTCCAGCTATTACAATTGATGCCCAGGTGACCAAGATTAGTTGCCCTGGAGAAAATGGCTGCTTTGGAGGGTGGACTCTATGGCATTGTACCATGCCGAGGTCCCTCCCATCCCCAACCCCCACCTTGTCCAGGCTCCACCCCGAAAATCTCCAGGACCATTCCACAGTAGTGAAATTCCCCATATTGACATTTTAAAAACTGTGCGTTATGTGAAACGCGGTAGATTTTTCATCACCAGGTGCAAACCCGAAGTTTTCTCCTTCTTACCCTGCATTTTCGGAACTCACTTAAACCAGGGATTCTGAAAACGTGGGATAAGAAGGTAGAAATTGTTGGGTCTGAGTCTGATGAGGAAAAATCTACTGCAGAAAATTTCACATAACAAACAGTTTTTAAAATGTCAATGTGTTGCACAAATGGTCCTGGTATTTCCTAACCCACAGCTGACAACCCTAAGAGAGAACCACACTGCAGAGGGAACGTCCAGGGCCAAACCCTGAAGGCAGGGATGTCGTAACAATGCAAGAAAGACTTCTGGCTCTTGCTTAGTCACTAAGCTCATGAACTTTGTTGAAGAGGACTTGCTCTATTAAAAAACAAAAGAAGTGAGATGATTGGATTTATACCCTGCCTTTCACTACTGGAAGGAGTCTCAGAGCGGCTTACAATAACATTTTCCTTCCCTGCCCCACAACAGACACCCTTGTGAGGTAGGTGGGGCTGAGAGAGCTCTTTTGAGAACTACCCTCTGAAAGAACTTGTGACTGACCCAAGGTCACACCAGCAGCTGCATGTGGAGAAGTGGGGAATCAAATCTGGTTCTCTCAGATTAGAGTCCGCACACTTAACCACTACACCAAACTGGCTCTCCTTCTCAGCCCCTTCTGCATCTGCTGGAGCAGGGTGAGAACCATCAGAGGGGATGAGGCCATGGATCCAGGTTGATGCACAAGATGATATTAAAGCACTTTGAGATCCCGAGAACACACTTTTAAAAGATTACAAATACATACATAAAGTCTAGCAAAGATGGAATGAGGCTAGGGTTACCAACCTCCTGGGGGGACCAGGAATTCTCCCACAATTACAGTTGATCTCTAAGACTTACACAGGTGAAAATGGCAACTTTGGAGGACTGATTTATGGCACTGCATCCCTGCTAGGGTTGCCAGGTCCTCCCCCCTGGTCACCGGTGGGGGACTGGGCGGAGGATTTCCAGATCCAGGTTGGGAAACTCCTGGAGAGTTGGGGATGGAGCCTGGGGAGGATAAGGACCTCAACAGGGTACAATGCCTCAGAGTCCACCCTCCAATGCTGCCATTTTCTCCAGGGAAACTGATCTCTTGTCGTCTGGAGATGAGCTGCAATTCCAGGGGGTCCCCAGGTCCCACCTGGAGGCTGGCATCCCTGAACCCCACTGAGCTCTTTCCCCTTCCTCAAACCACACCTTCCTCAGGAAGAACCTCTTAGTCTCTAAGAAGTTCCCAACCTGGAGCTGGCAACCCTAATGAAGGCGTCTCTCCCAACAGATAATGTGAAAGACACTATATAACATTACTGTCCATTCAATTTTAACCCACCCTTCCTCTAAGAAGCTCAGAATGATATATATGGCCTTTCCCCAAATTTTATGCTCCCAATGATGCTGTGAAGTTGACAGAGAGCAGGCAGCCCAAGGTCGGCCAGTGAGCTTCATGGCATAATGGGGACTTGAATCCAGATCTCTCCCTGGTCATTTTACAACTATTCCAGACTGCGATCTCTAAGTCTTTGTTAGCAACATAGGTTAAGAAGTGCAAAGAGACAAGCCCAATGCTCTGGCACACTGCAATAAAACATTTTTTTCCATATAACCACCAGCATCTCGGTTAAAAGGCACCAGAGCTTTGATCTCACTGCAAGAGCCATGCCCACTTCACACTCTCAGATAACAGGAAACCAAGCTGGTGGGGGAGATGCTGAGGAAAACCACACTTGCTCTTCAGTAACGGAGCTGCAGATTAACAAAGTTTGAGTCCAGAGGCACCTTTAAGACCAACAAAGTTCTATTCAAGGTATAAACTTTTATGTGCATGCACACTTCTTCAGATACAATAAAATGGAAGTTGCCAGTCCATACATATAGAGGATGAGCAGTAAATTAGCATACAACATAATGAAGGTGTTTAACAGATTCAAGAACCAAACAGGAATAACAAGCTTAATTTCGGAGGAGAACACAGTGAAGGAAATAAACATGACAGAATTGATGATTGATGGGCAGATGACTGATTCCACGCTTAATCGTGGAATGTTGAGGGCAATTGACTGAGACCCTGCCATTGCACTCTGTCTCCTATCAAGCAGGGAGGCGACCTTACAGCATCTTCTTTGAAATGGGGTGACTGGCCGTGTAGAGTTATCACACCTGTTTCAAGAAGGTGACTCTTCATTTCGTCTCTCCAAATTAGATCTCTCTCCATTAGGGGGTTTGGCATAAAAAGCAAACTCCGTAGCTGAGAGAGCCAAGGCATCCTAACTACATCTCTAGTTGAATGAAGTTTGAGTCCCGGGGCACCTTTAAGACCAACAAAGTTTTATTCAAGGTATAAGCTTTCGCATGCACGCACACTTCTCCAGGCACAATGAAATGGAAATTACCAGTCCATACATAACCAGTCCATACATAGGTAGAGGGTGAGCAGCTGTGTAATTTACTGCTCACCCTCTACCTATATGTATGGACTGGTAATTTCCATTTCATTGTCTCTGAAGAAATGTGCATGCACGTGAAAGCTTATACCTTGAATAAAACTTTTGTTGGCCTTAAAGGTGCTTCTGGACTCCGACTTTGTCCTGCTGCTTCAGACCAACACAGCCACCCCCCTGAATGCATCTCCAGCTGAGAGAGGGTAAGAGCTGCAGACTGATGAAAGTTCCCACACCCCTCCCAGCAACATGACACTGCAGCGGCTCTTCCTGACAGATGGGCAGATGAGCCCAGGGTGACCACAGCATCCTGCTGCCTGAGCTGTTGGCAGTAAAGCAGTTCAGGATCAAAGCCTAAAGATAAAAGGGACCCAGAGCTGCCAAGCTGGAAGGCTGCCAGAAAGGGTCCTCAGAAAATAATGAAAACATTTTGCAATGGTTTCAAGAGGAAGATGTCAAAGCCTTTTTCCTCCAGGATCACTGAGAATTTTTGTCCCTCAATCTGCCAGGAGCGGTATCTGCAGAGTCACAGCTGGTGGTAGGCAGGGCTTGCTGGACACAAAGGTCAGGTCCTGGGTAGAATCAAAGCCAGCCCAGAGAGAACGAGGCCTAGCAACACCAAGTTTGGTCAGCAGACAAGCTGAGAAACAAGGTATCAGCAGGGCCAGTTCAAAGTATGTTGTCATCCCAAGCAAGGTACACTCATCCCCTCCTGAGCCACCAAGTTGCCTCTGCGAAGCTGAGAACCAGGGCATGAATGTACAGGGACAGTCCACTGTCGCTTGTTGCCAGTGGCCAGCATTCATACGCATACTGCTCCTGGACAGGGAGGTTTCATTTTGCAATCATGGGTGACAGAGACTTGTCAAGAGCAATTTGCCTGGAAGCCTGCAGCAAGTAAGAAGTGGAAAAGAGTCAGGGCCTTCCACCTGCCCCCCTTCCTGGTCACTGATTATGCACAAATGATCAAGGATAGTATATTTGGGCAAGTGGGCTAGCAGGATTGTCTGTTGGCTGGTAGCTTTCTCAAGCTTATTAACAGACTGAGCTAAGTGCACATGTTAGACTTCTCAGAATGTGTTTAATTCATAAAAAAAATCAAGTAAATCAAGTCCCATCATGCCATCTTGCCGTCAAAGGCATCATGACGAACCCTGCACATGACCCTTAGTGGTGCTGTGTGATGAAATAAATATGCAGAGTTGATGGCAGATAATTGGGCATCCTGTCTGGCCCACAGGAGCTTTCATGAGTCACTGCTCACTTCTTCCACCACAAATTTTATTGGTCTTTTAAGGTGCTGCTGGACTCTTGCTCTTTCCTCTTGCTACCTCACAGGGTTGTTGTGAGGATAAAACGGAGGAGAGAAGAACCCGGTAAGCTGCTTTGAGTCCCCACCGGGGAGAAAGGCGGGAGACAAATGAAGTACATAAATAACAAATTAGTCTTTTTAAAGAAATTGCTGCTTTGTGTGATTACAGCAGCCAACCACTCCCAGTACAGAGAGGCAACAGCGTTGCAGGCCCCTGGATGGAACCGCCTGTAGCACTTATGCACAAGTCTGCGTTCTGAGCTGGCCTCCTTCCAATCAGGAAGTCATTTCAGAAAAGGGAGGCGTGAAGAAATACAACGGGTGGCCTGATCTTACTTGAACACATCATAAAAGGAAACACGTAAGAGCAAAAAAAAAAATAAAAAGGCCTCCAGTTTTAAATCCAAAAACAAATACACACCAGGTTGGTCACGTGCTGGGGATATATCGAGATCAGGTGCGGAACTGACCACGAGCTAAAAGGCTTCTTCAGCCTCCTCATGCAACCAGTCTGCAAAACAGCCAGCAAACCCTGGCCCCAGAAAAGCCCCCAGGCATTTCCCCTCTGCTCTAATCATGCTGATTACAAGATGCATCCTACCTCTGCATCCTTTACAAGCATTTTTTACAACACCCCTCCCACCTTCTGACTAGGAAAAAAGATCTCAGATTTCTACTTGTGTCTCACGAAGGAAAGGGAGCTTTGACTCTCGGGCACTCTTTTTGGTCTCTACTGGATTCGAATCTAACTGCTCTACTGCGGATCGATATGGCTACCCTCTGAAACGGCGCACTCCCTCTTGGGGGGCAGCAATTAACAGCCTCGCTGCCCTTTTAAAGTGGGGAGACAGAAAGCAACACTTTGCATCTCATCCTCTCCTCTGTTCTGGGTCTACAGTGGCCTAGATTTTAGAGAGCAAATAGCTGGCGTGAAAGGGACAAAGATGTTATGAAAACACAGCGGGAGCCACAGCAAAACGACAGGAAATCTTCTATTTGCTATCTCTGGAAACAGATAATCACCCAGAAATAAGCAGGAAGAGCCATCGTGGCTTCATTATTATAGACCAGCAGAAAATATACGCAACCAGCATCCTCGATTTGCCATGCCCCAATTGTACAAGCGTGACTGAAAACAAGACCAGGTGGCTACGCAACCATCCTCCTGAAAAGAAAAGCACCGCTCCAGAGGACTATATTTATACAAGCAGATCATTTTCTCCACCCCAAATCAACCGTAATTTCAAACAATCTGACATGTTGCTTTATACGTCCCCATTCTGACTTTCATTATTAACTAGCAAGCTGCCAGTTGTTATGACAGGCAGGGTCTGTCCTTGTATGTCGGCTGCAGGGACCCCTGCATGGGAAGAGCAATACACCCAGCCCCATTCCCGGAGGAGGCTGGCCCGTACACCACCAGGGGTGACGGGCTGCTCTGCCTTGACTTGTCATCATGCTGCTCCCCGTTGCAGAACTTTTTTTTTATCGTAAGAATTAATACTATTTAGATTCACTTATATGGGGGGAAGTAAAGGGATGACTGTGAAGGCGGGGCTAAAGCCAGACACCAGAAGATCAAGCCCGTTGCTGTCCACAGAGCGCCACCCCTTCATCTGCATAGCCCTGCCTTGAGTTTCATCTGTTGGTCATGGTCAAATATTGGGAACTGGCTTTTACACGGATTCCCCCCCCCCCCTTCCAGAACAGCCAGACGATCCGCTTGCTCACCTCGGTAACATTCATAACCTTGATTGCTGCTAGCTGCCCAGTTTTCACATGGCGACCCTAGGAAAGTGACAAAAACGGCATAGGTAAATAAGCACATAATGCAAGCGTAATTACACAGAGTAATGACCTGTGCAAACCACTGAATCAACTCAGTCATTTCAAAAGGTGTAGTCATTACAGGCTGGGTTTTTAAGCTGTTCAGCTGAACGAAAACAATTTGCACGGTCCCCGATAGCAGCAAATCAATATTAAACCACTAGGGTGAGGATAGTCAGTGAAGTGGATGGCGGTAATGGATAGCAGGAAGGTAGATCACCCCCAAATTGCTTTTATATTCTGCCTTGACAACGCCAGAATGTATTCAGTATGGCGCAAAACCTTTGCAGTGAGGTAGTGACGGGACTGCCAACCAGCCAGTATTTTATAGGTTGGACAAATAATATTATGTTCCATCAGGTACAGGTTTTGGAGCACAGTTTATAGCTCAGTGGCAGAACACAAGTTTTATATGTAGAAGTTCCAGGCATCTGTGATTAAAAAAATGATCTCCAACAGCTGGCCTGGGAAAGACCCCTCTCTGAAACCTCGGAGAGCCATTGCAAGTCATCACAGCAGACAATACTGAGCTAAATTTATTTACTAATGGATACCCTGTTTCTCCCACCATTCAAAGCAGCTAGATGGACCAAGAGTCAGATTCTGTATAAGACAGCTTTGTTTGTTCAGATAACTAGGGGTCTGAAAAGCCAGTAAACTCCCAATTCTGCCAGGCTCGATTTATGAGCCAGCAGACACATTTGCAGAGAGACGCTTTACCCTTTACCGTTACGGTAGGCAAAGATTCAGTTTCAAATCAAACTAAATTCATTTCCCTGAACACAAGCTTTCATGTTGGGAGAGGGTAGCAAGGTAAAAAACCTGGGGACCCAGGACCGACAAAGGGTGCTCTGCCCCGACATTCTCACTTTGTAGAACCCAAGGAGGTCAGAGGCAACATGAGCTGATTTTTAGTTTGTGCCCCTCCTCTTCCAATTTAAGAGGGCCTTCTTTTGCATCAGCCGGTCTGTCTCTATCCACACAAATCCTCTAATTTTAGTTTAGCTCCACAAATATGCATGATGCTCTCTTTCATACACACAAACACACATCAGTGTTGCTGACTGCAGATCCTGTCTGCTACCCTGGACAGACATTTGTTCTTGGTTTGCGTCCAGTTGACGTCACCCATCTCAACTCTGCTTCCTTTAACAGTTCTTGTTCCTTTGTGCAAGGCCATTGTTTGCAAATGTTTCCAGGCATTGAAAGCGTTACATTATAGCATGAAGCCCTTCCAGACTAGCTGGCACCCTAATTTAACTCCCAATTTTTGCCTAGAGTAAAATGCTCTGCTGGTTTTCTCTGGTCAATAAACCAACTGGACAAGTTTAAGGGGACTCATTTGCATACGTTGATTTATGTTAAAATGCATGGGAAAGGAACGTTATCTGTTAGCTACCAACCAGGCTATGTTAATGAGAAAAAAGTTGTAAACAGCTATGCTTGTATATGCACAATCCAAAAGGAGAACAATATCCACAGAGTATGTTTTATTAGGACCAACCAATCTCTTGTGTTAATTTGGTTGTTCCTGATAAAAAGTATTACATGGTTTTTGTTTTACGTTGACAAGAGCAATAGGAAAAATTATTGAGAAATTACTCATGAGTTCAGTGGTCAATTTATTTAAAATATTTATATACTCTATCAAATATTTATACATAGGTTTGTGGCTAACTTTAATGGCCCAGGAGGAAACTTCAAATAGTTAATATACTTTTTTTAAAAAAACACCCTTGAAACGGCCAATTTTTCAAGGATTACTCCATCTGAAACCAGAGCAAATGATTTACATCACCCGTCGTGACAGCTGGGCCGGAAAAATCCATCACTCTGTGGCAGTTAATTAGCAGGGACTTCTTCACCATAAAGAATCCAAAAGAGTCCTTGATGGGTTTATATCATTCTGATTAAGGCCCATCCCTTTTGTTTTAATCACTTTGTAGGGAAGCTTGCTGGAAGAAAGCTGATGTTATAAACCCTCAGTGGCAGAGTCCCCCTGTTTGTTTGCTGGATTTGGGATACTGTAACTCGGAAGATGCACATTTTCCTCTGGGGAATTTTGTGTACCATCCCTGACATAATGGAGTATCTAAGCACAATTCCAGACTACCTTGTAGAATCTATTTCTGCCCCTTTCTCCATCTTCTTTGGTTCTAGCATCAAGCCATCATTTGCAAAGCTAGCTGCTCTTTAGGGACAAAAACATTTACACTGGATCCCTCCACTTCAGGACTCAAAGGCCAAAAGCAGGACCTAAATCTGGAGCCAGAGACTGTCAAGTGAGAGGTACGGCCTGTGCACCAAGGTCGGGGACAGAGGGTGGTGCTAGGGGAACAGCAGTCCCAGAGGCACCCGCTTGAATGCAGTGTGCCTCAGGGGGCGGTGCTTTCCCCAATGTTGTTTAACATCTATATGCACCCCCTTGCCCAGATTGCCCAGAGGTATGGGCTTGGCTGTCATCAATACGTGGATGACACCCAGCTCTGTCTGATGTTGGGCAGCCGGTCGGACTCCACCCCTGAAGATCTTCACCAGGCTTTGCAGGCCATGGCTGGGTGGCTCAGGCTGAGCCGGTTAAAACTAAACCTGGCAAAGACGAAGGCCCTGTGCTTGGGTTGGTTCAGGGTTGGGGCTCCCGCTTCAGACCTTCGATGGGGCACCTTTGGTGCCAGCGCCAGAGGTTAGGAATTTGGGAGTGCTCCTGGACCCTGCTTTAACTATGGAAGCCCAGGTGGCAGCCACTGCCAAATCAGCCTTTTACCATATTTGGCTGATTCGGCAGTTGATCCCTTTCCTCGACCACGATGACCTGCCTACAGTGATCCATGCGATGGTCACCTCAAGGTTAGACTACTGTAACACTCTCTACATTTGTCACAAATCCAGAGGCTGCAGCTAGTGAAGAATGCTGCGGCCAGGCTGTTGGTAGGCGCCTCTAGCTGGGAGCACATCCAGTCTGTGTTGAAAGTGCTGCACTGGCTGCCTATAGCATACCAGATTCGCTTCAAAGTGCTGGTGCTTACCTTTAAAGCCCTATATGGCCAGGGTCCAACATACCTGAGGGACCACCTTTCCCCACATATGCCCCAAAGAGCACTTCGGTCGGGGACACAACATCGCCTGGTGACCCCAGGCCCCAGGGAGGCCAGGCTTACAGCACCGAGGGCCAGGTCCTTTTCAATGGAGGCTCCTACCTGGTGGAATGAGCTCCCAGAGGAGATCAGGACCCTGCGGGACCTTTTACAGTTCTGTAGGGCCTGTAAGACGGAGCTCCTCCACCAGGCTTTTGAGTAGGAGCTGCCACTACCACTACCACCACCACTACCATCACCACCACCATTACCACCATTGGTAGATCGGTGGGGCAGCCCCATGAAGAACAACTATGACATTGCTGTGGTCAGTACCGCTGGATGGAGCCGAGTAACAACCATGGGTTTTAACCCCCTTATTGGTATGTAAGATTCGGGGGAGTCCATCTTGTTTAATGTGATTTTAACTTCTATTGAGCATTATCTTGTTATTATGCTGTTTATTTGCTGGCACATGGTGCCCTATTGTAAGCCGTCCTGAGCCCGCTTGCGGGGAGGGCGGGGTAGAAATGCGATAAATAAATAAATATTAAACTATGGCCAAACCAGAGAACTATGGCAGGAGCAGGAAGACCTGTAAAGAACTTGCACCTCTGTAAGCAGCCATTTATTAATCCATCCAAGACATTTCTAACCCAATTTTCTCTAACAAGGACCTGAGGAAAGCTGACAGTGATATTTAAAAAGCTATCCATTACAGATGTTAAAAGCAGAACTACAGGAAACATTTACCAAATTTTGTCAGCCAACATTAAAAGCCCTAGTAAATTATTCTGTCTTGGAGCATTCCCTAAATATCAAGAAAAGAAGATTCTGCAGTATGGGAGCCACAAAAAGACTGAGATGGGACTGCTGAAGCGACACAACGAGGGCACTGTTTTGTTTGTCCTGGGAAAGATGGTCAGACCAGATAAGGCCTAACTCCTGTAATAAACACCAAGCCTAGGTTGGTCTTCTGGTATGAGCAAAAAAGGACCCGGTTTCTGTTGTATCTACTTGCCTCTTGCTTTACTTTTTCACCTCCACTTCACCTCATTGAATATATCCATACTGTGGCATCCTCCTACATTTCAGCAATTGCTTTAACGGGGACGTTACAGCACCGCAAGTAGGGTTGCCAGCCTCCAGGTGGAGCCTGGAGTTCTCCGAGAATTCCAACTGGTCTCCAGACTACAGAGATCAGTTCCCCTGGAAGAAAGGGCAGCTTCTGAGGGTGGACTCTATAGCAGCAGGCCCCCCCTGAGTTCTCTCCATTCCCCAAACGCCACCCTCCCTGGATACTGCTCCCAGAACTCCAAGCATTTCTGAAGCCTGGGTTGGCAACCATAACTGCACGATAACGTTTATTTATTTAGGTATGCATACCCTGCTTTTCCCCCAGTGGGAACCCACCGTGGCTTACAGTATCCTCACAACAACCCTGCAAGGTAGGTTATGTCAGGAGAGAGTGACTGGCCCCAGGTCACACAACGAGCTCCCATGGCAAAGAGGGGATTCAAACCTGGCAGCATTCTGTGCACCTCGGCGTCTAGTCATGCCGGCCACATGACCACAGAAACGTCTTTGGACAGCGCTGGCTCTTTGGCTTGGAAACGGAGATGAGCACCGCATCCCGAGAGTCGGATTCGACTGGCTTTCAAGCAAGGGAGACCTTTACCTTTACCTGGCAGTCTAGTAGCCACTACATCACAGTTGTGCTGATTTCAATGCTTATTGAGTGGGAGTTGAAATTAGCATGCTGGCCCACCCCACCCTGCCAACGCATGATCATTAGGTTGCCATCATAGTATTAGCGAGTACAGACTTCATCCCTATTACTGGGAACACGGCTTCTCAGAATGCAGAGAAAGAATCTGCATGCATACTTTTTGAGCTGCGGTGGCTCAAGTGGTTAAGACGCTGAACTGCAGGCTGTGGAAGGTCAGTAGTTCAGCAGTTCGAGACCCGAGACTGCTGCATGACGGAGTGAGCTCCCATCTCTAGTTCCAGCTCCTGCCAACCTAGCAGTTCAAAAGCAAAAAATTGCAAGTAGATAAATAGGTACCACTTCAGTGGGAAGGTAACAGCGTTCCGTGCGCCTTGGTGTTTACTCATGCCGGCCACATGACCACGGAAATGTCTTCGGACAGCGCTGGCTCTTCAGCTTTGAAACAGAGATGAGCACCGCAATCCTAGAGTCGGATTCGACTGGCTTGCGAGCAAGGGAACCTTGACCTTTATCTAAATGCCAAGCTCATGACCTCAGGAGCCCCAGTGCGCTAACTCACTCTCCCCTTCTACATGTGCTGAAAAATCGACATGCATTATGTGAAGGAGGCAAGAGACAGATTGGTTTCCATTTCAGCCAGTTTGCTCAGCAATACCTTGCAGTGTGCTAGGCCCCAAATCAAGATGGACATTAAGAAGGCACTGTTCTGCTGGCCTGGTATGGGCAGAGAGCCAGACTCCTAATATTTATCCTAAGCCTGATCAATCTAGAGAACTCACAATGCCTGGCAATCACCCAGCCCTTGCCCTGTTTCTTAAAGAAATCTGTGCACTGAGAGCACATATCAGTTTACCAGCCTACGCTGCTGCGGGAGGCCATTGGGGGTTCTGCTTCAACTTAAGCCCCGCAGTCCCTGACTTTGCTCCTGACAGGAGCTGGGTCTAAAGTCCAGGCCCTGGGCCAGCATGAAGTCACTGCCTGGTGTTTCTGGTGAAATCTCAGGCCTGGTCTACACAAGCAGAAGAATGAGACCATTGAGGTGTTAGAATGGAATGTATCACTTCAGACTGCAGGCGGAGCATCCCATGATAAAATGTTCCCCAACGATCTCCTTCCACACAGAAAACCAGCACACAATAAGCAAAAAGACGGGATAGATCCTCTCTTCCTGCTGTCCTAGTTTTTTATTTGCGTGGTGGCATTTCTTTTTTAAACACACATTACTTCAAAGCCGGAATCCATCATCTGCATCCTGAAGTGGTACAGTCCCATTCTATCCTCACAGCAATCTACTACCTCATTCCCTTGCACCTGTGAACCAGGCTTCACAACTTCACAGGTGTGTGATGGAATAAGACATTCACAAATTCAAACATTAAAATTTGAAGGGGCATGAAAATTCTGCATGGTAGTGAGTATTAATGCAAACAAACAAAAGAAACAAACAAAAGAAAAAGAATCTTACCACCAAACTTGAGTGCATATTAAGAATGCCACATCACTGTAATAGAACACAGAAAGGAATTTTCCCCTTAGGATTTTGGCTCCCCCCATCCCACCCATTTCATGCGAGCCAGTACAAATGACCACAACTGAAGGCAGAAAAGGACAATTTGTACTATAAAACTAAATACGCCCTTCGGTGATACTTTACCCTCCAGCAACAGGCTGAGGAATGGACACACTTGTTTTACATTACACAAAGGAGTTCATACCCAAGAAGTGAAATCACAGAATGAGACGCTACCATGAGGTCTGACAACAGCATGCCTTCTCCAACGATCAATGAGTTATTACTATTCTTCTACAACACCCAAGTATATATCCCCCTGGATTCCTGGAAAAAGCATCTCTATGCACACGGGGTCATAAATTGTGCATTTCGATTGAGATGAGACAATGTACTCTGTTCCCCAATTTTTTTTTTTAAATAAAAATCAGGACTGTGCAATTCAGAAGACACAGGACCAGATTTGCAATGCAAGCCATGGACTTCAATGCACTCAAAAGGATATAACTCTGTGGAGGATTGCACTGTTAAGGACAGGTGACCCAAGTGCGAAGTGCTGGGCTGGGGGTGGGGTGGGGGAGACACCAAGCTCACAGGGTGCCTATCACAGGTCATGGACTCACCTATTCACTCAACAGCTGAAATAAATCACATGAGCAGTTCACTTTCACCTATAAAGCTGTCAATGCACCAGTGTGGGGGCTAATGTTTTGATTTTAATTCTAAGAGAACCTTTACGACGTCAGTGCCCGTTCTACAAACAGTGGACCTCTGAATGATTGTCATGTGATAAAAATAGCCCAATATCATGAGATCAATAAGAAACTACAAATTAGTTTTTATCGCCTTATATAAGGTATGCACAAATTGAGATTTGTGGATGACAGCACACAAGTTGCTCACCGGGGATAAACTACCTGGAGACCGTCTTTACCTGGAACACTGTTTGGACGGGGCCAGCCATTACAAGAAATTAGTGAAAACATTCCATTTAGTTCCCAAATATGGAATTAGTTATACATGCAAACAGGAGGGGTTGCCAACTCTTGGAAAGCATGGGGTGGGGACACAGAGTCAAGCGATTGCACCCAAGGAGGAGAGACCATATGCCCAGGGCCACCTCAAAATGCTTTACCTAAGGCAGGCCCCCCTGCCCCCGGGCCTAGAGCTCCTGCTGCAGGGTCTCCCAGATAGCAGCTGGGAGGTCTGCCAGGGCAGCCCGGGTGTCCTGGCATAGTTCATCTAACTTCTCTCTGAATTCCTGCTGGAGCAACTCCATGCTGGTTTCTTCGGTTATCAGGCTGGCCACCTTCAGGTGTTCGGGGTCATCTTGGCATCATTGCTACACCCGTCTCCAATTGCCCTCTGATCAATTATACACTTTCAGCCCAGGGGTCAACAGTCATTCTGGGTCTTCCCATCTCACCTCCACAGGCCGCTGTTCCTTCAGTCTCAACCCACTGTTTTGGTGCTTCCCTTCTTCCGCAGGTACGAGAGGCTCATGGGCCAGAGCCTGGGTTTGGGTTCCGACTCCAGTCCCCGTTTCCTTGCCTTCCTCGCTCAGCACATCATTGGGGCAATAGGTCAAGGAGATGCAGGAGTTCTGACACTATGTCAGACTCTTGAACAGACGAACTCTCAACAACACTCTCTGGATAGTGACTTGTTTCCTGTGAGATGTACATGTTTCAAGCTAAGACCACTTGTGTCAGAACTAACTACTTCTGGCACCAGCTCTGGAATTACACACGATTCAAACAAGCCCCCACCAGCGCCCTGTTGAATCAATCCATCCACTCAAACCACCTAAACCTAGTGCATACCGTTAGCCTCCTCCCCCCACCTGCAACCTACAGTTATTTTATCTAAGACAAGCTGGCTAGCAGAGACACATAGTCAAGGTCATTTTGCATTCATCCCAGATGGGAGGCTTCTTGAGAAATGGTTACTAAGCAGTAAGGCAAAGCACTTGCACACCCCCGCACTCACAACAGCAAAACCCCCCCCCAATTCCCAGACACAGACATAAAGACAGAACATGGCAAATGAGGCCCCGAGTTTGACACACTGATTCCATCCCATCAAACAATATATTTGAATTGTTTTCCAAAATGCTAAATACTGATTTCTTTAATGATATGCTGTATGTGCAAACTACAGCGCAGCAACCTGCTTGAATTATATTCCCTAGTCTTGCTTGAAACCCTTTCCCAAAATAATTTATTAGAATAATAAAAAGACCTCACTAGTTTCCCAAAACCCAGGAGTTCTATGGCACCTTTAAGTGTTAGTAGAGTCTCCTTTTTTTAGCAGACAGTCTTCCAGATTAAAGTGGGGAGGGGTAGGTTAGTGGTAGAGTGCACACTTCCCAGGCAAAAGGCCTCCAAGTTCAGGCACGGGAATCTCCAAGTAAATGGATCTCGGATAGCAGGGATGGGAATGCTCTACAGTTAGCACCCTGAAATCCACTTCCAGTCATAGCATACACAGCAGTTTGATTCAGTACACCTCCATATGTTCAAGGCTGCAGTCCTATCAGCAAAGTTATATGGGAGTAAGCTGCATTAAAAATGGTGGGACTTCATTTGCGGGCAGCATATCATGGAATCTCCCTGGCTATCAGGTTTGGAAAAGCTTCATATTAAAAATCAATAGCAAATCTGACTGCAGTTTTTAAAAAGAATACCTCCTTCTTCTTACCTGCTAGATAGCACAAAGGGGGAGGGACTGGGGTGCCTTTTATAGTGATGCTACATTCTCACTCTCGTTCTCTCTCCCCTCCTTCTGGATGAGGAGACTTCAGGGTGAAAGAAAAGCAGAAAAAGGCAGCCAACAGCTGCAAGGTTTAGAGAAGCTACTTTTGAGGCACAACCCCCCCCCTCACCTATCAATGAACATAAAAGCAGAAGGCACACCACAGTAAATTCCTGTGCCTTGAAAGGCGTCACACAGTCAAAAACCAGCACCTGTCCTATGCCTTTCATTATATGAAGAAAACCTGAGACAGGGGAAAACATGTCATGCCACTGGCACTGATGGAAAACCAGCCAGTTGAGAACCCTATGTACATGACCTCTTGCACCACTATCCTACCTAGCAGGGAAGAGGGATTGCTTTTAAAGTACCAGTATGTGAAACACACAAACCCCAAAGGAAAGGAGAAAAAGTTGCAGAGCCTACAGCAGAACAAAGTGCCGGATGGTCTTAAGGAAGACAGGAAAGAGGCTTGCCTTGGAGCGAACGGCTTGGCCGTAGTTCTGCACTTGTCACACAGCATTGGCTTGGCACAGAGACCAGACTGTAGAGGAAGGGGACGGCTTCAGTAGCTCTTACAGCCCCAGTTCTGCAGGCAGCCCCAGACGTGTGGAATGTGCAGGCCTGTGCTCCTTGATTTCCCTATGAGATTTCAGCAGCCCAGATCTGTGCAGGATTGCAGCCGGTGTGTCCTGAGGCACATCCGTTTATTTCCTCCCATTGTGGAGGTGGAAATGAAGATCATGTCCTTCATAGCCTACGACAATTCACAGATGAAAAAAGGGATGTGTTTGTAAGGCCCCAGTGCTTGAACCACCACCACCACCACCACTCCACTACATTATTTGAAACAGGTACAGGTTCACCTTCATCTGCTGCACTCTATATTGATTTATTCTACAAATAATGTGTCCTCCCATTGATCTAAAAAGCCAGGAGGGCGGGGGGGTTGGTTTAAAGTTATACCAGAAAAACATAATTGCCCTACAATCTGCCATTCACCTACTACAGGGCGTGAAACAGTAGGCTGTGTGCTGCACTGACACACATGACCATGACACGTAAGATTAACATGTGCCCAGATATTTATTTTCTAGAGAGCTTGGAGAATGAATGAAAATGCTCACAACAACCACAAAACAGTCACATCACAAGGCATCCCAAGAAGGCAAAGCCAGTTACAATATAGGGAGAATGATTTACCAGGGACATGGCGAAAATCGGGCCTGACCTTGGTGAGTGGCAACATTTGGTAGACAGGGCCTGTTGGTTAAGTCTTCTCCAGAAATGTGGTACAGAAATATGCAGAGGAAAGGCCAAAGAAGAATGTTTTAAATGAAACCCAAAACCTGCACATCTATTTACACTTTGCAGCTGGGAGGACTGCTATCTTGAATAGTTTATCAGCACGTCAACTGCAAAATAAGCCCAACTTCAATCCTGTTTTTAAAAGCAAGTTCTTGTTTTGAAAATGTGGGAGAGAGAAGCTTCCAAATGAATGCATCCACCAAAATCGATGCCATGCCTACTTTTGACAGTTACACAGGGGCAGGCTTTCTGGTGCCCCAGGCAGAAAATCCAACTGGCACTCCCACCCCCCATACGCACTAATTAACAGGATGCACAATCCATCCCAAATTTCTCCTGGGCAAACTCCATGGAAATGGGCAGGAGCTCATCAACAGGATTGTAGAGGGATGAGGCAGCCGCAAGAGCACACAGGACACTGCTTGCAATGTTCCAACAGCTACTTCCCATCTCTCCAAGGCTCAACGCAGCTCCCAACAGAAAGCAGAGTGGTCAAAATGGCAATGATAAGTTAAAAAGAACAATAAACAATTGCAATAAAATCAAAAACAGCAACAACACAACAGAGGTAGAATTGTGTTCTCTTTTGTACAGGTATTCCCAGTTTTGCACCTTCTCCAAACCCCCCAAAACAGAACAGCTTTGATCCTTGGAAAGAGAGAGAGAGGGAGGGAGAGAGAAAGAGCGGGAGGGGGAGAGAGAGGCATGGATAGGGGGAGGGAGGGGGAGAGCGGGAGGGGGAGAGAGAGAGATACATTCACTAGGAGAAGCCACTCATTTGCATTACTGTTGTTGTGGCTGCTGGTTAATGGTCCAGAATGATCAGCTGGTGTTTCCTCCATGGGAGTAAATTGTTAGGAAAAGGCCTCCAGATAGCTCTGTTCAAGTAGGGTTGAGGGTTTCCAACAGCAGGGAAGAACTGAGGGGCAGGGAAGAATTGAGGGGCAGGCACAGATGTGGGTTTCCAACAGCAGGACTGAGTTGGGAACAGACACAGAGAGGAAGCAGGCATCGCTCTCTAAGCCATCAGTGCTCCATCCTTCAAAGGGACCCATCCCAGGTAGGACTGTCCTTGGAAACCCTCACTACTCCAGAAAGCTTGGAGCAGGTAATACTACCAAGAAAGTGCATCCCGGTTTATTAGACTAAACACAGCCTTAGGTAAAGGTAAAGGTTCCCTTGCTCGAAAGCCAGTCGAATCCGACTCTAGGGTTGCGGTGCTCATCTCCGTTTCAAAGCCGAAGAGCCAGCGCTGTCCAAAGACATTTCCGTGGTCATGTGGCCGGCATGACTAAACACCAAGGCGCACGGAATGCTGTTACCTTCCCACCGAAGTGGTGCCTATTTATCTACTTGCAATTTCTTGCTTTCGAACTGCTAGGTTGGCAGGAGCTGGAACTAGAGACAGGAGCTCACCCCATCATGCGGCACCCTGGTCTCGAACTGCTGAACTACTGACCTTCCACAGCCTGCAGTTCAGTGTCTTAACCACTTGAGCCACCGCAGCTCTTAGTTAAGGGCAAAAGCCAAGCCCCCCCCCCCGACAATATTTGGACAATACCCAATATTTAGCCTGTGCCACCTGGACCACTGTGTGCCACAAGCAGTCATGCTGATTTGGCTGCCTAGGGGAAAATCACCCCCACCAGTGTTCGCTCTGAGCTGAGCTAGTGTGAGCTAGCTCAGAGCTTTTTAGCCTCCAGCTCGCACATTTTTGTCTTAGCTCAGGAAGGATGGCTCCAGAGCAAACTGATTTATGCAGTAGCCAGATCACTTGCTCACAACTTGAACGCCAGTAGCTCACAAAGCTTAGAGGGAGCATTGCCCCCCACCCCACCCAGAATCTTGCAAGCAAGGGAGGAGGAGGTGACTGTAGCTCTTCCTTGAGGCTTCTCTCAAACTGCAGCTCCTTTCCCCGTTCCATTCAACTGGATATGGAAAAGGGATGTAATCTGGGATAACCAGGATGACACGCATTTTTGGAAGGACTCTTGAGAAAAGGTACTGAGAAGCAGAGCCAGAATTGTGTTCCCTTTTGTACAGGTATTTCCAGTTGCGCTGTCTCTCACACACATCTGCTCCATACAAAGGAATGGAAATTCTTGGTGCACCGTACCAGCCATACCATACGGGAGGAAAGGGAAGCACAAGCAGGAAACGGGGGGGGGGGAGAATACAATTGCCCCACCTTATCAGACCGTGTTGTTCCAAGGTCTAGGGCAGGGTTTTCGCTGATTAGCTGGGGGGCCCTTGGCCTTCTGCTGCCCTCAGCAGCTGCCTGTACAGCCTACTGGATCAAGCCAGCCCTTGTTATAAAGCAGAGCATGGGCATACTATAAAAAAGATGCCGGCAGAACACAGACATACAGAAAGCCCACCTACTCCCAGGCTGGGAATTTCCTGGAGCTCTGGGGGTAGAGCCTGGGGAAGGCATAGTATGGAGAGGGGAGAGACCTCAGCTGGGTATAATGCCATACAGCCAACCTTCCAAAGCAGCCTTCCCCCCCACCCGGGGGAACTGACTTATGCAGTCCGGAGATCAGTTGAAATTCTGGGAGATGTCCAGGCCTCACCTGGAGGTTGGCAGCCCTAATGCATGTGTAAAAATCAATGCTCAGAAGGAGAAATTAGTGGAAATTAAGACTGCCAACTCTGGCTTTGGAAATTCCTGCAGATTTGGAGCAGGAGCCAGAGCCTGGGGAGGGTGATATCTGGGGAGGCTCTGGTCGCCCTCACAGATGATCTCTGGAGGCATCTGGATCGAGGTGGAGTGGCAGTGCTGCTGTTGTTGGACCTGTTGGCTGCATTCGACACAGTCGACTGTCAGCTACTGGCCCATCGCCTCGCCGGCACTGGAATTCAGGGGCTTGCCTTGCAATGGCTCGTCTCCTTCCTCCAAGGCCGGGGACAAACAGTGGCGCTGGGGGAACAGCTTTCCCAAAGGCACCCACTTGACTGTGGAGTGCCTCAGGGGGTAGTGCTGTCCCAAATGTTATTTAGCATCTACATGCATCCCCTTGCCCAGATTGCAAGGAGACATGGGCTGGGGTGTCACCAGTATGCTGATGACACTCAGCTCTATCTGTTGTTGGGCGGCCGGTCCAATTCCAAACCGGAAGATCTTGACTGGGTGCTACCAGACGTGGCTGGTCGGCTTAGGCTGAGCCGGTTGAAACTGAACCCGGTGAAGATGGAGATCCTGTGCCTGAGTTGGGGTGGACCAAGGGCAGGGATCCCACTCCCGACCTTCGATGGGGCTCCGTTGGTGCCAGCACCAGTGGTTTCGGAGTTTGGGCGTGCTCCTGGATGCCTCCTTGACAATGGAGGCCCAGGTAGCAGCCACTGCCAAGTCGGCCTTTTATCATCTTCGGATGATTAGGCAGTTAGTTCCCTTCCTTGAACACGACGACTTGGCAACGGTGATCCATGCGATGGTCACTTCGAGGTTGGACTACTGTAATCCTCTCTACATGGGGCTGCCCTTGTCACAAATTTGAAAGCTACAGCTGGTGCAAAATGCTGTAGCCAGGCTGTTGGTGGGCCTCCCAATACGGGAGCACATTCAGCCTATGCTGAAGGCATTGCACTGGCTACCGATAGCATACCGAATTCACTTTAAGGTGCTGGTTCTTACCTTTAAATCCCTTTATGGTCAGGGACCTACATACCTGAGGGAATGCCTTTCCCCATATGTTCCCCAGAGAGCACTGCGATCAGGATCTCAGTATTGACTCACCCTTCCTGGGCCAAAGGATGCCAGGCTAGCTACAACCAGAGACAGGGCTTTCTCAGTGGTGGCTCTGCTCTCTTGGAACGAGCTCCCGGAGGAGATCAGGGCCCTGCGGGACCTTATGCAGTTCCACAGGGCCTGCCAGATGGAGTTGTTCTGCCAGGCATTCAATTAGGAGCTGCCCTGGGGGAGAATGCCCTGTCCCCTGAAATTCTTAAAGCAGCCTGAGCCATCTGTACAACATTAGATTGGGATTGACCACTAGGATGGTATGGAAGTCTGAACGTGTCATAGGTCTCCCTGGTTCCCAGTCTGATTGGACAGGTGCTCAGCCTGATAACGATATCTCCTCCTCAGAGGGGGAGGAACAGTCAGCTTCAATAGATCCCATCAATCTTCAGGGACAGGAGATGCAAGCTATTGGCCAAACACTGGCTGTAACCAATTTGCCCTCTCCTCCAGCTGTGAGCAAGTTACCAGCATCAGACACAGAGGAGAGGGAGGAGGCCGGACTCAGCGTTTCTCCAACGCCCCTTAAGTGCCGGCGTCGTCAGTGGAGATCAGAACCCAGAGCCCATTGCAGTGAACGTTTGATGAATTGCAGAGACCTGTCGCCAGATGAGTACTTGCAGGGATGCGTGCCACAATTAGCAGCAGCTAACCTGCCCATGGAGAGTCAGCTATAAATCCAGGAAGGGGGAAGCTGCTCCTTGTGGATGCAACGTATACCATGGCTGCATCACCACCCACCTTGTCTCCTGACTTGCTGATGGGAACCTCTGTTGCTCTGAACCTGGACTAAACACTGGATCACCTGACTTCTGGACCCCCGACTCTTGGACTGACTGACGATTCTCCTTTCCAGATACCTGACCCTTGGACTGCCTCTTGACCACTCTCCTGCTTGCACCTGTACTATGAGTGACTACCTGGTCCCTTCTGCCTGGTTGTCCTGTGGGATTTCCGCCTGCTCCCACACCAGACCCACCAGGGCCATTACAGAATGCCATCTCAGATGTAATGTTAAATTGCTATCTGTTTATTGGTAAATTGATTATTATTGTTAGCAGCTTTTAATATTGTGATATGGTTTTAGAATTATTATACTATTTATTGTTGTTTTTATGCTGTTGTAAGCCGCCCTGAGCCGTTTATGGCTGGGAGGGCGGGGTATAAATGTAATAAATAAATAAACATATCTGGGGAGGGAGCTCAGTGAGGATGCGGTCCAGAGAGTCTGCCCTCTGCAGCTGCTGTCTCCTCCAGGGGACCTGACTCTGGAGATCAGCTGTAACTCCAGGAAAACTCCAGGTTATACCTGAAGGATGGCGACCCTATGGAAATTGAGAATGAGACCTGGGCTTTCTGCTCCTCCCTCTCCAGTTCCCAGGGCTAACCACACACCTTCATAGTCTTCTGCTTCACCTCTGTCATTTTACCTCAAAATGCAGACAGTCAAACCAAGGGTGCTTTCAGAAACACTAAATAACACACTATCAATCCACTTTCAGTGCACTTTGCAACTGGATTTTGCTCTATGAAATGGCAAAATCCACTTGCAAACAGTCACTTAAGTGGACTGAAACTGCATTATTTAGCATATGTGAAAGCACCAAAAATCAGATTCTTGAGGGGAAAAAGACAGCTGAGCAAGTTGTAAGAACACAGCTAAATACACTACAGCAAGTGCCTGTCCCTGATGGCCAACAGAGGAAAGAGAGCCATCGACAACGGACTGAAACACACACTTTTCACAGAGAATAAATCTCTGTTTGGATCGCACATTCTTTAGGGCTTGTCCGAATGGCAGAATTACTTTTCCAGATTTTAAACAGGGAGGCTTCCAAACTCCTCTGATATTCTCCCCAGATTGTGGAGTTCTGAAGTAATTGGCCTTACTTTCATGACCCACTTTCAACTTCCAAATTTTGTACGGGACTGCTATGTGCAGTTTGTCGCAGCTTTAACCTCCTTCACTTCATATGCATCTTTCACCACTCCCATTACTGGTAAATACAATTTATTATTGGATATATTTTCAAGTTCATACAATTTAAACAAACCAATACATACCCATTTTTCTTTCACCCTCTCCCCCCCAAACAAGGCTTCCCGCAGTGCTCCAACCCCATTGATATCTCTCTTATTCAATTACATTTACTACTAAACTTATTTTCTTTTACTAATGGTAACAATTCAAAACCACTCCCATTACTGATTCCCATGGCTAGAACAAAATCTCAGTATAATTACATGTAAGGGTGAATCAAGACCAATGAGCAGAAATCCATGAGCACTACAAACTACAAATGTGTAAGTACTACAAACAAAGAAATCTTGATGCAACCACACAGCAAGTTTGCTTTTTTGCACTGTTCCATCAATACATGTACGGGGAGTGGTAACCTACAGCAGGGGTCCCCAACCTTTTTTGGACCCATGGGCACAACCAGAAAATGGTCACCCCACGAGGCAGAGCCCACCACAGAATGTCAGGGAGTGAAGTCATGCCTAACTCTAACAGCAACTCTTCAACATTTCAGGCAGAAGCTCTGTTTAACAGGATGCCTTTTTGAATGAACATACTGTTTTAAATCCTAAAGGAAATCAAGCCTGACTGTTCCCTGGAAGGCCAGATACTGAAGCTGAAGCTCAAATACTTTGGCCACCAAATGAAAGGAGAAGGGAGCACTCACTGGAGGACCCTGATGCTAGGAAAGACTGAAAGTCAAAGAAGAAGGGGACGGCAAAGGATGAGATGGTTAGACAGTGTTACCAATGCAATGAACATGAAATTGAACAAACTCCAGAGGATAGCAGAAGACAGGAAGGCCTGTTCCTTGGAAGGCCAGATGCTGAAGCTGAAGCTCAGATACTTTGGCCACCAAATGAGAAGGGAGCACTCCCTGGAGAAGACACCAATGCTGGGAAAGATTGAAGGTAAAAGAAGAAGGGGACGGCAAAGGATGAGATGGTTAGACAGTGTTATTGAAGCAACAAACATGAAATTGGGCAAACTCAGGAGGATGGTGCCAATAAAGATAATTGAATTGGTGGAAGACATGCTGGTGTGCTGTGGTCCATGGGGCTGTGGAGGGTTGGACTTGACTGCGTGACTGAACAACGACAACAACAACAACCGTTTTAAAATATTTTCTTGCATGTATGCACAACTTGTCTTCAGTCAGTCAGTAAAGATCCTTGTGCTGTGGTGGCTGCTACTCCCAAAGCGACATTTAAACCCCCTCCACAAAAACCTGCTCAGCCAATGAGAAGCTCTCCTGGGCAAAAGCCTCATCTGGCCCCACCCACTTTCTAAACCCATGGCGGGCACCAGGAAAGGTGTCAGCAGGCACCTCATTGGGGGCCCTGAGCTAAAGGATAGTAAGAAGAGACAAATGGGCTGAAGGATTTGAAAGCAGCAGCAAACTACAAATGTTCCAATATTGCAATTAGTTTGAGCAATTATCCTATTTTAACTGGAATCAAGGGAGAATGGAATGCCTCTCGGAGAAATTCCAGTACAGTATAATAATGGACTGGGGAAACTGTCTGTCCCTAAGTTGTAAAACACAGAAGTTTCAATTTGCAAGTCTGGAACCCAGCATTTCCCTCTGAATTATGAAATCTGCTACTGAGTTAGGAGCAGAGACAGATTTTTCTGTTTCCACATGGAGGGTTTGTTCCTGTTTTGTGCATAAAAGGGAGCAGATTTACATTTACCTAAAATAATTGCTTGCACTAAAAGAGACAAAGTTTTTTAAAGGCCAGATTAAAAAGGGTTGCATTCATAAAAATGGTTTTTCGAGGATATATTCAAAAGAATGACCAAATTCTTCCCTAAATGATAAAAGGACTTTTTTGGAGGGGGCTTTTTATGACTATTACTATTTTTGCATTCTCATTTTTGTGATCCTAGTCTCAGGATGTAAAGTAAACAAAAATAAATATGGAATTCATTCTCCCCCAATTTTTTACCTAGCCCCTTTCCTTCTTACCTTTCAGCCCCAGGTTGTAACATTTTTACTTTTGAAGGCATCTGAGATTGTGCAACCCCACCACCCCAGCCCATCTATCTTCTGCATCTGGCTGTGTTTGTTTTTATTGGATGGTGTTTTTATTTCTCATTGCTCCAATGGCTGTGTAATTGCACTGCTGTCCAATTTTTATTTTGAGGTTGTGCATTTATATTGTTTTGTGATGATGCATTTTATTTTCCCATCTCATGTGCCCCCTTGAATGCTAGAGAGACCAGGGGGAGGCAAGGTATGGATTTTCTAAATAATAAATATTTGGAGAAAATTTGGCAGCTTTAAATAAGAGACTGCTTGAATCGATTATCACTGAAAAACCTATGCAGAGTTACTCCACTGAAATCAACTGCATTGTTAATCTTTTATGTTCAGCTGGGAAACACTCATATTGAAGTAATACAGTTTCTCTTTCAAACTCTTTACTTTTTATTTCTCGGATTTGCTGCAAAGTACATTCACGGACAGCACATGTAAATAAATCAGAGAGTCCATCCACTAAATCAACGGCATTTCTATTTTATAATGCTCCTTATACATTTTAGGAGAAATGTTCCCAGGCAGCAGTTATAAAAGGAAGATGGTAAGCAGGGGAAACATAAGGAAAATGATATGGCGCCCCCCCCCCCTTTAAAACCCCAGGTTGGTTTGTTTTCAAAAGAAACCAGCATAATTTTTTACTCACTAGACCCAGATCCTCCTAGCATCTAAAGAACGAACCTTGTAAGGACCACAGAGATAGGGTGGCCAGCTCTAGGTTGGGGAATACATGGAGATTTTTGGGGTAGAGCCTGAGGAGGGCAGGATTTGGGGAGGAAAGAGGCCTCAGCAGGTACAGTGCCAAAAAGTCCACCCTCCAAAGCAGCAATTTTCTCCAGGGAAACTGATCTCTGTTGTGTGAAGATAAATTGCAATACTGTGAGATCTCGAGGCCCCACTTGGAGGTTGGCAACCCTGCCAGAAAGAAGAAGCTTTTGGAAGCTGGTCTGGCTATGCAAGATGGACTATCCAGCTGACATTAAGTGGAAGCATAGAAAACCATGAGACCGGAGAGCTTTAAAAGGGCCTATTTGGGGACTGCATCATGCAGTCTATGTTGATGGAATGCCCACAAGGTCAGGTTGCAGTGACCTCCGGCTGTCTACTACATTCCATTTCTTCTTGTTGACCCATACCCCTGTTGTGTCAACTTTAGGATGAGTGGAATGGATGAGTAACTGTGCACAGTGTTGCAGTTTGCAGCCTAAGGCCCACCCGAAGTAGCCACGTAATCCTAATCAACGGCCCCGGTCACACGAGAGGATTTGCCCCGCGAAACGAACGGGTTGAGGGCGCATCAAATGGGTGGGATCATACGGCAACATCTGGGAAGCGTAGCGCACCCAGCAGCGACCCGTACCATTGGCCCAAAGAAGCGGATTTAAAAAGTAGCAGCAAAAGGGTAGTAGCAACCAGAAAATGCGGGTCACAGGCGAGTGTGGGATCGTGGAAGCGGCGGTAATCCGGCGCATCTGGCACCCACATGCGTCCCGTCACACCGGACGTGTTTTTTCCAAGCCTCCACAGTATGTGAAGAAACGTCAGAGTGCGCATGCACAAGACCCTTTGATGCGCTTCAACATCGCTGGTGTGATCGTTGGCTATCGGCATCTGCGCAACATCTCGGGGACTGTCTGATCGCGCTACCACGCATCTTTTTGCCCCGGCTCTACTTTGCCTCCCTTCAGCCGCGCAGTATCCCACTTGTGTGACCAGGACCAACCATTTGCCAGTATCTGTTTGATCTGAAAGTGAGCAAATTGTGGTCATTGTTCCTAACTGCAAAGTGACGTTCTGCTTACTGTTTTTTTTAAAAACAGTGGTCTGTATGGGTCAAGGTTTCGATTTTTCCATACAAAAGCATTTTGCACTTAACATTTTCAGCCAAAAGCAATATTATTTGCAAAACACCTTTTCTAACAAGAGTCTAAAGATACGGCGGATAAATATGGTTATCCAAAGAGCTTGGGATCTCTCCTCCTCCACTTTATCTTCAAAAGAACACTATAAGGTAGGTTTGCCCAAGAGAGAGAATGGCTGACCCCCTACAGAGTCTGCCATAGATAACTAACTAGGATAGTGAGTGGTAAACACACAGCCATGTTTGTAGTATTCCATATGATATCAGGGCAATTTGTGTTTAATACTGAAGTTTGGGGTGATTGGGGTGACATTCACATCTTACCTCTCAATGATCTTTTCCAAAATCCCATTTTAACTTACACAAAGGCCTCACTTTGTGTATAGGTGGGGGGATGGGGAACAACCCTACAAACCCCCCCCCAAAAAAACCCCCAAAAACCAAAGGAGAGGAAACAGCAGTTGATTTCCTCTGTGGAATTTCTTTCCTCCAGCCTGTTTCCGTCTACTGATCCTTGACATTGTGGGGAGAGGCGGCGGAAGGAAGGAAGGAAGAGAGATATTACTAGTCTTCAAAAGCTGTTAATGTACTCTAAATGTAGAACTGCTTGCATTCAGGGCTCAGCGCATCCTTGGGAAACCGGTATCGGCCAGCTTCAAGAGAAAAGCACACAACCAAAGCTTAACATATGCCATCTTTTTATTACATACTACGTCAACAATGGCACACTGGTCTCTGAAACAAGACAGTTGCCAGTGCTGCGGTTTTCTCTATATATTTATAGGTACATATAGAGTTTACAGCATGCATTTATTTCAACAGGAACTGTACACGGCCCACGGTTTCTCTTTCTCCTGTGCTTCTTTACCCCACCCCCCCATTAAGACAGCCATTCCCACAACCACAGCTTGGGCAGCCACACTGGCTTCATGTTCTCAAAGACGTGGTTGCCTGGGGATTCCTCTGCATTATTCCCTTTGTGGTCAGCATCATCAGAATGACTTGTAGCTTTCAGAGCCCTCCTTTGCTGCTGCTGCTTCTGCTGCTGCCCCCACAGAGCTCAATTCTGCACTGCTGTGGTGGCCCCCCACTGTGGCTTCATTTGGCGTAACCAGTTGGTTACTAGAAATTGGATTCTAAATAATTGGGCGAACAAGCGACCTGTTTCAGGGTTTAGTGTTTCAAACAAAGCTAGAGCCTGGCAGCCTTTCATTGTATCTGAACCTACCGGGCCACACACATGCCATCCCCCACATTGTGCATTACATTTTAATTACAGTAAGCTGCTGTAAGAGCCAATTTTGGGGCTGGAAAACAGGACACAAATACACACGCACACACACACACAAAACACACGGATTTATAGGATGATGGATGCCTTTGATACAAGCCTGAAGATGAAGAGACGTCTTCTAAATTTCACGCCCAGGAGCATTCAGAAGAAAAACAGTGATTCATGCGTTGCCTTGGCTTGGTTATACCACAGTGGCCCTCACTGCATTTCATTGATTTTTCAGACCTTAAACGAGCAATGATTTTTAAAAAGTTAGCTATATGCGTGATAACATAAATAAGCGGTGCGTGCATGTATGTGTGTGAAAAAATGTTTCCTTTTTATGAGGGACTAATGGGTAAGTATGTGAGAGTCTGAGAGAGACAGAAGAAATGCTGTACATCTCTGCAGAACATTTTGCCAGACCGGTGGTTGAACCTGGTAGGATTAGGCAGGTTCAGGTGGATCCCAGCAAGCTAGGCAAGGGAGTCTATAGACGCTATGGCTGTCAGGTTTTGGCCCCAAAACTCAGGTCTGAGGGTTTGTTCTCAGAGCCTCAGGGCCATCATTTGGCCAACACACTCACTGGCTTCTTTTAAGATGTCTATGTATGTCTACCTATGGTAACTGCGCCATCTGTAAATTGGACATAGGAGGTAATAGCCTGCCATCAAAAGTTCCACTATATTTTACAGGTAGCACACAGTTAATTCCCACATGTGGACAACAGTCCATCTTTTAAAGCCACATGATTGGGACTACATATATTCACAGATACCACGCGGTACAATTTCTAGTGGTGTGTGGAAGTACCAGGGCAATTTTTGGGCAGGAACGCACAGTAACGGAGTTCCAGCTAGCTCTCGATTTGGCCACGCCCAGCAGGAACTCATTAGCATAAAAGGCCACACCCAACGGCGGAAACTCATTAGGACTGGCTACATTAGGGGTGTGTGGCCTAACATGCGAAGGAGCTCCTGCTACAAAAAAAACCCCTGACAAACAAGGTAAACAGAATAAGAAGCAAAAGGTCGCTGTGGCTGGATGAGCACACTTCTGGTAACACGGGGGTGTGGCCTAATATGCTAATAAGCTGTGCTGTCAGGGGTGTGGCCTATTATGCTAATGAGTTCCTGCTGGGCTTTTTGTACAAAAAAAGCTGTCAGGTATTGCCTGCCATAATGGATGGAGAAGGGAGGGAGGATGGGACAGTATAGAGAAGGGAGGGCGGATGGGAATGTCGGGTGTTGATTAATGCTTTGAGACTGGTGGGATGGAATGTGGGGAGCTGCCGATGCTGCCCGGGCAACCGGGTCGTATCTTAAGATCCCAGGCCAAGAGTGGCCTTGAATGCCAGGCTGACTGTCTCCTATCGCTTTCTAAAGACAACAGCTAGGCTGGGAAAGGTGGGATGGAGGGTGAACTATTATTTACAGCTTCTGGGCTTCCCGCGCACGCGAGGTTCTTCCATTGGTAGAAGGGTGGGGGCGCTTCCCCTCCTTTAGGGTATATCTTTATGCTTCATGTAACCAAAGTATTCTTAACAATGCTTCTGTTTTAGTGACCTAGTCTTGCAGCTTAATAAATACTATTCTTGTTTCAATGAACAAGGCCTGGTGTTTGGCTGACTAACTAAGGACCCTGACAGTTTGTTAAGAATCCTCTTTTAGTCGGGACTGGTCTGAAACCCGCTGCTCCAAAATGAGTGACGGTGAAGAAGACACTCTCCCGATCGACAAGGATCAAGATTGGCAGGACAACCAGCGGGAGGAGAAGAAACCTCCCGTAACGACAGTGCCAGCCACTACCGCGATCGTACCCACAGAAGGGCCCATTACCTATGTCCCGGTAACATAGGGCCCGGACTACAACCTGGGGGGACCCTACGGGGACCCTTATGGAACGGCTTACGGCGGCGTGACAACCCGACCCAAGCAGCGGAGGGATTGGGTGAAGCCCTTAGCCAAGACGCATGAAACGTGGTTCTACACCCCGCGTGCTTCAGTGAGAGAGAGTCGCTACGAGCATTCGATACACCGGCTGAGCGCAGGGGAAGGGATGGAAGACTAGACCAGAGAGTCCAGAGGTGAGGAGGGGATCGGAGGAAGTCGGAGATGGAGCGTTGTCACGACCGCTTAATCCGAATGCTAGATGAATCCCTTTCCCATATCCCTAAGATGATTTTGGATGGCATCCGGGAGGAGATGGACCGGAGGCAATGAGAGGCGCCCCCGGGGCAACCACCGCCTGACCAGCGCATCGTGCCGGTGGGCCCGCCCGTGCAACCAGCAGGGCCACTGGATCAACCAGCGGGACCCCCAGTACAAGAGCCGCCGGCGCCGCGACCGCAGCAACCCTGGGGTTTCCTCCCGCCGAAGCCGGCCGAACTCCTTGATGCAGACTTCGATGGGACCCCAGAGAAGTTCTCGTTTTTCCTGGTGAGAACAGAAAAATTCATCGAGAACTGGGGTCACCTGTTCCAGAGTGAGGATCGAATGGTAGATGCCATCGCCTCGCACCTGAAGGAAGCAGCGGCTGACTGGTATGTAGCCTTGCATCAAGCGGATGGGCGAGAGTTGCGAGAGATCGATACTCGCTGCGAAGATACGGGGATGGCCTGATGGAGTCTTAGCAGAGCAGTTCTGGCTTGGGCTCAACTCCGAAATCCGTCATACCGTGACGCACGGAAATGACCCCGACACCCTGGCGGGTTGGATGCAATCCGCGGTCACTATGGAGACCCGCCTGAGAACCATCCGTATGGACGATGCGGCAGCGCCGGGGAAGGGAGGCCAATTGGGCCCCCCTCCGACCCAAAGGGGGAAAACCCAGCCAACCAACCCGAGACCCAAAGACGGCACGAGAGAATCCAGGATGAAGCAAGGGCTCTGTCTGAAGTGCGGAGAGGTGGGCCACTTTGTCGCGAGCTGCCCCGGAGCGTCCACGCTGCCCGGGGGGGTGAAGGGGACCAAGAAGAAGTTTGAAACCTCCACACCCAAGCCAGTAGCGAAACCGAGGGGAGCCAGAGCGCTGCAAATCACCCCTCTGAGCGAGACTTCGGACTCGTCGGATGAAGAAACAACGAAGGCGGGAAACGAGAAGGACCTGCTGTAAACAGTGCTGAACAGCAGGTCCCGGACTCACAAGCGCAAATCCCGGTGAGCAGACCCCCTTCTCTTTTCTTCCTTACCGTGACCCTAATGGACCCGGGTCTACAGACCCATGTGAGAGTACGAGCTCTCATCGACTCGGGGTGTGGGAAAGACCTCATTAACCCCTCATTGGTGACAGGCCTGGGGGCGAAAGTGGTAAAGCTAACAGAACCCTTAGTATTTACGCAGATGGACGGCTCCACGATGAGAGAGCCGTGTAAATATGAGACTATCCCGTTGCGCATGGGGATTGGGAATCACTGGGAAGTGAGACCCTTCATAATTACCCCCGCGGCCCGTTTCCCCCTGGTCTTAGGTAGTGCGTGGTTCTTCGACCATGACCCGCACATCTTGTGGGGGGACGGGAAAGTTAATTTAATCTCTGAGAAGTGTAAAACCCACACCTGGCAAAGAGACTGGGGATCTCTACGTGTGGGAAATGAGCCAGTGACGGTGGGGGTGGCAGAAGCCGAACTGGAGGCGATTCCCAGGGAGTATCGGGACTTGGCTGCTGTCTTTGGGGAAGAAGAAGCCGATGAGTTGCCCCCCCACAGAAACTGTGACTGTGCTATTGAGATACTGCCGAATCAAAAATTGCCCAAAGGTAAACTGTATTCCATGAGCCCCTCCGAGAAGGTGGAGCTGAGAAAATTCATTGACAAAAACTTGGAGAGGGGGTTCATCAGACCTGCCTCTTCCCCTTTTGCCGCACCCGTCCTGTTCCGGAAAAAGGACGGGGGGCTGCGACTTTGCATGGACTATAGGGGGCTGAATGCAGTGTCTAGCACTAACGCATACCCCATGCCCCTAATCAAAGACCTTTTGGCAGCGGTGGCTGGGGGAAAGGTGTTCTCCAAATTGGATTTGAGAGATGCTTACTTCCGAGTGCGGATCAGGGAGGGGGACGAATTTAAAACTGCGTTTAATACCCCCCTGGGACAATTTGAATACTTGGTTATGCCTTTCGGACTTCAAGGGGCACCAGGAGTATTCATGAACCTGATTAATGAAGTGTTGCACAAGTATCTGTTCAAGGGGGTCCTTGTTTACCTTGATGATATACTTTTGTACTCCCCCGACCTAAAATCACATGTGAAATTGGTGAGAGAAGTCCTCCAGACGTTGCACAAGCACAAGCTATTTGCAAAACTGTCGAAATGCGAGTTTCACAAATCTGAGATCCTTTTTTTGGGCTACCGCATATCTCAAAGGGGGATTGAGATGGACCCTGACAAAGTAAAAGATGTGGTGGGGTGGGAGCCCCCCAAAACGAGGAGGCAACTCCAAGCATTTCTCGGATTCGCCAATTTTTACAGATCATTCTTATCGAACTTTGCTCAGGTGGCCCTTCCCCTTACTGACTTACTTAAAACAAAGGGGAAAGCCCCTGATTGCACACGGCCAGGCACACGTTTAAACTGGTCTCCGGAGTGCCAACTTGCGTTTGAGCGCCTGAAAACTCTCTTTACTTCGGAGCCTGTGCTGGCCCACCCCAATGAACTTAAGAAATTCATTGTCCAAGTTGACGCATCAGATGTCGCCATGGGGGGGGGGCGATCCTCCAAGAGGGGGAGGACGGCAGACTTCACCCCCTTGCATATGTGTCTAAAAAATTCAATGAAACAGAATGGAACTGGTCCATGTGGGAAAAAGAAGCGGGATCGATCCGCTTAGTGCTGGCAACATGGCGTCACTGGCTGGAGGGGGCGCGGGTCCCATTTGAGGTGTGGACTGATCACAAAAATCTGGAGCTCCTTCGCTCACCCCGCTCCCTAAACGCCAAACAGTTGCGCTGGGCTGATTTCTTCTCGAAGTTCAACTTCACTTTGCACCATTTCCATGGGAAGTCTAACTCGCTAGCTGACGCCTTGTCCCGCCTCCCACAACACGACAGCAAAAGGGAGGAGGTCCGGGACTCCGTTTTTACCCCCTCCCAACTGGGGGGGCGGTTACTACACGCAAACAGGCGCTGAACCTGGGAAGTAGTACTGTTTATCTGGCTATTCTGTGCGACATCACTAGGCCCCGTCCCTGGAGTCTCAGGTTTTGGGATGTTGAGGGCCTGACAACAGGAGGAGGAGGAGGAGGAAGAGTTGGATTTATACCTCACCCTTCACTCGAAGTCTCAGAGTGGCTCCCCACAAGAGACACCCTGTGAAGTAGGTGGGTCTGAGAGAACTGCTCTTGAGAGAACGGTTCTGAGAGAACTTTGACTGAGAGAACTGCTCTTGAGAGAACAGTTCTGAGAGAACTTTGACTGACCCAAGGTCACCAGGCTGGCTGCATGCAGAGGAGGAGTGGGGAATCAAACCTGGGTCTCCAGATTAGAGTCCACCACTCTTAGCCACTACACCAAACTGTTAAAACATACACACCTTTCTCAAAATAAAAGATTTACTCAACCAAATACACAACACCGAATCAGAGAACAGGCAAAATGCCCAATGGTGGGCAGCTCTCCCTGAAAAATGTCTAAAAGATCTTAGGTTCAAAACGCTGGCTGAGTTCATTTACCCATCCAACATTTTTTAAATTATTCTGTACTTTTTAGCGCTCATTTCTTAAATTCAGCCTTCAAGTGACTGCCTGAGGCATTCCTATCAACACAGACTTTCTGCCATGCACACAATCTACTTCTACACTTCATAATTTAACAAGGCCGTGAGATTCGCTGCACTCCATGCTTGACAGTTCTCTCTCTCTCAAAACATAAATAAAACTCTCTTTTATGAAGTTATTTCTGCTCTGGATAAACACTCAGAAGGCTGGTCTCCCACGTTCTCGGGCTGGGTGCTTTTATGCTAAACCAGAAGTACCAAACAAAGCAAGTACTTCCCCATTCCTCCCCCAAAGTAGGCCATTCCCCCCTGCACATGACCAAAGCATGACTCTTCCTGCCAACTGCTTGGCTAATGAGCATCCCATATTGCAGCACAGAGACCACTAAGATAGGCCCCAGCTGGTGGACTACCGGGGCTGCTTGCCCATGGACTCCCTTTCTAAACCACACCCCAGAAACAGCCCTGTTATGCTACTCAGGCGGTGTTTTGAAAATAATCATCTCTTGAAAATGAGGTTTTATATCCAGTCAATTGATTATAAATTGGCTTCTGGGTTGGGGGGCTGTCAGACAGTTGTTCCCCTCCTTGACCCTTAGTCCTCTCCGTCAGCTGTAATACAATGTGGTGCAGTGGTTAGAGTAGCATCTGGGAGACCCAGGTTCAAATCCACACTTTGCCATGAACGGTTGCTGGGTGACCTTCAGGCAGACACTCACATTCAGCCTAACCTACCTCAGAAAGTTGTTACAAAGATAAAATAGAGGGATTATGCATGCTGCTTTGGGTCTCCACTGAGGAGAAAGGTGAAGTATAAACGAAATAAATAAATATGTATGTCTGTATCCCATGATGCATCAGTGTGCCCCACTGAAGTCGTGGCAGTCTGGATATGTGCTGAAGCAGATTCCTTGCACTCAAGATGGCTGTTCTATTAAATTTCCTTCTAATTGTTGGAAGAGAAGGCCTTGCTTTGATACTGTCTCTTAGCCTCAGCCTCCAAAGAGGGGTTACAAGAGAGTTAGGTAGAAAGACAGGCAAACTGTGGGATTTCTTTCCTGTTTGCTCTTCTGCTTCTGTCCCTTTGATGTGTAGACTGATACCTCTCAGGGAAATTGCCTTCCTTCCTTCCACTGACACTTCTTCATCTTCTCTATCACACACGCTAAGAAGGAGCACATTGCTTTCCTCTCTTTGCACCAAGGATGCAACCTCCATCTGCATCCATCCTAGGTAGTTAGAATAGTTAGATCCTACCTATCTCTCATCTTTATTCTCTAGAACAGAGTTACCTAAATAAAGAATTCTTATTAGTTTGAAACTGACAAGTGGCCCGGTGTGAATCTGTAAGAGTCGGACTCGACTGTGCGACTGAACAACAACAGCACATGTAGGAACAAAAAGAAGCTCCGCTGAGTTTAGCCTTTTAAGTGCACTCTACTCTGGTAGAATACAGATTACTGGTTTACCATACCAGCAGTGTTCCCTCTAAACTGAGTTAGTGTGAGCTAACTCACAGTTTTTTAGCCTCCAGCTCACACATTTTTGTCTTAGCTCAGGAAGGATGGCTCCAGAGCAGACTAATTTATGCAGCGGCCAAATTGCTCGCTCACAACTTTAATGCCAGTAACTCACAAAGTAGTATTTTTGCTCACAAAACTCCACAGCTTAGAGGGAATGTTGTGATATCAGTGAATCTATCCTTCAGTAACCAAGTAAGACAGTTGGTTTGTCTAACCCTTTACAGCCCACTCTGATAAGCACCAGCACTACAGAGTCTCCAAGTGGGTGTCTCCAAAGCTAAGCAGGGTCGGCCCTGGTCAGTGTTTGGATGGGAGACCATCAAGGAAGTCCACAGGCACTATGCAGAGGCAGCCAATGGCAAACCACCACTGAACATCTCCTGCCTTGAAAACCCTACGGAGTTGCCATAAGTCAACTGAAACTTGACAGCAAAAAAACCCCAAACAACACACGCGATCTTCTACATGCAAACTAGTCTGTCACTGAGGTTATGGCCCCACCACCACCAAAATACATGTTGTTCCCTGAGGCAGAAAATTACAATGGTAAAAGTGTAGTAATAAAACAAGTAGTTGGAAATGTGCTGTGTTTTTATTTATTTTACTCCATCCATCAGCCAATAAAATAAGACACATAGTGGGCTTACAAGAAAGCTTACAACTGAAAATACAAAATGTCACATAAAATTCAAAAGCTGCACTAAAAACAACATGAAACAATAAAAGCTGGCAATAAACCATCCAAGGCAAAAAACATAGTAGAATCAAACTGATCCAAGGCAACAGCATGCAGGATAACGGAAAATCAGGAGAGAGCTAACCAGTGAACTAAAGAAGAATAAAAAAAGAGCAGTAGACCAGAGTGTGGATTTAACTGCCACCCCCGCAAAGTAAAGTCTTGAAAAACAGGGTGCCCTAAAGTGGGCCGGTTCACTCTTTCTAAGAGTAGGGGTGTGCTTGCACTATCACATAATGAGCTTCCTCAGGAAAATGCCAGGAGAAGGAAGAAGACTTAAGGAATGATAATCAAAAGAGCAGGTACCAGTCAGAAACAGAGAAAGAACTGCCCTGTTCACAAGTTACAGTGAATTTACATACAATCAGGGTTCGGTTCCTGCAGGAGCTCACCGGAGCGATGCTCCTGCAGTAAGGAGCCCAGGGGGCGGGCACATGCAGCAAGCCCCGCCCCTCAGAAAACCTTGGTGCTCAGCCAAACGAGTCGAGACTGGCGGGGAAGGAGAACCAGCCTCACCAAGGGACAGGTGACCAAAGGCAGGAGGGATGCCTCCACCCCCCTCACCCCACCCCAAATCTGCCGGGAAGCTGCTGCTCACCTCGGACACCCCACGTGTCCTACCCCTCAGTCTGGTCCCATCCCCTTCCTCTTCCCAGTCTCCCATGGCTGCCCTCTGTAGCGGGGCGCTGCAGGGAGGGAGAGAGAGAGAGAGCGCTATCTAGAGGCCTGCAGCCACGCCCCCCCCCCCAGCTCCCAAGCAGCCAGGTCGGGAGGAGCTTCGTGGGCACCCAAGCAGCTTCAGTGCGGTCAAGGAGGTGCTTTCCTGCAGAGAGCGGAGCCTGGGCCAGGTGGGAGGGCTCGTTGGGGCACTCCAAGGTAGAGGGAGGCGAGTAGCAGCTGGCAGGTAACCCCGGTATCTGGACTGCCCCGTTGCCACTGGGATGGCTGCTGTGCGGAGACTCCCACCTGAACCCAAAGAGACTGGAGTCACGCCACTTGGCTGGCTCTGAAGCGCCCTCCTCTCCCCCGACTGTGCTGGGTCCTTCCGTCCTTCCTTGTTCTCTCTCACTCTCTCCTTCCTTCCTTTCTCTCTCTCTCTTTCTTTCTTCCCCTCTATCTTTCTCCCTCCCTTCCATCTCTCTCTCTCTCTCTCTCTCCCTCCTTTCCAATCCAGAAGAGTCCAGTGGCACCTTCAAGACCAAGGCTTATTCAGGTACAAGCTTTCCCTTCTCTGTGAGGGCAGATCTGTGTGTCCCCCCCATACCTAGCAATCCATAACAGTCCAGTGGCACCTTTAAGACCAAGGTTTATTCAGGTACAAGCTCTCCGTCCTCTGCGAGGGCAGATCTGTGTGTCCCCCCCCAATAGCTAGCAATCCAAAACAGTCCAGTGGGGCCTGAGCAATGGGTGTTGCCTTCTGACACACATCCAGTGATGTCAGGGTGTGTGGCATATACAAATAAGTTATGCTAATGAGTTATGCTAATGAGCTCCTGCACCTCTTTTCCCTGCGTACAATCCATGTACAGTGTACATTTGATTTTTCTTTATACATCTGTGTAGAATTCTCATGTTACATTCAATGCATGGACAGCTGAACTTATGATTTTAACCACACATTTATCCAGGTACTGGTCCCCAGTTTCATTTGTAAAGTGAATGTACATTAGGTTTTTTTAACAAAGAGATATACGCATAGAAATGCAGGACGTAAATGCATTCATTGTAACATGTGAATGGGGCTTGTGTGGAGGCTGCTCGGGCCCTAAATTCCATCACAAGAAAGAATTCTTCTTACTACCCTATATTTACTTGGGCTATATGTGGATGTCAAGGGCAAAGATTTGTCAGTGCCAACAAAAAAGCCAGGTTTATTCTTCAGCTTGCACTTTCTCCTGTCCCTCCTTTACATACAGAAAACTTTTCAATAGTCTTCTCTCTGGCTGCAGTTTGTTATAAACGTTCACATTCAGGAGCATTTAACTGTGATTTGTCCCTTGCTCATAAATCAAGATTAAACCTGCCTTGGGGGCAAGAAACAATCCCAAGTTTTGACATCACAAACTGTGGTTAAATCAAAGTCTTCTTAAACTGTGGCCAAACTTAGATGTCACAACTAACTGTGGTTAGAAGATTTCCTGATTTGAGAAGCCTGGATGGCCCAAGCTAGCCCAATCTCATCAGATCATGGAAGCCTCACTAGTATTTGCATGGGAGACCTCCAAGGAAGTCCAGGGGCATGATGCAGAGGCAGGCAATGGCAAATCACCTCTGAATGCCTCTTGCCTTGAAAACCTCATGGGGTTGCCATAAATCAGCTGTGACTTGATGGGGAAAAAATCTAACCACATTCCTTTTGATGTCTGAGTTTGACTGCAATTTAGGAAACCTTCAATGTCAGCTCCACACATGAGGGGGATGGGGAAAAGCATGTGACTTCAAGAACTGGGTTCGCTCACAACATCTGTACACTGCTTATAAGAAAACAATGCAATGATGACTAAATACAGTGATAAAACTCCAGCCAGTTACCAGATACTGATTTCCAAACATCAATCAAGAGTAAAAATGCATTCTGAGATGACCGATCACTCAGGTTTGTCTCCAATCTGTAAAACCCCTAAGAAAGATAACTGTAGAGAATGAACAACACAATGGTCATTGTAGAAGCTCATTTATCAAGAGAAGCAGGAGAGATAATACACACAGACAAACCTGGGAGTTTAAACCACAGTTTTGCTTAGGATTAGATGGCATTAGTTACACTACAACACAAAAATAAAAGAGTTAGGTTGCACAAGTCATGTCCAGATTTTAATTATGTGCATTTGCCATGAATTATATTCAATATTTTTAGAAAGATCTCAGACCTTATAAACTTGTCCGTACGTCCCATTTCCAACAACTTGTACCAATTCAAATATCCCTGCTGGATCCTGGAAGAGAAAGAGAAAAAAATGAAGATGTATTTTATTGACTTTCACCTAAAGCAGATCAGCATTTTGTGGTTTATGGAAACACCTCTTGGTTCTCTTTATAAACAGACAGAGCATAGTCTATTGAGGAGATCTCCTCAAGCTTCTTCAAAACTAACTGGAGTTACGAAAGATCCCAGCCTTTTAAGCAAAACAAAATTTAAAAAATTAGGAGTTAGAATTTTCTGTGCTTCACTTCTTTATAGTTTTGGAATTTGTTTCTGTATTGTGTTCCATTTTTCTTTGACACTAGCTAAAGCAGAATAATGATATTAATTCTGGAATCGAATAATTTATACTTCGTGTGTTCTCCATTCATCTATATTTTGCCCTACTGTGTCCGTGATGAATGCTGATAAAAAATTGCTTAAAAAAAAGAAAGAAAGAAAGGGGAAACCACCTTGATGAGATCATTTGCATTACCACGGCAGGATTCTTTCTGTGCAGCATTTTGTTTTTCTGCAGTGTTTAACTACTCTCAGTAAAACTTTACGTAATATGACAACAAGAATGCTTGGGAGACTGTTTTTTCAATGTGCACATGCATTTCAGGAACATCGGGAGAAGATATGAACTCAAAGAAACTGCACAAGCACATGGTTGTATCCAGCCAGCTTTTTCACTAGTGAGTAAGGGACAAGGGATCCCCTTTGACCACCCAAAAAGGCTATGCTGGGAGTCATGGGACCTGCATAGACAAAAGCCATGTAGAAAAGGGACTGTAGTAAGGAGGGGAATTAGGTGAGATTAAGTGGAAAAGCTGGCTGGATCTACCCCACAACATTCTATAAAAAAATGGGATATGAAAAAGGATTAAAAGATAATTCCCAAAGCATTGATTCCACCCTGAAAACCAGAACCAATAAACCAGAACCCCCAAATCCAGGGAGAAGTGTGGATGAAGAGCATTTCAGAACCATCCCTAGTTCTGCAAACAGTTGGTGGAACTGAAAACAGTCCAGCGGTATCTCCCACTTGCAGGGAGTTCAAGGCACAGCTATGCTCAAGGACAAGTGGATGGCAAGGGCTGGAATGCGGGAATGTCAAGGGAACCACAACTATTCTGGTAAAGCATGTAGAGAACAGAAAATTAAACTCTGTTTAAAGCTCACCCAGGCCAAAATAAGGCGACCTGTTTTTCTAAAAAAAGATCAAAAAGAAAACTGAGGGAATGCCCATCCCAAAATCACACAGGAGGCAGAGCCAAATCTTTGCAGCAATATTGCAAGGAAAGGCAGTGCGTAACTGAACTAACTCCATTTGAAAATGCAAAAATAAAAATAAAATAACTTGCTTGGACCTAGAAGTCTTCCCCAGCGGCTGCTTCTCATCAAGACATCTGGCCTGAGCCCTGACCTGGATAGCGCAGGCAAGCCTGATCTCATCAGATCTTGGAGGCTAAACAGGGCCGACCCTGGTAAGTATTTTGATGCAGGTCTGTAGCTACAGCAGGGCATTTTGGGGCTCTGCCCCCTCAAATGTGAGGCAGGCCCCACAACAGCTGCTGCCCCTCTCCCCCTCCTGTGACATTAAAAGGGCCCTCCAGCTGATTGGACCCCTCCCCTGCTGCCCCACAAAATTTCCCCATGCCCCACCAACCCAAAATTTCTGGCTATGGGGCTGTTTGGATGGGAGACCTCCAAAGGATACCAGGGTCGGGAGGCAGAGACAGGCTATCAAGCGACTTCTCTGAACATCCTCCATGCCCCAGTAGGAGTCGCAAAAGGTTGCCATGACTTCCAGGCACACGGGCATGCACACGCGCACACACAAACAGCATGCAAAAATACCGCCCCCCCCAATTCTGGCCTGAAAGTAAAATCCATAAAGCTAGACTGAGTCTTTCAGTGGTTGCATTTCAGCAACTTGGCATTTCTAAATGATATTAAAAGCCAAGAACATGAGTCCTAGTCATTTAAAAGACACTTTTTCTTTGCTGAGCTTGCAAGACCTAATCTTAACTGATTCCCAGCTGCTCTCCTGTGATGTTCACCTTGCATGTTGAAATGTTGAGAAAACCTGAATTCTCATAATTTTATACATATAAAAGAAGTGCCTTACCAAGAGGTTTAACACAAAAAAACCTCTAAAGTGCTCAGCTGAGTCCCATCTGCTCTCTTGCAAAGCTTAACTTGCTTATCCAAACTAATTTTCAATAAAATCTCACTTTCTATCATTAACGTTATATGAAGAAAGCACCTTAGTGAATGAAACAAAAGTACTGAATAGCAAGAAAACCACTGGGTTATTTTCCCCCTGTGCAAAGTCCTGTATAAATATATTGACAGAACTTAGCTTTTTTGGTAAGATAATTTATAAGAGCAAGATAAGATAAGTTTTGCAAGGGAGAAGCTGTTGGGTTTAAAAATTGTTTGTACATACATTTTATTGTAAGCCACCAAGTTCTTGTGCCTGGACTGAGCAGGATATAAAACTGAAAATAAATGTTAAAATACAGCTTGAAAAACAGCTTCTCATTATGGCAACCACTGCAGAAAATAAAACCAAAAGGGCAAGATCACAACTTCTACCTGGTTTAAATATGGAGGAAGTACATTATGCTCTAGCTTCCTGCACAGTTTTCTTTCTCACAGTGTTACAGAAAAGTATGAAAACAGCCAACTGGCCTTGCGTCGTCCAGGTCAGTTGTCTTGCCTTAGACCTTTCGGACTTTCTCAACCAATGATAAAGACAAAGCAAGAAAAGCAGCATATGGTACAGTGCAATACAGTAATTAACCTCAAAGTGATGAATGTTTGGGTCAAGATTTTGGCATCTGTCAAAGGAAATGTAGCACACTTGGCAAAGGCTGGATAACAGAGGGCCATACAGGCTGTGGGATACCAAAAGCTAGCCGAGAGAAAACACTACATCAAAGACACATCCAGCTCAGATAATTAAGAACTTGGCCTGGTCAGATGATGGAGTTGTGATCTACCACTAAGCATTCCAATCAGAACAAGGACAGGGCAAGGACCAAAGGCAGTGCCTGGGGTAATATTACCTATGCGAGGCCTGATTTAACTTTTCATCCTGACCAAAGGTTACCCCATTTAAACCAGGCTTGTGAATTGTCATTTGCTTACTCAGCCTAGTCACCTGTGATGAGTAAGAACTGGTTCCTAGGTTACCAGACAAGGGCATTTTTGTAAATCAGGTGAGAGGTGGTTCTTCCTTCCTTTCAGGCTGCTGATGCATTGCAACTGTCTTCTATTAGAACATGTGGGCAGCAGGACTAGGAAAGCAGTCTAGAGGCTAGAATTGTGATTTAAGATTAGTTGTCAGGTTGATCCTTGAGTAGAGAGCTTGGGCAGAAGAGGAGAAGATTGTGCCTGTACCTTTAATGGCTATAGATTTTGACAAACATAACTCCTCTCCCTTCTGCATGGCAAGCAGATTCATATTTTTTATAATAGTAACAGCAATAATAATAATACTCTTGGCTTATTGTAACCTATTAAGGAAGAATACTAGAACAGAAGTCAATTCTACAGCTAAAATCCAGTTATCAACACAATACAGAATTTTATCTGTTGTGAGCAACTCTTAAAAAGGTACTGGAGTCCCGTTACTTTCATATGGGGGAAGAACTTTTGTACTGCAGAGATATTGGTACAGAAACTGACAGGATTCCTTCTGTTAAAGGCTCAGCTTATTTCCAGCTAATAAGCAAGGGATACTTTGCATTGTGTGGATCACAATAAATTATGGCAGGTTCTTAAAGAGATGGGAGTACCGGACCACCTCACATGTCTCCTGAGAAACCTGTATAAGGCTCAAGAAGCAACAGTTAGAACTGGATATGGAACAACTGACTGGTTTAGCATAGGAAAAGGAGTACGACAAGGATGTATATTGTCACCTTGCTTATTTAACTTATATGCAGAGTACATCATGCGAAATGCTGGCCTGGATGAATCACAAGCTGGAATTAAGATTGCTGGGGAAAAGATCAATAACCTCAGATATGCAGACGATACCACTCTGATGGCAGAAAGTGAAGAGGACCTAAAGAGCCTTTTGCTCAGGGTGAAAGAGGAGAGTGCAAAAGTGGGCTTGAAGCTCAACATCAAAAAAACTAAGATCATGGCATCTGGCCCCATCACTCCTTGGCAAATAGAAGGGGAAGTCGTAGAAGTAGTGACAGACTTCACATTCCTAGGATCCCAGATCACTGCAGATGGTGACTGCAGCCATGAAATTAAAAGACGCCTGCTCCTTGGGAGGAAAGCGATGGCAAACCTAAACAGCATGATAAAAAGCAGAGACATCACCTTGCCAACAAAAGTCCGCATGGTCAAAGCAATGGTATTCCCCGTAGTAATGTATGGCTGTGAGAGTTGGACTATAAGGAAGGCCGAGCGCCGAAGAATAGATTCTTTTGAACTATGGTGCTGGAGAAGACTCTTGAGAGTCCCTTGGACTGCCAGGAGATCAAATCAGTCAATCCTAAAAGAAATCAACCCTGATTGTTCCCTGGAAGGCCAGATCCTGAAGCTGAAGCTCAAATACTTTGGCCACCAAATGAGAAGGGAGCGTTCACTGGAGAAGACCCTGATGCTGGGAAAGATTGAAGGTCAAAGAAGAAGGGGACGGCAAAGGATGAGATGGTTAGACAGTGTCATCGATGCAACGAACATGAAATTGAGCAAACTTCAGCGGACAGCGGAAGACAGGAGGGCCTGGCGTGATCTGGTCCATGGGGTCGCAAAGAGTCAGACTCGACTGTGCGACAGAACAACAACACTTTGCAAGAGCTGAGTTGCTGGATCATAGTCACAGCTCCTTGCAAGAGCTCTTCTACTCTAAGAGGCAGCAAGTAGGAGCAGAGTGATCACCTCCCACCTGCAGTGTGTAAACAGGATACTATACTATAAATACTTGGCCCTGATTCATTTCCGATTAGTCAGTGTTTTCTGTAAAACTTACAGTGCAATCTTAAACCACATTACACTTCTAAATCCACAGATGTCCATGCGCTTAGAAGGGCGTAAACTCTGTTCAAGATTACACTTAGTATCAGTTGACTTTAGCTGGATTGGGGCTGCTGTGAGAAGGGACTAGTCAGCCAAAAGGTTTGATGGATGGAGTGTGTGGAAGGGCTGCACAGTATCAGCCTCAAATTTACAGATTGCGAGGACAGATGCTGAGAAAATGATCTGCAAAATTAATTCTATTTCCTAGAATCCTCCAGTGATAGCCTCCAGAAGAAATTAACAAGAGTGATAAATTGCATAGCCAAGATACCAAGGAATTGGTCTCTGGAGCTCATATTAATTTTTTGGGATATATAAATCTCTCCAATGAGGTTTAAATGAAGTGATGGATTTTATACCTGATGTTCCAGGCTTCATTCCCTGGCTAGGAAAGGATGCAAGATGTGCTGGAATGTTTCTATTTAATGGAGTGGACAAAACCTGTCAGGATTTGTGGCTACTCTTGCTAGGAACTCCACTTCACAGGGTACATTCACAGGAACTCCCCCCCAATAATATTTCAGGGGAGCCACCCCATTTCAGAAATCCCATCAGTTCGAGTCCAGTGGCACCTTTAAGACCAGTCAGGTGAATAATTCTCAACACACATTCAGATCACGAGACCAAACCAATTTCAGCATTTTTTTTTAAAAAGCTGCCAAGTTGTAGTTTGTCTGAAGATCTGCTGAGCCCTCTCTCTTGCACATGTGCTAGTTCCTTTGTCCCCACCCTTCTCTGTGTTTCTGTCCAGGGATTGCTTCAAACAATAAACGGCATGAACTAAACATTCATTGGATCAGCTCTACACCGAATGAGTTCTTTTTGTTTGTTTTTGGAATGCTAAAAGTTCACTCATTTTTTTCCCCCCAGTGTATTCTTCTGTCCAAAAAAGTCAGGCGATGGAGTGAGCCGTTGGTTTTTAGAAAACAGTGTCAAGGCACGTACTTAGCACAATCAACCCCAAGTTATTCAAAGCCACAAAACCAGGCCCTAAATATCATTTTTAAAAGTATAAACGGTCAACACGAGAACCCACAGACTGTTTCCAAATGTTGCGCCTCTCTTTCCTTAACACTCTGAGCTCTATGCTTTATCAAGAGGCAGTTCCAATTATTTTAACGGCTGATTGCAGACAGGAAGGAGGGCAAGGCACCTAACTTGTGATTTCCACCACAAATCTATTTCAGACTTTATCAGAGTACAAGAGGCCTAACCCGGATAGCCCAGGCTAGCCTGATTTAGTCAGATCTTCAGAGCTAAGTAGGGTAGGCCCTGGCTAGTATTTGGAAAGGCAACCTCCAAGGAATACTAGGGTTGTGACACAGCGGCAGGCAACGGAAAACCACCTCTGCAATGTCTCTTGCATTAAAACAAGCCTAGTTCGCCACCCAGTGGTGCAAAGCGCTAAAGAAGGTAGAACTTTTGAATGCCAGACAATCTTAGGATCTCCTGGCTATACTACACACACTGTCAAACAATAATTAATTAAGAGGACAAGAACTTGTCAGCCTGAGTGTATCTATCTACTGCATTTTCATCTCACTCTTCCCCCAAGAGGATGGGGGTGACACACATAATCTCCGGACCTTCATTGTATCTACCCTGTGAAGTAGGTTAAGCTGAGAGGGTATGACTGTCAGCTCACCCAGTGAGCTTTATGTGAGGATCTGAACTCAGATCCACTCGCTAATCACTAGATTGGACTAACCCTCTTCTCCGCTCATTTTAGTTACTTCATTTATCCTCCACTTTTCCCCAAAGGGTACCCACAGTGGCTTCACTTTATCCTCACAACAACCCTGTGAGGTAGGTTAGACTGAGGCCGAGTAGCTGGCCCAAGGCCACCTAGCAAGTTTCCATGGCAAAAGTGGGGATCTGAACCTGGGTCTCCCAGATCCAGGTCCAGCACTCTAACCTGATACCATCTGCATGTTAAAGAAGCTTAAAGGCTGAAGTTTTGAATGGTTAAGAGAACATGACCCAGAAAGCTACTGTTCCAAATCTCACTTCTGACATCAACTTTCAGTCCCCATCTGCCATTTACCACACGAGGCTAGTAATACTGACTTGTCTTACAGGGTTATGTATACACACATAAATGGCTTTGGGCACTTAGCAAATGCTCTATAGAAGTTAGTTGTTGTAGGTTTTCTGGGCTGTATGGCCATGGTTTGGCATTGTAGGACCTGACGTTTCGCCAGCAGCTGTGACTGGCATCCTCAGAGGTATAACACAGAAAGATGGAGCACTCTTTGTGTTCCATCTTTCTGTGTTATACCTCTGAGGATGCCAGTCACAGCTGCTGGCGAAACGTCAGGTGACGTCCTACAATGCCAAGACCATGGCCATACAGCCCGGAAAATCTACAACAACTAATGAACCCTGGCCATGAAAGCTTTCGACAACATATTGCCCTACAGAAGTACGGTTGAAAGCCACGCTGAATTGTATCTAACTGTATTAAATGCAGATTTAGATGGGCAGCCGTGTTTGGTCTGAAGCAGTGGAACAAAGGTTCGAACCCAGTGGCACCTTTAAGACCAACGCACGCACACGAAATGAATGGCTTGTATCTGAAGAAGTGTGCATGCATGCGGAAACTAATACCTTGAACAAAACTTTGTTGATCTTAAAGGTGCCACTGGGCTCGAACTCTGTTCTGCATTAAGAGCTGTGAAATAGGAAGTCACGGGGGGGGTGGCTTGTGGCCAGCCACTGTTGCTGCCAGTGCCCCCTCCTAAGGGCTGGTTCCAGAGAGCAAGGCAGCTGAGCACTTCTCCTACAGGTGCTGTGTGCTCTTCTTGCTTGTCAAAGAGAGGGAGACGCAACAGGCTGTGCACATCCTACTTCTGCCTGGCTGGCCTCAAGAGCCTTGTCCACCTCCTCCCCTCAGTCTTGAAGCTGGCCCTGTTCATCTGCAACACTAAGGGTTGAAGGGCAGACGATACAGCAACTTTGCTGCAGTTCAGCAGGTCTGGCCCGTGCTTGGGCAAGAGGGAGGGCAGACTGGGAACAAGGGAAGCTGAGCAGCCCCTGCCCTGTTGTGAGCCTGGGCTGGAGGGTCCATGCAGCTCAGGCCTTTCAAGAGCAATACAGAATAGCTACTCAGGCAAACCCTTTCTGCAGTGCTGGCAGAGCTGCTGGGTCTGGGCCACCAGCACTAAGCAGCCAGTCTGTCCATGGAAGGCGACTTTTGATCCCCAAAAAGGCAAGATGCAAGTTCAATAAGCAGACTGTTGTCGTCGTCGTCTTCAACTGACATGGGCCTACCTTACAGGGCTGTCGTGACGGTGACTGAGATGCGAAGCGTTTGGAGCAGTGGAACAGCCACTCACGCCTCGTTCTTATAATGAGGGTGACCGAACACGACTGAACCCAGGCCAGGCGCGGAGCGGGGACGGAGGGGGGAGCAACCCCAGGCCTAGCCCGCCGCGAGTCCCCCCGCCTTCCCCTCGCCGGGGCTTACCCTGAGCGTCCCCAGATCGATGCTCTCCAAGCTCCTCGCCGCGTAGTCGCTGGCCATGCTGTCAGCTGCGGCGGCTCGCCCTGCGCTTGGCAAGCGCTCCCGGGGGCAGGCAGAGGCGCTGCAGGAGCCGAGCCGCAGAACGCAGCCACCGCGGCAGAACCAGCCCGAGGGGGATGCCCGAGGAGGAGGAGGATGAGGCGGACTGCTCGGCTCTGCTGCCCGCCCGCCCCCGCCCCCTTTCGGTTTCCTCGCCGGTCTCTAACGGTCTCCCCGTCGGCTCAGCTCTTGCCAGCGCGTCTGTCCATGGCTGCGCCGCTGTCCGTCGGTGACAAACACAGGAAATCTGCCATGCAAAGCCGGAAAAAAAGAACATGCAAGTGCGAGGGGAGGGGAGGGGGAGAGCCCTCTCCCACTCAGAGGGCGAGGAAACAGCCCCACTGCCCCGGTCCTTGGAAGACAAACAACTTTTGCAAAGACATTTCCTCGGGAAAGTTTGCTAGGAAGTGACGTGCCTGGAATGGGCTGGAACGAGACCGGGGGCGGGGGGGGGGGGAGACCGGTTGATGCAATAGCCGGGAGCCGATTTGGGGGACGACGGCGTGAGGGTAGCAGGTGAGAGAGCTCTCTCTGACTTCTGCCACTGCACTCGGGAAACCCACATGAGTCATGACACTATCATTATTATTAAAATATAGGATCTTAACTAGTGCCGAAATTCGCCTTGGCACATTAGCTCCAGCATCATTTCTCAATGCCTGCCAAGCCTCAGACTGGACCCTCTGACGCACAAATATGCAACAGTGTCCCCGGAGCATATGCAGAGTGCATTTCCCTCACTGCTGAATTCCCACATTAGGCTCAATCCAGTCCAACAGCCCACTGTGATACTGCTGTTATTTTATGCTCTATATGTTTTAGAGACCACTGAAGAAGACTCTTAAGCTGAAGCATGTTTTGTCTATATGATTTCCCTGCCCTTACTTTGGCCTGTACGATGGGTTTTGTCAATACTTTTAAAAATTAATTATCTTTTGGGTACTTATTAAAGGACATTTGTTCTATTAGAATTGTATAGTTTTTTGTAATAGAATTTATCTATTCCTCAGCACTTTTTTAAACGTTTTTTTGTTTTTGGAGGAAAATTCTTCACCCCTTCCCCCTTTTGGTTGAATTCCTAGATTTATTTACTTTTATTTTATTCCCTACCTTTCTGCCTTTTGGGGTCCCAAAGCAGCTTACATCATTCTCTCCTTTGTTTTATCCTCAGAACCACCCTGTGAGGGAGGTTATCCTAAGAGCACGTGACTTACCCAGGGTCACCCAGCAAGCTTCTGGGGCAGAGTGGGGATTGAACCTGGGTTTCCCAGATCCTAGTCCAACACTTTAACCACCACACACACCACGCTGGCTCTCACATGGGACAGAAAATGGGTATCTGAGAGTACCAACCAAGGCAGCAAGTCTGTAGCTGTATTCTTTCATTAACTGCTGAGACTGTCTATATTGGATGGGGTTATCTGCAGGAGAGGAGTGGGACATTAAAACAGCCTCTGAGCAAGTGGAGTAAAGTGGGCTCCAGTGGGACACGGGAGATCCCACTCTTGTTGCCGTGGCCACCACTGCCCAGGTCAGAGCTGAGCATCTCCTGTGGCATTGCCTGCGCCACCAGAGCTACTTGCTGCTGGCCACCAGTGCCCCTCAAGGGCAAAAGCCCTCCTGGAACCATCCTAGTAATTTAAAAGACTGGTGCGACCTTGTTGCCTTTATGTGTGGGCAGGGGAGGGGTGAGTTGCAAAGGTTGTTCTGTACCTGGAGAAACAATGCTTGGGCCCTGCCTGCAGGGAGTCGGGGTGGCAGCTTTTGAACTTGCCCCAGATGCAGCTGTCCATTCATCTGTAGACATGACCCAGCCGTGTGCTATACACAGATTCACCCGCTGTCTTCTGTATATTGAACCCATGTTAACAATGACAGGATCAGATTTTTCTTTAATGGCTGTCTGGCAACCCTATGCCATAAGAACACAAGCACAGCCTGTTGGATGAGATCAGTGGCCTATGGAGTCTAGCATCCTGGTTTACACCACAGCCAAACAGTTGCCCTGGAGGCCCAGCACACAAGGCATAGAGGCTGGGGCCTTCCCTGGTGTTGCCCCCCCCTCCCAGCACTGATATTCAAAGGTATGCTTCCTCTGCATATGGAAGAGACTGGGGGTGCTTCCAGCTGAGTAGATGGTGGTACTAAATGGACCTGAGCACCAGCATGTCCCCCCCACATACAATTAGGAAGACATTTTAGGAGAGGTGTGCCCTCCTTTGTGTGTGAGAGAGACTGGAAATTTTTCTTCTTAGATGGCATGAGTTAACTTGAGCAAGATGCTGCTTGTAGAGGCACCTCCACTCATGAACTGAGCTCATGAACACTGACACAGCAGGCCACAAGTATAAGCTGCACTTTAGAATAGGGGTGAAAGAAGAGAGCATAATTGCAAGAGTGGGGGAAACCCCTCTGTCAGAATGGATTCTTAGGCTGGTTTTATGGAATTACTTGTCAAAATCATAAACATCAGCCATAGATGATGCTGTGACTGACTGCACTTTTAAAAGCTTAGAATTGCTGTGTAAACAGGTAAGGTAAAAGACTGTGAAGGGTTAATTCTTCACAGAGTCAGAGAGCCTTGAGTGACAGCCTGTTCCAGGAGATCTGATTGGTTAGCATCAGCTGAGCAGAGAAAGACTTCTGAAGTAGATGCTGAGGAGAGATGCAGTCTGATTTCAGCCCTAGCTGAGAAGAGTCGAGTACTGACAGATTTAGAATTCAGCCCTGACTGAAAGCAGTTTAACAGACAGGAGAACTGAGGGAAAGTTGGCAAGAATGAGTGGGTAGTTAGACAGAGATTCCTATTCGGGCCAAAGAAAGGGGATAGATCTTCTAGTGAGAAGAATTCCCCTACCCAGTCAAACAGGGAGTTAGCTCTGAAGAGTATAGAGATCCCTGATCTGGTGCGGTTCAACACTGCCCATGGAAACCTTAAGAGTCAGTTACAAAACTCAAGATGAGTACTGGTATTTCAAGAGAAGGGGTTTAGGCAAGGAAAGAGTGTACTAACCTGCTGGAAACCAAAAGAGTTTGAGAATACTCAAAGTGTGCTGGAGTGTTTGGGGAAAACACTGGAACGAAATCCTCTCAACATAAAGATTTAAGTCACTGTGAAAAGCTTAAGAAACTCTCATTAGTCTGAAACATAAGAACTAAAGTCTGTTGCATGTACTGTTTTTTTACCTCAGGAATTTCAAAACCTGATTTCACATGACCTTTCCCCTCTATGTTAAATAAAATATTTTGTTATTTTTGAACTTCAAAACACCTTGAGTGCCATTTAAGTTGTTTAAGTTAAAGTGGGCTTCTGATCCTTCCCTCAGGTTCCTGGGCTGAGCAAACAGCCAAAATATTGTACTTTGGCAGGGTGGGACAGCAGGAAAGAAAAAAAAACATTTTTTCTTCAGGAAAGAAAAAAGCACATTACTAGGGCTGCTCAGTCAAAAAGGGAAAAAAATGGAGGGAAAATCTTGCCTCTGAGGGCCTACATCGTGTATCTATTAGCACATGATTGTGGCTGGAGTTCCAGAAGAGAATGGAAGAACAGAATGTTGAAATAAGTCATTTAGCAATTTCCTTAAAGAGATTCTAAAGCCTGGCATGACTTCAAAGCATCACAGAGTGTCATCCTAGCAGCCTGACAGGGCACTGGGTAACACTGTCTTATCTCTCCAACATTTTGCCTTTTATCCTGCCTTTCCTGGAGGCAAAATCTAAAGTGCTCTTCCTTTGCCCATTTTACCCTTACAACAATCCTATGAAGTAGGGTCACTCAATTGAGTTTCATGGCAAGTGAATCTGAACACGAGTCTCCCAGATCCCCATCCGGCGCTCTTAACCACCACACTGGTTCTCTGGACAAGATTAATTTTTGCACTACCCCTCCCTGCTGCAGCAGCCAAGACCACAGGCAAACCACAAGAAAGAAAGCAAAAGTAGCAGCTCACAATATTTCTCTTATTTCCATCCTACTTTGCTGATTTTCTGCACAGGAATGGAGTTCAAAGCTGTCTGCAAAACACTACTCATCTGAGAAATCTTAACAATGCTGGAAAGGAGTAATGCAACAATAGAGCAGACAGACGAAGCTACATTCCTGTGTAGATGAGATTTTCATCCCGTTCTTCCTCCAAAGAACCTCACGGGGTGCACCCGGATCCCCTCTATTTTGCCCTTACTGCAAGGTAGGTTAGAAGGGTTGCCCACTAGTTTGGAGAATGATGTCCTGTCCATGTAATAGAGGTCAAATTAGATGTTTTTAACCAGGTGATGTTATTTACCTCCATGCCATAAAAGGGGTTCAACTGCCCATTTCCATACACTTTAACCCACTATTAAATGGACAGGAGAGTTTTCTCCAGGCTACTTGGCACACTATAGGCTAGAATGACACAAAAGAGTTTAAGGGGGAATTTGAACCTGGCTTCTCTCCCGCCACCAGGGAACTCTTATTCTTTTGCTTGGAGTAAAAATGCTGTGCTTTGGAGCCTGAGGCTCTGCTGGCACAAGAAGCTCTGCAATGGCCCAGTTTAGTACTGCAAGCTTCGGTCTGCTGGGGACAGCAAGAAAAAGCATGCATCTTTGTCAAAGTAAAGAACAAAATCCAATTAGCACAAATTTGGCTGGTTGGTAAAGGTGCAAAGCCTCTGCCCGGAAGGAAGCTGCCTATTCTGCTACTTTGTCTATATTTACAAGCAGGAGACCTGCAAAGACTTGAAGAGGGCATCTCATTTTCCCTTCCCCCACTATTTCCTGAAAGCCCATATAGCCTCTACCCCCTTTTCCTGCTTACTTTTCTCCTTCCCATTCAACAGCCAGCCTACCTTTATCTGCCCCCCCCCTTCAGTTTTCCCTTCTTCCTAGTTCTGGCAGCCTCTTCCTGGGACAACTCTGCACAGTTCCAGCTGCTGGGCCAGGCCAAGCCCAGTTGTGCAGTGGCAGGCTGGGCCCAGTTGCGTGATGAGGAACCCACAAGGATTTGAAGTGTGGAGGGGTACCTCACTTTCCCCTGAATCTCCCTCCTCACACTATTTTCTCTTTTCCAGAGTCCTGGGGATACCCATAAGAACATAAGAAGAACCCTGCTGGATCAGGCCTGTGGTCAGTTTGGTGTAGTGGTTAAGTGTGCGGACTCTAATCTGGGAGAACTGGGTTTGATTCCCCACTCCTCTGCTTGCACCTACTGGATGACCTTGGGCAAACCATAGTTCTGGCACAGCTGTTCTTGAAAAAGAGCAGTTTCTGTCAGAGCTCTCTTGGCCCCACCTACCTCACAGGCCGTCTGTTGTGGGCAGGGGAAGGGGAAGGAGTTTGTAAGCCGCTCTGAGACTCCTTTGGGTAGTGAAGGGTGAGGTATAAATCCAATCTCTTCTTCTTCTTTTCCATCTAGTTCAGCCTCCTGTCTCACAAAAGTGGACAACCAGTTCCTCTGGAGGTTCAGCAGCAGGCCATAGAGGCCAAGGGCTTCACTTGATGTTGCCTTCTGCCACTGGTGCTCAGAGGCTGACCACCTCTGAACATGGAGGTTTCCTTTAGTCACTACGGCTAATAGCCACTGATAGATCTGTCATCCATTAAACTGTCTGATCCCATTCTACAGCTGTGTATGCCTGTGGCCATCGGTACATCCTCTGGCAGCAAATTCCACATTTTAATAACTCATTCTGTAAATAAATATTTTGTTTTGTCCATCCTGAATCTACTGCCAATCAGCTTCATTGGATGCCTTCGAGTCCTAGTATTTTGAGAAAGGGAGAAAAAGTTCATTCTGCCCACTCTACCCTGTGCTTAATTTTATAATCCTCTATCATGTACCCTCTTAGTTGTCTCTTTTCTAAAATGCTTTTCTAAATCTTTTTCTAAAAGTCCCAGACTCTTCAGTCTTTCTTCACTAGGAAGGTGCTCCAATTCTTTAATCATCTTGGTTGTCCTCTTCTGTATTTTTCCCAGCTCTCTGCTGTCCTTTTTGAGATACAGTGACCAGAACTGCGCACATATCCTCACCTTTCCATGCTTCCCTTTATCCTTCCCACCCCCCACCCTTTATCTGCCACCCCCCATCTCCAGCTATATTTTAAAATTATTGATTTCATCTATACCCACCTATCTTCACAATTAGTCATGCCGGCCACATGACCATGGAAACATCTTTGGACAGCGCTGGCTCTTCGGCTTGGAAACGGAGATGAACCCCGCCCCCTAGAGTTGCATTTGACTAGTACACACACACATTTTATCCTCACAACCAATGTTCCCTCTAAGCTGTGGGGTCTTGTGAGCAAAAATTCTACTTTGTGAGCTACTGGCATTAAAGTTGTGAGCGAGCAATTTGGCTGCTGCATAAATCAGTTTGCTTTGGAGCCATCCTTTCTGAGCTAAGACAAAAATGTGTGAGCCGGAGGCTAAAAAACTGTGAGCTAGCTCACACTAACTCAGCTTAGAGGGAACACTGCTCACAACAGCCCTATGAGGTTGATTAGAGTGAGAATGTGTCACTGGCCTGAGGTCACCCAGTGAGCTTCCACGGCAGAATGGAGATTTGAACCTGGGTATCCCAGATCCAGAGGCTTTTAACAGCATTCTGACACACCACAATTTAGCAGGCAATGCTTCCTCTCCCTGCCCACCCCAGCACAGTAGTAAAGAGGCAGGGAGACCTTTTGCAAGTTTGTTTAATCTCTGTTCTTCAATTACTCTTCAAAGGGGCAGGAGCAACGCCAGTAAAAAAAACCATTTGGCAGCCATACTATGTTGAATGACTTCAGGATTCCTACACTGAGAAATGCAGAAGGCTAAAAATAAACCCATCACCTCCATTTCACAGCAGAACCTGGTTTAAAAGCCAGAGTTAAAGCAAAAGGATGTTTGGTGTGAAAAACGGAAGTGTTACTGTATGGGGGGGGGAGGAGGTGGGTTTGTGGGAAAGAGGAACTTCCTTGCTTTCAGCAAAGGAAATGGCATTTTACCACAGGATTGGGGGCGGGGACAGATGCTCAGTCTCGTACTTTTCTCATACAATTAATTTCTACATATCTGATCATCTTAAACTAGTATCAAAACTACAGCTGCTTAAAATTAAAGCATTGCCTTTTCTTTGGCTTAGTCATTTAAAAAAATCTTTTGTGGTAGAGAGGGCATGCAGTGCAGCTTCACCTGTTAATGGAGCTGCACCAGTTAAATTTGTCCCAGGCAAAACTGCAGTTCTTTATGGCCAAACAAAGTTTCTGTCAGGAAAAGAAGTCAGCAGTGCTGGTCTGTTCAAGTCACACACTACAGAGCAAACAGGCTGGGCCCCTGTGTCAGACACGATGGCCAGATGTAAGCTGTGGGTTGGTCTCTATTCCCACATGTGTGCTGCCTGATTCAAATCAGGTCCAATACAGTTCTGCAAACAGTTCAAGAAACAAGCCTGGTCCGTGAGATAAATGTGAGCTTCCCCACAGTCCTTCTGCTTATAAATCATCAGGAAAATGTGGTCTTCCCTTTATAATTAATCATTTTTTTAATGACATCTGAATTTTGGGTTGATTCACCTTCCACATATCTGTATCACAATCCGTTTGTGCTACAAGTTTGGTTTCCGTCTTGCTATTGGGATTCTTTTTACTCATTATATAGAAAGATTATAAAAAGGAGTTCTGGTTTCCTAAAGACCCAGAGAAAGGTGCTTTAGGAATCTGAAAACTCATGTTGTGGCCATTTTTGTTTTGTTTTTAAATAGGCCTTACATGTGAGAAGACAGCTGGGTCAGGAGAAGGTGCGGTGGGCATTCAGACAAAAAAGAAGGAGGAAGAGGAGGAGGAGGAGGAGATTGGACTTATACCCTACCCTTCACTTGGAGTCTCAGAGCGGCTTACAAACTCCTTTCCCTTCCCCTCCCCACAACAGGCACCCTGTGAGGTAGGTGGGGCTGAGAGAGCTCTTTTCAGAACTGTCCTTGAGAGAACAGCTGTGCCAGAACTATGGCTTTCCCAAGGTCATCCAGCAGGTGCAAGTGGAGGAGTGGGGAATCAAGCCCAGTTCTCCCAGATTAGAGTCCACACACTTAACCACTACATCAAACTGGCTCTTTACACATACATAAGAATGCCTAGGTAACCCATCGTCTGGGCAAGTTTGATGTTACCTGATAAGTTGGCTTTGCATATTGACTCTCCAAAGGCCACCACATATGGTCACTACCCGTGTATTATTATTTAGAATATTTCTGTGCTGCCTCTTCAGAGTCCTGCTTAAGGCAGCTTACAAATAAAAAACACAATAATAAAGAGCCATTAAAAACAAGACATTAGACATAAACAGCATAAAAAACTGGCCATAAAACAGAAGCAGACAATTAAAAAGTTGATAAGATAAACCCCAGTTCAAAGGCTACGGTCACGCAGACTAAATAATCCACTTTCCATCCACTTTCAATACACTTTCCGACTGGATTTTGCCATTTCACAGAGTAAAATCCAGTTAAAAAGTGCACTGAAAGTGGAATGAAAGTGAATTATTTAGTGTGTATGACTTCAGCCAAAGCCCAGCTAAAAAGATGTGTTTTGGCCTGGCACATAAAAGATAGCAAAGTAGGCATCAGGTGCGCCTCAAGGGGGAGGGCGTTCCAAAGGCAAGGTGCCACCACAGGAAATGCCCCGCCTCTAGTCACCACACACCTGAGCTCTGAAGATGGAGGCACAGAAAGCCGGGCTTGAGAGGCAGATCTTAACTGGTGGGCTGGATACTGTGATAGGAGATGGTCTTCTCAAACAGCCTGTGTGTGCATACATTTCCCAGGCTACTCAGTGGACACTTTCTGCCATCTTGAACTTAGTTACTCCTCTTTGAACTCAAAATAGCCAGAAGCAAACTTTTATTTGAGACCGGTTAGGAGTGGGGGCAGAATTAAAATGAATTTCTTGTGTGCTGGGCCATAGTTGCATTCTTCCTCTTTCAAGAGTACCAATTTAGCACCACCTCCTCCTATTTGCAGCCCTACCACTTCTTTCAAGAGTGCCTTCTCTTCCTGCCGATTTTGAATTCGGGAGGGGAATTGTCTTCCAAGGAAGACGACAGAGGTTTTACAGAAGACTGAAAATGGGAAACTCTTTGCTCACGTGTTACATCGCCTGAGAGTGTTTCGTGTCCAGTTTCTTTGTAGTCTGTTGGTGCTCTCTTGTCTGATGGCACCCGCTTACTTTCACCATACAGATGTGTGTGTGTGTGAATGCATATAAATATAGAAAAGCCAACCAGGAGTTGCAAGTGCTTCCTCTCCTGGTCAGAATTCAAATGATCAGATACACTAATTAACAAATCAAATGCCATTGCAGTCTTGCTGCTCCCTTGTGCTTTAAGCCAGCTGTCTGCCTTTTTAAAAAAGCGTTTGTTACACACACACAAACACACATACACTCCCCCCCAAAAAAAGCTAAAATGAACTTTAAAATAGGAAATATTCTCCTGGGAGAGGCAGTTTTGTGATGGTGACACTAGTCCCAGCCAATCAGCACTGTGCACAGCTGGCATCTGCAGAAAACACACAGAGCTTGTTTCCCCTGAGCTTCTTGCGTGAGAGAAGAGAGTGTGTTTGCAAAAAAAAAAGAGAAAGAAAAAAAAAGGTAGATCTGCTTCCCCAGTGAACTCTTGGCTCAAGTTATACACTTCCATACACATCCCTGGTCTTATTTTCAAACCATGCTTGCCACCTGTTCCTTCTTTCAAAGAATTGCTTCTTATTTAGTATTAAAATGTAGTGTGAGAGAGAGAGAGAGAGAGAGAGAGAGAGAGAGAGAGAGAGAGAGAGAGAGAGAGAGAGAGAGAGAGAGAGAGAGAGAGAGGATATTTTCTTACAAGGTGTTTCTCAGATTCAAGTGTGGACTGGCCATTTAACTTACAGAGAAATTTTTCAGTGGGCTGCTGTCCAATCCTGGCCAGTAGACCTGACCGCTAGCACTGAAGGAGACTTCTAGTTCTGGATCCTTCAGCAGCAACATTAACCATTGTCAGCTCACCAACTGCCTCCTTCACACTGCTGCCAGTTTGTCAGAAGAGGCAATGGGCGAACCAGTGGTGCTACATGCTCTGAACTGTTTGGTTTGCTCTTGGGCCATTTGAACTTTCCAGCCCACCCCTGCTCAGGATCTACCTCTATCTGGGGCTATGTTCTGCTTTGATGGATTACCTGGTCCATTATTGTCTATTAATCTTGAAGCTTCTTGGAGCCAAGCCTATAAAAATCCCTCTTGCACTAACTTAGGGGAGTAATTGGAGACACACACACACACGTATATTGGTGGGTCCCTTGTTCCTGGGCATTCAACAGCAGGCTGCAGTTCAAAAATTGTGCAAGCAAAGGCTCTTCCAAGCTTGTGGACAGCTGGTGAACAAAGCTTTGCCTGCTTTAATGGGTGGACATTCTTAAGCCAAAGAAGGTGCAGAGCCCGGGAAAGGGGGAAGTTTCCCAGTGTAGTTAGGACAGGGTTGAGACTTGAGCGTGTTACCAGTAGGGAGGAAGAAGCTCAGAGCCTAAAGTTTACTATGGTCCCGGTCACACCAGTGGGATACTGCGCTGCTGAAGGGAGGCAAATTAGAGCTGGAGCAAAAAGATGTGCTAGTGCGATCAGACGGATCCCCGAGATGCCACGCAGATGCCGATAGCCAGCGATCACACGGCGATGCTGAAGCGCATCAAAGGGTCTTGCGCATGTGCACTCTTACATTTCTTTGCATACTGTGGAGGTTTGGAAAAAACACATCTGGTATGACGGGACACATGCGCGTGCCGGATGCACCGGATTAACTCCGCTTCTGCAATCCGATGCTCACATGCAACCCGCTTTTTTCGGTTGCTACTACCCTTTTGCTGGTACTTTTAAAATCTGCTTCTTCAGGCCAACGGTACGGGTTGGTGGCGGGTACACTACACTTCCCAGATGTTGCTGTATGATTGCGCCCATTTGATGTGCCCTCAACCCATCCGTTTCACGGGGCAAATCCTCCCGTGTGACCAGGGCCTATGTTTGAAATGGAAGGGACAGCAACAACAAGTCTGCAGGAGAACAGAGCAGCACAGCAGTTTGCCGTGAATGGTAGGAGTCTCTGGTCATGGCTACTGTATACAATTATTCTTCCAAGGGTTATTATAAAAATCAGCTGCAGAACTTAATTGCTACTTGTCTCCATTTCACTATTGTGCCTACTTTTAAACCATCCACTCCCTTTCAAACCATCCCTCTTCAGTTTCTAATTATTCTGGTTTGGATTCTCTTTTTTGGTGGTGGTGGGGGGGGAGGTCGTCTTTTTATACAGACAGAACCAATGGAGGAAGCGGTCTCTGACCATCTGCGTGTGTGTATATTAAACAATGCTTTTGAACGTCTGTGCTCCAAGGCTTCACCATCAGATTTAATTTAACCTCCCAATATGTTAAACATGCGTTCAGGAATCAGAACAAAGCCAAGCTGCTTTTATAGGGCACCACTCAGGCAGGACAGCGGAAATGCATCCCCTCTGCTCATGCTTCTTTCAGACCGCCTGGGATTCACTCTTTTCCTCTCTGTGGTTCAACCAACAAAGAGTTGGAAGTTGTTCTGTAACAGAGCCCCCATCCCTGTTGAGCCTAGGGGAACCTTGAGCGAGGGTAGTGAACACCTCTACAAAATGGCTGCCACGGGAATGTAATCAGATTTGGATCAACTGTACTGGATAGAATGAGGATACGATGTCCCCTCCACTTCTTGACCGGATGCATGGGGAGGAACAGTGGGTATGAATATGATGGCTCAGCCCCTGCACAATCTCCAGTCATCTGTGCAGTGAGAATGCATGGAGGAAGTGCCCACATATATGCTCCCTTTCAGTGACTGGCAACATTCAGAAAACAGTATACCTATCACAGGGAGAGGGAGAGAGCTCATGCATGGACAGTTCCTCTGCATATTCACATTGTGCACATGTGGAGCCAGAGAGCTGGTGCCTGCTGCCCCTCCCTGAGCATCAAGTCAACCTCATGCGTAGGCGTCATGTATAAGAGGGCTTTTGTGGAAGCAAGTTCAATGTCTGGCTACACATTAGGCAGCGTTCGGTCTTCACTGAATTCTCTGACCTTCCAGAGCCATTGATTTGGCAGGATCAAACTAGCCAGGGTTGTTCTCTCTCTCTCTCTTTTATAAGAACAAGTTCTGACTTTGTCCTATAGTTATTAACAATCCTCTGCTTTAACTTCAGTGAAAGAACCAGGCATTTAGCTAGCTGCAGCTGCTATGTACTAAAATGGAGCTGCTTGCACACAACATTTTCCCCACATGGACAGCAGGAAGTCCACACAGTAATATGGGCATGATTTGTTTGACTCCTTTTCTTCCCCTTGACTCCAAAGAAAATAACCCCCATTTTCTCCACAGTAAACAGAAAACCAGAAGGTATCTCCAAGTGGAGTTTCCATGTAGATGCTCTCATGTAGCCACTGGGGGGTGGGGGAAAGGAGCTAAGCTCCACCTTCAAAATGGCAGAGCTTCATTCTGGAAACCTCCTCCCTGCCTTCTGAGCCCTTAAAGGACTTTTGTTATCTTTGTTTCTTAACCAAGTCGTGCTGTAGCACTATGGTGCAGCTGGAAAAATGGACTTTAAAAGGTGTGCTGTGGGGAGTTCCCTGCACTAAGTGCAGAAGTGACAGGGAGTAAGTGATGTGAGAAAGGGGATGTGCCACTCATACGCCATTGGCTGCCACTGCCATAGTGCTTCTTTCCTCTTCCAATTAGCCTGGTATTCCTTTATTTTGTGTATAAACTGCCCAATAACTACAGGCCATCACACAAGCACATCTTATTGCAGATTTTCAGAGCAGTAACCATTTAATCTTGATTTCGCCCACCTTATGCACCATTCTTTTTACTCTGGTGTATTTGTTCCGTGGCTACAATAAAAAAGCCCTCACACTTTTCCACGTTAGGGTGGAACATCACTTGTGACGTGTGGGGAGTGGCATCCAAAGTTTTTTTTTAAAAAAATTAAGCAATTGCCCTATTGCAGCTGCACAGTAGTGTCCAGCAAGCACCCTCCATTTAAATCCTCCTGGTTCAAGTTTTGTGCATGCATTTTAGCATTAATTCCTTGAATGAAAGGGAACAGAAAGGAAAGCAGGCAAAGGGAGGAAACCCACTGTTGAAACTGACCAGACTTTTTCTGAAACTGACAAGTAGCAGCAAAGCCCCTTTTTCCATATTGCAGAGCACTAGGGGAATCTCTCATGTGTTATTGGCCACTGTGAAAAATGGGAAAGAGTCACATGATCTCATAATATGGGGGGCCATGTCGAGTGTACAGAATGCATGGTAGAACCCACTGGCATTGTAAGCTGTGATCATTGGCAAGGGGTGTGTGTGTGTGTGTGTGTGTGTGTGTGTGCACATGCCTGTGCAAAGTCAGCTGCAATTCCACCAGGCTTTGTATAGGGATGCAGTTTGTGTGGGGGAGGAGTCCTCTGGCAGAAGCTCTGGAGAGCTTTTTTAGTCTTTTGCCACTGAATTGAAAAAATGGAGGTGTACTTTTGCTGATGCTCCAGTGCAGCTGCATAGTAATGCTAATTCCCTGCCCTTCCTTGCAAATTTGTGAGGTTTTCTCTTTTTTCATTCTCTAATTTGATCCTGCAAACTGCTCACGATCTTGGCAGTTTTTTTTAAAGGCTGTCCTGTGCAGATTGCACTCTTCCTCCAAATGGATCTATTCTAAGGAATCCTTAAATTCAGCAGTCCACAGAAGAACCATGTGGCCCAGGTGCCATTTTAATGTTAGGCTTCCAGAGACTGCCAAAATGGTTCCCCCCAAACTTAGTTCACTAGAGCATTAAAGGGAAAAATGTTTTCAAAGTGTCAGGCTTCCCATCCCAGTCTCTCTGTCTCTACATCTCATGTCAATTTCATTCCTTGCTGACAATCCCCCCCCTATTTTGTTTGTATGCAGCACTGAAATACTTTTTTTTTTGTTTGCACTGGGGATGCTGCTGTTTGCCTCCTCTCCGATCCCCCTCTCAAGTCAATATCAGCAGGGAACTAAACCTCACACAGCTCCTTTTAAATCCCCCCCGTCGTTTAAATTTTTTAATTCAGTGGTCTGAGACTAGCAATAGTCTCATATGGCTAGACTCATGCCGCTTGTCAAAAAATATTAAAATTTTAAAACAAGGGGGAAATGGAGCTTGTGCACCAATGAAGAGGGGAGGATGGTGGAAGGTGCAGAGGAGGCAGAACAGCTTCAATATGGGCAGGGAGTGACCTTCAAGGGGTGGCAAAAGAGCAGGGAAAATACAAGGGAATCTATATGCTTTTGAATTACCTTTGACTTGGAAGTGAAACAAGTGAAAAATTGGCACAAAAGCGCTCTCAAAAAATCCGGGGAAACAGTGACCAGAATCTGGGGAAACAGTGACCAGAATATGAACTGAGTACTGAGGGGAGGAAGATCAATGCAGAATGACAGAGAAACGGATATGTATGGTGAAAGAGAGGGAAAACACCTGTGTATAATAGGCCTACAGGACCTTCTGTTTTTCAAGAGTCCCCGTGGTGGGATTTTATTACGACCTAGTATATAGCTGATTAATTCCTGCACTGAGCAAGGGGGTTGGACTAGGTGACCTCTAGGATCCCTTCTAACTATGTGTCAAGAAACTGGCCTCCTTTAAGAGAGTTTTTCTGCCTAAGTGTTAGCTTTCTTGACTATATAGAAGTCATCACCCCCAACCTGCTGGCTTGTTCTCAGAATTGTTGCTTAGGCTGGCAGAAGTGATTAACTTGCAGCAGCTGAGAACTGTCATCTAAAGTGGTTGACAGCTTGCAATTTAGAGATCTATCCTGGTAACAGCTTCCTATCAACTAATCGGAGAAGGAGGAGGAGGAGGAGAAAGAGAAGAAGAGGAAGAGGAGATTGGATTTATACCCCACCCTTTATACACCTATGTAGAATAGACAGCTTTGGTTTTGTAAGTGAGTTTACTGGCCAAACCCAAATAAGTATTTCCAGTGCCACTCCTACCATCTACCAGAAAGATTTACTCTCCACTCCCCCTTCCTCAGCCCACTGTTGACACACTCTGGGGCTAAGATTTGCAGAAGCCTCTATGCTTTGATTTTAAAAGGCTTGATTCCAAAGTAGCCGAGTCATAACCCTCAGAGTTCTGGCTTTTCTTTCTGCACAGAGAACTTCAGCCCCACCAGCCCCAAAAGCAAAAAAATTGTCGCTTGGGGCCTGATTGTACTCCATTGAGGTCCCTGTCCTCCCCAGGCTCCATCCCCTAATTTTTAGGAGTTTCCTAACCTGGATCTGGCAACCCTACCACCCCATCCCCTACCAATGGCTGGGTCACCTTGCAGCCCTATGTTCAAAAGAATTCAGGTCGCAGAGACATGCTGGGACAAAGAAGCAAAACAGAGGGTCTCTCATTTTGTTTCTGAATTGGCAGTTAAAGACTTGGGTTTTTACCCTTGAATCAAGCCCCTCGGGGGCTGTGAGCTTCCCTGTTGTACTGACCTCATTAAAGTACCTTAATTTGTCATAGGGGCTGCTGGAAGTCCCCAGGGTTAGGCAGACCCGGTTTAAACACAGAGGCAAATGAACAGGAGATCCCCTAAAGAACAGAATGTGCTGCCCCCGCTTCAGGCAGCGGGTGGTGGGTTTCAAATGGGAATGTTCCTTCCCATCAAAAAACCACCCTGCAAATGAAAAGTCAGTACATCAGGGAGGAACGTCCTGTTTACTATCTTTCTTTGCCAGGTTGGATCTCTGTTTACAAAAGGGTTGTTAACAGTGGGGACTATTATAAAAAAATCAATCCTCCTGAAGTACTGTTTTAAGTGTTTTAAGTGTTTTTGCTGTAATTTATGTGCTGTTTTATGTAAGCTGCCCTGAGCCAGCCTCGGCTGGGAGGGCAGGGTAGGAATCTAACTAACAAACAAATAAAGTAATGGAATCCATTCTGCATGTTTCTAGTCCTGGATACAGAGGCTCACTCTTGCCCACACTCTAAAACTGAGGGAATCTGAGAAAGAGGGCAACAGGGCTGAAACCTATCACAATAAACCAACATTTTACAAACTATGTGATAGCCCCCCCCCACCCCCCAGCAAAAACAGAGATAGAATGGAGACAGTGTTTTACCAGGGATGAAGACTAGAAAGTAGGGCCTGACTATAGCAGACAGGGAACAGTGGAACTGATGCTTTGTCACATCTGCTTCCTAGCAGCTCAGTGTAACATACCCAGGATTGCTATAGGAAGGAAAAAATACTATTTGCTTAATTTACACAACACTTCCACACTCAATGGGGACCCAAAGTGGCTTACAATGTTCTCCTCTTCTTCATTTTATCTTCACAGCAACCTTGTGAGGTAGGTTAGGCCTAGTGTAAAGTCACTGGCACTAAGAAAGCTTCCATGGCAGAGTGGGGATTCAAACCCGGGTCTCCCAGATCCGGGTCCAGTCCTCAGACCACTACTAAAGGTGGGCAAGAGCAGCACTGAATGAGAACACTGTGACTGAAAACTCTTCAACTAGAGAAGAGACAAAATGCTGTAACCTGTTGAAGAGATGCTGTAACCTACTGTAGAGAACAGTTTCAAGGAACTACGCAACTTTCCCCCTTCACTGTGAAGAAATAAAGCTGTGTGTATAAATTTTTCCCAGTAGAAGAACTACACAGAAGTTAAAGAAGCCACGGCGGACAAGCTCACTTCCTGCTGATGCTATGTCTGTTCTATTTTTTTTTTTTTGGGGGGGGTATTTTTGTATTTTTATGCGCATGTGTATGTGTATGTGTGTGCATGCACCGGGAAGTCATGGCGATCTCTGGTGACTGACCCCTACTGGAGGCTTGGATGATATTCAGGGCCTGCCTCCCAGCTGCTGGTATTCCAAGGAGGTCTCCCATCCAAGTACTTGCCAGAGTTGACCCTGCTTAGCTTCCAAGGTCTGATGAGATCAGGCTTGCCTAGGCTATCCATGTCAGGGCAGTGCAACATCTGTTTTTAAGTGTTGCCAATATTTTCACAGGAGCCCACACCTGTGCCATTAACAGTGACCTAAAATGTGGAAATTAAGTCTGAGATTCCATGAACTGTATGACCCTTTTCACATTACCATTCTAAACTGGATGTCATTCGTTGTTGGCCCAATTTCAACTAAAGCGATACAGGGATGGGGGTTTCATACAACAAATTTCCTTCCGTTAATGAGCCATCTCTGAAGTTCTGTGGTCATTTCAAACAGTACTGCTTTCCCCCTGCCCTTTTTGGCATGCGATCATCCTCGGACTTTCTAAAAGTCCTAATGTGAGCCCTGTAGCGCTAAACTACTATAGTACTTCAGTGCTACAGTGCTCACATTAGAACGTTTTTAAAAAGTCCGAGGAAGATTGCATGGGGAAAATGGGCAGGGAAAAAGCAGTATTGTAGGAAGCGCTATGGACATTTTAAACAGCACAGCACAGTGATTCAGAAATGCAATGAAGGGGTAGAAAATGGAAGAAAGCTGTTTCCCTCAAAAGCGACTCAACCATGCTTTGCTAATCTGACACAAGCAGGTTTGTATGAACAGGTAAATAAATTCTGCTAGCAGCCAGTCACTAAAATGGGTCTGTCTGAAATGACAGAAAAAACCCATTAGCAACCACTTACTAAAATGGAATACAAAGGCAGTTTGAAAAGGGTCTAAATGTCCAGCTAAGTTTCTGCAAGGTAGACTGATTTTCCAAGTACAGGAGCAGGACAGGTTCAGACAGTGACAGCCCTCCATCCATACCTACCTTCCACTAGATACAGCTGCTCTGCTAATCTGGGCCCCTCCTGGACAGCTCACCATCATTCTGATGCTCTGGTAGACTCTGGATTTGATTACTGTAATGCATTGTACAGGAGGCTGCCTCTGAAGGCTGTTTGAAAAAGTTCAAACAGACCACAGTATGACATGTAGATTACTAACTAGGATTTGCCATAGGGGAACATACTTCGCCAGTGTTCTCTGGCTTCCAATGTGCTTCTAGGAGCAATTCAGAAGTCTTAGTGCTTACTTGCTTGTATGAACCAGGAGGTTAAAATCTATCTCAGAGTGTCTCTGCCTCAAGAAATCATCCAGGTGGCCTCTAGACAGGGCCTTTGCTGTGGCGGCACCCCAGCTGTGGAACTCGCTTCTCCACCAAATTTACTCAGCACCTACATAAACATCTTTCTGGTATCAGGTGAAGTCTGTGTTTTATCATGTTTTCAGTCTCATGGAGGTTTAAATTGTTTATGATTTTATTACTGAATTTATTAATTTATTTGAAAAGATACCGTGCTCAGGGCCGGCCCCAGGTTTTTTTGCACACTAGGTGAGGATACCTTCTGGTGCCCCCTCCCCCCCGCCCCACCAATTTTCAAACATAAATGCATTTTAGGAAGAATGCAAAGTTGGGAGCAACTTGAAGGCACTTCACACTCACTCACTCACACACACACAGCTAATGCAAATGCAGCACATGTGGTTTTCTCCCTTGCCAGCCCCCTGTAAAGAAACCCTGCTGCTAGTTGCCTTGTTTTGTTTTTTTAACTTTATGTTGGTTTCCTTGTCTACATGATGACACCCCCCCCCACTGCCTGTCACAGTTAAAACAGCATTTACCAAGGGACCCCGCCATGACAACAACAACCACCCTGCCTCTGGGCAGTGTTTAAAACACCATGAAATCTAATTGGGGGGCGGGGAGGAGGAGTTCTAACTTCTGTCCCGCAGGTGGAACCGGGAAGGCGGAGGAGGAGTCATCCAGCATGTGAACGGGGGGGGGGGGAAGCATCCTTTGACTGGATTGATGGATGGGCTGCCCAATCCCCACCCCCACTGGTCAGGAGGACACTCATGGGCATCCTCCTTTCCCCCTCCCTCCCCGCCCAGCCAGTCCTCGAAGGCAGTGTGGGGCAGAGGAGGATGGACTTGTTGGAGCAGCAGCCGTCAGTCACCCAGGCTGCGCCTTGGCTCCGCCCGCTATGGCTGAGGAGTGCTGCTGCTGCCACTACCTGTAAAGCACGCTGGGCTCTCACACTGTCCCGTTGAGCCTCGCCCTCAGTCTCTCTGCTGCCTTGTTTGCCAGCTGCGCCCCTAGGTGGCCACCTAGTTGGCCTAGTGATAGAGCCAGCCCTGACTGTGCTTCTTCCCCCCTCCCTTTGCATTTTCTGCTTTCTCACAATGATGCAGTGTGTGCATATATTAGGGATTCACCAAAATATCTACTGATTTAATTCTGCAGCACAAAAAATACAAGAGTCCAGTGATACCTTAAAAACTAACGAAGAGCCTCTTCTAGAATAAATGTCACTGGACTCTTGGTTTATTCTTCAGTCTGCAGGAGATGCTGTTTTCAGCTACAGGAGGAGCTCAGCCTAGAGAACAAGCTGGAATAATTTGTATGCTGTTTGATTGCTCCAGTTTGTCTGTGTTTTGCCATTAAGTCACAGTCAACATATGGCGATCCCCTGTGGTTTTCAAGGAAGATATGTTTAGAGGTGATTTAATGTCGCCTGCCTCTGCGTAGCAATCCTGGTATTCCTTGGTGGTCTCTCATTCAAATACTGACCAGGGCTGACCATGCATAGCTTCTGAAATCTGACAAGATTGAGCTAGCCTGACCTATCCAGCTCTTTGTTAAGCACAGGTTTTAGAGATTGTGCTTGCTGCCCTGCAACAAGAGTGGGTCTCACATGATTCTTACAGGTATCTCAGATCTGGTAGTATGCACCAAAATATCTCAGCCAACAGGAGATGAAAAGTCTCTGGTTTGGGATGGCTCATCTCAAAGAGATGAAGGGGTAGCTCTTACTTCTCTACAAGGAAAAGGATTAGAATTTTCCCCTGAGACTGTGGCTAACAATATGGACTGCCTGGCAAGGTCTCAAGGCAGCAAGAGGAAGGTTGTGGGCTTAACATGCATGGGAGACTATAGGTGTTTATACACAAATGCTAGAAGTGTCGGTGGTAAAATCGGGGAATTGGAATGCTTGGTGTTGGGGGGGGAAATTGTAGGTATTTCAGAAACTTGGTGGGATGAGGAAAACCAGTGGGATACAGTGATTCCTGGTTATAAATTATATTGGAAGGAAGGGGGGCGAGAGTTGGAGGTGGGGTGGCTCTGTATGTCAGAGACGGTATACAGTCCAGTATGATTGAGAGGGTAAGAGAATTGGATTTGCTTCTGGAAATGCTATGGGTTGAAATACTGGGCCCAAAAGGAAGCTTAACACTGGGAGTTTGTTATCGCCCGCCAGATCAAAAGATAGAGGAGGATTATAAAATGATGAATGAATTAAAGATAGTGGCTAGATGAAATAACTGTGTCATAATAGGTGATTTTAACTACCCATACATTGATTGGGTCAATATGTGTTCAAGTTGGGAAAACGAGATTGAGTTTCTAGACACTCTTAATGACTGTGCTATGGAACAGATGGTCACAGAATCTACCGGGGGAGAGGTGATCCTGGATTTGGTCCTAAGTAATGCCCAAGACCTGGTGAGAGATGTAAAAGTGATTGTACCGCTTGAGAACAGTGACCATAATGTTATTGAGTTTAACATTTGTATAAATAGGGAGTTGCCCAAAAAGACTGACACAACCACTTTTAACTTTAAAAGGGGTAACTTCTCTGATATGAAGGGACATGTGAGGAAGAAACTGAAAGGAAAAGTAGAAAGGGTCAAAAAGCTTGGAAAGTATTTAAAACTACACTCAGAAAAAATATATACCGCATGTTAGGAAAGGCACAAATAAGTATAGAAAAAAGCCTGCATGGTTAACAAACAAAGTAATGGAAGCTGTAAAAGGTAAGAAGGATTCCTTTAAGCAGTGGAAAGCTAGTTTCAGTGAGGTTGATAAAAGGGAACACAGGCTTTGGCAAATAAAATGCAAGTCTGTGATCAGGCAGGCAAAAAGGGAATATGAGGAGCATATAGCAAAAAACATAAAGACCAACAATAAAACTTTCATCAAATACATTAGAAGTAGGAAACCAGCCAGGGAGGCAGTGGGGCCCTTTGATGACCGAGGGGTAAAAGGAGTACTGAGGGATGATAGGGAAATGGCTGAGAAGCTGAATGCATTTTTTGCCTCTGTCTTCACTGTGGAAGATGGGAAGTGCTTGCCCACTCCAGAACTGCTGATTTTGGGAGGGGTGTTGAAAGACCTGAGTCAGATTGAGGTGACGAGAGAGGAGGTCCTATGACTGATAGACAACTTAAAAACTGATAAATCACCAGGCCCGGATGGCATACATCTGAGAGTTCTGAAAGAACTCAGATGTAAACTTGTGGATCTCCTGACAAAAATATGTAATCTTTCATTAAAATCTGCCACCATTCCTGAGGACTGGAAGGTAGCTAATGTCACTCTCATCTTTAAAAAGGGTTCCAGAGGAGATCCGGGAAATTACAGGCCAGTCAGTCTGACATCGATACCGGCTAAGATGGTGGAAACTGTTATTAAGGAAATAATTAGTAGGCATATTGCTGAACAAAAACTATTGAGGCAGACTCACCATGGGTTCTGTAAGGGAAGATCTTGTCTCACTAACCTGTTAGTGTTTTTTGAGGGAGTGAACAAACATGTGGACAAGGGGGACCCAATAGATGTTGTTTACCTTGACTTCCAGAAAGCTTTTGATAAGTTCCTCATCAAAAGCTAAGCTCAATAGTCACGGGATAAAAGGACAAGTCCTCTTGTGGATCAAAAACTGGCTAATTAATAGGAAACAGAGAGTGAGTATAAATGGGAAATTTTCTCAGTGGAGGGTGGAAGCAGTGGGGTACCACAGGGATCAGTACTCGTTCTGATGCTTTTTAGCTTGTTTATTAATGTTTTGGAGTTGGTAGTAAGCAGTGAAGTGGCTAAATTTGCAGATGACACGAAGTTGTTCAGGGTGGTGAGAACCAGGGAGGATTGTGAGGCACTCCAAAGGGATCTGTCGAGGATGGGTGAGTGGGCGTCAATGTGGCAAATGGGGTTCAATGTGGCCAAGTGCAAAGTGATGCACATTGGAGCCAAAACCCCTAAATATAAATTCACAATGATGGGGTCCGTACTGGCAGAGACTGTCCAAGAGAGAGCTTTTGGAGTCATAGTAGATAACTCACTGAAAATGTCGAGACAGTCTTACATGGTCTATGGAGTTTGTGCTACGGAATTATTTCCATGCTCTTGAACATGTGTTTGCATGCAATTGTACACAAACAGCCCTACACAGGACTGCCAACCTCCATGCCCTCCTACAAGGGGGTCATACTACAGAGATCAGACCCCTTGGAGGAAATGGAAACTTTGGACGGCTGACTGTATGGCATCATGTTCCCACTGAGCTTCCTTCACTCCCTAAATTCTGTTCTCAGATCTCCAGGAATTATGCCAGATTTGGCAACTCTAGCATGAATTGTTTAAGTATACATCTACACTGGATTGCAGTCATTCTCATGGTTATACCTCCTATCAGGGGTCTTTTCGTAGAAAAAGAGCTGCAGGAGCTCATTAGCATATGGTATGCTAATGAGCTATTAGGCTATTAGCATATGCCACGCCCCCTGACATCACCGGAAGTGATGTCAGAAGGGGAAGCAAAAGGGGGAGGCATCTTCAAAAGCCTCCCCTTCCCTTCCCTTCTCCAGCTGGTCTGGGTGGGGGAGCTAAGAGAGAAGGCGTTTAAAGTTTAAACTCCTTCTCATGAGAGTTGGGCCGCAGAAGGAGGAAAGAGAGAGAGTAGAGAGAAGGAAAGAAGGAAGGAAAGAGGGAAAGAAAGAGAAGGAAAGGGGAGGGAAAGAAAGAGAGGGAAGAAGGAGGGAAACAGGGAAAGAAGGAAAAAAGAGAAAAGAAGAAGGTGGGAAAGAAAGAAAGAGAGAAGAGAAGAAGGAGGGAAAGAGGAAAAAGAGAGAAAGAAAGGACGGCAATTCGGCCCCATTATATCCTATGGGCCATTGAAGTCAATGGTGAAAACATAGGGTATATTCTGGGGGCTGGAGGGGAAGGGGTTTGAGGGAGGGGCTCCAAACTCACAGGATAGCTGGTGGAGCCTCTCCTCAAGATACCCACCAAGTTTCAAGAACATTGGACCAGGGGGTCCAATTCTATGGGCCCCCAAACAGGTTGCCCCTATTCCCTCCATTGTTCTCTATAGTGGGAAAATAAGTTATTTTTTTCCCACCATAGAGAACAATGGAGGGAATAGGGGCAACCTGTTTAGGGGCCCATAGAATTGGACCCCCTGATCCAATGTTCTTGAAACTTGGTGGGTATCTTGGGGATAGGTCCCATCAGCTACCCTGTGAGTTTGGAGCCTCTCCCTCAAACCCCCTCCCCTCCAGCCCCCAGAATATACCCTATGTTTTCACCATTGACTTCAATGGCCCATAGGATATAATGGAGCTGAAATTGACATTCGGCTGCCTGGAAGACTCCCCTGGACGCCGGCTGGGGGCGAGGCTTGGCTCCTGAGCTCCCGGAGCTGCGCTCCGGTGCGCTCCCCCCCCAAAAGACCCCTGCCTCCTATCATTTCACAATTGAGAAGGGGTGCATGCACGTGAAACTCTCCTGTACCAAGAATAACTGCTTGAAACTGCTCTTTCCCTTGTTTTTTTTTCTTTCCCCAGATCCTGACAATAAGGGTACACAGGATATCCAAAAGGAGATGATGGATGAGCAGCTTCCTCTCTGACCAGTTCCTGAATGGGTGGACAAGGCAGGAAAAGCGATCTTAGATAAGCCACTCACTAAGTAGACGGTCACTTTTTCTCCCATGTAAAACAGAAATGATGGTTAAGACTGTCAAAGCTGACTGCAGCATAAATTTCGTGAGCCAGAGAGATCATACTTCTTGAGGGCATATATACTAGATAATTATTTCACAGACGTTCATAACCAAGATCACAGAAAAGGGAGGGGGCAAGAGGAGGAGTTGTAACACAGAGAGAGGTGCTGTAAATCCCTCCTGCCCGAAGAAGTCAGCCCGAGAGGCTGTTTGCAAGTGTCACCTACTGCTAAGGTTGGGCTTAAGGCCTATTTTGTGTCAGTGGCTGGTGGCCACCCTGTGTGGTAATTCAATTTCATTCTGTGGGTAGCTTGTTTTCCTCCCTCCAAGACAGAATTGCAAGGAGTACACAAGTAGAGGGGAGGTTTTTTTTAAAACCAAACGAACTCTAAAAGGCATTTCTATATTTCCCCCACAATGGCTAATTCTGCCTTATATCTGCCTTTTCAGTGGTGAAGGAAGATTGATTCAGTGAGTTTTTCTCATGAGTAAACTGGACAGGGCTGCCAAGAGGCTCGTATCTGCTTTCCAGTGTTTTCATTCAAGAATTAGATGGAGTTTTTGTTATTTTTCTCCTATATTCTTGTTGCAGCCCCTTTGAAGGGTTGTTTTCACACTCCCATACAGGGTTGCCAGCCTCCAGGTGGTGGCTGGAGATCTCCTGGAATTACAACTGCTCTTAAAGGCGGACCGTGTGGTATTATAGCCTGCTGAGGTCCCTCCCCTCCCCAAATCCTGCCTTCCCCAGACTCCACCCACAGGGTCTCCAGGAATTTCCTGACCCAGAGGTGGCATCCCTAATATGAGAGTCAGTGAATAACAGTTTCAGTGTATCTGAAGAAGTGTGCATGCACACAAAAGCTTATACCCAGAATTATGCTTTGCTGGTCTTAAAGTTACCACTGGACTCCAACTTTCTTCTGTTGCTTCAGACCAGAACAGCCACCCACCTGAATCTACCCTTAGAATGTGTAACTCTGTTTAGCCGGTGAGTAACAGTGTCGACGTATCTCAGAAGTGTGCATGCACACGGAAGCTTACACCCAGAATGAAGAGCCTGGGTTCTGAATCATGGCACTTACAGATTCATATCTTGCCTCTGCCACTGCATGGCCTTAAACAAGACATTCCTTTTCTGTTTCAGACCCTCTGTCTGCAATACGACCGATCAACTTCACAGGGTTGTTGTAAAGTTGGCAATGTATTTGAGCCCTTGAAACACATGAAAATTGAGATTTACCTTACGGAGTCTGATGATCGCTTTGTCCCAGCAAGGCTGTCTGTTGCATACAAGGTGCATTAAGCAGAGAGTGTGCAACTGTCCTAGTGTCACTCAATGAGTTTCCATGGCAGAATGTGGATTCAAACGTTGGTTTCCCAAATTCTAGTTTGATGCTCTATACCACCCAAGAGTGCCGCATGACGGATTGAGCTCCCGTCTCTAGTTCCAGCTCCTGCCAACCCAGCAGTTCGAAAGCAAGAAATTGAAAGTAGATAAATAGGGACCACTTTGGTGGGAAGGTAACAGCATTCTGTGCACCTTGGTGTTTAGTCATGCCGGCCACATGACGGCGGAAATGTCTTTGGATGGCGTTGGCTCTTCGGCTTTGAAACAGAGATGAGCACTGCAACCCTAGAGTCGGATTCGACTGGCTTTCGAGCAAGGGAACCTTTACCTTTACCTTTTACCACTATACCATTCTGTTTTTAATGTTGCACACCTGTAGAAGCTCAGCTAGAGGTAGCCTTAAGAGCTTCCAGTTTAATTGGTTGCTCCCAACATTAGTCACCCAGCCAAAATACCTGGAACATATGAAGAATTTAACAAAACAGACACCATAACTTTATATTCCTTAGGAAATCTTAAAGTTGGTTCACACATTCATGTAAATCCCTCAGTTTCTCTACGCTTGTTTACTCAGGGCTGTTTCTCACATGCACAAGCCTCAAACGAACCTCTCAGATAAGGGTAGCAGTACTATTTGGACAGAAAGGAACTTCATATGTGTTGGTGAATCTGTTCCATATTGAATTCTTCCAAATGTCTCAAAACACATTTTATAACCATGGTGCTTACCTGTCTGGTTTCCACTAACTCTGCTTCCAAGCAGCTCAAATTCTCCGTGAGACAGGTCCAACAGAGCTGCTGAGGAGCAGGAGAGCTGCCCAGCTAGGGTGTTCAAGGAGTTGCCCAGCCACAAATATAGAACTAAGATGTAAAGCACAGAACTGCACTGAAGTCCAGGGTTTTATACCTGGCCCTACAGCTCCACCCCTTCCTTTGCTTTAGTGGAGCTGATTCTGGCCATACTTAAGTCAGACATTCCTCTGCATAGTGCCAAGCAGTGTTCCCTCTAAGCTGAGTTAGTGTGAGCTAGTGCACAGTTTTTTAGCCTCTGGCTCACACATTTTTGTCTTAGCTCAGGAAGGATGGCTCCAGAGCAAACTAATTTCTGCAGTAGCCAAATGGCTTGCTCACAACTTTAATGCCAGTAGCTCACAAAGTGGAATTTTTGCTCACAAAGCTGAGAGGTAGCATTGGTGCCAAGTAAATTCTCTTTATACTGGTGTGAGCTTTAGATTGGGCTTGCTGCCTCCTTGGGGTATAAGTCTAGAGCTGTGGGGCTTGTACCCCTGCCTTCAGGACTCAGAAGGGAGGACCCATTGGTACTACTGCCCTAATGGGTTTCTTGGAGTCCTATTCAGGGAGCATTGACTTCTCCTACCCCTCGAGGTTGTGGTGCCTGCATGGGATCCTTGTGAGAAATATTGCTAGTGGAATGGGTTCCCTGGGGATGTGGGGGCCCCAGAGGGATGTTTGGGAGGTGCTGGATGGCCATTCCATTTGCCAGAAGTTTTAATGTGGTACACTTTTCTGATATCTTTTTTTGGGGGGGCGTTATTTGGGGTTTTATTTAATGCTGTATGCTTTAATTTGTGATTAATTAGTCAACTGTGAGCCACCAGGAAAGTTGGGATATAAATATTTTAATAAGCAAACTCTCAGAAACCCTGGGCACACCTAGGCCACAGGTAAAATAGATTGTTATTCTTGTCTCCAGGGATTCTGATAATATAAGTTGTATGAAGGGAAACAGACAGTGGGATATAGGGAAACAGAGAATCCTCAGCACTCTCACCATGTTAAACTTCCCAGTATTCTTTGAGGGGGATGATCTATAGTAGTAAAGAACAAAGTCAACAAAAATCTCCCTCCTCCCAGAAACAGATTTGTCCCTTAGCAACCTTTTCTAGAAGTTATGCTTCCTCTGAACATGGACGTTCTCTTTAGCCACCATGGGTAATAGTTATCCATGAGTCTCTCCTCCCTGAATTTGCCTAAGAAAGACCCTATAAAAGCCAGCTCAACTTGTGGCTCTCACTACATCCCGTCATAGGTTAAACTGGTATAAGACTGTTAACAAGTCTGAAGTGGGGGGAAAATGCCCTTCGGTGCAGCCAAGAGATGTCTCTTGAAAGAAAGAGATGTCTGCCGGTTTCTCCACATCACATTTCTAACTCATCCAAGTACAGGGAGTAAAAGAAAAGACTTTTGAAATGGTGGACGATGGTCAAGTTGTTACTGTGCCAAGTGCAGTCATTCTGTTTGTCTTTGGTGCGGGAAGTCAAATGCCACTCTTGACACCTTTCCACCAGAGACCAGACCGAGATCAACAGCTCTTTTTGCAAACCCATTAGATGGTAATTACATTGGGCTCTCAGCCCATTGCTCAACTTGGCAGGACTGAAACCTCTGAGTTGGAGGCAAGAGGCCTGTGTTGTTGTTATTTTTTATCCTGTTAGGACCGGCTTCAGCCAAGTCCCCCTGGATGGACTTAATGAAATGGATTTTGCCAATTGTTACTCAGCTCCTGGGAAGTCCTGTCACTCGAGTCCTCTCTGACCTCGTTCTGTGATGTCCGCTTGATGTCTCCTATTACAATTCATTACAAATCACTTTTGCTTTTAGAACTGAGGCCAGCACTTTCCTTCTGGAGTAGAACAAATCCTGCAACGGGCTGTGAGTCTCCAGTTATCTGACACAGAACTTGAAAATATCCATGCTGTGTGTTCCGACCCAAGGAGGCCAGCTTTAATTTACTAACTGCATGCAGAGATTTTGCAAAGTCATTTTTTTATCCCAGCTATTGAAAAGAGAGACCTGTGGCTACCTTTCTCAAGAGAAAGTGACTGAAGTCACAGACTGCTCTAGACTCCGGAGAGCTCTTGTAAGGAGCGATCAGGTTCCCCCACTGGCCTCCTCCTCCCCCCGCCCCCCTTGCACAAAGTGAGTGACCTTGCCGGGATTGTTGCTATGTGGAGAGAACTACAACACTTACTTATGTTTCTCCCCTGGGGCAGCAGTAGCAGTGGAAGTGAGATAAGTGATTTGATAGTGGTGTAGTATTTGGATAGGATCTGAGTGGCCCAGGTTCAAATCCCCACTCTGCCATGGGAGCTTTTTGGGTAACTTTAGGCCACTCACCAGCAAGGTGTAGTGGTTAAAAATGGCAGACTCTAATCTGGAGGGCCAGGTTTGCTTCCCCCAGTCCTCCACATGAAGTCTGCTGGATGACCTTGGACTGGTCACAATTGGCTCAGAACTCCCTCAGCTTCACCTACCTAACAAGGTGCCTGTTGTGAGGAGAGGAAGGGAATGCGATTGTGAGCTGCTTTGAGACTCCTTAAAGGTAGAGAAAGGCTGGGGTCACAGGCACCAGCTGAAGTGGAGGGGAAGCGAGGCTATTCCCTCCGGAGGAATTTGACCCGCAGTTCCAAGATCACACCTCCCTTTGTAGTTGCGGGTGTAGCCCATTACAGTGTGATTAGATGCAACTGTGGGTGAATTGGGGTTTTTTTTTGCCATTTTTTCTGATGCGCGTAAATGAGTAATCACACTTCTGCACTGAAGCCCCCCTATGGAGTATGTGATGATGCGCATACTGTGAAGGGGGCGGGAAACGGCACTGAGCCGGGATAGTCTGATCAGCCCATCCTGAGGGCTTGAGAGTATGCTTGAGTGATCAGATGGGGAAAGTTTGTCCATGGCCCATCAGAGTCCGTTTATTACCAGACTTTCCCCGGTGTCTTTTAAAGCTCCTTCTGCGGTGGAACAGCACGGGTTGCCAATGACTGCAGGGCACTTCCCAGATGTTGCTGTCTGATTGCTCCCTTTAGATCTGTCAGGCATTCACGCTGATGTCGGATCTAAAGGCGCATGTGATCGCAGCCAAAGTGGGGCATAAAGCCTACTTTTCATCTCTTCTCTACACATGCTCAGCCTAACCAGCTAGGGATGTTGTGAGGACAAAATAGATGAGAAGAGAATGAAATTAGCTGCTTTGGGTCCCTGTTGGGAAGAAAAGTGGGGTGTAAATGAAAGAAAATAAATGTGGGTCCCTAAAAGGATTGGTGGCAGCCACCCTGAGCGAGACAGGTAATCAGTGTACAGTGTTAGGGTGGTGGAGGTAAACAGAGAGTTCTCATCAAGTCCCAATAGCTTCTCAGCAATGCTGACTTCTGAGGCCTCCTGACTGAAATGCATAACGTGTGTGTGTGTGTGTGTGTGTGTGTGTGTGTGTGTGTGTGTGTGTAGAGAGAGAGAGAGAGAGAGAGAGAGAGAGAGAGAGAGAGAGAGAGGAAGGCAGACAGACAGACAGACAGACACACACACACACACCTAATTAGAGTCCGGGGCTATACTGTGGGCAAATTGGAAAGATTCGGTGGCTGACTTTGGCCATGGTATGCCAGCTGATCCTTCCTAGCTTTGCTCAGTTTATGAGAAGCGCCTGCTGCCATTTTGAAGCATACAGCCTCATTACAGCACTATAGCCAGAAATTTGGGTTGGTGGGGCATGGGGAAATTCTGTGGGGCAGAAGGGGAGGGGGAGGAGGGAAGAGGGAGGCCTCACACCTTCCCTGAACTTCATGGGTAGCCCCCTTTAGAACAACAGCATTTAAAGGGTTCCTTTTAAATGCTGTTTTTCTAATGGGGGCTGCCCAAACCTGATCTCCAAGTGGCAAAATCATGGCTTGAAGTTCAGGGAAGGTGGCTGGCAGCCGCCCTCTCTCTCACCTCCTGCAAGATTTAAAGGGCCTGCTGATCACAAGAAGGGAGGGAGGGGGTGGCTGCAGGATTTAAAGGGCCCCCCAGCTGATCAGCAGGCCATGTGCTCCCGTCCATCAGCTGGAGAGCTCTTTTAATGTCACAGGAGAGGAGGCAGGGGAGAGGGTCAGCAGCTATAGTGGGGTGTGCCCAGGGCTCTTTTTGTAGCAGGAACTCCTTTGCATATTAGGTGACACACCCCTAATGTAGCCAATCCTCCAAGACCTACAGAGCTCTTTTTACAGGGGCTACTGTAAGCTCTTGGAGAATTGGCTACATTAGGGGTGTGTCGCCTAATATGCAAAGGAGTTCCTGCTACAAAAAGAGCCCTGGTCGTGCCTCATATTTGAGGGGGTGGAGCCCTGAAATACCCCACTGTATCCTCAGGCCAGCCTCATTACCTAATGACTTGCACATAAGCAGCAAATTTCACAGACGTGTTCTCCATAAGCAGAACATTTATATCACACAAGACTTGCCCACAGTGTTTCAGTGGACGTACATCTAATTGCCAGTGTACAGAAATCACACAATGAAAAAAATAGCAAGTGGAGCATCGTGCAGTGATAGTGGTAAGAATGCTGGACTAGAACCAGGGAAATCTGGGGACTCAACTCCCCACTTTGCCACCAAGTTACCTTGTCCCAGATGTCATCTCTCAGCCTGAGCTACCTCACAAGGATAAAATGGAGATGGGGAGATACACACAGACTCCCCCAGCTCCTCACATGATAGAACCATGCTTAACGGCTTCCCACCTACCGCCTCCACAGGAAATGGGAGATACTTTTTCCCAGACAGAGCTGGAGGTAGCGGTCTCCTAGAGGAAGTGGCAGGGGGCAGTTTCTGCAGTTTGCTTCTGAATGGCAGCAGCTCAGGAGTTGGGGGTAGTGGGCCCCTGGCAGCTGCCCATGATGCTTACCCCCCACCCCATACTGGTTCTGGGTTCAAGGTTGTCAGGATAAGGGGAGAGAAGACGGTAATTGAATCATCTTGTTTTTCTTGCTTTTAATTTACTTTTATACCACGCTACACAACAGGATGGAAAGTATACATCAACATGGATTACGAAATGACAAAAAAAAGGAAAGAGAAATAAACATGTCACTGAAACTATGACTGTTGGTAACTAATAAATAGGTTGGCATGTCAGTGCAGGGAGGAATAACTGTGTGTGAGAGAGGGATGTATTATGAATAGGCTCATGAAATAAATGCACGTGTATTTTTCCAGGATGAATTTCCAATCTGTCAGGGATTCTATATGTGACATATGAATATTACATCTTTTTTGATATTTGGGATGCTGGATCTGCTCAGCTTAAGCCACTACGCTGATGTGATGCCCTCCACCTTCTTTAGTGACTATCATTTGGTAAGGCATCTTTTAGTATCTCACAATGCATCTTTTGACTGCAGTATATATCTGTGCTGGTTACCCACCTGAGCTTTCAGAATGGAGGGCCCATGAATGGTAATAAATCAGTGAAGGCAGTAGGAAATAAATGCATTGAAGATTTGTTTTTTCAGCTTCTAGCTCAACAGGGGATACAATGATATGACATTAATTCTGTCTAAAAATTTGCTTTACTTAAGTAGTTTTTTCATGGCCAGGTCTAGATTTTGCAGAGGCACTCGGCACACCCTTCAGCCCCCTATAAGCACACAGTTCTATCAAGCATGGTTCCTCCATCTACCTCTCCCAGGATGAAATGGGAGGTTGCTCTAGATGCTCTGGGACAGCGCATAGTCTAGCATCTCTACAGGGGTGAAGTGGATGGAACTCACGTCTCTGTTCGGCTGTAGTTCTCTGTCAGACCATGGTAGATACCCTGCCACGCTGATGCTTGACACTGGCCCAAGGATCTAGGCTTTCCCCCAAATCTAGCATGGATGTGGGTACAGGGCTGCATACAGATGTGCTTATGTGAATAAACGGCATTTGCCTGTCAATGCTCCCTCTAAGCTGTGGAGACTTGTAAGCAAAAATTCTACTTTGTGAGCTACTGGCATTTAATTAGTGAGCAAGCAATCTGGCTACTGCATAAATTAGTTTGCTCCAGAACCATCCTTCCTGAGTTAAGACAAAAATGTGTGAGCCGGAGGCTTAAAAACTGTGAACTAGCTCACACTAACTCAGCTTAGAGGGAACACTGGTGCCTGTGTGTATTTGTATAGACAAAATTGCAAAGAAATCCTGAAGTTTGAAGGATGACTTCAGATATGAAATCATCCAGGTGATGTTTACGATGCCTTATATCTACCTAGACTCTGGCTTCCAGAATCATAAAGTTTGCTCTGTCTTCTGTGTTTTAATGACTCTGGAGGCCACTCAGCCAATTCCTGTTCCCTCGTTCCTCCAAGAAAGACAACTCCAAGGCTCTCGCAAGTGCCTATAATTCACCAGTCCATCTGGAGACAGAAAGTGACTTTGCTGGGTTCAGCAATATCTCTGGATCTGATCTATAGACTTTGCTTAGCTCTTGGGGGACACAGGATGCAGAATGTTCTTTTTTTGGTAACACAGATTTTGACTGCCCAGTGGGGAAATGATTAGTGGGCCCAAAGGTCATGTGAACTGCTTTTTGCAATAGGGATGTGTTGCCACTTATTTTGCTGATTCCTGCAGATTTTGAGAATGTTCCCTCACCCAGTTACACCATCTGACTTTGGTCTGTGCCAACATCGTGTGTCAGGAGATCTGTTGCAACAATTCAGTATTGCTCGCCTTCCTTTGCAGTCTTCCCTGGCCCAAAGCTCATGGCTGAATGTATTTCACAGCCATTGGGACAGGTGATCTAATAATAGGCAACCAAATCCTCTCGGTGGCTTTAGAAATCTGTGTCCTTTGCTTAGAAATGTCCTTCTTCTGTATTTCAAGGGGGGAAATACAGCCACTGCTGTTCTTGCCTTGACAAAATCTCCTGCAGTGATATCACACTAGCATACAGGGGCACAATCTGTTAGCTGTCATGGGTAGTCGTTAAATTTGAAATAGTATTTAAATAATTAGTAATGATGCCACAACATTTGGTAAGGATCACAGTTTGTTGGGGGGACAGTTACAGAGAACTGAAGATAGTTTGAAAGGAGAATTTCTGCTTCCTTTGGGAACAGGTGTTTTTTTTTAACAAATCCTTCCAGAATTCAGAGAAGGGCCAGGCCTTAAGTGATAGACTGTACATTTTGCATACCGAACTGGGCTCAGTCCTGAGCAGGGAGGATCAAAAGTTTGTAAAACAGATGTTTGTAAACCAAACCTACCTATTCGTTTTCTCTTGAGTGGAGCATCTCACTAGATGACTGCACTGTATAACTGAGGCCCTGGCCCCAATATTAACACCATCATCAACATCATTGTAACATCATTTAAACAGCCGGATATAACCCAGACTATGCTGGCAGGTGATTGTTTGTATTGTTGGATGCTGCTCATGCCCATGCCCGCCATCATATATGAATTATTCCAGCACTAGCACTTTGTATGTTTTTATGTGTATTTTGTTGTGATTTTAGATATAATTTGTTTGAGTTGTTTTTATTCTGTGTAAGCTGCCCTGAGCCTGCCTTGGCAGGGAGGACGGGGTAGAAAATGAATGAATTAATTAATCAATGAAATAAATAATAGATCATATGGCTGATTTGTTTGCAATTCAAAATGAACAGGAGCCTTAGTCCCTTGTTACATCCTACATATACATGCATGCATCGGTTTAGACCTTGGCGAACATTATGTTGGTGTTGAATGTGTATATGGCTGACGAGATAAAACAAAAGAAAAGTCTTAACAGAGGGAAACATAGAACTGTACCAACCTTTGCAAGTGCAAACGATAAGCAACTCACACTGTAAAAAAAACCCCATAGAAGGGAGAAAGTGTTGTAACACGAATTGGGGGTACAACTTAAGGGCAGTTGCTATGCCTACCTTCTTACGTTCATGGTAATTGTTGCAGCAGCATCCTATCCCACACAGATGTCTATCCACTGATCCACTGCCTCTTGTGGTAGGTATGCTTCTTGCCAAACGGCAACAGCAAGGGCTCAGGCTATTAGCAAATGCCCTTGCCATATGCTAGAGCCATATCTGGATATTTTCAAGATTATATCGCACCCAGGCCCTAAGAAAAGAACCCCAGCGTATTTTGAGAATCACCTCGTAGTACTGTCTTCTCATCCTTTAAATCTGTCCCTCGCCCTTTGGGAAGAGGCCATAGCTCAGTGGTAGAGCCCAGGCTCCATATGCAGATAGTCCCAGGTTCAATCCTCTTGATTTCCAACGAGAAGGATCTTAGATAGCTGGTGCTGGCCACTGCCAGCAGATCAGATGAAGCAATAGTCTGATGCAGTATGAAAGGCAGCTGCCTACAGTTGTAACATTTGCCTAATCCAAACTGAGTAAGCAATGCTTCACAATCAAATTATCCTCTCTGTGCCAGAAGACGCTTACCCAGCTCTATTTGTGTGTTTTAGACTGCTGCTAAAAGGACAAGAGTGGGGCACCTTTAAAAAGTTGGCAACCCTCTCAGTGAAGCCCCCCGTAACCCATTTTAGTTGCTGACCCTACGGACTCGGTAAAACATTTATGGTCCAGCTTTGGTCTATCGCTACGTGGTTATATTGCAATGCAATGAAAAAACGCTGACAGATTGTCATCTGTGTCTCCTGGCAGGCTTCCCACTTTACTACTTAAATGTATAAATAGCTCGGAGAGGGAGCTTTTGCGCTGGGCCCTCTGTTTTTCCTGGTTTCCCTTCCAAGTGATCCTATTAAATTCTGCATTGATTGTCTTCTGATGTGTCAAATGAGTGAGTACTTTGCAATAATTGCAAAAGATTAAATGGCCCCAATCTTCTAATGACCTGCACGTGTAGGGAAAACCATCCATTTGCATTTTAGTTGAATGGGCAGCCCTACACTGGAGAGGAGGAAGGTTAAGTGTTCCTCAACAGCAAGGAAAATTAAATCAACATTCTTCGTTTTTGGTAGAAACACAATGAATTGCTGCTCCTCCCCCTTTTTATTGTAGTTTCCTCTGTAACTTATAATGCAATTTTCTCTGTCACATAAAATATTCAAGAAGTCTGTATTTTCAATAGCCATTCCAGTGATCAGTGGAGAAAAACCGTGCACTGATTTGGCAATGAGATATTTGATTATCAGTTCAAGCTAACCTTTCCAAGGAGCTAGTGGAGACAATTGCTTGTTCAGAAGTGCCTGGCACTTCTGCCTGAAAGAAAGAGAATTGTCCCTTGCGGATTTCCTCTTTATGCAGTTAACTCTTTACCTACCTTATCCATATTAATAAGGAATCTAAATGCCTCAAGGTGCCTGAAAACAAACAGATATATGTGAATAATTATCAGGAATTTAGGGAAAGGCCAATTGAAAAAAAAAAAGATACAACATTTAATCCATGATCTGAAACAGGTCTTCTACTGCTTTCAGAAGGTGTTTGAGGATAAAGTTTGAAAGTGGGGAGATGGGATTTTTATGAGAAAAAGGGGTGTTTTCAATTCCCTCTCTCGGTATCTGCTGCCCCAAAGCCAGGAACAGGGGTCATTTCCCACTGGGGAAGGGAGGAGGGCTTATTATGAGAAGGGTTAAATGTAGGGTTGACATGTCAACTTTTGAGATAAAAGATTCTGGTAGTCGGTATAAATAGCACTGGTTGCCCCTGGGGCGGGGGTAGGTGGAGCCTTCTGGTTCAGGGCCCAGAACTCTGGATTAGGAGTGCAGTTCTGCAGTTCCTGGCAGATTGGTTGACACAGCAAGTGAAACAGCATTCTATTCAGTGAAGATGCACTCAATGACAAAGCATCATGGTGGGGGAAATGTGCACTATACCGGGGATGGGTCTGGCCCAGGCTTTGAGTGCATTACCATGATAAAGCCTACATACACAATTGGAGAAAATAGATGTTTCTAAAAATCATGGGCTTGTATAGTTGGGTTGGGGGTCTATATTGTAAGAATGGAAGATGCCCTCAAATAACGCTTTACCCTGTGTATATGGCTAATGAAAACCAAGCCAAGCCAATAGGATCAATAGGGTGTGAGGAAGGGAAATGGCTGTCCCTGTCCCTTCCCCTTATTGCTGGGAAACTGCCTCCAAACAAAGAAATGGGCCATGCCAGCAAATCAGATGACGATGGACCAAGGATGTCAACGAGCAAAATGTTTCCAAGACTAAGCATTGTTCATTTTGCAGATAAAATTTCAGAACAGTGTATGCCTGGGGAACAGTGATTACAATGTTGTTAAATGACTACTCCACAGTACTGATGGCCCCCTAGTTACTTGGGAGAAAATGTTTGGGAATTGGGAGCCATTTTGAAAAATTTTTCCCCACCCAATCCTTCCCACCTTTGAAAGCAGAGCAGAGCACAGTATAGTTTCAAGTTATGTATATATTGTAGAAGTACATGATACACAACTTTGAAGTCTCTGATCAAAAGCAGGTTGTGACTTGTTAGCTAGAACTAAACTATAGCGATACAGAGATACAAAACCAAACAAAAATTTGTAGTATTTCTTGGAATGGTAGATTGTTCTTTTCAAATTATCCTCAAAGAGTGCTCATGGAGGATCTACAAGACAGATTGTGGTCATGCCACATGGCGTCTCTACCCACATTCCAATTAAAAACAGCAGTGGCTGACATATGTCTTCATGCTCATTATAGAACTCCACCCAGTGTTTGATGTGAATGAACCAGATTTTAGAACAGAGTGAAAATTTTAAAAAAAGAACGAATAGTACAGCATTTCACTTAAACATACGCAGATCTTTCCATGCAGATTTTGTTGTTTTTTTCTTATTATCTTTTTATATAAACTACATTTCCTCCCATTAAGGGATAGCCAGTGTAAACACAATTCTTAGAATAGTTTAAAAAAGTAGTGCAATTTTTGTAAATGCCATTTGTTTCTCTTCTTTTCTTTTGAAGTACACGTGTTATAAGGAGGTAAAATCATCTCTGTAGAAAAATATATTAAACTACTGACATGTTTTGAGAATTTAGTGTAGTCGTTAATTTAGAGTCCTACACTGTGTAATCAACTGAAAAAAGTAGTTCTGGACTGCCACAGCTGGGTAGCCATGTTGGTCTGAAGCAACAGAATGTTGTGCACGCAAAAGCTTATACCTAGAATTAAACTTTGTTGGTCTTAAAGGTGCCACTGGACTCAAACTTTGTTCTAGACTGCCACAGTTTGTGTTGGTGGAACGTAAAATGTTTACGGGGGGTGGGAGAATAAACCTGCCTTAGCAGCAGAAGCAGCAATAAGCACATGAAAGAGACAGAAAGGATTCCATTAGAGTAGCAACCGCTGTTCCCTCCAAGCTGTGGAGTCTTGTGAGCAAAACTTCTACTTTGTGAGCTACCGGCATTAAAGTTGTGAGCATGCGATTTGGCTACTGCATAAATTAGCTTGCTCTGGAGCCATCCTTCCTGAGCTAAGACAAAAATGCCTGATCTGGAGGGTAATAAACCTGTGAGCTAGCTCACACTAACTGAGCTTAAGAAGAAGGAATCTGTGCAACAGAGGTGCACAGAACGTCTGTGGATTATTACACATCTGGGCTTGTTTCTATGATCCAGGGGAATGTATTGATATATTAGTGTGTGTGTGTGTGTGTGTGTGTGTGTGTGTGAGAGAGAGAGAGAGAGAGAGAGAGAGAGAGAGAGAGAGAGAGAGAGAGAGAGAGAGAGAGAGAGAGAGAGTTTCATATCTCAAATTTTAAGGAAGTGATTCTGTTTGCAGAATTTGGAGTTGTGTAATAAATTTCAGCTTCTTGTGTATCTAATCAATCTGATAAATTCAACAGTGAGTAATTTAAGGTTCAAAGGTCTTTAGACAGAAGGATAAAATCGTATCAACTGGGACTTTGCAGAGAGCTGGTCATTTGTAGCACCTACAGTTGCCACCTCTGTCTTGGAGATTTGGGTGTGGTCCCTGTGGAAAGAGGAATTTTGGCACAGGAGAGATCTCAGTAGGGTATAGTGCCATATATTCCACCCTCCAAAGCTGCCATTTTCTGTAGGAGAACTGATCTTTGTAGTCTGGAGATTAGTTGTACTATTTGGAGCACCTGGAGGTTGGCAACCCTACAGCATCAGACTACACTATTACAAAAATACAAGAGATGCATAAATGTCCCTCACCTTATAGATGTTTGTGCGAATGATTTCAGTGTTCTGCTTTTTATGTGGCCTACTGATCTGTAGATTTGGCTGATTTCCACTTCCTTCTTCTTTGTCAACCACTTGTGGAATGTGGGAGTGATTTGGAGCAGTGTTCAAGAAACGTCCCATTACATCAGTTACTGTGTAGCATCCGGAAAACAACATCTCTGTCAAGAATGGTCATAAAGCCACAGAAAAGGCTATAGAGTGAAACTGTTCTGCAATAAAAACTTGATTGTGGGGAGGATCAATTGACATAATGGTGGAGATCACCTGTACATATTTGGTCTCAGCTACCAGGATTACAGGCAAAACAAGCAAGTGAAAAACAAGACTTTTTAAAACCTGTGGATGTGTGGCACTTCTCAAAACTAGTATGGGAAGAACATGCCACCTGAGTACTGCTCACCACCTCAAAAATATATCATGAAGTACTAGACCTATCATTTTCTTGTGTATGTGCCCTCAAATGTTTTTTCTCCCACTGTCTGTAATCCATGAGCACTAACTGGACTTGATTTCCTTATATGAAGAATTGGCATTGGGATTAGAACAGGATGCAAAGACTATCTGGCTAGCTTTCCATACTGAACACTAGGGCTACTTTTGGGCAGGAATGCACAGGAATGGAGTTCCGGCTGGCTCCCAAGTTGGCCACGCCCAGCAAGAACTCATTAGTATAACAGGCCACACCCAACAGCAGAAAATCATTAGCATTGGCTACATTAGGGGTGTGTGGCCTAACATGTAAAGGAGTTCCTGCTTCAAAAAAGCCCTGGGTTTGACAACAAACAAAGTAAATAGAATAAGAAGCAAAAGGTGGGTGTGGCTGGATGACCACACTTCTGGTAACATGGGGGTGTGGTCTAATATGCTAATGAGCTGTGCTGTCAGGGGTGTGGGCTAATATGCTAATGAATTTCTGCTGTTGGGTGTGGCCTATTATGTTAATGAGTTCCTGCTGGGCTTTTCCTTAAAAAAAGCCCTGCCGAACACCAAGAGCGAATGTAGAAAGTGAATCCTATGTCTGCTTAGGATGCTTTCTATAGAAATGGTTGTGCTCTCCAGTGCCCAGCTATGGGAAGCTGACCACGTATGCGCTCTTGGTCACTGGAAAATCCCAGCACTTGTTTGCATATTACTTTGAGCAGCATCTCCTGTATCTTCTGGAGCTGCTTTGGTAATTAATATTTCTTGTACATCTCTGGCAGGTGCAAATTCCATGGTTACATCCTGTGCTGGCAACATATCAGGTGGTACCCATCTGGGCTGACTACCCTAACTCCATGGGCAGAAGGTGTTCCTACTGGCACAGTGGTAGCAGAGTAGAACCCATGCCTCTAAAAGCAATTGTAAATCAGGCCTCATTCTGATGGCAGTTGTTCTTTTTTCAAAGCATACATGGAGTGTAACATGCAATGACTTCTAAGTATACTCTAGACATCCAAGAACATAAGTAAGTACCGTTTTTGCCATTTGAAAAAGGCATACTGTGTGGCACAAATATTCTGGGCACAATATGGTGAAAGTCCGTCTCTGGAAACTGTGTTTTTACTGTTTCTCTGTGGCTCCATCTGATGTCACTTTAGTACTGCAGGGTTAGCTCCAGAAATTTGAGGAGATGCAGGGCCTGTGGTAAATCTCTTACATTGCTAAGTCTCTTACGTTGCTTTTGACCTCCATGTGCAAAGTGAAAACTATGGTGCTTCCAGGACTCTTTCCCAATGTTTGGGCATCCCCAAATACCTGGTCTCACCATCTTCATATTTTACAGAAACTGAGGAAATCTCATAGGAGAGGCCATCAACGGGCTGATTTCTCAAACCAGTGCAATAATAGTAATAATAACTGGCATTTATGTTGCACTTTCAGCAATCAGGCCCCCATTCCAATAAACAAATGATGTGAGATAGGGATTGTTTTTGCAGATTACTCACAGAGAAAGGGAGATGTTAGTGCAACATATGAGTGTCCCCTTCTAACATCTGTAGGATGGAGCCACAAGAAAAGTCACAGGGAATGCAAGACCTGCCGTCAAATGTCCCATTGATGGGACTTACTGTTAACCTTTTCCTGGATTATGCTCATAGAGAGTAAAATCCCTTTTCTGTTTTAGGCGATTATCAATGCAACCGAAGTCATACTACTGGTAATTCAGCACTTTTGTTTGTGAGTATTGCTGTATTTTTTTCTGTTGGTGACATTCTCTGTCAAAATGTCAGTTTGTAAGTTGTAACACCACTAAATCAGAAAAATAAATAACCCTGTGCAAAATAAAAAGTTACATTACCCATTAATACAAATCTTACAAGGTCAAGAAGTTTAAGAAATGTTCAAATCAGCAGTTGGTTAACAAGAAGACAATCCAATTGGTACGTAAAATCTGAAAGGAAGTCCTTAGAAACCTGCATAGCAAGCTTAAACGAGCTTTAAAAAAAATCTACATGTCGTCAACTTCCTAGGAATTTGCTTAAGAAAATCACAATGGGAACCATCAAGTAAGAAAGATCCTGACAACAAAACGACGAATGGTGTGAAAGTGAATGATGTACTCTTTTCCAACCATAGGTACTGCTGAGAGGAAAAAAACCCAAAAGCTGCCAGTCACTACAGAGGTTCACCTGCCCATCTTAAAAAGTATTGGCAACAATCTCACAGGATAAAATATTCCACTTTTGATCATGGGTCCTCCAGGTGTGCCTTGAAATGAAAATCATTCCCTTTGTAGCTAGCTGTGTTTCAAATCTGCAAATTGTGTTGTCTTTTCTATCTAGTGCTCTCTCTAAAAAAATTCCATTTAGATTTCTGACGTACTAATATATAAATAAGGAGTCTTGCTTTATCATATATAGCACTAAATGTCAATCCATCGTCAGGCTGTGAACCCTTCTTTTAAAATACTCTCCCATGCCCCCTTATAGTTTTGTAATAAAGAAGCATTAAAATTGTACAGTAAAAGATATGAACTTATTAGTGAACTACAAAAGTAGGTTTACCCCCCTCCATCCCCACTAATAATTTTGAAATGTAAACAAAGAGGTTCAAGTATAAAAGTGAGTTGCTTGTGACTTGGCAAAATGTTTTGGCACCTGATGTTTTAGGTTCAAGGTCCTCTAAGAATCTGTCTCACTGATAATCAATAATCAAGAGCTGAAACGCTTGGATTTTTGCTACCATATATCGCTGGTGAAGCTAAGCTCCCTTGTTGATAATGGTAACAAGGAGTTATTCCTATGGAATTCTTGAGCATCTTTCATGTTGCTATTAAGAGGCAGCTGTCCATTGAGTAGTGTCAGGGGTATGTTGCAGTAAGTGTGGTGATTACTGCTTATGGCAGCTAACGGCAAGGTTGCGGATTGCATGTCGTACTCATAGCCTCTGCAGTAATGTCTCGTTTGTGCAGAATCCACTTGTTGATAACTGCCCAAGTCTGCTTGTGATGCAGCCAAAGAGGCAGAAGTGTCTGTCACGGCAATGGAAGGTACCGTTTGGAGATCTCCAAAAAGACCCTGTTCGGCCGAATCTAGGACTTGACGCCGAGATAAAACCTCTTTTTTCTTCACAGGCATTTCATAGAGCAAGCGCTTCCAAAACTTAGAATTCAGTTTGCTACTTTTTGGACCATTCCACTTAATGACTGAGAAAAGTTTGATGGTGTGCTTTAAAGATTCCACTTCCTGGTAATTCACTTTCCCTCTTAATTCGGGACACTCTATGAAAATCACTTTGATTTCTCCACTGACTAGCATGTTGTGGAGCCTGTTTTCCATCTCAAAAATACTCCAGCCCCTCCTGAGGACATAATCCGGAGTTAGCATGATAATGAGTCTTCGGCTTTGCTCTACGCATCTTGCAAGATCTTCAAGGTAAGCTGTGAATCATAAAAAGAGAAAAGACAGTAAAAGAGAGATACAGTGTACAGAATAAATTAGCCTCCCAATTAAAGCAGGGCAAGGAAATCCCACTGTTTGCTAGTTTACCATAGAAACCTACACACATTTTGCACTTGATTCTACATCTCTGCTACACAGGAGATTAACGCTTGACCTTAAACCGCAAGATAGGTAACTGCTATGAAAAACCCTGGTCAATCATCCCTACATCCCTATTAATCATGGGATAACTACAGAAAATGTTCTGACTCCATAATTAGGGCAGGAGAGGGCAACTTCTCAGCCACTGGATCTATACCCAATTCACAGTCAGATCCATCAGAATTCTCCATCTTTTGCCTTAATTTTCAGAAGTTTTTGCTTATGTCACATAACACAACAATGCCATTCAGAGTGTGCTCATCACAAGCAGCAGAACAGGCCATAACCCTGTTTTTGGATTCTGCTTCCTCAAACTTGAAGGTGAAGGCCTCCGTGATTCAGTGCTTCCGTATACACCAAAATTCCCCATACAAACTAGCATGGCCTTCCTCCCAACATCTAAGATCGAATTTCCTGTTTGGATGGAGGTGCAATTAGTGATGTGTTTGGATCTGAAGAGGAGCAATCCAGAAACAAGTTTAGGATCTCATCTGCCTGCTTGAGGAACAGGCATTAGTGGTTACTGTAGAGCCAGCCAGGGCATTAAAAACTGATTCAGATTCTGTGTGGCATCATGGGTACTGTACACATTTAGTCCCCTCCAGCTTGAGTGAAGCAGAGGAAGTGGTCTCACAGGCAGTGAGCAAAGATTACCTCATCCTGCCTGACCTGTTCAAAGCTTTTAGCTACCACCTGCAGCAGGGCCTTTAGCTTGGAGCTCTCTTTCCTTCTTTGCCACCTTCACAGAACAGCCTTTAGGGCAATTTCACAGCCCCCCACCATGAAGTCAGAAGACGTGACAGCCTCCTTTGAGTCCTACTTTCCTTCTTTTGGTATCTCCTGCGTCCTGAGGATGTACATTGGTTTCAGGCCTCTCTCCTGTTCACCATCTTGCTGGCTGCTTATGGCCTAGCATCACAACATGCCCATAGGAAGGCGGTGGCTCAGTGGTATAGCTTACACTCTCCATGTAGAAGGCCCCAGGTTCAATCCCTGCCATGCCTTAGGTAGCAGGTGCTGAGCTTTAAAAGTCCTTTCTCTTCTGACCCTGGGGAGCCACTGTCAGTCAGAATAAACTATCCTGAGTAGAGCTGCCAGACACCCCTCTGGGGGTCTCTGGTAGTGGATAGGAAGGTAGGTTTGCCAGATCCAGGTTGGGAAACTCCTTGGGATTTGGGGATGGAGCCTGGGGAGGACAGGGATCTCAGTGGGGTAAAACGCCAGAGAGTCCACTCTCCCAAGCATCTGTTTTCTGCAGGGGAACTGATCTCTGCAGTCTGGAGATGAACTGTAATTCCAGGGGATCCCCCAGGTCCCACCTGGAGGCTGGCATCCCTAATCCTGAGCTGGGTACACAGATGACCTGACTTGGTTTAAGGCAGCTACATATATGTTTGTCCTGTTATAAAGGATTTTCCTGTGACTTACAAGCCCCAGCATTTCAGCTGTTTCATTGCATACTGCAGGGGTGACCCAGCTTTGTTAAGATGGTGGGCTGTTTTGGAATGTTGAGAACTTTGAGCAGGCAATACCCCAATATGGCTGCCACGGGAGGCATGCCCCCCAAATGGCTGCCTGCCATGGGTATTAAGCCAATCATAAAATGTTGAGAGGTTCCAAATTAATCATCTTCCTGCAGTGGAGGCAGCTGTAAGATAGAGGAAAGCCAGGACTGGTTCATTGTTTTGAGGAAGCGATGATTTGGGGGAAGAAGGAAGCAGGCACCAGAAATCACACCAGAGAGAACTACACTGGGGATCACTGGCAGAGAACAAACTATGGGACTTTTACTTAATTTATGTGGCTCCCAGAATTTAAACCTTTTGGGGGGTTCTTTTTTCACAGTTTTGATTTGACATTTCCTCATACAGACAACACTTAGCCCTGATTATACAGCCATACAAGCCAGCTCAAACAATGCGCTCTGATGCTTCTAGAACGGCACGTAAGATGACAAAGATGTTTCAGGCTATACAAGTTCACTGTGAAGATGTGCTCAAGGAGGAATTCGATGGCAACCCAGAGGAGGCAGTATTACGGAAAGAAATTTTTACAAGCTGATCTCGTCTCCTTGCCCAGAGTTGACCAAGAATGAGGGAGGCAGTATTCATAGGGACTCAATGACATATTCCCCATCTCATTTTCCACATAAGACAGACTTGTGGGCAACAAGTCATTGTAATATCCCCCATCAATTCAATATATACACAATGAAAAATGTAACTTATTTTTCCTGTTACTCACAAACAATCTCTCCTGTCCAGATCACAGAATTTTGGTATTTACCTACACTTCAAATGTATATTATTTTTATACCAGTTTAACTACCCATTAATGACCTCCTAGGAGTTCTGAGAGGTGTCGTTTGGTGAGGCTGCTGAAGATTCCATTATAGATACAAAGCTTCTCCCTCCCACACTGCACCTCCCAGGTGAGAGACATGACGATTAAAGCCAGTTTTTAAAGTCTCTAGCGCGGAGGTGTCCCAAGTGTATTTCTGTATATTGCAAAATTTACTCAGAATTAGGCCAGCCAGGCTCTCCTGGGATCCAATTAGGATTTCACAAAAGGGATGCCATTGAGTTGGGTGATCTTCCTGGTGTGAGAACTGCCAGCCAGCCAGCCAGCCAGCAATCACTCACCCACATGGTTGTCTTCCATCCAATTGCTTTCCTTTGTCCGAAAATGACCCCTAAGAGTAACCATACTGGGCTGCTTTTGTGATTTTTCTTAAAGAGTCTGACAAAAAATATTTCCAAGTGGAAATGGAATTTTTTCTTCTAAACTCTTCTCACAGAAGCCTGATTGGCTAGAGATGAGCATACAAGACAGTCTCCTCCCCCTTTACCCACACCCCCTGACAGAGAGGAGGACTAGGGAAAGTCCTGCTCTACTTACTTCTTTCGACTCTCCTTCCATTGGAAGATAGGGACACCAGTTGGAAGAAGAGCCTGCAGAAGAAAGAGCACATTGTAGGGGTGTTCCACGTGGAACTCATCCCACATGCAGCTTGGTTGCGCAGACTGACAAAAGTAGGAGCTGCATGTAGCCTCTAAATGTCTACATATCTATATGATCATTTCGCAGATTACTGGTATAGAAAAATTGGTACACCATGATCTTGACTCGTAAGGCTGATATATGCAATACAAAAAAAAATATGTTGTGTTTTGTGGTTATCACAAAGAAAGGAAACAGTAAACTAGAGAGAGACTGGGTAAAATTCTTAATAAATTATTCCACTGAGTTTGGGGTTTGTTCTGGAGAAAAATCATCTTCCTCCAGTCCTTGGATTAGAAATAGGTGGGCATGAATTCATCATTCTTTCTGCTTTGCATTCTAGATCCCAGAAGGCTAATGGATACAGTAAAAACCACTGTGTGGCACCATGTGGCAGATTTACAAGTAACTGGCTTTCATTCCTTCCCCAGAGAAACAGCTTGGACAGAGAGCCATAGTTAATGCCCAGCAATACAAAAGATTCACAGCAAATTATAATGCACATGTTCTTCCTTTCCCCATGTCCCTTTGTCGGAAAGGTTGGCCAACAGTGCAGAAGCAGAGTTCAATATAAAACATAGGTGCAGAAAACAATTTAGGTGGGGAAACACAGATCAGTCGCACATGTTGAAAACCTGTTCATATTTGCAGCCTAACTATAGGTCATCCCCAGCCTCAATTGCCCAGCACTCATGGTGCTGCAACTCCTATCATAGGCATGAATTTTCATTAGATATCTTGATGAAATCCCTTCGCCCAAAGCCAAGACTCCCATTTTCTTTTTCTGTGATGCTGGTAAAATTCAATGGGCCATAATCGTTGCCTCTGGCTGCAACCCTAAGAAAATTCCTGGGAGTAAGGCTCATTGAATAAAACAAGACCAACTTCTGAGCAGAAGTGCTCATTACTCCTAAAGTGCTCATTACTTTAAATTTCTGCAGATCTGAAGACTTTTACAGCATTCTGTCTGCTTTTACCGAATTAGAAGTAGGTTCAGTCCAGGACATCGAGGGATGCAAGAGGGAAGATGTTCACACATCATGATCCAGTGGGTTCTTGGAGACATCAATGGGAACCTCCATAGTCAGCAAACCTCTGAATACCAGTGCTAGAAGACAACATTGGGGAAGACCTTGGTATCTGTGCCTTGCTTGTGTGACATAGTATGCTGGACTAAATGGACCATTGGTCTAATCCAGCATGGCTCTTCCTGTGTTCTTATGGTTCCGTGCACATACATCATGTCAGTTGAGCAACCTCCTCTATTGAAATGACCAGAGAAGTTGTGCATGTGAAGCTGTAGAAGGGGGACAAGGCACAGACTTACAAAAAAATAATGCCCACAGGTGTCCTATAATAAAGGGCAAGTGCAGTTAGGCTTACTTTGGAGCTAGCAAGCCCAAGTGAGTCAAAGAGGATAGTTTAGATCAAAGAGGATAGCTTGGGCCAAGGCCCAAAGTGAACAGACTGTTGAGTGGAGAATGAACAAACATGGGAGTGAACAAACATGTGGACAAGGGGGATCTAATAGATATTATTTACCTTGACTTCGGGAAAGCTTTTGATACAGTTCCTCATCAAAGACTCCTAAGTAAGCTCAATAGTCATGGGATAAAAGGACAAGTCTTCTTGTGGATCAAAAACTGGCTTATAAATAGGAAACAGAGAGTGAGTATAAATGGGAAACTTTCTCAGTGGAGGGTGGTAAGCAGTGGGGTACCACAGGGATCAGTACTCGGTCCGATGCTTTTTAACTTGTTTATTAATGATTTGGAATTGGGAGTAGGCAGTGAAGTGGCTAAATTTGCAGATGACACGAAGTTGTTCAGGGTGGTGAAAACCAGGGAGGATTGTGAGGCACTCCAAAGGGATCTGTCGAGGATGGGTGAGTGGGCATCAACGTGGCAAATGGGGTTCAATGTGGCCAAGTGCAAAGTGATGCACATTGGAGCCAAAAATCCTAAATATAAATACACGTTGATGGGGTCTGAACTGGCAGAGACGGACCAAGAGAGAGATCTTGGAGTTGTAGTGGATAACTCAATGAAAATGTCTAGACAGTGTGTAGCTGCAATAAAGAAGGCCAACGCTATGCTGGGGATTATTAGGAAGGGAATTGAAAACAAATCAGCCAGTATCATCATGCCCCTGTATAAATCATTGGTGCAACCTCATTTGGAATACTGTGTACAGTTCTGGTCGCCACATCTCAAAAAGGATATTATAGCATTGGAAAAAGTGCAGAGAAGGGCAACTAGAATGATAAAAAGGTTGGAACACCTTCCCTATGAAGAAAGGTTAAAATGCTTGGGGCTCCTCAGCTTGAAGAAATGACGGCTGAGGGGTGACATGATCGAGGTTTATAAGATTATGAATGGGATTGAGCAGGTTGAGAAAGAAGTACTTTTCTCCCTTTCTCACAATACAAGAACTCGTGGGCACTCCATGAAATTGCTGAGCAGTCGGGTTAGAACAGATAAAAGGAAATACTTCTTCATCCAAAGAGTGATTAACATATGGAATTCACTGCCACAGGAGGTGGTGGCAGCTACAAGCATGGACAGTTTCAAGAGGGAATTAGATAAACATATGGAGCAGAAGTCCATCAGTGGCTATTAGCCACAGGGTATAGATGGGAATTCTAAGTCTGGGGCAGGTGATGCACTCTATTCTTGGTGCTGGAGGGGGCAGCAGTGGGAGGGCTTCTAGTGTCCTGGCCCCACTGCTGGACCTCCTGATGGCACCTGATATATTTTGGCCGCTGTGTGACAGAGTGTTGGACTAGATGGGCCATTGGCCTGATTCAACATTGGCTTCTCTTATGTTCTTATTTAACACAAGAATTATCCTGCCTACTTCCCATATTCGGTGAATGTGGGATTGTGCCTGTGGTCTATGCCTGTGGTCTATGCCTCTAACTGCCTCACATTCTGAAAACACGCAAAGAGCTCTTTGCACAAAAATCTCTCTGCACAAATGGGAACTCTGCACACAGTCAAGTTATGGTATATCAATATGTGTACAATGAATCAATGCATGCTATATATCCAGGGAGCTCTGTGCACACTTTCCTTCATGCATGGATGTGGGGATGGAACTTGCCACCACGATCCTCCTCCTGGTGCCTTCAGTGCATGGAGAAGGTATGAGCAAGGCTTTCATGAGCTTTCTGAACAAGACTGGCATTTGGCAGTGCTTCCAAAGAACTCTGTAGACAGGGGGGAAATTTTAAGGCATGCACAGATAATAGCTATCCTGATTTACATATTTACATAGTGGAGGGGGTAGGTGGGATACTAGAATAACCAGTATGTGAATGAAATGACTGACTGGTTTTTCTGGGACTACAGGGCTTCTTGGAGATGCTCTGCAGAAAGAGAGATGAAAGAAGTGAACAGTTGCCAGTAATCCAAGTGCAATCCATGTACAGATTTATGATGGTGTACTAAAACTGTTGCTCTGGGTGCTCCTGTGTACATTTATTGCGAGAAATTGTGTGAGCAACTTCCTAATATAGGACTCAAAACAACCAGCGACTGAGCTGTGGAAATATTTTGTATTACTAATATGCATGTTGATTATTTGTAATGCTAAGTCATATATTTTCAGTTATGCAAACAGGCTTCCTTATACTGGCTGTTTAGCGATCTCTTGCTCGGAATTTGATGCCGTTTGGCTCTTTAATTATAAAAGGCTGCTGATTGCTGGGGGAAGGGGAAAGCAGGGAAAGGTCAGTCTCTGTGAGCAGAAAACGGGGGGGGGGCACTGCATTTAATAATGGATTATTATACAGTAATAAAATTATCAGAATAGTTTTTTATAAAAAGCAAGAGGTGAAAAGCAGCCAGTTTTTAGGGGGACGGGGAGGGCAGAAACACAAAATGTCCTGGCCTCAAGGCACACAATATATTCTGATAGATTTCCTAGAGAAGCAAAGGGTGAAACAGGAGTATCATTTATGATGGCAGCTGTGCATTTCTTGGAACGTGTAATTCTTTTCCCAAGGGCGGAGTCAAACAACCACAGCCACCAGGTTGATGTGGCTGTACAGGCATTACTGTGCCAAAAACGCACAGCATATTGAGTTCAATGCAAGTTGGCAGGGTGGGGTCGATTTGTCCCTGCAGAATGGGTCTTGCAAATGACCCTCGCGCATTCAACATACTTTTGAAATATTTTTGTTTCCCCTCCTAAAGCATGTAATGTGGCAAGCTGGACACTGTGTGGAGCTGTACACAAGAGTGGCTCAATCCACAAGGGGGAAAAACACTCAATTTGTATTCTTTCACCTTGCAAAAATAGATTAAAAATAAAGGGAAGATTCAAGCAAGTAAGCCACGATTTGGAGGCATGTTATAAAACTGGAGATAGCCATATTCTGTATTCTTGGACAATAACTGGTCCAGGGGCCTGAAATGTATGTTGCTGTATACACTGACCCCTTTTGCAGGTGTTCAGGAGGATTATAAGAAGTTTGGTACCACCTAGCAGAAAGGGTTTTGCAAGTACCGGTATGTGGGCATCATTGGACTATGACAGATATACAAAACCCCAAAGAAAGAAGTTCCCAAGTTGAAGGGTGGAATAGCTCTTGCATCTTTTGAAATCAGATCTTTTGAAGCCAAATTTCTTTTCCTAAGGAGAGCTAACCAGACATAAAAGAGGCAGCCACATTTGTTCAGTTATACGGTATTCCCAGTTCACAAAGAAATAATGCCCCTCCACCCCAACTAGACAAGATGCTGAAAGATCCATGTTTTGTAGTTATATAGCAACCATAGGGGTGCACCCAGTTTGGACTGGGGCTGTGGCATGTAAGGTGGGGTATTAAACACATCATGCCATTTTCTCAATCTCAAAGATCTTATATTGCCCTGCTGGGAAAAAAAACATACCAAAAGCACGTGTATTACCTTTCTCCTCCCTACACTGGAACAGAACAAGTCCAGAGGCCCATTTGAGGTCAAGTAAACAATGCTGGGGAGAGAAATCCTCTGCTTCTGTGCCCTGTCACGGCCCTGATCCCTCTCACCTTGATGGCTTCTGGTTTGCAATACAAGATATGCTGCAAATTTGATCATGGATGTTCCAGCAACTACTTTGACCCTGTATGTAGGTCATATTTTAACATCAAAAGGGAGGTTCCACAAATGCAGCGGAATCTGCCTTAGTTGGCTGCACTAAGTCCGGGCACTTTTCTCCAGGCTTCAAGTTCCAATACTGGAAGTAGATAGAGTAGCAAGAAAGTACCAGAGGAGGCAGAGGTTGGGCTAGTAAAAGGCATGGACTGGCCCTTTAACTTACTGGGGAAGTTCCCAGAAGGGCCACTGCCTTGAAGGCCTGGAGAGTCAAATGGCCCCTGTGGGACTGCTCACCTTGGGCCTGGGCCACAGCAACAATGACAACAAGGTAAGACTCAGCTTGGTCCAAGGCTATTTTAATATCTTAATCCACCTGTCAGTAGCAAAGGGATAGAGGAGTTCAGTTTCCTTCACCGGCACTCTCCTTCTGATACAAGAATTAAACTCCTCATCCAACTTGCTTTATACTTGATCTGGGCCACCCTGGAATCAAAAGTGGTTGGCCCCAAACACATATACTTTGTCCCCAAATAAAACTGTTGGCAAACTTTTGAATACATTTCAGCTTAAATTTAGTAAAGGAGATTCTGTCCACAGGGCTGCAGGTTGGCCATCCCCTGCATTAAGGATATCATATTACGAAGTAACACGGCAAGATACTGCGCTCTGTGACTGCAACTATACGGGAAAATGAGAAGCCCAGGCTGTTTCCCCCAATGGACTAATCCAAACAAGCAGAAAAGATATGACCAAATACTGAGACAGCCGAGGTGTTAAAGGTTTCTCCTGGTGTGCCTTTTCCTAAGGCTGTGCAATCCTTTTGTACTGCAGCTGAAACTGACAGCGTATTCGCATTGCTGCTCTTCTTCATGCCACACATTCATACCCAAGGGGACCAGGTGGAACGGACGCCTTGGTATCTTGTCATCCAGGCCAAACCCACAAGCTATAAGAAAGCAGCAGGAGAAAGTCTTTGCTGGCTGATGAGGCCAGACCTAAAGCCACAGTCTGACAAGCCTGACCTTTCTTCTCCAAGAAAGAATCGAGTCACAGGTAAGCAAGAGGGCAATGCCTTTTTGAACACAGCATGTGCCACGATGCTTTAAAAATAGGTAGCCTGAAGAAAGCACTGTTGCATCTGCCTTTTCCTGTGTCATCATCCAAGTGGGCAAGTCTTTGTGGTTGTTTTTAGGAAAAGCTTGGCGTGATTGTCCAACAAAAACCACGGGGTGGGATTTTAAAGAAACAAGATGATTTATCAAACTTCCTGAAGTTTGCCTAGGAACATCCAGGACCTCATCATCAGCTCTAGTTCCACGCAACAGCTGAAAACCCAGGTGAGGATGTGGGCCCACATCCTCATGGAAAGATGCAGGCAGCATGTTCAGTGGGCCTCAGATGAGCCTCCCATGCACATCTGGATGTGTGTCTGTGTCTACGTCAGCTGCAGATATGACAGCTGCCCTGGGATGGTGCCTGGAGTGCCCGCTTCAGCATCCTGGATTCTCAAAAGTGATCCAGGCCTTCCAGAGAGGTGTCCTGAGAGGCTTCCCTATCCCTGTGGCTAGGTGGGAAGGGAAGGAGTGTCTGGCTGCAATGACGCGATGACACTCATGGGAGCCCATCAAAATGGAGGCCTGAACTTCCGTGGAGTTTAGGCTCAGCTCACAATACACCTGTGAGGGAGGTGCTCTTAATTGTACCATCATGGCCTCTGTCCAATTTTGATTTGCATCATCAGTAGTAACAATGCCATTAAACGTTCATGAGAAACAAGCAACCAAAAAGAAAACTTTACTTCTGAGCCTACTTAAGAAGCCAGTTTTTTAGTATGTATTGTAGCCCTTCTCCAGAGCCTTGCGATGATTTGCTTCTAGTCTACTTAGAGCAGCAAAGTGTGTAGCAGAAAGGAAGTGTGTAGACATAGGTCCACGTCACTGATAGGTTCATGGATTCTTCTCCAGGAGTGCCCCAAATGCCCACTGTCCATGCCATTAAGAATATAAGAACTGTCTTGCTGAGTCAGATCTATCTAGTCTAGCATCCTGTTTCTATGCTAGCCAGCCCGACAACGCCAGAAAGCTCACAAAGAGGGTTTGAAGGCAACAACCAACCACTATTTGTTACCAGCATGAGTTGTTCAGAGATACACTACCTAAAAACATGGAGGTTCTAGTTAGCTATCGTGTACAAGAGCGCTTGATAGACTTGCTCTCCAGTCATTTGTCTGTCTGATCTCATTCTGATGGCGCACACACAGTCATCTGTTTGTATGACAGGGGCATCCATTATGCAAGGAAGTTTTGGTTTCTTGCAAGATTCTCAGCAACTTGTTAACTGCAAACCCAGGGAATTTTAAAAAGAAGAAGAATCCACCTCATTTCAAATGCACATTTTGCATTGTCATAATTAGGGGGTGATTAAGCATTTCCTTCCATTCTGGGCAAAAGAATCAGACCCTTTTCAAAATATTGAATTTTTTTTGTGGTGAAGGAAGAAAGAAAGACTATCGTAGTGAATGCTCAGCAATGAGAATTGACAACCTCAGGTAATGTGTACATTTCTGACGATGGTTAATGACTCTCTGAAACGATGGTGATGAGTGTTTGCTAGAGAGCCTGAATGACAGGTGGACAAAAAAAGAAAGAAAGAAAGAAAAGAAAATGCCGTCCTGTCTACCAAGGCACCTGGTAAGAAGCTGATTCATTTAAACCATTTGTTCTCCTCATCAATATTTTTTTGTAACTTAAAGACTTTGATTCCACTCTCTCCTTTTAAGACTTTAAACTAAGCCCGGAGAAAAAGCAGCTGTACATGAAATGCAGAATTTGTTCTCCTCACAGCTTCTTCTGGCACACATTTGTACCTAAAATGCGTTAAGTGTCTGTAATAGTCAAGTGAGACATCAAGCAGGAAGATTAAAGGCAAGTTTGCTGTCTAATTCCAGGATCTGCGTTCTTGTGTAAGACTTAAGACCATCTTTAACAACAGGGGTGGGCTAGTTTTCTGTATTTTCAGCATTCTGCTATATCAGTTTGAACATCCATGACAGGACTGGCTATCTTTGGCCTAGCTGAGTCCCCACAGGGAGAAAGGCAGGATAAAAGTTTTCTGAATACCCAAAAATGAATAAATGAACCAATAATGTGACTTCCGAGAACCTTCCTGACAATTCTCATCCTGTTCTCTAGACATTAGTCATGAGGCAGGAGTACAACCTTCTCAGGAGTCTATAATAATGGCTGACATTGACTTGCAGTAAAAGCTTCACAGTTGTAAGGTGCATGTTCTGGAATTCATTGATTCTGGCAGGGGAAGAAGAGGTGTGGTGAGGATCAAATGAACTTCTGAAAGATCCTCTCCAGAGTCACAATGGCAGTGCTCTTTGCCTTCTCAGAACAGGCATGTGGTGCTGCAGTGCTGTGAATGGAACTCTACATATATGATCTAACTCTTAAAATAAATTGCTTGGGTGGCACAGTTTTAGAGAGGCGTTGAGGGAAGGAGACAGTTAACTCCACCATAACACAAATTCTTCACTGGTTGCCTTTTCCCCCTGACCAGGGTTTACAGCAACCAGAGCAGAGGCATTTCCAACCATGTAGAGAATAAGGGGGGAAAGAGTTAATCCAGGCCTGTAGCCAGGATTTTTAATTTCTTAGTCACTGAGTAATCAAATTAATCCGGGGGAGAAGGCTGTGACACCCTGGGCTAGATGTGAAGTCAGGGGGCCTTGCCAGCAAGTCGGGGGGGGGGCTAGCCCCGGGATGCCCCACTGTAGCTACGGGCCTGACTTAATTCCCCCCCCCGTGCCCTCTGCCATGGCCTTAATACATATCCTTGCTTCCAAATGTGACTTTTAAAAAATAAATTACACGTCTGGAATGTCAATCACAGGACTTCAGTGTCACATATTCTTTGGCCCTAATATGATAAAATAGCGATATTATAGCGATATTATTATATCTTGTTTTGTTCCTGACAAGTGAAACCGACACACCACAACAGCAGCTAGATAAAGTCATCTCACAGATTATGATCTGGACCACAGTCTGCAACTTCACCACTCCAATCTTAACAAAAAATGAGCTTTGTAGTGTTTTTGAGGTCACTTGTGCTCTAGTCTTTGATCATCATATATACAACAGTGTGCTCTTGAACCATGAAATAAAATTAAAATATTTCTGTTCCCTTTACTCCTGAAATTGGTGTATTTGAATCTGTAGAAAAAGAATAAAAATAAATTGTTTTCTGCACTTTTGGTCATTTGATTGCAACGGTCTGGAGGTAAAAGGACATCTTTATTGGTCACTGGGGGTTAATTTAATTCTGGGACAGTGCGAATGTCATGAAAATGCAGTGAAAGTTCAGAGAAGATTAGTACAGGTAACAGTGCTACTAAGATGTTCAGTTCTCTGAAATGCTAACAAATATGTATTAGGGATCTGTACAGTTAATTCTTCATATTATAATTCCCCTCTTAAGCCTAGTGCAGATCTAATGGTCTCAGTCTTCTCCTATGGAGATCAGGAGAGTGCTGAGGACCTGTGCACCTCATTCCCCCACATGATGTGGCCCTGTCATGACCCCAGGGGGTCGCCACCTTCTGCTGCCACCACCCTGGACTTATGGTCCCTTGAGAAGGCCCAGGGTACCCTCTCAAGCCCATCCAAAAATGCCTCTTTTACAGCGGAGAAAACACAGGCGTGATGACCAGGCAGAGTACTTAACAATGGTTTATTAAGAACAATACTGGGGCAAGGCAAATAAGGCAAGGTGCTTTAAAAAGGTATAACAGTATTGAAAGGCAAAAAGAACACAAAGCTAACACAGCTACCTATTACTCCTTAACTGTTACGACTTAAGGCCTACAAGCCTTCTTACCAGGCCTCACTACCTGTACAGTTACTCTGACTAGTGAGGGACTTTCTCCTCTCAGACCAGCTCTTCTCCCTCAGTGACTCCGTGAGAGGGAAAACTGCAGAGAGACAGCAAGATCCATTTCCTCACAACACACAGAGTTTATCACAGTCCCCTTCAATTCACTCCTGTGTGAAGAAAGATACCATTTCCCACAGCCTACAGCTTAAGGCACTCCTCCACAAGAATGCAACAGTCGCCTCCCAGAATCCCTGCACTCCCATTGACTAAAACCGTCCCCAAGCATTGTGGGGATTGTAGGCTGTCTGCTTTCTACTGCCAGACAGGCCCCTCCTATAGTTTAGGCCTCTGGGCCCTGTCTCCATCCTGCACAGATTATGACAGGCCGTCAACCCCATTCTTCCCATTGTTTACCCTGCCCAGCATCAACCACATTCCTTAATAATCAAAATTTAGTGAAGCCACATAAAACCCTGGTTCCAAATGCTAGTTAACAGGGAAGCCTGCTCATTTCGAAGCCCACACAGTCCTACCTCAGGAGCAAAGGGAAGGGGGGGGATTTGGGAGAGGGAAGGGAACAATTTAATTCTTTGGGACTGCCTCTCCTGGTTCAATCTACTGGTGATCCCTGGCCCAAAGAGTGTCCAGCTGTCCTCAACCAGAACCGGACCTGGTGGAACACTCTGCCAGGCAAGATTTGGCCCCTGAGGGATCTGATGCAGTGCTGCAGGGTCTGCAAGACCGAGCTCTTCCGCCAGGCCTATGGTTGAGGAGAGTGACGGCTCCTCCACCTTAGATTGGCCTCCCTTTCTCTTTCTCCTCTGCTTTCCTTCATACCAGTCAGATTTTACGATATTTATCTCCCTTCCAGGATAAGGAGCCTTAGGCTGTGCCCTTTTATACGCCATCTATGACTTGTTATTGGTGGTTGTTATCTTATTGTACTATAGAATTATTTTAAAATGTTAACTGTATGAAATGTTTTATGAATGTCGTTACCCGCTCTGAGCCTATAAATCAAATGAATGAATAAACAAATAAAATAAACACATGACCCCACGGTATGCTAGCTTTTTCTTCACCGTACACCAGGCCTTATTTATTTCTTTATCTCTCATCATAATGGGGGTGGATCCTATGACTTCATTCTGCTAAGACTTGCTAGAAGGGAGTCAGAGGAAGGGAAGGGCACTGGGGGATCCAACCGGCTAGAAGGATATTACAGTGCAATAACCCAAACAAAGAATAGGAGCTATACTATGAAATATTCCTTTTTTAAAATTAGCTCTTTTCGGACATTATGTCCATGCATACCAGGAGCCGAACAATCGTGCAACTTGGGAGTGTGTGCGACCCACAATGCTCCCAGTATGTGAGGTCACCATATTGTCTGAACAGGGGCAACACACATTGTTTCCATGAGCACACAGCTTCAGTATGTGTGAACCAGAACTCTGGAAAATCCAGTCGTTGCTTTTGTATACCCAAACTATACATGCCTACAAAAGAGGTATGCTGTCCCTGTTCAGCCAACACAGAGACTGGTCATATTTAGAAGGATCTATGCACCACCTCTAGGCTCACAGTATGCATGGATGTAACATCTGAAAAGGGCTACAGAAATGCACATTTTCACACCATCCCAATGACAATGAAGCTTTCCTCTCTGGATTCCCCCTTCCAGCAACCTCTCACATCCTAGTTTTTGTTTACAATTTTGGTCATCTCCCATCTGCAGAGCTTGTTGGTCAGGCCCCACTGTAATCAGAAAGGAGATGAAAACTTCAAAAGCAAGCCGTACTTTCTCAGAAGCACCAGATGGGTCAAATCAAGCCCTGAGTAGATTGATACTTACTTCCAGTAGGGATCAGGTCCCTGTCTGGAATGAAGAGTTTGTATCCATAATGTTTCTCCAAAACATCCGGCAAGATTTCAAGTGCAAACTGGTCCTCTTCACTGTTGTCACAATCTAATGCATCTGGATCCACTTTGGTGTACGAAAGATAAGCATCATATTCTTTGTTGTCTGCAGACAAAGCCACAAGCATTAAAGACAAATAAAAACGAAACCTAAGCTTTGGTTTTGATATTTTCTAGAAGAGCAGTTATGGTAATCTGTTGCAACAGACCAACAATCCTATGCAGAGGAGCAAAACCTGGTGAAAATCAATCTGTCAAAGAGAAAGCAGAATCGCTGGCCCCGCTTTTGAATCCAGGTGTTGATTACATCTTTTGCACAGCATCTCCGCAAATATTGTGCAGAAGACCTGATCGATATGTGGACATTGGGAGGTTTCATGCCCTACTTCTGGGCATTGTCTGGTTCTATGGAGGGCTTCAGTACATACCATACATATTTTTACTAGACTTATATCCTGCAGTATAACTTTAACAAAGTTTCTAAAGCAGCTCACAACTCTCGCTCTTGCTTCGTGAAAGAATTTATACCTCCCTCTTTGAATTGCTGTAATGGTCTCCCTGAACTCTCCCTAGAAGATAAAATGACCAAACTGAGGCTCTTGTATGTTGGTCACACTATGAGAAGACAAGAGTCACCGGAAAAGACAATAATGCTAGGAAAAGTCGAAGGCAGCAGGAAAAGCAGAAGACCCAACATGAGATGAATTGACTCCATCAAGAAAGCCATGACCCTGAGTATGCAAGACCTGAGAATGGCAGTTAAGGATAGGACATTTTGGAAGACATTAATTTCTTATGGTCGCCATAAGTTGGAAGCGACTTGACAGCACACACTCTATGGCCTCCCTTTACCCATTATGGTGGGCTGCTACAAACTTGCTACGAGCTTGCAATTCCCCCCTCCCGACTGTTTTGGCACTTGAAAATGCACACACACATGTGGAGTGGGGAACAAGAGTGCCATGCAGCTGCGTTTTTAAATGAGGAGGCCCTCCTTGGCCCTCACAATAGATATTAAATTGCATAAACAAATTATTTCATCACCCATTTTAATGCATTATTACATAGTATATGTAACTGAATGTTTAATATATAGATATGTCTCAATGCATTTATAACACATTAAATGCATCAACACCAACTTTTATGTAGTTGCTGCAAATGTGAATTTATCGGGGGGGGGAACAAGGCTGTGATAAGTTGCTCTCCTGGTATTTGCAAGCTTCCATTATTTACAGAAAACGAAAAATCAAATGGTTAATGTAGTGAGGACAAAAGTATAGAATGCTTATGAAGCACCGCTTTTCAATGAGCAACAACAACTGGGGGGAGAAAAATCTTTGAAAGCAAGTTTAAAAGAATCAATCCTCTGCCCCAAAGGGAGGCTAAATTGCCAATCAGATCCTGGCTTGTTCATTTATGTTCTTCAAATTATGGTGATTTCCCTAATTTTCATCAAACAGATCTGATGGTGACTTATAGGGGAGAGTCCGTCAAGACACGGGCATTTATTTTCTCAGCTAGAGAATTGATTTTCTTCTGGTTGAAGAAAACAAGGTGTTCCAGGGAGCTGTTACTGGCTCTGGAAGAGGATGGCATATTTCAATACGAGAGCAAGGAGATATGATGGATGGTACAAAGCTGGGTCACTGCACAGTTCAGTTAGCAGAAGGAAATCAGCTTTTTAACCCCCAAAGAGCCTGTGCTTCTTGATACTTCCCGAGAGCAATGGAGTGCTGCACAGCAACTGAATGATGACAACTGCCCAGGGACACTGGCCACAGACAGGGGCGGATTAAGGCTCTCTGGTGCCCTAAGCACTGACCAATCTTGGTGCCCTAAGCACTGACCAGCCTTGGTGCCCCCCTCATTGAAATGACTGTCATGACAACTGAATTTGGCTGCATCATTTTACTTTTAAATACATGCATTTTACTTTTAAACATAGCCTATGACACTGCAACTCGCCAACAAAAAATAGAAGATAACCCGAGGGTGCACCATGATCAATTTGCACTAGTTTTATCTTTTTTGTTTTTTTTTACAAATCTTCATTTTTTTTTCTTTTCCCCCTTTTCCCAACTTTGTGGTGGTCCCTTTGGCCTTGGTGCCCTAAGCACGTGCTTAGTCTGCTTAATGGTTAATCTGCCACTGGCCACAGATGATTAAAAGCAGAGATATCCTTTCTCGCCACCTAATGGGTACCACATTTGACAGGTGAAGTGGCAACTGCTGCATTCCAAAGCTAAATGCACTCAATTGGAGCATCGTCACTCATATTTCCATGCAAATCCTCATGTTCAATGGTCTTTTTTGGTTTGGACATGGCCGTGAGGCCTCCAACTGTGCTTCACTTAGAGTTCACCTGTAAGCAACCATTGTTTGTACCCAACTTCGGTTTACCACATCCATCTCTCAAGTTCAAGTTAACCCTTTTGCCACTAGCTACCAATTAAATGTCACTTCCATTACAGCAACCTTACTCACCTTTCTGCTATAAGGGGAGAATCTAAGTATATCAGGCAAAATCAGAAGAGACCATGCTTTGCATGTAGAAGGTCCCAGGTTCAGTCCTTGGTATCTTTCATTAATGGGTCTCAAGCAGCAGGTTTTGAAAAAGACTCTCCTATTCCTAAAGCTACCACAACCTATCACAGCATCGACCTGGGTAAACCAGTGGTCTGACTTGGTATGAGAGAACTTGGTATGTTTGTCTGTTCAGGGAAGGACAGGTAAAGAAAACAGGTTCTTCAAAATCAGTCCACACTTTTGCCTTCAGAGAGATAAGGTGTTTATGAACAGGGTCAGTTTGGGAGAGGGAATTTGGCTCCGCTTCTAATTTTGGCATCTGTTTTGAATGGAGGAGTTTGGTTTCTGTTCAAATCCTTATTTGAAAAATGGGAGGCATCCCAGGAGAGATTCCCTCGTTTCTGCTGAATTCTAACATTGTGTATCTCCAGTAAGATAAGAGTCTATTCGCTTAGGGATGCCAGCCTCTAGGTGGATGAATGAAAAATAAACAACTGTGATATTGTTTATTTTTCATTTACCAGTCTCATGATCTCTCTGGCTACTGTAGTCTCTAGGTGGGGCCTGGGGGTCTCCCAGAATTACAGCTGATCTCCAGACTACAGAGGTCAGCCCCCCTGGAGAAAACTGATGCTTTGGAGGGTGGACTCTGTGGCATTGTACCCCACCAAGGTCCCTGTCCTCCCCAGGCTCTACCCACATATCTCCAGGAATTTCAAAACCCCTACCCTCCATCCCCCCACCAGTGGCTGGGGGGACGTGGCAACCCTAACGGGGCTACAAGGCATGGAGGGGTTTTTTTTTTTAACTTTTCTTGATTAGGTATAGAACAGGAATACAAATGACCAAAAAAATCATCCTTAAGGATTTGTCTTCAAGAATAATCCCCCCCCCCGCTCATCTGGAGTTTCATTAAGATCTCTGGAAAGTTGAACCAGATATTTTGGAAAGAATCCACTGGGGTGGTCTCTCATACAAGCCCCGTTAGAATTCCTGGTGGGGATGTGTGTGTGTGTGGGGGGTTTGCACTGATCGGGGCGGTTTTTTGGTTCGGGGTGTTGCAAAGTCATCGGTGCATTTGACATCTATTCCCTTTTCAGCATTTTTTGCCTGCAGTCAGAGGCAGTTATTGCTTAATATTTTGGACACAACATGAGAACGTTTTTCAAAATTCTTTAAACTCCCTCTTACCGTCCACTGCTTCATCACCTCCGAATGTCTGTCGGTAACACAGCATCAGTTCTATGTTGTAGCATTTATAGATAGTCACAAGCAACACTAGCAAGAGAAGGATTGCCCCCAGGCCACCGGCAAGTTCAATTCTGGAGATCAGATCTGGATTAAAACAAGAAAATATAGAAGGGCTGGGAAATACAAGGGTCACAACTGAACATCCAGCTGTTGCTGCTGTAACATTAAGTCAAGTCTAGTGCTCAGAAGTCAAGTCTAGTGACAGTGGGGCTTGAAGAGAAGAACTTGGGGAAAAGAGACCCCATAAGATTCCAGAAAGCTTTCTTTATCCTACTGTGAATAATGACAGAATTCTTAGAGGGACATCTGAACTACCAATTTATATCAGGCTTTTTTTTTTTTGATCCAGTTTAATTTTCATATCTTGTGGCATTGTGAGGGATTTGGCAAGTTTCTTTTATGGAAACCTCAGCCTTGCTGCACAAAATGGAGAGAGGGGGTGATTGTGAAATCAACTGAAACCTACAATGTAGATTCGTCCTGTTTAGTTATGATAGCTTTACCCCATCCTCCCATAAAGCAGCTCAAGAAGGTTTCAAAGGCCCTTCCTCCCCCCCCATCCATGAGTTTAATGACTTGAGTGCAGATTTTAATCCAGGGTTCCCTAATCAACACTGTAGCACTGCACAGCACTGGCTCCATAGAAGCCACAAATTTCTGTGCTAGACTGGAGTGGAGGTCACAGGAATGCTCTTGCCTATTCTCTTGCACTCGTGTGTGTGTGTGTTTGTGTATTCCATCATTGCTGAAATCCAAGAAAGATGGAAGAGTTTTAACATCAGCAGTCTTTAACTGACATGCCCACCCCATTGCTCAGGGCTTGGGGCAGGATAATCGACTGGCGAACAGGACTGTATAAAATCAAATTGAAGTTTCCCCACCCTTTCCTGAGCCCAGCAAGAGTTGTCTGCCAACGCTTTCACAAGGCACTCAGGTATAGACTCTGAGGAGTCTGTAGCAGGTGAGTCCAATTAATTGGAGGGCAGCCACCAAGAACATCTCTCTCTCTCTCTGCTCCCTTACTGTCTCTGTCTGACACGCTGAAGGTATTAATTGGTATTAAGGTCTGCTCTTGGTGTATCGCAGAGACTGTAATAGGATACCATGAAAACTGGCAGACTCCAAGATTTGACAGGCTTAAGCTGTTCATATAGACTTCCAAGCCGTTCAGAGTATACCTTTCCTGTTCCATTTTCCAGACTTCATCACAATAGCCTGCTCCGGCTGTTTCTTTATCACCATTTAATTTTTTTTTAACAGGGGTTCTTTGTCCTTCACAATGTGATCCCAGGCAATCAGGGACCATATAGTGTGTCGCGCCCCTGGTCCAGTCTGGGAGGGCCGGCGGGGCTCCCGGGCAGGCCGGCCGAAGGAGAATGCCACAGAGGTTCTGCCACAAGCCTCAGATGCGAGAGGGACCTCAGGTTCCGTCACCTTAAGCGTCCGCTTCTCCTTGGAGTAGGCGCAAAGAGAGGCCTCAGTCACTCTATCTAGCGGTGCAGGCTCTCTCTCTCCAGACTCCTTCTCTCCTCTCCGGCTCTGGCATTCTACCCCTCTTTTTATTCCCTTCCACCACACCTTACCCCGCCCTCCCTCCTTTATCAGGGTTTCATTGGCTCCTGGGCTTGTCTGTCAGCTTGCTTCTTTCCATTCATTGGCTCTCAGGTGTCCCCTTTAAGGGTGTTGGGCTCCACCCCTTTCGGTCTCCACAGTTGGGTGTTGGCTGTATCCTGTTGGCCCTTCTGATGGGGTCTGTTGGAGCAGAGGAGCAGGTAAGGAGATTGTTCTGGGGTGGAATCAGCGCAAGGGGTAGCGGGGCTCGCGGGGCTGCTTTCGTGCACGCCCCGGCGGAGAGGGCTTGGTTTCCAACCGTTTGTGAGCCCCCCTAGACGCCCCCCCAGCGGGTCCTCCCCCCAGGCTTGTTCCCATCCCCGAGCTCTGGGAGGCTGGGCTGGCAGGGGTGGGCAGTCCCTAAACCACAGTACCGCCCGAGCCCCTGCACATGGGGCCGGCAGCTGGCCTTTCTCCTTCCCCGCGCCTGTTCCGCCCAGGCCGGGCAAGGTTTCAGACGCGGCCCCAGGTACAACGGCGTCGTCGCGTCCTCCCCGCGCCGCCTCGCCTGGCCCTTGGGAGGCCGCGGTCCCGGGTGCACTGGCGTTGCTGCATTTCCTCCACGTCGCCCCCTCAAGCTCTCGGGGAGACGTGGCGCGGGCGCAGCGGCCTCCCCGCGCCCCGTCTCGTCTCCCCGCCGCGGCTCCGCGTTGGGGCGGAGCCGTGGGGAGACGGGACACACCCCCTCCCCGGGAGATTTGTTGTCCGGGTCCTCTTCATGGAGGCGGGATAAGAAGTCGGCATTCAGATGCTCACGTCCTGCACGATGTTGTATGGTGAACCTGAAGGGGAGCAGCGACAGGTACCATCGTAATACTCGGGCATTATGGCCTTTGGCCCGGGCCATCCACACCAGGGGGGCATGATCGACCACCAAGTGGAACGGGTTGTCCGCAAGATAGAATTGAAGGGCCCCCACTGCCCACTTGACGGCCAACGCTTCTTTTTCGATCGTGGCGTATCCTTTTTCTGCCGCCTGCAGTTTTCTACTGAGAAAAAGGACAGGGCGTTCTTCTCCTGCCACCCTCTGTGAGAGGACGGCCCCGAGGCCCGAGCTGGAAGCATCTGTTTGAAGGATGAACGGATAGTCGAAATCAGGGTTGTGTAACACGGGGTCGGCCGAGAGGCTACGGCGTAGAGTCTCAAAAGCAGTCTGGCGCTCCGGGGTCCAGACGATCCGGTTTGGGTGCTGTTTACCAAGGCTGTCAGTCAGCGGGGCTGCACGGGAGGCAAAGTGGGGTATAAACTTGCTATAGTATCCCACGAACCCCAAGAACCGGCGGAGTTGTTTCTTGGTTGTAGGGGCAGGGACGTTTTCTAGCATTTCTACCTTGTCAGGTAACGGTCGCAGGATGCCTCTCCCCACCTGGTATCCCAGGTATTTCAATTCCCGGAAGCCGACGCGGCTTTTCTTCGGGTTAGCTGTTAGTCCGGCCGCACTGATAGCCTCTAGGACCTGCTGAAGGTGTTTCAGATGGGTTTCCCAGTCTGGGCTACAGATTATAATGTCATCTATGTAGGCCCAGGCGAAGTGGCTACAGTGTGCGAGGGCCTGGTCAACCAATCGCTGAAAGGTTGCGGCCGCCCCGTGAAGACCAAAGGGCATCCGTCGGAATTGAAAAAGACCTTGGCTGGTCGCGAAGGCGGTCTTTGCTCTGTCCCCTTGGCGTACTGGGATTTGCCAATACCCTTTTGTTAAATCTAGGGCCGAGAGGTATTGAGCCTTTCCCAGCTGGTCGATTAGATGTTCAGCCCGCGGCATGGGGTAGGCGTCGAACAAGGCAACACGATTCACCTCTCGGTAGTCGATGCAGAACCGTACACTTCCGTCGGGCTTTGGGACTAGGACGACCGGACTCCTCCACGGGCTCTGGGACGGTTCTATGACGCCGAGGCGGAGCATGTCGCTTACCTCTTGGTCAATTATGCCTTGTCGCTTATAGGGGATGGGGCGCCAGGGGCAGCGGACTACCACCCCTTCGGGGGTAGGGATGCAATGCTCCGTCAGATGAGTGCAGCCGGGCTCGGACGAGAACACTGGGGGACAACTTGCTATAACCCGGCGGGCTTCGCCTTTTTGTTGTGCGGTAAGTCCCCCATCCAGTACCGGTTCTACCGGAGTGTCCTCCGCCGTATGTCGGGGAATCTCTTGGATCTCCACTTCTCCGGGACGTCCGGCGAGCAGACATGGGGCGGAGGCCGGTTCCTTTGAGGCGTCTCTCTCTACCCATTCCTTTAGATCATTGATGTGAAGAGTCTTAGCCTGGCGGCTTGTCCGTCCACACTGGATAACATATGTCACAGGGCCTAAAGCCCGTAGGACCCTGAACGGGCCAACCCAGGGGTCCCCTTTGTTCTTCGGCATGACCCTGCTAGCCACGAGGACCAGAGAGCCGGGTTGTAAGGTTCGGGTTCGGGTACCTACATCATACCGTCTTTTATACTGTTCTTGGGCTTGCTCCAGGTTACGACTAGCCAAAGCCCTAGTGGTTTCCAGACGTTCCCTCAACTGCTGTACGTGGTCTTCGGTAGTTTGCGATTTTCCTGGGCCAGTTGGGACCCATTGCTCTTCTAGCAAGCTAAGAATCCCCCTGGGGTTCCAACCATATACCAACTCGAAAGGAGAGTAACCGGTAGACGCTTGGGGTGTCTCTCTCAGGGCCAATAGTAAGGGATCAAGATATAAGTCCCAGGCCTGGGCATGGTCATGTGATAAGCGGCGTAACATCCCTTTGATAGTCTGATTCATCCGCTCTACTAGGCCGTCTGTCTGAGGATGATATGCGGCCGTGAAGAGTTGCCGGATGTGTAAGGCATCACAAACTTTGGCCATAAAATCAGCAGTGAAGGGTTTGCCTCGGTCCGTCAAGATTTCGCGAGGTAATCCGACGTGGGAGAAGAATCTCATAAGAGCGCGGGCCACCCCAGCGCTTTTCATGCTGGGCAGGGGTATGGCTTCTGGATACCTTGTTGTATAATCCATGAGGACCAGAATGTATCTGGCCCCCCTGGCGGTACGAGTCAATGGGCCAATAAAGTCCATGGCGACCCGTTCAAACGGACGGCCCTCGAAGCGGACGGGTTGTAGGGGGCCCTCGGTGCTGGACGTGATGTGGTCTTCTGACATAATCCGCAGGTCTTCACAAAACGGGTAACATCCTTGGACACTGAAGGCCAAAAAAACCGTTCCAACACCCGCTTCAGGGTGTTGGCAATTCCTTGATGTCCCGCCCAAGGTGGGTCGTGTGCTTGCTCCAGTACCTTTTGGCGGTACGCTTGCGGTACCAGCACTTGCCGACGAACCGTCCCCCTTACCAAACACTCTCGGAACCAGATCCCTCCCTCCCGTACAATACGGGATCCCCGTTGGCCTAACCGTGCGTCTATGACTTGCCCCTCACTTACCGCGGTCCGACCTCGTAGTGCCTCGAGTGTGGGGTCTTCCTGTTGCAGGGTCGCCAACTCCGGATCCTCTGGTCGGGGTTCCCCCGTCCAGTCGTCAGTTTGGTCAGCCTCCACCGCCTCCTCCGAGGCAGGTGCCGCCCAGGCAGGGGGCTTGCCGGCCTGCTGGGCCAGAATGGGCAGAAAGTCCGGGGCATCGCGCCCCAATAACACGGGGAAGGGCAACATCCTAACCCGGGCCATGGGCAAGTGATATGTGCGACTCTGATACTGGATGGGTACCACCACCACGGGGCAACGTTCCCGATGTCCATGGAAGCAAGCGACCTCGGTTTCCCGTACGAAGGGCAGCTTCTCCGGCATGTAATCCGCTCGCACCATGGATATGGAGCTACCACTATCCAGCAAGGCAGGAACCTCATGGTTGGCGATGGTGACTCTCACGACAAAAGGGGAAGACCTCTCCCCGGCGCAGTGACTTGGAGTGAGGATTCCCACCCGATATCACATTCCATCATGGGACAATCCCGTCGTAGGTGGCCCATTTGGCCGCATGTATAGCACGGCCCCACTTCACTGCCCCGTGTCCCCGGGAGTCTTCCATCGCCCGGCCTCTGGGCTTCAGGCAAACCTCGGCCCTTCATCGGGCCTGGAGGGGCAACCCACCGGGGCGTGTTCCCTCCGGAATGGCCCCGCATTAAGAACGGAGGGCGAGCTCTCCCTCCCCGGGGACCCTCCGGACCCCTTGGCCCCTTTTCGCCCCCGGCCTTGCTGGGCGTCTCGCGAGGCTTTAGTTCTTCTCGCCGGGCCACAGTACCTTCTGCTGCCACAAAGTTCTCCCATAAGTCAACCGCATCAGCCAGCGTTTGGGGTTGCCAGCACGCGATCCAATGTCTCACACGGGGGGCAGTATCTGTAATAGCTGTTCTAGAACCACTTGTTCTACGATCCGACGGGCCTCGTCGGTTTTGGACGTAACCAGCGTGTAGCTGCGTCCTTCAGGGCAGCCAGGGTGCTTCGGGGGCGATCCCCGGGATGCCATGTCAGCGCTCGGAATTTTTGCCGGGAGGTTTCTGGTGTGATTGTAAAGCGGTCCAGAATGGCGGCCTTCACCGTGTTGTAATCAGAGGCCTCTTCTTTGGTTAAACTTTTCACGGCGGCCTGTGCCTCCCCCGTCAAATAGGGCCCCAGAATAAAAGGCCACTGGGCGGCGGGCCAGTGAGCAGCCTCCGCGGCCCGTTCAAAGGACTCCAGGTAAGCTTCAATGTCGTCATCGGCCGTCAGCTTAGTCAAGGGAATCCAAGAACCGCGACTAGGCCAGTTCCCATCGGGTCGGGCTCCTCCGCCTCCATCGGTACCCCGGGCACCGGATGCTAGAGTCTGTTGGAGATCTCGGACCAGGGATGTCTGAGCATCTTGTTGCTGCTGTGCTACTTCTCGCAGCAGCCGTGTGTTGTGCTCCGTGAGCCACTGCCCGAACTGCTGGAGATCCATAGCGGAGGGGGCCACGGGGGCTCCGGCCTGGCTGTCGTCGGACCCTGATGAGTCGTCGCTCGAGGAAGCCGTGGTAGCGCTCCCTACAGTAGGTGTCACCCGCAATTGGGGAGGTTGCCAACCTATGGGGGTTGGTAGGTACGGGCGTGGCCTACCTAGCAGGGTCGGCGTGCCCGCATTCTCCACCACGTTGTCGCGCCCCTGGTCCAGTCTGGGAGGGCCGGCGGGGCTCCCGGGCAGGCCGGCCGAAGGAGAATGCCACAGAGGTTCTGCCACAAGCCTCAGATGCGAGAGGGACCTCAGGTTCCGTCACCTTAAGCGTCCGCTTCTCCTTGGAGTAGGCGCAAAGAGAGGCCTCAGTCACTCTATCTAGCGGTGCAGGCTCTCTCTCTCCAGACTCCTTCTCTCCTCTCCGGCTCTGGCATTCTACCCCTCTTTTTATTCCCTTCCACCACACCTTACCCCGCCCTCCCTCCTTTATCAGGGTTTCATTGGCTCCTGGGCTTGTCTGTCAGCTTGCTTCTTTCCATTCATTGGCTCTCAGGTGTCCCCTTTAAGGGTGTTGGGCTCCACCCCTTTCGGTCTCCACAGTTGGGTGTTGGCTGTATCCTGTTGGCCCTTCTGATGGGGTCTGTTGGAGCAGAGGAGCAGGTAAGGAGATTGTTCTGGGGTGGAATCAGCGCAAGGGGATAGCGGGGCTCGCGGGGCTGCTTTCGTGCACGCCCCGGCGGAGAGGGCTTGGTTTCCAACCGTTTGTGAGCCCCCCTAGACGCCCCCCCAGCGGGTCCTCCCCCCAGGCTTGTTCCCATCCCCGAGCTCTGGGAGGCTGGGCTGGCAGGGGTGGGCAGTCCCTAAACCACCGTACCGCCCGAGCCCCTGCACATGGGGCCGGCAGCTGGCCTTTCTCCTTCCCCGCGCCTGTTCCGCCCAGGCCGGGCAAGGTTTCAGACGCGGCCCCAGGTACAACGGCGTCGTCGCGTCCTCCCCGCGCCGCCTCGCCTGGCCCTTGGGAGGCCGCGGTCCCGGGTGCACTGGCGTTGCTGCATTTCCTCCACGTCGCCCCCTCAAGCTCTCGGGGAGACGTGGCGCGGGGCGCAGCGGCCTCCCCGCGCCCCGTCTCGTCTCCCCGCCGCGGCTCCGCGTTGGGGCGGAGCCGTGGGGAGACGGGACATAGTGAATACAGTAATCAGATCTAGCTATGTGGTGATGTCAGTAAGGGCAAAGTTACATTGCCCTCCCTGAAGTCCCAGTCGAGCTCTTGTTGTGCCGGAACACACACACTGGAATGCACACACACTGGAATGCACATTTGAGCACACATCTCACTGAGGACAAAGAGATGTGTGGCCAAATGCACCCAAAGGCGTGCGTCTCCATAGGCAAGCAAGTCTGCATTTGGATGCATATTCCAATATTCATTTAGACCTGTGCTCCTCTGGTTTTCCACACTGCACTGCAGTGTTTTCATTAGCACTGAAGGACAGACCACTGTCATGACATGCTCCTTCCCTTTTACAAACACTTCCCTACTGTTTTCCATATCCCCTAAAAATTGCTGATAAAATGGGGAGGGGAGCTTTTCAGTGCAGTGAAAATGTTTGTGAAACAAAGCCTTCCCAGCCCAGTCTAGTCTCAAATGCCAAAAGTCAATACGTTTCATTGTAACCATAACTCAGCAACACTGGGAGGCAGGCGTTAGCAGACTGAACTGCCATTTCAAATACAAGCACAGGAACCTGAAGCTCTTAGCCTTGCTTTCTGGCTCATCCACCCATTAAAAATTGCAAGAAGCCAATCTACTCCAATGAGAGAGACTCTGGAGAAGATGTGTTAATTTACACCCTATGTCACTGCCGATATTTATTGCCATGATAAATAAGCATTAGAAGAGGCATAAAAACTCCGGTGATATAAAAGAATAGATAGTAGAGGGAGCACAAGGCTTCCAGAAAGTTAGAGGATGCGACAAGTTGATATATCATCACCATTGACTTGGAGTTTATATGGAAAGGCAGCCATACAAGTTCAGGAGTCACCTTTTCACCTTGCGGCCTCTTTAGGCTGCTGTTATTTACAACTGGATTCCACTTATTGCCTATCGAGGTATCATGACCATCAGAGAATAACAGAACAAAGAGCTGTACAGGCTGTTGTATTAATAGGTTCAGGCCAATAATGATGGTTTTCTTGGAACATGGTCATCTCTCTAGTCTAGTGTTTATTTTTTTGGCCCACAGAATTCTAGGGGTATCAGTGGCTGATTTAAGCCAAACATCAGGGCCCACTGAGATAATCCTGGTGCCATCAAGGCAAGAAAGCTCAACTGGTGTCACCTGGATCACCAAATCTCAGGTCCAGACTCACTCTAATGGCAGCAGACATGTGGCCTTCAAACACAGATCTGCCCTACTGATATGTAAAGCACAGGTGGGGGTATAATTCGAAGGCCACATGTCCTGAGCCTTCTCTTACATGGCTTTTCTTGCTGCAGCCCTTCTCCCACTCCCTAAATCTTCCCTTTGCCTGAACTCAGTTCAAACATTGGATCCTACCTGAAAGAAGACTGGCTGGAGGGATGGACAGCTGGGAGGAGGTTCAGCATTGTAAGCACATATATTGTTGACTTATACTGAATCAGATCCTTCATCTATCATGATCAGTATTGCTTCCTTTGGCAGCAGCTCTCCAGGGCCTCAGGCAGAGATCTTTTGTATCACCTAGTTGTATCACCTTCTGTTCAATCCTTTAACTGGAGACGGGTGGGTGGCAAAGGGTGGCAGTGGCAAAAAAGTCTAATCATGCATGAACCCAGTCATAATCATGAAGACAGAGACATCCCAAACTGTGTGCTGAACGACTGGCTCCCTGGTTTTGACTGGTGAGCAAAACACAAGCCAAATCAATGGGTATTCCAGAATAACTAATTGTTAATCTTCCAGTACAATGGGCAGGTACATGATTGGTGTGTTACAGGACACACTCTCCATTTAGGTGGGGCATGGGTGGAACTGAAATACCTTTTATGAACTGAGTGTTCAGAAAATGTCCTCAAATCCCTTATAACACAGGGGTTCCATGGCAGATGCTTGGGAGTTTCTCAGCTGACAAGTCAGTGTGGAAAGGGTTCTCCACAGACAGATAGAGGAAAATGGCTTGTTGTGAGATTGTGTCCAACCAGTCTGTCACTATGGCTTTGCCTAAAATAGCCCATGATGGGAGTTAGTATCTTGATAAAGGAATGACAGTGTTCTTTAAGGGCTGTGGAAGCTTCCACAGTGGGATAGGAGATGGATTCCCAACACAGCTGCTGTGGAAGGAGAACTTGGAGAAAGTGACCCTGCCCAGATGAGCGGAGCAGGTAGGTGTGTGTCAGAGAGAGAGAGAAGCTGTGAGTTGGCTGAAGGTAAAATATCTGGAGGTGCGGGGCCTTGCTCTCCGGGGATCTGATTTGGCAGCTGTCCCGGTGCCATCTTGAAGGGGCACCTCTTTGTTTCCATCAAACCACCACTTGTATACAGAGAGGCAAGAGGCTTAAATGAAAGGTGCAAAGTAGGGACTGAGCTGGAAAAGAGAAACCTGAAAGGGGGTAGGGAGGCAGCACGGTGTAATGATCAGAGTGCTGGACTAGGATCTGGGAGGCCCCGATACAAATCCCCGCTCTGCCACAGAGGCTCACTGGGTGACTTTCAGACAGGCACTTTCCCCTCAGCCTAACCTAACTCAGGTGTTGTTGTAAAAATAAAATGCAGGAGGGGAGAACAATGTTGTAAGTTCCTCTGCGTTGCCACTGAGGAGACAAATGGCGAACAATGGAGGACTCAGGGCAGAGAAGACTGTGTGTGTGTGTGTGTGTGTGTGTGTGTGTGGGAACTAATCAGAGAGGGGATTCTGAACAAGCCTCACCGAGCTTAAGGGCAGGAAAGGGGGGTCTAGTGATTCTGGGGTCCTGCAGGAAAGTCCTGGATGGGGCCCCAGAATCACTGCTATACCTCACCCTTGTCACCAGAGCCAGCCAAAGCCCCAGAAGCCATCTGCTTGAGCCCCAGACAAGGCAGGTGCAAGCGGAGGCAGGAACCTGCTCTTCTTCTCTCTCCCCTCCTTCAAGCGTGTATGGGCCCTTGCCCTCCTCCCAAGCGTGGGGCCCTGCCATTGTTGACTATTGTCTAAGGGCATCGCATGGTGAGGAGTGCCTAAAGTGTGTGTGAGGGGGGTGAGAACTGCTAAAAAAAACTGGTCAAGAAACAGGGAATCTAAAGGAAGGGATGGCTCTCTCTACAGTCTAAACTGGGACACGCAAATCCTGTTGGTCGTGGCTTCTACTGTTACCGCAATGTTTTTGGCAAGGGCACCACAAACTGTGCCTGTGGAAGGAAGAGGGATGCCTTGCGTATACGGATTTAAATGAAGCCACCAGCGTTTTCCGCCAGCAACGTGTTATTTGAAACCCTGTGATGGGTTTCAGAGAACACAATACCCACCAAACCAAACAGCAAATGATTAGAATGCAAGAGATACATCCCTGCTCGGAATATCAAGTCCCAAAATACGTTTCAGTCCTGTCTTGCATGAAGCCGACATCCTCAAACACAAGTGCTGAGCTGACACTGATGTCTTATTTCCTTTTAATCTGCAAAGTGTAACTTGTCAGGAACCCCAGAAGCAAATCAGTCTGTACTCTTGAGTTGAAAGACAAGTTCTCCCTCAAAGATGTTCTGTTTAAACTTGGAATTTTTTTTTATTATTATTAGAAGGAGAGAAAAAAAAACTCCTTATAAAGACAGCTACGTATTTGTTAGGGCAAAATGCTCATATGAAAGTAAGGCTGCGGGGTGATTTTAAAGAGAGGGAAGGTGGGCAGGGAAAGGATTAACCCTAACCCTCTTTCCCCCTGTTTCTCCACTCGGAATTCCCCTGCCCCAAAGCTGCTTTTTGTTTTTAAGGAGGGTGCCTGGCCTTGGTTTCATGCCTCTGAACATGGCGTGTAGTTAGCCACTAAAACTGTTTCTAAATTCTTCTAATGGAGACTGTCTCCTAAGTAATCCTTTTATTATTTATTGAAGGAAACTGCTGTGAGGCAGATGGCAAGAGGAGAAGTAGCAGCGCAGCATGACCCAACTTAGAAGCATGTTCAGGCAGCACTAAAGTGGAGACTGTGCCGGAAATCATTTTTAGAAATCGATTGGATGAGGCTTTTTGGTTTTTCTCCCCCCCTAAAGAAAGCAAATGCCAGTGAAAGATGTTGAGAAGGAAGCCCACCGTGGGGTGTGGAATATGAATGCCATGATCCAATCATTTGTCTTGTTATGACTGAAAGCCTCAGGGAACAAGGACTGTGTTTGTGTGTTTACTTAGTACCAAGCACAATGAATCACAAGCAAATGGTGGAAATGGCCAGGAGGAATTTAAAAAATCTTCTGTCTGGAGAAAAGGACTGCAGGCAGACAGGGGCCAACAGACCATGACGTGACCTGAGAATGTTGGCATTTTTGAGGTCCCTGTGGGAGCTCCACTAATACTGTCCTCAAAGTTTGACGTTTCTTGGCATAATTTAAAAATCCATGAATATTCAAAGGTGCCATATTGGGATTTGGTGGGTCTGTATTAGAAACATCACAAATCCCATGCTGCAGTGCAGCCTCAAATAAATGTGCATGGACAGTGTAATCACAGACAGGCAGGAGTGAGAAAAGGAAGTACCTTTTTTACGCAGAATTATGCTCGCGTGTTTCCGCCCATTTCGGTTCTCTACATGGCATGTATAATTAGCCAGGTCTGGCTCCTTCACCACATCAAAGATCAAAGTTAACTCCACTATTTTTTCTCCTAGATGCTCTTTGAGAAGCCTGAAAGAAAGAATAATGTCCAGAGGTTTGTCAGGCACAGGGTAGAAGGGAAACCATGGAACATGTGTTTGGGCCTGTCCATAAAGCCACATTCCATGCGGATTTCTACATGAAGTATGGCAAAAATACTCTCACATAGGAGTAAAATGTGAGTGGGCAAATGGGCGCCTCCCTCCTTAACATCCACTGGAAGGGTCAGGAGACACCAAATGATGCAAGCTGAAACTAAGCAAGGATGAGTCTGATCAGCACATGGATTGGAGACATTCTGAGAACATCCTGCGTAAGCTACCTCAGACTCCATAACGGAAGAAAAGTAGACCATATCTGCAATCCTATGGATACTTTTCTGAGAGTAAGCACCGCTGAAGGACATGAGATATAGACCTGTTTAGAATTGCTCCTTCCAACTGTAAAGAATAAATATCCACCCTAATCTGCAAAATATTTCAGAACCCCCTCCCCCTGCACTGATAAAGAATGCTGAATATATGTTGGATACAGGACCAAACACATGGTGGAACGCTTCAGAAGATCAAATTCTGTAAGGATTCTGCCATGTGGTGCCTTTCAAAACCAAGGATAAAAATCAGCAGATGCTAAATCCATTTTAAGCACAATACTTCACACAGAACCTCCATGTTTCTTACCACTGGCATGTAGAGTGGAGCGCCAGGGGAAGCCTGACACACAAGATGCTATTAAAATGGCATCCCAGGAAGTGCAGCTGTAAATTAATCTCTTCATCTGTCTAGGAAGGTTTTTGGGGCATTATAAGGAATCACTTGGTTGTAAGAGGACATGGGCATACATCTGAAGGGCTCCTTTCAGGTATGCTCAACAAATTCAGCACATCCACTGGGGTTTTAAATGTTTCCTTGAAACACCAGATCTCCTTCCCACTTGCCCTACTACAAACTGCTTTTGAACAGTAATGGTCCAAGACATTTTGGTGCATGAGGAAGAAAATCTTAAATAAAACCCACCTTCAGGTAAGCTGAATAAGCTAGAATTCTTGAATGGTGACCTTATCTGGATGGTCCAGGCTAGCTTGATCTCATCAGATCTTAGAAGCTAAGCAGGGTTGACCCTAGTTTGTATTTGGATGGGAGACTACCCAGGAAGCCCAAGGTTGCTGCACAGAGGCAGACAATGGCAAGCCACCTATGAAAGTCTCTTGCCTTGAAAACTCTAAGGTGATTTGATGGCACTTTCTACCACCAACCTTGAATGGTACCCCAACATTTGCCCCTTGAGGATCTTTGGATGCCAGTTTCTGTAATCACAAAGAGGTTTGGGTGTTCCATTTTCAGGCTTTACTATTAAGGAGGCTGTCCCAGATCACACGTAAACAAGATTTCAACTCTTTATTACAGAAGTCCCCTAATCATCTTGATAGCTCTTCCACATGAGTGACTTAGGGCTCAGAATGTGCTCTTTGCACAATCCTTATTCTAATAGCCAAAAAGTGCGGATACCTATTCCCACCAACAGGGGCCTCACTGTCCCCCAACAGCTTTTCCTGCATAGTCAGTAGACTTCCTGCGTTTGTAGAAAAATCCGAAAAGTGAAGAAATCCCTTCAGGAACAGTTGAATTCCCCAAAAAGCCTTTTGAAATGGCCTCTGCAGGGACCTGACTCCAGGCAGCAACGGTGAGAGATTAGAACATTGGGGGGGGGGGCCTTCTAACTGGCTCTGTCAGTCAAAGGGTGGGGGAAGGGCCCTTTCCAGGCCTCTTTCGGCCTTGGAGGGAGGGAGGGAGGAAGCCTTGGGGCCAGGCCTCACAAAAGTTGCCAGGTCCAGGCTGAGGGATTTCTAGAGATTGCGTGGTGGACTCTAAGGAGGAGGGCTGGGTTTGGGAAGGGAGAGGCCTCAGCTGGGTATAATGCCACAGAGTCCACCCTCCAAAGCAGCCATTTTCTGCAGGGAGACAGACAGACCTCTGCTGTCTAGAGTCCAGTTGTGATTCTGGGGGGTCTCCAGGGCCCATCTGGAGGTTGGCCACTCTAGGCCTGGCAGCAGTCTAGGGTTGCCAGGTCCCCCTGATTTGCATGACTCACCTAGCCTCAGCTGCTTGCTACCATTCATCAACAGCCACCCTATGAAAGCCAGTGAGGTGCAGCAGTTAGAGCTTCAAAGTAGGATCTGCAAGACCCAGGTTCAGATCCCCATCTTGCAGTGGAAGGTGACTGTGTGATTTTGGACCAGTCATATATTTCAGCCTAACCAACCTCACAGGGTTGTTGTGCAGATACAAAGGAGGAGGGAATAATGAAAGCTGCTTTGGCCCTCACTGTGGAGAAAGACGGTAATTTTCCTAGGTAGAGGCTGGGGGGTGGAGATGGAAAACAGGAGACAGAGAGGCAGATAAAGGTAGGTTGGCTGTTGGTTGGGAAGGAAATAGGGTTGCCAACTCCAGGTTGGGAAATCCCTGGACATTTGAGGGGTGAAGCCTGGAGAGGGTGGGATTTGAGGAGGGGAGGAACTTTGGACTGGTATAATGCCATAGACTCCACCCTCCAGCCATTTCCTCCATGAGAACCACCATTGCCAACCTCTGGGTGAGGACTGGAGATCACCCAGAATTACAACTGTTGTCCAGGAGACAGAAATCAGTTCCCCTGGAAAAAATGGCTGTTTTGGAGGGTTGAGTCTATGGCATCATACCCTGCTGAGGCTGCTTGCCTCCCCAAGCCTCATTGTCCTAAGGCTCCACCCCCAAATCTCCAGGAAATTCCCAACCTGGAGCTGGCAACCCTAAGGTGAATTGATCTCTGTAGCTGGGAGATCCATTGTGATTCCCAGAGTGCTGCCACTGCTGCTGTGGGGGGGAGAGGAAGCAAGTGGGTGGCTGAGAGTACTGCCACCACTGCTACTGCTGCTCTGCGGAGTGGGGGAGGAAGCAGGCAGGAGGCTGGGAGAGTGATGGGGGCAGAAAGAAAGAATGATGGGGTGGGGGCAGAAAGAGAGAGAAAGAGTGATGAAGTGGGGAGGCAGAAAAACAAAGAGAAAGATGACAGGTCAGAAAGAGAGAGGAAGTCACATGCATGGAGCAGAAATAGAGAGTAAGAAAAGGGGGGCAGAGGGGAGAAATAGTGTGAGAGAGGTAGGGGGTGAGCAGAGGAAGCAAAGGTGTGACAAATGAGATAACCATCCCGCAAGTTTCTTGCGGGTCTCCACTTGTTTATTCTAATTGCAGAAAATTAGTTTTCATAATGCAAAATCTGGAATAGCCATTTTTTAAAAAATTCAGCATAAAGGTTTTAATGGTGGCTTTGCTGTTTCTGAGTGGCTAACAGGTCATCTATATCTGGATTTACTTTCTTGCTTTGCTTCCCCCCCATAATGCTGTCAAAGACTTCAGCACCCCCTAATTAACTCATGTGGATGAGTGTACAGGGAAGTAAATTGATCAGGGAGTGGAAATATGGGGGTTTAAATTAAAGTGTCTCCACTTACATCCTTCATGGAACTAATCGCATTTTTCTTATCTTAAAAATATGAAACAGGAAATATGGCATGTGTGTGCTGTGGGGAGACAGACAATTTAATAGAGTTTTCTAGGCAAGCCTTGAGAGATTTGTACCCTGTTTTACAGGCTCAACCAAGGAAGGGGAAAAATAACAATTGATATGATTTATATACAGCAAAATTAAAATTTGAAAATTCTCCTCCTCTGTGGAAAAGCCATGGCATTGAAATTCGCTGCAGGTTCCTTTCCCAATCAGACACAATTCACAGCCCTCCAGGCAGACTTTAAAGCTATTATTTCTTCTTTAAGAGGACCCATTCGATTTACACAATGTTTTTATTACAGCTCTTAAAAACCCACCTGCCAAGGAATTTTTCACTCTTGCCTGCCCCTTCCGCCTATCTCTCACTCTCTTTGGTAGTGGATCAGCTGGACACTCCACCCTATTGGGAAGGTCTGTCAAACCAGAAGACGGAAATTCAGATGGGAACCTTTTTGTGCCCAGTAAAGGGTCTGCCTGATTGCCTCTGTCCTGCTACCAAATCAGGTGTTTGTGTTCCTGATTCCCTGACCACAGGAAGAATAAACAAAGAAAAAGCTAGCCAGGTGCTATAAAAAAAGAAAAGCAGTAACACAAAGACTGAGCTTCACTTCTGAGGCTCTTCTTACAGAAGGTCACTGCCAGCAGAGGGATGCCCCATCAATGTTCCCAGCTATGTCAGCCTCTCATGAGCTTTTGATGCAGCTGAAGGGGAGAAGTCTGTCTCCTTGCATTCTCTCTACTAGGAATGTGCACTCATATATAACCTTATTCGTGTTTTCCAGATATATTCAGGTCTCCCAAATATACACCAAATATATTTTTAAAAGGTACCTGAAGAGTCCTGGAAATATTTGGAATTAACCAGGAATACTGGAGGCTCTTAGAACTGCTTTTTCCTCCTGCCTCCCATGTTTCTGTGTCTCCCAGGGCTTGTTATTGGCTTGCCAGGCTACATCAGGTAAGATTCTTTCAGTTTCAAGTTTTTTTTTTTTTAAATTTATTCTTTGCTGGAGTTAGTTTGTGATGGAGGTTGTAGGCTTTTTGTGTAGATTCTCACATTATACATTGAGATTTTTGCATTTTACATAGGTCAAGATTCTCACATTTTACATAGTTTTAGATTTTTGGGTGTTACATCATTACAGATTCTCAGATTTTACATAAGTTCAGATTCTCACATTTTACATTGGCTGGGCTTTGTGGGGGGGGGAAATCCTTGGGTTTTATATTTTTTGCAGAAACAACGGAGGAGGACTTGGGTCACCTTCTTCAGGGGCCCATAGAATTGGACACCTTGGTCCAATTGACTTGAAATTTGGGGGACAGACACCAGCAGATCTGTGGAAATTTTGCTGTCAGTATCTTTAAAAACACCCCCACAGTCCCCCAGAAATTTTCCCCATAGGGAATAATGGAACTGAAAAATATCAGAGACCTGGGGAAGAAAAAACTGGATCCGAATACAATACCATTATTTGGAACCCCAGAAACTGGGAATATCGATTCCCCCCCCCCTCCAGTATATTCAGATCCAAAAAATACCTTTTGTTTTGTTTTGCTGCTGCACACCTCTACTCTCTGCCCTCTTGGTATTCCTTCACTTCCTCCTTGCATAAACTATTGCTGGAGGCAAGAAGAAAGTCACTTTTCTAAAGTCTTTGGTACCTCCCTTTCGACCTCCTTGACCTTCCCCTCTCCTGTTGGCTTGCCCTCCTCCTCTTGAAGCTCCAATGTCTTTCCCACTGCAACCAATCCTGCATGTCCATCATAGAGGTGAGGGGACTAAAGTGGCATGGCCATTCTTAAGAGCAGGGGTGGACAAACTTGCTTAACCTAAGAGCCACATACAATAAGCATCAGATGTTTGAGAGCCACATGACATGAACAAATATTAAATACATGTTTTTATTGAAAAATATGCAGATTTGCATTTTATTAACATTAAATGAGACTACCAAAAATAAAAATAAAAGGGATAAAAATAGATATTGATAATGATATTTATTTGTCCAATGATATTTGTAGGCTTTGGGGGGGGTGGCTTTGAGGATGCATTTAAAGCTAAAATTGCTTCCTTGAGAGCCAGTTTGGTGTAGTGGTTAAGTGCGTGGACTCTAATCTGGGAGAACCAGGTTTGATTCCCCACTTCTCCACTTGCAGCTGCTGATGTGACCTTGGGTCAGTCACAAGCTCTGGCACAGCTGTTCTTGAAAAAGAGCAGTTTGTGTCAGAGCTCTCTCAGCCCCACCTACCTCATAGGGTGTCTGTTGTGGGGAGGGGAAGGGAAAGGAGTTTGTAAGCCGCTCTGAGAGTCCAAGTGAAGGGTGGGGTATAAATCCACTCCTCTTCTCTTCTCTTCTCTTCTCTTCTCTTCTCTTCTCTTCTCTTCTCTTCTCTTCTCTTCTCTTCTCTTCTCTTCTTCCTTTCTCTGCTCCCCCCTCACCTCAAGCCTACCCAGGGAGGGGAACACTGGCTGGGGAAGGGAAGACCAATCAGGAAGGCATGCCTCCCCTTCGCTTCCCCAGCTGCCCTGCTGGGAGCCACACAATATGTGTAAAAGAGCCGCATGTGGCTCCTGAGCCACAGTTCGGCCACCCGTGCTTTAGAGGGTGCTGGTTGGCTTCAAGGTTAGTGCACTTTGTGGGGAAATGATAGGTCAGGCGGGGACACCTGCTGGGATGGGTTAAAATTTCACCATTCCATTATTGGCCGCAGTTCCTTTAACAGATGGCAAAGGAATTGTCATCTCATAGAAGACAAGTCCAAAAACGTAGGACCCCAGTCATCACTGGGAATAAACAAACTGATCCTGTCACCCATTATAAAAGAGAACATTTCTCCTCTCCCATACATGTGGCTGGATGTGGAATCAGGCAGCTACCTCCTCTCACTTCCTGCCTGCCACTTGCAACCACTCAGTGAAAAGACAGGCTCCTGTCAGAGGGTTATGATGGCCAGGTAGGCTTGAACCCAGGTATCTCTTAATTGAGCATGGCCTGGGAGAAACTGAGAAGGGAGAGAGACCAAAGCACAGAAGAAATGACAGTGTCTTTCCTCTCACTGGCAACTTTGTGCCTCCCTCTGCCTCCTTCTAAGCTGCCTTTGCTCTCCCCCCCCCCACAGGTCCTCTGCCACGGGTGAGAAGGAGAGGACCATGCTGAGACAGCAAGGAGAGCATAATTGTCTCAGAAAAACAAGAAGCATTCATCACTCGCCCCACAGGGTACCGTTAGATACCACTTAAACGGCAAGCCAAACAGAATTAATAGACGGGCAAAACAAGTTGGCCTGAGCTGGGTACATGGTTGGTGAATATGACGGTTGAGTAACAGGGACGACTGAATGTACATTTCTCTTGCAAGGGGCCATCCATCTTTTGGATTGCATCGACAGTGGAAAATCAAGACAGTTCCCCAAGTGACCTGGGAAAAGGCCTGCATTATCTTTAAGTCTAAATGCTAAACAAGTCCCTGTCCCCATTTGGAGAGGCACTGGTAGTAGCTGAAGGACTCTGGAGACATTAGAGCATGAGCAGCAGTTATATCTTCACAGTTGCTTCAGAAACACAGAGAAAATATGTCCCATCTGGTGTGGGTAGCACACCCCCTATCAGCTTATAGAAAAGGAGATAATTGTCTACTCAACATAAATAAAGCTGATAAGCTCACAGGTTTTCCTGTTTTTACAGTGGGAGAGGGAAAAAATAAAGAGTTTCCCCACAATACCTGATTTCCCCTTCTTTAATGTGATTTTCAAGTTCTTCAATAAATCTCTCTCCTCGTGTCCAGTAGATCATGGGACCTGACTCTCCACTAAACCCAAAAAATGCTTTGCAGGCAACATTGAGAGGCTGACCTGAGAAGAAATACAAAGAAGGTAAATTATTCAGGTGACTGTCAGGATAAGAGCATAGTGTGAACATCTTCTATACATTTTCTGATTTTCACAGAGTCCTTGGTGCTGAAGAGATGTCTCAGATGGATCCAATGAAAAAACAGTTTTCTTCAGAGTTTATAAATGTGCTATAGAACAAGTCAAACCACTGGGTCCAGCTCTGTCCCCTCTGGCTGGCAGTGGCTCTGTAGTCTGGGAAGAGGCCTCTCCCAACTTTGTTAAGATGAGATCTTTCTGATGGGAATGCCTAGAAACTGCACTTGGGCCTTTATGAATCCACAACCTGGGCTTGCACTCTAAGCTGTGGGGCCCTCCACAGTAGGGATGGGTGTGAATCAGGAAAATGTGGTTCAGTTTGTGGTTCGTGGCATGCTCAGTTTGCAAACCACAAACCACTACGAACCTTTAGCAGCCAAACAAACTGGTTTGGTTTGCAAGGTTTGTGACCTGCTACAACACTCCCTCCCCAGCATGCTGGAGACACCAAACTCACAGGGATCTCTGGCTGACTCTCCTCTACCTGACCTTCAAGTTTGGTGAGGACTGTATTTACGGGGTCCAAGTTACAACCCCCCAAGAAGGTGCTCCCAGGAAAGGAAATGACCTGCAACTGTCAAAATGACCACCTGTTTAGGAGGTTCAGTGGTGTATAGAATGGATCCTGTACATTCTAGAGACATCAGAGTCACAAGGGACCTCCCCTGAATGGTCCTCTACACCCATGTTATGTTACTTTGAAATTCAGTAAACATTTAGTTTGAGAGGAGACAGTCTGTCTGGAACTGTACCTACATGAACCTTCACGAACAGCTTGAAAGTTCATGGAAAGTTCGTACGCCAGTTCATGCCCATCCCTACTCCCTAGGGTGTAGATAAACTTTGCCTTGGGACTTAAATGATATTATGTCAAAGGATGTCAAAGTGAAGGAAGCCACCCTGGGGAAGTGCACAAAATTTCTAAGGAGAGACTCCAAATCCTCTTCCAGTCTTCCCATGAGCTTGTAATTGGCCCACAATGGAAGGCAGCCCTATCACTTTTGGGCTGCTTCTCTGTTTGGCTCTCATCACCTCCACCAATGCAGAGGCATGGGCACTGGCAATGTTATCCACTGTTTTGCCTGTGTTTTTCCTTGCTATACTATTAGAGACCCCTTTAAAGGGCCAAAAACATAAAAATTAGGAAAAGATGTGTTACAGCAATTACTGCTTCTATTTCTTAAAGCTGACAAAAAGCCCTCCAGTGCTATGGAGGAGCCAATAGCAGCCATGTGGGGTTGCTGGAAGGAAAACAGTGGATTTGGATGGGACCTTTGAAAACATGCACCTTCCCCTCCAGGTGGCAAGATGACACAGTGGGATTGTGCTCCTCCCAGGGCCAAACTGGATGTGACATTTAAAAATGCTGCGAGGGCCCACCCATGATCAGGCTCACAGTGTGACCCTCTTGATTCCCACTCGAGTGTCCTTCCAAGTGCCAAAGCAGCCATAGGGGGAGGGGTGTGTGTGGCTGGTTGGCCCTCAAATAGGTTGTAGCAAAGCAGGTTTGGGAGAGACCACACAGAGGATGGGGAAAGGATGACTGGGGTATGGCTAGAGCATGATGTTGTATGGATATTCCAAAAAAGTGCACCAGTTTGGACATCAAAATGGAGAAAACATTCTGAATGGAAGCAGCCTTGGATGTCCAGAACTAAAGCTTCAGGACTCACTATCCATCCTACAGGCACTATATTGCAGCTCTAAAGGATATGTCCATTGAAATATGCTTTTCCAGAGATGTTACATTGTGCAGGTATTACATCATATTCATTTCAACAGAACACATATGCATATGAACAAAGCTTTACCAAGATGACTATTAGTTGCCGGCAGCAGAGGGAACCCAGCCCTTCAGTAGCCCTCACTGCTGTCTCTGCTGCAGCAGTTTCAACCACAGGCAGTTGCATGACGGGTTAAACCTAGTCCTCCAAGAATCATTTTCTGCTTGGGGATCCATGTGCTGACAATCATTTATGTATTGAACTGATGTGTACAATAGTTATTGTTGTGTTAAAGAATCAGCTGCCTTATTGCCAATGGGTTTCATGTTGCTTCTTCAGGATCTTCATTTTTTAAGAACATTTGTGCCCTGAACAGGTGACAAGACAACACAGACCTCTCAGGGGGGAAAATTGTGACTTCTCTGCACCATGCCATCCCTGTCCAAACCCTTATGCCACTATCGATCTAGAAGTCATAGGAAACATCTATTTAAATATCTTTTTTTAGCAATGTTTAGTGCGTGCACAGCTCATATTTGACTTTAATGGAAAAAGACACTTGTAGCAATACGAGAATGGGAAAACCGAGATGCGGTCAATCAAAATTGACAGCATCTGCCCTTTATGTGGTACACCACACTGGGCAGTAAAGCACGAGGCAAACAGCTTGTTTCCTATTCACCAACCCAGCAAGATTTCTTCTGAGAATAAAGGAGAGGAAATGAAAATATCCCGGAGAGCCATCTAATTTCAACAAACAATGCATTGGACAGTCAGAAGAAACTGAACCCCCCCCGACAATATATATATCCATGCAATAATGAAGTTTAAACCAAACTTTTCTAAGACCAGTTATTTCTGTGTTAAATGAGACAAATGTATTATAGGGGGGTGGGGAAATCCCAGCAGCCCAGCCCTCTTGGTATTCCTTCCGTGAACTCTACTGATCTCCATAGGGTTACTTACATGTCAAAGCATTGTTCACCAGGCTAAAATACTCCTGCCAATACAGTTTTCTCTACATCAACTTGCTACAGTTGAGAAGGGAGGTTTCAGCCTTTCTAGCTTGAGGAAACATGTCTAAGGGCTGAGAAAATGAGCTTTGACTAGGGAGGTCCCCAGTTCTGGCCTCTGCCACAAGCTCACTAGTTGGCCTGAGATGAGCCCTTCCCTCTTGGCTTCAAAGGTTCTCTGCCCTGGCTCTGTCCAAGGTTTCACAGTTTTAACTGCATTGTGTATTAGATAAAGCACTCAGATCCACTCTCCTTTTAATTACTTTTTCTTTCAAAGTCTCCCTCAGTTTATCTAATTAAGCGTCAAAGGGCTACAGAATGTGATGGCATCTTTGCTTCTGGTCGATGTCCCTTTTGGCTGCAGTGGCTGTTGTGAGTTTAGCCAGTCCTTTAAAAAAAAAAAAGTTATAGGCGTTGTTTTTTTTAAAGCATCAGAAGGGAAATGAGAAAGGCGTTGGTGCATTCCTGAAGAATTAACATTTAATAGGATATTTCAAGTGGCATAAAGGGAAGGAGGGGAGAGCAGGATGTTAGACCATTATTAATCCTCCTCTTTAAACCAGGGGTCACCTTGGCACATTAAAGCCCCAGGTTCGGAGCTGAAAGCATCTTCTCAGGCTTTCTTCTTCTGTTCTGTCAATCAGACCTGTTTGTTGTAAACTCCCTGCTGATAAGATCGCAACTCGCCTACCAAATGGCTGGAATGGCTTCTGATAGCAAGGTTGCAATTGTACGTTCTTAGGAGGGGCATTTGCACAGCAAATCTGTGTGACTTCTGCAGTGCGTTCCAACGTGTTTCACAAGAAAGTGAAAACTATGCCTTTTCTGCAGCTGAAATGGTTGCATCACATTGGATTTTGATCCCAGCAGCCAGGCAGGGTAATGTAGTGGCTGGAGTGTTGGACTAGAACCAGGGAGAGCCAGGTTTGAATCCCCACTCTGACATGAAGCTCATTAACATGGCTACCCTTTTGGAATAGGAAAGGACAGAACTGTGGTTGAATTGATCCCCATGGGAAAATTTTTAACATGGGTATTAAAAGGCACAAAACCTTTATTGATTTCAGGAGGGACCTTAGTCATCATATAAATGTTATGTTAGATATCTCATTTATCTGCAGCCTGACATAACCTAATACAAAAGACAACAGAATGTACATATTCCATTGTCACTTTTTCAGGGGAAAATCTGTTGTGTATCGGCCATACAAGCAGTATATATTTTAAATAATTATTTTAAATAATCTTTTTCAAAGCTCATTTGGTGACTGTTGCAATTTTGCCCTTTTTTTACGCTCTTTGCAGGGGAGGTGGATGAACTACAATTCTGAACCCCATTTCTCTCCTTTTCTGGCTTGCATGAAATATAGGGTTTGGCTTGTGCTAGGTTTGTGAACACATTTAGTTACCTGCAAGATCTTCTGGGCCTGGGAAGCTATTTCAGTTCAGACCACCACCACCACCCCTGCTCTTAGAGTACAATCCCTGCCTATGCAAAAGGCCCACTGAGTTATTCCCCTCCCCACTCCGGTTTCTCACAGGGGGCTTGCTTGTAACTCCTGAGTTGCAGCAAAAGGGTCACACACATCCTTGGGTAATAAATGACATTCAGTGCTCTCTAGCACGTCTGATGTGACTTCTTTAAAGGAGCCAAATAAATTACATGCTTAAAATAACTCAGCCAAAAGTTGCTTTATGTTTACAAATTAGATAGGATTTTTTTTTTAAAAAAAGAAGATCAGTAACTCAGGAAAGAAACCGACACAATCCATACATGTCACAATCCAAAATGTGCCAAAGGAGGGGGGAGACTACAAATCTTTTCAGGTGGGTAAGTTTTGCTGGCATCAGCCCCCATCTCTTTCCCTTAACACTGAATAACCCCTTAGCTGTACTTACCACATGAAATGTACTTAATGCATGTTATTTGTTGACACTAAATTGGGGTGCAATCCTAGTTCACCTCCTTGTGGTGCACCCTGGATAACATTAAAGAGCTGGAACTTCTGGCTGCCAGAAAATCATAGGATCTCCTGGCTATACTGCACACATAGAATCAAACAAACAAACAAACAAACAAACAAACAAACAAACAAACAAACAAACAGTCCTTCTCAAGACTACTTGACAAGGGGTATAGAAGATGGCATTTGAATCTCCCAAATGAATTTTGAGGGTATAAGCAAGTTTAAATGCCAATACATGTTATAAATCCTACTGGCCAATAAAATAGATTTAGCTCTTGTTCAAGAAACTCATCTTGATAACAAAAATTAAGCCCACTACAGAGCAAAAATTGTGGGATATGATGTCAGTTTGGTGTAGTGGTTAAGTGTGCAGACTCTAATCTGGGAGAACCAGATCTGATTCCCCACTCTTCCACTTGCAGCTGCTGGATGACATTGGGCAAGCCATAGTTCTGTCAGAGCTGTTCTCTCAAGGACAGTTCTGGAAAGAGCTCTCTCAGCCCCACCTACCTCACAGAGTGCCAGTTGTGGGGAGGGGAAAGGAAAGGAGTTTGAAAGACTGGGTATAAATCCAATTTTGCTTCTTCTCCTCCTTCTCCTCACATACCATTGTGCCTAAGGCATAGTGATCTATGCCTGAAGCAACATTGAAAATGTGAAGCTGGTATTGACCAACATTCACAATGACATCCATACAATAATAGTAAAAACTGGAGAACATAGTAAAAACTGGACAACAGGAAAACTGTTGTCAATGTTTACAAACCTCCTGCAGATTCATGGCTAGCACATGGCCTATCAACCTATCCTCGTCCTTCTGTAAATACTGGTGATAACATTGGAGATAACATGGCTAATGATAAGAACAGTGAGGCATTTGTTGACTGGGCTGAAGAACATGGCTTGCATCTTGTTTTCGATGCTAAACAGAGGCAGCATGGAATAGAGAGTTCAACCCTGATTTAACATTTGTCTCATCTGACCAGAGAAGTCAATCCTTGCCTATACCCAGATGTGTTCTTGAGGCTTTCCCACACAGCCGGCATTGACCTGTAACCTTCGAACTAGGAATTCAAATACCAGTTATCACGTCTTTTCCAAGTTCATGATGGAACTCTAAGAGGGTGAATTGGAAAGGTTTTAATGAAGATCTGGATAGGTGTCTTGGACAGGTCCCTCCAACACATAATAACTACTGCCAATTTGTTGGAGCTGTAATATGTATGGCCAAAAGGCATATTCCTTGAAGGTGTTGGAAAGAATATATTCCAGACTGGAGTGATCAGAGCGAGAGGCTGTATCAAAATTTTCTCGACAGGCAAGACCCAGAAGTAGCAGATGAACTGCTCCATGAACTCAACACTGCATGCAGACAAAAATGGACTGAAGCAGCTGCAAATATGGATTTCAGGCATTCCAGCTCACCTGTGCTCCGAGGAAATCTGGAGGCAACATCAAAGCAGGTAGCTGCCTGACTGGTTTCCCTATTCAAAGCTCCAAAGGACTGAGATTTTTCAAAATCAGGATTAAAAAGAACTCCAGATTTAGAAACATACCTGCCCTGAAGATTGCAAGCTGTCAGGGAATTTCAGTGCTGAAGAGATTTCCAAGGCACTGAAGGATATCAAGAGCGGGAAGGCATCAGGCTTTGACTGCATCCGTAATGAATTCCTGATCAACAGCAGCGTGTTCACTAAGAAGTGGCTCACAGAGTTTCTCACTGACCTCATGAGACAAGGAAGACTCCAGAGGAATTCAAGAAAGCAAAGAGAGTTGCTATTCTGAAACGTCTGGTGGAAAGTTACAGACCTATTTCCCTTCTGAGCTCCTATTATAACCTCCTTGAGAGGCTAATCCTGAACAGAATTAGTGACAGAATTAAAGAACATATCCCCAGAGAGCAAGCAGGATTTAGATCCCATCGTCATTGTGAAGACCAGGTTCTCAACTTAAAAGTTTTCATTGAGGCAGGGTATCAGATGTGTCTTAAAACATCAGCAGTTTTTGTTAATTTGACTGCCACCTATGACAGTCTGGAAGGATGGTCTGCTCTACAAGTTTTTACAAGTTTCCTCTGCAGACCATTATTTAGACTCCTAAGTAACATGCTGAGTGATAGAACTTTCCAAGTAATTATGGGTCAGTCAATCAGTACGCAAAAGAAACCTAGGTCTACCCTAGGGTTCGGTCCTTGCTCCAGTTCTATTCAGTCTATACATCTCAGATATTCCTGGGATGATATCCAGGAAGTTTGCTTATGCCAATGACATGGTGATTTCAGTAAGGCACAAATTAATTGAAAGGACTGAAGAAATACTGACTAGGGACCTTGAAATTTTGGCTGACTACTACTGTAAATGGTGGCTTATCCTAAGCATAAGAAAAACAGAATGTTCCTGTTTCCATTTCAATAACAATCTTGCCAACTGTGAACTGAATGTCTACCTTAATGGCACCCAACTTACACACAACCATATACCAAAGTACCTTGGCATTGCCCTGGACAGGACTGTGAGCTACAGACACCATCTTATCAATGGAGCAGTGAAAATACACGTGAAACAACATTCTCCAAAAATTATGTGGTGCAACTTGGGGTGCGTCTGCTACAACACTTAGATGCTCAGCTTTGGGGTTGGTGTATAGTACTGTGGAATACAGTGCTTCAGTGTGACTCAACAGCTCCCATGTCTACAAACTTGATGTTCAACTCAATACAACAAAGAGAACCATCAGTGGGTGTATTAAACCTACTCTGACCTATTGGCTACCAGGCCTGTAGCCAGGATTTTGTAATTCAGGGGGCCTTTAAATAAGTCAGGGGGCACTGACGTCACAAAATAAAAAATAAAATAAAAATATTTTTTTAAAAAATTCACTTCTGCAGTGTTCACACTCTACTTGCCTTCATGGGGACACAAGCCACACTTGGGGAATGGGTGGCGATGGGAAGTCCTCTGGTTGCCCAGAGAGCCAGGGGGCCTGGGGCCTGGATAGAAGTTAGGGGGACTTGGCAGGAATTCAGGGGGCCAGGCCCTGAAATGCCCCACTGTAGCTACGGGCTTGTTGGCTACTTACATTACACTACATTGCACCCCCACATCTCCAAAAGCAAGATGCTCTTCTTCGTGAATATAGAAAGATAATTGGAAACAGAGAATTGCCCATCCACACAGACATGGTTGATGCTGGCCTATTCAGCCTAAAGTCCCGACATCCGGCAATAAGATCTGCACAAATCCTGCATTCACAAAATTTCAATCTAGGGAATGAATAGTTGCAAACATGGATGAAATCAGTTCCATCTGATATCGATAACCTGATAAACACCAACAAGAGGCCCGCGGGATTAGATTTGCCATGTAAAGTATGAAAGATGGCTAATTGAATATGAACAGGCTTTGGCTGTTGTGCAGACCTGTTGTTTAAATGGGCAAAATACCAGGACCTGAATACAATTGTGGTGCAGCTCGCCAAACTATTTTCCATTTGTCACAGGAATATGAACGTCATGCTTTCCAGGGTGGCGTGACAGAGCTCTTTGTCCTCTCCCCAGCTGTGACTGAGTGAATTGAAAATTTAAATTTTAGTATTTAGGGGGATTGCCCAATGTCTCTGCATAACCATTGTATCTACTTGGTTACATGTTTTACATGATTATATGCTTCCTGTGTGTAAGCCAGTTTGGTGTAGTGGTTAAGTGTGTGGACTCTAATCTGGGAGAACCAGGTCTGACTCCCCACTCCTCCACTTGCAGCTGCTGGATGACCTTGGGCAAGCCATAGTTCTGTCAGAGCTGTCCTTGAAAGAGCAGTTCTGGAAAGAGCTCTCTCAGCCCCACCTACCTCACAGGGTGTCTGTTGTGGGGTGAGAAAGGGAAAGGAGTTTGTAAGCCGCTCTGAGATTCCAAGTGAAGGGCAGGGTATAAATCCAATCTCTTCTTCTTCTTCTAAACAATGTTGATACTCCTCCCTTCTGTCTTCCCTGCCTTCTTCTAGATTCCTCTTTCCCACCTAAATTTAGATTGTAAATATGTAGGGGCAGCTACTACTTTTTTTTTTTTTTTAATAAAAATGCACATTTTACTCTGCAATGTGCCATGTTTAGAGGAGAAGGCTGGAGCATTAAAGTAGCCCAGGAGCAAGATGTGCTGAGCAGCCCAGTGGCCCTGATAGCACTGCTGGCTGGGTCAGAGTCAAGTGGACTCTGAGTCACCACAGAAACTCCACTGAGCTTGATCCTAAGTGCTCGTGGCTCTCAGAAGAGGTGGCCCACCAGGGAATTTCTTGGTATGCTAAAGTGCCATTTCCCCCCCGCATGTACATGTTAAAAAACTATCACAGGGCTAATTTTTTGCTGAATAAGAGGCTCTGACACTATAAGGGTAAAAAAATAGCTGATGTGTAACACTAGAGGGCGCCCTTGCAATCCGAGAGCAATCCTTTGTAGCGCAAGGTATGTTAGTGAGGCCTCTTTGCTCAACGGGGCTTAGAGGAGGAGGTTTAAGACCTTACTTGTTAATCAAAGATTTAGGCAGTGCTCTGCTTCGGCGTGAATACATTTTTAAAAATCTAAACAAACGAGAACTCCTGCACATTTGTAGCTACTGGGAAATAGTAATTATTAATGACGATTGCTGGCAAGGACGTTTCACAATGAAAGGGATCTTAGTCCATTTTATGACTTGAAGCCCATTCACTGATCAGTTCAATTTGCATTAGAATGAAAAAAAAAAACCCACCCACCTTGGAAGTGTAATGCACTGGCATAATTTTCTGTTTCAAGATGATATAAACATGTGATAAGGCAAGCACCTTTTAAGAAGAGATACTCCCTGGTCTGTTAAAGAGAGGAAGAAAAGTCTTTTCCAAGAGGCAGCTCAGCACCCCCAGAGTTTATAGGCACTTGTGCTCAAAGCAATGACCAATTAAAAAATAAATGGGTCACCCAGTTAGTTAGGGAGGCCCTTTTCAGACAATAAAAAGTTTTGAATTGATTAACTGATTAACAATCTAAACGCTGCCACTCTGTTTATGATTGAAAGAGCCCCCACTTTATGAGTGACACAGCAAAAGCCAAGGGACTTGCTCCAAGGCGTCTTAATAGCATTATGCTGCGGGGGCTTCTCTTGCAACTTCTGACTTTGCTGTCTTTAGTTAGGATCTTTCTAAGGCGCCTCTTCACAGTCCAGCTTGAAGCAGCTTGCAATTACAATAACCTAGCAATGCAGAAAAACAAGCCATTGGGCAGAAACAGCACAAAAACTATCCATATAACAGAAGCGGACTATTAAAATGCTGATAAGACAGTCATTAAAAGCCTGAATAAAAAGATACCTTTTGACCTGGCACCTAAAAGATAGCAAAGTAGGCACCTGACGAGCCTCAAGGGCATTCCAAAGGTGGGGTGCTACCACAGAAAATGCCCTGCCTCTAGTCTCCACCTGCCCCTGGAAGGCAGGGGCACAGAGAGCAGGGCCTGAGAGGCAGATCTGAACTGGTGGGCTGGACCAGTGAAGAGTGAGTTCAGTTCTTGGAATTTTTTTTACCCCAGGGCAACTGAGACCGGGGTCCTTTCCACACTAGACCTTAAATCCTGATTCAGCCCTGTCCCTGAACTTACATTCTCGGGGTATTTTTTGTTTCCACATTACATTGAGGTCACCCCAGTTTTGCCCCACACTTGACCCAGGATAAACTGATAATGTTATAACCAGGGATAAATGCAAGGCATTATGTTGCGAATTGAACTCTGATAAAACCAGGGATGAGATTCAAGTGCAAAAAGGACCTGGGATAACAACACTGATTGCCGGCCAGCAGGGAAACGAAAAAGCTTGGCCGGCTGCATAAAGGTCTTCAGTGCTTCTAAACTAGACGTCGAGTGCTACCCTAAAGACTAACTGAACTTACTGTTTATCTTTGAGGTACAATAAAAACAAAAGTCTAGTGGCACCTTCTAAAATAACAACATTGATTTCAAGATGGGCTTTTAATTTTTTTTATTGAAATAAATGCTGTTCGTCTTTAAGGTGACACTGGACTTTTGTTAAGCAATAACATGCCGATACAAGCTGGGTTTCGAAGAGGTAGAGGAACTAGAGATCAAATTGCCAACATCCGCTGGATTATGGAGAAAGCAAGGGAGTACCAGAAAAACATCTACTTCTCCTTCATTGACTACACTAAAGCTTTTGATTGTGTGGATCACAACGAAATATGGCAAGTCCTTAAAGAGATGGGAGTACGAGACCACCTCATATGTCTCTTGAGAAGCCTGTATAAGGGTCAAGAAGTGACAGAACTGGATATGGAACAACTGATTTTTTTTCTTTTTCTTTTTTCTTTTTCTTTTTGGCTGAGTGTAAGAAGTCCGTTAAGAGTTTTGTTAGTCACTCGCCTGTCCAGATATGTTCTTTGGAAAGCATTCTATGAAAGGATGTCAGAATGGAACAACCAGACAGAGGGAAGAAGTCCTCTAAAGGGGATAAAGAGATACAAAATAATACTAAAATCATAACATTTTATCTGCCAAAAGACAATGTGCTTCTGTGTTTATGTATATATATATTTGGAGAATAAGATGATTGTTTATTATGGAACAAGATGATAGCCTCAGGTGATGGAACAACTGATTGGATTAGCATAGGAAAAGGAGTACGACAGGGATGTATATTGTCACCTTGCTTATTTAATTTATACGCAGAATATATCATACGGAATGCCGGCCTGGATGAATCACAAGTCAGAATTAAGATTGCTGGGAAAAACATCAAAAACTCAGATATGCAGACAATACCACTCTAAAGGCAGAAAGTGAAGAGGACCTCAAGAGCCTCTTGCTCAGAGTGAAAGAGGAGCCTGCAAAAGTTGGCTTCAAACTCAACATCAAGAAAACTAAGATCATGGCATCCGGCTGTATCACTCGCTGGCAAATAGAAGGGGAAGTTATGGAAGCAGTGACAGCCTTCATGTTCCTGGGATCCAAGATCACTGCAGACAGTGACTGTAGCCATGAAATTAAAAGATGCCTGCTCCTTGGGAGGAAAGTGATGGCAAACCTAGACAGCATAATAAAAAGTAGAGACATTCCCCTGCCAACAAAAGTTTGCATAGTCAAAGTGATAGTATTCGCAGTAGTAATGTATGGCTTCAAGAGCTGGACCATAAGGAAGGCCGAGTGCCGAAGAATAGTTGCTTTTGAATTATGGTGCTGGAGAAGACTCCTTGGACTACAAGGAGATCAAATCAGTCAATCCTAAAAGAAATCAACTCTGACTGTTCCCTGGAAGGCCAGATACTGAAGCTGAAGCTCAAATTCTTTGGCTGGCAAATGAGAAGGGAGCACTCACTGGAGAAGACCCTGATGCTGGGAAAGACTGAAGGAAAAAGAAGGGGACGGCAAAGGATGAGATGGTTAGACAGTGTTACTGATGCAATGAACATGAAATTAAGTGAACTCCAGAGCACAATGGAAGACAGGAGGGCCTGGCATGATGTGGTCCATAGGGTCGTGAAGAGTTGGACTCGACTGTGTGACTGAACAACAACAGTTTCTCCCTTTTCAGTCTTTAAGGTGTCCCCTAAGATCTGTGATATTTGATTGGCATATTATGGTCACTGGTTTGGAACTGAAAATAAACCAAACTTTCAGGTGCCAGAGGACTTTTGTTCAGATTTGCAATAACCAGTGACCCCTCTGGAATCACTATCTTTCTGACTTTCTTCTCTAGGACTGGGGTGGAGATTTTGGCTTCTCTGCCTCCAAAGTGTCAGTCCTGCTTCTTTGCTCATTGCCACATGATTGACTGTGGCCAGATTCTCCCCACAGCCAAGAAGAACATGAACCCATTTCTCAAGAACCCTTGAGTCTACACATGATGGAATGTGTTCTTCCATGGGACAAAGATACCCTCCATACAGAAATTTAGTTATGTCTGGGAGAAGGTGAAGCTAGATTCTTTCCCTGAAACACTACTTTACCGTGTGCTGGAGGAAAAATAAAAATAAAGAAGTATTCAGTAATATCACTGTCCAAGCTGAAATAGTGCAGTTCACAGAACCATTGTATCTCCTGTTGATGAGAACTAAGTTAAAACTCAACTCTGCAGACATTTTTCTCACTCTGTTCATTTGCTTATACAGCTGAATCTTAAGTATCATACAAATACGTTCGTCCTTCCTCCTCAATACCTTTCACATTACAATTCAACATAAGCTGTACTTCACTCTGTCTCAAAACTACCACTCTGGGCCTTGTGAAAGACCGACTTTTCCCTCTTTGGCATAAAACAACACTAATTTTAAGCCTTTAAAACACAGGACTGATAGGGTTTCTTTCTAGAATGCAGACAAGAACTAAGCTAAATGTTAAAAGCTTGAGGCACAGATAAACTTTGATTTCCTGGTTTCTTACAGACCCTCAGATGTTCTGCAACACGCTCTTCCAGTTTGTTCTACTTTTCTTTGGCAACAGCAAATATTGTGTGTGGGGAAGTGATCCACTGGGGGGAGGCATATTACTTGCTTGTACTTGAACCCACATTCCCTTTAGCCCCTGAGTTGCAGGCCAAGAAGTGATTTCTGCACATCTGCACAATGTAATCATGTCTGAGCTGACATCTGAACTAGGACAAGCAACACATCCGTTTTCTGTGCTCTAAGAGAGGAGTCCGGATCATTCAACCGACAGGATTTTCATGCAAATTGATAAAATGAAGAGACCGGTTCCACACAGCAGTGCCGGCTGTGCTAATAATTCCACTTCAGAATGAAAGCAACTCATCCCTCTGTCTTCTGGCCTTGTTAAAATCAGTTTATCAACACTTAAGAACATTTCTGAGAGACTCTCAATCGCTCCGTGTTTGTTCCTCCTCCCCGGTTCAGCCAAGCGGTATTATAAACGCAGCCACCAAACATTCGCTTGTATTTCAAACACCCTATGAGTTAGCAGTAGGCAAATACTATTTTTGGCACAGCTGTGCCGATGTGTGTAGAAAAACTAGTGGCCAGTTTATGATGGGGAGTCACTCAAGGACGTGTATCCATTTCCCCAGCCCCTCCAAAGAAATTCTTCTCATAGAATCATAGAGTTTGAAGTGGCCATACAGACCATCTAGTCCAACCCCCTGCCCAATGCAGGACCAGCCTAAAGCATCTCTGACAAATATTCGTCCAGCCTCTTCCTGAAAGCTGCCAGTGAAGGGGAGCAAGCCACCTTCCTAGGCAGCTGATTTCACCTTTGAACCACTCTGACCGTGAAAAGGTTTTTCCTAATATCCAGCCGATACCTTCCTTCATGTAATTTAAACCCGTTGCTTCGGGTCCTATCCTCTGCTGCCAACTGGAACAGCTCCTTGCCCTCCTCCAAATGACATCCTTTCAAATATTTAAAGAGAGCAATCATGTCCCCCCTCAATTTCCTCTTCTCCAACTAAACATTCCCAAGGCCCTTAGCCTTTCCTCGTAGGGCTCAGTCTCCAGACCCCTGATCATCCTCGTTGCTCTCTTCTGCACCCTCTCGATTTTACCCACATCCTTTTTGAAGTAAGGCCTCCAGAACTTCACACAGGACTCAAGGTGCAGCCTGACCAAGGCAGTATACAGAGGGACTATGACCTCCTGCGATTTCGATGTTATGGCCCTTTTAATACAACCCAAGACTGAATTAGCTTTTTTTGCCACTGCATCACACTAACTGCTCATATTTAGTTTACAGTCCACACTTACCCCAAGATCTCTTTCACATACACTACTCCCCAGAGACGTATCCCCCATTCAGTATTTGTGCTTGACATTTTTATGGCCCAGATGTAATACTGTGCATTTTTTGTTGAATTGCATCCTGCTCGCAACTGCCCACTTCTCCAGAGTATTCAGGTCTTGTTGAATTTTAACTCTATCTTCTTGGGTTCTAGGACTTCTTGGGTGTTTGCTACTCCTCCCAATTTGGTATCATCAGCAAATTTAATGAGTAGCCTTTCTACCCCTTCATCCAGATCATTGATAAAAATATTGAAAAGTACCGGGCCCAAAACCAAGCCCTGCGGCATCCCACTGGACACCTCCCTCCAATCTGATGAAATACCATTGACCACCACTCTTTGGGTGCGGTCCTCTAACCAGTTCCCTATCCACTGAACTGTCCTATAGTCCAGTCCACAGTCTTCCAGTTTTCCCATCAGAATGTCACGGGGAACCTTATAAAAAACTTTACTGAAATCCAGGTAAATCACATCAACAGAGTTCCCGTGATCCAGTAAGCTCGTCACACAATCAAAGAAGGAAATCACGTTGGTCTGACAAGATCTGTTGGGGACAAAACCCCAGATCACGAAGTGGTCTTTCAGATGCTTACAGATCGATCCCTTTAAAATCTGCTCTAATATCTTCCCAGCAACAGAAGTCAGACTGACCCGCCTGTAGTTTTCCAGGTCATCCTTCTTCCCTTTCTTAAAGATTGGGATAACATTTGCTCTTCTCCAATCTTGTGGCACATCCTCAGTCCTCAGGAGGCCTTGAAGATGATGGACAGAGGCTCTGTAAGTATTTTAGAAAGTTCTTTGAGCACACTTGGGTGCACACCATCTGGCCCAGGGGATTTGTATTCATCCAGTGCAGCCAGATGCCTCTCCACAACCTCCCTGGCAATGTCAACTGGACACTCAGGTGTCCTGTCACGTCCTCTACCATCTCTAGATGGGCTCAAGTTCTTCCAAGAGAAAACAGAGGCAAAAAAGTCATTATGCCTGTCTGCTGTTTCTCTGTCCTCCACCAGAGTTTCTCCTTCTACTCCCCAGAGCACTCCAATTGCCTTTTACCTTGTGTTTGCTTCTCACATATCTGTAGAAGTTTTTCTTATTTAGTGAGCCCCCTGGCCAGACCCAACTCATACTGAGCTTTGGTTTCTCTGATGGCTGATCTGCAGTACCTAGTAACTCTAATATACTCCTCTTTCTCCCTTAACTTATTCTGGAGCTCTTGGTTCATCCGCATTGGTTTCTTGGAGCCCTTACAATGTTTCTGTCTTGCTGGAATAGTGAGGGCTTGAGCTTGCAAAAGCTCATGTTTGGGAAGAGCCCACCTTTCACTCGCTCCTTTCCCTTCCAGCACACTCCCCCACGGAAGGACTCCCATCAAGCCTCTGAGTTCGTTGAAGTCGGCCTTATGAAAATCTGACCTTTGAGTCTGGCTATGAATTTCCTTGATCCCTCACAGCAGCTGGAATTCAAGGAGGACATGGTCACTTCCCCCTAAGGTCCCCACCACCTTCACCCCGTCTACCAATTGTCCCCTGTTGGTTAATATTAAGTCCAGTATGGCTGAGTCCCTTGTAGCTTCCTCCACCATTTGAAAAAGGAAGTTGTCAGCCGGACAGGTCAGGAAGTTGTGTGATTCTTGTCGCTTTGTTGAGCCTGTCTCCCAGCACACTTCTGGGAAGCTGAAGTCTCCAGCACTAACTAAGCAGAACTCAAGGATTTTGCAAGAAAGAAAATGCAAAGTAGCTCATAGTGTTTTCCTGCTTTGACCTGTTCTGTCTGGGGGCATAGCAATGCTAATTCAATCGATGTGTACAGAAGAAGGAACTCTGGCTAGAATACTGGTCCATGTGAGAACAGCTTCTGCTAAGCCTCTGCTGAGTCCATCTTCCCCAGCATTCTGTCTCCAGCACTGGCCAGGCAGGATGCCAGCAGGAGACATGCTCTGTACCCTGCTCCTCAGCACATGCTAAGCCACAAGAACATATTTTGGGTGAGAAGCACTATGAGTTTGGTCTGCTAGGGCCTCCGGTACATGGGATATAAAACTGTAGGCCTTCTTGGAAGTGAACAGGAGGCTTATTTTCTGAACAAGAACCCCCGCCCCCCCCTAAAGAAGGCAACTCGCACACACCAGCCTCTACAGAATGTAAGAAAGACAGAGGTTTCAGAATATGTTGGTCTTTTTTTTAAAAAAAAGATACGGTCCTGCAAACTTGCCAGTTCTAAATTGGCTGGCCCCACTGTGCAAATCGGTCTGTCTGAATGAGGGCCAGAGCCTGTCTATTTGATACAGGCATGTCTGATTATTGTGAATGGGATGGGTCTATTTGCCATGGCTTGATCTAATGTTGCAAAGGAAATGTTCAAGTTCATCAATAGTTGTAGATGTTTCCTGAATGGGAGTTCATTGTTAGCTTTTGCTCTTGGATGAGACACAGGGCTGGGAGAAGGTGTCTTCCTTCACAGAGCAGAGTGCACAGATGTGTGTGTGGTGAAAACACACACCAATTTGCTCTTTGTGGAAGTGAGAGAAAGAGAAAGAAAGAGACAGAACTGTGAATAGGCTACAAGGGAATCACACTGGGGTGCAGAGTCTCTCTGGCTGCTCTCACACCAAGGATTTCTCCTGTTTCAGTCCCCTAACTAGTGCATTTTTTCCATGTTTCCACATGCCATCATGTGTATTTGTGCACAGACCATTAACAGCATGTTTCTCCCACTCCTGGAAAAAAAAACCCAAACAAAAACCTGCTATATTTTAAACTTGTAAAAAAATGATGGGGAGAATTGAGGGGTTTGGTTTTGTGGTTTTTTTTTGAAGTTTTAGAAATATATTGAGGTCTTGTGTTATTCCTGTGAAGCATTAGGCAGGGAGATCTTTAAAAAAACCAAAAAGGATCTCCCACATCTGAACCTGTCTTTTGGACAGGCAGGCAGGGGAGGGAATCACTCTTCAAAATTAAAAAACAACAACACACAAACCAGGGGGAATTGAGAAACTTGATGCTCTTGTGAGAATCTCTCTCTCTCCCTCTCTCCCTCTGTGTGTGTGCGTGAATGAACATCGGGTGTGAAAGGGAAACCACATTTAACAACGGAGCGGAAAGGGATTACCCCCTGCCACCCAGAATCTCCACTGCAAGGGTGATTTCACACACACCATCACGTTAGTCACCTGACGACTGTGGAAACAAGCAGCCCCTCTGAGGATCTGACCGAGTGGTGCAGGACCTGCTGCCCTGTAGGAATGCTTCCCTCCCCCACTTAGCACTTAACTGGTTGACTCTGCTGCTAACCTGGAAGCCACCATTCTGTAACAAAAGAACGTCAGAGGGAGACGGTCAAGAGAAAGTGCTGAACTGGTATCAAGAAACTGCATTTCCCAGGACCCGAATAAAGACCAGGCATTTCTCACCCTCTACACCTGATAATTGACTTGGAACAATTAGAGAGACTGTGGGATGGCCAATTGTTGCTACAGCGGATAGTCACTATGTTTGCCTTCAATTCACACTAAGAGAGCTGAAAGCCGTAGGAAAGGTGTTTTTCATGGTATGATATACATTTCTCACACTTAAATCATCAGAACCTTTGCTGGTATGGGTGGTCTTATAAAATCTTACTGCACAAGAGACAATGGACTACCTAAAAATGACCTTCCTGGAATTTATAGCCGTATCATTTTACCTCCAATTCTTCTATTGTCTTGTCTGCAAACATAGAGAAAGGAGACGGGAGAGAGTGAATTTGGACAACCATCCCAATAAAATTGCAAACTGAAAAAAATGTATGAGTCGGTTTTAAGACACCCAGCAATTCACAGGGTTAATTTATTTTTGGGATCTTTGTTTATGTCATAGAATATGGACTTTATGATTTTAAAAGAATATCATCTTTGCCTTGAGATCTGTTTCTCATAGACGGGGAAGGTGAAAGTCCAAGGCTGCATTTTCATTTCTGCATTTGATCACTCGTGTGATGCTAGGCTCTTAAATACGAATGATGAGGCAGAAACATTCCTGCTAGTGGAACTGCTGAAGTAGACCCCCCCCATTCAACAGACAACGGGCTTGATCATATTCTGTCTTACATGCACACCAAGGAGCGCCATAGAAACGATGCTAGTGAAGCCCCACGAAGTTACACTGGTTGACAAAATGGTATAATGCAGAAGAGAATAAAACACATGCTGGAGCCAATTTGAGAGCCAATTTGGGGGGGGGAGGTCTTGGAAATGTGTAAAACTGCAGGTGGTTACACCATAGGATATGATCCCCCTGGAAGCCAAGGTGATTCAAATGGAAAATTGAGCCATTTTCGCTGCCGTTGAATCTTTGCTGCTTTACTAAGCATTTTAAAGCCCATGTGTTCTCCTTTATATGTTTTTCTCTCCAGGTTTTCTGATGCTCAGAAGGCAAATGGTATTTGGGGGCTGCTTAGAGAGAGACTTTGCAAGGATCTATGTACTATTAAATGGTCCAGTGGGCATCCAGGATCCCCAGTGGTCCTTCTTGCCATCTCTACTGACTAATCAACACCGCTTGCTTTCTGCAAGAGGAGATGCATTCCCAGCTATCCCTAGAAATCCCTCCTCTTCCAAATGTGAGCTTTTCTAACAGCACAGCCATCCACATATCAGGTAGACTGGACCTGTGGCTCAGTGGAGCACCTGGTCTGCAAGCAGAAGGTCCCAGATTCAATTCACGGCACCTCCAGTTAAAAGGATCAGGTAGTAGGTGATGATCTGCCTTGAGTCTCAGCGAAAAAGCCGGGCTATAAATAAAGTGAATAAAAAGAAAAGATATTAAAGCATCATCCCTACTGTGCATGTGGCTTGTTGAACTCTCTTGCAGTCAGATAGAACTCCTGCAAGTTGCTTCAGTGGCAATATTGCCTTTGCAGCAGATAGGAGGCGCTACTGGCCATTACACCCACCAGCTTTCCAAGCAGGAAGGCTGGGTCCACGGGTACTACCAAGCTCTTAACATGCTCTGCAAATACCAACTCCATTCCATCCATTACAAGTCCCTCTAAGACACCGGCTTTCCTAACCATCAGCACCTCTGCCTTGTCTGGATCTCAGCTTCAGCTTGTTCTGCCTCAGCCACCTTATCTCATTTCAGAAGGCGAGTGACATGACGAGCATCTTTCATATGTATGCTTTGATCCTTTATAGTTAGAGGTAGGCAAAGCTATTTTTAAAAGAAAGCCAACAATAAAAATCTGGCACTAAAAACTTGCAGTTCATCTCAGGCCAATAAAAATTCCTTCCAGAGAAGACAGACAGACACGGAAAAGGCTTTGACACAATTTGGGCCCTGTAAACTAATGCTTCAGAATGCAGCAAACATGCTGAAAAACGGTTTCTGCCACAACTTCCGACTGTCTTTGCTTGTTTTTACTCTTACCTTGCCTGTGGAAGACTCTAGGGCCTGGGGCTTTCTTGGACCTCTGGAGAAAGAAGTTCCAGCACCACCATCAGAAACATCTTTGTATACATTCTCTACAGGTGGACTAGGCATATCAACGGTACCTTACAATGCTGACCTTAACAACTGTAGAGACTTCTATAAAACATAAATTTACATCCTCAGGGGACATTCTCTAGCCCACTGGGGAAAGCTACATGGATGCTCATGGGCTTTTCCAGTGAGTTACACAGCACCCTTCCTAGACTGTTTCATGATGTGAAAATCACATGGGAGGAAAGACTTAAGCCACTGCTCCGTAAGCACCATAGCCATAGTTAGAATCAGGTACCACAGATGTGGGAATTTAGAAGAACCCACAGCTCTTGTCAGTTTGGTGCAGTGGTTAGGAATGTGGACTCTGATCTTGGAGAACTGCGTTTGATTCCCCACTCTTCCACATGCAGCTGCTGGTGTGACCTTGGATCAGTTACAAGTTCTCTCAGAGCTGTTTTCTCACAAGCAGTTCTCAAAAGAGGTCTCCTCAAAAGAGCCCCACCTACCTCACAGGGTGTATGTTGTGGGGAGGGGAAGTGAAAAGAGTTTGTAAGCTGAAGGGCGGGGTATAAATCCAATCTCTTCTTCTCTCTTCTCTTCTCTCTCTTCTATGACACAGAACACAGGGTGGAGACCCAAGCCATGCACTGCATAATATGTAAAGATGTATGACATCATGGGAGTGCCCAAAAGACAGCAACAAAATGAAAGGATCTGCTCCTCTTATTAAAACCAGTGCAAGCTCATTGGGTGGCTTATGGCTACCATTAGTCCTATGTTATGGTGATTATTTGCAATAAACAGGTGGTGGAATCATGGTTCATGCAAAGACGTAGCATGAACAATGGATTCTTTAGCCACCATGATTTCAAGAATATGGACTGTTCTAGACTGTGGTGAGACAGCAGACAATCAAGTGCACATGGCTGCACATAAAAAAACTGGGTTCAAGAAATAAATTGGAGGTCTCTGGCACGAAATGCTGCATTTTCCTACAATATGTTATGAACATTAATTTTTATTTACTTCATTTATACCCCTTCTTTGTAGCCTGAAGTGGCTTACATTGTTCTCCTCTCCTCCAGCTCATCCTTACAGCAACAACCCTGTGAGGTAAGTTAGGCTGAGAACATGCGATTGGCCCAAGGACACCCAGCAAGCTTCATGACCGAGTGGGGATTCAAACCTGGGTCCCCCAGATCCTGGCCCAACATCCTAACCACTACACCACACAGGCCTTCACTGAAGCAAGTATGTATACAATTTCAGAGGTTGCACGACTGATTTTCCAGTTCTCACTGTTTTTAATAATTATCACTAATTCCGTTGGCAATGGTATGAACAAAAGAAAGGTGTTGAAGTTTCACTCCAACCATCACAAATCTTAAGTACATCACTGAAATTTCCGCAAGTATTAGTCCACATTTCAAGCTCACCTTTGCAATTGTTAAGGGCTAGGACTTCTTTAATTTAAGCAGAGGGTTTCAGGATTCTGAGCCCCCTAGGGCAGCTCTTGCTGGTTCTGCACTCATGGGAAATTTTGGCACATAGAGGAGCTGGATGATGAATTGGAATCTTTTGCAAATCTGCTCTACATCTGGCGAAGAGCCAGCTATCACTTTGAGTATATAAAAAAGTAGAGAGTCCACAAAACCTAATAAAAGTAATAGTCACGTTTTTCACCCAGACACAAAAGGTGACAGATATGGAATTGGATTGGGTACAGCTTCCTATGAATCTGTTTAGCATTTCAGCAGATACAAATTATGGAAGTGGCCAAGCAGAGTTTACATGGCTTGACAGGTTGTAATGAGAAATGGATTCAAACGCATATGAGATGACAGGCAATTCTGCACGCTACTCACTATTAGCACCCACAACTGGTATTCAGAGGTACACTGCCTTTGAAAATTGAGGTTCTGTTTTAGACACTGTGGCTGATAACCGTCAGTAGATCCTGGCCTCCTTGAATTTGTCCAGTCTCCTTTTAAAGCAATCTAAGTTACTGGTCATCATTACTTTCAGAGGATCTCAGCTTTTTAAAAACAAGTCTGGTCAAACTCAAGAAATGCTGAAAAGGCTTCACTTTTGGATAAGAAAAGGAGAGTATACACCTTTGAGTAAATAAATAAACTAGTCGTATGAATTTTTGGATCTCAGCAACTGATGATATTTCAGACCTCAGATTTGACTATCAGAATGAACACTGTGGATGGAGTGGGGGAGGGCTTCCCTACAAGCAGACATTAGCCAATTCCGTATCTAGCATTCGCTTCACATTTTCTCAACCAGGAGGAAAAAGTGCAGCTCAAAACCACATTCAGATACCTTGGGGCAATGCCATACTGACTGCAAATTCACCCCTGAACAGCCATAAATCAGCCATAAATCTATGCAGAAGGTACCATAAAATCTGATGATCAAAGGAAGTAAAAGCAGCATGCAATGCAGACGGGAATTTCTGTTCCAACATGGGTTTCGTAAAACAACAGAGGGAAAGGCCAATGCAGAATCAGCCATGGTTAGGACCAGACTGACAGTGACTCAAGCTCTGTAACCTATGCTAGAGATAAACAGTGTATAGCTTGGTTCCATGCATATCTATTCCAAAAATAAGACCAGGTGAGTTTGATACTTACTGTTAAATACGTACTCTCACAGCTCAAAGGGCAGGAATAATGTATTCTAGCTATTCACAGAACAACACTGCTTTCTTAAAAGTAATGGATCTCATTCTCGGAAACCAAGATGAAAACAAACCAGACAGCGGAGCTCTGCTGAAACAGGGAAACAGCTTTGCGGCTGAAAGCAAGAAGAAGAAGAAGAAAGAACCTTCCCCTCCTCACAACTGACACCCTGTGAGGTAGGTGGGGCTGAGAGAGCTCTGACAGAAACTGCTCTTTTTCAAGAACACCTCTGACAGAACTTTGACTTGCCCAAGGTCATCCAGCAGGCGCAAGTGGAACAGTAGGGAATCAAACCCGGTTCTCCCAGATTAGAGTCTGTGCACTTAACCACTACACCAAACTGATTTGGGGAGGTCTAAGTTCTGCTATGCACACAGTCCTCTGCAAGCTTCCAGTATGACTTTGGATAAGTTTCTTCAAGGTGGCTCTAATCAATGCCTGTATGGAGGGATTATAGAGGAATGCAAGGGAGCTGAATAGATGTGTGGGCTGCATATCTTAAGTGGATCATCTCAATGGATTTCAGAGGATGGCTTACTTCAGGACAGTAACAGAGATGGGGAACTGGCAACCGGCAAAGTGGATGTAGCCCATGAAAGAATTTTCCTGACCACTGGCAGCCCTACCAGAAATGGTCTCTAATGGTAAGAAACAGAGACTGCTTACTTTAATGTGGCAGTCCTAAGAACACTTTCCTGGGAGTAAGCCCCAGGGGTTTGCTGAGATTTGCTTAAGATTGCTCCCTAAAATGTTACATTTCCATTCTGGATTTAGGTGTACGTAGATGTTCATATTTATATGGGTAATGCTACTCCCTGAGCACATGTACACTGCAACTGGGAGGCACTTATTGCTAGATGGTGCTGGCAATACATTTAATTACTACTGCAAAATGAATTATAGCCTGGCACTAGTGAGATCCATTGATTTTCTAAATAAATGTATGGCTCAGGAAAGTATGAGAAGTGGCAATAATAATTAAATTAATTTACTATATGAAACAAAGACAGCCTGACCAATATAAGTTATGCCCTGAATTTTATTAGCTGCCTTTGTCCCGTGTTATGAATCTCCTTCATAGAGAATCCATTGGAAACTTCTTCCTAATCTAATTCAATGTTATCTATTTTATTTAAACATTTTCCATTACTTTGTTACATTTTGTATATGGTAATTTTGGAAATGAAGCTTTTGGTCTCTTCTCTATGTGATTTTAACTGTAATTCATTGAAGTGATAAGAAGATGACCCCAGTTAATTATGGAAGTGACCTAGAACAATGGGTTGGATCAAGAACATGGGGTTTATTAATTAACAACCTACCTTTTCCTATTAATTAACAACCCACCTTTTCAGGGATGGAAGGATATATGTTTCCTGGTTCTGTCCTCCAAACATATATAAACAACAGGAAAAACCATATATCTAAAAGTCAAGGGATCCTGAACGGGATGGCTTACGTTAGCCCAAACTTACCAGATCTCAGAAGGTAAGCAGCCCTAGTTAGTATTTAGAAGGGAGCGCACCAAGGAAATCAATGGCTGCTACCCAGAGGCAGGCAATGGCAAACTACCTCTGAATGTCTCTTGTCTTGAAAACCCGATGAGGTCACCGTAAGTCAGCTGTGACCCGACAGTACTTTCTACCACCAGTAGTCACAGCTGGACTCACAGCATGGAACACAAAAATCTGCACAATTGGTTCATCCAGGGCTAGGGTAGATGGTTCTGCCATGCGTGCAGAACCAGTTTTTTTTTAAAAAAAATTAAAAGGAGATTAAACAAAATAATCAATTTATAAAAATAAAAGTGCCAACATCTTGTAATACTACTTGGCAAGATTTTGGCCAGCATTTTGGGTTTCCTAGACAACCTCAGACAACATTGCCTAGGCAACCGATACTTCCGGTCTTGGCGATCGCCATGGCAGTCATCTTCTCCCAGGGCTCTGGGAGAAGTCTGCCAGCGTCTATGGCTGGGTGGGGGCGCAAATGACTGCGTCACCCCAGGAGTCCCAGGGAGGGACTCTCAGCCAAGGGGTGCTAGAGGGCCCCTCCCCTGGTGCATCTAGCCAGAGAAGGGGGGCTCCTCCTTGCCCCAATGGGCCCGTTGTAGAGCGTCCTGAATGGGAACAAGATCAGCACACTGGAGCAAGCAGACGGTGATCGAGTGAGCATAATGCGGAGAGACAACCACTGAAAGTGTGAGTCGAGTTTAAGTGAGAAGCACCCGCGTATTTGCATCCCCCCTAGCGAAAATGAGGGGGGGAGGGAACTTCCCCCCTGATAAGGACTGCTTGCAGGCAATTTTAAGAAACCAGAAAAGGGGTGGGGGCGGCAGGAAAAAAGCGGTGGAAGTGAAGAGTCTGCATGAGCTTACCGGCAGGATTAAGATCTTCTAGAGACTTTGATGAACTTTTGCTAACGATAAACAATCCCCAAACATGGCGCTGCCGAAAGATGCGAGGGACAAGATACCAAAAGTTAAGCCTTCTTCAGGAAGTTCCAGCCCTCTAAGTTTGGTGCCTAGACAGGACCAAACTGCGGAACTCCAAAGATTGCTGCCAGAGGCACTTCGCCCTCTACTGGAGAAAATTACAGCTATAGATAATAAGCTTGACATTCAACAAGCACAGACAGCAGTAAATGCAAAGAAAATCGAAAAGGCGGAGCAGGAACTTAAAGAGATTGGGTCCAACTCGAAAAAAATGGATAAAAAGCTGCAGGCGTTTGATAAAAAGTGCCAAATCAAAGAGTCTCATGTATTACAGCTGCAAATGGAAAAGGCAAGCTACACTTTGAGATTTCAAGGGATTAAAGAGGAGAAAGGGGAGAATCTATACCAAATCATGGGTGATTTGTTGGCCCCTTTGGTGGATATGATACCGGACCAACTCCAAGGCGAAATAGATATGGTCTTTCGATCGTATTCGGAGTATATTCGAAAGAACAATCTGCCAGGGGAAATTACTATTAGTTTCTCCCGAAGGAGAACAAGAGATCAACTCTTGAAAGCGACTAATGGGACTACCTTGAAGTGGAGAGACAAGGAAATTAAAGTTATGAAGGACATTACATTTGAGATAAGAAGAAAGAGGAGGAAATACAGAGACTTGGTGACATTTTTACAAGGCCAGAAGGTTGCGTACAGACGGCTGATCACTGAGGGGCTAATCTTTCAGTATGCAAACGGCAAAGAAAAGATTGATTCAATGGACAAGGCTTGTGAATTTTTGCGTCAACATGGTCATCCACCAGGAGAGGGGGAAGGCACCGCGGATGGCACCAAGGAGAGCGAAGAAGAAGGAGAGACTGGATCTTCCTCAGAGGACTCAGACTCTAAATTGGGAGCAGTAGCCCCCAAATCAAGCTATCATTTAAGGGGAAAAAGAGGGAAAAAATAGTTTGTTAAAGATCTCTGGAAGATGCTAGCAAGAAATTTATTAGTAGAAGGCAGCTCTTTATGAAACTATATTCATAGTAGCGAGTGAAAAGAATAACACTTTAGTGAGATGATCATCTTTAGTGGAAGTCAATTCACATTTAAGCGATAGATTTGTATCTAAACTGATTGTATGATCACCGACTCTTGGGTTTTTAGACGTTATCTTTTCTTTCTCCTGTAGATTGTAGTTCCCCACCCTGGAATTTTCTGTTGTAGTTTGTAGTAAATAGAAAAAACAATAAAAAATCCCCTTCGGAGGGCCAAAAACAAAACAAAACAAAAAACATTGCCTAGGCAGCCCAAAATGGCAGCTAATAGCTCATGAGGTAGTCTGGTGAGATCTCAGGATTTTAAAACCAGATTGTTTGAGGGCTGCAAGGGAGAGAGGGAAAGGCCATGGAGGAAAGAAGAGCCAGGAGGCAACAACATCCAACTGGCAAGACTGGGGTGGACAAGAAAAGGGAGAGAACAGTGGAGGCCAGAACAGACTGAGGGAAAGCAGTAGGAATGGTGGAGACAGCAGGAGCAGACAAAACCAGGGGGGAAGGTGGAGACAGGATGTAGAAGGAGTCCAGTGAGAAGGATGGGGTTTCTGGCCCACATGAGTCCCCAGAGGCTCCCTGCTTCTAAAACCATAAAAGTAAAAATGCTACCTCATAAACTCCTTACAAAAACCAACCCACATCCACACAAACCAACAAAAACAGACAATAAAATCAACAGAAAGCCCTCCCCAAAAGTTTTTCCATGCATCCCTAAACGAGGCACATCTGTTGGCTGCCATAGACCAAACATCTGTAGGGGAGGTCACTGAGAGCAGGACCCACTGGGAGAAGTGATCTTGGCATATACAGTCCTCCTCAAAAGTTTCTGCAAGCAAAAAGGGGTCCTTTCATTTACAGAATGACACCTTTGGATTGAACCCCATGGATTGAACCCAGCTGACGGTCTGACAAAGAGAATGAGCAACTCTACACACAACACTACAGAAGCTAGCAACCCCTTGTATTAGTTGGCTATTTTTTTTTTACTTATTCTCCTGAGTTTTAGGCAGCTTACAGCAAAGAATATCATAATAAAATCTCAATGTATGACAATGATGCATTAAAACAAGTGCTATAATTAAAAACACATAATATGGTGTAAAACCAACAAATAGTAAATGTATTTATCACATTTTAGCCCAGCCCAGATGGCTGTATCCAGCAGAGAAAATCAGGGACGGAAAGATATATGTTTCCTGGATCTGTCCTCCTCCTGCATAAAGTCTCCATCCTGACTACAAATGTGAATATTGGTGAGCTCTAGATCCCAAGAGTACAGTCTGCTTATCAAGACTCCTCAAGGGAAAATCCCCTGGCTGTCTGGGACCATCTTCCAAATCCAGCAACCCTATTTTACCTCATTTTTTTGCTCATCTGCAACCACAGGACAATCCACGTTTAAGTCTCAGCATTACTATGAGACCTACGTGAGGGACAGCCTGGCTCTGTTCACATGTGGGCTGGCCTTTCCTGCTTGGGAAATGGTGCATGGGAAAAACAAATAATTCAATTACTATGCCAATGGCCAAATCTGAAGAGCTGATAAACTCCTGCAAATCTGTCTCTGGCTGAAGGATAATCCTGATTTTTATGAGACTTTCTTTCCATCTTTATTCTGATTACTCTTTCAATTGGAATCTGTAGTGCTGACTTGTGACAGCACACAGAGACATCTGCCCGCTACCACAACGTTTTCTGGAAAGATTCCCAGAAATTAGATGATGTGCAATTCCTTAACATTGCAGGAGGATTTCACTGCCTTTGTATGTTCACGGATTGTGTGCGGATTTCTTCCAACTGCTTAGAAAATGTACTTCTCAGCATCAAAGGCAACACCAACATGGCACAGTGGAAATGTTCATTTCGATTGGATGTGCCAGCTGTCCCATTGGGGCTGACTGATTCTTTAGACCCGTCCCCTGTTTCTGAACAGCCAGCAGCTTGAAAAAGTTTAGGTCTGATCAAGCTTCCTGTGCCAGGAAAAGGAATTGTTTGAAAGGATTTTAAGACGTTAGGAAAGCAACCAAAGAATATTCTCCACTTCCACACCTCCAGTTTTGCAGAAATCAGGTTCAATACCCACCTCAAGCCATCACTCATTGGACAGTGTCCTGTCCTCATTGGACAGTGGGCAGCATAAATCTTGGGTCTATTGTGTAGACACTGCCTACAGATTTACATTCTACTCGTTAGCAAGCAATATTTATTTATTTCCCCACCAGCCCTCCCTCCCTTGATTAATTTTGGCCACCATCTTGAAGCATTAATGGACCATCTATGAAACCTATTAGATTTTTATCCCACCCCCTCCTCCAAGACATCCTGGGTAGCATACATGGTTCTCTAGTCCTCCATTTATCCTTGCAACAAACCTCTGAGGTAAGTGAATGAGTGAATGTGTGTGGGAGAGACAGAAATTAGCTGAAGTTCCCCCACTGAGTTTCATGGCTGAATGGGGAAATCACCCTACAGTTCCCCCACTGAGTTTCATGGCTGAATGGGGAAATCACCCTACAGTTCCCATACTGCCACATGGGAAAAGTCAGTGGTTGTTGAAAGTGCGGGGTCAAACTGTAACATCCCCAGTCTTCCAGTTACATACAAGCAGCCAAATAAGGCGAGAATGAGAAGGTAGACTCCTGAAGTGGTAGAATTAGGGATGCCACGACATTGGAGGCTAACATGTTTGCTAGGCAAATGTATGGTTGTTGACAGCTGCAATCACACTTGAGCCAAGTGTCAGATCTCCTTGCCTCTGATTTGACTCCAAGAGCTGCTGAATAGCTTTGCAGGTATGCACTAACTGTGGTCATAGAGTTTCATTTTCTTTTGCCTCACATGTGTTTTTACATCTGTGCAGTAGGTAAAATCAATTATTTCCCAAGGCTACGGATGGTCAGATAAGCTAATTAAATTGTGGAGAGGAAACAAATCCCATAAGGCTGTGCAAAAATGCACATGCATGAAATAATATTGATAATCTGGATTTAAATGAATACTGAACAGTAAGATTTTTTTAAGTGTTTAATTCTTTTTAAACAATTGGCTGTCAAGTGGTGTGCAGCAGTGGCAAGTTGTGTGTGGGGAAATTAGGACTATCCTTGGGTGGTGGAAAAACATGTATGTGTGAAATGCTACTGATTGCACTGTACTGTTTCAATATGAGCAACGTAACCCTCCAAACAGGATCAGGCTGCTCATCAACAGCTAAACTGCTTGATGAAAAATTGGCTGGTGACAAGCAGAACGTAAGCTGAACAGTGGGTGTTTGAGCTTCTGTAGCTATAATGAATTGCAATTTAGACAGCAGGTCAGGAATTACACTTTAAAAAGTTTCTTCTTTATAAAATAACTTGCTGAAATGGAAAAAAAACTAGCAAAACATGGAAGGTAGGGACTAGCAGCTTTGTCCCTACTGGGCTTTTACTTGAAAAAAGCTCTTACATGGGGGAACATTCAAAAACAGCACCAGCTGGTACTATGAAGTGGTACAGTCCATTCCATCACTTTGGGATTCTTTAATGACACTCTTCTGAATGTATAAAGACCAAACATGTGAGCTAGCGGGTGATTTGATGCCATGCAGAAAATCTCGATACTTACATACTTACATACATGGACCATCAAAGTCGTTATTGTCTACTCTGATTGGCAATGGCTCTCCAGTGTCTCAGGTAGTGGTCTTTCATGTCACTTACCACCTGATCCTTTTGGCTGGAGATGCTAGGGATTGAACCTGGGACCTTCCGCATGTCAAGCAGATATTCTACCTCTGAGCCACTCTCCACCCAAATACTGGTGGAGAGTTCAGTGAAGATGACTAATCTGTCCTATCAGTACTGGAGGCCCAACATAATATCCTAGTGTCAGGAGAGAAGAACAGTGCACCCCTCCTGCTGCACCCTCCCATAGTCATGGGAACACTGGCAGTCACTAGGGAGCACAGTGTGGCAGAAGAAGCAACACCGTCAGCTGTAGGGGGAAGCATGGGATGGGCCCAGAGCCAGCTCCAGGGATCAGGGTCGGCAGAGTTCCCACCTTTCAATGCCAGAAGGAAGGGGGAAACCAAGGAGGCTACCCTGGAGGGCCTGGACTCCTGCCCTGAAGACCAGCTAGGGGTTCCCTGGCAGCCAAAGGAAGGTACCTGGGAGGGTGTGGCCAATATCCTCAATGACTCTGGCCCGACCAGGAGGAAGAAGGTTGGGAGTGCATGGATGGAGATGGGGAATGGGCCAATCTAATGGCCACTCTCCTCTGAAGGGCAAGAGGAAGGGGTGGGAGCGAGGCGGGAGAATTAAAAAATGAGGAAAGATGTCAACCAGGGAGGATCCTCCTCTGCACCTATGAAAGACAAGGAACAGGCTGAGAGAGAGAGAGACCCGTCAACTTGTGAATAGGAGCAAGGAGAAGCACAGGAGACTGGTGAGGTTACCCTCCCCTGTGGCTTCAATATCTGAGGTTGAGTGTCGGTTCCTAGTGTGAATCTGAGACCCTGGAGCCTGGCCCTCTTCAAAATCCCTCCAAGAGCACTGGGGAGCATGACACCCAGGAGAGGGACCTTTCTTTTCAGGTTCTGGCCTAGCCTAGCCATCTAGCTCCCAGGAAGTTCTTTCTTCAAGCCTCCCCTGCTTTTCTCCTGCTTTGAACTTTTTTCATTTTGTACTGTGGTGCCTTTTTCTGCAGGGGCCTCACTGTTGATGCTGGTTTCATGGAATCCCATCACACCCCTGGCCTCCTGCAACATCCACCCCGCCCCCTTATTACTCCAAAAGTTTCACATGGATTTCCCTGAAGAAATAATTTGCTGAAGTTTGGCTCTGTCTGTTTGAGATGCAAATTTTGCAACACGTGGGCTAGAGCCATTGCAGCATGGTGCCTGCCTTCCTTTCGTTTGAGGCCTAACTAAGCCAGGTTCTGACTGCTTCTGGACAAGATCCCAGTATTTGTTCTTGATATTCTTTGCTGCCCAAGGTTTTCTCTTTGGCTTTATCACACTATCTTTTGTTGTATTGATTTTGTGCATTTTATTGGACATCACCTTGGACACCTCCCCATTCTTTTTTGGAAGGCAGGTGATAAATTCCCAAACAAACAAACAAGGCCCCAAGTACTTCCCCTTGCTCATATTTCTTGAAGATGTCATATCTGCTAGTTCACTCTTTGGCTTTCCCTAATTCCATATAAGCTACATTTGGGCGATTTCTTTTGTGGGTGCTAGAGCACTGATTAATAATTTGATCAATTCCCCCCCTAAATTGTATATGCAACATTCTTGGGGTTTGCCTTTTTTGTTTTTTTGCACTGACTTTCTGGGGCCCTTTCCTTCTTGTGATATTTCGAAGGCCTGGAAGATCTGCCTGATAATAGAGTCCATGCATCTCCCTGTTGGTATTGGCAAGCTCTTTGATTGAAGCCCACTGGCGCCTTTGTTGAGATGCTGTAAGCAAGCTGTGCTGTTGCATTTCTGATCCGTTTGGAGAAAGCAACATCACATGACATCAAAAGGGCTCCCAGTGGAGAGCTCCCTCCTTGAGCCCGCTTGCAACAGGAGCAGAAGGCATAATAAGCACTGGCGGGTGGGGAGTGAGGGAAGCCAAGCAAAAATCCCACTGACATGATCTAGCCTGTGCTGTGAAACTTAACTTTTCTAGAGATTAAGTACCCAATGATGTGACTCAGTGATTACATTTCTGAAAGTTGTGTGCAAATTTAATTCGGTGCCAAGCATGGATTGGCTGACTACAGGGAAGCGGACTGAGCTACTTGGAATTCCACTCATCCTTGACAATGGCTTGCCATGCAGATTCCCCCCCCCGTTCTGTGCAAAGGAGCTGATCTGGAAGCCACAGGTTTCCAGGGCAAAGCTCTCAGTCAATTTAGTGGTACCACAGAGATCCCCCAAAATGTTTGTTTACACAGTAAGCTAATCTTTGTCCATTTGCTGGGTCAAACTCTTCATTTAAAAAAACAACAACTGTGGAGGCTATGTATTTATTCGCCCATTGTAAATCTTTCCAAGACTACATGAAAAAGAGCAGTAACTTGCCATGTGGCAGTAGGGGCATTACTTATTTCTTTTTAAAAAACACCACTAAGCAACTGGGAAAACAAATTGCTATTTCTGGGACAGGGGTGAGTGCCTTAGAGTGCCTTACTGTGCCTTAGAAGATGTGCTAACTTGGAATGGCACTGGAACGTTATCCAAATACAGTAACATAGATTCAGGGACCCATGTGGAATGATCCCTACAATACCAGGACTTTCCTTCACCCCTCCCACTGCAGTCACTAGTGCTCCCTGCAAAACTGTTCCTGGGGATTGGGAGACCCGTGAAACATGGCATGAGGATGGGAGCAAAGAATATGGCAATCTGCCCATGTCCAGGCTGAGATTTTTTTTTTATCACTCATGGGGCACTTTGGATCCAAGCAAAAGGGCAACTCATGGTCATTAAACAACTCTGAGGCTCTAGCATGGCCTGACCAACAGTGATGGAGAGCAAAATGGGAATCACACATACAAAAGAATGTGTCTTGTAACATTAGTGAACAGTAGTATAAACAGAAGTAGCCTTTTAATCTTCATAGTTAATTACCAGAAAGAGGGGAACATTTTCCCTTCTTCTTTCACTACAACTTTTTGACTCATCTGCAATTCCCCAGTTCATGAAAGTATGATGAGACCATCACTGCAAGTCACATTGGCAATTATTCCTGACCAGGCGAGAGCCTTTAACAAGACAGAAATGCACTGTTGACCCGCTTCCAATTCATTAATGCCTTTTAAAAGCCTTCTTTCACTTCTATATCCAGATCTTTGAGAAACACACTTGCCAACTTGCATCACACCATGCTAACAAGCCATAGTGCCCATAAGCCTATCCGCTCATGAGAAATCATATTTTAAAATGACCCCTTCTTACAATCATGACCAGAGTGACTTCAAATTACTATTGTTATCCCAGTTGAATGGAATTAAGTTTAAAGAGATTTTAGGACTCTTCACCTCCAAATTCTTCCTATTAAGATTAAATGGCCTATACATTTTTAAAATAAAAAATTACAACCATCAAGGATTGTGTATGTCTTATTCTGGCTCTGTCAAGCCTTTGGGTGCTATGAGGGTCACTAAGTTGGATTAGAGGGCAACCAGCAGTGTGATACAACAGTAAAGAACAAGGGTCCAGTGCCCAAAAGCAGAGCTACTTACAGGTTCTTGTTCAGATTCTAGCACTGCAGTACCAAGGAGAGCTCCCTGGGGCAGCAGAAGTTGCTCATCAATGTCCAAAACCTAAACGGTTCCTTGTATTCTCATGCTGGGTTTAAAAACTGGCAGAACCCCACATCTTAACTGAAGTTGCAAGTAATTTGAAGGTGGAACCACTGAATACCCTAGACTTTGCCAGAGGAGATCCATGGGAAGGCAAATTGCTTTTGATAGTAGTTGGAAAGATTTACAAACTCTCACTTATAAAGTCTGAACTGCTAGTCCTGGGTTTAGAGTCTTATAATTCATTCAGCTCTTTTCTCTGAGAGGTAAATTTTTTGGGTGGTGGTGGAGGATTTAAACACTATAAAATTTCTAAGAAGATCAGTAGAGTAATCTGATGATCCTGGTTTTAGGCCATCATTAAAAAGATCACTAATGAAGAAGCCTAGGGTCTGAGACACAGATGTTGTGTTATGTCAGGATGAGCAAATGCTCCCTTCTTTTTTATTTTTATATTTGTTTATATTTTTGTCAATGATTCCAATTCTCCACTAGGTTGGTAAACTGGTTTGTCCTGTGTACGCACATTGGATTGTTTGTAATTGATATTTCTAACACTAATTCATCGATGCACTAGTAACACTGAAAAATGCATACAGCTTATGAGAAAAAGTGAAAGAATGTGCACAAGGGAGAATTAAAATTGAAACAGTCTGAAACGGCAGGGAAGAGAAATGCAAACTTGTGCCTATCTTGGAGGGTCTTTGCTTTTTCTCATGCAGCTTAGCACTGTCATACATGCCAAGCTAGTTACAACTATTGCTAGTAGCTCCTAGGCTCTTTGTTGTGCATACATTCCCATCTGGCGTTAGCAACATTGGTGGTATTATGCATGTGTTATAACAACAGTTAGAAAATAGCTGTGTCTATGACACCTGAGAATAGCTTTTTAAAAAGCAAGTAGTGTGGTATAGTGGTTACAGTGTGTGTGGGGGATGCACGTTATGGAGGAGGTGAGAATGGAGAACTAGGTGTGCTGTCCTGAGTTTCTAACTAAGGCATGGATTACTGTGGCTAGATCAGACTGAGCTAGGAATGGGCGCAGCTGGAGCATCAGTCAAAATGGAACAAAACCACAAAAGCCAAATTGAACAAAACTACAGCACCCACCTGATTTTCTAAGGTGGCTCCTGTGTCTTTTTTTTTAAATAATCTTTTTATTTTAACATGCTTTCATACATATAATCTTTCCAATGCCATGAAACAATGGTGACTCCTGTGTCAAGCAGCATTCCCCAGCTGCAATCCTGACTTTTCAAGGGGTGTATAACCCCATCCAAGACAGAGGAGATTTCAAGTCCCTGGTGTGCCTTTCTACTAACTCAGAGCACCTCTGTCTCATTAGAATTAAGTTTCAGCTTGTTCACCCTCATCCACCCGTTAGATCTTGTTGAGAGTCGCATGCGCAGAAGTGCTCAGAGATCCCATGCAAATTGCCTGCTATTTTAACAAACAATCACAATAGTTGGTTAAGGAAGAAATGGCAAAGGGGGGGGGACACTGCTTTGAGCAGGAGTGTGCTTCTCGCCTAGACTTCTGTCAGTCTAGGCTTTGCGGCTTTTTTCGTACTGTGATTTCCAGCGGAGAAGTAGTTTGGGGAAAGATTAATGGCGTATTTATCCAAGAGGTGCACTTTGAATTCTAGCGGCCATCTGTACTGAACCTCACATTCATCAAGCTGTCCCCACCAGGGAGAGAGGGAAGTTCATTTATCCCATGCTGGAGTCTGATAGTGTAATTGCATTAGGAAAATGCAGTTTACCTACTGGATGCCATTAGTGGATTCACGTTTGTTGCCCTTACCCTCTCTCTGGCAACAAAATGCCGTTATCTGGTATTTCATGGAAATCTGCATGTCGTTTAAAATATTCAAGATCTAAATGGGCAAAGACAAACTGCTTCCAGCAGGGATACACCCGCCTGCTGCTCTATCTGCCATCTGACAGCTGCTACGTACTTAGCTCAGCTTCCTCAAACCAGCCGCTCTGCTGCATTCAAGCGCTCCACAGAGAACCCTTTTCTTAGGTGCTCTTTCTTATGGTGGTTTCATGTGGCACAACCACCAAGAGCAGGCTGGCACTCATGCAGAGTCATCTGTAAGCCGTGAGCCTTTTTACAAGTATTGGCTCATCAGCTGGCTCGTCCTTCCCCCACAAACACTTTATCTCCATATTCTAGCTATGCTAAGACTGAAGCCCCATCTCCATTTGGCTGGCAGACACAAATGCATCCTTCTATAATACATCTTGGTTGTGCTGCAGCGCCACCACGACAGATGGCCAGAGGGGGGTATTGCAGTTCCCAGTTGGGAAGGCTCAGGTTACATAATATGGAGCAATATGGATGCAGGTGGCCCTGTAAGACTGTTGGCCCAGCTCTTCAAGGTGAGCAGCTTGTCAGTACCAAGGAGCCAGTATACAGGGAACCACATTGGCTTCTTCTGTCACCGAGGTGCAAAATGAGCTTCTTCTTCTAATGAACCATCTGTTTTCCTCTGAGTCACTAGGCCCAGTGAGTCCATACATGACACCCTGTTGATGGAGACATGCTTACTGCTGGGGGAAAAGGACAAAATGGATGAATGGATAGTGAGGCCTGACTGATGGGCTGGCTAAGAGACTCATGGAAGTAGGAAGGTTGTTATGGTACTTCCAGGTGAGCTGCAAACTCCAAAGCAGACCCCATGTTAAGAAAAATCCCCAAATGGGCCATTCCTGTATCTACTCATCAAGACAGGAGAGTCAAATTACATGGCAAAGTGGTTAAGCTAGAAAACTGGAACTTGGTAGATAGTTAGACTGAGACACCCTGATTTTCAGGAAGGAAAAACTCCTACTGGGACATCTGTAAATCTCTCCCTCAATATGGAAATGAGGCATTCCCCCCCAATAGGTTATAGTCTTTTCCTATTAGTGACATAAATGAACTCTCATAGTAAGAATAGTCAAAGACAGCAGCTGCTTGGGACTGATTGACTCTCAAGCATCCAGAGGAAGTGGAGGAAAATTAATTGCAGCAGCCAAGGATGCTACTCCTCAAGATGCTTCAAGGAACTCAACAATCAGCTGAACACAGGAAGCTGCCTGATACGAGCCCAGTGCAGATGACAGGCCCACCTGTTCACTGAATGCCCAGGGAGGGAGATGGGGTGGAAGGAGACTGGCCCTGACCCTCACCCGCCTCAGCATGACCCCCTGGTTGTCTACGGGGGCAACTGCATGGAGGAACTGATCGCTTGAACCCTCCCTCCCCATAAACCAGTGGTGCTGGTTTTGGAAACATTGTTGATCAGCAGGAGGGAGTTCTCACGGTCACCCTGGCAGACAGCCAGGTAGTCATGCAGCAGCAGAGGGCAGGGCCACTGAGCTCACGCCTGCTCTCCCTCCCTGCATGTGCCGTGAATGTATAGGGGGTTTTGTGTACAACTAGGCTCACAGTGTCACTGATCACAGGGAGGGGCTGTGTGACTGGTCATTGTCGCACCCTGACAGCCGCCCGCTCTTTCTCTCCAAGTGTTCAGTGAATGTGTGGGGCTGTCATCTGCCACTTGTCTATAAAAGTCAGTATCGCCTACTCTGACCGGCAGTCTCCAGAGTCTCCAGGTGAGGTCTTTCACATCACTTACGAACCGATCCTTTTAAACTGGAGATGTGTGCACAGCAGATGCTCTGCCAATGAGCCATAGCTCTACCCCAATAATAAAAGCCACCTGAGGCTGACTTGTAGGATTGTTGGAATTCCATTCACCCTTTACACAGATTAATCTACCAAGGAAGGATTTCCAGTGGCTGCCAGGAACATGCATCTGTGATTGTAGACTGCTAGCTGAATCAACAAGTAAAATCAAGCTCCTTCTAAAAACGTGAATGAAATATGTGTGATATTCACACAGAATAGATTACACAAGTGGGGACCCACAAGAAACTTGCAGGAGCAGCTATTCCATCCCCCCCACCTCTGCTTCTTCCCCTCTCTCCCTACTTTTCTCACACTCTTTCTCCTTCCTGCAACCCCTTTTCTTTCTCTCTCCCCTCCATGCCTGTCACCCCCCTCACTATTTCTGCCCCTGTCACTCTCTTGGCCTCCAACCTACTTCCTCACCCCCACAGCAGTAGTGGCAGCAGCTGCTCTCCACGAATCACAACAGATTGCCCAAATACATAGATTAGTTCCTCTTAGGGCTGCCAGCTCCATGTTGGGAAATTCCTGGAGATTTGGGGGTAGAGCCTTGGGAGGATGAGGTTTGAGATTGGAAGTGACCTCAGCAGGGGTTAATGCCATAAACTCCCCCCTTCAAAGCAGCCATTTTCTCCAGGGGAACTGATCTCTGTCATCTGGAGATCAGTTGTAATTCCAGGAGATCTCTAGCCCTCACCTGAAGGTTGGCAACAGTAGTTCCCCTGGAGGAACTGAGTGCTTTGGAGGATGGAGGAGTCTATGGCATTATATCTGTCTGAAGTCCCTCCCTGCCTCAATTCTCACCATCCTCAGGCTCCAGCCTTCAAATATCCAGAAATTTCCCAGCCTGGCGTTGGCATCACTATCTCCTTCCCACCCAACAGCAAACCTACCTCTATCTGCCCCTCTGTCTTCAGCTTCCAGTCTCCTTTCCTTCTGCAGCTTCTACTGAGGAAAACTATGGTCTTTCTTCACAGTGGGGACTAAAGCAGTTTACATTATTCTCTTCTCCTTTTTATTTACACAACAACCCTACTCTGAAGCTCTGACCATTATACTACACTGACTTTCATAGGGTGGCTGCTGTTGAACAGTAGCAAGCAGCCAGGCCTAGTTGAATCATGCAAGTCAGGTGGTATCAAGTCACCCAGGGAGTGCTGCTAAGCCTAGGTTTGCCAGCCCTCAGGTGGGACCTGAATTACAACTGAACTCCAGGCAACAGAGATCTGTCTCCCTGAGGAAAATGGGTGGACTCTGTGGCATTGTATCCAGCTGAGACCTCTCCCCTCTCCAAACTCTGCACTTTTCAGACTTCACCACAGAATCTCCAGGAATTTCCCAACCTGGAGCAGGCAATCCTTATACCAGGCCTAGCTTCAAACCCCCTGCTACTCAGTCATTCATACTTCAGGAGGAATCCTCCCCAATCCCAGATCCAGCTCTGCTTTTGTTTCCTGTCTTCTTCCCCTACTCATCCTCTCTCTATGTCTCTGTCTCTCTGGCTATCAGCCAGTCTATCTCTCACTGTCGATGTGGCAGGGCCTGGAGTAGATCCCTGTGGCAGCCATTTCAACAGGTAAGTTTTTAAAAAAAACTTTTTGTATTTTTCTGGAGACCTATGGAGTACCCTGAGACTGTAGAAAAACCTGTTGGGGGAGAGTGTGCCCTTTGTTTGTGGAAATAAATATCTGCACACAGAGGGGACTGTTGAAAATGAGATATATAGATTACTCAAAGGCTGAGATCTTCATTTTACTGTCAGAATCTGAAAAACCTTGGCCAGTGAATCTGAGATCTTTGTTGAACTTGGTTAATCTCTTGGGCTGTCAGCCTGTCAGAAGAATTATATGGATAAGGAGGCAATAGCTCATTAACAAGCTAATTATAACAAGGTCATGGAAGCAATATCATTTGAAAATTTATGGAGAAATGAAGTTAATAAGGACAGCTCTTTTACATTGGAATTCAGACTGGAGACAGAAAATGATGCCTCCCTAAATTTCTCATTCCTTAGCTGCAAAAAGGTTTCCTTCCCAACTCTACCTAGCATGAAAAATGGTCCCTTACCTTGATATGACCAATCTGGCCACCTGGATCCATGCCACAGTAATATTGAGACTAGACTACTGTAATGCACTGCGCATTGGTTTCCCCTAAAAATCAATTCAGAAACTCCAACTGGCGCAGAACATCACGGCTCAGCTAGATAGAGCATGCGTATTACTCACATTCTCCAGCTACTCCACTGGCTGCCCATCAGTTACTGGGCTCAGTTTAAGGTTGTGGCCATCATAAAGCCCTATATGGCCTTGGACCTTCATATTGACAAGACTGTCTCTCCCCCCATGCACCACCATGACAGCTTTGCTCATTGGAGCAAGGTCTTCTGCAGGTGCCAACCCACAGATGAGCAAAATCAGCAACTGCCCATGCACGTGACTTCTTTGTTGTGATCCCCAGCTTGTGGAATGGCCTGTTCCCACACTCTTGGCTTTCCAAACACTATGCAAAACTGAATTATTCAAGAGGGCTTTTCTATGCAGGCAATGGAGTTACACTGTATTAAATGATTCACAAAGTTACTTAGATAAATTATTAGGGACTGTGGTCTATACTACTGTGTACAGCTTGCTGAAACTAGTATCCTACTATGTAATTTTTGCATCATTTAATATATCATGTTCATACTTAATGCTTTGCTTCAGTGCTGGTTTTAGATTTCTGACTATTTCTACAACCATAACCCTATTGTATTTTTTATTGAATGCTTAGTGAGAGACAGTTCGGTGTAGTGGTTAAGAGCACCGACTCTAATCTGGGAGAACCAGGTTTGATTCTCCACTCCTCCACATGCAGCTGCTGGTGTGACCTTGGGCAGTCAGAAGTTCTCTCAGAGTTGTTCTCTCAAGAGCAGTCCTTGAAAGAGCTTTCTCAGCCCCACCTACCTCACAGGGTGTCTGTGAGGGGATGGGAGGGGAAGGGAAGAGAAAGGAGATTCTAGATTGCTCTGAGACTCTGAGTGAAGGGCAGGGTATAAATCCACTCCTCCTTCTCCTCCTCCTGAATTGGAAATCCAGCAATTCATCTGCACAAATTTCCCCCTGCACCCAGCAATACCTTTTGACTCCAGAAAAGTACATTCCTGGGACTTCAGGACCTGCATGGAGTAAGAGGGGCTGCAGTGAGAAGGGGGAAGGGGTCAAATCTTCCTTCTAGCCTCTTCCATCACTAGAGCTGCACAGATGGAAGAAACAGCAATTTTGCCTCCTTCTCACAGCATGGCTATTACACCCCACAGGTGTCACAATGTCAGGAATTGATTTTTCTCAGGTGAAAGAGTCTGCTGGAGGGGGCGAAGGGAAATTGCGAAGGTCTGCTATACTTGAATGAATAGATCACTGGATCCGACCCAAGGCAGAGTCCCAAAGAATCCATAAACCATTAAAGGCATGAGAGAACAGGACAGACCTTGCCTGGTACCTAAAGGTTAACTATGATGACATCAGGTGAACATGCCTAGGGAGAGAGTTCTAAAACTTTGGTATCACCACTGAAAAGGCCCTGTGTCTGGTATATGCTTGCATTGGTTCCAAAGATGAGAGTCAAAAGAAGGGCCATAGATGGTTCTCTTAACCAGCAGGAAGGTTCGTGTGGCAGTTTTCAGGCCAGGGGCATTGCTACCTGCTGCTTCCCTTTTATTTCAGCAGTAGTATGCAGAAATAAGGGTAGGAGTCAAATGCAGGGATCCTATCAAATTTCTCATCCCTGGTGGTTTGACCCTAAAAAACTTATTTGAATTTTCCTATACACTTGAGAAAACTGAATCCACGAGTCTTTATTTTGGCACCGCATTGTTTCCCCACTCTACATTTCCCCCATAAAAGCATGCACTTTGCAACAATATTTGTGAATCAATATTATATGTATAAATTGCATAAAAGAAACAAATGAATCCTCAATATCAGCAAAAGGAAATGGACAGGCTGGTCACAGTTAGCAATGAGAACATCTGGAAACCAAAAAACGGCATATTAATTCAGCCCCAGTCATACACTCAAACTGCCCCTTTTCCAGTCCCTGAGAGCATGTCTCTATTTTACGTCTGAGGAGGAGATCAGGATTCTTTTTAAATAAAATATTTAGTGTGACAGTTTTCAGTCCTCTTCCCCCATATCCCTTCCTCCAGATCTCCTCAAGCTCTGCGTGGGACCTGGCTGCCTCCGGAGTGCAGTACATTCACACACATGGCCAGTGCAGTTGCCTTTTGCACCCCTTGTGATATGCATTTATTCAGATTGAAAAACCTGCTGAATGAGTTTGCATGGCAGCTACCCTGGCTATGATCCCTATTTTCATCTGTGAATTATTGGAGAACATTGGGAGACTGGACTGTGGAGGAAAGCAGACCTGTGTGCTTATTGGCAGCTACTGCATGGCAGGTGAGGGAGAGGATGCGAAGGTAGAAATTGTATCAGGTAGATGCCACGCTAGGGTTGCCAGGTCCTACCTGGCTGCCAGTTGGGGGGATCCAGGCTCTGCTCCGGGATCTTCTGCCATGTGTGCCATGATGACGTCACCTGGAAGTGACATTATCACATCAGGGACATCAGGGGTGACACTCTAGTTTTTGGGCCTTCAAAGCCATAGAGTTCACCAAAAAACTAAAGCATCACCCCTCATGGCCCCAACATGATGACATCACTTCAGGGTGATGTCATTGCATCTGGGATGTTGCCTGGTGATGTCCCTGTTTGGGGGTGGGGCTTACCCCACTGGCCAGCTGGCTGGTGGCAGATTGGAGGCCCTCAAAGTGAGGGAATCCCTGCTGAGAACTAGGGGCTGGCAACCCTAAGCCACACACTGAGGCCAACACCCCCCTATTTATTTATTTATTTATTTATTTATTAATCACATTTATACCCCACACTCACCACAATGCAGGCTCAGGGCGGCTCACAGTCAGTACATAAAATACAGTTAAAACCACATAAAACCATATAAAACAATTCCCTACATGGCCCTTTCCCCCTTCTACTCCATGGATTCCTTTCTCACATCCTTAAACCCAAATTTGCATTCTTCATTCCCCATCTGCATCCTTTCTCCCTTTCTGTTCATAAACAGTTTGCCTCCTGGCATCCCTCTGGCTCTTTGAGTCCTTGTATTTCAAAAATCCAGATAACAGTCTACCTCTTCAATCTATCTTTCTTAACTGATCCTGCAACCTTATCATTTTATTCCACTTCTCTTCCCCTTGTGCATCCTTGATTAATTAGACTGTAAATAAGATGGTAAGCTTTTACATTTTTAAAGCTTAGAATCCAATCTAATGTCCTGAAAATTTGGGTCCAGGACACTTGGAGAACCACCCTCTCCACTATCAGCCTATCAGACAGTGAAATCACAGGAATGGGGCTGTGCTGTATGTGCCTCCGCCTACCGAAGTTCTTTGGTATACAGTTCAAAGGGTATTTCTGTCTGGTTCTTCCCCCTCTGATGTACAGCATCAGGACAGAACTTCCTACCTGGAGCAATGATGGTTTACATACAAGGTAGCCAAGAGAATCCTTCATTTCTGCTCCTTATCTGAGACAAGCACTCATTGATCAGAAGGGAGAATTTAGCCCAAATGTTAACGCAAACAAATCTAATGATGCAAATCAAATAGACAAATAGGCTGAGGGCGAATTTCAAAGCTCTTTCCAATTTAGAAACGCAGCTCGGGAACCCTGTGCCAAGGCCAAATTGCAATGAATTACGACCGAGCTACAAAAAGCGACTGAGAAAATTGTATGATTAAAAGCCAGTCGTTTCCAACAACAATTGCCTTGCCGCAACACACAGGACTGTTAAATTATACACATCAAAGGGTACAATTCACCATTGGACAATAGCAGGGAAGTAAGCTAAGATCTGTGTATTTTCAATTTGCCTTGTTACCCTATTGAACTTCATGCCCTCTTTATACAAGGCAATCCAGTTATCAAAGTGGACTCAATGAACAATGAGGCTCCCTTCACACCTGCTCCAAGCAGCAAGGGGGGCACCTTGACGTGGTGCAATTGAGCACTGCAGGAGTGTGCGTGTAAAGAATGAAACCACAATGGGGGGGCACACACAATCTCTTCTTTCCCACAAAAACAGCACATTCCTTGCCTGCAGGGTGCCAAATGGGGTGAAGGATCACACCCATCTCCAGCCCACCCATGTGGTCACATTATATAAATGCATGCCTCTGGAGCGTGGCAGCCCAGGGAACAAGAGTGAGAGGGAACAGTTTATTAATTTATTTACTTAACAGTCCACCTTTGTCACTGATATTAAATGCCAGCCACAATTAAACACAGTGCAGCAAGAACAGTATGATACATACAACCAACAAACAAAAATAATTGTACACAAAATTAGAGGACATTGCACTAAAGGCAGAGTATAATACAGATGATAACACAAAAGATACAGGACTGGAGAACAATAACCACTTTCTTCAAGTCAGAAAATTTCTGTTTATGACATTGGTCTTTACCATGCCTGAACTTCCATGTGTAAGAGCACCAGTGTGAAACACGGACAAAAGATTGGACATGGACTAAGGAAACCTGAGTTCAAATCCTCATTCAGCCACAAAATTTATTCTGTGGAAACGGACAAGCTCTCTCTCTCTAGTTCGGTCGTTCATTTGTTTGTTCATTCATTCAAGTAATTGATTTCTCCACTTTTTTCATGGGTATGGAACCAAAGTAGCTTACCAAAGTACTTAATTTAAATAACGATTTAAACAAGTCAAATAATAGACAAATTTTAAAACACACAGCAGCTGGCTCACTGAATGGATATAGGCTGTGAGTCATGGGCTAGGGGCCAATATCCCTTTGACCACTGCCCTTTGTCAGCCTCTCTCTGACCATGCCCAGTCTTTAGGCCTGCAAAGAGGAAGTAGACAGGAATACAGCTGAAATGTTGTACAGCTAGCAAGATGGTCCCCTGAAATTCTGCTTCATTTTCTCTAAGTATACTCTACTACTAGGGTTGCCAGGTCCCCTCATCTTGCTGGTGGTGGGATTGGGGGGGCATTCCGGGATGTTCTCCATTGCAATGACATCACTGCATTGGAGATGTCTTGCAGGATGCTCTGGTATGAAGGCAAAACTCTATGGTTTTAGGCCAAATTTTAGGCCAAATTTATCATAGAGTTTTGTCCTCAAAACAGAGGGACATCGTGCTGGAATCACGCCAGAATCTGGCTGTTTGGGGGTGGTATTTTCCCCACCAGCCAGGTGGCTGGTGGCAGGCCAAAGCCCCAAAAATCAGGGATTGCCTGCCAGGACCTGGGGATTGGCAACCCTACCTACTACAGCAAGGATGCAACAGGCATGTCACCCAAGCTTTTTGGTGGATAGACCAATGAGATCAATAAATCCCACCATTTTCATCCTAGTCATAAACATTTGTACCTCAATGCATAATTTACTTGGATACAAAGTCCAGTTCATCGCAAGGAAAAGATTTTTATAACTGGCCTTTTGCGCCAGTGAAGGTCAGGCTTCAGTTGAAGAATCTATGTGCCTGATTGCTCTGTCCTCCCTGCCACCTTGACTGAGGCCTGGTTCCTTGCAAGACCCAGAGCTCAGCTCCATCCTCCCAAGTAGGGATGGCACGAACTGGAAAAATGGAGGTTCTTATTTTCATGAACCCTGAACTTTCATGAACTTCTCCATTGCATGAACCAGTTCGTGCTTCAGAAGTTTCTGGTGCCCCTCAGCTGGAAGTGAGCTCCAAAGGCATTTAAATGCCTCCAGAGCCCACCTCTGGGTTGGGACAGCCCAACTGAGCTCCAAGACTGAAGGCCTTTAAAGGCCTTTGGAGCCCACTTCTGGGTGGGACCTGTCCATATAAGGACACGTAAGGCCTATAAAAGACTTCAGAGCTCCCTCTAGGAGCTCAGTTGAGTTGGGTGGCCTGACTCGACTGAGCTCCAAAAGTGAGCTCTGAAGGCCTTTAAAGGCCTTTGGACCTCACTCTGGGAACTCAGTCGGGCTGACCCAATATGGAGGTGGGCTCTGAAGGAATTTAAATGCCTTTGTAGCCCACCTCTGGGTTGGGCCATGGGCTGGTTGTGGCCTCCGATGGCATTTAAATGCCTTTTGAGCTCACTTCCAAACCCACCCCAAGCCCCGATGAAAACATGGGGGTTCATGGGATGAACCAGTCCCCCGACCCCCTGGTTTGTGCTTCATGAACCGACCTGATTTGTGCCAAATTGGGGTTTGTAAATCAGTTTGTGTCCATCCCTAATCCCAAGTAAAGCTCTTGTGCAAGAATGCCCAAAGCTGCTAAGTGTGGCACCGATTTTGCATCCTGCATTGTTCTTGGGTCTGAGGATAAAAAATGTGGAGGTTCTAGAAGTGGACAAGTCTGGAGGGAGGGCCCTTGCAGTACCGCAATTCTGTTGGTTCCCTGAACGGAACTTCTGCCAAGTGAGTAGTTTTATGGCTTCCTTCTGGGGATTGGGACTTAGCCTGGCCTATGGGAAGGAGATCCTCTTCTTCATTTCATTCCAGGCTATACTTGGGCTGAATCCTGTTAGGAGAGTGCAGCGTCCTTTACACACAGTCCCACCATGGTTTGGTAATGTGCCTGAACCAAGGCAGCAAGGAGTGAGGAGAGTAAAGAAACATATCTGCAGGAACAGTGAACAACAACATAGATGGATGTGTTTCAGGGGAGTTCATTTTACCGTGGGCTGTTTCACTTCTCAGCAGTCTCTGTTGCTGACAAATGTAACAACATCGGCACCTGAGAATTCCATTCTCTTTTTCTTCTCCGCTGCTATGCTTCCGCTCCTTGGCAACCGTGCCTCAGCCTTGGCACATGGCAATGGCGATTTCTCTGCACCATGCACGGCTTCCATCTGTCTGAGCGCAACAGTGGGAAGGGCGCCATTGTCTGAGTCCTAGTGTCATGAATTATACATGCTGCTGGCAGTTCTCTGCAACACTCTGGGTCAAGAGAGCCACAGGCTGGTTGTGATACAGGACAAAAAAATTGGCCGATAACCTTGCAACTCCTTCCAAAGAAACAGGAAGATCAAACTCCTGCAATATTGGTTGGAACAGCAGCTCCACTGTGTTTCAAGAATGTCCTTATGGAAACCTTCATTATATTTCCAGGAGGTGGGGCTTTTTTACAATTAGCAGACAGGATCATAACTCTAAGGAGGTTATGAGTATTGGGAAGGCTGACATGCACATTTTAAGAAATGCCTAGGAGAGGCCTACAGCCATAAACTTGCCTACTGCAGCACATTTACAAAAAAAAATTATCTATTTTAAGCATACCTAGGCTGGTGCACACATGGATATATATCACTTGATCTCTATACCTGGGAAGCCAGTTCACACCTCACGCCAAGTATATAGCACTTTTGGTGTCCAAAGCCTTTCACACATATTTTCTTGTAAAGTTTACAACAATCCTGTAAGGCAGGCCAGTATTATTACCACCCACACTGAGGCTGGGGTGTGAGTGTTTCCCCCTATGGCTCCCAGATCACAGCACGCTGTTTAACCACTATATTACACCAGCAAGTAGATTATTATTTAAACTTATTTAAAACATTTCCATACGGCCTTTCTGCCATTTCAAGACACCAACTTGCACATAAACTGAAAATATTTGATTATAATAAAAACAAAAATCAACAACAAACAATTCACTTGATTTCTAATTGACTCCAATACTTAACAGTTGGGGCTAGTTCATACATACATGTATATCCTTTCATTTCTCTATCTGATGTGCAGACCTATAGCCATGGGGGGGGCCTTTGGGGGCAGTGCCCCCATAGATGACCCCAGCCCTCCACAGGAGGATGTCAGATACCCCTCCCTCCCCCAACCCCCGGGAGCCCAGTCGGCAAAGATATGCACCTGCCTGTCTCCTCAGCTCTCCCTCAGCGGCAGTGTGGTGGCTGGGCTGGCTGCTGCAGTGAGGTGCCAAGGAGAACCATTAGAGATTGGCCTGCCCTGGCACCCCACTGGGCCTGCTCCTGCCAGCCCAGCCACCACGCTGCTGCTGAGGGAGAGCCAAGGAGGTAGGCAGGCAGGGCAGCAGGCAGTGAGCAGAAAGAGATGACACGACATCTCTTTCTACTCACCATCCACTGCCCTGCCTGCCTCCTCGGCTCTCTTTTCCCTGTCTGTTCCTGGAGTGCAAGAGGCTCCTGAGCCTCTGTGAACAGGGAGGGAGAAGGTGAGTCTGCCTGCCGTCCAATCACTTCCTGGAGATGTCACAAGTGACGTCACCTCGTCAGGGGCACGCTCCTCTACCCCCCCCCAGCTGAAAATTTTCTGGCTATGGGGCTGCTGATGTGTAACAGCAGAATGTGGGCTCCAGTGAAAAGCATTCTGTGAGATGTGCTGGGGAAGCTATATTGGTGAAAGTCCATTCACCTACGCAAGCCCTCACTCGATTGTTGCTGTCATGTAGCAACCAACTTGTCCGAACCTCCCCTTGATGACAGGAAGTGGCAGGCGTGAGCCAACTGTGCCCAAAGGACTTACGTTTGAGGCAATGTAATGCGGAAGATCTTCTTGTGGTGTCAGATCTGGTATGGCCCATTCACACATGGAGGGGTGCAGGTGATAAACACACATGCCTGTGCCACAGAATTCTGCACACATTGTCCCATACAATGAGAACTAGCATGACATAGTGGTTAGAATGCTACCCTACAATGTGGGAGAGCCAGCTTCACATTCCCACTCTGCCATGGTAACTTACTGGGTGATGCTGGGCCTGTCTCTGTCTCTCAGTCTAATCTGCCTCACAGTGGTTGTTGTGAAGATAAAATGGAGGAGGGGAGAGCAATGTTGTAAGCAGCTTTGGGTCCCTGTTGGAGAGCAAAGTGGGGTATAAGCATCTAAATAAAACTTAAAAACATTAAAACAGCAGCAAGTGCTATCATCCTCCATCTTAAAGACGGGAGTGAGCTTGGTGTGTTTACAGTGGATGCAAGGTTTACTCTAAACAAAGGATTTTCCAGCCCACAGGTCTCTCTCTGTACCTGGCATGGCAATTATATGAAATTAGTCCTACAAATCTTAGGGCAGATTGTGATAACAGCCTGGAGCAAGTTCATATTTCTATTTTCCCAAGTAGACTGCAGGAGCTACAACTAACACATTTCTCTTTTTTTAGTTCTACTGTTCCCAGCTCCATGGAATGCTGCCACCATCAGAAAAGAACAGGTTACAAAACATGACATTTAGCCTTGCAAGCTGACATGGTTCTTCTGTAAAGCTGTAATTCCTGGTATCTTGGTTTTTTTTAAAGAAAGGGAAGACATTTTGCAGATTAGTATGTCTTAGTAATCAAATAAGCTGCATGTGCCCCTTTGTATATAGCAGCCGTCGCCTACCTTCCTGGCCTGTCATCTGACAACACATTCAAAGAGAGCTTATGTGCCACTCAAGCTGCGGGATGCTGCCAGATAACTATAAAGATCAGTTGTTCTTTGATGTGTTATCTTGTCCTTCAGGGTCAGCATGTAATCTCAAGCTTAGGAATTCAGTAGGCTGCAAACTAACTCAGGTGAAATGACAGTTCTTTCCAAATGGGCTTAGAACATGTCTCAGATTTGTTAAAGGACAAAAACGGATATGGATTAAATTTCCAACCCAGATCAAAAGGGGCTTCAAACACTTAGATGGACATTTGTTGCTAGCCGGAGCACTGAACATCCTCTGTGGATGCCTGCACCTTTGATGAGCCAACACAGCACTGCCTAAGCGCCTGAGCTGCGAACCAGGAATTTCCCTGTTCAAACTTTGCTCCTGCCAATAGGTGCTTTCTGCTTTGGTGAGTCTTATGTTTCTCATGGATAAGGTCCCCGGCTCAGCCTCCAGCACCTCTAGTTCAAAGACAGGAGACCATGGGCAGCAGAGCTGGGCATGTCCTATGCTTAAGTCCTGTTAAAGCGTTGAACGTAACTACAGAATTACTCCATGCAGAATTACTCCAAGAAAAAAAAAAAGTGTATACTGTGCACAGATTGTATGTGTGTTCAACGTGACTTGTGAAGAGGGCTTATTACTTGTGAAGAGGACTACCCAATCCAAACTATTGGTGTATGTAGCCTACCACTGTCTTCTCTGAAAGGATGCAGTTCTTCAGGGTTTCAGGCAAACCCAAGGCAATAAGGAATGTAAATTTTATGACAAGTCAGTATTGCTATACATAAGCTGTAAGTAGGCTGGTTCATGTTACCAGAGCAGCGTGGGAAAGCTGGTTTTTCTGTGTTTGGATTTAAATACTCAGATATCAACTGTGCCTATGGTAATTCCACATATAAACATCTATGCATTCACTTTTTTTAAAAAAAAATCTAGCTTGCCATTTTTACTTCATCAGATCCACCTGGCCTCTTAATACCAATCATGTAATAGATAACCATTAATAAGAAGTCAGGAGTATGTGGTGGTTTTCACCTTGATCCAGGCCAGTAGATTAGCCTGCCCTGGCTTAACCACATGCAAGTGCAATCAGTGCAGAAGGTACCACAGAATCCAATGATCAAAGAAAGTGAAAGTAGCATGCAATGCAGAGGGGAATTTCTGTTCCACCGTAGGTTTGCTAAAACAACAGAGGGAAAAGCCAATGCAGAATCACCCCTAGAAGAAACTCCATGGAGAAATTAGTTCAGCTGTTGATGTAGCTCTGTGCAGAGAACCTCCCTTGGCATTTTATAATCCCTCATCTTCTGGATACATAGAGTACTTTACACACTTTCTCTCCACAAGAAGGGTCACAGTCCGTGAAATTTCTCAGCATTCTCTTGTTTTGCGTTCTTGAGAGTAATCCCTCTCTGTATCCTGAACTGGCAGAAACAAGTTGGCATGGGGAAGAACTTGTTTCTGTTCTGGCAATACCCACAACAAAACCAGTGTGGTGTAGAGATTAGAGTGCCAGACTAGGTAGGATCAGGGACACCCAGGTTTGAATCCCCACTGCGCCATGGAAGCTCACTGGGGGACCTTGGACCAGTCACTCTCTCTCTCTCAGCCTGACCTGCCTCACAGGGTGGCTGTCATCAGGATAAAATGGAGGATGGGAGGATGTCGTAAGCCTCTTTAAGTCCTCACTGTGGAGAGATCATGGTGTAAATCTCTAAATAAATAAATAACACCCTGTCTGGAAGGTGCATAGATCTCTGTGGTTTCTAAAGAGATGGCTATGATTTCTACTCCATTTTTCATTTCATTCCTACTAAAAAACAGAGCATTAGGCATTTCTCAAACTGAAATAATCATGTGTGTGAGGACAGCCTGACCAAAATTATATCCACATACAGTAGCTCCTTATGAGTAGCTCCTTAACAGCCAAGACTGTTAACAAGAAGCAGAAAAAAACGCCTCTCAGTGGTCTGTACACTGCTTCTTATTTCTCACCTCACTACAATGGGCTGAATCATATTTAATTTTAAAATTGCAAGACAGTGACCTATTTGAAGAAAAGGGGGAAAATATACTCACACAGCACCTGGGCCAAATCGACTAACCAGGTGATCATGTGACTTCTTCAATCATTGAAAAGCACCCATTATAAATAAATATAAAGACTTTGGGGAGGGGGGTGTCTCTGAATTTTAAAAGACTACAGCATTTCTGTTGCTGCCTTAGTACAGCCGTCATGAATGAGTCATTCAGACATTTTGTCTTTTCAGCAAAAAGAAAGAGAGAGAAAGAGAGAGAGAGAAAGAAATGCTTTTGTGATGCAGTGTGGGGCTTTTATCTGTGTGTGCACTAAATTTACAATCCAGGGTATTAATAGATATTTTATCCCTCCTCCCGCTGTCTTCCTCATGCATACTATGAGAAATATGGGCATTCTATAAATAATGATGATAATAATAGCAATAATGCTACTAGTTTTACCACACTATTCATAAAAGTTCTTTATGACATGAAGATAAGGCATAAGGTTAGTTAAAGCAGTAAAATAGGATTCGGGGGGAGAAATCCTCATTTCTCTTTTCAGCTTGTGGAACTTGAGTGCAAATCACTCACATTTGCTTTTCCACAGCAGATTACCATGAGAGGCGAGATCCTATGCAGATGATTATCAGGGGTCCAAAATTCCCAGTTCCTAGTAAAAGCCAGTGCCTAACAAATTGGACCTGGCATATCACTTGCTGAAGGCCATAGCTCTCAGGTAATTTTGAACTCTGGCCCTGTTTAATTACACACTGAGAAAACCATTAATGGTTCTCTCAAGCAGATTTTTTAAATTAGTAATCCTGCAGAAGCTGGGGGGAAAAAATGTGATTGGATTGGACCAATGAGAAGAGGAGGTTTAACTCTTCCCTTGTACTATTTTTCCTGACTTCAGATCCCACCCCCTTTCTTTGACTTGCTATTTCCTTGCTATCAGGGATGGGGAGCACCGATTACTTATATGTTGCCTATATGTCAGGAAGCAGTTTGCAGTTGGGGAAAGAACATGCGGGAGGGGAGTTTTTAACACTTTCCCTCATCATCACAGCCCCAATGAAAACCAGAGGTCCTACAGTTGCTATTTTTCATAAAGAAAGGTTTGTGAGATTCAGTCATGAATCTCATCTAGTCTGGTCTGGAAAAGAACATAGTTTTTAAGTGGGGAAAACAGAATGCACCAATAAGAACAGGATCTCTGATCCTACTGCCTTGCTTAGGTCTCCCTGTTGTTGTTGTTGTTGTTCAGTCGCATAGTCCAGTCCGACTCTTCATGACCCCATGGACCACATCACACCAGGCCCTCCTGTCTTCCACCGTCCTTTGGAGTTTGCTTAATTTCATGTCACCCTAGCTCCTACAAAATCTTGAAGACCGTAAAGGTTTTTTTTCTTATAAATTTTTTACTCTTGATTATTGTGCATAAAAAATTGATTGGAACAGACTGACTGACTTGCTCAGTAATGTATTGAACATGGGATATTTTACAGGATCTCCCTTGAGATGGAATGCGAGACTTGTATCGTCAAGTGGTGAATGTACTTTTTCATCAGCAACATGAAAATGTTAATGTCTTTGAATAAGCTCAAGAAATGAAATTTCAGTTATCCCAGAGGCCAGCACTTAAAAAGCAAAGCCTCACATGGGCTAGACCTTTGGTATTCAATTGCTACCTCGCACTCTTGAATCAGCCTTGGGAAGATCTGAAGTAGCAGCCAAAAATGTGTATCGATGCTTGCAAAATGCAAACTGAATTTACTACAGACTGTGATTCTGGATCCTATGAATATGTTTGTGTGCAGATAACCTCTGCCATGGAGTAAGCTTCCTCTCCCACGAAGATTTCAGGTTGCCTAAGGGCCCATTGAAAAACACTGATCTTGCACAAACAGAAGTTTTAGTGGAAGTACAGCTCACAGCAGAGACTAACACAGAGAACTTGTTCATAGGATCCAAGTCAATATATATTTTCCAGTCTAAGCATCCAAGGTGACTAGGCATAAAACTAAAACTGTAAACCATCCATAAATTATAATTCAGCAACCAAGACTAGCAACACAGAAGATAGTGAAAACACTAGTGTAAAAGAGCAGAAACTGAAACAAATCTAAACAAAACCTGAGAAGACAGAATATCTTCTGTCCTGAAGGTGATAATGGCACCTAAATGACAATGGCACAGATGTTAAGTGGACATCTTCAGACAAAAATGTGTTCTAGTAATACCCTGCAAAATAAGTGTAATCTGCAGTGGACAAGTCCATCTATTTCCAAAGTCAATGATCCTACTGGGCTGCAGTTCTGGAACTCTTAGTATAAAACACTTGAGGGGATGGATACACCTGACCCTCTTTGCCATCTCTTGTTCATTGACATATTCAGATAGACAGTTCATTTGGGTAAAACCATTTACAACAGAGACGTCCTTCTGGGCATGTAATCAGGTGTCGAATTCACTAGGACACGGTTCTTGTTAATCTAATTCCATTATTTAATTTATTAAAACAATAAAATGAAGCTTCAGTGAAGCTGTCATACTTATGTAGACGAAGCCATTAATACATGAGACAATGCTTTTATAAGTCACATTAAAGTTTAACAAATTAGAAATGGACTCCAGAGGTGGCTACTAAATGAAGGAGTTTTGTACGGGAAAGAAGCTTCAGGACAGATGAGCCAAACGATGAACAGGGTTGGGGTGTGATTTTTTTTACCCCATTTTTTGGCCTTGGAGAACTTGACCCTGCTTCCCCAAATCTATAATACATCTAAGCAGTACCTCAGCTCATTATGGCTTGTCTCAGTCTATTCCTCAACTTTTATTTCCATGATATATTATTCTGAATACAATAAAAAGGTTTAACAACTCAGTGGCCTGGAGTTAATTGAAATATACTGTATGACACAGAGGAAGAGGGGCCATGGGGGTGGGGCTCCTTCAATGACAACAGCTGCAGAGGCTCTGCCCCTGGCCCACAACAAACCCCCATGAGCTGCAGAGCCCTGTGATGCCTCCCAAAGAACCTGCAGTCACACCAGTATGGGCTTCACAATATCCATCCCTGCTCACCAGTGCAGATAAGGCAGTCAGCAGGAGCTGATAAAAGGGCAACAATCGAGCACTAGGCTCCAAACTTCGGGAAACATCATCATCATCATCATCATCATCATCATCTTGGAAAAGGGGATGGAATCCTAGAGATACGCAGTTCAGGGACAATTTATAAGGGCTGAGTTGGTCCTGCAACCTCTCCAGGGTGCTGAAGAGATTTATTTCAACTGTCCTTGCTCCTGTGGTATTATTTATTCCCAATTCATGACCTGGCAGCTTTCTGACTGATTAGGGATTTGCCTGAATGTCACCCTTGACCTTCCATTGGGCACAGTTCACTTCCCATACACCTTTGCAGAACCAGATCTGGACAAGCACAAGCTTCCAAAATCCATCTTCATGTGATGGTTTTCCTTATTCTTTTTAACAAAGTATTAAACTTAAATCCAATAAATTCTATCACAACAATATACAAAATCTTAACTTGCATGCACTGAGCAAAATGCAAGCAAAAAAAAAAAAATAGAATATTTGTGATGGTCTGCTAAAATTTACCTTTTCTAAGAAAGACCCCTCAACCTGTGACTTTCAAGACACAATCACACATGGCTTGTGAGTTCTCCTCAGTTCCTGCCTGTGTGGTGCCTGATTAGGATCAGGGCCACACGTAGATAAAGGGCTTCAGCCTCCCCCCAACACAACTTTTCCAGCATAAAACAGTCCCAGGGACTCAATGTGTATACTCCATAGTGTGGCATGTGTGAAGATTAGAATTTGAACCCGCTGGCAGAGACCTCTTTTTTGAATTAAAACATGGTGTCTAGTACATTTGACCCAACCTGAATGGCCCAGGCTAGCCTGCTCTCATCAAACCTCGAAAGCTAAGCAGGGTTAGCTCTTGTTAGTATCTGGATGGACCAAGGAAGTCCAGGGTTACTATGCAGAGGCAGGCAATGGGAAACCACCTTAACATCTCTTGCCTTGAAAACTCTATGGGGTGATCTTAAGTCAGCTGCAACTTGACGGCACTTTCCACCACCATCTAGTTCATTTAAGACACTAAATGATATGCCTTTTTCAATTCTCAGTTTTTATGTTTACTCCACAGAACATTATTATAAACATAGAAAGCAGCCTTACACTCAGTCAGATAACTGTTTAGTTTAGCCCAGTATTGCCTCCTCTGATTGCCAATGGCTCGCCAAGGTTTCAGGCAAAGTCCTGCTACTAGAGATCTTCTCGAGCTGGAGATACCAGGGACTGAAGCTGGGACGTTCTGAATGGACACCATGTGCCTCTTCCACTGAGCAATGCCCCTGTCCCTATTACGCACTCTAATGCACTGTAGTGTATACAATGGGAAACCCATTTCAATGTGCTTTTAAATACACAGCCTTAGCTATGTCCTTACAGCTGTACAGCTGGAACTGGGCCAAGGGCTGTGTACATCATATGCTATAAAACACCATATATTCCATTTATTCAAATAAAACAGCAATAAAAGTACAATTTCCCTTCTTCTTGTCTATTTATTTTCTTTACCATTTTCCTAGGGCAGACAGATCATAAAGCACCCCTGCAGACAGCTTATCTCTGGCATACGAAGGTCAGTCTAACTTGTTCCAAAAAGGCCCTAATGTAGTCTGGATCTCAATGATACCAAAGACAGAGGCAGATCTGATTCATTAGACCAGAGAAATTGTGTAGCTGCTGCATGCACAAAAGTAATACTTTTGTAAAGGGTGATAAATCCAGCAGCACAGGATTAACTCCACCAAATAGCTGGGGCGTTTGTTTAAATGAATATGAAACGGCCTGCCCTGAATCCTGCTTTTGTGTTATTTTGGCTTTTGTCCTTGTTGGAATTCTTCTGAAGATGAGCTCTCTAACTTAACTATGAAGGTAATACATGTAAAAAGGGTTTATAATTGGCAATTCATGGTGGACACAAAGAGGCAGGTGGCAACCTCAGGCAGTAAGCCAGAACACTTTGGAACAAGCCTCAGAATGAACCCTTCTGATTTCTCAACCCGTTGAATGACTTCAAAATCACTGGGGATAAAAAGTTAAGTTTGGCCTGATTCAGTGCCCTTGTAACCTGACTCCTGGTCTGGTTCACACATGCATGCTCACAACCTGATGACTACAATGTCATGTATTGATGACAGTCATCAGGTTTAGAATCAGAATATTTGTGCATCCCCTGGTTTGGCTCACATTTTGTTCACTGGTCATGAGCATGGAGTCAGTTGTTTATAGGGCAGTTCAAGTGTTTGCAGCTTGAGCCTGTTTGGTGGGTTAAGTTCTGAGCTGTCAAAAAGTACACTGCAATGCAGCTTCAGCATTTCACACATATGCATTCTCTCACAGGCTAATGGGAGTCCTAATTCCCTCCCTCAAAGAACTGTTGTCACTATACCTGTTAGTTATTTATTTTAAAAACCTTGAAGTTCCTCTAATAATTATAATTAGTCATCATATGGCATTGTGTGTAGAATAGCTAGGAGATCCTAAGATTGGCTGGTAGCTAGAAGTTCTAACTCTTTAGCATTATGCACCACTAGGTGGTGAGCCAGACTTGTTTTTTAAGGCAAGAGACATTTCAGAGGTGGTTTGCCATTGTCTGCCTCTGTGTCATGACCCTGGTATTCCTTGGCAGTTGCCCTTACAACTACTAGTCAAGGCCAACCCTGCTTAGCTTCCAAGATCTGATGGGATCAGGCTATCCTGGGCTATCTAGGTCAGGGGATATACCTCTAAGTTAATGTTATCAATCTTATTTCACACATGTGTATTGTTGCATAGTCTTGCACAAGTCATAACCACCCCACACACGTCATTTAATTACTTGGCCCAACTATCTCGGAACCTGGAGGAGAATGGTTTTCACCTACTGTGCAGAAGCAACAACAGCCTTGAGGCAGAAGGAAATGACGCTCCTCCACCATCACAACTACTGCACAGCTGCACAGCTGCTTCTACATGTTGCTTGAGTTGGACAGTGGTGAGGTGGTCTGAGGCTTGGCTCATGAGTGACCATAGCTATCAAAATGGTTCACGTCACAGTATCCCTAGAATGTGTGAAACAGTTCATAGTTCCTGTTTCTGGGAACTTATGATGACAGAAATGGTCTCAGCTGGACATCTCCCCATGGCTCCTAGGTTTCAATTCCTTTCTTTTCTCTGTAAGGCTAAGTTCTGACAGTCTTTGTACCTGGTACTTGAGCAGCATCACTGCTATGCTTTCCTCCTTGGCTCCTATCAACTTTTGTTATCTTGGCAGGATTACTGCAAGTTACATGTTAGGGATGACATGTTATGGACGACAAGAGTTGGGACGCATGTGCCCAACCCAACTCCCTGTCAAATACATGAACGGTAGGACTTACCTGAAAGTGCTCTGTTGCTCCATTCAGCTCTGGAGCACTGCAGGGAGAGAGAAGGATGAGTTCCAGTTTCCTTCCCATAGCCATTTTCACCAGTGGAAGGGCCAGTGGAAGGGAAACTGGAAGCCCCTCCTCCCGCCTCACAGTGCTCTGGAGCCAAACGGAGCAGCAGTGTACTCTTAAGTTAAGTTCCACTCTTCATACATGTGACAGGAAGTTGCGTCAGACATTTGTGTCCTGATTCCGGTCACCTGTAAGGCTGAGTCTAAAGCACTTGCAGTGAAAATGAGGGCTAGGCCACGTTAATAGTTTTGTGACTCCTCGGCTTATTTTGGCATTCTATGGTTATCAATTTTTATCTGTGGCTCTGATCATATACTACATCGAATACTATTGTAGAAGCTGATCCCGGGGGCGGGGGGAGAGTGCCAGCTCATTGCACTGCGTTTGATTAACTGCTCAGCATATCATTAAAGCATTTAGCACAACACTGTTCATTATTCCAAAGCTGTCGAATCCTACCTACAATTCTATACTTTGTAAAATGTCAGAATATTTTGCCTTGGGCTGTTAGCCAGCAAAAAGATGGTTTTTTTAAAAAAAATTAAACAAATGCATTTAAGAGATAATTAATTCAATCACAGAATTTTAGGATGTGAAGTTACCTTAAAATGTCATGCAGGGCTTCTTTGAGCAGGACTAATTATGCTGATTAAACATTCCTGGCAAATGATTCTCTAATCTTTTTTTAAATGCCTTGCTTTATTTCAAGTACTTACTGGGGTTGAAAACCACTCTTATTTAAATCCCATTCTCTTTTAATTCAGTAGGATACCTACCCATCTATCACAGCCACTACAAGCTGCTAAATAGACCCTCCATGTTCAGAGTCAGTACATGTCTAAACACTAGGTGTTGGAAACAAGCAACAGAGGAAAGCTGACACCTCATGTCTTGTTTTGTGGACTTCCAGGAGGGACCTGGCTAGCAACCAATGCTCCCTCGAAGCTGTGGAGTCTTATGAGCAAAAATTCTACTTTGTGAGCTATTGCCATTAAAGTTGTGAGTGAGCAATTTGGCTACTGCATAAATTAATCTGCTGTGGAGCTATCCTTCCTGAGCTAAGACAAAAATGTGTGAGCTGGAGGCTAAAAAAACTGTGAGCTAGCTCACACTAACTCAGCTTAGAGGGAACACTGCTAGCAACTGAAGGAAATGACACAAGGTCTGATGCAGCAGTTATTATATAAATGGACTAGAAAAATCTTCCTACAAACCCCCAAACACCCCAGGTTTGCAGAAAAATCTGAAATCTAGCAAATAAAAAATGGGGGATTGAACCCCCCAATAATAGAAGTAGCTCCTGTAGCTTTAAGCAGCCATTGCTAGGTAACCACATAGTACTGCCAGCCAGCCAGCAAGTCTTGGTTTCTGTCAGTAGAAGGCAGGACCCTTTCTGAGGTTGTTTTGGCCTTTGAGGGAAGATTCATTGGGCAACTTGGCAACTTGCTACCATGGAACTTGCATGACTCACCCAGGACAGGCTGCTTGCTATTGTTCAACAGGAGCCACTCCATGAAAGACAGTGTCATGTAGCGGCAGAAAAGGGATTCGAATCTGGGGCTCCCAGATCCTAATCCGACATTTTAACCATTACAGCATAGTGGCTCTCCAGTGCTTGAAATAACACTCCGATAATCATTGGAAGCAATGGAATAATATGTGATAATATGGCATCAATTTAAGTCACTTCCTTTTCAGTCATTTCTTGTCCTCTGAATGAAGAGTGACCATATTGAGGACTGATCCAGGTGGGTAGCCCTGTTGGTCTGAAGTAGCAGAATAAAGTTTGAGTCCAGTGGCACCTTTAAGACCAACAAAGTTTTATTGAGGATTCTTTCCCTTTCAGGGGTAGATATTCAATTACTGCACTGTTCACATAGATAGTGAAAACCTCATGTAATAACAACTAGCAGTTATTCAGAGCATTTAGTGGCCAATGGCTTTCACGTATATTATCTTGTTGCAATCCTTACAGCAGCTCTGTAAATTAAGCCCACCTTTTTACCCCAAATCATAGATGGGTGGCTGAGAGAGAGAGTGGCTTGTATTAGAACTCACTGAATTAAAGGCAGAGAGGAGATTTGAACTCTCATTTCGTTTTCTGATGCACCAGCTTCCTGATTCACACATGCATGCACTTCATTGCTCTGTCTGGATGACTGTGTAATTGCTGACTGGCAGCTGACTCTGTGAACTGACTCCTTTCAAAACCATCATCTCACAGGAGATGGCCTCTGCCTGGCAATTGCAGGAGCTTTGTGAGCTGGGGCATGGGGCAGAGGAAGTGTTGCATGACATGATGATGCCACCTGGGGCAGCAGCAGGAGAAATTGGGCCAAACCAAAAAAAACCCATTGTTGCAGCATTCCAGTCACATAACAGGAAAGGATGCCATGTGTTGCTGGGATGCTCTAGCAATCCCTAAAAACTCTATGGCAGGGGTGTCAAACATAAGGCCTGGGGGACGGAACCGGCCTATCCAGGGCTCTTATGCAGCCCACAAGTAACTGGTGCAAGGGAGGGAACAAGAGACTGCTTGGGGGGGGGGGGAGTGGGCGGACCCACTCTGATTGTGGCTTCAGCATGGCAGAACAACCTCGTCCACAGCAGTCAAGCAGCATGGGAGCATCTGCCCAGTGCTGCATCGCTGGCTCTCCAGTTCACTCATATGGCTTTTCCTTTGCACCCCCCCAGCCCATGGGGCCTTGCAGCAAATATATACCAACTTGGAGCTTACCAGCTGCTGTCCTTTATAGGTCATATTTCTGGTGCCTGGCATCACATTTTATGGCACACATGGTCCAGCCCAACAAAGTGACATTTATGTCAGATCCGGCCCTCATAACAAATGAGTTTGACACCTCTGCTCTATGATAAAGCCTCTGACCCACCCTAAAAGCTCTGTACCTTCTTTTGCATCCATTTTGCTTCCCTGTGATCACACCAAGGCAAATCAGTCACCACAAAAGACAACAGTGTGTGTGAATATAAAAGCTAGGGTTGCCAACCTCCAGATGGTAGCTGGAGATCTCTTGCTATTACAGTTGATCTCCAGGCAATAGAAATCAGTTCCCCTGGAGAAAATGGAGGACTCTATGGCATTATACCCTGCTGAGGTCCCTCCCCTCCCCAAACCCTGCCGTCCCCCAGGCTCCACCTCTAAAATCTCCCAGAAATTCCCTTCCCAGAGCTGGCAATCCTATCTTAGGCCCAGGTTCATTGAGAACTCCTCCGATTGCTTTAAACCAGAGGTCATCAACCTCTTCTTTAGCACAGGCTATTTTGAGTAATTAAAAAATCCCAAACTACACATTATAGGTATCGATACATTCTTTAGTTGCTGTAGATTTTCCAGGTTGTGTGGCCGTGGTCTTGGCATCGTAGGGCCTGACGTTTTGCCAGTAGCTGTGACTGGCATCCTCAGAGGTATAACACAGAAGGATGGAGTATTCTCTATGTCAAGGTGTACTCTCCTTGACATAGAGAGTACTCCATCTTTCCGTATTATACCTCTGGGGATGCCAGTCACAGCTACTGGAGAAACGTCAGGACCTACCATGCCAAGACCACGGCCATACAACCCGGAAAATCTACAGCAGCTAACGAACTCCAGCCGTGAAAGCCTTTGACAACATACTGATACATTCTTTGTTAATATGCTAACGTTGCTTCCCCTCCACTCCCAGTTACAGGCAGGACTGGTTCCAAATTCTTTCACACTGAAAGGCAGAGTAGGTCACAGTGAATAGAGTCTTTGAGTCTTGGCAAAAGCAATCTCTCGTGTGATCTTTTCCTGGGTCTTTTAGGGACTGCAAAAGCTACTCTTCAACAGCCAGCAAGCTACCAGCAGCTTGTGAGCTACCTGCTGGAGATCCCTGCTTTAAGCGGTGTCTCATATCTCTTTGCCTCAGAAATTCTCTCAGACCAGCAAGATACCAATGCTCAAAAAGTACCATCTCCAGCGCTTAGATACACTTCAAAGTAATATATTTAAGCCAACATCTTCACTCCAGGGGGAGCCAGGAAATTGTCCATGACGGTGGGCAGTCTGGGAGGCCTATTTCAAAGGGTTCCATCATTATCACGAAATATCTGAAGGACCACTTCTACCCATACCCTGTCCAAGGACATTCAGCTGTGGAAACCTATAAATTCAAAGTACTTTGGGGATCTATATGAGGGCCTTCTCAGAAGTCATCCCAAATGGTGAGAACTCCCTTCCCTCGTAATTATAGGTAGGCTCTTCACTGCATGACCTCCAGCACCACCTAAATACTTTTTAGAATTTCAGAAGACCTTTAAAAATTGAGTTCTTCCTCTGTTTTACTTATAATCAATGCTTTTTGGCGGGGGGTAAGTGAAACAGGCTGTGTATTCAATAACAGTTTTTCTGCTACGGGATAAATTCACATCTCCCAAAATCCACACTGAAAACAAAAAGTTACAAGTCACCAACCTGAGTGATGATTCAGGAATCAGTTTCCCCCCTCCCCCTCAAGCTTCAGGTGGGCAATACCCCTTTATATTGCTTCAAGAGTCATGTGTACATTAATGTACTGAAACATTCGTTCATCTTCTAATTTTTAAAAAAACACACCCAGCCAAACACAATCCATTTTCTTTTGTTGCAAAACTGCTGTGCTGGAGGGATGGGGGAAGGATTCACAATTTCTCAGTTGTGATTCTTACCCTGATTTTGAAATCTAAGTTAAACATTTTTAAAATTGTTTTACCTTTTTATTGTGTTTATAGAAGAGATTGAAGAGAAGAGATTGGCTTTATACCCCGCCCTTCACTGCCCAAAGGTGTCTCAGAGCGGCTTACAAACTCCTTTCCCCTCCCCTCCCCACAACAGACACCCTGTGAGGTAGGTGGGGCTGAGAGAACTTCTGCCAGAAACTGTCCTTGAGAGAACAGCTGTGCCAGAGCTTGTGACTGACCCAAGGTCACATCAGCAGGTGCAAGTGGAGGAGTGGGGAATCAAACCCGGTTCTCCCAGATAAGAGTCCACGCACTTAACCACTACACCAAACTGGCTCTCTCTTATACTGTATTGCAATAAGTTGTAAACCACCTTGAATGCTTTTCTTAAAGCAGGAAGGAGGCACAGAGATGGCCTAAACAGTCTTCTGTCATTGTGACCTACTTTGAAAACCATTTTGATCAGCAACACTCCACGAACTAAATAGTCCTTCTATGATTACTTAAGCCCCTCAGCATTCTTTCAGCATTCTAATACTCTGTGGGATAAACCACAATTATAATCTATTTCATAACGCAGAGAACAGAGTTGTCAACTGATCTACATTTTCTTCCTTCAAGATATGTCTAAAAAAAAAATTGTACCAATGATTAGAAACTTAAACCTTGTATAAAATGGTGCAACAATTTCCTTTGAAAGTCTAAAAGTTATTTATACCAGCGTCACAGCCTGCTCAAAACAGATCCAGATGAATTCCAAATCAGTATTTGGTTTTTATTGCTTAAAAGATACCTCTCTGTGGAGATACTCCTCATATTACCTACAGCTTTCATACAAAATGATTTTTAAATGCAATGCCGAAAGGTATGGAAATTCATCTGAATTGGATCTTCCTATCCAAAGCTAACAGCAGCCTAACAGGGTAGGTGGAGGAGTTAAACCTTCCTTGTTCCCATTCCCCACGCAGGCCCAATAAAAATGCCCTGCCTAGGATTACCAGCCCCCAGGTCCCAATGGGATTCCCCTGCTTTTAGGGCTTTACTCCACCACTGGCCAGCTGGCTGGTGGGGGAAACCCCATCCCCAAACAGGGACATTGTCACGCAATGTCCCCAGTGCAATGACATAACTTCTGGGTGATGTCATCATGCTGGGGATGTTGTGCAGCAATGCTCTGGTTTTGAGGCAAACACTATGATTTTGAAGCATTGTGTGTGGAAAAGGAAAAGGAAAAAGAAAACAGATAAAAGGAAATACTTCTTCACCCAAAGAGTGATTAACATATGGAATTCACTGCCACAGGAGGTGGGGGCAGCTGCAAGCATGAACAGTTTCAAGAGGGAATTAGATAAACATATGGAGCAGAAGCCCATCAGTGGCTATTAGCCACAGGGTATAGATGGGAACTCTCAGTCTGGGGCAGGTGATGCACTCTATTCTTGGTGCTGGAGGGGGCAGCAGTGGGAGGGCTTCTAGTGTCCTGGCCCCACTGCTGGACCTCCTGATGGCACCTGGTATTTTTGGCCGCTGTGTGACAGAGTGTTGGACTAGATGGGCCATTGGCCTGATTCAACATTGGCTTCTCTTATGTTCTTATGTTCTTATGTGATGTTGCCAGCACAATGATGTCACTTCTGGGTGACATCATCATTTCACAGACATTGCATGTGATATCCTGCCCACCCCCAGAATGTCCCCCAAATCCCCCTGCCACAAACGGCATGGGGACCTACCCCTGCCAGATGCTATTTCTGTTTTAAACTGCTATGAAAACCACTGACTGCTCCTTCCCTTTGGCTGGACAGCGTGGACTTTGGCTCATAAACGACTCTGTCTCCAGACCAGCTTTGCTGTGGATATGCCCCTAGTTCTCTCTCCTGACTCTGGTCCCTCCTGATCTTGTCAGGGCGTCCAACTTTAGCTCTCTACCTGCTTGGCTGCTTATGACACAGGAAAGGAAGAACTATGTACAAACCCTAATTCCTATTTTGCAGTGCAACATGATACATGTATAATAATAATTTAACACACAGTGAGCAAATCTTTCCCCCCACTCATCATAATTTGTGAGAACTCGCTGTTCACATCTAATAATGCTCCTTCTACTTCTAAAGGCTTCAGAAGAGGGATGCTGGTGCTAAGGGTTATGCTGAGAAGCGCCCACTTCTTTTATGCAGTATAACAGGGTTAGATGACACGGCATCTTATCCAATTAGGAATGCGGCAGACAGACAGCGTAAGTGACAATGTAGAATTTCAGACAAAACTCTAAGTAGGACAGTCTGTACAGAAGGATGCACTGCAGATGGCTGCTTAAATATATATTTGCACTTTATATTAATATCATAAAAATTGGGTTTCCAGTCTCTATGGCTTGACTGAGCCAGCAATGGGAATTTGTAGCTTCTTGGAGTCATTCGCTCTCAGACATGCATGGAGTGCTCTATCCTGCCTAGGATCAGAGTTCCCTCCCATGCACTAGAGCTATCGGATCAGGGTAATTGCTGTTCACTCACATGCTGCAGTAATGTAATCTTTACTGGTCAAACGTTGCATTGCTCTGCTAATCCTACTGTGTTACAATTTCTAATTTCCCACTAGTTGTTTGGCTAACCTGTTTTGAATGCACTTATTGACACACAAAGCTACATATTATTTACTTATTTAGAAGCTTTCTATTCTACTTCTCAAGAGACCCTGCTCGAGGCAGTTTACAAAATAAAATAGAGTAAGAACATAAAATGCTGTAAAATCAAGGATTCAAGAGCAAGTCAAACTGCTTGGACCCAGCCAGCAGTGATGTGGGAAGAGGGGATGAATAAACCTATGCCTGTGACATCACTGAAAGCCTCATACCAGCCTAACAAGATCCAGTGTGGTACAGTGGCTACAGTGTCAGAGTAGGATCTGGAAGTCCCAGGTTCAAATAACCACTCTGCCACAGAAGCTTGCTGGGTGACCTTGGGCCAGTTACACTCCTAGGCCTACCACACAGGATTGTTCTGAAGATAAAATGGAAGAGAGGAGAATGCTGTAAGCTGCTTTGGGTCCCCCTTGTAGAGGAACAAAGTAGCAAAGTAAATGAGGTAAGTAAATAAATAAATAGGGCCCCCAGGTGGGAGCGGGGGATCCCCCAATTTGGTGGGCTCCAATCTAATGCTGGCCAGCTAGATGGAGGGGGGAGCCCAGCCCCCATCACCCACCACCCAGCACAACGTCCCCAGCATGATGATGTCACACGGAAGTGACATCATCATACTGGGGATGCCACACGGCGATGCTCTAGTATTTTGGGCAAAAATCTATAGTTTTGCCCAAAATACTAGAACATTGCTGCATGGCACCCCCAGCGTGATGACGTCACTTCTGTGTGACATCATCATGCTGGGGATGTCATACATGGCAACATCACCCCGCCCCCACACTCCCGGAGCGCTCCCTCCCACCCACCCTGCCAGGAAGCGAAGAGAACCCGGCAACCCTACAAATAAATGACAATGGTCCCCGTAGTGCTACCAGCTGCTGGGACTCTTCTTGGCTTACTCTGAGCCATTGGTGGTCCTCTGGAGCAGCTGGAATGGGGCTGACATCCATTAGGCACAGTAGGCACAGTGCCTAGGGCCCGCAATACTTTTAGGGGGCCAGGAAACTATTCTAATTTCTTTTAAAACCAGAAGGGGGGGAAATGAACATTTAGGGTCAAAGAAAATGTTTTAATTTCTTTTCACATCAGAAAAAGTGAAATGTTTAGGGCCCATGAATCTCTATTAAATTCTGTCTAAAGTAGAAAAAAATGAAATGTTGAAATATTTAAAGTTATATCAAAAACAATTGTTAATATTGATATTATTAGGACAGGAGGGGCCCATGAAAGTCATAATGCGGCCCTGAGCTGGAAACTTTCCTGGCCAGCCTGCCCCTGGATCTGGGGTGCTACCATTGTACATGCCACATTTTCCTATATCAATGAAGCAAAGAATTCAGAGAGTCTTGTTTTTCCCAAACCCAGGGGGAAAGTAACACACAAATCCAGTCTACAGTGGAGTAGCATCTTTAATTACACAGAGAAATCTCTTACTATTTTCTCTATTTGCAAGGTTTCCTTCCCTTCCCTCGGTTCTCAAGATCACAGACCCATTTCATTGCAAGGTGCTGCTAGCAGTGGAAATCCCTGAGATACTGATGAGGCCCAGGGAGCTTCTCTTGCTGCAAGACCCCATTAGTACTGACAGCACCAAAGCCTTCTGGGCTGCATTCATACTGATGCTGCAGCTGTTGCTGCTTGTGGTGCCCAAGCTGAGGACAAAAATAAGATTCAGTGACACTAGAAAAGAATCAGGTACCACAGGATGACAAGCACAGTAGCAAATAAGTGTGAACAGTCACAACATAGGGGCCACCTCCATGTGCTTTGCAGTTTGTCTGTGTTAAAAAGAAACAATGAAGTCTGTGTGGATGTCAGCAAGCAGTTCATTCACTCCATGTTCCAGTGCAGGGGCCCTTTCAGCTTGAATTCAGCCTCGTAGCAACAGCAGTTTCACTCTGCAGTTTCAGTTCAGTTTGGTTTTTGTTAGAAGCCAGTTCAATTCAAGGTTTCCTCTTGTACCTTTGTGCTTACAATAAAGTTATCCATTGGTTTTCTACCTCCTGTGAGGCCCTCCTGTTAATGGCCCGATCTGCATCTAGCATTTGCTCCGCTGTCTTACCAAACTCACACTGGAACAGAAATCCCCATCTACACCGCATGCCACTTTCACTTTGATTGAGTGTTGCATTTTATGGCAGTGTCCAGACTGCTTGCTGCTTTCACTTTGTTTGATCTCTGGTTTTATTGTGGTTGTCTGCATAGATTTATGGCTGCTTTATGGTCATTCGGGGGTGGTGGTGTGCGTGACTCTGCACAGTGTTGGCCCGGGATAGTTGAATGTGGTTTTGAACTGCATCCTTTTCTGTTCCAGTGTGGGTTTGGTAAAAATGCTAAATCCAGATTGGCCCAATGACAGTTAACATGAGTCACTCACATTACTGATGTGCAATGCGGGAGTTCTGTGGCTGGAGCTCCAGATGTGGACTTTGGTCCTAAAAGGCACCTACAGAAGCCAACATGGATCAGCACTGAGAAACTGGGTCCTTATCGCTCCCCTCCCCCATGCTGTTTCTCTGATCCGAAATCCTCCCCAAGATGCTTTAAATTCCCAGTAGGGAAGACAGACTGTATTATGAGCAGCTGCAGAAGGAAAAAAAATAGTTGGTGTTGTCAGTGCCATGATTTGGGTAGCTCTAGGAATAATCAGAAATGCTACAGTTTTAACATAGTGTTTCCAGTGATTTCTAGAGCTACCTAACTTCACTTCCAGGTTTTCCCAGAAGTGATGTCATGGCATAGATGATGACACAGCCTCCCCCCACATGCTCCTGACAGCTGCCTGGAATGGCCTGGTAACCCTACATAAGGGGATGGTTTAACCCTCACCTTGACCAGCACTTTGACTCTAACTCATTCGGAGCTCCCTGCAGCTGCTTCTTAATATCTGGAGTTCCAATCACAAATCTGTCCACCTGGAGAAAATGGCTGCTTTGGAAGGTGGACTCTGTGGCATTAATACCCCATTGAAGTCCTTCCCCTCCCCAAACCCTGCCCTCCTTAGGCTCCACCCCCCAAATCTCTAGGTATTTCCCAACCCAGAGCTGGCAACCTTATGATAACACCAATTTACATCTGGATGTCTCGGCCAAACTGAATTTTCATTTAAGGCTTCCCAAACAAGAAAGTTTCACTCATGATCTGTGCAGAAGGGAGAAAGAGTAGGAACATGGAAAACAAAGCTGCTTTCATGCCCGTCACAAACAAACAGAAGTTTGTCATGACATATGAACATAGCCCATACTTTTGAGTATCAGATATCATAAACAGCAGTTGCCCTTGTGCCTTGTGATTTCCAAATGCTATTTTTGGAAAGAGAAGAAAGGACTAGAGCGGGCTTTTTCTGAGCCACTACTAATGGGACAAAGGAATTACAAACTCAATTTCCACCCCCCTTGACTTGCAATGTATATGTTTACTTAGCAGTAAACACTGCCTTGTTCAATGGGGCTTATTCCCCAGGAAAGAGTGCATAAGCTTTAGTTAGCTTGTTGGAGTCATATGGATTGTTTTCATAAACTGTTTCTTGCCTGCAGGAATCTCTGGCGTGGGACATCTTGCTCAGTGCTGCTCTCTGAGTTGTGGCACATTGTAATATGACGGATGTTCCTAATATACAACAAGATAGATGTGTGAAACTCCTGCTTTGATCTTGCCCTACCATTGTGTGAAATTATCCTCACCAAGGCCGACAATCACCTGGGTTGATACCTTATAGATATTAAATTCTTGAATCACTGTCTGTCTCCAACCCGACAGGGTAAATGAGAGCTTTCTGTGAGAGGCTGGGCTTTGTACTACGTGCAAAATCTGCCACTCTCATACGTTTATTGGGGGTGGGGGTCCTTTGGGATATAGAATTCTGTTTGAGCCAGATATTTTTCCTTGGTTTCTTTAAAGATTCAGTTGTCAGAGAACATCAAACATTGGCTTGGAACCAAATAAAGGCAGCCAAAGTGTTATTGGCTAAAAACTAGAAAACTACAAAAGGAAGCAGGGCAGAATGGTACCATTAGAAAAATAAGAAGTCACAGAAGGCAGAAAGTAATGCCATCAGGAAATAATTTATAGCTGAAATTATCTATTGCCAAGGTAATTCCTAATGCATTTCAGACACCCATATTGTTTTCATATTTGCTGTTATTATTGAACTAACCTATCTACCTCAATACAATCTGGAATAAACAAATCAGACTTGAAAGTTTGCTTCTCCATTTTAATTTTTGCCCCAAGGAAAAACTAGAATTAGTTTGGCAGTACATTGTTACCTGTACCAGGTGGTTCTTTGCTTTTTACATCTAAACACTGGGAAAGCTAACAGGCCGCAGAGCAGACAGACAGCCTCCTAAAAGCATGCAATGCATTGTCTGTGGACATGTTTACCGGAACAGGTAAACAAACATTAGGGTCCCATTATTGGTTACTCTTAGTTTCAGGTGGGCAGCCATGTTGGTCTGCAGGAGAAGATCAAGATTCAAGCCCAGCAGTAGCTTAAAGACCAAAAAGATTTCCAGGGAAGAGGTCAAAGCTCCCTTCATCAGATGTAATGAAAGGTGTTTTGATGCTTGAAAGCTGACACCCTGGACACCTTTTCAGGTGGTAGTTGTGTTGGTCTGCAGTACAACAGCTAGATTCCAGTCCAGTATCGCCTTAGACACTAACAAAGTTTTAGTATTTGATGAAGGGAGCTTTGACTCTCGGAAGTTCATACCATGGAAATCTTGTTGGTCTCTTAGGTGCTACAGGGCCACAGTGGCTCAGAGGTTAAGATGCTGAGCTGCAGATCAGTTGGTCTGCAGTTTGGCAGTTTGAGACCCTAGTGCCACGTGATGGAGTCTCTGGCCCCAGCTCCTGCCAACCTAGCAGTTTGAAAGCAAGAAATTGCAAGTAGATAAATAGGTACTGCTTCGGTGGGAAGGTAACAGCGTTCCATGCACCTTGGCATTTAGTCATGCCGGCCACATGACCATGGAAATGTCTTCGGACAGCGCTGGCTCTTCAGATATGACTGGCTTTCGAGCAAGGGAAACCTTTACCTTTACATTAAGGTGCTACTGGACTCGAATCAAGCCACCCTGGAAATTATGCTAGTTTTAAAGATTCGACTGGACTCGAATCTTGGTTATTTTTAGGAAGGTGTGTAAAACCTTTTCTGGATGGCTTCCATACTGCTTTTTCTGATATGCTGAGGACATCAGTAAAGCAGAACAGATGTTAAGTCTGGCTAATTTTGTGGTATGATGCTGATTTATGTAGTCCCTTGGACTGCAAGGAGATCAGATCAGGCAGTCCTAAAAGAAATCAACCCTGACTGTTCCCTGGAAGGCCAGATACTGAAGCTGAAGCTCAAATACTTGGCCATCAAATGAGAAGCGAGCACTCACTGGAGAAGACCCTGATGCTGGAAAAGATTGAAGGTAAAAGAAGGTGATGGAAAGGATGAGATGGTTAGACAGTGTTATCAATGCAATGAACATGAAATTAAGCAAATTCTAGAGGACGGTGGAAGATAGGAGGGCCTGGCATGATATAGTCCATGGGGACGCGAAAAGTCGGACTCGACTGTGCAACTGAACAACAACATTGATTTATGTTTTGTAATTTTGTTGGAGGTCCTTTTTTTGTCCTGTTAGCACTTTGTTAACTGCCTTCAGTCCCCGGAGAAAGGTAGGATATAAATATTTTAGCAAATAAACACATAAGTTATGATGGGAAGCATCAGGTCTGAGCTGAGTTTGGCTGGGAGAAGAGTTTGGCTGTTGTACCATTTGGCGTGCTCCTGCCAACAACATGGACAACAACTGCACAGTGCTTCAGGGGAAGAGCCATAAGAGAGAGGCCACAATGCTGACACTGGGCATTGCTGGAATGGTGCATGAGTATTTGTGTGGAGATCTGTGCCAAGTGCAATATGTGGGGCAGAAACCCACTGAAGCACAAATCACAGACCTTAGTGTACGAAAGGAATGCTCTGGTAGCTAAAGGGACTGCTGGAATAAAGATCAACTGCTAGGTCAGTAACCTTATGACTGAGTGTGATGAGTTTCATGGATCTCACAGACCTGATGTTCTGTGGAGTCCCAAACCACAACACGATCACTGGGAACCAGGCTTGATAACGTATGTGTCCAAAATTATGTACTGGATTCATATCATAGTCCTTGAGTTGGAAGAGACTCTCTGGGCCACATAGTCCAACTCCCTGCTCAGTACAAGAAATCCAGAGGTGATGTATTCCTGAGAGATGGTTATCTAACCTATGCTTGAAGGCCTCCACTAAGAACGAGCCCCCCCACCTGGGTGGGAGATTGATTCCATTGTTGGACCACTCTTACCATTAGGAATTTTAAGTGAATCGTCCTGTAAATTAAACATGGTATATCTAATCTTGCCCTCAGGACAGTGCTCGATTAAGACATGCTGAGGCCATAAATTATGTCATATTTGAGGCCTCATGGCATAATAATAATAATCATAATGCTATATTTAGGTATTTAGAGGACTGTCATAATCTGAGGCCCTAAACTGTAATTTACTTAGCTTGTGCATAAATCTAGATCTGCCTTTCTGGCAGCAGAGAACAAGTGTTTGCCCTTTTCCACATGGCAGCCCTTCAGGTATTTGAAGACCGCAGTCATGTCTCCCCTCAGTCTATCTAGACAGTGTTCTTTTTGGTAGGCTGAACACACCCAGTTCCTCCTTCAAGTTTTCCTTGGCCTTCAACCATCCTTATTGTAATCCTTGGAACAGTCAAGACATGACCCTACTTTTTGGCAGTTGTACAGAGATCTCTTGGGTGATTTCTGGAATGTTTGGAATAGAAAATGTTCTGTACACAAATATATTTTTAAAGATGTATATAAATTATAAAAGGGAAAAAGAAGGATCCAAAAGAAGGCAACCCCCTTTTCAAAAAACCACTCTACCAGACTTGCGCCTGAATTTCCATTCATTCTTTCTGCCTTCCATGAATTAGCGCCATCACCTTGTAAAGAGAACAAAGAAAGAGAACAAAGAAAACATCCCAATTACTTTTCTATAAAGAGCTGGGAGGATAATATGGACAGGGCAGTAAATATCAGAGCCATCCCATCTCTTGGTGGGATAACAATGATTTATCTCAAGGTTTTGCTCTTTTCCCCCCCGCCCGTCAAGGATAAGACAATAGGAAGCAGCCTTAGAATTCCAATTTTATGCCCCTTTATTGAGTCAAGTAATGTTAAAAAAAGTTATGGAGCTATTTAGAAGTCAGAAATGTTAATACGTTAACATGCAAAAGAGCTTACAGCAACTGTACCGTACCTGGGTCCAGAGCAGAATGCTCAAGCAACTGCTTCGCTGCCTCTGTATTGAACACATACATGTAAAGCTGCCTTACCAAGTCGGACCATTCATCCACTGAGGTCAGTGTCATCTGCTCTGACTTGCATCAACTCTCCAGAGTCTCAAGTAGTGGACTGATGCTGAGGATTGATCCTGTGTCCTTCTGCATGCAGAGTGGATGCTCTGCAACTGAGCCATGGGCCCACCCAATGCTCCCTCTAAGCTGTGGAGTCTTGTGAGCAAAAATTCTCCTTTGTGAGCCACTGGCATTAAAGTTGTGAGCGAACGATTTGGCTGCTGCATAAATTAGTTTGCTCTGCAGCCATCCTTCCTGAGCTAAGACAAAGATGTGTGAGCTGGAGGCTAAAAAACTGTGAGCTAGCTCACACTAACTCAGCTTAGAGGGGACCCTGGTCCCACCCCACCCAGGGCAACCACACACTCACAAATTTCAAAGAAAATAAACCTCCCATTGGTCAAGCAGAGAGAAAGAGAGAGACTGGGAACGCACCCACTCCCTGTAAATTTAATCAGCTTCCTCGTCTGGAAGTGGCACACCATCTTTCACAACAAAGGGGCACTGTGGGACAGAGCACAGATTCTGAAATGGGTGAACTCTGCTCATCTATACTTTCCTAGAGTGGGAGAGGTAAAATACTATGACTTACGCACTGGATCCAAGTGAAACATCAACACCGATGCAGAAGGTGTTTCACAAAACAAGTTCTGCCCTGAGAAATTTCAATTTCACTTGCAACTCACCAGATTTGCACAGGAAGAGAGAGTTCTAGAGCTATAACTAGCTCATTTTGAGCCTGAAGCAAGAATATAAATCCCACCCCCCATACTGTCATAGGAGTTATTTTGGTTAAAAGGTAAAATATATAAATAACAAGAATAATACAATGTTTATTTTAGTCATGATCTACTTTTTTCTGTGCCGTTCAGCTCTGTGTGCCAAGGCCAGTGCCTCACTTGCCTTGCCCTTGTTACAGCTCTGCTCATGCTCCTTTAAGAGCTGTAATAACAAAAGCCAGTTTGGTGTAGTGGTTAAGAGTGGTGGACTCTAATTTGGAGAACCAGGTTTGATTCCCCATTCCTCCACATGGTGAGATGCCTAGGATCCATTAGAAGCTTAGCAGCATATTTGAGCCTGAACATTTACTGAGATCAGCGTCCTATCTGAATGTATTATCTTTCATGACTTGTTGTAAAGCACTTTATGAACAAGAGAACTTTTATACTACTCTAACATTTCCTGAGGAAGATCCAATTTTGAAACATTGTTATATAATCCAGAGACGATGTTGATGATGTACCTTATGATTTGTAGGAATTTATTTATTGTGTTGTAGTGCTTCAGACTGTAATATATAGTAAGCATTTTCTTTGCAAGTCTTGTTGACTGCTTGATTTGTGGGTCAGAATCTCAGAATTGTTTTCTTTATACTTGTTCTTTGATTAAGTTGTGTTTGTCCACATTTATCTTGTGACATTGTGTCAGTCACCGTTCTCTCAGAGCTGTTCTCTCAAGAACAGTTCTCTCAGAGCTCTCTCAACCTCACCTACATCACAAGGTGTCTGTTGTGGGGAGAGGAAAGGAAGGAGATTGTAAGCTGCTCTGAGACTCCAAGTGAAGGGTGGGGTATAAATCTAACTCTGCTCCTCCTCCTCCTCCTCGTAATACAAGGGTGAGAGGCATTGCCTCTGTCAAAAGTCCCCTCTCCTAATCATATATTAATGGACAAGAGTCCATTCCACCATTCCATGTCTGGCCACAGAAGCTTCTTCCTTCCTAGCAGCTTCAAGAGCTCCCCCCCCCTTCCGATTCATTACAACAAATCCCATAATTAAAGATGTATTTCAGGATTAAACAAATGGTCCATGAGTTATATCTAAAACATAATCTTAACTATACATGCTTTCCTTTCCAAAATCCCTGCTCACAAATGCAACAAATTATTTAATGCAGAAAATCTGTTTGAAAGCCTCCTCCCTATGAGGCAATCCCAGCAATAACTCATCCTTAAGAGACAGCTGAAATATGCACTGCTTTGAATTGTTTTAATATTGCGCACAAGGGAGTGGGGAAGAGAATTAAGTGCCTTATGCTGCTGGCTTCTAAGTATCAGATGGATCATCATAAAACCAAAAACGTAAAAATCATTTAGAACTCTTTTAGGACCATATGTTCAACTTTGCAGACGATCATCAACTATAACACTGCGCACCACAAAGCTAAAGTATGGAGAGATTATCGGTGCTCATTGTAAAAGTAGTTATATAATCAAATCATACTACAGTCCTTTATTGCACCATTTATGGCATGCATATGTGCCTATATACAAACACATGCATGCAGGGAGGTTCCTTTATGCACACCCAATGTGGATTCTTGCAAACCACATCTAAACTCTTAGAGCAAAACAATTAATGAGAAGAGCACCATTTCAGATTGCTGTGTATATGTGGTAGAGATTGTTCCAAATGTTTCATCTCTGTAGTTTCAATGCAAAAATTCCAATTTAGTGGCTCTCTTATGCATCTCAAACCAGTAATACTTTATTTAGATGATTTCTCATATTCCCTTGCACCATTTTTTCTCATGCAATGTATTCACTAAACATTATTTGTACATTAATAAATCAGCACAATAAAAGGTACATATAAGGTACACACACAGATATATACACGTACACATATTGCATATAAAAATGGGCGACATAATAGAAATCAATACAATAAAGCAAAAAGTGGAAATCATTAAATACATATAAAAAGAAACAGAATAAGGAACTCTGTAGGCGGGTATCTGTGACAAACATGCTGCCGTTGCATGGTGTGTAGCAGGACTTTCAGTAAGGTTCATGGCCATGCGCTCAACTAGATTCAAAATTAAATATGCAATATTTATTAATATATATTAAGAACATTTGTGGCGAGAAATTTTTGGCGCAGCAATGCTAAGAAAGCAGCATGCTTTTTAAAAAAAGGAAAACCAGGAAGGGGCATCACAAGCCAACAGCACGATCTCTGCAAACAAAAAGGATTCTTTTGCAGAAAAATAACTATTGTTATAAATGAGCCTTTGATATTTATCAAAGGCTCACTTAATTGTTTACAACAATAGTAATTTTTCAACTAGAGAATCTCTTCCACTTGCAGAGAGCGTGCTTGTTGGCCTGCAAGGCCACAGCCTGCTTTTACTTTACTTTTCTCCAGGGCTAACATGGCAGTCAGATGCTGCACCAGGAAATCTGAAGGTCACATGTTTATTGCTTTGGAAGCCACTAATTCACTTCCCATGACTTACGTGAGGACTGCAGTACTTGCGACCCACCAAGATCACTTAACTCAGTGAACTGTTAGGGCAAGAGCCATTTAGCACAGTGGTGCTTTGAACAGCCTCTGAAAAGTCATGACCAGGCCATTAAGAAGCCTTTCTTCTTTGCCTTCCTTCTTTGTGCCCAGGATCTGGTATGCAGACGTTACATAGGGCTCTTTTTGTAGCAGGAGCTACAAGGAGCTCTTGGAGGATTGGCTACATTAGGAGTGTGTCGCCTAATATGCAAAGGAGGAATGGAACTCTGTCAACTGGAGATCAGTTGTAATTCTGGAAGAATGCCAGGCCCCACCTGGAGGTTGGCAACTCCAGGTGTTCTACTTGGCTTTCATGGCTGCAGAGCTAATAGCAGAAGGGTCTGGATGAAATGCTAGGATGACAGAGAGGGCCTAGATTTCTCATTCAGTGCTACATGAAGTCTATGGGCTTTTTCAGTGTTTTGTCAAGGACCGTGGTTATGTGGCAGAGCGTGCCAAAGGGCCCAAGTCCTGTCCCAGGCATCTCCAGTTAGACAGATCAAGTAGCAGCTGATGTGAACCCAGAAAGCTGCTGCTGCCAGTCAGAGTAGACAAGACTTGACAGACTAATGATCAGACTCTGCATAAGGCAGCTTCATGCTTATAAGTACTCTGGAGATTTTCCCAGCACATAAATCAGCAAACCATTTGAGCTTTTCACATGCCACAGGAGGGGTCTTAGTGAGGATAAATTACACAGGATTTAAATTCAAGGGCAGCCTTCAGTATCAAGCAGATGAGCAGATGAGAGAGCCACAAGTGGCTCCCCTGACATCTTCATTGTTCTCGAAGGCCAGTGCTGAGGACCTTAGCTAGGATCTCGCTGGGGCTGCAGAATGCGGGTGCATGTGTTAACCCTGTGCTGTCTCCCTGGGAGAAATTGGTGTCTCCAAACTGCTGTGATCTCAAACCAGGAAAAAAAGGCATGCTGTTTAGCAGCTTGGGGTGTGATGGGGGTAGCAGTCACTCTGCTGCAAAAGGTCAGCACTATGCCTTCCCTCATAAGAACATAAGAGAAGCCAATGTTGGATCAGGCCAACAGCCCATCCAATCCATCACTCTGTCACACAGTGGCCAAAACCAGGTGCCTTCAGGAGGTCCACCAGTGGGGCCAGGACACCAGAAGCCCTCCCACTGTTGACCACCCCCCAAGCACCAAGAATACAGAGCATCCCTTGCCCCAGAGTCCCTATCTATACCTTGTGGCTAATAGCCACTGATGGACCTCTGCTCCATACGTTTGTCTAATTCCCTCTTGAAGCCGTCCATGCTCGTAGCCGCCACCACCTCCTGTGGCAGCGAATTCCATATGTTAATCACCATTTGGGTGAAGAAGTACTTCCTTTTATCCATTCTAACCTGACCACTCAGCAATTTCATTGAGTGCCCACGAGTTCTTGTATTGTGAGAAAGGGAGAAAAGTACCTCTTTCTCCACCCGCTCTGTTGTTCAGTCGCACAGTCGAGTCCGACTCTTCGTGACCCCATGGACCAGATTACGCCAGGCCCTCCTGTCTTCCGCTGTCCGCTGAAGTTTGCTCAATTTCATGTTCATTGCATCGATGATACTGTCTAACCATCTCATCCTTTGCCGTCCCCTTCTTCTTTGACCTTCAATCTTTCCCAGAATCATGGTCTTCTCCAGTGAATGCTCCCTTCTCATTTGGTGGCCAAAGTATTTGAGCTTCAGCTTCAGGATCTGGCCTTCCAGGGAACAATCAGGGTTGATTTCTTTTAGGACTGACTGATTTGATCTCCTTGCAGTCCAAGGGACTCTCAAGAGCCTTCTCCAGCACCATAGTTCAAAAGAATCTATTATTCGGCGCTCAGCCTTCCTTATAGTCCAACTCTCACAGCCACCTGCTCTATCTCATGCATAATCTTATAGATCTCGATCATATCACCCCTCAGCCGTCATTTCTCCAAGCTAAAAAGCCCCAAGCACCTCAACCCTTCCTCATAGGGAAAGTTCTCCAACCCTTTTATCATTCTAGTTGCCCTCTTCTGCACTTTTTCCAAAGCTATAATATCCTTTTAAGGTTTGGTGACCAGAGCTGTACACAGTATTCCAAATGAGGTCGCACCATTGATTTATATAGGGGCATTATGATATTGGCTGATCTGTTTTCAATACCCTTCCTAATAATCCCCAGCATAGCACTGGCCTTTTTTATTGCAGTCGCACACTGTCTCGACATTTTCAGTGAGTTATCTACTACGACTCCAAGATCTCTCTCTTGGTCAGTCTCTGCCAGTTCAGACCCCATCCATGTGTATTTATATTTAGGGTTTTTGGCTCCAATGTGCATCACTTTGCACTTGGCCACATTGAACCCCATTTGCCACATTGATGCCCACTTGCCCGTCTTCGACAAATCCCTTTGGAGTGCTTCACAATCCTCCCTGGTTTTCACCACCCTGAACAACTTTGTGTCATCTGCAAATTTAGCCATTTCACTGCTTTCTCCCAACTCCAAATCATTAATGAACAAGTTAAAAAGCATTGGACCAAGTACTGATCCCTGTGGTACCCCACTGCTTACCACCTTCCACTGAGAAACTTGCCCATTTATACTCACTCTCTGTTTTCTATTAATAAATCAGTTTTTGATCCACAAAAGGACTTGTCCTTTTGTCCCATGAGTTTTGAGCTTGCTCAGGAGCCTTTGATGAGGAACTATCAAAAGCTTTCTGGAAGTCAAGGTAAACAATATCTATTGGGTCCCCCTTGTCCACATGTTTGTTTACTCCCTCAAAGAACACTAACAGGTTAGTGAGACAAGATCTTCCTTTACAGAACCCCTGCTAAGTCTTCCTCAATAGTTTTTGTTCATCAACGTACCTACTAATTCTTTCCTTAATAACAGTTTCCACCAACTTACCTGGTATCGACGTCAGACTGACTGGCCTGTAATCTCCTGGATCTCCTCTGGAACCCTTTTTTAAGATGGGAGTGACATTAGCTACCTTCCAGTCCTCAGGAATGGAGGCAGATTTTAATGAAAGATTACATATTTTTGTCAGGAGATCCAAAGTTCACATTTGAGTTCTTCCTATTCCAGCAACAAGGCCCCGATTCAGATTTGGCTCCTCTCAGCAGCTTTATAACAAAACTGAGAGCACTGTGTGAGAGATATCTGGAAACAAGATATTCTTGAAACAAAGCTTGGCTGAGTCCACAGGCAGATGGCCCAGTTCAGAGTATACATGGTATATTCACCCCAGGGTCTCTGAGATAAATTGCTGGAATAGGGTTGCAGTTCTTCACAATGCACCAGCGGGGGGTGGGAGGGAGCCTTTTGGGAGTGGGGTGGGGCTTTGCCCCCAAACAGCAACATCCCACTCTGGTTTGAGGGCAAAACTCTATGGTAAAATTGCCCTCAAACCATAGAGTTTCCCCCCAAAACCAGAGCATCACTGCACAACATCCCTGATGAGATGACATCACTTCCTTGTGACATTATTATGTTGGGGATGTTGCCATGCTGTTTTGGGGCAGGGTTACCAAAGCAGGGGATCCCCCACCCGGGGAATGGGAACCCTACACTGGAGCTCATAGCCAGGATAAGAATACAGCAGACTTCTAGTAGATATAGAAACCCTTTTAAGTCATTACATTTTACTGTGTGCGTGAGACAAACTCAATACATGTAATACTCCTGGTACATGTAATGACCATTTTATTTGAAAAAGGCAACACGCATATCTTCAGTTTCAGTATGTGTGAACTGGAACATATGTTGTCCCTTTCGGCCAAAATGGTGACTGCGTGTATAGGCAGGATTGCTTGTAGTGTGTTCTCCCCTCATGTAATATACCAAAACAACTGAAAGGGCTATTGCCCTGACCAATCCAGGGGCCTCATATAGTTGCCCAATCACAAAGGCTTATGTTGCGTGAAGAGTGCTAGGAGGCCTAAGCACACATGAGCCCAGGTAGCTCACTAGCCTAGGTCACAGCTAAGACCAAGGAGGTTCCCAGGCTAGCTGGGGCCCAGGTGGTCAACCCCCCTGGCCTCACAGCTTGAATTTTCAAAATGCAAACCTTGGAAGCTTCATTTCAACATTTCAGTGTTTGCCAACATCAGCTGCCAGGAAACATCACAGTTGGCATTTGTGACAATCCGTTTCTCCACTTGCTCTGCCAATTATCTACTGAGTATGTTAACATTTTCACCCTGATGCAAAAACAAGACTTGGAGTATGCAAAATGACTGACCATGAAAATGAACTAAGCACCATGCATGGATTGATTTTTTTTTTTTTTAAATGGCAAATGTAATGAGTCTGGAACCATCCACAGAATAAGATCCAGTGCCTTTAGATGAAGTAATTTTTTAAAATTAATTTTTTTAAAAAACAAACCCACTGGATTTTCAAGTGTGCAATTGCAATTTTGCTTGGTGCACATATGAGAGAACTATTAATTCATGCACTGAATGGAAAAAGGCAACTGAAACAGGTGGCCTATTACCAGACCCATTAAACAAGAAATTTATGCGTTACATATCCATCTTGAGGCAATTAGGCTCATCTCCCTCCCCCCCTTCTTTTTTATGGCTTCATTGAAAACTTCTGGCAATAAAGCAATTAAAAAGTAACTATCCAAGCATTTATCTAGGGTATCAAAGACAACCAGCCCTGCTTTTAAATCAGAACCAAGCTGTTTCACTCTCCACCACAGGGGGAACAAAATCCTGACAACTGATAAAGCCACTTTCTCTGCTGTCATGGGAATACAATGCTACTTTTGTCCAAGGTCTGAGCACTAAACATCACACGGTGCAGGATTGCAAAATCTTTGCCTGCTTAGTTTTCTTTGGGAAACAGTATTCTTTAAAGATTAAGCCTACTCTCCTAGAAGCCTGTGGATTATGAATCCATAGGAGGTGAGAAGGAAATACTCCGCAAAGGTAACTGATTCCCTGGGTCTAAATGAAGAACGTGGCTTCCTATTGTGCTTAAACAGAGGAAGGGGCTTCAGCAGAATGCCAAGTCTTCCCTCTGCCTCTACCCCCCCAGTCCATCCTGTGTACACCACCACTACTGAGGCACCAGTTTGCCAGCTACCATACCAAGAGAAGCTGCAGAACTCAGCCAAGTTCTCAAGAAGAGATTAAAACCTGTTTCAGGACTGCACCCCTCAGCATGCCCAGAGGAGCTCACATAACTGAATGCTGCTCCACACTGTATTAATGCATTTAAAATATTTAAAGAGGAGGAGGAGAATTGGTTTTATACCCTGCTCTTCACTACCTGAAGGAGTCTCGGAGCAGCTTACAATCTCCTTCCCTTCCTCTCCTCACAACAGACACCCTGTGAGGAAGGTAGGGCTGAGAACAACATAAAACACAATAAAATTGTACAAGCAGAAACCTCTATATAGAAAACGAGATGTCAGGGGGAGGATTCTAGCCTAGCCTTCTTCCTAATGTGCCAGTTTTCCTGTGTACAGGATTCCTGTGTACAGGCAAATTCAGCCATGGAATTCTCGCCTGTCACTTGGTATAGCCTCGGGTTGAGAAATTCCTGGAGATTAGGGGTGCAGCGTGAGTCAGGGTTGGAGAAGGGGAGGGACCTCAGCAGGGTATAATGCCATGATGTCCACCCTCCAAAGAAGCCTTTTACTCCAGGGAAACTGATCTCTGCCATCTGGAGATCAGCTGCAATTCTGGGAGTTCTTCAGGCTGGATGGCACAGCAAGGTACAGGCTTAACATTCTAGGAAGGGCCAGACTTCAGTTGCAGGCAGAGCCAGCTGCACATTTTCATGGGCATTTGGGCACAGAGTCAATGCTCCCTCTAAGCTGTGGAGTCTTGTGAGCAAAGATTCTCCTTTGTGAGCTACTAGCATTTGCGAGCGAGCAATTTGGTTGCTACATAAATCGGTTTGCTCTGGAGCCATCCTTCCTGAGGTAAGACAAAAATGTGTGAGCCGGAGGCTAAAAAACTGTGGGCTAACTCCCACTAACTCAGCTTAGAGGAAACACTGCACAGGGTATGCATGGACAGTTCTGAGCCCCCTTACCCCAACAATGGCTCTATTCTCCCCACATCATGGCCACTTTCCCCCTTCCCAGTTGCAACTTCCTTTCTTCCACCCTCATAGTGATTTAAGGTTGCCAGGTCCCTCCTCACCACTGGCAGGGGATGGAGAGGGAAAGGTTGCCAGATCCGGGTTGGGAAACTCCTGGAGATTTGGGAGTGGAGCCTGGGAAGGACAGGAACTGCAGTGGGGTACAATGCCATAGAGTCCAAAGCATCCATTTTCTCCAGGGGAACTGATATCTATAGTCTGGAGTCGAGCTGTAATCCTGGGGGATCCCCAGGTCCCCACCTGGAGGCTGACATTCCTATAGTGACTGCACTGGAGGAAGCAGAGGTCCTAGCCCTCTTGTTAGTCCTGTCAATGCTGACAAATCTAAACAGGAGCACATATAAAAATTGCTGCTCTGCTCCCCTTCTTCTCTCACCAGGAAATAAGAGCCCCCAAAATGCCTCAAGAAGAGATGCCTGCTTCCCCCACAGGAAACGGGAGATCAGCCCAGCACTTCCAGTACCCAGAAGGCCCTGTGCCAGGCTGTGGACTTTGGCAAAAGCCCCAACCACCCAAAACCTTATGCCCCAGACTGCTTGCAGGCCATGTATCTGGGTCCAGTGGCGGGGCCTTTGGATACAATGAAGGGACAATATGAGAGCCAATGCGAAAGAGCCAAATCTACAAGCCATCGGAAATGTTCAAACTCTAGTGGTTCCCAGCCTTTTTGGGATATGACCCACAGGCCCAAATTTATTTGGTATGATGATCCTCTTAAAAAACAGAGGAGGCACCAATCAATATAACCACAAAAGCCTGGGACCTGCTTTCATGGGCTTTGCCATCCACTTTTAGGTTGGGATTAGGGTGGCCAGCCTCCAGGTGGGGCATGGAGATCTCCCAGAAGTACAACTGGTCTCCAGGCAATAGAGATCAGTTCCTCTGAGGTCCCTCCCCTCCCCAAACACTGCTGTCCCCAGACTCCACTCCCCCAAACCTCCAGGTATTTCCCAGCCCAGAGCGGACAACCTTAGTTTGGACCCACAGGCTGGGAAACACAGGTAAACTGCTGCTGTCTGAGAATGTCGGTCAGGGGATGTGGTCCCAGAGATTTGGGGGCTGTCAGGGCGACCATGGACTTCACTTCAGGGGGAAGAGCAGAAAGGCAGTTTTGTTTAATCATCTAACCGGAGAAGGGATACAGAATGAAAGCAGAGTGTTGTGACAGAAATTAATATCATGTCTATTCAGTTCCTACCATAAAGCAGAACTTTACAGTTTGTTTATATTCATATGCAGCTGTGAATCTTTTATGAACCTTTATCAGAGACCTGCCAAGCTTCTTATGCAAATAACTTACACAAACGACCAGGCCATTACATGGGATATGAACCAACACCAAAGAAGGTTGTTTATCTATGATAGTTTCATCCTGCCCTTCCTCCAAGGAGCTTAGAGCGGTGTGCATGTGATTCCTCCCCCTCATCTTGCCCTGGCAATAACCCTGTGAGGTAGATGAGGCTGAGTCAGAGTGACTGTCCCAAGGTCACCAAGGGAGTTTTCATGCCTGAGGGGGGGATTTGAACTAGGCCTCCCCAGTCTTAGCCTGACACTAACCATTACACCCAAATAGCTCTCAAGTTGCATTCAGGGAGGATGAGGGAAAAGCAAAGTTGTGCAAAAGAGGCAAGGCCAGATCCCGTAATATTATCTGTCTTGTACACTTGCAGGAATTTTTCTCCCCTGAGAAAACCATTTATGTTTATATAATCCACACCTGAGGCCAGTGCTGAGTAAGTGCCACGCTGAGCCTCGCTGATAGTGATTAATACACTTTTTAATACCCGCTACGCTTACTAGAAGAACACCCCTTCAGTCTCACCTCAGGAAATCCCACTGCAGTTAGGAAAGACGCTAAAACTTGGCTCACTCTGTTAGAGAAGAGCCACTACCCACCACCGAGACTACCTTTTCTACATTAGAACAGAGGCTGTACTTCACAGTATTGCTTCATATGATACATTCAGACCGTGTTATGCACATTTAACTATGCTTTTTGGCCACTCTAATCACGTAAGTGTAACATGAAAGGATCTGAAAACTCACACTATTATCAATTTGCTTTTATTGTGGAGGTTCAAGAGTGCTTCCCGCAGGCTTGCCAGTTTCCTACTGCTAATCCTCTGTCTGGCAGGAGAAAAATAATGTAAAAAACCCCCTCCACTGAGTAATAGTGTGATGTCATTTCTGGAGAAAACCTGGAGGTGAAGTCAGTCTGGTCTAGGAATCTCCAGAATCTCTACGGTTTTACCACAGTTTCCAGAGATTCTTAGAGAGGTGTGATGTCACTTCTGGGGTATCTCCGGAAGTGACATCATGCTGTTGGCTAGCACCCCCATGTCCTCACTACCCTGGACTCCTGCTGGTGGTTAGCCACTGGCTGGCAACGCACCCCCCTTGCTAAAGCCCCCAAAGAAGGACCAGCATGTCTGATGCAGGGGTAGGGTCATGAACCTCCGGGTAGCACCTGGAGATCTCCCGCTATTACAACTGAACTCCAGACAACCAAGATCAGTTCCCCCCAGAGAAAATGGCTGCTTTGGAGGGCAGACTCTATGGCATTATGCCCTGCTTAGGTCCCTCCCCTCCCCAAACCCCACCCTCCCCAGGCTTCATCCCCAAAATCTCCAGCTTTTTCCCAACCCAGAGCTGACAACCCTATGGAGCGGTGATGGCAATGGGATCAAAACCTCTGCTAGTGTAAATGGAGTTTGTGGCATGCCTAGAAAGACCTGGGTGCAATTAACCTCCATTCATCTAGCTAAGACCAAAGAGCCAACAGTTTGCCCCATCGTACAGAGTCACATAATCAACAAGCTAGATCCCTGCCCTGAAGAGCTTGCAATCTTCATTTTGACAGTGAGGGATGCAACAAGGGGATGAGAAAAGGAAGGAAAGACAATTGTAATGAGCGGAACACATCAACATGCACAAGCTTCATTCTGCCCGAAAAGGGGACTAAGTTTCAAGCAACAGGCCTCAATGCAAAGGCAGATATTGTGGAGGGATTTGAAGAAGGAGAGCCAGTCGGGAGGTGCAATAAGTGGAAGTGGAGTAGACCTGTTTAAGGAAGCAGAAGACTTTTGGGGCACTCAGGATGATAGAATCAGAGGAGGGAATACCAGTGGTGTACCTAGCATATTTGAAACCCGGAGCAGATAATTTTTAAACACCCCCCTCCTCTGTGTGCCCAGGAGACGCGGTCTGCTTGCATTCCCCACAGCCTTGCCCAGCTCCCCTTTTGGCTTTCTGACCAGACAAACTTTTCAGTAGCCCCCCCCAAGGATCCATTGCCTGGCTGGAGGGGCCATGGAGCTTGGAGTCCACCCAGTTGCCCCAGGCTACTGCAGCTGCATTCATGGCTCTAGTGGCTCAGGTAAACCAGATGGGCAAGGAAGAGTAGAGGTAAAGGAAGGAAGGAGCTGGGGGCAGAAAGGGCAGCAGAAAATCAGAAGCCCATCACCCCACTGATGGGCAAGAAGGAATTTAGATGTCCTGGATTTGGGAAGGGTGAGAGAGACCTTGCTGGTAGCAAACTACAGAGTTCACCTGGGCTGAGTTTGCAGCTAGGCACCCTGGCCCTTGCCTCCAATTCCTTTGTGCAAATTTGCATCCTCCCCTCCCTCCTGTGCCCCAAAGTCAACCTGTGATTTCTTCCTCACCTCCCCCTTCTCAAGTGTGACCCGCACACTTGCTTGACCCACCCCTTGCACCCCTAAAAGAACAAATAACCAGGATTGAAGCTCTTTGTGGCGGTGGTGGGTGTTACCTGCTCAGAAATCCACTCCCCACCCAGCTTCTGCAGAAACTTGGAGGACTAGAGTAGGATTGATGTGTGTGCGTAAAATGGATCAAGGGTGTTAATTGATTGGCAGGCCTGTCTGGGCTGTTTGCAAGGGCTGTTCTGGCCAAGCTGATTTAGAACTGACTTTTCTTTTTAATTGGATGTCATCAGAGACTTAATTACAGAGTCAGAGAGATATTTCTGCTTGGTGGCAGTGCCTGCCAAGCATCCCCTCTTCTCCCTCCCCCTCCTCTTGCCTCCTCCTCTTCTGGTCTGCTTTGATTAGTGTAAGATGCTGCTGCCCTGACGTCAGTGCAGGCTCAGCCTGCCAATGGAGGTAGCTTCTGCGGGAAACCATCAGAGCTTGCTGCTGTGACACCCGCCTTCTAATCTGGACCCTCTTGCAAAAAGTTCCAGAAAGAGGAGGGGGTACATAGCTGCAGAAAAGCTGTAGGGTCAGTCGCTGGGAATCACTGTGCAGCTTCCACCTCGCTCACCTCCTTTCATTTGCTTATTTTCCCCTCCTTTTGGTGGTGAGTGGATTTTCCCCTTCCATTAGTTCTGGGGTATGACAATGCACCCCCTTATGACCTGCACCCGGGGCAGACCACTCCAGCCACCCCGCCCTTGGTATGCCACTGGGGAACGTCACAAGGCTGGAGAGAAGAAGAAAGGGGCAGAATGGCTAGGTGGCCCTTATTTCCCATTACATCCTTGCCTGTGAGACCCTGGCTCCTTCAACTGTACTGATCCTTAGATAATTCAATAAGGATTGATCCATGTTACAGGAGGATGAAATAGCAAAACGGGTGGATTAGTTCCAGACATCTGGTCCCTATCAAAACGAACAAATCCCCCAAGGAGTAACCTTTCATACAGCAACAGGATTCATCAGACTCAACACAGCAATTATATGAAATATAATCATTGAACTTGGGAATGGGTATCAGCTGTTTCCACTTTTGTGAGGGCACCTGTGCTGCCCTGGAGGGAGTTCCTATCCCAGAATGTGTTTACACTGCCTGTTTATAAAAGAACTTGGTGGGGCGTCTCAAAGTGTAAAAATTAAAAACCAAATCATGTCACTTTCCCCTGCTACTCAGTTATTTGGCAGTACCCTGTTCTGCACTGACTACTGAATCAGGGATCTGTGTTATGGAATGGTGAAACAGCAAACATGTCTGAAATTTCCCAAATAGGTAGTTCTGAAGGGATGAAAGTACACTGGCATTTGATGTCCATGCACATGCATCCACGTGCATGTGTGCTCGAATCAAGATGCATCTTCCTTCTGCTCAGAGGTTTAACTTTTGGCAACCTAGGAAGAGACTGAAAGCCAAAGAGCAGTGATTTGAGCAACTTGCAGAAAGAAAACATTTAAAAGGCATCCCAAAACCTCTCTGAATGGCAAAGCAGGGCTAGGAACCAGAGGCAATGATTCGCCAGGGACTGGTAACAGACAGTAGAGACTGTCCCTGCTTTAAAACAAACAAACAGTGGAAACGTGATGTCTCAGTCAAAAAGACCATGAGACAAGGGGCAACAGTGATGATCCTATCATACCAACAAGAGTAACAACATGTGACTGAGAATATCTTCTGAGATGCAGAAGTCTCTGAGGGAGATCCAGGTGCTGAAGAAATCTTCAACACACCTAGTGCAGGTACAGATGCAGATACAGAATGGCATCCTCATCACAATACAGATCTAGGCATCTTAGGCTGGCCAGCTGCATCTTCCCATTCAAATTAGGATGCACATCACCACTTGCACCTTAATGGAGATCTTCAGATGAGACCCCTCTTCAGGCACCTGTACCTTCAGATGTTAAGCAAGAGTCAGGACATGACCAGGCTGTATCTGTGGTGGCACCCTGGCTATGTTATAGTCACCTCAGAGGCATTAAACTTGCACCCACACTTTGCCTTTTAGGCACCAGTTCAAGGCCTTCTAAAAAATATTTTGAGCGGCTAATGAGTGATTTGTTTCATGCTGCTGCAGTTCTACTTCATGCTCTAGGTTATGATTCATTTTTGGCAGCTGTTGCCTTCTTTCTTGGTAGTCTTGGATTGGTTTTCATTGTTAATGATGGTATAGTTCCTGATGTTACCAGGGATGCCACTGGCAGCATTTTTGCTTGTTAACTGCCTTGGAAATTTTGAACTGAAAGATAAGCCACAAATATTTAAAACCCAGTAAATAAAATAAATTAGAACTGGATTGCAGACAAAGTCTGGTGACTGCAAATGAAAACTTGGCACTTTCCCCCCTTCCTATGAGATCTCTCTAGCCAGCTGTAGACTCTTGACTACAGCATCTGTGAATCACATCTGTATGAAGAAAGTGTGCAGAGAACATGTAGAAAACCTATTCTGTTTTTTTAACATAAAGAAATTATGTGGCCACCTTTTGAAGAAGGGCAACCCATAACCTTTAGGAATAGCATTTCAGTATTTATAGCCATCATTCACTATTGAACAAGCTCAGCTGTTAACTGCACCAACAAGTGCAGAAAGACATGTTGCAAGGGGACTTACAGAAGGGATACAATCTTTTCTTGGTCCTATGTACCTTGCAGCATAGAGATGTTTTAAACAGATAAATGTGTGCATGGAAGTGTTCATATGTGCTTGTCAGTTTCAAACTATTCTTATCCATTTCAAGAGCCCTGCCCTCACCAAGGTTCCTTTGTGTTCTTTGTGTCCATTTTCTTGCTCAGAGCTTGCAAAATCCCTTCCCACCCTTGCTTGGATTTGTTGTGACTCTGTGCTTTGAGAGCAATCCTTTTAAGCTTGCAATGCTGGGCATTCTGTACACTGTACAGATTGTGCTGGGCTTGAAACAACATGACCCCCATTCAAACAACATGACCCCATTCAATTTGTACTGCAGGGATTCTCTGGTTTGACATTTGTCCTCTTTTACTTTCATTGCCACAGTGGCACTGGGTTCTGCTGGGCATTCTGTACACTCAATTAGTTATGCTGGGCTTGCACCCCCTTTACTTGGATTGTGATTCTGTACTTCCCATTAGTCCTATTGAGCTGGCATTGCCACAACGGCACTGGTTTCTGCTGGGTATTCTGTGATTGCACTGGTACTTCTGGGCTTGCACACACGCCCCACTTGAAGGAGGAGGAGGAGGTTTTGGATTTATACCCCACCCTTCACTACCCAAAGGAGTCTCAGAGTGGCTTACAATCCCTTTCCCTTCCCCTCCCCACAACAGATACCTTGTGAGGTAGGTGGGGCTGAGAGAGCTCTTTGAGAACTGCTCTTGAGAGAACAGCTCTGAATGAACTTGTAACTGACCCAAGGTCACCCAGCAACAGCATGTGGAGGGGTGGGGAATCAAACACAGTTCTCCAGATTAGAGTCTGCCAGTCTTAACCACTATACCAAACAGAGCTTCACATCAGTCTTGTTGAGCTGGTATTGCCACAATGGCACTGGATTGTGCTGGGCATTGTACATTGCATTAGTTCTGTTGGGCTTGTTGCAGTCCTCTCCCTTGCTTTGAGTATGTGCTAAACATTCATCCTGTTGAGCTGGCATTGCCATAATGGCACTAGATTCTGCTGGGCACTCCTTGATTGCATTGGTACTGCTAGGCTTGCAAAAATGCCCCCCTTTAATTTCTACTGCAGAGATTCTGTGGCTTTACCTTAGTCCTGTTGGGTTTGCAGTGCCACAGTGGCACTGGTTCTACTGGGTTTGCAAAATGCCCCCCACCTTCAGTTTCTGCTGCAGAGATTTCCAGGGACTTTGATTCTGTTCTGCTGGCCTTCTATTGCCCTTGCTTTTTTTTTTTTGCTGTTTTTTCCTCCTTTGGAAACAATAGAGGATGGGGGCACTTTCTTTGGCGGGCATACCTTGGATCCCATAAATCCAATCCTCACCAAACTTGGAGGGCAGGTAGAGGAGAGTCAGCTAGAGATTCCCTGCAAGTTTGGTATCTCTAGCATGCCTGGGAGGGGCATTCTACTGTATCACAAACCTCACAAACTGAACCAGTTCATTTGGTACCCAAAAGTTTGCAACAGTTCGTGGCTCATGAACTGGGCATGCTACAAACCATGAGCCAAAATGAACCACATTTTCTCTGTTTGTGCCCATCCCTGTTTGCAATAGAATTGGGGGGAATGCTGCAGGCACTGCCTGGACTTGGAATACAGTATTCTTCCATGCATATCAAGCCTGCTAACAATCGTGATTCCAAGCCAGCTTGTATCATTCAGAACAGACTTGGTGTGATAAGAGGGTACACAGTACAAATTTCTTGGCTTCCTTCCATCCTGTAGTTTCCTAGGCAGGATAAGTTTAAGTGACTTTTGGAAGCACTGCAGTGAGCTGTGAATGATGGATGAAATGAAAAATCCTTGCTCAGTGTGCAGAGAGTGGAGACGACACTTGCCAAATCCCTCCTGTGCCATGTCACTTATTATCTGGGCACTTGATATGTGTCTTGGTGCGAGACACGTCTCCCCCCCCCCCAAACCCCAGTGAGGCCTGACTTTTCAAAAATTAAAAAATGGAACATTCCAATAATTTTTCCCTGAAATGACTGCATCTCTTATGAATGTGCTTTTAACATTGTTCTCTGCCTCTTGTTCTTGACCTTCCTTGCTACTGGTGCATTATGAATGTGAAGCCAAAGCATTTGTGATGATGGCCCTGAAAGGAGAGGCGGGTTCTTAGAGAGAATAAAACTCACAAATAAGACAGGAGGCTTTTATGGGCCCTTGTACCACTTCAAATACAAGGGGTTGATGGAAAGATGTATTTTCTGCAGTGGCCACTATCAGGAGAAAAAAAAAATCAGGATTAGAAATATGTAGAGCCAGTTCATTAGTTGCCTGTGGTTCATTACTTGCCTACATAGATGAAAACTCCATGGAGCATCTCAGATATCCTTTCTTTTATATACTGTGGTCATAAATTGGATGTGTGCCTGGATTCACATACAAACCTCAATATTTGCACTGGACAACACACTTGCCAAGTCACTGCAACATCTCTAACCAGGACAAGACCACACTAACTCGCATGTTTGGGTAAGCTATCATAGCTTCATCACCAGAAAAAGAGCATTAATATTGACCAGTGTCAATTCAGAACACAGTACTTTTCAATGGAGATGGTTCAACCATTTGGCCATGAGTTATCAAATACTGAATAAGCATCATGGACCTGCGCATGTTAACTAATAGCCAGTCAGGAATTTATGAGCAATGTATGATGGGACCACCATCAGTAGAAAGGAGGGAGAAAGAAAGCCCTGTTCCTTCAAAAGGGTTCCATTATGTTCCAATGAACCCAATCCAATTGTACTTTGATGTCAATCAACAGTTAGTATATGGTGTGCTCACTCAAAACAGGTGTGTTGTATGGACTTATGATGTTTCTGATACTAGAGGCAGCTTTCTGCTGAGCTGTCTAAGTTATAGGAGGACATTCATTTCCATTATCTTTGTGTCTAATTCTAATCTGATTCAGGATCTAAATTTGGTTCAACCCAATCAACATTAGTGTCGAAAACCAGCGATTTCAATCAAGAATATAGTGGCAAGAAATAAAAATTGATAGACTTAGCCAGCTGTTCTATTGCTCCCTCTTTAATTTCATAACCATTCATTATTGTCTGCTAAATAGTCAGATGTCTTTGATTTTCAGTTTTTTGTAAGATTCTCAAACATTTGGACTAAGCATAAGCCAAAGTTGATAGACCAACGTTTCATAACAAAAGATAGTGTCATGTTCAAGGAATTTTTTAGTGTATGAGATGCAATGCAGTGAAACAAGAGGCATTCACCAAACCAATGAAGATGTGATGTTCTGCAATAAGAAACGGTTCCTTGGAGAAAATCCAAAACCAAAAGCCATGTAATAGCTTTTTTAAAGATCAGCCACAGTAACACAGTGTGTACAAGTTTTGAGTACTCCAGAATACTTCATCTGATTGAATGTTAACAAAATCTAAAAAGAGTGGGCGACAGAAATGCAGATGTTCCAGGTCCTGATCTTAAGAAGTAATGACTTTTATCCCACCAGTGAGCATTTTTGCCAATAGAGAGGACCTTTCCCACCTACCTTCTCCTTCTGCAGGCCAAAATGCACCCTAAAATGCTGCTCCTGGGAAAGAGGGAAGCCACAGCCATGGCATTGGGCAGATTCAGAAGTCTCCAGTGGAAAAGGATGAATCAGCAATAATCACCCCCCTTCTGTTTCCAGAAACTCTCTGTGGGATCCAACCCCTGGTCTGCATCACATATAATATGGCATACAGATTTGAATAGGTCATGTAGTGAAGCCGATTATCTAGATAATTTGCCTAATTAAAAGCCTGGGTATATTTTGCCCTGGCACCTAAAAGACAATGAAGTAGATGCTAGGTGACCCTTAAGGAGGAGGGCACTGCAAGATGAGGTGCCACCACAGAAAATGCCCTGTCTTTAGTTGCCACTTGTCTCATCTCGGATGTCATGGATATATCAAGACATATAGAAGAATAGTCACTGGACTTGACCAAAAAGATAATAGAGGACGGTGCAGCAAACATAAACAGAGCAAACCAAGACTCTCAGGGAAGCATGCCAAAAAGGGAGTCTAGAAACCCAGAATAAAATAACCTTGAAGAGCAGTGAGAAGACAAAGTAGTAACATAATTATATGGCCTTGTGTAGATTAGAAGCTGTCTAACCCATTATCAATAGATACAATTTATTGAGGGCCAGGTGCAGAGGGGTCTGAGAAACACAAGAATGCCCAACTTCACACAAGTGAAAACATGATTTCAGGATGGAAGTGTTGGTTGAGTGCTAAAAGATAGTCATATGTATGAGAAACTTGTAATCATTATTTTATATAGACTTTAAGGTAAAAAGTAGCAAGAATGAGTGAACTTTTTATCTATTTTCTAAGAAGATATTTCAGCTATAGATAACCTTGTACAGTGTTTGAAGTTACAACATAACTACGAGTTAGCCAAGAATGTGCACCCTTGTCAAGTGGGACAGTTAGCTATTGTTAGGAGATGATTTTAAAATCCTATAAATAAGGGAAGTTGTATCGATCAAGAGCTTCTTCTCAGAAGGGGCTCCTTGCCTGTGACCTGCTTATTTTTGGGGTAAGAAACTTTTATGAATGCATGTAATTGCTGTCCTTTAATTATGTAACAATGATGGATGGATGGTATAATGTTTGGTGGATTTAGATTATATTAAGAACACAATAGTTATGCTTTCATAAAAAGTTCAGAATGGAAGTCAAGATTCTCTGATAGTGTTTAGTTGTGTATTATACATAAAATGAACCTATAGCATTACTGAGGTGTACCTCTGGCTAGGAATTAAATGATCTAGTACAGGGAAGTAACTAGATGCCAAGGGTTTCTTAAGTGTGTGCCTATATCTGAATCTGGTTTGACCAAAGTGATCTGAAACAAGGAGCAATTCTCTGTGTCATGCCTTAGTTGGGATTTAAACTTCACAGGGAATAAAACACACGGTATATATCATTTTCACATTTTCAAGGATGTGTATTTTATAAGCAGATCTTTGGGAATAATGGTTAAATGCCTCTATAAGGGACATGAATTAGAGTAGGGCCATGTACTGAGTAACCACAAGTCTAACTGGCTCCACTCATACACACACAATGGCTCCCATTCCATCATTTCTCTCTGTGTAATAATGGTATAAATGAATACACGCATTGTTTAGTTAGGTATTTTCTGAATAGTCACCACTAATTGAGCAAGCATAAGCCACCCAGACAAACTGGCTGGTGTTTTTTGCATAAGCCTCATTCCCAAAAACGGCACCTTACACATGTCATCAATCCCACAACTAAATTAGCAATATGAAGGCTACCACCTTGACATATGAATAGATTGAAAGTATACAGCAACATCCAAAAGGGCAACGTCTATATTGCCTGTCTCCACCAAGAGACTGGTGAACCCCAATTAAGCAGGTCCAAGTGCCAGGGATGGAGAGCTCAAGGGAGGACAGGGGATTGGAAAATTGCCCTGGCCATATCCTGCTGCCTTTGTTGCTGTTTCCCATTGCAATTACTGCCATTTGTAATGTCTTGGTTTGTCAGCAGATACAGCTACAAAACCTGAGCTGGATTGCTTAATGCGCACATGCACTCCAATGTAGCATAAAGGTTAAGAAGATGAGTTGTGAACCACAACATTTCTGACCCAAACCTGACCTCAGACATGAGCTCACTGAGTGGCCTTAGACACACCCTGCCTCAGACACACCCCCTCCCAGCAAGTGTATTATGGGGATTGATCCCATTGGTTTATGTCACATGAAAAGCTGTTTGTAAATTCTGTAACACTATATTCTTGCTCCTGTTCAAACTCAGACACAAACCCTGGGAAGAGGGTCTCCCATCTGGTATTGATCAAGTCTAAGACTGAATTAAACATTCACAAAAACACCTAATTTAAATGTATATCTTGTTTTTTACAAGCTCACACCCATCAATCAAGCAACAGAAGTAAAGTCAAGTATCAGCTAAAAGTTCTCATCAAACCATTAAATTTCTAGATTATGCATACTGAATATTTACAAGGAACAGGCAAAGGATGACATGGAGAGGCATGGAGTTACTTTCCAAAATTATTGAAACGCAATGCAGGAAATCTCTGTTTGTGCATGTCCAGTTTGTGGGGGGGGGGAGAGAGAGAGAGAGAGAGAGAGAGAGAGAGAGAGAGAGAGAGAGAGAGAGAGGGAGAGGTGGAAATGCACTAAATAAATTACCTGTCGTTAATTAATTATTCACCCAGCCCTAGTCATTGTCCCTGGATCACTGAACTATAATTTGTAGCTTAATCATGGATGGCTGTAATGTATGTAAATTTCATACCCATAAACTATTCAGCTTGGGCAGTGAAGGATGGAAAATGCTTTGAGTTAGCAGTGAATTGGGTGAAGCTTGAGCAGTAAAGCATGCAGCACCATTTGCAAGCCACATAATTGGAGTCTCTTGTGCCTCACTATTAGACAGGAGTTCTGCTAAAGTCAAACTGATATTTATTTACATGCAGTGAAATGCCCGCAGTTGCAATGGGGAGAGGGGAGGAGCAAAACGAAAGAGCCTATATTTTTTAGGGATCATGTAAGAACCACAGTTTCTAAGAACTCATACACAGGCACATTACGGCTCATCATGGACTTCTCAAGGACTGAGGCGAGGTACAGAATTGTGCCCAATGGAATAATGGTCCTCCATATGCAGTGCTTTACCTTTTTCCAGAAGTAGATGGTAACCTACACAGGGAAATGTAAAGGAATATACCTAAGGACATCACTTAGGCTGAGGCTACACTTGCCTCCTACAGACCCCAGGGTTAGGGAACGTTTTGTTCTCACCCCTGAACAGTGTCCCAGATTATAACCTGTTGTTTCATCCCATCACTTTCAAGGGGATCCACTGAGAACCAAAGCTTGCTCCTGTTTTCATAGGCCCACCACAGATTCCATCTTTTGGTTGCCTGAGCATCACCCTACACAAACAATGCAAAACTGAATTATTCAAGAGGGCTTTTCTCACAAGTAGTAGGGTAGCACTGTACAAAATGGTTGACAAAGCTACTTGAATAAAGAATTAGGGACTGTGTTCTGCATAGCCCACTCTAAGTAGGATCCCACTATGGAATTTTTGCATTGTACAATGTGTCACATCCATACTTATGGTTTGCTTCAGGGTTTTTGGTTTTTTTTAAGATATCTGGTTGGTTCTAGACTTCTGCCATCATTTCAATATTTACTGAATGCCCCATTCTGTTGGCTCACTCTGTGTAATCCATCTTGGGTCTCTATGACAAAGGCGGACTATAAATAATGTTAACAACCACCACGACCACGCTAGCATATAACAAAAGGCTCAAGCAAACCAGAGGAACATCTTGTCTTTATGTTGATCCGTAAAATGCAAATTGCAGGCTGGTTGCTGTATGTGAGTGGGTGGTTAGTTATTTACTAGATACATTTATATACTACCTTTCTGACATTGTGTTCAAGGCGGTCTGCAGCTCATACAGTAGGACATACACTGTATGATATCGACCGCATCAATGGAAAAGGGGATAGAAAGGGAAAAGGAAAACAAGTTTAGGCACTGTGTAACACCTCCTAGGATCCATCTTTTCTCTTTCACCAAGCTAATAAGAGAGTAGGGAACTGGTTTTGTAAAGCAAAGCTAAATGGAGTTTAAACCCTTTTCCTTTGCTGTATGGCCTCAATGCAAACTGAGGCTTCAGGACCCCGCAATTTGTATTTTATGGACAGCTCTTTCTCTTGTCCACTTGAACGCACCCCCCCAGTGATGTTCCAGGAACAAAATTTCCTTACTGGGCTCAATGCGCTGCAGCAGGAGAGAGGAATTGGTAGAAATCACTGGTCCTTTTTCTCAAAACTTCAGTGGCCTTAAGTACTCGGAACTCCACAGTTCAAAACATACATTTCCCCCCATTTAGTTTCTGTCTATTACATTGCATTCTTCCAAAGTGCTCAGAGTGCCTGATCTCTACAACAATGCTATGAGGTAGATGAAGCCGAGATACAGCTACTGTTTCAAGGTCACATTTCCCGTCTCTCTTCCCCTCAACAGTCAGTCTGCTAAAATCATAGCTGTGCACTAGTGGCAACCTTCCCAGACCTTCAGGATAATCAGCACCCCCCTGGAATTTTGTTCCCCGTAGTCTCCCCTTCTGGGTGCCTAGTGTTAAACCAAAACCAAACAAGGTACAGAAGGTGTACTGTATTGACTTCATAATTCCACCAGGATTACCATTTTATCACACACTGTTACACATTTGCTCTTGATGCATGGTAAAAAAATAATAATCCTGAGCTCTTGCCATGATGAAAGACAACCAAGTGATACCCCAGGGTGGGGTTGCCAACTCCAGCTCAAGAAATCCCTGGAGATTTGGGGGTGGTGCTGGGGGAGGTCAGAAAATGGAAAGGGGAGGGAACTCTGTAGTCAGCTGTAATTCCAAGAGAACTCCAGGCCTCACCCACAGGGTGAGACTCTTTACCCCATCAGTTCTGCCACCTGTATGGGATCAGAGTCTCAAAAGCAGGGCTATTTTGGGGCAGGAACGCACAGGAACGGAGTTCCAGCTGGCTCCTGAGTTGGCCACGGCCAGCAGGAACTCATTAGTATAATAGGCCACACCCAACAGCAGAAACTCATTAGGCTTGGCTACATTAGGGGTGTGTGCATGCAAATGAGTTTCTGCTACAAAAAAAGCCCTGGATTTTGACAAAAAACAAGGTAAACAGAATAAGAAGCAAAAGGTGGGTGTGGCTGGATAACCACAGTTCTAGTAACATGGAGGTGTAGCTTAATATACTAATGAGCTGTGCTATCAGGGGGTGGCTGAATATGCTAATGAATTTCTGCTGTTGGGTGTGGCCTATTATGCTAATGAGTTCCTGCTGGCCGTGTTCTACAGAAAAAGCCCTGCTCAAAAGCATCCTGAGGTTCTGATGGTGACTTACCTTCTTAAAGGAGTCCAAAAATGGACAGTGTTACAGCTTTGATATTCTGATTCACACTGGCCATTATAAATACTTCCACTCCTCCATAGCTACCTCCATCAGACTCAATTAGGAAATCCCATTTTTGTCTTCTCTCTTATACCTCTTCCTCCAAAAGCTTATCATAATTATCCTGAAGTTTTAGAGACCAATCCTAAGCAGGTCTATTCAAAATGCTAAATGGGTCTATACAACATTGCTTACTCCTGGGAAAATGTTCTTAGGATGGCACAGTTAAGCTTGAGAGGAGATGGATTGCAGGGTCTCAATTAATCACTCTCAGTATTCCACAATTAAGGATATATCAATCTCTAATTCTGATATATTTACTTCCTTCACTGTTTCCTCCTCATAATGTTATTTTATTTTTTGGTATTTTTGTTATTTGTGTGTGTGTGTCTGCATCTGAAAGTCACATTGACCTCTGGTGACTGACCCTACTAGGGGTCTGGAGGATATTCAGAGAAGTGGCTGAATAAAGCCTGCCTATGTCCTCCTGACTTAGTATTCCAAGGAAGTCTCCCATCTAGGTTCTAACCACAGTTGACCTGCTTAGCTTCCGAGATCTGATGAGATCGGGCTTGTCTGGGCTATTCAGGTCCAGGCATTTTCCTGCCAGAATTGAACCCAAACAAATGATTACCATATAAACTAAGGTTATTATTCCTGTTTGATACTTGTATCTGTTAAGTATCTTCATTATGCTGTATGAGAATTTACTACTCAGCCTCTAACTATATGTATGGACTGGTAATTTCCATTTTTGTTTCTGTCTTGACTCTAATTGGCCCTTCCTGGCTACTAACCCCCCTTCCTACATGTAATGGTTGAGGAAATGCTGTTTCACTGTATCTGAAGAAGTGTGCTTGCACACAAAAGCTTATCCCTTGAATAAAACTTAGTTGGCTTAAAGGTGCCACTGGACTCAAACTTTGTTCTACAGTTAATCTTTGATAGCCAACTATGGGAGAAAATGGCATGATGCACAATCCTGACCTTTATCAATACTGTATATTTTGATTGGCTGTCCCATTCTTCCACTTCTCACCCATTTAGCAAAGCTGTAAACAAGGGGAAATGCTGAATGGCACAGCCAGCAAATTGCAGAATGTTGAAAAGGTCAAAATAGCAGAGCAGAATGTTACTATCCTGTAATTTACAGAGTATATGAGCCATTCACATTCTAATAACTCATTCTTGTGACAAGCCTAGTGAAAAGAACATAAAAGTCTCAGTGTGAATCCATTTCAGAAACTGGGATAGATATATTGAGTGATGGGAAATTGCTGCTAAGTTACCTCACTTTTAATTTATATTTCTCCTGTTGTACATAAATGGAAGACTCTTCCCTCCCCAACACAGAACCTAAAAAAGGCTGGCCAGTTTTCAAAACCCAATCAAAATAAAATAAGCCTTTCATAACCAATATTATTTCTTTTTTGCTGCTTTTGTGGAAATAAGTTGAATTGCAAATAGTTCACATACATTTATTGCTGGATAACAGAAGAATCTTTCACTATTAGTGAGGACGCTTTTCCTTTCACCATACTCCATTTCTTTGTCTCCCAAATCAGGTCAGTCTGTTATCATCTGCTAGGGCCCATTCATGCTGCCCTCAAATGAAAAGGGGGAAGAGGAGAAAGAGCTGTGTTGCTAATAACTGATGAGGCATGGACACTGTCCAATACGGGATGTGCTTCTCATATTCCAGACAATTCCTATAGATGTTTCACCTGAAAAGAACATTCTGAAAGCACTTCAAATTTTATTTTAGAAGAACTTCAATGGCTTGTGCAGAATATCTTGGGAAACCTGACTAATCTTGTTGAATGCCCTTAAAATTTATGCAGGTTCTTTTTTTCCCCTCCTGAGCATAGCATCTCCAAAGTTGTTGAGAACTTCACTCTAATTGGTAGCATATCTACACTCAGTTTATAGTTTACATGCAAGCACGGGAAGAGCAGAACAACATATGAGATCTGCACTAATCCGTGGCCTCTTAATTGCCTGAAACCAAACAGTGGTCAGGCCCTACATAGCTGCACACCTGCACACCAGGAAGGGAATTGATAACAAATCAGCCAGTATCATCATGCCCCTGTATAAATCATTGGTGCGACCTCATTTGGAATACTGTGTACAGTTCTGGTCACCATATCTCAAAAAGGATATTATAGCATTGGAAAAAGTGCAGAGAAGGGCAACTAGAATGATAAAAGGGTTGGAACACCTTCCCTATGAAGAAAGGTTAAAATGCTTGGGGCTCTTTAGCTTGGAGAAACAACGGCTGAGAGGTGACATGATCGAAGTTTATAAGATTATGAATGGGATTGAGCAGGTTGAGAAAGAAGTACTTTTCTCCCTTTCTCACAATACAGGAACTCGTGGGCACTCTATGAAATTGCTGAGCAGTCGGGTTAGAACAGATAAAAGGAAATACTTCTTCACCCAAAGAGTGATTAACGTATGGAATTCACTGCCACAGGAGGTCGTGGCAGCTGCAAGCATGGACAGTTTCAAGAGGGAATTAGATAAACATATGGAGCAGAAGTCCATCAGTGGCTATTAGCCACAGGGTATAGATGGGAACTCTCAGTCTGGGGCAGGTGATGCACTCTATTCTTGTTGCTGGAGGGGGCAGCAGTGGGAGGGCTTCTAGTGTCCTGGCCCCACTGCTGGACCTCCTGATGGCACCTGGTATATTTTGGCCGCTGTGTGACAGAGTGTTGGACTAGATGGGCCATTGGCCTGATTCAACATTGGCTTCTCTTATGTTCTTATGTTCTCTTTGCTTATGTAGTTAATTCCTGGCGAGAGATAACTTAATGTCTGGCCCACATAAGCAATAAAAACCAGTGGGGGCAGAAAAGTTTGCACTGCCATTTATCTGAAAGATTAGACTTGACACAGATATGAGTTTGTTTGTTTTTAAAAATTTCAATGTGTTGATGAAGCTTTGAAGTATATGTTGTGGGTATGCATAAATCAATGATCTATTGGGGGGGACACACCCTAACCACTGATGCATTAACTAGATGCTTTTGCTTCCATGCTCATCAGAGACTACATTAGAAACAGATGAAGACAGAGGCCAAAACATCTTATCTAAGTCATGCTAAGCCTATCTCTGTTATGATGGCCATTTATACACAGAGATAGCTCTTTTAATAAAACCAGTAACCTAATAAACCAACAATGTCTCCCAAGCTCTTTAGTTAAGCAGGCTTCGCTTAAGGTAGTGTTGACACATTTAAAAAGTTATAACTATATCAGGGCCTGCATAATGCTTCCTTTTTATCAACTTCAACAGGATGTGCAAAAATCCAAGCATCCATTAAAGCCCATCCAGCTGGGCCTGGCTGTTGCCTGTTGGGCTGATGGAGAGAGCAGAAAGCATGGTTACCCTCTGACCAGATGTGCAGCTATGTAGGGCCTGACCACTGTTTGGTTTCAGGCCATTAAACCATACTTTGTTCCTTTCACAGCTCAGAGCCCTAAGCTGTCTTACAGCACTTTCAGCCGGAGGCAATAATTTCCAGGTACCTTGGCAGCTCTCAAACTCAACCTGGGAGGAAGAGATGAAGGGGAGGAGCAGAACACATCCCTCCTCTAAGGGTTGTATTCAGGTTGTCCGTGTCTCCGTCTGGGCACTCTGGCTCCCAGAAAACCTTGCTGCCTCCAGAGTCTTGGGGACTTCCTTCCTGCCTTTCATCCCCTTTGACATGGAACCAGAGCTTTAGGACTAAGCAAAGCAGTCAAAGGCCAATGCTTTAAACTCTTTAAGGATACCTTAGTTTCCCACCTAATAATTAGCAGGCAGACCACACATGTTAATTCCAAATAAAATTGAGCAAGGGAGCAGCAACACATTATTGAAAGAAGATGCCCAGTGTGGGGTCAGGGATGTAAAGTGGCTTGGCAGAGTTTGAAAGTTCATGGTGACTTAGTAGGGTTGCCAACTCTGGGCTGGGAAATGCCTGTAGATTGGAGAGGTGGAGTCTGGGGATGGAACGGGAGGGACCTCAGCAGGGTATAATGCCATAGAGCAAAGCAGCTATCTTATCCAGAACTGATCCCTGTAAGCCGGAGACCAGTTGTAATTTGGGGAGATCTATATCCACCACACTGGCAGCCCTGCGACTTGGAAATAGTATTGGTGAGATAATGGAGTATGAATGGGGGAGTGGGGAGGGGGCTCAAGGATTCTTAGGGTTGCCAGCCTCCAGCCTCCAGGTGGCATCTGGGGATCTCCTGCTTTTACAACTGATCTCCAGCTGACAGAGATCATGATTGCTTTGGAGGATGGACTCCATGGCACTGTATCCTGCTGAGGCCCCTCCCCTCCCCAAACCCCACCTTCTCCTGGATCCACCTCTAAAGTCTCCAGGTATTTTTCAACCCAGAGTTGGCAACCCAGAGGATTCTGCTGTTTACAGACGTTGTTGTAGAACTGTATGTTGCCAAATTCCTTCACAGAAGGTTCCTAACATATGGACTATGATCCAGGACCTGGGATCACCCATGGACATATTAAGGTGACAGGGAAAGCTCCACAGGAAGTGGAGCCTCAGATCAAAAGAGGTTTGAGGAGCAAGAAAGCAACAGTCCCCTCTTATCCTGTCGTAGCAATCTAACCATGCACTACTAGACGCAGCCCAATATTGCATTTGCTGAGGAGGGTGGGTGATTGTACTTCTAGATGGACACAGCCAGGTGAAATTGTGTAAGACTGCATTTGCTTCCCAAATTAATAAGACCATTTGATACTCTCTGCCATCAAATATGGCAACTAAATCCTAGCCAAAAAAACAAACAAACAAACAGACAAACAGAGTAAACCATCAGCAGAAGACAAAATACCAGCAGACATTAAACTTGCTAATTACAAGCTTGGTTCAGGAATTTAAGAACTGGAAATGTAAGTCTACTTTGCGCAGGGATGTTGCAATTGTTGGAGAAGCAACAGCCTGCTAAGAGTGTGATCACCCTAAATATTGCTGTAAGAGTAGTTTAGTCCACTTGTACCCTAGGGGGAGCTGTAGAGCATTCTCTAGTGTCTAAGGTTTATTGCATGTTTTTCTTTTGCAGTTCAGCCTACCCCGTGTTGTTTCTCTCTCTGCTGTGTGTTAGTATGTGTTAGTGCCTGTGCTCTGAAGGCCTCACAGTTCTTTTAGTGGCCTGCAGTCAGTTATTGTTTTTCCACAGAATCCTTTTGCACTAAATTCTATGAAAGCAAACTCCAAAGTGTGGATTGGGTTATTCCTAGAGCTGTGCTAACAGCAACGACCGATACAGAAGTCGTCGTCCATTGCTCTGGTTTGTGCCTGAAAGCACTTTCCATATTGTTCCACCAAGGCCTTGGGAAGAATCGTTCTGACTGCTGCTAATGCTATTCCATCAGTCAGATAAAGCAAAATGAATTTGCGGTAATGTGCCTACTGCCCAAGGACTATGAAATAGTCCCAAAATAAAATAAATTCTATAGGTCAGAATTTCTGAATGAGAGGTCATTAAATAACTCTCAGTCTCTCTCTTCTTGAGATTAGTTCATTGGCTGTCAAAGCAAAGCATCTAGGAAATCAATATAATTGGGAGTATCCTCATTTTACTTGGCCATCACATTCTAAATTTCTTGCACTAGGAGGTGGTGAAAAAGAGAAAGCGAGAAAACAAATGGATAGCCGCGCCTGCATTCAGTTTCTGTCTCAATTTGGCAGGACTGTTTTGATTTTTGTCATTTTACAAAAGAATGGAAGAGAAAGGCATCTTAAGAAGAACAAAGCCTGCTTTGGGTGTTACTTGAAACCTGCAATTAGGTCACATTAAAAGTAGCTGGATTTACTGAAGAGCTTGGTTGCTCCTTAAATTCTCCATAAATGCTGCTTTGCATGTGGATTGAATTCATAACACAGGAAACAGATAGTGGCTATTTTTTTCTGAACAACAACAAAAAAAGATGCCTATTTCCTTAAAAATGGGTTTGACCATAGAAAGTTAAAAAGATGGTTGAAGGACAGAAAAAGAGATAATAGCTTGTGTACATATATGTATTTATGTCTTGTGCAATTGCAGTTCTATCTGAATTTCCATATCAATGATAGCAGGTGTAGTGGAATGACTAAGCGTGTGACACCATAGGCTGTTAATAGAGCTGAGCTAAAACTATTCACTACTATTTTGGGCGAGGATCAGAAAGCATCTCTCACATTTGAGGTGCCTTTTCAGCACATGTTGTTAATATACATTGTTTGGATGCTGTTATCCTCAGCACCCCCCCTCCTTTGCCCTTAAAGTCCTAGGCCTTGTTCCTCCACATTAAGCCTACGGGCAGAGGCAATCCACAGTCAGTTAAATTGCAGTGCAACATCTGACCTGATGATAGCATGAATGCTTGTAGATAAAACCCACCAAGACCACGGCCACATAACCCAGAAAATCTACAGCAGCTAATGAATTCTGGCCGTGAAAGCCTTCGACAACATATTGAGTTATTACAGTCACTCAGATTCAGTGGCCAATGACAGTAAGTAACAAGGAGGAGAAGGACAATGGCACGAAGCATCTAGTTGGAGGATGGAGCATGAAACAACAACAAAACACCACAAATGCTTGGCCAGGTATTTTTTTCACCATTTTTTTTGACTGCGTTGAATGCAATTCCTTGGAAGTAAATATCTAAAACAGAGAATATTTAGGCACAGCTACAGTTAACTCCCCATTTAGATCTGCACAGTTTCCGACTGGGGTGGATTGGGAAGAGAGACTAGACCTGGAGCAAGACAATCTGATCAGGTCTTGTGGCACTACAAGCCAGCACTGCTGGGCCACTGAACTCAGCATCACCTATTTTTTCCTCCTCCAAACTGGTGGCAGCATGGGAAGAAGCAACTGGTGAACTGGCGCTGGTCATCACTGCTGCCAAAGGATCTGAGCCAAGAGGCCAGGAGCATTGGCAGAGATGCTGGGGCTTTGCTCTGCTCGCTCCTGGCCTCCTGTGACCCACCAGGGAACATCCCTGTAAGGTAAATGGCCAGTCTGCCCATGATTCTGATCCCCCCCCCAACGGCCATGCAGAATAATCTGCCAAGGGCTTGACAAATCTTCCCATTTTTGCAATCCCAGGCAAGAAGCCAACAATTACTAACTCAGCGCGGGTCACCATATATAACCGACAGGTTCGTCTTGGCACAAATTGTGCATGCCTGATTTAATTCATACTGTTTGTCGAAGGAAGTAGGACTCTTTCACCGTATCTTTGGATGAATGAAAAACTGATTGTTCTTGGCACGTATGAATCCATCCTTCATCTCCTGCAGCACACCACAGCCCCTTCCTACCAAACGGCCAATGAAAGCAATTAGCACTATTTCTCCTCAATGCTACACAAACTCTCCTTTAAAAGGCTGCTGCAATAAATTCTGCCACTACAAACGAGAAGCTGCAAATTGATTTGCATGTAGTAACACTGGCAATAAACCTTTCTTGCCACATTCAATCTCACCCATCTGTTAACCAGAGAAAAAGTTTAGGATCTATTATTCCCAGAAAGGAACTTACCCAGCTGGACATCTATAACACTCGTCTGGTTCTCCGTCGGGTACAAAGGCTGCGGAGGTCTTTTCGTGACTAACGCTAGAAAAGAAAAATGAGACAAAAAGAGGAATGGGTAAAAAAAAAAAAGTTGAGACAAATTGCAGGATAAGGAAGGTGCCCATCAGGCAAATGACTGAATGTCTGTAGACATGACAGTGCACAAACATTGATGATAATGATTCTGGGGGTAGCAACTTGCAGGATCAAGTCTTCAGGCAGCTTTTGCCCTCAGGGTGGGCAACTGGCTGTCCAAGGACTCAGTTGGGCTCTCAGAGCAATTTTGACTGGCCCCTGGCTTCCCATCCAAAGGTGTGCTAAACAACTTTGCCCACAGTTTCACTAGTAAGAGGTATGTTTTCAGTTTGTGAGCAAGAGAGACATATTTCTGGGTCTTGGCCTTCCATCTGACTTGGCCTGGAGCAGCTGGCCATAGCTACTATAGAGTAAACAAAACCAGGCCAATTCTGTAGTTATATTTTAAATTAGGATTAAATGAAGGGACTGGATTTTTGCCGGCTTTTTAGAAATGCTGTTGGATAAAGGCATCCTTTACAAATATCAAGCCAAAAAAATTGTTTATTCAGGCTAAAGGCATGAAATCCTAATAATACACTCCAACTGTCCATGTTTTTTAGGCACTGCCCCAGCTTTCTGTATTTGATACTGTTAAATCATTGTTTCTATTTTTTTCCTACCAGCAGGTTCACTTACCCTGTTCCTCCAACAAAACACCTTACCCATTTGCAGAAGAGGGGCTGACGAGTTCTCCCTTCCACTTCAGACCCCCCCTTTGTCCCCCATGCTGTTCTCGAGGGTCTGATGACTCTCCCAGGAACAATTTTTTTTTGGGGGGGTGTAAGAAGAGGGGGTCACAGGCAGTGTTCCTTCTAAGCTGAGTTAGTGTGAGCTAGCTCACAGTTTGTTAGCCTCCGGCTCACAAATTTTTGTCTTAGCTCAGGAAGGATGGCTCCAAGGCAAACTAATTTATGCAGTAGCCAAATCACTCACTCACAACTTTAATGCTGGTAGCTCATAAAGTAGAATTTTTGCTCACAAGACTCCACAGCTTAGAGGGAACATTGGTCACAGGAAAGTCTTGCTCCACAAAGTGCACCAATGGCTGGATACATGCCATATTCGCCTTGTTATATGTTTTAGGAAGAGTTGCTAAATTGTCGTTCTTTAGCTCCTTCCCCATATCTGATTAGCATATCTGAATGGGGAGTGAATGCATCTTGTTTGTAATGTGCATACACATTGATACCTGCACGTAAACACTAATGGTGTCACACACAGCCTGCAACTGCCCAGGCATATTTTGAATTGTTGTGGGACAACTGTGCTTTGCTAGTGTACTTGTAAGCAAAAGAACAACCATTCAACCTTTTGACCTTTAAGGCCCTTAGCGGTCAGGGACCTACATATCTTCAGGACTGCCTCTCCCAGTGTGCCCCTGGAAGAGCATTATGCTCAGGAAATAGGAACTTACTGGTGGTTCCCGGCCTGAGAGAGGTCCGGCTGTCCTCGACCAGGGCCAGGGCCTTCTCAGCCATGGCCCCTGCCTGGTGCAATGCTCTGCCGGAAGACATCCATGCCCTACGAGAGCTGTTACCTTTCCACAGGGCATGTAAGGCACAGATGTTCCGCTGGGCTTTTGGCTGAGGACAGCGATGAGACTTCTTCTGGCACTCTCACGTGGCTCCTCATTTCTCATAGCCCCTCCCCCCCAGGGCAGCTGGGAAGTTAGGATTTTCCGCCATCTTAGGTATTGTATATATACTGTTTTTATTTATTGTTATTTATTGGACTATTTTTAATGTAGTTGTGTGAGACTATATAATATTGTTGTAAGCTGCCTTGAGCCCTATCTGTAGGGAAGGGCGGCCTAGTAAATCAAATTTAATAAATAAAAAAAATAAAACCTTCTGTCTTTTCAATCAGTGGAGGACAAAGAACTTAGCATACAGGCAGTGGACTACAACCTTCCATGGTATGTAACAATGAGGACCGAGGTACTCAGGCAGTAATCCTTGTTAGAAAAATCAGGGTATTACATATGTCTCCCTGTTTTTATCTGTGAAATGTGGTGGTGAGTACACTACTATCTTCAGTAATTATTATTATTTTTATTCATTAAACTTATAAGCTGCCCTGCCCCAAAGGGCTCAGGGTGGTGTACATCATTGTAGAACATACAGCAGGTTAAAAATACAATAACTAATAGATAATTAATAGCAAATAAAATCAATACACATCCTTCAGATAGTCGAAGGCATACATAAGATTTCACTCCATCCATAAGGTGGATCATAGACCGGGCTTGGTGAAGGTGATGGTAAAGGCTATGATAAGAGGCCATTGCTGTCCTCAACCATAGGCCTGGTAGAACATCTCTATTTTAGATGCCTGTGGAACTGAACTAGGTCCCACACAGTATGGATGTCTCTAGGCAGAGAGTTCCACCAGGCCCTGACTCTAATTGAGGACAGCTGGGTGTCTTTTGGGTCAGGGATCACCAGTAGATTTTGATCTCCTGAGCATAAAGCTCTTCAGGACACAGAGGCGGTCCAGCAGGTATGTTGGTCCCAGACCATTAAGGGCTTTGAAGGTCAGAACCAAAACCTTGAAGTGGATCCAGTACTCAACTTGGAACCAGTGTGGCTGGTGAAGAACAGATTTAATATGTGCTGTCATTGGGGTACCTATGAGTACTCACACCACTGCATTCTGGGCAAGCTGTAATTTCCAGATCAGCTACAAGTGTACCCCTATGTGGAGCAAGTTACAGTAATCCAACCCTGAGCAAGTTACAGTAATCCAACCCTGAAGTGACCATTACATGGATCACTGTGGCAAGGTCCAGGCAAGAGAGGAAAGGGGGCTAGCTGCCTGACCTGGGAGACTTGGAAGAATGCCAGCCTGGCAAGATTTGCAACCTGGGCCTCCATTGATAAAGAGCAGTCCAGGAACATGCCCAAGCTCTTGATGGTTGACACCAATGTTAGCAGCATGCCATTGAGTGTTGGGGGTTGAAACCCCAACCTCAGGTCCCCACCACCACCACTGGACCTCTGTTGTTGATGGATTCATTCTCAGCTGGCTTTGCTTCAACTGTCCATCAACAGATACAGATACAGCTGGGTGTCATCAGTGTACTGGAGACAACCCAGCCCGAAACTCTGCACCAGCTGGGTGAGAGGGTGCATATAGATGTTGAACAGCATCTGTCCCTGACCCTGGAGGAATGAAGTAAGCCACTCCAAGGCTACTCCATGGACTCCTACATCGGTGAGGCGGTGGGCCAACAGATCGTGGTTGACTGTGTCGAACGCTGCCATCAGGTCTAACAGCAATAGCAGTGCTGACCTGCCTCGATCCAGCTGTCTGTGGAGATTGTTTGTGAGGGTGACCAGTACCATCTCCATCCTGTGGCTAGGGTAGAAACTGGACTGGAATAGATCTAGGGCCAACATGTCCTCCAGAAAACTCTGGAGCTGCTTGGCCACCGCTCTCTCAATTACCTTGTCTGGAAACGATAAATGCGAAACTGTATGTATGGATGTTCTATGTGCGTCAGTAATGTTTATCAACTTCATCACCTACTTTTTTTAATATGGTTCACATGTGTCAAAAAGGGAGAGCATATCTCCAGGAAAGTTAGAAAGTTCCAAGTATGGAACTCTTGAACTGACAGTTCTTGAGAGAACATGGTATAGGGAAGCACAAGTCTGTCCAGGGTTGCCACCTTTGGGAAGTCCCTGGAGCAATGTTCCCTCTAAGCTGTGGAGTCTTGTGAGCAAAAATTCTACTTTGTGAGCTACTGGTGTAAAAGTTGTGAGCAAACGGTTTGACTACTGGATTCATTAGTTTGCTCTGGAGCCCTCCTTCCTGAGCTAAGATACAAATGTGTGAGCCGGAAGCTAAAAAGCTGTGAGCTAACTCACACTAACTCAGCTTAGAGGGAACACTGCCCTAGAGGTTTGGTGGCAGTGCCTAGGGAGAGTGAAGTCTGGAGAAGGGAGGAGGCTCCGTAGGGACATGATATCATATAACCAACCTTCTAAAGCTGCCATTTCCTCCTGGAGAACTGATCTCTGTAGTCTGGAGATCAGCTGAAGGAGAATTCCAGGCCCTACTTGGAGGCTGGCAAACCTATCTCTCTCTCAAACTGCAAGTCCTAGTTTAACCACACAAGCACTCTCTCTCTGTTCTAGAGCAGGGCCTGGGCTGGGCCAGCAGCACATTGTTCATAATGTTGACTGTTCCATTCTGGTACACTGGCATTGTACCCACATGTGGATGCCATAGTAGGGATCACTGCTCTACACCCAAATAGCTTTAAAATCACACTTAGCCAGGGGTCAGATGAGATCTAGTGCGATCTACTGTTCTTCCCAAAAAATAACATACCTGTCTTTGCCCATGTCTGCTCTCATGGTTAAAACGTGTGTTTGGGGTTTTTTTAAGCTAAACAAAGGTTTGCCATTTCAGATTCAAATAATATATAATTGAAAGAAAAATGTGCTGTTTACTCCACCATCATCATGAAGGGATCTCCTAAGACATACACTGTATATACACTGAATTTTATTAGAGATCTGAATGAAAGCTAAATGGAAAATTCTATTTGCAGTTCAAAAAGCTCATTCCCAAGCTCAAATGCAACAATTGACCTTAAAGAAACATCAGGGCTACCAGTGCAATTAAATTACTTCTAGAATAGTCTAGGAGTAGAAAGTTGCTAGCAGGGAAAAAAATAATCAATTTATTTTGCTAATGCATTGAGACCTCTGAATGCCAGCAGAGAAAGAAGGAAGAGCTGTCAATGCTACCTAATCATATACAGTGTCATCTCTATTGAGAATTTTCAAAAGCTGCAGGAGAGATAGTAACACAATTGTCAAAGCCCACTTCTCTCCAATGGACACTGTCACATGCCAGTCTTGAAGCACCAATTTGCAGAACTTGACCCAGCAAACTCACTGCATGTAACAATTGACCACCCAGTAAAGTGGTCACCTGACTGACTTATCATGTGCTCAGATCAGTTTTTCAGAGCAAGATAACTTTGTCCATATGGTTCATTATGCAACAAAAATAAGAGCTGGTTTAGAAACAGGGCACCTGCCACAGCAGAGTAGAATCCTCCTGGTGAGTTGTTCACCCCCTCCATGTAAATGCCATTGGTGTGGGTCACTGGTCAAGAAACTCACAGTGTAGTGATCTAACTCACATCATGAGCTGTTATGAATGGCATGCCCAGGGAGCTGAGAAACTTATCCTAGGCATGCTGATTTTTGCAGGCAGGTCTAATAGTTAGAATAGCTGGATGTTGTAATAGTGAGATGACCACAGTGCTGGGTAGCCAACTAAAGCATAAGTTTAATTCACTATGGAACTGCAGCTAATTTGGGCTCCAAGAAGAAGTCATATGATATTCAGATATCGGTGGAAAATAGACAAATCACACCTGTGAAGACTTGACTTGCACCAGCATATTTGAACTCAATAGGTACATGCCAATGAATTACAGAATTACAGAGAAAACATGGGTTTTTTCACTGCAAGTTATATATTTGTATACCCATCCGTTTTGGCTGGTGTGGTCCAGTTATAACTGTTTTCTTCTACTGTACACAGAGCCCAATATCTTTTGATTTCCCCACCATACTACATCATAGATTATTAATATGTATTATTTTATATATTGATTGCATTATTTATTTATTTCAATATTTTTATTCCGCCCTCCCCAAAGTGGGCTCAGGGCAGATCACAAGAAACTGAGTCCAAGATTCGTCACATAACATCACATTAAAATCATTAAAACAATAAGCAATAAAAATCACACAAGTAGCGATAAATCTAAACCTGTTAGAGCCTCAAGACAAAATCAAACGGGCCCTTTCAGCAAATTGGGAACTACAGCTAATGCATTTATATACCACGTTTCTTCCACACATTTATATCACACTTTTCTTCCACTGTGGAACTTAAGGTGGCATATAGGTTCCCAGCAGGTCTCCCTTCCATACCTACAGCCATACCTACTTCATTTCAAAAAAAGGTCATTGTAATATATATTTTCCAGCCATACTTTGAGGCCAATACTTCTCTCAATTATAAGAAGTGCCAATAGTGCCCATGGTACTTTACAGAATGACAAGTTCTTGCCATGAAGACATTGACCTTTTCCACTCCGGTTATTTGCTCCAGGTCCAACACTGTTGGGAAACAGTTTATTTTCCCATTCTCCACAACATCAAGGCACATGTGTGTACCTTCCAAGTTCTCCTCATCTTTTGTCCAATATTTCCCAAATCTGCTTTGCAATCGGGAGTCCTTTTTTGTTTGGGATGAAAATCAAGAGCTTGGTGTATTCGTTAAGAGCGGCAGACTTTAAACTGGAGAACCGGGTTTGATCCCCCACTCCTCCACATGAAGCCAGCGGGGTGACCTTGGGTCAGTCACAGTTCTCTCAGAACTCTATCAGCCTCACCAAACTCACAGGGTTTGTGCTGTGGGGAGAGAAGGGAACGCAATTGTAAGCCAATCCAAGACTCCTTTGGGTAGTGAAGAGTGGGGTATAAAACCATCCCCCATGTGTAATTAACTTGCAAAAAACAGCTGTGGGATGGGATCAAGGTCCTATGGAAAGACTATTTCTAAACTCACCCTTGCACTGCTTCTTTGATAAAATTGCAACTTCCTAGCTACTTTTAATCTGGGGGGGACCTATATGTCCTATTTTGCTACTGGGCCCCAAAAGCAGCACAGGTGAAGAGTTCATTCCCTTCCTAGCAATATGGCACTAATTGGACCACCATTGCTGCATTTTGCAGCTAAATTACTTATCACTGGGCCCAAACACAGGTAACTTGTAGTGTGACTCCAGCATTATTATCAAGATTCAGAACTTATACTAGACATTATACTAGCTTCTGGTGGCCTCAAAAAGTTTTAAATTAAATAACTCTCAATTTAATTTGGTAATGGAAAAGGCTGAGTTAAGAACAGAGGACTACTGTCAAAATGGCAACGCTGTATAGTTCCCTCACTCGCACTGTAACATCTAGAACACCTCCCTCATTTTCTGGCATCACTGTAAAGTGTCTGCTGACACTGTTAGTGGCAGCCAATGATCTGGAATGAAGGCCTAACAATAATAGGAGGAGGAGGAGGAGATTGGATTTATATCCCACCCTTCACTACCCAAAGGAGTCTCAGAGTGGCTGACAATCCTTCCCCTTCTCACAACAGACACCTGTGAGGTAGGTGGAGCTAAGAGAGCTCTGAGAGAACTGCTCTCTCGAGGACAGCTCTGAAAGAACTTATGAATGACCCAAGGTCACACTAGTAGCTGCAGGTAGAGGAGTGGGGAATCAAACCCATTTCTCCCAGATTAGAGTCCGTGCTCCTAATCACTACACCAAAGCTTGACATACAGCTTGACATGGTGCTGCCATTTTTCAGTGGCAGTCCTGTGTTTCTTATAAGGTATAATTCTGTCCCAAGTGCAACTGCCTGAACAACCCAACTAGGTCTAGGGCTGCCATCTGCCTGCTTTGAGCAGGCGACCCCCTGACAAAACATACCCCATTCCTCATTGGTGCTCAAATGGGCAGCAGGAGAGAATCCGAAGGGGAAAGGATGTCATTGATGCATTGGCAACACTTCTGGCTTAAACCCAGAAGTGACATCCCTAACCTTCTAGGATTTTGCTGATCTCTATGGTAACGTGTTGACATTACCCTTTTTCACATGCCCTGTCCCCAGAGTTTCCTGTGGGTTCCAGGTATGTGCCTGGCAATCTTCTTCATACGCCCTGTCCCCAGAGTTTCCTATGGGTTCCAGTTATGCGCCTGGCAACCTAAACTAGGATTTTACATCCTCAAGTTGTATGTTCCAAAAAGTCTACAGTAAATTGAGACAAAAAACAGCAGATGCTGAGGGAGTGGGTATAACAGCAGGTCACTGCACTGCCACAGGAGTGATAGACAAGAGCTGCCAAGGGCGTTCGTTGTGTATATATATTTTCCATTTGACATTTGTTCAAATTTCACTTTCCCTTATACTCTCATTCTCCTCATGAAAACTTTGTCAATAAATAATAAGCTAGGGAAAAAGTCAAGAACCACTGGACCAGAAGTACATAAATTGATGTATAACCTAATATCAATCATTTTATTTAAAGCAATTCTTTGGAGAAATCTTTTGTTGCTTCGTCTAGACTGACTGTAAAGATTACACACAGGTTTATTTCCTTCCCCTTATGCTACTGGCTGGGGGTCATGGTGGTAATCTTATAAGTAGAGGCACTGTCTGATACAGTCATTTACTATAATTTTTTTGTGGCTTTTTCCTTCTGTAGAAGATGCAGTCTGGAAAGCAGTGGATGGATTTGGTTTTTAAAAGAAAGCTGGAGACCCAAAAGATCAATTGAAGTTGTCAGCTTTTTAACATCCCCGTCTCTGAGAATGTTACCCTACTGCACCAGAGGAGGACAGGTTACCCCTCACAACTTGGCCTGTAATGGAGAACCTCTATTATATTCCAATATGAAGCTAAGGGTAATTACAATAACAGAATAGGCTGACTGCTTTTACCCTGGCTTCTACATGGTCTGACTCCAAACACCACTGTATGCCAACCTTTACGGCTGAGGTTCTCAGAAGAGGTGGACTCATCTCCCACTCCAGGCTCAAATTGGAGTTGGGTTCAGAGAACTAGACATTTTGCCCAAAGAGAAGCAAATGGCTCATTTTCATCCAAGCCCAGTTCCGAATCTTGAATTGATTTAGGAACCTGTTAATTCTCATAACCACCACCCCAGCACCAAATGTACCCAGCTGTTGGTGTCAGTTGCTGACCCAGAATGATGCTGGTGGAGGCAGTGTCTAGTCAACAGTTGTGTAAGTCAGAGCTCTGGAGTCTAATTTTCCAAAAAAGCACACCTTAACACCTTCAGCACTGCCAAAATAGCATCTGAGGCATAGGAGGATGAGAAGGAGGCAAAAGCAGGAAGAGAAGGGCTGCCAGTCTCCAGGTAGTGCCTGGCATTCTCCTAGAATCACAACTTACTGTAGAGAAACTGGTGGTTTTAGAGAGTGAACTCTATAGAATCAAATCCCTTCTGAGCTCCTTCCCCTCCCAAAACTCTGTTCTCCACAAGCTTCATCTCCAAATCTCCAGGGAGCTGGGAGTTGGCATCCTTAACAGAGAACCCCAAGTTTGCTTCAGACCTCACCTGTTTGAAGATACAAACATTTTGTTTGTGGTGTTTGATATGTGATAGTTCACATATTCACACAAGTCATCATTTGGATTTGTGGTTATCCGATGATAAAATGCATGCGTGAACCAGCCTTCAAGTGTAACAACAATTCAGGAAAGTTTAGAGTGTATCAAAAACATTTATTTCTATAGCATTTGGCCTAGGGCTCTACTAGGGGTAGCTAAACTCATTTCACCCACTATATATAGGTAGCATCTCAAATACAACTCTCTGAAGACCCCATAGTAGAGCTGCCTTTATAAAAAATGAACTGTATTCTCCTAAACTTCCCATTACCTTCATTTTTCTTTCAGGTATTTTCTTGGGGCCTAAGAAGAAAAAGTGGGAAGCAGAGTTGTTCTAACGGCAACGTTTAAAAAATAGCTATCTGGAGACCCAACTGAATTCCTGGCTCTGCAACTGAGTTAGCGATGGATGTTTGCCAAAAAATGTCAGATTCTCTGTTGGCCAGACAATGATAGGACTGAGCCAGAAAGATACACATAAATATTAGACAGAGAGGAAACACAGCCCTGCAGGCACACCGTTGGCTCAGGAATTGGGGAACTTCTTTGCAATTCATTGCCTGCTTGAATTACAGCTTTCTTAAATGACATGAAATGCTTTCACAGAGCAAGTGATCAGAGAACCACAAAGATTGCTGAAATAACTAATCAGAGTCTGAAGAGAGCGTACAGATTCTTTTGTGGAAAACACTATGAAGACATGAACTGCTTTGCTCTAGAACAGCGCTCAGAAGGCTGTCAGGGGTTTCTCAGGGGAAAGATTAATGATGTTGGAACAGATTCCTAGAAAGAAAGTTTGCTCAGCCACTGATCTTTTTGATACACAGGAGTGCCAAATACGTGTAGGGAACAGACATTGAACCGAGTTGATGAGGACAAATAGCCTAGACAGTGCCCTGAATGAATCAAGGAACCCTATAAAATATATCCCTAAGTCTTGTATTATGTGCAGCAGTTCTTGTGGCCATCAGAGCCACTACTGGTCCACCCTTTGTTCCCTAAAATGCACAACCACAGAGAAGTGTGCTGTACAGTGTTCTCTTAATTCACATGAAGGAGGTAGTGATACCCAGCAAACTAGGTCAGTAATATACACAAATTGAACACCTAGCCTGCGACACTTCCCCAAACCCTCTGCAATACATGAGGGTTGCACGGTAAGTGTCTTGGACTTCAGCAGACATTCCCTTAAGTTCCAAAGCTGCTACTCTAAATCCATTTTTAACTGTATTAACCAGAACTCCAGTACAGAATACCTGCTTAAAGTCCTAAATCTGTCTCAAATTCATTGGAATCTAGGTCTGTTGATTGCCACTACTTCAGACTCTGCATTTCTTTCACCATGCACCAGAAACACGAAACCTAAGAGCAGAAACACTGAATAAGCATTGCATATTTATATATGGTCATAAAACTCCTCCCATAATGAAGAGGGACAGCAGCTCAGTGATACAGCACCAGCTTTGCATGCACGAGGTCCCGAGTTCAACCCCTGCCATCTCCAATTAAAGGATTTCAGAGAGTAGATACTGTCTGCAGCTACTGCCATTCAGAGTTGACACTACTGAGCTACACAGCCCAGCAGAAAATAGATTCAGCATAAAGCAACCTCATCTGAACGACAAGTTTGGATTCCTGACTGGCACCTCCAGTTAATGGATCTCAGGTAGCACATATTGAGAGAGACCTTTCTCTGCCTGAAATCCACTGCCAGTCAGAATAGATAACGCCACGCTAGAGAGATCAATGGTCTGACTCTAGACAAAGCAGTTTCATATGCTTAATGTGCCTATTGACTTCAGTGAGTCAGGATTCTACCATGGTGCACAAGTGTTTGCAGGGCAGTAAAAAGCATGGCAATCACAACAGTATACCACTTTGAATGCACGGCAAAAATGTACTTTCAATCCGAAAAGGGGACGACCTTGATTTCTATTATTCTCTGTATTATGTTAATAACTGACAACACAAGGTATAATGAATAATAGATTGCTGTAGGTACTGCTAGTAGGTTGTCATTTTGCTGTTGAAAATCAAGCTGGGCCTTATAGAAGGAATCCAAAATGAAGGACAGCTAAATTATGAGGACTGACAACAGAACTGAGGGGTGGGAGGGGATGCAGCAGGATAAAATGTTTTATTTCCTTCCACGGTACAAAGAAACACCAGCTCCTGGCACTGTTTCCCCATTAATCAACAGAAGGCATCTCCTACCAGTAATTCAAGAGCCTGGCATCCACTTTGACAGCAGATCTTGTATGTCTGAATAGCAGCCGCTGGGGCAAAATCATGGCATGCCAAAACTTTTCGTGGAAATTAATCCATATCCCAAAGTCAATTCTATATTCACTTCCAGCTCAAGAATAGATACTCTGACAACACATCTTCAGTACCCCATTTCCAAGCATTCTGATAATGTCACCGATACTCTACTTCCTATCATGATAACCAAACTAACTGGGCAAAGGATGGGGGAAGTCAAAGTTCGGTATTCATTACAGAAAGAACATTCTGGGATCTGTAACACAAGTCAAGATTTTAAAGTTCCTTTGAGGATTATGTACATTGTGTGTGTGAAGTTCTGTCAAGTTACAGCCAATTTAGGGCAACCCCACAGGGTTTTCAAGGCAAGAGACTAACAGAAGTTGTCCCTCTGCATAGCAACTCTGGAATTCCTTGGTGGCCTCCCATCCAAATACTAACTGGGGCCAATGCTGCTTAGCTTCCAAGTGATTTCAAATGGTGATCTAAGAAGGTTTTGAGAGGTACCTCCAAAGATCAGTACTCATTTTGCCATAGGAGAATCCTGAGATATGTAAGGAATTTGCACATCCCCCCAAAGTCCATCTAAATACCCCGTTTGATACCCTGCACTCACAATCCCCCTGTATTACATATTTTAAAAATCTGATGTCTTGCTGTCAAATACCAGAGGGTTTTAGCTTCTCCATGACTGCCTCCCCAGCCTATCCAACAGGATCTCACATGGGCACGCACCACTCAGAGCTGCTTGAAGCTTCTTTTTAGAGAAGAGTTGCTCCTAAGTGATAACTTCTCCTTCCTCTCTGCATGAATGGATAAAGAGGACCTAAACTCGGGTATCTGTGCATGCTTTGCACATAAGCATGTGTTCTCCCTGCTGGGATAAAGGCAACCTGTTGGAATGGGCAGATGCACCGCCTGGGGCAATAAAGCACTAAGACTGTATACACAATATTCAGTTTGCCCTAGAGGTTTCAGCCAGCCTTGTATAGCAGGAAGGCAACTCACAGTTTATATTGTACTTCTTGCCTCTGAAACAGTGTGGCATAGGAAGATTCAGTGCTGACACGAATCCAAACCGGGCATATCTGCACGACAGCAACCTATGCTCTCTCTCTCTCTCTATGCACTATGCACTGCCTATGTTGTTAATGTATGATATGATACAGCTGCCCTAATCTGGATAGCTCAGGCTAGCCTGATCTCGTTAGATCTTGGAAGCTAGTGGGGTTGGCCCTGGTTAGTATTTGGATGGGAGACCACCAAAGAAGTCCAGGGTTGCAGTGCAGAGGCAGGCAATGGAAAGGCATCCCTGAAGGTCTCCAAAGGGTTGCCATAAGTCAGCTGTGACTTGATGGCAAAAAAGAAAAAAGCACACAGCTGAAAATAAAGAAGGTGTTCTTGAAATAACCATGCTTTCCCCAAACCCATGCTGATAGTGGCAGGCCAGCCATTCCACCTCCCTAAAACTCAGTGGTATTTGAATTTAACCTATCCTAATTTGTGGGCAAGCTTATTCCTGAGTGTTTGAGGCAAGTGCACCAGCATGAGATCCTGCCTGAAAGTGTTGCAAAATGGCTTTTTAAACTATTGCAACCCAGTACTGCTGTGATCCTTAAGAGTTCAGGCCAACCAAAATGAAAACATCCAGCCCTGGAGCAACTTGGGAAAACCTCCAAACAAAAACCGAACTAACAGCAATATGCCAATCAACATATGAAAATAATACAAGTAAGCACCTCTCAAAGCTCAAGAGAATAGTACGGATGGCAGCACCCTGTACCTAAAACAACAATAGTGAGGTTGACAGGCAAATATCTTGTGGGAGCGCTGGAAGTAAGGGACTGTGCAGGGTCTCTTTGTACCAAGCACACCAGCACTGGAGAGGGGACAATACATTTAGAAAGGTGGATATGTCAGATTCCTCTGTATCCTTCCTCTTGTCAACTCCTCCTTCCTTTCCTTTCCAGTATAGAGGTCCTTGCAATAGAGGCATCCTTTTCTTTTCTAAAGCAACGGCCCTTATATGGGCTTTATTCCTGAAGCAGCTCTCCCCTCTTCTGCTGAGCCAACCAGCTCTAAAGTTTATGGGGGTGGAGTTTCATGTTTTGAGCAGAGCCATATCAAAGTCCTGAATTCAACTGGAGCACCATTTTCCCTGCAGGGGTGCCATGTCTACCTTTGGCAGGAGACCTCCTCCTCTGTACCCTTGGGCCCGTGCTGCTGCTGTGGCACCTGGAGATCTCCCACTATTGGGGTTGGGAGCTCACTTCTGCTACCAAAAATGGTTTTCAGATAAGACCTTGGTCTCTACGTACCCCTGAGATTCATACTGAAAGCCAAGTTAGGAACAGATGCTTCATTAGGAACAGATTAGGAACATTAGGAACAGATGCTTCGGAGCAGGCCCATACATGGTGTGGGTACATAGGCTATCCACATGGCAAGTTGCAGGAGTGAGCTATGAGCTCAGTCTTCTCTGCACTGTACCATGCTCTAATCTTTGCAGTGATAAAGGGGCCTACCCCTCCAAGTGCAGCTTCTTAAATGTGTAGGGCTGCCAACCTCCAGGTGGCACCTGGAGATCTCTCGCTATTACTATTGCTCTACAGATGATCAAGATCAGTTCACTTTGAGAAGATGGCTGCTTTGGAGGGGGGAGTTTATGGCAGTGTACCCTGCTGTGGTCCCTCCCCTCCCCAAACCCTGCTGTCCTCAGGCTCCAACCCCCAAATCTCCAGGTATTTCCCAACCCAGAGCTGGCAACCCCATGTCCATCAAGAAGAAGAAGAGAAGAGGAGATTGGATTTATACCCCACCCATCACTACCTGAAGGAGTCTCAGAATGGTTTACAATTCCTTTCCCTTCCCCTCCCCACGACAGACACCCAGTGAGAAAAGAGAGAAGAGAAAGGGGGGGGTATGAAGAGATGGGGTGAGAATGAAGAAACAATACAAGGGCGAGGTGACAAACCCTACTGAGCAAAAAAGAAAGAAAGAAAGAAAGGAAAAAGGAAAGGAACTTCCTGGATGGGTAATTGCATGGAGAAAGCTACATTAAACATCACTGCTCATTTTGTCCCTGTATTATAATGCAGTGATATTAAGTTTTTTTAAAAAATCAGTGTTGTAAGGCAATCAAAACTTTGCTTAAAAATCAGCCTGTTGTTCGTGGGATGTGGGGGGTGGGCTGTACATGCGATGCTGATGCCACAAAAGGGTGGTGAGAATCAAAATTCAATTTTGGGAATTGCATATTTGAAAACTGCAAGTTAATACACAAAGGGAAAAAATTGTGGGAAAAGTGGATCTGGAAAATGTGGGACAACAAGGCAGCCAACATCTGTGCATAAAGTTTTACAAACATTGATGATTTAAGAATGTCAGTTCGGCAGTCACTTGTGCATGTGCGGGAATGGTCTGAGATCTGATGAGATCAGGCTAGGCTGGGGCTATCCAGTTCAGAGCCCCTCTTCTATATGAGAAAATTATTTTCAGTAATAATCATGAAATAAAACAAATTATAATAATGGCCAGAAAACAGATTCCAGTAGGTAACCATGTTGGCCTGAAACAGCAGAACAAAGCTTGGTTTCAAAGGTACCCCTGGATTCAAACTTTGTTTCAGTGGCCAGAAAAGAAATGCAGACAGTGAAAACTTTCTTTTATTTAACTTCGTATATATAATCATGCCAGTGAAACAGATTCAAATTCCAACATGCTATTCCATCATGAGAGCCAGCATGGTGTAGTGCTTAAAGTGTTGGACTAGGATCTGGGAAATCCAGGTTTGAATCTCCACTTGTGCTATGGAAGCTTGCTGGGTGACCTTGGGCCAGTCACATTACTCTCAGCCTAGTTCTGACCTGGATAGCCCCAGGATAGCCTGATCTCATCAGGTCTCAGAAGCTAAGCAGGGCTGACATGAAGGCAGGCAATGGCAAACCACCTCCAAACATCTCATGCCTTGAAAACTCTACAGGGTCACCATAAGTCAGCTGTGACTTGACAGCAAAAAAAAAAAAAATCCATCACACCACTGATGTTCTGAGCAGGCACTTGGGAGGGCTTCTGTTCTCCATTTTGAGGCACAAGAGCTCACCATCTCAAACATCAAAAATGCATTTTTGAGAGCTGGGAGTCTGCCTTTGTACTAACTTTTACTAACTAGCACTAGCCAAAGCATAAAAAAAAATTAGTGATTGCAAGCTTCACCAGACGGGATGTTAAGAAACACACTGCCACCCAGAGAAGGTGCCTCCATACTCCGTTATTTCCCAAGGGGTAAAGTCAAATCAGAGAATCTCTGTATTAGAAACTGAAGTGGGGGGCATTTTTGCAAGCCCAGCAGAACCAGTGTAATGTACAGAGTAACCAGCAGTACCAGTGCAATCACAGAGTGCCCAGCAGAACCCAGTGCTACTGTGGCAATGCCATCTGATGTCAAGCACAGAATCATAGTCCAAGCAAGGGGGGGGTGGTTGGAAGCCCAGTAGAACCAGAGCAATATACAGTGCCCAGGAAACCCAGTGCCTTCTGTTCATAATATTAACAAAGGTTTGCTACTGTACTACTTTTACATACATTCTGTCACCAAGCAGGATAGGGATAACAAGGTCTTGAGACCAAGAAGTGAAAATAAAAGGTGGGGGGACACAGAAAAATTAGGTGAAGGGAGTCAGAAATGTGATTTTATCTTGCTGTAACACCCTAACTACTGCTTTGCAAGATCTGGTTGAGCTGGGTGCAAAGAAAGGAAGAGAGAAAGGCTAGACTATTGGAGAAAATGACCTGCAGGCTGTAGCAGCTATTACCATGCTGGCTTGGTTGTATGATCTGTTAAGCAAGTTTGCTTCAGTCTTGGAGAAAGGGAAGTCTTCCTGATCCTAGAGTGGTTTTTGCTATGCTTAGACTTCTCTGCACCCCCTAGTGGTCGCAGACAGAACTGCACTTTAAAAATAAAAGTTTAGCTGGACGCAGCATGATGCTGGCTTCAAGGGCCTTCCTCAAGCTGCACCCAGGGTGGATCGTGCCCCCCACCCTGCCCTTGGTATGCCACTGCTGCCCTGGATTAGTGCTGCAGAAGGGTAGAAAAACCACAACAATGGAACAGAATATATTAAGTTCAGGGAAGAAAGAATGTTATGTGCTTAAAAAAAAGTTTTTTCAAACTATTTTTAAATAAAAAATGGGATGTTAACCCCCTCTTGCAATAGTGCATGACAGTTGTATCCTTCCATGCTGTTCCTTACTTCCCACATATTTAATGTCTGGCGTTGTACACCTTTGTCAGGATGTAACCTAAAGTACGTTTTGAACCAGAATGGCAGTTTAAAAGTTGGCTATAAAATTAATACTGAAAAGGTGAGAGTCAGCTTAAGTGGCTGATTCGGGGGGGGGGGATGCTGCATTGTTGCATATTCTGATTGATTTGGTAGCAATTTGGCATTCAGGAGATTGAGTTGCCTTTCCTCTCCTCACACAGCAATATCAACCTGACAAAACGATTACGCCTGCATCCGTCATTTGATATAGCCGAAATAAAGTCACTGTAACACAGAGCTGTCAGTGGATAAATGTCTCTGGCTTTGAAAATAAACATCTCACACTTATTTTCCATAAAACGTCTCAGCATTCAGCTGGGAGTGAGAGAGACATCATTATCCTGTGACAAAGTTCTGTTCTATTTGGAATTATTTGCTCAAGTTGGAAATATATCACTTGTCTGCAGCAATTGGAGAGCATAATGACTTGCGGCATTAGATTCCCTGTCCTACCGCATCTTGCTAACTTTGCATTACGCTTTCCGTCTTTTCTCTCGTCTTGGGATGGAAGGAGCTAAAACTCTTTCTATCTTTTGATGGCTTAGCAGATAAATAAATCCTGTTATGGAGGGTCCCCTAGGTTGGCTAGAATTCTCCTCTGCTGGGGTTGGGAGCTCACTTCTGCTACCAGAAATGGTTTTTAGATAAGACCTTGGTCTCTATGTACCCCTGAGTGTCCTACTGAAAGCCAAGTTTGCGGTCATTAGGAACACATGCTTTGGAGCAGGCCCATACATGGTACATAGGCTATCCATATGGCAAATGGTAGGAGTGGGCTATGAGCTCAGTCTTCTCTGCACTGTACCATGCTCTAATCATTGCACTGATAAAGGGGCCTACTCCTCCGGGTGCAGCTTCTTAAATGTATAGGGCTGCCAACCTCCAGGTGGCACTTGGAGATCTCTTGCTATTACTATTGCTCTACAGATGATCAAGATCAGTTCACCTTGAGAAGATGGCTGCTTTGGAGGGGGAGTCTATGACAGTGTACCCTGCTGCAGTTCCTCCCCTCCCCAAACCCTGCAGTCCTCAGGCTCCAACCCCCAAATCTCCAGGTATTTCCCAACCCAGAGCTGGCAACGCCGTGTGCAGCAAGAAAGGTATGTCAGTCGAGACCTGCTCCTATTCCCATTTCCAACCCAAAAACAACCAAGCTGTGTGTGAATAGGTGATACAGTAACAGACACCTCTGCCATTTTAAAAGCTCATTTGCTTGAACAGGCATGCCCTCTCTTCCCATAAAGCCAGTGGGAATCCAAAGATTTTAAACTTTGACTGGATTGGAGCTGTGGATTCTAGGCTATGGCAGGTTTTGTGTCAGTCTCGTCTTAGAGAAAACCTAGAAAAAGGTTTCTTGGAAAGAGATTAAGATACTAACTGCTGCTAAGAAATGTTATTTTTAAAATATCAATGAGATTCTACTTTTTCACCATAAAACCGGTTCATTACATTTCACTTTAGCTAATGACCTAAGAAGATGTTTTACATAGCAGACGCACCATTTCATCTACAACTCTAAATACTTGCCTTTTCACTTTGAGTCGAGCAAAAAGGTTTGAAGTTACCCTTTGTTTCAAGGAGATCTGCAAAGCACATTTTATGATTTTTAAAAATCTCTTAGCTTTCTTAATTCCCCCTATCCCTTTCATTTTATAAAAAGGTAACGAAGTAGTGACGGATGAAGCAAAGGTCCATCATCCATCCTGAAGGGACAGCAAGAGACTTTGCATGCAAATGAAAGCTATCATTCTTATCAACCTGACAGCCAGAGCACCAAAAATCTGCAGCCAACAACCAATTAATATTCCACAGCCAATGAGATCACTCGTGCACAGATGCCTATTACGCCATTATATGAGTTCTGTAACCAATATTAACAGAGATTGGATTTGGTGGGGAATTCAAGCATTATTTTCCTATGAACTTGGGTCATCAAACTTAATTAAAACATGATTTGTAATTGAATTACAATTGATAATGAGTGGCTTATTAAAAAGAGATCTAAAATAGCAGTCATAAGGATGAATATATATCCCTTGTTCAAGTCTTTTACTGGTCCAGCATTTATCTTTCAGCTGCATTCAATTTCTCCTTAATGAGGTCTTAACAGGAGAGTTTCTAAAAGCAGTTCCGGAATTGGATCATGCACAGTGGCTGGAGCTTTGAGTTCCTTTATTTGCCTCTTTTGTTTCCCCTCATGCACATGGCTAAAACAACACACTAATTTTTTTACAAATAAATGCACAATCATATCATTGGGTTTTTTTGCAATATTTTATCCAAGTGCACATCAATGACATAAAGAGGGGGAAAGATGCACAACAGCTAAATAAAATGAAAGCTGCAGCAACTGACACATGTGTTGAATACAACACAAAAATGCCCCTTCTCCAAACGGTGAAGAATTCCAATGCTTTGGCTTCATTTTGAAAGCCATTAATTCAAAAGTCCAAAATCTAGGAAGAAATTCAGATGAGAGAGGTTTAAAAACTTCCCTAGCCAATTGTAATTTGTTTGGCCTGATCCAGCCAAGCTTAAGTACATCTGAGTTCCATTGTTTTCAATGAGAGAATTGTAATTTATTTGTCATTTATACCCTGCCTTTTTCTCCAACAGGGATCCAAAGGAACTTACTTCATTCTCCTCTCCTCCATTTTACCCTCACTAAAACCCTGTGAAGTAGGCTAGGCTAAGAGCATGTGACTGGCCCAAGGTCACCCAGCAAGTTTCTATGGCAGAGTGGGGATTTGAACTTATATATGGGACCATGTGGAAGAGCACGTGGATTTGAATACACCTGGTCCCAGGTTCAATTCTTGGCATCTTTGGTCACAGGATCTTGAGTAGCATATGTAGGGAAAGAATATTTTCTGCATAAGACCCTAGCGAGACATTGGTAGGATACAATCTGAGACCCAGCTGAGGAGGGAAAAGCCTGCCTTGAGTACTAGGGTTACCAAGGGGAGAAGACACCTGTGTTTCCTCTAATTTTTTCCCCTATTAAGTGGAGCAGTTCACATCCTCAGCCAAATATAACTGCTGTAATCTTAAAATGGGCAATGGGCAGTGCAAGAACCAGCATGGTTCCAGATTGCTGCTGAGCGGGGCTTCCAGTGTTAATGAATTATAGAATCATAGAGTTGGAAGAGACCTCCAGGGTCACCTAGTCCAACCCCCTGCACAATGCAGGAAATCCACAAATACCTTCCCCTTATACTCCCAGTGACCGCTGTTTCATACTACCCTCATACTCCCAGTGACCGCCCAGAAGATGACAAAAACACTCCAGGATCTCCAGCCAAATTGGCCTGAGAAAAATTGCTTCCTGACCTCAAAGTGGTGATCAGCATTTCCCTGGGTGTGTAAGAAGGGCCATAAGAACTAAGCACTGATGCAACACTTCCTGCTCTCCCTCTCATGACTTCCTGCTGACAGATGGCCATCTAGCCTCTGAAAACCTCCAAAGAAGGAGAGCCCACCACCTCACAAGGAAGCCTGTTCCTCCACTGAGGAACCGTTCTAGCTGTCAGGAAGTTCTTCCTAATGTTTAGCTGAAAACTCTTTTGATTAAATTTCAACCTGTTGGTTCTGCTCCAACCTTCTGGGGCAACAGAAAACAACTCCGTACCATCCTCTATATGACATCCCTTCAAGTACTTGAAGATGGTCACCATATCACCTCTTAGTTGTCTCTTCTCCAGGCTAAACATACCCAGCTCCTTCAACCTTTCCTCATAGGACAGAGTCCACTGCCCACTGAACTCCACTCAGAACTGCTGCACCCCTTTCCCCACATTTGGTGCATTCTACGTGAACAGAATTCCCATTTATCCCTGCAGACCCTCACCATCTTTGTTACCCTCCTCTGGACACATTCCAGCTTGTCTATATCTTTCTTAAACTGTGGTGCCCAAAACTGAACACAATACTCTAGGTGAGCTCTAACCAGCGATACCATCACTTTGCATGATCTGGACACTATACTTCTGTTGATACAACCCAAAATTGCATTTGCCTTTTTAGCTACCACATCACACTGCTGACTCATGTTCAGTGTATTGTCTACTAGGACCCTAGTTCCTTTTCGCACATACTACTGCCAAGACAAGTCTCCCCCATCCTATAATTATGCATTTGATTTTTCCTACCTAAATGCAGAACTTTACATTTATCCAAACTTAAAATTCATTTTATTTGTTTTAGCCCAGTATTCCAGCCTGTTGAGATCATCCTGTATCCTGTCTCTGTCTCCTACTGTATTTTCTACCCCTCCCAATTTAGTATTATCTGCAAATTGAATAAGCATTCCCTCTATCCTTTCATCTAAATAATTTATAAAGATGTTGAACAAAAGAGGTCCCAGGACAGATCCTTGAGGCACCCCACTTGCCACTCCTCTCCAAGAGAATGAGGAACTGTTAACAAGCACTCCTTGGGTGACACTATCTTTCAACCAGTTAATCCACAAACAGTCATAGGAGCCAAACCACATTTTACCAATTTGTCAGCAAGAATATTATGGGGAACCTTAACAAAAGCCTTCCTGAAATCAAGATAAACTATGTCTACAGCATTCCCCTGATCCAGCAAGGTGGTAACTTTCCCCCCAAAAGAGATAAGGATAGTCTGATATGACTTGTTCTTGAGTAACCCATGCTGGCTCTTAGTAATCACAGCTGTCCTTTCTAAATGCTCAAGGACTGTATGATGATTTGTTCTAAAACTTCCCCAGGTATAGATGTCAAGCTGATTGGTTAGTAGTTACCCAGATCCTCCTTTTTCCCCTTCTTGAAGATGGGGACAACATTTACCTGCCTCCAGTCTTCTGGAACGTCACCTGTTCTCCAAGAATTCTCAAAAATAATGGACAGAGGCTCAGAAATTACATCTGCAATTTCTTTTAGTACCATTGGATGCAGTTCTTCTGGCCCTGAGGACTTAGTTTCGTTTTAAAAACCTAGGTGTTTATTTACTGCCACCTAGGCAGCAGCTCCCTGTGCACAGCTTAGAGGGAACACTGGACAGGAGCTCAAACTGTGTCTCCATGTGAAGCATAATTACTTCCTCTGATGTACATCAATAATTTTTCTTGACTTACATTGATGAAACAGGACCCAATCAGAAAGCCTGTTGAGGGCACAAACTCTGTCCCCTGTCCAGATGATGGAGTTGCAGAGGCAGGATTAGCTTGATGAAAGAACCACTTTATTATTTTGTACATATGAATGGCTTATATTCACTCTTAGGTGATACGGCAAAGTTGGCGACACTATCACAGCAGCCCTAAATTCTATCAGTATTTTTATCCTACACCCAAGGGGCTGAGGGATGTTGTATATGATTCTCCCTGACTCCTTTTATCTTCAGAGCAGACTCATAAGGAAGATCACTGTAAATGGCACCCAAGTCATGGCAGAACAGGGACTGAAGGATACCCAGGTCAGAGTCCAGCACTATAACTCCTGCCTCACACTGTCTAATGGTGAGCAGCTTTGCCTCTATTGATGCAGACCTGGACGAAATGCGGTGTGTCTCTATGGACAGAGCCCATTGTCCATTGCACTTTGCTCAGAACTGCTGCACCCCTTCCCCCACATTTGGCAAGTTTTACGTGAACAGGATTTCCATTTAATCCCCGCTTCTGGTTAAGCCAAAAGTTCTGAGTGGCCTCAAAGCACATTGAGAGACATGCAAATATTATTTGAGATTTGAATCTGTGAAGCCAGTGATTGCCATCCCCCTCCACATTCTACAGGTGTGTTTTGCTGGAGCAGAGAACTAATGTTGAGTCTCAGGTGCTTGATAAGTTATATCAATCTGTTTGTGCATTTATGAGCAGCTCAGCCAGAGCAGCAGGAAGACCAAATCCCAAACAAATTTAAGATTAAAACACTCCCCTAGGCATTTTAACAGACTCTTCATCAGGGCTTAAGTCTTCAGAGTAATTCTTTACTCTTCGATCCAGATGAAGCTATTTCTTCAGGGGGGAAAAGCTCAAGCAAAGCAAGAAAATCCTTCCCTTTTATTCAACAATGACATCTAAACAGGCACTTCACTTTTGAGCGAGCAAATTAACTCTCCATTCTATATGGACTGTGGCATAGAAAACCAGAATGAAAAGGAACTTCTTTCTAGAAGGCAAACATACTTGCACACATTGTGAAACACAGCTAGAACTGGCCAAACCCAAGGTTATTCCCCCCCCCGGGTGAAGATTTAGTGGCACTCCGATCTGGCCACAATAGCCAGGTAACAACCTGTTTTGGTTACTAATATGGACTGGAGATGGGATTGCCTTTGCAAAATGCTCAGCAACCTCAACTGGTTCGAAGTGCAGCTGCAAAGATTCTAGCTGGAACCTGCCATGGGTCATGTATTGCCCCAGGAAACTGTGCTGGCAGCCAGTTTCTTTCTGGGACTAACAGAAAATGCTGGTTTGAAGAATCAGGATGCTCAGGAGACTGGTCCAACAATTTATGCATGCCTGGGACCTTCAGCTATGGATGCTCTGCACTGCATGCCTGCATTAGGGGGATCCAAACCCTTGCCAGCCTCCAGGTGGGACCTGGGGATCCCCTGGAATTACAGCTCATCTCCAGACAAGAGAACAGTTGCCCTGGAGAAAAGGGATGCTTTGGAGGGTGGACTCTATGGCATTGTACCCCACTGAGGTCCCTGTCCTCCCCAGGCGCCATCCCCAAATCTCTAGGAGTTTCCCAACCTGGGCCTGGCAACCCTAGCACTGGCAGGTATGCAAGGCAGGGCATTTTGACTGTGGCTCAGGATTCCCCTGCCCCAAGCCCCTTCCCTTTTGGCTTTCTGGAAGCTGTTGCAAACAATTTTATTCCATAGGCCATTTGGTGTTTTTATTTCCCACTCCCGTTTCATTTCTATGTTCTTCTGCTGACTGCTGATTTTATCGTTATATCTACTTCTTAAAGGAAGTTTCACTTCTTCTGCCCTATATAAATAAAACACATTTTCTACCTATATAAATAAAACACATTCCAAACTGTATAACCATACTATTGATCAAGCAACTGCGTGGGTTTACAGCCTCTTCTTAACTTATTCCCCCCAAATGTAACACACACACACACCAGTCATACAGAAGAGAGGAGCTACTAGATTAGCTCCAGCACCATTGCTAAGCGAAAGGAAGCACAGAACACGAGAACACGATTTGTGGCAACGTCGGACACCTCTTCCTGGCCCACCCAAGTTGTACATGAGTATGTGGTGGTTCTGATCCCGCTGAAAAGTCCACATATGGAGTCCTGCACAAGGAAGTTTGTAGTGGAAAATTGAAACAGCCCCAGAATGCATTCCAAGAGGAGGATTAAACCGGATTTGTTTTAAATGACATCCAGTGTGGTGTAGTGGTTAGAGTGTTGGACTAGGTTCGAAGCACCACTCTTCCACAGAAACTTGCTGGGTGACCTTGGGCCGGTCACATACTCTCAGCCTAACCTACCTCACAGGGCTGTTGTGGGGATAAAATGAAAGAGAGGATGATGATGCAAGAAGCTTTGGTTCCCTGCTGGGGAGAAACGTGGGGTATGTATGAAGTAAATAAATATAAACAATAACAAATAAATAGAATTGTCTCCAAATACAAATGTTAAATTTACACTGGCTGCAGTGCACATCTGATTTCTTTGCCAAATTATCTCCTGCAATTAGCACCAGCTTTATGTGACATAAAAATTGTGTGATATGCATCCTTTGGTGGCCTGACCTGTTGCAGAATTCTTGCCTGCCCATGCAATTGTTCGCACTTCACTACAGAGCAGCGTGAGCACTCTTGTCTTCTTAACCACTGCCTGAAATTTTATAAACAATCAATGCTGGTGTTGACTCCTCATGGGGGGAGGATCTTGCCTTCCCTAGCACCTCCATGGCCCTCCCCAAAGTCAGGGACGCTCCTGCCATCCCTAAGGACTGCTGTCCCCTTCCTAAACAGGACTGTCCTGCACTCCAAGAAACTGGACAGTATCAAACAGAGCAGACCACATGGATTGCCATTTACTTCTCACCTTGAGGCAGGGCTGCAGAGCCGCTGGGAGGGCCACAGGCTTTCAAGTGTGCCAACCCCTGCATTCCTTGGGGTGTCAGACAGTTAGAGTAATTTTAATCAAAGAGCATCCAGCTCTGGCTTTCTGTTCAAACAACCCTGCTTGCGGGCTTTGTTAGTTTCTTCAAGATTGGCTGTGTGATGTGTGTGCAAGCATCTCTCTAATCTGCATCTCAATAGGCATCAGGCAACTTTGCTTTCTGAAACAAGAAGCAGACTTTTCCCCCCAGTAGGAATTTGTTTTTTTTATTATACAAGGAGATGGAAAAAAAAACCTTCTATACATCAAAGCAGACGTATAATTCCATCTCACAATCCCCCCTACTGGAATTAAGCAGGCTCGACTGAAATGTCAAGATGTGGAAGACGTAACTGAAACTTTTCTCTATCTCAAAAAGTAGATGGAATTTGGGCTCCATATGGATTATCCACAATATGTTTGTATTGTATTTATAAGTAGAACAAAAAGGGAAAAAACCTTTATCATACAAAGTCCCTGTGCGTTTCACTGTGCAGACTTCGTCAGGGGGAATCTATAAAAAGATAATTTTGTATTTAATACAGATCATAGAATACCTCTTGATAAAAATTACTCCAGAATTATTAAAAAATAGTATTAAAAAGACAGGATAAAAATTAATTTCTAAAAATAGATACATGTTGGTCAAACAGTGTATATATGTGTGTGTATATATATATAAAAGAAAGTCCCCTCACTGTAAAATCAATGCCCAGGCCAAACCCCTGGACCTAGAAACACAAAATTCAGGGGGAGCACCACTACCATGACGTAGATGCTCACTGAGAAGGGTTTTTTAGAAATTTGGCCCCTAAGGGTCCCCGCATTGCTTCCTATGTGGTTGCCAGGTTGCTGCCTCCTTGCACCCCCCACTCTCTAGTCAGCTGCAGAGCTCAGTGTTTTTTTTAAATACTTTTTTATTGCTTTTATACTAAAAACTACACAGAAATCAAAAGGAAGGGTAAACTAATAACTGTGGGAGAAAGAAAAGAAAACCACTAAAAGACCAAGTAGCAGTGGTCGTTAGCTTAAAAAGTTGCTTAAAATACTGTTTCAGATAAAATAGCTTTGATACAATAAAGCACTTTTAAATCATTTACATATGTTAATATATCAGAAAGTGTTAACTAAGGAGAGCATGTCCAAGTATCCTATTGTAATTTGTTAGAATTCAAGATACAGAGATGGCTATTTAACGCTTATCTTTCTTATTTCTAAGTTCATAACTTCATCTGGCTTTGAGAGTTTTTGGGGCAGCTGCCCCTAATTCTTCTTCTTCTTCTTCTTCTTCTTCTTCTTCTTCTTCAGTAGATGCAGATGTAGATGTAGAGTCTTCTTTGCTTTCTTCATCTTTATCTTCTTCCATTGTTTTGTCATTCTCTGCTGTTTCCCCCTTTAATATCTTTCTTTAACTGATCCAGAAATGTTTTAGCTTTTAATTCAGAGTCTATTCTTTCTTTTTGTCCTTAAATTTGAAGATGAGCCCTTCTGGTATAATCCATCTGTAAGGTGTGGAGGTTTCTTTGCAAAAACAAAATCAAGGTTTTATATTATCTTCTCTTCTTTCTTATCTTGAATGGAATATCTTTTAAGACTTTAATTTCCTGATCTTCGATTTTTAAGGTAGTTCCATTAGTCACTTTACGTATCTGGTCTCTGATATATCTTTTGGAGAATTTCATAAAAATTTCATCAGACAGATTTCTTTTCTTGATGTATTCTAGATATGTTCTATATACCATATCCATATCATTTTGTAGACAATCCACTTTTATATCTGCAATCGGTTCTAAGGCTTTGCTTAATTTTTTTTTGAGATTTTCTCCTTGATGTTCTGGGACTCCTTGAAATCTCAGTATGTAAGCTGACTTTTCCATTTACAGTTGTAAATTTGTTGTTCATTTGAGGTTCTTGCCCCCCACCCACTATCTCCAGTCGCTTAGTAATTTTAATTGTCCTGGCATCAAACCTTCTTCAACAATTCTGCTGTTTGCTCTGCTTTAATACTTGTATCGTTTTGCTGTTTTTGGAGAGTCTCAAAATTTTTCTTCAATGTGGTCATCTGGTCCAGCAGAGGGTGCAATGCATCCACTATCATATTGGGAAAGTCTGTAGCTGCTTCTGGTTTTGTGACCTTGCCAGCCGGACTAGCATTTCCTGTAGAAGGTTTCACTTTCGGTGCCATTTTCCCCCCAGCCATCTGCATAGTTGTTTACTTTTAAAGAAGTTTTCAAATTCTCTGTATTTTGCAAAAATGGCTAACTTTTCCTTGGTTACACTTTGCCTTAGTCCATTTACACTTTAAATTCTGTCCCTTAAATTCACTTTAATTTATTAAAGTTTTCCTTTCGTAGGGTGGACACTTCCCCCTCTCGCTTCCTTTTAAAGGGACATTCTTTCAAATGCTTGTCTGACTTTCAACTCATTGACACTCATGCTTCATCAACAGTCTTTTGATCAGGTAAGGGAAACCGCTTAATTGTCTGCCCACTTGTCCCAGTATGTGTCCCTATCGCCATTGCTGTTTCTACAGCAGCGAGACCTTTGGGGCAAAGGGGAGCCTTGATCCCTTGGCAGTCCCTTGGCACCTCTCAATCCCCATGGCTAGGAGCCCCCTGCGAGGGCCCCGGGGGGGGTGTTTGGAAATGCCTGGTCCCCCTCTCATCCACCAAGTCATGGATCGTGTCTCTTGGAGCTCCAGAGAGACGTGTCCGCCATTCAGGTCACCAAAACTGGAAGCCCAGAGCTCAGTGTTTTGAGGTTAAAAAAAAAACTGCAATGAGCTAATGATAGTTGAGGAAATCAGGAATGGCTAACAACCACCTGTGAGGTGCAGCAATGCAGCTGGCCCAGCCTCTCTGATGGCTTCCAACATATTCCCCCCACCTCCTACACCTGACAGGTGTCTGTCTGTCAGGTGCAGCAGTGGGTAAAGGATGCTTAAAGCATCCGGGAGCCCACCCCAGCAGTAACGCCTTAGTGATTCTGCCAGCCCAGGCTCCACAGTGGCTTGCAATACCCCTCCCCCTCCCACACTGGATAGGCAGCTGCCTGTCAGGTGTGTGGGGGGTGGGATGCTTACAGCTGTTGGGGAGACTTGCTCAGCTGCTGCTGGCCATTTTCCCCTGATGCCTTTAAACACACTCCCCCCAACACCAGACAGGCGGGTGTCTGTCACATGTAGGACCAGGGCACTTCATCAGGGAGGCTGCCCAAGCAGAAACACCTTAGCAATGCTGCTGGGCCAGCCTCCCCAATGGCATTAGACACACTCCCACCCACTATGGAAATATACCCCAAATTTGTAGAAAAGTGGTTTCCTGTATTAGGATATTTAACTTCTCACAATGTGGGCTCTAGAAAATTGGTTCATATGAACTTGCTTAATATCTGATTGTTCGGATGTTGTTTTGAATATATAGTTGTGTCCCACTTCTTAAATGTAACATAAGTGAGAAGCATTTTTGTAAAGAAAAAAGGGTATGCCCTGCACCTCTCCAAATTATTTATTTATTATTATTATTATTTGTTATATTTATGAATCATCCCACCCCTGCTACTGTAGGGCTCTGGATGATGTACAACCAGATATAAAACAAGATAAATTAATTAAAAACATTAGTACAACTTTAAAGGCAATCAGATGGTGAATAACCAATCCTTATTCCAACTCCCACTGCCAGTTACTTCATGGACAGGGGGAGGAGGGCAAAATGGATGTAAACAACAGGGAATGGGAAAAATGCCAGCTAAGACAGAACCATCACTGTCCTCACTAAAATTCAATGCCCAGGTCAAACCCACACACCAAGAAACCCAAAATAAAGGGAGTGCATTCCTACCATGATGTCAACCCCCACTATGAAGAGATTTCTGAGAAACATGACCCCTAAGGAGGTAAAAAAGGGGCAAAATGTGTTCTCCCAGTTGTTTTCCATGTGCCTGGCAGGCTGCTGCCTCCTTAATTTGTAGCTCAGAGTTCTGAGCTAAAACCTGCCTCTTGCACCCACCTCCCTCTGATTGCTCAGCTGTGGATCTCAATGTTGTGAGGTAAAAACACAGTTAAAAGAGACTGCAGACAGTTGAGGACTGTTACAAAAATCAGCAATTCAAGACTCCTGAATAGACATTTCTCATAATAGCCAGCATATCAATTGAGTTTATGAATGTTCATGGGGACATAGTAAAGGACCTTTCGAGGAGCCATTCTTCATGAACCTGAAGAAATGTCCATCACATCACCACGCCCTCAGACCAACTCCCCTTCATACCTCTTACCTCTTACTGCCCCCAAGAAAGTCCTGGCAAACGTTGAGCCAGATACAACAACACTACAAGGAGGAGCTAATTTAGCAATGTGGCAAAGACATTTGGGCATAGTACTCCTGAGGTACACTGAGCTGTGCTGGCCAAGTACATAAGAACATAAGAGAAGCCAAAGTTGAATCAGGCCAATGGCCCATCTAGTCCAACACTCTGTCACACAGTGGCCAAAAATACCAGGTACCATCAGGAGGTCCAGCAGTGGGGTCAGGACACTAGAAGCCCTCCCACTGCTGCCCCCTCCAGCACCAAAAATAGAGTGCATCACCTGCCCCAGACTGAGGGTGATTTCCCACTAAAGCTGACTCGGGGTAGCGCCGCCATTTGGCCCGATACTATTAGTCAATTTCACACCCGAAGCCGCGGGGCTGCATTTTGACCCGCGGCTTCGCCTGATTTCCCCCGCAGTTTCGTAATCCTCAAAAAACAGGATTATGAAACTGCGGGGAAATCAGGCGAAGCCGCGGGTCAAAATGCAGCCCCGCAGCTTCGGGTGTGAAATTGACTAATAGTATCGGGCCAAATGGCGGCGCTACCCCGAGTCAGCTTTAGTGGGAAATCACCCTGAGAGTTCTTATCTATACCTTGTGGCTAATAGCCACTGATGGACTTCTGCTCCATATGTTTATCTAATTCCCTCTTGAAACTGTCCATGCTTGTAGCTGCCACCACCTCCTGTGGCAGTGAATTCCATGTGTTAATCACTCTTTAGGTGAAGAAGTACTTCCTTTTATCAGTTCTAACCTGACTGCTCAGCAATTTCATTGAGTGCCCCTGAGTTCTTGTATTGTAAGAAAGGGAGAAAAGTACTTCTTTCTCAACCTGCTCAATCCCATGCATAATCTTATAAACCTCAATCATGCCACCCCTCAGCTGTTGTTTCTCCAAGCTAAAGAGCCCCAAGCATTTTAACCTTTCTTCATAGGGAAAGAGGTTCCAACCTCTTTATCATTCTAGTTGCCCTTCTCTGCACTTTTTCCAATGCTATAATATTCTTTTTGAGGTGTGGCGACCAGAACTGTACACAGTATTCCAAATGAGGTCACACCAATGATTTATACAGGGGCATTAGGATACTGGCTGATTTGTTTTCAATTACCTTCCTAATAATCCCCAGCATAGCGTTGGCCTTCTTTATTGCAGTTACACACTGTCTAGACATTTTCATTGAGTTATCTACTACGACTCCAAGATCTCTCTCTTGGACAGTCTCTGCCAGTTCAGACGCCATCAATGTATATTTATATTTAGGATTTTTGGCTCCAGTGTGCATCACTTTGTACCAGCAAGATCACCCTGAGGTGCTCAGAACAACACATCTTCATATGAGCAAAACAGTGTGGTCAACAGAGAGGTCCTTCAATAGAGAAAAAAGCAGTACGTGTGTTTCACTTCATTTTTTATATTACAGTCTTCTCCATTGGAATTCCTACAACAAGTGTTACATTTCAAACTTCACATCATCAGTATTAAAACTGGATTTATGGAACTTAACTACCGTAGTGAAGCTCGACTTCCGGGTTGGCAAGCTGATGGCAGCCATTTTCCCCTTCTCCTAGGGGCACGGACTGCAGACCAGCGGGTAGAGAGGGGGGGCGATTATACACTTCTCCCCAGGGCTTGGGATGAGCCCTGAGTCAGGGGGCGCTGAGGTTTGCCACCCCCTCGGGTTTTAGCCTGGGGGTGGGGGCGTCCTTTTGCCCCGACGGTCTCTCTGCTGTGTTCCAGTAATGGCCAAGGCTTTGCATACCGGAAAACCAAGCGGGCAGTGATCAAGGTTTAACCAAGCGACTGGCTGAATCGATGAAGTGACTGAAGAAGTGTGAGTACAAGTTAACGAAGCACTAGAGGAAAGAGTATATCCCTGCAAGCATGGGTGGGAGAGACCATTGCAGACCCCCCCCGGATGATCAGATTAAAAAAACTACTATTGTTTAAATGGAACATGAAGGGACTATGATGGAGGAACACTGAGATCTAAGAACCGAGCAACACATAAGCAAACATTTGGGACTTTAAAAACAGTAATTGAAAACACTTTATATGGCTAGCTAGAAATGGCTAGAAGGAAGAATTAGAATCTTCTCTTTTAAAGACTGTTAACATCACAGTAAGAGACTGTGTGGAACAAAGTCCTCCTCTCCCCCCTCAAAAAAGAAGCAGGGGGGGAAGGGAACTCCCTCCTCCCGCATAACAATATAACAATATAAAAATAAAGCTTTCAGGGGGTAGGGGGAGTGAAGAGAATACCAGAAAAGAGAGAAAGCAACAAATGGGAAACTTACAATAGTTTGAAGTGTTTTCTGAATATTGGCTGGAAACGATGTAGAACCCTCCTTTAGCAGGCAGAGGGTGGGAAATCCCCCCTCTCGAAAGACAAAGTGACTGTGTAAACATCTGAAAACAACCTTTTTAGGCATTGAAGAATCCTTTTCCTCCTTAAAGAAACTCTAAACATTTCTGTGAGTGGTGGCTGTGAAATGTTGAATGGGGGGGGAAGTTTCCCCCCTCTTAAAAATAAAATAATTTGGAATGAGCTGGAAATAAGATTGAAAGATCTAGAGAATTTTTAGAGGCGGCGGAACGACTTGATGGGTTTATGGGACCCTAGCGATCTGGTAATAAAAAGAAGATAAACAGACCATCTAGCTCTGGGAATGGTATCTTTGGAAATGGCATCTGTTGCGTCGAAAGAATTAAAATGAAACTGAGTCTTCTTCAGGAATTTGAAAGTAACTGAACAATAAACTATACTGAGAAAGACTGGTGGGACAGCAAGGCAGCTATGTTCTCCTACGACAAGTGGGGGGGAGGGGAAACCCTCATCCTAAAAAAATAAAGTTATTATATATTTTTATGGGGGGACAAAGCTAATGGAATGTTGGAAGATATTAACAACATGGACTGTGAGCTAAAGAAGATCGAGGAGAAGATTCTACAGCGAAGATCCTTTCCAGAGATAAGATTTTTGGCTGAGGGGGGGATGTTTGGATAAAATTAAGGGGAAGGGTTTATACAGAAATTGATAATGAATGTTTAAATTAAATTTAAATGCATTTTATTAATTTAGGCTAATTCCATAAAAGGAAGAGGGAAAAGGGGTGTTATTTGATGCATATTTAGGTTCCTTTTTGTCTGTTTTTTTTCTTTTTTAATAAGAGGGTAAATAAGAGTTTTTAAGAGAAGCATACTTAAGCCTAACTTGGATGGTTTTAACAACTGTACTTAAATAATGCTGGATTGCATGTAATGATTGATAAAAACTTTAAAGAGTTAGATGGGCAGAAAGTAATAGTCAGATAGGCAGAAATTATTGTAACTAGATGATAAAGCCTGATGTTTGCATAAAAGAAATTTTAGTGTATTGTAGAAGTATACTCCAAACAGTCTGTATGAGCTAGAGCTTCATAAGCAATGTATTCAACTGTCACCTTCAAGGTTAACAACTGAAAGTTTTTATTTGTTAATGCCACATTTGTAAGCATTGTATACAATCATCACGCCTTGGATTTTCTTTTCTATCATCCCTTTCTTGTAGTTGTGTTTGTTAGTACCCTTCCCCCTTTCTGTAGATATTTAGAAAATGCAATAAAAAAATCCCCTTTGGGGGGCCAAAAAAAAAAAAATACCATAGCGAAGCATGGGTATCAGGCTAGTACACAATATGAGATAAACTATACATTGTACATGAAGCAAGACAGTGAAAAATATAATATATGATGTAAATACTGACCAGAATATTCACCTAGTGCTGGAACTGTCTACAGCAATTAAATTAATTTACAGCGGGGAATGCGGCAGCATTTTTAATACATACAGCAATTAGCTGAGCAAGGTCAGAAGTCCCAGATCACAGTTTAACCCCTGGGGTGTCCGAAGTATGGAACCTTAAAATCTACTCCATTACCTTTTTTAACAGAACTTTTTCATTATGATTTATATAGACCCCCAAAATTGAAATCAGTGGCTCCATGTTCTTTTTCTATAAAATGCTGTACCAAAGGTGCACCAACTATTCTGTGAAGAATAGGGACTTTGTATAATAAATCAGCCATCTCTCACCTTACATTTTTTCCCTTTTGTTCTGCTGGCATTGCTGGGTACAGCCCAGTTTTTCTTTATCCTTGTATTGAGTTTATGCCAGTTTCATTCTCCTGTAATCTCTCTTTTTCCCTCCCTTATCAAGTCATAGTCAACTTGTGGCCACTTCTTAAGGTTTTCAAAGCAAGAGACATTCAGTGGTGGTTTGCCATTACCCACCCGTGCATAGTAATCCTAGACTTCCTTTTGGGTCTCCCATCCAAATGCTCATCCTGCTTAGCTTCTGAGATCTGATGAGATCAGGCTATCCCATCAAAGAATCCCAGAAAGTAAAGTTTAGATCCCTGACCTGGATCACGCACAAGCTACCCTATCTCATCAGATCTTGGAAGCTAAGTAGGGTATGTTGCAAGTTCTCCTCAATCCCCGCCCCCACATGCAATGCCCGATTTGAATCGAGACTGTGGCATGTATGAAGAAGCTTTCCCACCTTTTCCTGATCTGAAGCAAGCCTACAGGGTGTTATTTGTTCTGTTGGGAAACAAGCATAAGGGCATGCTTTGAGCAGCTGTAGGTTAGGAAAATGGTATGGGGCAAAGAGGCTGAAGTTCCTTCTGCACACATGCCATAGCTGTGATCTGTGATGGGCACTGCAGGCTGGAGAGCTGAGGACAACCCACAATACATATGACACTGCTAGGACACAGGGTAAGGATCCTGGACTCAACCAAAAATATAATATAAATAAATATAACAACTCCTGCTGAATAGTTACGTGCATCTATAGACTGCAACAAACTCATATATCTCACTTGTATATCTAATAATGTAATGGATCATTGGTGATAGCTATGAAAACAGGAAAACAGGCTACCCTCAGAGAAGACAGGTATGCAGAAAAATATCTCTCACACTTTTATTCAACAATGCAGTGCAGTTCTCCTCTTCTGCAGTTTATCCCTGAGTCCTGACAACAATCTTGAGAAAGAGGCTAAGCTGTGAGAGAGCGACTGGTCCAAAATCACTTGGTGAGTTTTCTTAGATAAGTGTGGATTTGCCTAACCCAGCATTCTAACCACTACACCACACTGGGTTCTGGTTTCATGAAACATCCAAAACAAAAAGACTCCACCCTAAAAAGAAACCCAACAACCTGATGAGGAGTAAGGATGCTCCACAAAGTATGGAATGTTGACAGCAGATGCTGGTCGTCCAAAGGGCAGAGGGGGAAAATGCAGTAATTGCTCTGCCTAATCCTCTCAGGGATTACAGAGTCCTAAAAGAGAGATTTGGTTGTAGAGGTGCAAACTCTAACAAATTGTTTCTGTCTCCCTGCCCCATAATACTTTAATGGCCCTCATCTTGTTCCTTCTAATGACCAACTTCAGGGCTGAATTTCTATTCAAAGGCAGGAAAGGTGAATGTTCACAGACAGGCACTGGAGTTTTAGCATACTTGGGGGTTCTGCTAGATATTGGAAAAATATTGCTTTGAAAATTAAAAAGAAGAAACTCCCTAAAATGGTCTGGTGACTACTGAGCATACTTGTTAACCTTGGAATATCGGGGACAGTTAGGAGTCAGTGGAATGGAAGGGGGATAGAAAAATTTGCTTTCTCAAGCCCCCAAGAGGTTACAGTAGTGATCCTCAACATGGTGCCTGTAGGTATCACAGAACTCACCGTTGTATTTGTGCCTACCCACTTTCTTCTCCCTCAAAGCAGAGTGCCATTCTTGGCTTTCCTCTACTTCACTGGAGTAGGAGGTGCTTTGGAAGAGCCTAGGAGGCATCATCATTTTGTCACCAAGGAATTCCCATTTGGAAATAACTACCCCATCCTGCAAGAATGCTTGGCTTGGATCCTCCTACATTTTGTGGACCTTTACAATATTTTGTTGTTGGACTCAACCTATATGACAACCATTTTTGTGATCGATTCTCCTCACAGCAGTCATTTTGTTGTGGTGCCCACTATCTCAAGCCTGAGTTCTCCTTAGAAGCTAAAATGACTAAACTGAGGCTACTGTACTTTGGTCACATTACGAGAAGACAAGACCACTGGAAAAGACAGTGATGCTGGAAAAAGTTGAAGGCAATAAAAAAAGAGAAAGACTCAACATGAGGTGGATTGACTCAAGAAAGGAAGCCACAGACCTGGTTAATGATAGGACATTTTGGAGGTCCTTAATTCATAGGGTTGCCATAAGTCAGAAGCAATTTGATGGCACATCACACATGCATGAGTGCGCACACAGCCTATTCTCAAAATTCCAAAAGCATCCCCTGGTTCAACAAGGTTGGGAATGTTGTACAAATAAATTTCCAGCCAAAAATGGAGTCAAAAATGAGGAGGAAGATCTTAGTGTTTTAATTGCAACCAAAACATCCAAAAACAGTTAGGCCAGATAAAATTCACTGCTTTCTGACCCCAACCAGAAAATACATGAAGTTTCATACTTCAAATGACATCATTACACCATCATCATGAAAATAATATTCAAAAAGCCTAATTGGTTACAAAAGATTAAACATCATCTGAATAAAAATCCCCTTATTGGTCAAATGTAAAGACAGGCATGTCTATGCAACTAAGCGTCAATTGCTTACGTAATCTAACCTAAACACTATCAAGCAAGATTTCTATACACTCAAACAAAGGTGTTTTTCTCTGATACGGAGCTAAAAATCCTTTTTTGACCCAGACACTGCGACATTGTAACCTAAACAAGTTAAAGTCCATGAACTTTATATCTAACTTTCTCGTCTGCTAGCATTAGCTAGAAAAATTAATCCAACCTGGAAGAGAAAGGCCTACTGCTTAATAGACTTATATTACATCCTAAGAAAATCTTGCTTATAAAGAAAACCCTATAAAACCAGAAAATTATGAATAATCAAAAGGAAATAAATGTTACAATCAGATCTATACTACAGGAATGTGCAGGTTAAATTATCTCCCGCCCAGAGTTCTCTGAAATATGTGTAAAAATTTCCCAATGGTTTATCCCATGTGTGATTCCTTTCAAGCCCCTGCTCATACAGCAGAATAGAATCAAGTCATTCTACTTATTGCCTTTCTCTGGGCCAACACAAGGGCTGTGGTCACACTGGCAGCTTGGCATGATATGATGCCGCATATAATTGAACCGGTTTAAAGTGTTGCAGGACATATCATCCACACAGCACACCCTGCTGCGGGTTATCCATGGGGACATCCCATAGTAAAGCATCCACATTATTGCAGCACCTCAGCCATGGAGCACACTGCAAATTTCCCCAAAATTCATGTGTACGCATAAGTGTGTATGCGTGCACATATGCGGACATGTGCTTATGTGCATGTATTCATGCACACATAGCGGCAGAATGGATCTGCAGGTTTGGACTGCCAAATTAATTCTGCACGTGCTCCCCCGCATTCAGACATCTGGCCATGTGCAATGACTTCGCGGGAAACTGAAAACACCACTTGTGATGTGGTGCCTTTTTAACCTGGCTCCAAGTCATCCTATGATGGGATAAGTATGGTTGTGGAATGCCTGACAGATGTGGCTGTCTGACTGTGCCCTTTTGATCTGGAGGGGAGGATTGGCTGTGTTGGGCCAAACTGCCCATGTGATCACAGCCATGGTCTTAACAAAATCCAGTTCCTCTCCCAAGCCAGTTAACTGTTCCTGACAAAGCAAGACCATTGCGTACACAGAGACCTTCATGCACGGGAGCATGCATGCTCCTGCATGCTGCTGCTGTGGCATAGGGGGATCCCTGAGTCAGTGCCCTCCTTTCTGATCCTTACCTACTGTTTCATCCAGCAGTCCCCGAGGCTGAGCATCTCAGAGCAAGAAGCACTTTATGGTATCATTTCAGCAAAGTGGGAATCTGACAAAGTAAAACTCAAAGCTTCCTCCTCAGCACTTCCTCTATACAGTTTTCACACCTCATTACCAAAGTACCATAAAGGGAACTCAACTAACACACCATACGGTGAAATGCTATAAGCAATTCCTATTTAACAGGACTGTCACGTTTTCTTGCTTAAATATTCCAGAGTTCAGACTTAGGGGCCCTGAAGGCTTTGGGGGCAAAAGTCTTGCCCTGTTATGCAGCCTCTAATCAGCACGGCCCCTGTGGTTGGGAAATTGGGCCCTCAGGCTATTTTTATCTAAGCAGGAGAGGTTTGGGGGGAACTTTTGCTACTAAAAACAATTAGATGATTGTTAGCAAAACATGCCATGGTAATTTCACTTTTTTTGCTGTAAGTCAAGAAACTCCAAAGCGAGTCCGTATCAAAGCAATGTAGCCTTAAGCTTCTGCTTCTATGAATGATGAGCAACATTATTTCCAGTGACATCTCTTTGTCAGATATGCTTGGGCTAAAGACAGACAGAATCCATTTGTATAAACTGCGGCTTTGCTCCTGAAGGATTACAAAAATATATGGTGCTAGGCTTAAGTCTCAGACCATTAATATAGTTTAAATATACCATTTCCACCCCCCAGGTGAGTACTTCCAATGATATCATCAATCAAAGCTAATTCACTAAATATACAATTTAAACAGCAATAGAAAGAGAAATACAGCACGGTGTATCACCTGTCATTGCATCAAATGTCTCTATTTGTCAATGGGAGCAATGACTCAAGATTTTCAAGGTCCACCCATACGCATGATTCATAACCCAAATTCCTTCTCCTCCCCACTGGCATTGCACCTCTAGTCATTTTCAGCTTGCTCTCTGTCCATCATGTGCTCCTTCTGAAATCCCATCAAGCGCCTGCTTCAGTCTCTATTTGAGATATAGGAACATGGGTGCTTCTGATCAAAGTGCAATTAGTGAAGAAGAAAAAATATGAGGACAAAGGTCAGCTTCAGAATAATTAACACTGAAAACATGATCTACTGGGGCCTTTTCCCATGCAGCAAAAAAGTGGAAGTTGAATGCATTGTGGGGACAAAGGGAAGAACACATATGGCTGGAAACCAGATGAGCAAACAGATGTTCATGTGCAGACAATAAGAATAACTGCAGATTTCTCATCCCTGTTATTTAGGATAGGAATTCTCCTTTCTACCCTCTTCTCCTTTCTGAGAACTGAACTTGAATTTTTAAAATGTTTGCACCATTTCCCACTTCCTTAGAATGTATATTTTTTTCAGCACTGTATGCCAGTAAACCAGCATTATACATACAACCTATAATCATTTTATTTCCTTCATTAATATCCCACTTTTCTGCTCAATGGGGACCCAAGGTGATTTAATCTCCTCTCCTCTCTGTTTTATCCTCACAACAACCCTTGGGAGGGATGTTAGGCTGAAACTGTTTGACTGGCCCAAGGTCATGCAGCAAGATTCCATGGCAGAGAGGGGATTCAAACCTGGGGAAAGGAGGAGCTTTTTAAAATAACTTAGATGAGGCAAATCAGTGCTCCAGGCAGGGGGTTGCACCCACTGTTCTCATCCTAGTGGCAGCCCTATTCCTGCAAACTAGCTTATGAATACCTTACCTTCTTCTTCTTTTACTTTTATTTATAACTTTTCCAAATATTAAACATTTAAGATTTCACTTATGGCTTAACATATAACATACTCAACATGAAAACATAATTTTTAATAAAATACAAAATCAACTTTTTTTTGGTAGAACATTGTTGCCATTTGCCTTGTTTAGAATATAATTAAAAAAACCGGGAACCATCTCTCGACAGAACAGGATTGTTTCGATAGGTTTTCAGCACAAGCTATTTGAGAGGAAAGTTTATCCATCACAATGACATCCCATAATCTTTTTTTACTAATCCTTTTTTTGCAGTGTAATTAAATTAGCAGCTTTTTAAATACATTCTTTCTTCCAGCCATCTGTTTTTTGAAAGAAAGAAAAAAGAAAGGAATCATACACAATATTCTGACATGCTTTCTCTGTCTTCCTCTTTCACCAGTTGTTTGTAGTTTGCTTTGCTCAGATTGGAGTTACATCTCAAATTTTTGCTGTTTTTGCCTGCACCCAGAACTCCACCAACACAATGCCTACAGCACTGGGATACATGATTTCTTGGCAGAAGGATTTCTGTTTACTTCCACCTCAACTGGAAGAGGCTGTATTATTCTGCTCCCAGTGGCTAGATTAAAAGAGCCTCATTTAGCAAAGTCGCGGACGGAGCAGAAAAGCCAAGTGTTTGTTAAGTAATGGCGAATTTGCCAAGAACACGCTCACTGATCCATGTAGCACAAAAGCCCCCTCCTCGCAACTGGCCAATCTCTGAAGTGCACAGGATGGCAAAACTGCTCCTAACGTAACATATGTGTACCTGGCTCAGCAAGGAGTGAAGGGGGGAGATGTGTTGTTCCCCTCTTTATATCTCACAAGCGACCAGTTTGGGTCTTGAAGCATGAAATACAATTGTCTTTGCTTGGGTAGGCATTGCAGTCATTAATTATACCCCAGATTGCAGACCCTTGCAGTACTGTTTTAGATGCTTTGCATTTCCAAATGTATGCCTTCATCCACCCACCCACCCCCAAGCTGAGAAGGGTCTTAACAATGAGAAGAGCTGCGCTCTTGACCTTTGCATGTTTTAAGAGTAGCTTGGGACCCTCATCATTTTCCTATCCCAATGGGAGTTTGGCCATGGCCTGGGCCAGTAATGGGAGAAGAGGAAACCCTGTATTCAGCCTCCCCTACTCATCTTCCTATTTTATTTATAAAGTGGCTTAAATTGCAAGTTGTTGTAGAATAGGTTTTTTTTTTAAGACTGAAATGATGGAAAGGGAAGATGAATGTACAAGAAAGAGATACAGATTGGGAAAGAAACTCTTTTGGTTTGGAGGCTGTTTCCTCAATTTAGATACTGGAGCTCATTCCCAGTTATGGAGTCATTGTGATGTAGTGGTTAGAAGATCAGGCTAGGATCTGGAAGATTCAGGTTTGAATCTCCACTCTGCCATGGAAGCTGGCTGGATGATACAGAGCCAGTCACACACTCTCAACCTAACCTACCTCTCAGAATTGTTTGTTCCAGTTGGTCAGCTGTGTTGGTCTGAAGCAGTACAACAGATTTAGAGTCCAATGGCACCTTTAAGACCAACAAAGGTTTATTCAAGGTATGAGCTTTCGTGTGCACACACACCTTATCAGAATTGTTGTGAGGATAAAACAGAGAAGAGGAGAACAATGTAAGCAGGCTTGGGTTCCCACTGAAGAGAAAGGTGGATTATAAATGAGGTAAACGAATAAATACAAAAAAGAGTAAGATCACATTCATTCTAGGAGCAGCAAACACTCACTGCCGCAATAGTGCCATAAAGCTCTCCATGTGTCAGTTATCACAGTCAGATAAATCGTGTGGCAAAGAATTACAGAGGCTATGTCTCTGGATTGCAGCAGGATTGCATGTCTTAATATTCTTCCACAACTAAACCCACCTGTCCACAGAAAACTAGTGGAGAAAAACCCTCTGAACTCCTGGTTTTCTCAAACTAGGAGTTTTATAATTGAATATTTAAACATGCATTCTTCCATCTTGCAGCATGGCATGGTTCTAGATACTTGGTACTACATGATTTGATTGCATGTGCAGATCAACTCTTACTCAAGGAAATCACAAGATGCCCTTGCCTCTTTCTCCTTAGATATGCTCCTACAATCCAAACTAGTTGTGCCTCAATGCAGGCAGAGGCGAAACGAGTCATATTTTTTTGACGAACACTTTCAACAATGCCAAACACTGGATGCTGTAATGTCTAGTTTGGCCCTAGTGTGTGGCTATGTAGGGTGATCAGCCATAATGTCATGGCATCATTCATTATGAGATCCCTAATTGCCTAGGATCACATCCACGACTGACACAAGGAGGAAAAAGCAGAACAAGCCATGGGGAGGGGTGTAGTATCTTCCAACAAGACTCATTGTTTTAGAGTGTCTCTGTCTGATGGCTGTCGGGGGCACCACTGCATGGACTTGGGGAAGAATTGGTAACTGATCTTAAATGTTACACCAAACGGGATTTGGTTTCTCCCAGTGGCGCCCACATACGCCTCCCCCCGGGGTGGTTCGTTACCTGTGGGTGGAGAACTTTCAATTGGTTGCTTGGGAACTTGCCCCAAACTACCTGCTGCATTAGTCGCCTTGTAGTAGTCTTGCCTACACGAGCCCAGCTGAACAATGAAACTGCCCCTAGTCGAGGGCGCAAAGATGTGCAGTCCCTTGATAATTCATGTGATAATAATATTTCTTTGCTTAGTAAAGCTGAATATACAGCGTTAGCTGCCTCTTTAGTGGGAGTCCCCGCATTAACCATTTTTAATCATCGCACTGTTGCACAAGTAGCCTGTAGTTTAGCAAAAACCATCAATGCCACCTCTCAGGCCATTGCTCTCCTCAATGAAGAACAACAGGAATTACGCCATGCAACCCTGCAAAACCGCTTGGGTATCGATTACCTTTTGCTTTTACATCATCAGGGTTGTGAATCTGTAGAAGGGATGTGCTGTTTCAATCCTACTGATAACTCTCATGCAATATGGCATAAAGTACAGGACCTTCATGGCCTCGCTTCCTCTATTAAAGAGGATTTATTGCCGCAATGGTGGAACACCCTGTGGTCATGGCTACCTAGGGGGTGGCTTGGGAAATGTTTACAATATCTTGTAATGATTGATGTCTCATTGGCTTGTGCTGTTTTATACAATGTATCCCTGCTCTCTTTCAGTCTTTGCGCTTGCCATGCAACACCAACAAACCAAGTGCCTATCCTGTAATTACTCTGCGAGGACCTTTTCCGCCCCCCCTCTATTGCCTTCACTCTGACTCCTTTGAGGAGGAATCAGAAATTTCTGAAGAACAATGCCTGCTTTAGAGACAAGAAGAGAGTGGGATGTGGCAGAGATTAACGATAACGGCACACTGGTCTTAATCTCCCCTGCATCCTGCCTCTTTTGGCATGGGTTGGATCAGTGACTTGGTATGCTGATTCTGACCTTATGCGAGTCTTGTCAATGCAGGTCTCTTTGGCGCCAGGAGTAGCTCATTGTCACTGTTAATTATGCTGTGCAAACATTCCAGGCATTCTGCTTGAGCATGTGGTTTCCCTTTGTGTGGTGTAAGCAACAGCCCCTACTTAGGCTGGGGGCTGAGTGTATAATATCGCTGCCTACTGCCTCTGAGGCAGACTGGTGCTTTCAACCCTCAGACCGTGTCTCGTGTGAGTCCTTCAGAGGGGGAATGCAGTGAAGCAATGGCAGCAAGCAGGAACAAGAAAGGGAGAATTGTGACATAATCAAATTCTTGAAGTTAAAATATTTACCTTATTAGCTTGCCATGTTTTAGGATCATGTGCACATATCCTTCTCTGGGTGCTCTACCTTCAGGTGGCTCTCAGGCAGGGCAAAAGATATAGGGGCAATACTGTACAGTCCCTTCCCCAGGAGCACTTATCAAACGTCTACACTGTTGATATGTAGGGACCTACTGAAAACTTTTTATTCATCCCAAGCTTTTGGACAATTTTGAATTTATATTGATGAGACAAATGGCTTGCTTTTTTCAGTGATCTTACTGTTTTAGTGTATCCTATTTTTATTTTATGATTTTTTACCCTGCACTTCCTCCAAAGAACTCAGGTCAGTGTATAGCATCTCCACATCCTCCCCACTGTTAATTCTCAGATGGTTACTGGGGGATGTAGAGGTTACTTTATACAGAATAACTGGCTTAAATTCATCCAGGGTACTTCATGGCTGTTTAAGGATCCGAACCTGGATATTCCCAGTTCTAAATATGCTGTTGACCACACCACACAAGCTCATGATGTGTCATATAAATGTTACTTGAGTGACTGCATTTTATCTGGACAGTAAGCCTTTTTAGAGGTCAATAGTGGCAGAAAAGTCAAACAGAAATGTTTTATTTTAAAAAAAATCCAACCCTTGAAATCGTTATTTTCAACTCAAAAGTTGAAATTGGAGGATGCTTTGCCAAGCTCTCACCCCTGACCAGGTTCTGCTTATTTGCCACATCAGGCCTGTGAGAATTACAAGACAATGCAGCTCTAAATGATGGAATTATACTAAATACATGCAGAAATAGGTTATACTCTAACAGACTCCAAAGTGCCTGGCTGTAAGTAGAGCAAAATGGCATTTCTCTGTTGCCTTCTTCATTAATTTTATGTCCCTCATGCGAGATAACAAAAAGCACATTGTCCATTCTTGTGAACTATCAGGGCCTATTATTTAGAAGGGAAACTTGTTCCAAGTGTGCTCTGCAACAATCCATCATCAGAGCTGGGAGCAGAAAAGAAATTAACCTTTTTTTGCCACCATTGTAAATCTGGGGAAAGGGGAGGGGGAACCACCCTCAAAATGAAGACAGCTGGGAATGTCCTGCCTGTTTTTACCTGCATATTAGCCATACATTATCACTTGTCAATTCAGACATCAAGGAACCTGACCAAACAAGGTTATGAAGTGAAAATTTATAGGTGGACTCAAAGTGTTTCACTTTTATTATTGTATTATTGTATTTTACTGACTGCTAATGGCCTTGGATGCTCTTTGTACAGAAATATGGCCTATAAATCAACATAATATGAATATTATTGTTAGTAAGCATTTCTGAGTGGAAAACAAAAACATCCAGAAAGAAGAATTTATACCCAAGAATAGCATCAGGGACTGAGCAATGTCTTCACAGGAAGGAACTATATTTTTTGCCCTGTCATCATGGTTTCTTCATCTAGATGGCATTTATTTCAGGTATTTGTACCCCTCTTCTCTCACCAGGGGGAAGCCAAAGTGGCTTAGAACGTTGTTCTGGATCTCTTAATTTTATCCTCACAACTCTATGTGGTAGGTTAGGCTGAGAGAGAATGACTGCCCCACATCTCTTAGCAAGACACTATCAGAGTAATTGGCTTCTCATAATTTGCTGTCTGTTAATAGCATTGTGAAACAAGGAAATCGTTTCCTCATTGAGGACAATGTGCATTTTTCATCTTGAAGACAACGACGAAATACTAGCAGAAAAGACTGATGGATTTTACTATCTGAAATGATTCCATGAGGTCTGAGCAGGGAGCACCTTTGGAGGAAAAACACTGGGCTGACGAGGCCACACAGCTAAGCTCACTGCCCGCTACCTTCTACCATCTTGGCTCCTGTATCAGTCCTTCCCCACCTTCGCAGCTGTGCTGGAGGAAGAGCTCAATTCTCTCATTTATTTATTCATTTAGAGAATGGATACGTTGTCTTCTCCAGAGACCTGATAGAGGCAGCTCACAAGTCAAAACAATACCATAAAAACAACATAAGTTATCGATATTTTTAAAAGCCATTAAAAAAACAAATCGGGAGCATAAAAGCAGCCTACAAAAAATATCAATGAAACGGTTCTCAGATTAGAAGTAGATCATGACACAGCTAAAAAAAAATATTAAAGCCCATTAGTTAAAAGTCTGGGTAAAAAGAACCTAGTGCTTTGTACCTAAAAGATAGTAAAGCAGACACCAGGGAAGCCTTCATGGGGAGGGTATTCCAATGGTAAAGTGCCACCCCTAAAAAAACCCCAACCCTGTCTCTAGTCAGGTGCTTTTATAGCCCCATCAATGCTGAAGCAGCTAACAGGAGTGTGAAAGATCCAGGGTTTCGCATCCGCCCTTCCCCACTATCAGATGGGGGATTGTCCTCTGGGGCCATCCTTCATTTCATGACAGGAGGGGTGTCTGTAGGTAGCAGCAAAGCATATTGTTTCTTTATATTCAGCTTACTCTGCTGTTGTCCAGCATTTCTCTCATTAGGGACTAGTGTTGCCAGGTTCTCTCAGCCACTGGTGGGGGATGGGGGTAGAGTTGCCAGATCCAGGTTGGGAAAGTTTGGGAGATTTGGGGATGGAGCCTGGAGAGGACATGGACCTTGATGGGGTACAATGCCATAGAGTCCATCCATTTTCTCAAGGGGAGCTGATCTCTGTAGTCTGGAGATGACCTCTAGTTCTGGGGGATCTCTAGGTCCCACCTGGACACTGGTATCCCTATTAGGGACTGGGAGATAGATCCAGGGCCTCCAGTAGGCAGAGGGCCCTCTGTTGGACCATGGACCACAGCCCTGCCCTGCCAGTTCCTGAGACCAGTCCAGTTGTGAAGCAAGGAAGGCTTCTTACACTCACATCAAAAGTTACCAGTTCTGAAAAATGTACAATGCAATCTGTACAAAGCAACTCTTCTGTGTAGTCCAATGATTGTTAAAATGTTCCGCATTACTCCAATGTTCTTCATGTATTTACTGGCTTTTACGGCCCTTATGCTACATCTGAAATACCAACGGGAAGAAGCCTCTTTGAAAATACAGACCCATTCCTGGAGTCTCCCTGAACAGAATAGCAGTTTTTGTTCACAGTTGGCATGAAGGAAAAGCTGATTTGCAGGATCTGATGTATCATCTCAAACAAAACAAATTATCAGAATTAAACATCTACTTGCAAGTATTTCCTCCCTGGTCAAATCCTCTTGGACAGGCATCCAGGGTAACAAAAGCATTTAATCCGGATGCCATTGAAAACTGAGATATAAAACAGAAAGCAGATAGAAAATCCAATCTGATGATAGGAAATGTCTGGTTTTGTTCCTTTTTAGAGATTTCATTTACTGATCCAACATTTCTGTTTTGACTGGAGATGTTACTGCTTAAGAGCTGCTGAATCTGCAGCAACACAAGCTTTGTAGAGTCGTTACCCAATAAGAGAACATATAATCTTTGGCACATTTCTGCTGCTACCATCAGCTCACACAGCTTTTTTGGGGAACTACTTAGCTCACTGACTGATGAAATCTGCTGCCTTTTACTACCTCTGCTGCGTATGGTGTGTGGGAAAGATAATTCAACACTTTTTTAAAAAGCAGACCTCCCATTTCACCGCCAAACATCCTTTATTGAGAAGGATTTCTTCTTATTCCAGATTATCATAGCTTCAGAAATGAGAACAGATCTTCCACATTTGCGCTCATCACTTGAGCACTGAACCATCAAACTGTTTAGTTTGGCTCACACTGAGGATATCTGAGAGGGGAACTTACCAGTCATTCTGAAAGGTGAATTGCAGCCATATACCAAAAAAGAGCCACTGTGCCAGTTCAAGTTCCACTTAATCCAGCATCCTGTTTCACACTGTGGTCAATCAGATGCCCCCAAAGGCCTAGCAGCAGGGCATGGAAGCCATAGCCTCTCCCTGTTGTCCCCTGGCACTGAAGGTTACTGCCTCTTAACATGCATGTTTCATTCAACCATCATGGCTAATAGCCACTGATGGACTTATTCTCTGTGGATTTGTCCAATGAGCTGGAAACCCAATCTAGTTTGTGGCCATTATGGCTCCAATCTAATCCACCAGGGAAGTATTTCGTCACTTATGTGACAGTGAATTCCCAAATTAATGTACTCATTGAGTGACTAACTACTTTCATAATGGATCAGATCAGGACCATAGGGCCAGGGAAAGGCTACCAGATGGGAGTCCTGCTGGAGGGAAGCATTTGGGGAAGGGGCGGAGATTGGGAAATCAGCATTGTGCCACATTGTCATTTTATTTCTGGATAAGAAGTGATGTCACAATGGGAATTACTAGAGCATTGAATGACATCATGACATCACTTCCAGGTTGTCAACTGGACACAATATGACAGCATTGCACAACACCTTCCCCCATTCTGCTCCTGCCATTCCACTGAGCAAAGCCGGGGGCTGGAGCAGCAAGGGCAGGTGACCTGGTGTGGAATCTCAACCATTCTACCCATATAGGTTTGCCAATAAAAACTGACCCCGTCCAGCTGAAAAAATACCAGCAAGAGAGAGTGCCTAGCCTACCACCTTCCCTTTCCATGGCAGCAGAGGGGTAATATTAGCTTTGCTCAACCAAGTTGTACAAGGGGAAAGATCAAACCTCTTTTAAACCCCTGTGGCCTGATCTGAAATTAATCCCACCCCGGTCTCCACACACTGCAATTTAACTTTAAAAATGCTGGCCAAATCCATTCACGAACCTGCCGGTTGCGCACTGTTTTTGTCCTTTATATGTGCAATTTGGCCATCCCAGATCTAACACCAGTGACTGAACTTTCATCTCAAATCCAACAGGATGGTGTTCAATGGAGTTAAGTTTAACTTTTTGGTCACTAAAGGTAGAAAAGCCAGGCGATGTATATGTATGCTTGACTCAGGCCTCCAAAAGGCACTCTTTACACATGCCAAGATTCTGATGCCGGAAGGTGAATTCACAGAAAGAGTCACTCAATTGGCTCCTCTGTGATGACCAGCAGAAGTAATGCAAAGCTGCTGGCTGGCTTGCCACCCAACATGTTTCAGTGAAAAGTACTGACTACAGGATCCAGAAGCACCTTCAGCAGCTATTCTTTACACAATCACAGCAACACTTTGTGCAATCACAGCTGCCTGGGAAACAAATCACAACTTGCGGTTGGGCTCATACATAAAACTGGTCCCCACAAATAGGACCTTCACACAATCCTTCCCAGTGGTCCCATGGACACCCACCAATGACTCTGTGAGGACTGCCTAGTGTATGAGTCAGGCCATGAATACAGCAATCAGGAACTCCAGCAGGCTTTTTTACGCATGATATAAAGAACTGCTGAGTTTTAGTGAATACTCAGTTTGCCTCCCATATTTTTCTACATTGGAGAGCTATTTCCCCTTCACATCCAGAAGGTCATAAACCTCTTTTTCAAGTTACACGTTGGAGACATGAACCAACTTACATAACAGGGCTTTCTTATGCAGATATGCAGAATGAACTTTCCAGCTGACAGGTGGGACTGGTTGCTTTATGGTTAATTATGCACAGATATGTGCCAACAGTACACATTTATCTTCTGCTCAAGTTGAGAACAGTGTTTGATAGTTGTCTCTTTCTTAGCTCAGGAAGGTCTGTGATCATCAGGCATTTGTAAAGGAAACTGGTACCCTTAGGGTTGCTAGCTCTGGGTTGGGGAATACCTGGAGATTTTGGAAGTGAAGCCTGAGGAGGGTGGGGATTAGGAGGGGACGGATTTCAATGGGGTGTGTGGTAGGGTTGCCAGCTTCCAGGTGGGGCCTGGGGATCGCCAGCTGAGAGATCAGTTCCCCTGGAGAAAATGGCTGCTTTGAAGGGTGAACTCAGCAGGGTGAAAAATGACATTGTACCCTGCTGAGGCCCCTCCCTCCCTAACCCCCCCTCTCCTGGATCCACCCCCAAAGTCTCCACATATTTTCCAACCCAGACCTGGAAACTCTAGTGTCCACCCATAGAGTCTACCTTCCAAAGCGGCCATTTTCTCCAGGGGAGCTGATCTCTGTCGCCTGGAGATCGGTTGTAATAGCGGGAGATCTCCAGCCACTACTGTGAGTCTGGCAATCCCTAGGTACCACCTTATAAGCCATCGGTATTCCACAATGCCCTATTTATCCCAAAGGCAGACAGCTCTGAATGTAAGATCATCCCTCTAAAAATATTATGCATAAATGCTTTTTTTCATTAATGTAAATAACTGTAACTTTTATGCAAACTTAAGACAACCCCCTCTTCTCTTGATGGTGTAAACAGAAAAAACCTTAGTCTTCCTTTCTGGTAAATAGGTATGTTTAGGCAACCCTCACCCAGCACTCTATTTCCACTGGTGTTACCATGTAAAGGCAGCCCAGTGGCATTTGGCAGTTCTGGTGCATTTCAGGAGGGCTTAGACGGGGGACTTTTTTAGGAGGAAGGGAGAAGGAGGAATTGTAAAGAGTAAAATTACTTGCCCGTTTGCCTTTTGGAGACACTCTATTACTCTGTGATGCTTCTCAGCTTCAGACATAACTCAGGAAGCCAGTTCTTCATCTGAGAATTCTTACCAAATTCATTTTGGATTCAGTGGCCCAGCAGCTACTAAAATCCCATTTGCAATACAACTACAACTTTCAGAAGCTACAGCAGCAAGTGTACAATTCTAGATGAGGTTTAGGGTAAGATAGATAATATGCTGGAGCCAGACTAAACTTTCCATTCATGGAAGGGAAGGTGTGATTTTTTCCCCCAGTTCCCCTGTCTTGCTGTAGACTCCTGATGTGCCCCTCATGCCTTTCCTGAGGATCCCCAGAAGCAGCTTTTCAGGAAGATCAGTGGGCTGCAGTGGGGAGGGGGCAGGCAGGAAAGTTCCACTGTGCTATAAGAAGTGTCTTTCATCAGTGGAAAACGTAGTCTGGATCCAACCTAGTGTCTGCAAGAGTAGCAGGCCTTCTTGATCATACGAACATGCCTCACACTGAATGAAGCCATGCAGTCACTGAGCCCAGGAAAACTAATTAGTCCTTCAAGGGTCCAGACAGTAATATCTCTCATTCCTGCAGCCTGGGATTCTTTGAACAGCAGATGGTGAAGGTTGAACCTGGGACCTTTTGCAGACAAAGAATGTGCTCTTATATTATGCAGACCTTCTGTAGGGTTGCCAGATCCCTCCTGGCAACTGGTGGGGTATGGTGGGGACTTACCAGGAGTGGGAGGGAGGCCCAGGAGATGACACTGGTGACATATACTGGAAGTGATGTCATTGTGTCACAACTTCAGGGCAATGCTCTGGTATTTGGGCAAAACCTCTATGTTGAAAATGGCTTCTAGGGTTGCCAGGTCCTACCTGGCAGCCAGCGGGGGGCTCTTGGGTCCTTCCCATATCTTCTGCCACATGCACTTTGCACGCATGACATGATGACATCACCTGGAAGTGACATCATCACATTGCTGATGTCGAGGGCGTGATTCTCTAGTTTTGGGACAAAACTCCACGAGTATTTTTGCCTTCAAAACCATAGGGTTTGCCCTAAAACTACAGCATCACCTCACTGATGTCAGCAATGCAATGACATAACTTCCTGGTGACATCATTGCACAGTGGGATGTTGCACAGTCCCCCTGCTTGAGGGAAACCCCACTGGCCAGCTGGCTGGTGGTTGATCAGTGCCCCCAAAAGCTGAGCAACCCCCGCTGGGACCTGGGGCTGGGAACCCTATCTATCATAGAGTTTTTGCCTAAATACCAGAGCATTGCCCAGATGTTGCTAACGTGATGACATCACTTCCAATGCACAATCACCAGCATTTCCATGTTGCTGGTGATAATGCCTGGACCTCCCTCTCTCTCCTGGTGAGTCCCCCTGCTGGCCAGCTGATCACTGGGGGTCTGGCAGACCTAACTTTCTGAGATATTCACATTAGTTAAAACAAGCAGGTCTGTGTAGGTGCAACATATAAATTTTCTAAATAAATAAAAAGCATAGAATACCTACTGGGTTCAAAAACAAAACCTTACTTTAACCTAAATGTTTGCTGTAAATCATAGCAAAAAGAATCACTTTCCAACACTTATTTTCTTGTTGTTATTACTCTATATCAAATTTTCAGTGTAGACATCCCCTAGGATAAAAACACAGAGTGGTTTGCCTGGTACATTAACCAATTTAGGTGGCAAGCATATGGGAAATATTTAATGTATGAATTGATATGCAGAGATTTATATAATAAATCCAAAGGTTTAAAAGGTTTTAGCTCATTCCCTGGTAGAAATGCACCAAAACAGAGATCAGTGCTAGCCTGCCAATTCCATTATTTTATCCCTGGCATGTAGTAAATAGTTTCTCAGCTCAAAGGAATATAGGCATCAATCTCCAGAAAACCACTAAGACCCCAGGTGGCCTCAAGGTTTGAATTCACGGGCCTGCCACATGAGAGCATTTGAAATAACCAATGAAGTCCCCAAATTTTATTAAGCAAATAACTGATTTCTATGCTGAGCAAACATGCCATGTGCCACACAGAGGATCTTATAAGAATGCTGTTAATATACTCAAGTTCAATGCATATCCATACAAGGAGAAAAGAAAGAATAGTACAGAATGGGCAGAAGGAATGTGAAGATTCAAGCTGGATGTAACAGAAAACCTGGCAATGATCTGTTTTCTGAAACATACAGCTAAACCATATGAAGCACTCCCTTCACTAACACTTCCTCCATTCATGTTTACTAGTTGGTGAAGCAACTTGCTCCTGTAAGCAGCAAGCCTTCACCGACAATCCTTCAGAGAGTTTCCAGAAAAGTCATTATGTTCTGGTTCACACAGACAAGGATATAACTTCATGGCCAGCAGCTGAATGCATGAACAGGTTCAACTAAATTGTAAATAAGACTCTGGGTGATCTTACAGTTCTCTCAGTGATGTCCCATTCCTGCATACAAGTAATTAAGGGGTGACCATGAATGTCTGAAACACTCCCAAATGCTGAGAAACTGGCTGATGTAGATGTATGTGTGAACCACAAGGCCCATCTAAATCAGTGTCCCCACCTTTCAACAAACAATCTGGCACAATTGGGGGACTCAAGTAAGAAGCTGCATTTCTGAATGTTCCCTCAAATAAAATCTCCCTGCATGTTATAATGGCCCCATCCATTTCTCTCCCTCAAAGGCAAGATTTTCCCTCCATTCTTCTTTCCCTTTACTGATTGAGCCACCTTAGTAATGTGTTTTCTTCTTTGATGAAGAACTCTGGCTGTCCCACCCTGTCACAGTACAATACTTCGGCTATTTGCTCAGTCCTGGAACCTGAGGGAAAGATTGGGAGCCCCTTTTAACTTTAATGGCACTCAAGACATTTTTATACTCCAAATTAACAAAATATTTTATTCAACATAAAGGGGAGAAGTCAGGTGAAATCAAGGGTTGAAATTTCTGAGGTAAAAATCTGTAACTGCACAGACTTTAGTTCTTATGTTTCAGGCTAATGAGAGTTTCTTTAGCTATTCAAAGGTGGTGGTCACACACGTGAGATAATGTGGGGGGGGGGAAGCAAGGATATTCCCTCCAGAAGAAATTGACCTGCAGTTACGTGATCACACAGTCCTTGGAAGCTGCGGGGGCAGCCCACCACTGTGTGATCAGACAAACCGCGGGTGAGGGTTTTTTTGCCGTTTGTTCCTGATGCGCTTAAATGGGGAATCGATTAATCACATCAGAGCTGAGGGCTCCCTATGGAGTGTGCAATGATGCGCATACTGCAAAGGGGGAGAAATGGCACAGAGTTGGGATGGCCTAATCAGACCATATCGATGCCATGAGAGCGTGCTGGCGTGATCAGATGGGGGAAAGTCCATCTGTGGCCCATAGCAACCTGTTTGCTACTGGACTTTCCCCAGTGTCTTTTAACTCCGCTTCTGTGGCAGAGCAAAATGGGTTACCGATGGGTGCGGGGCACTTCTAGATGTTTGCGTCTGATCACACCCTTTTAATCCATCTGGTATTCACGCCTATGGCGGGGCTAATTGTGCATGTGATCACAGCCAGAGTTACTTAAAATCTTTTTGTTGAGAGGCTTTTGTTCCAGTGTCTTCCCAAACATTCCAGCACACTTTTTTTGAGTATTCTCTGACTTTTTTGGTTTTTAGAAGGCTGGTGCACTCTTTCCAGTACCCAAAACCCTTCTCTTGAAACACCAGTACTCGTCTTGAGTTTTAAACTGACTCTTAAGGTCTCCAAAGGCAGTTTCTAACCACACCGTACCAGGGATCTCTGCACTCTTCAAAGCTAACTCCCTGTTTGACTGGGTAGGGAAATTCACCTCTCACTGGAAGATCTATCCCCTTTTCTTGGCCTGAATGGGAGTCTCCGTCTAACTACCCACTCGTCCTTGCCAAGCTTTCGCCAGTTGTCCAGTCTGTGTTAAACTGTTCTCAGTTAGGGCTGAATTCCGAAACTGTCAGTACTTGACTCTTCTCAGCTAGAGCTGAAATCCGACTGCCTCTCTCCTCAGCATCCAGTTCAGAAGTCTTTCTCTGCTCAGCTGATGCTAACCAGTCAGATCTCTTGGATCAGCCTGTCACTCAAGGCTCTCTGGCTCTGTGAATAATTAACCCTTCACAGTCCTTTATCTGTTTACACAGAGTTTTCAAGTGTGCAGTGTGTCACACATGTCAATACATTAGTACAACACAGATAAAGGTTCAGGGAAGTCCTCTCCCTGACAGACTATTTTACTACTACTGCCGCTGCCGCTGCTCTTGCTACTAGAACAAAATTTGAGTCCAATGGCACCTTTAAGACCAACAAAGTTTAATTCTGGGTATAAGCTTTTGTGTTCATGCACAATTCTTCAGTTTCTGAAGACATGTGCATGAACACGAAAACTTATATATAAACAAAGTTTAATTCCACTGGACTCAATCTTTGTTCTATTGCTTCAGACCAACATGACTACCCACCTGAAACTACCACCACCGCCACCACTTAAACTCAAGGCAGATTACAAATACTATGTGCAGGAATCCCTCTACATTATAACCTATGTTTAAGGATGCTTTTACTGTCTAGTTTTATTTTTATTATTTGGCAATTCATAAATTTAGATGAGTGTAGATGTTAGGGAGTTGTAATGCTTTTAACTCAGCTGAAATTACAGGATGATTTAAAAATCTTCTTTCAGAAAACTGCAGATGTATTTTTGTGCTTGCCTACCAGATTGCATATTTTATACTTTTTTATATTGTTGCCATCTTAAAAAGTCCCATGATAAATGTATTACTCCCTGTATTGGACAATTGGCAAACATTCCTAATGTTCAGAAATTGAAATTTGTATTTTCCTGCAAATTAAAAACTTACGTCGTGGATTCTGCTATATAATTTCTGTAGAACTGACAAACTGAGTTTATTTTAAGGATGTGTGGCCTTTAGGCTGTTAAATCCAGGGAAAGGAAGTATATTCAGGAACCACTTCAAACAAGTAAGCATTCAACCCCCCTGAAATCTGAAGGGGAACAGTCTAGATTTTCATGACCTTATTTTGGATAATATGTAGAACTGTCCTTAGTTAGCAAAGGAAAACAATAAAGAATGTCAGAAATTTCTTTACCGCTTTCCACTTGCCACTAAAGTGCAAAATCCATTATTGATCTTTTTTTAAAAAAAGTCCCAGTGAATGCCTGCAAAGGCATAATCATTGAACAATAAAAACAAAAAAGATTATTAATGGATCAGTCATTTGTAGTGGGACACATCCTACTTTTTTGTGTTTGTTCTGAATCTTTGCATAAACACTGTCAGATTTCATAAACTTCTCTATAAATCAAGTTTGTCTGTATAAGTAGCGTACCCTCACAAATCTCATAAAAGAGTTTAGCTGAATCTCGGATGAAGATGTTGTTAACATAAAGCGGTGTTCTTCACTTTAATGGAATTGGTGAGGGGAGATCTTCATATATAGATATATAGATATAGGTCTCAAAACATTGTATCTCAAAATGTCATTTCCTTGCTTGAGATAAACAAGGAAAACAGTATTGTTAGACTGACTCCACCTTAATAAGTAGAACACAGATTATATTATTATTATTGTTGTTATTATTATTATTATTATTATTTTGGTTTGCGGGGAGAGATAACCATCAGCTTACACATTTGAGGAATTCCAAATGTGTTCTGATAAGAGTGCCAATATTCCTTACGGGGGACTGCGGACATCCCCACTTTTTGCATATAACTAATGGTGTAAAGTTATACCAAGATGTGAAATCTTTTTCGCAATGGGCATCTACTACATATACAGTGCAAGAAAACAACAGAGACTGCGTTCTCCATGTGTTTTCATTAATGAAATTCCACTTACAACGATATTTGTAGGAAATCTGAGTAGCAGCAAAAACAAGGACATAAATAGACCTCCACTAGAAATATTATCCCACTGAGTCCCTAGAATACCTTAAATAATGGAGAATGAAAGTGGGATGTTAAAGCTGTTGAATCCATTTATTTCCTTGAGTGCAGTAAACATCACATATTCTTTATTAACCTACATATTTGACATAACTACTATCATGGCTCAATGTAATCTATTGGCAAAGAACATTCCAAATGCATTGCAGGGGACACAGGGCACTCTAGATCAAATCTGGCAGAAAAGGAAACCATCAGGCTAACCAGGACTCTGCATTGGGGTTACAATCTGTCTTCTGTTTACAGCAATAATGCATTATACTAATTATTTTTAACCATCATAACGAAATACCAGTATATAATGAGAATGCCAAGCATATGAATAAAGATGCTCACTCAGGAAAATTTTTTTTACAAAACAATTCTAAAACGTCAGTGGACCTGAGCCGAACTGGCCCACTGACTTCACAACCTTATTGGATGGGGGCAGGGGACTGTAAGCAGATGCAAAGTTTGCCCATAGGGGAAGAAAGAGCAGAAGATGTTTCCTACTGACAAGGAAATGGGCAACTCGGGTTAGATTGGCTACCTTATAAAAGTCTTTTAAAATTAGAAGGGAAAAACTTTGTGTTAAAAGACAGATTTGATGTGGAATTTGAATATGATTGGTTGAAGTATAGACAGATTTATTACTTATTTAAGACCGATAAAAGAGAACATGGTTTTAGAGAAAATAACACTGAAATTGAAACTGTATGGCTTGAGAAAGGTAAAAAAATGATTTCTAAACTGTACAAGGTTTTATTGAAATGGTATACTGAGGACGAAATTGTAAAAGAGCAAATGATAAAATGGGCGGTAAATATTAATAATGAGATATTAATGACATCTTGGGAATATTTGTGGAAAAAGTCAATGAAAATTTCAACTTGTGTAAATGTTAAAGAGAATTGTTATAAAATGATGTACAGATGGTATATGACGCCTAAAAAAATTGCTATTATAAATGAAAGTATGTCTAACAAATGTTGGAAATGTAAGAAACATGAAGGGTCTTTTTACCATATGTGGTGGACATGTGATAAAGCAGTAAAGTATTGGACTGAGATCCACAATGAGATACAAAAAATTTTGAAATGTACTTTTAAGAAAGACCCACAGATGTTATTGTTAGGTCTTAAAATGGAAGAAATAAATGTAGCCAAGAGAACATTACTATGGTACTTGATTACAGCAGCTAGACTGACTTTTGCTCAATGTTGGAAACAAGATAAAGTACCTGAAACATGGGAATGGATTAAAAAGACATTGTTTATGGCAGAAATGGACAAATTAACAAGAAAATTAAACAATGAAGAAGACGAAACCTTTTTCGGAGACTGGAAAGACTTTCAAGAATACTTGTTGAAGAATTGGGATGTAAAACGTGGTTTGATTTGTTTTGACAGCTATTGAGGAGAAGTGGAAAGAGACTCAGATCTTTGAATTGTTACCATTAGTAAAAGAAATATGTTTAGTAGTAAATGTAATTGTATAAGAGAAATATCAAGGGGGTTGGAGCAGTGCAGGAAGCCTTGTTTGGGGGGGGAGAGGGAGAAAGAAAAATGGATATGTATTGGTTTGTTTAAATTGTATGAACATGTGATATATCCAATAATAAATTGTATTTAAAAAAAAAAAAAGGAAATGGGCAACTCTGCCCCTTATCTGGCATTCTGCTGTGAAGACAGGCAATAAATCTGCTACAGTATAGCCCTGGGGGAAAAAGAGATATGTGTTCCAGTGTTGTCTATGGACAAGCAGTGACCTGCTAGCTCTCTTCCCATGTGACATTACCTACCCTCACAAAAACAGTGGAGTGATGGAAGGGAGAGCGAGACAGAGCACTGCTCAGTTGGCTAGGTAACAGTGGGATTTGCTTCTTTTTATGGCAGTGGATCCATCGTCTGCTCTTCCCACCAGAGAAGGAATATTGCCTGGTTGGATAAGAAGCAAAGGGTTTTCCTTACTACAGATTAGATTAGCTATGTAGTCATGCAAAGATGTCTGCCTTAATGTGCAATTCATGATTGTCTGGGATGCAGAGGAGAAAACAAAATAGTGCAGGAAAGGGAAATTCCATGGCTGCAAAGACCTATAAAGAAATACCCACAGGAAATATATCCGGAAGAGGGTTTTTTGGAGGTGCATTTGGAACTCATTTGAATGCCCACTTTTCTGCCCTGAAAAAGTTCATGGGTGAAATTCAGCTCAGCCGTTAAGTATAAGTAATTTCTTGAGGGCCAGTAGGAGACAAACGTAAATACTTCCTTTGTGCTGAATGTTATTCATTGTTTAACTACCGTGACATTATTAAACAGAGCTGAGCCAAACAACCCACAGTTTTTCATGAAAGCTGTCATCAGTGCCAAAAAGCAACTCTCCCTTTTTGGCACTTTTTAAAAAGCACTCTCTTGTCTGCTTATTCATTTATATTGACCTCATTTCCCCTCAGTTTTAATTGCACTCTTTGCATAGATTGGATTCACTATATAGCACCGAGACGTCATCCTTTTCACCACATGGTTGGGGTAGATTCATCTGATTTACCTGAAGAGGTGAACCAGCAGCTGGAAATGGGTTGGGGTGGAATGGTGGTGAGAACAGAGAAACAATAGTACCCTACAGGACTAAAAAAAGATTTTAAAAAATCAGTGTTTTCTGGGAAGAAAAATTCTATGTTGCTAATTCCTACTGAAAGGATTTCTCATGTTCCATTCCAGTTTGGTTCTGCAAATTCATTCTAAGTGGTGTTCTAGTCTTCCTGAATTTCAGTTTATTCAATAACACTTCTGGACTTGGAGTATGCAGTTGGCGTACCAAGCGTATTTGACACCTGGAGCAAATAATTTTTAACACCCAACTCCTGCCGCTCCTCTTGCCTTTTCTGTTCTTCTGCTTCACCCCTGGCATGTCACCTCCTGCCAGGAGCCCCATCCACTCAGGCTCTGTCCATCACTTCCACCCACTTGGCTTGACAGATCCAATATGGTGGCACCCTGTGGCTCCTCACAGCTCCCAGTTGCAGAGTCGCTGTTGAAGATCCCCAAGATGGGGGTGCTGTCTCCTGGCTCACCCAGGTGCTCAGTGATGGTAGCCCCAGCCTCTTCAACCCTTCCATGCCCAGCACTAATTAGCCTAATTAAACATGTTCTTTTAAGCCAGAGGTGGGGTGGGACACTAAGATAAATATTATTGTTTTTAAATTCTCTACAGACAATACACCCCCTTACTGCCTGCATCTGGGGCAGACCGGTCCCACTGCACTGTCCTTGGTATGCCACTGGGATTATGCAGTTTCGTTTATTTCCCTCTCCCCACAGTACCAATGTGCAACTGTGCATTGATAAAGCACTACCGAAAAGCAATTTTGCTGTGACTACATATATGCACTTCTGAGCATTCGTAATCTTGCTGTGACTGCACATATGCACTTCTGAGCATTAGTAAAATCACTACATTAAAAAGAGTCTTGATGCAACGACATGTACAGCCACATCAAGACTACATTTCTGTAGCATTTGTATTAATGTGCACTAGGAGATAAGAAATACCTGGAGATTTTGGGTGTGGAGCATGAGGACAGCAGGGTTTGGGGAGGGGAAGGACTTCTGAATTGGCCATTTTCTCCAGGTGAACAGATCTCTGTTGCCTAGAGGTCAGTTGCAATAGCAGGAGATCTCCAGCTACCACCTGGAGGCTGGCAACACCAATGTGCACATGCATATCAGTAAACACTAACCAAAAAAGCATCTTGATGCAATCATATATTCTGTTTCAAATTTTGGGTATGGATTTGGATATATTTTAACATTATGGTGGTACTATGGAGGTACGTATTACAACACACAGTCACTATGAATAAAACATAAAATACGTCCAGCCTATGCACAGCCACATAAAATATGCAAAAATGCACAGTGGATCGTTTAAAAGATGCAGAATACTTGATGCAGTTAAACTAAGAAAGAATGGAACAGAACAAATGGCATTCATCTAATCCTACAAGAAACATGACCAAGTTTGGCTGTTTCACTGTAAAACCGTGTATCTCACAGTTATAATCCCATGTGTGGTGCCATGCAAACTGACAGATCCAGTCCATAATGACTGATCGTCCTTGAAGAAGAAGAGGAAGAAGAGATTGGATTTATACCTTGCCCTTCACTACCCAAAGGTGTCTCAGAGCCGCTTACAAACTCCTTTCCCTTCCCCTCCCCAGAACAGACACCCTATGAGGTAGGTGGGGCTGAGAGAACTCTTGACAGACACTCCTCTTTTTCAAGAACAGCTCTTATCAGAACTACGGCTTGCCCAAGGTCATCCAGCCAGGTGCAAGTGGAGGAGTGGGGAATCAAACCCGGTTCTTCCAGATTAGAGTCCGCACACTTAACCACTACACCAAACTGGACCCATCTATTCACTTAAAGATCCCTTGTAACAGAATTTGTTCATGACCCCTGACAAACTTACATATGAAACACATGGTACCTCCGCTAGCATCTTATTCACTGTAGAGAGGAAGGAACAGAGTATGTAAATATGTATGTCCAAGAACAAAACCGAAATTAGGGGTTGCACATGTTCAGAGTTATGTGGCATGCAAGATGTCTTCTGCTGGCATACCTACTTTCCATCTTTATCATCTGTTATGGGAACTATACTGTTTGACTTATGGGGCTCTAGAATATTTTGAATTTATGATTGTTGTATGTTTGTTTTTAGATTTAATTTTATATTAGCACTTTAACTTGATTAAAAGGTAAAGGTAAAGGTTCCCTTGCTCGAAAGCCAGTCGAATCCGACTCTAGGGTTGCGGTGCTCATCTCCGTTTCAAAGCTGAAGAGCCAGCGCTGTCCGAAGACATTTCCGTGGTCATGTGGCCGGCATGACTAAACACCAAGGCACACGGAACGCTGTTATTACCTTCCCACTGAAGTGGTCCCTATTTATCTACTTGCAATTTCTTGCTTTCGAACTGCTAGGTTGGCAGGAGCTGGAACTAGAGACGGGAGCTCACCCCATCATGCGGCACTCACGGGTCTTGAACTGCTGAACTACTGACCTTCCACAGCCTGCAGTTCAGCATCTTAACTACTTGAGCCACCGGAGCTCCTTTAACTTGATTAACAGGTGGTTAATATCATTCTGTTTTTAGGGGATCGATTTGAATTTTTAAGAAATTTCTAGGGTTTTAAAAATTATTTCTATAATCAAATAATGTCTTATGCATTTATTTCTATCCAGTACAATTCATAAAAATAGTTTAAATATAAATATTTGTTCATTTTTTGTGATAGTACCCTGATGGAAACCTAATCATTCCAAAGTCAGTGAAATACAGAATGTGTTTCCTGTTGTTAGCTTTTTTTTTTTTTTTAGGAATCCCCCCTCTACTTCTGTGCTGCTATCCCTGCGGTATATTTTGTTTTAAACTTACCCCAGACAACAGCACATCTTTTTTATTTCTTACTTGTATGCGTTGTCATTGGAACTAGTTTCAATCCACTCATTTCTATTAATGCAATTAATCTGGTACTGATAACTGTGGAAGTCAATGTCTCTATAATACTACTTTATTGATCCAGAAGTAACATGTAAAGGAGTAAGTCTGCAGTAAAAATGGCACAAGGAGAGAGGAAACAGTGGAAAACTAAAAACTTGTAGGCTCAATTTGTACTCTTTCTTTTCTGCCATTGAGCCACAGCTGACTTACGGTGGGGTTTTCAAGGCAAGAGATGTTCACAGGTGGTTTGCCATTGTCTGCCTCTGCATCATGACCCTGGTATTCCTCAGAGGTCTCCCACTCAAATATTAGCCAGAGCCAACCCTGTTTAGCTTCTGAGATCTAATGAGATCAGGCTAGCCTGGGCTATCCAGGTCAGGGCCACTTTGCTCTTGAGAGAAGCAACCTTGAAGACAGCTATTCAAATCAAACCAGTAAGCTCAAGATATGTGACGGCTTGCCTAGGCATGACCAGCAAATAAGCAGTGGCATGCATATGCACACACACACACACACACAGCCCATACTGGTATCTAAATATATGCACCTGAAGGTACTGTGGCTTGCCAGTGCTGATTTATGGATGTTGCTTTGCTAATGGGAATAAAGGTATTATTTCAGCTATAGAGGATAAGGCTCATAACTCACTAACATGCAATTTGTGCCATTTAAAATATTTCACTGTCAAGAGACAGTACAGACTCTTTAAATCGAAATCATGCTTTCTCTGAGCCTTAGATGTAACAAACGCAATAACAGATATTATTTCACAATTATATATATATAGGTAGATATACGGCTACCCCTTGGCCATTCTGGACATCTTCACATTTAAAAGCATGCCTCTGCTTTGTCTGGTTCAAGCAGCAGCAGGAAAAACCTAATGGGCAATGGTTTAGTCCACTCAGTTCTCAGTGCGATCATCGAGCAACTTGCCGAAAAGAAACGGGTTAATGCTTACAAGTAGTTTGATTTAAAAGCTCAAGGACTGTGCCACAGTTCCAGTCCATTAGATCTACAACACAATGAGCAGATTAAAGAGATGGATGGATGGATGGATAACTAGATAAAGTGGGACGTAATGCTATATATTATACCCAGTGCAGCCTTTGAGAACATAATTTGATCCTTGCGATTAAAGAAGCTGAACATTTCTTTCTATAGATGCCCATTCTCGACATACACATGCCTAAATTGAGTGGCATAATTTTTCTAGATTGCTCAAATGGTTTGCCATTTAAAGCAAGTATGTGCCAGCGGTAATAATGGCAATATTGTAACTCCCTTAAGTATAGCCCCATGCTACAACCATTGTGTACAGGCGAAATGGCTAAATCATGCTTGAAGAATGTGATTACATTCTCAAAGACTGAGCACTGGTGGCACTCTGGGTAAATACAGATGACCATATAAAAAGCGCAAGCAAATAGGGAAGCTGCCTGATGTGGAGTCAGACCATTGCTGCGCTGAACTCACTGCTGCCCACTTATTGGCTTCTCTCCAAGGTCCCAACCAGAAGGACGTTTTCCCCAGCACTTTTATCTCAGATCTTTTAACTAGATGTTCTGGGAACCAACTCGAGCTCTTCTGCATACAAACCATTGCTCCCCCTGGAACAATCTTCTATGTTAAGAATATCCTTTTAAAATGTTAGCCTAGGAGCAGGACAGTAGCCTTCTTGTCTGATGTCTCCAAGACGTGGATACTATGGTCTTGCAGAAAGAAAAGGTTCAGGTGGGTTGACAGTCAAGACCCAACACTTAATTTTCTGAAGAAATCAATAATGGGTTCCCTCATTTTGCAGTTGGATAGGGTAATGTCTGGAATATAGCATATTCCAATGATTTATATCACTGGCAGCAACTTCCAGGATCTCTAGCAGACACTTTTTCAAGCCCTGCTATTTGAGATATTTTAAAGCTGAAAATAGCCTCATCATATTGTTAACGCACTTACATAGCATTTTAGAGCATTCCAAGGGCTCCATATAAATCATGGGAGGACAGACATTATGTTTCTGAGAGCTACGTAATTTTTTTTCAAGAGCCACGGGAGCTACCAGTCACAGACTGGCAGCTCAGTGGGTGGAGACAGTCACAAAATGGTGGCTTGTTCAAAAATTACAGCATTTCAGAGCAGGTCTGCAGTGCATGGATGAGGAATCCTTTTCCTTTGCTGTTTACCCAAAGCAAACTATTATTGCAAATTGTAACTTGCCCTGCAGGAGGAAAATGTACAGTTACACCTCTATGTTTTCCAAGGAAGAGGCAAATAGCAGCTTTGATGCAGGGGGAAAGAGTCAACAGAATGCTCATTTCCCATTCAGAGCACAGGTGCATGTGTGCACATGCAAAGGAGGAGAAGAACAGGATGACTACAGCAGTACTGGAGGAAAGGCAGACGACCTTGTTTAATTGCTTGGAGAGTGACTAGTCACCCCTGAATGACCTCCTGCCCAGCCCTGAGTAAACATAAGAGAACATAAGAGAAGCCAGTGTTGGATCAGGCCAATGGCCCATCCAGTCCAACACTGTCACACAGTGGCCAAAAATACCAGGTGCCATCAGGAAGTCCACCAATGAGGCCAGGACACTGAAGCCCTCCCACTGTTGCCCCTCCCTCAAGCATCAAGAATAAAGAGCACCACTTGCCCCAGACTGAGAGGTTCTATCTGTAACTTGTGCCTAATAGCCACTGATGGACCTGTGCTCCATATGTTTATCCAGTGATTTGCCAACAGAAGGAACAGATCGTTGTGGATCTTTCTTGCATTCTCCTCCCCCTCAGCAATCTTGAGCAGGACTTAGCTTATTCCTGGAGTCATGGGGTTTGTGCGAACGAACAGCCACATCTTGGGTGGAGAGGTTGCAGTGGGGAGGGAGGAGGGGACTGTAGCTCTCCCAACACACATAGCTACTAGTCCACATGGATCCAGCAATACCCTTTCCTGGGTCTGGAAAGGACCACTGGAGAAATGGGGACATGGGAAAGATCCATTCCTGCCAGTGCTTTCCACTGACAGATCACTGGGTCCAACCCTTGTTGCGATCCTTACAAGTAGGTCCGTAATATTATTATGCTGTTGCAGATGCAGGGTGGAGACTAAGAGAGTAAGCTGCCTAAGGCCATTTATCCAGTTTGTGGCACATGTGAGATTCAGACCAAGGACTGGATCCCTCCCTTAAACTTTAAGCCACTATGCAAGGCCCACTCAGGAACTAGACTTGGGGCACTATGGATGCAAAGCATTGAAGTTGTGTTTCCTGCCCTGCAATGTCATCAGTTCACTCACACTATAGGCTCTACAGAGGGAGGCAGCATCCTGTTGCTATCGCAGAGGCCAACTACAGCAAAAAGCAGAACAAGAAGCCAACAAGGAGCCAGTACGAGAAAGCCCATCTGTGTAATTGAAAATATACAAATTAATGTTACTGATAACGGACACATTTCTTAATAAAGTTTCCAAAGCCCTGACATTGGTTGTTGTGAGTCCTTTCCCTCTGTCATTTCCCTTTCTGTAATGACCTCTAAGAAACCCCCTTCTTTGCTGTCAAGTCACACCTGACTTATGGGTTTTCAAGACAAGAGAAGTTCAGAGGTGGTTTGCTATTGCCCACCTCTGCATTGTAACCCTGCACTCCCATCCAAGTAACCAACCAGGGCTGACCCTGCTTAGCACCTTAGATCTGATGAGGTAGGGTTTACCTGGGCTATCAAGGCCAGGGCAAGAAATTCTTTAGTCCTATAAAATCTTTGCCTGCCATTCGCTTCACATGTTGGTTATTCTTGCATCCCACACTCTACTTGATTTTCTTTTTAAAAGGGCCCCATTTTGGTCCATGCTGAGCCATGTGTGGCTCTACAGCCATAGGTGGCTGACCCCAGCTTTAGGCCTTCCACATCTCTTTCGGTCTATACCAGGGGGCCCTAGACCATAGGGGAGATTCCCAAAGTTTAGAAAAAATACTGAGTCTGGTGGAGTTCACTTGCATCTTTACTTCTGGTCCAACTAAAACTTATGGAAATGGATCCAGGGCCATCTCTGAGAAGTCTGCAGTTTCTGTCAGAAACGGCTATCCCTCCCACCCACAAAAGTAGGGCCTTTGAGAACAGACACAGCACCAGCTCCAACTGAATCTGATGCCTAACCTTAGAATGGAAGCCACAGCAGCTGGGGGAAAGCATGGCAGTATATGAAGTTAGCACAGAAAAGGTTAAAAATATTATCATTTTCTCTTGAAAGACAATATTATCTTGCCCCTCTGCAGCCAATGATCTTTAATCACAAATAGAAGTTCCCTTTCCCTGGCAGGAATCTCAATTGACTTTAATAAGAAACTAATTGCCGAAAGATTAGAGCCTGTTTTATGTAACACGCTACAAAGCAAATCAGGACAAGATGATAACAAGATGCAATCAAGGGGTATTAAAGGCAACAAAATAGCAATGAAGGGCTGGGAGGGAGCTGCTGTAAGCAAAAGTGTGTGGGGGGGAACACCAAAGACATGAAATTGCTACAACGAAATGGAACATTCCCCCTAATTAAGGAGCTGTTTCACATTCTGGAACATTCTTTGAAACTACTACCGCAAGATTAAAAATGTCCAAGAATTGCTGTTGTTACTAAGATGCATATTAAGCATGCAGCATTTGTACCTCTCGCTAAGGTATGCCTGGAGACCAAAAAAGAATAAAACTGGAAAAGGTTTTATGATGTCACCTTGTATATGCTGTACTTTTCCCTCCCTCAGAGCAGATTCTCAAGTAAGTAGTAAGTTTGATGTGATGTATGGGTGAAGGGTCATAGCCAGGTGGGGCCAACAGATGCACTATCCCCCCTGAGGCAGTTCCTATCAAAAATGGCCACCCAAGGGTTTTAAAATTTGTATATGTAATTAGACTTATACAAGAACTGGGGACCCGCAATACTCACGGGGGGGAGAAGGAGCTCCATGTGGAGGAGGAAGAAGCAGCTGCAAGTGAGCCTTCTCCCCCGCCCCCTGCACCGATGGTGAGGACCAGGCCCACCAATCCTCCCCCACTCCCAGCTGCCGGGCCCACCAATCCTTCTCCCTGTCTCCCGCACTGGCGGTGAGTCACGTGGGCCCGCCGAGCCTTCTCCTGCTCCCCCCAGCACCGGCAGCAAGGCCTGAGTGGCTCCCAGCTGCCGGGCCCACCGAATCTTCTCCCGCTTCCCCCCAGCACCAGCGGTGAGGCTCGAGTGGCTCCTAGCTGCTGGGCCCACTAAGCCTTCTCTCACTCCCCTGGCACCGACGACAAGGCACATGTGGCTCCTAACTACCAGGCCCACTGAGCCTCCCCCCAATGGCCAGAGCATTCTCTGCGCATGCACAGGGAACACTTTTACTTTTGGGGGGATTTAAATATCCCCCGTATATTTTTTCAACTTTTTAGATTTTTCTGCACACTTGGGGACTGCTTCAACTCTGCAGGAAAATCTCTCTACCCTCCAAGTGTCCTCGATGTGTGGATTTAGATATCTGCATGGAGAGGGCAACTTGGCTATTAGATATATAGACAAGAAGGGGCCCTCACGATACTTGCAGGGGGGAGTATCCCCCACAGTTCCCAGCCTGCAGAAGCAGGAGGAGCTCTGCAGGAGGAGGAGGAGGCAGCAGGTGAACCCAGCAGGCGGACCCATCAGGCCCGCCAAGCCATTTCCCTCCTCCCCCTTCCCCAATACCAGCAGCAGTGAAGCCCGCCAAGCCTTCTCCCTCCTCCCTCCACCTGGCAGTGGCAGTGGTGAGACCTGCCAAACCTTCTCCCCCTCCCCCAACACCGGCAGTGGCGAGGCCCGCCAAGTCTTCTCCCTCCTCCCCTCCTCCCCCCAGGCACCACCAGCAGCAAGCCCTGAGCAGCTCACAGCCGCCAGCCCATCAAGCCTTCTCCCGCCCTGGCAGCAGTGGCGAGATAGTTGCCAGGGCATTCTCTGCGCATGCACAGGGAACACTCTTTTACTTTTGGGGGGATTTAAGTATCCCCCATATAGTTTTTTCAACTTTTCAGATTTTTCTGCACACCTGGGGACTGCTCCAAGTGTGCAGGAAAATCTCTCTGCCCCCCAAGTGCCCCCGATGTGTGGATTTAGACATCTGCACAGAGGGGGCAACTTGGCTATTAGATATATAGATATGTAATTAGACTGTTTTTGGAAAAATAGACATCTAAATATGAGGCATGAAAGTTTCCAGTAAAGAATGAGGGTGGGGGGATAGGAAAATATTTGATTTAAAAATACATAGGGGTGGCTCTCCCCTCCCATCGAAGATTCCCATTAATAGATTTTTTTCAAGATCACTGTCATCCTGATCATGTAAACCTGAAAATCCCAGACAGAAGAGAAGAAGAGTCAGATTTTATGTCCTGCTTTTCTCTACCTTAAGGAATCTCAAAGTGGCTCACAATCATTTTCCCTTCCTCTTATCACAACAATTACCTTGTGAGAGTTCTGAGAGTTCTGAGAGAACTGTGACTGGCCCAAGGCCACTCAGAAGGCTTCATGTGGAAGAGGAGTGGGGAATCAAACCCGGTACTCCAGATTAGAGCCCATCACTCAAAACCACTACACCACACTGTCTCAAAGGGTGCTAAAAGAGGAGAATGTTAATTTTAAAAAGTTATTTATGTAAGAAAGTTGTTTAGAGAAAATGCACCAAAGCTTCCAACAGAATGCTATGACACCAGACCTATAGATATGGTGAGGCTTTTGAGGGCTCTGCCCCCTTTCTTAAAGACACAGTGCCACAAGAATTTCTCCTGTAACTGCTTTTTTCAGTCATATTAAAACATTTCTTCTAAGCCGTGTGCTCCTTTAAGCAGAGTGGGGTGGGGTGACTAATTCCTGCACTTAGCAAGGGGGTTGGAGTAGGTGACCGCTAGGATCCCTGCTAACTCTGGGTCAAGAAACTGGTCTCCTTTAACAATGTTTTTCTGCCCAAGTGCTAGCTTTCTTGACAAATGATCATGGCAAAATGCATAGACGCAATAATCAAATATAAGAGAAATATAAGAGAAATAATACTGAGTAAGGTCTTTTAGGAGCTGCGGTGGCTCAAGTGGTTAAGACGCTGAACTGCAGGCTGTGGAAGGTCAGTAGTTTAGCAGTTCAAGACCCAGGTGCCGCAAGACGGAGTGAGCTCCCGTCTCTAGTTCCAGCTCCTGCCAACCTAGCAGTTCGAAAGCAAGAAATTGCAAGTAGATAAATAGGTACCACTTCGGTGGGAAGGCAACAGCGTTCCGTGTGCCTTGGTGTTTTGTCATGCCAGCCACATGACCATGGAAATGTCTTCGGACAGCGCTGGCTCTTTGGCTTTGAAACGGAGATGAGCACCACAACCCTAGAGTTGGATTCGACTGGCTTTCGAGCAAGGGAACCCTTACCTAAGGTCTTTTAATTTTTTTGTTGTTCTAATTTCTGCTTAAGGTGATAGCCATATGAGTAGTACAAGACAGACAGACAGACAGACAGACAGACAGACAGACAGACAGACAGATAGATAGATAGATAGATAAGACAGACCATAGAAATCATCACCCCCACCTGCCAGCTTGCGATCAGAATTGTTGCTTAGGCTGGCAGAAGTGATTAACTTGCAACAGCTGAGAACTGTCATCTAAAGTGGTTGACAGCTTGCAGTTTAGAGATCTATCCTGGTAACAGCTCTCTATTGGCTAAATGGTTAAGAACATTTATGTGGAATAGACAGCTTGAGAAGACTCAGAAGTGACTGTCTTGAAGCTTTCTTCAACTTTCACCCTGCTCCTATGCAGACTGAGCTCATCAGGAACGTTAGTTGAGATGTCAGAGCTATGTGCCTGATAGGAAAAGTAGTGAGTAGAATAGCCAGCTAAGTTTTTTGTTTTGGTTTGCATTCCTTGCTGAACTGTATACATTCTTTTCCCAATCTATATGTTATTTGTCCTTTGTTTTTGTAAATAAAGTTTTATGTGTTTTTATACAAACACATAAAACCCAGATAAGTATTTCCAGCGCCACACCTATCATCTGTCAGAAAATTTATTCTCTCCCTTCCACTTTCTCAGCCTGCTTTTGTCACACTCTGGGGCTAAGATCTGCAGAAGCCTCTATGCTTTGATTTTAAAAGGCTTGATTCCACAACAGCTGAGTCATAATCCTCAGAATTCTGGCTTTTCTTTCTGCATGAAGAACTTCAGCCCCACCAGAAAAAAATTGCCCTACACAAGCCACAAAATCCTGGCTACAGGCCTGTATGACACTAACAGGTCAAAACAGGAGGGCTGGACAAAAGAGTTCTAGAACTTTCTATTGGTTATGAGAGAAGTTTCATTCTCTTCTCTGCAAATGTGGCGACCCCAGCTAGCAAGGACGGCTGGATATAACCCCACAAACTCCTTCAATCCCTATTTCCCTCCCTCATACCAATACCAAATTTTATCCATTGCAAGATTTAAATTGCATGTGCCTTAGGATTGCCAGGTTCCCCCTGGCTACCAGCAGGGGATGGGAGGTAAGGTTGCCAGATTCATGTTGGGAAACTTCTGGAGATTTGGGGATGGAGCCTAGGATGACAGGGAGCTCAGTGGGGTACAGTGCCATATAGAGTCCACCCTCCAAAGCATGCCTTTTCTCCAGGGGAACTTAATGTCTAGTCTGGAGATGAGCTGTAATTTCAGGGGATCCCAGGTTCCACCTGGAGGCTGGCATTTCTAATGTGCCTGCCCTCACTTATACGGAAAAGTAATCATGGTTGTAAATTTTAAGACATAGAGGATATTCCTAAGGAAACATTCTCTTTGCAGGATTTGTATTGTATGGCTGTGGCCCAATGCACACGTTCCATAATTCTGAAACCTTCATTGCTAAATGGTGACATTTTCATTACAAAGCAGAGCCAGCCACATGGAGGTCTACTTGTGGTCAATGCACATTTTGGCCCCTAGACCATGGTTTTGAGAACAGAAAAGAACTGGGCATCCCTTGTTTACAAGAGATTTATTTACTCAATTTATAGTTCACCTTTCTTGCTAAGACTTGAGGCAGATTTTTTTTTTTAAAAAAAATAGAAAACAGGTCAATAAAGGAAAAAAACAGCATAAAACACACCATAAACAATGCAACAACTGGATTACAAGCATCAGAAGTGAATGCAGGAAAACCGAGATAACACATGCAATAGCCAGTGCTGTAAACTTGTTCTCTTTAAAACTGCCCTCCTGAACAATTCTGTGGAATGACAGAACTGTGTGGGAGCCCTCATGCCCTCCTCAGGCAGGCCACTCCACAAAGTGGGAGTCAGAATCAAGAATGCCTGGGGCACAGGCAGTAGCTTCTCTTACCCTTTTGCAGGATAGCTGGCACCTTCAGAAGCTTTTGCTCAAATGAGTGCAGCTGTCAGCACAGGGCACATTGGAGTGTAGTCGATTTATAGATCACCTATGAAATGATGGGCACTTCCAGACTTGATGGATATGCAGGTGAGTGATGCTTTTGGACCACAGTGTTGACTGCTCACAAACCAAAGAAGAGACCATTTTCTCTCTAGGACAGCTTATTGAGATGGACAAACAGGTCTGGAATGGGCAACTGTTCGTCCAAACAGTAATGGTAGCACTAAATCTTTATTATATGACAGCCAGTGTGTTGCAGTGGTTAGAGTGTCAGACTAGGATCTGGGAAACCCAGGTGTGAATCCCCACTCTGCCATGGAAGCTTGCCAGGTGACCTTGGGCCAGTCACGTGCTCAGACTAACCTACCTTTGAAGGGGTTTTGTGAGCATAAAATGGAGGCAGCAGAATAATGTAGCCCCTTTGGGTCCCCACTGGAGATAAAGATGGGGTATAAAGGATGTAAACAAAATAAATAATAAAAACCTCCTCATTAAAAGGGCGCTTCATGTTTACCAGCTGCCATTGTTCATTACATCAACACACAGAGACAGAACCTTATGCAAAGGTTCTTTGGTTCAGGAAAAACCTCTGTAGCACAGCTATTTTACAACTGCACAACTGTTGCTCAATACAAAGGAAAAATGCTCGCACATCATAGACTGAGCCCTGCTTAAGGGGGGATCCTGATTTTCTGACATCCCTTACCCATCATCACTCCAGATACATGCCAACCCCCTCCAGGGCTCTTCCCTTCTCTTTTCCTTCCAACACAGAATTGCAACTACAGGCAAAAAAGGCTGGACTTACTAACATTCAATCTTTAAAAAGAGAACTTCTGGGACTCAAACCTACCAGATGTATAATTCCACCCTGCTTGCCAGGGATACAGTACTATTTCAGACTTGACAAGCCAGCATCTGCTTCTTCTGCCTGAGATAAAGCTGAAACACAAGACTGGGCTATAAATCAGCATAAGCAAGCCTCTCCTTACAGTTCACCCACATTGACCATTTGCTTGAGATTATTCGCTAGTCTTTTCCTGGAACACATTTACCTCCCTGCCCCAGTGCGTCAGAGATATAAAATTTGCCGCTGCTATTGTAGACTCTATTTAAATCAATGGCAAATGAAGCCTCCATTTTTTCCCTTCGCTTTCCTCTTAGTGCTGTTGTATGAAATTACTGTGAACCTGCTTTAAATTGTATTGCATCTTCCATGTGCAGAAGCAATTATCTCTCTGAATGCCAGATGCTGGATACAAACAGGCCAGGTCTTGCATGTAGGATTCCCAGAGGCATTTGGCTAACTACCACTGGAAACCCAGAAGGCTGAGTTAGATGGATGCTTGGAACGGCCAGTTCAAGGCATTTTGTTATCCAAAGGAATGTACGCCCATCAGCTCTTGGACCCACACTGCTGCCAGATGGGTCTTGGACTGGGCGGGCAGTGGCAAGGGCCCAGGAGGTGATTTCCGTCCCTTTACACATCAGTGATGGCTGGGGATGCCCAGAACCCTTGTGGTCAGTACTTTCCTCACTGGCCTGTCCTACAAAGCTGCCTGTGTGGCTTGGACAGGGAATTGGTCTTGGTCTGATCTCACAAGGCAAAATGGACAGCCATTCTGCAGATATTCCAGACAGCTCCTAGCAATCATGTGTCTGTCTCTAATAGTGAGCATGGGATGGCCTTAAGCAGGGGTCCCCAATCCTTTTGGGCCTGCAGGTACCTTTGGACACAGCATGGTGGGCACAGCTAAAAACGGCGACCACAGGAGGAGGTGCCAGCCACAAAATGGCTGCCACAGCTTACCTTTAGTCACACAGGCAAGATTCATTGTGCTGTAGTGATAGCTGCTGCCAAAGCAACATTTAAAAAAAATCTGCACAGCCAATCAGAAGCCTTGCTGGGAAAAAAGCCCCATCTGGCCCCACCCACTTTCTAAAATCATATGGCAGGCAAATAATGTATGCCCAGCCCAGTGTAGGGTGACAGACTAGAGCCCGGGAGACCCAGGCTCAGACCCCCACTCTGCCATGAAGCTTGCCGAGTCATCTTGGATCAATCACTCTGCCTCAGTCTTACTTACCTCATAAGGTTGTTGTGAGGGTAAAATGAGGCAATGGAGAATGATGCATGCCATCCCAAGCTCCTCAGAAAGAAGGGCAGGACAAAAATGTACTAAATGAATGAAGGAATAAAGACTGTGGTAGTGACATTAAATGGAATCCCCCCTCCCTCCCTTTTCTTGAAATCAGCAAGATAAAAACGCACTGGGAGAAATTGTTTGAGACACTTTGTCAGCAATATGCCTGTAGAGGTGAAATTTCATTTAGTTATATTTCTATGAAAACAGTGCACGTCAGTCTGACAAGCAGTGTGAACCTAAGAAAAACAGACTTACATTACAAGGTGTGTTCCTGTATCTAGAGGCAAAGGAGGAAAAAGAGAATTCCACTCATACTTCCCCTCCCCACCATGCTCCAACCATCCACAATACTTGAGGCACATAAACAATAAAGAGTGAGAATGCCTTCCTGGCAGGGGACTTTGGGGAGCGTTCCTGAAGAGAACAGGGACATCCTCAGCACAATGACATCACACAAAAGTGACATCTTCATGTTGGGGACCAGCACCCCACATGCCTGAACTCACCCCAAGTGCCGAATTCGCTGCTGGAGTCCAGGTGTGCCCCCCACACTTAGAGGAACGCTCAAGAGTGGTACCTTCAATACATCTCCAACAATCCCCCTATCTGTTAGCCTAGACCTGCTGTATACCACCTAGGTCATGGTGAGTCTTTCAAAAGCATCCCCATAAGCCTTTCGGAAACATGCAAATTAACTTGCATGTTTCGCAAAGGCTCATGGGAATGCTTTTGAAAGACTTACCATGACCTAAGTGGTATACAGCAGGACTGAGCTAGCAGAAAGGGGGACGACTGGAAAAGTGCTGAAGGTACCACTCTTGAGTGCCCTTTTAAGCCACCGGTGGTTGCTCTTGGAGGTGGGGCTTCCCCCTGCAGGCCAGTGGCAGGCAGGAGCTCGCAAAATTGAGGGATCCCTGCCCTCACCTGGGAATTGGCATCCCTATCAGTTCACCTGGAGAAAATGGCCATTCTGGAAGTTGGACTCTATGGCATTATGCCCCCAAACCCTGCCCTCCTCAGGTTCTACCCCCCCCAATCACCAGGTATTCCTCAACCCAGAGCTGGCAACCCTAGTGATTTCTCATTCTGGCACTCTGTATAAAAAACTAAAGCATCTTACAACTTTGGATTTTTTCAAAAGATTAAACACACATCATATATCACAAGACATTTTGGTATAAATCAACTAATTGCTAGTCAACCAAGTGGCAGTCACTTGGGTTACTGGGTGGCAATTCTGTGGGTCAGCGCAGGATGGATGTCTACACTCATTTAGACATTCATCATGCATGGACCTGTCTTTCATGAATTTTCCATCTGGATCCAGTCATCCCATGCCCTGAGTGTCCGAGTAATGTACATCCTTACATTTGGCTATCCCACCTATACTACCTTGAGCCTCCCCTTTGTGGTTGTCAAGTTGCAGCCACCCCGTAGGCTTTTCAAGGCAAGAGGCATTCAGAAGTGGTTTGCCACAGCCTGCCTCTGCATAGCAGCCCTGGTATTCCTTGGTGGTCTCCCGTCCAAATACTGACCAGGGCCAAACCTGCTTAGCTCCCAATATCTGATGAGATCAGGCTACAGATAATTAATAATGCAAATAATAATATAAATGCAAATAATAATTAAAAAAGTATTTGCCATATAACAAGATAAACTATTCCCTTTCCTGAATCTTGGGTTCATACAATAAAAAGCAAAATAAACATTAGTTCTCGGTCTGAAACTCTTCTATCAGATTTTTTAATTCAACAAGCACTCTCTGATGTAATGCATGGGGCGGAAGATGATCAGGTTTCCTAATGATATGGCAGGATTGTTTTTTAAATAAACATCCTTTTACCTTAACCCCCCCCATTGCCTCTCTATTCAGCATGTTACATCAGCTCCATCTCAACTGTTCCTGCTGTTCGTATGAAGACCTAACAAAAGCTAAAAATGCCAAAAGTAGACAATGCCTTCATTTCCTACGCACAAAAGCAAGGCAGATAACTTGTACGTGCTAATTATATGTTGAAAAGCTATAAGACATTCGTCAGATCAAGTCGAATCTGGCATAATTGTTTTGAACAGATGATTATGTGTCTAGTGTTAAAAGAACTCAGTAAATGACTTTTTTTTTTTAAAAAAAATGGCAGTCTGAAAAAAGTAATTACATCCTCATTAAAAACGACATGTGCTCCAACTGTAGAAACATCCCTACCATTTGAAATAAACTCCTCTAATAAAACAGGATAGTCCCAGTTCCTCTGAAACCTCAGTGAAACATGGTACCCGCAATCATTTCCTACTTTTCCATTGATATAAGCAACCCACTAAGCCTTTGTGGGTAGAAAAGGCAGCCAATTAGTGACAAGAAAAAATAATAAATAAATCTAGGAAATGCTCCTCATTATAGAACAACCCCCTCAACTTAGACCAAACTTATCTCAAATGTCGGCCTTTTCACATTGGCTTTATGTTCAGCTAATTCTGCATTAGTTAGTTTTAATTTTAAAAGTTTTTAACATTTTCCAAGTAATAAAGTGGATTATGTCCTTATTCTATAGGCCCAAGTAATGAAACTAAGTTATGCCCTTACTCTGTAGGCCCATGTTAGTTAGGGTTGCCAGATCTTCCCCACCCAGCCGCTGGTGGGGGATGGGGGCGGGGATGCCAGATCTAGGTTGGGAAACTCCTGGAGATTTCGGCCTGGAGCCTGGGCAGGACAGGGGTCTCAGTGGGGTACAATGCCAGAGTCCACCCTCCAAAGCAGCCATTTTCTCCAGGGGAAATGATATCCGTAGTAACTTGTAATTCCAGGGCATCCCCAGGTTCCACCTGGAGGCTGGCATTCCCAACCTGGTCTTGTGTAGGACTTACTTCTAGCAGAATCAGCTGTCCTAATGATGATGATGAGAATGAATCACTCCACCCCTGCTACTGCAGAGCTCTGAGTGATGTACAACCAGAGATAAAACAAGATAAAATTAATTAAAAACATTAGTACAGCGTCAACACTCCCTCTAAGCTCTGGAGTCTTGTGAGAGAAAATTCCATTTTGTGAGCTACTGGCATTAAAGTTGTGAGTGAGAAATTTGACTGCTGCATAAATTAGTTTGCTTTGGAGCCATCCTTCCCAATCTAAGACAAAAATGTGTGAGCCGGAGGCTAAAAAACTGTGAGCTAGCTCACATTGACTCAGCTTAGAGGGAACACTGCACAGCATTAAAGACAATCAGATGGTGAATAACCAGTCCTCATTTCAGCTCCCACTGCTGGCTACTTCATGGACAGGGGGGAGGATGGCAAAATAGGTGTAAACAACAGAGAAAGGGAAGGGTGCCAGCCGAGATGGGACCTTTGCTGTCCTCAACCAAAAGCCTGGCGGAACATCACTGCCTTGCAGGCCCTGCGGAATTGTGTCAGATCCTGCAGGGCCCTGATGGAATTTGGCAGGGAGTTCCACCAGGTTGGGGTCAGGACAGAAAAGGCCCTGGCCCTGGTTGAGGGCAGCTGGATGTCTTTAGGGCCAGGGCTCACCAGCAGATTGCTGTCTAAAGAGTGCAAGTCTCTCCTAGGGACATAATGGAGGAGACTGTCCTGTAGATATGTCAGTCTCTAAAGGATTTGGAGCACACAATTTAATCTACATATTAGGTTTCCTCAAGATCAGGGCCCTTCTAAGCTTATCAATACTGATCCTGGATTTTTTTCAGCAGCAGAAGAAAATCCACCCTATCACAGAATGCCCCAAGACATTTTGCCAGGTTTTTTTAAAAAAAAATACACAATCAGTGTTACCAGGAGCATCATTTTGTGATTTCAGAAGCTGCTTGCCTTAGGTTCTGGTCTGTGAGTTGCCACCACTGTGGAGGGCAAGGGATGGTGAGGGAGGGAGGGAGGGAGGGAGGGAGGGAGGGAGGGAGGGAGGGAGAGAGAGAGAGAGAGAGAGAGAGAGAGAGAGAGAGAGAGAGAGAGTTCTTACTCTCCAGGGTTGCCAACTTCCAGGCGGGGCCTGGAAATCCCTGGAATTGCAACTGATCTCCAGACTAGAGAGAGAGTTCTCCTGGAGCAAATGGCTACTTTGCAAGGTGTACTCTGTGGTATTAGACACCAACGAAGTCCCTTCTCACACCAAACCCTGCCCTCCCTAGGCTCTGCCTCCAAATCTCCAGGAACTTGTCAGCTTGGATTTGACAACCTTACTGCATAGTGATGAATTTGATTTATAGTCAGAGCATGAAGGTATCCTTTCATAATCGTGGACTGAGGGTTGCCAGCCTCCAAGTGGGGCCTGGAGATCTCCTGGAATTACAATTCATCTCCAGACTGCAGAGAGCAGTTCCCCTGGAGACAATGGCTGCTTTGAAGGGCAGACTCTGTGGTATTATTGCTAGAGTCACCAGCTATGGGTTGGGAAATACCTGGAGATTGGGCGGGTGGAGTCTGAGGAGGGCAGGGTCTTCAATAGGGTATCATGCCATAGATTCCACCTTCCAAAGCAGCCGTTTTATCCAGGTGAACTGATCTCTTTGGGTTGGAAATAAGTTGTAATCCCAGGAGATCTCCAGCTGCCACCTGGAGGTTGGCAACCATACCTCACTAAGGTTCCTCCCATTCCCCAAACTGCACCTTCCCCAGGTTCCACCCCCCCAGGCGTCTCTGTACTCAGAGTTGGCAGCCCTACTTAGTGTTATCGCTCACCAGCATCTTTTCTTTCCCAGCTCATAATCCTCACACTAGAATGTCACCTCCTAGGTTTCGTACACCTGGAAGCTACATGGTTAATAAAATGTGGATTCAAGGTACTGAAATATGATTTTGTTATAGAAATGGGGAAATGCTAGATAGCTTTTTGTGTTCATAAAGCAGACATAAAGTAGTGAACTTCAGCAGAGCCAAAATGAAAGCAGAAAAAATATAAGTAAATACAGATTGCAAAATCATCTTTTCTCTACCTGTGACCCGTGAAGACCCAGTCCCAGGAGGATGGCTCAATAAAGTCTAATGGCTATAACTGGCTTTTGAGCAGGCTTGGGGTGGGGGGGGGCTTTCTTTTTCTACAACTTTAGTGCCACTTCACACAGGCCAATGTATCCCCTGGACTGTTCACACAATGCACATCTTCACTTGGTCACTCGTGAGAAGAGATGCGTTGTGTGAATTGCTTTTGCACAGATATCTGCCAGATGCAATTGCTGGAGAATTCCCAGAGTTAGATGTAAAGCTGGGTTGTAAAGTGGGAGAGGGAAGGAGCCATTACTGTTTTCTCCGATTTCCTGTACCTTGCCAGAGAATGAAACAAAGGGTAAAAAATATGCTGGAAAAGTATATCTTGCTTCAATAGAGACAGGAATGATGTTGTCTTAATGCTATTATTAAAAAGGCCAGAAATCATAAAAGAAAATAGCATACTATCTGTCTCACACATCATTACCCCCCTCCTTTTGCAAGAAACTCCGGGTAGTATGCAAGATTCTAACCTTCCCATATTATGTAGCCTGTGAGGCAGGTTAGGCTGTGAGTAACTGGCTTGTAGTCCAGTAGCATTGCCAACTCGAGGTGGGGAAATTTCTGAAGAGTTGGGGGATGGAGCCTTGGGGAGGCAGGGTGTGGGGAGGAGAGGGACCTCAGTGGAGTAGAATGCCATAAAGTCCACCCTTCAAAACAACCATTTTCCCCAGGGAAACTGATCTATGTAGGTTGGAGATCAGTTGTAATTTCAGGAGGTAACAGTTAGAATCAAGTGACCATTCAGGTCAGGGGAAGAGAGATGTAGTCTAGTCATCAGTCACTTGGTGTCGGAACTTCGGCAGGACCTCAGCATGGAGACTGAGGGTGTCAGGCAAGGATTCAGGTTATCTGCCATTGTCTCATCTCCAAGGATGGAACTACAGGGTAACTGGACCAACCACCTAAAAAACATCTCAAACAGCAATAGGCCAGAAGAGGTCCATGTGATAAGTCCAACTTATTTATTTATTTATTGTCAAATTTATACTCCGCCCTCCCCACAAAGCAGGCTCAGGGTGGCTTCCAGGTAGCATAAATACAGAATAAAACATACATAATTAAAACACAACAGTTAAAAATAATACAATACAAAGTGCTGGCAGCTATTAAAAGTTTGATTAGATGGAGTGCTTTCAAATGGGTTTCCAACAAGTGCTAGACGTTCTTCTGCTCGTCGGCTCTCATGGCAGCTGCTCAGTGGTAAAGTTATGGGCCGGGCGCTACAGCGGCAGTGGCCCTTAATTAAATGTCTGGCGGAAAAGTTCCGTCTTGCAGGTCCTGTGGAACTGAGAAAGGTCCCTCAGGGCCCTGATCTCCTCCGGGAGCTCATTCCACCAGGTAGGGGCTGCCACCTAAAAGGCTCCGGCCCTAGTAGCAGCTAGCCTGGCCTCCCTTGGGCCAGGGAGGGTCAGCTGGTTTTGAGACCCAGATCGTAGTGCTCTCTGGAGTATATATGGGGAAAGGCGGTCCCGTAGGTACGTTGGACCCCGGCCATATAGGGCTTTAAAGGTAAGAACCAGCACTTTGAAACGGATTCCGTATGCTATTGGCAGCCAGTGCAGTGTCCTTAGCACAGGCTGGTTGTGCTCCCATCTAGGGAGACCCATCAACAGCCTGGCCGCAGTGTTCTATACTAGCTGTAGCTTATGAATCCATGACAAAGGCAGCCCCATGTAGAGAGTGTTACAGTAGTCTAGTCTCAAGGTGACCATCACGTGGATCACTGTAGCCAGGTCGGCACGGTCGAGGAAGGGAACCAACTGACTAATCAGCCTGAGATGATAAAAGGCTGACTTGGCAGTGGCCGCTACCTGGGTCTCCATGGCAAGGGAGGGATCCAGGAGCACTCCCAAACTCTGAACCTCCAGCGCTGGGACCAATGAGGCCCCCCGAACCATCTCAACCTAGGCACAGAACTGCCCTGACCTAGGCACAGGACCTCCATCTTCGCTGGATTCAGCTTCAGCTGACTCAGTCTAAGCCAACCAGCCACAGCCTGCAATGCCCGGTCCAGGTCTTCTGGAATCCGACTGGCCGCCTAACATCAGATAGATGTTCATTCAACATCTTCATACAACAGCTTTCAGATCAAGCTTGTATTCTAGTCAGAGCAACAAGGGATGATAAATTGTGTTTGGATTTTGCTTCTAGCTTCAACTCTTCTCAGAACTGACATCAGAATATTGCAGCAGTGTCACTCCCTGTCCCCAAAAAGCTCCTGCTGGTCGCCAGCACCAGGCTGGCAAACCTAGTTTAAACTGTATATACAGACTGTGTAATATGCATTCACAATCTACAAAACCAAGAGCAAAAAAACACACAAAAAAAAACCAGAGAACCAAAATAACTGAGGGGAAAAATATGAATACATATAAAAATGCAAATCAGAAACATTCATTCAGTCCTAGACTTTGTTCCTGCTCCTTACCTCTGCCTCAGACTTGCCTCGCTGTTCCTGCCTTGCCTCACTTTATCTCTGCCTCACCTTGCTCCACTTTTCACCTCCCCAGGAAACTTGCCACCCTGATTGGTGGGCAGAAATTTAAAATCTAACATTCACCTTCCTCTTGGATGAGCTACTTAAGTCCTGCCATCTGAAAGTGGCCACATGAATAAAATCCAGGGCTAGAACACTTTCATCCTGCCATTTACTACTTTTGTCTCCATTGCTGTTTGTCTCCATTTGAATGGCTGTTCTCCTTCCAGCCCATAACCTTTCCTCTTAGTGTAAGGTAAAAATATCCACACCAGGAACTGAGTATTATTGAAGGCACTGTCAAAACAATAGCAAGACATAATCAGACCTGAATACAAATCAGACTTGGTTATTTCTAGCTTCTTATTGAACTATTCTCTGTTCTTTTGTTTTTATGTGAAAAACCAGGTACGGCTATCACTTTCCACTGTGAGTTTCCCACTGACAGTACTATATCTGTAAGCATAACGAATCATCAAATGACCAAGTAGGTACTGCACACCCCAATGAGCTGGAACAGAGGAAGGTATTGTGGGTGCTTCAACCCCTTCCATCCAAGATGCTGGTTACAACAGTGCAAGGCAAACAATGCACCAGAGACAGCCTCCCCAATGGCGTCAGAAATAAGTTAAAGAGGTGAGAGAAGAATCCTCATGCTTCCAAAGGCAGAGCTAGGGGTGGGACCATGGCTCTGTGATAGAGCATCAGCTTTTCCATGTAGAAAGTCCCAGGTTCAATCTACCAAGTGCTGGTTAAGTACCATTTGAACCCACAGAAACAGCTAGCTTGGTAAATATGTTGACTTGACTCATTCCAAAACAGTTAGAAACTCTGCATAAGATAGAAGCCTAACTGTTCATCAGAAAGGGTTTTGTTGCACATTTTAAATAAATGATACCTAGCTAAAAAAACAACAACAGGCCATCCCCCCCATCTCTTTAATTTTTCAGGAGATTTTTTTTTTGTTACATTCGGTTAGCTGAAAAGTAGATATATTGCAAGGCTTCACACTTGGGTGGGCTGTAGACCTTGAAAAGGAGCAGTTGGTATCATGACAAATGAAGTGTGCAATCAGGGAATGGAAGCACAATTGGGTCTTTCAAAAATGGAGACAGGAGTGTTATTTGCTATTGTTCTGTTTTGACTTTTGATTGTGGTAGGGAACTTGGGGCATTATAGTTTAGTTTGTAATGTGAATGATACTACTAAGCTGTCTCTTTTGACATGTGACTTTACCTTATAAAGTTTTGCAAATGCTCCCTGAAAAAAGGTTTAATGATTCACGTAAATAAATAAATGTGAAGAGGCATTACATAAATATTACAAAACATTCTCAGTGTATCATTCAAGATTCCCATTGGGCATGCTTTCAGATCCAATGATCATAAATGAACCAGATGAAGAACACTCATGAATTAAACAGAATGAGAAGGACCAAGGACAATTTTTACTTTTAGGCAAAAAAAAGAAAAAATTGGCTGTAGTCCTACAACTCCCAAATCTTTTTATTCCACTCCTCCCCAATGACTGTGCAACATCGCTCCTGCACTGGTCCCTGAAAAGAATTATCCACCCTTCTAAAAACGTTTTTGGATTCCCTGAAAAATTCCAGAGATATTTTACCTGAGGAAAAGCCACCAAATTTGCAAAATTAAAATTCCAGTGGCAACCCTAATTTGAATGTTGTTTCTATTTGTTTTTCTCTACCTGAAATCTGATTTTGAACTTGTTTGCACATTAATTTATTTAAATCACATCTAAATTGGAGGCCAAAACAGGCCTGAAAAGCATCCCTCACCCCCCACGTCATGTTCCCAGATGGAGGAGCACTCACTGGGGATAGACCTGGCAACACCCACCAAAGACTCACTATCCACACCACTCAGCCTGGCCTTAGAGCTGGCTACTGTGCAACTCATCCAGACTTCTCCTGGGGAGAGGCTGCCAAGAGGATGGAAGGAGGAAAGCTGAAGGCAGAGAGACAGATGAAGGTAGGCTAGGTGCTGGGTTGGAAGAAGAAAAGGAAGCATGGAAAGGGGAGAGGCTATGGGGGCTGCCAGTGAAAGAAGAAATAGTGTACAAAATGGATATGGGGGGGAGGGATAGATGCTCCCTGCAAGTCCTTGTGGGTCCCACACTTGTAGATCCATAAACCATGTTCCAGTGGGCATTTGAAAAAATGTTTAAAAGCACACATCAAAAGATACAATTATTAATACCACTTAAAAATCAAACAGGTGCTTAAAACAAACACATGACACAAGAGAGCAGTGGCAGATAAGTATCTGTCTCACTTTACAAGTCCATCCTAAAAGGACTACCAAAACCAAAGTACTTCTCCTTGCTCCTAGAGGGAGGCCATTCCACAGTACTGGGGTTACTACAGAAAAAAGCCTTACCCCAAGTGGATGCTAAGCTTGCATTTGCAGCAACAACAATAAAATCGTATTCTGAGCAGGATCTCATCAGCAGATCATAATTTTTAAATTTGTATGGAAGAAGACATTCCCTCAGGAGCTTTAAACCCTATTAGCTGTTGCAGAGTTGTCAACAGACTCCACTATATTATTATTAGTCAATGTTCTGCATTAAAAAACACACTCAAAGATCTGTACAGAAATATTAAAATGCCTTTGCCAGCTGGTGGGGGATATTTATCATCATGTTAGCATGTACTAGCAGCTTTGCTAAATGTACAGAATTCATTGACATTCAATCTACAAGGAACTGTCATACAAAGAAGTTCCTGAGCAGACTTCTTCTGTCGAGGTGTTCCAAACAGTAGGACCCAGAGTGGAAAAGTTCTGCTTGATATTTTCTTGGTAAAAAGAGGAACACAGAACAAGGGTCAATGTACTGATCTCAGGGGGTAGAGATAAGCAAGGAACCCTATCAGAACTTGTACCATATTGCAAGCTGCTATCAAAGGCCTGTTTCAAACAAACACCCAGTGGGACAGCATGGAGGCTTCAGAAGTGAGATGAACAACAAATGATGCTAGGCACGGGTCTGTCACTGAAAATGGCATCTCTGTCTCCCCCTTCTCCTTGTTATACTTTGCCAGCAGTTTGATTTTGATGTGTTTTAAGAACTCTCCCATCATATTTATTGATTTAATATTTATTTGAACTACCTTTTGACCCAGTTTCTCCCAAGAACAAGAGTCAGAGTAACTGAATATTAACTGGAAGGCGCCTTGGAGGTTATCTAGTCCACCCACTTGCTCAGTGCAGGAATGTGCAACTACAGCATCCCAGATAGATGGCCATCTAGCCCGTGCTTAAAGACCTCAAGTGAAAGACAGGCATTGTAAGGCAAGTAGAACAGCTCTTACCATTAGAAAGTTGCTTTTACTGTTCAGCCAAAATCTGCTTCCTTGGAATTTCCACCATTGGATCTACTAATGGCCTTTGTAGCAAAAGAGAACAAGTCAGAACCCTCACCATTCTTCTTGCCCTTCCCTGCGCATGTTCTAGTTTGTTGGGATCCTTCTTAAAAATGAGGTGCCCAGAACTAGACCAAGCACTCCAGATGAGGCTTGATCAGTGCAGAACAGAATGAAATTATTATTTCCCAAGATCTGGACAGTAGGCTTCTGTTAATGCAGCCCGAGACTCCATTAGCTGTTAATGCAGCCACACTGAACTGCTGACTCACGTCAGACTTATGATCTATGCAATCCTAAGCAGAGTTACAGAGTTCTAAGTCTGTTGAAGCCAATGGGCTAAGGGTGTAACTCTTCTTAAAATGGTGTCTAGACCCTTTTCATAAGTACTCCTGCCAGCATAGGTCTCCCTCATCCCTTTGATTTTTTTTCTCCCTAAATGTTAAGACGTTACATGTCTCTCTGACTGCTGAAATTGATGTTGATAATCTTGGCCTAGTGCTCCAGCCTTTCGAGACAACTTTGAATCCTGACTTCTTCATTGTTTAGCTGTCCCCCTCAGCTTTATGTCATCTGCAAATCTGATAAGCATCCCCCTTCTATGCTCTCATCTAAGTCAATTACACAAATGTGGAACAGCACAGAGCCTAGGACAGAGCCCCGTGGCACTAAAGAGGCCTCCAGGTTGACAAGACGCCATTAATGAGCACACATTGGCAATGGCTGTTCAACCAACTATGACTCTACCTAATAATAGCATCAGCCAGCCCACATTTAACCATCTTGTCCAAAAGGATATCATGAGAGACCATGTCAAACACTTTGTTGATATCAGTACACCATTCCATGGCATTCCCATGATCCATCAAGCTAGCTTCTTTATCCAAAAAAAGAAAAGAAAAAGAAGCTTGGCCTGGTATGACTTGTGACAAACCCATGCTGGCTCCTAGTAATACTAATCAATTCATCCTTTTCTATATGCACACTGATTGACTGTTTAATAACCTGCTCAATAATATTACCAGGTATTGATGTCAAGCTGACTAGTTTTGAGGTCTACCTTTATCTCTTTTTAAGAGAGAATGTCTACTCTTCTAGCATCTCACTTGCTCTCCAAGAACCAAAAGTAGCTTACAAAAAATTGAAACACTGAATTCCAACTGGTGACAGTTTAAGAGCCCCATTTCCTAAAAATAAAAAGGCACTGCATTCTAGTGCTGCCAACACTGAAAATGCCCTGCTCTGTGCCATTGCAGATTTAATATCTTGGGTGAGTGAAACTTTGATCAGGTCATCCCTAACTTGATCTTACAATACAGAGGAATGAGTCATTGGGGAAAGGTCCTTTTTAAGGTATGCAAGCCCCAGGAAAATTGACTCAGACCTGAAAAAGCAGGGTGAAAGACTAATCCAGGATAATCCCAGAATGTTCCTGACAAGAACTTAAATTTCAGGCAACTGTAAACTCAGCATCATATCAGTGACCCATTTCCTTTACCCTCACAATATCAATCTATCAGGCAGATCCTTAGCCAAGCATGTCATCAAAGGTGAACACAATGAAACAGTAATTGCCATGACCTCTGCGCAAAATGAAAATATTAGAAAATAGAGAGCCTAGAATACTCCAGTTTGAAATGTGGTCATGTTCCACAAGTCATCTAAAAGTGAGACTGATAATATTTTTTTTGAAAAGTGGTAATTTTAACAAAATGGAAATGGCTATATTTTTCTTCTCCACAGCTCAGAACAAAAGGGCAACCTATAGCCATTAGTAGAAAATAAATGTGACACAAAATGTACACCCTTCTTTTATAAAATCACCTTTTTGTTTTTTAGCTAAGACTTTTTATTGATTTCCTTCAAATGCCATGCTTAAGCAAAGCCTTGCCATAACATAACTCATCCCTTTCCATGGCCGGAAGCCTAATATACCTTAGATAAAGCTTTCATGTCCACCTGCTGCTTTTCAATAGAACCAATTCATATATTCAGTTTTCAGTCATCAACGCACAGTAATCAGATGCAGAGAAATTAAGCTTGGTACAGGCGTGGTTGAGCCGGCCATGTGCCTAAATCAAATACTGGCTAGCAATCATAACCTGGGCATTGAGTCACTTCCCTATTAATTATTATTAAATGTCCACAACATTAAGTCTGAGGCCACTGAATGGATTTAATTGCACAGACATCAATACTTTCAACCCTACAGTCTGCATAAATAGTTCAGGGTGAATTAGCATCAGTACAACTGATTACGTTAAAATTACCATAGCAATTATTACCGGTACAAATATCAGAAGTCATAACATCACTACTTTCAACCCTACAGCCTGCATAAATGGATCTGCGTGAATTACTGTTACCACCATGAAATAGTATTTAAAAGATTCTAATTATTTTGATTGCTACAAACACAGAAGGCATAACCTGGCCATTCACATGAGCAAATTTTTAATCTTCAGCTGCTGAACCTGGTCGGAGAACACCTGGGCAGGCTTTCTACCATGGGATCTGCCTGCTCCAACAGGATAAGCTGCCCATTGCCTCATTGATGTGTGACGCAGGGAACAGAGCATCTCGGGGTCCACTCTTTTGATGACATTAAAGAGATTGCATGAATTATTACAACTCTGTGTTACCTTGAGATGAAACTTCTGGGTCAGCAGCCCTGGCAATAGAAAGATCTCATCTTAATAAACGAAGCCTTCCTTTATCTTAAGCCCAAAAACCGTTAGGGGAAAAATACTACAGCGGTGTAATATTTAAATCTTACAAACTCTTTATTAAATGTGACAGCAACATCTGTAGCAGCTAGGCTACAGGCAGAGCAATGAAAGCAAATAAAGCTATTTAGAGGGCTGGAAAGGATAGCACAGTTTTAAATATTAAGAAGTCTATCCTGGGCTGATGGGGATACAAAAACAATGGCAGCTAGTTAGGAACTCTCCATGGTGCTGAAGACCAAAGCTTTGTCAGCAAATGGAAACATTTTTCCTCTGAGGACTCAGCCAAACATTTATCCATTTCCATTTTGGAATAAAAACAGAGCTTTCAAAGGAGGTGAAATATTTTCCCCCAAAATTCTAATGTTCACCTTCTTTAAAAAGTCAGTTCTCTGCTGCTCCACTTTCTGCTGCTGCTCAAGTTATGGCTTCTCTCTCTCTTCCTTACAGCAAACCCAGCCAGTCAGTGATCATATACTGAATGCAATAATATTAGGCACTGGGTAGCTAATCAGATTTTGCTGCAAGGTAATATCACTGGGGGAAAGGAGACAATGTGAACTAGGACAACACTTCCTGTATCTGTTACACGATGATGCCAGTCAACTGGATCGCCATTGGTCCTGAGTGAGTAAGCAGTCACCCACTTTCAGTGCATCTCCACAAGACTGGCAGGACGGTTGTGGCTGTTGTTTTGCAAAGAGCTCCCAATGGCTGAAAATATTTATTAAAAGCACTTCTGCTTTCGGATCAGCTCTAAGTTCCCCCTGTGTAAAATGTAACATGCATGAAATGAATTGTTGCAGGGAAAAGATATCTACTGAGTCAACAAGCAGAGAGAAGTCTGCTATTGTTTCTGCCCCTGGTGCCTATCCCACACTCAAGCAACCTGCATACATCTTTTTAATGTACCCAGACACTAACCTCTTCTCCCTCCCACCAAGGTGGAAAGACACAGTAGAAAGGAAATGAATAAGCACATTTTTAAAATTCCTCTTCTGGCAGCTTTGCTGGGAAGGGGATGGAAGCTGGTTTAGCAATAGATTAGAAAAGTTTGCATGGGCAACAAGGGAGCTGATTTGTCATAAGGGGATTTGTGGTGCAAGCCTAAGCAGAGTTACACCCCTCTAAGTCCACTCAAGTCAACTCTGCTTAGGATTTCAAGGAAACCGGCTTTTTTTGGGGGGGGGCAGAAAACTTCTGCAACACCAGCTTGTAGTCCAATCCACAACTAAAAGATGAAATATGGGTTTTTTAGCTGAAACACAGTAACATCAAGTTATGAAATCAATAATTTAAAACATGGTGAATGGATAATTTATTTTTAGGGATAAAGAATGCCATGCGGGAAATGAAAACCCGATACTGTTTCCTCCCCATGTATACATGGCTGCATATGTCACACTTACAGATCCACCGATTTTCTGCCACCTAATCTTCACTTGCATTTGCTTTTGTAGACATAACAATGAAGCCATCCTTCACAGAGAAGCACTGCAGAAGAGGGGGTTCCCTTATTACTGCTACCATACCTCGTCTGTGTGTTTTGCCATGGGATTAGCACAGTCTGCAGAAACCTCACTCTTTTCACATTGCACATCCCACATAAGGGATTCACATGATGTTCAGGTAGGTGATGGACTGTGTGAGAAGCACATGGTTGCAAAACAAACAAAGCATATTCATGTGACAACCAAGCATGTTGACAAACAACCCACGAAATATCTGCTGCTTCAGGAGATCAAATTGCACTCCTGTGTCTCCCATCCATCCTTTCATCTTTAAAATTGCAAAGGACCAAGCCAGCATTTGTAATTTATTAGCATCAGTGTGTGGAGGAGCATCATGGGGAAACTGCCGCCTGCAGCAATACCACCCTGTGCTTTGATCCTGTCACATCTCATAAGCCAAGCCCTAGGTTCAAGCTATGTGAGATGTAGTTCTCAGTGCAGAGGTAAACCAGTGTCTGTCACTACAGAGTGCAGATGGAGGTTTACATAATTCAGTACCATTTCATAGATTTAAAAAACTAGTGTTTCAGGGAGAAGGTTACTGATCTAGCCTTTCCCCTACTCTGCTCATCTTCCATGCACATGGCTTTTTAAATGACGGAGCTATTTATTAGGTGATCCCTACATGCAGATTGAAGTGGTACAGCCCTGACACAGTCACAGTTTAAATGAGGTCTTGTATATCAAAATAGAAAACCTCTTGAGGACCCTTTGAAATACTGTGTGGATCCATAATGATTTAGTAGAATACAATGTTTATGGTTCTACAAAGCATAATTCTCAAACTGCCAAGAGATTAGTTGGGGGTGTGAAGGTTCTCTGGGGGGGCTGAAATCATTTTGCAAGAATAGAGGACAACCCTCTTGTGCCTATCTGACCAATATAGCCCCCTCAGTTCTCTCAGAATGGCAGCAGAGATACCCCATCTCAGGAAGAAGGGACTGAATCAGTTCTTGAAAGGCAGAAGATTGTGAAGCTGCTGCCGTCACCCACAGTCACCTAACTTCCATCACCTCAAAGCACGAGCCAGACAATGTGCTGATTGGTTGTTCAGATCCAATAACTCAGCCCTAGCAGCCTCTAATGGGTTTAGAGGCACCAAGGAGATACAGACATAATGCACTCATTCATCTGTAGATGGCAGCTTTAAATAGTGCAAAAACTAGTTCATATATTGAATGGGTTTCCACTGTTTTCCAATGGATTCACTGTATAGCGAGAGACACCACTGAGCATACATAGAAATGTATCAGTCTACAGAAATTTGCAGATGAACAGCAGGAGTTAGCATTTTGTATGATCCCCCTCCTTTTGCGGTGGTCACAGCTGATTTATGGCAACCCCATAGAGTTTTCAAGGCAAGAGAAGTTCAGAGGTGGCTTGCCATCGCCTGCTTCTGTGTCACTTCCATGGACTTCCTTGGCAGTCTTCCATCCTTAACTTTATTTATTTTTATGAAGGCCCTCCCACTTCTGTACAGCTGGCCTCTGGCTAGAAGTTATTTAGCAATAACTTCCCCAGTACAAAGTGCCTTCCAATCAAGATATGACTCATTAGAACAAAATGTTAGGGCATTTTGAGATGAAGGCCTATAGAATCCTCTGAGACTTGACCTTGTGGGATATGTATACGATATAAACACTTTACCTACACTGTAGTAGATGTGGAACAAATTTAGAACCCAGTGGCACCTTTAAGACCAACAAAGGTTTATTCAAGGCACACTTTTTCAAATACATCAGAATGGTAGATGAGGTTCTAAACTTATAGACAGGGCCTTAACAGCAAATTAACACGTAACATGATGATGTTTAGTTTATGCAAAGTGAAAAACTAAATAACAAGTTAAAGTTATAAGGTCAACAGTTGTAAAGCAACAAATATGTCAAAATAGCAAATAAATGTCTAAAGGTGTTTTCTCTAATTGTGGGAAGTGACAGAATCTTAATTATCTCCTCTCAGGCATGGAGGGCATGTGTAGTAGATGTGGTTCTCATTATACATTTCACAGACACTAGATGATGGAGGACTATATGGGACATGCACGGCTTGATGTGTACTTTCTAAGAAGGGTGTCTGGCACATGGCAGGCATCAGTGAGAGAAGAAGGGTAGGCTTGGGGACCCACAAAAGATTAAAATCATAACGAGGTTTCCTGGGAAGCTAAAATTTGAGAACGGCTGCTATAAAGCATTTTTCATATGCAAAGTCATGAAGCATGTGACATACAAGGTCAGTACTGCTTAAATCTGTGAATGACAGCTTTAAAGAAACCCATGAAAGGGATCAAGACAGGGTCTTCATATAAAGAAGGTGGTTTGTAAAATTCTGGGCTGGTATCTCCCTTCCGGGGGAGATGAAAGACATGAGGCCATGAACAATGAAGGCTCAATGAAACCCAGTAGACCACGGTTTAGGTGAGAAGAAAGGAGGGTGCAGTTGCAAAAAATGCCTCGCAGCAAAGACTTCCTCACCCTAATTGCTGAAGACAGCTAGCAGCATCATATCACCAGTGGACACATTCCTCCTTAGTTCAAAAGAGAGAGAATCCATCTTTTCCACATGGAGTGCCAGGGTGATAGAAAAGCGAATGATTCAGTTTCCTGAATGGCCAATTTACCTTAGTAAGCTAGCAAAACTGGAGCTGGGGATATCTATGGGTTGGGATTTGGGGACACAAATGCTTCCACACATCATATAATTTGTGCAATTTGTTTACTACGCACTTGATGGGTGACAGCTGGGAGTGTGAACTGATCCCTTCAACAAGCATTGTATTTGAGGTGATGCGATGAGATATGTGGATTGTACCTGTGCTGTGTCTGTAATGATCTACACACAAATGCAAGCCATTGTTTGCACATATTAGGTGTGAACCAGACCTCTGTTGTCAGGTTATATTTCATACATTTATATCATGTGCAAGGCTCTTATCAGATTATGTCTTCTTCTACTGGGGTGCCCCAGATAACCTTTGCATGTCCCCTCAGATAAATCATGCTGTAAACATCAGTACTGAAATTTAACAGAACTACTTTTTTAAAGCATTGCCATTGGGCACCATCCATATTTCCTCCCCAGTGCAGCAAGCACAAACATCCACTTCCTCCTCTGGAGCTGAAGGAAAACATTTGGCTTCCCCTCTATGGCTAGGCAATGGTTTGCCTTACGGTTGCCAAAGCACTGGAGAATGACCAGTAGGCCCTCGTGTCCAATCTAGGATCCTCACTTTCCTCAAAAAAAGAACGAAACTCTGAAGGGCTCAATTGAGCCAGATTTTGCACTATTGCTAGTTTCCATAATCCTTGCCAATGTGGATACATATTGACTTTGTCAAGAACCCTGAACCAGGAATTTCAAGGCCCAAGACTGGGATTTCATATAAAAAGTCCCTGAGATTGTGTGTTCTCTGAACTCTCTTTGGGGGTAGAAGAAAACAGTTATGCTACACTGAGTCTCAGTGGAAACCACAGGTGATACACACATACATGATAAAGACTGGGCTGAAGAAGAAAAGCAGTTGTTTTGGATTTTTTGGAAAATAAATCCCTTTAGCCAATCCTGAATTTTGCCAAGGGAGTTCCTTTCATTACCATTAGCAGACAGAGTACAAAAAACCCTACTGGCATAATATGCTGATTTAAGGTTGGAGGAAGGAAAGAGAGTTGACTCTTGAGAAAATGATGGGAGAACCCATCGCAAGTTGATAAAAGAGAACATTATTTGCCATTCTAATTACTTTGCATGTTCATGAGACAGGCAGGCAGCTTGTGAAGCTGTAAAGCAAAGCACTCGGAGTAGTAGGGTGGTGATATATAATTCATAGACTGCAGCATATTGCTACATTTCTCATTGCCTCCTTACAGTACTTCTAAGAGAAGTCTGGCGTAAGATCCCCCCTCCACTTGTCTTCTAGAATCATCACAAATTAATGACTGTATGAACAGCTCCCCCTTGGTCAACAGCCACATCTCCCTTTTTGGATCGACATGGATTTTGAACATTAAAACAATAGCTTTTATTGAATCATCTGGGAAGCTGTCACTTTTTCTTGTCAATAGCTATCTGATATGCTGAGGTTGCATTTTGGTAAGATCATCACCACGTATAAAGGCACACAACTGCTAACATGGCTAGCTTACCTAATCCACTTGTAGGGTTTTTGTGGACATTATATGAGGAGAGATGGGCCAGTTCAACATCCACTACAGGTTTGGCCCATGTGGGGATGCCTACTTCAGTCTCTCACAAACAGTGTTTACCCATAACATCAGTTCACATATTCAGCAGCAGTGAATAATCTTTTCACACATTCACTGCCAATCAGGGCCTCCATGTGCTTGTCCCCACATGGCTGCAGTACACACATGTAAAATACATATGGACAAGACCAACTTGTGGATCTCTTTCAACCAACCACCACTCCAGTGGACAGGAGAACAACAATATGGTGCGAAAGACTCGGGCAACTGGTCCTACTTATATGGCTGTGATATTTATTCATCTACCAGAATTGTGTGGGATCACAAAATAAGGAAGCAGATTCCACCTGACTTCAGAGGTTATTTACCTGGTGGGGCCCGACTGTTCCATAGTCAAGTGATGTGCCTGAATGCATGCAATCTGAATTAAATAAGGTTTAAGTCAGAGGCCGTTTCATTGTATTAACATTTACATGGAACTGGAAGGCACCATAGAACTCAAAGGCTCCAGGGGAAAATGTGTTGATGGCAGCCAGTTCCTCGAAGCACCTTCTTCCAAAGGCCTTAATGCATCCAAAGTTCATTCAAAAGATTAACAGTGGTTCCTTTGGCCCATGAGTGGTTTTGGGCAGCAATACAGAAAATGACAACCAGGCAATGGAGAGAGATGATACTACCACACTAGCCTGTCAACTGAGAATTGTCATGGCTTGGTGCAGAAGAGTCTAGGTGACCAGGTGGACAGTGCCTGGTTCATATCTCACCTCAGACATAGGTTCACACAGTCATGACTTGGGGGCTAATAGAGGCAAGGAGGGATGCTCACTTTCTTTCTGAAGCTCATGAGCAGGGAGCCAGTTTTTTGCCAATCCATTTGGCTGTTTGCAAGCTGTTTGACCCCATTCATTGGGTTACTTTTCACATATTCAGACTGTACAGTACTGTGCAGTAAACAGTGTTTTATGCATGCACATTCTCATAAAACCTTGTGAGAGTTCTGTACACCTGTTGTTGCCATGTACCCATTGCTATCATGTAAATAATGAGCAAATCAGTCAGCCAGTGATAATAAACACTCCTTAAAACACCCATAAGTCAAGGAAATGAAACTTAACAAACATCAACCACTAGAGCTATAGGACAGCTGCAAAGCCATTTGAAGAAGAGTAGATTTTTATATCCTACTTTCCTCTACTCCAAGCAGCTTACAATCACCTTCCAGTTTGGTGTAGTGGTTAAGTGTGTGGACTGTAATGTGGGAAAACCGAGTTCGATTCCCCACTCCTCCACTTGCACCTGCTGGATGACCTTGGGCAAGCCATAGTTCTGGCACAGCTGTTCTTAAAAAACAGCAGTTTCTGTCAGAGCTCTCTCAGCCCCACCCACCTCACAGGGTGTCTGTTGTGGGGAAGGGAAGGGAAAGGAGTTTGTAAGCCACTCTGAGACTCCTTTGGGTAGAGAAGGGCGGGGTATAAATCCTGTCTCTTCTTCTCTTCTTCTTCTTCCTCTCCCCACAACAGGCACCTTGTGAAATAGGCAGCTGGGGCTGAGTTCTGAGAGAATAGTGACTAGCCGAAAGTCACTCAGAAAGCTTCATGAAGAGGAGTGGGGAATCAAACCTGGTTCTCCAGGTTAGAATCCACTGCTCTTAACCACTACAGCATGCTGGCTTATTGGCTGTTAAGTTCAGATGCCAGGGAGGTGAACAAATACAGAGCTCACTCATCAGTGATCAAGGCAGTCAAACACAGTATGCCCATCTGTTGAATCTCCTCATTGCAAAGCCTGTGGCATCCCTGTAAGCAAGCTGTACTTCTTCAACAATAAATGGAAGAATTATATCAGACTGTTTTGCAAGTGCCATATAAAGGGCAAGTATTATTGGCATTCCCGTCATTATCAGACGTGGCTTTGCCATAGGGCTGATGAATAAACACAGCATGAATCCCAAGGAGTCTGTGCTGCTGGCCTAACATGGGATCAACAACATAGAACTCATTGAATGTAGCAGTTTTAAAAAAACCACATGGACTTTTCACCCAGCTGGAATCTCATTCAGCTAGACTGGAAAGTGTTTCTTGGGTCCGAAGACAAGTGGCTGCTGGTGACAGCAGCATCTGCAAGTCTTCTCCCTACATCTAGTAAAAGACTACAAGCTGCATGACATGACTGGAGGTCACTGTTTTCTCCACCTCCTTGAATCATAGCCAATGAAGTGAAGTGTGGGTAGAGAAAGTCTTTAGTACAAAAATATCACATCAGGTACCTTCTTCAATAGATCTTATCAGGGAGGTGCACAAAGCAGATGAGGGAATGTTGCACTCAACGACTGTGATGCATTGCTTGTAATAGGAAGTTTGGCCTTCGGAGGAAGCCTTTGGGAAGAGCTGGCTAACTCAACAACTGATATCACTTAGCAACCTGGCATACACAGTAAATGAAGAAACAAGATTCTCATGTGAGACAACAATAAAGAAGGCAGCATGAAAAGAAGCCTCTGAACAACAGCCAGATCAGATCTAAATCCAAACATATATTAAGTACCTCACAGGGCTGCTCGTGTTACGACCACATACTTCAACTGTGCATATTTACCATGGGCAGTGCCTATTTTCCAATAAGTATCACTAGTAAATAACTTTTTCTTTGTGTTTTTTTTTTTTGGGGGGGGGGGTTGATGCTGGATTTTTCAGCAGTAAATGTCTGGATGAGGGGCAGATTCCTTGACTCTTGCATGTGAATGCCCACACATGAACACAATTGTCAATGTACTGCTTGTTCTCTGTTCTCCCGAAGCCTTTTCATATGCTACCAAACTTGTTTGAGTTGTGGCCATCTTGTAATAGATAAGACTGAATCCACAGTAAATGGAAGCATTCCATTAAAATTTTTAAAGGTTTTTTTTTAAAAAAACAAAACAATGTACACTGTGAGGACAGGGGTATAAATACACAACAGCACATCTGTGTTCATCTGTGAAATGTTGGAGGGTATGTTGACAGCACATCCTATCTGGTGCTGGAAATAAACTGTCATTTCTGGGATGGTGTGAGAACCTAGCTGCAGCGTGTATTCCATGTCCGTTTACTACCATCTGTGTCAGCTCTTGACCTATTTCTCACTCTTTTTACTGTCAGGAAAGGAATGGTTTCCTTCAAGAAAAAAAAAAAGCCAAAATAGTATTGTGAAATCTCACTTTGCATGACAACTAGAGTTGCCAACCTCCAGGTCAGAAGAAAGTGACTAGAGAATTATGGAACAAGAGGTCACAAAAATATACAACAGTGAACACTTACTAAGTAATAATCAAATTGCTTCTTTATATAAATATTGTATATAAATTTGCATAAAGAGTGCCACAATTAAAGGTTACATAAGAACATAAGAGAAGCCAATGTTGAATCAGGCCAATGGCCCATCTAGTCCAACACACTTAACGTACGTGCCAACATCTCTCTTCATTGCTACAATCTCTTGTCAAAGGAACAGGATGCAACTCACTGTAAACCAAAATAATCTCAACTACGCAATCACTATCTTAATGGTTTGCTGAAAAGCAATAATTCATACTCTAGGAGATTTGCTACCAATTAGTAACTCTCATTAGTGAGATAATGTGTACGATGCTTTCCACAGACCATTTCATGGGGAAAAATCCTTCAAGATGACAGTAGTTTAAATCCTTTAAGAAGGCTGTGGGGTTTTTTTTCTTAAGAAGTTTAAATCCTTTGAGAAGGCATTGGTTTTTCCTTGCGACACCAGTGACGGAGGGCTAGCTTGGAAACCCCGTTTCAATCTTCTTTTATCAAAGACAGAATCACTTAAGAAATTTCTCTTTTACAATGGAGAATTACTTCATCCATGACTTATTCAAAAGCCTTCACCCAGTTCAGCACACAATGTTTCCACTCTATGTTTCCATGAGACTTTCAACAGATAGAATGGAGTTGGCAACCCTAATGAAAACATAGCAAAGAAACACTGCAGAAAGACTCTCTACTCACAGTGTAGCCTGAACAGTTTTAAGAACAAAAGGCTTGAGGGTGAAGCCACAAGGTGGGCCAGCTTCGTAGAGAAGAACCTGGTGGGCTGTGGTAGAGCTGAATGGGCCTGGGTCAATAGAAGCAATTTCTAAAGTTTTCCCTCGTGTACCTGGTTTATGCAAAACCAACATACCATCTATGAATGTGGGGTTTCAATACCAAATGGACCCATAAAACTTATTGGCTGTGCCACCAAGTCAACAGCACCTGTTTAAAAGTTGGAAAATATCCCACCTTGCTCATGTGCATCCAAGGCTGGATTTACTAATAATGCCTGGGCCTTAAAACCTACAGAAATAAGACTGTTTTAGAAAGACTCCACTGAGGCAGTCATCTTTAATAAACACATGTTTACAACAATATTGTACAGGGAATGCTTTGTCTGGTGGGTGAGTTTTTCAACCCACAGCTTCAGAACAGCATCGGAATAATTCAAGCTAAGTTTGGTAGATGTCCAGAACTAGACACTTCACAGAAACTAGATCCCAAATGTTTAATATGCAGAAATGTTTAATATACACAAATGTCTGATAAATTTAAGTTCTATCAAATTGGGGAGAACAAACAGATATAATAAGTCTGAGTCCAAAAAGGAAGGGAGTGTAGCTTATACAGAAAGTTTATACAGTGAGCCAAAATCTGGGGCTGATGGGCTGATAGACTATTGAATATTTTGTTTATTTTTATATTAGTTCACATGCTTGTCAACAGTTTCTAGTCTGTTTTTTCTCCCACTGGCTTTTTGGATTTCTTTGTCTTATATATGCATGCTGTATGGTTTGTGTACACAATTTACTGGATGTTTATATGCATAATACTGATAACTTGATGCACAAATACCATTGAAAATGTGTACCTTTTATAGGGAAAACCATGCAAGGAAACAGAAAATGGCAAGAGAATAAATAATCACAGATTCAGTTTGCATAATGGAGAAGGGAAATCGAAATAGAGATTTTTCAAGTCAAAACCACTTGGATGAGAAATTCAGACTCGCCACCCCCACCCCATTTTGCCTCTTCACATTTTATTTCATTCATAAAACTGTGTAATTACCATTCCCTTGGCTTTGGACAAACAGACATCAATGTAAAGTTATGGGGGGGGAGAGTATTCAGTCCACATCAATGTAATGACATGCCCAGAAAACAAAACAAAAGAAGGATTTCAAAAGCACAGAAATGAGGCCATGGTCTAGGGACCATGAGAAGTTGCCACTGAAATTGCAACAAAAATGAATTGGGCAAAACATCTGAGACACATCAAGGTTAGACTAACAAGTCAGGTAAATGTCTCAAGGGGGGGGTCAGCACATTGTTAGTTAGAAGGGGAGTGGTAGAAGAGAGACACCAAATGAGAATTAAACTAGACAGAATGCCAAGCACACAGCTGTTGTCAAAACCAGCAGACACTCCAAGTTCCTCTCTCACTCTCTGTAACGTCCACTAGAACTTTCTCAAGCCTCAGCATAATCTCTTTGGTATTTCCCTGGCTGCCACTGGAAGGGAGAATGCAGGACATCATGATGTAACTAGGTTAAACCAGATCTCTCAGGGGGGAGCTAAATGAGAAGATATTGATTTTGGAATCAGCTGTGCATTTTTGGTCATGCCTACCTTTGCCAAGAAAGAGAAAGAGCAACCTGCATTTTTGTCATTGCTTTCTTTGGAACAGGCAAATGTGGTCCTAAGATTCAAGATGTTTCCTGCACCTGACTGTAGTCTGATCATGTGAAATGATCCCTAACAAATGGGAATTTGCTTTGCTTAGATCCTTTTTCAGAAGTTCCAACCACATATACTGGGAAGTGCACAACACTACCCATGATTCTCCCGATATGAGTGACTTTGTGTGAATTTGTGTGAATAGGGTGCATGTTTTCTGTGGATACAAAGTTTTGTTCAGGATCATTTGTATGTACTGCCATAGCTGTCCATGGAAAATCCACATAGTGCTCTATTCACCTGAAGTAGTGAGCATGTGTTCCAATTAGTGGGCTACTGAGGTTGTAACTCCTGTAGTTATATCTTCAGAAAAGGTGGTTGTAACTTCTGAAAAGGGCTGATGCGGCTCAATGAAAATAACTGGAGCAGAAGGGAAGACACAGTATATTTGCCTGTAATCCAGTTCAGCTAAGTGAAACTTCATTGCTCTTTGTCTTTAGGTGAGGTGAAATCTGAACACATTGCTCCAGTTGATAAGAGGATCCATTATATAATAATAGAAGCAACAACAAATTTCATAGCAATAACTGTACGCACAACTTGAAAATTAAGGAATTAATGGGATTTAAGAGAAATTAAGTGAACTGGGAGTTCAAGCAGAAGGATTGCACTGATGTAATTGAGTGGAATGATTTGTCACAACTGAAGTAAATATTGCTGTAAACACACTGCTTTCTGAAACAACTGGATCTTTCAAAATGGCATGTGCAAGAAGCAACAATGGAGATGAGAGAGAATCTCAGAAAACTTGCTCTCACAGCCAGTTATTTCTTTATGTTATTATAATTCATAACTGGTCATTTATGAAAGCTGGTATTCCCCATCAGTTAATTGAAGACAGATGGTAAAAAGTAATGCATTTCAGTAGACTAATCAGGATGAAATATTAAGGGAAACTGCCCTTGGCACAAACTGGACAGGACTCTAACTGGCAATGTGTTATAGTGGTTAGAGTGTCAGAACAGACTGAGAAGCTCTTGTTCAAACCCCAATTCAGCCATGAAGCTCACTGTGTGGTCTTTTGACCACTTGATCTGTCTCAGCCTAAATTACCTGCTGTGAAGATGAAATGGAATGGAGAACCATGAGCTCCTCGGAAGAAAGATGGGGATGAAGAATCATGCCACACTTTGACAGTGCTTATCTTTAAAGCCTTTCATGACCCACACACCCGACCTGAACATGGCCGGATCGCCCATTGGGCGAACTAGGTGCTCGCCTAGGGCACGCCGGCCTCAGGGGCACCAAATGGCGCCCTGCTCCCCCCAAAAAAGCCCCCCGCTGCCCTAACTGGGCGCCCACCGCTGCCGCTGCCGAAAAGTGCCCGGCTAGGGTGCAAGTCGCCCTCCCCCTCCTCCCTGGGGGGGGAGGAGGAGGAGGAGGCAGCCGGCAGTGGCCAGCAGGATCTCCCTGCTGCCGCCGCTGCCGAAAAGTGCCCACCTAGGGCGCAAGTCGCCCTCCCCCTCCTCCCTGGGGGGGGAGGAGGAGGAGGAGGCGGCCGGCGGCCGGCAGTGGCCAGCAGGATCTCCCTGCTGCTGCCACTGCCAAACGCCCACCTAGGGCGCAAGTCGCCCTCCCCTCCTCCCTGGGGGGAGGTGGCAGCGACCAGCGGGGACCCCCGCTGCCACCGCTGCCGCTGCCGCGGCAGAGCGCCCAGCCAGGGCACAGCCCCTCCTCCCTGGGGGGGGGAGGGGGGTGGCATGGCTGGGTCTCCAGGCCCAACCGGGAGGTTGGGATCTGTGCCCGCCTAGGGTGCAGAAATACCTGGAGCTGGCCCTGGACCTGAAGGACCACCACTCTCCATATGAAGCAATGTGATGGGTTAGGTCAACAGCAGCAGCTTCTTACCACCCATCTCTTGCACTAGGGTGGGGCCTGTTATGGTGCACTTGGAGGCACTTTCACTTTATGGAACTGCTTCTCTGTTTGCAGATGGCCTTCAGGACAGGCTGTAAAGTTGAATTTTCTAGAAGAGCCTTTTGGGGAGTCACAGAGAGATATGGTAATTTTAATGGTAAACTGTACTATGTTATGTAGCTGCTGTTCTACATTTTAAATCATGGTTTTATTACTCCAGATTGTATGCTGTTGCCCATTTTTGGTCCCAGATTTTTGGGAGAAAGACTAGTTAATAAATATTGTAAATATATAAATACAAAATAATTATGCATGTTTTTTGAAAGGATAGATAACAAGGGCAGGAAGCAAGGCAGAGTGAAACCCTGGCAGCTTCCTGTTGGCTTTACACCTGCAGATTAATCAGACAGAAGGGCTGGCAGCATGAGACAATTCGGTTGGTGACCTACCACGGCCTATGTCCCAAAAGAAAACCCATCACTAACCAGGATACCCAAAACTTAGTGCTGTCATATTTTTAGCTTTGTGTACATACTCGAGTATGTGGACAAAGCTACATAGCTTCCCTTCCTTTAGTGGAAAGGTGAGATCCTTTCAAGACAACAGGATACTGCTGAAAACTGTTCTTAAGATCTGGGTGTTCCCAAAGGCACATGACAAAGACTCACAGCCTAGAGCTTGGCGGAAGACCTGGCAGAATGAGAGGAAGAGGAAAAGCAGCTGTAGCCAAGCCAGAGTCTTCTTCATTCTAAAGCAGCAACTGCACATTGTATGAGATGTTCTTGCACTGCAGTGGCCTGCAAAGGTGTTTCTACAACAGCTCCTGGATCACGAACAATCTACCTGTACGTCTGTATCCTTACAATACTGATTTTTCCCAGGTGAAGGGTACAAAGACTTGAGGACTTGCCCCAAAACTGCAGGGAATAATTATGACACTCTGTAGTCACCCCAAAGACATCTAATCCTCAGCCATCTAGGATGCAGACCACATAAAGAGAGAACATAACACAGAAGCAGCACACACGCCATAACTGACACAGTAGCTTCCCCAGTGAGAGATCCCTGCCCAGCTGGTAGCATTTGCCAATGCATAGTAAGCAGCTCCCTCAGATTCCATTATTTCTTCCACACCTTGCCCTCCAAAAGCTGCTGGGGAGAACAAGGCAGAGAAATCCACAACCTGATGGGACAAGGCCTGTGATAGATTGCTTGCCTGTGAGCTGAATAAGGAGGTCCAGGCCATGTTATTATGGTGTGCGCTCACCGATAAAACCTGGTGCTTTGACCACTTAGCTTATTTTACGATTTTACTTCTGCAGTACCCTGCATTTGCATGTCATGCATTTACTGCCAGGTTGAACATCAAGCATGTGATGTTCTGTTGAGCTTTGTGTAAGGCACTTTGAATTGACAAAAATTTAGGATAAAAGACTTCTTTAATGATGATTCCATATAGCCATCTCTCCTCACATTCTACATTTCATGCTCTTTCTCTCTTGATAGCATCCCAAAAGGTCCTTACCTGTAACTTTGAGTTCTGTTGTTCGTCTTATTAGCTTTCCCTCAAACTTTAGCTCACAAGTATAATTTCCACCATCTTCTTCTTGGACATCTTGTATTAGAAGAGAATTTTCTTTCTGAACTACTATACTTCTCCACATTTTTGGCTTACATTCCTGTAAAAAGCAATTATCAAAAGTTCAAATTCATTGGCTTACATGACAAAGGATAATGATTAGATTTTATATTAATGATATAATGAATTCTCAAAGTCTAACAAATAGCGTCATGCATGTGTGAATGTTGTCAATTCCATATTGATTTTATGAATTTTATTTATTTATTTTACTTCATTTATACCCTGCCTTTCTCCCCAATGAGGATCCAAGGTGGCTGGCACCATTCTCCTGTTCTCAATTTTATCCTCAGAACAACCATCCTGTGAGGTAGGGTTAGGCCAAGAGTATGTGGCTGGTCCAATGTCACATGGCAAAGTGGGGATTTGAACCTGGTTTTCCAAGGTCCTAGCCTAACTACTACACCATACTGGCTCTCCTATTTTCCTTTTTTTTCCAAAGGTACACAAGCAAATCCCAAACATTTAGATTACCTGTTACATTAGTGCTACTTTTAGAAATTCACAAAATTTAATTGGGATTGCCAAAATTCACATCTGAACGCTGAGGCCCAAATTTCAGAGATTCAGTGTAACATATATAAAAGAAGAAGAGTTGGATTTATACCCTGCCCTTCATTCGAAGTCTCCAAGCGGCTTATAATCTCCCTCCCTTCCTCTCCCCACAACAGACACCCTGTGAGGTAGGTGGGGCTGAGAGAGCTCTGAGAGAACTTCTCTTGAGAAAACAGTTCTGAGAGAACTGTGACTCACCCAAGGTCACCCAGCTGGCTGCATGTGGAGGAGTGGGGAATCAAACCTGGTTCTCCAGATTAGAGTCCGCCACTTAACCACTACACCAAACTGGCATACCAATACATATGGCATTGAAAACAGTGAAATAAGATCTGGTTGATTTCACAGGAATCTGATTCCACAAGAATCTCAGTGCCTGTGCCAAGCGCCTGGAGCCCACCTTTAGCTCATCCCAAAGACTTGACCTGCCCACTAACCAGCAGCAGCAGTACTGTTGCCCCAAGGTGATTAGGGAAGAAACAGCAGTGGGAAGGGGCACTGTGAATGTCAGAGGTCTTCTGAGTGGCTCAGTGTGTGCCAAAAGGCAGTAGTTCTCCACCCCCATCCTCAGATCATTTCCTTCTTCTCTCCCTAGACTCTTTTCAGAAAAAAACTCAGGAAGGCTCCCACTCTCCCTGCTTTCTACAAACTATCCAGAACTGAATTATTCCTATCCAGAACTGAATTATTCCTACACAGGTTGCACAGTACAAAATCCCAAAGACACTTGGATAAATTATTAGGGACTGTGGGCTACGCTGCTGCGTATACCGTGCTGCAAGTAGGATCCTACTATGTAATTTTCGCATTGTCTAATGTGCCATGTTAATAGTTATACTTTGCTTCAGTTCTGTTTTTGGATTTCTGGTTGGTTCCAGATTGCTACTATCTTAATCTTATTGCACTGTTGATTGAATGTCCCATCCTGTTGATTGTATTGACTCACTCTGTTGTAATCTGCCTTGAGTCTCAGTAAGAAAGGCAGACTATAAAATAAACAAATAAGGTTGGTTGCAAGATGCACCTGGGGTGGTGGTGGTGGGAAGATCTCCAGTATTTGTTGTATGTTCAGAGAAAATAATTGTAATTTCCAGGTTTATCTAATTGCGCTAATAATTAAAAAATAAGAAAGAATAAGGAAAGGATCAGGATCAAAAGGACAAATGCCAATGTCTGAGAGAAAATCAATTTAGGGAACCAAGTATCAGTTTCAATAACATGGCAGGAGAAGTTCAAGCTGTTTCAGACAACAAAACCAAGAAATCACACCAGTAATCCTAAATATACTTTGAACTCTGGACGGACAATAGATTTACAGCCTTCTAAACCCACTAACTTCAGTGGCCTTGGAAAGGTATACTTCTGTTTAGAATGCTGGGATGGGAATGGGTATCATGGCATTGTAATGGGGAAATCTTATATTCTGTTTCTTGAAAATGCTAAGCACAGAGATAACTTGCGTCGAGAATCTTGAAAATGCTAAGCACAGAGATAACTTGAGTCGAGAATAACAGCCACCTATCTTTCATCCATAAGCTTTAGAGTTTCCATTTTTCTCCCTCTTCTCTTACCTCAGCAAGAAGAGGGACTCAAAGATGGAACATGTTTTTACACCCTAAAACCTTTGTCTCTTCCTGTCTCATTTCGCCTCAGCAAACAGTTTTTTTCTTTAAGTCTTATTCCTTCTATTATATCTTTGACTCATGCACTCAATCCTTGTTGTCAAAACAATCCTTCAGGCCTAATGGTGCTATGGAAACAGTAACAAAGACAATGGCTGTGCAAATCCTTGAGAAGCATTTCATTAGTATAATTTGCATCATAAAGGAAACTTATACTATAGTTAAATGGAACAATTTTGATGTAAAGCTTTGTATCTGGAGTGACATGTGTATGTATAAACACAGCCCCGAATTAACACAGTGAAGTGGGCTCCCTCTAGACAGGCGGCTTTAACTGGACCAGCGCACTCAGTAATTTAATTCTATCCTGCCTTCTCCAAGGACCTCAGGCATGCATAGTCCCCCCACAATCAGTTTCATCCCCATAAATCCCTCTGAGGTAGGTTAAGATGAGAGAGAGGGGTGAGTCCAAGGCAGCAGAGATGGAATTTGAACCCAGGTCTCTCTGGGCCTTCCTGGCCTTAATCTACAACCTAACCAACACACCACACAAGGCAGCCAACAAAGAAGTCAAGGACTAGGTCTGGCCCAACCATTAGGAAAAGCAGCATTTGCAATTCTGAGGCAAATCCTTGTATCTCAGATGCAAGGATGCCAAGAAGGAGCTGTGGCTCTATGGTAAAACACATGCTTTATGTGTATACTGAAGGCCTCAGGTTTAGTACTTGAACCCTTGAGATGTACAGCTGACTCAGTTTAATCAAGCAAATAATCTGAAAATAATCCAAGGCACTCCCTTCATTACTTTTGCTTCAGCAGCAGTTTTACCTGTAGCAATATGAAGAGGCTACCTCAGGCAGTAGATATAACAGTGTGGTGTAGCAATTATCATGTTAGACTAGGACTAGGGAGAGCTGGGTTGAAATCCCCGCACAGCTCACTGGGTAACTCTAGGTCAATAGATCCCTCTCTCTCAGCCTCACAAGGCTGTGGTGAGGAAATGGGGAGAGAAAAACGATGTAAGTTGTCCTAAATTCTTTGAAGAAAAGCAGAGTAGAAATATGGTAAGATTACTCAGTGTCCCTAAAGGCTGCAGAAAGGTCTGAACATACTCACTGAAATGAAGGACAGGTCTACCAGTGGCTATTAGCTATGTTAGCTAAATGGAACCTTCACGTTCAGAAGCAGTACCCCCTTGACTACATGAACCTGCAGATGAACAAGCTGTTCTGAAAGCACTTGGCAGGCCACTGTTGAAAATAGTTGTGATGGATTTCCTGGAGGCTAGACATCACCCCACAGGATTTTCCCCAGTCACAACAGTCTGCCTCCCCCACTGTACCAGGGTTCCCAGATGGACTGAAATATGGGTTTGAGGGGATAAAATTGGGGCCACAGGACAAACACACGCAAGTGTGGATTGGTAACTGAGGGATAACGAGGTAAACTGACAGACATAAGATGGTTTGCTTTTTTTTAAAGCGAAGAATGAAGTTTATTTAGAAAGAAACATACTACTGAGATAAATATTAACACCTAACAAGGAGTTGTGGGATGTCAGGTTTCCCCTGGTACATGCCTAAGGGAAAACACTTTCTCAGGCAAGTCCATAACATATAAATACAGCATTCTTCTGCAACAAAGGTACACCCTGCTGGTATCTCACCGTGGTTACCCAGACAGGAGAACTTAATCAAAGAGGTATCTCCTTGGAGCTTTAATTTACACTCCAGTTAAACTTACCCCTTCTCTCTCACTCACATCTTCCAACCTCTAACTCTCAGCCTACAAAGTCTAACTAAACCTCAGCTTGTTCTATCATCGTTCCTTCTCATTACACAGCTCCTGATGGCTGGCTCAGAATGCTGCCTCGTTGGTTTGTGTGTTGCTGGGATATATTTCTGTGTCCTGTCTGTGGGATTCTAACCTCAAGGTGGGGACGGGAGGTCTCCTGGAATTACAACTCATCTCCAGACTACAGAGATCAGTTCCCCTGGAGGAAATGGCAGCTTTGAAGGGCGGACTACATGGCACAGAGTCTAGGAGCCCCAGGAGTCTGGGAAGTCCTAGAGTCATATCACATCCCCACTGAACTCCCTCTCCAAACTCTGCCCTCCCCAAGTACCAACTTCAAATCCAGGAATTTTCCAAGACAGAGTTGGCACCCTATGGATACTGGATTAGATGAATCTTTGGTCTGATTCAGCAGGGCTCTGTGACATTCCCACACAAAGGCCCTTTCCGCACTTGGATCTCATCCCTGGTTTTATTAGAGTTCAATTTGCAACACAATGCCTTGCATTTATCCCTGGTTATAACAGCATCCGTTTATCCTGGGACAAAACTGGGGTGACCTCAATGTAATGTGGAAACAAAAAATACCCTGAGATAATTACAGGGGTGAACTCGAGTGTAGTGTAGAATGTAAGTTCGGGGACAGGGTTGAACCAGGATTTAAGGTCTAGTGCAGAAAGGACCAAAGTTTGTTTCAGTGAAGTCTGGTGACTGAACCCTATGTTAATGAGTCCCATAGGGGGCAATGTTCTGATGTTTTTCTGGCTCATGCATCAAAATGTCTTGGGCCAAATGAAGTGTCACTTGTTTTAGGGGTGAGACCTGGTATTTAAAAACATTAAAAGCTGGTGGCTTAGGTCAAGCCCCAGAAGAACCATAACTCAATAACCCTGCCCCAGATTTACATTTTCTAAGCAAAAATTCCCACAGAGCTTATTCCTCCCAGTTATTAACAGGAACAATTAACTTCTCAACAGATCATCTTCGGACACCTTCACCATTTCGATGGTAATTGCTTATGACCTCACTAAAGCCCCGCAGCAGTGCGAAGGAACAACAGAGAAGGTAGAGGACATTCCAATGTGCTCTCTTCACTGCACAGCAATCTTCTTCTTTTTTAATGCATTGTGATGGACTTGCTGCCATGTTGCTCTTTTTGATGTGCAATATCAATTCTGCTCAATTTAGCCAATATGACAGCTTAATAGTTAGTTGTCACCCATCAGGCAGACGCTGTATAACCTGTGCATGGCACATGGATAACAACTGTCTGTATATGCAAAGTAAAGACATCTGATTCGACTTCCTACCATTACGCTAAACCATTGATTTGGGATAGCAATTGGACAGACCCACCCAACTCTGCTCTGGTATTCATCTGGAAAAATAAGATTTGTTTCCTGGATGGTCAACAATAAATCAACTCTCAATTGAGAGCAGAACAGTTCAGGGCACAACTAGATGATGCAGCATCCCCAGACACAACTCGAGAATTCCACAGCCATTTTAACTTGGGATTTCTGTTGCTTTAAAAATCCTTTGGGGGCCTGATCCTCATCAGAATCACAGTGCAGGGGGGAGGTGAGGCATTAGACTGGGGCTTTGGGGCTCTGGAAAAATGGTATGGGGGAAGATAGATGCCCCCCTCCCACCCACACGGTGGTCCTGAGAAGGGTTGGAATCCCGTAGCATTTTGAAAGCAACAGAAATCCTGAGGTGATATGGCAGCGGTGACCTTGGGTACTCACTGGGGATTGCCATATTGTCTAGCTGTGTCCTCAGTCTTGGTTTCATTTATTCATTTGTACCCTCAGTCCCTGCCACAGTGGTCCCTGGAACCCTCTTTGCACTCCTGACCCCAACTATGCACAACATTTATTTATTTAAAATATTTTATCTCCCTGGACTCAAGGTCATTAACAATGCAACAAGAAGTTGCAAGGATACAAAATATTGTTACATCCATTACCAAAGAGAAAATACCACACAGATCAAAAACATATCACAAGAAAATGCGTAAGGTAACTCTGGGGAGCCATCTTAAAGTCTGATGCTCTGGATCCTATAGCACACGCTCTCAGCAAAGTCCAGGAATGCTGGAAGCCATGAAAATGCAGTTCCCATGGCTCCCAGCATCCCTAGATGCCTTAGTAAGTATGCACAGCACAGCACAGGCTCTCCCTTCCTAATGGGGAGATCCTTAAAGCTTTCCCCACAGATCCTCCCGCCTTTAATACATTTCAGGAAATGGAATACAGTACTACGAAATACTCCAGGGAACAGCAGGATGGGGACTTGGGCAATATGAGTAAGTTTCAGATAGGGCTGGATCTAGGGTTGCTAGCTGTGGGTTGGGAAATACCTGGAGACATGAGGGGAGGAGTCTGGAGATGACAGGGTCTGGGGAGAGGAGGAACCTCAGCAGGATACAATGCCACATATTCGAAAGCAGCCATTTTCTCCAGGGGAACTGATCTCTGTAGTCTGGAGATCAGTTATAAAAGCTGTAAATCTCCAGGCCTCACCTGGAGGTTACAAATTATGAGAGATCACAGGGGTAGCCGATCAACCAACACAAACAACTGTGATATAGTTACTAAGAATTTATTTTATGTACGTTTTTATGCAATTCACTCATATTACTTAAACCCTATAAAGATTTTTAACATTAGTAGATACCAAAGAATTTTACAGTGCATATAATTCCTCTATGATGAATAAAGTGCTTAGGTCAAATAACTGTCCATATAGTCACTCTGAACTTCTAATTGTCAACTTCTTCATTAGTACTGATGAGATTAGAGTTTTCACAAGATAGCTAAGCTGCCTGTTTTGGAAGCACTGTGTAGAATGGAGTTCACTGAATTGTCAAATGGAGGATTTACGAGATGTTTCTGCTGCAGAATTTGCCCGGAAAGGGGTTTCGAACCATCCAGTTGGTAGGTGCTATTAATACAAGTGGAGAAAGAATGTGGCCTTGACTGAAGCTTACAACATAAAGAGGAGGGATTGCCACATAGAACTTTAAACTGATGAAGATCATCTCACCTGGAGGTTGGTAACCCTAGCTGGATCCCAGTGATTCTGAGATCTGATCCAGAAAGAGAACTGGAGGCAAACATGTAAAATGGTGGTGTCTATCTCATCCCACCGCTAATGTGGAATTCACATGAACTGTTTTGAGTCATGCCTTTCTTCTTTGCCTTCAAAGAGCCTCATATTCACCTCCTTCACCTGTACTAATATTCCAATACCTCAATCCAGTACTGGTTCTGAGCATTCAGTATCACGTACAGGGTCCCAGCTCCCACAGATATGCACACACACAAACATAGTTGCATGTTCCATTTCCCATTTGGCTGTACCTGCTTGTATAAATATCTCCAGACATTTGGGGGCAAAGCCATTTTAATAGCTGACAAGATACACAAACACTAAATCTCATTTATACTCGCCCCATGTCAGAATGCGTGTTTTGTCAGCCTGCATTGAAATAGGCAGGGTTCTTGTAAGAGAAAAAACAGACTGACAGAGCATCACTGAGCGTCTTGCTCTTTGCTGACATATAATGGCTCCCTGTATGTCATCCCAGTTCCAAATAAATTATTTGTGCACAAACTGAACACAGCGAGGCTGATGAGATGGAACTCAAATTGCCTCATTTTGCATTGGCAGCAGGACTCAAACAAAGCCGGATATGGTTGATGGGAAGAGACGGCAACTATTCCTATTAAAAGGAGCCTCTTTGACTTTTCTCACCCAGCAGCTCACTTTGTTTTGTTTAATTATTTGCAAATATTTGTTGCTTTTAACTGTATTTCAGAAGTATACGATATAAATAACAACAACAATTTGCCAAACAAGCAAGAAAGAAACCCACGTCTCATTGGTAGAACACCTGCTTTGCAGGCCACACGTTCCAGGTTCAATCCCTGGCATCTGCCATTCAAGGAAACAGGTGCTGGGAATGACCTTTCTATGCCCGAGATTTTAGAAAGCCACTAGCAGTCAAAGGAGACAGTACTGGGCTAGATGGGTCAATGACATGGTTTGTTTGGGCAGCTTTGTAAGTAGAAGCTATACTTCAGCCTAGAAGGCTTGCGGCCAGAATGGGAGGAAGTGCATCAAATTCTATGCCAGATTCTGAATGTACAAACTGCATTGCTGCTGGATCAGACTAAGGTCAACCAGGAAGAGGGGCTACAGCTCAGTGCAAAAGCACTTGCTTTGCATGCAGAATGTTTGGTTCCTGTCATTGTCAGTTGAAGGATCCAAGCTGTTGGGAAAGACCCTTCTCTCCTTCCTAAATCAGGGTTTCTTGTTTAGGCTGTGGGCCATTCTGGAATTTTGAGAATGGGTGAGTGGGTGTCAACACAAAATGGCTGCCATAGGGTATGGTGTACATTCATGAAATCCCAAGCATGCTCCCATGATAGAGGCAGCTATTTCTGAATGGCCTCCTCCTGGGGTCTTCTTAAGAATCTCTGCTCCTCTTGGCTAGAGGAAAGTCATGACTGGCTCTTTGCTTTGAGGAAGAAGCAAGTGGGCACCAGTGCCATGGCTTTGGGGATCACTGCCTTAGCCAGGCAAAGGAGACATTATTATGCTTGACTGACTTGACACTGCTTAAAGAAGCTACATCTATATATCTAATTCTCAACAGTCCCCTCTGCCTGCAGATACTTATTTCTGCAGATAGGGGACACACTCTCCCCCAACTCAGGGAACTCCACAGTCCTACAGAAAAATCCAAAAATTTAAAAAAAACACATGGGGAGGATTGAATATCCCCAAATACCTTTTGTAATGGCTGCCACGGGGATCTACTTTAGGTCCTGCTGCATCAACAGTGAGAGATAGACAGAGAGAGAGATGCGGGGGAGGGGAGCAAAAGCAGGATTGGATCTGGGATTGGAGAGGATTCCCCCTGCAGTATACATGGCTAAATAGCAGGAGGTTTACATAAGAACATAAGAGAAGCCAATGTTGAATCAGGCCAACGGCCCATCTAGTCCAACACTCTGTCACACAGCGGCCAAAATATACCATGTGCCATCAGGAGGTCCAGCAGTGGGGCCAGGACACTAGAAGCCCTCCCACTGCTGCCCCCTCCAGCACCAAGAATAGAGTGCATCACCTGCCCCAGACTGAGAGTTCCCATCTATACCCTGTGGCTAATAGCCACTGATGGACTTCTGCTCCATATGTTTATCTAATTCCCTCTTGAAACTGTCCATGCTTGTAGCTGCCACCACCTCCTGTGGCAGTGAATTCCATATGTTAATCACTCTTTGGGTGAAGAAGTATTTCCTTTTATCTGTTCTAACCCGACTGCTCAGCAATTTCATGGAGTGCCCACGAGTTCTTGTATTGTGAGAAAGGGAGAAAAGTACTTCTTTCTCAACCTGCTCAATCCCATTCATAATCTTATAAACCTCAATCATGTCACCCCTCAGCCATCGTTTCTCCAAGCTGAAGAGCCCCAAGCATTTTAACCTTTCTTCATAGGGAAGGTGTTCCACCCCTTTTATCATTCTAGTTGCCCTTCTCTGCAATGCTATAATATCCTTTTTGAGATGTGGTGACCAGAACTGTACACAGTATTCCAAATGAGGTCTCACCAATGATTTATACAGGGGCATGATGATACTGGCTGATTTGTTTTCAATTCCCTTCCTAATAACCCCCAGCATAGCGTTGGCTTTCTTTATTGCAGCTACACACTGTCTAGACATTTTCAGCGAGTTATCCACTACGACTCCAAGATCTCTCTCTTGGTCCGTCTCTGCCAGTTCAGACCCCATCAACGTGTATTTATATTTAGGATTTTTGGCTCCAATGTGCATCACTTTGCACTTGGCCACATTGAACCCCATTTGCCACATTGATGCCCACTCACCCATCCTTGGTTTGGAGCCAAGCCTGGGATGCCTGCTCCAGGTTGGGAAATTCCTGGAGATTCTGTGGTGAAGTCTGAGGCATTCAGAGTTTGGGGAGGATATAATGCCACAGAGTCAACCCATTTTCTCCAGGGGGACAGATCTCTGTTGTCTGGAGTTCAGTTGTAATTCTGGGGGATCTCCAGATCCCACCTGGTGGCTGGCAAACCTAGGCCTAGCAGCACTCTCTGGGTGCCTTGATATCACCTGACTTGCATGATTCAACTACACTTGGCTGCTTGCAGCTGTTCAACAGCAGCCACCCTATGAAAGTCAGTGTAGTATAATGGTCAGAACTTCAGAGTAGGGTTTATGAGATCCAGGTTCAGATCCCCATCTTGCTGTGGAAGCTCACTGGGTGATTCTGGACCATTCAGCCTAACCTACCTCATAGGGTTTGTTAGGAGATGAACTTTGAAAATGCTTTTATTTTTTATTTTCTGACTTGCACGCACACCAGGAATGGTGCCAGCAAGCGTCTTTGCATTGGGAGGAATGTATGCTTTGTTAATGTGACTCTCTGTCACAGAAGGTAACACACACAGCCTGTACTTTCATGCAAATGAAGTCACAGACACATCTTGCATATGCCTACCCATAAGACCTTGGGAACAAGAAGCATCTCCATTAGCATCTCCATTATGAGTCTCCAGAAGGATGTTAAAGCAACAGCCTTTCCACCATTGATGAACCTCTACCTCACATGTAACTCACAGGATGCTTGGCATTTACATGTGTGAAGATTGTCACCTGGACCTAGCCAGAGTCATCTGCATACTCAAAGGTTTCCATGCCAACCTATCTTTGCACCTTGACCAAAACGCTCCCTTGTAGAAAGGTGCAGACTTTCAGTATTGCCCCACCTTAGTAGGAGGGAACCCCCACATCTTTTAGCCAATAGGTATAGGGATGGGATGGACCAGAGACACCCCAAGCCAGCCCCCATACTAGCTGATAAAACGAGATGCAATCTTTTGTTCACCCCAAGCTAGCAACCCAAGCAACCCAAGTAGTATTAAGCTTAAGCTCTCCTCATCATCTTCCCAACAAGATAGCTAAGTAACTTAAGGTAACTTGCTGTGCTTACTTGGACTGCAACCAAGGAGCCCTCACACATGTTAGCTGGTTCTAACTATGTGCAGTAAAAGTAAGAATATCCTTAGTTAGAAACAATCCTTATTCTACACTGGAAGGTCGAGTCTACAGGATCAGATAAGTATTATGCTTTTCCCCTCCTAAGCATTTTTAGTTTAAAACCCCAAATATTGTGTTTCCATTTCTACTGTAACTAAAGGAACTTGTGTGTATGTGTGTGTGAATCTGTTTTTGTATGCCTGTATATTAAAAAGATATCCAGTAAAGAGAATCTTGATTCAACTTAAGAAACCTTGTCAAGTGTTCTCTTTTGGGGGAAAAGGGTTCTTGGCGTGAGGCTCGATTTCTCTGTATACATTGGCTAGGCCTCAAATAAGTTAGTCTGCCCACTGCGTAGATAAGCAGTTCGGCTAACAGGTTGTTGTGTGGATAAAAAGGAGGAGAGAATAATGTAAACTGCTTTAGTCTCCACTGTGGAGAAAGACCATAGTTTTCCTCAGCAGAAACTGCAGGGAAAAGGAGATGGGAAGCTGAAGACAGAGGGACAGATAGAGGTAAGTTGGCTGTTGGGTGGGAAGGAAATAGGGGTGCCAACTCTAGGTTGAGAAATTTCTGGATATTTGAGGGGATGGTGGGGATTGAGGCAGGGAGGGAATTCAGACAGATATAATGCCATAGACTCCAACCTCCAAAACAGTCATTTCCTCCAGAGGAACTAATGTTGCCAGCCTCCAGGTGAGGGCTGGAGATCTCCTGGAATTACAATTGATCTCCAGATGACAGAGAGCAGTTCCCTCAGAGAAAATGGCTGCTTTGAAGGGTGAAGTTTATGGAGCTGGTAACCCTAAGAGGAACTTATCTTTGTATTTGCACAATCTGTTGTGATTCCTAGAGAGCAGCTGCTGCCACTGCTGCTGTGGGGGTGAGGAAGTAGGTGGGAGGCCAGGAGAGTGACGGGGCATAAAGAGTGATGGGGTGAGGGCAGAAAGGAAGTGACAGGAATGGAGGGGAGAGAGAGAGAGAGGGAGGGAGGGAGAGAGAGAGAGAGAGAGAGAGAGAGAGAGTAAGAAAAGGGGTGGCAGGAAGGAGAAAGAGTGTGAGAGAAGTAGGAGGAAGAAGCAGAGGTGGGGGAAATGGGAGAGCCACTCCCACAGGTTTCTTGCGGGTCCCCACTTGTATTTTATATTTCTAGCTCAGCATCATGTTCCAAGAACCTGTGGAGGATGGCCTCCTCCTCAGATGTTTAGCAACATATTACCTCCAAACATGGTGTTTTCCATTTGGCTAACCTAGTTAGCACCTGTTTAGGGCTATCTACCATAAGTATATCTTGTCTTTTGAAAAGCTAGTGGTCATTACCATATCTTGCTGAGTTAGCTGTGCACAGTGAAAAGAAGCACTTCCTTTTATCAGCTATCCACCTGCCATTACTTAATACCAGTAACTCAAGTTAAAGTATTCTGAGAGAACAAGAAAGATTTTTCTTCTTCCATCCTGTTCCCCATTTGATAAACCTAAGGTACATGGCTTAGGCTATATTAATGTAAGACAACCCTTATAACTTTATTACCTTGTACCATATTACATCTGGTTCTCTGGTTCCTGTTTTGTAATCCTCAATATCCGGGCAGGAAATTATCTTTGTTCTAGTGATTTCTGATTTTTCTAAATAACGGATTGTGCTGTTGTAGCAAAGTCCCGATTCATTTTCAGCAACTGTCAAGGACATCGACACCTTCATGCAATATGTTGAATTTCTGTAGAAAAATAACACAATGATAACATTTATAAAAACCAGTTAACAAAACAACAGCAAAATAAACTTGGTAAGACATTTCTGCTCCAATACAGTTCACAAGACAATGTAAAAAACCCACAGAATTTGAAAAATAAATACTATAAGGTTAAGAACCAAAACCTCATAATTAAAAACATATAAACATACCTTCAGGGAAAAAAATCAGCAATGCTCCGAAGTTTATCAGTGTATAAAGAAAGACATCTTTAGATTTTTAAAATTGTTAGGTTATTATTCCTGTCTACCAGGCAAACCCCAGAGAATGGATTAGTTAATGGAAACACAAGACCAATGCTTGTACATAACCAGAAAGCCCTCCCAGACACCAACATTGTGCAATGATTGGTGGAAAGTGGAAACACAGAGCAAATAAACTGGGCAATCCTGTTTGGCAGAAAGAGTAATTAACTACTATGGCTGGATGATGTCTGTATCAGGAACATATCCACTTAGTGCTCTCTCTCTCTCTCTCTCTCTCTCTCTCTCTCTCTCTCTCTCTCTCTCTCTCTCTCTCTCACTGCCATTTCTGCTGCCTGTGAAAACAAAACTTCGCAACGAGGTCCACAATAACTGTCAGATCGATGTGGTAAATGGCTGTGTTAACATCTGGGGACTTTATGCTAAATACAAAAAGGTGTGGTTTGGCTCAAACACTTAGTTGTGACTGTACCTCTCTAGAAAGGACCAGAAGGGATCATATTATTCCTGAACAGGATATAGGCTATGTCGTATGACTGGGATGAGGGGAGAGGGTATTATATCTGGCTGAGAAAACCTGTTTTGTCCAAGCATTGAAAACTTGTGTTGGCCAGGCACATCATGCCTGGTGAAATGGACATGCAAAGTTCTGTTTTGGATAAGAAAAAAATTAGAGGTTCAAGGGAAGGATATTCAGATATTAATAATGTTAGCTCTAACTGATGGCAAGTGATTGATTACTGGAATAATTAATATACAATAGTCCAACTTTAATACAAAACTTTGGGTGGGTTATTTGTATGGTACTCTTATGCAACCCTGTGTTATAACAACAATAAATAAATAAGCACAACCCTCAATTGTACCTTTCAGGCCTAAGCAATATCCAAACTCACCCCAGGCCCCAGGTCAATTGCTATTTTCTAGGTTTCCATAACCTCTTTCCTTTACATCAAACAGAATAAATATTAAGCACCCAGGGTGGAAAACAGAGTTAAAATTCTCAGCTTTCACAGTGCTAAGGAAAATACTGTTAAAAACAGCTCGTGCTGCTATTTATCCTGATGTTATCATCAAGTATTTACAGGCTGTGCAGGAGTGTTGCAACCCAATCTGTCAAATTCTGAGTTTCATTAGGCATGATGGGAAACACGGCCCTTTAAGAGGAGCCTACAAAGGATGACAGACATCCTAATGAGGGCTGCGTTTCCCCATCATGCCTCTTTTTGTCACATTAATTGGGTACACCAAAGCCAAAGGGGTTTGGAGCAAGACTGACAACTTGGGTGGTTTTGAACTATCAAAGACAACCCTGGAGAGGAATTTGCCACCATGCATGATGGTTCCCTGCTGAACCAAGAAACACTCTGCAAGTATGTGTGACTTTTTCTTCCTAGAGAGTCTTGTTTTTCAGAACAGTTTACTTGGCAGAACAGATAGGACCAAACTGGGGACTCTCCTCCTGCAAGATATCCCTCCGGGACACCTTTGGAGTAGATGGTTCAATAGCCCACCTCAAACAATGGATTATACTCCTGTTTATTCAGACACTAAAGTCCCACTGAGTGAAGTGGAAGTTGGGTCAAATCCACATGTGAGGCGGAAAAAGACAGGAAGAGTCCCAAACCAACTTATATTGCAGATTGAGAGCTCTCCCCATTAAAAAAAACAGAACGAAACTCTGCAAGTACAAAATTAGCACACTGAACTCCTAATACCTTATAGTAGCAGCTCAGACTATTGGATGAAGAGTCTGAAGCAACACTCTTCCTAGCTATTTGATCTGCAGAGGCTACCTGCAGGTGAAAGGCACAATTGGAGGCCATCCAGTGACACTGTAGTACAAACTTGGGGTTGGCAGGTCCCCTTGGCTTCCTGATGGGGGCATTCGGGGGGCATTCCAGGGGTAGGAGGGGATATCACGTGACATCCCTGATGTGATGATGTCATGCAGAAGTGATGTCATCAGGTCGGGGGTTTGCATGGCAATACTCTGCATTTTGGGCAAAACTCTATGGGTTTTTTGGCCTAAAACCATAGAGTTTTGCCCCAAAAGCAGAGCGTCACTGCGTGCTGTCCCAACGTGATGGTGATACTTCCACATGACATTCTTGCTAGGGGATGGGGCTTCCAGCGGTGGGCAGAGGCCTAAAAAAACAGGGGACCCCCTGCCTGGACTGGAGATCTGGTAAACCTACTTTTGTGGGCCCTAGGCACTTTTGCCTTCATAGGTTCCTCCCACCATTATCATATTAATATTAAAATTTATTTTGATAGAACTAATAATAAAAACTAATAATAAAAAATATTAGTTTAGGCAAGAAACAGCTTCTCAGTCTCAGACTTCTGTTTATACCGTGGAAATAAGACTGATCTATCTTACAGGGTTGTTGTAAGGACTGCCGGATAGTGGTCTGTATCCAAACAGACTGTTAAAAAAATAAGTTTCCTTTTCTTAAGAGGGGGCAGCAGCAACCCCCCTTTTGCTGAGTCCTACTAACCCCTCCAAAATGTTATTCCTAGGGGTTAGTGGACCCTCAAGAACAGCCTAGTGAGGATTTGCAGAGAGAGGGAAGAATTGGTGGAAACTATTGGCATCTTTTTTAAAAAATAAAAACACCTGATGTGTTGAAGTGATAGACATATGATGTGTTGAAGTGATAGACAGGCATACACACACACACACACACACAAGCATGGAAAATAACTGCATTAAAGACAAGATGAAGTGGAGTTGTGAATGTTCAGTTCTTGCCTCCTGTCTCCAATTTGTGCTATCCAAATAGATCTAGCCCAATCTCATCAGATCTCAGAAGCTAAGCAGGGTCAGCCTTGGCTAGTATTTGGAAGGGTGACCTCCAAGGAATATCAGGGTCATGACACAGAGGCAGGCACTGGCAAACTGCCTCTGAAACATCTCTTGCCTTAAAAACAAGTCTAGCTCGCCACCTAGTGGCACATTACACTATAGAGCTAGAACTTCTCACTGCCAGACAATCTTAGGATCTCCTGGCTATTCTACACAAAATGTCATATGATAATTAGTTATAATTATTAGAGGATCACCAAGGTTTTTAAAATAAATAACAGGTATAGTGACAATAGTTCTTTGAGGGGGAGAATTAGGACTCCCATTAGCCTGTGAGAGAATGCTAAAAGAGCTAGAACTTCAGGATGCCAGACAATCTTAGGATCTCCTGACTATTCTACACACAATGCTATGTGGTCATCATCATCATCATCATCCAATTTGTGCAGCAATAACCACAAGCAGGCATGCAAAGATGTCTTAAATAAGCCACTGAGATTTTTGCCTGCTGATCTGAGAAGGAGCCCTAAAATCTGAGACCTGACAACACTAGAAAGTAATGAAAGAGGCAAGTTGGGACATTTCTATTGTTCTCCTGTGCTTGTAAACCAGGACTACAGTGCTGTCTGCATTTGGGGACAAGACACGGGGGGGGGGGAGCTGAGCCATTTTCAGGTTTTCCTGGGGGGTGGGCTTGGCCCACCAAGACAAACTGCAAATTGAGGAGAGGTTCATCCATCATGAAACAGTTCCTCTCAGAACTTGCCCAGTACTTTGCAGGATCACAGCTATGCTGAAAGAGGCCAAAGATAAAGCTCCCAAATCCTTGTGGAAGAGCTTCAAAAATCCATATTTCAGCTCCCTGTGTTTTCTAATTCATTATTTATATAATCAGCATACTTGAGCAATTGTTAACAATTAACTTACCTGGATGATTAGGGATCTTTCTGATTACAAAAAAAGGTCAGACAGCTCTAAGCCTGGATAATAATAATGTGTTGGAGAGGTTTTTAAAATCAGCATTTGGTGTAATTTAACAGCGCCATATTTTTCTGCTAACAATCTTGCATTATTTAGCTTATATTTTCCAACACTGCCCATGGCGAATTCTATTTAAAGTGCTCGCTGGAACAAGGACCTAAAACTGCACAGTTCCTCTCATTAGTTACAATTAGGAGTGGGCAGGGTTGAGAAAACTGACTGTCTGATTAGCAAAATACTGTATGCACTGCCAGAAGGGAGACAAGATATTATATAGGGATTAGTAGGGCACAGTACATATTTGAGCACAGTGCAAAAATAGTAAATAGCCAACTGCATGCCTGAACCACTCCCCAGATATCAGCAATTAAGCTGGAACCTAGATAGCCCAGGCAAGCTTGATCTCGTCAGATCTCAGAAGCTAAGCAGGGTCAGCCCCGGTAAATATTTGGATGGGGGACCATGAAGGAATTCCAGAGTTGCTCTTCAGAGGAAGGATATGGCAAATGACCCCTGTGAGTCTCTTGCCTTTAAAACCCTTTGGGGTCACCATAAGTGACTTGATGGCACTTTACACATACAAGCTGGAATTTGCTTAGGAACTCCCATTAATAAAATTCCCAAAAATACATCCAAGTCCATGTGCCAAGTAGGCTTGCCAGTCCCCAGGTCAAGGTGGGGGAATCCCCCAGTTTCAGGAGCTTCTCCCCACTGCAGACTAGCTGGCTGGCCTGGTGGGGGAAACCCCACCCCTAAACAGGAACATTGCTGCATGATGTCCCCAACAAGATGAAGTCATCCAGAAGTGACTGCCATCCCATCGAGGACATCATGCAGGGATGCTCTGGTATTTGGACAAACTCTATGGTTTGAAGGCAAAAAAACCATAGAATTTCACCCAAATACCAGAGCATCCCCACCCCCTCAGAATGCCCCCCCCAGATTCTCCCGCCAGAGCGATGAGAGGACCTGGTGACCCTAGTGCCAAGTTAAACCATTGGTTCATTACCTCAGGTAGGAGCCCTCTCTGTGCTTTGACAAAGCAAAGTCTTTCCCAGTACCCACTATGTGAGATCCTTTAATTCCAAGCAATTACACTCACAAGATTAAATTCATTGCCTTATGTGGTTTCTAAAGGCTGCACATTGGGCATACCATTCTCTAATAGATATTGTAGCTCTGATCTGGATGCTATTGAATCTATAAGACACATTCTATTTGAATGCCCCTGGTATAACAAAGCAAGACAGAAATGGATTAAACCTTTGACACTAAAGTGGACTGAGGTCTCAGCAGATATCCTTGTTTCTAAATTACTAGCAGATGCAAGAGTAGAAAATATACTCATTTTAGCTAATTTTTTAGTTCAGGCTCTGAGAGTTCAGGCAATTTAAAAGAAAACAGTTGCCTTTGTAGTGTAAATACTAGCTCTGTCTGGTCTGAATTCTTCCTTTCCTCCTCAAATTCCTGGGTTGTTTGATAAATGCTACTCAAGACCTATAGGTCAGAGGGATAGAGGAAGGAAGGAAGGAAGGAAGGAAGGATGGATCCCCAACCATGCTGAAGCTGTGGACACTTTTGGAATTTTGAGGAACAGGTACTCGTGTGTGTGTGTGTGTGTGTGTGTGTGTGTGTGTGTGTGTGTGTGTGTGAGACAGAAAACAGGAGGCTGTCCTGCCCCGAAAGAAAAAACAGCCACTCAGCAGTTTCATCTCTGAGCCTATGGGAATGCTGCTCCAGCATCCAATCAGCTTTCAGTGGGGAGATGGAGTGCTGGAGGGAAGTGCAGGGGCAGGGAGTTCAGGTCTGCCTCAGGGAGAGTGCTGCAGGGTTGCCAGCTCCGGCTTGGGGAATACCTGGAGGTTTTGGGAGTGGAGCCTGTGGAGGGTGGGGTTGGGAAGGGGAGGAATCTCAGCAAGGTACAAAGCCATACAGCCCTGTCTCCCCGTGGCCCCTGGGAACACTTCCTCTGACCCCTTCTTTGACTTCCAAGAGAGTGTCTCAGGGATGCCCATGCTGGTATGGCTGCAAGGGGTTTTTCAGGGGCCACTAGCTTTATTTTTGGTTCTACTGCAAAACATAATGAGGGCTCCAGTGGCACCTTGGAGGCGGAGCTCAGACTTAGGTCCCCACCCCCTTCCCCCGTACACACTCTGCTGGCTGCTGTGTGCCACACGCATGGGAATGGGCTCGTGGGTGGTCCAAGAGAGTGTGTGGCTGCTCTGGGAAGGGGAGGATCTCTTGAGTCTCACAGTCTCCCACAGCACTTCTGGCATCTGATAAAACATGCAGACTGTTAGCGCATGGGCAGGGAAGCCATGGTGGATGTGAAGGCTCAGCTGTCATGGGTGTAGCAGAGGGGGAGTCGTGGAGCAGCGTCCCAGCCAAAATGATGGACCCTGGGGCAGCCCATCAGCTATGCTGTCCAGTTCCTCCGCTTGCCATTTATGGGGGCAAAGAGTCTTTGCCAACTTCTCATTTCTCTCCACAAGAAGAGATTCAGGTGGGATGGTCAAGGTCAGTACTTAGTCAGGAAGCAAACTAGGTGGCCTTTGGGCAATTTGCTGCTGCTGCTGCTGCTGCTGCTTTATAGTTTTCCTGAGGCTGCAATAGAACAATGCTGTTCTGAGTTTTTTAGATCAAGTTTTTATAAACATGTTTAAAAAACTGACACACAAACCTTGCTGTACATATGCCCTCTTAGTTATAAAGATATACCTCCTAATGGATGGATGTTACACAAGTTCTGTTGACCAGGTCATCAATGAATAGCATATATACTTTGAATTTTTTGTGGGTTTCACTGAATGGCCATAGTCAGCTTTAGTATTACAATCCTCATGATGCTCTAATTAACAGGCTACTTTATTAGTATGCCTGGGAGAAAGCAGCATTGCTGTATATTTTTCATTATAAACTTGCTACTTTTATTGTATTGTACACAGAGAACCTGGGGGTCAAGGAAAGGAAAGTCATCTCCTCTCACAGAACAAGCAAAAGTAACAAAGGATTGATACTCTGGTACTGCTAATGCATCTGCTTGTGTGGGAGGGCTGGCAAAATGGAAAAAGAAACCACATCTCTGTTATATCAGAAGTGGAAGATTTGCTATGTGAAGGTTTGCAGAAATGACCTCAGCAAGATCAGGTGACTTTGGAAGGCAGTTCAGCAAGCAGAAAGAAAAACAACTAACTTATGAACTACAGCTCAGATGACAGCTGGCCCTAAAGCATTCCAGGCTATCCTACTCCATCAGAAAAAAAGGAGGCTCTCAGTTGTCAGGAAACCTGTGCTTCGGAAATCAGATCCAGAGGTTGCAAGTTAATCTCTTGCACTCACTACTCACAAGCTCCCCACCATTCCATGGTGTCAGCCATAAAAGACATATACAATGTGATGCTCCCCTGGCCAGGGGCCCTATTCCCCCAGGGAAGCACCATAGTATATGCATGTGGTCAAAGACGAGTCCCCACTCAAGAGATGCCAAGGTTGCCCTTCTCATGATCAGTTCAGTTCCAACCAGCAGTTCCAAGGTTAACAGTCACCCTGGGGCCTGGCTGGCTTGTTCCTAATTACCTTCACCTGCTTTCACCCAATTTCTTAGGCTTGCTTCCCCTGCTGAGATCCTTTACCTGGTCGCAGTAGATCTTAGCTCTGGCCACCTCATCTTCTGGTAGGTAGGGATAATGCTGACAGTAGCTAGGACACTCAGGCCTGACCCAGTCATAATTGTGGCTTCTTGGCCCAAAATGCCACTTCCCCCATCCAGGGGTGTCTGCCTTCTGTATACAAGTCAGACTTGGCTGGCTTCTCTCCTTCCCAACTCCTAGCAGGTCCCAGCCAGGTATTCTCCCCCCAACTCCTCAGCTGGGCCTTTTTTATCCTCATTCTCCTAGTAGGGTTGCCAGGCCCCAGGTCCTGGTTGGGGTTCCCCCAATTTTCAGGCTTCAGCCTGCCCCCAAACCCATATTTCAGCACAACATCCCCAATGTGATGATGTCACCCCTAAGTGACATTATCACATTCCGGATGTTGCACAGGACACTCTGGTTTGAGAGTGAAACTCTATGGTAAATTTGGCCTAAAACCATAGAGTTTTTACCCTCAAAACAGAGCATTCTGCATGACATCACTGATGTGATGACGTCACTTTCGGGTGACGGCATTGCATTGGGGAATGTTTTGGAACACCCCCCAAATCCTCCCACCAGGGGACCTGGCAACCCTCTCTCCTAGACCTGCCCAGCTCCCTGTGCCTATTGCTGGGGAGACCTTTGCACTCAAGTAGGTCTTTTCTCCCTTGGGAACTGGCCCTGACTGTTAGAGTAGCCAGCTCTAGGCTGGGAAATACCTGGAGAGTTTGGGGGTGGAGCCTGAGAAGGGTGGGGTTTCGGGAGGGGAGTAACTTCATTCATTCATTCATTCATTCATTCATTCATTCATTCATTCATTTGATTTATACCCCTGCCCTCCCCGCTGACTTCAATGGGGTATAATGCCATAGAGTTCATTTTCCAAAACAGCTATTTTCTCCAGCTGAACTGATCTTTGTTGTCTGGAGATCAATTGTAATCCCAGGAGGTCTCCAGCTGTCATCTGGAGGTTGTAGTAAGGGAAACCAAAACTGTGTAGAAACAAAGAACCATCCAATGACAACATGCGAATATACAAATTAATTTATAACTCTGAAATGGTGTCACTGTAAACAATGATATCATTGTAAATATACAGTAACAAACCAATTTCTACTGTTGTAATCACAGTAATGAAGAATAATCACTGTGAACACTGTGATGTTTATAATCCTGGCATTCACACAAGATACGCCTGTAGAAGGGATGAACAAAAATAAAATAAAAGTTCCAGTGTAAATACTTTTCATCCAGGAAACATCTCATGTACAAAGGATTCAAGATGTAAGGTTCCAACATGACTTCACGTGATGGCAAGCTACAAAGTTCCCACGCTTCGCCAATGCTTTTGCCTCTCCTGTAACTGTTATTCTCTGCCTTCTGAAGGTACCACCTTGCAAATGGGTAAGATTTGCAATGGCCCATTCACACAAATTCTCTTGTGGAACAGCCTTCCTGAGGAGCTCAGGAAGGCTCTCACTCATCTATCATTCTGCAGAATGTGCAAAGCAATAATGTTCACAAAGGCCTTTTTTTTTTTTTTTACAGAACTGTAGAAGAATGGAACAGTCCAGGAGGGTGCAGGAACAGGACTATAGTTCACTGCAATTATTATTCTAGGTATCATCCTGCTTCTACTGCATTATCTTCTACCTTGCAGCTGTGGTTCACATTGTCTACTGATTGTGTAACCCCAGACCAATTGCATTGTTCATTGGATCTCTTCTGCTGTATGACTGCATTGTTTTTTGTTTTGTTTTTTAATCTGAAATCTGCCCTTAGTCTCCACCAGAAAGGCAGGCTATAAATAAAGCAAACAAATAAATAAGAATGGTTTTGGATTGCACTGTTAATCTCAGGATTATGGGTTTGAATCCCATGTCAGTTGTAACAGTTGTAACATACAATAATACATATTGCAGCTCTTATGCAACATCACCATATTTGAACATACACATTTTTTTTATTATTAACATAATCATGTATCTGGTTTGGTTATACTTCAGCAGCGATGTGTTTTATTATCTGTAATGAACTTTTTTTATTGACATCACATGTAAATCCCCAGTACTGATGTCCTTGGCCAGAGCTCTCAGTTCCTACCTGTCAAATTGATGTAGGCGTTAAGCTATTAACTTCTGCAGTTTCCATGAAACTGTCTAATTTTTAAAACTAATTACAAGTGTTGATGATGGCAATTTCCTAGAGATGTGAAAAGCATGCACATGGAAATAAGACTGAGATCCTAACCATCTAATGCACAATGAGTTCTACATAGATGCTACTTTGAGAGAGGCTGTTGGGACAGACTGCATCCCCTCCTACAAAACAGGCTGGACAACCACATGTTGAGTCAGACCCTTGGTCTGTCATGATTACTGTTGTCTACTCTGACTGGCAGCATCTCTACAGGGTCTCAGGAAACATCTACTACCTGATCTTTTCAACTTGAGATGCCAGGGAATGAACTTGGGACTTTCTGCATGGAAAGCAGATGCTCTACCATGGAGCCGCAGTCCCTTTCCAGTTCTGGGCACAGTGCTGCTTTCCCTTTTCTCAACAAAGCTGCTGATCACTGTACAGCAGATGGCTGTAAAAGATTTAGAGAAATGTTAGATCTAGTTTAACTAAATGGTGTGATGAGTTGCTAAGAGCCGGTCATGGCTGGATCCCTGGCCTCATTTCCTTTGGGAGAGTTTTGTGGCACGTTAAAGGCAAGCTGATGTACTGTGGTACTTATTGTGTTAGAATATCCTGTGTTAGTCTTAAAGGAGCCACGAGACTCTTGGTTATCTTAGCTGCAGCAGATTAGCATTGCTATCCCTCTGGAATGTCCCATGAGCAGGCACTTCCCATGTTTAGGCACATAATTACATGACTGCGGTATACTGTAGGATTGGGCAAAGCAGAAGAGGAACTCCAGGATCTGGCAGCTAAGTGCTATGTTGGCACCCAGCTCTTGTCCTAGCTTTGTATTGTTCCATGACTACCAAGGATCAGAAGCTGCCCAGAGAGCACAGAAGGAAGTCGATTCCAGGCTGCAGGGCTGGAACTCTGATCTCTTTCTAGTCATGCTTCCTGTTCACACCTGCATCTGCTCCTCCACAGCTGTTCCACTTAGCTGAGGAATGTGTGTATATGTGGATTCCACCATCATGTGGGTCAGAGCAATCGTGTGAGTCTTTCCCTCCTAGTTAGCATACTGCCAAAAGGGAGAGTACCAATCAGGTGAAAGCCATCCACATGATCAGCCCTATCCACATAGTGCAATATCTGTACAAACTTCTTTTGGCTGCATGGGCAAGAGAGGAGCAATATCTGTACAAACTTCTTTTGGCTCACTGGCAAGAGAGGAGCAGCTCCCATGTGACTTGTGTTCCTTGCTCAAGGGGATTGACATGGAGCTCCAATCGGGTTAAAAACCCAACAATAGTAACATCAAAAATACGCCACTGCAATACACAACTTTTCTTAAAAATACATTTCTTCTATTGAGCTATAACTTTACACCACAGCACCCAGCATGCCTCTCCATCAACTGTTAATCAAAATTATCATCCAATTTCCAAGAGCTGAATTACTAATGCATTGCACCATTTTTTAAAATTTCTGAATTATGTGCTGTACAGGCACTGTTCGCCACAGTTGCTTCAGTTCATTTGTATCGCCAGGGACTTCTTGCCTGGAGCAAGTGAAGCACTATCCCCTTTACCAAATTTCCAGGCATAATGACAGAGCATGGCAGGCATTCCATGCAACTGGAAGTGACAAACCAGGGCCATCACTCCTTGGGGGACAGGAAAGTGTCTAACTCCCCAGGCTTCCAAGTGGTCTGGGCAGAGAAACAAGGATTTCAAGTGGAAAAGGCGATCATGACACCCTTGGGGGGAGTAAGAGTCTCTCCTGAAGCAGGTTGCTGAAAGGGTCAGGCATGACTAGTGAGAAGATAAAGCGCCCATCCCATTTAAACACTTCACTAGAAGGTCTGAGAATGCATTTTTTGAGAGAGGCCTCAGTGAGCACACTATGCTGGAACAACAAAACCCACTCATTCCCTACAAATACATCAGATGACCCATCATGTACATCTCCCTGTTCCCCTGCATTTATTGCAACCTCCCTCAATCTCTTGGGTTTGTTCACTCTTTCTGCAGCGTTTCTGTAATCTTCATTTACTACAGCCATATGGCACTGTCACAGTCACTGCCTTTTGATGTTACAATTCAAGTTCATCTTAGGGGAAAAAAAGAAGAAGCAAATTACCAACACTCTCCCCAGGATGCATCTGATAAAATGCTCAGGAAATATCCCATTGACCAATCAGGTTAAATATAATCAGAGAAATGTCAGTACCGGCAAATGCAAAAGTTTAGCATGAATGTTGGTTTTGACATCAAATCCCCCTGAGACATCTCCATGGTTCAGTTATCAGCAATATAATTCCTACCAGGGCAGCAGAAAGGGAGGGAGAGAATTCCACTCTGGTTTTCTTTCTATGATGATGCTACAGGAAAAAAACACACCCTACTTTCAAATAATTGCGCTATATACAGAGAACATTTGCATCCAGTTATTAATGTGGACCTCTGCAATAATTGGATCACATTCTTCTCTTATCTGTTTTTCATCTGATGGATATTACACATTCTTCATTCACAGCAAATGTAGAATAAATTATGCAAACTAAGAGAAATCATGTCAGTGTGCTTGATTTGCATGATTTATGCCAGTCACAGAATTCAGCTTGATTTGACACCACATTGGGGTTCTAAGCACGAAACAGGACCTATTTATTTTATATTTTATCCTGATTTGCAGCCAAAATTGGCTTCCAAACTGCTCACAGGAAGAAGAAAAAAATAACACAAATGTCATTAAAATTCAGTACTATGAAGAGGAAATTCAGGACTGAGCTGGACAATGGCAGCTGGAAACTGGAATGAGGGGAACTCACAGCTAGACCTAGACTCCAATCTAATAAAAATCCCCAAAATCTTTTTGGTCCAGTATTTTGACCTCACTGGCCAACTTTTTGACTAAAAAATATGAACATATGAAGCCACGTTACACTGAGTCAGATTCACTGATCCTTCAAACCAGAATCATCTACTTGGACTTGCAAGGGCTCCCTAAGCCCTCCAGGCTTTGAAAACGTAACAGGAGATAATGACTATCCAAACAGACTTTAATTGATTAATTTTTATGTGTGTATTATACATGTTAACACTGTAAAGTCATCTCCCAAACTCATTGACATTCAAGCAATTTCTACTTGGGTTGTCAACTACCAGGTGGCACCTTGTGATCTTTCAGAATTACAACTGCTCTCCAGATAGGCTTGCCAAGTCTCCCTGGGGGGTGGGTAAACCCCCGCCCAAGAGGCCCATTACCTGATGCCAGCAAATCGGGCCCTGGGGGGAACTCCACCCCCTTCTGGCAAACGTCCCCAGCGTGATGACGTCACCTGGAGGTGACATCATCACGCTGGCCATATTGGGGGTGGGATGCTCTATGATTTGAGGGAAAACTCTATGGTTTCCCCTTGAATCCTAGTGGCCCCACCCCCAACATGCCAATGCAATGACATCACTTCCGGGTGGCATCATCGCAGCAGCGCGCACGCTCTGCGCACATGCACAGGCTCCAAGGACAGCGTGGGACTCCCTTGCCATAAGTTAATTTCGACTTAGCAACCCTATCTCCAGGAGCAAATGGCTGCTTTGGAGGGTGGATGATATGATATTATACCCGGCTGAGGTCCTTCCCCTCCCCAAGCTTTACCTCCAAATCTTCAGGAATTTTCCTACCCAGAACCAGCAAATGTACTTCTTCATTCAAAAAAGGGACCTGAGTCTCACGGGATAAGGGGGAGTGATTAGGGATGGTGGGAGGAAATGCTGCTATGGAATTTGTTTTCTTGTTTCTTACTTTTATGGCCCTGGCCCAGCAGCAACCTGAATCCTCAATTTTCTTTGCCTGCTGGAAGGTCTGCCATGTCCTGGCACGCGAGGGTATTAAGATCACGACGATCTGAAATATCTGCTTTTTCCTCAAAAGCTTATACAACATTATGTGGCATTGGGTTGATTCTAATAAAGGGAGCTGTGTTAGGATTGGGGGCTTTTAGAATTGGACCGATATCTTTCCTGCTAAGCGCTACCTGAGATCTCCTCAACTGGAGACTGAATTTGGGCCTTTCTGAAAATGAAGCACAAACTCAAAGTAGGGTTTGCCAGGTCCCCCCTGGCCACCAGCAGGGGATGGGAGGCAGGGTTGCCAGATCCAGGCTAGGAAACTCCTGGAGAACTGAGGATGGAGCCTGGGGAAGTCAGAGAACACAGTGGCCTACAATGCCATGGAGTCCACCCTCCAAAGCATCCCTTTTCTCCAAGGGAAGTGATCTCTGTAGTCTGGAGAGGAGCTGTAATTCCGGGGGATCCCCAGGTCCCCCATGGAGGCTGGCATCCCTAAAATGCCTGAGCCACAGGCCCTGCTTTCTAACTCCTTATCTGGAGCTTGCACAATATTTGACAGCCAGTTTTGCAACTGTGTCAGAGGGTAGCCACCGTGCACAGCAGTCATTGCTGCAAACCAGGTGTGAGAATCACAAGGCAAGACAAAAGCAGTAGTTTTTCTTTGTTCCAGAGACTGCGTTCAGTGGCAATGAAGTGCAATGTTCTCGCAAACTGCAAGGAGTACTGTCTAAGCAATCCCTCCGGGGCTGAGGTTAGCAGCAAATCAGCTTCCTTCTTAGCTGAAGCTGTGGTTTTACTTCCTATTTAGGAAAGCAAATCTTCCATCTGTGTTTTTGTTCTCTAAGCAGATTCCTGTTCTCGTCCACATAACTGACAGAGGGAAGATGAGTCACCCACCTGTGGCAAACCCTTTAGATGCTCTGTCAGTCTTTGCACTTTCCAAAACTACCCTTTCCCATAAAGTTCAGGCAGAGGTGTGTGACTTGATGCCATGAATACTTGAGAAACCAACTCTACGAGAAATCAACTCCATGCCTATGAGAAATCAACTCCATGCCTCTTACAGAACCTAATGAGGCCTATAGGTATGTCAGGTTGCTAGTCCTCAGGTCCTGGGGGGAGTTCCCCCAGTTTTCAGGGCTTCTGCCTGCCAGCAGCCAGCTGACCTGCAAGGGAAACCCAGCCCCCAAACAGCCACATCCCTGCGTGACATCCCCAACTTGAGGACATCACCAGGAAGTGACATCATCACGGCAGTGATGTCATCAGGGATGCTCTGGTTTGAGAGCAAACTTCATGTTAAATTTGCCCTCAAACCAAAGAGTTGTGCCCACAAACCAGAGCATACGCAATGATTGTGCTCATAAACCATTGCCAATGCAATTATTCATTTCCGGGTGATATAATCGTGTCAGGGACGTCACGCTACTTTCCCCCTTACAGGAATGCCCCCCAAATCCCCCCACCAGTGACAAGGTAGGATCTGGCAACCCTACAGTTATAACATTCCTTGGTTCGATTATTCAGTGCTTGGGACCGGTTTAAACATAAGTGGTATAATGCAATTTTTTAAAAATGCACTGTTGAAGCCAAAAGCCAGTCTAGAATTTACTTTTGCCACAGAAATTGGGATCTTTACTCCACATTTTGCAAAGGATAACTCACAGATCTATGTCCAGCCAGAGATAATTGGAACCCAGCCCCCCTCCCCTCTGAAGCACCCCATCTAAGAAGGATTATTTTAAAAAGCAGGCTTTTTCAAACATATGAGTTCCACTTAACAAATTAGAGTAGGGATGCCAGCTTCCTGGTGGGGCCTGGGGATCCCTTGGAATTACAGCTCATCTCCAGACTACAGAAATCAGTTTCCCTGGAGAAAATGGCAGCTTTGGAGGATGGAATCTATGGCATTGTACCCCACTCTGTCCACCCCAGGCTCCACTCCCAAATTTCCAGGAGTTTCCCAACCTAGAGCTGGAAAAACCCCCCCACTGGTGGCCACTGGGGACCAGGAACCACTAAATGAGAGCTTGGTTTTTAGAACAAGAAAATTTTCTAGTTTAACAAGAAGGAAATTGTGACTATTGCCATTCCTCCAAATCTTCACTGACCTGTCCAGCCCTGTATGCTCACTAGTTTTCCATGAAGAAAGTGGATTTTCCAGTGCCTTATCATGCTTAAGTGATCCTAACCCATAAACCTGTGAGCATAGTGAGATGCTTAAAGGGCATAAGATGTAACTCATGTGTTTCTTTATTGGCGGCATTTTTAGATGTTGGCAAAAGTTTCTGATTCTGCTTACACATATCTGGTACTAACAATTCACGGACAACATAACAGAGACACATTTGGGGCTGGCAACAGAAATTTCTGCCTGTTTTAAGGAAAATACTGATTTCCCCACTGAAATCCTTGAACATGTGCATGACAACCACCATGCAGTGAAATCTCCCATTCCAGTGGCAGCCTTCAGTGGCAGCAGGGAAAGTGGAGTTGGGCTGCACTGTGAAGCCCAATTCACCCTGGGAACTGAGACCATCCTGCATGAGCTTTTCCACCCCACTGACAGCAATCATTGCCATGAACTGTGGAAGAGGAAACTGTATGAGGACTGCAACCCATATGCTATACAACGTGGCTGAAGCTGGGAAACATGCTGTGGCAATCAGCATTGGGGCTGGCCTATTCACTAGATGCACCGAAGCAGTCACCTAGGGTGCCAGAGGTGGAGGAGTCCCAACCAGCCCTGTTGCTCCCACCTGTGGCATCAGGATCTGCTTCAGAAAGCAACGGCCCTGTGAAGCACCACCCCCAGCCCCAGTGGTTGACCCACAAAGAGTCTGCTCCTTCCCTCCCGCCATCAATGGGGGAGAGTCCTCTTCCTCTTTCCCTTCCCTACGGTGTAGATGCAATGAGTGTGTGTAGTGGCTTCCTGCCTCACTGCAATGTGGGGAGGAGGTGAGAAGGGCTGGTGGCTACTTCCTATCTCAACACATAGGGGGAGGTGGATGAGTTGTGGCTTCCCTGTGGTACAGGAGGGGGCAGTGATGTCATTCACCACCCAGGGCACCAAAAATAATTGGGTTAGCCCTGATGCTGAAAATCTAGACTTGCTTGGAATATCTGAACTTACTCCATAGATAAGGATCTTGTTTGAGATGATACGGAATTCCTGTCTATGCTTTTGTATCTCTAATGATTTATTCACACATACACACAATCCCTTCATCTATGGGCATCGAGAGATGAATGCATATGTATGGAGTTTAATTTGAACAATGTATACAAGTATCTGTATTTCTTTCTTTACAGGGAAGAAGGGGGGGCATAAAGGAAAATATGGCTAGAGTGAAAACGCTCCATGTAGGCAATACTCTTGTTGAAGCAAGCAACCAATATATTTTGCATGTGAAAGTCTCTGGACCACACCATTAGGATGCACATGTACATCCACATGGTACAATAAATGTTAGCTATTTCAAATTTATGTTTTATTTCAAGCCAATTACAGGAGATAGTTTCTTTCCTAGTACTCGGCATGAAACGTTTCAATCCAGAGTGAATCTTTGCAGCTGATTTGTTAAATTTTTGAAAAATGAGGTCTTGTAATGAAAATGCTGACAGCCTTAAACTACAGTAACATCAGCAGGCGGCAGAAGATTAATGGCATATCGACGCTCTGCAGAATGCATTACTTTCTGTACTCTTCTCTGAAATATCAGGGCACCCATGTTGCGCCTGTTAACTTGGACCATGTTGTGACACAGTATTGCATTGATTGTTGGGAGATCTGAATCAGAACCAGGCAGTGAATTATATTCAGCTGACATCAACACCACACATGTTCCACAGTCATGGCCAAAAGGGACTCAGGATTTGAACCAGGAACTTCATAACCTGGGGCCTAGACTAGTGTGTTTCATGGGTCATTGTGGGCTCAGTGCCCTCTGCAGACTTACAACAGAATAATGCTGTGCACTTCACCCAAGCAATTATCAGACAGACCTAAACTGGCTGCATCTTGTAAAAATACTATGTCTCAGGGATGCCAGCCTTCAGGTGGGACCTGGGGATCTCCTGGAATTACAGCTCATCTCCAGACTACAGAGATCAGTTCCCCTGGAGAAAATGGAGGCTTTGAAGGGTGGAGTCTGTAGTATAGTACCCCACTGAGGTCCTTGTCCTCCCTAGACTCCATCCCCAAATCTCCAGGAGTTCCCCAACCTGGATCTGACAACTCTGCACACCCCATCCCCTGCCAGTGGCTGGGGAGGGGGACCTGGCAACCCTTACCAAAGTGCCTGTTGGACTTCATGCCCTCGCATCTTCAGCACCAGCAGCTGACCACAAGGACCTAAGCTATGAAAATAATGCTCCAGGTCAAAATTTGCAGCCTCAGCCTTCTCTGAGACTCTCCTTTCTTCAGAGCTGATGTGTGCACTCAAAGCCCTGTTGATTTCAATGGAAGTATAGGGTTAATTTTATATCAATGAGGCCTAATTTTATATTAATGAGACCTAAGAGGCTTGCCCATCCCCTCCATTCAGCATTCCATTTTCTACAGTGGCTAACCAGATTTTTCTGAGAGACCAACAAATATCTCATAAAGGGTGGAGCTGCCCCCACTATGAATCCCTAGTAAGTGGCATTCTGACATTCACAGCCTCAGTATCTGGAGGTTACATTCCAGGCATTTCCCACCATCTCCTCTTCTATCACTTGCTCTGAATACTCCTAAGATTCTAAGAATCTATCTCTAGCAACCATCAAGTAAAGAAAAAATACCAACTGATATATGGCATGGAAGATCCCTGTTTCCAGGGTCAGGTCTTGCTTTGCAAAATACAGAAGGAGAGAACTGGAAAGGGCAGGGGTAGCCATTAGGGAAGACTGGCTCATAAACCACTTATAGAGGCTTTGCTATCCACTTTTGGGTCCCAGTACACAGGCTGGAAACACTGGTTTACAGAACACATAGGAACCAGGTACTGATGGAGAAGAAGAACGTAGATATTTATCTAGGGTTGCTAACCTCCATGGCCTGCAGTTTTCCCAGAATTAAAAGTGATGTCTCGACTGCAAACATCAGTTGCCCTAGAGAAAAATAGCAGCTTCAGAGAGTGGACTGTATGATGTCACATCTTTTCCCAACCTAAACTCCATCCTTCCTAGGCTCTGCTCCCAAATCTCCAAGAATTTCCCAACCAGGAGCTGGTAATCATGTATCACACACATCAACTTGTATGTCATCCACTGATTCCCATTTTATTGTTCTGCCAGAAGCAGAAGATTGAAACTACAGGCAGCTTAACCTGTGATTATAACACCCAAGACTATGAGGATTCTGGGATGCAGTATCAGGTGATCCCAGACAACCAATCCTGTGCAAGCAGCTGCTATGTCCCTTCAAGATTTGCTGCATCCCCTTGTTTTAGGGCAGGCTACCCCTTTGCTTGTCTAGGCTATCCTAAAGGCCATCTACTTACATGTTGTCCCTTCTCTATAGGAATTTGTTTCTTCTCCAGTCATAGGGAGTTGGGCCTTGCCAACACTCAGCCCTGAGTACCTGACAATCATAGGAAATACCTCTGGATCTTAGCTGTGGCAGGCAATTCTAGTTTATCTGCTAAAAAATGTAAACATCTGTTTATCCAGAAGCATACATCACACACACACGCATACATACTTTGGATGATGAGTCTGGAATTAGAAGACCAATAGCGTGGGCAGGCAATGGCCAATGCATGATTATTTCTCTCAGCATTTAATCAAACCTCGCTTCAATGAAATGAAAATGAATTATTATTGCAGAATTCTCCACTATTTTAAGCCACCTATAATTTTATAAACAATGAAAACAACGGTGCAATGCCAAATTTCCAGAAAGAGGGAAAAAAGAAATAAATGCATTGAAGCAAAAGAAGATGATGAAGAAGAAGTGGTCTCATAATTATAAATGTAAGATACAATGCCAAGAAACAGAATGTTCAGACATTAAAAAACAGAGTGGGCAAGAATAAAAAGACTCTTCCTTGTTGTATGAAAGTTCTGGCTTAAGAAAAAAAGTGTAAAAATATGACTTTTTAAAAAGATGGGTGTCACTTTGCATTTACCACTGTGCAGATCATAAAATCATTACCGTGATGACAGCTACATGCTGTTATTTCAGTGTTTTCTGTGAGGATACTGAACAATAGAAGCTTAGATCATGCGGGCATTACAACTTTCACGGACCCTAGGCACTTTTGCCTTCATGGGCCCCTCCCACAATAATATAAATATTAAAAATTATTTTGATATAACTTTAAATGCTTCATAATGGTCAGGTAGGTTCATATGGGAACAGGCAGTCCTTAAGGAATGCTGTTCACAAGTCATATGGGATACACCACCTGGTCCGTCCTCATGTGGGTATGACAGAATGTAGCCAACAGATTACTTTCCCAGCACAGGAGATGCCAGGGTTGGTAGCCTGGAGGCTGACAAGCAGTTTAGCCAGGCGTCAAGGAGATAGAAGAAAAATTCAGAGCCTGCATCTGAGTAATTAATTGGCCAGAATGAGAAGCCAGGTCAGCATCAGTAGCTTCATAGGATGAGATGGGACCTGACTGGATCTTTGAGCCACCTGATCTCTGCTGGGCAGGGAGACACAGTATCACCTTGCAGCCAACTGTAGTGGTCGTGCAGCAGTGCAGCCACAATCAGGTCAGCATAAGCCTTCATTTGCAGGCTACTTTGTTGTAACACAGAGTAAGCTGCCCTGCTATGGTTTAGCACCCCAGCATCTTAGAGGAGAGAACTGTAGAAGAAACCAGTTGTATGCTAATTCCAATCCAACCCAATGCTTAGAGCATTGCAAACTTATGAAATCTATACAGTGCTTACAGCTGAGATACAATAACATTTTTAAAACTCACATAAAGGGTCCCATAGGAGATGCAGTGACGGACAGAGGTCAGGCAGTAGCACATCAGAGTCATGACCTCAACCTTTTCATTTGTTCAGTTGTCAGTCTCTCTGCCCTTGGAGCAGAGGTGGTTTGGGTTGGAAGCATGTACAGCATTTATAGACCTCTTTGCATTTTAAAGTTCTCTTGGGCTCAGTTAAAGGCACACTCAATTCATTTTAAAATAAAATCGCATGACCTTCTCAGTCTCCAGTGTGTGTGTTTAGGAGAAGTACTTTTATGCTTGTTAAATGGGCCCCATTCAGTGAAGCTCTAAAACACATCCTTCATTCTGAGCACAAAATCAAACCCATCGACCTAAAATTAAGCAGCTGCATTGGGCCAATTTAAGACCAGCTGTGGCCAGTGGGCTGTGCTCATTCAGGAATGGGCAGAGAAACTGGCTTAATATATACAATGTGCCAACAATTCTGCATTGATGCAAAAGCTAGTCACCTTCTGCACTTGTACAAAAGGTTCCCAGCTCTACCAGGGTAGGAAGTCTTCATGGGGAGGGGGAAGTACATGCATTCAGTTACAGTGCACAGGGCTGCTGACAAGGGGGACCAGGGGAACAAAATTCAAGAGGCCCAAGTGAGCTGGAGGGCCCCTGTAACCAGCATCATGCTGTATTCACAGAATGCATTTTAAATTTATTTTCTTATGCAGTTCTGACTGCAGCCACTAGGGGCACAGGGAAGGCAGAGCACAGTAAAGAGCCATATCTGTCTCTGGGGCTCAGCCTTTCTGCAAAGTTTACCACAAAGTGAAGGATAATCCTTGCTTCTTAGATCCTGCTAAACCCATCAGCGAAGCCAGCACTGGAGCAAGGCAAGACTAGTCAGGACAAGCTACAATCAATGCCAGGATGCAGCCTCCTAACCAGGTCTATGGTTTCCTTTTTCTTTTAGGTCCACCCAGCTCCTGCACAGCCAGATCTTACAAAGGGGCAGCCTTGTTAGTTTGTGGTAGCTAGCAAAATTAAAACAACAACTTGTGTTGACTTTCCCTACATTTCTTCAGGTCTGCTCCTTTATTTTGCTCTCTTCCTTTCATGATCTGCTGTTCAACTATCCCCACTTTTAATCCCCCCCCTATTTTTCAGTCCCAATGTCTCCTGTCCTTACCTATCCTGGTTGGCAACTTAGAAAGTATTTAATAATAATAATATACGACTGTGATCATTCTTCTTCTTCTTCATCATCATCATCATCATCATGGGGTGCCACCTCTGGGTCTGGAAATTGCTGGAGATTTGTATATGGAGCCTGGGGAGGGCAGTGTTTGAGTAGGTGAAGAAGCACTGCAGGGAATAATGCCACAGAGTCCATCCTCCAAAGCAGCCACTTTCTCCAGAAAAACTGATTTTTATATTCTGGGGGAGATCAGTTGTAATTCTGTGAGACCTCCAGACCTCACTTGGAAGATAGGCTTATTGACATTGCAGTATGCCGTAACAGACAAACAGAAAGTACTACTCTTACAAAAAATTACTAAAAAATGCCAAAATACAAAAATCCCTACAACGAAGCAGTGGATTGATGAACTAGGGCACAGCATGCAAGTTCCTACATTCAAAGAAGAAGAGGAGGAGGAGATTGGATTTATACGCCACCTCTCATTACCCAAACGAATCTTAGGGCACGATCTCATACACAATTAGCCATGCCATAGGTATGAATGCCATGTGGATTTAAAGGGCGCAATCAGAGACGAACATCTGGGAAGCACCCAGCACCTGTCGGCAACCCGTTTTGCTCTGCTGCAGAAGCGGAGTAAAAAGACACCAGGGAAAGTCCAGTAGCAAATGGGTTGCTACAGGCCCTGTCTGATTGCTCCAGTGTGCTCTCATGGTTATTGGGATGGTCTGATCAGGCCATCCCAACTCTGTGCTGTTGTCCCCCCCCTTCTGAGTATGAGCATCATTGCACATTTCATAGGGAGCCCTCAGTGCTGAGATGTGATTCATTGATTCCCTGTTTAAGTGAATCGGAAACAAACAGCACAAAACCCCCAACAACACGACTCACCCGCGGTCAAAGGATTGTGTGACAGCGCAACTGCGGGTCAAATTCCTCCAAAGGGAATAGCCTTGCTTCCCTTCCCCCCCCCGGTTTATCTTGCATGTGTGACCACACCCTCAGAGCGGCTTACAATCTCCTTCCCTTCCTCTCCTCACAAGAGACACCCTGTAAGCCAGATGTGGCTGAGACAGCTCTGAGAGAACTGTGACTGACCCAAGGTCATGCCAGCAGCTGCATGTGGAAGAGTGGGCAATCAAACCCAGTTCTCCCAGACTAGAATCCACGCTCCTAACCACTACACCAAACTGACTCTCTGAGGCAGCTACAGAAAGCCAGCTGAACAATCCAAACAGTTGTGAAATGGTGTCATTCATTTATGAAATGTTAGAAGTCAACATCTAACATTGCTATGAATGCTTGTAATTATTATTTAATTCTATAATGGATTTTTAAAAAACTAATAAATCAGATTTCCCCCTCTGTTCTCAATTTTAATAGTACAAAGATTTAATATGAATGCTGCAGTGAACAAAAAGAAGAAATGGCAAGTTGTATCATGCAGAAACTTGTATTTCTAAAGTACACATTCATTTTGGATTATGTTGTACTGTCAGTTAATCTTTATGAGATCATGGAAGAGTTCACTGTTACTTCATGCTCCGTTGCCGCTGTGCATGGCTCTGCATTTGTAGAAGCAATGTGCACACATCAGGGAATCATCACCATGTGGACACGACCTCAGAGATGTGTGACAGGGCGAATGATCTGTGATAGTGTTATTTTTAATACCTGGTACTTTAAGAAGTATCTCACTTATTCTGAAAAAAGTAAGCTTTTCTGTCTCCATTTTTTAACTTTGAGCCTCAGAAAAAAAGGAGCATCCCCCCCCTTAAGTTTTTAGAACTCACCCCCCCACACACACACACACCAAGTCCTTGCATCTCTAGTACAAGAACAAACAACCGTCTTTGGGGGGCTTTGCTTCTGTGCACGGAGAGCTCCACCTAGACTTTTTTCCAAAATCACAGTGTCTGCTAGAATGCTGCCTGAATACAGCAGCAACATAAGATGATTGACTGGGGAAGGGCTGTGGCTCAGTGCCAGAGCATCCATTTGGCATGCTTGGCATGCAGAAGGTCCTGGGTTCAGTCCCTGGCACCTCCAGTTGAAAAGAGTCCAGTATGTGAAAGACCTTTTCATAAGAACCTGGGAACTGCTGCCAGTCTGAGTAGATGACACTGAGTGTGATGTAGGGTTGTCAACTACCTGGGAAATTCCTGGAGATTTGGGAGGCAGAGCCTGGGGAGGGGAGAGACCTCAGCAGGATACAATGTCTTACAGTCCACTCTCCAAAGCAGCCATTTTCTCTACAGGAACTGATCTAGGTCATCTGGAGATCAACTGTAATAGCGGGAGATCTCCAGGTGCCATCTGGAGGTTGGCAGCCCTATTGTGATGGACCCAGGGTCTGATCCAGTATAAGGCTGCTTCATGTGTACTTACTTCATTTATATTCTGCTTTTCTTCCCAATGGGTAACCAAAGTGGCTGACATCATTCTCCTCGCTTCCATTGTATCCTCACAACAACCCTGTAGGGCAGGTTAGGTGAAAGTGTGTAACTGGCCCAAGGTCACTCAACAAGCTCACATAGCAGAGTGGGGGTTCAAACCAGGGTCTCCCAAATCCTAGAGTGACATTCTAATTCTAACCATTACACCACTTAACACTGGCTTAGGAGGCTGCGATAGACCTCTCAGCAGTGCAAAGCTGTTGGGCGATATCTGTTGCTGGATCATTCAGAAGAGAAACTGGGGGGCTTTGGCACAACGAGAATGGTCACACCGGGGAGAGCTTCCATGTGACGGCCGGATCGTCGGCTCTTTTAGAAGGGTTCGAGGGATCCCAAACTCCAATGAGCTTCCCAAAGAGAAGCTCATTGCAAGGGGCTTGACTTGGATCCCTCGCACGTGGCAGCAAGTGGGTGGAAGTCTGAGAATGCCCCAATGCAGAAGCTGACCAAGCGTGCCCATGCCAGACATGGGCGCTGAGTTGTGACTACCCCGGAGGGGAAGAAACTGAAACCTCATCCATAACATCAATGAAGAACAACACCGTGAGTACATTTAAAAGGAACAATAGCAGAAAATCTACCTACTTAACGATAAAGCCCCTTTCAAGTTTAAAAAGAGAAAGGAATGGAGGGGTGAAGAACTCTTTCCGGTCCCACCCCCCTTCCTCCTGCAGCGGTGCTGAAAAGAACTTCAAGTGATTTTTAAATGGCTTTCTGGGCTAAAAAGTAAAGAGAAGGCTTTTGTCTGAAACTGTAATAATTTTCCCTGTGGAATAAAAAATTCGAGAAGAATTGGCTTTAGCTGCTTTTGGACTTTAGTGATCTAGAAATATAGTTTCTCTTTTTCTCTTCCTTTTGTCTGGAGTTATAAGCAAAGAATCTGGAATAATAGCAAGACTTTATAAAGATTTACCTTTATTTTAATAAGGAATATAAGCAATTATACTTTGATAACTGGAGTATTTTTCAAAGGGAGAAAGGAGAACTGGATCTTACCCTGAACTTTTTATACATTATATTCTCACAACATCTTATGTTTATGTCTGTTCAACTGTAAGGTACATTTTGTTTTGATTGTCTTCTTCTGTAATGTAACCTATTGATAAGATTCTTGAACTCTGTCTCTAATATGTCTAAAACAGCTATGTTTTGTAAATAGCAGTGGGTGTGAATTGAAAAATCGTGCAGAAAAAGAACCTTGAGATTCTTTGGTTTTAACATATGGTTTTAAAAATGGATGACACAGATAGTTCACAACTTATGGTGTCAGAGGCTGTATCTTTGTTTCAAGACCTCAACATTTTAATCCAAAACTGAATTACTGCTGCTGTAAACACAGCAGTGAAAGAACTTTTTGCCTCTAAGCAACATAAAATGGATCTACTGCAACAAGAAACATCAAGCAAGATAGAGGAAGGCTAGCCACAATGGAAGGAACAGAAGCAAGGACACTCTCTATATAGAAGATATAGAAGAAACCTATAATCTAACTGATATTGTCTACAAAATGAAACCAGCACCTTCAAAGAGAAATGAAACTTTTGTAGAAGTTCACCTGAGACTCTATAAAGACACCAATACTGATGAAGCCCTCAAAACATTTATTTTTACACTCTCAGAGAGAGAGAAAAAAGCAATTTATGGAATTTCAAACCACTTCAAGAATTGACTACAGATGGCTATTCCCAGAAAACAACTTCTATACTTATAAAGAAAAAAAGACACAGAATTAAGACTTTAAAACTGAAAAAGAGAAACCAGAAAAAGAAGAAGGGAAGGATTGGAAAGCTACAACTTCTGAGAGAAATCTAGAGACTTATAATGGAATAAGATCCTAAAGATGGACTAAAAAATGAGCTGAGAGAGAGAGGGAGGGAAAGAGAGAGGGAGGGAAGAAGAGAGAGATGTTTAGATAATCTAACCAGAAGAAAATAAGAACCATATAACCATATATAGTTAATGGAAGATTATACTAAAATACTTAGACAAAGGATACATCAGTAGAAAATAAGATTTATATACCTATATCCTTGCAAAATATTATAAACATAAGGTGGAAAATTGACATAGTTTTAGTGTATGTATGAGGTAGATTAATAGAAAAAAATACGTTAATGTACCCATTTTATGTTTGTCTTGAAAATAAAAAACTATTTGAAAAACAAAAAAGGAGAGAAACTGGATTGCCCTCTGTAAACTGAATGAATTAAAACGGGGCTGTACAATTTACAATCCTTGGCATAATAACTTATACTAGTACCATCATGTTCAGTATGGATAACAACACATGCACAAACATGCAATCGAACAAAACTAATATAACCTGGTCTCGCTCTAGACATGGATGAGGCCCTCTGAGAGCCAAAAATGTAGACAGCTGTTTCAGTCAAGCTCTTTTTCCAGAGGTAGGTCACCATAGCCAGTTCAGATCAATACAAGGGTAAAAATACCTGGAACTGTTTGCTAGAGAATGTCCTTTCTTTGTTGGCACATGCAAGAAACACTGGTGGATTAGCTTTTTAATACCCTACTTTCCTCCTCCATGGGGACTCAAGCCAGTTTACAATATTCTCCTTACTTCGATTTTAATCTCACACCAACCTTGTGAGGTAGGTTAAGCTGAGAGGGTACATCATCCAGCAAGCTTCCATGGCAGATTTTAAATTTGAACCTGGGTTTTACAGCACCAAGCTTGACACTTTACCTACACTACATGTGCTTCCTTTCTTTGGCAGAAGAATTTCAGCTTTCAGTGAATTTTATTTTGCTGAAAGAAGGAGGAGGATTTGGAGTAAATGTGGCAACAACCAGGTATAACATATTTTAGGAAGTGTAGGCCATAGGCCAATAACTGCCAGATAGGCCTTTTGGATCTTTTCTGAGGCACTTTCCCTTTATAATTTTTTTATACAAATAGTTTTTCTTTGATTGCCCTGTACAATTCTTCAGAGGGCTTCAAAGTAGCAAAAATGCACAACTCTCCCCATACACATCTAAATTGCAGGTATACTGTATGATTACTAACACTTTTACTGTACTTCGTAATCTGCCTTGAGTGTCACTGAGAAAGGCAGGCTAAAAAATAAAAGAAATGTGAGTATTGCCTTTTAAAAACCCACACCTTTCAATTGTTTTTAACAGCTGTGTAAGTTTGTGCTGGTTGTTTGAATGCTTGGCCTTTGTTTATTGAATACCGAGGCATGGAGTCTAGTAGAAAAATAAAGGAATTTACTTGGAAAGTATGTGAAGAAAGTACAGCAGCGATAGTTAAAAAGAAAAGTTTCTGTTGTCCCCTTTTCTTGATGCCAGATTCAAGAATCTGGACATAAAGTAAGCCAATAAAAAACAATAGATTCAGGTGGGTAGCTGTGACATGTTGGTCTGTATCTGAAGAAGTGGGCATGCACACGAAAGCTTATACCTTGAATAAAACCTTGTTGGTCTTAAAGGTACCCCTGGACTCAAACTTTGTTCTCATAAAAAACAATATGCAAGTTTGTACTGCCTGAAAGCTGAGCTGTTGAAGGCCACCAAATCAAGTCAACCTCTTTAAAGTCTCCTGGGCTGTGGTCACACGGGCCAGATAACGTGGGGGGCAGGCGTGGCTGTTCGCCCCAGAGCAAAATAAAGCATGGTAGCCCGATCACATGGTCCCGAGTCTCTGCACTTAGGCTGTTAGCTGCCGATCACACGGCGATGCTGAAGCGTGGCAAAGAAGCGGTGTGGCGCGATCACACAAGCGGCGATTGCAAGCCACCACTTCCAGATCAGGCGGGCAATTGTTTTTTCCCAACGGAGTCCCCACATGCGCATGATCGAGGAATGAAGGATTGCTTCATGGCAAGTTGGTGCAACAGGTCGCATTTGTGCACATGCGCAGTTTGGCGTTAGTGCGCATCCTATGGAGACTTACAAAACACATCCGATTTGTGACAGGACGTGGACAGGTGCTGGATGCCACAGGATACTAGCGCTCCCGCAATCAGACGCCCACCTTTGCCCCACGTTTTCCGGATATTAGTGCACTTTCCGTGGGACTTTTTAACTCCGCATCTTTGGCGGGACGCCACGGGTTGGCCATGGGAGCACTACGCTTCCCAGATGTTGCGGTGTGATCATGCCCCGAAAATCCACCTGACATTCGTGTCTTCTGCGCAGCAAATTCTCCATGTGACCGGGGCCCTAGAATGGTTTTCAGCACTCAAACTGGAGTCCTGAAGATGTTCAAAGCTCCTATAGAGCCACCACCTTTTTTGCTGACTTTTGGAAGACCCTGCTGTACACCCGTAGCGAGCAAGACTACCAGTGCATGGAATGGGACGGCGCTTACCTGTGGTATACTGAACAACACAATGTGCACATCTCTCCAGGCCATAAAGGATTTTGTGGATTACAAAAACAACAGCAGTGCATCAGCAGTGCATGTACACAATAGACCACTGGCTGGCAAAACACAATTCCAAAGAGACATTTAGGGTTACAACAGTGCTCCCCATAAATCCCAATGTTCACAGTCCCCCCAGTCAATGTTGCCACTGTAGCTGCAGCAAAATGATCTGAACATTCCTGCCTCACAGTAACAATAGTGGTATCCTATGTAAGGAAGGTAGGGATTGATTTGGGGAACTTTTGCACAGAAAACACGATAATTTTTGCCCCAGGGTTCTTCCTGGAACATTATGCTAAGTTTAAGGGGGAAGGAGCCACTCTAACAATCCTTAGGATGAAGTCCAAGGTGTACCAACGATCCTCTCTCTCCTTGAAAAAAACCTTTGCCAGTTCTTTTTACTATATATTCAATGGGAGATTCTTCCAGCACTGTACCTTGGAATGCACCATCACATTCATCAAGTAAGAAATGCTAAGAATGCACCATTTATGGTGGCTTGTTCACTAACCGGTCTCAAGAGAGCAGTGGCGATTCAGTTGCAGAGCTTTATGGATGACACTTCCATGCTAGATCCTTTCCAGTCCAGCTTTTGTCTGAGCCATGGGATGGAGACGGTACTGGTTGCCCTCACAGGCGACTGCTGGAGGCATCTGAATTGGGGTCATTTGGTGGTACTGTTGCTGTTGGACCTGTAGGCGGCGTTCGACATGGTTGACCACCAGTTACTGGTCCACCACCTCACTGACACTGGGATTCAGGAGCTTGCCTTGCAATGGCTCATCTCCTTTTTCCAAGGTTGGGGACAGAGAGTGGCACTAGGGGAGCAGACATCCCAGAAGTACCCACTGGTCTGCGGGGTTCCCCAAGGGGCAGTGCTGTCCCAATGTTATTTAACATCTATATGCACCCTCTCGCCCAGATTGCCTGGAGGCATAAACTAGGGTGTTACCAATACGCAGATGACATCCAGCTATATCTGCTGTTGGGCGGTCAGTCCTAACCAACTCCTAACCTCCAGCGCTGGCACCAACGGTGGCCCATCAAAGGTTGGAAGCAGGATCCCAAACCTTGGTGCCTGAGCCAGAGCGGCATTGGTGCCAGCGCCGAGGGTTAGGAGTTTGGGAGGGCTCCTGGATGACGCCTTAACAACGGAGGCCCAGGTAGCAGCCACTGCCAGGGCAGCCTTTTACCATCTACAGCTGATTAGGCAGTTGGTTCCCTTCCTTGAACGCAATGACCTGGCAACAGTGATCCATGCTATGGTCACCTTGAGATTGGACTACTGCAACACTCTCTACATGGGGCTGCCCTTGTCCCAAATCCGGAAGCTACAGCTAGTGCAAAATGCAACAGCCAGGCTGTTGATGGGCCTCTCCATCCAAGAGCACATCTGGACTGTGCTGAAAGCTTCAAGCTGCCCTGAGCCGGCTCTGCTGAGAAGGCGGAGTAAAAATCTAATGAAGTAAATAAAATAAATAAATATATGGTCAGGGGCCTGCCTACCTGAGGGACCGCCTTTCCCCACATGTCCCCCAGAGAGCACTGAGGTCGAGGACCCAAAACCGCCTGACTCTCCCTGGCCCAAAAGATGCCAGATTGGCAGAATTAGGGCCTTCTCAGTGGCAGCTCCACACTGGTGGAGCTCTTCCACCAGGCCATCAATTAGGAGCTGCCAATGATGAATGGCATTCTACTGGTTTTGGTCTAGTCATACTGGATCACCTTACAATGATTGCCATCTTCACTTTGCTATTTGTACTTAATCTGCACTTTATATGTTATTGTTGGAATTTTATCTGTGTTTTACTGTAATTTTAACTCATTGTACGCTGCCTTGAGCCTGCCTGCCAGGTAAGGCAGGATATAAAAAGAAAGAAAGAAAGAAAGAAAGAAAGAAAGAAAGAAAGAAAGAAAGAAAGAGAGAGAGAGAGAGAGAGAGAGAGAGAGAGAGAGAGAGAGAGAGAGAGAGAGAGAGAGAAGAAAGAAAGAAAGAAAGAAAGAAAGAAAGAAAGAAAGAAAGAAAGAAAGAAAGAAAGAAAGAAAGAAAGAAAGAAAGAAAGAAAGAAAGAAAGAAAGAATCATAGAATCATGGAGGCACCTCCAGGGTCATCTAGTCCAAGCCCTTGCACTATGCAGGAAATCTGCAAATACCTCCCACACATACCCCCAGTGACCCCTGTTCCATGTCCACGCCTCATGATGTGTACTGATGTCCATTAACGCACCATGGAGGAGGGACTCAGAAGCAAAAGTACACATCACAAATATGGTATACACAAGGAAGAATCCCTAGCTAGATTGCAGAGAGGGCAAAGGAAAGAGCAGGCAATTTACGGCACAGAATATAGCTTAATCCCAAACAAAATGAGGCTTAAGTAATGTTATATATCTGAATATATCCAAAATGAATCCACAGTATTGGTTTTCTGGAATCTGCTGTTCTGTCTTGCCTACTCATTTTATTTATCTGTTTTATCTAACACAAATAAACAGTCATTAACCCCAGTCTTGTATGTGGCTCTGCAGTTTTAGCAGTAGGGGCAATCTTCAGCAAATCCACTATAAGTACCTGGAACTGCACTTGCTCACAGTCATACCCCTGTTACCCTCTGTCTCTCATTCCTCCACACTCTATGCTTACTCTTTATATATACTTGCCTCTCACAGCCTCCCATTCCTTTATAGTCTCCCGACTGTCAAAATTTAGACTACTATATCTTTGGAGCAGGGTTCCGTTTCTTGCTGCCATTCTAGTGGTCAGAATCACACCGTGTAGTTCTGGGATTGTTTTTTCTTCCCCCCCCCCCCAAAGGCCCAGCAGCTATGAGTGGCTTGATGGAGCAGAGGAACATTGGAGATGATTAGTGGGAGAAAAAGGGGCTGTTTTGCCTGCCCTGCTGTCCACGAAAAATCAGTACTGTGCTGCTTTCATATCCAAAGGGGAAAGGTGCTGTGGCCCTTACAATTTATCCCTCATGGACAAAAGCAGCTGGCATTCTGCACAGACATCAAGGGTTCTACTGCCTTTTCCCCTATTGCCACTCTAGGTCAATTTGGATCCATACACTATAGCCACTTTGCACTAGAAAACAAAATCCTTGGGTAGAAACAGTCACAAATGTACATGTACTGTGTATCTCCACCCTCAGTTAAATCACCACGACTTGGTTCTGAACTAGCTGTGCATGCACTAGTCTCTGAAGAAGATGACAAAGAAGAAGAGAAGAGATTGGATTTATACCCTGCCCTTCACTACCCAAAGGAGTCTCAGAGCAGTTTACAATTTCCTTTCCCTTCCCTTCTCCACAACAGACAACCGGTGAGGTAGGTGGGGCTGAGAGAGCTCTTTCAAGAACTGCTCTTGAGAGAACAGCTCTGAAAGAACTCGCAACTGACCCAAGGTCACACCAGCCGCTGCATGTGGAGGATGGAGAATCAAACCCAGTTCTTCCAGATTAGCGTCTGCACTCCTAATCACTACACTGAACTGGCACACCTCCTCTTCCTCTAAAACTTTCATTTGTGCAAGATCAATGGTTTTCAACATGTCCTTCTGAACATGGAAGTGCTAGTGGAAGAGGAAACACACTGTGGCAGAGAGTATCTAACATGCACAGAGCTCATGTATGTTGCTGGCGCTACACTAAATAAACACATGGAAACCCATTAACTCAATTTGATCCTTTAGAGATTTAACCATCCATAAGGTGCAGATGACACAGCCATCCTGCTGAAGCTAAGCAGATTTGAGTATTGTTAAGTACCTGGATGGAAGATCTCCTGCGACAACTGCCTTGCACTCCATAGAGGAAAAAAAAAAAAGGCAGGATACAAATGTAATTATTGTACTATTCTTGCATTTCTGAACTTTCAGTTTAGGGTCTGCTTCAGAATGTGTAAATCAGGGTTGTCAGAGCACAATACGCACCTTAACACACAGGTATAGAACCCACTGTCCTGAACCTCCGCTGCGTGAAACCATATCGAGTCTTCATCTTTGCTCATTCTTACTTCAGAGAAGATAATGGGCTCTTCCAAGTCTCCTCTATTTTTATACCACATGAGTCGAAGGCCTGTGCTTTGAGCCATGCTGTAGTTAGTCCTGATATAGCTGTAGAAAAGGGCACATTTCATTCGGACTGGTTCACCTGCCAAAGCCATGTATTTCTTGAGATCCACTAACCAATCGATACAACCGTCAACTGAAAGAAAAAGAAAAAAGAACTATTGAAGGAAATGAGAAGCAAAGGAGACAAGTTTTAAGATAGTGAAATGAAATAACTAAGCCGATTCATACAAAATAACATGGTTGAATTCGGGGGCGTTCCACTTCAGACAACAGGTGTGGGATGAAGGTAATAATTAATGTAAGGTCTGAATGTGTAGCAAGTTAGCATTTCACAGTGTGAAGGAGAAAGGTTTGCTCTCTATCTCTTTTCCTAATGTTCTAGTCTACAAGGGCAGACTGGTCATTTAACTTCCTGGGAAAGTTAGCACTGGCCTGCTGGGTCACTGGTAGCCAGGAAGAAGCAGAGCCTAGCCTTTTTGTTCCAACCAGGGCTGCAGAAGCCTTCAGCTACAGTAGCGATTGGTGGCAGATCACCAGTTGCTTCCTCCACTAGATACAGTGGGTGACCGCCTCATTGGTGCTACTGACTGGGTCTAAGTGGCCCTTCCTGCAGAGCTGGCTCACAGCCTGACTTATTCCTGGGCCATGTAAACTTATTTATTTATTTATTTATTTATTGATACCGTAGATATATTAATTGCCCAGACCTTGAATACACAGGGCTCTGTGTGATTTACATCAGTAAAAACATGTATAAATATATCATAATTACTAGTTAAAATACAATAAATATAGTATTAGAAACTTAAAATAATCCCCAGATGGTGTTAATAGTCTACTATTGGCCAATTCTGGACATTGTTCTCACCTTGCAAATAGGATAGGGAGGGGGAATGAGAGAAAGGAGGGGGAAAGGAAGAGGAAAGGTCCTAGCTATGTTATTGCCTGTCACTGCCCTCAACCAAAAGCCTGGCAGAACATCTCTGTCTTGCAGTCCCTGTGGAATTGCATTAAGTCCCACAGGGCCCTGATGTTGTTTGGCAGAGAATTCCATCAGGTTGGAGCCAGGGCTGAGAACGCCCTGGCTCTGGCCAAGGATAGCCAGATGTAGGGTTGTCAGGTCTTACCTGGCTGCCAGTGGAGGGCTCCAGCCTGGGGTCCTGCATCTCCTGAAGTGACTTCATCATACTGGGCACATTGTGCAGAGGGCGCTCTAGCATTTGGCCAAAAACTCTGTGGTCATCGAAGAGTTTTTAGCCAAATGTTAGAGTGCTCCCATGTGATGTGCCCAGTGTGATGACGTCACCTCTGGGTGATGTCATCGCCCTAGGAACATCAGGTGCTACAGGGCTCTTCAGGGGTGGGGCTCCCCCGCCGGTCAGCTGGCCAGCAGCAGATTGGGGCCCCTGAAAGTGGGGGGAAACCCACCCCCATCAGGGGGATGGCAACCCTAGCCAGATGTCTTCTGGCTTCCTAGTCTGCTCCTGCTAGCTTACCACCTGTATGGATTTATTAGCATGAAAAAATATGACCGTCCCTCACCCACTGTCTGAAGTGGTATTCCCACCTCACTCTGTTTAACACATCAGTAGAATCTCTGGCAAGGCCTTAGCTAAGAGAAGAATCCATCCAACTTCAATTTCATTATTTTTCAAAAACACCTCCATTTGCCACTGTGTTTTCAACCACAGTTTATCACGCATCAGGGGCATCCACAAGTGTCCACAGGACATGAAGTTTGGCCAATGGCTCCAGAGAACTATCAAACTCTGAGCTGAACAAGGTCTAAGCTTACAAAAGAGCTTTTGGGAACAAGGGAGCTATGCAGGGCTTGAGCTCATATCTGATTTAGACCAGTTGTGGAGAAGCTTAAGCAGACTGTCTGTGCAAGCCCCATCTCGTGCTGAGGAGCTGCATGGATGCCTTGTTCCAAAAGCTTGAATTTGCTTTAATTTGCACATTTGTTAGGTGAAAAAATCTCCAATCAAGAGGGTTAGCAATGCCAACTCTTGAAATCAAACATCCTGGGACCTAGGTGGAACCTGAGCATGAGCAAAGGCTCTCTCTAAGGTACAGGGGTTAGTGTTAGGATATTATCAAGTCCCTCCTTTGCCATGGAAGTTCACTGGATGATCTTGGGCCAATCAGTGTCTCTCCACTTAACCTACCCTTACAGGGTAGTTTTGAGAGTAAAATGAGGGAGAGAGAAGTATGTAGGCCAGCAAGACAAAAATGCACTTGATAGATGTTTTTCTTCTTATATCTGTATACATTTTTGTCAACAGTTACAGTTCTATAGTTTTGGTTGTTGTCTTTATAGAACTGTTTCTGTGTACTCATATTATACTGTGTACTCACTATGTACTCATTTTATACTGTTTTTATAAGCAACATGCACGTTGTTTATATATATTATATAATATATATTATATTTATATTTATATGATATACATACTGATACATAAATAGTATTGAAAAAATGCATACACTGTATGAAAAAAAATCAGGCTGATGAAACAGAAAATTGTGAGAAAATAAAGAAGCCCAAGTCCAATTAATGCAGGAGAGAAATAGAAATAGGTAACATCAGACTGAAACTGCAGGGATGAGAGATTAGAAATCAGTCCTAGCCCTTATTTATCAGGAAAATGTCTATGGACAGAATCCAGTGGCTTCCGCTTGGCCCAAGATGAAAGGTCAATGCAAAAAAGTGATTTCCCCTTTTTAGTGTAAAGGTACAAAAATGGCTGAAGAAAAAAAAACTTTTTCTGGTAACCAGCCCAAAAGCTGAAAAACAAGTCAAGCTGATTTTTCCTCTTCTGAGAAAATGTAGAAAACACATACATTGTCACAAAAACTTTAAAGAAAATGCATAGAAATAAATCACAACTATAAATGAATTATAATTAAAGTGATCTTCTATTCTGGTCCATGTTAAGATGCAATATTAATTAAAAAGCAATGGTTTACTATCTCAGTTTTGACACAAACACTAAAAGCAATTATTACAGAGCAAAGGGAGCTCTGCACATTCCCATAACCTCTTTAGGCTTTCATTATCTCCGCCTCCAAGATGCTCCATTCTTAATTCGTAATTCAAGTGCTTTTGCCTCAGCCACTTGACCCAATCGACCAGTTGAATGATTGCAATTCTCTGTCTGAAGAGCATTCCAGACAGCATGTGATCTCAAATCAACCTCTGTTTCTCTAATTAGCTGTGTTTCTCGTAAAATAATGATTACTGGTGACAAAATCCACACCATGTCTAATTTTGATTTCATTGCAGCACCCTGGTATTCTTGTCAAATAAAAATCAAGTATTTCAGGAAGTCTACAGACATATGGACTATTCCTCAGAACACAATTTACAACTAGCCCCTTGCTCTTAGAAGACAGAGGGGAGGAAAAGACAATGCCATTGTGTTTCATATTGAACTTTAGTCCACATTCGCCCATTTTCTTTTGCTTTAAGGTTCTACCTTCTTAGGTTACACAAGCTGGCACCGAAATTGTTGTATCATGACCCCTTTCCATGTCACAAGGGGTCTGAACCATGCGCAAGGAGATTAAATTGCATCTTTCTGAAGTTGCCCTGATTTTTTGGAAGAAGGAAAGCTGGTGTGGGAGAAGTCTCCCTATGCTTGCCCTCCTTGTGGCCTGGGGCCTCCTGCGCTATAGGAAGGGATTACATGGCAACACCTCCCATGCTATTAATGCAGTCTAAGTAAGGGGACACAGTGGGATGAGGTCTAACAACTTCAGATTGGGAAATTCCTTGAGATTTGAGACTGGATCCTGGGGAGGGGACCATCCTTAGGTATAATGCTACAGAGTCCACCCTTCAAAGCAGTGATTTTCTCTAGGGAAACTGATCTTTGTAGTCTGTAGATCAGTTGGCAACCCTAGGTGGGCCACATACATAAAGAGCAGAAGTTAGGGGGATGGCAGCTCTTCTCCAGAATAAACCACGGTTAAGAAAGGGAACTACACCTGTCATACTAATAGACTAGATATATAAGTTTATTATTTACTTGTCATATGTAGTGTTCATCATTATTTGTTTATATTCTGCTTTTACATTGTCTCCTACAGAGGTTCAGGGGAATTTAAAAAAACCCCTAAAATTACACTCTCTTTTAAGTACAGGGTGCCAGGCTCTTCCTATCAATGGCCTTACCAAAGGCAGTTGACTACCAATAGGGTTGCCAAGTTGAAAGTACCTGAAAGCGGGGGAATCCCGTGCTGTTCCTGGAGGTTGTGCACGTGTGCAGAGCGTGCACGCCGCTGCTATGACGCCACCCGGAAGTGACATCATTGTGTCAGGACATTGGGGGCGGGGCCACTAGGATTCAAGGGAAAACCATAAAGTTTTCCCTCGAATCATAGAGCGTCCCACCCCCAATGTGGCCAGCGTGATGATATCACCTCCGGGTGACATCATCACGCTGGGGACGTTTCCCGGAAGGGGGTGGAGTTCCCCCAGGGCTTGTTTTTTTGGTGGCAGCAGATGAATTTTGGCTTAAGCCAGCAGGGCAATTCTTAACAACCCGCAAGTCACCTTAGACAGGGAAAGGGACTAACCCAAGGCCATTCCATATTTTGTGTCTGACCTGGCAACAAAGTGAGAGAATTGCATGGTGGGGGGGCAAACTGTTTCTGTGTTGCACCAACATGAGAAATGATTTCTGGCATGAAACTAGAAGTGACATCATTGTGTCAGGATCACTCTGTAGGATTCACCCAAAACTGTATAGTTAAACTCTATTTCAAGCAGCAAAGCAGAATGCCTCCCCAACTGAGCAGACATTTGAACTTATTAATTTGAATTTACTAGCTTTGCTAGTTACTAGTCCAAGTTCAACACAACACATTGGCTCTCCCATCAGTATCGATCAACCCATATTTATACCTCACAGAATGCTACTTGTTCTGTCTTCCTACTATTTAAAATGATTGTGCATATTCCCAAATAGTAGGATATTTGCAGTCCTATGCACCATTGAATTGAGCAGGACTTGCTTCTGCATAGACACATGTAGGCTCGATCTCATGGTCGCTGCACTGTTTCTTAAAATGTGTCATTTCTCTCTGAGCCAGTTCTCTTTAAACATTTTCTCTAGCTCTTAATTATTTTTTCTTTAGTTACATTAAGCGCCTTTCAAATCCCTTCAAATCCAGGCTTAGAAGACTAATTTCCAAATCATAGCATATCAAATTTAATTACACTGTGGTCACTTGAACCAAGCAAGTGAACCATATTTGAAATGCATTTAGCATAGTACGGCTAAGTTTCCATTTCTAATGTGGACTTTGTCATGTAAGATTTCACAAAAGGTTAAGTTCAAGAGGTAGCAGACATGAACTGAAAACCGATTAACAAGCCATTTGTACAAAAATTAAATTCTTCATGGCAATGAACCACCACCAGCAGGATTTTTTCCCACTTCAGCAATCAAAATACTAGAGTACAAGCTTTAAGAAGCCTAAAATGATGGTAGAAGTTGTTGACTGGCTAGGTATAGTTATCATAATGCCATTTTTACTAAAAGAAATGTATAGAAACAAACTGTGAAAATAAGCACAGAAAGCAATACAAAGTTTTAAGTGTAGTTTCTTAAACAAAGTGACTACAATAAATATATATTTACTAAATCCAAACAGTTAGGAAGATATTAATGTAATAATCAGAACAGCTTGAATCAACAGAAAATAGTCCTAAGTCATATAAACACAGCTATTTGATAACAGCCCAATTAATACAAAAGCCTCTAGAAAAAAATCACATAATAATCAGAACTTGAATCAACAGAAAATGGTCCTGAGACAGATAAACAGGGGAACAGGCCAAGGAGTGCAAAAGCCTCTAAATATTTAATAATTTAATAATATCTGCTCCAAATCAAGAATATGAAGTCCAAAATTGATGGTAAATATAAAGATATGATGATACTATAGATGGTTGAAGGACAAAGTGTCCGGATTCTATTCCACTCATTTCAAAGAAGAGCAGTGCTCACATTTCTAATTTCCAGGAACTCCTTGCACACTGACTCATTGGCAGAGAAACCCCCACAATTCTGCCACAGGTTCAAAATGCATTTTATTTTATTTTATTTTTGGCCCCCCGAAGGGGATTTTTTTATTGCTTTTTCTATTTACTACAAACTACAACAGAAAATTCCAGGGTGGGGAACGACAATCTACAGGAGAAAGAAAAGATAACCTCTAAAAACCCAAGAGTTGGTGATCATACAATCAGTTTAGATACAAATCTATCTCTTAAATGTGAATTGACTTCCACTAAAGATGATCATGTCACTAAAGTGTTATTCTTTTCACTTGCTACTACGAATATGGTTTCACAAAGAGCTGCCTTCTACTAATAAATTTCTTGCTAGCATCTTCCAGAGATCTTTAACAAACTATTCCCCCCCTCTTTTTCCCCTTAAATGATAGCTTGATTTGGGGGCTACCACTCCCAATTTAGAGTCTGAGTCCTCTGAGGAAGATCCAGTCTCTCCTTCTTCTTCGCTCTCCTTGGTGTCATCTGGGGTGCCTTCTCCCTCTCCTGGTGGATGACCATGTTGACACAAAAATTCACAAGCCTTGTCCATTGAATCAATCCTTTCTTTGCCATTTGCATACTGAAAGATTAGTCCCTCGGGGATCAGTCATTTGTACGCGACATTCTGACCTTGTAAAAATGTCACAAAGTCTCTGTATTTCCTCCTCTTTCTTCTTATCTCAAATGGAATGTCCTTCATAACTTTAATTTCCTTGTCTCTCCACTTCAAGGTAGTCCCGTTAGTTGCTTTCAAGAGTTGATCTCTTGTGCTCCTTCGGGAGAATCTAATAGTAATTTCCCCTGGCAGATTGTTCTTTCAAATATACTCTGAATACGATCGAAAGACCGTATCTATTTCGCCTTGGAGTTGGTCCGGTGTCATATCCTCCAAGGGGGCCAACAAATCACCCACAATTTGGTATAGATTTTCCCCTTTCTCCTCTTTAATCCCTTGAAGTCTCAAGGTGTAGCTTGCCTTTTCCATTTGTAGCTGTAATACATGAGACTCTTTGATTTGGCACTTTCTATCAAGCGCCTGCAGCTTTTTATCCATTTTTTTTTAGTTGGAACCAATCTCTTTAAGTTCCTGCTCCGCCTTTTCGATTTTCTTTGCATTTACTGCTGTCTGTGCTTGTTGAACGTCAAGCTTATTATCTATAGCTGTAATTTTCTCCGATAGAGGGCAAAGTGCCTCTGCCAGCAACCTTTGGAGTTCCGCAGTTTGGTCCTGTCTAGGCGCCGAACTTAGAGGGCTGGAACTTCGTGAAGAAGGTTTAACTGTCGGTATCTTGTCCCTCGCATCTTTCGGCAGCACCATGTTTCGGGATTGTTTACCGTTAGCAAAAATTCATCAAAGTCTCTGAAAGATCCTAATCCTGCTGGTAAGCTCACGCAAACTCTTTACTTCCACCGCTTTTTTCTTGCCACTCCCCCCTTTTCCGGTTTCTTAAAATCACCTGCAAGCAGTCCTTATCAGGGGAGAAGTTCCCTCCCCCCCCATTTTCGCTTGGGGGGATGCAAACGCGCGAGTGCTTCTCACTTAAACTCGACTCACACTTTCAGTGGTTGTCTCTCCGCATTATGCTCGCTCAATCACCGTCTGCTCGCTCCGCTGTGCTGATCTTGTTCCCATTCGGGACGCTCTATGATGGGCCCATTGAGGCAAGGAAGAGCCCCCCTTCTCCAGCTAGATGCACCGGGGGAGGGGCCCTCTAGCGCCCCTTGGCTGAGAGTCCTTCCCTGGGACTCCTGGGGTGACACAGTCGTTTGCGCCCCCACCTAGCTATAGACGCTGGCAGACTTCTCCCAGAGCCCTGAGAGAAGATAACTGCCATGGCGATCACCAAGACTGGAAGCCAGGTTCAAAATGCATTTTAGAGGATTCTGGGCCAAGGTCTAGTATAAGGGTTCCCGTGCTACTGTCTGCTACCCCTGGGAGTTTGGGATGTGATGTCACACAATGTATCAATGTCATAACTGGGTGAAACCCCAGAGGTGATATCAACACATCAGCCAATACTCTGGAAACTCTATGATATTGTTATAGAGTTTCCAGAGAGTCAGCTGATACATTGATGCCATGTCCAGGTTTTCACATCTGGATGTGATGTCAATACATTGTGCAATATCATTTCCACACTATTCTCCTGCTGGCCCAAATGCGTAGGCTGTCCATTGGGAAGCTACCCGCCCAACGTGGGCAAATGGCACCCTATGCAATAGTGTATACATTCCATTGATGTGGAATGCTGACCAGAAGTATTAAGCCCATTTTTGCCACTTCTTGAACTGAAAATGTGCCTCAGAACACATCCCCAAACTCTGCAGCAATTCCATATTGCTGGGGAAGACTGGCAGTGGAGGACAAACTGCATTTTTCAAGAACCTCGTTCCATCACTGAGGACCTACAGAGAGCCAGTTTGGTGTAGTGGTTAAGTGCGCGGACTCTTATCTGGGAGAACCGGGTTTGATTCCCCACTCCTCCACTTGCACCTGCTGATGTGACCTTGAGTCAGTCACAAGCTCTGGCACAGCTGTTCTCTCAAGGACAGTTTCTGTCAGACGTTCTCTCAGCCCCACCTACCTCACAAGGTGTCTGTTGTGGGGAGGGGAAGGGAAAGGAGTTTGTAAGCCGCTCTGAGACGCCTTTGGGCAGTAAAGGGTGGGGTATAAATCCAATCTCTTCTTCTTCTTCTTCTTCTGAGGAATCCCAGGGTTCTTCACAAGACAGCCCCAAAACTATTAGACTAGTCTAACCAGCAAAAGAGTTCTCAGTAGTCCGAACATTAGTCCATTAGGCCAGTCTGTTCTGGACTATCAGCTCTTCAGTGTGATAGGCAAGGGTCTTTACCTGCCCTGGAAATCTGAAACTCTTTAAACAGAGATGTAGTGGATTACTTGTGCCATCAACAAACAGAATGGCAACTGTCCATCTTGTCTCCCCAAACTGGAAAAAATAATCTTTGCATATGCTTAATATATAATAATTAAAAATAATATGCAAATAAACAGAACATATTCCTCTGTACCAAGTCTGAGGGCCTGCCTGTGCCCAAGTTTCAACATTCTGCAAGTATGGTAGAACCATAATCAAATGAGAATTTCATTTTGGCTCCAGATGTGCCCTCTTCACAGACCAGAACACAACCTTAAACCCTTCTCACTTTCTCCCACTGTTCAAGCTAACCAACTGCTTGTGTATCTACCAAGAGAACTCTTATTGTTCACAGTTGCAACAGTAAGTGCTCAAGTTTCATTTCATCCAGTATCACAATTCTCATTTGAAAATTTGAGGTGTTACTTGGAGATATTACTCAGGGGACAAATGAAGACGACAACAAAACATATATCAGGGAGGCTGTGGTTGAATTCTTTACTGAAGGCACACACAGTATATGAGCCTGTCTCCATTTCCCAAGGAAAGGATTCTCTCTCTCTGGTACTTACAAATATAATAGGGACTTCTTTTCACCATCTGCTTGACAACTAATTCGCCATGGATTCATAAATTTGAAAGTATCACATTTCAAATAATAAATAAGAACAATTTAGGGGAATAAGATTTTAAGAAACTGGGACACAGAAGGGCAACCAGACTGACCAGAACAAGGAATGAATATTCCTTCTTTTCAGCCTTTAGATGGTTCATTTGAACATCTTATTAAAGGCGGACTTTTTGAGATTGCCTTAAGAAATCAAATCCAGCCAAACCTTTAAAGCAAGAAACAAGCACATTATACCCAGCTCCGTTCTTGGTTAAATGGGGCATGTGACCTTGGTTTGTGTCAACAAAATCCACTCAATTTGACATTTAGGACATTTACTTGTATTGAAAGCACCCCTGTTGTTGTTTTTCAAAATGAGAGACCAAGAACAATTCATCATTTTCATGTTATTTCATCATGGACTTGAGCTCTAGAAGGAACATTATGATAAATGCTCTCTCATACAATCACCATCAAGTTCAGAATTTTTCATAGGAGCAGGACAAAAGTCATGATTGTAACCATCTATTTGGGGAAGCAGAATATGGAGAGGATTCCCATAGCAACACTGCATGGCCATGCCCTCCCCTCCATGGAAAGTATACTGGTTTCACAGCAATGCAACATGTGCTGAAAAGACCTTTTTATGCCCAAGACCCTGAAGAACCACAATATTGAAGTAGACAGACCAATGGAATAAGGCAAATGGGTGTGACTTCACCCTTGAGGCACCAAGTGGTCTGTATCTCCAGACTCCTTACAGTTAGTTTAGGTTGTCAGGTCTGCACCAGCGGAGGGTGGGAGGGAACTTTCCACTAGCAGGGCAGAGCGACAGAGTGATGTCATCGTGTTGAGGATGTCATGTGGTGACGCTCTAGTTGCCAGGGGCAAAACACTATGGTAAAATTGGCATCAAACCATAGTGTTTTGCCCCAAAACCAGGGCACTGTCACACAACATCCCCAACAAGATGATATGACTTCCACATGACATCAGTGCGTTGGGGACAACATCACTGTTTGGAGCGGGGTTTCCCCCCTGGGTTGCTGGCTGACGGTGAGCAGAAGCCCCCAAAACCAGGGGATCCTCCACTTGGAACTGGGGAATGGCAACCTTATACTCCTCGGCTCCTACTCTTAGCAGCAAGTCTTATGTACCTGTGGAGTGCTGTGAAGGTTAGGGTGACTGGATGCCACAAGCAATGTCAATCCCTCATCTGCACTTTTCAGAGTCTCAATGGGTTGAAAAAGGAAGAATGCAACCCACCCATTACATTCTGGGTTTTTATCATGTTGTTGGAACACCAGACACTAACTGTGTGCTTAACAAGAAACTATTTTATAAAGTACTGGGTTCGGATGCGTGATTTCTGCTCATAGTATTTCAACTCAAAACTCAAGACAGACTAGCCAGTCCTAAAGCTGGCTCTTATCCGTGCAGCACACAACACCCAACACATGCCCCACTCCCCGTGATTGGCTATTTACAGTATAAGAGTTCCCCAGAGGTTAACTCTAGGATCTGGATGACCCTATTGGTCCGCCTTAGGATCCGCAGTGGCTATTGTTTTAACACCCGAAGGTGCGCTGGATCGCATGGTCTCGCTAGCGCTGGCGTGGCCATTTTAGTTCATATTAATACACAACATATTTATATATGAATAGTATCTGGAAAATCCAGGGCAAAACATTGATTGGTGAAATCAAACAAGGAAACATTTGTCTGTGGTCTAGTTCTTGATGTTCTTTAGCCAAAAAAAGCAGCAACTGGCTACTCCAGAAGCATTGTGTATCTTGCAGATTTACAGTGCTACAAAATTGCTGCAGAGCTTCCAAAAGCACATTCCTAAAAATTCAACAGTACACATAGGGTTGCCAGGTGTGTCCTGGCAACCAGCAGGGGATGGGGAGGGACTTACCAGTAGAAAGAAGGCAGCCTAAGCCACATTGTTGGCATTGCACAAGGAGTGATGTCATCATGCCAGTGACTTCCAGGTGATGCTCTGGTAAAACTGGCTTTCACCATAGAATTTTTGCCCAAATACCAGAGCATCACCTGGAAGTCACTGGCATGATGACATCACTCCTTGTGCAATGCCAACAATGTGGCTTAGGCTGCCTTCTTTCTACTGGTAAGTCCCCTGCTGGCCAGCTAATTGGCGGCTGGGGGGCAGAGGCTGGCAAAAGAGGACCCCTGCCTCCACTGGCAATCCTAAATCCATGCCAGTATCTATCTGTCTCACGTATCAATATCCAATGTCCAGATCCAAGACTCTTCCCAACACACTGTGGTGAGGATGCAAAGATCCATGACTACCGTCTCCTCCACCCAGAGGAATGTCTAACAGAAGTATACTCTAGAAGTATCCCTCCCAAAGCTCAACACAGTAAAATTTCTATACTAGTTCCCTTTTTCATCCAAACATTATCACCATTTTGTACCAAGCTCTGAGTTAATTACAGAAATAATTAAAGGATCCGGATGTGTCACTTGAAAGGGAGAGATATGGGCTATGATCCTCTATTGTTTCTGCCCAGCTAGGAGTTCTCTTTCATTTGTTGCCTAGCTAGGCCTTCAACGAGCTCCGAGGAGATAATTATGAAGAGTAACACGTTCATAGAAACTGACTGAAGACTATTTATAACAGGGTACATAACATTTGATGACATTTAGGGGGAGGGAAAGAACTCGCAAATGTGCTTGGACTAAATCGTAATTATTGAAGAGAGGCTAATCAAACAGAAGAGGACTCCTCCCCCCCACCTCAAAGTCATTTTCCTGTTGTTTAAAAAACAGCATCAAGAATGTGCCTTCTTTGTGTGGCCTCCTGGGCTAAAATCTAGGTCAAGTTGTCTAAAGCTTATGCTGCAAAGTTGGAATTTTTCTTCTCACTGAACTGTCAGTCACTGGAGCGCATAAACTGCACGCTTAATCGGGAAAATTCTCAGTGCTGTTATTTTAAACATGATGGGAGATGCAGAGGCAGAGCCTCATGTTCCGTTATCAAGAGCAACATTTCCCCATCCCTGTGTTCAGATTAAGTCTGTCCCAGCTAGGAATGAGTGAACCTTCTCTGTTTAAATTCTTTCTGTTTGCTCAGATTTTTAAAAACAGTTTCCATTTTCAGCATTTTGCTTTTTTTAAATGATAGGTTACACTGCGTATGCATGCCATGGTTTTTTTAATTGTGATTTATGCAGTATTTACACGTATAATGGACTAGATCTCTCAGGTTCCATTAACAGTGAAGCTTTCACCCAATACAAGGCATTACCCCCACCCCAGTTCTTAGGCTTAGTGTTGCCAATTCTGTGTTGGGAAATTCCTGGAGGTTTGGGGGGATAGAATCTAGGGTCTGGAAAAGGGAAAAGCCTCAGCAGGGCATAAAGCCATAGAGTCCACCCTCCAAAGCAGCCATTTTCTCCAGGGGAACTGATCTCTGTAGTTTGAAAATTAGTTTGAATTCTGGGCGTTATGTCCTGAGCTTGACTTTCATTCCCATTGACATGCTGGTATCCTGAATGGCAATGCCTGATTGGCTACTCTGTGTAGCAGGCCAAGCAGGAGACAAGGATTGTGCTGGAGGGAAGCAAACTGATTGGATGTTATCTCTGTAATACTACTGGTTGTTAACAGGAATATGGGTGTGGCTATGCTAGCTCACACTGTTTAAATAAGAGCCTGTTGCTCTATGTTGTTGTCTGTTCTGAGCTGTTGAATCACTACACTATAAGCTGAATCACTTGTTGGAAGCTGCCTTTAAGTGCCATACTTATCACTGGGAGATTTCCCCCTGGAGTTTGGCAATAGGGATGCCCATCCCCAAGTGCAAAATCCTTCGATTTTGGGGGCTCCCTCTAGGTGCCAGCCAACTGGCCAGTGGGGAAAGCCCCACCCCAACAGTCCTGCACCCTGTGCATCCCAACATGATGATGTCACTCTACATGATGTCATCGCATTGGGGATGGCCTCCCAAATTCCTCTGCCAGGGAGAAGATAGGACCCAGCAACCCTATTTGGCAACCCTACTTAGGCCAAGGGGAGTAGACAAGCACCATTAACGGAATGGATCCACGGAATTCAACACGACATATAATGGTGATTTACAGATGCTCAAACAATTTTATAAAGTCCATGTATTCTATAAGAAATATTTGGTTTAAGAAAAGGGTGGGGGATTATGTGAAGCCCAAGGATCACAGAGTTGCTTTGCACAATGGAGAAGCAAAACTGAAAAGGAGATTTTTGGATCAAAAAAGCAGGTGTAAGAATGGGCAGACTGGAAAGTGAAAATTGCCATGGTGTAAGTCATGTGGAGTAACACCTGCAGGGCTAGGAGCCAGCACTACAGAGGCCACTACTAAGTTTAAGAGACCTGATCCTGTGGGTATCAGCCTGCTCACTGTGTCCTCCTGCAAACTGGTGGCTGTGCTAGAAAAAACAATCAGTGTGCTGACAGTGATCATCATGGCCCTTGAGGCACTGGCAGAGTTGCTGGGACTTGGCTTTGCTGTTGATAGGCTTTGCCAACCTCCAGGTGATGGCTGGAGATCTCCTGGGATCACAATTGATCTCCAGATGACACAGATCAGTTCATCTGGAGAAAATGGCCACTTTGGAAGATGGAATCTATGGAATTATACCCTTTTGAAGTCCCTCCCCTTTCCCAAATCCTGCCCTTCTCAAGCTCCAGCCCTACCCCAAATTTCTAGGTATTTCCCAAGCAGGAACTGGTAACCTTAGGCAGTGACCCTCTAGGGGAGCAGCCCACCGGGAAACTTTCCTGGAAGTTAAATGGCCAGTCTGCCCGTGTATGAGAAACCCAAAATCTCCCCTAGTATCCGGCCCATTCTGATCACAAGGTGACACAACAATATCAGTGGGCATTGGTGCGATATAGTCCTATCCAACCGTTTCGACCATGGGACACACTGTTAACAATGATCTGAAATACAGAAGATACTTTCAATTAACCTCTTTTTCCTACTTTCTTTCTGACAGACTCCACCATCTGTCTTACAAAAACAAAAAAGGTCACAGTGCCACTGGAGGAACCTAACTTAGTTAAGGGTACAACTCAGCTGTCAACCACACACCGTTGAAGTACACGTCACAACCCCGGATCTGTACAAAGTGAATTTCACCATCTATCACATAGAAAGTGATCACATAATTCTTTAGTAATTTACAGTGCAATCCTAAACACACCTTTCTTCAATGACTTCAGTGTGATCCTAAACACATCCTTCTTCAATGAGCTGACTTCAATGAGTTAAGAAGGGTGTTTATCTACTTAGACTGGTACTGTCAGTCATCTGTATAATCCTGCCAACTGATGAAGAGGATCTAAGCACTTACCCTCCTGTTTCCCTGGATTTTGTTTGGGTGCTGATCTGCTTTAATGTGTTACTTTTAACAGTGAGTGCTGGGAACGGATCCTGGCACATTCTGTAGACAAAGCATGTGTTCTGTCACAGCCAAATCTCCAGAGGTACACAACTAAAAAAAAGCTTCCTGTGTGACAAAGCTCTCAAATAAAACCCACTGGCATCAAAGCAAAGGGTAATGTCTCCAGTACAGAAAGGCAAAAGAATCCTTGCAATTCAACCACTGGAGTTCAGAACTTACAAACCACATTTCTCTATGTGCAAGAATTGCACAACATGTATTACGCTGTTTCCCCCATTTCAAATCATTTGCTGTGGTTCATATTTAAAATAAATTCAGCAGTCAAGGGATTTTGGGTGCATTTTAGCATGAACCATAATAATTTATGAGCAATTATAAGAGAGCATGTACACAGTCTCCAAGTAATTTGTCTCCCTGCTTGCTGTCATATGAATAATCTTTACTTTCCCAATCTGCCTGTAATAATTTTTGTAAGCAACTGTCACCCAGAGCAATTTATATTCGCGGGGTTGTTAGACAGGATAGCCTACCTTGATGTCTACAAACCCCTAATTTTAAATTTGATGCTACTAAAAATACAGTTATATGACTTGCACTATTTTACTGTGGCGTATGTTTAAATGCATTACAACCCTCTCCAATCACTATTTAGTAAAAGCACCCTATTTCTCCACATTACTCCTTATTTTCAAAGATTTATTTTGCTCTGGCCATCTCCCAGTGTAATGTTGGCAAAGCATAGGGTCATGACTGGATTAGGAGGTACACAGTCTGGAGCACTAGCTCATGATCCCACCAAAGAGTTTTTCAGGGAAAGAAGTTCTATGATATCACAATTTGTATTTAAACAATAAGGGATTATTTTTAAAATGCAACATTTCTGGTTGTAAAAAAAATCCTAAATGGCAGCTGGGTGCCCCTCCCCATAGTAGCACTTGAAATTCCACCCATCTGACCAGCCTAGCTATACTTACACAAGATTCCACCCAACTCATAATGACTTTTTAGATAACGATTACCATTAAGATGCTTTAATGAACCTGGAAAACACCCCTTTTATAACTATTCTGTCAGATAAGGTCAGGGTGCTTAAAGAGGGCGAGAAGTGATTTGTGTAAATTACTACTTAGTTACTATTGATAGCAATGATTACTCACTGCTAGTAACTACTACTACTAGTAGTAGTAGTAAATAGTTGTAATAGTAAAAACCTCTGAATCTAAAAACAGCAGTTCATCCCTATGTGCGTTTACTTACAAACAAGCTCTACTGAAGCCAATGAAATCTATGCCAAATAAATTAACACAAGCTCTACTGAGGTCAGTGAAGTCTATGCCAAATAAACTCATGCAAGATTAAAGTTCCCAAGAATGGAATCCAAAAAGTGGTGCTCAACAGAGAGATGCCTGCCCAGTTATCTGTGGTTTCCACTAAGTTCTATGCATGAAATCTATCTGAAATATAATGGGAAGAAGGCAAAATTTGACCATCATCCCATACAGTAAGGCTGGGTTAGACCTACCTGAACAGTGTTCTTAACACTCATTCATTACTGTAGAATAATGCAGAATGCTGCACTGGAGTACATTATTGCAGTGATGTCAGATTTATCCCTTGCCCAGGAAAAAATGTTTATAAAGCAATTTTCATTTCTATAGCGAGTTTTCAAAGTGCTTTCCAACTTTTACAATAGAGACTGCATAATGTCTAGAGAAGACCATATGCCTCAAAGTTCCATTTCTTTCATTTTCGAGGAAGTTCACTCTTCTCTTCATTCATTCCTCCTTCATTTTGGATTATCTAGGAGGATAGCTAAAAACTGCAGCATTTACGCTATGTCTTTCAGCTCATTTCCATCTCCTCCCTCCTGCAGCACTGATAAGCACCATGAAAAAACAAACTTGATTCGATTGCATCATACTTCTTTTTCTGTGCAGTGTTTTACCAGTGCATAAGAGTACATATATGCATCACTAAGGCACTGCACAAAAAAGAACCTTGATGGAATCAGAACAGTCTCATCAAAATTGCTGTACTGCACTATTTTATCAATGCACATGTGAACAGTGATAATATGGGGAGAGGAAGACAAAAATGAACTGAAAGATGATACAGACCATGGCTACATCCACACATCATTGGACATTGCATTCTCATTGCACTATACCAGTGATTTGCAACTGGATTTTCCCGTGTGGACCAATCTAGTCAGAAATGCTTGCTACATTGCGACAAAAGTGTCATGGCCATTGATGTGTAGATGCAGCCCATGTATAGACAGCCCACTATCAATTAAAAGACACAATGGAGGATTCCTACTACATTATTTCAACTTTGGAAGCAATTTGAAACTACAAAATCCAGACAAAAATTTGGAAAAGGATGCACTCAGAAGCTTCCTTAGTAAAGACTGCATGTAGGCATATAAAACTAACAAAAAGCCTAGCATCAGGTGTCTCTACAAAACAGTGTCCAGAAAATTTTAAAATAGCAACTGTTCAACATACAAACACACAGAGATACCCTTCTGAGTTCCCGAGCAAAACCCCGTAACTGCTGAAATGTGTCATGCCTTTGTCCTCGATTGCATGCAGATGGCCCACAAATGTCAATGAGTGAACCAGTGTGGTATAATGGTTACCGTGTTGGTTTAGGACTGCAGAGATCCAGGTCCAGGTCTCCTACTCCATGATGAAACTCACTTGGTATCTTAGGGCAACTCACTCTCTCTCATCCTAACTACCCTTGTGCTGGAAATTAAATAGCAGAGGAGGGAGCCATGTATACTGTTCTGAGCTCCATGGAAAAAGAGTGAGATCAAAATGTTCTAATAATGAAGAGTGTGTGTATAAAGTACCATCAAGTCTCAGCCAACATATGGCAACCCCAGCAAAGGGCTTTCAAGGCAAGTAAGAAGCAGAAGTGGTTTGCCAGTGCCTTCGTCACCAGAGTTTTCCATAATGGTCTCCCTTCCAGGTACCAACCCTGCTTAGCTTCTGAGGTCTGATGAGACTGAACTATACCATTCTGCCTTCCTTCCCATGATGATGATAGTAATAGCAACAATGCTTTGACCACACCTGCCTTCTTGCCTGTGGTGGTGGGATGGAGAAGTCAGGTGTTCCATGATATTTAGGATGGGAATGCAGTGAGCATGAAAGCACCAGTTTGCAAGGAACATTGGTGGCATTTGGAGAACTCCCAAGGCAAGCAGTTTGCTTTCGGGAACTGGCATTGCTTTACAGATCTGCAAGTCTAACCTGGCTTCACGCTTGTCAGCTCCTCTATTTGCAACATGTATATTTCTAGAAAACCAAGAATACAAAGCTATGTTGTAAGTCTCTAGCGCTCTTTCAGTCTCAAATTACAAGCAAACATACCCTGCAAAGAGGTCACCCTTGACACTTCCTGCTGTTCAGGGTGAACTATCCCCTTTTGTAACGAGCTGATGATATTTTTAAAAGTGCAGAATCTGATTCCATTCCCACCTGCATCTGAATGCCAGAACCCCATGTACTATTACACTAATTGGAGCAGATTATTTTAATCTTTAATACACACATGCCATCTTTGCAATGACTATGTTAACAAAAAGCATATTTTGAAGCAATGCATTTTTTTAAAGAAAACCCCAGAAATTAAAAGATCATCTTCAGCTATGAAGATCTGAAGGGCCAAGTGGAATCAGATGATGGATGCCGACCCCCTGTCTCTCAGGAGGGGTCATTTCAATCAGCAATGGACCCCACAGGGCACCCCAGGAGTCTATATACCAGGCAACTTGACATAAATGAACACAAAGATGGAGGCCAGGACTGGCAAGCCCTATAATCATGCCTTGGCAGTGACCATGGAAAGCACATGAGACCTTGTTCTGACAGCTGCGACTCCTCCTCCACCCAGCCGACATCGGCATACTCTGGACAATGGACTTGCCTTGCCCCAGAGTTACTTCTTTCTATCTCAATCGCTAATTGCTAATCCTATCAACTTTTCCTCCTCACAGTTTCTTCATAACAGAAAGTCCTGACTTCTACTCCTTGCCCACACCCTAAGCCCAGGTGGCTCATCAAGAAGTATTGTTTCTGTTTTGATTAGTCTAAATTAACAATCCATTAGTCCTTCAACCACCGCAGAAGTAATCAGGAACCCAACCCAAATTGTACTTTGCATCCAGAAGAGAATCTCCAGTCTCTTTTGTCCACTCCTAGGAACTCTATACAGAGTTCCGAAATAACATTGTTTTATCTCTGATTAATCTCATCAATGCTTTGTTCTGAGGGATCCCTCACATTAGCAAGTCATCTGGACATGTTTTTGGGTATAAGTAGCCCAGTGCAACCCCACTGCTGTGTTCGTGTTGTCTCGGGTGCCTACCAACATACACCCCCAGTATTCTGGGTCCTTCCTCTCAGGGAAGTGTTGTTCATTTTGCCTTCTCTCCTTCTTCACAGATGTCTTCAGGAAAGGTAGCTATCACCTCAACCCCCATTATTCTCCCACTCCTCTCTTTATTTTCCACAGATCTTGTATGTCTGTATATTCCATGTGTGCTCCTTGTGTGTTAAATTCTCTAAATACCCTTCAATAAAACATCCTTTATTTTACCCTTGGATTGGTTATTAAGAGCTCTCATAAAGGGAAAGATCCCATTTAGCTAATGTCCCCCAGAAACTGAAGGCAGCAATTCAGCTTCTAAAATCTATGCTGGTAGGGATAACAGACTGGCTTGGATTTGCATCTTTTTTGTGGGAGATCAGAGAAAAAGATTTGGGGGATCACATACATCCGTTCTTCCAAAGAAGAAGAAAAAGTACAGAGAAGAATTTGTGCTTTCTGGTGGACCTTGAAGAGAGAGGACCACACTCAGAGTTCTACTATGGATGGATTATCATTAGATAACAGGAACAGTAGTAAAGTTCTAAGTTGTTATTCCAAGGATATGATAACAAAAGGAAAATGGGAGTCTAACAAAAAAAGTTACCATGGTGGTAATTCTGCTTGTGAGTACAGCACATTTGAAGTAATGGCTGCAATAAGGAATAGAGTGAGAAGCAACAGATGAAAGAGGGAAGGTATTTTTCTCCCATACTCACTGATCAGACAAATTTTAATGAGGTGCCATTTTAGTTTGGATCAATTAATGAGCACCTATGATTCTGATGATATTTCAATTTAAAATTGCATTTAGACACTGGAGGGTGTCAGTTCCTATTGCTCTGATGCAGACAATGGTTCCAAGGGAGAAGATTAAAGCACACTGATCTTCTATCACTGTCTAGCAGAAAGATTTCCGTAGTGATCAGAGTGAATTAGAAAAGTATATGTATGCTGTCAGCCCTGTCTTAGCCAAACTGAATCCTCTCACCTCCACAGTGGTATTTCAGCACTGAGTATTCCTTTCAAGTGGCAGGGTGGCAGACTTTTTCCTATGGTCACTGCAGCTGCAAAGAGAAAGGCAGTAGAACAGGCACATAAATCTTAACTTCTCTGCTTTGTAGAGATGCTGCCAATCCCACTGGACAGATGTGGCAAATTTGAATCCAGTGACGATGATGGTGCTACAGGGTATTTCCCCCCCATCTCCCATTGCTGAGGGAGATACTGGGAGCCATTAGGCACATTAAAATAGAAGCTTGTATCACTGGATACCAAACTATACAAAACCCATTCAACCCACATTCCAAACAAGCCCACTAGGGTTGGTGAATAAAGACAGAATCAAGCAAATTCCATGCCAACCACCTAAACTCAAATTCTATAGGAAACAGATAATATTCACATGCAGCCTGGAACAGTCACCTTCTGCTGTAGTCAGTTATTTCAGAAGAGCAACAACCGCCTCCTCAGTACTACCACAACAAACATCACTGTGGTAGGGGAGATGAGGGCTGTGGAAGAAAAAGACTGTTTTCTTTTATTCCTAACTACAGCAGCTTCCCCTTGGTCAATAGGCTGGTGAAATTGATGGAACCAGATCACAACTCTCGGTGCCGTCAATTTCACTCCTAAGTAAACAAAGAAAGAAAAACCATCTTTGTCAATGGAAAAGTAATGCTTTCATATTTTAACCAGATATATTCAAAGTAGTGCTAAAGGGACTAAAATTATGGCATTCTCTCCAGAGGGAGATCCATCTGTTCCTCTCTATCACTGTATTCTGCCAGAGGATGAAGACTTATCTGTTTTGTTCACTGTCCCCTCCTTCTTATATATGCTGTTCTAACCGTGTATGTTATTTTGTTTAACTGCTGCTTTGAATTGTTTTTATTCTATGTATTTCAAAAGCTTGTTTTAATGTTTTTGATAGTTTTAATTGGCCCATAACATTTGTCCCAACATACATTCATTCCTATAGCAGAAGAAGAGGAGTTGGATTTCTACCCCGCCCTTCACTTGGAGTCCCAGAGTGGCTTGCAATCTGCTGTCCTTCCTCTCCCCACAACAGACACCCTGTGAGACAGGCAGGGTTGAGAGAGCTCTGAAAGAACTGCTCTTGAGAGAACAGCTCTGAGAGAACTGTGACTGACCCAAGGAGGAGTAGGGAATCAAACCCGGTCACAGCAGTAGACGGTCCTTGACCTCTATGCCATTTGTTGGCCCTTCAGGGCAACCAGTTAAACAGAATACTGGACTAGATGGACAGCTGGTCTGATCCAGAAGGGCTCTTCTTATGTTCAGAGACTGGAAGGGAAGTGGCTTTGGCTTTTCTCATAGAACCCTGCAAAGCCAGGCTAATCCAAGACCACAGGAAGATCAAACGTGTTCATTTTGGGCAATGACAACTCCACAAAGATCCTCTAGAAAGCTATCATCTGCACGTAGCCTTGGAGTCTCAAACCCAGAGTTACCACTGGATCCCCCCCTAACACAAAATGTTGAACTGAGCTTTGAGGTTCTTTTACAAGCAAAACACTGGAACAATTTCTAGAGAAAGGCCTAAAAGAGGTTTGAGAGACTAGAGAAAGTTTGCAGGGAAGGGGATGGCATATTCTTATATTGCCATTGCTGGTGAGCATTTAGAGATTTCAGCTTGTGCCAAGAAGAAGAAAAAAAATCTGGAGGATTTTCAAGGGAAGCTTTGATAAGATTATCAAAATTTCCACCAGGGATGATGACGCAATTCCTGCTGGTCTCTAGGAGCTGCAGCGGGTCTTGAAGATACACACGTAGAGTTCAGAAAGAAAACGAAAGAAAGAAACATCAGTGGAAGCCGCTGGACAGAGACCTGTCAGACAGAAGAGACTGTCATGTCTGCCGGGCAACCTGACAGTTCTGATGGCAGCTTTGCAGATGGAACCTTATTGCAGAGATGCGCAGGGAGCCTAAGCTGATGGAAAGCAAAGCAAATGGAAACTGGCAGATAAAAATGTGCCTGAGAAGAGAATGCATTGTGTGGTGGGCTTTTTGCAGTCATATATATATATATATATATATATATATATATATATATATTTTTTCATTCCGGAAGATGGACCCAGATGCAGGTTGCCCCCAAATGAACCTTCCCAGCTCAAGAACTTCCACTTGCAAAGAGCAGGTTTGCCTTGCCTGGAAGAGATGCAAGCCTTGGGATACTTTTTTCCCACCAAAAAAGTAACAGATTAAAGGATTTGGATCTTGCAGTTGCTCTGAGTACTGAAATGAGTGCTTTTATCTCTCGCAGTGTAACAAGTGAAGATGTACGTATGGCATGACAAAACAGCATAATTTATTCACCATGTGAGTAGGTGAGAACACATGCAGAGAACGTGTACAGATCATTGATAGAGGGTTTTCTTTAAAAAAAGAAAATTTCCCACCCAGCCATCTACATCCATAAATGGACTAGAAAATAGTGACAAAATGCTACAGCAATGCATGGAGAGAGAGATACAACTTACACTGTTGAACTTCATGGTAACACAACAAACTGGTAACTAAGGGAGGAGCAAAAGCAGCAATGGAACATTGTGAAGCCAGCTATGGATGCCTAGATTGCTACACTTTAGTGCACATTTAAGATGCCAATTAAATTTCCTCCAATTTCCCAAGATAGGGATCTACAACCTATGGCTCTAGAACCGTATCTGGTTAAGTACAGAAAAAAAAATTGTCTGTTTTAAAAAGAAATGCAAGAATTAAGTTAAGGTATATTGGAGGGGTAGGTGAGATCTAACCAGTATGCAAAGGAAATTACCTCCAAAGATTTTTATTGTACTGAAGAGCTTCTTAGAGGTGCTTTACAGAAAAGGAAATCATAGAGGTGAACTTTTGGCAGTAATCCAAGTGCAGACTATCCACAGGTTTATGTCAATGCAGTAAAACAATTATGCAGGCTGCTCCTTTATATGTTTATTACTTGTTGTGAGACCATGTGCACGTGACATTTCCCAATAAAGGACTCACAACAACTGGGTTGATGAAACTTTATGGATTATTAATCAACATGTCAGTTATCAGTAATGTTAAATTGTATTATTTTCAGTTACACTACTGGGCTTTCTTATACTGGCTCCTTGTTGATCTCTAGCACTGAATTTTGATGTCATTTAGCTCTTAAAATATAAAAGGCTGTTGACCCCAGTCCTAAGAGGCAAGCATCAACATGCAGAGCATGAGCAGAAGAAGCCAGCCAGAGACAGCTTGGGATGTTTCTGAAACCACTGTGAGCCAAAATTTTGTATCCATCTCATTGAAATCCCATTGTAGTAAATGGGGTTGAAGCAGCTGAACTACACACAGCACCTCACTTTACTGCCAGCCGTTAACTCTCCCTGCCATTTTTTTGCTCTTACTTCTGGCATCCCGTCCCAACATCTGGCAGAACTCATTTCCACTGCAGCAAGCCAATTAACATTTCCACTCAAATGACAGGGGGACCTTTGCTTGAAAAGGTGCTGACCCATCTTAGAGACTAAGGTTTGTCATTTCTTCTCTCATTTCAATTCATTAGTGGCACACGTGCTAGAGAATGCAAATGGCTTCCACAATGAGAGAACACTGCACACATTTTATTACAACCCAGGGGAGGGGGACTCTGCTTCCTAATGAAAAGGAACACATGCCTTCATCGAGCAATTAAAAAATGGAATCATATAAAGATCACTTGCTCAGAACGCATGGAGTAGTGTATGCTTAAGACTTCAAAACCAGCCGCTGAAACAAGCACATTACCAGATGAGTAAGGCCACCCTTGATGGCTCTAACCAATCCTGCTTGAAATGACTGAGACAACAAGGAATAAGTTTGCGCAGGAGAAACATTTGTTGGATGATGGCCAGGAGCTGCCGTTTTGCAACATTATGGCTTGGCGTACTCATCCATGTTCCTCTCTTGAGGACCAGAACATCCAGTAAAGATACACATGGGTAAATGGGATGCCACAGACAGAATTCATACACAATTCTTTTCAAAGGAGCCATATCACACACACATACAGTAGTCCAGTAAAGACAGAAATCAAATTCTGTACATGTGTGAATGACCCAGCCTTGCAATGCTAGTGACAAAGCGCTGTGTTTCGGTGTAGAGAGTTCAGATTCTCACCTTGCAGACGTGGCCATATGTACTTGGGAACACCCCCACAAATTCAGTGAGGCTCACTTCTGAACCAATATGCATCTCATCCAGCTGCTGGTCACAAAGAAGCTATCTATGAAACCAAGGGCATACAAGCTCTCTTTGTCTAATCTCTCTCACGTGGGTATTCTAAAGATGTAAGATGGCCATTGTAACACACCGAGAAATGCTACAATTTTAAAAGGATACTGCACATTGTATCTCTGTATGAGTCACTGGTAACAGATATTTCAGCTGCATTTCTGTACTGAGTGCATCAAGTTCAATCACTCCAGATATAGACACACAGCAGAATTACCTGTCCTCATATAACACAGACTGTTATATCAGTCTATGGGTTACTCTTCTATGTTTTAATCCCATCGGTAGGTGAATCCAGATTCGGGACACATGTAGAAAGATGTGGCTTGCTTACACACTATAAAGTTCTACCCCCAAAAGGTAATATTTAGAGTCCAAATATCGCCTTTTTGAGGTAGAAGCTGGATGCTTTCCTTGAATTTTAATTCAGAAAACAACAAATCCTGACTACTAGCCAACTGGGAAACACTGAGTTAGGATTTAAGATTTTTTAAAATTATGTGTATCTGCCACAGAGGCACAAAATAAGAACAACTTCTTATTTAATAAATAGCCTCCTTCATGCACAGAATTATCATCAGTATTATCAATATTTTCTTACTGAATTAAGAGAGACATGAAAGCAATCACTGTTTTATTTTTTTCTCCTGCGCCTCTTGCGCAAGAAGTGATATTTCAGCTTGGTCTTGACAGGGTAATAAATGCAATTATGACAATTTGCATATTAAAAGACATGATTATGATGTCCTCATTTACAATGAAAAGAATTCCCTTTGCAAATGTACTTATGTCAGATCTTGCCTAATCTGAAATCAAGCTGTGTCAGGCTGACAGTTTTAAGAATCTTCTTACATTTCCCCAAATCTTGTATTAATCTCTTTGAAAAGGCAGGGGATTGAAAGTAACCAGCACTTGCAGTGTCTTAATATTTATGCAAGGCAATATAATATGGTGCCAGAACCCTCCTTTCTGCCAACTATTTTGAAAAGGCATGCTACATTTTCAGTCTCTACGACTATCTGCCTAAAACATTTTGCTAGTTTAATTCAAACGGATGTCAGTAAAATGTGATGAAAACAGAAGCTTTTCCTTTCTTGTGGACAGAATAGTCTGTCGAAGGCGATCAACATCATTGGTGAGGTTCAGATGGAAAAACTTTAAAACAACAATGCCAATTACACAACAGCCATGCCATAAAAACAAGCTCTGGTTTCGAGGCTCTACAGAATTTGTGCTCAAGAGCCGAAAAAAGAGAAGAGCCTTAATTGCATGGTGGGTTTAAGGTAGGGTTGTGCATGAACCTAAAAATTCTGGTTCAGGGTTCAGGGCAGCCCCCAAACCAAACCCTGAGCTGAACCAAGCCAAAAGTGCCCTGAACCGAACCAGCCAGTTCAGGTCCCCCTTTCTCCCGCCTGCAGGACCAGACAAAAGTCCAATGAATGTTCAGGGAAGGCGTCTTCCCTGAACATAGGTTCAGGGGCTCTGAACCGGGGCAAGTTCATGCTGAGTTTTGGCTCATGAACCGGTTCGTGCCCATCCCTGGTTTGAGGACAAGGCTTGCCAATTGTATTTCGCCATTTTGGTAACTGAGCTGAAATTTGTTTGCTTGTTTTTGGAAGAATGAGGCTTGGAAGAAGAAGAGCGGCTTTATACCCCGCCCTTCACTACCCAAAGGTGTCTCAGAGCGGCTTACAAACTCCTTTCCCTTCCCTTCCCCTCCCCACAACAGACACCCTGTGAGGTAGGTGGGGCTGAGAGAGCTCTTGACAGAAACTGCTCTTTTTCAAGAACAGCTTGCCCAAGGTCATCCAGCCAGGTGGAAGTGGAGGAGTGGAGAATCAAACCCGGTTCTCCCAGATTAGAGTCCACGCACTTAACCACTACACCAAACTGGCCAGTTGCTAGAATGATCATTTATGAAGTTAGAATGTGAAAGAAGGAGACATTTCTCACTATTTTTAAGGGTGCATGCACACCTGGTTATAGTGTACTACACACTAATCCACTTTAGTTTGATGGGGCTTTTATTCCATTTTTAGATTACTACATGTGCAGGAATTCTTGTGCATTAACATTAGAAAGCCATGTAGTTGTGCATCTGGTCTCACATTTTAAAAGTATTTGCCCAATGCACTAACACACATGCATACCTGAGATTTTTGCCTTGAAGAATATGGTGATGCTGTGGGGGTTCAAACTGCAGGGGGTTCAAATTGCAGATATTAAACTCTAAATGTCATTCTAAAATTCTAATTGTGCAAGGCTCCGAGCTAATGTTTGCCCAATATTATTCCTACTTCATATTCAATGGAATTTACATGTTGCTTGCAGCTTCCGATCTCAATGAAAAACGTAGCTCAAAATGAACCCTAGAATATCAAGTCAAAAGTTAATGAGATTTAAATTAGTAACAGCCAAAGCTTTCCTTTAAGGAAAACATTATCGATTTTAAAAAGAGCAACTTAATGAAAAAGAATGGGATTCATTTGGACTTCCCATGAACCGCATGAGTGATTCATTTATAAATAAGGACATGCATCACGGCAAAATTAATAAGCAGGCATTATTTACATATTTTGTACCATTTAACTATACATTCTTGAAGTCAAATCACCCAGGAATCATTTTCTTAATTGGATTTTGAGCATACATAAAAGAGAAGGCCAGACAAGCAACCACAAAACAACTGCCTTGACTTCTTTTTTTGAAGCTGAGAATTTGCTTGGCCTTCAGCTCTGGGACCCATAAACGTGGGCAGCCTCCTTTGCTTGATAAATATCCACTGGGTTGTATTAAGGAAAGACAGTAAATTAAATAACAAAGGGAAGATGGTGCACAGGTTTAATTCCTAGCTGAAACATGCCACTGCTGCAATTAGAATTTGAACCCAAGTCGACTACAAAGTAGGGTGAACTACTCAATCAGTTCAGGTTGATGCTTCCCTGTCCCCATCCGCACCCTGCAGAACTATAAGTCTTATAAACACAATCTGTGTGATACATTAAAGAGCTAGGCACATCCCAAGTAGCTTCTTGCCACTTGCATTTCAACTGTTTTTTGAATCTCTAGGCCAGTTTATATAATCAGCAGAAGCAAACAGTAAATCACAGATGGCCAGCTGCATCACTGGTGACATACTTAGCAGAGCCACTGAGAACCTGTGGCATTCCTAGACAAGACATAAGGGCCCTTGAGTTTGGCCACGCCTGAAAGTCAGGCCAACAGCACCACCCGCTCCTGTTCGGTAGCCGAGACACTACCACTCTGAGTCTAATTTAGAGAAGAGACAGCCAAAGGAAAAATATGGCAAAGGTTTACAAACTGGTGAAAAGTATGGAGAAATTGGAGAGAGAACTAATCCTCCTCTTCCTCTCTTGAAATTAGATCATGTAGTCACCCAAAGAAGTTGACTGGCACTAGGTTCAAGACAGACAAAAAAAAATGTTATAAAATATTAATTCATGGAATTCTCTGACCTGGGCAGGGGCATACTGTATGGTATACCCCTGTTTTGGAAAGAAAATAGGCCCATGTGAGATTTCAGTGGAACTCCAAATTCCAAGAATGCAAGCATCCCATCCCAGAGAAACAGCACAAAAATGTCAAATCTAGCTATCTGTCACGATGCGCTGACAAATGATCGATGAAGAATTTCCTCTGGTCTGACACCCTCTGCATTTCTCCTGCTTTTTTTGCACTATGCACTACAGGTACTGTATGCACATTACTTCCTGATCCTGTATAAATAGTTAATTGGACCTTCCTTTGGAGACGTTTCCTACGAGCACACCACTTTCCTGCTTCTGAAGTACCCCTTGAAATACATCTGAGCAAGGAGAAAGCTAGGGTTTCTGGCACCCAGTGGGAGACAGGAGGCAGAGTATATAGGATGCGCCATCGCTCTGATGGCATGATGTCAGTTCTAGGGTAACCCTGGAAGTGATGACATTGCATTAGCACAAAACTCTAGGATTCATTGAAAACTTGATGGAAAAACCACAAGCTTTCCCCCACATTCCACCCCCCCCAGTGTGGGCTGGGGCTGCTGCTGGCAGGTCTCCTGAAGAAAGCCTTTGTCACTGTTCCACTGCCAGTTTGGTGTAGTGGTTAGGAGTGTAGACTCTAATCTGGGAGAACTGGGTTTGATTCCATACGCTTCCACAGGCAGCTGCTGGTGTGACCTTGGGTCAGTTACAAGTTCTTTCAGAGCTGTTCTCTCATGAGCAGTTCTCGAAAGAGCTCTCTCAGCCCCACCTACCTCATAGGGTGTCTGTTGTGGGAAGGAGAAGGAGATTGTAAATTGCTCTGACACTTCTTTGGGTAGTGAAGGGCAGGGTATAAATCCAATCTCTTCTTCTTCTTCTACATCCTTGTCCAGATGCTTATTTGCAGGAAAGGTGATAGGGGAGGTAGGTGTCCAAAGACTTTTAAGAATTTCAGTAACAAGAAATTTGTTTTTAGTTTTTACTTTCTGTATTCTGCACTCTTCACCTGTAAGATTTCTCTATTAACTTGTGTAAATGTGTGTGTGTGTGTGTGGAATGTGTGTGGAATGCCCCCACCCCCCCACACTTGTTCTTGAATTCGGAGAGACTCTCTGGATTATTTCCCTCACAAACCTGCCATCCCAGTGTGCTCTGCCAACTACGTGGGAAAGAGGGGGAGGTGGGGGGCCTTTTCCCTGTCTCAGACAATCACACAGACTACATTCAGGAGAATTATTGGCTGGCCTATAGCAATTGATTAATACAGTTCAGGTCTCTAGGTGGTAGTTGAAATTTCTGCAGGGTACTAGAGGCTGTATACATGAATGCCTCATATGCACATGCACAGTAGATCCAGAAGACGAGTAACCATAAAAATCACAGCCTGTATACAAAACCAATCTGTTGCTCTTGGGCCAAATCCTTTAAAAAACATTTTAAAAATGTTCCCATATCCAAGCGTATAAAAAAAAAAATGATCCCCAAGTATAAAGACAAAATATGCTCACTCTTTGTAGGAGTCAGATTTGTATGCTAATGAAATTCCAGAGCCACTACGGATGCACTTTCAACCATGCTTTTTTTGGTTGCTGCTGTAAAAAAAAATCCTTCCAAAGGTGTTGTCAGCTGAGCTTGGTTAGCACTGACATTGAGAAAACAGCTATGCTAATATGACATTTCTCCATCCTCTGAACACGGCACTCTCTTGACACCTAACAATGAACCTTGACAACTTCTCTGTAGCCCTTCATGCCGGACTGTATGACTGATCTAGAGGTTGATGCCATGTCAGTGTCACTGTTCTGGCTTTGCTGCCCCTTAGCACAACATCAGAACACACCCGCACTTTTGCGATCCACCCAGAAAGTGTCATCTGGACAGGGGTCTATTGCATGTACAATTATGATGACCTTTGAAGCATAATGTTAACTCCATTTCCTGAGTAGGCCTGCCTTATAACAGCACTGCTGTATTCATTTTGTAAAAAAGGAACTGGGGGAAATTGCATCATTTTAACACAACGGCCTACAATATGCAGAATTTGATGGGAGACAAGTGTAATAAGTATCTGATTTCCCCCCCTTTAGGTCTCCTATTTGGTTTCTAGGATTGCCAAATACTGATCTGAAAGAGAAAATTGCTAGGTCTTTTCTCCTAATGCAGTGAGCTGTGAAGCCATTCTGGGATCAAACACTATAACCGCTTTTCTGATGAACAGGTTTGGCCAACTGTTTAATGGCTATCAGTTTTGGGTGGTAGAGTTGGGGGCTTTTCAGGGAGCAAAATGCACCCCAGATCTCCCACACTGCTTACTTCTTTGGTATTGGCCCTGTGATTCTTTCCCACACCCTTCTTTCCCAAACCAATCCTTTCCCATCAGAAACAGCAAAATCACCATGCAGTCAATGAAATCATAACACTTCTGGCGGCACACAAAGTCAGTGCAGAACAAGGGATATTAAAGAGCATGGTATTATCACTGCCTTCATGCCCCTGCTTGTAGGTTTTTCAGAAGTATCTGCTGGAACCAGGATCAGCTGGAGGGTTGTTATGAGAAAGGAAGACTCCAAGTTTCTCTTTTACAGACCCAAAGAGAGAAGTGGGAGGAAGGTGGAGCTCTGGCTCAGTAGCAGAACACCTGCTTTGCATGTAGAAGGTCCCAGGTTCAATCCCTGGCATCTCTACCTGAAAGGATCAGAGAGCAAGTGATGCAAAAAACCTAAGACCCTGGAGAGCTGCTTCTAGTCGGAGCAGACAATACCGACCTTAACAAAGTAATGGTCTGATGCATGAGCCCTGTTCAGCTGTTGCACTGAGTGCACTTACAACCTGCATGGATGGTGTACATGTATTTGTAAGAGCCAACAGACATTCCCTTTAAAAAAGAAAGCCATTCTACACAGTACACTTAAAGGCATGGGAGAATGCTGGATTCTTATCACTTCCAAATGCAGTTGCTTGAGGGAGTTGTGTCCAGTGTTCCCTCTAAGCTGAGTTAGTGTGAGCTAGCTCACAGTTTTTTAGCCTCTGGCTCACACATTTTTCTCTTAGCTCAGGAAGGAGGGCTCCAGAGCAAACTAATTCATTCAGTTATCAAATTGCTCGCTCACCACTTTAATGCCAGTAACTCACAGAGTAGAATTTTTGCTCACAAGACTCCAGAGCTTAGAGGGAACGTTGGTTGCGTCTTGTTAATCACTCCCCATGTAAACAGTTTCCTGTCTGCAAAGAGATTTCTATGCTAGATGATTCTATATATAGTACTGCACTGAACGAAAGGAATCTCTCATGTGACAGAACATTAAAAAAAAATTACCCTGCCATACATCCACCTTCCAAAGCAGTCCACATTTATACCACCTCATTCCACATGGTGGGTAACAAAGATGAAAGCAAGGGGCAACAAATGCCCCCACACGTTACTTCCTACTACCCCTTTTGCACATCTTTCAGTCACCAGAATGGTTCCAGATTATGGACTGAAATTTTAGAAAGCCTGAAAAAAGGTGTCACTCACTCACTCAAGTATGTCATCTGATTTTAATGGTTTTTATGGTATGTGTTTATTGTAACTTGGTTTCAATGATGTTTCAACGATGTGTTTTTTTTTCTTTGTTTTCATGGTTTTTGGTGTGTTTCTATTATGTATATTTCCAGTCTGTTACCTTGGTGGCCCTGATGATAGCATAAAGGCAGGGTACACATTTCGTATATAAATGAATAAAATAAAGACTCCAGCACCAAGTAGAAGCCACTGCTGTCCAGCTAGGCCAGTGCTTAGCTGCCTCTGTCCTGTCAGGATTACTCCCTCCATGTGTAATGGGCCAAATTTAGTGAAACAGGAAGTACCATCTCCCTCCCTTCCTCCCTCCCTCCTCCTCATTGCTGTAGAACAGGGTACCAGCTTCTACAACTGGAAAAAAGCTTGCCCTCCAAAATCTACAGAAATGATGTGACACTTGGTGAGAATATCCCTTTGTCGAACACTGCATATGAATGAACAGTTGCTGGTTTTTGACAGATTACTTGAAGAACTGTGAGACAAACATCCAGTGAAGGGACTCGGCTGTCATCACAACTGATTTTAAAAAAAATTGTCAAAGTCTCTTGATCTAAATACAGCTCTAGATAGATTTGCGGGTTCTCATAACTACAGGCACATTCATCTTTATCAAAAAAGGTAAATAACTCATTCCCCTCCATTCTACAGAATTTGTATTTAATGTCTATAGCAAAATCTTTTATTTCCTAATAATGGTATTTGCATCACTTCATTCCCCCAAACCAGTTTTTCTAGTCACCCGTGAGGAACAGAATTTCTCTCTAAGATTGCCTGCACTTCTTTACATATGAATTGTTTAATATTAGAACACTGGGGGCCCTGAGACCAATACTAAGCAGGCTTTAGGTTTCCAATAGGCTTGCTGACTAGCCAGTTTCCCACTGGTATAACTGGTTCCCTCGTTTCTGGCCAATTGCCAGAGAAGCTTTTTTCCCACATCATGGAGGAAACAAGAGAAATGCATTTAAAAAAATAAGTTAGTACCTTTTAAAGCAAGGGTGGAATTCGCTGCAGCCTTCATGACTGTTGCTGCAGCTGCTTTTTACTTCCACTTTCTGTAAAGACTTTTTGGTGCCTTGAAAGCTGCTTCACTAAACACTGCAACTGTTGATTTCCTTCCCTACTTCCCTTTCTCCTTTAATACTTCCTCAACCAGAAGAAGACTGGGTGGCATGACTAAGTGTGTTGTGTGTGTGAAACACAGAGAAAGCAAGAGTGAGAGGAAAAGAAATTGTACACAGTAGGGTTGACAGCCAGGGGATGGCACATAGCAGGAGACTGGGGGTGGAGTAGGGATATGGGGGTGCCGTTGCTCTGAAAACATGGCATCACTTCTGGGTTCATCCCTAAAAGTGACATCATCATGTCAATGAAAGGCTCTAGGATTCACTGGAAATTCTATGGCTTTACCATAAAGTCCCTGCCACACTATTGGAGTAACAGCAGTTTTCACATTTTTCCCCACCACCCTACCGAATAATGGCAGAGGTCAGAAACTGAAACTGGGAGGTCTTCTGCTATAGTGGGAGACCTGGCAGCTCTAGTCCACCGTACCACTATAAAAAGAACCCCATTTTGCCCCTGCTTTACTGCCATTTGGCAAACTGAAACCATATTTGCTACCGATTTATGCTAAAAAGTTTTTCCAAACCCAGTGTCGCAGAACACCAGTGCTATTCTTTCTGATCATTTGCATATTAATTCAGACGGGTCCCACTGAATTTAATGGACCTTATTCTCATATAACTATGCTAATAGAATTGCACTCTGGAACATCTGAAGCTGCCTTGTGCTAGCCCTGATCCGGCATGTACCTGCATACATACGTTTGTAAGAAACAGAAAACATGTTCAAGGTACAACTAAAATCAGGAAACAGTACCCGGATAAATGTATGGCTTCAATCACATATTCAACTGCACATGTGTTGAGTGTACCATGAGAATTACTCAATGCAAATATAAAGAAAAATCAAGTGTACACTGTATTTGGGTTCTATGAGCATTCACTATAACGAGAGCAGGGCTCCTGAATCAGAACATTGGTCCATTTAGTGCAGCACTGTGAAGTGAATTTCAGGATGCCAACTATACATCAGCTCAGCCCTGCCACAGAGATCCAATTACCTGGAGATGTCAAAGTAAAACTTTCTCCTTATCTTTGTATTTTTGCATGTGTGTGCATGTCATACCTGGAAGCTATAGTGACCTCTGGTGACTCCTATTGGGGTGTGGAGGACATTTAGAGAAGTGGCTTGATAGCCTGCCCCTGGCCTCCCAAGCCTTGGCATTTTTTGGAGGTCTCCCATCCAAATCCCTGCCAGAGTCAGCCCGGCTTAGTTTCCGAGATCAGATGAGATCGGGCTTGCCTAGGCTATCCAGGTCAGGGCGAGTGTGAAAATTTTCTATGTGCAAAGCATGTGCTCTATCACCAAACTAAGCTCCAACATGGAAGACATGTTAAATGAAAAAGTGTACTCTGCTCTATGGACTGTTACTGCCCAAAATGTGTTTAGATGCCACAGAGCTCCTTGGAAAATTAGTCCTTTTCACTTTTGTAGTACCTTTTGGACAGGAATTTCCAGAAAGAAGTGAAAGGACACAGGACTCATGCAGGTGGGAGTGCTGCAGTTTGCTCATACAGCATTTAATTAAGGAATCACGCATTTAACACACACACACGTTTCATTGTTTTCTATTAAATCTTCTAACATGGAACTTGAATGTTGCCTTCCTATCAAGGGATATTTTAAACCAATAAAGCTGACTGAAAAAGAAACAAAGCCTCCATAGTCATATGGTTGCCATCTCTGGCTTGGGAAATTCCTGGAGATTTGGGGGCAGAGGCTGGAGAGGGAGCACAGGGGGGACGGGATGCCATACATTCCACCATCCAAAGCTGCCATTACCTCCAGGGGAACTGATCTCTGCAACCTGGAGATCAGTGGTAATTCTGGGAGAATGTCGAGCCCCGGCTGGAAGATGGCAACCCTTTTTGGAGGTCCTGAGGAGGAGAGAACTATCCTAATTTCCCAGTGGCAATGGAAATAATGGTAAGGACATTTTGCTGAGCTAGCAAACTGTTTTGGGTACCCTGGCATTGTAGAAATGTCCAACAGAACCTAAAATACATCAGTAAAGTAAAGGTAAAGGTTTCCCTTGCTTGAAAGCCAGTCGAATCCGACTCTACGGGGTGGTGCTCATCTCTGTGGTCACGTGACCAGCATGACTGCATGCCAAGGCACTTGGAACGCTGTAACCTTCCCACCAAAGCAGTACCTATTTATCTACTTTCTTGCTTTCGAATGGCTAGGTTTTCAGGAGCTGGAACCAGAGACGGAAGCTCACTCCATCACACGGCGCTAGGGTCTCGAACTGCTGAGCTACCAGCCTTCCGGTCTGCAACGCAGTGTCTTAGCCTCTGAGCCACCATGGCTCATACATCAACTAGCATTCAATTTGGTCCCATTTAACATATAGATTTTTGTTTTAAATAGGCTACTGATTCTCACCCTTTTCACGATGATGCAGAGGGCTCAAGGCTTATGTGTATATTTCTGCTAACAAAAAGGAGTACCATTTAAAAATATACTTTCATTTTGGGCGGTGAGGAAGGAATTAATAAGCCTCATCAAACTGGTTTTACTATCCTATTATAATCATATCAGGCAGCTCTGGGGTCATTTGTCTCAGCTGCTGTAACTTTGCGAAAGAAAGGCAGAAATAAATTCTCTCCGTTCTTATTTTATTGAGAGCATTCTTCACCTTCTGCAGTTAAACGGTCTTGGATGGCCTTCCTGAGATTGTACTTTAACAGTGGCTTTAGAAAAATATGGTCAGAGTACCAATGGCAAAACCAGGTCTGTGAACAAAGTAACCCATGAAGTTTGTGGGGTTCAAGGAGGGATAGAGGGTGAGGCATTGAAAGGAATAAATATACGCACAACCATTATTATTTTTTTGGTTAAAATGTGGCCACAGCTTATTTTATTGCATACAAAGAAGCAATGGAGCAGCATAGGGACGGATCCAAGCACCTGATGAACACCCTACCCAGCCCGTCTGCTGGGGGGGTAAACTGTGGAGTGATAAGATACCAGGACACGTGTGGGTGCCGGCCCCTCCATGATCCCCCTGCCACCTGATGGTGGAAGTCAGCCAGCAGCTGCCGCCTTAGCATGCAGCTGAATGGCTCCACACCCCAAGGCCCCTTATGGAAGCCCTCAAAATGTGGGAGGCAGGCATGCAGGCACGGCCTCCCCCCCAAAGAATCCATCCCGTCCCAATGACCAAACCACTAAGCTGTGGCAGAAAAGAACAGAAGTCAAATACACATTATAACAAAACCAAAGTATGAGGGAAGGTGGGTGGGTAAGCCAGCAAGCTGAAAAGCAGAGGCTGAAGGCTTGCGTGGGCTTGCTTAAAAAGCCCATTGGACTTTGCAGCTCATGCCCACAGTTTGACACACAGCCTGACATGGCAGACTGTGGGTGAACCAGCCAGACCCCACTTCTCCTTGCCAGAGGGCACCATGTGGCAGGAACATGCCTCCTTCCAGCCTCCCCCGCCTCCTGAACCAGAACCGACAGAGGAGTTGCGTCTTGGCCATGCTTCGGGTTTTTTTTAAAAAAAGCTTAGGTGACAGAATTAACAAGAATTCAGTCTTATTTTATACAATTATTTTATAATTAAGGTCCAGTTTTTCTTTTTCAAAATATGCTCTGATGCTCAGAGCTGGAAGTGGAACAATAACTACAGCATGGGACAGAATGAGGCATCTACATTCATTTCAATATTTATACCTATTTCTTCCCAGTGGGGACCCAAAGCAGCTTAGCCTCCTCCATTTTATCCTAACAACCACCCTGTGAGGTAGGTTACGCTCAGAGTGTGACTGACCTGTTTCATATGCACATGGTCCCAAGTGTACTCTCCACAAATTTCTGTTTAAAAGGTTTCTCTATCAGAGACTAGATGGACCGATGATGTATAGAAGACAGCTTCACACAGATACATATGGAATTGGGTATGAACACATGAAGCTTCCTTATACCAAATCAGACCCATGGTCTAGCAAGGTCAGTATTGTCTGGTACAATTGGCTGCAGCTCTCCAAGGTCTCAGGTCAAGGTCTGTCACATCACCTACAACCTTTTAACTGGAGATACCAGGGATTGAACCTGGGACCTTCTGTATACAAAACAGATGCTCTGCCACTGAGCCATGACTCCTCCCCACAAGGTATTCTTGGGAATTTTATTCATGGGAGTCCCCAAGCAGCTTCCAATTAAGGTACTCTAAGTTGCTGATAATGGAGAATAGCACATATTGGAAAAGACCTCAGAGAATCACTGACAGTCCAAGCAAACAGTCCAAGCAGACCAACTCAGTGGTCTAAGTTGGTATAAGTAAGCTTCCCATAATCACAGGAAATAGTACGGATGGACATGTGCTTCCCCCATGATCATCACCTGCAAAAAAATCACTAACACTCTCTCTCTCTCTCTCTCTCTCTCTCTCTCTCTCTCTCTCTCTCTCTCTCTCTCTCTCTCTCTCTCTACACACACACACACACACACACACACACACACACACACACACAATTTCCAGGCTGGATTTCTATAGCAGTTTAGCTACAGGGATAGAACTGGCCCACACTTGTTAGCTGGAAAGAGCAAACAGGATGCTTCATTTGAGAGAAAGGATGGGCTTGGAGAGTTATGAAGGGCAAAGGAGGGGAAAGCAATTTTTTTCAAAAAAAAAAAAAAAAAAGAGCCTAACTTGATGCTGAACGAGACAGAGAGTGCAAGAAAAGATTGAAAGAGCTGTCACTATCGGCCGCTTGCCAAAGGGCTGTTTCAATGTCATTGCGTGGAAAAAATAAGACACCGGTCGTGACTCTGATTAAAGTTTAATTGACTTCTGTTTGCCTTGGCTCAGTTAAATTGCACAATAGCCATTAAGCATTGCTGGAAGCCAATAAAGGGACTCACTCTTATAAGGGCTTCTTTGTTATTCCTAGCATTTTGAAGCAATTCCCATTTAGCTTTTAACATCTGTACACTTACAAACGGGAATTAGCCCCTACAGCGCAGGGGAAATTCTGTTTACTAGTTAAAATCAAGAAGAACTGATGATTGCTAGTTCTGGAGCTATGCCCCCTCCTTGTGGGTCTAAAGCCAGTGGGTAGCTGAGCAGATGTGGTGGGCTGGGACATGAAAGCCCTGCTCTACTATGGAGCATCAAGGCTCACAACCTAGCCTAAACTGTGGCAATGTAGGTGATGGAGGGTTTGGTCTTGAAGAAGATCAGGGTCCAAATAACAAACAATGCATTCCTTAGGAGGCTCTCTCTCTCTCTCTCTCTCTCTCTCTCTCTCTCTCTCTCTCTCTCTCTCTCTCTCTCTCTCTCTCTCTCTCTCTCCCTGCTTAATCCATTCCACTGGCACAATCCAAGTCATTAAAGGTAAGCAAGACCCTGGTTTAAATCCCTGCTCTGCTATGAAAGCTTGCTGGGTGACCTTGTCTACCTCTCTATGCCACCTTGTCAGATCTCAGAAGGTAAGCAGAGTTGGTCCTGGCTAGTTATTTGGATGCGAGACCTCCAAAGAATACCAGAGTTGTGTTGAGGAAGCAAGCAATGACAAACCACCTCTGAAGCCTCTTGCCTTGAAAACCCCACTAGGCCTCAACATGTCAGCTATGACTTAATGACTCAGTCAGCTATGACTGACTGAGCCAGTTTGGTATAGCGCGCGGACTCTAATCTGGGAGAACCGGGTTTGATTCCCCACGCCTCCACTTGCACCTGCTGGATGACTTTGGGCAAGCCATAGTTCTGATAAGAGCTGTTCTTGAAAAAAGAACAATTTCTGTCAGAGCTCTCTCAGCCCCACCTACCTCACAAGGTGTCTGTTGTGGGGAGGGGAAGGGAAGGGAGTTTGTAGCAGCTCTGAGACACCTTTGGGTAGTGAAGGGTGGGATCTAAATCCATTCTCCTCCTCCTCATTTTCTTCTTCTTAATGGCACTTTTGACCACCATCATCCTAGAAGATCGATTTCAAAAATCTTGATTTTACCATTTTGGCAAGGCAAGCTTAAGCCCATTGACTTCAGTGGACACAGAAGTATGCAGCTCTGTTCAGGACAGCTCAATGAATGTCTTTAATTTGTCCTCCCTGTGGTCTCCTAGGATTCTAGTTACCCAGGTTTCTCTCATCTTTATCCTCCAGATTCTCAAATCTCATCCCATTTTGTGTAATCTGAACCCCCTGCAGAAGGACAGAGATAGAGGGGCCCCTGGGCTGGACTCAATGGACCTTTGCTCTGACGGACCAGGGATACCCTTATCATCTGAACCTCACATATTTGTTTGTTTGTTTGTTTCATCTTTTATTCTGCCCTCCCTGCAAGCGGGCTCAGGGCAGATCACAATATACAACAATATAAACACAATAATTCAGTATTTAAAACAGTTAAAACAGTACGGATTAAAACAGATTAGTGCTATCAGTAAAAGTGCAATAGTCTCAAAAGCTGGGGCTACTGGGCTGCTAAGATCTTTTCAGTCTGGGCCACATAGAGATGGAGAACTTCAGTAAGGGAGGCCAACTTGACTGGACTCCCACTGCCTCATCCAAAGGCCTGGCAGAACAGTTCCATTTTACAGGCCCTGTGGAATGGTAGAAGGTCCTGCAGGGCCCAGATCTCAAGCAGGAGCATGTTCCAACAGGCCAGGGCAGAGAACGCCCTGGCCCTAGTTGAGGCTAAGTGGACACCCCTTGGGCCGGGGACAACCAGCAGATGTTGGTCAGCCGAGCACAAGGCTCTCCAGGGCACATATGGGAAGTCAGTCCCGCAGATATGTCAGTCCCAGGCTGCGCAGGGCTTTAAAGCCAACTCCTTGAAACCAGTGTTCCCTCTAAGCTGAGTTAGTGTGAGTTAACTTATAGTTTTTTAGCCTCCAGCTCACACATTTTTGTCTTAGCTCAGGAAGGATGACTCCAGAGCAGACTAATTTATGCAGAAGCCGAATTGCTCGCTCACAACTTTAATGCCAGTAGCTCACAAAGCAGAATTTTTGCTCATGAGTCTTCACAGCTTAGAGGGGACATTGCTTGTTATGGATCCAGTACTCAATTGGTAGCCAATGCAATTGGCATATGTCATCTTGCGCTCCTTTGTTAGGACACAGTTAAGCCAAATAAATAATTATTATAAACGTTAATGCAACATTTTGTCCAAACAATGCATACAACTGTTTCTTTATATACCTTGTGAGCACCATGCAAAGCAAAGTAGTATTGTTATCCTAATTTCAAAGATGGGGGCTGAGGAAGAGGGGCTGTCCCAAGGCCACCTAGTGAGTATTTGGCTGAGATAAGAGTTGAACTAGTGACCTCCTGGATCCCAGCTTTGTCTCTTAGCCCCATGTTGTACCCATCATGTTCCCAGCCTGGTTGTGACAGTCTACCTTTAGCCTTAACGGTGTGCATTTTCTTTCTCTGCCTGCATCTTCTCTTCACTACCCTGCTGCCTGGATCACTGTGCGCAACAGTGAATGGATAAGTGGCAGGTGGGTCCTCTCAGCCACAACCAGAGAGTCCAACTATATTCCATACCTTTTAAAAAATACATTACAGCATCTGAAGGCTCTCCCTGACAAAAGCAGCAAAAAGAGAAAAGCGACATAGCAGCATAAAATACTAATTCCTACTAATTCCTACACTCAGTGTTGGTCTCCCTGCACTTCAGTACAACATTTAAAAGACACTGGAAATGCATGATCCCCCCCCTCCAGTCCCAGTCTGCCACCGGTGCGCAAAATGGCTTGAATAATGAACATAGGCATCTTCCATTGCATCCTGAAGGTCAACTGACTTGGGATTCAAAAACCTGTCTGAAAGTTGAACTAAGGCTTTCTGGCAGGTCATCTTCTTGCTTCATGAAGTAGAAGCAATTTTGTTTAATACTTCATTGCAGTAGTGGGTGATTGCATATTACCCCTGGCAAAGGTCCTCTGTAGTAGGGTGCATGGAAAGGATGTATCCCACTGTTTCTAGGTAGGTGCTGTTGATCAGTTTCTCTTAGCCTTCGTAGAAAGGTTCAGAGTAGTCAGTAGCCTGAGCCAACTACAGGGACAGATCTGCCCAGTGAATCCATGTTATTATTATTATTTTTTAAGAGTCACCTTCCTGTCCTGTCCTTCCTAGTAGATTCCCCAAGTAATAAATGTAATATAATAAAACCAACATAACAACAAACCAATCATCCCCAATTTACAACAGCTGGAAGAAGCAGTTTCCCATACAGTAGCTACAAAAGAGCCAGAAGAGTTTATACATTAAAGGCCCCCAATGGTCACAAAGAAGTGGCCAAGTAATCCTCTTTAGGGAAGGCATGCCAGAGTCATGGCACTATAACTGAGAAGGCCTTCCCTCTCAAGGCTACCATTGTGCTTCAGATGGTGCAAAAACACATGGAAGGACCTCCAAAAATGACCTGAGTGGACAGGCAGGTCTCTTATGTGACAAAATACTCCTACTTATTTTCAAATGCCACCTTTCCAAATATGCAGAGTGGATGATAGTAGCCCATAAAATCATTCAATACATGATACATCATAAAAAGCTCAATGAAAAATCATTTCAGAAATAATCACAAAACAAGCCCCAAACTAGGGATGGGTACAAACCAGGAAAATGCCACTCAATTTGTAATTCATGGCATGCGTGGTTCACAATCGATAGACTGTCATGAACTTTTAGATGCTAGACAAACTACTTCAATTCATGAGGTTTGTGATGTGGCAGAATGACCCTACCTGGCATGCTAGAGACACTAAATTCATAGAGGATCTCCGGATGACTCTTCACTACTAGCACTCCAAGTTTGATGAGGATTGGATCTATGGGGTTTGAGTTACAGTCCCTCAAAGAAGGTACCCCCATCCTCCATTGTTTCCAAAGGAGAGAAATAACAGCAAAAAAGCAAGGGCAAATAGAAGCCCAGAAGAACAAAATCAAAGTTCCCAAGAATCTCTGCAGTAGAAACTGAAGGTGGTGTGTGGGGGAGGGGAGAATTTTTGCAAGCCCAACAGAACCAGTGCAATGTGCCCAGCAGTACCAGTGCCACTGTGGCACTGCAAAGCCAACAGGACTAAGGTCAAGCCAGGAAAGAGCTTTTGGGGGAAATGTCAGGCACAGCTTCAAAAGTCTATAGAATGGATCCCCTGCAAGTTACACACACCATATGGACAGAAAACCTCACCCTGCCACCTGATCTTCTACAATCTGTCCAAGTAGGGGCAGATAACATTTCTGGGATCCCAGTTACAGACATTCTCCAAAACGGTCTCCCCCAGCTCTCTCTGGAAAAGACAGCTGAGGTTACAGGAGTATATGGAACAGCTGAGGACACCAACTCACAGGGAAACGTCACCTGGGCAGACTGCCCCAGCTAGAGACTGGAAGCAAGGCAAGCATCCCCTCTATGCACATAGCCCCCCAAGTCTCCAAAGGCGGGTTCAGAAGGACAGAAAGGCAAACATCCCCAGAGTTTCAACAGGGATTCCTCAAAGTTACCCCATGACAGCTTAGTGGGCACCCCAGCCCCACCAGACCAGTGGAAATCCCCAGCAGGGGACAGGAGTTCTCAGTCAAAATGTGGGTCCTCAACCAAGGAACCCACTAGCTAAGCCTCTCTGCAGGGTGTGAGCAGAGAGGCAGGATGACTCAGAGCCCTGAGTCCACCTAACACCCCCAAGCCCCAGCAGGGGAGAGGAGCTGACAATCAAAATGTGGGTCTTCAGCCAAGGAATCCACTAGCTAAGCCCCTCTGCTTGGCTTGAGCATAGAGACGGGGTGGCTCAGAGCCCTGAGTCCATCTAACACCCCCAAACCCCAGATTAATTTGCATTTCCCATAGGCTCATGGGAATGCTTTTAAAAGACTCACCATGACCTAGATGATACACTGCAGGACTGGGCTAGCAGAAAGGGAGATAGTTGGAGATGTATTGTAAATGCCACTCTTGAGTGCCCTTCTAAGCTTTCTTGCCCTGTGGAAAGGAACTCAAAAGGCATTTAAATGCCTTCTGAAGGCAATTATATTCCCTCTGAGCTGTCTTTTCCTGGGTCCATGATGCCCCCCAAGTCCACAGTGGAAGGGAAAGGGAAGCCTGAGGGTAAGCTGCAGCAGCCAGGTCTCTCCTCAAAAATAAGGTTTCTGGCATGGCTACTTGTGGGGTGGGGCTTTTAACTAAGGGGCAGGCCCCCGAAATGCCCCACCTTGGCTACAAGCCTGGTTTGGAGAATCAACTTGTTCCAGGGCAATAACACTGCTGGAAAAGTACAGATGTATGGTCTACTATCTCCTTTTGCCTTCAGCTTTAATAAACTGAGGGAAAGCAGCCCCAGCTGTTCTGGAGGCAGTTTCTGGAACTCTCCAGGTGAGGTCTCAGTCCAGAATCCTGCAGATAGCTAGGTGTGGTCTGGTTCCACAGTTGGTGCATGGGCTGCTAACCTGGCACTGTGCCTCCTCTCAGTTATCTCACCACAAGCTTACTGCCTCTGCTGCTCCTGCTGGTTGGAGGTGAATCCTGGGGGGCTCATGGACTGGGGCCCGGGCTGGCATTTAGTTGCTCCAGGATCTGAGAGGACAGAGGGAGGTTCTGGTGGAGAAACCTCAATTGCAGGCTCCTCAGGGGTAGCCTCTGGAACAATAGGGCAGAGTCGTCTACCCTGCAGGGGCTCCTGGAATTCCCTGCTCTCCATCAGGCCTTGTTTCTGGCACCCTAGGCTCCTCCTCAGAGTCATCTGAGTCAGAGTCCACAGCCACCTCAGTAACTGTCATGACAGTCAGTCTCATTCTCTACCTGGTCAGGTTACCCGAACCGGACCCAGAGAAAGGGAAATTAGCTTTAAGAAGAGTTCCAGAAAGGAATAATGCGAGACCATGTCGCCTATGGATACCAGGGTGGATCTCAGTAGGGGTACCCCAAAATAAGTTCATGAAGAAAGAAAGAGAGCGTGCGACCATAAGCACAAATAGTTTTATTGTATATGAAATAAAGTAAAAAAAGTAAAAAGGTAAAGAACCTACACTAAGAACCTGAGAATAGATTCCCTAAGCACATGTGCACCCACAACAACAAGGGGTGCACTCATACAAGGGAGGAAACTGGGAAGTTTTAGGGAAGGGCCATATGATCTTAACTTGAGATCTGGAGAGGTCCAGTGGCAGACACAGGTGAAGTTCTAGGAGCAGAGCAAGGATGAAGGGGGGAGGGAAAGCCTGCAGAGTGTAGCAGGAGTTCTTGGAAGGAAACCAGAGTTCTGACCAGCAGAAATCAGGACTGGAGATCTGAGGAACAATTTGCTAGGGCATGGGGTCCTTCTTTGATGGACAGAAGATCTGCAGGGTAGGTGGGGTTTTGACCATTCTGACTTTGGATTGGGTCAAGATAAAAATGTTTAAATCTTACTGCCTGGTTTTCAGTTAATTGCTGTCAAACTTCAGCAGGAAAAATTGGGGAAAATACCTTGATTAGGCTATTGTGAGCCAAACCTGCATGGGCACAAAGAGCCTGAGTGAGGCAACATGATTAACATACTTTAATTAGGTTGAAGTGAGCCAGATCTGCATTGTCACAAAAGTCTGAGTGAGTCAAGATTGCTCCTGAAACAGAATGGAGGGCAACTTAATGACTTGAGTGCCCTTCTTGATTGAGTAAAGAGATGAAAAGAGGGTCTGGGAGTTGGTTAATGAAACAGCAACTTCTTTGGGCTGGGCAGACACCTCTCGGATATATCAGGGTATCGGGTGATGTCTCCAATGCTGAAAAGTCTTTTGTTATTGAGAACAATATGTCACTGAGCCGTGGAAGATTGCACTTATCTGTTTTTATTCCAGCACACCCTTCCTCTTCTTCCCTGGGATTTTCCACTGTCGTGGCTGAAACCAGTTATCTTTATGAGACCCCCCCACAAGCTTCAGGTCCCCTAGGCACTTAGGCTATTAAATAAGAGGGTCCAAAATAAGAGGGGGACCCTATTGTCTAAGAGGTCTTTGCTGGAGAAGGGGGCAGGGCCCCCGCATACACTGAGGAAGAAGGCACAGGGTCTCTGGCCAGCAAGATCTAGCTGAGCTGGAGTTGACCCTAGATATGGCAGCTGTCCAAGACTTAGCATGAGTTAGTTTCAAGAGCAGTTGATCCAGCAAAGACTAAAGCTCAACTGAAAGGCTTGTAAATGGAGCCAAGATACCTCCCCCCTTCCTATAGCAAGAGCTGGGTCCCAAATCCTGCCAAGGCTCAATGAGTGGTGTCTTTCTCCCAATGTGCAGCTAGAGGAAGGAAGAGTCTAGGCCAGGGGTGTCAAACATCCAGCCTGGGGGCCGCATCAGGCCCCCAGACGGCTTCTATCAGGATGTCTTTCTGCTTCTTCTTCCAGTGCTGCTGCTGCTGGGTCATTGTAGGTTTGCAGCTTACAAATACACACCTGAACAGCATAACTCAAGATTGCAACAGCACAGACATATTGATGTAGTAATTCAGAGCAAGAGATGTCAGTTATCAGACACTGTTAAATAAAATATTGCAAGAGTGCTAATGTTTTAAACATGTTTTTATTTTAAGTAAAAAAACCAAACCCTTTGTGTTTGTGTCCTTTATAAACTTTATATCTCCGCTACCTGGCATTACATTTTATGACACACATGGGCCAGCCCAACAAGGTCTTATTTATGTCAGCTCTGACCCTCATAACAAATGAGTTCGATGCCCCTGGTCTAGGCTGCTAAATATTTACTCTTCCACCTGGTCCAACTTTCAGCCCTGGAGGAGAGGAACGTGTGGTAGAAGAGTCCACTGAGCAGGCTCCTGATCTATCTGTGACTCAAGCTCATCAATGGGTACTAGTTATGACACAGGAAGCCAGGGATCTTCCAAAGATCCTTGGTGCAAAGCACCCAAGATGTAACACAGAGTCTGTCTTTTCTGAACATACCTTCTCCTCCAGTGAGCAGAGCTGGGGCATATACTGATATAATGATCACATAGGCTGTGGTCACACACACTAAATAATCCACTTTCAATCGACTTTCAATGCACTTTCCAACTGGGTTTTGCCAGTTCACACAGTAAAATCCAGTTGGAAAATGCACTGAAAGTGGATTGAAAGCGAATTATTTAGTGTGTGTGACCACAACCATAGAGTATTTGTCAAGATGCAATATGGCTCTTTTTAAAGGCAGCAGATGGGATGTAAGTGCCCAGTATTTGAATGCATTCGTTTCCACACCATTTTCTGAGGAACAACTTGGATTTCTTCAGAAGCTTTTCAAGTCTTCCTCAGTGAGAAGATCAATAATGGCAGACCAGCTTCCCTAAAAGTTGGTTTGCTAGACATCAGGGAAACATCGAGTGTGCTGTGAGAAGCACTCTTACTTCTTGCAGATTGAGATCTAAGGTGCCTATAAATTGACTGTGCTTGCATTCACATGCCCCAGAATCCTTTGCAATGTACAGATCCTCTTCAGTGGATCAGTCAAACTAAGGAAGAGTTCCCTGAAATCAGAAAATATGAAAGCCCTAGAATAAAATATTAATGGCTGAAGATATCTGGTGTAAGCTTCCCTCCAAGTGCCTTTAGAAATGAACTACCTTCACTTTCCAAGCAATACAACCATAATATTTTCATTGCCATTTTACAAAATGTATAAAATATGCTACTGAAAATATTAGCATTTGGTATAAAATGCTTGGTTGCAAGCAGGTTGGCTGACAACCCACCCACCCTGGTATTCTACTTGCTACCAGGGTTTTGATTTTTAAAAATCTCTGTAGCAAGGCCAGAGATTGAAAAGATTTTGATCATTAAGTCTTAATGGGGGGATATCTGCCCTGGACAGCATAAACAGCATAAGCCAGTGGGTGCAAGACAGTGGTGCAAATGTGCATAAACAACCCACTCAAAAAACAGCCTACATTTCCTTCTCATTTACTGTCATATGCAAAAAATCAAGTCACACGATGCATATCAGAGAGATACTGAATCACTGCATTGCCAGGAACTTGTGCAGCGAGTCAGCAAAAATGGCCCTGTCTTTGTGTAGAGGGGGTGGGTGAAAAGAGGTCAGGTACACTCTGGTCCAGAGCTGGCACCGTGGCTTTTTCAATTTGGTTTTAGATGATCTAAAGAAAGACTGCCTTTGGAGAGAGAGGAAATATGCTGACACTGGAAAAGGGCAGGTGTCGTGAATACAAAAGAGGCTGCACGGTCCATCCTAGATTGCTGAAGAAGGTATATTACGGGACAGGCTGTTATCTCAATAATACTCGAAACCCAAAGGAGGTAGGCTGAGGTTCTTCAGCCTGCTACAACATCACTCTTGGAGACGGATGCTGATGCTACAAGTTATAAGCAACATGAGGATGCTGTCAGAAATGAAACTCATATCAAGCTTCCCCTTGACTCGCTGTAATATATACTTAAAGCTTACTCGAGACATTTCTCCATTGATATCAGTCAATGGTGTGTACAAGGAGCTCACAAAACTCAACAGCAGCCCGAACCCCCACATGCTCTGGAGCACCATCGGTTTAAAAATAATTTGGTGCACTATCTTGGCTTCAGCATCCCATTGAAAAGCCTGGTTACCTTTCGGTTAAAAGATAATGACCTTTGAAAGATTGCCCTGGTTCCAAACACTCTCAGTTTTCACATTACCCAATTGCAAGAGACTCTGCTGTACGACTCGAGACCCTCACGGGACCAAGCTTGCAACAGACTTGCTCAAGGTAGCATCAATTGAAACAGATGGACAAATCGTGGCATTTTCAGCAGCAACATTCTGCAGGGTTCCCTTCAGCCAATCTCATCGCCTCAGAGGAGAGCCAGTGATACACCTGACGCATCTGTGCTCAAAGACCCCCTGCCTTTAAAATGACTTTTCTGAGTGTTTATTGGAAACAACAACATTAAGATAATGACAAGGCCGACAGTGAAAAATGCACTGGGGAGACAAAATAAATGAAATTAATTAGTATCATAAATACAGGCCGAGTTCTTGGCGTCCTGCACTCCAATTATTGAGACCAACCATTCTAAGGAACAGCCAGAGTATTTTTGATCACAAAAGAAAAATCTCAGAGAGTCTGCTATTTTGAACTCTTGCCACAATTTTTATCAGTTACATATTAATGAGGCAATATATATCTTACATACACACAAATGCTTTCATGCCTTTTTCTGTCTTCAAGACAATATGAACAAAACAGTTGGTTTAAAAATGCATTCCTCTGGCAAATAAATAAATAAGAATCCAATGATCGGATTTATCTGCAGTCGTCTTTGCATTCATTTAGAAAGAAAGGACAAGTGGGTCTTACCAATAGCCCTGACAAAATGTATGCTAACTGAATGTCTTTTATAGTTTTTGAGGTCAGCAGTCATTCTTTCTGAATTGGTCTCTGAGCAGTTCACACAACAGATGGAAAAGGCCGGTTTGACATGACTCTTTGGCTTAATTGTAGCACTACCAGGACAACATATGGACTTGGGTTATACATTATGATTACTCAAAGGAAGCTTTATTTCAGGGCTGGGCCTGAATATTCATGCTATAGAGAGTGTTTGGAATGCAGTCAGTGTCCACGTTCATGTGTGAATGTGGACCATCCAACATAATTCAGTCCATATGAATACTAGAGGCAATAACCTAAACCTGACTGGTATGTCTCTGGCAAATGGTATATATTAAAGTAAAATTAAAGTAATATTTGCATTGTTAAATGAGAGCTTTTACCATGCTGGAGCTGTTTACATCAGTACCTTAGATCCATAGTGTTTTATTTAACTTTAATGAAATTATAACATTAAAAAAGGAGAATCTGAAATGTCGTATGAAGTCATCGTATGGTTAACGAAGTGCCATAGGCTATATGTGATGCCCCGGGAACACCCGACCCCTTTTGCCTGCAAATGCAGTGCCAAAGGAGACTTTTCCACCCCAAGTTTCGCCTTTCTCCCCAAGCCGGTTCTCTGACTTTGCTTTTGCAGCTCCATTGCCGGGGCGGTCATTTGTAGGAAGGGACATGCCCCCTTGCTGCGTTGAAAAGCAGGAAGCCAAAACTAACGCTGGTCTCTCCCTCTTCCCCTGCTTTCTCAAGGCAGCCATGGCGACTGAGGGTCTCGTGAAGGAGCTCTGCGAGGAAGCCTCTTGCTCCATCTGCCTGGATTTTTCAGGGACCCGGTGATCCTCACTGAGTGTGGACACAACTTCTGCTGGAACCTCCTGACCCACAGCTGGGGGGAGTCGGGGGAAGAGGCTTCCTGCCCCCAACGTAGAGGAACAGCTCAGCTGAAGAGCCTGAGGCCGAACCAGCAGCTGGCCAGCTTTGTGGAAATCGCCAAGAAATTCTGCCCTTTGGAAGAGAAGGAGGCAGAAGTGAAGGGGGGAGTCTGTGAGAAGCACCAGGAGCCCCTGAAGTTCTTCTGCTAGGAGGACGAATTGTCTGTGTCGTCTGCAGCCTATCCCAGGAGCACAGAGATCACGAGGTGGTTCCTCTCAAGGAGGCTTTCCAAGAAAACAGGAACCAGAGCCAACGTGTCCATTAGGCACAGTGCCTCAGGTCCACAATACTTCTTGGGGGCCATAAAAATGTTTCAATTTCTTGGAATTCCAACAACAGCCTGAGCTAGCCGCTGGAAGGATAATCAAAGAAGACCGAAGACCCAACTGTGAGGAGAGAGAACTGAACAGCAGCAGCCATTATGAAATCAGTGTCACTAACACTTTACTATACTGTGTGGTCTAAATGGTTTTAGAATTGTTTTAATCTAATTTATATTTTATGTTTCATTGTAAACTATGTTTTGATTTTATGTAAGCCACCCTGCGCCAGCCTTGGCTGGGAGGGTGGGGTAGAATTATTATTATTATTATTATTATTATTATTATTATTGTTGTTGTTGTTGTTGTTGTTGTTATTGTTGTTGTTGTTGTTGTTGTTATTATTGTTATTATTATGCATTTTATCTATATGAACAATATCACTTAGCATTTACATAGCACTTCTAGTGTCAAAGGCTCTTCTCACATGCTATCTTATTGTAATCCTTATAACACTCCTGCAAGGTAGGCTAGTATTATTTTCCCCACACCAGAGGTATGAAGTTCAGGCTGCAAAAGGGCACCTGGTGAGTTCATTGTAGGAGTAAGATTCGATCCAGGCACCCTGACAATTACAGTTTGGACCATACCAGTTTTGACTCCACAGGCAGTTTAAAAATTTATCATTAATATGCCAACCTTTGCTCTCAATTCCATGCAATGCCCTTTTGAATTAGAGTGAAACATTGCACATCATCACAAGAGTTTTTATATTTTTTTGCAGAAAACCCTCTCTCTGCCCCCTTCCACCCAGCAGCGTCCTTCCAGCTTCATTGTTCTTAGCAGTAATTGTGCCAAGTCCCTGGAGCAGCCGGATGATTGCACAGAGGCAGGCTGCTTTAGCCATGCAACAATGCTCTGTTTTGAAAGATTGTCTGGGTTTAAAAAAAAAAAACTAAAGGAAACCAAAGCTTGTTCCCTCCAGTTGTAAGGGTTCTTTTTCTCTTTCAAGTCTGTCAAAATACAGAGAAGTCATTGTGCATTTGATCAGCAGCGATAAGAAAGTCGTGTATTATAAACTTCCTCCAAAGCATTGCTTTCATTAAAATAAATTAATACAATATTACATTAAATCCATCTTTTTTAATCCCACAAGGTTACTGACTTTACTAAAATTCTGGTACACACAAGTCAAGCCTGCTTCTATATGGTATGCATCACTGACTTGCAGGTATGACTCAGGGGCATAGGGCACCAGGGTGATCCTTAAGCAACTATGCAGGAGAGAAGCGCTCCACGGCCTGGCCTACACAGGCAGCGCTATGAGGCTGTAGGATGGCCTGTACTGCTCCTGACTACAGGTAGGACACCCTATTTTTTCAGTCCTCCAGTCAGTAAAGTGACCATCCTGACCTGGATGGTCTGAGTTAACCTGATCGCATCAGATCTCAGAAGCTAGGTAGGGTCGGCCCTGATTAGCATTTAGGGTTCCCAGATCCCCTCATCACTGCGGTGGGGGGATTGGGGGGGCATTCCAGGGGTGAGCAGGGATGTTGCACAGGGACACTCTGGTATTTGGGTGAAACTATTTTTTTTTTTCACGCTCAAACCATAGAGTTTGCCCAAATACCAGAGTCCCCGCACAATGACCCCAATGCGATGATGTCACTTCCAGGTGAAGTTATTGCATCTGGGATGTCGCACAATGACATCCCTATTTAGGGTCAGGGTTCCCCCCACCAGTCAGCTGGTCTGCAGTGGGGGGAAGCCCCTGAAATCACAGGATCCCCCTCCCAGACCTGGGGGCTGGCAAGCCTATTAGTATTTGGATGGGAGGCCACCAAGGAATTCCAGGTTGCTGTGCAGAGGAAGGCAACAGCAAACCACATCTGCTAGTCTCCTTCCTTGAAAAGGTTACAGGGGTCACCATAAATTGGCTGTGACTGGATGGCACTTACACACACAAATAAAGCATTGGTTCTTACCTTTAAACCCACCCACCATGCAAACAGGCCTATCCAGATCATCTTCAGAGGCCCCGTTTTGTATGCCCTCACCCACCTGCAGAAGTTAGGCTGGCAGCTACCAGAGATGAACTCCAGGCTCTCTCACTGTTGTCCGCAGGCCTGTGGCTGCACCCCTAGTTGCTGCCACCACAGGGGAGACTCCATTCCAGTTTCGGCTCCAAGATGGCCCCTGCACCGTCAGGGCAGGGGCCGCAGAGCCATCAGTTGCCCCACCGGCGCTAGCTGGAGCCTCATGCCAGACTAAGGGGGATCACTGGCTACAGTGATCCATGCGATGGTCACCTCGAGATTAGACTACTTTGATGCTCTCTACATGGGACTGCCCTTGTAGCTAATCCGGAAGCTGCAGTTAGTGCAGAATGCCAGGGCCAGGCTTCTGATGGGTCTCCCTAGATGGGAACACAGCCAGCCTGTGTTGAAAGCACCACACTGGCTGCCAATAGCGTACTGAATTTGCTTCAAGGTGCTGGTACTGACCTTTAAAGCCCTATATGGCCAGTGTCCGACATACCTGAGGGACCGCCTTTCCCCACTAATGATTCCAGGCCCCAAGGAGGCCAGGCTTGCCACCACCAGGGCCTACCTGGTGGAATGAGCTCCTGGAGGAGATCAGGGCCCTGCAGGACCTTGTACAGTTCCACAGGGCCTGCAAGACAGAACTCTTCCACCAGGCTTTCAATTAGGAGCCACCCACTGCTACCAATGACTACCACCAACTATTATCACTATTAACACCGTGGTAATAGGCCAGCCCTTTTTGGTGATCAAGATGCAGAATTGTGTGAGCCCGGATACCACTGAATCGGGACTTAGCCTTACATCTTACAGCCTGCCATCTCTAACTGACTGAAGGACTGACCATCATTGCAAGCATTTTAACTGTATAGTATGTGATTCTTTTATCTCATTTTTATGTATTTATGTTTTATATGACACGGCACATGGTGCTGCTGAATGTGAACTGCCCTGAGCCCGCTCTGCAGGGAGGGTGGGATAGAAATGTTGTTGTTGTTGCTGCTGCTGCTGCTGATGATAATAATAATAATAATAGTAATAACAACAACAACAACAACAATAATAATTATTATTGTTGTTGTTGTTGTTGTTATTTACTGAAATTGTTGTTTGCCGCCCTGAGCCTGCTGCACAGTCTATAAACTAAATTTATAAATAAATAAATATATAAAATATTTGTTGTATTTTTAAAATTGTTATTATATATATATATATATAGATAGATAGATAGATAGATAGATAGATAGATAGATAGATAGATAGATAGATAGATAGATAGATAGATAGATGTTATATTTTCATTTTAAAAGGTTTTGACTGTTCACTACCTTGGGGACTCTGAGTTGTATGGTAAAGCAGCACAAAAATGTTTTAAATAAATAAATATTGGGGGGGAGAAACCCCCAATGTGGGTTTAGTCCTAGGATCCAGGACCCATTAATTAGAAAAGAAGGGAGAGATGTCAACCCTGCAGTGGCAACAAAATCACTTCCCACAATAACTCACCCTGTGTACTAAAGCAACCTAACTCACCCATCTGAGGTTACTTTCAGGCAGAAGTCCAACAGATCTAAGGAGGCATGTCAAGCTAGGATACCAAAGACTGCAGACCAGAATTTTCCTGGATCATCTCCCTTTGGAGAATCTCAACAGAAATACAAGGCCAGCAAGCTTCAACATTCCTGTTTGGTGTAGTGGTTAAGTATGTGGGAGAACAGGGTTTGATGCCCACTCCTCCACTTGCAGCTGCTGGATGAACTTGGGCAAGCCATAGTTCTGACAAGAGCTGTCCTTGAAAAGGCAGTTCTTGAAAGAGCTCTCAGCCCCACCTACCTCACAGGGAGTCTGTTGTGGGGAGGGGAAGGGAAATGAGTTTTGTAAGCTGCTCTGAGACTTCAAGTGAAGGACGGGGTATAAATCCAATCTCCTCCTCCCCCTCCTCCTCCTCCTCCTCCTTCTTCTGTTGCCTTGACCTTCCTCTCCAGGTTCCCTTCCCAGATAAAACCCCCTTAATGCCGCTACAGAAGCAGTGTAGATCAACATGTCAGGAGACTTGGGTGCCCTCATATTACATGGGGTCCCCATGACACCTGGACAATATGAGGTAGTCACAGAGGAGAGCTGAAGCAGAGATGGGGCTCAATGCAAAACTCTTCCCATTTGATCATACCAACAATAATTAGTGCATACTATTATTATTTAAGATAATAGTCTTTTAAATTTGAAGTAAATGAACCTGTTTTATTCTGTGCTGGTCAAGGACCATTTTAAAAAAAATTGATTGATAGTGCATAATTTGTTTATTGAGTTGGATAATTCACACCTGAATGAGCCCAGCTCTGTGGGAGAATACTCAGTTCACAACGGTGAGGCTAGGGGTGGGCTGTGGCTTAGTCCTGGAGTATGTGCTTTGTATGCAGAAGGTCCCAAGTTCAGTTCACAGCATCTCCAGTTAAAGGATCAGGTAGTAAGAGATGTGAAAGACCTCTGCCTTGGATAGACCCTGGAGAGCCACCGCCACCAGTCACAATACTGATATTAATAGACCAATTGACATTGTAAGGCATCTTCATGTGTACATCTTGGCATCTTGGGCTCTAAATATGATGTGGAGGTGACACAACAAGCTTGCCAAAGCTCAGCAGGCCTGGGTCTGCTCGGTAACTAAGATGGATATTGCCTGAGAACCTGCACGTAATCTGCCTTGAGTTCCATGATGGGAGGATATAAATGAAATAAAAAAGTATTTGTGTTGTTAAGTTCTCAGATGGGCCATTCACACATGCAAGTCATCAAGTGACTTTCATGCATGTGTGAACTGGCAGACTGTTGTATGGGTACAGGTTTTTCTTAATACAGGATGCTAAACATTTTGAATGGAGAAAAAGGGTCCTACTGAAATAAGTGTGACTCACAGCTTCATCAAAACCAATGGAAATAACCAGATTTGATTCTCATATCTGGCACGATAGAGCTGCTTTATACATAGACACAGGCAGGCAGTTTCCATCATACAATGGCATTGCAAGAGTGGATGCCTTGGCATAGCGATGTTTTGGTACGGAAAATGTGTTAAGCACACACCCGCATAGCTAATGAAATGTGACAGACGTAAGCCTTCATTGAACGGTGAGCTCTAAAAATGACTGCAAATACTGATTCAAGATGAAACAACTGTACACAATTACTCTCCAGAGACCAACGCAATCTTTGAAAGAGAACCGTTTCTGAAATCCTTTTCCAATTATTCTCCCCCGACCCCATCCCCAAAACCAGAGTGGTTGAAGGCAGGTTTCCTACAAGTACATTTGTCAACACGCCTGTCACTTCTGTCTCTGCTGGGGATAGTTCTGTGTTAAAGTTTTAAACAGGCAGAGGAAGAGAAAAGAGGACAGAGGGGAAAAAATGCTGTTAGTGCTTTCCCCTTCTTCTGGAGGTTTCTTTTTGGGTGAGAGTTCACTGGAGATTTCTGGCGCTTTTGGCAATATTTGTTTATTTGCAAAAGAGACGCATTGCATGTTCTGCATCATGCAGGACCTGGTCAAAAGGACTACCATGTAGAGAGCCAATATGGTTAGAATTAGGGATGGGCACGAACTGGCTCATGAACTAAAGAACATAATGAATTAGGGCTGGTTCATGGTTTGCAAAGCAAAGTTCACGGACAGGCACACGACACAAAAATGTCACAAACACAAAAATGTCTGTATTACATCAATAGCATGCCATCTTTAAATTTGACTGAAGGACCAACACCACTGAGCACTTTAATTGTAAGTTATGGTTGTATTATCTTGTTTTTATATGTTTTATATATCTTGGCACATGGTGCCCTTAATTGTGAGCTGCCCTAAGCCCGTTTGCGGGGAGGGCGGGATATAAATTTAATTAATAAATAAATAAACTTTGGTGCTGTTCATGATGGTTTGTAGCAGTTCATGAATGATTACATTTTCCAGACAGTCCACACAACTAAACTTTTTACAAAACTCCAGGGCAACAGTGGGGGGGGGATTCTCCAGCCTTGGAAACACCAATAGGAGCCGTCCAAAGCTTAACAGGCACTGCTGATCGCCAATAACAGTTCCCATTCTGCTCTAGAGGATCAGTATGCTATATACATACACACACTCAGCTCAGCTCCATAGCCTCTTTTTTCTCAGCTCTTAGAAGTTACAGAGAGAGGCAGGGAACTGCTTAAAAATGAACAAGCAGAGCAAGTCCACTCCCCCTCAACAGGGAGAAGTGGAAGGGGAGCAGGAGGCCCCTCCAAGAAAGGCTCCCTGCACTAGGGTGCTGTAGGTGGTGAAGCATCAAGGCAGAGGTCATTTCTACAGGGATACTGACAGTGCCATCAGAAGGACTATGTGGAGGGCCCAGGAAGCTTCATCAACAAGATGATAGGTGTAGATGGCCGTCCCTTCTCCCTCATGGAGGACGAAGCCTTTCACTGGCTGCTGTAAAACCTGGCTCCCTAGTACTCCATCCCCTCATGGAAGTCCATGACCTGAAGAATCTTGCCCACCATACACTGCTCCACAGTAGCAGTGGTCCAGGCTGAGCTCTCCAGAGCACAAGGCAAATTGGTGCACTTCATGGCAGACCTCTGGAGCAGTCAGCAGTATGGCTACCTTGCCATCACCACCCATTGGTGGCAACCAGACACCCTGGCCCAGGCCCCAGGAAGGGACGGTTCTGCCACCGGGCTACAAAGTGGTTCTGCTCTATGTGCAGGGGATCGATACAGACCAGACAGCACAAAACATCACTGCCATGATACAGAATAGCCAGAGGGAGTGGGTGGGCAGTGGCAACATTGTTTGTAGCTACATGGTCAAGGACACCAGTTCCAACATGCTGACAGCAGTGAAGGCTGCATGCCTCAAGGGCATTGTCTGCCAGGCACACATGTGTCACATGGTGGCAATGGATGCTCTGGGGCTGGGGAGCACTGTCAGGGCCACCTGGGACACTGCCTCCCTTCAGATGCGTGTCTTGCTGGAGAACTGCCAAGACCTGGCCACCCAGTTCTCACACAGCATCAGGTCTACCTGTCTGCTGCACAAGAGGCAGGAGAGGGAGATGAGCCTGAACACTGGCTTATTCTGGACTTGCCCACCCACTGGAGCTCCACCTATGCCATGATTGCACATTTGGTGGAGCAGAAGAGCACAGTTAGGATGTCATCCCCTCCATGACCATCCTGCACAGGGCAGAGGAGCTCAGCATAAGCTCCAATCACTGGCTGACTCTCTCCCAAATAGTGCGTGTCCTCAAGCCCTTCCGAGACACCACCAACATGCTCTGTGCCCATAAGACTAGCATGGGGCATGCCATCCTCCTGATTCAGGGGCTGGATCCGGCACTGGCCTCTGCACTGCAGCCAGGCCCTGAGGGGATGCCTGTTCTCTCATGGGTCAGGGCCTTGACAGAGAGGTTGCGAACAGGCATCACCACCAGGTTGCATCCTCTCTGCAAGGAAGGGGAGTACCGGCTGGCCTGTATCTGTGACCCCTGGAGAAAAGGCAGCATTGCTCTCCAGAATGCATAGCTTGTGCAACAGAAGCATGAGCTCTGCAAAGAAGTCCAGAGACCACAGGCCAGCAGATGTGGCCAGAAGGGAACAGTGGGTGAAAGAGGCTGAGGGAGGGAGGAGGAGGAGCTGCAGCCCAGCACCTCTGCCTCAAGGAGCCCAATCTGGGAGAAGCCTCACTACTGGTTGTCAGTGGTGAACTGGGAGGTCAGCAGTGGTGGGGCTGCCAGGCATGCCATGGCAGAGGATTGGGCAGAGGTGATGGTGAGAGAGTACCCTTCTGCTGATCCCCTGGAGTACTGGTCATGCAAGAGTGCCACTGGCTAGACCTCTCTTGCATGGCCATGAGTCTCCTCTCCTGCCCTCCCACCAGTGTCCAGAGAGAGCAGGTTCTCCCACCTGGGAGACATCATCAGCTCCCACCACTCCCACCTGGACCTGGTCAGGGTGGATGAGTTGGCCTTCCTGAAAGTCAGCCTCCTCCTGCTGGGCTACCCCTGTGTGGACTTCACAGGGTAAGATCCAGGCCTCCTGTTGTCCCCCTGCATGTCCCTCCCATCCCTCCTCTTCTCTGGGTGATCTGGCCTGCAGCCTGCAGGTTGCTCCCTTGGCACTAGGTTGAGAGGATGACCACCTCTGTTATGACCCCCAAAAGCACTTACCTGGCTTGACCTCAGTCCTGGTGGGTTTGCAGTGCCACAGTGGCACTGGTTCTACTGGGCTTGCAAAAATGCCTCCCCTTTTACAATTTCTACTGAGAGATTCTCTGGTTTAGCCTATTGGAGACAATGGAAGATGGGGGCACCTTTTATGGGTGGTACATAACTCAGACTCCATAAATCCAATCCTCGGCAAACTTGGAGGTCAAGTAGAGGAGAGTCATCCAGAGATCTGCTGTGAGTTTGGGGTCTCTAGTTTGCACAGGTTCCAATCTATACACTCCTGAACCTCCTAAACCTGTGCCTTGTCTCCTCAGAAAGCACTTTCCTGAGGTCACCTTATTTGGGGGACATAACATGAACCCCATAAATCCAATTGTCACCAAACATGGAGGGCAGGTAGAGGAAAGTCATCTGAAAGTCCTCTGTGAATTTGGTGTCTGTAGAACATGGGAGAGGCATTCTACCATGTCACAAATTTCATGAACTGAACCAGTTTGTCTAGCACCAAAAAGTTTGTGACGGTCCATGGTTCATGAATCGCATATGCCATGAACTACAAAACAAACCACATTTTCTTGGTTCATGACCATCCCTATTTAAAATCCTGGACTAAGACACAGGAGATCAAATCCCCCCCAGGCATTATGGATAACCTTGGACTAACTATTCTATCACAGCCTAATCTACTTTGCAGGTTTGTTATAAGGATAACATAGTGGAGGGACAATGCATGCTTTGGAGGAGGGGTAGGGTACAAATGATCCAGAGAGTGTGCAGTTTTCCAAAACTAGCTACATCCCCAGAAGTCTAAGGTTCCATCTTCCAGCCAGTTGCAACAGTTATAAGTATCTGAAGGGCTGTCACTTAGAGGAGGGGAGGAGCTGTTCCTGTTGGCAGCAGAGGACAGAACACACAATAATAGGTTTAAATTAAGGGCAGAAAGGCACCAGCTGGATATCAAGGGGAAAAATTGCAGTAAGAGTAGTTCAGCAGTGGAATTGGCTGCCTATGGAGGTGGTGAGCTCCCCCTCACTGGCAGTGTTCAAGCAGTGGCTGGGTGAACATTTTTCAGGGCTGTTTTAGTCTGATCCTGCACTGAGCATGGGCTTGGACTAGATGGCCTGCGTGGCCCCTTTCAACTCTATGATTCTAGTGTCCTGGCCCCACTGGTGGACTTCCTGATGGCACCTGGTATTTTTGGCCACTGTGTGACAGAGTGTTGGACTGGATGGGCCTTTGGCCTGATCCAACATTGGCTTCTCTTATGTTGTTATGATTCCAGTTAGACCTGTCTCACTTTCTTGAATGTTATTTTTAAATGGCAGTCTCCACCTGAACTTGTGTTGAGTGGCTTGCCCCCAACCTCCTAATCTCCTATCCTCTATCAAAAAACCAGTTTAAAAAATGAACTGTCACTTAACAGCCATTATACTATTCTGGCTAGTGGTGTGTGAGCAATAGTGTATTTCTAGATCTTCCTCATATTCCTGCCTGTAGAGTACACTGGAAAGATCCCCAAAGAAGCCCTTTTCACAAGTTACAGGGAACACACATTTAATCCAGCCCTGTTCAAAAGTTACAGCAAATTCACATTCAGTTCAGCCCTGTTCACAGGTTACAGTAAATGTATGTACAATCCATGTACAGTGTACACTTTATTGTTCCTTATACATGAGTTGAGTAATTCTCACATTACTTTCAACACATGCATGATTGAATTTCCATATTTATATAGGTTCTGGTCCCCAGTTTAATTTGCAATGCAAATAAGCATTGGCTTGTTCTTACAAACAGGTCCATGCACTTACATGCAGGCTGTACATGTTTTCATTGCAACATGTGAACAGGACTAGTTATTCCAAGAGATAACAACACATGCTTGCTGGAGGTTCAAGGTGCCAGAGATGATAGGCACATGTATTACAGAGATGAGTTCTAGTAGCATCTTTTGCAACAAATTAGTGAGTTAATGTGATTAACGTTCTAGAAAATCCCCTGTGTACATGATTTTGAACACAGCGCTCCAAAAGATCTGGATATAGCGCCAGCTTCCTAGGACCCCATATCTGTTGCACAGGGACAGTCAACTCTAAGCAACTCCAAGCAATCCCTTCTCATGCTCCTTGTGACTCTCAACTAAGCAGGCACATAGTAGCCCATATTTAACAGCAGAATAATCAGTGATTTTTCTAGTGAGGATCCAACCAATAATTGTATAATTCACCTGAAAAACCAATCACAAAATAGTTCACTTACAAGACATTATTGATGTGCATCAGTTCATCATTCCGGTCAATTACAAAAACCAAAGAGTTAAATCTCTTCCTCCCTGCAGAATTACTGCCATTCACCTTCAAGGTAATTAGGCCATTGTTGCTTCTGTCAGCTAAGAGTGCTTGTGGGTTTCTAATTTGGAATGTCTCCTACTCACTGAGGGCCATTAAATTCAATGGGGTTTTTGTCTTATACAAAAAGGGTCCTTCACTTTTTTTTTCCTATCAAAGGCTCATGAGCGTTTCCTTGAATGGTTTTTGAAAATCAGGTTACATTCAACTTGGTTTGTACTGCCTTCCAGCCAGCCCCCGCCATATATGATTTGCCTTAAAAAAAAAACCCTGCTGAACTTGACTAACATGGATTGCAAGAGAGTGTGGTCTTGAAAAGCATTTTATAAATAGCCAGAATGTTTCTGTATTATTTTAAAGCATGTGGGACCTGCACAGACCAAAAAAATGACTGAATACAGACTATGAGGGCATCTAAGCTAGCATTTAAGTTACCATTGTGCAGTTACTCTAAAGGATTTGTTAATTTCAACAAGCCCAAAAGATGCATGCAAAACAAGCCACAGTTTAAAAGTATGATTCAGAGGCATCAATGGAACACGGTTGTTGAAGGAGAGAAGAAGAAGAAGAAGAAGAAGAAGAAGAAGAAGAAGAAGAAGAAGAAGAAGAAGAAGAAGAAGAAGAAGAAGAAGAAGAAGAAGAAGAAGAAGAAGAAGAAGAAGAAGAAGAAGAAGAAGAAGAAGAAGAAGAAGAAGAAGAAGAGATAGCACCTTCATCCAGACGTGATACTGCATGGAAGATTTCCTTTCTACTCCAAGGGCTTGGGTATGGTCATCAGGGTCTGCCAATTTATTTTTATCCCCTTTGAATTGCAGATGCTCCTCAGAGCCAGTTTGGTGTAGTGGTTAGGAATGTGGACTCTAACCTGGGAGAACCAGGTTTGATTCCCCACTCCTCCACATGTAGCTGCTGGTGTGACCTTGGGTCAGTTATAAGTTCTTTCAGAGCTGTTATCTCAAGAGCAGTTCTTGAAAGAGCTCTTTCAGACCCACCTACCTCACAGGGTGTCCTGCTGTGGGGAGGGGAAGGGAAAGGAGATTGTAAGCCACTCGGAGACTCCTTTGGATAGTGAAGGGCAGGATATAAATCCAAGCTCCTCCTCCTCTTCTTCTGATATTAAGATGCTTTTTCAAATCCTTCAGGTTCAACAACAGATTGTCTGGCAGCACAAATGAATGCTGCACAAAAAATACAAGTTCAAAGCTTGCAGAACTAGTGGCATAGTTCTTTGGATCATGTACTTTTTGAGTCTCAGCTGCTCAAATTCCAGACATACCTGTCTTGACAATAACCTAGGTTCCATCTATAACTATTAGAAACACTAGTGGGTTATGAAAAACCACTTTGTTCTAAGTTAGCACTGGGAAAGTGGCAAAGTTCTCCTTACTGCTGCTTGACTGGATGATCCAGCTGACCCCAGGAACAGAAAGTGCTTGCTGGGGTAGCCTCATAATCTGTTTGGGCTCATGGTGAAGGGGAAATGAACACCTTGCTTTCCACCAGTTCTTAAAGAAACAGAAGCCTGGCCCTGTTGCAATTTCTTTAAAGATTGTATCATATTTTGTATATATATAAAATCTAAAATGGTGGCATGTACATAACAGATCCAGGACATGGATAAACTAGAAGGTCCTAAATGTAGCAATCTGCTTCAGCTTTGTAATATTATATGGCCTTCGCCCTGACCTGGATTGCCCAGACTAGCCCAATCTCATCAGATCCCAGAAGCTAAGTCCTAGATGGCTCTGGTTAGTATTTTGATGGGAGACCATCAAGGAAGTCCAGAGTTACGATGCAGAAGCAGGCAGTGGCAAACCACCACTGAAATCTTTTGCCTTGAAAACTCTACAGGGTCACCATAAGCTGAATACAACTTGACATCACTTTCCACCACCACCATATACGGCCTTCAGTCAGAGCCTGCTGCAGGTATGGGAGGCACAGGTCAAAAATTAATTCCCTTGGGCCTGTTTGGCCCCCATATATGTGGTGGATGGGCCAATCCATATAGAGATGAAGCAGGGCTCTTCTATGCAGCCTCCCTAAATATGGCAATGGTTTGTATATGCATAGGTGCTGTGCCCTGTTTGGACGAATCCATGTAGGAGAGGGTGTACTTGATCAGAAGTGGAGACAGTATGAGCATGGTCAGTCCTGCTTTCCCTCTTAAGGGACTGAAAATAAAAAAGACAATATCATATTGCCCCTGTAAAGGTCTATGGGGTAGCCTCATTTGGAGTACTGTGTGCAGTTCGGGCAACATTTCTCAAAGAGGACATTACATTGCAAGGCTGGAAAAAACTACAGAAGATGGCAACCATCATGACTAGGGGGTTGGAGCACCTTTCCATTAGGAAAGGCTAAGGAGACTTTTCAGTTTAGAAAAGAGCCAGCTAAGAGGGGACATGGTAGAGGTTTATAAAATAATGCATGCAGTAGAGAGAGTGGACAGAAAGAACTTTTCCCTCCATCTCCAGAACTTGAAGACATTCAGTATAGTTGATGTTCAGTAGATTCAAAATGAACAAAAGAAAATACTTCTTAACACAAAGAGTGATTAAAATGTGGAATTCACTGCCAGAGGATGTAGTGATGGCCACAAGCATAGATGACTTTCAAAGGGGAGTAGCTATATTCATGGAGAACGGGTCCATCAATGTGTACTAGCCATGGAGACTACAAGGAGCTTTCAAAATCAGAGATAGTAAATCTCCTCCTAGAATGCAACATCAGGGTAAAGCCTTGGCCTCTATGCCCCATTGTTGGACCTCCAGAATAACTGGTTGGCCATTGTGTTAGACAGGATGTAGACTACATGGGTCAACTAGTCTTATCCAGCAGGGCTCCTCTTGTGTTCTCTACACCAATAGGTCATTGCGATTGACACTTTTGCCTTTTGAAGAAAGCAGTCATTCTCTCAGTTGCCTTGGGCTATCTGTTGAGCTTTCTTGGCTATGGATCAGGTTGCTGATACAGTGTATGAATGGCACTGGCTTTTATGGTACTCTAGATTCCTCACAGTCAAAATGCTTCAAGAATGAGGTATAAAATATTCTAAGAAGAATTAAAAAATGAATTAACCTGCAAGGAAAGAGGATCAGGATCACAAAAATCCCTTCCACTCCTTTAACACCTCACAGGAGAAGTTAGTAACTGGAAGAGAAGAAAGCTCCTTCTTGAAACTAAGTCAGCAGCTCTACCATGAAGCCCTGGGGCATTTCACAGTCCTTTTCTTTTCTTGTTTTCTGGTTGTGTGCTTGAGAAATAAATACAAATTATGTTCTAAGCCTTTCCCATATATAGGTGGACCTAAAACACAGAGACAATCTCTAAGAAAATTGAAGTGGGATTCATGGCAGCACTCACTTAGGGTATAGCTACAGTTAAGTTGTAAAACTGGTTAGACGCTGTCGCCTTTCTCAGGAGACCTTGGAAACGGTAGGTCTGGAAGAGCACTAGGTTCCTTAACATCGTCACCACACTATAATTTCCAAGATGCAATCATGGTTAAACTGGTATACAATTAATTTAACATGTCGTTCGTCCGTAGACATTTCTTGAATCCTCTCTCTTTAAACCTCCACAAAGCAAAGATTCCTGCAGGATTCCAATCTGAGGAGGAAAAGTCAGCCAAAACATCTTTCAATCAATAAAAAACATCCTGAATCCCCCGCCCAATAAAAATCCTTTACAGGGAAAAAATCTCCAACCAATAATCTAATCTTCCATCAAACCTTCTGGACTGCAATTAACAGGTTTTGCCTATCAACCTGTTGTCCTTAAAACAACAGCAGACTGCAGAGCCCAAGGTGCTTAAAACTTCAGGTCATTGGTAACATACACTATATGTGTGTGTGTGGGTTTTATCAACAGACTCTTCTCATTAAAACACAAGTAGCTAACAATACAGTGCTTTTGTCTTGTCTGTTCTCAGGTTAAGAGGGCAGATTGTTATCTTTAGAGAGCTGGTAGAGATTGCTTGGTGAGTTTTGTTCTTTGATGAGACAGAAAAGCAATGCTTCAACAGCTTCAAGGAACCAGCTAAACAGGTATCATTTCCTGAAGGAGGAGATGGAGAGCCTACCCAATAGAATCTGTTAGTTTTGCCCACTGCCAGGAACAGAAGTGGCAAAAGAATGCAAGCAGCATCAATAGAAAGTGTTTGCAACAAGTACAGCAGATTGTAGGTATCTTTTGAAGAACAAAATATTGTGAGTTATGTCGGCTGTGCCCTAAGAAAAGTCTGAACAATTCAACAATGCAGTTTTCTCTCCACACTGGGACCTCTCCTACATGAAACACTGCAGACTGCAATTACAATTTATATGTAAATATCCACTTGCATTCACATTAGGCCTTTTCCCTTCATGCGCAGCAGCTTCTCTGGATTGTGGTCCCAGCCTTTTGATCTCTGATATGCACCAGTATATTGAATTCCTTTTGGCATAAAATTAAATCATGATATTCTAGTTGACATGGTCAGCTTACCATGGCATACATTTTTGTATAACATGATTTTCTACCTGCCAGTCTTCTGCTCTGGTCTTATTTTTCCCCCCTGAAAAGTACCCAACAAACTATAATTGAAAAACAGACAACTTCCTAAATCAAATGGGACTCTGACCCAAATCAGGAGGGGACGGAGCCATAATTCACTCTGGCACCCTAATTAATTATCACACAGATTGCTTATTGATTTTTTTGTATTCGCTCCGATGCTGTATGAAGCTTACTCATTTCATACAAAGTGCTGACAGAATGAGGAAAAGCTGGCAGGTCAAAATGTATCTAAGCACTCAGAAACACAAAAGAAGGGCTCCTGCAGACATGTGATGATCAAGACTGCAGACTGACTGTCCTCCAGGCCACATTTTTCAAACACAAGACACCACACAGCAACACAGAGAAGCCTTGCAGTCTTCGTCAGCTGCTTAAACTCTGTACATCAAGACCTTCAGCCACTCTGGTCAGGGCCAGCCCAAGTGTACCATCAATTAATGGAATAATTGTGAGTAACAATATGTTTCATGGTACCAAACAGTCAGGCTCTAATCCTAGAAGGACAACCCAAGATTTCTCACAAAGGGACAGAAGAAGTAAGGGCTCAGTTTGTGATTCACACAGCCAGGGGTAATTTCCTGCCGGGGCACAGTAGAGCAGCACTCATGCAGTAAGCAGCCTGGGGCACTCTCCCCCAGCCATTCCTGGCCCACCTGCGCAGGCAGACGGGCCAGGGAAGGCTTGCAGAGCCCCATGCCACCTGGGGGGATTTAAATGCCTTTCTTTTCCTTCCCCAGATGGGGAAGGGAGAGAAAGGCATTCTATACATGCCTGGATTCCCTGCCCGATCTTCTCTAGATGTCCCGCAGCCACAGGGCACCTGGAGAAAATCAGGCAGGGAATGCAGGCATGTCTGTCTCCCTGCCCTGCCCTCCTCTTCTCCAGCCAGCCCACTGCAGCAGGATGACTGGAGAAGGGGAGGGGAGGTGGGCAGACATCCCCCTCTTTCCCCTGAGCCTCTCTGCTTTTGTGGAGAGACTTGGGGGAGTGGGGGGGATTTAAATGCCTTTCTTTCCTTTCCCCATCTGGGGAAGAGAGAGAAAGGCATTCTAAACATGCCTGCCCTTTGTCAGAGGGTGTGGCATATGCAAATGAACCATGCAAATGAGCTCCTGCACTTCTTTTTCTATTAAATGTCCCCTGCACACAGCTATAGCATTGTGGGTGGGGCCACAGGTCAATGACAGAGCATCTGCTTTGCACACAAAAGGCAATAGGTGGCATAAAAGACTTTAGCCTGAGAGCCTGGAGAGCCACTGCCAGTCAGAGTATACAGTACTGGACTTGGTAGACCAATGGTCTGACTCAGTATAAGGGTGCTGAATGTTTTTTTAGACAAAGAGTTGTGTTCCAGCAATCTCTGAGACATCATATTGCTCCTGAGGTGGACGACTTGGATAACTTTGTAAGGCAGAGTATCTTAGGTCTTCTTGGGGGACAGAAACTTCTTGAGTCTGGACACAGGTCACTATGGGGAACTAACTACACTCCCCATTCCTGTAACTCCCAGATCATAATTCAGTTCCTTGGGCTAACCAGTTTGTCATTGAAAAAAAACACTAAGCTGCCCATTTCTGGCTTCTCTTGCTTCCTTCCACCATCTACTCCATTTGATCCCACCCTCTTGCTTTATAATCTATTATTGCTTTATAATCTCTTACCTCTGTGTGACAGATGGAAGAAGGTGGGCTCACACACTCCATGTACCTGCTTGCACGTGTATCTGCTTGCAGTGAACTGATCACACACTTTTCCAAGAGGCTCTTTATCCATTTAGAGGTACACACAGATATTTTAAATATGCAGTTAGCTGAAAAATTGATCTGGGGGTATCTGGGGCTCTGGTAGAGGAACCAAATCTGCAGCATAGCTGCTGGTGCCTCTCCTCAGAAGAACTCCCACAAGTTTCAAAAGATTGGACCAGGGGGTCCAATTCTATGGGCCCCCAAAGAAGGTGCGCACATCCTCCATTGTTTTCAATGGAGGAGGGAAGGTATTTAAAGGGATCACTGTCCTTTTAAATGCCTTCTCCAAGCCACGACTCTACAAATTAACTCCGAAGGCATTTAAAGGGTGCACAGTCCCTTTAAACACCTTCTCCAAGTGGTGAGTTCATCCAGAAGGTGTTTAAAGGGACTGCAATCCCTTTAAATGCCTTTTAACTTTGACTACCAGGCAGTCCCAAAAAAAATTTCAAGTATTTTTGGGATTTTGGGGGCTTGGCCATTTCAGATAGCCAAATATATTTTTGGCTGAAAAAATAATCGGAAAATACTGATGAGGTATTTTAAGAATAGTTTTTCAGCTCGGATTTAGCCAAATGCACACCCCTATTAATTACTTCCTAGTCTGCAATATCCATCACTTGCAAAGTTACACCCAAACCATCAAACTATAGATTCTTCTCAGTTTGAAGAGTAAGTGCAAATTTTAGTTTGCAAATTATGGATGGCCCCAAACTAGGAGGTAATTAAGTAATTAATTTGGGGGGCATGAAGGAAATAGGAAGCAGGACTGCATGAGAAACCAAAGTTCTTTCCTGAAGGCTCATTCTCACAGCACCAACTTGTGGTTTGGCATTACATAAATGCAAGCAAACACCCTATGCCCAGCCATATGGTTATTTTATTATTTATACCCCACTTTCCTCCTCAAATTTATTTATTTATTTATTGGAGGGAGGAGTTGCTTACAACGTTGTTCTCCCCTCCTGCATTTATCCTGGGAAATAGGCTAAGCTAAGAGAATGACTGGCCCAACATCACCCAGTGAGCTTCCACAGCAGAGTATGGGAATCAAACCCAGATCTCCAGATCCTAGTCTGACACTCTAGTCACCATGCCACACAGAAGTCAGACCCAGAGGTCAGTTTAAATGAAAGAGAAACATCTGTATTTCCAGAGAAGGAAAAAAGACAAGTTGATGAGCTTCTGACTTTGTAACCAAAATTCAGAAAGCAACAAGGGCCTCGGGCCAGTTGGAAAGTGGCAGGCCCAAATACTAAGCCTTACAAGAAAGCTTTTTAAAAAACAGCCTAGTGAGCTGACTCCCTGCCAACACAGCAAATGAAGTAAGTGTCCCAAGGTGAAGAACAAATTCCTGCATGACCTACAGGATAAACAACGAAAAAGTCTTTGAAACTTATGCTTGCTGTAAAATACATGACACTTACCAGTTATAATAACTGGGGAGCTAATATTAACTGGAGAGCTAATATTAAATCTACATGATGATGACATTAATAATTTATAATGAGGTATAAAAAAATCTTTTTTAAAAAAATGTAGTTTCTTCTTAAAAGGTCGGGAATTTAAACATAAATGGTGCAACTTTTACTCAACACTTACCCTTGAATTTTGTTTACCTGATGGACTTCATTCTATATTACTAGAAAGTCTGAACTGGGATCACTACAGATGTTGGAAGGAGATAAGCGTTCAATTCATGCTTAAGCAACAGCTAGGAAACTGGCTTACACACTAAGCAATAACAGCACCTGTGATTATAAGTATTCAGTCAGACCCTGTGGATCCATTCCACTAATGGCAGTGCTTTCTCATGAAGTGAAAGCAAGGCTCTATGCACCAAGGTAAAGTGCCACCGTTTGTGGAATCCGTTATAGGATCCAATGGCTGAATATGGTAAGATGTTCTAAAAGAAAATGACACCACCAAAAAGCAGTTGTCTTGGGCTAACCTTAGTCTTCAAGACAATCATGAATGTACAGCAGCATGCTGTACATGTGTCTGCCTTTGAAAATATCCAGAAACTTCTGTTTCTTCACAACGAGGCTGCAAGAGTCTTAGCAAGCAACTGCCTTGAGGAGCACATAACACCACTATTGTTTCTCAAGTCCAATTAAAAGTCACAGTGGCTTGTGACTGGGATTTACTGAAGGATTAACCTCTTCTGCTAGGGTTGCCAGCTCCAAGTTGGGAAAGTACCAGAAAATTTAGGAGCCTGAGGAGGACAGGGTTTGGGGAGGGGAGGGTCTTCAATGGGGTATAATGCCACAGAGTCCAAAGTGGCCATTTCATCCAGGTGAACTGATTTCTTGTCATCTGGAGATCAGTTGTCCAGCCACTACCTGGAGGCTGAAGATAAGAAATAAACAATAACAACCCTGATATAATTATGAAAAGTCAATTCAATTTTTCCAAGTGTTTCATAAATATAAATACATTTCTGTGAAATCACATGAACATACATATCCTTCACAATAAGAATAATCCAATGACATAATCCTTTTCTCTGTTGCAGGAGACTGCCTGGTCCTCTTCTCCTCATGTGTCATCCAATGCAAATAAAGTGCAACAGCCAATAAAATGTTCTCATCAGTGTCTTTCTTATTCTTATATCAGACAAAGGTGTGGCCATCGTAATGCTAGACAGAAGAGATTATATCAGTGAAGTTTTGAGGGAACTCAGTGACAACCATCTGATTTCACATAAATGCATTAATATTTATCAAACACTTGAAAAATTAAGGCCCTGTTCACACGGAGCATTTGCCCCGCTGAAGGCATGGGAGCCCTGCGGACTTTCCGTGCTCGATCATACGAGCACATCTGGGAGGCGTAGTGCTCCCGTGGCCAACCCGCGGCTTCCCCTGGAAAACGCGGGGTAAAAAACTAGTAGGTCGGAAGTACTAGTTTCCGGAAACCCCGGGGCAAAGGCTGGCGTCTGATCGCGGGAGCGCCAGTATCCCGCGGCTTCCGACGCCCGCCCATGTCCCCGGGGTTTCCGGATGTTGTCAGTTTCCATGGGATGCGCACCAACGCTGAACAGCGCATGCGCACACACAAGACACCGACAGCGGCCCGCCCCCCCCAATGGCGCATGCGCACTGCGCTGCTTTTTTGCTGCACTGCAGCAGTGCAGTGTGATCGGGGTGCAGAGCTGGAGTGTGGCAACCCGGTGGCCCGTATGATCGGGCTACCGCGCCTTATTTAGCTCCAGGGCAAACTGCCACGCCTCCCCCGCGCGTTTTCTGGCCCATGTGACCGGGGCCTGAATTGACTTTTCATAATTATATCAGGGTTGTTATTGATTATTTTTCACTTACCAATCCCATGATCTCTCTGGATACTGTAACTACCTGGAGGCTGACAAGCCTATCTTCTGCCCATATGAACTCACCCAGGACCTGAAATCTGCTGAAAGTGCCTTGTTCGGCATGCTAACATCTGTGGAGATTGGACTGGTAATCATACAGTGGTGGTTCTCAAGCTTTAGAACTCCTTTCCCCAAGAAGCCCATTTAACCCTTTCACTTTTAGTTTCCCAAGATGCTGTGCAGGATGTTTTATCCCAGAGGCCTTTGAGAGCCGGCAAAAGTTTTAACTCAACTCTGGCTAATGAATCTGATTTGTAACTTAGCAACTTCACCTGGTTATTTAAAGCATAAGGTTTCTCTCTGCCTAATAATTTTTTTTAAAAAACCTATTTTATCAAATCAACATATTAGTCAGGTTTATGAAAAGTTAAATATACATTTTCAGAGACAAACTAAGAGGGGAAAATTAGATGGTTATGCAGAAAATTTTATATCTACTTACAAAGAAAGAAAGGGTTACCATTAACACTACAGCACTTCTCAGGTATACTCCCGTGGTAGAATGAGCAGGCAAGAGGGGAAGGAGAAAGACTCCCAACATCAAATGCCTTCCCAGACTTTGCACATTTATTAGAATGTGTATATAAGGTTTATACACATATGATTATTTCCATGCATGCAGGAATCCTGGACCCACCCTAGTTTCCTACCATGTGGAGAGCTGTGGGAATATGCATTAAATGAACACTTAGAAAACGACCATGTGTACATTGAGAACAAAACTCTCCACCATAAACCTGCTCCCCTCTGTACAAGTTCTTTATACCACTGAAGAATGTCTGAAAGGGGCTTATTTAAGCTTAGCTTTTAAAATCTTCTTAAACAATTTCCAGTTTTGTCTACATTTATTAGGTTTGGGGCCTCCTTCCTTCATCTGCATATAGCAATTGATCTTATTCTTTTTAAGTCCCCGTTGTTTGACATATCACTCCCTTAATCTGAGGAAATTCTGAATATGCCAATATTTTGCAGAGATTGTTCTTGCAACAGTTGACATATGAAATAATAGTTATTTCTTGTTCTCGTGGAACTGCTGATTTCAACTAGGCAAGCAAACAAACCTTGACATCTGAAGTTCAGTTAGGTTTCTATATTATCTTTCTAACCTCTTAACAATCTTTCTAACAGTAAAATATAACAAACAGGTTTCTGCTTCTGAAGGTAGCTAGGTTTCAGACACTGCAAGGAAAGGAATTCGGCAGCAGCAAATATACTAATCAAGCTCTTTGTCTGCCCAGTTTTAAACATACAACTCTACTACAAATCCCATTTCAGGTGTGGCATTGTTTTTAAAATGACGATGTTTCAAAACACTGAAATAAGAATTTTGATGGATCATATAAACCTGAGTTCTGAAGTTCAATGTTTGGATAAAGTTCCAATTCAAACAGCATCCAGAAATGTTTGAAGTGGAACTCCAGATCATGTTCAGCCCAGATCATATTCAGTCCTATCCAATAAGCAGGGTTGCAGCAGAGGACAGCAGCATCCCCATCTCCTACCTCTCACTTCAGCATTTTGTGCCTCCTAGACCGAGCTCCCTTAGGTCAGTCAGTGGGCCCAAAGGAACAGTTTGAGGAGGAGTCTGGGAGCCTGCAGTAGGAGGTGGGAATCAGCAAAAGTCCCCCTCCCATCCTCCAACAAGATGCTTCCTTAGGCCCAGGTAGCTCTCAAGACTCTCGGGGAGAGGCCTCGTGCAGAATTGTTAACTGAGATCCTATCAATGTAACAACAGCCCTGTGGATTAAGCATAATTTGATCCAGCATCCTGTTTTCTACAGTGGTCAGCCAGATGCCCTACAAAGCCTATGAGCGTGGCCCAAGGGACCAAAACTCGCCCCAGCAACTGACATTCAGAGGTATGCAGTCTCTGAACACAGAGGCTCCACTTAGCCAACATGATGGACTTGTTCTCCATGAACTTGTCTACACCCTTTTTAAAGCCATCTAAACCAGTGGCAATCACTACATTCTTTGGCAGTTAATTCCAAAAGTCAATTATATTGTCTGAACAATTTTGTTTGTCCTGAATCCACTGCCAATGAACTTCATGGGGTACTGCCAATTTCTAGTATGACAGGAGAAAGTGAAAACGTTTTTTTCTATAAGTTATCACCCTTAAAAGATCCTGTAATTATACAATTTCCCAGTAAGGTTTATAGATGCACAATTTTCACACTGATGGGCACATTATAGTAGTCATAGCTAGAGATATTTGGTCGGGGTATGCAAGGTTCATCCTTTCTGAGGAATATGCCCAGTACACATATTGCTACTTGTTGGAGGGCAGGCTGCTTCGGCTGTTAAATTTTATGAAATTATGTGCAAAGTTGCTATAGGGCATGGCAGCCTTCATAGAGATATTTTGGCTGTGGTCACACAAGCAGTTTGCGCTGATATCGTTGCGGTAACTTTGTGGATTTAAAGAGCACAACCAGACAGCAACATCTGCCTTCTGTGCCCCAGTTGTTGCCACTCTGTTCTGCCCCCCCTTCAGAAGCAGAGTAATCAGGCACCAGGAAAAGTCCGGTGTTTGCGGATATCAGTGCTTTCACTGAATATTTCCGGATGCCTGAATTCCCCTGGTGCGAGCTCAACCCAGCTGGGAAGTCTGATCACTCTGTCCCGTTTTCACTCCTTGTTTTTTTCTAGTCAGTTAGCAATGTGCACATAACTCATCATCATCATCATCACTTTATTACAGTTCATAACCAGCACAAAACAGTCCAGATATATCAAAAAACTGGATATCAAAATATAACTATAATAATACGAAATTTAGATACTAATGTAGAGACAGAACAAAACTGAAGCATTTACAGATAATTAGAATGAAATATCATACAATCTATTTCTATATCAGACTTTTACATACTGTTCATGTTTGGTGTAGCCATACTGAGCCAGTTTGGTGTAGTGGTTAAGTGCGTGGACTCTAATCTGGGAGAACCGGGTTTGATTCCCCCGCTCCTCCACTTGCACCTGCTGATGTGACCTTAGGTCAGTCAAAAGCTCTGGCACAGCTGTCCTTGAAAAAGAGCAATTTCTCTCAGAAGTTCTCTCAGCCCCACCTACCTCACAGGGTGTCTGTTGTGGGGAGGGGAAGGGAAGGGAAAGGAGTCTGTAAACTGCTCTGAGACGCCTTTGGGCAGTGAAGGAAGGGGTATAAATCCAATCTCTTCTTCTTCTTCTTCTTCTTCATGAATTCTGTAGGCTGATGCTAAAAGTTCTGCACACGCCAACGTGATCTCTGGGTTAGAATCTGATAGAAGCATATTGCTTATTGCAGCATTTGAAAAACCTGAAAATCTTTCCTGTATAGGCTGAATAAATCTAGCTTGTATTTGTATTGTAATACACACAACTAAGCAGGATATGTATGATCATATCCACTTCTCCAATACCGCACAGGTAGACACGCTCAGCCATTGGTGTCTTTCTGTAGCGGCCCACTACCACTTCTGAGGGGAAAATATTACAACGGGCCATAGAAAAGGCCCTTTGATGGAATGGAATATCCAAATTTGACAAGTATGAAGCTGGGGAGACAATATATTTTGTTTGAGGTGAGATTACATAACTGCATCTTTGTGCACACCAGCAAGCTTACAGCTGTACTCTGAGGTGAGAAGTGGGGGAGGGGGGAGAGGGCAGGCTGAGAAGCCTCCTTTGTCTTTTTTTCATTTCGGTTCCTCTGCCTACAGCTTTGCAGCACACAGGGTGGGGAAGGGGTTAACTGAAAAAAAGAGTTTTTTCAGAGAGAGAGGCAGCCCCCACCAGCTGTTAAAACAGAGTGGTGCTTCAAATAAGCGGTTATACACATATGCAAAAGACAATTTTTTAAAAATAGCCAATGAACCACCCACTGCATGGTTGCCCCGCAGCAATAATCTGAATGGTCATCCATGGGGTGAGCACACAGTGAGGCCGCTTCAGGGTGTGCTGTCTGGTCACCCCTTCCCGCAACAATTTAAACCGCTGGCAGGGAGGGCAGGATAAAAGTTGAAGTAATAAAATAAAAATAGAGGTGCTGCCAGATCTTGCCAAGCCTCCAGTGTGACTGCAGCCATTGAGGAGCTTTGGCTAATGAAATTTGGTTTATATTTTACTCATTTTCTCTTCACAGCAATGTTGTGAGCATCTCTAGGACTGTAAAAGTCACTATATCCTGAAAGTTCACCATGGGGCTTGCCCTGAATAATCAATAGGTGAGGCCATTGCTTTATTCAATGGGTCCATTGAGAGGATTTGGTGATTTACTTTTGTATTTTCTGATGAGTGAACATAGAGGGTGGATTGTGTCTACAGAAACATCTTATTTGTATGGCCCAAGAGCCAGATCGTGCAATCAGCAGGTTATGGCTTAGTGACAGAGTACCTGTTGAGCATGTACAAGGACTCGTGCATGCACGGTCCCTGACATATCTAGTTAAAAGATTTGAGGTAGCAGATGCTGAAAACTATCTTTCTTTTCCTGGCACCCTGGAGAGTTGCTGCCAGTCAGAATAGTCAGTACTGATCGAAATGCGTCAATGGTCTGCCGTTATACGAAGCAACTTCATATGCACTTCATATGTAAGAGCACTGTACTACTTGAATTGAACTGCGATGGGTGAGGGATTGTATTTTATTTGCCATGCAGGACAATTCAGAGAAAATGAAGAACACTTAGAGTTGTTATGAGGAGTGGATTTTCGTTTCCTGAAATTTACTATCTTGATATAGTGATTGTTTCCTCTTATTCTCTTTCAGAAGAGGAATTTTGTCTTGAGTTATCTTTATAGATTTCTGTTACACTGCACATGTACCCTTTTGTAAATTCAGCCCTTTTTTGATGTTACACATCAGAGGGTGGTGCTCTAGAACAACAATAGGAATGTTCATGAAGACACTGCATACCTCTGAGCACCTGCAGAGTGAAATTCTGAACTTTTTCAGAACCTCCCTTCCTGCCCCTCCTCTCTTTGAATTTCTCCTTTGATCAAAATTGAATTGATTTGAAATAGACTCTGAATTCCTAAAATAAGGGAAAGAAATGGATTGGTGGGTTTCAGGGAGAGACTGGGTAAACATGAATAGAGAAATTCTCTTAACAATGTCAGAAAATATCACACAAAGGAGAAGGTTAGGGTGAACTGAATCCTTCTCAACATGGTAGATTTCCCTCACGCAAGAAGCATTTTTTAAGAAGTATGCAGGAACGTTCAGTCATGAGATCTGTCACCTACATCCTGAGGTGGTACAGCCAAAGAAAAGCTTTACCAATTGATTCAGCCAATTGTTCTAAACTGACCCTGAGGCTGCCACCTTCTACGGTTGATGCCTAAGGCTATCCAGGCCTCCTCAGTCTTCAACAGGAACTGTAGATTGACAAAGAAGAAATTCTCTGTAAGAGATTATGAATACTTAATGGTTTGGCAAGCATGAAAATACATAGAAGGATTACTTCATTTTCCTATTTTCTGCTCAAAGTCCTGGCCAAGAGCACAATACAGTCAATGTGAGCTTAACCAGTAGTTTGCCTGTGGAATTCTTATATGAGAATAAAGCTAATACTTTTCAGTGATGGGAGTGAGAATAAATGGATAGATTAAAGTCTCTGTCCTAAAAATACATCCAGCATAATGAGTCTATAATCACTCTCTATAAAAGCCTTTTCTCAACATTCCATCACATTCTAGATCAACCAAGAAACCAAACTCAGAACTATGCAGTTACGGTTTTGTTTGCCTCGTGCTGCCATCCGGGACACAGGCAAGACCTCATTCTAATGCCTCCTCCCCAATGGGGATCACTGAATGAATGCCTCTACCCTCACACAAGCAAGGGGCTGTGGTACAGTGGTAGAACATGAACCTTGGATGACAAAGGTCTCACGTTCAACCCCTGGCATCTCCATTTAAAGCAGCATTTCCCAATGTGGAGATTGGGACCTAAAAGAAGGTCACAAAGCCTCTGAAAGTGGGTTGCAGGCCAGCCATCCCTCATAGCAGCTCCTGCCCTTTGCATCTTTCTCTTTCTTTCCTCCTCACCAGCTTCTCACATTCTTATCTCCCCTCCTTCTATGTGACAATAAGGAGGGGGAAAGCCCTCTGGCAACTAGTAACTTCAGGGTAGTAGCTGAAAGAAGGGGGGGACGGTTGGAGAGTAGGTGGGAGCCATTTAGCATGCCATGGCAAAAACAGAGGAGGATAAACAGAGGTGTGTGTGTACGTGGGCTCAGTCTCGGTGCTGCTCCTTCAACAGCCACATGTCTTGCCCCGCCCCCTGCAGTGCCTCATTGCCCTCCAACTGCAGTTGAAAATGTACTGCACTGAGCCCCTTGCCACCATCCTTGCCACTGGCATCTTTGTGTATCTCCTTAACCCAGCCCCACCCCAAGCATACCTCCTCAAACTCCTGTTCTGCCCCAACTGGCAGAAAAGGAAGAGATGAACTCCCATTTGCTTAGGGTTCATTGTGTGGGCAGCTGCATCCTTTGTGCAATATTTACAGGTTTCTCAAAAACTCTGGTACAGAAAATGGAATGCTGGAATAGATCGGTTCTAAGGCCATAGTTTGCCTAGGATACAAAAAACCTTGAACCAGCCCTGGATGGGTCACTGTTTGAGGCAAATTTGGACTTGCGGGTCACCATACCAAAAAGGCTGGGAATCACTGATTTAAAGGATCTTAAGTATCAGGGGAAAGACCTTTTTCTGTCCAAGGTTCTGGATAGCCACTACAAGAAAGAATAGATAATACTGAGCTTGATGGATCAATGTTCTGACTTGCATAAGGTAAGTACATTTGTTCAGTGGTTGTTGCCCCATGAAAGATTTTAATTACCCGTGGAAGACAGCTTTTGGTGGGCATTCAGTCTACAAGGCCAAAAGAAGGAACTTTGCAATTAGTGTCGAAGGACAATGGATGCAAAAGCTATCCTTTGAATACCCTTCTTGGAAAGCAACAAGGAAGGTTTCCAGCACTCTGCCACGTAGAGATTCACGTCTCCCCACAGAGAACTAAGGTGGTATTATGATTATAATGCTGGACTAGGACTGTGGAGACCAGGATTCTAATCTCCACTCAGCCATGAAGCTCACTGAATAACCTTGGGTCAATCATTTTCTCTACTTAAGTTACCTCACAGGATTATTGTGAAGGGAAAATGGAAGAGACAAGAATAATTCATGCTGCTCTGGGCTTCTTGGAGGAAGGTCAAGAGAAAAAAGAGACAGACAGACAAGCATCTCAAGACCTATGACCAAATGATGTGTTTGTAAACAAAGAATGTGCTGATTTTGCCATGGACTCAAACACATAGTCAAGGCAATTCTGAAGCTTTCCCAGGCATAAGATTTGGCTAACTACCAATGCTCCCTCTAAGCTATGGGGTCTTGTGAGAAAAATTCTATTTTGTGAGCTACTGGCGTTAAAGTTGTGAGCAAGCGATTTGGCTACTGTATAAATTAGTTTGCTCTGGTGCCATCCTTCCTGAGGTAAGATAAAAATCTGTAAGCCAGAGGCTAAAAAACTGTGAGATAACTCACACTAACTCAGCTTAGAGAGAACAGTGCTAACCATTCTTCACTAACAGAAAATGCATCTTTCAAGTACAGATACATCAAACTATGCAACCATTGAAAGTAATAGAAGTAGACCTGTCGTCTCTACAACGCGACTATGCGGCTGTGTAATCACATTTATACACATGGCTCTTAATGTCACTAGTAGCTTTTTGTCTAGCTAATGAATAAATAGCCTTATTCTGATGTCTGAGACCAGCAAAGACATTTGGATGTGTTTCTGTCAGCAATGATCAGCCCACAACTGCTTGGTGAGGCTTGACTCGCTGAACAGAGTAACTGAAGCTCAGGACTGATATGAAAATATGAGGAAGGTTTTTTTCCCCTTCTTCAGAAGGAAAACATAAGTAATCCGTATAACACGAAAGTCAATTTTAGATCTACTTTTATTACAGTTTATGGCCTGCAAAGCGCCTTCCCCTCCATGCTACCAAGCGAATGGTATGTAATTCCTACACGGATGATCGATTTCCCTTTAGAAAAAGAAGTGAAGGTCTTAACTTTTTAATACAAATCATTCCTCGGGAACGCTTAGCTGCAATTCAAGCTGCTTAACTCAAAGACTTATATTGCTCGTGTTACGAAACTTTAAGTGACATTAATCAGGCCTAGATATTTTTATTATTCATGTATGACAATGCTAATCTAGCATGACTAGACTCTTTAACTGGTGTATTAAAAGCTTTTCCTCCTTAAAGTGGGATTTAGTGGTAAAAATTAAGATTCCCCCCCCATAATCTGCTTACGTGTATGTACTGCATTTACTGAAGATTAACAAAAGGTTTTCATTATTAAATAGCTATTAGGTATTCAATTGCCACTGTTCCATTCTGATCCTCTAAAAGGCAAGATCGTCACACACAAACGCAGTGCTCACGACAGTTCCCATAACATGCCGCATCAATTTTTTAAAAAGCTCGTTTGTCCCGGTTTCCCATCTATAATTTTCCACTCATCCAATGAACTATGCAGACTTTATGTAGCAAACATAAAATGATGAGTTCGTATGCTTCCACCACCAGAAACCATCCATATAAAGCTTCAGATCTTCTCTTAAAAGCCCAGACTATCCTCAAGGGATGAAATCTCCAAATTGCAGAGCTCTCTGCTTACTCAATAGCAGGATCTACTTAAGAGCTGATTTGCAAGTGGCATGTCCATCATTTGCCAAATGTATTGCTCCACTCATGACTTGCATGCAGAAGCAAGCCAATACCTGCATTCTACCCACAGAATTTGTCAGTAGAACAGCTCATATATTCAGCTACAAGTCAGCCAGCATAGAATAGTGTTACAATGCCAGACTGGGACCTGGGAAACCCAAATTTTAATCCTACAGGGATCATTCTAGTGATTTTAGAGCCCTGGGCAAAAGTCCAAGATGGGCCCCAAAATAACTGCCACGAGCCCCTCTCCATGGGGCCACCCCAGGTGCAAGCAAGGAGTGGCCCTTCCCATATGCAAGATGGGTGGGAATATGCAGCAGTGGCCACCAAGTTGACTTCTGCCCTTGCCCCAGGGAGGGGGGATGCAGCTGCCACCACCAAGCCAGCTGCCACCTGAGCCCGGGGGCGGGCAGGAGGGCACATGCAGCAGCAGGAACCTGCCTACTCTTCCCCTTCTTTCGCCTTCCTCCAGGGGTACATGGAAGGGTTGGTAGTCAGCCAGCACAGGGCAGCTGCCCTGGCTGCCTACTGGCTAAGAATGGCCCTGAAATCTCTGCAATGGAAGCTCCCTGTATGACCCTGGGCCAGTCACTCTTGCTCAGACTGCCCTATCCCGCAGGGTGGCTGTTGGGAAGATAACATGGAGGAGGGGAGAATGATGTTGTAAACACTGGATATAAATAAAGTCATGAGACATCAAGCAGTATGCACTTTGGATGTTTCACTTCCCATCTCTGTATGGATACTGGGCTGGATCCAGACTAAACTGGCAATTGCCATTGATCCCACCTTCCTGCTGCAGATCCACCCTCACGTCAGTCCTCAGGGGCCCCTGATCCCCCAGGAGCAGCAGTTCACAGAGTTCAGCAGGCAACAGTGGGAGGGGGAAGCAGGAAATTCCCATTGAGCCACTGGGAAATCTAGTCTGGACCCAACCCACTGGCTGTTAGAGTTATGAATGTAGAATCGGTGCAGAATTCAGGTCTTGGGAGTTCAGAAGCTTAGTGTCCTTTGGTCTAGGGATGCCAGCCTCCAGGTGGGACCTGGGGATCCCTTAGAATAATAGCTCATCTCCAGACTACAGAGATCACTTCCCCTGGAGAAAATGACTGCTTTGGAGGGTGGACTCTGTGGCATTGTATTCCACTGAAGACCCTGTCCTTCCCAGGCTCCAGCCCCAAATCTTCAAGAGTTTCCCAGCCTGGATCTGGTAACCCTACTTTGCTCCCAAATTCTGTCATGCAGTCCCACCCTGGCCATGCAGCAGGCCCTCCTGTGTTTCATGACCAAGCTCCCATCCTAACTCTGGACCATTCCTTTACTTCCAAGGGACCCCAGAAAGTCTGATCTCCCTTCCTGTCTTGTTATGCTAGTCTCTTGAACTGATGAGACACAACATTTCAACCAGCGATACCAGATTTTTTTTCCAGCTTATTGTCTTAGCATTTGTTTTAGCTAATGTATTCTGACACTTTCTAATAGGATCAGTCTTTCATACCCTAATGATGACAACTTACACTAATTCGATCTGATTCTAATAGGATGCGATGGGGAAACTTGTTGACGTGATGAAACAGAAAAGTTGAGTAACTTCCAGTTCACTTTGCAAGGAGTAGATTGAGTTGTTACATACATACAAAAAGGAAGAAAAAAATTCCAACATACAACAGGTAGGCTCCAAGCAACAGAGTCATCTCTTCTCACAGAAGCGTGTGGGTGGGTGGAGTAATTTTGGCCTATACTGTTCCTTGCTGCATTCCCCATGGTGCACGACATATTGCTCAGGAGAGCTCCCTAACCTTCAGTAGTGTGATGGAGGTACAGGGGGACGGCAGGGAAGATTTACTTCCAGTTTCCATTTGCAGCAGTCTGGATCCAATATCATATCTTAAATATCATGTTAACTTCTAGTCAACATGTTGGATATTTTTTAAATCCTGAATTTCCATCCCAGAGGGGATTAATGTCAGATAACTGATGCCTTGAGCCAGAAAGCTCATGGCTTGAGTACTGGCCCTTGCTTATAGGACTGAACTAGCCAGGCTTGCCTGCACTCAGATCCCAGAATCTTCCCCTCTCACATTAAGAAAAAAGACATATGTAACCTGGCCCTGGTAACAAGGCCTCCAGACCTGATATCACTTCAGGCCTTGGGTTGGATCTTAATTTCTGCACTTACACAGGGTGTGGGGGGTTTTTGCTCATTCCCCATCCCACAGCAGACTTGTGACCCCCAAGCTATTCCTGAAAGACCCCTGCTCCACAACAGCAGCATACCAAGGTGCATTCTGAGCTGCAGCACATGGTGAGAAGTGTGGGGGGGGGGAATTCACTTCTGTGGCTAGAAATTTTTCTGTCCATAGAAAATTTAGGCTGGGTCCAAGCTGCTGCATGGTAAACAGAGCAGAACCTCCTGCTTTCTACACTCCAGGAGCTAACCTCCAATCTGGAGCTGGTAATTATCATTTTAATTGTTTCTGTTATTATTGTTGATATTGGATGTTTACATTTCCATGAACTGCCTTGAATAACCCTGTGGGGTAGTGGGAAGGGTAGAAATGCTTTACAGAAATGAACAATGTGGGCCACGGTGGGCCCAGCAATGGATAATACTCCATCCCAGAACCTGCTGAGAACAGGACCACAGCACCACAAAAAACATCCACACAAATGTTGAGCGGTGCTGTCCAAACGTGTATTCCCTATACTCAGAAATTAAGCTTGCCAGCCTCTAGGTGGTGGCTGGAGATCTCCTGGGATTACAACTGATTGGTGACAGAGATTAGTTCACCTGGAGAAAGTGTTGACTTTGGAAGGTGGACTCTATGGCATTATATCCCACTGAAGTTCCTCCCCTCCCCAAACACCCCCTCCTCAGGATCCACCCCAAAATCTCCAGGTATTTTCAAACCTAGAGGTGGCAACTCTATCAGAAATAGAGCTATGGCAGTGCATAATGCAGATCTGTTAACATAAATCCAGGCATTACACACACACACACCCTGGATGATTCTCTGATTTACATAACATACCCAGGCTAGAAGATATTTCCCTTCCTTCTGCCCACCCGAGTTCATTTATTATGACTGCAGATGTACAAGTGGTCAGCCAGACAGAGAGGTGGATAGATTATCTGTCTCCACTCCCCACCTCTGCCTCTGCCCCCTCCCCTGCAACTTCCCTAGCAGCTCGGACAGTTTCTGCAGCATCTAAGCTCTGTGCCAGGCAAACCTATGTGAAATATGATGTCTTAAATGCTGCAAGCTTGGTGCTGAAGAGAAGGGAGAACAGCAACAGTGGTAGTTGTGGGATGCTTCATAATAACCCTTCATGGGACTTTCCAAGAATAGAGCTTTGCATAAATTGATCTACTTGAAGTTTTTAGCAAATAGGTTGGGGTTTTCCTGAACCAGCTCAGGAGATTTGCCACCAATATTTTCTTTTACTCATCGTTGGTTTTCATTCTGCAAAGACCTCTGTGTTTGCACTTGGTTGCTGGTGACCCTGGAGACAGGTGGCCTCATTTCAAGGTCCTGCCAGCATTAGAAACAGAAACGGTTCTGTACCCTCATCCTGTACTTAGTACCCTGTGGAATGCCTTTATGATCATCAGCCCTCGGCCTTTCAAGATCAAGCATCAAAAGGTCAAGCATTTAGAGCTCAAAGTTCCATTCACCTATGCCCAAGTGGTGCAGGCTACCCTTTAAAAGGTCATCCCAAAAGCTGATGATTCCATTTACTTATATCTCAGTGTTATGCCAATGGCATACAAGGGGTAAATATGTAGGCATCATCCCTAAGGGAACTGAAAATTTGGGAGGTATGCACAACTGTCTCCTTATATCTTCCATTATCTCCATCTTCTCAGAGACTGTCCCAGCTCTGCAGAACAGGACATAATACTTTTGCAATACAGATTCACAGAACCATTGATTGCTGAATGCTGCTTATTGTCCACAATTGACTAAATTGTGCATCATGTTTCCCCCACTCAAAAAGCATGAAATATTTCTCTAAGCAGTATAATGTTGCTCTCAATCATGGTGCATTACGTGCACAACTGGATTAATTTTGCACAGTCTCACACCTCCAGTTGCTGCTCCCCCTGCCCACTGTTTTCTTTTGGTGGATCTGGTGAGGTTACCTGCTGCCTGTTTGGGACATTTATCTGCAAAAAGCTAAATAGACAGTTATGTGCTCTGGTATCAGAAATTCACAAATACTTAGGTCATACTTCAGTTATTTTCACTCTTCCTTGACTCTTCCCAGTCCATATATATTGCCACCATATTTGTACTGCCCCTTTCCTTTATTGTCATTCTCATGAACCTCGTAAAACAATGAGAGATGCTTTTTATAATTGCCAACAGACCATTAACTATAAAGACAAAAATAGTTGATCAAATTAATACATTATGAGGACCTGAAAGAAAACAGAATCCCCCAGCATCTCCAGGGGTTTTTTAAATACCTTTCTTTCCAAACATTTTCACTGAGCGCTTTGGCCAACATATATTTCTCTCTTCCAAATTTTTCCAGTAATCAAAATCAATCATATTACTCATAGACTTAAAGCAGCTACAGAACAGTAGGGTGTCCCAGTTGCTGATTAAAATACTAGCAAAATGGATTGTTTTGTTTTGTATATTTGATTTCAGAGATTAGCGTTTTCTTTAGTTGAATTACTTTAGTTGAATGCTTCAGTGTTGCAAGAGACCTTACATCCTGGGAGGTACAATTTTTCCCAAGATCTTTGCCAGCAGAGGCCAGACCAACCTCTAGGGATGGGAGGGGAGTTTTGCCTTCATACCAACATTCTCCCCAAGTGTAGCACATGGAAATAAACAGCAACCATACAGCAACCATTCACTCATATATGGAAAAGAACAACCTTCCTCTAGTGAAGAAGCCCAGCAAACTGGAGTGTCCCAAATCAGGCAAAGAAAGGGTTGCAGGGAGATAGTGTGGGTGGTTGATTCTCAGTGTTGCAAAACCAATAATCATGCAGATGGAAGAGAGTGGACAAGATGATTTTACTTCCTTCCCCCTCTCCACTGCAGCCTCCCCCACCCCCCGTAGTTATTAGTCCACACAGATCCTGCAAGCTTGGGGAACAATTTTTTCTGGGTCAGTCAGGACTGCTGCTGAGGATGCGCATTGGGACAAAAAAATCCCAGTTTCAACTGTGGGCTAATGGGGTATGAACTGGCTGGGACTGAGGGGGAAAAAGATCTTGGGGTCATAGAGGATAGTTCAATTAAAGTGTGTCAACCCAGAGTACTGCAGTGGTGAAAAAGACAAACTCTTTTTAGGGATTATTAGGAAAGGGATTGAGAATAAAGTGGCTGATATTGTAATGCACCTGTGTAGTGTGGTGGCCTCATATAGAATACGGTGTCCAGTTCTGGCCTCCATATCTCAAAAAGGGCATTGCAGAGCTGGGAAAAGTGCAGAGGAGGGCAACCAAAATTATTAGAGGGTTGGATCACCTTCCCAATATAGCAGTGCTTCGAAATTTCATCCCTGATAAGAATTCCCCCTATAATATGCTGTTCCAACCCAAGTAGTCTTTGTCATGGAATGGAACTGCATGGTTTTTTTCTTTTCATTCATTTGCTATTGACGTTTCTTCCTTACAGGCAAAATTGTGAAAGATTTTTAATGTTACAGCTTCATCAACATTTCATGGTGTTGCTGACATAGCAGATTAGATTGCTTTGGAGAGGGGGCTTGGTTTGATCCATTGTCCAAAAGTTATCTACTCCTGGGTTGGTATTTCATTTTACTTCCTGCCCATGTTACAAGCATGCAAGCTAAGCATTTAAGGAACTGTGATTTGCATAAAATGTTTCAAACACCACCTTTGAACTTTGTTCGAACCATCTATGAAGCACACACATATGCATAGCAGAAGAATGTTGCTTGTTCCATCTGCTTCTTTTCTTCCACACTCTTTTTCAATATTACCAAGCCCATATAAATATTTCTCTTTAACTTCCCCATTTGGTATAGAACCACTAGACAGTCTGTTTGCTTCATTGAACACAAGTGACAATTGGGAAAGACCAAAAGCAATCCCAGTTTTGGAGACAGGAAGAGAAAGACAACATCCCAGTTGAAAGTATCATATATAATCCCCACCAGACACAGCAAGTAAATAAATTGGCAAAAAAAAATATTAAAATGTCACAGCAGAAAAACATCATGGAAGACACAACGAAGAATAAAATAACAAACAGCAATGACAAATATGGTCCAACATAGCTGATCCTGAACGGATACACAGCTGAATAGAGCCACACTAAGGGCCTTGCTACACATTACAAAGTGCTTGTGTTTGTTGGTGGACAACACAAGGAACTTGTATCAGATAGGCAATGGGAGTTTTGTATTTTCTGGATGCATCAGCCCTTTCCCATATGTGAGCACAGCACAAAGGCATGTGGGAACTCACACCATGTTCCATAGTCCAATCCTGTGCAAATAATTTTGCACCCCCACAAAGAAGGTTTTCAAGTACAAGGTAAGACCTGTTCTATTTGCTTTAAACGAAGAAACTAAAATCTTGCTGCTACTAATCCTTACAAGTGCTTTTAGGTGATTTTGCTTCTCCTGTTTTACTGCCACAGTTGAAACAGAAGGGAAAAACTAAAGTAAGATTTTACAGGTCTGACCAGTAAAACGATTTAATGTTTGGCAGTCCTAAAAAACATCCATGCTTCCCTGAATGGGCCCACCCTGTATCTTGAGAACAGTTACATCAAATCCTTATCATCTATTAACATCTACCTCCTTCTCTCCTCCAAGTTAAGAGCATGCTAAAAATGGAAGCCGATTCCAATTTGGACTCAAAGCTTTTAAGAAAACTTTTGCTCCAACAGACTTTTGAGTGCACCACAAATAGCACCGCTTGCTTGCTTGTTAGGCGCTCATTATATCATTTCTGACATTTATCTTCAATCAGTTTCCTACATTCCATTTAGAGATTTTTTTAAAAGAAGAAGAGGGAGGGAGGAGACTGTGAAAGCAGGCATGAATTGCACTGAAGAGCATTTATCAAAACGGGCTATTAAATCATTTAAAATTGTTGATGGCTAACATGGGCCAAGGCGGTGGTCGTCCGCCTTGACTTTAACGCCTGCTCTCAAAGGCTGTTAACATCTGTTTTGCTGCTAAAAGACAAGGAATAAAACACACCTGGGGAATTGCAGCCACTACAACGCAGTGCTCTTTAAAAAGTTCCCCCAGAGGAACCTAATGGCAGCCATTCTCTTCCGTGAGAAAATGTAAAGAAGTACACTCAGAGATGCTACTGGGATAAAAACAAAGCCTGTCTCTGGCGAGTGCCGGGTCGAGATGTGTCAGGACTGTGGTCAGTTGTTCCTGGAGGCAGGATGCTAAGTCAAGCTGGCAGTGCAGACGGACTTCAAGCAGGGCTCCAAGCAGTCTGTGGGCAGCTCCTCCTGCGCCATGATGTTATTCAGAGTAAGGAGCCAAGTCAGCAAATGGCCAGAAGGGAAGACCCCATTGGCTCTTCAAACCACCTGATTTCTTCCATGCTGAAAGCTGTAGAATATCCTTTCTGCCCACAACAATGGTAGCAGAATTCAGGGAAGCAGTTCCCTCTGTTTGCAAGCTGCCTGCCTGGGCCTGAGAGATGCAACCAGGACCCGCTGCCAGAGTCCCCAGTTCAAGACACATGTCCATGCACACACACACTAAAGTGCTTAACAATTGCAAGACAATTATTTTATCCGATAGAAATCAGTGGGAGCCATGGAGAAATAAGTGAGCTCCTACAGGCTTCGTTCTTTCATCAGGTGACTCATAGTGGCCAAGAGACTGAATTGTAAATCAGAAGGTCCCTGGTTCAAAGCTAACCATTGACATATAGGCTGCAGTCACACACATTAAATAATCCACTTTCAATCCACTTTCCAACTGGATTTTGCCAGCTCACACAGTAAAAATCCAGTTGGAAAGTGCACTGAAAGTGGATTGAAAGTGGATTATTTAGTGTATGTGACCACAGCCATAATTTACCTTTAGGCAAACAACTCTCTTTTAGCCTAAGTTCCCCATCTGCCTTATGGGGATGCTGATGGTACTAACCTCACAATCATTTTAGGAAGAAGAGACCTCATATGGTATGTATTGAACACTATACAAATCATTAATTTGGGATGTGCTTGCAATCTGGCTCCGTTATTAATCTGTATGTGCCTGCTCTAGGTTCCATTTCTTGGGGTGGAGCTAGGGTATTCCAGCATTGCACTGATGAAAATAGAGAAACATACTTGTAACATTCTTCTCATACTAAGGAGCATATGATGCCCTGTTTTACATACCCCCAATTCCTAAATGAATGTGAGTGGCAACTAAAGACAGAGCCTTTCCAGTGGTGGTGGTGGCTTGGCTGTTAAATGCCCTCCCTACAGTAGTTCACTTGGCACCTAGTTTTTAAGTTTTTCGTGCCAAATGAAAATTTCCTTTCACTTGCCCAGATAGCCTCTTAATTGCTTTGTACTGTTGTGCTTTCCTTTGAATACTTTGACAGTTTATTAATTGCCTTGTGCTGAATCATGTTATCATATTTTTATCTTGTTGGGAATCATTGCCTGCTTTTATTTCGGAAGTTTCTATATTGGGCTGTTGTTACAACATCTTTTATCCTGCTGCTTTCACTCTGTTGGTTATGACTTCACTGGTTTGAGTCATCACTTTTATAGCTTATGTTCTGGTTTGGCTATCTGTAAACGGCTTCATGTATTTTTGGGAAATGCAGCTAAATAAAATAGTTCACAGCCCAGGGCTGCACATCAATCCTGCCCATCAGGGCCTGCCATTGGCTCCCTCTGACCTGGAAGGATTATTAAAAGAATCCAGGTCAGGAGTGGACATCAGATGCAGCTCCTGATGTGTGGCTCTTATTTGGCAGCTGTCCAAGGTCCAGACAGACGTAGGAAAGAAGGCGACTGTTGGAAGTCTTATTCTGTGGCAATTTGGCTGGGTCAAGGACAATATCTTTAAGAAGAAAGCATTGGCCTGGGTGGAAGGAGATGGGAAACAGTGGGTTGTGTCTTTAAAGCTGTTATTTCTTCTTGCTTCTAATTTTAAGTTTCTGTTGTATATATTTAAAGGTATTTAACCCAGAATACCTAGAACTGGGCAGGTTAAACATCCAAATAAATAACTACAATTTATTAATTAAAATATATACACCCCACTTTTCCTTATGGTTCAAGGCAGTTCAGTTATGTGACTGATAATGTCATTGTTTGGAATACACCAGTGATTTTGGGGAGAAAGGAATAAAGATTACACCAAAATCCTTGAACACATAAATATATGACACTGCTTTATCCTGAATCAGACCACTGGTCCATCTGGCTCAGGACTGTCTACTCTGACTGGTCATGGTTCCCATGGCCCCCAACAGACAAGGTAAGCAGTGGAGTACCACAGGGATCATCACTCGGTCCGATGCTTTTTAACTTGTTTATTAACGATTTAGAATTGGGAGTAAGCAGTGAAGTGGCTAAATTTGCAGATTACACGAAGTTGTTCAGGGTGGTGACAACCAGGGAGGATAGTGAGGCACTCCAAAGGGATCTGTCAAGGATGGGTGAGTGGGCGGCAATGTGGAAAATGGGGTTCAATGTGGCCAAGTGCAAAGTGATGCACATTGGAGCCAAAAATCCTAAATATAACTACACGTTGATGGGGTCTGAACTGGCAGAGACTGACCAAGAGAGAGATCTTGGAGTCATAGTAGATAACTCAATAAAAATGTCTAGACAGTGTGCGACTGCAATAAAAAAGGCCAACACTATGCTGGGGATTATTAGGAAGGGAACTGAAAACAAATCAGCCAGTATCATAATGCCCCTTTATAAATCATTGGTGCGACCTCATTTGGAATACTGTGTACAGTTCTGGTCGCCACACCTCAAAAAGGATATTATAGCACTGGAAAAAGTGCAGAGAAGGGCAACTAGAATGATAAAAGGGTTGGAACACTTTCCCTATGAAGAAAGGTTAAAACGCTTGGGGCTCTTTAGCTTGGAGAAACGATGGCTGAGGGGTGACATGATCGAGGTTTATAAGATTATGTATGGGATAGAGCAGGTAGAGAAATACAAGAACTCGTGAGCACTCCATGAAATTGCTGAGCAGTATGGATTGAGTTTTGAAAAACTAGAGGAGGGAAGCTTTCTGTACCTAATACATTGCAAGCACCATCAGTGAGAGTTTACCCTCTTGTATTTGCTTCAATACTAAGCAGGGCTTTTTTGGTAGAAAAAGCCCAGCAGGAACTCATTAGGATATTAGGCCACACCCCTGACCGCACAGCTCATTAGCATATTAGGCCACACCCCCATGTTACCAGAAGTGTGGTCATCCAGCCACATCCACCTTTTGCCACACCCTTCCTATTCTGTTTACCTTGTTTGTTGTCAAAACCTAGGGCTTTTTTTGTAGCAGGAACTTCTTTTCATGTTAGGCCACACACCCTTAATGTAGCCAGTCCTAATGAGTTTTTGCTGTTGGATGTGGCCTGTTATGCTAATGAGGTCCTGCTGGGCGTGGCCAACTTGAGAGCCAGCCGGAACTCCATTCCTGTGCGTTCCTGCTCAAAAATAGCCCTGATACTAAGTATACAATAAAGAGACAGACAACACATTCTTATTGTTTCATCATGCTGCTACTTGTATGCGCAAATAAGCATGTCTCTCACCTACAGAACTGTGATCAAAATGAGATCTTTACCTGGACCTTACTGGCTACAATCACTCTTATCCAGATGAGACACCAGGTCTCCATTTTTTCTGGAAGGAAAGCTCCATTATCTTACAGCAATCCAAAGATGGAATTTCAAGTCCATTTCCAGTTTCTAGAATTGCTGGAGATTTCTGTCTAAGATCTACTTCTGGCTGGATCTGGGGATTTGCCTGTAGATTTGGGGGAGAAGGGTGGAACTCATTAGATTTTGGGAAAGCCCATCATCTCCATTCTTTTAAATTTTGGTTTTGACACTACAGCATGCCTCAGTTTGGAGGAGGGCATCATTTGGCTTCTATCTGGGTCATGATTTGGGGGACTCCGTCAACTGTTGGTAACTTTTAAGCATACTGGAAAGTGGGTTTTTTAAAATACAGGCAATATAAAGAAATTATGCTGCTGTGGAAAATAGAAACTTTTTGTTTTTAGGGGGAAAGTCAAACCTCTCCTTTTGTAAAGTGCTCAGTTTCTGCAGCATCTCTGGATTCACCTGGATTTATGAGCAAACAGCCCTTTAAAAAAGATTAGGCTGGTTGTACATTCCCATCTGCCTATAAAATTGTATATTAGGCTCTCCATTAAATTATTTAAAGGAAAGGTGACTCAGAGGATGAACCACCACAAGGAACGCACATTTCTCACTGTACAAACAAAACCTATTTTATTGATATTCTAACCTAAGATTAAGAAGGATAAAAAAGCAGACTTTTTTTTAAAGAAATGCACCCTAATCACAAAATAACCCCAGGAATTTACAGGGAGATTCGAGTCCAGTAGCACCTTAGAGACCAATAAGATTTTGGAGGTATATGTTTTCAGTTTTCGAGACCAACTCTTTCATGTAAGCCTTCGGTATTATGCTAAAATTTCTTTCAACAGCTTTGCCAGTTGAAAGGTACTATCCCAAGAAGTGATTCCCAAATTGTGGGTCACCAGAGAGCTATCAATGTGCCATAAGAAACAAAATGGTTAAACAATTAAAGGTTCCTGTAAGCCTAAAGGTACTTACCTGCCAACAAAAGAGGCTTCCTACTGCAAACTTTCAATCAGTCTCTGTGCTGTTGGTAAGCAGTTCTGTTGTGTCTTTGTATAGAAGCACATAACAGAAGTACTCACCCTCAGAAGAGGATGCCGACTGAGTCCCTGTATGAGTTCTGGATGGCTTCTATTGATCACAAACACATTTTGGAAGGACTCCACTCAGCTCGTATTTATACATCATCATAATGTACATTTCCCAGATGCAAGAATGAAGCATGCCTCCAGTTTTAATTCAGTGGGAAATTCTAGAATGAAAATCAGAGAAACTCTCTTTCAGAGTTCAGTGTAGATGTACCTACTCGTGAGAGGAGATTCTAGCTTGGACCCAGCGAAGCATTTACATGGAAAGAAGGATTTCTGACCATGAAGAGTGACTTCCTTGCCTCCTTCTGCCCACTGCAGTGCAGCATATGGCTGCCAACCTCCAGTTGGCATCTGGAGATCCCCTGCTATTTCAGTTGCTCTCTAGATGACCAAGATTCATTCCTCTGGAGAAAATGGCTGCTTTGGAGGGTGAACTCTATGGCACTGTACCTTGCTGTGGTCCCTCTCCTTCCCACACCACACCGTTCCCAAGTTCCACCCCCAAAATCTCCAGGTATTTCCCAACCCAGAGCTGGCAACCCTAGTGCAGCAGGAGCATGGGGAGGGGGGCATTCGGGGCTGTCACAAGAGCAGGGAAGCAATAAAGTCTCTTGGCTGGATTCAAGCCACTATCACCAGTTCTGAACTCCCCAGGCTTTCAAATCCTGCATAAGACTGAGAAGAAATGACAAATTAGTACCTGTGGATCACTAAACTGGCAAAGCTGTTAAAAGACATTTTAGCATACATGAGGCTTAAATAAAAGAGCTGGTTTAGACATCAGTGTTGGTTTTGGGAGGGAGAAAATCCTTGTTCAGTTTTGAAAAGTGCCCTCCCCAAAGTTAGGTACTATTGCTTCAGCCTCAGCCCCCCTCCCCATGACACAGCTGCTGCCGCTCACACAGGCCTGTTCCACATGGATATTGCAAGGATTACTCTTGCAAAATGCGCTTGAAGCACAGGCTAAATATTATCGTCTTCATCATCATCTGGTTGGGCACAGAATGCTGGACTCGAAAAAGCCTAGCCTAATCCAGCAAAGCAGTGCATAGGCTTCATTCTTAGCCAGGTGCCTCAGTTATAAAAGCAGCTGTTCTAAACCTGATCCAACTGGAACACAGCAAGTTAAACTAACAAGAGCTGCCGACTTGACCTCCCGTCTGTAGCTTAAGAGAACAGCTTAATCAATGCAAGAAAAAGAACTGTGTGTTAGTAGCTGCTTTCTTGTACCACTTTAATGTGACTTAAATTGGTATTAGAGGCCGCTGTAAGAGCGCGCCTGAGGCAGCGACTCCTTTCCAGTGCTCCTGATTAAATTAACAGAGGACAAATTTACCATGAATATCAGCAAAAGCAGTACTGACAATGCAATTGCTTAAAGTTGGATCTCACGGGGAGTTCAGGAGACTCTAGGCCAGGTAAAGCTGTACTGGAAAATACAAATGCCAGTGCAGTGGCGAAAGTCTGGATGTGGCAGGGATATAGAATAGATCTAGTGGTGCAATTTTTGCATTTAGCACCCAAATAACACCAGTACTTCAATGCAGGGTTTTGCTCCACTCCTGCTCAAGTAGCCACAATCGTACAACTACATAAAAAACAGAATGCCACCCAAATTCATAAAAGACATACCCAAAAATACATTTCACAGCTTCCCAGGGCGAACCGGAATAATCACATTTAATGAGGACGGCTCTATGCTGAGCCCGTGCTTTGCAAGGAAAAGATCTTCAGTTGAATCCCAGGCAATTCCCATATGAAGAAGGATCTTGACAGGAGTAAGACCTCTCTCTGCCTCAGATCCTGGAGAGCTACTGCAGACTCAGTATACAGCAGCATCATAGGAACCCTCACACATGGCAGAAAATGCCTGTCTGGCTTTAAACACTGACAGTAATGTTTCCCAAGCATTCTCTGAATGGCTAGAAAAATCATGGTCTCATGCAACCCGTTTGGGGGGACCAATTGGAACATTCAACTAAAGCACATCTTTTTCTCCTCCTGGGACTGTACCATTTCAGAAAGACAGGAGGGGGGCTGAGATTTATTGTTTGAATGTTCTGCACAGCGAAAACATTCAATGCATGTACAGCTATCATAGCCAGGAAATAGCAACCTTTGAAACGTTCTTCGCTAATCTCCATAGGTCTAGACATCTACATTACAAACCTGTATTGTCTTTACATTGCTTTAACTGCCATGCCTTTCCTCCATAGAACCCTGAAGACTGTAGTTTGGCATGGGGGGGTCTCCACCCCATACACATTGCCCTAGGGTTGCCAACCTCCTGGTGGTGGCTGGAGATATCCAGGTGACAGCTCCCTTGAAGAAAATGGCCATTTTGGAAGGTGGACTTCATGGCATTATACCCAACTCTCTCCCAGTGTTCCCTCTAAGCTGAGTTTTTAGCCTCTGGCTCATACACTTTTTGTCTTAGCTCAGGAAGGATGGCTCCAGAGCAAACTAATTTATGCAGTAGCCAAATTGCTCACTCACAACATTAATGCCAGTAGCTCACAAAGTAGAATTTTTGCTCACAAGATTCCACAGCTTAGAGGGAGCATTGCTCTCTCCCCTCCTCAAACCCTGCCCTCTTCAGGCTCCACCCCCCAAATCTCCAGGTGTTTCCCAACCCAGGACTGGCAACCCTATGTTCACCCAAAATTAAATTTCCCAGAATTCCTGGGTAGTGGGAATGGCTAGACCAATTTACGCCTGCAAAGTAGATTTGATCTAGGACTGTTGCATGATTACATACTGTCATTTGTTACAATAATGTAGTCCAACACCTGATAGACTGGACAGTAGGCCTTGATGTGGGAGGATTGATGGCTCCCTCTTTTTTAAAAAAGTGTCTTGCCTGACTTCAGCCAAAACAGCAGTGCACACTTGATATTTTGAAGGGAGCATGGAATAGGCAACTGGCCACCAAGCTAATTAAATATTCCAAATTCTTATTGCAGATGACTGTCCCCTATTTAATGGCTCATTGATTTTAGAAGCCAAACCAATTTCCTCTTTCATTTTCATTGGGGTAGTTACGGTAATGACATGCTGTAAAAATTAGACAACATGCTGAAACATGATTTAAAAACATCTGTGCATTCAATGGCTGCATATTTTGGACTGAAACAGAGGCTGGCACCAAGACACGAGTTTCCCTTTGTCCCACTTGGCATCTGAAAAACAACACACTCAGCTTAGGTGTAGGAATCAGGCTACAAGAGAAAGAGACAGAGCACATGCAATCTTAAGTAGGTCTACTCAGAAGAAAGTCCCATTTTATTCAATAGTTTTCTCCCAGGGGCATGCTCTTGGGATTACGGCCAGCAGAGGGGCTTGAATCATGAAGGAGCAGTGATAGCTAATTGTGCCAGTGATTCATCTTTGGCTGCGTTCAGACGGCCAGTCAATCGCGCCATGAGCCCTCCTAAAATTTTATCCCGATTTTTTTAATCCAGCCTAGCACGACCAGACGCCCCCATGAAATAGCCTCACCGCGCGTTGTTCCCACCGTGATTTGTCTACACGGCATCCACCGAGGATTTTTTTAAAAAAAGTTTTGTACATTCGCATAGGCAAGGCTGCGCCTCCTTGGAGAACTGAGGCGATCGCGGAGGGTTTTCAGCAAAGTCCCGGTCCTCCCCCTTGCCATCATGATCAATGGAGGGACTATTTTGCAAGTTAGAACAGTCCTTCCCCCTCCATCTCCCTTCGCGGTAACATCTTGTCCCTAAAAGAAATAAGCATGAATATTACATTCCTTCGTTGCGCTTATCGCTGAATGCATTTCCTCGTTAAAGCGCACATGGGGTTTCAATTTTTAAAAATTGCGCTCCCGTCGGCTCGGTCTGACGTCAGACCAAGCCGACGGGAGCATCGCGCGCTAATGGAGTGACCAGACGGAAGAAAGTCTGCAGTTGTTGCGCGGGTAAGCGAAAACCCTACATTGAAACTGCTACTTTTTAAATCAGGATTGGAGGCGCAGCAGAACGGGATGCCTATGGGACCGGAATATTTCGCAGATGTTTCTGTCTGGTCGTGCATTTTTGATCCGGAAGGGAGTCGTTCCTATGGCAGATCAAAAGATCCGTCTGAACACACCCTGTGGCACCCAATACATGACTTGGCAGTTCACCCAAACTAAGGAGCTGACCTATTTAATTATTTATTAAAACGTTTCATCCCACCTTTCCTTGGGGTCCAATTGGCTTACAATAATAGCTAAAAACTTTTTCAGTAAAAACCAAAAATAAAACAGCTCTTCCCCACTCTGCCTCTTAAAAGATCCCTGCTGTGCAAACCCCTTCAAACAGTTCTGGCAAACAGGCAGGCCTTGCAGCCTGTTGTGAAGATTGTCTCCAAGAGGGGGTAGGGCCTTTCCCGTTGTGGCCCTGGCTCTATGCAGGGGACTCCCTGAAGAGGTGAGCCCACTGCATAGAGCCAGGGCCACAGTGGGAAAGGCCTGGGTTCTGGTCAATGGCAGACAGACCACCCTAAATGATGGGATTGCCAGATGGCTGCCTGACAACCGTAGCTGGCACACAAGGGCAAACGGGTACAAAGAGTAAAAATGGCAATCTGCAAAAAGCAACCACCTCTTCGAAGCAGCCATCTTCATTCCATCTTTCGTCTCATTCTAGAACCAAGAAGTTCTCCTGCACAAGCCTCACTGAATTACCTGGAAGATGGGAATGACTGTGTATTGATATCTGCTCTGCTGTCTTGCATCCAATTTCCATGGTGCCAGAAGGTTTCAAACAATGCTAATGCAAATTCCTACTTCCCTCCATAAGGTATCACTCTACAGACACAGTAGCCTACCACTACCTTGGTTCTTCTGCATACATAGACCTGGGAAAAGCTGGAATTACACATGGAGTGTGATCTCACACATTCTAAAAGAACCTAAAGTTTCACCAAACAGGAATGTTTGAACTACAGAGATACACCAGGCAGAAAGGAAATAACACATCTAACAAACTTACAGAAGACAAAAACTGACAAAGCAAGAAACATCACACCCACCCACCAATCAGTCAGTAAACTGTTCTCAGAAAGAGTCCAAAGGAAACATGCTGTAACAGAAGCGCACCGCTTTCTTCATTACTGATGTAATCAAATAAATCAATGTGCTGTTAGGGAAGCCAACATCAAATTGTCATTATTCATACAAAACAATAAACAGCACTTCATGTGTGGAAGCCCTACTTCCAGATATTAAAAAAAAAAAAGCTCAGGTTTTCTCTCAAGAAAATTCACATCTTGTGAAATGTTCATAAACCGGTCAGACTTTCATATTGGAACCACAACAATTGACTAGTATACCCTTGCTGACGTTCAATACCTGCTAGCCAAGAAATTCTGCACAATAACCTCTGAACTAATTACAGCCAAACTCAGGACTAGTGTATATTGTGGCCACAATCTTTCTCTTCATATGTGGACAGCACAGAGGTGCCACATAAGCCAGTGAGGACCAAGAGAGATCCCATAGAATCCATTCAAAGTGATGTAGGTATGGAATGCTCGAATTGGAGATCTTTCAGTTCTGAACCCCACCCAAACAGAGATGGAAGAGCAGGCCATTTTGAAGGAGAGGGCCTAACATCTGACTGCGTTGCTGATACTATTCATTCAGATCCTTCAAAGAAGGAACCTACATTGTCTGCTCTGCCAGCCCTCCCAATGCTCCTCAATTCTTGTAAGAACTGCTGTACCCGAGAGCACCAAAGTTCTTCATGCCAGTTCCTTTATCAGTTCCAGAATTTAGACTGTCAGCAGACCATTTCCACATTTTAGGAGCATGACTGGAGTCCTGCTTTGGTGAAATACCTGTGTTCCCTGAGAGTTCTGATTGCATGCAATCTGTTCCCTGATTACCTGATCCTGACCCTGGCCCATTACCCCCAAACAATTCTGTAGGGCTCTGCCAAACTGGTAAAGGACACCACATCCCTTTCCTTTCTCAGAATTGAAATCTATATGCAAAGAAAACAAAGCTGGCTTGCGGTATCTAAGTGACAAACACTAATAAAAAACCCGCTTTAATGATATCAGAGGATTATTAGAGAAACAACCACCCGAGAAGAGTCTTGGATTGGTTGGGAGAAGGGGAAAATTTACATAGGATATTCTGACACAGCTTTAAGGATAATGGTGTGAATCTAGTTATCTAGTAAATTTTGTGAGAAATTGTACATATCAAACTAGGTCAGGTACTTAGGAAGGGGGAAGTGTATGAAATACTTCATTTTACTTTAGAATTCATTGATAGTTTCTTTAAACTGCATAACAGAGTGGTTGGTTTTTTAAAAAAAATCTCTGCTAAGTGCTCTCAAAAATGTGCAAACTGCAAGAGGAAAACGACTGCTAATACTGGGGGCAATGTGTCACAAATGCCATTACCAAGACATACCAATTGAATGTTGTCTTACTATTATCTTCTGTTTTTACAGGACTGTTAAGCAGAAACCTTGGTGAGCATCATCCTTGACTCAGGAAAACCTCTTTGAATAAATTGGGAAATCTCAGACTCATAGGGTAAATTCAGCCCACATATTTCTTTCCCAACCACTCATAAAATCACAGTTAGGCAGCACGAATCACACGAATTGGCGATATGTCTGGCAGGTGCTGCAGGACTTAAAATCCATACCAGGCCAAGCACGCAACTCACTGCACCACTGGGACAGCTGGTCAGGGAGGGAACTGCACAGGACCAAAAGCAGCTCCAAAACTCTGCAGAGGAAGGGGGGTGACAAAGGAGCCAATCAGCTCTTACATCCTGCTATGCAGCCTCAAGTTCTGCTTCAGAACCCCTGCCTCAGCTTGGATGAACCACAGCTACAGCTGCTTCTTTGATTGCTTTCCTCAGCTTCTGTGCCAGCCTATCATCCAACTCATCACACGCACCCTGACTGCTTCCCTCCCCTTCTGCTGGCTTCCCTATGCCTTGCCCTTTTGTCCTTCCCTGCTCACTGCTTCCCAAATGTAAGACTTCTTGTCTGTTTTCAAGGACTTCATGGGTTGGAAGGGTTGCATCAGTGTTTAGTTCTCGTGGCCCTTTCTTACATGCTCAGGGAAATGCTGATTGGCACTTTGGGGTCAAGAAGCAGTTTTTCTCCAGGCCAGTTTGCCTGGATTTTTTTGTCATCTTCTGGGCATGGAACAGCAGTCAGTGAGGGTGTGGGGAGGAGGTATTTGTGAATTTCCTGTATTGTGCAGGTGGTTGGAGTAGATGACCCTGGAGGTCCCTTCCAACTTTATGACTCTATCCCACCTATCACATTTTCTTTCCACCTTTCCTCCAAGGAGCTCAGAGGGTTATTTAACAGAAGGTGACTGGCACAAAGTCTGCCAGTGAATTTCATGGCATGGGGGGAGATCTGAACCTGGGTCTCCCCGAGGCTAGTCCAACCCTCAGACCAATTTCATTCACATTGGACTCCGTTGGTAAATAGGTTACTGGGGGGGACACAACTATTGCTGCCTGGTCCTGGGTCACAACACTGTCCATCTGTCTTGGTTCCATGGGAGCACAGAACAGTGCAGAATCAGCCAATAAGAGACCAACAAAACCATCTGCAAAGCACGAACCACCATAGGCACCACTGTTTTGTAGTCAGCCTGCCTACTGAATTGCAATACCCAATGGCTGATAAGATGTTCACCGGTCAGAAGGCACGGGTTCAGTGCTCTTTATAACTCCTTGCTCCTCCTTATAGCTACCAGACACAGAATTAATGTTGACAAATAGGACATATCATGCAAATTGCTTAATGTGCACATGTTCATAAAAGCTTATACACAGAATTGAACTTTGTTGGTCTTAAAGGTGCCACTGGACTCAAACTCTGTTCTGTTGCTTCAGACCAACATGGCTATCTACCTGAATCTATAGTTTGTACCAGCTGCAGAATTCCACTTTTTGCTGTCACAGGATTTGGGCTACTTCGAGGGTGGGGGTGTAAGTAACATAATATAATTTAGTGTATGTATTTGTGTATATAAATAATGGTAACCCTGGCCTGATACTGCCACTAACTAGTGATATACCTGAACACCCCCATAGTTGGGAAGCTTGCTTTTGAACCGCACTGTATGCCCCAGACTCCCTGATGTCTAAGCTGCAGTAGCAGACCATGTTTTGATATTAAGGCCAAGGAATTAAGACTGCTATATGAGGAATTAACCTGGTTTCCATGGGAACCCTGAATTACCCTATTCAATGGGTCCATCCTCTAAGGCTCATCAGCCGCTGGCTACAGGTAATGATCAGGGCTTACAAGACATATCCTTCTGAGTAATTCAAAAATCTCCCTTGCAAAAGAGTTTCCTCAAGAAACTCATATGCTGGATCTTACATATCTGGAAATGTAGTAAAATGCATAATTAGGACCATCTACCCATCTCCTGGCCCATTAACACCTATCTGACCTGGCTACCTCATCCAGGCTCCTCATTACCACCTCACATAAAGAAAAGTCCAAATCTTCCTAACAGCTTGGATGCCAACATTTTCCCCAATGGGAAGATGGATTTGAATATTGCTGTAATCACAGAGCAATGGCAATATCCATCCCAAAAGCTGGCTCAATAGCAAAAAATATTCAAAACTGCAGGCAATAATTTTGGTACCAAAGACCCAGCTCAAAACTGTATTTTGCCCACCCTGGAATGGACAAAAGTTGATTCAATCCAATTCCCAAGATTTTTTTTCTCCACTACTGTCACTTTAGGACAGAAACCACCACCTGAAATTTTCTGCTCTGCTCTTTTAATCTGCTTACCCTTCCCTCTTGATCTTCATGTCCTTGCTCCTGGTTTTATCCTTTTCCTTCCTTGTGCCACTCAGAGAGAAACCTCAACCCTTGCCCTTCTACCTACCCCCTCCCCATGGGTGGATTCCACCTTTAGACTGGCTTGAGGGAGGATAAATTATAACTGGTGCAACTTCCACTAGGAATCATCTGATTTGCTTGTTGTGGCTTATTTCCCAAATCCTTGCATGACTACATTATATGACATCCAGTTTACTGCAGCATAGTAATTCCCCAAAGTTAGTATCTGAATTGTTTTTATCAGTCTGTCTACTTTCCCCTTGCTCTCTTATCAGTTTTTCTATGTTCAAGACTTGAAAACCCATTACTGTCTCTTCCCCTCACCCCATTTTACCTGAGATATCATGCTGAGCTTTGCACCCATGGACTGTGATCAGATGAGCTGTTTTATCCGGTGTCATTGCTGTTCCCTTCTGGATTTAAAATGCATGATCAGACAGAAACATCTGCCTCCCACTCCCTAGTCGTCAGCACCCCATTCTCACCAGTCTTCAAATCAGAATTATTTGACACCAGGGAAAGTTCAGTCCTTCCTGGTGTCAGTGGTCTCACCCTGCATCTCCGGAAGTCTGATCAATCCATTGCACTCTCAAGCTGTTTGGGAATTATGAACATTTCCTTCCTGTTTGGGGTGCGGTTTTTTTTTTGAGGCAGTTAGCGAGGTGTGCATAACTGCATATTCACACCATGGCGCTATGAAGTGCCACGTGTGTATTTACTTTTTACAGACATTTCTCTCACACACATTCTCTCTCTCATAGGAGTTTCTCTAAACAGTCTTTTTCTTTTAAAAACTTCCAAAGCACGGTTTCAAAAACACTGCCCCCACACTGCATGACATATTCCAGCAGCCTCCTTCAGCAATCCCATTGGCCACCAGCTGCTGCCATCCTGCCAGGAGTTTGAAGCGCTGCTTCTAATACATGCATATGCACACACTCAAAAGGCAAGTAATTTAAAAAGCTGCCTGACTGCCCCACTCCATAGCTGTCACATTGATCAACCATGGGGTGAGCACATGGTGAAGCAGGTTAAATGTAAGATGTCTGATCAAAACTCTCAGTTACAAAAAAAACCCCTGGATTAATTAGAGGCAGGACCAGACAGCACTAAACCTGTCATCTGATGGAAACTAGACCCCCATCTAGGAACTGGGGGTGAGGGTATGGTCTGATGGCCAAAGATATGCCCCCCAGATTCACAAGGTAGCACAGTTTGGTGTAGTGGTTAAGTGCACGGACTCTTATCTGGGAGAACCATGTTTGATTCCCCACTCCTCCACTTGCACCTGCTGATGTGACCTTGGGTCAGTCACAAGCTCTGGCACAGTTTCTGTCAGAAGTTCTCTCAGCCCCACCTACCTCACAGGGTATCTGTTTTGAGGAGGGGAAGGGAAAGGAGTTTGTAAGCTTCTCTGAGACGCCTTTGGGCAATGAAGGGCGGGGTATAAATCCAATCTCTTCTTCTTCTTCTCTTCTGTACCTGAGAGGGTTAAGTAAATGAGCCCAAATGCTTTTTTATATTTGTTCATGTTTTTCCCAACTCTGTCAGTTCTCCACCTTTTGCAGTCAGTTTTCGAGATCGGTGTGTATTGTTTGTAAGACTCTTCTATGGTTTTCATATTCAGTTTAGGCACTATTTATATATTATGTATATCATTTTTACACATAATGCTTATTTTTGACACAAATAGCACTGAAAAAAATATATGCACAAGATTCGGTGAGAAGAAACATAAAATAGCGCAGAAATAAAGAATCACAAGTTCAGTTTGCACAAGGAAGAAGCAAAAGCAAAATCATTGGAAAACAGCTAGAGCGGAAAACCCTGAAAAAACGGGGGGGGGAAGTGCTATATAATCTATAAGCAGTAATAAAGAAAGGAGCTGTTGTGCTAATGCTGTTTGTTTCTTTATATAACCTGAGCCCTTTTGCCTTGTCTCTGCCCCTGCTTTTCAACCATGTGGCCAACCAGCAAAATGCTTCAACCTTGCGAAGCTGGGACAGGCTTTTAAGTTGCCACCTCAGCAGTTTTGATGGCAGCTGTCAATTCAGAAAAAGTTAATCAGAAGCGAGAGATGACAGGGAAATGCTGAGCTGATGTGACACTGATGTCAAAAATTTGTTAAGGCACACTTCCCTGAAGGAAACAATTCTGCACCCTAGCAGATGGCTAGTGGTCACGGGGAAGATTTTTAATGTTTCAAAATTTAGAAAACTGATTAACCCTTGTTATACATACATAAATCTATTTTGCCAAGATTTCAAAAAAACAAAACAAGATTTGTCAAGATTTCAAAACAAACAAGCAAAAAACCCACATTCTATAACCGGGCCCTGCTTTTACCTCATCTCTACCCAATTACTTCCTGCATCGCTAAGGTGTGGAGGGAAGCAGCCAATGTTCCCTCTAAGCTGTGGAGTTCTGTGAGCAAACATTCTACTTTGTGAGCTACTGGCATTAAAGATGTGAGCGAACGATTTGGCTGTTACATAAATTAGTTTGCTCTGGAGCCATCCTTGCTGAGCTAAGACAAAAATGTGTGAGCTGGAGGCTAAAAAACTGTGAGCTAGCTCACACTAACTCAGCTTAGAGGGAACACTGGTCATCAGCAATGCTCCCTCCAAGCTATGGAGTCCTGTGAGCAAAAATTCTACTTATGAGCTTCTGGCATTAAAGCTGTGAGCAAGCGATTTGGCTACTGCATAAATTAGTTTCCTCTGAGTCTGGAGTCATCCTTCCTGAGCGAAGACAAAAATCTGTGAGCCAGAGGCTAAAAAACTGTCAGCTAGCTCACGCTCACTCAGCTTAGAGGGAACACTGGAAGCAGCTATCTTCTGTTGACTAACAAAATATGAAAAATGGCATCAAGTTCAATGAATCTGTTTACTCAGCACTACTGGAGCATGAGAGGACACATTCCCCTTGAAAGTTTTAGGTCTCGGCCGCGACAGAGCAACCAGCAGAGTCCCGACTCCCAACAAAGAGTGACATAACTTCTGGCACAGTCAACACTGAATGAATATCCCTGACAATATAAGGGAATGCCACACTGGGGCAATAGGCAAATAAAGATAATAAAGAGGAAAGTATTTTTTAAAAAGAAAGTGGACAGCAGAGGATACCAAAAAGAGGGAAGATGGATCTGGATCTGGGAAAGAAATAAAATGAGACAAGTAGACATCGCCTGGTGAAAGTAAAAAAGGGGTGCAAAGCAAGCACCACTGAGATAGTCTCAGCAGGGATTAAACCAGCAGGGCTTGATCACCAAGGATAATCAAGAGAGAGGGAATGTCCGAGAACATCTCTAGTGGATATTTTTGGACTACTTCTCACTCCCCAGCTCCTCCCAAGTCCTAATCCATACGCGGTCAGGAAGACAGAGAGACTAGAGAAAGCAAGATGGTAGAGTCTCAGTCATGGAAACTGCCCATGTGCCATAGTGTCCAAGAATTTAAGATGCATCATCGGGTATCAGCTCTCTTTCTGAAAGGGGGAATTCTTCCAGCATGATGAACTCATGCGAAACAAAACATATTCTTCACAATAGAGTCTTAAAACTCTGATATTATATGTGCAAAATATATGTGAGATATTTAACCTCATTAGGCAATCAGATGTGCAACTGCCACTAAAACTGTCTCTCTTAATTCTGCTCCAGTTTACGTTGACCTCCAGGATGATGGGCATGATCGGCTATGTGGATCTTTCAAGCAGCTGGCTTTTATTAAATCACAGCCATTTTAACCTTTTGAAAAAATCTGACTCTAACTACAGGTACATAAAAGTTCAAAGCTAAGTTCAGTTTTTTTTTTAAAAAAAAAAGTTAATTTAATGTCAAACCAATTTCATTCTACCAAAGTGTTTCCTGTTGTTGAAGTGTTTACTTTTTAAAAAAAAAATACCCCCCAATGTTCTCCAATGATTTGTGCTTTCCAGATGCAAAAATCAAAGTTACTTTTCTTTGATAATCGTGATTCAAGCTGACTGCTTTGCACAGATCTTCTTCTTCTTGTTATTTGGCAAAGCTCTCATGCAGAAGTATGTAGATGAAGCTGGCAGAGCCATTAATTGGCTCCCTTAATCTTCAGATCTTTTGTAATGTTCAGTCAACTAGTTTCTGATCACTTTTTAATTATAGCAGGATGGATATTAATTCTGTTTCTTAGTTCACAGCAAAATGGCTATCATTATAATGGGTATGTTGATGGAGGGACTAAATATTGCAGGGCTTCCCCAAATTCTTTTACACTATTTTGACGGAAGCCACTGAAAATCAAGCCAGCTCCCATATGCAAAGCCCTACCTCACTGTCTGCATACCCTTGCCCTGGATTCTGTGATGTCTTGGTCACAGTAAAGCAGAAGTTCCCAAAGTGGCACCCGTCGAGATCTTTCCTGGCACCCACCACGTGTTTTTTAAAGGTGGGTAGGGCCAGGGCTTCTGATTGGCCACAGGAGAAGCAATTGGCCATGCCGATTTTTTAAAAGAAAAGTTAATAAGTAGGCAATTGCCAATACAGTACAAGGATCTTCACTGTGTGACTGAAGGTAAGCTGTGTGTATCAAGACCATATTTTTAAAGGCATCCTAAGGAATAGAGCATCTGACTGAAAAGTTGAAGAGTTAGTGCTAGAGTAATGCTCAGTCTCACTCCTTGATATACTATGGTTGCTCTCACTATCCTGTGTCAGAATTCCAAAGGTACCTGCAGGCTCAAAAAGTTTCGGGACCGCTGCACTAGAATGTTGAGACAGAGAGCTGGAATAACATGGAACCAGCTTTTAAGCAGGAGGTGCAAAGATGATCAAACTCAGAAAGTTGAGGAAATGTGCCTGTTACCTATAGGACTGCCAGCTCCGGGTTGGGAAATAACTGGAGATTTTGTGAGTGGAGCCTGAGGAAGGTGAGGTTTGGGAAGTGAAGGGACTTCAATATAGGTATAATGCCATAGAGTTCACCTTCCAAAGTGGCCATTTTCTCCAGGTGAACTGAGGTCTGTTCCTGGAGATCAGTTGTAATAGCCAGAGCTCTCCAGCTACCACCTGGAGGTTGGCAGTGCAGTTATTTAACTACCATCAGTATCAGCCTATGGAAAAGTACAGTGAATCTCCACAAGAGAATAATTAGTCCCCTGGGCCAGAGGAAAATAAGGTATATCCTCGCCTTCATCCTTCTATTCTGGGGATCCTTACTTGTCATGACATCCAGGTCAACACAGCAGTCAAGAGCTTCTTATGCTACCTCTACCTTGCAGAGAGGGCTACAACACTCCTATCTGATGAAGACTTAGTGAAGACTTAGGGTGTGTTCAGACGGATCTTTTGATCTGCCATAGGAACGACTCCCTTGCGGATCAAAAATGCACGATCAGACAGAAACATCTGGGAAATATTCCGGTCCCATAGGCATCCCGTTCTGCTGCGCCTCCAATCCTGATTTTAAAAGTAGCAGTTTCAATGTAGGGTTTTCGCTTACCCGCGCAACAACTGCAGACTTTCTTCCGTCTGGTCACTCCATTAGCGCGCGATGCTCCCGTCGGCTCGGTCTGACGTCAGACCGAGCCGACGGGGGCGTGATTTTTAAAAAATTGAAACCCCATGTGCGCTTTAACGAGGAAACACATTCAGCGATAAGCGCTACGAGGAATGTCATATTCATGCTTATTTCTTTTAGGGACAAGATGTTACCGCGATGGGAGATGGAGGGGGGGAAGGACTGTTCTAACTTGCAAAATAGTCCCTCCATTGATCATGATGGCAATGGCAAGGGGAGGACCGGGACTTTGCTGAAAACCCTCCGCGATCGCCTCAGTTCTCCAAGGAGGCGCAGCCTTGCCTATGCGAATGTACAAAACTTTTTTTAAAAAAATCCTCGGTGGATGCCGTGTAGACAAATCACGGTGGGAACAACGCGCGGTGAGGCTATTTCATGGGGGGCGTCTGGTCGTGCTAGGCTGGATTAAAAAAATTGGGATAAAATTTTAGGAGGGCTCATGGCGCGATTGACTGGCCGTCTGAACGCAGCCTTAGTGACTGCCACTCACTCATCATATCAAGACTAGACTACTGCTGTATGATCGACACAGGGCTGCTCTTGGAAACACTTTGGAAGATCTTGTGCCTTCTTGTGGTTAAAAAAATAACCCATTACCTAATTAATCAGGGACACATTTATAGTGAACCAAAACGTTTTAAAAACTGATTAATCTAATTGATTAACTGAATACACACTGCCTATTTTTTCCGAGTTTATTCTGTTCATTGTTTAATTGGTAACCTGCTCCCCTCCCACCAAGGGGGCAGGCTCTAAATCTAAAATGGAACAAAACAGAATATCCTACTTTAATTGATTTTCAGGGGCGAAAAGCAATTGAGGGAGGTTATTATTCAGATGAATTGCTCCACTGAGTTGCTTAACTTTTCATCATCCTGACTTCCTAAACTTCACCCCATAAATAAACAAGCAGGCATCTACCTTTTCGACAGACGTAGTCATTACAGCCGACAGCCGTGAGAGGGTTTTACATGTTTCCGTAATAAACCTATCTGTCCCTATTAAATATTAATGTGCCATCCTTCCGCGTTACCTATTATGTCATCAGTCACGTCAGATGCGGCAAGAAGGTCAGCAATAACAAGATAACAAGATTGTCTGTTTTTGTAAGACAGACCCCCCAAAAAAACCTCCACATAAGCTTACAATGGTTACAGCAGCTAATAAAATTGCTGCTGAGAGAAGTACTATTTATTAGCATAACTGATATACAAGTGAGCAAAATGCATAAATAGATCGCTACCCTGCTTTAAATTTGTTTATCTACCTTATAAATATTTCAGACAGGCTGTATATTTCAGTCCACCAAAAGTGGCGCACAGCAACATTGCCTACAGTGATTCTATTTCTTCACCACTAAATCTGCACCTCCCTCGGGTGCCACTGCACTAGTGTTTAACCCACAGCCATAGAAGTGATGCTTTCCTTTACTGTGATTCCACAATTGTGGGGGCTGGTCACATAGACCCTTCCCACCTGACTATTGTTCTCTCTCCCAGCAAGGTAATGATGGTCAGGAGAGAAAGAACCACATTATGTGTCCCAACCACATACTTGCAGTGTATATATACACACACACACACATCACAGCCATATGCCCAACACTTATTTGAATCCCACTGGGTGAAAAAACAAGTGTATGGGGGGGATGATCTGTAGTAGAGGAACTATAGGCCAGAAAAGGATTGCACACTCCCTACACTCTGCTCCCCTGTGAATTTCCCCCCTTTCTGCTTTTCTTTTTTAAAAAAACACACAGCACTGGGTCACTTTTTGACATACACTTGCAGATCACAACCCTTAAAGGATACAAAAACAGCAACAGCTTGGCCTTTGTAGATACCAGCCTGCATTATTGTGTGAACTGTGCTTCTGGGCAGGCCTCCTCTGAGGCCTGGTAATTGTTATGAGCCTCAGAACTGGCATGGATAAGACAATCAACTCCCAGTAGGAGACCTAGGGCACAATCAAGTCACCTCCAATAGTGGCTGCTCAGCAAGAACCAAAGTGAGGGCAATAAACCATGAAACAATGTGATGCGAAGTACCTTAGGGGCTTCTAGGAAATATCAGTTATTTCATATATTTCTTACCATACCCAGGCAGTTCTCTTGAAGCCCAAAACTTAAACCACAATAAAATTGGCATCCTTTAAGAAGCCACGGGACTCTGTGTTGCTTTTGCCTCTATGGATTAACGTGGTGTGGTGGGCAGAGTGTTGACCAAGGATCTGGAAGACACAGCTTTGACCTCCACTCTGTCATGGATGCTCGCTGGGTAAATTTCGGCCAGCCTCTCTGTCTCGCTCTCAGCCTAACCTACCTCATATATGTTGCCAGGATAAAATGGAGGGAGGGAGAATGGTGCTGGAGCTCTGCTTTGGGTTTCCATTGGGAGAAAAGTGGGCTATAGATTAATCAATTAACCAATCTACCCCACTAGAGTGCATTGCTGTGAGTAGCCTCTGTCCGTCCAATAACTGATCAAGTATTCACCACTCTGTTTCTTAGGTATTGTGATTTTTATTCATCTGTACGTGATCCACCACCTCCCAGAAACCAAATATGAATGGCTGATGGGCACATAGTGGTAGAAAAGAAAGTAGCCAAAAAGATATGTTTTACTATGGTCAGCTTTCCTTATTTCTGCATCACACTTTCCCACTACGAATACCCCCCCAACACAAACACAATCACAATCTTTTATCTCGGTGTACAAAAATCTAGCTCAGTGCAACATACACACACCCAGCTTTGAAATTATCAGTCAACTTGAGTGGCCTTTCGAAGCCAGGATGGCAGAGTGTAATGTTACCCTGCTTAATGAGGAAACAGTGTACTAATCAGCACCAAAGTATGACCCTTATTAATGTAATTAGACTGCACTAAACTGTGGCATTAAGCACCACAGCCCCCAAAGGCAAATGCAGAGCAAGGACTCCAGTGCAGATCCTCAGAAGGAAAACTCTGTTCCCGTGAGGTTCTGCCAGGATCACAGCAAGCCTTTTCTAGTGCATATCTTTGAGACAGGGTCAGACCCCAGTCCCCAATCAATCTGCATGAGATGGATGGGATTAGTGACAGCATGGCGGGGGATGATCAAGCTCCCAAGCTAGACAACTTGGTCATCCCTATAGTAAATTACCCATTACCATTCTGATGTACCTTGCCTATGCTCAAAGGCATAGTAGAAGAGGAGAGATGTTTTTTTAAAAAAGAAAAAGGTTTTTTTTTCAATTCTATAAACAAGACTTTGTTCTTTAAATGGCAACTACTGTGTTACAAATGATGAGCCTGTTTTTGAACAAGTCTCTTAGTCATGTAACACATGACACTGGGGATCCCAAACTGGATCCCCAGTTTTGCGGGGGGGGGGCACTGAAGGTAGCATGAGGCAAATACATGAAGCTGCCTCACACTGAGTCAGACCCAGGGCTATTTTGGGGCAGGAACGCACAGGAATGGAGTTCCCGCTGGCTCCGGAGTTGGCCACACCCTGCAGGAACTCATTAGCATAACAGGCCGCTCCCAGCAGCAGAAACGCATTAGGATTGGCTACATTAGGGGTGTGTGGCCTAACATGCAAAGGAGTTCCTGCTACAAAAATAGCCCTGGGTTTTGACAACAAACAAGATAAACAGAATAAGAAGCAAAAGGTGGGTGTGGCTGGATGACCACACTTTTGTATGGCCTAATAGGCTAATAAGCTGTGCTGTCAGGGGGTGTGATCTAATCTGCTAATGAGTTTCTGCTGTTGGGTGTGGCCTATTATGCTAATGAGTTCCTGCTGGGCTTTTTCTACAAAAAAAGCCCTGGTCAGACCCTTGGTCCATCCAGGCCTGTATTGTCTGCTCAGACTGCCAGTTTCTAGTCTAGAGTCTTAGGTGGAGGTCTTTCACATCACTTACTACCCAATCCTTTCAATTAGAGATCTTGGGGACTGAATCTGGGACCTTCTGCATACCAAGCAGATGCTCCATCACTGAGACACAGTCTCTCTCTCAATGCAGATTTGGGCCATAGTATTGGGGGAAAGGAGGGATTAATTCTTCCCCTTGTGATATTTCCCTGACTGAAAATGCCCCCCTTGGGCTTCTTTAGGACCTTATAGAGGGGAAAATATAGAATAGCTGCATTGTGATTCACTTTAAAACAGCCTGGGTAAAAATAGCATGGGGGCGCGGAAAGTTAATCTTCCTCTTCCCCCAGCACTGCAGCTCTGATCCTATTCTCTTCCTCTTCACCTACTTTTTGCAGCTAACTGTACCCCCAGGGATCTGAACACAGATCTTCGGGAGCTTTATGTGTATTTTATGGGTAGTTTCAAATGGGGCAAAACAAGGCTCCGGGAGGCACAGTATACTCACTGACCTATGCTGGGTACTGTCATGGGTTATGAATTTAGCAAGAATTTTTGTGAAACATTAGTTGGAAGGGTTATGCATATGTAGCATTTGTACTATTAGCAGTTGGGGGGGGGGGAATCCTGCAGATACTCAAGCAAATAGCTATACAAGAGGGCAGGACGTTTTGCCAAGGCAGCAGATTTAAAGCCAAAGTTAATTTGTTAACATGCACACATGTATGCAAAGCATGAAACTGTTCTTTATCTCTCCTCACCAAACTGTACCACTGGGAAAGGAAAGAGTGGGAACAGCCATAAGCAGAAGTGCACCCTCGCATCGGCCCTCGCTTGGGAGAGGCCGCACCCCACTGCATCGACCACCACACACTGGACCAGCACTGACCCCACAGAGTGAGAGGAGGAAGAGGTATGCCAGACCCAGCCTTCCAGATGGAGGCGTGACCCAGGCTCCGCACATGCCAAGGAGTCCGGTCACCAGGAGTGTGCAAGCTGCAGAGACCAGCATGACCGTAAAACATGTCATTTCAGGGATGCAATCTGCCAAAGCTGCAGCCACAAGGGCCACGTCACCCAAGCCTGCCGTTCCCAGGGGTCCCTGGCCCTGCTGCCACAACCCCAGCAGGACCGCAGATCTACAGCTCACTATGAGGAGGACATGTATCAGGAAGAATTCTACCTCCTCACCAGCGAACTGGAGGCACAGGTACTTAGACTCCCTAGCCAGACCTCAGCCCCTAAAATCCAGGTCCGGGTCAAGATAGAGGGGTCCCCTTGTTCCATGGAGCTAGATTCCGGCTCCACTACTTCCATCATTTTGGAAGTGACTTGAAAGAGACTGTGTCCAAATGGAGGGCCCCGCCTACAACCATCGCCCATAACCCTGATGGATTTTCAGAGAAACCGCGTCCCTATCCTGGGGGTGGGGAGCTTTCGGGTCCAATACTGGGGGTTTGAGGACCACTTGGACTTGATTGTGGTCAAGGGTGACCTAGTCAGTTTATTGGGCCATGCGTGGTTCGCCCCACTGAGAATCTCCATTGTGGGAGTTCAGCTCTGTGCCCCACAAGACTTTAACAAGGTTTGCAGAGCATTCCTGGCTGTCTTCAACGGGACACTAGGCCGCTACACGGGTCCCGCCGTGTCACTGCAACTAGACTCGCAAATGGCCCCCATCCGAATGCATTCCAGAAAGGTCCCAATTGCGCTGAAACCAAAAATAGATGTAGAACTGGACCATCTTGTAGACCAAGGGGTCCTGGAACCGGTCTCCCACGTGGCATGGGAGACTTCCATCGTCACCCCCATGAAGCCAAACGGGGATGTCTGCATCTGCGCGGACTACAAGTGCACAATAAATAAGGCCCTCCAGGATCACGCATACCTGGTCCTGATAGTGAGCCACGTGCTAGTTCCTCTGGCTGGGGCTAAGATCTTTGGCAAACTGGATCTTGCCCAGGCGTACCAACAGCTCCCGGTTGACGAGGCAACAGCCGCTGCGTAAACAATTGTGACCCATAGGGGGGCTTTTCTAGTTAAGAGACTGCAGTTTGGGGTGAGTGTGGCCCCGGGACTTTTTCAACACCTGATGGACTCCCTCTTAAAAGGGATCCTAGGTGTCACGCCATTCTTCGATGATGTGCTGATTGCCACGGCCACGCCAGAGGAATTCGCCACCCATCTGTGCACCGTCCTCCGCTGCTTCCAGGATACCGGGCTGAAAGTGAAGCAGGAAAAGTGCCTGCTGGGGGTTCCGTCTGTCAATTTCCTGGGCTTCACAGTCAACACAGATGGCCTCCATCCCGCTAGGGACAAAATAAAGGCAATTGTAGAGGCTCCCCCACCCAAGTTGAAGGCAGAACTCCAGGCGTTCCTAGAGCTCTTGAACTTCTACCACACCTTCCTTCCCCACAAGGCAGCAGTAGCAAAGCCCTTGCACCACCTCTTGGACAAGCAGGCCCCCTGGTCTTGGGGCCCCCACCAGGCTGCCACGTTCAAGGGAGTCAAAGCGCTGCCAATCTCTAATAAAGTCCTGGTACACTTTGATGAATCCTTCCCAAAGGTTCTGGCCTGCGATGCTTCCCCCTATGGCATCGGCACTGTATTGGCCCACCGGCTCCCAGATGGGCAGGAGGTGCCCATTACATACTACGCGCAGACGCTGTCAGTGGTGGAACGAAACTACGCCCAGATCAACCGCGAGGGCCTAGCAATAGTGGCAGGCATGAAGAAGTTCCATGACTTTGTCTACAGCTGGCCCTTCACCATCGCCATGGACCACCGCCCCCTTCTTGGTCTCTTTGCCATGGACTGGCAGATGCCACAGGTTCTCTCCCCATGGGTCCTCCCATGGTCCATCTTCCTGTCCAGCTACAACTACGCCCTCGAGCACCGCCCTGGGATGGCTATGGGCCACGCTGATGCCCTTAGCCACCTGCCCTTGCCGTCCATTGATGCCGACCCAGCTCCTGCGCACCACATCCTCCAGATTGAGGACCTCCCCAACTCTCCCCTCTGGGTCGGGGACATCACCCACCATTCGGCCAGGGACCCTGTCATCTCCTGGGTTCAGGGCTGGGTGTTGAGGGGGTGGCCCATGGCCACAGTGGGCCCAGACTTTACAGCTTTGGCAGCTCACCAGGATGAGTTGTCTGCCCACAAGGGATGCCTACTGTGGGGGAACGGGTGGTAGTCCCCAGCACCCTATGGCACAGAGTCCTGATGGCCCTTCACAAAGTGTATCCTGGGATCGTCCGCATGAAGGCCCTGGCCAGGAGCGATGTTTGGTGGCCAACAATTGATGCGGAGGTGGAGGATTGGGTGAAACGCTGTCAAATGTGCCAAATCAGCTGGCCCAATCTGCCTAGTGCGCCCACCCAAGCCTGGGAGTCTACCCAGACACCGCGGTCAAGGCTACACATAGACCTCGCCGGGCTGTTCCATGGACTGCTGTTCCTGGTCACTGTGGACTCCTACTCGAAGTGGCTGGAGATTAGCCCAGTCTCCACCACCTCCGCCAGGGCCATGATCCAGGCACTCCGCAAGATCTTCGCGACCCATGGACTGCCTGACACCATCGTCTCGGACAATGGGACGGCATTCACAGCGGACGAATTCCAAGAGTTACTGCGCAGCAACCCAATCCACCACGTGAAGTCTGCTCCATTCCACCCCGCCACCAACGGCCAGGCAGAGTAGATGGTGTGTACCGCCAAGGAAGCCCTCAGCCACCTAATGGAGGGGGACTAGGAGTTCTGCCTGGCCCGCTTCTTATTGGCACAATGGACAACTCCAAACCTGGGCACCAGCTGCTGTCTGGCGGAACTCCTGATGGGCCAGAGACCCATGATTCTATTGGACAGACTTCACCCAGACAGGTCCCCAGAGTCATGCAACCTGTCAGAAGAGAGGGAGGCACCATGGGGGTTCTTTCCAGAGGACCTCATGTACATCTGGAACTATGGCAGGGGTTCCACATGGCTAGCTGGTCGCATCATCTGGCCAACAGGTCCTGTGTCCTACAAGGTCTCCACGGACAATGGCCAGGTCCTGCAGAGGCATGTGGACCAGCTAAGACGACACCTGCTCCTGATGCTGGAAGACACCCTGGCTCTGGGTTCCGGGGATGTGGACCTGCCAGACAGCCCTGACCACACCACTGCCAATGGAGAATTCCCAGAGCAGGCTCCTGCTCCTGTGACCCAACAGGAAAACAGGATGCCTGCCTCCATCTCAGCACCAGAAAAGGCCCCTCCACAACCACAGCTGAGTGCCCAGGTGAATCCGGCTGCCAGGGCTCCTGACGCCCCGTCTCCTGCTCCGAGGCAGTCCATGAGGGAGCACTGGCCCCCAGCCTTTCTCAAGGACTATGTCACCTAGGCTGGACTCAAACTATGGGAGGGAGGGGTTTTATGTCTGCTGACTGCCACTAGGTGCCAGTGATATGCAACCAGAGCTTGGCTCCAAAGGACAATAAGGACTAGGATCCTGAGACTCCTAGTCAGCACCTATAGGAACTGTGGTGGGAAGTTCAAACCCTCCAATGGGACCTATGGGTGTCACCTGGGGACTGTATATAGTTGGCCGTCTTGGCCATTTAAGGTTGTTGTGTTGTGTGCAGTAAACTATGAGCTGATAAGCACTGAGCATCTGTCTTCAATATGTGCCAAACATACCTTTTTGTAAGAAAGAGCCAGTCCATGCTCACTTTACAAATGAAACCTGGGACCAGTACCTGGAGACAGATAGATCAATCTATATCTGTCTGTCTGTCTATCTATGATTCAGATCACTGTAACATTAAAATTACTCAATGCCCACATAAAGAAAAATCAAGTGTACAATGTATATGTAAAGTATGTGTGTTCACTGTAATTTGTGAACAGGTCTTCCATGTATAGTGTACACTTGTTTTTTCTTTGAGTAATTCTCATGTTACGTTCAGTGCATATACAGTTGAACATGTAATTTAAACCCCACCTTTATCCCACTACTAGTCCTGGGCAATGCTCCCTCTAAACTGTGGAGTCTTGTGAGCAAAAATTCTACTTTGTGAGCTACTGGCACTAAAGCTGTAAGCAAGCAATTTGGCTACTGCATAAATTAGTTTGCTCTGGAGACAAAACTAGCTCACACTAACTCAGCTTAGAGGAAACACCAGTCCTGGGTTACATTTGCCACGTCTTCTTACAGACTGGCATGCACATGTATATGCAGGGTGTACATGTGTTCACTATAACATGGGAATGGCTACTGAATCCGACCATTGGTCTATAAGGTTCAGTGTTGTTTACTCCAAGAGGCAGCAGATCTCCAAAGACTCAGGTAGAGGGCTTTTAACTGGAGATGCTGGAGACTGAACTTCAGATGATCTACCACTGAGTGATAGCCCCTCACCACAGTTAGGATGGGTGTCAAACAGAGATTAAACAAGTTGTTCTTCTAAAGAACAAACTCAAGAATTATACACTTTGACCCCACAGCTTTAGAGCTATAATTTATTTAACCATTGTGCTTTTTTCATGAAGAATCCATTATGGAACAGCAATATCTATAATCCTGCAACTAATTTAAATTGCTGATCACTCTCTCCTCAGTTCCCCCCAAATTTGAAATGTCTTGCAAATAAAGACCTCTTGGGGAAGACATGGACAAAAGCATGAAATCGATTAATCAGGCAACTCCATCATTTTATTATAGTATTTGCCTCCCCCTGATGAAATTTTGTCCTCAATAATGTTAGACTCCTAGCTCTATTAATAGCTTAATGCAGAATAAATAATACATTATTCGGAATAGCTTGTACTTTCACATTCGGTATGATATTCACAAGCTGTTGGCACCAGTTTACAAATGATTGCAAGTGACACCTCAAAGGCTTTCCAAGGAAAACTTATTCCACCATGTTTTGAAACAGGAGCTCCGTCTGCCTAACAGCATGCTCAGTTATGAATACAGGAAGCGGCCTTATATGGAGTCAGGCTATTGGTCCATTTAGCTTACTATTGTGTACTCTGATTGGCAGCAGCTCTCCAGGGTCTTAGGCAGAAAAAGGACTTCCCCAGCTCCCAGTATTTTTAACTGCAATATCAGGGATCGCAGGGCCACGGCCCCTCCTTGGCAAGCATCATACAGCTACATACACATTTCATAATATATTTTTAAAAAAGAGATTGCTGGGAGAAATGAACAGCTCCAAATCCAACTTTCTGAACCTCTCTATGCAAGCAGATTACCATTGTGCAAAAAAGATGAAGGCAGTCCACCATGGACCATTGGCCAATTTCTATGGGATCAGCAATTATCTGCTGTTTGCTGTGAGTCTTTTAAAGAATACAGGACTAAGCAGACCTTGGTCTAATCCAGCAAGGCATTCAAGAGCCCAATCCTGAGTCTCACTATCATTAAAGGGATTTATTCCCAGATAAGCATTTACAGGATTGCATCCTAAAGGACTCAAGCAAGAGTACGAGCTCAGGACTGAACAGATATATTATTATATTATGCCTTAACTAATGAGATTTGGTTCCCATGGGGTTTCTAGTTTCTTAAAAAGTAGACCATCTAAGACTGAAGTGGTCAACACTCATAAGCCTAAAGTTGTAATTCTTGGTGGCTGGAGATCTCCTTGGATTACAACTGACCTCTAGATGACAATTCGCCTGGAGAAAATGGCCACTTTGGAGGGTGGAGTCTATACACCATTGAAGTTCATAATGGAGCTTGAAAATCCTGAAAATTGTTTTTCCTTCTCTGTCTCATTTAAGGAGGGTGTCTGTTTCCTGCAGTATAGGCTTGAATGTCAAGTAAATTAATTTAAATTTGGAACAACTGAAGACCATTTAGTATGTGTGATATTGTATAGGGATCTCCTAACTTACTCTCACTGTACAGTCTATCATAAAATGAATTAAAGTTTTTCACATACACCATCAAAGTCCCTCCCCTCCCCAAATCCCACCCTCTTCAGGCTTTATTTACAAAATCTCCAGGTATTTGCTAACCCAGAGCTGGCACACCTGGTGCAAAGCCTTACTTGCATTGGTTGCACTAGGTGTGGCTGTATTAGTGGTCATTTGTCTTCTCCTTTGGGAGCAAAATTGCAAGCATCCACTTTTTCTGGCATAACAAAGTGATGCATTTGTGGACTGATGCTGCAATGGTGGGAAAGGGGAAAGCACAACGTGCCCAACTCTAGATTTATGTCCTTTGTCAACAGGAACCTCAGTGGGGCGTATGAAGTAGACAAAGACATATGGCAACCCCCCCCCGTGACCTTGCAGCATCCCAGCCTTCCCGCCATATCCAGGCTACCATTTTGCTAGTTCAGCAGGGATAGTTTTTGTCTGCCACAGGAGTAGAAGACCTCCAGGCAAAAGGCTACAAAGATTTCAAAAAGCTAAAGAGCTTTGCTCTGCCATGGAGATCAGTAAAAGAGCCAGCAGACCAAGGAGCACCTGCTTATCTTTCCTTTCATTTACAAATGCCTTCCACATGAAAGAGCAACAATTCAGAGGATCAAAGAGGAGGAGAAGTAGCTATGCAAAATAAGACAGTCATGGCAATGACACTGATCAATTCTTTAGTTTCTCCCTATCTACCATTTAGCTGTTGCTATGGGGATGCAAGGGGAGGGGTGGGCGAATGTGGCTATCCCTCCATTATTCAGAGAGAATCATGTAAATTCTAGGTGTGAAACAATATCATTTGTCTCCAATCTATAATTTTCCTTTCCAAACTGTGAGGAATGGTAAACAACGTTAAGGGGCGATTCAAAAACATCCCACTCTGCCTCCTGTCTATTCTGCAGAACATTTACAAAGATGTAAAAGGGAAAAACTAATATCGAAAGTTAGCCAACAGAATATGGACAGCAGATATAGTAATCAACAGAGCCACACAGTGGACCTTTTGCAAGCTTGCAAACATCATACTCAGGGGAACAGAATGGTATGCCTGAATGGTACCATGTATAGAGAACCAGTGTACTGCCATCCATTGATCCTATGGGCCGCCTGATCCAATTTCAACTCTGTATATGCATCTTGGCTCTGAGTGGCTCCCCCTCCCCTCTTTTTCCCTGTAAATAGCCCTTGAGGAGATTTCATTCCTACTTGTATGAGGAAGTGTGTGTTGTACACAAAAGTTCACTCTTTGAATAAAACTTTGTTGGCCTCAAAGGTGCCATCGGACTCAAACTTTGTTCTGCTGCTTCTGACCAACACCTGAATCTATCTGGAGATCAACTGTAATAATAGGAGATCTCTAAGCCCCATCCAGTCATTGGCAGCCCTTCTCTCCAGGCTAACCTGCCTTACAGGGTTATTGTGAGGTTACAATGGAGAAAGAGAGAACAATGTATGCTGCTTTGTCTCCCTGCTGGGGAGAAAGGTGGAGTCCAAATGAAGAAAGTAAATACAGGACAACCAGCACAGAAACTAGCCTTTCTAGGGAAAAGGTGCAATGGAGTGTTGGATTAGGTCTGAAGAGACCCAAGTTCCAACGTCTCTTCAGCCATGAAGCTTGTTTGCCAACTCTGGGCCAGTCCCTCTCTCTGCTTCACAGGGTTACCGTGAAAGATCTAATGGAGAAAGGAAGTACCAAAAGACTGATTGTTCTAGGCTAGCTAGCCTTTTTCTCTGATATACTACCTTTCTGTGCGAAAGAAGTTGGTGTTGACAGCTGACAGGGGAGGATGCATTCAGCAGGAACAGCCCAATGCTTTTCATGTGGACTAAATACCCATAGCAACTACAGACAAACGGGATGAAAAACTACTCATTGCGCACATTTTGGAATCTGTAAAGAGTGAAATTACATAATTCATCAACTGATGAACACTGAACAGCACTGTTTCAGCAGCATCCAGAAAAATAAATGCAGAACATAGACGTATTTCATTTCCCTAGTAAGTTTTGACACCTAGGGCATGGCTTGCAAAATCCATGTAATACATTCTGTTTCTGCATTTTTTAATGCATTTGTACAGTGCCTCTCTCAGTCGCACCTCTTCCATGGTGAGCTTTTTTTTTTCTTATCATTGCTTTCAAAATAACTCAAATCTGAACATAAGAAAAGTCTAACCTTTGCAAGACCTTCAGATATCCAGAGAGGAAAGCAGTCAAAGCAGAACAGCAGAGAATCAAGATGCTGACCTGAACACATGCTCTCTCTCCATCAGGAGGATTGCCAAGTCTTGAAAATCAAAAATTCTGGCACCAGGAGGCAGAGCTAAGGGCTGGAGCCCAGTGGTTTCTGGGGGGGGGAGGTTGGGAGCACAGAATGGCACAAAAGCTGTCTGTTCACATAAGGTTTACAACTTAAAACACAGCTGTGGAGAAATATGTGGTCTTGGCCCTTGATTTTCAGACAACTGGCCCCACAACAAAAATAATGTATTCCTTTTCCTCCAAACTTTACCCATCAGAGTCAGGCTAGGACCCTAAATTTCCCTGTACTGTTTTCTGTGCTGGTCACTGCTGCAACAAAAGATTTCAAGCAAGGCCACCAAAGACTGGGTGCAGCAGCAGAAAAACAATGTATGAATAGCAAGCAGATGAACAGATGACATTGGCCTGATGCTGAGTCAAACCTTTGGTGCATGTAGTTCACTACTGACCACTCTGGCTGCCCAGCAATTTTCCACAGGTCTCTCCTAGTGCACAGGATCTTTTCAATTGAGCATGTTAGCGCTTGAACGTTGAGCTATCCGTATGCAAAGTATGTGCCCCATCACTGAATATATTAAGCTACTTTATAACAAGATAGATTATTGGTCCATCTAATTACTGGTAGTTGGTTTCCAGGCCCTCAAGCAGAGAATGACATTTTGGCTGCCAAAGATCTTTTAACCAGAGATGTCAAGTATTGAGTTTGGGAACTTCTGTGAGCAAAGCAGCTGTTGTGACACCAAGCTGTACTGACCAGACAAAAGTGCTGGATCCTGATATTTATATTATGCTTCATGGCACTTGGGTCAGTAACAGAAGCTTATCATTTTTCTCTTCTTTGCTTGAAGAAGGTCCTATAGCCAAAGTGCGCACAGTTCCCAGAAGTTCACTTGGCTGGGTCCCTGGCCTTAGACTATTTAGTTCCTGGTACAATTCTGAAAGGGCTGCAGTGGCTCAAGTGATTAAGACGCTGAACTGCAGACCGGAAGGTTGGTAGTTCAGCAGTTCGAGACCCAAGTACCACATGACAGAGTGAACTTCCAACTTTGGTCCCAGCTCCTGCCAACCTAGCAGCTCGAAAGCAAGAAACTGCAAATAGATAAATAGGTACCGCTTCGGTGGGAAGGTGTTCTGTGCACCTCGGCGTCTAGTCCTGCCAGCCACATGACCACGGAAATATCTTTGGAGAGCGCTGGCTCTTCGGCTTGGAAACGGAGATGAGCACCGCATCCCTAAAGTTGGATTCGACTGGCTTTCAAGCAAAGGAAACCTTTACCTTGACTACAATTCTGAGTCTCCACATACATTTTGGGACACAGTAACTTCAAAACTAACTTTAACAAGGGTCATCTGTACCAAAAAAAGAAGAAGTTTCATTATCTGAAGTGTAAATGACCAAAAATGAAAGATCCACAAGTTCAGAGTGTTGATTTGGAGACAATCAAGTTAATGGTATCGTTCTCCATGTACACCATCATGAGCTCCTTAGAAGAAGGATGTTAGACAAACTAAAACAGGAGCATGCTTCAATCTCTAACTGAAATCAGTGGGACTTCAAAGTACTTGGTTACTGCTAGTTTGTACCTTATACCTAAATGCCTATTGGAAGGTTCTTTCTTTCACTAAATTAAACAAATCCTCTCTTCGGTACAATGAACAAAACAAGGAAGCTCACAGATTTCCCAGTTTTCACATATTCCGAATATATTTACCAATTTTCCATTTTTTGTTTTTAAAAGATTCTAGGAGGATGGCAAGAGAGTTTCCTGAAAAATCTCCAGAATGGCAACTTGAACAGGAGCCGTGCCCACCAACACCCTCCCTGGTGCCCACCATGTGTTTTTAGAAAGTGGGCAGGCCAGACAGGGCTTTTGACCAAAGGGACTTTTTGATTGGCCAGTGGAGATCTGATTGGCTGTGCAGAATTTTTTTAAGTTGCTTCAGCAGACACACAACACATGGCACAAAGACCTTCACTGCGTAACTGAAAGTAAGCTGTGTATATTACACAAGAAAATATTTTCAAACAAATATGTTCACATTAAAAGACATCCTGTTGAACAAAGCTTCTACCTGAAGTGCTGAAGAGTTACTGTTAAAATTATGTATGACCTCAGCCCCTGACATTTTGTAGCTGGCTCCTCGTATGGCAGTCATTTTGTGGTTATACTTACCACTCTGCATCAGAATTCCAAAGGTGTCCACAGGTTCAGAAAGACTGGGGATCCCTGCATTGTAGGCTTGTTCTGAGGAGGAAGGATAAGATGAACTACACCCTGGTAGAAGCTGTGATGGATATCGTTCCCCCCCCTTCTGCACTGTCAACAGGGAACAGCAGTGCCCTTGGCTGGAAGAATGGAGAGTGCTTCTTATAGGGGGTTAGAAATCAAATACTTGTCCAAGGCTCACTCTTTCTTAATGTATAAACCATTGTATGTGAATACATCTCTGACTAGAAATCATCATGCATACGCATCCTTGCTTGGAGAGGTGTTGTTCCAGAGCTGCGCATGCTGGTGGATTCCTATGCTTCATTTACCATTACACTCTTCTTTGTTACCAGTCATCATATGCTACCATATTAAACATTTACATCGCAATTCCATCTGGAGGAAAACCAGGTCAAGGCCCAACTGTATTAAGGGTTGGCAGCCAGGATTGTATGCATTATATATCTCTGCAAAGAAAACATGTTTGTTGGAGAATAATCTATTTGATCCTCCCCTTTCTGGTCAAGCATTGTAAGCCCAAGTTCACAGTTAAAACATGTATTCAGGTCATGCATTTTAAATTGGAAAGAGGCTCTATGGAGTTTACAATGATTCATCCTGCATTCAGACTGCAAGCCGGTTGGAATTCTGGGTTCAAGATGGGTTGCTATTGTGAGATACGTGAGATAACATCTCATGGAGGAAAAAGGGTTGTGTGAAACTGGTGATCAAGTAATCGTAATCACTTTCTGTGAAACAATTTGGTAGGGCTGCTAAGCACCTTGCGGGAGTGGGGAATCCCTCACCCAGAGTTCCTGTTGCTCGCTGCCACTCCAAGCAGCAGTGGATGCTGGCATGATGCTGTCATTTCTGGGGAAAACCTGTGGCAGCAGATAGCTCTAGGAATTGCCAGAAACGCTATGGTTTTTATGGAAGTGATGCTAGGTAGCTCTAGAAATCAGTGGAAACTCTATGGTTTTATCATAGAGTTACTGGTGTTTCCTAGAGCCACCTGTCACCACTTCTGGGTTTTCCCCGGAAATGAAATTGTCATGCTCACACTGGCATCACCCCATGTCCCCACTCCCAACACTCCCACTGATTGCCAGGCTTAATCTGGCAACCTTGCCATTGGGAGAAGAGTCTGCTATACCAGTCATCCTCCATTAATTTGCAGGGCACCTCACAAAATGTCTGCCATGGGGGCTGGGGTCAATCACAAAATGCTCTCAGGTTCCACACCCAGTATCTTCCTACAGCAGAGGTAGCTACTTCTAGGTATGTTTAGAATGCAGCATGTGGGTGGTCCAGATTTGCAATCTTCTTACATATTGTGCGGTGCCAGTTTAACAGTGTTGACTCAAGAGTCAAATCTGTGCAGTTCAAGCATTATCACTGAAGCACAAAACACATTCCAAAGACAGATCTTGATAATGAATTTGCAATTGATTGTAGTCAACCCCCCCCCCCAAGTAATGGGGCTTAGTAGCAAATTGCTGTGGAATGCAGCCTCAAAGTTAAGAACAACTATTGAGAAACATCAAGGAAAAAAATGTGTCATTGCAGCCAGATCCTCTTACTGCAGCTTCAACTTTACATACACCTGCAAGGCCAGCAGTGGTAGGGTTGTGGGCTACCAGGAAAGACTGCCCAAATGGGGAGAGAAAGAGAAGCTTCTGACAGTTTTTAGAATGTGTGAACAAAAAAAACTGCCTCTGACTGGGTAGGGTTACCAGGCCAAACCAGCTGAGCCTGCTCTGGTGGGGAGGGTGAGGTATAAATCAAATAAATAAACAAACTAGGGGAGGGTTGGGGGCAGGGACACGGAGGCAAGGGTGAAACATCAGTGACATTGCTGTGTCACTTACAGGGAAAACCCTAAGAAAAGAAAAATTCTCCCCCACCCCCAGCTCCACGCTAGTTCCTAAAAAACACGACACAGATTCATGGAAAATAACCTACAGTTCCCTGGGATATCTTCAAAAAAACACCTTTAACATTATATATAATATTTTTGAATTCATGGCAAAGGATCATGGGTCTGTGATAGAATGCGTTTTAATGGATGTTTGAATTCTCCTTGTAAACAAAGAGATGTTTAACAGTGAGCCAACTTCTATAAATTCTGTTCCTTATTGACCAAATGGAATGCTGCATGTTTACAGTGACTGGTGGAGAAACTTGATTCATCTTAGGATGTAAACAAAAACGTAGTAAATGCAATGCCAGGTAAGCTAAAATTTCTTACCCACAGTGTTATTCCATGTTTCTGGCTCCATATTTAAACCAGGCCCTCAGCCACTACACATGTAGCGTTCACATCCGAGGGATTTGCAATTGTGCAATTGTGGCAGATGTCTCACTAGTACACTAATAAGATAGGTACAGCAGCCAAGAGCCCAATTTAAACATAAAGCTGGCTGCATGGAATCTGGCACTGTTAAACAATTTTAGCCTATCCAGTATTGCATTTAAAATCAGGCTTCACTTTCTCAGCCAGTCTCCCGCTTTCATTAAAATACTATTCAGTTGGCTGGAATAAACAAAAGGAATTTAAGAGCTCCCTTGTTTCTAGTTAAAACCCTGGCCCACTCTGCAGAGCCATTTAATTAGTAGTTCAGAAGGCGTTCCTTTATTTACCTGAGTGAAATGAACATTTGCTCTTAATGAACCTGCTGGCTAGAGCTCAAGGAATCAAAAAGTTAAAAGCTGATAAGCAAATGGCAACTGAAAGACAATCTGCTGTGCAGGTTGGCCTAGAGAATTGGGTTTATGCAAGCAGAGATCTGCATATTCTCCAACTGTTCCTATTGACCAAGGCCAGTCCACATTTTCCAGTCCTGGTAGGTCACTGACCCATTATTATGCCTATCTGGGTGGCTATTTCAGAAGACTTTTGTTACTGTGAGTCGATACAACAACTGCTATTCTGTAACTTGCAGAATCTACTTTCGTGTCTTAGTTTGCCTTCAGTATCTGCCCATCAATCCAGGTACTGCAATTACTTCTTGAATAGATGATGCTCTCTGCACAGGCGGAAAATGCAGGTGGTGCGATCTAGCCAATGTCAATCATTTAAAAAATGCAGCTGAGTACACAGGGCACAAAAGGCAGATGACCTGCAAGTGATTCTAAGCCTTACAATACAAGTTGGTCAATCTTGTAATCAACCCTGTGGGATGCTTCCTCTATTATGGAAAATGAGGCCATCTAGTTCTTGGATTGCGCAAATGCAGCTGCAACCTGCAATGACCTGGTCATGTAGCACAAACAGCTACTGTGCAGGCACAAAGCTCCTCAGCACAGTGCCATGCTCAAGTGCACTTTGCTAGGGAACAACAGGTTGATCCAATAAGGGCTTGCCTCACACATGATTGAGGGAGTTCAAGCAAGGTGAATTTGCCTGGCAATTGTGTTCATCCTGAAGTGTGATGCCCCAAAAGCAATACAGTTAAAAATGCTTGAAAATGTATAGCTTATCAAGATTTGATCCCGCTACAACCATAAAACATACAACCCAATAGTCCATTATTTAGCAGGGACCATCCCTAATTTTCTGGCCTCTACCAAATCACTGTCTTTATTTGTGCCTTTCAGGTAATGCCTTATTCAAATATATAGTGTGAGTTCCTAGAATTCTTATTCTTCAGGGTCCAATTCCCTCCCCCATGACAGCAGCTCCGCTGAGAGCTCTTCAGTGTTATCTCTTCTCTCTATAATTGTCTCTAAAATATTTGGGGTGACAAGATTCCATGCGCTCCCTCAGCCCATCAGCCGCCACTCAAAAGTACTCATGTGCCATTGGCCAGGTGCTGGGTCTGCTCCTCTTCCCCGCCCACTCCCCCTTCAGCCACTGTGCCCTTTCAGAATTACTGGCAAACAGCTTTCTTTCTTGACGAAGATACTTCTCCTGCTTGCTTCCAGTGTGGGACTAACTGTCCCCTCAGTGGATGTTGGTAGGTGTAACAAAATGGCAGTTCCCTGTGTTTGTAAGATGGCTGTGGTTCTTTGTTTAAAATGTTTCCCCATAAGGTTTAATTGAGCTGTAGTTCCAGAGAGGGGCCTGCAGGGATATTAGTCACTGGGTTGAATGGGGCTTCCTCATCTACTGGACTACACTTCCCAGCATCCCCAAGGCCAAAAAGTGCAGGAAACAGGGACTGTCCCAAGACAGTCTTCATCCCTGGGAGGCAGCAGAAATTCAGCCATTCCACAGTTGGCCAGACTGGGGAATGAATGGAAGTTTCCCTGCCGTCTTGGACAAGAGAGAGAGGCTGAAGTACAGCCAGCAGCTGGTCTGAGAGATCCTATCCCGAGGTAGAGAGTATTGGTGTAGGGAAAGAGAACTGCATTTAACCCCTGTTGATTTATGCCATGTTGGTTCATAGTGTGTGCTTACTCCTACAGTGTGTGTGTGCTCCATAACTGTGTAAATACTTAAATGAATTCTTTAATTTGGGCTAATAATCTGTGTTGTGCTCTGACCACATAGTCTCCCCTGTTCTGTACAATACCAAAGGGAGGGGGTAGCCCAGGGAAGCAAGGAAAGGCCAGACCCTTGTGTTTCCAGGAATCCCCCAAAGATTGAGGATTCCATCTCCAAATAGGGAGATTCAGCCAGAGGGGTCTCACTGTCCCTCTAAAAAGGCAGTGACAATTCCATGAGTCATGGCAGCAAATTTAAGGAGTGAGATACGTGCATGGGACGAGGGTGGGAGGCAAACAGCTGAGTAGTAAACTGGAGCCCGTTTCACCATGGTAGGCAACCAAGCTTGGTTCAGACAAAGGAAGGAAACCCTTTGCAGGCCTTTGTGAGGAACTCATTGGGGCCAGTCCTGAGTCTAGGAGTCTCCAGAGTCTGGAGAAAATGGTGGACTCTGTGGCAGTCAGGACTTCAAAGCACGGAAAATGGTGGACTCTGGCAGTCAGGGCTTCAGAGCACAGGAGAGGCTGCAAGTGTGTGTGTGGGGGAAATGGAAAGCAGAAGAGAGAGGGGGAAATAAAGGTAGGTTGATGATTGACTGAGAAGGAGATAGGGTTGCCAGCTCCAGGTGGAACATCCCTGGAGATTTGAGGGATGGAACCTGGAGAGGGTGAGATTTGAGGAGGGGTGGGACCTCAAACATGTACGATGTCATAGAGTCCACCCTCCCAACCAGCCATTCCCTTCTGGGGAACAACTGTTGCCAATCTCAGGAGAGGGGTGGAAATCACCCAGAATTACAACTGATCTCCAGGGGGAGGGGGGGAGATGCAAAGCTGAAATTAGAGGAGCAGATAATGGCAGGTTGATGCTTGGCTGGGAAGGAGATAGGGTTGCCAACTCCAGGTTGGGAAGTTCATGGAGATTTGAGGGGTGGAGCCTGGAGAGGGTGAGATTTGAGGAGGGGTGGAACCTCAGACAGGTACAATGCCATAGACTCCACCTGCTAAACCAGCCATTTCCTCCTGGGTAACAATTGTTGCCAATCTCCAGGTGAGGGCTGGAGATCAATGAAAATTACAACTGTTCTTCAGGTAGTAGAGATCAGTTCCTCTGGAGAAAATGGTGGACTCTGTGTCATTATACCCTGCTGAAGTTGCCACAGCACATTGACACTGAGTGCCCAAGGCCTTGGCACTCTCCCAGAGCCTCTTTTTAGAGCTCATTGTATTTATTTCCACAACGGGCCTTATTCCTAGTTAACAAATATTTCAGAATGCTATGTTTTTTGCTAATTAAGGGGGGGCAGTGAAAAGCAGCCACTAAGTGTTCAGTTCACTTTACAGTAATAGCACCCTTCAGCTGCCACGATGACAAAGCAAGAACTGCATTTGCAAACTGCTTGCTACCCAGCAAGGACAAAGTACTTGGGTAGCTTGCTATTTACCTACAGCAAATTGAGATCTCATTAGGACTCTCAAACAAACTATTAGCTCTTCCAAGATGAGGGAAACCCCTCCTTCCGCATACAAACACTTGCATATTAAGTGCACCACTCATCCACACCACTAAAGCGCCTGAAAGAAATACAAGACATGCTAAGTTATCATTGGGCTCAACCACTCCAGAATGGGGGAGGGGGAGGAAGAGGTGGGTGATTCCTTTAAAGGAGACCACATTTTGTAATCATCAGTTTCCTAGCAATGGAGTTGAGCAAATGGCCCCTGTTCCATTTATTTTTACATCAATTTATACTTTTGTCTACAGCCTTTAGTTTTTCCCTTTTCCCTTTAGTTTTTTTTTCCAATCTGTTTCCATAAGCAACATATACAGACTGTGTATGGCATTTAGACATAAAATGTAATACTGCTGAATTACCGAGGCATCCTGGGGGACACTGGGGGTTCCTTGTAGGTTGATCAGGGGAACCCTCAACAAGATCAACTGTGGTCCACAAGAGTCCTTGAAATAATGTTGCTTTAAAAACTGATATAACACCCTAGGAATAAAGATCTCTTCCAAAACAACATGGAATGGTTTTCTCAGCAAGAACAAGGTAAACATCACGTGGTTGATGTCTGCGCTTTTGTTTTCAGCCCTGGCATTTGTGATTATAGTTTGTCTCATTTCCTTGTAAACATTCATTCATACATAGATCTTATTTTCCCTGAATCACTGAAACTCTGGTACAATGATTTATGCAAAGTATGCCCCCCGCATTAATGATTTGGCCATTGCACTGTTCAGCTATCAGAGACAAAGTAATCTGTTGCTGCAAAATGAGGAGGCAATGAAAATCTGCATTGCTTGAATGCTTTCAGTTTAATGTAACTCCATATATAAACTGGGCAACAAATTTAAGATGCTAGTAAGACTGTAATAAGAGATGCATTTCTTTAAAGAGCCACTGTACAAAATGAGAAAAGAATGGCCAGACAGCAGTTTATAGCTTGAACTGTCAGTCCTCACAGATCTCTTTCATTTCTTTTAGTCTTTCCCACTGAAAATCATTGTTTGAAAAGGAATATCTGGAAAAATTCAAAAAAATGTAAGAATATTTTATACATATAATCCAAAAATACCTCTCTCATACACACAAACACATACCCAATACCGGTGGTGCAGGATCCAACCAAAGCTAGAGCACATTTAAGTCTTTTAGTTTCAGTGGGAAATAAACACCTGCTTACTTTTCTCTTTTAAACCAACCAGCAATGGGATTTACAAAAGTTTTAAAAGGAAGCTTATCAACCACTAGTTTGCCACAGGGGTATGTTAAGTATGTTGTAGAGCACCAGTATGTTGTAGTTCACCAGGGGCGACAATTAAGCCCAAAAGGCCTGGTCACAAACCTGGCATGTGCCACAGAAATGACCCAGAATCCTCTGCAACATACTCTAGTTGCTCAACAGAGAAACCAATATGGAAACATTTCACAACAGAAAAAGATTTAGAGACCATTGCTCCAGTCCAACGTAGAAGAACATATTGGTGGCATGTTAATTCCAGAGGAGTGCTATTATTTGTTACCACTGAGCAAAGCTGTTTAATTGAGGGGGGCCAGAACAAAATAGTAATCCTTCTGTGGGGAAAAAGTATCACAAAGGCAAGCAGGAAAAAAAGCACGTCCTATTGGCACAGGGGAGTAAGGTGCATGGCAGCTTACAACATTCACAAAGAGATTCCGTAAATCCTGTCTTAGTGAAAATTGATGAAAATGTCTGATAGGAATGCTAGAATGGATGAGGAAATTGCTGCCCAAACAACCCATGCCAGTTAATCTGCCAGAGAGATAAAAAAATAAAAATAAAACCTTACCTGAGGTCAAGACAGATAAAAAAAACAAAAGGTGAAACACCAACAGCAATAAAAATAGTAATGAGAAATGTTTGCCCTGAAAACACAAGAGAGTTGGGTTATAATACAAAGAGAGAGGGAATGGAAGAGGGATAAATGTCTCCTCTAATCCTCCTTTATTATCTGAGCCCTGGGCCTGTGGTGTCTTCCAGAGGGTCCTCCATCTTCACCATGTGAAGATGCCAGTGGAAGTAAACAATTTTTATTACCACCCACTACATAAATCCACAGAGTCTGACTGCACTGAAGGCCCGGATCATAATGACTTTTGGACACATGCATCCACAGCAAACACCGGAAAACTTACAGTTTTCACAACCAACCAACCAACCACATATGCTGGTAGATAGCCTTCTAATCTAATAACAATAAATATTCAAATAACAATTCTAAGTGGGGGGGTTTGTCTTTGTATTATGAAATGCTCGTGAATATTCTAATAGCCAATTTTCTATTGTTTTATACATATACAATGAAAAAAATACAACAACATAAACCAATCACAAGACTGAAAGCTCATGAATAACAAGACTGGTGTGTATATTTAGAAAGTCATCAAAGTTAAAAAAAAAAGTCCTTTTTAAACAATGGTATCAATAATGATATAAACCTTGCACCGGACCAATATTTTCAAAAGCCGTGGAACATCCACTAAATGCCAAAACGAGCATGGCAAGGCTTAGAACTTCACAATATGTTCATATGGGTGTGGCAATCTTTAAACTCTTTAAATTGAACTACTACTAACGCAGATCCCAGGTAGTCTTGGGCGTTTCATATCTTCATCAGAGAGTATAGCTCATGCAGTCTTCCTTTGATAATTCTGCATTAGAGCTGATGGAATTAATAAGACTTAATTTCAAAGCAACCCCCCCCATATACATCAAATCAATACAATACCTTTAAAAAGCAGCTTACCTTATCATTAATCATCACAAGGTTGGGAAACTTCTGGAGATTTGGGGGTGGAACCTTGTGAGGGTGAGGTTTGGGGAGGGAAGTGACCTCAGCAGGGTATAATGCCATAGACGCCACCCTCCAAAGCAGCCATTTTCTCCAGAGGAACTGATTTTTGTCATCTGGAGAGCAGTTGTAATTCCAGAAATCTCCAGCCTCCACCTGGAAGTTATCAACCCTAGTTTTCCTGGAGGAAATGGCCACTTTGGAGGGTGGAATCTCTGGCATTAGACCCCTCTGAGGTCCCTCCCCTCTTCAAACCCCACCCTCCCCAAGCTCTACCCCCAAATCTCTAGGAATTTCCTAACCTGGAGTTGGCAACCCTCTCTCTTTTATACCCAACAGCCAACCTACCTTTATCTGCCCCTCTCTCTTACGCTTCCCCCCCAGCCTCTCCCTAGGAAAACTGGTCCATTTGCATGGTGCCAGCCCTGGGCCAGTCCTATTTGCATTAGAAAAGGACAGGTGTGTCAAACATGTGGCCCGGGCCCCCAAAGGGCTTCTATCATGCCCACAGTGGAACTGGCTGTCTTCTGCTGCTTCTTCCAGTTCTGCTGCTGCTGCATCATTGTAGTTTTGCAGCTTACAGATACACCCCTGAACAGCATACTCAAGATTGCAACAGCACAGACATTTTGATGCAATAATTCATAGCAAGAGGTGTCAGTTATCAGACACGGTTAACTAAACAAAATATTACAAGAGTGCTAATGTTTTAAGCATGTTTTTATTTTAAGTAAAAAAAACCCTTTGTGTTTGTGTCCTTTATAAACTTTATATCTCCGTTACCTGGCATTACATTTTATGACACACATGGCCCGGCCCAACAAGGTCTCATTTATGTCAGATCCAGCCCTCATAACAAATGAGTTCGACACCCCTCCTCTAGGACTTGTTGGTTGGTACCTCACTTTACCCAATATCCCCCTCCCCACACTATTTCCTCTTTCCCTCCTCCTAGTAACCCCCATATCCTCCCCCTTTACCTGCCTCGTATTCTCCTTTTCAGCCATTCACCAAGCTACCTTTTATCTGCCTCCCATCTTCACCTATATTTATTATTTATGTACTTCATTTATAGCTTTCTCCACAGTAGAGACCAAAGCAGCTTACATTATTCTCCTCTCCTTCATTTTACCTGCACAACAAACCTGTGAGGTACAGCCAGTTTGGTGTAGCAGTTAAGAGCGCGGACTCTAATCTGGGAGAACCGGATTTGATCCCCACTTCTCCACATGCAGATACTGGTGTGACCTTGGATCGGTCATAAATTCTTTCAGAGCTGTTCTCTCAAGGGTAGTTCTCGAGAAAACTCTCTCAGCCCCTTATCTCACAGGGTGACTGTTGTGGGGAGGGGAAGGGAAAGGGATTGTAAGCCGCTCTGAGACACCTTTGGGAAGTGAAAGGCGGGGTATAAATCTAATCTCTTCCTCCTCCTCCTCCTCCTCCTCCTCCTCCTCCTCCTCCTCTTGCTCCTGCTCCTCCTTCTGGTTGAAAGTATGTGACTGGTCCAAAGTCACCCAGTGAGCTTTCATAGCAAGTTGGGGATTCAGACCTGGGTATCCCAGACTTCTCAGCCATTCACCAATCTATCTTTTATCTACCTTCCATCTTCAGCTATATTTATTATTTATATACTCATGTATACCTTTCTCCACAGTAGAGACCAGAGCAGCTTACATTATTAAGCGTTAACCGCTATAACACACAACAACAGGAGGCTGCTGTTGAACAGTAGCAAGCAGCCAGGCCTAGTTGAGTCATACAAATTGGGTGGTATCAAGTCACCCAGAGGTCACTTCCAGGGCTTTGGGTGCGAACCTCCAGGTGGGACCTGGCAAGCTCCTAGAATTACAACTGAAGTCCAGATGACAGAGATCTCTCTCCCTTAGAGATGCCAGGTCTGGGTAGGAAAATACCCAGAGACTTTGGGGGTGGATCCAGGAGAGGGTGGGGAGGGGAGGGGCCTCAGCAAGGTGCAATGCCATAGAGTCCACCCTTCAAAGCAGCCATTTTCTCCAGAGGAGCTGATTTCTGTCAGCTGGGGATCAGTTGTAAAAGCAGGAGATCCCCAGGCCCCACTTGGAGGCTGGCAACCCTACTCGCCCTGGAGAATTGTTGCTTTGGAGGGTAGACTCTGTGGCAGTATATGGAATACTATCTTTTTTAGGATGGTTTATAATTGCTGACAGGTTGTTGTTGTTTTTTTTTAAAAGGCTTGGACTGTTCCCTTCCTTCTCTCCCCACCTCAGCTCACAACCTTCAAGATCAACATGAATTAATTACTATTTAATAATTTTATCATTTTCACAAAAGTCCTGGAAACACACATACATATACTAAATTTAAAATAACGATTCCATTTTCAAAGTACATATGGTTTAAAGGCCTTTTTGATGAACTACTCCATGACCTTCTCCCACCAAAGCAAAGACGCCTGAATTGCATTATACTACTTACAAGATAAAATTATTAACTCTGCACAAAAATGTTTTCCAATCAAACTTGGCTCTAGGGCAACATCTGCCCCATCAGCTTATGAGCAAAAAGAGATTGCTTGGTTGAGTTCAAGTCTGTCACCTTGATGCATACCTGCATGCATTCAGACCTGTGAGAGAAGTATTCACACATGTTTGGATTGACTCTCTGACACTAAGCTTAGAATTCTTCCATTTCATCCAATTATCATGTTGTTAAATAATCAAGGCTCTGACCTTTTAAAAATAGGTACTTAAAAACAAGGAGTTGGAACGTTTTAATGAAAGAAGTTCAGATTGGTCTATAAATCGGCTGAAACAAGTTCCAGGCTCCACAGGGAGCCATTGATTTATCCAAGGAAGATGCCACATTTTGTGACATCTTTTGGTCTCAATTCCCTGCACACCCAATTAAGCATCTACTTCCTAGGAAAAAAATTGAGATATGGCTTCTTAATTTTCTTTCTCCTGAAGAAATACCCTTCCCTCCTTGAAATTAATTCTGGATGCCATTTATAAAACAATATCTTTAGGACAACTTAACTGCATCTGTTTTAAGAAATGCAGGTGAAGTTTACAGAAAACCACTGGTCAAATTTTGAGGCTTGGGGTAAGAATAATTTTGACAGCGGGGCCAGATAAATTATTTTCGGTAATAAAACCTGACGAGAAATAATGTTTCCTACTGTTGACTTCAGCCAACAGCTGGGGAGCATTTTTTCTTCTTCCTTCTCTTCTATAAGTAGGGCTGTTGACCTCAAGGTGTGGCATGGAGTTCTCCCAGAATTACAACTGATCTCCAGACTGCAGAGATCAGTTCCCCTGGAGGAAATGGCAACTTCAGAGGGTAGACTCAGCACCATCACATTTCTGCTGAGCTCCATGGCCTCTGCAGGCACCACTTTCAAATCTTTCTGAAACCATAGTTGGCAACCATATTTGCAGGACTAAAACTTGAGTCATCCAGTGAAACTGATGGCGATAAGTTCAGGGCATATTAGAGACAGCATCTTAACACATCACTAATTTATGAACCCCTTGGTGTGGCAATGGTCCATAGTTCAGATTTTTTTTAATGATGGGACAAACTCAGAAAGTGTAGGTCTGTAAGGGAGCAATCCTAAGCAGGTCTACTTAACATTCTTCGGCTTGCAGCCCAAACACTTGTTAGCCATGACACAGTTACACATGTCTTAAATTCCAGATCAGAATATTCTCCATGTGGAACTGTCTCTGAAGAGTGTTCAGAAACTGTAGTTGGTCCAAAACACAGCAGATAGATTTTCAGTAGGGGCAGGGGACCAGTAATGTGTTTGTTCTATGTACCAAGTATCAGTTAGTTTCCTGGGCAATTGAAACGGCCATTTTGGACCTTTGAAGTGGTCTGGGTCCAGAGTATTTTATGGACCACATTCTCCCTTAGAGACCTACCCATACAATGAGGTCGTCTTCAGAGGTTCACCATCTGAAGTGTGCTGGACGGTGACAACAGAGAGAACCTTTTCAATAGTGGCACCATGACTCAGGAAGGCTCATCTGGTTGGTCCCCTGCTATACTCGATAAGAGAACTTTTGGAACTTACAGTACCACAGTTTGCCTCATTAGTAGCTTTGGCTGATGACTGAATTTAATGCCACTGGCTTCACTTTTTACCCCACTCTGTGCTGATTTCATTGCTGCAGCACCATTTTTGTTGCTGTTGTCGATAATGAAATAAGCTTACCTGGGGAATCCCATGTGGGATGGAATGGTGGGACAGACCTATTTTTAATGAATAAAATTATAACTGCAGCTAAAACCAGATTCAGGGTAGAGACAACAATGGAAGTCCTTTACCTTCAAGATATTTGTGAATGCCCTTGAGGATTTTAACTGGACCCTGCTGAAAAGAGGATCATAGGATAGAATCATAGAATTGGAAGGGACCACCAGGGTTCTCTAGTCCAATCCCACACACAACGCAGGAAATTCACAACTCACTCCCCCACACACCCCTAGTGACCTGGAATAAGTGGACATTTAGTCTGACTCAGTAAGTTACCTCAGTTTCCCCAGACCTCTATGCCCCCAAAGCCCTCCTTGTTACCCAACCCTGTACTGGCTATGTACTGACTCTGAGTATTGACCAATTCTCTGTTAAAATGGCTAATATTAGGCTTTTGGGCAGCTGGAGGAACATGCACTCCCTGACAACTGTTTGACCTTACAGACTCTACGAGCTTTATCGCTACTTATGTCTCCCCCTGCTGTTTTTGAAGCATTTCTGCTGTACATTCATTTTTATCGCTAGGTTTATTAGTGGTTGGGTTTTGTGACTGTCATGCTACTGTGTGCTGCTTTTCATTGTTGGCTACTGCTGTTTCATTTGTTTGTTGTTTCTTTTTATTGCATTGTCTTTCAGATTGTGTAAGCAACACTGAGCATTGTTTTAGCAGAAAGGTGATATAAAAATTCCTTCTCAAATACATAACAAGGGAGTCCTAATTGAATCATTGCCCCCGCCACATACACTGGTAACATCCCCAAACCAGTAGTTACCCAGACTGGCCCTCCTGCAATTTGAACACTGGCCGTTCTTGCAGATCACTACTGTCAGGCCGCAACTTCTTACGTCACTCACACATGCCCCTTTTTGTGGCTTTCTGTGACTTCCATTCAGATTCTCTTTAGACAGCTCTGGAAACACCAAAAGCAATTATCAAGTGTTTAACTAATGAGAGCAGACTAATTAGTCTGCTACCCGCTGCTTCCATCAGATACCAGTTCTGTGTCCGCTGATACATAAACATTCAGCGTCTGTCCATTCCCCACCAAATGAAATGGCAAACTCCTCCTAGCTATATAGAGTTGTTTTTTAAAAAAAAAAAGATGCCTTTTTAAAAATCATCAGTCTTATAAGCATCAAGATTACCAGCAAATAAAAGCTCTTAGACCGTTCTACCCAGCATCCTCAATGGTAGCCAATTCTCCTCCAGGGTTACAAGTTTCCCCATAACAGGGTGGTTTCAAAGCATAATTAAATAGAGAAGACAAGTGGGAGCTGAAAAGGGCACAGCTGATTAGCAGGGTCAAGCTATTGCAGGGAAGCAAAGAACCCTGATTCAATACCGGAAAAGCAAATCTCTTTCCCAAGATACAGATCATTCCAATGCAAGTGGATGGCATTTACTGTGGCTAACTCAAAGCGACGGAAGGTCCCGCCAGCAGTTGGACGAATATTAGGCTCTGTGTATTTGCAGAGCTGTATCCAGGGACAATTATTAGTGCTGGCCCCTTCAGCATTTTGGAGAGACAAGCTTGGTGCACAGTACACATCTCCTGAACCTGGATCCTGAAGCACAGCAAGATTTCCTTGCTGTGTGTTTTCCTGGTAACATCCTTCCCACCATTATGTTGTCCTCCTACTGTTAAAAACTGAATTGCAAACTTCTCTCCCATGTGCTGCTGTGTGCTGTAGCATTCCAACTGGTATCAGTTCCATTCTCCCCTCACCACAAATTGAAGGAAAAAAGAACAAAGGGGTTAAGCCCAGGATTTAGAACACATGGACCAGAATCTTTCTGATATGTGAGCTGGATACCAGAGGACCCTATGACTCTGTCTGCTGTATTGTAGCTAGGCTTGCAGATTCCTCACATCTGGATAACATATAGGTAGAGAAAGTCACACAACAATCCCTTGCTGCACTTCCAGACTGCTTCCTTACCTTGTTCCTTACCTTGAGCCAGTTTGGTGTAGTGGTTAAGTGCGTGGATTCTAGTGATTCCCCACTCCTCCACCTGCAGCTGCTGGATTACCCTGGGCAAGCCATAGTTCTGTCAGAGCTGTTCTTGAAAGAGCAGTTCTCAAAAGAGCTCTCTCAGCCCCACCTACCTCACAGGATGTCTGTTGTGGGGAGAGGAAGGGAAAGGAGTTTGTAAGCCACTCTGAGACTCCGAGTGAAGGGCGGGGTATAAATCCAACCTCCTCCTTCTCCTCTTCCTCTTCTTCTTCTTCTTCTTCCTCCTAGCTTGCCTCCCACATCTGTCTCCTGGTCACTTTTTTGCCCTGGTCACTAGTCCTAGGAGTTGTTTTGGCCTCCTCGCTAGGTTCCAAACTCCATCCCAGCTTGTCTGGTTTGCTTCTGGGCTCACAACAAATACGCTTCCCACCCACCCACCCGGCCAGCCAAGGGCAAATCCTTAATGGGATGCAAAGAGCAGTCTAACGGAAAAGTAGGCACCCTCAAGTCTTCACCAGTTCAGTGGGTTACAAAGGCAATAGTTCAGCAAGCTTTTCAGATATGTCCAAATAAATGTGAATGTGTCCATTTTCACAATTACGCTACTTCTTCACACATGCACAATCCAGCCGTGTAAACTGAGTGGCTACTGTGCAGGTACAAAGCTACTCAAGACAAACTTTGACAACAGCTGTTAAGACAATCCAATCAGGAGCTTGTTTTGAGTATAATTGCAAGTGGGGGCAAGTCGCCTGCTACAGTAAGAGACCTTCCAGCCGTTTCCCTGGGCCCGAGGAAATAAGGAGAAATGAGAGGATTGTGCCTACATCATGCAGGTGTGTGATGTCACTTCTGGCACATAAACAGATGTGACATCATGACATTGGGGGCAATGCTCTACAATTCACCCACACTCTATTGTTTAATCACAGAGCTCTCAGAGAATCCTAAAGTGTCACCCCCTGACATCACACTCTCACTTCCAGTTTTTCACCAGAAGTGCTGTTGTGCACCAGTGTGATGCAGCATACCTGTCCCTGCTCCCAAAATCCTCTCAGCTGGTTGCCAGCTGGAAACTGTAAAGTAAGGTAAGTACACTTGGGAAATGTGTTTATGTCAAAGTTCATATCATGCCTGTGGGAAAGCCAGCCTTGGGCATTTGTAAGTCAAAGGCAATTAAGTAACTAATACCAGTCAGTATGCAAACTCCAGGGGGAATTGTTGCTTCCTGGCTCTCATTGTTTCCTTATGATTGCCAGGAATGTTAAGGCTGCGTTAAATTAGACATGACACCTGGAAGAGTTCCCCTTCTATACAACTTGTAAAAATACTTCTGTACTCTCAAGATGTATATTCTGTGTCTGGCAACCCTATGTTGCTTTGCTTATGGTCCTAAACCCTCCAGGCTCCCTTTGACTATCCTTGCTCGTTCCTCACCTATCCTTGTTTCAACCCCCTATCAGCCACCCTATCTTCATAATCCCGATTTTCATTGCATCGTCTCCTCTGTGCTGCCTTTTCTGCCACCTTGATTCTGGACTACCTAACCTCCTTAGCCTGGAATGGTCCCAGTCTTCAGCCTGCTCCTGTGAGAAGGTGAATTCTGACCAAACTGACAACTTTTTCTTCCCTCACCACAGTTCCCACTGGTAGTCTTGTGTCATCACCACAAGCACAATATGATTTAGACTATTATATGCATGCAAGTAATTTCAGCCTACAAGCACATATTTATTATCTTCTCTTCTGACATTTCTAACAGCTGATGCAAAAAAACGTTACCCCCACCAGAGAAATCAATGTGAGCATCATAGCTTTGTTTGAAAGCAGACACTGTCCCCTAACAATATACTACAGCAGAGAGGCAGCACAGATCTTGCTCCAAGCTTGCATCTTTCTCTATCCCCGCTAGATCTCCCATCTAAAATCCAGGACCGCGACAAAACAATTGCTAATCGGTAGTGACCTTCTGAATTGACAGTCCCCACTTGTGGGGATTAAAATTGATTTCCCCCCCCTTCTCTCATCCTATGAATATAAAAAGCTGGTGACCTGCTTTCACGTCACTATTTTGGAGTATGCAGTGACACCCAGAGTAGAAGAGCTGAAATCAGCCATTTCTTTTGTACTAGAATCTGCAACATCAAGCCAAACAGAAAAAAGAACAGGCTTTGAGACCTGACCAAGAGACTTGGCCTTACACACTGGCCCTTTCTGCACTCTCCTTTTAATCCATGTTCACCGCGGTGTCCTCCAGGCAATTCTGCACTAAAATTGAATTCAATCTTCTTTTTAATCCAGGTTTCCCCCCCCATTCTGCACTAAAATAAAGCTCAACTGTCTTTTTATTCCATCCCACCCCCCATTCTGCATACACTACCTCCCTTCAGTGGTCAGCCCGGCTTCAGCCTGCTGTTGCCCCGGGTTATTTGGTTGCTGTTTTGCTGTGGACTTAAATTGCCTTGACTCAAACACTGAGAAAATCCAGAATGGCAGGCAAATGCCAGCCCATCCTTGAACTGAACTGTAATCCATCACACAGACTGAAAGAGATGCATTTCTCCCAGTCCAGAATACAGGATTGTCTACAACAGAGATAATCAACTAGGGATAGCTCTAGGTCCTGGGTGTACATCCTTCAGGTGAGTCCTGGAGATCTCTCAGCATTACAAGGGATTTCTAGACTATAGAGAATAGTTCCCCTGAGGAAAATGGCGGCTTTGGAGGGTGGAGTCTATGGCAGTGTTTCCCAAACTGTGGCCCTATGCTAGAATAGTGGGTTTACATTTAATAAAATGCTTAAAGTAGTCCATGTTAATAATTTTACATCTCAATAGCAATAAATACTGGAACTAACCTATGGGTGTGTTCAGACGGATCTTTTGATCTGCCATAGGAACGACTCCCTTGCGGATCAAAAATGCACGACCAGACAGAAACATCTGCGAAATATTCCGGTCCCATAGGCATCCCGTTCTGCTGCGCCTCCAATCCTGATTTAAAAAGTAGCAGTTTCAATGTAGGGTTTTCGCTTACCCGCGCAACAACTGCAGACTTTCTTCCGTCTGGTCACTCCATTAGCACGCGATGCTCCCGTCGGCTTGGTCTGACGTCAGACCGAGCCGACGGGGGCGCGATTTTTAAAAATTGAAACCCCATGTGCGCTTTAATGAGGAAACGCATTCAGCGATAAGCGCTACGAGGAATGTAATATTCATGCTTATTTCTTTTAGGGACAAGACGTTACCGCGAAGGGAGATGGAGGGGGGAAGGACTGTTCTAACTTGCAAAATAGTCCCTCCATTGATCATGATGGCAAGGGGGAGGACCGGGACTTTGCTGAAAACCCTCCGCGATCGCCTCAGTTCTCCAAGGAGGCGCAGCCTTGCCTATGCGAATGTACAAAACTTTTTTTAAAAAAATCCTCGGTGGATGCCGTGTAGACAAATCACGGTGGGAACAACGCGCGGTGAGGCTATTTCATGGGGGGGTGTCTGGTCGTGCTAGGCTGGATTAAAAAAATCGGGATAAAATTTTAGGAGGGCTCATGGCGCGATTGACTGGCCGTCTGAACGCAGCCTAAATGATCAGGAACAAAATCAATGCTGACCTTTAACCCCTAGAAGTATTTCACCAAGCCCCTGGTACCCTTCCAATTTTTTTCAAGGAATGGTTAATAAGTTTGTCATTCAGAAGGAAAATCAGCGTTTTCAAACTTTGGTGCTACATGCCTCATTGAAGTTCACATGTTAACATCCCAGCTATAATATACACAACAGTGAAGTCCTAGTGGCTAGATGATGCCAATGTTGCTTTGTAATCTGATTGTCCTCGAGGCAGTCAGCTTTTGTGGCAAACTACATTTTGAGACACTGTACTATTGTCTGGAGAACAGGATTGCTCCTAACGATATTTAAGTTGGCCATCCCTAGTCTAAAGCATGGATTAAAAAAAAAAACCCTGTGAAATTCACTTTACACATTTAAGAGTTCCTAAAACTGAATATATAACAGAGCTCATTTTCTTATGTAATTTAACCAGCGGCAAAAAGATAAAAACCCATTGTGTGAAGTGAAAAATCTTTCTGTTCTGCTAGTGGAAAATAAATTGAAGTTATACTTTTAAAAGCAGAACGAAGTAGGGAGGGAAAGGAAGACTGCAGATAGCATTTACTGGATGCTCCTGATAACCTCTTCTCCAAGCTCATGCAACATTTATATCAACTTAATTGTAAGAAGTTTAAAGAATTCTGGGAAAGGTAGTATCGTAAAAGTGCTAAGAATTTTGTTGGGATCCTTACTCTCTGTTATAGAACTACCATTTCCCAGAGCTCCTTGTGTAGAGTCACATCTGTTTAAAAGGAGTCTCCTCCATCATTAAAGACCTATCGACAATATTAGTTCTTCTGATAGCTAATCAGAACCTCCATGTTTAGAGGCAGTATACCTCTGAATAGCAAACACCTACTGGCCTGTTCATAAGCACCTTAGAAGCATTTGGCCAACCACTGTTGGGACAGAATGCTGGAGCAGACAGTGCTTGATCTGATTCGGGAGGACAACTGTATTTATTTGCTTAGTTGTTTACTTAGTTCAGAGTCCTGTACATTCACATCTGTAGCATAGATATTGCTACAGTGCTACTTTGCATTCAGAACTCGTGTGGGTTTGATGCTATGGGGTATTTGTCAACTTTGGATTTTTTTTTAATATACCACCTAGTAGTACTTGGTAGGACCAAAGCCTCTGCTATGTGCACTGAAGGGGGGGGTGGAAACCCACAAATGTTTCCTGCAACATCACACTTTATGATGCATAGACTGAACAACCAAAGAGGTATGTGATTGAGTTTCATAACACCAATACTATTTTCCCATAATGCCGAGCACATTTGACATCCGAGATAAATCGGATACGAGTTACTCAAGAAGATTTCAGATCATATATTTGTCAATGAACATATAAGCGGACTGAAGATTAGTGCAATTTCAAATGCTTATGGAAATGCTTTATCCTTTACTGTCAGACAAGTATTCAAACCCATCATGTAATACAGTCCATGCTTTCCAAGGAAGCTTGTAATTTTAGTTACACAACATTTGGCTGGATTCTTACCAGTTTTTCTACTGGCACAAGAGGGAGGAGTTCTGATCTTGCCCAGTTCCCCTTCTCAACACAGCCCCATCTTGCATGGTTCTTTTTGTCCACATGGGTCCCACAATCTTTGGCATAGCCTTTTCAGGGATCAAAAGCAAGTAGGATCCAAACCCTTGCTGTTAATAAAAATGCAACACTCACAACTCAAGCAAAAAAAAAAATAATTCATTCTGACCTGGACAAAAAACTCAATCAAGAAGAAGAGTTGGTTTTTATACCCTGCTTTTCTCTTCCCTAAGGAGTCTCAAAGCAGCTTACAATCATGTTCCTTTCCTCTTCCCACAATACTCACCTTCTGAGGTAGGTGGGCCTGAGAGAGTTCTGAGAGAACTGTGACTGGCTTAAGGTCACCCAGCAGGCTTTATGTGGAGGGAATGGGGAATCAAACACAGTTCTGCAGATTTGACTCTGCCACTCTTAACCACTATACTACACTGACTGTTGTACCTCTCAAAAGGTACAAAGTAATCTTATTTTATTCATTTATTTATACTTATATCCTGCACCTCCCCACCATAGCAGGCTCAGGGCGGCTAACAACATATTTATAAACTAATACATTAAAAATTCAATATATATTAAAACAGCATTAAATTAAGAATTACAATATAAAAACATGATCATACTAAAAGATGGCGATCTTCTATCTTCATTTCACTTGAGTTGCTGCCTCCCAGGCTCTGCCAGGCTGTTACTCATCTGGTTGGTAAAGGTGTTGATATTACAGCCAGGTTGGTGAAGATGTTGATATTAGGGCCAGGGCTGTAATGTCAAGGCGGCCCCTTACTTGATGGCCTAGTGGAAGAGCTCCGTTTTACAAGCTCTTCCACTAGGCCTTCAAGTGGAACTGCAAAAGGTCCGGCAGGGCCCTGATGTCATCCGGGAGCTCATTCCACCAGTGGGGGGCCACCACAGAAAAGGCCCTGGCCCTCGTTGTAGCCAACCTGGCCTCTTTCAGGCCCAGAAGAGCCAAGCAATTTTGGAATCCAGATCTTAATGCTCTCTGGGATACATGTGGGGAAAGGTGGTCCCTTAGGTAAGTAGGTCCCTGGCCATATAGGGCTTTAAAGGTAAGAACCAGCACCTTGAACCATATCCAGTATGCTATAGGCAGCCAGTGCAGTGCTTTTAGGGAAGACTGGATGTGTTCCCACACAGGAAGACACAACAACAGCCTCGCCGCTGCTTTCTGCACCAGCTGCAGCTTCCAGGTTTGGGACAAGGGCAGCCCCATGTAGAGAGCATTGCAGTAATCCAATCTCGAGGTGACCATTGCATGGATCACTGTTGCCAGGTCATTGTGTTCAAGGAAGGGGACCAACTGCTTGATCAGCTGTAGATGGTAAAAGGCAGACTTCGCAGTGGCTGCTACCTGGGCCTCCATCGTTAAGGAGTTATCCAGGAGCACTCCCAAACTCCTAACTTCCGGCGCTGGCACCAACGGTGCCCCATCAAAGACTGGGAGTGGGATCCCTAACCTTGGACCACTCTGACTCAATCAACTCAGCCTAAGCCAACCAGCCACAGCTTTCAACCCCAGATCCAGATCTCCCAGACTAGAGTCTGATTGGCCGTCCAGCAACAGGTAGAGCTGAGTGTCATCAGCATATTAATCTTAGGGAAAGGAGATATTGCTTTCAGTTGCCAAAGTGCTTTACATACATTACTACAGTGACCCTTAAAACAGCCCTGCAGATTAGGCTAATATTATTATTCCCATGTGGCAGATAGATAGGGTTGCCAGGTGGTGACTGAAGATCTCCTGGAATTACATCTATCTACAGAGATTAGCATCTGCAGAAAATGGCAATTTCAGAGGATGAACTCTATGGTATTATACCTGGCTGAGGTCCCTCCCCTCCCAGACCCTGCCTTCCCCAGGCTCCACCCCCAAAATATCCAGGAATTTCCCAAACCAGAACTGGAAACTGTACAGAGGCAGAGAGTACTGAGGCAGAGAAAGTGGCTTGTCTAAGACCACCAAAAGAGTTTGTGGCTGAGATGCTATTTGAACTGTGTTTTCCCCACATCCACCATCTCTACATATACCCACCACCACCCAGTGACACAATTAGAAAAAAAGGAGAGTACAGAACAGTCAGGCAGACACTCTTCCATCAGGCATGGGTGCATTCCCACCTAAGAGATACCTTTTCAGCAACTTCCAACTGCCATGGACAAAGCCAGCCAAGGAAAAGCAAGAGAAAGAATAACTATATTGTATTTTAATGCCATCCATATTGCTTCTTATTCTTGTGAGTAACTTTGGGAGCCAGTTTTAGAAAGGGAGAGGTTTTGGTTGAATCATCTGGGAAAGCCAGCAGCACCTCAAAACCTGCATCCTGCACACTGAAAGCAACAGTTAATGCCCAGGACAGTAGGAGAAATATTCTCCTATTATTTAGGTCTGAAGAAGGATTCATTTGAAGGGCTGCTAAATGTTTACACATTACCCCTGAAAATATATCACATGAGTTCCATTCCCAACCCATGTTCCAGTCAACTTTCAACTCTGGTTCAGTGAAGGAAGGATGGACTTCCAAGAGCCGTACCTAAGATTGCCAACTCCAGATTTGGAACTACCTGGACATTTGAGGGTGGAGCTTGGGATAGTGGGGTTTAGTGAGGGGGAGGACCTTGGTAGGCTATACTGTCATGCCGTCCACCTTCCAAAGCAGCCATTTTTCTCCAGGAGACGTGGAATAAATGTTTTTCATAAATAAGAAATAAATAAGCAATTTATGTAGTCTGGAGGTCAGTTATAATTCTAGGAGATCTCCAGCCCCACCTCAAGATTAGCAACAATAGACATGGTGCTCCAGCATACCCAGGAAATAGTGGTGTGTGTGTGTGTGTGTGTGTGTGTGTGTGTGTGCCCACTGTTCAACTGCTGTTGGTAGTCACAGGACAGGTCCTGTACCAACTGAACGAATACAGGTGATAGGGGAAGAGATGGGATGGCCTGATCTAGAAGGATTACATCAACATCACAAACTCACACCAAGCATGAGGCACTGTTATATTACCCAGAGAGCCTCTTGTTGAAACGTTATCATTGACCCATCTTCAATCAATACAGGCCACAATAGAAAGAGATGCAATTAATATGCCAGCACTACTACCTTCAAGGAGAGATAAGGATTCCCCAATTCCTTTTCTACCAGTGTTGTTAAAGTAACTAAGGTAACAAATCCAAACAGGAACATATTATAAGGTTGTATCAGAAGCTCCCATTACAAAATGGGCAATACACCATTGTGCAACCTAACATAGTAATGCTGGGCTTCCCTTCCCCTCCTCTACCAAGAGAAAACAGACCAACCCCTAACAGATTCCCTAACGAGAAGAACTGAAGCCTCAAAACTTATATGTTAAAACTGCTTATTTTCTCCCTTTTAACTAACTTAGAAGGGGGGAGATTACATTTCAGTTAAAAATGCCCTTGACATCACAAATGCCACCAACTTTTTTCATTAAACCACTCTTGCAACACTCTTCTAAAACTGTATGTTCAGCAGTACAAAAGAAACCCGATTCAGCAAAGAAAACTGAGAAAACCACCCAATTTGAGGTGTCTGCCCAACCTCCTTGACACATTTACCCAGGCCAAGGCAGAATGGCTTGGAGAATTTCTAGTGGAGCAAAGCAGCCTACTTAAGCCATTCACCAGGATTAGGAGAGTCCCGGCTGTCCTCTGCTAGGCAAATGGGACATTTCTTATGAGCACTGGCCAGGCCTGAAAGGGTGGCAGAAAGCAGGCTGACAGTGAGCTCCCCTGCTGCAAGAAATCAGCTCAATAAGTTGATCATTCTTTTGGCAGGGCAGCAGGTCCCAATCCAGATGGTGGGAAGATAATGGGAGCCCAAGACTAGCAGTATGTCCTCCATTGCTCCAGTAGTGCTCTCATTCTCACTTTGCACAAGAAGTCAGTAACAGCATAAGAGAATGCTCAGTTTGCACAAGCTTCTAAGTTAAGGAGACACACTGGCTGCGCGTTTCCCTCCCCAAACATCAAAAACGTCCTGGAGCCAATGCCAACAGGCAGAAGGGATGTGTACTGTCTCTGCTTCCTCTGCACAATGAGGACTGTAGCTCAGATTTATTTGTTCATTCATTCATTCACTCATTCATTCATTTATGTCTATCCTGCCCTATCCCATGAGTGAGCTCAGGGCAGCTTACAACATCCATAAAACAATAAGAGCAATAAAACAATAAATGGCATAATATACAATAACAGAAAAACCCATGCCTCATTTCAGGTGGATACAGATACCCCAGGAAGCCCCAGTGCCCAAATAGTATTGCTTAAAGCATCAGGGCACTGGGAAGGGGCCATGAACAGAGGAGACCATAATAGTTGAATGTCTGCTGCCTCAACCAAAAGCCTGGCAGGACAGTAGTCCTGCAGGACCCTGATCTCCGGTGGGAGCATGTTCCCCCAGGTTGCAGCAAGGAACAAAAAGCCCTTGCCCTGGTTGAAGCTAAGCGGACATCCCATGAGCCAAGGATCACCAAGAGGTGCTGATCAGAGGAGTGTAAAACTCTCCGGAGCTCATATGGGGAAAGGCAGTCCTGCAGGTATGATGGTCATGAGCATTTTTCAGTGTCAGAAGTTCTAGGCTCAATCCCTGGCACCTCCACTTCTCCACTACATTGGTAGGAAACATCTCTGCCTAAGTATATGGAGAGATGCTGCCAATCAAGATTAGAAAACATTAGATGAGATGAGCCAACGTATAACTTACTATACTGCCACTATAATTTTAATATCTATGAAACCATTGAGTGCTGGGTGGCATAATATTCAAAAATTGGACTTTTAATTTTTTTTGTCGTGAGACTTAATAATGTTGTAATTAACTTAATTTTCCTCACATGATCCGGATTGAATTTCCCTACACTTAACAATACTTAATGACAGAGGAACCTGGGACTTCTTTAATCAAAAGCTATTGCACTTTCTCCCCACAACATTACTTTGGCCACTGACATTTAATGTAGCAATCACTTTAATTTTTTAAAACCTCTTTGGTAACGCAGACCGTGGGCCCATTCTTTGTGTTTAATTTTTAAACATCACTTTAGCCCACGACTTTACCGCTTTATTTAACTTTACTGTATGGCCTTTCAAGAAGGTTCCTGCAATTCTAGGCAGGCAGAATACTCCTATTCTCATCAACTCGATACAAACAAGATGCCAGACGGAAATTACCACTCAAGGGAGTAATTTTGTTTTCAACAATAGGTTCTGCAAGGAGGGCTGCGATGTGGGTGTATGCGTTGTTTGCTTTGTTTCTAGATAATGGCATACAAAAATCTGTTTGAAGTGGACAAACTAAAAAGGTAATGTATCCTAGAGAAAATATAACAAGACTCTGTAATACGTTGAACCATGGCTCCTCGAGGTTAAAGACAAAGGGCTGGTGATAAAAAAAAAGGGAGGAAAAGCCCATCTGACCTCCAAAAAGGCTATGCTGGGATTATGGGACCTACACAGGGAAAAACCATGTGGGATGGGGACTGCAGTAAGGAAGGGAATTAGATGAGATGGAGTGAAAAGGCTGGATCCAACCATAAATTCCTCCTTATACCTTGAGCAAAATGAGGGGCAGCTGTATCCTACTTTCCTCTACCCTAAGGAGTCTCACAGTGGCGTGTAATCATCTTTCCTTCATTTCTCCACAACAGGCATCTTGTGGGCTAAGTGGGGCTGAGACAGTTCTCAGAGAACTGAGGAGGAGGAGATTGGATTTATACCCTGCCCTTCTCTACCTGAAGGAGACTCGGCATGGCTTACAATCCCTTTCCCCAGGGAAACTGATATCTGCAGTCTGGAGATGAGCTGTAATTCTGGGAGATCCCCAGGCCCCACCTGGAGACTGGCACCCCGGATAGGGATTGGGACCATGGCTTTGGGGAAGGGTTCGATGCTTTCCCTCGTTTTGTTTCCCATTTTAAAAGGCCTCCCTTTTTCACAATACACATACCCTGCTTTTTCCCTCTATCAGAGCCAGAAGCAAAATCCAAGAGTGCCATTTTCGATCAGGGGAATGGCTTGGGAAGAACAAACCATGGCTCCCGTTCTCCAGCACCATGGCTTTGATTCATATTACCCTACTCCCACTACAGCCTTTTGCATGTAAATTAGAGGATCAGATCAGAGATTCCCAATGCCAGGTGTAGTTGGGCTCTTAGGAATAGATTTTTATATGAGCTTCTCCCTGCCTCTCGAGAACTGATCTTGAGAAAACAGCTCTGAAAGAACTTATGACTGCCCCATGGTCACCTATCAGGCTTCATGTGGAGGAGTGAGGAATTAAACCCAGTTCTCCAGATTAGAGTCTGCACTCTTAGCTACTACGCCACACAGGCTGTCCCCACCAGTGTTCCCTCTAAGCTGGGTTAGTGTGTGAGCTAGCTCACAGTTTTTTAGCTTCCAGCTCACACATTTTTGTCTTAGCTCAGGAAGGATGGCTCCAGAGCAAAATAATTTATGCAGTAGCCAAATTGCTTACCCACAACTTTAATGCCAGTTGCTCACAAATTAGAATTTTTGCTCTCAAGACTCCACAGCTTAGAGAGAGCATTGGTCCCCACATGATCACATGTCCTTGTACTGCCCCAGCAAGAATCTAGATGACTTTTCAAAAAGTTACCATTTTGCCCTTGTTGCTTAAGTCACTGTAATTCAGTTAAATTATTTACATTTTTAAAAGAAGTTTCCTAAGAACATCAGGCAATTAACTGATCTTAGCAGCTCCATTAACTAAAAACCTTTAACCAAATATTGATTGGAGTCAATGGTTTATGCCAGCAGTTTTTAAGGAGTCCCGCCCTCAAGGAACCCTTCCCAGATCACATCCTGAGTTCATGCTAGCCTCCAGCCTAGCTACTGGTTTTTGTTCAGTGGTCTTATAGTGTCACCTGCTGTGGCATACAGCAGCAGCAGAACAATCGTGGAGGGGAAGCTCCCTTTCAGAGGTGCTTTTCATCCGTTAGAGATTTTCAAACCTGCAGATGTACTACAGGCTTCCTACCAACAACCATTTCAAAAGCATAGATGTACCCCGTGCACTCATTTAGGACCACCAATGTCCTACACCAGAGCACCAGCAATTTCAAAGCAAACTTTCCTTGGCCACAGAAAAAGCTCTTTGACCTAGCTCGTTGGATGCACAGAATTATTGTTTATCCCACAATGAGTGCTGTCCAAAGTTCAGAAACCAGAAATTGTCTTTCTTGATACAATTTGAAGGTTAACAACAGTAATATGTGAAAAAGCAGGGATTGGGAACTTTTCCAATTATTGCCTAATCAAGTGAGCCAGAAAAGTTCTTCACCAGCCAAGAAATCGTTTTTGGGTTTTGTTTGTTCCAACCAACATGACTGAGCGAAGAGATGGAGAGAAAGTCAGAAGTTAACATCCAGATTCCCTCTGTTTGCCACTGACTCACTATGTGAATCTAACTTATCTGTGTGATGAGAAGGGCTTCCTGTCAGAATGAAGCAAGCCGGGTAAGGGAAGACGCCTGGGGAAATGGGTTAACAGCAGCTGAGTATGGATCACAGAGCAAAGACTATGCCCTATGCAGTTTTCTTCGCTGTTCTACGACACTACCCAGGGCTTCAGGAAGAAGCATTCTGCTAACTATGTCCATTACCACAAGCAAACAGAAGTGTGCATGAGTGGATACATCAGCATGTTTCACCTTATGCTGCTATCCTTCGCTGTGAAGTGTGTGGAATGAAAAACACACCACCCAGCACAAGCTCTGTTTAATGGCAGAAGCAGCAACATGGAAAAGTTGAGCAGCAACTCCTGGCTTTCAAGCAAACAGACCCAGAACGGGAAACCAGCCACAACACACACCCAGGTTGCTGTGGAAGCGACTGAGAACCCAAATAAATACAGATGGCCATTTTCCAATTGGTGGCTTACGCCAGTCTTTGCATATAACCCATTGCTAAGACTGCAGCTGCCTGTATAGTATGGCCAATCTGGAAAGAGAATTTTATATGTATGAACATGCATGTAACATCAGTTCTTACGTATGCTGGAAGCAAACAGAAGCCAATGCAGCTGCAAGACCTTCCAACAGGTTTGGAACAGTGCTGTGCCTATGGGGGTACCACAGCTTGCCCACCATCACAGAGTAGCCCAGCCATGATCCACGGGGATATTGGGGTGCATATTCTTACTCCCTAGTGTGAAAATTGTCTTCTGGGTTGTATGAAAGGGAAGATACCTACCACATTCATCAAAACTGATGGGCCGTTACCTAGCCTTGAAAATCGAAACTACCCCTTGAGTGTGCAGTATTAAGAAGATACGCAGCCTTTGACTAAGAAAAACTCCCACCTGAATAAAAATATTCAGGCCCAGTAAACCTCTGTGTTAAATAAATACCCATGGAGCTCATAACAAAATTACAGACGAGCAATTTGAGTTCTCTCAAGGGCCTTCTGTACTTCAAGGAAAACATCTTCCAATTATCATAAAAAGCGGTCTCCAATTTTCACAGTTCATCTATAATGTGCTGATTGAGAATGTAAAACGGAAGACTCAGGTATTTCCATATAACCTACTGTAACCGTATCCTCATGAGCACTCACAGTCAATTGGAATACGAAGACTGATACTTGGCTGTTTAAATTCAGATTGCTGGTTGTTTATTTTAGACTCCCCCCCCCGAGAAAAGAAGCCAAATATTTGAAAAAACAAACAAGTATCCTTAGCATTAATCCTGCATTTAAGAGAGAAAGAGAGAGACTTAGCAACTGAGACAAGTTAATCAGCAAACAGAGATACCATGTAACATTCTCTGTTAGGTTTTCAACAGTAATCAACGATCCTTTGCACACTGGGGAAGCGAACACAGCATTTCAGTTCAGATATGCAGAAATTAAAAAAAACCAGAAACTTTCAACCCTACGGTCACAAAAATAACAAAGCAACGTTTGTTTGCTGTGTAGTCATGCAGACCTCAGAGATTCCGTCAGCTGCTGTGTCGGAGCACAAATTTATGTAGAAGCGTGATATGGGCAAATGAAAAAAGCCAGCTTAGGCATGCAAGGGGATTTTCTAGGTTTCAGACCAACTCTGTAATAATTGAAGGGACAGATCTGCAGTGCCGTGCAATCATTAGAGCAGACTTTCCCACACTCCAAAATAGCTGTGGCACCCTTCCCCCTTGCTCCTATTACTACTTAGCATTTGTGTACTGCTTTCAGTCTTCAAAGCCTTCCACAGCCATTACCTTTTGTGAAACCTTACACCAATCTTGTAAGTCAAGTTGGCATTATGACCTCTATATTCCAAATGGGGGACTATGAATACCGAGGAGGAGGCAAGCCCAGAGCAGTGAGTCAAGCAGACACCCAGCAGGCAGACTCCTCTGAAGATGGCTAATTCTTCTGTTGTGTAGGTTTCAGTAGAAAATGAATAATCATATCTGATGCAGAGGCAGGGCCAGCAGAAGTAGACTGGAGGGACACGTTATCCACATCATGCAGAGATTAAACAGACAGCTTCCTGAGTGTGGGGGTACTTAGGACTCATGGGATCTTTTAGCTAGTCAGTTATTTCTTGCAGCACACTCCAGCAGGGTTTATAGTATTAGATCTAGGATGTTAGACAGTAGTTGAGGAGCAGCTCAGGATTTTCTTTTAATAGTGACAGTTCTGTCTAATTCTGCTGAGATATAGATTTCTATTAAATTCAGGCCACCTGTTGCATATTCTGGGAATGTGGTCTGCAAGTATATGCAATGGTGCTTTAGAACGTCAGTTTGCAAGCTGTGATCCAGGAAACCATAGGGTTCCCTTGGGAGCTTATTAGAGGTTCCTCAAAGAAGACATTGGCAGAGAGGACAACCTTCCAAAAAAGAAAATTTGCCCACTGAGACCAATTTTTCTTTGCAATGCCCAGCCACGGGAGAGCATGTGTTCTAGGCTGCACTTTGTTACTGTAGGTGATGCTGACAATGAACAATTCTGCTCCGTACCCTCTTTGAACAGAATGCATGCCCTAGAAGAGGTCAAGAATTCTCTACTCATGCACAGACATTTCATACCTCACATCCTAAGATTTCTCAGGAGAAGATGACCTGTACTGACTGATGTCACTAGAAACCAGCCTTGAAGATCTTAAAGCATTTCTGACCATCTTCATGTGAATAAAGACCCAAACTTTACTTGAGGTCCCCCATAGGAGACGAAGACACTGTTCAGAATGAAATGTGGCTTGCCTCTTTGGGAATAGGAACTCTTGCAAGAACGATTCCAAGGAAGCCTCTTACTGGTTTTGTACCATGAGGAGGCCCCTCCCCTATTCAAACCCCACCTTCTCCTGGATCCAACCACAAAGTTTCCAGTCTTCCAAGAGAAGCTAGGCTTAAACTTTTTTCAAATGAAAACCAACCAGATTTCTCTGGAAGCTCACAAGCAAAGCCTGAATTGCATCCCCATCTCTTGTTCCAGCATATGCTATTTAGAGATATACTCACTCTATACATGGAAGTATGATATATGGAAGTATGATACATGGAAGGTATATTATAGCCTGATCTCATCAGCTTTTGGAAGCTAAGCACAGCAGATACTTGGAGGGGAGATCACCAAGGAAGTCTTTGCAGAGGAAGGCAATGGCAAACCACCTCCGCTTAATCACTTGCCTTGAAAACTCTTTGGGGTCCCCATAAGTCAGCTGCAAACTTGATGGCAACTTGACACACATACATACATGGAAGTTCCATGTAGCTGTTGACAGACAAAATCCAAGGGAGTGGGAAAGAATATGTCCAACAATCCTCAAAGATGTTCTCATTAAGCACATCTTGTTCCCGATAGTTGCCTAGGAAATAGCTGATCTTGGAGAAAATCGCATCCCTGCACACAAATAATGGCTTTTATAGAAGAAGAGCATTTTATTAATGGTATCTCCAGGGTTACAAAACAGAAAAATGTACCTGGGTGCAAACAGGCATCATGTAAAAAATGAAAACACGTCACTGTAAATTAAATATTTAAAAAGGCTTTGCTCTTCAACACTTTGATAGATGATTCCATGAGCACCGATCTGCCTTTCATATGTAAATCAACCAGAAAGCAAAAGCATTCACACCCTATGAAAAGTTAAGGAGAGGAAGTAGTCCTAAGAGTGGGGGTTTTCCCACAGCAATGAGAGCCTAGTGACAAGAATGATAAGGCATTGGGAAGCAAGACAGAAATTCTGAATATAAGTTAAAATGCTAGGTATTTGAGCTCTTAAGTAATGGTTTTCAGTTCAACAAGGGTAAATCTTGGCCCAATCCAAAACATGCAAACACATGTTCAACTTTTCCTGATTTCATCAGTTCTGTTTCCACTATTGGCCAAACAGATGCCTTTGGAAACTTAGACTGTGAAATGAGGAGATGAAGACAAACACTTCCCCACACACACACAGTTTGAGGACTGCAGTCCTCACTACAGCATCATGAAATTACCACAAGCACAAGGACGTGGCTAGCTGGGGGTTACTAGGCATCACTTCCCCTGGAAGGCAAAGCAGGTTTGGAGGGTGGACTCTTTGATGTCACATCCCCATGGAGCTCCCTCTCCACCCCAAACAGCACCCTCCCCAACACCATCCCCCAAATCTCCAGGAATTTCCCAAGTCAGAGCTGACACACATAGTCATCACATTTGGACATTGTCTAAGTTTCTGTTTGGGGTTTGTAATGAGTTGAGAGTTGGGCAACAGTAATATGAAACAGCTTTTGATTAAAAAAATCTGCTTGTAACTCCAGAACTCTCTAGCCCTGGACTCACCATCCTGGTGTGGGTTCAAACAATGCACAATGAGAAAGAGCACACATGAGCATGCTAGTACTACCAGGTATGGTGGAAGTGTGCGTGTATACGCTCCCTCCCCTTATCAGGAATGTTCTGAAAGCAGCATCCCAAACACAGGGAGAGGGTGTACATGTGTGCACCTTCTCCACATATGTATCCAATGCTGACAAGCCAGTGATTGTGCCCAGGGGAGGGACTGTGGCTCAGTGGTAGAGCATCTGCTTTGCATGCAGTAGGTCCCAGGATCAGTCCCTGGCATCTCCAGTTTAAAAAAGGAACAGGCAGTGATGATGAGAAAGACCTCTGCCTGAAACACTGGAGAGCTGCTACCAGTCTGGGTAGACACTACTGACTTTGATGGACCAAGGGTCTGATTCAGTATAAGTCAGCTTCATGTGTGTGTGTTCAAGTGCCAAGGCGGGGGCGGCAGGGCCAGCACATTCATGCTTGGGACTTTCCAGCTCTCTCCACTGAGTCACTTCCTGTAAATGTTCCCTCATGTTCTATCTTTCCCTGCGCCCTTCAGTTTCCCCTCCTGTTTACTTTCCTTCCTGTCTTAGTTCCACATACGTTGATACAGTCTGCAGGAAAGAGGTTCAGGTAAACAGTGGAAGTATGAATTTATTCTGCTCAATAGAGAGGAGGCTCAGCTGTGAGACACACAGGCAACCAATTTGTAGATTGTAGCCAAGGAATTGGCTTGTAGATAGAGCAGAGTGCAGGGCCCATGAGAGAAAACAAAACTAAGCTCAGCCCCTGGTTCACAATTAGCAGGAGCTGGAAGCATGGAGTCTGGGAATCAATGTTTATCCTCAGTCTGACCAGCCACCATTTCTCTTTCTGGGGAGTAATCATTCTGCCAATTGGTAGCCCGGATGAGGCTTCCAACATGCTTCAGGTGACTCATAAGTAACTTTGCCCTTGCAGAACAGAAAAAAGAAAAACCATATAAAAGGACACCTAGTTGTTTTTTTGGGGGGGAAGTCTTCATAAACCTTGCTGGGTGACATTACCAGATCCATCTGCCAGATTCCAATTCCTAGTGACAAATTTTAGCTATTTTAGCATATGTCTGGTCCTCACTCCTGGTAAATCACAATCTCTAGTTTGTTCCTATTTTTGCCTATTGGGGTATGCCTCGTTCAATGTTTTTGTGCATGTTACTAGACTTGTTCATAAGAACATAAGAGAAGTCGATGCTGGATCAGGCCAGTGGTCCATCCATTCCAACACTCTGTCACACAATGGCCAAAAATACCAGGTGCCATCAGGAGGTCCACCAGTGGGGCCAGGACACTAGAAGCCCTCCCACTGTTGCCCCTCCAAGCACCAAGAATACAGTGCATCACTTGCCCCAGACCAAGAGTTCCTATCTATGCATTGTGGCTAATACCCACTGATGGACCTCTGCTCTATATGCTTATCCAATTCCCTCTTGAAGCTTAAACTGAGAAATTAGGAAATGAAGACAAACACTCCCCCCTGCCCCATCTAGGTTCGGCTTGATTGCCCAAAGTCTCCAAAAGTTAAACCCCTTAGTGGGAACAGATGCATAATCTTTAATGTCAATGCATGCACATGAACACTAAGACATCATGCAGTGCAAAATTTGTCATTTCATACAGGACAGCTGTCGAGGTTATAGTTTTGACTTTTTGATAACTTCCTGTAGGACTATTTTCTGTCCACCACCAAAAGAACAAAAAACTCTCCTGGCTTTAGACTGATGACTGCAAATCAAATGAATGCAGCATACAGCAGACAGAATGGAGAGTACAGGTGTGAACAACATGGGATTCAGGCTTTTAATCCTCCATATCAGAACTGGATATGACAAGCTTGTCTCCATTTATCAATTAAGTGCTGGAGAGTAGGGATGTGCATTTGGTTCGTCCAAACCGAATGCACCCCCCAAAATGGCCCATTTGGGCTCCTTTCAGGTTGCTGAGGGCTGATTCAGATTCTCTGATCTGAATCTGCTTGCCGCTGAATTGCTGCCAAAAGTTCGGCCCCATTATATCCTATGGACCATTGAAGTCAATGGTGAAAACATAGACTATATTCTTGGAGCTGGAGGGAAAGGAGTTTGAGGAAGAGGCTCCAAACTCACAGGGTAGCTGCCGGAGCCTCTCCCCAAGATACCCACCAGGTTTCAAGAACATTGGACCAGGGGGTCCAATTCTATGGGCCCCTAAACAGGTTGCCCCCATCCCCTCCATTTATGGTGGGCGGAAAGTTACCGTTTTCCCACGGTGGTGTTAGTGGCTCTGGGGAGGAGGGGGTTTGAGGGAGAGGCTCTAAATTTTCAGGGTAGTTTCAGGAGCCTCTCCCCACATGAACTGCCATGTCCCAAAGCAATTGAACCAGTGGGCCCAATTCTATGGGCACCCAAACAGGTTACCTCCATTACCTCCATTGTTTCCAATGGGAAAACCCAGCCAGCAGCACTTAAGGCAGGCAAGCAGGCAGCACCCAGCAGTCAGACTCTTCTAGAGAATCTCAGGGAAAGTGAACTGTCTTGGGAGGTATTTGTTTGCCACGAGAACAAGTGGCACATTCCAGAACAAGTGGCACTGTGGCAGTGCAAGCATGCCACAGTGCCACACAGAAACCCCAAAAGACCAACAGGAACAACATTTATTCAGGCTCTGCCCTGTATAAATTGATGGTGCAACCTCATTGACCACTCACACCACACACACCTCAAAAAGAATATTTACAGCATTTTTTGCACACCTCTACTGGAGAGCATGCTTTGCCCCTTTGATCCCCATTAATTTCATCTTTTCAAAGAAGAAATCATCAGTACTGTTCCCAACAACATAAAGTAGAAGAAGAGAAGAGATTGGATTTATACCCCACCCTTCACAACCTGAAGGAGTCTCAGGCACTGGTCACACAGCAAGGTAATTACGCTTTGTTCCCGCTTTGTTTAAATCAGGAACATTTTTCTTCACATTGGGCTGACTAGATGCAGCCGGCCCCTCTCTTCCAGCACCCACTAGCCTGCTGCTGCGCCGTCCCTCCAGGTGATCCTGCCGGCCACGGGGAGGCTCGGGCGGCTGCTGCTCCTGCCGCCACTGGGGGGGGGTCCGCTGCTGCCACTATTGCCCCATGAAAATGGGCTCTGTCATCTCTGCCATCCTCCTTGCTGGTCCCGTCCAGGCTGCCGGAGCCCCTGCCTCCAGGGCCATTTTGTGAGGGTTTTTTTTTAAGCTTCCAGTTTGAGCACTTGACTAAACATGCGCTTAATAAATCCATTATTAAACATTAAATGGATTTATTAAGCGCATGTTTGCTGAAGCGCTCAAACCGGAAGCTTTTTTTAAAAAAAAAAGCACAAAGAGCGTTCAGATGGCCCTAATCGCAATCATTGAGAAAGATGGGCTGTCCAGATAGGCGAAAATGTGCATTCAAAGTGGAAGTGCCAGGAAAACACTTGATTTTCCAGGGGTCAGGAAAACCCGACATCATTGCGGGAGTGAGCCTGCTTCAGGGCGGGAGGTGGATTGGCGCGTGTGAATGTGAAACTGACATGCGCAAAGGAACAGCAGCGAACCCCAATCAAAACATCCGTGTGACCGAGCCCTCAGAGTAGTTTATAATCTCCTTTCCTTTCCCTTCCCCACAACAGATACCCTGTGAAGTAGGTGGGTCTGAGAGAGCTCTCTTGAGAACAGCTCTGAAAGAATTTATGACTGACTCAAGTTCACACCAGCGGCTGCATGTGGAGAAGTGGAGAATCAAACCCAGTTCTACTAGATTAGAGTCTGCGTTCCTAACCACTACACCAACTAACCACTGCACCAACTACTCCTAACCACTACAGAAAGTATCATCAGAATCAGCCCCTCAATTTTAAATTTACTAGATTTTAGGTTCTGCTTAACATTCATCATATGCCATCTTTCTTTCATGATTCCATTCAATATCCATTTTACATCCTATGGTTGCTGGATCCAATACCTGCATAAAGGTAAAAGTGCACTAGACTGCTATTTTGATACAATATTTATCTGGATGCTCCTGAAAGAAAAGTGGCAAACAACCTTGGCAGCAGCAAAGGAATCCACAGTTGTGATCAACTCAAGTGTAGATAACAAGTTTGAAGGAGACGACCTTATAATCTCCCTTCCAAGTTTCCAATGATTTGATGGCATTGTTTTATTTTCTGAAGCTGCTTAGGATTCACTGAGAATCTGGTTCAGTAACATCGGAGGAGTCAAATTCATTCAATAAGACTATGGTAGGCTTGCAAAGGATTATTGAACTGCTAATTTTTTTCCCCAAAAGCAATTTCACACCCAATGAATCTTGCCACAGATTATCCCCAAACAGAGGAAGCCTACGACAAATTTCATGAATTGTGAACTCCCCAAGAACACAGTGGGAGCAGAAGTTTGAGCCACAATTAGGCTTGCCAGATTGAGAAATTCCTGGGGATTTGTGGTGGTGCCTGGGGAGTGCAGAGTATAGGGAGGGAGCTCAGCAAGGTGTGATACCACAGAGTCTACCAACCCTCTGAAGCTACTGTTTACTCCAGGGAAACTAATATATATATATATAGTCTAGAAGTCAGCTGTAATTCCAGAAGAACTCCGCGCTCTACCTGGAGGTTGGCAACTCTAGCTTTGGACCATGCTTTTGTGAGGAATATACAGTCATGTTCCCTCTACCCTACCCAGTCTTTGCCTTTGGCCAAGTTTACCAACTTCACATAGCAAAACACTATTCCTAGACATCTTTCCTCATGACTGAGGAATCTGGAAACAAGTTCTATGATGTATGGTGGTGAAATTCAAAAATATTATCTGTTATGCCAAGGCAGGATTGCCAGCAATCAGGTATTTGGTATTTTGGAATGTCCACTTGGTATTTTAACACTGGAATTAGTATCAGATATTTTGCTGGATGAATCTGGTAAATTAAACTGGGAGTTTATCATCTTATTTTCCTATTAACTCCACACTTTTACCCAGCAGGATCTGCCCCTTGCTCCAGATTGCCCAAGCCTTGACTCACCATGAAAATCCTGACTACACCTCCAGGTAGTTATTGCTATTATTGTTTACAAAATGTATATCCTGCCTTTCAGCCCTTACAAGGGCCATCAAGGAAGATAACTATTTAAAACATACAAAATAAGATTACATCACAGAACCACTAAAATCAATCAACCTCCCAAACATATATCATTAGAATGATTATAATAAAGGTTTAAAAACAGAATTAAAATACATAGCAAGCATAAAAACAGGAGAGAGGGGTCACTGAGAGAAAGTCAAATGAAACAAAAGTCTTCACCAACTGGTGGAAGACAACAACGGTAGGGGACAGACAAACCTCCCTGGGGTCCAGAGCTTCATGCCATGACTGAGAAGACCCTCTCCTGGGTTGCTACCACCTAATCTCAGAAGGTGGGGGCACTCAGAGCAGCAGCTCCAAAGATTACTGTAGTGGTTGGACAGGTTCATAAAAGATTAGGCAGTCCTTCAGGTATGTTGTGTTGGCAGAGTTCAAAGGAAGTGGCGCACTGACTGTTTAGAGAAAAATAAGAGGTTTATTAAAGAAGAACAAACTGTTATAGTAGAGAGAGAACCTCAACTGCCCAGACTAACTGCTGAAGGAGGATAAGAACAACAGAAGCTCTGCAGGAGCAGGAAGTCTCCAGAAGAGTTAATCAGGAGACAGGAAAGACATAATTTGAAAATATGGGAGGTCCCTAAGCTATACTAACTAGCAGTCCTTCAGCTGTCCCCCTGTAGGGTGATCTGATCATCTTCATATAGATGCGCTCTAGACCTTGTATACTACATCATGTTGGTCCCAAACCATATAGAGTTTTGAATAGTGCCCAGTGTAGATAGGTCCCTATGCATCACCTATCTGGGCTGCAGGGTTCTGTACCAATTGAAGTTTTCAAACGCTTTTCAAGGGCAGTCCCATATAAAGCACATTGCACTAATCTAATGAAGATGTAACCAGGGCATGTACCACAGTGGCCAGATCTTTTCTGCTAAGGAAAGGCTGCAGCTGGCTAACCAGTCAAAGCTGGTAAAAGGTATCCTTGGCCACAGCTGCTACCTGTTTATCCAGCAGTATTTGGGATCCCAGCCTCCAGGTGAATCTGGTGACCAAGGCTGTTTCAGTCCTATAACCACATCTAAAACCATACTGGAAGGGGTCTAAACTATTTTCCTCATCCAGCAAAATTTGGAGTCACCTTGCTCAAGAATGGAAGCTTTGAGACTGGCTGATTATTAGTGAGACCTCCTGAGTCAAGGGTAGGCTTCTTTTGAAGTGGATGCATCAAAGCCTGTTTCAAGGCTGGGGCAATCACTCCCTCTCCTAAAGAAACATTAACTACCCCTCAAACCTAGTCAAACCCCAAGATTCAAGTTATTAGGAAAGGCAAGGGTCATACAAGCAGATCGTTGGTATCAAACTTCCAAGGAATCCTGTCCACATCCTCAGACTAATAAACTGAGAAGTATCCCAAACACCTGGACAAGGGAGCATCCCGGCATCATTCAGCATTTCCCACCCCAAACCAATTATTTGCCAGCTTAAAACCTGGCAACCCTAACTAGAAGAAGTTCAGAAAAGGTCTTCAAGTGACAATGAAGATGATCTATTAAATTTACTATTCTTTTGTAAGAAATGCCTTCTTGATGCAAAGGATAATGCTCTGGATGGGCTACTTAGATTCCACTTGGCAATCACAAGGTAAAGCCTGCCAAGCAAATCAAAGACGTTACTAGAGTATTACAGCAGTTTAAAAGGGTGTGTGGAGCAGTGGTTGTAAGAAGGGGCTGAGCACTAAGGCAGAATAAGCAATCTCAAATTCATGTCAAGCCAAAAATCACCCAATTATATTTTCTCAGTTTCTTAGTGGCTACATGGGCATTAATAATAGAGCAACTACTACTGGGAGGTTTTAAAGCAGCTGTAAAGTTCAATAACCATTCTCCATTTTTCTAATAGATTTGTAGGGTCTGTTCTTATGTGACAGCAGCAGCACAGGAATTACTATGGCTACTTCCCTTGCTTTGACTCCAGAGCTTGGAAAGTGAGTTCTTCAAACCAAGATTTCCAAAGTTACTAGCAAGAACTATAGTCTGAGTTTGAGCTGCACTCAGAAACAGAGTTAAGAAGTGGATGTGCAGAAGGGTGCCATCTAGGGTTGCCAGGTCCCTTTTGCCCACCTGGTGGGGGATGGGGGGGACGTTCCAGGAACAGGAAGTCATGTCATTCCCCCATCCCCCTGAAACAGTGATTTTGCACACAATGTGCTTGTGTCACCTGGAAGTGAAGTTGGCATGTTGGTGACATCAGGGGAGACTCTCTGGATTTTGGGCAAAACTCTATGGTAAAATCAGTATCAAACGATACAGTTCTTCTCAAAATCCAGAGCATCATCCCCTGACATCGCCTACATGCCAATGTCACTTGCAGGTGATGCAGGCATGTCACATGTGACATCACTGTTTTTGGGGGGATTTCCTCCCACTGGCCAGGAGCCTGCACAATTGGTGGGTTCCCCACCGGGCAAATGGCAACCCTAATGCCATCTGTTTGATCAGACAACAACACAGTGCCAGGTCCTTAGATATTTATACTAGGCCTAGCCAATCCAGAGCCTTGGGGGGGGCATAAAATTGCAGCCTACTTATGGCAACCCGTAAAGTTTTCAAGGCAAGAGATATTCAGAGGTAGTTTGCCATTGCCTGCCTCTGTGTAGCAACCCTAGTATGGCGGCCTTCCAGCCAAATACTGACCAGTGCCAACCTGGCTTAGTGACCAAGATCTGATGAGATCAGGCTACCTTGGGCAGTCCAGGTCAGGTCAGAGCCTTCATACTGCATACCGCTGTTCAATTACAAGTGTCAGTATTATGTGCCCTATTTCCCTTCTGAGACTGAAGAGAGCTCTGATACAGTGTCCTACTTGGCTAGGACTTAACCCAAGATAGGGTTGCCAGGCCTAGCCTGACATGGGGGCCAGCCATCAACAGTGGTGCGATGTCATGAGAAAACCCAGAAGTGTTGATATACCTCATTAGGAATCACTGGGAACTCTATGCTAAAACCATGGACTGATTCCCCACAAGAAGCTGTGCATTTTGACCTGCAGCTACCCCCGATTTCCCCCGCGTCTTCTCAATCCTTGTTTTTTGCGATCGAGAAGACGCGGGGGAAATTGAGGGGAGCTGCGGGTCAAAATGTGGCCACACAGTGAATAGTGTGAAATTGACCAATGCAAGCGGGGAAAACAGAAGAGCAAGGGCAGTACAACTGCTTGTGGGGAATCAGTCCTTGTCACAGCAGGAAACACCAGCTGGGGCTGTCTTGAAACAGTTGTGCTAGCTGCTGACTGAGTACCAGATCAAATTCAAGGTGCTGGGGCAGGGGTTCCCCCGGTTTTCAGGGCTTCTTCCTACCCCCAAACAGCCACATCCCCGCGTGACTTCCCTGATATGATGACATCACCTGAAAGTAAAATCACCACACTGGGGATGCTGTAGTTTAAGGGCAGAACTCTACAGTTTTAAGCTGCTATTACCATAGAATTCTGCCCTTAAACCACAGCATCCCCACATGATGTCCTCAGTGTGATGATATCACTTCCAGGTGACATCATCACATCAGGGACATCCCAGAATGCCCCCCAAATCCCTTTAAAGCTCTAAATGGTCTGGGACCTTCATACCTGATGGACTGCTTCTTCCAACATGTCCCCTCCCCTCAAATCTGTATTCTTTGACCTGCAACCTGCTTGTGGTGCCTGGCCCTTGGGATGTTCACCTGGCATCTACCAGGATGAGGGCCTTCTTTGGGGTGGCCCCGTCCTGGTGCAACCAGCTGTGACACAGTACACAGGCCCTGCGAAACTTATCTAAGTTCCACAAGGCCTACAAAGTAGAGCTCTTCCATTTATCTTTTCATTAGCCGGGTCTGTTTATGTGAGCTGCCTTTAAGTTTTATTTGTATTATGTTTTTAATTGATTGTTAATATTTTAGCTGTTGTTAGCTACCTTGAGACTGCTCAGGGGTGAGAAGCATCGTATACATTTAATAATAATAAAAATAATAAAAATATTCCTTGCATCCTCAGAGGGGACAGGCAACCCAAACCCAAGACCTTGAGACCCCAGGTTCTAACCCCAGATGCCATCAGATGTGTAACTCAGCCACATTTTCTTTGTGTTACTGCAGTCAGATTCTATTCCATTTCTGTAATAAATGGCCAGTCTGATTCATACAAACAACTATATTAATGTACGGCACAGGCAAAGTTAAACCACAAAGCTAGCAGAGGCTGTGGAACTTATTTCTCTTTGTCCCATACATGTGAGCATTAATCCAATAGCTCTTTAAAAAATGGAACATAACTTGTATAATCAGATAAATTATTAGAAGGCCTATAAATCATTACCACCTAATATGACTGCAAGCAGAGTCAATGCAATTTGCAGATAAATATGAGAAATGACTACCACTTTTTACTGAATTAAAACTGGCAAAAATTCTCAAATGACAAACGATTAAAGAAACCTTACATTTATTTGCAAAGTAAAAGGGGAGGGACAGAAGGCTGAAGATAGGAATATATCTCTTGCTCTCTTCCTGCAATTTCCCCCAAAACAAATATTAATCATAAACTGAGAAACCTTGATATTAATTAAAAGTTTGTTAGAAGCAAAACTGAAATGCTCTATAAGCTTTGCCAATTTTAAACACAATATTTGAGGAATGAAATGGTAATTATACAAAATTTTGAATACAATGGCGGCGCAAGCTAAACAGCTGCCTACAAAGAGAAAAGCCGGTAGGAATGTATCAAATCAGCCTTCCTCTGCAGCAGCTCAGTGGGATCTTTCATTCTGCCTTAAGAGTTGCAAAGGGGTCGACTGCTGGTGTTCAGCCAGTTGTGCCCCCAGGTAGGTCATGACCTTACCCAACATGGATCATCCCAGCTATACTGCAAAAGTATTTTAGAGAGGAAAGACAGAAAAAGCAAGTTGCCTTTGAACCTTTAATAACGTAAATAAGTTCTTAAAACAAAAATGAGACTGAAAAACGAGGATCTTTGACCAGCTCATTCCTGTTATGAACGCAAATATTTCAGCCTTAATCCCCTCGTGTCTCATTAAGGCACATGTCATGCCCAAAATGCTGCACTGCTTCAGGATTTGTGGGATTCTCTCTTCCAAAAAGTTTTTATTTCGGAAACTCCTTAATTGCTGCTGTTGTAGGAACAGAAGGAAGAACAGGTGTCATTTAAATAACCTAGAAGCCAGTGTGCCTTTAAGAAAGAAGAATGTCACTGAATCAGATTTAGGGTCTAATCCTGCTGTTCCCCTGTCTCTATCATCTGACACTCTTGACTTTTAGTCAGGTTACTTTTAGCCAGTGCTTATTTTGTAAAAAGAAAATATGTTGATACTCATATATAGATTCACATTACTTTCTACCAATGCCCCCTCAGGACTAGGGAAGGCTCCCCAAAATGTCCTGATACTCTGTACCAGTAGGGTTGCCAGCCTCCAGATGGTACCTGGAGATCTCCCGCTATTGCAATTGATCTCCATGTGACAGAGATCAGTTCCTCTGGAGGAAATGTCTGCTTTGGAGGGCGGACTCCATAGCATAATGCCACATTGAGGCCCCTCCCTCCCCAAACCCCACCATCCCCAGGCTCCACCCCCAAAATCTCCAGGTATTTCCCAATCCAGAGCTGGTAACCCCACGTACCGGTTGTGTACTGCCACAAGAAAGCCCTGTTTTAGTTATTATGGCTAATAGTGAATTATTAATTACATCAAATGGTACTTCCGTCTATCTCAAATCCACTGTCAATTTCTTTTTATCTATTAAACGTTATTCTGCTCTTCAGGGCTCAGAGTGGCATATGTAGTTCTGTTCTCCTCTAGTTTACCGCCACAACAACCCTAGAATGCAGGTGAGGCTCACATATAGGGACAGGCACAAGGTTACCTAGTGAGTTTCATGGAATTGTGGGAATTTCATGGGCTCCAGTGTTATATGAGAACAGCTATTCAGTTCAGTTTAGTTTATTAGCCAAAAGTCCTCACTTTCTTAGTAACAATTCAGAATTACAGAAATCGAACAACATCCAGGCACACAAACAATATAAAAAAAAAGATTGAGCCAACTATATATTACAGAGTGATTATGTACAAACAGCTATTCATTTTCTCCATCCTGTGCTTCAAAGTATAAACCTCAATTATCCCTCCAACACACTTTAGTCCTCTTTTTCCTAAACTAAATGATTTCATCTTTCCTCACAATAATTTTAATCAGAAATTCCTCTCACACCTTATCATACACTTTCAACAAATCGATACATGCAACAATTAAAATATTAAAAGGATTTATATTAATACAGCACTCTAAACAATTGACTCCCGAGAATAAATATACCATCAACTATAACAAAACTGTAGGGAACTTGCAGAAAAGTACCATTTCATAGATCCTCCTGAAGGCTGTAGAACAAATTTAGAGTCCAGTGACACTTTTAAGATTAACAAAGTTTTATTCAAGGCATGAGCTTTCATGTGCATGCACACTTTTTCAAATACTCCTGAAGGCTGTTAAGGAAAGTACCTTGTGTAGACTCCTACTCCCAAAGGAGTGGTGCAACTGTAGAGCCAGCTTGAAATTCTGTGAACAAAGGACAAACCTGGCAAATGGAGGGCAGAGTTAACAGGGCCTATTTCCAATATCATTGAGCCTATGATCGATTTGGCTGTCCTTTTCTGGAGCTTTTCCAGGTATAGGATACTCTTGTTGGGGTGATCAGAAGTATGTACAGTATTCAACAAGTAGACACAAACACATCATAAAAGTTACTTTATATAGTTGAAGTCCTTCAGCAAGGAAGAGAACTGAATTTGGGTATTGGTGTAAAACTATTTTTATATGAGGTTGTAATTTGGTTGTAATTTTATTCTGATTGTATTATGTTTTGCTGAATATTTTGTAAACCACCTGGGGGCCATCGAATCAAAAGGTGGTCTACAAGCAGCAAGAGGAAATGAAATCTCTGAACTCTTCATGAAAGTAGTATTAAGGCAGACTCAGGTTGAAAACTCCAGTAGTAATGTATGGCTGCAAGAGTTGGACTATAAGAAAGGCCGAGAACCAAAGAATAGGTTCTTTTTAATTATGGCGCTGGAGAAGACTCTTGAGAGTACCTCGGACTGCAAGGAGATCAAATCAGTCACTCCTAAAAGGAATCAACCTTGTTTGTTCCCTGGAAGGCCAGATACTGATGCTGAAACTAAATTACTTTGGCCACCAAATGAGAAGGGAGCACTCACTGGAAAAGACCATGATGCTGGGAAACATTGAAAGTCAAAGAAGAAGGGGATGGCAAAGGATAAGATGGTTAGACAGTGTTATCGATGCAAGGAACATCAAATTAAGCATACTCTGGAGCCTGGCATAATGTGGTCCATGGGGTTGCGATGAGTCAGACTCAACTGTGAGACTGAACGACAACAGGTTGAAAGCAGCCATTTTATTGTGCTAAACTGGAAGGCCAAAATAATAATCCTTGCTCTATAATCCTTCTGTTGCATTCAGTCAGGAGCAGGTGTCAACCCCATGCAGACAGTGAGACAAGCATGGACACTTGCATTAAAAATAAATATCTCATCTCCTGCATCTCCAGTTCAGCTACGAAGTATTGGCCATAAAGCCTGCAGCAACCTCAGAAACAAAGAAACAGTACAGAAGAGATCAGAAGAACTGAGAAGACATAAGCAAGGAGCCTAAATAAAATCAAAAGCCACACCTGCTTCTGTTTATAATGTATTAACATTATCTGCAGTTTGTGAATCTTTGGGTCCTTCCATGTGTAACTCGGTAGCATGAATCTCTGCAATCTATCTACATCCTGTACTGCTCTAATAAAGTCTAGACTCACGTGGGAGGAGCCCAGGGTCACAAGGCTGCTTCTACATCCATAAAGGAGACTGGAGTTGTTACAGCCTGAGAGATTCCTCCAGAGCAGCAGGGGAAGACATGCTCCAGGTGTCTAATCGTTTAGAGGCAAGATTGACTTCTGTAAAACGGCAGGGATTTTTAAAATAGCAGTCTGAATACTTTGGAATTCCCTTCCTTGGGCAATTTCTTTTGACCATTCCTGCTAGATTTCCACAGATCGGGAAACTCGTATCTATTGGACCTTAAGAAATGGCAATTGTATGCCATTTCTACTGGTGGCCTCTTCCCTTAACAGTTCTTAACTTCTTTACATTAATATATTTTGTATATGATGCTTTAAATTGTTTAATTAAAAAAAAACTCATTTGGTATTTTTGAAACCACTCTGAAATTTTCTGATGAAAAAATGGGAAAGTAAACACACTGTAGTCTTGACCTGGATAGCCCCGGCTGGCCCAGTCTTATCAGATCTCAGAAGCTAAGCAGGGTTGGCCCTGGTTACTATTTGGATTGGGAGGCCATCTAGGAAGGCCAGGTTCATTATGCCGAGGCAGGCAATAGCAAATCACTTTTGAATGTCCCTTGCCTTGAAACTCCCATCAGGGCTCACCATAATTTGTCTGTGACTCTACGGCACTTTACACACACAAACACACTGTTAACACAGAGAGAGAGACATACAAGTTTTAGGAAACCTGAAGAACAGAACTGCCTTGCAGTTTCCACTCAAGGACCCACCTAGCTTTCTGTTTCCAGTAGCTGCCATCCATATATTTTTGGAAAGTTCCCTTTTTACGTTTTACCACACATATGAGGAGAACATGCTACATATGACCCTCCTGACATACACACTCACCGTTTTGTCAGGAAGGGAAAACATGTGTATTTTCAGCCTCGCTACACACATACTAGAACCCTGGGTTCTGGTTCATGTATACTGAAGCTGAAATATACATGTGGCCCCTTTCAGACAAAATGGCAACCACACATATTGGAAGGTTCATAAGTAGCATGCCCTCCTCATGTACGTGGAAAAAATGTAATGACTGAAAAGTACTAAGGAAGATGTGGAGACAAAAAGCATTACTCTGTTAATACAAGCTTAGTATCTGAATTCAGGGTTAGTCTGCTTCTCCTGGAGGAACTTCCCTTTAGCAGTTATTGCCAATAGCAATTAACTGATGAACTCTTATACTTTTTCAAAGCTATCTGAGCCTGGGTTCAGAGAAACAAAATTCTTGTATGAAAATGGGATTGAAGAAAAGTATTAGCAAAAGAAAATGAAGTAAGATTAGAGAAATACAAGTGTGGGCCTGCAAGATTTGTGGAGGGGAATCCTATCTCCCCCGCCCCACTTTGTCGCCGGGCCCCTGGGCTCTGCTGCAACCACCAACAGCCGTGCCAGAGGTAGGTGACTGAGATCTTTTATTTTGGGGGGAGTTTAAAGCCCCCAGTGTATTTTTGAAGATATCCAATTTTTTGTGAACCGGGGGGGGGGGGTTAGCCAAGTTTGCAGGAAAATCTGTTTAGACTTCAATCTGCAGATTTAGATATCCGCAGATGAGGCCCACACTGGAGAAATAGATATATAGATAACAAATACATCACTGTCACCTATCTAGTAGAATAGACCTGAACACATGCTTTAGACTGATTTCAGACCACTGGCTTCACTAGGTTAGTACTGTATACTCATGAGTCATCATGACTGCAACTCTCTGGGCCGAAAAGGTCTTATGCAATAGTTGGAAACCAATATTCTGTAGCTGGAGATGCCAGGGACTGAACCTTCAACCTTCTACTTACAGGACTTGTGTTCTGCCACTGAGCCCCTTCCCTGATTCAGTCCGGAGACAGATAATTTGGGTACAGGGGAAAGCATACACTCTCTTCATTGCCTAAGCTTTCACACCAGCTGAAGGGTTTCTATCATCACTGGACTCTTTCTACTTAGTACAGTTTCCCTCACAGATTAATAGCAAGTACGCTGTTTATGTATGCATGCAGCTGTATGGAAATTTCTATTGCTGTCGCAAATACATTTTAGCTGCTTAAAAGAGCAGATAAATAATATTTATGAGTGGCTGTATGGCACTGCAGTGCAACATCCTCTCCTGATGTCGGGTCACCTAGTTCTTCCTCTCATTTCCATTTGCTGCTTGCAGTAAACGTGTCATCTAACAAGGAGAAATGTCCTAGAAGCCAGGAATGAGTGACTATGATGTGAAAGGGGAAAAAAAACCAGAATGAAACTAGACAATCCTAGAGCACATAGCTGCTGATGAAAATGGAAGCCCTGCATTTTCTCCTCTTTTCCCCAGTAAAACCTACCAATTCAAAAGATGTGATGCAATGTCAGCAAGCTTAGGGTTTTGCTGCCACCAGAAACTGCAGCCAATGAAGTGGAGAAGGGTGAGGAAATTCATGGCCGAGAGAGATCATGTCACCAATTTTGTTTTGATAAGCCTTACCAAGAAACTGAGAAGAAGGTGGAGACACAGGACTGCAGTTTATGTTGGTAGCCATGCATTTTCTCATTCCAGCCAATGTCAAGCTGATCTTGGGAGAAGTCTGAACTTCAGGAGCTGAAAGATGCATTTCTGGTTCAATCACCCAACTGATACATGAGAAGTTGCAGAATTCAATGATTCCCCCCACCAACTTTGTCCTCATGGTGTTCCTTTCCCCCAGGAGTAGGGTTGCCAGCTCCCGCTTGGAAATACCTGGAGATTTGTGAGTGGAGTCTAGGGAGGGACCTCAGCAGGGTATAGTGCCATAGAATCTACCCTTCAAAACAGCCATTTTCTCCAGGGCAACTGATCCCTGTCATTTGGAGATCAGTTGTAATTCTGGGAGATCTCCAGCCCCCAACTCGACATTGGCAACTCTAACCAGGAGCCGCATGTTAATCTTATACATTTTCGGGCCTGGATTAGTACGGTTCTAGCCTCCATATTTGAAAAAATAGATTTCAGATCTTGTTTCTGTGTAGTTTGCTGTAAGAAACTGAGACTTCTGCTGGGACTGCAACAATACAGCAGCAGGTGATTGTTTTCATTCCATGAGGAACATCTAATTAGCTGTAAACACTCAAAAAACACAACTTGATATTGAGAACTTTCATTCAGGGGGACAGTTTGCCTAACATTTGTCCAAATGGAGTTTTACAACATGAGACCCCTTTCACTAGATGACCTGAACTGTTTTTGACCCTACACATTACTATGGATTGCTGGAACCGGTTTGCACAGGACTGGGTTCCAAACATAAGGGGTGCCCCCCCCCCAATTGCTTGTACACACAGTCATGCTACAAAGGAGCTCTTTACTCTCAAACCCCAGCCCGATACTCCTCTTTAGAAGTCCCCAGAATGCACTGCTAATTTCTGAGAGAGCAAAAAGTCCCCAGGATGAAAGTGCGCACCCTCAGCTCTGACAAACAAGACGACCAGTCCCATGACCAATAAGAAGAGCTCTGACCAGTATATTGTTTGGGATGACTAGAAGGTGTTATGGGGTGTTCCTTTTCCTTGTGTGACAAAGGAAACAATGAATAAGGGGGAAATTAAGTCCACTCCTCTGTCTCCACCTCTGAGGAGCAGGGCATAACCATGGTACCACCCCTGCCCAATCTAAATGTAGAAAAGTCCAGGGGGAACGAGTCCTGGGAACATCCTTTTCTTTTGGGGCCAGTAGTAGTGTTTTTCTGTGAAGGATCCAGCTGCTTTGAGGACACTGTCTTGAGGCCTCCAAAGGCCTCCTTGCCCTCCTCTCCTCCTTATTCTCAGGAATCTGAGGGCTGAGAGACTGACTAGTCTGCGAGGGTCCTATCTGAGGACAGGGATACCAGACCCCCCCCGATGGGGCAGGGGTCCCCCGGTTTGGGGCACTCCTCTCCACTCCCTCAATTAACCCACCCCCCAAACAGGCACGAAGCTGGAAATAAACATGATGTGCCTATGTCACCTGGAAGTGACTTTCCTTGATCCTCAGATAGGGTCACCAGATCTGTCAAACCAGCTGGTGGGGGATGGTGGTGAACTTACCAGGAACCAGGAGGGAAGAAGCCTGAAATAAATGTGATGTGCCTACATCACCCAGAATTGAACTAGGCATGTTGAGGACATCGGGGGCAACACTCTGGTTTGTGGGCAAAACCTCTGTGGTAGAATTAGCTTCTACCCTAGAGTTTTGCTCAAGAACCAGAGTGTTGCCCCCGATGTGTCTACATCACTCCCAGGTGATGTAGGCACACTGTATTTATTTCCAGCTTCTTGCCTGTTTGGGGGAGGGGTAATTGAGGGGGCGGAGAGGAGTGCCCAAAACCGGGAGGCCCACTGGGGAGTCTGGCATCCTTGTCCTCAGGTAAGTAGCTATGAACTGCATCAGCTTGCTTACTAGGAAACTGAACTATAAATACAAAGGCCACTGGGTGGTAGGACAACCATTAATGGCTTAATGGTCAGACTAGTTAACATCCATTAGACTTGATCTCATGTTTGCAACTTTTTATTTCAAATATATTCACAATGTCTAGTAGTTTATGGCTCATCTCTGTACTACCTAGTATGCCCTTTACGGAGGACTGGTTTACCGCTTTATTATGGACATGTTTTATTTGTTGTTCATGTTTACTTACACACTGCCTGTTTATGTATCCCATATTATTTTCAGTAGCCACAGGGTCCTTTTTGTGGCAGGAACTTCTTTGCATATTAGGTGACACACCCCTAATGTAGCCAATCCTCCAAGAGCTTACAGTAGCCCCTGTAAGAAGAGCTCTGTAAGCTCTTGGAGGATTGGCTGCATTAGGGGTGTGTTACCTAATATGCAAAGGAGTTCCTTCTACAAAAAAGGCCCTGAGTAGCCATATACCTCTTTCTGATGGTTTTGTATCCATGCCTTTTCATGTATTAATGTATCGTGCATCTGATTCAGTTTACAGTTTTCTTCTGCAGTATATTATGCAATAGTGTCTTCCAATAAACCACTTAATTTGTATAAATAACACTGGAATCTGTGTCTTCTGCCTGTGGACAGTCATGTGATCACTGGGATTACGGAACAGAGGCCTCCTGCTAAAGGGGACTAATTTAACAAAGCTTGAAGGCATTTTGGGATGCAGAAGAAACAGAGAAGCAAGGAAGTCATAGCCTGTGGACAGGAATCCTTTCTCTCTGCAGAAATTTGCCATGGGATCCAAACCATTATTTTGAAACAATAGATTCCCAAATATTGCACACCGTTCAATGTTTTTCTGTTATATGATTTTTTTCATGCACTTTTTAAATCTCTCTAGGCTTCATTGTTTTCATTAATAAAAATCTGTATTAATATTCTGGCACAGAGAGCCTTAAACACTTGACATGTTTTTTAAATATGCTGCTGCCTTTTACAGTGCTATAACCCAAAGGAGTTTTTTGTTGTTGTTGCACAAAATTGTGCAGGTCGTAGTTCAACAAAATACTTTGGTGATATAAATATGATTATAATCTGTGCTAGGAAAAGTCGGGAATAATTCATGCCTTGAGTGACGATTCCTTTTATAATTGAGGTCTTGTTCCGTCTCTCCCCCCCCTGAAAAAATTCCCTAAACCAACTTATTTATTCCTCCCTCCATTCTTTGAATCATTTGAGATCAGATGATGGACACAGTTTCACATTGCTTAGACATTTGGCGTGCCTGCTCATTTTTATTCATTATACAATTATGCAATAAAACACTCCATCTCTTCCTGTGGAGGTTTTTCTTCCTTGATGAATGGCTAGCTGTGCTGGCTTTTCTGTGTGGCAGTTCTTAGTCCTGATAGCTTGACTTAATTAATCTGTTTAATTTATTGATCCAACCCATAGCAAAAGAGCATTCTCTTTTGAACAGGCTCTTCATCATCTTGAGCTATGGGACTAAATGCCTTTTTTTCCCCCAAATCCAAAATGTACTTAGAAGAGGACATGATGCCCGTCTGAGATGCTCCCTGTGAAAAAGATGTAAAATCAAGATTAAATACGACTTGGTGGCTTTAAGTAATGACCAAGAGGTCAAGTCATGAAGTGACCTATTTTCCTGCTGTCTGTTTCACTCAGGGTGCCTTTTGAAGCAAATATATCCTGGTGCTGAGACCCAAAGCAAAAAGAAGGAATGCAGAAATAGGGCTTGATCAAGATTCTTTTTATAGTTTCAGAGTGTCTTCTCTTTTTTTCTTATCTTGGATGACTTGGATTGCTGAATCCTTAGAATATTTAGAACTGGACTGCTAAATCCTTAATGTTTCTGGATTCTTTCAGACTGGTTATATTGAACAATCACCTAAATTTCTGATTGTTCAATACAACCAGTAATCTAACAAGGATCTGGAAATCCAGGTAATTGACAAATAAATATTTGAATTTCTTATGCAAGGAATATAAGGTTTGGTTTTCATCAGAACTTTCAGTTGCTATAGCTTCAGAATGCTCTGATAGGCACCATGGCCTAGTGAATACAGCACTGGAGGGGGACTTAGATTCAAGTTGTGAATTAATTATGAAGTTTACTGGGTAACACTCACTGAGCATAGTCTACGTTCAGTGGGGATTCCAGGATTTTGGAAGACTGTTGGGCACAGCATAGACAAGTAAAAGCTTACTGCCTCTTGCCTTCTTGGCTAGTACATGCAAAACAAAAATGGCAGACTATTGTTTTCCCATCTTGGGGTGCCAACAAATCCCTACCTCACACAGCTATTGTGAAGATAAATGGGCAAAAAACATGTTCCTTGGAGGAAGCAGAATCCAGATGTGACAGAACTGGATCCAAAGGCACCCTTCCATTCACAGAGGGCCTCTGGATCTGATAGAATAAATAATTGCATGTCAATTTCAAACACAGAAACAAAGGAAGGACAAACCAGAGACCTGGATTGGGCTGATTTTGTTCTACCACCATCCAAAGACTGAGAAGCTATACTAAGGGATTTTTATTGCGGGTAAAACTGAATCAGCACCAAAGGCCAATTCATATGTTAACAGGGATGTGCGGAAGCTATTTCTATAGGGCTTGATCCCAGCAGCATTTGTAAGGAGCACACATATGGCTTGGGTGAGATTATGCTTTTTCTCCTCATGTCTTCAGCATCCATTTTTGGAGCAATGTAGGATCCAGCCATGTGTAAGTGATTCTCATCTGTGTAGATAATGCAGGGATTGGCCCAAACATTCTTAAAAAGATAGATTTCTGGAAGCAAGCAAATATTACCTTGTTCTCACCGTCACGCTACCTACCCTTTCATTCTTACAGGAATCTAAGCATTCTAAACCAAGATCTAAATCAACCTGCTGTTCCTTCCTGGTCAATAAAAGCTTGGACCCAGTTCCTCCAAAACACAATAGGAACCAAGCCTTGCCAGTTTTTTACAGGAGAGGAGTTCCACATTGACACTCAAAAGGAGATCTGTTGTTACTATTTCAACATGGTGTATTACTTACCATACATATTTCCAAGGACACTGTTAGCAAATTCCATCAGTCCCCACCTTGGTATAAAACCCCTCAGAAAAGAAGATGGAACAATGCTCTCAAGACAAGGGAGACTGTGAACCATAGTCCTTGTAGCTTAGTAACAAGAACATGACACTTTAGTCTAAGCCCTCTCCAGCAAGTATATGACCATTGGTTAGAGCAATAATTTTCTTTGTCCTGTTATGATCAAGGTTAATAACTGGTGGTAAGTATTAACTGATACAAAATGTTGGCATCTCCTGAAATAACCATAGAGACACCGAGAAATGGCAGTAATTAATATTTTCCAATCATTTTTAATATATGTCACAAACAAACAAAAAGTTTTAAATATTACTAAGTAAGCAGTATATAGAGTGTACCTAAAGAAAAAGAGTTATAAATGTTACTTTGAGAAGATAGCCTACTTTTGTTGTATGTATTAAATATCAGAATTGTGTCTTCAACAAAGGTAAAATGTAAAAAACTGCTGATGATTAATGACTTTTCTGATTCCTTGACACACACACACACCATATATATAATTTTCTTTGTCCAGAAGCTAATAGAGAAGGCTGCTGGCATTTTATTGGTGCCCAGGAATTTATCAGCACCAGCTAGATTTAAAAAAAAAATGTTGTCTAAGTGTAGCTTTGCCAATGATGGATGCTGAGTTCAACTCCCCCCCCTCCACCATCTCAATGCTCAGTCATCCTTCTTCAAAGGTTACTGTTCAATCTGTAGATGCCCAGTTGTAGGTTGCTATCATGGGCCATATAGAATATATTTCTTGCTGGCCCAGACTACTACGTGTAATTGGGGAAAATAAGCAACAGTGATTTCATTTACACTCTTGAGAAGGTTATGATCTAGCAGAGCAATCCAAACCAGATGGAGGAAAAGCAAAAACATCCTATTTTTATCCCCTCCTCTGAGTCTTGTCTGCAACCAACAGACAACCAAGGCTAACACATTTCAAGTGATTAATTCTTCCAGTGAATAGTAACCAACTGTTAATCTGCAGAGACATCCTGTATGCAAGGCTGTGTGTTACTATACACCAAAGTGTGAAAGCAAAAAAGAAAAAAAAATCAAAGGAAAAATTGATTATTTGTACAACAAATCTTGGAATGTAATGGTGCAACTTATTGTATCAGAGGATTCAGGTATTCAAAGAGTCTGGAATATGGTCAACAATGCCTGAGGTGGCAAAGGGCAGAAGGATATAAGGAGCAGGAGCAGCAAAGAAACACTGAATAGAAGTCCTGGCTGGAGGGATTCAACATGAAAAATAGAACTGTAAGTTTTAGTGACTGAAACATTTAGACAGTTTTTCCTTTCATTTTGTTTATGCAATATATACCATTTTTATTTCCTTGTCCTATGATTTTGTAATCCAATTTTACTGCACAGTTTGTTGTATACATGATAAACAATGTTCGCAAACTGAAGAACCGCCACAAACTTTCATAGATTTGGATGCAGTGCATGGTGGTTCGTGGCAATTCATGAAGAGCAGAAAGCAGGAGTCTAAACCCTGCTTTCTGATTTTCATGAAAAACAGCTGGGGCTGGCTGCCCAAGAAAGCTCCTTTAAACAGCTCAACCACTGGGGCAGGCTACCCCTGCGGGACAGCTATTTCGGGCACAACCCTCACAAACCAAACTGCATTTTTGTGGTTCATGCCCATCCCTAATCCAGATCCCCTGGTGACATAGTAATGGCCCTGAATCACTGCCTGGCTCCTGTGGTATACTGGCTAAGAAGGAATAAATTGAAACTAAACCCTGATAGAGGTAGTGCTGGTTGGAGGGCAAAGATCTTGTACTCCCTATTGTTGATGGAGTTCAGCTGACCCTTGCTGATTCAAGAGCCTTGGAGTTATCCTGGACCCAGCATTATTACTGGAGAAGGAAGGTAATGCAGCTGCAAAAAAAGCTTTCATCCAACTCAGTTGTCTGGGGTTGGATTTACTGGCATCAGCGCTGCAGGGCTGGGTGCCAGAGAGGAGAGGGGATGTCGCATCACAGCTGCGGCACTCAGCAGAGCCGAGGGAGTCTGTTGCCTCTGGCTCCGAGCTGAGGAAAGGTGGCGGCGAGAGTGGAGACTGACCCTTTGGGGCCAAATGGCAATGCTGCTGTGGAGGGTCGGGGGGATGGGAGACAGGTCTTCCAGACTGTGGCACAGTTTGCCAGGCTGCAGCTCTGAGCCCGGGCTGAGCCTGGCCATGGCAGCATGATCCCCACCAGAAGAACAGGACAGGAGAACGTGGGGACTGGTGAGAGATGCCAACCCCACCCAGGCATAGCCAGGAAGGGGGCAGGACATGGGGTTTAAAGGGGCTAACGGCCAGGTCCAATGGCAGAGGAGATGGGGAAGAGGGGCAGAAAACGGGACCACTGGGGAGCAGAGAAGAGGAGAAGCTGGAGGCATAAAAGGAGGCCAGAACACTGGGTTTGAGGAAAAGGAGAGCAGGGAGTATGAAGAGTGCAAGCAGAGAGAGATTCGCAGCTCCAAGAGGAGCCCATGGCTGACTGGCCAAGGTCTTCACCTGCATGCTGAGATCCCAGCGGCCCCTTCCTCACCTTCTGCAGCCACAGCAGAGGGGGGAGGCCCCATGGCTCGGAGGAGGGGCTCCACATCAGCCTAGCCCACAAGATAGCCCCTTATCTTGATACAGCTGATTTGACCACCTGGATCCATACCCCAGTAACTTTGAGCCTAGAGCACTGTAATGCACTATACATTAGTTTCCCATCAAAATCCGTTCAGTCAGTGCAGAATGCCATGGCTTGGCTATCATCAGGAACTAGATGAAGCATGTATATTATTCCCATCCTGCAGGTACTTCACTGGCTGCCTATCAGTTACTGGGCTCAATTTAAGGCATTAGCTATCACATACAAAGCCCTTCATGGCCTTGAACCCTCATATCCACCTCTTTCCTATGCTCCACCACAACAGATTCACTCAATAGAGCAGGGTCTTCTGCAGGTACAACCTGTAAATGGGCAAAACCAAGAGCTGACCATCCACGTGCCTTCTCCATTGCGGCCCCCACCTTATGGAGTGGCCTCCCTGAGGAGGTCAGGAAGGCTCCTGCTTTCCACAAACCATGCAAAACTCAATTACACAAAACTTTCCACAAACAATGCAAAACTCAACTCAACTACAGGCAATACAGCCGCACTGCATTAAATGATTCACAAAGTTACTTGGAGAAATTATTAGAGCCTGTGGTCTATTACTGTGTATAGCTTGCTGTCCGGTCTTGTCAGGTGGGTTTTCCAAGAAGTCCAGTTCATTTTGTGTATTTATAAATTACTCTGCCTTTCAGTCCTGATCCCAAAGCCATTAAGGCAGCTTCCTGTTTAAAGGCAATTCAGCATAAATGCCTTGGGCATGAATGAACTCCCTGAGAATGGGAGCAGTAAAGAATGCAGACCCATTAACAAAACAAAAGAAACCAATAGTCCAAGAATAACCAGCAACAGTTGCATAAAATAATGTCAAAGCCTCCAATAAAATCATTGAAAGTTCTTCCAATTTTAGCATATGTGCTGCCAAAAGCAGGCACAATAGTTGAAAGTGGCCAGCCAACCCAAAATGCTTTGAGCAATAACAAGGCCCCAAGGGCCTTCCTAAAAGCATACAGAGAACAAGGATCTAAGCGGTCTCTGCTGGAAGGCAATTCCACAGGGAGGGCACCACCACAGCAAATGCTGGATCCCTTGTCACTACCCTGCTGTGCTTCAAAAAGCCAAGCTCTGACAGAAAAGACCCACTGTAGGATCTAAACAAACAGGAGGGGAATGAAGAAGAAAGAGGGAAAGGAGCAATCATAGAGAAGGATGCCTGCCTTGAGATAGTTGGTCCCAGAGACTTCAGAGCTGGGTTCACTAGGTCTGGATGGTACTTACAAATCTGTTCCATGAACCAAGAATGGCTCTGTGTCAAGTGCAATGGGTTACAAAGTGGAATTCCAGTTACAGGAAATGGAAACAGTGCACTGAACCTTAAAATCAACTACTGAGGGCCTTTGAATTTGAACAAACCATCGTGAGAACAGGAGCAGCAAAGAATATAGACAGAAAGTCTGGCAAAATGAATGCAAAAGACATTGGATCGTCTGGCTCCAAAGTATAAAGCAGGTTTTGGACAGGATATTAAAATTTGCCCCCCACCCACCCCCTTTTATTTGTGTCAAAAAGGCATTCTCAGCAGAACAGCAGAAGTTTGGTTTAGTTTGGGAGGGTGGTAGAAGGTGACAAGAGACTCAGACTAGCGACTCTGGCAGCCAGCCCTGGCAGCCTTATTCTATCCACCAGCATGGAAGTTTGCCAGAAGTGGAAACCACAGCCCTGCTAGGGCATCACCAGTGTGGGTGGTCAGACAGAGGTACTGCAAGTCATGAGATTTTGCAAGGGGCCAATGCAGTTTCAGCAGACCCAATAATAATTTTGAGTGTGGTCTGGCTCTTCAGCCTGAACAACCCACCTCTTGAATAAAGATCAGGTTGCAATATGTTGGTGCCACTTTTCTGCTTGCCTTTTAAAAAGTTTACCCACTTGCCTTATCATTGCCTGCCTGGTGCCTCCTTTGCTTTGCCTTCCCTCGCTCCACCCCAATATGGAGACGAAAAGTCTGCTGCCTGCCTAATGTTGACAGGGCTGTGCCTTCCTCTCATAAGCCCTAAAGTGGGGATCATCAGAGGGGGTTCCACAAACCAGAGCATTCCTTTATTCAGCATATCTGTAGAACACGGTGGCTTGAATCTGCTGGAGCATTTCCTTGGATGGAGGTATTTCTGTTCCCCAGGAGCAACACTCCAGAGGGATATTTTCAGCTGCAACAAAGTGGGGGGGGATGGAAGGCAAGAAAGTTACACTCTGTGGGTAGAAATCCCTTTGTCTTTGGAACACCCCAGCAGATCCAAGGCTATTTATTTTTCCAGTGAAACTGTTCACAAATAGAGAGAAAGAGTCCTTCTTTCTTCAGTTTAAAAGGGCACCACATGGTACTTGCCAATGTTTTGTAGAAGACATGTGCTTCACTATGAAAGAAAGCCACTAAGTCCTTGTTTCAAAGGTAATTACACAAAAGGTCTGATCAGAAAGAAAAACACATATATACACAAAAGAAAAGAAACCTTGGGTATATCACTCAGAATCACAAAACAAAGGATTATGGTAAACTACAGGCTCATGTTCTAGAAATCCTTGGCTTTCCGCTGCTGCATTGGAGTCACGGCCACTCACCGGCAAGTACAGAGAAAGGGTGCTTCCTCGCTGGTCTCTCTCCTCATTACGGTTATCATTCATTCATTCTTCCAATAATCCGGCTCTTTCTTTTCACCAGTGTCATCCTGGTTGATGGCAACTATTTTTGGCTTTAATGCAACAACAGCACAAGCCTTCCATATGACAATGAATGAAAACCTCCCCCCCCCATTGACCAGTCACATAAGAGCCAGGGTGGTGTAGCAGTTTGTTTATTAGACTAGTACTCAGGAGATTGGAGTTCAAAACCCTTCTTAGTCAAGGGGCTCAATGGATGGCCTTGGGCCAATCATTCCCTCTCAGCCTCACCTGTCTCACAGGAGTGTTGGGAGGAAGGGAGAACCATGCAGGGGGAGATTAGTAGGGGGAGAAAGCATACCTGAAAGGGACCCACCCCTAGCCCACCCTGTCACCACCTCACCACAGGAAGGAGGAAGTGTCCGCTTGGCCAGACCTAAGCAGGAGGTGCCTGACCACACTAGGCAGCCAAGTAGTCAAGTCAGGTAGGCCTGGCCTGTCCCCTCACCAGCCAAGATGAAGCTGGGTGAACCAATCCATCACCAAAGTGAAGCTGCTCTGGACAGGTGTGTCCACAGCAAGAGTGAGCTGGGATGGTGCATTCCTTGCTGCAGCATGCTTTTCTTTCCCTGTGGCTCCAGCTTGCATCCGCCCTCTCTTTGGGCTGGGTGGCCTTGGAGGAAGAATGGCCACCCCCCTTTAATGGCCTGCCCCTGGAACCATGGATGCTGCTCTGTGCTCCTCAGGAGGAGGTTGAGATACAAGTGTCATAGATACATTTGGTGACACCATGCATGTAACCCTGGCTTTCTACATGGTTTGCCCACTGTCATCCACTTTATCAGTCCCCCCATCCCTCTCCATTATCTGTCAGGGAAGGAGAGATTCTTCCAATTTATTGCTTCCTTATCAACTGGGTTTTTAGTATTGCACCCACACCATTAGTGTGCATATAACAAAAGACCCCCTTGCTTCCTCAGTGCAGCACCTTAGGAGCAGCAGCACCACCCGGCATTTCTGGTTTGGCAGGCTGATGGCAGCCATTTCTCCCGGCTCTCGGGGACACGGACTGCAAACCAGCGGGTAGAGAGGGGGTGCAATCGTATGCATCCCCCTGGGGCTCGTGGGATGAGCCCTGAGTCAGGGGGTGCTGAGGTTCCCCCCCCCGGCTTCTAGCCTGGGGGTGGGGGCGTCCTTTTGCCCTGACGGTCTCTCCACTGTGTTCCAGTATTGGCCAAGGCTTTGTGTACCAGACCAAGCAATGGTGATCAAGTTCTAATTAAGTGACTGGCTGAATCCGTGAAGTAAGTGAAGAAGTGTGAGTAAAAGCTATGAAGCATCAGCGGGAGGCAAAGTTTATCCTTGTAAGCTTGGGGGGGGAGATAACTACGCTCCCCCCCCAGATGACCAGATAAAGGAGATTAATTATTACTGGATAAATGGAACTTGAAGGGACTGTGATGGAGGAGTGCCGAGATTTAAGAACTGAATAACAGATAAGCAAACATTCGGGTCTTTAAAATCTACATCAACTGGCTGGCTAGAAATGGCAAGTTTTCTTTTAAAGACTGTTAACATCACAGTAAGAGTCAGAGTGAAGCAAAGTCTACCCCCTCTTCAAAAAAAGAAGCGGAGGGGAAAGGGAATTCCCCCCCCCTATATAACAATGTTAAAATAAAGCTCTTAAGGGGGTAGAGCAAAAAGAGAGAAAGGATTGAATGGAAAAACTTACAAGTGTTGAAGTGCTCTTATGAATGGCGACTGTAAATGCAGCAGAATTTTCCTTTAGCAGACAGAGAGTGGGAAACCCCTCCCTCAAAAGATAAGGCTACTATGTAAACATCTGAAAGCAACCTCTTTAGGCATTGGATATCATCCTTTTCCTTTTCAAAGAAAGATAAACAGACCCCTCTGAAAATGGCGCTTTTTGCGTCGAAAGAATTAAAATGAAACTGAATCCTCTTCAGGAAGTCAAAAGCTTAACTGAACAATAAACACTACTGAGAAAGACTGGCGGGGCAGCGGGGCAGCTTGACAAGCGAAAAATAAAGTTACTAGGCATTTTAATGGCGGGGGACAGAGCTAATGGAATGTTGGATGAAAGGTGGATAGGTGGGTTAGCTGTTCAGGAGACAACGAATTTTTAGAAGATATTAATAATATGGACTGTGAGCTGAAGAAGATTGAGAGAAGAGGATTTTCCAGCAAAGAATTTTTGCAGATAATGCTATTGGTTAAGGGGGGGAGGTATGGATAAAATAGGGGTGAAGGGTTCACATAGAAAAGATGGATGATTTATGATGATTGTGCAAATGAAATTTAAATGTATTTTATCAACTTAGACTAATATTTTAAATGGAAGAGGTGAAGGGGATGTTACTTGATGCCTATTTAGGTTCTTTCTTTGTTGTTGTTGTTTTTAATAAGAGTATAAATGGAGTAAGCTTTTAGAAGAAGGATATTCAAGTCTAATTTTGATGTATTTAGTAATTTCACTTAAATAATTTTAGATGTTGGGAGGATTGCAGGTAATGGTAGGTTAATGGACAGAATGTAATAGCCAAATGGGCAGAAACTATTGTTTTTTAGATGATGAGGATGCCTGATGCTTGCATGAAAGAAATTTAAATGTATTTCAGAAGTATACTCCAAACAGTCTGTATGAGCTAGAGCTTCTATAAGCAATTGATCTAATTGTCACCTTCAAGGTTAACAACTGAAAGTTCTTCTTAATGCCATATTTGTAAGCACTGTATACGATCACCACACCTTGGATTTTCTTTTCTATCTCCCCCTGTAGTGTGTTTTAGTACCCTTCCCTTTTTCTGTAGTTTTTTAGAAAATGCAATAAAAAATCCCCTTCGGGGGGTCCAAAAAAAAAAAAAAAGGAGCAGCAGCAGCAGATTCCCCACCTGCCATGATTCCTGTAGCTGCTCAGGCATGGGCGTGCCTCCTTGTTTTTAACTGAGTGGGGAAGGAGACTTTAAAAAAAAAATTAATAAAGCAAATGTGCTGCAATAGTCCTGGCAAATCAGCTTTCTATAAAGAGGCAGAGCTCCAGAACAATCTTCCATTGAAGGTGGCCTGCCAGTAAAGAGGTGGGACTCTTGATGGGGTTTCCAGCATTCTCGACAGGGGGGAAAGTGGACAATTTTTGGTAAAATTTGAGAAGCCAAAGGGATGCCAGAATAAAGGTTCTGATGACTGCCGAATGGGGCTTCATTGTCCGACATAGCTCCTCTCCCTTCCCAATGCCAAATAAATCCAGACTGGGCCATGAGAAATTCAGAAAAACCATTTCAGTGCAACTTGCAAAAAATGTGTCAAGACTGCAGAATTGAGCATTTCCAGCTGATGAACTTGGGCACACTCAGTTTTTAGGTGTGCACTGGTTTTGGTCTTCAGCTATGTCCAGTGCTGGTTGAAATTTGGCAGAATTTTAAAACAGCTTTCATTGTCATTACTGTGTTCTTACTCCTTATATTTCCTCTGCCTGTACTAAGATATAGGTCCCATTACCAAGTTTCAGCCCCAGTTTGCATTCTGCTGGGATAACTTGGAGGGTTGAGTGATCCATTCATACCTGAAGTGCAATTGTTCAATGCTGCAGCACATGCTTTATACGCAGAAAGTCACAAGTTCAGTCTAGGGCTGCTAACTCAATTTTGGGAAACCCTCTGAGTTATGAGCATGGTATCTGGGGAGAGCAGGGGGGAGGGAAGCTTAGCAGGGTAGCAACGCCATGGACATCCACCCTCTGACTCTGCCATTCCCTCCAGGGGAACTGATGTTTGTGTAAGACTGGAGATCATCTGTAATTTCAGAAGTAGTCCAGGTCCCACCTCAAGGTTGCTAACACTAGTTCAATACCCAGCAAAAAAATGATCCCAGAGAAAGATCTCTGTCCAAGACCCTGGAGAGCTGCTGCTCATGAAGATAGGCAGTTCAGGGCTATGTGAACCAATATCTTAAAACATAAGGCAGATTAATATAAGACTCAGCCTTGAAATGGCAGCAAAAATTCTAAGAGACTGATCTGTAGCCACGACCTTTATTTTAAAGCCAGACATATACTCTATTTTGCTTAGATTGCCTTGTAAATCTCAAGAGGGTGCATAGTATATTTCAATTATTTAAGGATCCGTGAGCATTACAACAAACCTCCCACCAGCCACCTCTTTCCACTCTGAATTCACAGCGCTGTATATATATCTTGTATATTCTTATTAGAGCAAAAAAAACACACACACTAAAGTGTGCAAGCAGGCAGAAGAAGGAAGAGTCCATTTTTCTCTAAGCGACAGAAAATGCCCAGCCTAAAATGGTTGCATGAATAAATTTCACATTGTTTGGGGGGAGATGTTGGGGGGATTAGCGATGTCAGAATTGCAGTGCTCAAAAATACAGTCTGGGCTCCTTGAGAGACACTTTAATAATGCAGGACCTTCCAAGGTCACTGAGAAAACTACCTATGTATTTCTTTCCTCTTTGAAATGCAAGCCATCTTCCCTCCCTAACATATGTACATATATTTTGAAGGTTATGCTGGGTTAATACGTCCCCTCAAGGTTGACAGCTTATTGCTGCAATGTCGAATTTGTTGGGATTGGGTCACCACAAGACCATCTTTTCAGACCTGCAGGTCCATGTGTGGAAATGTCATATGCATAGACTGGGTAGAAGCAAATCAATGGTCAAGCAAGTACCACTCCCTTATGCCTGGAGGTATCTGCCTTTATAACATCCTCCTCAACCCCATCATTTATATCTTGCTTTTTTCCACAAGAGGGACCCAAAGCAGATTACAGTGTTCTCCCCTTCCTCCCTTTCATCCTCACAACAGAAACTTTGTGAAGTGGGTTAGACTGAGACAGAGTGACTGGCCCAAGGACAGTCAGCAGGCTTCAATGGAAGAGTGGGGATCTGAGCTGAGGTCTCCCAGCTCCTAACCTCACCTGGATAGCCCAGGATAGCCTGATCTCATCAGATCTTGGGAGCTAAGCAGGGTCTGTCCTGGTAAGTGTTTGGATGGGAGACCTCCAAGGAATACCAGGGGCATGACACGCAGGCAGGCAACGGCAAACCACCTCTGAGTGTCTCTTGCCTTGAAAACCTCACGGGGTCACCATAAGTCAGCTGTGACTTGACAGCACTTTCCACCACCTCTGCCAGAATGGTGCAAAAATACCTACACCACACTGGTGTAAACTCATCTAAAACCACTAGAGTCCCTGCTTTCTGGCCCCAGCCTCCCACTAGCTCTTTAAAAAGAAAGCAGGGAGAGACTATCGGAAGACTCCTAGTTAGAACTCCTCAACCATTCTTCACTTTTGGCTGCTGATTATTTTGCTTTGTTCTGCTCCAACAGTCCTTGCTTGCATTGCTTGCTTGTGGACTCAAACTTAAGCTTTTATCCAGCTCTAAATAGTCCACCCAAGGCTAAGCCTGCCCCTGGTAATTTCCTTGCTGATAATTTCCAATCTTCTCATGAATCTTCATGGATTCCACAGCCTTGCCAAATTATTTGCTTTAGAGTATCCACCCAGCTATGCTAAAGCCTTTGATTGTGTGGATCACAACAAATTGTGGCAAGTCCTTAAAGAGATGGGAGTACCAGACCACCTCACATGTCTCTTGAGAAACCTGTATAAGGGTCACGAAGCGACAGTTAGAACCAGATATGGAACAACTGATTGGTTTAGCATAGGAAAAGGAGTACGACAAGGATGTATATTATCACCCTGCTTATTTAATTTATATCATGTGAAATGCTGGCCTGGATGAATCAGAAGCCAGAATTAAGATTGCTGGGAAAAACATTAACAACCTCAGCTGTGCAGATGATACCACTCTAATGGCAGAAAGTGAAGAGGACCTCAAGAGCCTCTTGCTAAATGTGAGAGTGCAAAAGTTGGCTTGAAACTCAACATCAAAAACACTAAGATCACGGCATCCAGCCCCATCAATCCTTGGCAAATAGAAGGAGAAGTCATGGAAGCAGTGACAGACTTCAGTTCCTGGGATCCAAGATCACTGCAGACAGTGACTGCAGCCATGAAATTAAAAGATGCCTGCTCCTTGGGGGGAAAGCTATGGCAAACCTAGACAGCATAATAAAAAGTAAGCATAATAAAAAGTAGAGCCATCACCCTGCCAACAAAAGTCCATATGGTCAAAGTGATGGTACTCCCAGTAGTAATGTATGGCTGCGAGAGCTGGACCATAAGGAAGGCCAAATGCCGAAGAATAGATGCTTTCGAATCATGGTGCTGGAGAAGACTCTTGAGAGTCCCTTGGACTGCAAGGAGATCAAATCAGTCAATTCTAAAAGGAATCAACCCTGACTGTTCCCTGCAAGGCCAGATACTGAAGCTGAAGCTCAAATACTTTGGCCACCAAATGAGAAGGGAGCACTCACTGGAGAAGACCCCGATGCTGGGAAAGACTGAAGGTCAAAGAAGAAGGTGACAGCAAAGAATGAGATGGTTAAACAGTGTTATTGACACAACAAACATGAAATTAAGCAGACTCCGGAGCATGATGGAAAACAGGAGGCCCTGGTGTGATGTGGTCCATGGGGTTGCAAAGAGTCGGACTCGACTGTGCAACTGAACAACAACAATCCACCCAACACCCTAAAAGCCCATGTTCTTTAGTAGATGACATGAAGACTTCTGTATCAAATGTGTGATTGGATTTTTGTACCTCCCAGATGCATGATGGCTCTTCTCTGGTTGTGACTGTGGTGTTCAGGGAGAACTGGCTTCAACCACCCCTGCCCTTATTTTTGCATCTTCAAACCACCCCATGAATCATTATTAGCTCTGCTGTAAAATCACATTACTTATGTGGCTACACCAGTCCACCCAGAGTCTGCATCAATCCAGAACTCACCCAGATTATCGGCACTTCTAAAAAGGCTTGTCAACGGGCAGCCTTCCTAAAAATTGGGTTGCCACCTTAGCATTCTTTATTAAAGGGACCAACATTTTGTGGGTATAAGCTTCTGAGAATCAAAGCTCCCTATATGAGTTGGGATGGAGGTTTCTGAGTCATTATATCCCAGTCAGAAAGTGAGGGGGGGGTTGCAAAGAAGGAACACAGAATGCAAAGGTACAATGTGCATACATAATTAGCTTGATTAGAGCAGAGCAGAAATGCTCGGGGGCAGAAAAGTAGCATCTGTTGGGTTTTGTTTGTTTTGTTTTGTTTTTTGGAAGTAAGCAGTTGGAGGTAAGCAGCTCTCACCTAGATGACCCAGGCTCGCTTGATTTTATCAGACCCAGGAAGCTAAGCAGGGGTGGCCCTGGTTAGTATTTGGATGGGAGATCACCAAGGAAGTCCAGGGCCACTACTCAGAGGCAGCCAATGGCAAACCACCTCTGAATGCCTCTTGCCCTGAAAACCTTATGGGGGTGCCCATAAGTGATTTGATGCTATTCCCCACTACTAAACAGAGTAAGGTGGAAGCTAAGCAAATTATAGCTGTAAAAACATAGTATTCCTGCTGAGATACTGATTGCCTTTCTAAGCAGCCTTGGGCTTTGTGACAGAGGTGTCACTGTTAGGTGGGTGTGATTTTATATTGTGGTTAACATGACAGTCCTCCCATGCTCCAAGGGTCCACTGTCTCTTTCTGCTGAGTAATGAAATACTGACACTTAGGAGAGTGGGGAGGGGGAGCCCTCAAACCTCCAGCAACACAGCCACACAAATAGATCACACACCTTAGCCGAGCACAAAACTGTCTCATGTTCTCTCTCAGACCAATTGAAGTGGTAAATGAGATCAGGTCAAAAGGTGTAGGGGAGGCAAATTTTCATTTCTGAGCTATCGCAGTGGATGCGCTAACTCAAAGAAAACCTCATTTTCTGGTAGGTACAACATGGTGCTTTGTCGTTATTCCAGGTAAGAGATCTGATTGACAGAAAATAGATTGTGCTGGGGGTGGGAAGGAACTAGAAAGTCTCCTTGGGCATTGTTAATCCAGTTCTCTCTGCATTGTGGCCCTTCTGCCTTGAGGGGTATGGATTTGTTTTTAATGTATGCAAAACAGTCAATCTCAACAGAGTCTCTATGTCTATTACTACTGAACAGCAACAGCTTGGATTCTGCAAACATGAATACATGTTACTGGAAGCATTCTTCCTTCATTCAAGAATGAGATGCAAAGTAAGCTGTAGCAGTTATAGTGTTCAGCTGAAAACTGAAGTGGGGTTTGAGGGAATCCCCACATCCTTGAAACTCACTGGATGACTTTGGGCCAGTCATCCTCTCTCAGCCTAAAAAACATCACAGGTTGTGATGGTAACAATATGGAGGAAGCGAGAACCACGAATGCCGCTCTGAACTCCTTATACAGAAAGATGGAATAAAAATGTAAACAGAGAGACAGAAGCTCCACAGTTTAATGTTCTATCCCGTGCATGGCTTGACTTGCTCTATGATGGTCCCTTGGACCCTGTAATAAAACAGTTCCTACGCCCCCAGTTAAAAGTGTTCCAGACTCATCCGTGCATCCTGGGACACATTATGACCAGATCAGCTTTCTGCATATTGTAGTTACAACCTTCTAAATGAATTCATTTCAATGGACTAAGAAGGGTGTAAATCTATTAAGGACTGCTTTGTCAGTCTCTTAACCATTATGCTACACAAGCTCTCAACTTCAGGTTTCTTTTTATAGGGAGAATGTTTCCAATGTGCCCCTTTACCAGTTTACTGGTAATCATTAAATCTTTAGGCATCAGCATTTCACTTGTGGATAGTCTGGAAGTTTGGAAGTACCATAAACATAGGAGAGAGGTTTACACTAACAGTGTCTAGGGGAAAAACTTGACAGCACCTCCCTTTTAGACTTCATGAGTCAGAGTGTCTTAGGGCAAAACTACAGGAGACAGCAGCCCTGGGTTTATCCTGGGAATGGGATACACCCTCAAAGCAGCCATTTTCTCCAGGGGGACTGATTTCTGTTATCTGGAGATCAGTTGTAACTTCAGGCTGGAAGGTCCTGCCTGGAGCTGGGCAGTCATACTCTGTGCCAGGCCAGGACTTGTGTTGGGCACCTCTTTTCCCTGTATCCCCTCCCCCACTATTTCTTCTTTCCCTCTTACTGGCAACCCACATCCTCAAGTTTCCCTGCTTCCTTCTCTCCTTCCCACCCACCAGCTTACATTTTATCTGCCCCCAGTTTCCAGCTCTATTTATTATTTATTTGATTCATCTACACCTTGCCTTTCTCCATTATGGGGACCCAAAGTAGCTTACATCATTCTCCTCTCCTCTATTTTATCCTCACAACAACTTTGCAAAGAAGGTTGGGCTGAGGATGTGTGACTGGCCCGAGGTCACCCAGTGAGCTTCTATGGCAGAATGGTTCTCCCACAGCTGATTCTGAAACTCAAAACTCTAACCACTATACTACACTGGTTTTCAAGAGGTAGGTGCTACTGAACAGCAGCAAGCAGCCAGGCCTGGGTCAGTCAGGGAAGTCAAGTGGTATCAACTCAACCGATAGTCACTGCAGGCCCTGGCCAGATGAGTCTTCCCTCAAAGGCCAAAACAGCCACGGAAAGGGCCCTGCCCTCTCCCCCTGCCTTTTGCTGGAAATCAAGGCTGGAAGGCTGACAGTGCTGTTGCGGTTGCCTAGCGGTGGCCACTGAGGGCATTTGTTTCTTAAAGCTACCAACACTGCTTCTATTATTGGGGGGGGGTTAACCCCCTCCCTTTAATATATTTTTTTTATTTCAGATTTTTTCAGTAAACCTGGGGCTTTTCTCAGGTTTATAGAAAGATCCATCTTATCTGTCCAAGGCCACAGTCTTCGTTTTTCAGTATCCACAGATGGGGCCACATTGAGAATTAGGCATATTGGTATGTATATGTCTCATTCGTTTCTCATAAGTTTGCAAAGTTCTTCACAAACTATGGGGAAAGTCTCAATTAATAGCGAGGGTAAAACAGTAAAAAGTATCACTTCTGCCCCAAAGCTATGTTAAATTAATAAGCAATGTCATTACTAAAGGAGCATCTGGCACAATCAGTGTTCATTAGGAAAAAATAATGACTATTAGACAGCAATCAGCATTAAAAAGTCATTATTTACCTACAATTAGCACTCCCTGGGACTGCTAGTGTTACAACTCTTTCTATGTATGCAAATACATATTACCAGATACCAAATGCTCTTGTTAGCCAACTGTAGGTTCTGCACCAACATCTGCACCTAGTGCATTAATATTTACAAGTAATGGGTTCAAGGAAAACATTTTATAACTTCCTAACACAACATACACATCTAGGTACAATTCATGGGGAAAAATTGCTCCTGCTGTCAAACAGTGGGAAAACTCATTGCATGAGAAACAGGAATCACATGGACAGTTCCACTAAATACTTCTACTACCCACTGTAGATATCTTGCACGTGAGAGGCCAAACTTCAAAACAAATACAGGTGTGTGTGTGCTTAGAAAGGTTATATGCCACCTCCCTGGAGACCTGCTTGATGCAGCTCACAACGTAAAATAAAATAATAAAAATGGCAGCATAAAAATTAACAACATAGTCCTTGGGCTAGAAACAGACAATAAAATCAGCTTTAAAAAAGATGTGACACAATCACAGTTAATAGGCAGGGTTATGTGTTCCCCCTTTCCATATGGAGTGGAATGCAGCTGAAAACTTCCTGGTTTTAGAGATCTTCAGTTTCCTAACCAAAAGCCTGGGTGAAAGTAAAGGTTTTGGCTGGCTCCTAAAATACCATAAATTAGGTGCCAGGAGATCTGCAAGGGGGAGGACATTCCAAAGGTGAAGTGACACCACTGAAAAAACCCGGTCTCTGGCCACCATCTGCCTTACCTCTGCAAGCGGGGGCAAAGGGAGCAGGGCTTGAGAAGAGGATCTGAATTGGTGGGCTGTACAATACAAAATGAGGCAGTCCTTCAAGTAGCCCAGCTCCAAGCCGTTTGCAGCATTTAAAGGCAAGAATCAACACTTTGAATAGTGCCCAGAAATACACAGGACACCACTGTAAATCTTTCACTACACATACGATACAATCCTGTATCAAGCCCCTGACAATAGCCCAGCTGCTCATTTCGGACCAACCAAAGCCTTCTAAACAGTTTTTAAAGGCAGACCCACATAAAGTCTAGCCTGGCTGTGAGCAGAGCATGGGTCACCATAGCCAGACCACATGCTTCGGATAACAGCTATAAGTGGACATAGCAGCCAAAACTGATGCAAAGTGCTGTGGGCTGCAAAGGAAATGAGCCTCCACCTATAGGCCAGGATCTCTAGAAGTACCTCCAGGCTATGAAGCTGCCCCTTCAGGGAGAGGGTGGCCCACTCCAAGACAGGCTGACTCCTCAGTCCTTGAGTGGCTTTTTCTCTGAAAACCTCCATCACCTAGGTTCAGAGGGTAGCCAGGTCACCATTAGAATAGTCATATTTGAGCCCAGTAGCTCCTTAGAGACCAACAAGATATCCACAAGGTATGAACTTATGGACCCCGACCCCAAAGAATTCCAGCTGGGTTTTTCTTATCCAGATTCTTGCATCTAGCCCTCAGCTAGGGCTTTTAGCGCTCTGGCACCAGCCTGGTGGAACTCTCTGCCAAGTAACATCCATGCCCTGCAGGACTTATTACAGTTCTGCAGGGCTTGTAAGGCAGAGATGTTCCACCAGGCATTTAGTTGAGGACAGCAACGGTGTCCATCTGGCAGGCACTCTCTCCCCTCCTCCAATTGCACAAGGCAGCAGCATAATTGGAACCTGGATTGCCATCTGCTTTTTAAACTGTATTTGTTACTATAGAATTAAGGGATTTTTGCTATTATGAAATTTTATTCTGATCTTTATCTGTTTTTATCCGTTATAAACTGTATAATATGATTTTGGTTTTGTTGTACACTGCCCTGAGCCCTTTTGGGGAATGGGCGGTATAAAAGCTGAATATAATAATGAATAAACAAATAAATAAACTTTTGAGAAATAACTAAAGCTCCCTTTGTCAGATACTCTCCAGGCCCCTCCTTTCAATATGGCTGTATCTGTAGATACTCAAATCTTACTCCCTAAGATACAAGAATCTGGGTAAGAAAAATACAGAAGAAATTAGAGGGAATGACTGAAGCTTTTAGAAATTTCCACAGATATAAGTCATCTTTTCGAACTTAATTCTTGCTAAAAATGCAGAGAGCAGGACATTTTCTTCACCTTTTCAAAAGAACTGAAAGACTGTGCTGTGTGTGAACTTTCTGGAGACTTAAAAAAATAGTAGGTATAGATTAAGAGAAATGAAGCCTAAGCATTTTTGCAGCAATAAATTACTTTGAGGAAGATCAAATTTTCTATGAACTGGTTCACGCCTCTTTAAAATGGCCCCTTTCGAATGAACACATCATTCCCATGTGCTGCTCCTGTGGCAGAGAAAAGAGTCCTCCGGATATTCTGAAAATTCAAGTCTCAAATGGAAATGGTTGTATAGTTGCTCATAAAAGGGGGAAATGATGAAAACGTCAAGGGAGTCAAATTAACCTTTTTTTGATTGATGACTGGTCTAGCAGGACAGATGTGAATTTGAAGTTGTGAAGCCTATGGAGCTACACCAGCCACCAAGGCCAAAATCAATAAGGGGTGAAAATGAAGTGTTTGTGCGTACTGAGACTTGACAGTGCTCCCCCATGTTATTTATGCATATGGCTCTGTGAAAGAAATCTGTCTGTAAGGATAGGAGAGCAGACTGAAGAGATGGATGGTTTGGACCTGGGGGAAAACCAAAGACAAATCACACCATTAACATGAGTGTTCACAGAGGTCTGGGGAATACAAATACTATTCTTGTGAATGCCCTTTACCTGTTCCTAAGTATTCACACATACATACCCCAGCATCATCATGGTGTGCCCAAAAATATTTTCCTTTGTAAGATTCTCCAGGATTAATTCAGGAAACTACACAACAGGTGTTTTTTTAATGTGCATTTTCCCATGTTTTCATGCACAAATCAACCCCTTTCACATTCAAACTGTTACTCTATGCAGCATCAAGACTACAGAACCCACAAAGCACTGTGTCCATGAGAAGAAAACACATACTTCCACAAACCCATCTGATACACAGCTGAAGCAAGCAATACAACTACGGTCAATGAAAATGCAATACAAAATGCAGTATAATTGCCTGCCTGGTATGAAGGTTGTGGACATCACGCACTGTCTAGATAGATAGTGCAGGAAAGGAGTCAGCAGTCATGGGGAACATTGGCAACAATGGCATTGGAAAATGTAGTCTTGTGGTCCTGAGGAAAAATTCAGGTTACTAGGCAGAAAGTTAAAGGCCAGAACCTCTAAGGTAGCACTCTCAGAAGTGCTGCCAGTTCCATTCACAGGGCCAGGTTGACAGGCACAGATCAGGGGTTTCAATGTGTGGATGAGAAAGTAGAGCTGCAAGAAAGAGTTAAGATTTGTTAGGCACTGGGGAACTTTCTGCGACAAGCCAAACCTGTACAAAACAGATGGGCTTCATTTGAACCAAAAGGGAACTAGGCTGCCGGCCCGGGGGGGAAGGAGCTGACAGCTGGGGAGCCTCCAATTCCAGACAAGTCAATCCAAAGGGATGTTTGTGTAAACACTCGCGTTAATATTGATAGGAGCATAATAGAACTTCGGAGTGAGGGTGCGATGGTGGCTGAGTGCTATGTGTGGTAACTAAGGGGATGAGGGAGAGAAACATATTATAGATATCTATATGCCAATGCTAGAAGTCTCCAAGCCATGATGGGGAGCTGGAGTGCTTGATGTTCAATGACAATTTAGATATAGTAGGTATCTCAGAAACACAGTGGAATGGGGAAAACTGATGGGATTTAGTCATTCCTGGGTATAAGCTCTATAGGCAGGACAGGTAGGAACGAATAGTTGGTGGTCCCCAACAGAAGCAATATGGATGAAAATACTAAAAGTGGGGGTGTCATATCACCCATCTGATCAAACCCTTGAGGCTGATCTTGAGATGGAGAAGGAAATAAGGAAGGTGACTAAAGCAGATAATGTTATTGTATTGGGAAACTTCATCTACCCTCACATTGACTGATTATACGTGTACTCGATCCTGCAGTAGAAATGAGATTTCTAGACATCATAAATGACTGCACTGAAACAGTTGGTCACAGAGCCAACCAGAGGGGTAGTCATTGTGGACTTGGTTCTGAGTGGGTCTCAAGACCTTCTGAGAGATGTATAGGTCATTACATTAATTGGGAACAGTAACCATAATGCTATTGAGTTCAGCATTCTCGTCAATGGAAAGTTACCCCTAAAAGTCAAAACTGTAACATTTGATTTCAACAGAGGGCAGTTTACAAAAATGAGGGGAATAGCAAAAAGGAAGCTGAAGGGGAAACATAAGAGAGTCAAATTCCTAGCGGATGCTTGGAAGCTATTTAAAACCACACTAATTGAAACCTAAATAGAATGCACTCCACAAGTTAGGAAAGGCACTGCCAAGTCTAAAAGAAGGCCTGTGTGGTTAACAATGCAAATCAAGGAAGCTATAAAAGGTAAAGAAGCTTCTTTTAAAAAGTGGAAGGTCTGCCCCAATGAATTGAACAGGAGAGACAACAGGCTCTGGCAAAAGGAATCTAAGTGAATAATTAGGCATGCAAAAAGAGATTTTGATGAGAGGGTTGCTAAAAGGATCAAGACAAACAATAAACATTTTAAAAAATATATCTGGAGCAGGAAACCAGCCAGAGAAGGAGTGGGGCCTTTGATGGATGAAGGAATAAAAGGATTGCTAAAGGAAGATGGGGAGATGGCAGAGAAGTTCTTTGCTTCTGTGTTCGCTGTGGAAAGTGTGGGGCATGTACCCATGCCATAGCCCCTATTTTCAGGAAGAGAGTCTGAAGAACTGAGCCAAAGTGAGGTGACCAGAGATGACACTCTAGACCTACTGGGGAAATTAAAAAATGATAAGTCTCCAGGTCCTGATGGCATTCACATAAGAGTTCTTAAGGAACTCAGATGTGAGATTATTTATTTATTTATTTATTTATTTATTTATTTATTTATTTATTTATTTATTTATTTGGTTTCTAACCCACCCTCCCACTGAAGCAGCTCAGGGTGGTTTACATACACATCTAAAACCAATTTTAAAACCAGCAAAATACAAACTTAAAATACAATTGCATAAAATTCCAATGAATATGGTTAAACAGAAAAACAGTTAAACAATTGAAATGCGACGGAAACATGTAATAAAGTACGGCGAAACAGCTCTGTTTTCATGGCTCTATAGAATAGCTGGAGGTCATTGATCTACTAATTCATATATGTAACCTATCACAAAATTCAGCTGCTGTACCAGAAGACTGGAGAGCAGCAAATGTTATACCATTTTTTTTAAAAGGATCCAGAGGGGAACCAGGAATTTACAGGCCAGTCAGCCTAACATCTGTCCCAGGCAAATTAGTAGAAATTGTAATCAAAGATAGTCTTGTTAAACACATAGAGGGACAGAGCTTGCTGAGGGAAAATCAGCATGGCTTCTGCAAAGGGAAGTTCTGCCTCACCAACCTTTTGGAGTTCTTTGTGAAAGCGAACAAGCATATAAACAATGGTAACCCAACAGATATTATATACCTGAACTTTCCAAAGGTTTTGACAAGATATCACACCAATGACTCCTGAGCAAATTTAATAGTTATGGGATAAAAGGATAAGGTCTCTTATGGACTAAAAGCTGATCAATGACAGGAAGCAAAAAGTAGGAATCATTGGACATTTCTCACAATGGAAGGAAGGAAGCAGTGGGGTCCCACAAGGTTTGGTATTGGGGCCAGGTCTACTTAATTGATTTATAAATGATCTGGAACTAGGGGTGAATGTAGTGTCCAAGTTTGCAGATGACACAAAATTATTGAGGATGATGAAAATCAAGGCTGACTGTAAAGAGCACCAAGAAGACCTCCACAAACTGGATGAGTGGCCAACAATGTGGTAAATGAAGTCCAATGCTGGCAAGTGCAAGGTGATACACACTGGGACAAGAAAAAAAATCCGAACTTTGAGTATTGGCTAACGGGGTCTGAACTTGCTGAGACTGAGAGGGAAAGAAATCTTGGGGTTGTAGTGGATAGCTCAACAAAAGTGTCAACCAAGTGTGCTGCACTGGAGAAAAAAGCAAACTCTATGTTAGGGATTATTAGGAAGGGAACTGAGAAAAAAATGGCCAATATTGTAATGTCCCTGTATAGATTTATGGTGCAGCCTCATTTGGAATACTGTAAAGTTCTGGTCACTGTATCTCAAAAAGGACATTGCAGAGCTGGGAAGAGTACAGAGGAGGGCAACGAAGATGATTACAGGGTTGGAGCACCTTCCCTATGAGGAAAGGCTGAAGAGTCTGGGACTTTTCAGTTCAGAAAAGAGATAACTAAGGGGGTCTATAAAATTAAGCATGGAGGGGAGAGAGCTGACAAAGATAATTTTTTCTCCCTCTCCCAAAATACAAGAACTTGAGGACATCCAATGAAGCTGATAGACACTAGGTTCAGGATGGACAAGAGGAAATACTACCTTACACAGAATTCACTGCCAGAGGATGTGGTGAAGCCACAGGAATAAACAGCTTTAAAAGGGGATTAGACAGATTCATGAAGGAGAAGTCTATTAATGGTACTAGCCATGGTAACTGTGGGGAACCTCCACATTCAGAGGCACTAAGCCTCTGAATCCCAGAGCCAGGAGGCAACATCAGGGGAAGGCTTCAGCCTCTATGTCCTGTTGGCTGTCCAGAGGAACTGGTTGGCCACTATCTGAGACAGAATGCCAGACTAGATGGACCATTGGTCTGATCCAGCAGGGCTCTTCTTATGTTCTTAACTATGGGGAATGAAAATAGGATTGGCCAAAAAAGGAAATAGGCAGATGCATTTTGCACCAAAATTTGTTGCTGGGTGACAAGCAGGCAAAACTGATAACTGAATCCCACCTGAAGGTTTTGTGCACACTTGCAATATAAAATCACAGTCCTTCCACCTAAGTTGTTTAACTGCTGACCCAGGATTCTCATTTCCTGATTTTGTTTGACTTCCATTAATAGTACATTAATAGAGCCTGCGTGGTATACTGGTTAAGAGTGGTGGATTCTAGTCTGGAGAACTGGGTTTGATTCCCCACTCCTCTGCATAAAGCTTGCTTGGGTGACCTTGGGCCAGTCACAGTTTCCTCAGAGCTCTCTCAGCCTCAACTACCTCACAAGGTGCCAGTTGTGGTGAGAGGAAGGGGAAATGATTGTAACCGCTTTGAGATTCCTTAAGGTAGTGAAAGACAGGGTATAAAGACCTACTCTTCTTCTACACACCAGGGTTCAGTGGGGTTGAGGCCCAGAGCTGCTTCTCCAAAACAAGGTTTCTGCACTGGAAGCTGTGATTCACGAATTCACACGAACCTTTTAAAGTAAAGCACTTTCCCCACACACACACTGCAAAATGTTAGCAACACATTTCCCTGGCATCACAAATCCTATTATACATATGAGCTATGTTATTTTATATTGTGTTTTAATGTGGTTTTAATTGCATTGTATTTTATAGCGTTGGAACCCGCCCTCAGCCCATTAAGGGGAGGGCTGGATATAAATCCAAATAAATAAATTAATAAATACAGCAGTACACTTTACCATGCCACAGAGTCACCTGTTTTGCAACAGAATATAGCTAGGATTGCCAGGTCTTACTTGAGTCCGGGGGGGGGGGGGCTCCAGCCTGGCTCCTGGAGTCTTATGGTGTGTGCACAATCTCACCACAGAGTTTTTACTCAAACGTTAAAGCATCCCCACACGATGTGCCTGGCACAATGATATCACCTCTGGGTGACATCATCATGCTGGGCACATTGAATGTGATTGGGCTCTTCAGGGGCAGGGCTTCCCCGCCAACCAGCTGGCCAGTGGCTGATTAGTGAACCAGAAAACAGGGGAAAACCCACCCCCATCGGCGGGTTGGCAACCCTAAATATAGCACAATTCCAGGTGTGACCAAAAAGGTTAACTCCAAACAAAGGAGTTTTTTTAGTTTTAGTGCCGGCCTTGGGGGACTATTATTCTTACTATTTCTATTTTAATTCATGACATTTCAGTTACTTTTACCTGCTACTTTCTTACATCTGCCTGCAGGTCTGTTGCATTAGTTTAAAACTGCACACTACTTTGATACACTTGGAGAAAGGTGGCATTGTTATTGTTACAAGGGACTGGGGTGAACAACGAAGTAACTTGAAGATTTCAACTTTTTAATCAGCCATGTTTGGTTCCATACTAAGCCACATTTGACTCTAGTCAATGGTTGCAGGCCCCTGTTCTAAATGATATCAGTAGGCCTCACAATCTTGACAAACACAGGTCATGATTTTTTAAAAAAAATTCAAATTAAGAAGAATAGCCAGAACAGATCCTCTTGTAATTATTCTGTCCGAGTTTGAAACTTCTGTTTACCTTGGAAATTCACGTAGGTGTTGTACTATTAATTATTTTCCAAAGGAGGCACAACGCAATCGGTGGTCAGTAGAACTGATGAGTATGTTAAAAAAAAAAAGAGAGAGAGAGAAAAGAGCTAATTGGGGATCTAGGGACCTTATTAAAGTCTGTTCATTTCCCAAAAGTTGCTTGACTTTCTTAACTGCTAAACTTCTCTCAAAGAACTAACACTGTGCCATCATTTCAGGAGAAACATTTGGAGGGAGAACCTCAAAGTACCCAAAGAACTGGCAACTGCAAATGTATTTGCAGGGAAACTGACAATATTCGAAGGGGGGGAGATTAATAAGACTGAAAACATGCCTCTAATGTTGAGATGGGATTTTTTTTTCTCTCTCTCTCTCTCTCTTCTTTTTTTAGTCTTGTATTCCTCAGAGGCAAAATTCTTATCAAAGTGTCACCATTCAAAAGCAGCTCTCTGGAGGGAGGCACAGTTCAGAAGGCGGAACCTCTTCTTGAAGTCTGAAACCTAATAGGATAATGAGAGCATATGTGCTTACAAAGTAATTTTTCAGCCTTTCTTCAAGATCCTCTGCTCACAGAAACTAAATTGCCTTGAGTTGAGCTGGGCCAGAAGAAGTAGGGTCTACCTGCTACAAGAAGGCCATGGGCTGAATCTGACCCCTTTAACAGTACACAGTTAACTTACAGGATTCACTGCCATACAGCACAGTAAAGGTTCCTGGCTTTAAAAAGGCATGAGGTAAATTGAATAGCAGATAAGCAATGACAGATTTTTTTATCCTCACTCAGCCCTGAAGCTCTCTGTGTGATTGTCTACAGGTCACGATTTTTATTTTAGGCTGTTTATAGTCAGCCTCTCTCACCGAGACTCGGGGTGGATTATGCAGTGTAAATCAATGCAACCAATAGAATGATGCATTTAATAAGCAATGTGATAGGACTAGGATTGCAGAAACTTGAAACAAAGCTGTCATCTGAATAAAGCATAAGTATTAAACACGGCATATTAAACAATGCAGAACATGTAGGGTTGCCAGCTCTGGGTTGGGACATATCTAGAGATTTGGGGGGGGGAGCCTGAGGAAGGCGGGGTTTGGGGAGGGGAGGGACGTCAATGGGGTATAATGCCAAACAGTCCACCTTCCAAAGTGGCCATTTTTCTCTAGGTGAACTGATCTGTATTGGCAAGAGATCAGTTGTAACAGTGGGAGATCTTCAGCCACAACCTGCAAGTTGGCAACCCTAAGAACATAGTATTAATTAAGTAAAAACACAATGCCTTTTCCTGGAGCAATCTGTTATGATGTAACCTTGCTCCTTTTATAAATCCTCCCTCCTGAATAATTCTGTTTTACTCAGTTTGTGGAATGTCAGCAGGAGTGTAGCCAGAAAATTTTGGTTGGTGGGGCGTGGGGAAATCTGGGGGGATGCCCCAGCCACACGTGCTGCTCCTTTTGCAGCAGCAGAAGCAGCAGCTCCAGCTACACTGTGACCTCTAGTCCTCCTCTAGTCCTCTCATCCTGTCTCCAACTCTCCCTGTTTTGCATTTTGCAATTTCATTTTATTTTATTTTATTGCATTTTTAAAAACCTATATATTTTTTGGCCTGGAAAAAAAATGAGACTGAACCTTATTTGACTGTGCCTGGGGTCATTCTGAAACACCCACACCCATCTTACTTTTTTAAAAAATGATTTTTTAAAATGTTCTGGATTAAAAAATTGTCTCAGGGGACAGCACTTATCTATGGAGGGGCATTGCCCCCAAATGCCCCCCATGCCTACGGGCCTGGATGTCAGAAGCAGGGGAGCCTTCCTGACCTCCTCAAGCTGGCCATTCCACAGGGTGGGGGCCACTACAAAGAAGGCACGTGTACAAGCAGTTGTTGATCTTGCCCATTTGAAGGGTGGCACTTGCAGAAGGTTCTACCTCGTGTGCTGGTTTAGATGTTTATTACCTGGATATACAGATGATTGGCCATCCCTGGTCTCCTCATGCAGCTACAAATATCACACTCCTTTAATCTCAGTTGAAAGTTTTATACCTCATGCCCCCAAATGGCTGCTGTCTTATGCTTTGGGTAGGCCTACAGACTTAAGATCCATCAAAAGTGCAGTCTTATTTCCAAATGCTTTGCAGTTAGCAGTGGAATTAAGCCTTCAAAAGACATGAGTGTATTAGACTATTTCACACCTGCTGAAGGACTTCAAATGGAGTGACATTCTTGGTTTACAGTCAAAATTCTGAAACTCCCCATGTAGCAATTAACACTCACATCACTACCCATAACTGGCAATATCCTTTTAAAAGTAACATGCTACAATTTAAATTCCAGTCAATGGACCATGCTCTTTTTCATCCATATGTAGATGTTGACTTTGAATGAAATTTATAGCAATGGAGTTTTCATGAAATTATCATAAGTTTCTAAATCAAATCTGATCATAGTTTAAAGCACAGAGACTGTAAACTGAGTAATCCACTGTGCCTCACCCTGGGGAGCACACCCTATCATAAGGACCAATTTTGCAATAGAAAAATATAAAATCAATGCTCTGCTTCAAAAAATGTGGCCTTCTCTATATTTCTTTATTACGTTTCTGTACTGTTTTCCTTGCTGTTCAAAGCAATTTACAATAAAAACAACAAAGTCAACCAGAAACCTGACATATTAGAACATTAAATCCAATTACAGCCAAATCTGGAAAAAGCCCAAACAATACTGCCTTACACTGCTGACTAAATTGGATGAGAGAAGGGCTATAGAGGTAATATTTTAAAAGATCATATTCTTAGCCCTTTTGCATTTTAAAACAATGAGCAAAGAATGCCTGCGTGGTTCCTCATTACTAACATGATACCTGGAGAAAGCAACATTACATGGGAAAGAAAAATATGCAAAAGGTACCAAGTTCAGGCCTGGCATATCCAGATAAACAGATGTCAAGGCTGGGGCTGGGAAAGAGTCTGTGCATGAGATTTTGGGGAGGGGAGGCCCACAGATTAGGAGTACAGCCCCTGCTTTGCACGCAGAAAGTCCCCGTTACATTCCCTAGCACCTCCAGTTTAAGAGAGCAGCAGGCCATGTGAAAAGTCATGTGAAAACCCTCTCCCCGAGACCCTGGGTCAGCTGCCACCAATTGTAGACAATACAGACCTTGAGAGACCAATGGCCTCACTCAGTTTAAGGCAGCTTCCTGTGTTTTCCGTAAGGGGAGGGTTCATGGCTCAGTGGCAGAGCATCAGCTTTGCATGCAGAAGTTCCCAGGTTGAATCTTTAGCGCTTACAGTTTAAAAGGAAAAATTTAGAATCCAGTGGCACCTTTAAGACCAACAAACAAACCTTTATTGGTCTTAATGGTGCCACAGGACTCTAAATTTGTTCTGTGGCTTCAGACCAACATGGCTGGCCACCTGGAACAGTTTAAAAGGATTGGTGTACTAATGTTAAAGGGCAGGTGATGTGAAAGACCTCTACCTGAGACACCGGACAGCCGCTGCCAGTTAGAGCAGACGGTATTGTCCGTGAGAAATGAATGTTCTGACTCAGTAGAAAGCAGATTTGTGTATTTCTGGGTTAAGACAGAAGGAAAACCAAGCAGCGTGATCTGAATTGCATAAACAGGTTATGGTACTTACTTCGAAAGTGAGATTTCGGAGACAGACAGTCCAGGACGGCAGCTGTGGGAAAGAACTCTCAAGGTCTCTGATTTAGCAGTAGGCAAGAAGAAGGGGGGGCGAAAAGCGGCCGGGGAAAGGAGGCACAGCTGCAGGAGCCTCTTCCCCCTCAGGGTCTCTGCAAGCCCCAGTAACTGGAATGTTCCTAGAGCATCTGCAGCTCAGCCCAGAAGAGGTAAAGAGCAGCAGCAAGGGGGCTTTTTTTTTTTTTAAAGAGAGTGTCAAAGCGATAAAGGGCAGCGAGGCAGCCGATTCTTCCACAGCTAGCCAGGATGAATTTAAAGTTGGGGCCACTGTCAAGAGTAAGAGCTTGACCTTAAGAGGGGAAGGGGTTGGAATTTCAATCTCCAATATGTCATTTGTTCATCTCCAATAGATTTCCAGAATAGGTACCTTTTTGCTCACACTGAAATGGCATTGCGACTCAACTACCATTTTGGACAGGATGTTCAGTTTTAATCTCCATCCACCCCCAACTGCCATTCCATTACTCTGGGAGAGCTATAGCCCCTGTCTGTATTCAGTATTCTTCTCCTCCTCTACCAATTTTAGAGTTTTCTCAAGAATACAAATGCATTTTACAAAATCTTGCAAAAAAAAACCCCTGGACCTGAACTTGTAGGACGGGTACCTTATTTAAAGCTGCTATTTTTCCTAGATAATGTAAGACCATGGTCTTTTTTAATTTTATTTTTTATAGAATTAACAAATACAAATTATAACCTTATGGAAAGACCATAGTTTGTTTTTAGACTATCCAGTGCCACAACACAAAATTAATACAATTGGCATGGGATGGTGGTGCACAACATACTTCTGCTTGGAAACCACAGCTGGAACATGACTGATGGGGATTTCTGGCTTTCTAAAATCTGAAAATGAGGCAACACTGCTGATACCCCTGGACCCAGTACTCACATGCCAGGAAACAAAGAGGCAGAAACCAGATGTTGGTGAATGGGACTGTACCACTAAAGGTGGGAGATAACATCTTGGAAAGTTCACCCATTGTTAAAAATCTCTGCAAATATAACCAGCAACACAACTACCAAAGAGAGGGGTCCAGCCTGTCTCCCTCCTGTGCTAGTTTCCAGTTCAAAGGAAGTTCTTTTTTGATGCAAAGATGGAATCCACCATCTGCAGTCTGGAGAGGTATGCTCCATTCTACCACCTCATCATTCCAGCCCATCACTGAGCCAACCAAGACTACTACTTGGCCAACCACATGCCATTCAGGTGTTTGGCCTAGTGTGACACAAGCAGGGATTGGCACCATCACTGGCTGAATACAGATAACCATTGACAAGTGGTAAATTACCATGCTGGCATTTGATACTTTTAGCCACCTGTAGCATCTGCACACAGAGCAAGATGGACTTTCACAGATTTCTGAATAGATACACAAGTTGTTGACAGTGTCATCCCATCAGCCTTATATTAGAAATGGCCCATCCTGCCCCCTTCCCTGAAAAAAGAAACACTGTATGCCCACTGAGATAAAATTTCCAGTTGGCAAAAGGTTCTGGCTTCACACATCGAATTTGCAGGTTTCACACATGAGAAATCCTCTGTCTAGTGTAATATTACAAAAATAGAGACCGGAGGGCAGGTAAGACTGAGGAGGAAGGAAGAGACTCTGCCACTAAATTCCTAGGCCAGAGCAAAATAGGTTTATCAAAGACTGACAGCCCTTTCAATAACCAGGAGTGGGCAACGCCGTGACCACCACCACCCCAGAAAGAAACTCTAGATCGATGGGAGGCTAATTCATGTGTTATTCAGCAATTGCAACAGATGGTGACAGTGATCTATGGCTGAGCCCCAGGAGCTCTCTTTTTCCCCTCAGCATGTCAATGTCCATCTATCGACTCGCCTTCTCTTTGGCTCATATGAGGGTGCAACTGCAAGATCTCCTATTATTTTTGTATAGGGTCATTGAAGTGCCCAGTGCTGTAGAAGGCAAGATGAGAAGTCACTTTCCTCAAAGAGTATAATTTGACAGGTAAAAAAGGGAGGATAAACAAGGGAAGAACAGGTATGGTCACTTCAATGGCGCGTCCTTAAGCTCAGTTTCAATGAGGGAGCAGGTCCTTAAGGTATTGTGTCAAAATCTTCTTTGAAAAGATGGATTGTGAGGTGGGATTTGAATGAAATGACTTTAATTAATCTATTCGTGATGTGGGAAGAATGGCTTCATTTAAATGTATACCCTGCTTTTCTCACAGACAGAATCAAAGCAGCTCATTCATTACAGATAAGGGATTTCTGATGAAAACTGATATTTCAGCTCTTCCTGTCAGTGCTCCATTTAATGTTTCTGCTTTCTGTTACTTTGCTAGCTGCTTCCCGAGCTTTAGCTGGCATGCCGCCAGAGATGATTGGGCGGAACTACATAGTACTTTCCCCCCAAGGGTATCCCCGAGTTCGTTTGGGAGATGCATTCTGGAGTTCCACACTTCCCAGACACATGCGGGCCCGATTCACCAGATGGCCAGTGAATAGAGACATGAAGATACAGAGATCCGGAGAATGGCCAAGCAGACAGACTAGAGACGACAGCTGCTGGGAGCAATGATCACTTCTATTGTAAGCTGATAGGGGTGTGAACAGATGGCAGCTTCCTGTATTCTGGTATCAGCATTTGTGTGCTAAGGGAGGAGGGGGAAGCAGCTACCTTTTACTCAAGGCCGAACTACTCCTGGGCCAACTGCAAGGCTGTAAACAACCACACATGGCTATATAATCACTGTCAAAGATGTGGACCAGGTGGACAAGCGGGAGCAGCAACACAAAATGGAGTCAGAGGCACCCATTGGTTACAGTGGTTGCATGGGCACTGCCAGAAACATGAATCTGCTCTGTAGGTGATATCTGCATGCAGCTAATGGATACCTCCATCTATATTTATTTATTTATTCAATTAATTGATACCCCATCTTTCTCCCCAATGGGGACCCAAAGCGGCTTACATCATTCTCCTCTCTTCCATTTTGTCCTCACAACAACCCTGTGAGGTGGGCTAGGCTGGCCCAAGGTCACCCAGCAAGTGTCCACAGCACAAGTGGGGATTTGAAGCTGGGTCCTCCAGATAATAATCTGACAGTCTTAACCACTAAACCATACTGGCTCAAGAAAGATTTCAACTGACATTTCCTCCCAAGGATGGGAACCCAAAGCAGCTCATAAGGATTTAACCCAAAACTGTGTGACCTTAAAAACCACAATACTGTAAACCCATCATCATATTGTGAAACTGATTCACTAAAACAATAAAGATAACACAAAAACAGTTCACTGAAGAGCTTGCTGGAATGGTAAGGACATCATTCTCTTCCTCAGAACCGGAATCTTGGACCAGGTATTAAAGACTAATAGAGCAATCTTATGTAGAATTAATCCAGTCTAAACCCATGGAAGTCAAAGAGTTCAGATTGGAGTAACAATGGTCTATTATGCATGGGTGTTTTCCCTCACCTTCACCATGCATGTCTGTTGGGTCTTCTTTGTTGTTCTGTATTGACTTTCCTCCCTTCAGCGCTCAATTCACTTTCTGGTTGCTGTTTTCCCAGGTTTTCTGAGAGTCCTTTTATGCCAATTTCCCCCTTATATTTCAAAAGTATACAGCTGAAGGTAATTCAAAAGTATACAGGTAAGTTCTCTCTGATTTCCCCCCTGCCCTTTTGCCACCCTTTGAAGGTTACTCCTCCACCCACATCAAGTTTGTTTTGCCCACTCTGCACCTCCTGCCATCCATTTTCTTATTGTTTTTAATTTTTTTTTACAAGCATCATCAATCCAGTGGTATGAATCTCAAAATCTCAATTTGCTAATCTCAAAATGCTGAATTAAAAACATTAAAATGACAGGAAAGTTTAAAAAGAGCTCCGTGAGGGTTAGTTCCCTGCTGGCATTGACTTAAAAGGGGGATCAGAGAGGAGGCAAATCATAGTGTCCCTAGTGAAAGAAAAGGGGGGAAAGGATTTCAGTGCTGCATGCAAATAAAATAAAGGGAGGGATCATCAGCATAGAATGAAATTGACATGAGATGTAAGGAGAGACAGACACTGGGATGGGAAGCCTAACACTTTGAAAACATTTTTCCTTTTCATGCTTTAGTGAACAAAGTTTTTTGGAGGAACCATTTTGACAGTCTCTGGAAGCCTAACATTAAAATGGTGGCTGAGCCACATGGACCCTCTGCAAACCATTGAGCTTGGAATCCATCTATTTGGAGGACAGAGTGCAATCTGCACAGGACAGGCTCTAAAAAACTGCCAAGATCACGACCAGTGTGCAGGATCAAATTAGAGAATCACAAAGAGAAAATCATGCAAAATTGCAAGGAAGGGCAGGAAATTAGTGTTATTATGCAGCTGTGCTAGGACATTGGCAAAAATAACCCACCTCATTTTTTTTCAATTTAGTCAGACAAGACTAAAAAAGCTCTCCAGAGCTTCTGCCAGAGGACTCCTCCCCCACACAAACTGCAGCCTGATGGAGAGTGTGGTGGAGTTGCAGCCAACTTCAGACACACACACGCATACACACACACACTTTGCTGATGATCACAGCTTGTAATGCCAGTGTCAGTGGGTTCTGCTGTGCATTCTGTACACTCAACATGTTCCTCCGTATTATGAGATCGTGTGACTCTTTCCCATTTTTACAGTGGCTGATAATACAGCAGAGAATCTCCTAGTGCTCAGCAATACAGAAAACTCTTCGCAGCTGCTAGTCAGCTTCAGGAAAGTCTGGTCAGTTTCAACACTGGGTTTCCCCCCTTTGCCTGTGCTACTTTCTGTTCCCTTTCATTTAACAAACTAATGCTAAAATGCATGTGCAAAACCTGAACTATGAGGATTTAAATAGAAGGTGCTTGCTGCACACTACTGCACAGCTGTGATAGGGCAATTGTATAATTTTTTTAAAAAACTTTGAACGACACCCCCACACATCACAAGTGACATTCCACCCTGATTTAGAAAAGTGTGGTTTTTTAAAATTGTAGCTGCAGAATAAAAACACCAGATGAAAAGGACTGTGCATAAGGTGGCCACAGAATCCAAAGTCAAGATTAAAGGCTTACTGCTCTGAAAATCTGCAGTAAAATGCAATTGCATACTGGGCCTGTGTATCAGCTTGGACTGTAAGTAATCTCTCAAATTTTGCTGGATTTCTTACATGGACTCCTATCCTACATGCTACTGTGCAAAGTACAACATGCTTAAATTTGGAGTTTTAATCACTGAGGTTCCATCAATTTAAGAAAGTACCTAAATGAATTGTGCATTGGGATGCATGAACAGCCAAATATAGAATTAATTGTTGCAAGGAAAAATGTTCAGGCACAGCTTCAGTGGCTGATACAGTAGTAAATTCCTTCCATTGTAGAGGGCAGGTGCGTCTTCCAAATAAATTATGTTGAATAAGCGACTGCAACACCAGAACGTTTCACGTCTATGCAGGAATGCCTGCAAGAGGTCATCACACAAAGGGCTCGGTAATCCAATAAGAGGAGTAACTGCAGCTCTGACAGAGCCCTTCAGTCACTGTATCATCTCACAACCCAACTGCAGTGTGAGCACCATTAATCTCCAGAAAGCCATTATTTTGCAAATTGTCTCCTAAAAATGCACAAATATCTACTACTCTTCTATTCAAGTGCAATCATACGAATACTACTGAATACCTATTTTATAGCTTAAGCCATGTGCACAACTAGGCATAAAACCAGCTCGTGCTGGGGAAGCCTGCCGGGCTAATCAGTACCTCCATTTACCTTATCCTTAATGGAAAAATAGCTTGCACACATACACAAACTGAAAGGAAAGCAAAAAAAAAATGATGTCATTCAGGAAGAAAAGGAGTCGAAAACAGGTATCCCTCATTCAAGCCAGCCAAGGCAGCTCCATTACAACTAAAAAGATGTAATCTATTTACCTTAAATCCAGCCTATTGACAAGCAGGTCTGCCAGCGTCTTTTGCCACAAGATTCCACCGGAGCACAGAAAAGCTGCAGAACATGGAACTGGGTGCAAAAGGCAACTTCCCCAGAATTTCTGCTACCTTTTAAAAGGAACTAATCTATTTAAAAGAAAGCAACCCATGCCAAGAAAACACCTTAAAACATTTATTCATTTAATAAAATGTCTTCTTGAAGCAGCTCACAATATTGGGCAGCCAGTCGGACCCCAGACCAGAAGATCTGGACTGGGCTCTACAAGCCATGGCTGGTCAGCTCAGACTGAGTCAGCTGAAGCTGAACCCGGCAAAGATGGAGGTCCTGTGCCTGAGTCAGGGCACCAGACTCAGCGCCGGAGGTTAGAATTTTGGGAGTGCTCCTGGATGCCTCCTTAACAATGGAGGCCCAGGTAGCAGCCACTGCTAAGTTGGCCTTTTACCATCTTTGGCTGATTCGGCAGTTGGTTCCCTTCCTCGGCTGCAACGACCTGGCTACAGTGACCCATGTGATGGTCACCTCAAGACTAGACTACTGTAACGCTTTCTACATGGGGCTGCCCTTGTCGCAAATCCGGAAGCTGCAGCTAGTGCAAAATGCCATGGCCAGGCTGGTGATGGGCCTCCCTAAATGGGAGCACATCCAGCCTTTGCTGAAGGCACTGCACTGGCTGCCAATAGCATACCGAATTCACTTCAAGGTGCTGGTATTGACCTTTAAAGCCCTATATGGCCAGGGTCTGACATACCTGTGGGACCGCCTTTCCCCATATATACCCCAGAGAGCACTACAGGCAGGAACACAACATCGACTGACCATTCCAAGCCCTAAGGATGCTAGGCTTGCTGCCGCCAGGGCCTTTTCAGTGGCTGCTCCATACTGCTGGAATGAGCTCCCGGAAGAGATCACGACCCTGCAGGACCTTTTGCAGTTCCACAGGGCCTGCAAGATGGACCTCTTCTACCAGGCTTTCAATTAGGAGCCACCACACCAACAACAACAATATCTGTGGTTATGGGTCGGCTCTGGTCTGGAGATCATATTATAACATCACGTTATGCTGAAGGTCACCAAGTTGGAAATAATTGTTAGTATGCCATCTCATTTATTCAAAGATGATATCATCACTAGCACTTTAATTATTGGAGTGTTTTAATGTTTCAGTGCTTAAAGTTAATGTTTATGTCTAAATGTTTTAATCTTTGTATATGTTTTATGGTACTGCGGACCAACTAATGTGAGCCGCCCTGAGCCTGCTTGTGGGGAGGGCGGGGTATAAATTGAAATAATAAATAAATCTAATTCCCTCTTGAAGCTGTCCATGCTTGTAGCCGCTGCCACTTCCCGTGGCAGTGAATTCCACGTGTTAATCACTCTTTGGGTGAAGAAGGACTTCCTTTTATCTGTTCTAACCCAACTGCTCAGCAATTTCATGGAGTGCCCACGAGTTCCTCAGTTTTCTTTCCTTGCCAGTCTTCTCTAGGGTTGCCAGTTCTGGGTTAGGAAATACTTGGGAGATTTTTGGGGTGGAACTTGGGGAAGGGAGGGACCGCAACAGGGTACAATGCCATAGAGTCCACCCTCCAAAGCAGCCATGTTCTCCAGGGGAACTGATCTTGGTCATCTGGGGATCAACTGTAATAGTGGGAGCTCTCCAGATGCTACTTGTGGGCTGGCAACCCTAGTCCGATCTCTGACATGCTACTATTCTGAATGCAGGGAGGCTCTCTCTCTCTCTCTCTCTCTCTCTCTCTCTCTCTCTCTCTCTCTCTCTCTCTCTCTCTCTCTCTCTCTCTCTCTCTCTTCTGTATTTAAGTAGCACACTACTTACCACCTGCAATCCAAAATGGTGAAGTCCAGAAAGAACCTCACCATGCAGTTCTGCTGAACTGCCCCCCCCCCAGCATCTTGTGCTCAGTGGCTACAGCCCAGACAAAAGCCCTGCTCACACGTTACAGTGAACACATGTGCATGCATACTTTTGTAAGAAAGAGCCAAGACATGTTCGTTTTACAAATGAAACCAAATGCCTGGATAAATGTGGGTCTGAATCCACATTCATCTGTTGAATGTAACATGAAAATTACTCAAGTGCACGAAGGCCACAAAGTGAACACGCATGCACTGTAACTTGTAAACAGGGCTAGAGAGGAAGAGAGCAGGGGAAAGGCCAAAGGGCTTGGAGTCTCGAAACAAAAGGAGGCAAAAGAAAAGAGGAAGCCATGCTTCTTTCTGAGGTTATGACTAATTTATTTCTCATTCAGACTAGCGTTTGAGGAGGCTCCTGACACATTATCCATTACAGGGAAGGCACGGCAGAGGTGGGAATAAAGAAAGCTCATTGCAGTGCCCTTGGCATAGGCGTCTCTTGATGTATTTGTTCAGCTCTGCCAGTTTCAGTAGCTTCTTTGTTGTCTTGACCGTGAAAAGCTTAAGAAGGGGGGGGCAGCGGGAATAACAAAGACCGCTCACTTGTAGGGGAATGTACACCTCGCTTCCTCTCAGTTGCTTAATTGCTATTATTTGGTACATGAAGCAGCTGCGCAGAGTAGGTGGGAGGACTGCATTATTTCTGTCAAGTTATCCTCCCTGTTAAGAGATTTTTAAGTTCATAAGCAAAACGAGAATCTCTAGGCACGAGTCCTCTCCTATTCTCTAGTAAAACTAGAGACACAGAGAGATCCCGTGCCGTGTAGCTCTTCCTATGTTGGATTAGAATCAAATCTCCATTCTCAGCCATGAAGCTCATTGGCTGTTTTTGAGTGCCAGTTGTTCTCAGGCTGAGGCTAAAGGAGAGGAGAATACACACACACACACACACACAACTGAGCTTTTTGGAAAAGCAGCAGAAAAAAAGATGGAACAGAACAACAAAACAGAACCCCCAAACCTGCTATTATGTGTTATGATAGAAACAAATAACTACTTACTTCATGGTATAATTGGCTCAGAACTGACCCAGGGGCAGCTCTAAGTGTCCTCTCCTTGGAAAAAAACTGAAGCAAGCATCACTTTATATAACCAATCAGAAATCCAGGTAGGTAGAGGACAGAGGAGTGCTTCACACATGTTTGCTGATTGTACATGGCAAGTGACAACTTAAATTGGCAATGGCCCATTTGCACATACAACAACCTCAGACAGAACGTTCTCCTCCCAGCGCATCCAATTCAATGATTTTCAGCGGAGGCAGCTCTGGAGAAATCAAAATGATGAATATTCATGTGTGAAACAAGCCATATTAAGGCACGGCTTATTGCATAGCTGGAGCTACCAAGAACCATCTCTCCACACACTTGGGGCACCTCTAGCACTCCTTTTTAAGTGAAAAGACTGGAACCCACTGCAAAATTAAACAGCAGTTTGCTGAAAGCACAACTATCTCTCTGAAATTACTGCAACCACTGCCAACACTTTTTGTCCCTGGTCCTCTCCTGGGGGGAAAAATGATCCAGACAGACAACATGGGTAACGAGATGGAAAACCACTAAAGGTCCAACCGAATCATCTTAGGTTTGGGAAATTCCTGGGAATTTGGAGGTGCACCTTGAAGAAGGTGGAGTTTGGGGAGGTGAGGGACTTCAGCAGCAATGTGAGGCCACAGATTCCATTCTCTGAAGCTGCCATTTCCTCCAGGGGAAGTGTTCTCTCAAGTCTGGAGATCAGTTGTAATTTCAGGATCCAGCTTGGTGTAGTGGGAGAATCAGGTTTGATTCCCCACTCCTCCACTTGCAGCTGCTGGATGACCTTGGGCAAGCCATAGTTCTGTCACAGCTGTTCTTGGAAGAACAGTTCTCAAAAGAGCTCTCTTGGCCCCACGTACCTCACAAGGTGTCTGTTGTGGGGAGGGGAAGGGAAAGGAGATTGTAAGCTGCTCTGAAACTCCAAGTGAAGGGCAGGGTATAAATCCAATCTCTTCTCTTCTTCTTCTTCTCCTGAAGCTCTGCAATCCTAGGTACACTCCCTGTGGTCATTTTTTCCTAGCATAGGTGGAACACGAGGGAATCCAAGGCAGTTTCTGCCCAAAACTAGGTCAGAAAACAGACTGATGGTGGATCCATGTAATCAGTCTCATCCCGTGTAACTCACCGTCCCTCCCTTAAAAAAAATTGGAGTTACCATCACTCATTTAACACCTTACCCCGAAATCAAATGCTGGAAATTATGCAAGAATTGTTCAAATCAATATGAGCTAAGGAGGCACTTTAAATTTATTTATCTGAAGACTTCTGAATTTTCATGCCACCTCTCCAGAGTCCTAATTGAAAGAGCAGTCTCACTGAGAATAAAGCTACGTGTAAGACTAGACCCATACCAAGCAATATCAAGAATATTTGAAAACAACCTAGTACATATTTCAAGAGAAAACCTTCCTTCTTTCACTATTAAATGCAGCTCTAATAGGCTAGTTAAGCATTTGAAAGGTGTAGCTGGCAACTTCAAGCATCAGAAGATCAGCAGAACTAACTTTTCAAAGGAGTTTTAGCTGAAGGTTTGGTACACCACCATTGCTTCAGCACTCAAAAAGTCTCTGCTAACTTGCAACCACCTAATAAATATTCCTCCTTTTTGGGTTTGTTAGATGTGTTAACCTTGAAGTGGTAGATTATGTACCTTAATTCTCTCATCGGCACATCATGAACATGCTAGAACAGTTGTTATTGAAGCTTTCTTATATTTTTATATGCTGCTTCGTTATGGATTTTTACAAGGCATGTTGTTCATGCTAATAATAATAAGTTACAAAGATTAAATGGTTTTGTTTTGTTTTTAAAGAGTGATCTTACTGTGGCCTGTTTTAATGCTGAGGGGACCATTCCTTCCCTTAAGAAGCCATTTAATGTCATAAAACCCAGCCATCTGGCTGATCAAATTAGCCAAGAGAAGTGCAGGTCGATGATTCTCTGGTGGCAAGCATCACAGCCACATTCTCAGGTTGCATAAATTAAAAGTATCCATCATAACAGAATAAACCAGAGTCCCAGGTACAACCACAGTGTTAACTGTAGGAAGCACAGCATCCAAGTTAGAGTGGATGAAAGTAATTTTATCCACAAAATGTGAAATAAATTGCTTACAGCATTCTAGCCAGTTTGGTGTAGTGGCTAAGTGTGTGGTCTCTAATCTGGGAGAACCAGGCTTGATTCCCTACTCCTCCACTTGCAGCTGCTGGATGACCTTGGGCAAGCCATAGTTCTGTCAGAGCTGTTCTCTCAAGGACTGTTCTAGAAAGAGCTCTCTAAGCCCCACCTACTTCACAAGATGTCTGTTGTGGGGAGGGGAAGGGAAAGGAGTTTGTAAACTGCTCTGAGACTCTGAGTGAAGGGCGGAATATAAATCCAATATCATCTTCTTCTCTTCCTCTCCCACTTCCCACTCGGATGCAAATGTAACAGGCCCTGACCTCTCAAAACAGCTTCATGGAAAGGCAGTGAGAAGAATGGTAGTCGAGAAATAAGCTGCTTCCTGCAACTATGACCACTACAAATTATATTCCAGGATGAGTTCTAGCCATTAGTCAAGACTTCAGTCAGAGTCATCACAAGAATTATCCACCCATGCCCAAGCTAGGTGGAATTTGTTTATAACTTATCTGGAACTGGGGGTGAGCACTATAGTGGCCAAGTTTGCATATAATGCCAGATTATTCAGGACAGGTAAAAAAGAAGAGTTCCAAGAAGATCTCCCAAATTGGGTTGGTAGGCAACAACACAATGGATGAAGATCAATGTAGGTAAGTGTAAAAAAATGCATGCTGATGGAATCTGAACTGAGAAGAAAAGAGATCTTAGGGGGTGGTCACATGTGTGAGATAAAGTGGGGGGAAGTGAGGCTACTTCCTCTGGAGGAATTTGACCCACAGCTGCACAATCACACAGTCCTTGGAAGCTGAGGGCACAGCCCGCCACTGCATGATCAGACACAACCGCGGGTGAGTCGGGGTGGGGTGGGGGTTTTTTTTGCTGTTTGTTTCCAATGCGCTTACACCAGGAATTGAGGAATCGCATCTCTGCACTGAGGTCTCCCTATGGAGTTTGTGATGGTACGCATACTGAGAAGAGGGGGGAAATAAAGGCATGGAGTCAGGATGGCCTGATCAGACCATCCCAACGCCATGACAGCGCGCTGAAGTGATCAGATACAGGAAACTCCACCCGTGGCCCGTCGCATCCCATTTACTACCAGATTTTCCCCAGTGTCTTTTTACTCCACTTCTGCGGCAGAGCAAAACGGGTTGCCAACAGGTGCGGGGCACTGCCCAGATATTCATGTCTGATCGTGCCCTTTAAATCCGCTCAGCATTCGAGCCTATGCATGTGATTGTGCCCCTAGAGTTGTAATGGGCAGCCAAATGAAAATGTCAACTTCAGGCTTAATGATATGCTACAAAATACTGTGATGGCAAGTCCTCGAGGAAACCACTACATAACCAAAGGGAACTTGCAAGTTCCCACTGAGAATTCAATTCGCAGGCAACACAGGGGCCTTATTCAGATCAGGACTGTGGTGTGAAAAGAGGGAGTCTATGCCTCCCCTCCCACCAATATCTTTCCAATCTGAATTAGCCCCAAGGGTGCTATTTGCCATTTCAGGTTGGGAAAATGGTGCCAGGGAAGACATAAGCTCCTCCCCATGCTCTGTGGTCCCAATCTAAACCACGCCCTTGTACACCTGGAAACTGAGTTCCCAGCAGGGAATTCACAACTCATGCCTGATCTCAAGTCCTTGTGGTGAACCCAGACACAACCCAAGGATTTTGTATCCTGCAGTTAGGTACAAGTTGCAGCCTAACAAGTTCAGCAGCAGCAGAGGGCAGGGAAGGCAAACTGCAGAAAAATCCAGCACAGCCAGCAGGAAACCAATAGCTTTCAAAGGCAAACCAACCTAACAGGTCCCCTCCAACCCTGCAAACTGCAGAAATCTGGTGAGCTTGAATCTTATTAGGCAACAGTCTGTTCATGCCAAGAGAGTTATATCCTCCCCCATACATATTTCCAGATCACAAGCCTTCAGACCTGAAAAGAAACAAAGTCAAGCATATGTGTCCTCCGAAACGCATAGGGACAGATATAAACTGTAGACCATGGCTGCCAGGAAATCTTGAGCCACACAAATCCAGGGCAATAAGCCTGGGGGTATTCAACACTATCCTTAAGATTACCTTCACTCTATTTTGTTTCATGAGCCTGCTACCAAGAACACAAACTTGAAATATTTAGAATGTACCACTGGATAGCTGGTAAAGGGACTAGGGTCCTTCTGGACCACAAAGAACCCTCTCTCTGAAGCAGCAGCAGGATTGAGACCCCTGGACCAACAGAGCTCAGCTAACTTAACTCCATCCACTGCCAGCTAGGTCTTGGTACTACTGGACCCACCGGGAAGTGACCATAGTATGCTGAGACAGAGATGGGCAATATTTGTTTCTGGATTCATTTGGAACTTTTATTCTTTTAATAAATCCTGCTCCATAAACATCAGGAAAAATCCACCCATTTTTAAACAGAATCCTCTAAATCCTATATGAATGAACAAGCTGGGGGGGAGTAAATGGAAGCTACAGGATGTTTAACAGACAAATTTAAGATTTGCTCTCCCTTTGCTCTTTCGGTGCTTGCAGATTTTGCTGAAGCAAATTGTGTTCTTCCCCCGCCATTGTGAAATAGATCAATTTACAGCAGCCGAGCAGCAATATATTAAAAGTGATAGTTACTGTAATAATATTTCTTGAGATGAATACAATGGTTGGTATTTGAAATCACAAGAGTATTATTATTTACTTCCCTTTATTGAATACTGATCCAGAGGCTTAGCAAACAGAATGCGGCTTAATTAAGTGATTTTTATCTCAGGGAACCATGATTTAATAATAAGAGGTAGTTTAAATATCGGTTGGCATTTCCCTCATTCAATCATTTCTTTCCTAGTCATTATTAACAAAAGAACCGATGTGATTGCAATAATAATTTCTCAAGTCACTGGTAAGTACTTTTAAATACATACTCCTAATAGCACCATTTCCAAGATCTTATTCTAATCTTGTACACTCCGCAATCGGAAATTGTGGCTCTTCAGCAAAGATAAGCTTCTTTTTATTGCAAACCGTGGTGGCCATTTCTGCAAAGACATTCCCTTACAGCTCCCCTAACGGTATGTAAACTGGTGTCTCTCAGAAACATTGTTATACTATCCCCTTGAGGTTAATCTAGATGAAACAGAGGCAGCTATATTTATTTAATCATGTGCCTGCCCTGTTCACATACACAGCAAGGCTGGGGAAGGGATATAAATTTCAAAATCAACGAAGCTGCATGAACAAGAAGATCTGAGGCTGCATCTTTCTGCATTCCATCACCCCGGGCATTTTCTCCCACCTGCTCAGACAAAAGACAAGCCGGACAAGGAGGAAAGTGCCTGGTACAAGGGAAAGAGATGCCCAAGAGGAAGGATTCAGCTCCTTTCACTCACAAGACCTTTTCGTCATTAAAGCCAGACTCCCCTCCTTTACACCTAAACAAAGCAGACACCATCAACAAACAAGTGTGACTACCACAATCCCATGTAGGTGTACTGAGGACATTTTATCCTACTCTTTCCCCAAGGTACTCAGAGCATTTTGCATCTTACATGGTTCTCTCTTGCTTTTTTGTCTTCACAACCTTGGAAAGGTTGGATGGAGAGTAACTGGCCCTACAGTTGCCAACTCCAGTTTGGAAAATCCCTGGACATTTGGGGGTGGTGCCTGGGGGTGGTGGAGTATGGTAAGGGGGGGGGAGCTCAGCCAAGACAAGATGCCATATAGTCCACCCTCTGAAGTTGCCACTTCTGCCAAGAGAACAGATCTCTGTAGCCTGAAGATCAAGTGTAGTTCCAGGAGAACTCTAGATCTCACCTGGAGACTGGCAACCCTACCTCAGCATGTTTCATGGCAATATGGGGGTTTCAACACTAGTCTGCCAAGCCCTAGTCAGATACCCTAACCACTACAACCACACTGATCAAGACTGACCTTAAAGGACCGGTATAATAAAATTTACTTACTTTATTTATACCTCACCTTACTCCCCAATGGGCACCCAAAGCAGCTTACAAGATTCTCTTCTCCTCCATTATATCTTCAACAACTTCTGCTATTTTGACATATTTATTGCTTTACAACTGTTGACCTTATAACCTCAGCTTGTTATTTAGTTCTGGCTTTGCATATTTTAAACTTCATCATGTTACATGTTAATTTGCTGTCTATAAGTCTGAACCATACCTACCATTCCAATGTATTTGAAAAAGCGTGCCTTGCACACAAAAGCTCATACCTTACATAAACCTTTGTTGGTCTTAAAGGTGCCACTGGACTCTAAATTTGTTAACCTGAGAGTGATCCAAGATCACCCAGCAAGCTTCCATGGCAGAGAAGGAATTTCCAGCCTGTGTCTCCCAGATCCTAATCAGACAGTCTAACCACTACACCCTGCTGTCTCTCCTCCCATACAGGAGATATACCCTATGTTAACAAGATTGTAAGGGCACATGTTTCCAGAAACATCTCAAGAAATATAAAGAAAATGTTTAGAGAGATCACTGAAGTTTTTCCAATGGTTCTATGCACTGGCATCCGGTTTTGCAAAAAGCAAAAATCAAAGAAAATTTGGAATCCCTGAGGGGGGGGAGAACATGAGGAATTTAAAGAGAAATCATAAGTAGTTAGTAAAATTCAAGACTTTTGACATTTGGAGTGTAAAAGAGAAGACAGAAGCTGCTTTTCCCTCAACAAGAAAAGAAATGTAGGAATGCTAAATTTATGACATTTTCACTCCCTCCTGAAGCCAGTTATGAGGCAGTTGACCAGGGCTTTAAAATACTGTCATTACCTACTGGAAGGTATGTTGTGACCACACAGCTAATCATTCACAGGTTGGATTTGGCCCAGGTGCTAAAGATAACAGTGTACAGAAGTACACCTAGAAACCACTAATGTTCTTGAGGAGGTTGCTAATGTGGTACAACAGACAGAATATCAGGCTTAGCCCAGGGAGGCCTGGGTTCAATCTCCTGCTCAGCTACGAAGGTGCCCCAGAGCCAGTCATTCAGCCCAACCTACCCCTGGCTGTCATAGCAGGGAGAATCCAACCATAGAGGCAAAACAAGCTACTGCCTGAGGTGCCAAATTTCTAAGAGAGCTTGCTTCAGCTATGGAAATAGCTGCTTTGGCAAAAGGGCCACAACCTCTGCTTTTGAAGGTGACAGAGATGATTGATACCATCTGAGTGCAGCTGGAAGAAAGTGACTGACATTAAGAATGAGAACGAAATTTTTTTTACTCCAGTCAACTCAGGATTTAAAAAACAATGTGTTTTGGAGTGGGGGGGTAATTTGCCTAGAACAGCAGAAAAACAAACACAGGTACCCAGGTCTGGCCTTGGTTGTGAAAGTAAAATGAGGATACTCACAATAAACACCACCCTTGGAGGAAGGTAGGGATACTAATAGAAATGCATAAATAAAAGGGCAAAATGCTCTTTTTGAGCTGCTGAGAAGGATCGGGGTGTCCTCCTGAAAAGGAAGTCTTTTGACACCTCCCTCCTTTTTCCTGCCCTTTTATTTTGTGTTTACTTGTTTATCTGAAGTTTTATATCCTTCCTCTTCACTTGCATGAGGCTTAGACTATCAAGGTTAAAACTACAATAAAGATAAAACCTCTGAACGGCAAACACACAATAAAGTATCCAAGCAGTATAATCCTTTCAGGGGGGTGGGGAAAATCACCTTGAATCACCATTATTCTGGAAATGTTCTAAATAAAATAGCAGCTTTGCATATTTTACCCCACAAAAAAAAACGATAACAATGTCACAAAGACTGATCCACAGTCTTAGCACCATAGTGTGAATAAAGAATGGCCACATTGATGGTACCACCAGAAGTAACTGACCAAAAGACTTGAGGTAGTGTGTGGGCTGATACAGGGAGCGGTGCTCCCTCTAAGATACAGGCCTCAGGTCATATATACATTTCCTCCACAAGTCCCAAAATTTCTTTTCAGGGTCCAGCGGACTGGAGCACGTAAGAAGGAAGGCCCAGCAGTTCATACTTTAAGAAGAAAAATGTTCCAGGGCAAAACCTACAATAATATTTCATTTCATGTGAAAGGAAAGAAGGATTGATGCATAAGGGAGTGAAGGGGAGAAGATGGACATAGGGCTTCACAGAGATGAATGGGTACACTATAGACACTTTTGCGTAATAGGATAATGGGTAGATGGAGAGGGATGGCAGAATGAATGGATAGCGAGATGACTGGGAGTGCATCTCTGGAGAGACAGATGGGGGAATGGGCTGATGAAAGGTATTGGGAGGACTGGATGTATAGCTGTAGATCACAAAGGATGCATGAGCAAACCTTGCAGCACTAGAAGGATAGCTCTCAAGTGTCCCTCAACACAAAGGATAATTTAAAGGCAACCCCACATCCCTTGTATCCACTCACAACACTTAAACTACAGGTGGCTTTTTGCAAGATACAGAATGTCAATCACAACACAGGATGCTCAGAAGATATGTGCAACACATACACAAAGGTGGAGAAACTCCAAAGGTTTTTTTCACATTGGTAATGATGAAAAAAAATACCCAAACATCGCCTGTACACATACCCCTGCCTCATTTCTAAGGTGGAAGCAACCCTGACTACTGGGGGAGTTCAGACAGGACAAGATGCTGTATAGTCCATCCTAACTGAACCCACAGAACAAGGAAAGCAGATAGTCCAGAGTACTTTGTCCTCTCCACACTCCCTTATTCTACACCTGCAAGCTGTGGTGTTTCTATACCAGTGGCTGCAAGCAACAGAATTGGCTGGGAGTTGCAATATGTCAGTACAGGAAACAGGAAGTAGCCAGGAAGAGATCTGGCCAGAGCTTAAACTCAGAGAGCAATCCTAAACAGGTCTACTCAGAATCCTGCTCAGGTCTTTTCAATGGGGTTTACTCCCACAAAAGTATTCTTAAGTTTTCACTGTCAGTTGCCTGACACAACTGAAATACGAGGCATATTTGCCTTACTTAGGATTAGGGTTGACATCCCCCTGATGGGGGTGGGAGCTCCCCTGCTTTCAGGGGCCCCATTCTGTGACTGGCCAAGACCCCCAGAGAACCCCACCCCCCACCATGCCCAGTGCAATGACATCACCGGGCACATCGCACAGGGGAACGCTCTAGCATTTGGGCAAAAACTCTATGGTGACTATAGAGTTTCCCCCCAAAACTCTAGGGCATCCCCTGCTTGACATGCCCAGTGCAATGATGTCATTCCCGGGTGATGTCATTGCCATTTTTGCAGGCATCAGAAGACTCTCAGACCAAGACTGGAGCCCCCCGCTGGCAGCAAGGCAAGACTTGGCAACCCTACTTAGGATTGCCAACTCCAGTTTGGGAAATTTCTGGAGATTTTGGAGCCTGGGGAGGGTGAGATTTGGGGAGGGAAGGAATCTCAGCAGTTTATAATGCCATAGTATAATGCCACACTCCAAAGCAGATTTGGGTAGCCATGTTGGTCTGAAGTAACAGAACAAAGTTTGAATCCAGTGGCATCTTTAATACCAATGAAGTTTAATTCTGGTAAAAGCTATTGTGCATGCACACAAATTGAAGAAGTGTGCATGCCTCCAAAGCAGAGTCTACCCTCCAAAGCAGTCAATTTCTCCAAGGGAACTGATCTCTGTCACCTGGATAGGGATGCCAGTCTCCAGGTGGGACCTGGGGATCCCCCCGAATTACAGCTCATCTCCAGACTACAGAGATCAGTTCCCCTGGAGAAAATGGATGCTTTGGCACTGCAGTGGCAGTGTACCTGCTGAGGTCCCTGTCCTTCCCATGGTCCATGCCCAAATCTCCAGGAGTTTCCCAACCTACAGCTGGCCAGCCTACCTCCATCCCCCACTGATAGCCGGGGGGGGGCTAGCAACCATACACCTGAAGATCAATTTCAATTCTGGGAGATCTCCAGGCCCTACCTGGAGGCTGGCAACCCTACATGCATTTTTCACAGTGTGCTTTTTAGCAGCTATTTCACGAGTTTTGCAGTTCAGTGAGAGACACACTGCTTTCAGGCAGTAGCCAGTTCCTGTGTTCTTTTAAAGATAAAAGATACTGCAAAGACAAGCTTTGTTGTTTGACTTCAGCAAGCTTTGTTCTGAATCTTCCAGATAACTGGGAACTATTTATTTACAAGAGTTAAGCACAGAAGCGTCTCAAATTGTGTCTGTTGTTTTGACAAGGCAATAGGTTAGTCGCTTTTCTCTCTCACCACAGGGGTGGGGAAAAGAGAGAGCACAGAAACTTCATCTCAGCCGAGAGCTTTCCTACGGAAATGAACGTGGAAATCCAGGCCAACCCTACCACTAGGCAAGGTGAAGCAGCCTCCCTCAGGTGGCAAATTGGGGGGTACTTCAAAAGGAAACCAATGTGCCCATTACATCGCTTACATATACGTATACATCTGGAGCTCACTCAGTTCTTCACCAAACTTTGATTTCCTGTCCCCTCTCTGGTGTCTGTGCACAGTGGCCCCAACGACAGCATTATTGGATGTATAAAACCTGTGAAATACTGCATTCTGTGTTACAGGGATATTTTTGGTAGGTGGCCTGATAAGTTCTCAAAAATTATACAGAAACAGCCTGGCTGAGCAAAGCGTACATGAGCAGAAAGCTGTCGCAAAGGCTTAGAAGCGAGAATTTAGCGCGCACACCCCCTCCCCCCAGTTAAGGAGAGCTATTTTGCATGTCAAACATATACATAAATGCATAGCCATATGGGGCTTTTCTGTGTGCATTAAGCAACGCTGGCAATCCTCCTGCTGTATTCAAAGGTCAGGAGGGATTGCAGTTTTCCAAAAGGCCTACAAACCCCATAAAAGACTTCAGCTAAGCAGGATTACTTCCCGGCAATGTGTGGCTACAAAATGTAAGCTGATTAGGAATTTCATGACCTACATCTGTACATGAAGAAAAGCCACTGCATTTTTGACTACCTCACCTCCCTTTTCTCACCAAAGATTACAAAATCAATTTGTATACATTCTGGCAGTGAGTTCAGCCATTGTGCTTTTCCAGTTTTTTGTTCTGTTTCCATTTTGCTTCTCCCTTGTGCAAACTGAACCTGCCTTAAAAAAAAATTCTATGCCATTTCCCATTTCTTCATACCAGTTTTTTTCCTCTAAAGCATATGGACGTTTTGTATCAATTAACTGGTGTTATATATTACGTGTATACTGCACAGCCAAATGATGTACACGATATACAAACATCTTACAAGTTGTGCATAAAAGCCGTACAGCACACCTACAAAATATAAACAGATCTAAGAAACCAAAACAGTAGATAAAATATATATTAGTCTGTGACCTTAAATGGCTAAGGGGTTTCAAAGTGGCTTGACTATGGTAGTGTTTTGGAGTTGTATTACGATCATGAAACGTCGGGATAACTTTCTTACATAAGCTACTTTGGTTTGTTCCTGGACAAAGAACAGTGGTATAGAAGTAATTGAATTAAACATATACAGTGAAACAAAACAACGAATCTTTGTTCATTCCTCCTTTGGCCAGTGGGGTTTAGAGGTTAGAGTGTCACAGACTAGGATCTGGGAGAACCAAGTTTGAATCCTCTCTCTGCCATGTAAGCTTCTGGGGTGAACTGAGGCCATTCACTCAGCCTAACCTAACTCACAGGGTTGTCATTGTGAAGATAAAATGGAGGAAGAGGAGATTGGATTTATACCCTGCCCTTCACTTAGAGTCTTAGAACAGTTTACAATCTCCTTTACCTTCCCCTCCCCACACCTGATATGAGGTAGGTGGGGCTGAGACAGCTCTTTCAAGCAGGGCCGGCTCACCTGTTAGGCGAACTAAGCACTTGCCTAGGGCGCGCTGGCCCTCATGGGTGCCAAACAGTGCCCTGTGCCCCCCCCCAAAGAGCCCCACCACCACCCTCACCGGGTGCCTGCTGCCACCGCATCTCCACCACCGCCATCAGTACAGAGCGCCCAGCTGGGGCGCAGGAGGAGGTGGCGGCAGAGCTTGCCCACCCGCCCTCCCCCTCCCCACAGGGGGGGAGGACATGGGGGCAGCATGGCGGCAGCCAGTGGGGACTCCCTGCCACTGCCACCGCCAGTACAGAGTGCCCAGGCTGGCCAGGGGCGCAGGAGGTGATGGCGGAGCTTGCCTGCCCGCCCTCTCCCTCCCCCCTGGGGGGGAGGAGGTGGAGGCGGCATGGTAGTGGTGGCCAGCGGGCACTCCCCGCCGCTGCCGCCACCAGTACCGAGCACCCGGGCTGGCCGGGGTGCAGGAGACAATGGCGGAGCTCGCCCGCCCAGGCTCCACTAGGAGGTTGGCATCTGTGCCCGCCTAGGGCGCAGAAACACCTTGAACCGGCCCTGCTTTCAAGGACCGCTCTTGAGAGAACAGCTCTGAGAGAACAGCTCTGAGGGAACTTGTGACTGACCTAAGGTCACACCAGCAGCTGCATGTGGAGGAGTGGGGAATCAAACCCAGTTCTCCCAGATTACAGTCCGTGCTCCTAACCACTACGCCAAACTGGCATTGTAAGCCACTTGGCAGGGGGTATACATTTATAAATAGATAAATATGTATGTACACTCATGACTTCCATAAGGAGAAAGCCTTACGCTTCTGCTTGTATACCTTCCTCAGTGTGTAGCACAGGCGGATTTGCCTACCAATGTTCTACCTCCACGCCACCCGGTCTCGATAGCCTTTCCTTCTTTCCCCTGCTGAAGGGAAGGGGGCCAGCTGTAGCCTGGGCTGAGCAACTACTTCTGTTACTGTTCCTCTGCTTTACCTCTTCCATATGCAGACAAAGTTTTGGCTCCCATTGAAGGGACAGCAGATACAGTCCCTGAGAATGAAATAAGTCACATAAACTTTACCCAGGCTCATTCAAAATCACAGACCTACCAAAGCAAAAGTTATGGGTCAGTTAGTGACAAAAAGTGACAAACTGTGCACAAAAATGCCAATTGGGACAATCCTGGTTGGCAGGGACATGGGCTATCTGTTATAGTTGGATGATGTCCTTGTCAGGCACTCTCTTGTCAGGCACTGCTGACTCACTTTCTTCTCTTGCTGCCCTGAAAAATGAGCCTAGAGAACAAAAAAAATCAAGGTAATTGTTGGATTGGAAGTCTCCTGACCACTCCCAAACGTCCAAAATAGTTTGGTCTGGATGAAGAGCATTTACAAAATTGATGGATTAGTTTGGTTTGGATCAGACCTTTAATAAAGTTCTAGTTGCATTTTTCCAAATCACAATTCTTCTGAAGTGAACAAGACTCATGGTGGAAACTGATACTGGACCAAAAATTGTGCGTCCCAGGAATCTTTAGAAAAACAACATGTGCAGGTTTCTACTCCTCAGGGCTGTTGCAGATATGCTCAGAAGTCTGGGGACAACACCTGCTGGCACTCTAGATCACAGGAGAGGCTGAATAAGGTCTCTAGCAGTTGGGAAAGGAGACCTCGCTGCCCTTGTGCCGCCCACGATTACCAAGATATGAATTATGCAAAACAAATGCAAAATAAATTATGGAAAACTAGAGAACACACACAAATCTGTAGAGCTGATAACAGCAGGTCCCAGAATTCAGCTTTTTTTTTTTTTTTGGCACAAAAGTTGGATTGTCTGGGTACAGAATGTTAATATTTGTAACAGAGAACATAAAGCCCTGGCAACGGCAGTGTAAATGAATACAGAATACCGTAAGCCGAGATGAAAATGCAGCAATGTGATGCCGGGGGACCCAAGTAAGAATCCTCGGGCAAGGAGAGCAGTGCTTTAAGCAAACAAGAGGGTCCCTATTTTCATCTGTGAAATATTGAAGGATGCAAGATAAGAGGCATGACTACAGCGTTCCAACAAGGCAGAAGTGCTGAGCAAAAGAAAGTGCCCCGATGTAAAGTCAACGGCATTCAAAGCACTAACAGCAGGGATCAATCTGGGAGGGGGAGGAAGAGAGAGGGAAGGTAGTCAGAAGTGTAAATCTGGAGGGAGATACAAGGTCAGAAACGGCAGGTGTGGAAAATCGGAGCAGCAGAACAAAAGTAACCCATTCGCATTCTGAGCACATCATCCGTGCCGCAGAGTTTCCAATGCTTCCAATACCCTTTTGCTACCCTGCACCAGGCTTGCTTATAGCCTAGAAAGCCACCTTCTGAACTATGTTAATCACACCTAGCATGCATGCGCGTGCACGCACACACACAAATATGGAAAATTACATTATGCAACAATCCCGGCCAAATTCTGTGCAGAGAATAAAACATGTAGATCTGTATCAACCTCCTCCGTCTAGAATAATGTCCAATTGTCCTCGTGGCGTTTTATGTAGAATTTCATATTTACAACAAGTAGGGTATTGAAAGAACAAGAGGTGGGGGGTGACAACGGAAAGGGCATTCCAAAGAAGGACAGAATGGTAAGGGCTAGCAGGAAACCATGGGAGGTTGCCAAAAAAATATTTATGCTGATTTATAAGCCACAGTGTGCCAAAGGCTCAGAAGGGGTGACTGCAATTATTCAAATAAAAGGTGGGCCAGTTTAATGCTCTGTTATTGTTTCTCCCTCTTTGTCCTGTGAGACATTTACAGCACTCTTCCTGCACCTCCATCCAGTTTCATCAACCACCCATTCTACAGCAAGGTGGGTTCAGATCTTTGCAGATGTAGTCATGCATATACAGTCTGCTGTGGGCAAAGGTAGGTGGACTAGACCACTGACTCAAACACAGACATCAGAAAGCAGAATGGAAGACAGACAAACAATCCTCCTAAAACCCCAAATATGCATAGTGCCAACAATGTTCTTACATGACCACATTTACAGGTAGACCACTAGGCACAGCCATTCCCACCCTCCACGATACTGAGGCAGAGATTGATGGATTTCAGATTTCAACATCTCTTGTTGTTGTAACCACATTACCATGGCAAGTCTTCTGGTGCACCACCAACTTCAGCAGCCAAGTTATGCCCAGGCCCACATGAGAAAACACCATTTGAAAACTGCAGCAGCTTGTTCCCAATAAGAAGAAGCGAGCAGTGACTCACGAAAGCTCATACAATGCCACAAACTTTGTTAGTCTTTTAAGGTGCTACTGGACTCTTGCTCTTTTCTATTGTTCCATATCAGGTCAGGAAGATAAGGATGTAGCACCAGAACTGTGCCAGAACTATGGCTTGCCCAAGGTCATCCAGCAGGTGCAAGTGGAGGAGTGGGGAATCAAACCAGGTTCTCCCAGATTAGAGTCCACACACTTAACCACTACACCAAATTGAAAGAGCCAACCTTCAGAGCAAGAGGTTAACAAAATGTGAGGAAGAAAGTCCATTTGCTGAAAACAATACCTTTTAACATTACTAAAAATTGACACATCTCTCCTTATAATAAGTATTTTTTGGTTTCGTAAGATTCCATGCACTCCCATTAGCTGTAAAATGCCCTCCCTCAGCCATTGGCCCATCAGCCGCCACTCAAGAGTACTCGCGTGCCATTGGCTGGGTGCTGGGTCTGCTCCTCTTCCCCACCCACTCCCCCTTCAGACAGATTTGCATGTCAGATTTACTGGCAGACAGCTCTCTCTCCTGAGGAACAGAGTTCTCTTGACTCCTGTGAGGGACTGTCCCCTCAGTGGCTGTTGGTAGGCAACCAAGCTTGGTTCTGTGAGTAAAAAAACAAAGCACTTTCAGCATAACCCCCTCCCCCGCCCATAACCCCCTCCCCAATGGCCACTTTCTTGTCAGAATAAATGGGAAAAGGCTCTTTCTCCTGCTTAGCTTCAGCATGGCTGGCTGGCTGGCTAACGAGGTGGGCCAGCAACCATCAAACCATTTTCTTCAACTCCCCGCTGTGTGGCTGACTTTCCCCTAGAGTTGCCAATCTCCAGGTGGGAACTGGAGATCTCCCACTGTTACAATTGACCTCCAGATGACAGAGATCAGTTCCCCGGGAGAAAATGGTTGCTTTGGAGGGTAGACTCTATGGCATTATACCCTGCTGAGTCCTTCCACACACACACCAAATGCTGCCCTCCACAGGATCCACCCCCCCCCCAAATCTCCAGGTATTTCCCTAATCAGAGTTGGCAACTGCACTTTCTCCTCTGTCAGTAAAAGGCCTTTTCCACACCTATGTTGGCCTTTGGGAGAAAACTCATTGGGCCCAGTCCTGATCAGGTTGCCAACTCCAGGTGGGCAATTCCTGGAGATTTGAGGGATGGGGCCTGGAAAGGGTGAGGTTTGAAGAGGAGTGGCACCTCAGACAGGTACGATGCCATAGACTCCACCCTCCAATCCAGCCATTCCCTGATGAGGAACCACTGTTGCCAATCTCCAGGTGGGGGCTGGAGATCACTCAAAATTACAACTGCTCTCTAGGAGGGAGGGGGAGGAGATGGAAAACTAAAGGTAGGTTGATGGTTGGCTGGGAGGGAGATAGGGTTATCAACTCCAGGTTGGGAAATTCCTGGAGATTTGAGGGGTCGAACCTGGAGAGGGTGAGTGTTGAGGAGGGGTGGGACCTCAGACAGGTACAATGCCATAGACTCCCCCCTCCAAACCAGCCACTCCCTCCTGGGAAACCACTGTTACCAATCTTGGGGTTGGGCTGGAGATCACTCAAAATTACTACTGCTCTTCAGGTAGCAAAGATTAGTCCATCTGGAGAAAATGGTGGACTCTGTCATTATACCCTGCTGAGATTGCCACAGCAAATTGTCACTGAGTGCCCAAAGCTGGGGCACTCTCCCAGAGCCTCTTTCTAGAGCCCATTGTATTTATTTCCACAATGGGCCTTATTCCTAGTTAATTAATAATCCATAAAGTTTCTGCAGCCCAAACACTGGTTGTTGCGAGCCTTTTATATCAGGAGGTGGCACACACAAGATCTCACAATACATTATAAATCTACACATGAGCACTCTGCACAACTGTTCTATTGCAGTGGCATAAATCTGTGCATGGTCTCTCACACTTGGATTACTGGCAGCTGCTCGCCTCTACCATTTATCTTCCCGTAAAGCATCTCTTTAGTCCGATAAAAATCATTGCCTACCTCTCCCTTCACATGTTGGTTATTCTAGTTTCCTGCCTACTCCTTCGATATGACTTAACTTCTGGTTATACCTTAATATAAAGATTTAATTTTTTAAAGAGTTGTATTCAGTTCTGTACTGGGCTGCACTTGGCTGTGGAGCTGTAGGATGCAGACCCTTTGCTGAACTTTTCAGCCTCTTTCTTTTGGCTCTTCCCAGTAGCCTTGTCTCAGCTGTCCAAACAAGTCCTTCAAACTCCCTCCTTCTCTATTTTTGGTGCCCAGGTAGCTGCCATAGTCCCAAAGAGATCCCATACCCAAATCTACAGAAGTCCTCTTCCCACTTTACAGTGAACGCACATACAACCTGCCTATATGTACATAGATCTGTTTGTTAGAAAGAGCTGACACATGTTCACTTTATGAATGAAACCAGGGACCAGAGACTGGATCCATGTGAGGTTTGTATCTGGGCCCATAGCTACAGTGGGGCATCTCAGGGCTACATCCCCCAACTTACTGGCAAGGCCCCACAACTTCCCATCCAGTCCAGGGCCCCGAGCAGCAGAGGGTGTGAGGAAGAAGCTAGGTATTCCTACACAGGTGTCTGTCATGAAGGGCCAGCTATGGTGGCCACACAAGGCCAGATAGCACCTATTTCCCCCAGAAAGTCTATTTTCCCTGGAAAGTACTTGTTGCTGGTGGGCTGCCCTATGCTGTCTGGTGTGAGGAGGAGGCAGCTTGGTAGAAGCCTGGGTGGTGAAAACTGCAGAGCAGCTCGGGACAGGAGTAGGGGTGCCCCCTAAGAAATTTAAATGCCCCCTGACTAAAAAAAATCCTGGCTACGGGCCTGTTTGTATCACATGTTCAAGGTGGACATATGTTGACTGTAATACAAGAATCACTCAACGGGCATGGCAAAGAACAATCGAATGTCCATTGTACATGGATTGTATAGCCATTCACTATAACTTCTGAATGGAGCTACAGTTAGCTGGACACCCAACCCAGGAAGAATGAAAACACGACAACCAGGATTTGTAGGGTTAACATCTGATGCTCTAAACTTGCCTAGTATTCATATATTTCTAATGCAATTGTACAACCTTGCCAAAAACATTCTAGCACTGAAGGCAAAGGATAAAATTTGCTGCTCGTAGCAGGTTCCCCCCCTCCCCTTTCTCTGACCAGATTAAGAGCTGTTCAATAGAGGTATAATAGAATCTGTAAATCTACTACAACTCAGGAGCACTGGAGCTGACACTGAAGATACAGAGCTGTCATATTGGAGATACCCAGCACACTGAACAGTTACCATCTAGGTACAGATAATATATCATCTGGCAATGGTAAAGTGAGGATACTAAAAAAAGAAGAAAAGATAGTTACAGCCAAAAGAAAAGTTAAAACACCATGCTGCAACGCAAAACAGTCAGACATTTCATACGGAATACAGATCAAGACCTTTTTAAACACAAGAGCAAAGAAAGAGGTTGGCATTATAAAAGTTTTACACCTGTGGAAAGCTCTACAGACATGTTATTAGCAGCTTGTGGACTTCCTGGAAGTTATCTGACAGCTACCACTGGAAAGAGGACACTGGGCTAGTCTGACCTTTGGTGCGCTCCAACAGAGCTCTTCTTATATTCTTCTGTACACTTCACTTTCCCTCAATATATCAGAGGGCTTATCTTATTAAAAACTGCCCTCTCTTTACAAGACTGGGTCTCCGTACTTCATCCGGCAATTAGATCTGCCGTGGGTGCACCAGTATCTCTTGCAGAAAGCATGTGGAGTGCACTCAGAGGTCACAAATTCAGTTTTGTTCATGAAGAGAATAAGTCTGGTTCACACTCTCAAGCTTGCTAACGCCTTCCCCCCTCCATTGTCTGTTCACATACATGACCAAGATCGAACTCTGCCTCATCTTGTTGTGATATCCTGGTTGGATATCTTTAAAAATCGTAGCTTATTTCTGGCCCACAAACTGGGATTCTACCCCCAAGCTGATTCCACGTGATTTTTCTTGGCCTCACCTTCCAAACTGGAGATCTTTTTTTTTTTTTTAGAAAGAGCTTCCAAACAGCGTCACGCTATACTTGCTCTCTGTTTCTGGGTTTTCCCTATTCTCAATACAATCTTTCCCAAACCTGTTTTAAACTCTGATCTATCTATCTATCTATCTATCTATCTATCTATCTATCTATCTAGTTTCTGCCCCACCCTCCCAGCCTGAGCAGGCTCAGGACGGCTTACATAAAAACAAACAGATTACATTAAAACATAAATTACAATTAAAAACAAGTCTAAAACTTTAATAAAGTGCTAGTGATCATTAGTGTTCATTTGATGGTGGCAGCCATAATTCGGTATTCTTGACTCCCAGTCAGCTCGCAGTGTTCATTTTGATTTTAGAAAGAAGGCAGTCCATATGTGTTACCACATGGAAGGAACTGTGTGCATTCTCCTGTTTTGCAATGGTTCTACCCACTTTGGAACCATTTCCTTGCTGTCAGTCTCCTGCAATCTCCGTTTTCCCAGTACACCTGCCATGCCACCAGAGGGCTTTCTGAGGGCTTTTCAGAAGATTGAGAATTGCCATAGCATAATAACAATCAATTGCCATCTATCTATCTCAAATTTTAATACAGTTATTATACCATTAGAGCACATGCATGTAGAAAAAAGGGGGGAAAGCAGCTAGTTGCCACAGCAACCTTGATGACCACACTCCTGAGAGTCACAGAAAACTGACACAAGTGGAAGCTCCATTACCAACACACATGCCTCTGCATTTGTAGCAGCGATAAAAATGACATGGAGAATCCTCACTTTCTGGAAGCAGCCCAGAACTGCACTGTATCCCACTTTGTAGGAAGGAAGCGGGGAAAAAACCATTCGTTAAAGCTCAGTACACCCGTTTGGATGTCACAAGCAACTCGTGGATATGTTGTCGAAAGCTTTCACGGCTGGAGTTCATTGGTTGTCATAGATTTTCCAGGCTGTATGGCCTACAATGCCAAGACCATGGCCATACAGCCCGGAAAATCTACAACAACTAACTTGTGGATAGATTGAAAACTAGCACGTTTACAGTCTTGGCTTCGAGGATAAACCAGGTTCATTCTTGTTATGAATAAACTATAATTATTCCATGACATCCCAATTCAGCAAAAGGTTTGAACAGAAAAAATGTGTCTCCTGAAACACGCACATAGGAGACCAACCGGGCAACAACTTCCTGATACGCATCAATGATACTCCACGGGTCTGTTGCAGGGATTATCAATGTCAAACCAGCAATGTCCCTGCCCAGCTGCTGTGAAAAGCTCAGCACCACTCTACAGAGGGCATGCAGTGGAACATTCCTGCCAAAGTTCACACAAGTTTTGAATGCCAGGCAACTTAAATGACATTTCATTTGTTTTGTCTTTTAGTCCTGTGTTTGAACTCCGTTCTGCTTTGTTCCACTGCAATCGTCCTTCTCTCACACAATACATATATATATGAAAAGATGCTGTTGGCTTCTGAACACATAAACCCAGAAATAATAGACGATCATAAATTATTTAAAACACAAAGAGCTCTGATATAAAGCACAGTCATTCCCCTCAGCCAGGTTCAGCAAAAAGAGAAAATTAACAACTAAGGCCCTAATCTCTAGGCTAGACTACTGCAATGCACTCTGTGTGTGCCTGGCTTTTGATCACTGTTTGGGACTTCGGGTCTGATGAACCCCTGGTTTAGAGGTCAAGACAAATAACATTGCGTTGTTCTTAAAAGCCTGAGGAAAATGAGTGTTGAATCTTGTCAGGCACAGACTCAGTTAAGAACATAAGAACATAAGAGAAGCCATGCTGGATCAGGCCAATAGCCCATCCAGTCCAACATTCTGCTTCACACAGTGGCCAAAAACTAGGTTCCCTCAGGAGGTCCAGCAGTGGGGCTAGACCTCCAGAAGCCCTCCCACTGTTGTCCTCCAAGCACCACGAATACAGAGCATCACTGATCCAGACATAGTGTTGTATCTATACCATCTGGCTAATAGGCACTAGTGGACCTCTGCTCTAGTTGGCAAACACAGATACCCCTCGACCTTTTTGTGTTGGGGGGGGGGAGAATCCACTGTGCAGTCATGATCCCAGTCTGCCCTTTCTCTCTTTGTCTAGGGGCTTTGGGGACCCCCTGGAAGGCCTGGACCTGCTCACAAGGAAGTCCTCATGGCTGGTGCAAGGACTTTGTATCAGATATTCTGATGGGGGTTCACTGTCTTCTAGACATACACAAACCTGAGTCAGACTGCTGCACGGACATAGAAAAGGGACTTCAGCCTCCTCCCATGCTTGCAGTTTCCACAACCTGAAACTACCCTGGGAAAGTACTATTTGTTCCACTGCAGCTCCCCTGGGCCATTTCAGGATGTGAAAAACAGCACGGGGTGGAGAGTGAAACACCATCTCCATATGAGCTGCGGTCACAAATAGAGTTAGGCCTGCAGGCATCTGGAAGCACAGAAATCCAACCGCACATCTGATATTCGTAACGTGTGAATTGACCCAAGTAACAGCCATACTCAAGAGGGACCTGCTAGCTGGAGTCTTTAGGGCTAGCCTCCCAAACCGGGGACTTGCCCTGGTCTGGTTCAGGAATCTCTTCAGGTCTGATATCAAACCACTCCACTGGTTGTGTCCTCCTAAGTATTTTAAATAAGTTGCATTCTCTGATCTGAAATATTTGCTCTGAGTAGGATTTTTTTTTTTTTTTGGCCATTCTTCAGTGCCATGAAGAAGAAAGATGTGTGCATTTAAGAACTGCAGAGCCACTTGGAATGCTGAATGATCGGCGCACAGAAAAATCTCTACAGAAGGAAAATAAAGTGAGGCTTGCATCACCATGCATAAACACATGAAGCTCCTCTGTATTGGAACAGACCACTGATTCCCCTAGCCCAGTATTATCTCCCCTGTCAGGCAACATCTCTCCTGCATCTCAGACAGATGTCTATCCCAGTTCTTTTCCCAATATCCTTTTAACTAGAAATGCCAAGGACTGAACCTGGGTCCTTACAAATCATACACTCCACCAGTGAGCTATGGCTCTTCGCCGTGCCAAAAAAAAAAAAATGCATTTAGAGAGGTCAAGTCCTTGCCATTCAGATCTAAATGTGGGGTTATTCAGGTTTTAGAGATGAGTGAAAGCATTAATTTTAACTCCTTTTCTATTCAAGAGAATCATTAAACAGACCTTTAAATGAAATAGCTGGAGAATGCAAACACAACCCAGTAAGGGACTGTTGTTGTTTTTTAATCTTTTTATCCTAATATCCTTCCACAAAATTCAGAAAAGGCACAGATAGGGGTTATCCTGTTTTATCCTTACAATAACCTTGAGAGACAGGCTAGCAGCTTGATCCAAAGCAAAGTTCCATAACTGAGCCAGAACCCCAAGTTAGATTGAGTATAGTTAGTAGTCAGAGTGTTAGACTAGAATATGGGAGACCCCAGGTTCAGATCCCCAGTTGCTCATGAAGCTTGCTGGGCAGTCTTAGGCTCACCACAAACAGCCTAATCTATACCTCAACGTTGTGTGAAGATAAAACATGGAGGGGAAATTAGGTATGTCACTTCAAGCTCCTTGGAGGAAGGGTAGGACAAAGACATATGAGACAGACAAACAGATCGCAGCAATTCAAGTCCAACATTCTATCCACCCAGCTTCTCTACAGATAAGAGCCATAAATCTTGCACTAAAAGAAACAGGACTTAGCCCTATTACGTTACGTATTAGATGTCTCATCCTGTGGATTGTCTCTTCTTACAATGTGTAATATGCCTTGCGTCTCAGTGAGAAAGGAAACGTAAAGTAAATAAATAAGACCCATGTAAGAGTATCATAATATGCTGGAAAAAATACACATATGATCCAAACATAGTGGAGGAACTGAAACTAAAACCTAGGATTGCCTGCGTGCAATGTTTGGGAAAGGCTTGCCCATGCTCCAGCTGCAGGGTATTGTCTCTGGCACACAGAGATATCAAAGTGACAAACTCCTGGGAGAACTACAGAAGGATGATTACCGAGGCACTGACAAGCCCGCAGCACTTACAGAATCAGTGTCAACATGTCAGTATTAGCCAAGGTGCTAATTGGCAACTGTAAGGCCAGATGAATGGGCAGAGAGAAGATCTAGGTCAAAACAGAACACACAGCTAATTTCAAGGTGTAAACTGACAATTTCAACTAAGACCACTTCATCACATTTCAAAAAGATATACATACCCCACCCACCCCCAATGACGTACATACCCCACCCCCAAAAAAATTGCTCTCTCCAAAATTTCTGTTACTTTTTCTACTGTTATCGCCACCCCAATTCCTGCTTAGCTGAGTCTATCACCTATTGGTTAACTGCACTTCAGAAAGGCTCCAACCCACACACATATGTCCACAAGGGAAGCTTAAAAGCAACCCCGCCCATACACACAAACACACAACATTCCTCATATAGAAATCTGCTCCCCACCTGCTATTCTAATCTGCCTGAAATTTGTCAAAGATCTCTGAGGTAACTCATACCCTCCTTGGGAATTCCATCCCAACTGGATGGGGGGAAATTACCCCCAGAAATATGTTTCCCATAGAAAAATCAATGGAAACAGGGGGAGAAACCTGAATACCTAAACCTCACAGTTTTATTACCAAATGTAATGAAACAGAATCAGATATTTAAAAAAGAAACAAAAGAAACGGAAGCATTACATGATAAATGTGCATATCTACTTAATGCTGGCTCTCAACCATATCAGTCTTCTCAAAACAGAGGCAGGCATCTCAAGTGACTAACTTTGGCAGCCACTAAAAGGAAGTAGAGTAGAAGACAAAGGAGACATGACTCATGGGCTGTGATCCACCAGGAACTGCTCCTGTGGAACTCTCATTCATCAGTGCAGGAGAATTTCCAGGTGGATTATGCCATCCCTGAATGACAATACCATTTTAAGCTTTCTGCCTTGGCTAATCAAATATCAAGGGCCAGCCCTGCCTCCAACCTTCAAGTTCACATTCTTCTGAAGAACCTCAAGGTATGATGGCCAAGAGCTGGGGCACACTCACCACAAGGAGGCCATTTTCAGTGGCATCCCTCTGGCAAACACAATGCGTGTTCCAGCCCTCACATTGTTCAGTCACATCTTCAGCCTTGTGAAGCAAGACTGGAGCAGCCTGCTTTCTCTCAGAACAGATACAGAAGTTCTGCACATTAATCCTTCAGGCACTGACAGAAAGAAAGCCAGAGAGGGGGAAAACACCCAGCCTTTTCAAATGTCTCTCCATTTGACAAAGCAGCAAAGGGGCGGGGGGAGGGGGAGGAGGTGATATATTGCTGAAGGCTACATGTGAAGAGTTTCCCAGTTTTCGGCTTCTGCAGAGAGGCTTCATTTTGGTTCCTCTCGAGTGAACTTCTAAACTCTATCATAGACGCTTGAGATTATGTTGTCATAACTACATCTTTGTGTCTGAAATGAAGTGTGGGCTCTTAGGTGCTGCTCTTTTTATTAGATAAAAATCCTTTCAAAATTGGTAAATTAATGGCTGTGTACCAGACTTACAGCCACAGAGATAAAAGGGAAGAGCAGGTGGAGAGGAAGGCCCCTATACAACCTTTGCTAGGAATAACTATTTCAGGGCCGCAGAGTGAAACAAGAACTGGGGGAGGGGGTATTCCAAGTATGTGTGGAAGTGGATTTTGTATTATTATTATTATTATTATTATAGTTGTTTTTGAATAAAAATATGAAATTTAATGACAGGTAAAGCTCTTACAAACACCTTTCCTACAGCAAAGTAACAATCCCCCCCCAAAAAAAACAGAAGCATTTTAAGACTTTCAGAGTTAAACTGCTGAAGATCTTTTACAGGATTTTCTTCAGCATGCTTTAAAGCCAAACTGCAGCCACACAGAGAATAGAGGTAGTGGAAAGTGCCATCAAATCACAGCTGATTTATGGACATCTCCATAGGGTTTTCAAGACAAGTGACATTCAGAGGTGTTTTACCATTGTGTGCCACAATCCTCAATTTCTCTGGTGGTCTCCCATACAAATACTAACCAGGGCCAACCATGCTTAGCTTCCGAGATCTGACAAGATCTGGCTAGCCTGGGCTACCCAGCATAGCAAAGAGACCATATGTTTAAACCTTCCATACTACATGATTATACCTGTGAAAATCTCCCTCTCCGTTCTGCTCCTTCCCTTGGGAGGAAAAAAGAAGGGCACCCATCTTTTGCCTATCTTTTTTCTCCTAAGGCCAACAGCTGTTTCAAAAGGCAACAGCATTAACCCCCCTCCCCATCCTTTCTTGTTCCTGCAGGCCCAATCAAAGGCTCAAACAAGAAGCGACAGAGTTCATGGCTCTCCATTGCTCTTTCTAAGGATGAACTTAGCTTTGTAGGGTCCCAATCTGGACTAAAACCTAATGGAGAAGGGGAGGAACTTTAATTCTTTCACCCCTGCATGATTTTGCAAATCAAAACTGGATATCTTGTGTTGTTGTTAGCCTTTTAAAGGAAACATGACTGGCACACATTTTTGTCTTTTCTTTATGAGAGCCAATTCTGAGTTCTAAAATCCTGTGAAGGTGTAAGAGATTAACCCTTCTGCTTCTCATAGAACTCTGAATCAGCACCCAATGCAGCTACAGGGCAGGAGTGTCTTTCCGGTTCCGGCCTTTCTTGCAGTACCATCACGCCGCAGTCAACCACAAGCTGAGCACAAGTAGGCAGAGTGATGGGGCTGCAGAAAAACAGAAGCTGAATACAATTTTAAAGTGCTTTCATAGAAGCACAGCATCCAAGCCATGAGATGCGATAATTCAATTCAGATCAGATCTAAACTGGAGTATCATGTCCAGTTCTGGGCACTGTACTTTAAGGAAGATATAGAATAAAGGGGATGGTCTGGGGTCTTTGATTAGGCTTTGAATTTTTTTCCAAGCAGAGTAACAGGATAGAGACCACCAGATCCGCTTTTGAGGGTTAAGTACCACAATGTGCTGCAACACCACCAGGAGGGAAAACAAGACTATCTGGGGCAATAAAAGGGTAAGTTCCTCACATACTTGCTGAGTTACATTTACACATGAAATATCCATGGTTGCTTCCACCAGTGGTCCCTATGACAGTGACATTAAATTGCTTTGCTGCACATATCAATCTAAATGCACTGTACTGTTGGAGTGTCAGTGTCATTTACCCCCAAGGATAATGCCATTTGGACCAACATACGCATTCACTGGATATTCAAGGAAGGCTCTCCTGAATATAGGTTGCAAAATCTGTTGAATAATTTTTTGCCTTAAACTAGTTACAGCACCTTGAGTATCATGAATATTTGTCATATGGGGTGGGGGGAAACAGCTATTCCAGAAAGCAAATACAATTTTTTTTTCAACCAGACAGATACTTTGGGAAATATGTCTCCATAGCTCTCAGATAAAATCTGCCTTCAGACAGCTAGATTGTAGTGTGGGCTGGTGAGTGTCAATTATTAGTGAAACAAGGAAGGCACCGTAAATGGGCAATTATTTGGTAAACTGCACCTTTCACTCTAAATAGGGTTCCCCCCCTTCAGAAAAGCAATGATTTTTTAACAGAGGATTAGCATCACTCTGCTACACAAAAGTTTTCTTCGGAAGAAATGGATGAAAGGGAAGGAAGAAGAGGCTGGAGGATTCCATCTGCATCCCTCTTTTCAGATGACTTATTCAGCAAGATCCAACATTTAGAGAATGTTAACAGCAAAATCCTAGTTCCAGGTGGTCAACCGTGTTGGTCTGAAGCAGTAAAACAAATTTAGAGTCCAGTGGCACTTTTAAGACCAACAAAGATTTATCCAAGGTATGAGCTTTTGTGTGCATGCACACTTTTTCAAATACATTGGAAGGTGTGCATGCACACGAAACCTCATACCTTGAATAAACCTTTGCTGGTCTTAAAGGTGCCACTGGACTCTAAGCAAAATCCCATGCAGAGTTACTCCAGACCATTGGTTTCAATGGGCCAAATTATACATTGCATCTGCCTTGGTTGCTGTGAGTTCCACACCCAGAACTCCATTCCAAGGCACAGATTCTTAAGGATAATTGATGGGTTGATTTGGAATTGGACCCAAGTGTGCAGGGAGGGAAAGGGGGCTTGACAAAGGGATCCAAGGAGCTTCTATTTGTCCCAACCCTAGGGCCATTTCAGGTTGAGAAAACTGTACGGGGGAATGCTTAAGAAGACTCCTCTCCCTGTATGCTGCGATTCTGATCCAGATTTCGGCCCCTACATGCCTGAGAATTGATTCCCATGAACAGAACTCACAGCACATCTGATAGAAAATCCACAAGGCAGACCTGGGATGGTCATCAGGAAATGCACTTAGGCCCTTATCCTAACCTACTTTACACTATTGTTGTTGAGGTTACAAGGGAGAAGAAAGAAACATGTGCACTGCCTTGAACTCCTCTGAAGGAATCAAAATGTACTAGGTAAAGAGATAACCCTCAAAGATGGTCATCTCTTCAGTCTCATTACTCTTGTTGGGCAAACCTGCACTAGAAAAATATCAAATGCATGTCAGTTAACTGGGAATTATAGTTTACTGAAGAATACCGGGAATTCTCTGAGATCCCTGATTCTTCTGACAGAGCTACACTTCCCAAAATCCCAAGGGGAAAGGGAAGAACTGTTAGATCAATTAAGTTTATGATATCAACAGACCCCTGAATGATGCTCGCCTGTACATCAAATACATACAAGGGCAAGCAGCAGCCCTCTGTCTCCAACTGTGAAATGCCAGCCCCCTGGAGTAACACCAAATGTATGAGCCAGAACATTTTCTCCATAGTGCTGCAAGTACTTATTTGAGCTGGATGTGGTGTCCAGGTTATTCTGGTAGAGCATTAAGTACACCTGCCCTTCAGATGAAACGTTCTTATCCAAAGCCAACACTAAGATTCACTATTGCAAAATAACTAAACTCTAGGATTCACTAGTGTGATATAATTTTATCAAACCTTTGCCATGCATATAGGCAAAAACAAACTCAACTTGATTAATACAAGTAACATCAAAAGATTTTTGCCAGTCATAATGGGAAGCAAGTGTTTTGCCAAGCAGGCACCCAGCGTTTCATTAAATCCCTTGCTTTGTGTTATGTCATCTCCAAGATAATTGCCTATTTGAGATTTTAAATTATAAAACACATAAACATGTTAATTGAGTTTGCTGTCCTTAAAAGACTGTGATGGAAGACAATTATCACATACATTTTACAGTCCGCAACAATCGAATATCCAGTTGTGGGAGAAGGTTCCTTTCTGGTGGCGCGTCAGCCAAATGGCTTTAGTCCTTTACTTCACACAGTCAGTAGCCAAAACCAGTGCTACCAAAGCAGCAGGGGAGTTAACGCACAACAACAACAAAGCTGGTGTGTTTAAGAAAAGTAAAAATTTAATGGACTTTTTAAAGTACACAAGGGGAAAGAGGAAGATGCTTTTGTCAAGACATCAAAGGAGAGGAGAAAAATACTTTGTATCACTGACAGCTAGGCCTGGATTAGGCAAAGTTTAGAACAGCAAATCCCAAATTGCTTGACATGAGAGAACTCCCAGTGTGTGCCAGGAGAGAGAAAATTAAAGGCTTCTGAGAAGCCCAAAATACCCTGCCACAGAAGAGGATACACGCTGATTCTTGGGCCTTGCTTCTCCATCTAATCAACCCTCATTGGCGGAGGAGTTAACTCGGTTGCATATTAGATACAATTAGCCCATTCAACCAATCCCAATGTAAGGACACAGAAGAGTTACCCACTTTCAGAGAAGGCTGCACATTGCATCTCTGCATAATTCACTGCTCTGGGCTCATGCAAAAAACTTGCATGGTGAGGCTCCACTAAGGCTGGGTAATTCTAAACGTAAAGTGGAGACAGAGGATAAGAGGAAAGCATGCCTCCAATTTTAATTTAGGGGTAAAAAGGCAGACTTCACTCCCAAGAAACACAACTTTGAACAAACTGCCAGACAGCTAGGTACCTCTTTTCCCAGAGTAAATTGAAATAAGAGCAGAGGATGGCTTTCTGTAAGGGAGAAACTACAAACAAACCCACCATATCTAACATTTAATATTTTTAAGCAGTTCAGAGGTCAGTTTGCTAAATAAGTGTACACTGATTTCAAGACTTTGGTAGCCTCATGGTTGCAGTCAGCTAAGCAAATTCTTGAGCTAAAAACCAGTTTGACTCCTGGAAGCAAGGAGAAGCAAGCTAAGTTTACAAAGGAAGAGCTCATTTAAGCAAGCAATCTTGGCAGCCTTACAGGGAAGAAATCATTGCTTGCACTGAATAACTTTTCATAACAATAATGATATTTGGAGGCCTGGTTTGCATACACACGAGAACGAGGCGGTAGAATGGGCTGCACCACTTCGTCCTGCAAGTCGTATATTCCAGCTCTGAGTGTTCTTTTACACAGCCTCCATGCAAATAGAAAATGAGCATGTCATGGAGAAGCACTGTAGCTCTTCCAGCAAGTAGAAAAACAGCACCACAGGAAAAGAGAGAAGTAGAACACATTGCCCTGCTATGTTAGTTTTCAACTTTTGTGGAGTTCTAAGGGGAAGATTCCAAGATAGGATTCTCCCCCTGCACCCTGAACTGCACCGCCTTTCCTCACATGTTCCCCAGACAGTACTGTGTTCTGGGATACAAAACCTCCGAGCTCTCCCTGGCCCTAAAGAGGCCAGACTGGCCATCACCAGGGCTAGAGCCTTTTCTGTGGCAGCGCCATGTTGGTGGTCTGAGCTCCCGAAAGATATCAGGGCCCTGCGGAACTTATTGCAATTCTGCAGAGCCTGCAAGATGGAGCTCTTCCACCAGGCATTTGACCACATTTAACATCTGGATATAACATCAGAGCCTGCCCTGGGATCTTTTCCATCACCATTGTATTGACTGACTCCTGTTCTGAAAATATTGGATATGGTAATATTGGATTATTGTTTGCCGCTGCATAGGAAATTGATGTATAGCACTTTAGACTTTATTGTTGGTTTTAAATTGTTTTTAAAATCTTACGTAAGCTGCCCTGAGCCTTCTTCAGTGGGGAAGGCGGGGTATAAATCTAATAAAGAAATAAATAAAGTCCACTTCTGCATCATTACACCTCACTTCCTTACATTTTTTTAAAAAACTGGCCCTCTACTCTAACATAGCACTTCAGAATTTTCTTCCTTACTATGGTCCTCCTCTCTGGTAGGCCTGTATCATTTGCCTCCTATTCCAAACAGAGTTTGCTGAGGCTTGAAAATCTGAGACCAAGCTACCAAGTTTATCATGAAGAAAGATTTGAAGCAGGGAATTTCTGGCTTTCCAAAGGAAGATAGAATAATTTGGGAATGATTCACAATGTTTCCCTACAGGGCTTCCGTACACTACTTGTTTATACAACGACTGAGTAAATTTAAACATCTCTGTCCCTTTGGTAAATGGAAAGTGCGACTCTGTACAATAAAGCAGGGCCAACCCCAGACAATTCGGTACCTGACGCAGAAAATCTAACTTGCATCCTACAGAGAGTGAGAGAGAGTCACAACAGGAAATCCTCTTGTGCCAGACCCACCGCAATGACTCAAGAGCAGAAATGGAGGAAATGAGTAGGAGGAACATCTTTGCCAGGTGGATAACATCTCTGCAGAGGATTGCTTATCCTCTTCTTGTTTTAGCTACCTTATAAAGCTTGGGCCAATCCAGGAGTATGAATGGAAGGGTAAGAGCAAAAGGTCTTTGGACAAGCCAGCTAATAAGACCGACGACCAGCTTGAGACACAGCTAGCTTTTGTTTCATTTCAATTGTTTGCTGTTTCTAGTTTTATTTAGGGGGGGGGGTCTAAGCTCCTTTGGGACCTTTCAGGAAGAAAAGCATGATACAAACACTTAAATAAAACACAGTAGAGCACAGACCTGTTTTTAATCCACCAACTAATCTTGCCTCACAGTAGAGTCATCCGCTAACACCACACAGACTCCACTCTTCCATCAATAATTGCTGTAACTTCTAATCCCTCCCATCATCAATCCAAACCTTAGTCCATCCATGCCTTCTCTTCCCAAACATTTCAAGCTTTAAGACACCACAAGGGTTCTAGACTTCTTGGAAACTCAGCTCTGCCATACATCATTCTCGGGCGTGAGCTTAGCCACTCTGCCAACTCATCTAGGGAAAAGCACAAAAGTTCACAAAATATTTCTTCCCAGTTTTCAGTGAGTAACTCTGAACAAACAGAGCTGATTAATTTTGCTGTTGGCTTAATGTTTACACACAGATCATACTGTTCTCTAATTTATTCATTACTCAATTATGCAAGCATTTTGTCGGCATCGACCGCTTGTACAGCAAATCTGTCGAACTGCAAATGGTGACTATTATATTCAGATGGAAAGAATGCAATTTGTGCTACAATATGCAAATCAATTTTGCAGACTTGCTAATTTGTGTAATATACACAACTGACCTACTTCATTAGCACTGGAAGGATTACCAGCTATTAGTAATGTTTATCACTTTCTCCTGTGTCATATAAAATAAAGGTGATGCAAAAGAAAAGGGCATCACTTGTGCAAATGAATGAAGGATGGTTTGCACCCTTCCAATATCAAGTGAGGAGTTGAATGTGTGAATGGGCCAGCACAGATCTCTGCCACCACAGATTATCTCTCTTTTTACATCACCTCAAATAGAATGCTTTCAAAGAAAGTAAATCCATACGGTCAGTTGCTGGGTTATCATGTATAGTCAATGATCCCCAACATGGTGACCACCAATAGGTTACCTGGTGTCCACTTGCTTCTTCGCAAAACCCTCTCTTCCCAAAGCAAAACAGCCAGTTCTGGACTTCCCACTTAGCGAATAGGAAGTCCTTCGAAAGAAGCAAGGAGGCATTACATTTGTGTCTTCAGGGAGCCCCCATTCAGAAGCAGTGTGAGCATGCTTGACTTGAAGCCTTCCAACATTTTGTGGCTGGCCCAGTCCCCTATAACAGCCACCTTGCGATTAGCCTCAGCCCCACAGCAGCCATTTGGTGGTGATGCCAACTCTGCATTCTCAGATTCTAACCACGGAGTCTTCCAGTGTAGAGGAATACAGTAATGTACATCTTAAGCTCTTTGGTAACCATAGAACCAAATGCTGCAATCAATGCTTTGTTCAACCTAATGGGAAAACGTGTACATCAACAATATCCAAAAACTAGTCAAAACCCAACTGACAGAGAATTAAAGGAGGCCTTATCAGTGTTTCCTCACACTTCAGAATGGGCCTCATCACAAGTGTCAGATGAGAGCAACACACAAGATAAATGTCTACTGCTACACTGACTTGATAAAATATTTGAGAACCACCATCACAGAACTTGCCCATAAGGTTTGCACAAAATCAGCATGTGAAAACAGGGTCTTTTCTCACTCATCCTTTATCTGCCAGCAGCTCATGCAAGCTGACAAATCATCTTTCAAATACTCAGGCAGACATTAGTCCTTGTCAGGTGAAGAATAAACTCCTGAAAGAAGGGGGGGGAATAGGTTCTTGGCACGCACGCACAGCGTAGCTCTCAAAATATTTCCCTTTTATAGAAAGCGATAGGCAGAAGTCACTGAAAACAGATCCTGTTTCAGTCCCACTGAAGTGAACAGACCTCAGCACAAGCAAAACCTTCCATCCTCATCAATGGGATATGGACCGAACATTCACAGAGGAATGGAAAAGCTACAATCCTTTGTGTGTGCAGTACTGGGGCTGCACATACTTAAATTTCAGCAGGTTCTGCTTTTGACAGTTTTGGCTTTTGCTGGAGACTTGTTGGTACAATTATGAGCTGAAATATTCCAGCAGGGGAAAAACCAGTTGAGCAGTGGCTTTTCCTTAGGGATGCCATTTGGAGATCCATCCTAAACAGTTACACCGTCTAAGCCCATTTATTTCAATGGACTTGCATCCTCTTAAACTCTGTTGTGGATAGCACATTTAGAACCACTTGCAATTCCCCTTTGACAACTCCTATCATGAACATTAGAGAGTGACTATTAATTTTATATAAACAATTAAGCAGATCTAAGAACTAAGTGTCCACCTCAAAAGCACAGATCCCTTGCTTTAAAAGAGGGGGGAGTGCTGGGGGCCTAACTGTTATGAAGGCTTTCCTGGCTAATAAGTGGCACATCCCTTCTAAGGCTAAATGGATACCTAAAACTTGGTCTATTAAAGATAAATGCATTTAGATAAGCCAAAGTTATTGATGGGACTGTGGTGCTGATTTGTAGACACTGCAGATAAGGCAGATTCAAGCTTTGCAAAACCACCCAAGATATAATTTGTTTCATGTTTATTCATCACTAAGAATTTTATAATGGTGTTGTTAGACAGATGACATTTCCTTTCATCTCCTTCTGTATAGCGACTTCCAAGAACATCAGAGTCATTGGCTCTGTGAATTATGACTCATAAGATCATCATTAATTTCCCCTGTCTTTTATTTATTGTTTCTTTTCTTTCATAAACAGTTGTCTGCGTTTTGTATTGATCGGCTGTTTTAAATTGTAAGAAAAGGTGGGGTGAGAAATGGGTGACTGTAAACATACTACTGCTTTAATTGGGATAAAGTACTAAAAAGTAATGCAGTGAATACTCTTTCAAATGTACTACTTTTCCTGTAGTCAATAAAATCTTGAATACCAATGAATTGAACCTTTATAGTTTATTGAGTACCTCGCCTCCACCCCCAGTGCTACTTTGCCCCCCTCTTTATTATTAATTCTTCAAAACTGTCTTGCTTCTCGGGTCATTTCAAATTCATAGCAAAGTCTATAGGAAGCTTTCCATCCTTTTACTTCAGATTTGAAAATCTCTGATTTAAAGAAACTAAGCTCAATTTGCTGTTCCACAGCAACTGTGCAGCAGCAATTTGAACAGTCTTCCTACACACACCTTCCATTGTCATTTATATAGAATTTGAAGGGGGGGGAAACACAATTTGCAATCTTAAAAAAAAAACAATTTGCAATCTTTATCTTGCTCAGATTGCTTTGAGCATTCCGCAGTGACTTCTGGAAGGAAAACACTCAGGAGCGAGACCTGTTAACACATCAACAGGCAAATCTGGATTTCAGCTGAACATCTTCATGATGGAAATCCGACATGGTAACCACTGAACTACTCTGCTCCCTCGTTTTTAATCACAGCAATGACAGCTGCCAAAATAATCCCTTTCCCATTTTTCCAGCTCATAGAAAGTAGCTTTGCAAACCAAGGCTGGCAGCCCATGCAGAGTTTCCCTTATTCTCCTTGCACATACTTGTTTTTAGCCACATGAAGCACATCGAGAGTCAAGGGGAAAACCCCAGTTGCCTCCAGTTCACAGACCTGCCTGGTGAGCAGTCACCCAGACAATAACCAATCTTGTTAAGAAAGCATTGCTTGCTATGAATTTCTTTTCATTGGACAACCCTCCGAGAAACGTTTTCCCAGCCGAAGTCACCAAAATATTAGCAATATTTTTATATATTGCAATTAGAGGCCTCGCAAATCGATTGAGGCAAAAACAGTCTCTGTGCAGCTCGTTAATGCTTCTGATTTTATTGTAGGACCAGCAATAAAGTTTTGCGCTAAGGGCCAGCCTTGATGGCAGAAAGCACATACTCTGAGGGTTTTAAAAAAGGATCGAGGAAAGCAGGCAAAATTAAGTGTTTATCTGGCATATCCTTATTTGCTCACAACCGTAATGAATATTTCTTTCTACGGTTTCCCAGTAATTGGCTGACCAGCCCAAGGCATTCAGATGTTGAATTGTAAGCACAATTCTCTTTTGGTGGGAAAATCAAGACAGAAAATGCCTCCAATAGGCCTATAGTCAATTTTCAATGCTAGTGTCTCTCTTCTTACTGGAAGAAGAGAGGGAGAGAGAGAGAGAGAGACAGACCTTGGTAACACTTGGTCACAGACTAATAAGGCTTTAATTACACAGTACAGAAAATTCTACATTTTCTGTAAACAATGTGTGGAAGAAATGCCTACACCCCCGCACACAACACACACTGCAGTGGTTTTAACACCGATTTCTCTGCATCAAGATCTACAAAAATAACAGATGCTCCAGTCTTAGAGAGAGGAAGATTATAATTTGGGGGGGGTATTAATATAGTACTACATATTCTCCACTTCTGTGGGCAACAAGAAGTTGTTCTAGAGGTAACATTTCTTGGATTTGGTTTCCTTTTGATTAGAAAACCCTAGAGACTTTAAGGCATCTTTACATTTGGCTTTACTCACTAATGGACCAACCAGAGTTTATGTGGAAGCAAAGGGCTGGTTCACACATGCCAAAACCTGTGCGTCCCCCAAGTGGACTTTCAAACAGATGTGCACTGGGAGTTTCCTGCTGAGAACTAGATTTCCAAGGGCATGGGGGCCCAGTTCAGACAGGCGCCATGATATATGGGGAGAAGAGACTTAAGCCTTCCCTTCTGTGCCACTTCCATGATCAGAAACAGGTGCCATGGAGCTGCTGTTTTCTCCCTTGGGGGAACTAGGGTTGCCAGCCCCCAAGTCTAGGCAGGAGTTCCCCATTTCCAGGGGCGCCAATCCACCATCAGCCAGTGGGGAGGTGGGGGAAGCCAGGACCCCAAGCCCCACCCCCAAGCTATGGCCACCACTCTCTCTCCTCTCCTGCAGAGATTTAAAGGGCTTCAGCTAATCGGTGGGGAGCACATGGCCCACTGATCAGCTGAGGGCCCTATAAATCCTTCAGCAGGGAGGGAGAAGGGCTGTCACCCACTGCAGCTTCGCTTGCCAAAAAAAAAACCCTTTAAAAGATCTTTTTATAAGTGGGGTGGGGGCTGCGCCATGCAGGGCTAATTTCCCAGCACCAATTTACCACTTGGTATTAAGGCCCACACACCACTGCCCTGCTCACTGTGGGACCCACCCCCAGAATACCCCCCAAATTCCCCAACTGGAGTGATGAGGAGACCTGGCTACCTTGGGGGGAACTAACACGTGTGGTTGGACTACATGTAAGTTGAAAAAGAGAGAAATCCAGTGACTGTCTCCTGACAATGAGCTCCCATTGAGGAAACATCTAGATCAGGGGTGGCCAAACTTGCTTGTAAGAGCCACATAGAATAAACATCAGGGAGGGGAACACTGGCTGGGGAGGGAAAGACTGATTGGGGAGGCATGCTTCCCCTTTGCTTCCCCAGCTGCCTGCCGGGAGCCATACAATATGTGTGAAAGAGCCGCATGTGGCTCCCGAGCCACAGTTTGGCCACCCTTGATCTAGATCAAGATGGGTAGCTGTGTTAGTCTGTCTGTAGAAAAGAGCAAGAGACCAATAGTACAAAATATGTGGCAGTGTATGAGCTTTCATGAACCACTGCTCACTTCTTCAGATACCTTGAAAACATCTGTTAAGGAGCATCAGCATCCTCTTGCCATAACCCCATGTCACTCCTTTTCACAAAAGTCAGGCAGCAATTCCCCATCAAGACTGGCAGAATTGTCTTGAGGAATCGTTATAGAAGTCTGATCAGTTACTGATTTAAACAGATTGAAGTGGCAAGGAATTAAAACTTTTAAATCTCCAATTCCCTAAACCAGGCTATGAAGAATTTTTAAAAAACCCAAACCCAAGTGGGCCTTCAAGCCTCTCCCATTGTTTCCATTGGGCAATCCTATCATTCCTTTTAAAGCATTCCCCTCCAAGTTGTGTGCAGATCGACTTTGGGGAAGGGAAAAGATCCCTCCCTAGGGTCCAATGTGCAAAGGATGGAGGAGTGTGTCAAACGCACCCCCCCCCCAAGCTAGAAGAGTCAAAATAGAGGCAGAAATAGGGGTTGGGGGATGGGCAGAGATGACTAAAGCCACGTCAAGTAGTCTACTTATTACTTCCTCCAAATCAGAAGCTAAAGAGCAAAAAGGTTTGGGGAGAGACCACTTTCAAATAACCCAGGGCAACAACACGATGACTGCAAAGTCACCTCTGAACAGCTATAATACAGTGCAGAATCTGGAACGAGCTGCGATGCAGGAGGAAAGTGAGAGCGGGATGCAATGCAGAGGGAGATTCTGCTTCCAACATGGCTGTGGACAAACTTCAGGGGAACAAACAGTGCAGAAAGGCCCTACAATTTAGAGCGAGTCAAGGCTGGCAGTGGCAGATTTATTGTTGCATAAGTCACCCACAGAGCACATGTTGTCTTGTCTGTTGCCTGGGCTAACACAGGGATACAGGCACCAGTGCCTTCCCTACCAGAATCCAGCTGGAGTCCCACGGCACAGCACACTGATCATTCATCAGAACGGAGAAGATATGTAAGCAGTTCACTTGTCCAAAAAAAAAAAAAATCTGTAAAGTAAATCCACACCTTCCCCCGCCCTTCTTAAAAACCTGAGTCATTCTTTTTAATCACTGGCACAGGCCATTTCTCCTCAGACGGAAGCAGCCATCTGCTCTCCCGGGGATTCTCAATCCGTCATTCTCCTCATAGTCTGCCAGGGGACGTTTAACAAGAGCCCCATCAGATGCCCCATCAGGAACCTAACAAGCCGTATATTTTTGTCCCTTACACTCCCGCCTCTTCCCCCCCCACCACCAGCCTTTAAACTCCAGTCCTTCCATTCCTTCTGAACAAGCCTGCAATCCTTACCACGAGGGCCTTTGCACCTCCCAGTTTGCGATGATCAAGGTCATTAGAGCTGCAAAAACAATTTCCCCTCCACAAGTACTGTTCTTCTTCACATTTGAAGACAAAGCCTGGCTGCCCACTGACCTACCTGCCACTCCGTAATGGAGGCAATCATCTCCAATTTGCCCTTTCCATACCCTCCAGCCGTCTCAGTTCATTAGCATACCGTTAAACATTTCTGCTCTGGCAGGGAGAAATGTCCCGTTCTCTCACCTCATAGGTAGCTGCGCTCCATTCAACGCCCATCATTTTTTAATCAATGCTAATTTCATTGCACTATGAACTTCATCTCGAAACAGCCACAAATACTAAAGGGATTTTAAAAAATCACAGCAAGTAAAATTAACGAAAACTTTATCTCTCCACCATGCTCTCAAAGGCAATGAGATAAGCAAAAAATGCACCATCTGTATCAGGGCTCTCTATGGCCTAGGACGCAACCAGAGTTCCAAGCAGAGAAAACGGCCCCTTCAACCCGGAGCATACAACGTTAACAGTATTGTTGTGCTATGGGATCAACACAGGTGCTGCTCTCCCTGTGGCTCCATCCCATGCCACGCTGGTACCGTTTATGGCACTTAGCAGGCCTTGTTCAATTGCTAGAGTTGCCAGTCCCCAGGTCCCGGTCCCAGTGGGGATTCCTCTGGTTTTCAGGGGTTCTGCCCACTACTGGCCAGCTAGCTAGTGGGGGAAACTCCGCCCCCAAACAACAACATCGCCGCACAACATCATCATGTTGGGGACGTTGCACAGTGACGCTCTGGTCTGAGGGGAAAACTCTGTGGTTTGAAGCTGGTTTTACCATAGAGTTTTGCCCAAAAACCGGAACGTCACCATGTGACATCCCCTACGTGATGATATCACTTCTGGGTGGTGTCATCACATCAGGAATGTCCCAGAATGCCCCCAAATCTCCCTGCCAGTGTAACAAGGGGATCTGGCAACCCTAATAATTGCCCATGGGCAGGGGGCTCCTCATGTGTCTGCTACCACTTTAGATCCATCCTAGGCAGGCTTCTGAGAAAGGCTCTTTCTATGCAACCCAACTTAGATCCTGCCCAGGGAGGGGGAGGACATGGGAAGAGGTTTCTTGAGACAGCCCATTAGCTTAAGTTGGCCCAGGGCACAGGAGACACCCATCACAGATCACCTGAAAGCACCTGTTATATGAACCATCTTATCTGCATAAGGGAAAGACCAACTATGGTTTTGCTGTTATAATACCAGAGCAGCAAGAGATGGAGCCATGGGGCAATGTCAGTCCCAGTACTCCTGTAACATTCCAGGCCCTTCTGGAGTTGAGGAATGGGCCCAAATTGTGTAACTGAATTCCAAGAGAGATGAACCAGGGACTGTCAGGAGAAAAAGAGCATGGGACACATGTGCAGCAAGCAATGAATCTATGCACGAACGATCCTTTTAAAAAGTATTTTTCCAAAAGAGAAGAGCACAAGTACTCTCTCTCTTTAGGGAAGTTCTGTCTATAAGAACTGGGATATTTTAAACATAAACAAGCTTTTTAAAATTAAGAACTCTTAATTTTAGCACCCATTTACAAAGTTATATCTCTCTCTCTCTGCATAAGTCATTGGCCAAACAAAACCACTTCTCCCCACTGCACCAGTGATGCGGACAATAGGAAACTGGAGTTTGACTATCAAGATTCCTGTTTTGAGAGCCATGCCACCTTACAGAACCACCATTCATGATGCTCTGTCCAAGTAGAACAATGAAAGCATTATTAATGAGAGAAAAAAGGCACGCACAATATTAAGAATCATCAGGCAACGACATTGCTCTACGACAAGCACCTTCTCATTTTTTGAAACGTGGTCAAGATGCAGGGGATTCAGATTCCAGGGACACAGCTTAAAAACAAGAGTAGACAGATTCATCTTTACAGGAAAAAAGGTTCGAGACCCTGGGATGAGAGGTATTGTATACAGTTATTATTACGATCACTCGGGCCACAATGCTGGTGTCACAATGAGCATGCATAATGAGGCAAAAATACTGGTTGTGTATAAATTTCCTTTGCTCCTTCAATTATCAAGCCAAGAGGCCACTTGGCAATTAGCTTTAAATTACTCTGTTAAATTACTACCTGTACTGTCTTTATGAAAGCAAGTGTCTACTACCTTGCTGCACCTCCGTTTGAGATGAACTTTCCACAAAACCCAAATTTCATACACAGACTCCAAACCTCCATGATGCCTCTTGTAGGCCTCCAGGTGGGGCCAGGAGATCTCCTGGAATTACAACTGATCTCCACACGACAGAGCTCTGTTCCCCTGAAGAAAATGGCTGCTTTGGAGAGTGAACTCTATGGTATTATACCCCATTAAGGTACTTCTACTCCCCAAACCCTGCCCTCCCCAGACTCCACCCCCACATCTATAGGAATTTCCCAACCCAGAGTTGGCAACCTGACACCTCTGTGAAAGTCTCCCCCCCCGACTAAGAGTTTCAAAGACTCACTTCATCTAACCCGTGCCAGTGCAAAGGAGCAAATGCAGGCCAGCCTTCTAATAGCCACACTAATTCTGTGAATTGAAAAGGTGACTAGGAAGAAATTAAATATAACATTCACAGTACACCTTTGCTACACAAAACAGACACAGGATTCCTCAATGGATCCATACATGGCTTTTAAGTGAATAAAGAGCAAATGTTAGATCCTATTGGCTTTTCTGCTCAATCTTGTCCAACTCCGTTTGTGTGGTCCCCAAAATTGCTTGTGTAGCTTTTTTGGTTGTCAGAAGGGGCCCTCCTGCCTCCTTTTTCCAAGAGAAAAGCTGGTAGAACCCAACCCCAACATCTCTTATAAGCTTGGGAGTGCTGTACTGAGACGGCCTGGCTTGGGTCACACTTAGGGTTGCCAACCTCCAGGAGGTACCTGGAGATCTTCTGAAATGACAACTTATCCCCAGATTACAGAGATCAGTTCTCCTGGACGAAATGGCTGCTTTGGGGGATAGATGCTATGGCATTATATCCTGCTGAAGTCCCTCCCCTCCCCAAACCCCACTCTCTCCAGTCTCCACCCCTAATTCTCCAGGAATTTCCCAGCTTGGATTTAGCAGCTCTAGCCCCAATAGATCACCAAAAATTCCTGCCTCAGAACCCACAGAAAGTGTCGCTACCCATGGCTCCTTGGCTTCAGTGTGTCTCAGAACAAATCTAGCCTCTCCCCTGCCCCCCTCCCCACACACACAGTTTTCCCACCCATGCAAAGCCTGGCCCTTAGTGGCCACACTTCAGGCACACTCTTGATAATAAAGCCATACAATTTTAATTAAAATGAAAATAATGTATGATATCAAAGACAGAGGTGGCTTCCAAGTCCCGAATTTGCGTTTGTATCATGAAGCAGTATGTATGTCTTGGTTAACTGACTGGGTTAATTTGGAAAATAGAAAACTTTTGGCCCTTGAGGGTCACGATTGCAGATTTGGCTGGCATGCCTATCTTTGGTATGGGAAAAATAAAGTAGACTCAATGTTTAAGCATCATTATGTAAGAAGAACATTGTTTGATGCATGGACCAGATACAAGAACACAGTTCCTGATGAGAGGCCTTTGTGGATTGTTCCTGCTGCAGTTATTCATCCCTTTTCAGAATACAAAGGTAATGATTGGTTGAAATACCAAGAGTTGCTTCAAAAGGAAGGGAAAAAATATGTTTTAAAACCAAATAATGAATTAGAATTTGAGTATGGATGGTTACAATATTGTCAAATACGGGATATTTACAAAAAAGACTGTAAAGAGGTTGGTTTTAGAGCTAAGAACGATGAGTTTGAAGATATATGGTTGAAAAAAGAGTGAAAAATGATATCAAAGATGTATAAAACTTTGTTGACTGTTTATACTTTGGATGAAACTGTTAAAGAGCAATGATAAAATGGGCCATAAATATGAACAAAGAAATTTCTATGGAAACATGGGGATTTTTGTGGAAAAAAGCTTTTAAAATGTCAACCTGTGTCAATGTAAAAGAAAATTGTTATAAGATGATGTACAGGTGGTATATGACACCAAAAAAGATTGCTAACATTAGTATGGATAAGAACTTGAATAATAAGTGTTGGAAATGTAAAAAAATAGAGGGTTCTTTTTACCATATGTGGTGGTCATGTGATAAAGCAAAGGTATACTGGTCAAATGTACATTGTGAAATGCAGAAAATATTAAAAATTCCTATTAGGAAAACTCCGGAACTTCTTCTCTTAGGTTTGACAATGGAAAAAATTCCACAAGAAAAAAGGACACTATTATGGTATATGATTACATCGGTGAGAATGGCTTTTGCTCAACAATGGAAAGTGGAGAAGGTGCCAGATATACATGACTGGTTAAGAAAACTGCTGTTTTTAGCCGAAATGGACAAAATGATAATAAAGCCATACAGATTAATGTGGATGTAAACTGCATCCTTAACATTTTAAGAAGGATTAATTACTTTTTTCTCAACTTCAGCATTTTTGGGAAATATTACTATCAGTTAGGCTTGCCGAGTCCAGGTTAGGAAATTCTGGGAGATTTGGTGAGTGCAGCCCGGGGAAGGCAAAGTTTCGGAAGGGGAGGGACATCAGTGAGGTACAATGCCATAGAGGCCACCCTCCAAAGCAGCCATTTTCTCCAGCAAAACTGATCTCTGTAATCTAGAGATCAGTTGTAATTCTCCAGGCCCCACCTGGAGGTTAACTACCCTACTATCCTACAGCCAGGTCTTTGCATAACATTGAGATTATATACCCAAATCTCTGAAACAGTCACTCAGATGTGAATTTGAACCCATATGGTGTAACATAGAGTTGCCAGCTCTGGCTTGGGAAATTCCTGGAGAAGGGGTTTGGGGAGGGACAGGACCTCAGTGGGGCATAATGTAAAGACGGCTCTTCTCATTCATCTAGATGGAAGAACACCTATAGAATTGGGTTACACGTGTCCATCATGAACAAATGAATAAGGCAGTTTTGAGACATTGCTGTACAATAAGACAGTTTGGAGGCTTTCTGGCCGAGAAGTTCCTGTGGCTGTGCCTCTTTGGGAGTCCCCGTGTGCAGTCCGGATGAAGGCATCGAAAACTCATTGAATAATCCGGAGGATGAGTTGACTGCAGCCTATTTCTTATCGTTTGTCTCAAGTCTTAAGGACTGGATCTACTTGCTGTTGACAACATACTTTATATCGTTTAATATTGTTTATCATAAGAAGTGAATGTACTTGCTTTATGGACATTTGAAGTCCATTGAAACTGTAAATTTAGAATTTGTGAAGGGATTTTTTTTTTAGTGTTAAATAGTGAATGTGAGATATTGCTTTAAATCTCCAGCCTATTGATTGCAGTTCATGTATTTCATGTATTGAATACTGGTGCACATTTGAGAAATTTCTGGAGCCTTGTGTGATGTTGTCATATATGATTCATATCTGTTCATCTATTTCTTTAAATTATTGTTAGTTACCATCTGAAGACTGGCAAACCTATGTGGTGACTGTAACTGGCTCTGCCCCCTGGGCATACATTTTGCAGCTGGCACTGGCTGGCAGCTCCCAGAGCAGTTGTGAAACTTCCAAGGGTGAGGTCTGCCCACCTCGCCTTTCATGAAGACCCCAATTCTTGAATCTTCATTTTATATATGTTCATATTTGCATCAAACATTTGTTTCCCCCCCACACCTCCGCTCCACTGTTATCATAACGGATTTGTTTCTACTGTGTGCTCAAGCTGTACCATTTATACACCATTTAAATGCCATTTACATGCATAACGTACACGTAACAGATTGCGCCAATTTATTGATGCACAAATAACATTGGAAAGGATTTTATGGGGAGATTTCAGTGCAAGGAAACCAAGCATGGAAAAGAACCAGAGGTTTGATTTGCACAAGGGAAAAGCAAAAATCAAAATGAAATTTCTAGAGACAAACAAACAAGGATGAGTTCAAACAATGGGATTGTCTCACTAGATCTGTCGCTAGTTTGTAATTTCTGTGCCTTTCACCTTCATCGCACTCTGAAATGAAACTCTGGTTCAGATGTAACAGGAAACCATGATTTGTAAACATGGTTAGTTTGTCAAACAGGATTTGGCCTGGAGATGATCATTCAGTCATATTTTGCCTGGACAGATGCTGGTTTCAATTATTTCACCTGTAGCCGAGGAAGAAGGCCAAACCAGAATTAAGGCAGGATGTCTGCATTCATGCAAAACCACAGTTAAGACTAGCTGTGTTTAATAAAACCAAATCCTTGTTTCAGATCATGGCTTTATGGGCCCAACTAACCATTGCTGGCAGAGTGGCACCAGGGCCAGGTTAAGACATGCTGAGACCCTAAGCTATGTTAAGAGGTTCCATAGCATTATCTAACAAAATATAAAACCTGAAAATTGAATAAGTACAGGAAGAGTAAGTACAAACAGCTTCCTTTTGCAGATTGTTTTAGAGGGGAAACAGCTGTTTTCATCCAATGGCTTTCTAAAATCCTTGGCAACCTCCCCAATGCAATGCTATTCTGAAACACGGGAGGATTCAGGAGGCCCACAACATAAAACATAGATATCAAAATACAGCCCAGTTACTGTTGGGGTTGATTCTTCTACCACAGTAACTGATGACAAGGCTTCATCTCTTGCATTTAGATTCAGACATAGCACTGCAATGCATTCAGTGTTGGGAGATTGCTAAGGAACATGTCACAGTGAATTATGAAGGTAGGCGTTTGAAATGGAATATCTGGGGCCAGATTTCCCAGCAGAAATGCAAATATCAATTTTGCAAGCTTGATATTTGACCCCTGAAATTGGTATCTGACCTTTGAAATCAGGCATCAAATTTTAATATACCTCTCCAGAGAAAATGGTATTATGAGCAAGTCCACCCACCTCTCCACACATACACATACACAAACAAAAAGCGGAAGACACTTTTTATTTCTGCAAAAATTTACAAGTTTGACCAATTTCTAACTGTTCTTTATTTTAAACACTATATTCTGCCTTAAAATCCACAGTTAGGCCTCATCAGCTTTGCAACCTTTCATCCAAGAAGCTCACAGTAATAATATATAAGTGTTTTATTTATTTCATATTTTATTCACAATAACCCTGGAAGGTAGGATAGACTGAAAGAGTGAGAAGCTAGGTCAACCAGTGATCGGGGATCTGAACCCAGTTCTGCCTAGTCTAAGCCCAACAACACTCTACATATTACACCATATTGGTGACAACCAGTTAAATATAAAACCAAACCCCACAAAACAGAATCTGCCAAAACCCATTCAGTATAATGGCAGTTTTACCAAAGTAACCACAGCCCTGCAAGTGCCAGTCTAAACAGAACAGTTTTCCACCAGCCACTTGAGCCCACTACCAGAGAGTGAACATGGGGGGGGGTGTCTTCTGAAGGAACAAATCCCATAAGAAGGCCCCCCTTTACTGAATGAGAATAACCTGATCTCAAGTAAACATTTCACCTATACTCAGAAAGAGAGAACACAAGGCTTGCTAACCTCAAGGTCTGGCCTGGAAATCTCCAGTTATCTTGGAGAAAATGGCTGTTCTGTAGGGTGGACTCAATGGGATTATAACACACTGAGATCCCTCCCCAGGATCCACCCCCAAATCTCCAGGGAATTCCCAACCCAGAGGTGTTAACCCTAAAGGACACTGTGAAAAATGGCCTCATCTGAAGTTCACAGAACATGCGGGTGGGGGTATATACGCAGTAAAAATACTCCCATCCCAGATCATGATACGCCTTTAGAAAGTCAAACACAGCACTTCCCTTCCTGCAAAGAAGTAATGGATTCTCACTTTGTTATCTGAATGCGGACAGACTGCAATCTCTTTTGCTCTCAATCTGCTGCAGCCAAACTTTAAGGTTTTTTGCTCCCATTCCCCTCTACTCCCTTGACCTCTCCATCCTCTCTTTTCCTCTCTATTATCCCTTTCACATGGTAAGCTCCTTAGAGGAAAGGACCTGCCTGTTTTAGATTGTGTAATTCTGATGGCTCCGCAAAATGTGACCAACGAAGCCACCATGCACTATTCAAGAGGGATGGTATTATGACTCTGCTGCATTGGGTTGCCCAGGTGTGGTACGTACTCATCCTGTACCTGGAACAACCTTTGCAAGAAAACAGGTCAGTCCAGGTGCAACATGGAGCCATGACATATTTCAACTGTAGCTAGGATTCAGCTTGCAGACATTCACTCGATCCTCATTTGTTTTGACAAATCCCCATTGCAGTGTCTCCAGCTGCTTGTCTACCAGGACCCAGTTACTATCTCAGCCTGCACTTCAACAGCAGCCAAGAGGCTTCCTTATATATTTGAAGGACCATCTCCCTTCATATGTTCCTGAGCACCAACTATAGCCATCAGTCAGCCATCTGCGGGCTATCTCACCACTAAGGGTGGCCCGTTTGGCATCAACCAGAGCCTAGGCCTTTTCCACTGGGGCTCTGGCTCTGTGGAATTGGCTCCCTGAGGAGGCAAGGGGGGGGGCCTCCATGTAGATCTTCAGGAGATGCTGCAAGGCCTGCCTGTTTGCCATCATGGCACTGTGGTGATTGGGTAGGGTTTGCCCAAAACTTTATGGTTAAGCCCCTGACATCATGATTTCCCTTCAGGATTTTTGCTGAAAGTGATTCACCATCTAGCATGCCTTCGGCCCCCCCTCCAATTTCCTCCTGCCAGCCTTTGAAGTGCCAAGAGTGAAGGGGAGCATTGCCAGGAGATCTCCAGCTACTGCAGGAGACCTCATCCCCCTATTGCCAGCTAGCAGGGTCTTTCCCACTTCACACCCTGACAAGGAGCTATTTCCTTACACCAAGTTGTAGGAATACAAGCAAACATATACACACAGTCAACTAAACATTAGTATGTCCAACAGACATCCCCCCCATCAAGTTTAATCCCAGAGTTTCCAGCCTTATTCTGCATTTTGTCACAGGGGGGCAAACTTGCACATCAGTAGTGGCAAGGCAATGCACTTCCCAGCACCTGCCAGTGGTGTGATGGAGGAGGCATGCACCAGTCCTGCCTTTCCACCATCCTGAGTGGTGAAACCAGTAACACTCCCTTTGATTTCTGCATGTAAAGATGGAGCATGCCAGCATTCCTTTGCCTTTAAGGTGAGAAAGAGACCAACTTGGATAGAGGCAGTAAAAGGTGAGAGTGGTTCTGATTCCTTAACAGCTTGTCAGGAATCTCTGTAGCCCCGGGAACGTGATAAACAGCCAGCCAGGATTCCCTGTTTGTACATCATATGAAACCATAGTTCAGCTTCAGACCCTGGCTTCAGGTAGCTAAACTGACTATAGAGAATGGGTAGGACTGGATTCAGATGGCCACCTGGCCATAGTTTGGATCACTAAACCACGGCTTTCTATCATATCTCAACTGAGCCAAAGTATTTTCATTTGCAGCGGCCAAGGTATAATCACATGGCTAGGCAGCAGTTGGCTACCCGACTCGCAGCCACTGTCACCTCCACTTAGTTATAGCCAGTGTTGTTTAACAAGGGGACAAGCTTTTCAACTTTGCTGGCTCCTGTGAGCCACCGCTGACCTCAAGTGCGGTAGCAAAGGAGCCATTTGTCTTCCTGCAGCAAAAGTCAGTGCCAGCAGCTTAGCAGTTCATCTTCACTTTCTTTCCAAGAACCTTGGGGAAGATTGAGTGGCCTTGTCCTTGACTTACAGAAGATCTGTAGGACGAAACTGGAGGACTATTGAGTGGAGACAGATCACAGGCTAGACGCTGATGTTCTGCCCCCAACCAACCTGCCAGCAAGCCCGCTAACTCCAGAACACACAAAGTCCTTGGCAGACTTGTAATTCGTAAACCTATAAACAGAGACTGAAATATGTACGTCTACACAGAGTCCTTCCATTTGTGTTTAAAACAGCAGGAAAATGACCAAGCGACAAGATCTTGGAGAGGGACGGGGGCTGGGATTCTATTCAGAGCTCCCGTCATGGTCTCATCCATTTTGTCCCATTCATTAGCTTTTGCAGACTGTCAGCTCTCCGTTTGACATTCCTGGATGTTGTCAGCTGGTGCCACGGTGTTAAGTAGTTTTGATTATTTGGTGTCAACTCATTTTTAGGTAACAAGTGACACTGGCATTTACATTTTGTTATCGAAGGAGGCACTGCCACACTCTGAACAATACTTATTAATATGGATCTCAGGTTCATTTTTAGTACTGACCTCCTCCTGTTTGCCTCAGTAATGGTGTTTTGGACAACAGGGCGTGAGATTGGGTGTCAATACTGTTTCCCTCAGACTGGTGCCTATTGAAGCAGGAGCTGTAGCTGCCGTTGGTTGGTCACAGGAGGGGGGGGGACTTCCATCACAAAATAAATATTTATTGAGGTGAGGGGGAAAATCCTCCAGGGTGGGGTTAGTATGTGGGACCTGCACTTAAAAAAGAGCATTAAAAATTTATTTTACATCTTTTCAAATTAATAATTTGCAATATGCTTTAATGTTCTGTACAAGAACATTATGAAAAGCCTGTTCTGTTACTAACTTACTGTGTTCTCCCTTGCTGCCACTTATGCCTAGAGCTCCTTTCCCTGAACCTCAGTGTGGTACTCCCTTGCTCTCACAAGGGTGACCCTGGGTCAGTCACAATTCTCCCAAACTCTCTCCGCCCCAGTTACCTCACAGGGTGTCTGCCGTGGGGAGAGGAAGGGAAGGCAAATGTAAGCTGCTCTGAGTGTCCTTTTGGTACTGAAGAGTGGAGTTTAAAACCAACTCTCCTCCTCCTCCTCCAGGTCCCTCTCAGAAGCCCCCATGAAGCATTTGGCTACTGGTTTTGCTCATTTCAACAGTAGAATTTCCTTCAATAATTGTGAAACAGCTGATATTGGTTTCCAAACCTTGGCCCATGACAATGTCTGCTATCACTGAAAGGTTACACAAGATATAAAACTTGAGTTGCAAAGCCAATGGCTGCTTCAAACATTACTCTTTTTTAAATTTGTTTCAAATCAGTCATTCAAGCCAAGCACATAGGTCTCATGAACAAATGGCTCTGGTGAGCTACTGAACAATGTTTGCAGTTGGTGAAAATCACCATGATCTTGAGAACTGGAAACCACAGCTTTAAGATCACAAAAGCTGATACTAGGCAATAATCACTTGTATGTGATGTTTTCTCAGGTGAACATGCATTTGGAAATGGCCCCCCTACTCAGGTGCCTAGAAAAATTTATGGTATCTTCTTGCATATTCCATTCAAATCAGTCCTGGCCCCACTGCTGAACCTCCTGATGGCACCTGGTGTTTTTGGCCACTGTGTGACAGAGTGTTGGACTGGATGGGAAATTGGCCTGATCCAACATTGGCTTCTCTTATATTCTTTCAGCCACTCTACTGTAAAGCCATCTCAGTCCCATTCACAGTGAAGGGTCCATCAGCCTTTTCTACCGTACATCCTGGATCCTAAACAGCCTTTCATTCATTACATCTGTGGGTATCCAACCACATGTACCAGCAGCACACATAACCTGCAGTTCCTCCAGTAGGCTTGGGGCACTGCATGTATTTTCAGCCTCAGTATATGTCTCATGTCCTGAAGCAGAAAACAGTTGTGCTGCTGTATTCAGACAAAATGGTGAATGTACATATCAGGAGGATCATAGGCAGTACATGTTCCTGGTGCGCACAGTGAATGAAAAGGGCTAATGGTGAGATTTACATTGCCTCTTCTAAGATGACCAGCAGAATACGTCCAAGGCTCTTGAAAGATCTAACATCAGTCTACAGGCAACAGCCGAGTACCACTGTTACTACTGTAATCATGGAGGGGGGAAATGCAAAACTCTGACCTCTGCTAATGAGAACTCATTGAGACTGTAATACTGTACACAGAAGACTGGCATCTCAGTGGCAAGCATCCTATATAACCACTATCAACACATTATCCAGAACCACCCACCATACTGAGCCTTCTCTTCCTTTCCACTTGCAAATGAAATTTCTGTGGCTCACAGGCAGGAAAACCTATAAGAATTTTTACCCATAGAGTAAGTTGTTGTAAGTGACATAAAGGGCTTGGGCAATATACTAATATATGTCTTTCAGAGGTTACAATGAAACATTCATGTAGGAAATGGTCACCCAACATTTACTTTTAGATATGCCCTGCATAACCAAATAGTTTATATAACACACAGAGTATTGATTGATAAATTTTGCCTGACTAGTCTGAAGAGTTCTAAGAGAAACAGTTGTGCAGTTATTATGGTCCTTCTCTGAGGAAGACCTCGGAAACTAACATATTACCCAGAAACTCCATTAGACTACAGATACTGGACCTTTGAATTTTGTACTTCATAAAGCACAGATATTATATTGTACTTTATATAGACCTTTATTAAAATTGATATTTTTGTAAAAGATGTGTGTGTGTGTGTGATTGGAAAAGTGCTTTGATTACTGTTGTTGTGGATTATGTAAAGACATATATTAGCATATTGCACAAGCCCTTTTCGAAAGCAAGAAATTGCAAGTAGATAAATAGGCACCACTTCAGTGGGAAGATAACAGCATTCCATGAGCCTTGGCATTTAGTCATGCCAGCCACATGACCACAGAAACATCTTCGGATAGCGCTGGCTCTTTGGCTTGGAAATGGAGATAAGCACCGCCCCCTAGAGTTGGATTTGACTGGCTTTTGAGCAAGGAAAAATTAACCTTAAACTTGGAGGCTGTGGTTCTCTCCTTGACTTTACCTGTAAGTGACATAAAGGCAGGAAGGGGGGCAAACTTGCCAGGAGAATGCCAATCCCATGTTACAGCAACTTGCATTGTCATTCGATGCACCTGAAAAAAGGAGGCTACAAAGCTTATACAACAATAAATGTGCTAGGGAAAAAAAGGGCCAATAAGACAGATAAAAGGATTGAGAAAGTTGAGGCAAGGACTACAGATATTAAGCAAGAACTGGAAGAAGTCAAAAAAGAAAGAAATATGGATAAAAACCAACTATTACAACTTCAACGGAAAAAATCTATGCATGTTCTATGCTTCCAAGGAGTTCCTGAACAGAAGGGAGAAGATTTAAAAACAACGTTGACTGGAGAGATAGCTTCAATCTTGGACCTAAAACAAGAGGACCTCCAGAGTGACATGAACTTGGCATACCGTATATACCCTGACTTTATAAGAAAAAACAAACTACCTGGCGAAATTTATGTCAAATTTTCTAAGAGAACAATGAGAGACAACATTTTAAAAGCTACAACAGGAAAAGCATTAAAAGTCAATGAGGAAGAAATTAAAGTCTTAAAAGACATTCCATTTGAGATCCGGAAATGAAGACGTCAATATAAAGACTTAATTCTTTTCCTGCAAAACCAACAAATAGTCTACAGATGGAACTTTCCGGAAAGACTTGTGTTCAAATATAATGATAAGAAAATTAAAATTGACTCTGTCCAAAAGGCCAAAAAAAATTTGAAACAGCAATTGGGCGTGGATAAAATGAAGATCCAAATTTGGAGGATGGAGAGGAACCCAGCGAGGAAGAGTTGAATAATATTTCAAGTGACTCCAGCAGCTCCATTTCAGAGTCTGAGAAAGAAGAAGCAGCACCCAAAATATCAAAAGTGAAGAAGAAGAAGTGGAAGAAATAATCAATTTATTCTGGATTACAAAATATTTGACTTTAAATTCTATTGGACAGGGGCTTGGACTCTCTGCTTTATATTTTTCAGTATATCATTGTTATGTGCAGGAGTGATTTACTTATCTGTAAACTAATGTAAAATTCTTGTCTTAAGTTAGTGGTTGTGTTCCCCTGTACCCTTACCTTTAGGTTTTAGGATGTAGAATATAAAACCAATAAAATATTTAAAAAATAACCAATAAATGCGCTAAGTCTGTAACTTGCCATAATACTCTTCATTGCTCAATTGCACAAGACTGACTGTGATCATCAGCATTAAATATACACTGGTGGGGTCTGAACCGGCAGAGACTGAGATTGAAAGAGATCTTGGGGTTGTAGTAGAAGGCTAAGTGAAAACGTCAACCCAGTGTGCAGCAGCGGTGAAAAGGGCAAACTCCATTCTAAGAATAATTAGGAAAGGGATTGAAAACAAAATGGCCAATATTGTAATGTCCTTGTACAGAGCTATGGTATGGCCTCATTTGGGATACTGTGTGCAGTTCTCGTCATTGGATCTCAAAAAGAATATTACAGAACCGGGGGAAAGTACAAAGGAAGACAACCAAGATGATTAAGGGATTGGAGGAATGGCTAGAGGGTCTGGCCGGGGCTTTTCAGTCTGGAAAAAATATGACTAAGAGGAGACACAATAAAGGTATATACAATAATGCATGAGGTGGAGAAAGTGGATAGAGAGCACTTCTTCACTCTCTTCCATAATACTTGAATTCGGGGGCACCCAATGAAGTTGCTGAGAAATATGTTCAGGACAGACAAAATGAAAGATTTCTTTATTCAATAAGGAGTTTAAACTGTGGAATTCTCTGCTAGTGGAGATACTGATGGTCATATCTATAGACAGCCACAGCTTGATGGAGGAGAGGTCCATCACTGGCCACAAGCCATATGAAGGAAGCCTCCCTATACAGAGGCAGCAAACTTCTGCATACTAGTGCAGGCAGGGAAGAGCCCCAGCATCTATGTGTTGTTTGTTTGGCCCTCTGGGGCAACTAGTTGGCTGCTGCGTGAAACAGTATCTCGGACTAAATGGACCACAGTCCCATGTTCTTATCCTTTTGGCATCAATCCTTATGTTGAGCTTTATATGTACAAGCCAACTCTTATTTCCAACTTCTAGCCAACTCAGTTTGAAGGCACTCTTCAGAAGACAACATACATCTTTATCTTAAAGCTAACTATCCATCATACCTGCTGGGATTTTTTTTTCCCCCAAGCATAAGAAAGACCACCTAGCAGGAAATAATTAAAGAACAGGAAAGAAAAGTTAAGCACATATGCAAGAACATCTGGGGAAGTTGCATCATTTCTTTCAGAAAGCACTTCATTCAGTTACTTCTCATTAAATTCAGTCAAACTTCACAGAGTTCTACACTTGGTTAAACTTTATTCTGCCCATTAATAATCTGCACCCGATGAAACTTCAATACAGGTGCACACGGGTTAGTAATCACACTGTTCTGTTTCACATGCAGATTAGTCTCATGCAAATCTGCATAAATTTGTTATGCATCACAGCAGAATTGAATGCTCAAGCAACTTTTATTTTTATCTAATCAAGAAACTCCTTAATGAAAAAAGAACAACTGAGTTCATCAGATGCATCAAGGTGGACTCGGGGGACTTTCCCACTCAGTGGGACAATGAACAAACCTCTTCAGCCTTGAATTTCAAGTGCTGGAAAAAAGATCATTTTAATGGACAAAGCAATTCCTGCCCTTTTATTCCTAGACACACACCCAACCAAGGATTTCCTCCAACATCTAGTCACAAAAGAAAAAACAAAGCTGCACCCACCTGTATTCAAGCAGCTCCCTATGCAATCACATAACTGGGATTGGAACTCATGTGCATCAAATCATCAAAACCTCTAGGAGGTGGAACATTAGTATCAACCTGACTAATGTTTGCTTCAGACAAGGGGTAAGGTCAGCTCCTTACCTGGCTCAGTTCCTCCTCTGTGCTGCAGAAGAGCCACAATATTTCTACCAAGTCTGATACAGTGCAGAAGGCAGGCAAATTCCATCACTGCATGGAAATCACTTGTGCTTGATTGACATGTTGCAGGATCACATCATTTCAGACTACACATGAGGGATCACTTCTTAGAATGTTCCCCAAGGTTAAAAATTCTCTGATAACAGTAGAGCAAATAAGGAGAAACAGTAGAAGCATTATCGCTGCTGTGTTAGTTTTCCATCCTCATGGAGTTTTATTGCAAATGAGCATTCAAATCTGGAATTCACCACCCACAGCAGTGCAATCCATTTCACCTCTTCCGTGTTCTACCATTTCATTCAGCCCACATGTATAAATCAGCCCTTAGATAACAGTAGAATAGACTGTTTGGTGTAGTGGTTAAGAGAGGCAGACTCTAACCTGGAGAACTGGGTTTGATTCCTCACTCTTCTTCATGCAGCCAGCTGGGTGACCTTGGGTCAGTCACAAGTTCTCTCAGAGCTGTTCTCACAAGAGCAGTTCTCTCAGAGCTCTCTTGGCCCCACTTACCTCACAGGGTGTCTGTTGTGGGGAGAGGAGAGGAAGACAATTGTAAGCTCCTCTGAGACCTCAAGTGAAGGGCGGAGTACAAATCCAACTTTTCTTCTTCTTCTTGTTACAGATCAATGTTTTCTCCTTCATGCCCTTTGTGTAACCCCACCACTAGAAGACTGTGGAACTCCCCTGACAGAAGTAGTAGAGGCTGAATTGAGTGAATTCAGCCACACCAGGTTCCACCATCAAATCAGTGTCCACGGCTGACAGTACACAACAAACCTTGAAGAAGAAAAACCACCATTTCCAGCAAGCCTCTTCTACTGACATGACCCATCTCAGGATGATTTCAGACAGTTTGTTCTGCCCTGGCTCTCACAGTGCATCAGGATGTATCAGAGCACCCACATCACATCCTCATCCTAATGTGGTTTCCTGTCCTTTGCTCCAATGTTTCCAGAAACACTGGAGTCAAAGGAAGTTAAGCCAACATGCAGGGTTTCTGAACCTGCCTGCCTAAATCCAGCTCCACTTCCCACCACTATTGCTTCATGGCTCCAATTCCCACCATCACCACCAGAGGGCTTTTTGGTGACTTTTTTGGGAAAGAAAATCAGTAGCAGGACTATCTCTGTAACACTACTGAAAGATAGCTAAGAAGCCCTCTGGTGGTGCAGGATTAGGGAATGGCAGGAATCAGAGGATGAGGAGGGAAAGCCACAGAATCACCCCATGTGGGTGCTCCATTGCAGCTGCAACTACCTCTGCATTCACAACAGAGAGTCTGCAATAGGGATTTGTAAAAGTTCTCCCCAATGAGGACCCAAAATGGCCTACAGAGTTCTCCTGTCCTCCATGTTACCCTCACAACCATCCTGTGAGGTAGGTTAGGATGAGAGGGTGTAACTGGCCCAAGCAAACTTCCATGACCTGAGTGGGGATTTGAACTTGGGTCTTCCAGATAGTAGTCTGACACTCTTAACCACTATACCACACTGCATATCGTCCCCACGTGGAAGCAAACTTAGTGGAGCAGACTGTATTTAAACTCCAGTAGAATGTGGGCTTTCAACAGAGATTGCTGTTATGACACACAGATGAATAGTTGAAATTAGTTGGCCAGTTTCTGAAAAGAAGCCCCAAGTCCTTTATTTTCTTCTTTGAATGAGAGAAAGGGGTATGCTTTCTGAATACAGCAATTCAGTACAGGTAGAAATTATATACTCTACAGGTGGGGTACATTCTCTGTCATGAAAAGGGTGCAGGAAGGAAATTGAGGGGAGGGGAGTACACCGTTATTCATGTGGAGCTGGAATCCATTTTAGTTCTTTTTTTAAAAAAAAAAAACCTCCATGCTATGGTTGCAAAGCTAATTCAGCTCTGTGAGCCCATATGAGCTACCGGTGACATCTCAGCCTACTCAGGTCACCAACATTTCTGGAGGCACTACTACCGATGCAATTTTTAAAGGAAAGTGAAGTCAGGGAACAGGCAGCTAACAGCTCAAACAGCTAGCCTTAGTCATTAGTTGTGAAAGAATCAGAGAGAGGCTACGCTGAAGCAACAGGTCCTTAACTGGAGGGAATCTGTACATCTCCCCTTTGAGAAACTGTTTCAGGGGGTGGGGGAGAACAGAATAGCCATCCACCTGTGTCTGACACGGAGATGGCAAGATGAACTTTGATAGAAGAGTGCGCCAGAGCACTATGTAATCTCGGGAGATCACAGAAGACAAACTGCAGTCGACAAGCAGCAGCTGCCACAAATTCCCTTTAGACTAAAACCCAAAGAATCGTCCTGATTTACATCCATAGCTCATGCATGAAGATGGATAGCTTCCTGGACAGGGAAACCTTTCCTGCCAACCAGGACATGCCAAGCCTGTCAACCCTGCTTTGAGATACAAAAACCAGGAGATCCTGAAAGAGAGAGTTCTCCATGGTACTGAAATAGAAGGTCTGGAACCAGGGGTAAGAGCAAGAGAGAGTTCTCCATGGTACTGAAATAGAAGGTCTGGAACCAGGGGTAAGAGCATTACTCAGGCAGGCACCATGGCTGTCACGTGCAATGCTGGGATGATGAGTATGCAAGGCAGCCTGCTCTCAGCCAGCCATGTTAACAACTTCGCAATTAATGGGAGAAGCCCAGAGCCATACAGCAGATGGTTTGACCACTGGACAAGGCTGATTCCAGGTTTCAGCAGCCCTCAACATGATGCAGTCCAGGAGTCCTCCCAGGCACTTCTGCAATACAGAGAGAGCAGGCAGACAAACCGCAGTCCCTGCTCCTGAGTTGCCATTGTGTCTCCCTTGACCACTTGCATTTCATTTTAGTGGTTGTTTTGTATCGGATTTTGATTGTTGGGAGCCACGTTGGGAGCCCCTGTTCAAGGAAAAGTGGGATGACATGTATAAGAAGAATTTAAAAGAGTGTATGACCAAAACATCCTGGGTGATTTGTTTAGAATCAGTTCTTGTGATAACAGCCCTGAGATAAAAATTCCATAAAGATTATCAGACAAACCCCCAGCACCACCAAGCTGAGCACTGCAAACTGCAATCGATCTCAGAGATCAAAAGCTGCACTCCTGGACACACAGAGATGCCGACAACCCTGCAGAAGCAGGCAGCCATTTTTACAAGGATGCTTATCCATTCCAGATGTTAAGAATCACACTCTGGAGACTGGATTTTTTCCCCATAGCTCTTGGTAGATTTCCAGGCTCAGTGAACCATCTCTTCTTGCACATGCCTAAAATGTAATTGCAGCCCAATGAGAAAAAAAAAAACACCCAAAGGTATTCTAGTGGATGCAGCCCCCTGTAGGCCTGCCCAGCAATGAGCTAGGTGCTCTTCTAATTTCAAGGACAGTGCTGGTTCACTGCTGACAGTTGTTTCTCTTTAAACAACACACACTTCCTAGTGCAGTGGGCTCATTCCACAAAAGGGATTACAAGGAGTGCAAATGATATTGTCAATTTAACATTTGAGGATTAGAAGGCATCCGTTTGAATTTGCATCTAATTGGGAAGGTTGTTTTCTCTAGCCACTCATGCTAATTCCCTGAGCAAACTTTTGACCCATTCCGCAATCCCAGAAAGGACAGCAGCGCGCATGTTTCCTCGCCTGCCATGTGCAACTTAATAGCATTTGTGGCAGCTAAAGCAATTCCTTGTCCATGGTGCTGAACATTGGAGAGCCATGCACAAGGGCATTCAGCTGGACACGGCTGCTTAATAACCCCGGGGTCACAACTGCAGATGTCTACATTAGCAAAAGATTTCAGAGGGCAGCAGATGGTTAGAAAGCCCATACTGAGAAGGCTCTAATGATTTCCAAAAAGGTAAAAACAGCAAGCAGCTTTTTTTTTTCAATGTGTAAACGATGTTCAACATATGGTAAGCCTGATTGAATATTGGAGACAATAATCAAATTATTACAGTGAGATTGAAGAAAACCAAAAAATCAATTAAAAATACAAGCAAGCTTTATGATAAATAATGGAACTGGAACTCACTCGCAGGAAATAATGCCAGAGCTGCCTGAAAGAGAAGCCAGACGAGAGACACAAATGAGCATTTCGTCAGTGGGTAGATACAAATCCCACTACAATTTAAAACTTGCAACTTTGGAAGTGTACCTGATGAGTGACATTTCAAGGTATTTGTTCCAAATTAAAACCAGTGCCCTGAATACAAAAAAATGCAAGACACCAATGTTCACTTAATAAAAATGGGACTACATACTGTAAAATTTCAAGAATCATGAGCAATCATGGCACAATTATATGGTAGAACTCCTCCTGGACCTTTCTACTTCAGGCAATAAGTCAGGGCTTGCAGATCTGCACACTCCCCATGGTAGAGGTCCTGAACATGAAACTCCTGCACACGAAAAATAAGCCCGTAAATTGTGATGGCAAAAGGTGGCCTGTCTCCCCAAGATGCTATTTTACCATTTACATTGAGTTGCATGTAGGAATATTCAGAACACGAATATTCACCACCTCACCTGCAGCCTGAAATAGTACAGTCCAGATAAAGCCAGACCTTCCTAACTGGACCTTAGAAGGCACCATCAATGCTGCTTTAAAAGTAGGATGCATTAAATCTGCCATCATGCCCTCACCCTGCAGGCAGTAGTTGTATCTTCCATTACATCAGACATGCCAGGTTGTCCATATTACTTGCCAGTTATATTTATTTGTTAAGACAACTTAAACCCCACCTTCCTGCAGTACTCATGATGCCTATAATATCAATGAATAAAATGTCAACAATTCAGAATAGTAAAACTACAATACAGAAACAGGCATCAGGGAAGCAACATCCATAAAATAGCACATAAAGAACGAGAGGTTCAGAGCAAACAACTGACTCATGCACAGATGAAGGCCTTCTAGCAGAAGAAGGTCTTCATATTGTCCAGGTTAGAACCCCCACTGTACCACAGACATTTTGGCCTATCAAATGATATAAGCTGCTTTGGGTCTCCATTGGTGAGAAAGACAGGGTATAAATGAACTCGAAATCAGCACAAGTGTGGTATAGTGGTTAGAGTGTCAGAGTAGGACCGAGGAGATTCAGGTTTCAATCCCCACTCTGCCAAGGAAGCTTGCAGGATGATCTTGGATGAAGAAAAAATGGGCTGTACTTTGGGCTAGTCACATACATTCAGCCTAAGCTACCAAACAGGGTTGTTGTGAGGATGAAATAGAGAACAGGAGAATAGCATAAGCTGCTTTAGGTCCCCATGGAGGAGGAAGGTAGAGTATAAATGGAGTAAACAAATAAATGCTTTGTGAGAATGTCAGATAAAACAGATCTTTCTTAGGATTGACACCCCAAAATGTCCCATCTGGTGTCCCCGGCAGTCTTAGTTGAGATAGCACAGTCTGGCATACGTTTCAGTCCAGCAAGCATTAATGGGTTGCTGCCATTAGACTTCATGTGACCTGTTGCCAGGCTCGTAGCCAGGATTTTCTTCATCGGGGGCATTTAACTCCCCTAGGGGCAGGTAAGTTAAATTAATTAAAGTTAATTTAAGGAAAGTCAATTGAGTTAAGGTTACAAACAAAGTTACACAAACAAACAGCTAGTCAGGCACCAGGGCAGCAGGTGAGCGAGTGGCTGGTTGTCGCAAGCCCAGCTCAGGTCACTCAACGATGAAGAGCGGCACCCACTGCCCGCCCACCCTCATGGAGCCCAGCCCACGATACAGTGACAGCTGCAGCAGCAGCTTCAGCCACTCGGCCAAAAAGTCAGCCGTGTCCACCACGCTGCCCCAGAAGACATGGGTGCTGGGCATGAAGATGCTGTGAGGGCTCTGCCACAGCAGCAGCACTTCGTAGATGAAAGACAGGGAGGCACTGGGCCAACACCACCAGCCATCAGGAGCATTGTGGTGGCCTCACACCAATGCTGCAACCGCGAGTTCATCCCAGCTAAGTCACTGATCTGCTCCCAGTGGGAAGGTGAGTCCGAGGCTGTGTGCATGGCCTTTTCCACAGCCCCACCCCAAGGTTGTTCTCACCACCACCCAGCAGCCTTGGTTTCTGAGGTAAACGGACAGGCAGGGAGGAGGAGGTGGAGATAGCTGCCTAGGAGGGAAAAGCAGGAGGAGGAAAAGGGACAACTAGTGGGTTAACATGAGGTGCTGGAGTGCACAACTACCAGTCTTCCTGGCGCAACTTAATAAATATTTTTTAAGAATGCTTTCTGGCATGGATTTTTGTGGGGTGTGGCTTTTAATTAAGGAGGCATGGCCCAGAAATGTCCCACTGTGGCTACGGGCGTGCCTATTGCTGTAGTCCGTGGCCATATCTAAGCAGTTATCTATCAATAAGAACAAAGCCTGAGAAGACAAACAAATTGCATGTTAGCCATCACTGAAAGGATACTCATGAAATCACAAGTGGTATAAGGAAGCAGCATCATGGTCCTGTCACTCCATCCACCTACCTTTCGTCACACCCATTTAGCACTACCCTCAGTAATCTTTGGCCATTCTCACAGAGAAACAGATCTGAAGCAACAGTATTTCAGAGCATGTACAGAGTGCCTTTACTTCTCACACTTAGAATTGCAGCCCCATCCCAAATCACTGAAGTTATTTGAACCCAACAGGACAATCCCAGGCTTGCAAAGCATCTCCAGATAAAAATACAGTAGCAAAGAAAGTCAGCAGCTCTTAGGCAGCAGACAGTAGCCCAGAAGAAGCTTGCAGAAGGACACTATTATGGTGCTGAATATTTACCATCTGCTTCAATCAAGAATAAAGGGACTCAAGCCTCAAAGCTCTTTCAGCTGCCTGCCCCTAGAAGTTTTTTAGCAGTGCCAATAATGACATGTGGCGTAAGTCAGGTTACATCACAGGAGGCCACGGCGTTTGATTAAACTTCCACTGACAAGAGAAAACGACAAGGGCTGTCTTGGATCACTTGCAGCTTTTAAAGGAAACCTGCTCTTTTACTCTTTTCAACAAGTAGTAAGACTAAAGTATCTAGGAGCTGATGTTCTAAGGCACCCTTAAGAGTCTTTGATTTGGAAATTAATTGGGGGTTTGTTTTGCTGTAAAAACATATGGATATTACATACTGGGAAGAATATATACCCATTAATCCATAACGTGCATTAGCATATATTATTATAATACCAGTGATTATATAAATGTGTGTGTGTGTGTAAAACTATTTGCTATGGTTAGTCACCAGCAGTCACTACACCAAAGCCAGCTATGATAAAATAGTCCCTTGGACTTGCTAAAAGGAAACAATCAATAGTAAGGGAGATAACAGAGCATTCAACCAAGCCCAGGGGACTCCACAGATTTATTGAAGTCCCATATTCATTTTACATTGGATTACTGTAATGTAATGTACATTGGAATGAATATGAAGACAAGCAGGCAGAAATTACAGCTGGTTCAGAATGCGGCAACCAGATTGTTGTCAGGGGCTGGCCAAATGGGAACATTATGACCTTTCAGGGTCCACAGATCTGAAGGACTTTGTTTTACCCACATCTCTGTGAGCCTGTTGCCATTTGCTTATGCCCCTCCCTGGCATCAGCTAGAGTCCATGCCTTTTCTATTGCAGCTCCCACTTTACAGAAAGGGGTCCCTGAGGAGGTGAGCACTAGAAATATTCAAGTAGTGCTGCAAGGCCATTCATTTGTCAGGGCCTTTAAAGCCTGTTATCTTTGGTGGGGGAGATAATTTGGAGCTTTATTTTATTCTGCATTTTTTAAGTTTTGATTCACCACCTTGAGCCACAAGGAATGGCTGGATGTAAGTATTTTAATAAATAAAATAATAACTCTGGCAGTATCACAAACTTGGAAAGATAATTTAGTCCTTTCCCGGTTCACTGTAATTGCTGCAACTCACCAACCTGCTTTGATCCTAGGTATATTAATGCAATGGTGAAAAATTCTCATTGTGTTGATCAAACAACTAGCAGCCATAATATGCCCAGTTATTTATCCCATGGATAACCTGCATGCAGTTGAGCTCAGTTCTAATCCAATCTGTGCCCTTGGTTAAAACAGCAGACAACAGCAATGTTCATTTAAAGAGAACATCAACCCATAACCGATATTGCATCATCCTTGTGATGACAAAGCCTCCAGCATCAACTGTCCTAGGGTATTCATAAATGTCCTGAACTGGTCAAGGAACAAAATGCTCAGAATGTATGGTGTCTAGCATGAGGGAAAGGACTGCTGTCATTTTGGCTGGGATCACAATTTCATATGGGTCCTACACACAGGGATAGCTTGGATTTACGAAGCATGAGCCAAGAAGTAGGAACTTCAGGCAAGGATCAATGAAGAGGAAAATGGCAAAACTGATAGGAAACTAAGTGGGGAATAGGAACCCAATTTCATATATTGATCCGAGCTACCCAACCAAATCTTTTGCTGCAGGATTCCATTTCCTTTCAGTTTGCATGATGACAACAGAAGATGGCAGCATTGCAAATGTTTGCAGAGCTTTATGATCTTCATCTCATAACATTTTTCAGCAACCAACATAAGTTAAGGTATTGTTCTCAGTTTACAAATGCAGAACAGTGTTAGCAAGGGCAACCTGCAAGAGCCAATCACTAAACTGATAGATTTCAAATCCAGAACCCAGCACACTTCCTCACTGTAAAGCATAAGTATTCTTTCTACTATTAGTGAATGCTGCACAAATGTTAATTATTATAGTACTTTGTACCATGACAAGAAGATGAATAAAGTGGGGAGATCATGATGAAAAGATTCTCAGTAATCATCTCTTGTGTAATATGTTTCAAGTGTTCCAAGTGCTTTACATTCATCTCCTTGCAACAGAATTCATTAAAATTTTATCCCATCTTTCCTCCAAAGACCTCAGGAAGTAGCACACATGGCAAGTTTCTCCACTCACTCCCACTTTACCTTCAAAACAATGGTGGAGATTCTTCATCTGGCATTCATTGCCATTGTGAATGCACAGGAGAAGTGTAGAGGCTGGGCTAAACCCATGAGAATACTGATTTGCCAAAGGCTACCTAAGAAGATCCTGACTGAAGCAAAGATTTGAAACAGGAAAACATGAAGCTGCCCTATATGGAGACAGATAACTGGTCCACCCAGCTTAGCATGGTCTCCTCTGACCGGTGGCATCTCCCAGCTCTCAGGATGTGAAAGCTTTTTCCTGACACTTGCTTTCTTGAGATCCTGTAACTGAGGGTGTACTGAACCCGGGACCTTGCGTGTCCAGAGCACATGCACTGCCATGGACCCTTCTGGAAATTCCCAGCCTATACAGATTGCCATCTTGGTCTATGCTCTCTCAATTTTTAATGACTTGGCACATTTAAAAAGTCATGGACAAGGTTTATGAAATTGCTTTATGTAAATTAAGGAAGCACTTTGGTTTCTAAAAATTGATCTCGCTCTCTGTAGCTCCAAAAGCATTACAGTATGTTCTAGCTTGCTATATCTATGGAAATTTAATTCAGAGCAAAGGTTAAGATTAAAGAATCCACAGCATCAAAGCCACATCAACTGCTGCTTTCGGTCCCTGTTTTGACATGCTATCTGAATGGGTATGTCAACAGGCCCAGTTTGCTAGATAGCTAGATACCAAAGAGGTTGATGGGTGTGTGCACACGTTTTTACATATTAATTAAATGTGCAGGTGGTGAAGACTGGCAAGTTTTACAGTAAATGCCAGCTCCCTTTCAGAGCCATTTTAAGTGATGGAGTACCACCAACCAGCCTGTCACTCTTCAGAAAAATGCAACACTTGGATGACAGTTCTCTCAAGCAATAGCAGATGGGGTTCTGATCAATGTTTCCTCTAAGCTGTGGAGTCTTATGAGCAAAACTTCTACTTTGTGAGCTACACGTATTAAAGTTCTGAGTGAGCAACTTGGCTCCTGCATAAATTAGTTTGCTCTGGAGCCATCCTTCCTGAGCTAAGACAAAAAATGTTTGAGCCAGAGGCTAAAAAACTGTGAGCTAGCTCACACTAACTCAGCTTAGAGGGAACACTGGTTCTGATGAACTGGGTTCTTAGCAAAGGAGTTTTTCTCCTGACAGATTCAAGTAATCTTTGAGAATACAAGAATTAAGGAACGCAGGTAAAGAGTTCACTTAATCCAGTGTTATTTCTCTAATAGCCAACCAGCAACATGCCCCCCACCCCCCAGACAAGCATGAAGCTAATGGCTTTCGTCTGTTTGACTCCAGCAACCAGAGATTCTCTGATCATGGAAGTTCCTTTCTCCTTGGCATCCCAGAACCCAAAGAGAGTAAGAACAATATAAAAACAATTTGATGGAACGTTAAAACAGATATAAAAGTACATTAAAAACCAAATTAAAAGCACTGTAAGCCCCCACTAGCAAGGTAATTTCCCCTTTGCCCAAGGTTTCCCAAAAGCTCTTCAGAATAGCTCTTAATGCCTCACTGGGAAGCCAGGAGGGTAGGAGATCCTTGATGTCTTCTGGGAACCCGTTCCAGAGGCACTGTACAGGCACTGGGAAAGCCTGAGTCTGGAACACGGCAGGATGTACTTTAGACAATGGGAGTAATGATAAGAGAGACTGCTGGAAGAACAAAATTACCATATGGGAACTTGCAGAGAAAGTATGTGAGTTAGCACATTGTGGGGAATATGGAGGGGGAGGCACCACTGCACTTTGTAGCTTCTTCAGCAAACAAAGCCTTTGCAGTCTTCACCTAGTTTGTCATCAGAAGTGGTCCTGTAAGTTAATTCAACCCATCCTAAGTCCCAGTGCTCAGGTGGGAAGGAACTCCTATACAAAAGGCTCAAGTATGTGAGGCCCCAGTCATAAAAGCCTTTAAAGGTGAGCATCTACATCTTGAATTACACCTAGAAAGTAATCAGTAGCCAGTGAAATGACCTCAGAATAGGACTGACATGGTCCCACTGAGTGCCTTCTGATAACAAATGGTCTGCCACAGTTTGCATCAGCTGCAGCTTGCGGATCATCTTCAAGGGCAGCTCTATGCTCAGAGCGTTACACTAATCTACCCTTTAGGTTACTGAAGCATGCATAGATCAAGGTGGCCATTTAGCAATCATGGGTAATAGTCTCTGATAGTTTAGATGGCTCAGCGTTGACTCTCATCCAGCTCCCAAAGCCAGGACAGGCTAGTGCAGAGGAAATGAATGCAGGGTCAAAACAGATGAAACATGTTGGGAGATCTGCAGTTAGATTATCCTAGTGTTTAAAAATGCTAATAGAAGCTGCACCAGATCAGGAAAAGAGGTTGAGTTCCACCCCATGCAGACTGAAACCAGTCCTCCCCCATACACTCACACTGTTATTAGCCCTCGAAGGGAAAAAAGATGGGCCAAAGATGTGTGCCTGCCTTTTCCCCCTTCTGGGGCTCGTAGCAGTGCAGGGAGCATGGTTTCAACAGGCGAACATGGAGCAGCCCAGTCTGAATGAGGGCCATAAAAGAATGTTTCTTAAAGACATCAGGAAATCTGAGATATCTGCCTCATTTAGTTTGACCCACAGACAGCAGCAAGCACAGCCTTCAGCAACATACAATGGCAGGGAGAGGAATACTAAGTGTGCCCCTCTTGACACATGTGAATGGATGGAGAGTATACAGACTCCTGCAAATAGGATCACCCCTTATTTAGCCAGAGATGGGAAATTCTGTCATACAGACATGGGAATGTGGAGGGATAATTCCTCCATTCCAAACAAAGGGCGTTGCTATCTCTCACATTCTGCCTCTTTATAAATCTGGTACCTGCATTTATTTAGCTCCTCTTCCCCGTCTACCAAGGAGGGATGGTGAAGGAACATGAAGCCTATAAAATCTGCCAGCCTGAACATTCAGTAACCCCTTGAAATATACAGAAATTTTAAACCAGCTTTGAAGCTTAGTTTTATAATGCCTGGGAGGCACAAGACTCTTGAGAACCTCATTTAAAACCAGCCAGGTGACAAACATATCTGACAGCATTGCAAGGGAGAGGGGGTGGAGCTCAACCAGCCTCAGGATTGGGGTGGTCATCATACAAGGCCCTTTATTAATCTTCTAACCTGGGAGAGGCAAGGGCTTCAGACCTTGGGTAGTCGGTGCAAAGTGAGAATGGGCCATGAGTCCTGCACTTCTCCTTTCTTGCAACTCTAAGCGTCTCTGATGGTGTGAGCTAGGTGGGCTGGCAGTGGCAGCTGAAGACTTGTTTACTGCTTCAGAGCCACAAGGTGTTGGCTGGGCCTTTGGTGGTTGTGGCACTTGGACAAATGGCCAGCTGTGCCACTCTCCTTCCCCAGCCCTGGGCGGGTAAGAAAGCAGCACATGAAATGGAATTCTGCTAATGAACTAGAAACTAGGCCTGTTGACTGATTTTATTTTTTTCCCAAGTCCTCAAAACAAGACACACACTTTAAAAAGTGACAAGGAAACCAAATTAAATCAAAATCAACCTCTTAAAACTAATTCGAAACACTCAAAAGCCAGGCATGTTTTTTAGCTGATTAACTACCGGCTTTTCTACTAATTAAATTTAAACACATTTGTATAGAACCCAAAACCTCAATACTTACGTCTTTGTAAGGTAATAGAGGAAGGATTTTTTTTGTAAATTAAAGGAAAAGCCAGCACTGAGGTTTCTTTTCTTTTGATGGGACAGTTCGAAGGGCCTCTCCTTGTGACCTTAAATCCCTGGCAAGGGCATCTGGGAGAAGAAGATCCTCCAGACAGCCCAGTCCTAGCCACATAGGGCTAGCCACAGCATTCAGCACTAGCTGCAGCCTCTCAACATTCTTCAAGGGTAGCCCCAAGTAGAGCAGACTGCAGTAGTCCAGTCTGGATGCAACTAAGGCATGGATCACTGTGACTAGATCTGACTGATCCGGGAACAAACACAGTTGATGCACCAACCAAAGCTGGGCCAAAGCACTCCAAACTGCCAAAGCCACGAAGTTTTCTAAGGTGACTGCTGTGTCAAGTAGCACTCCCAAGCTGCAAACCTGGCTCTTCAAGGCGAGTATAATCCCATACAACAAAGGAAAGATCTCAAGCCCCAGCTTTGCCTTTCTACTAATCCAGAGAATTTCTGCCTCATCAGAATTACATTTCGGCTTGTTCACCCTTATCCAGTCCATTATTGACTCTGGTACCAGTTCAGAACATCAACATCCTTGGAATTCGGTGCAAAAGAAAGGTAGAGCTGGGTATCATCCACATACTGGTGACACTGCAGCCCGGTCTACAGCCAGTCTTAGCTAAAAACTTTAACTAATAAATTCCTATCACAGTAACATATCACAAACAAAATAGCCCTGAAAAGTGTGTGCCTCTTAATCTCAGCCCCATTCATTATAATTTGCCCTCACTGCTTTAAAAAGGACTAATTTAGCTAAGAACTGACAGTGCCATCCTAAGCAGCATCTTCTACGCCCACTGGCTTCTGTGGATTTAGGAGGCTGTAACTCTATTTAGGAATGCATAATAAGCCAGGAACCAGAAAGACCCTGGCTCAAAACTCCCTTCTGGTGTACTCTCAGTCTCATACCTGCTCCAAACCTGTCAGAGGGGGTAATAATATATGGCTATTATGATTTTGGAGCAAGGTCTATGCACACAGCAGAATGAGACAGCAGACAGAGAGGACCGCACTATAGTCAGGTAAAGGTGTTACAGATACAATCATTTTTGTATTTTCTCCCATGCTTAAAAACTCCCATGTATATAGAAAGCTAGTTTACCAAGGTACTAAGACAGTCCTTTGCCTCCTGTTTTCTATTTGCAGAGGAGTCTTCAAAATGGAATTTTCCACTTGTTGTCTGAAGTAGCGTAGTCCACTCTACTTCCTCAGTGTTCTATCATGTCATTCTGCTGAATATAGCTTGAGACAATGTATGTGAACTTCCTTAAATTGCAATACAAATGCCATGTATTTATTTATTTACTTACAATAATAACTGAGCCAAGGTGGGTGGACCCTGGACACTGATTTACAACCATTATGCCAATTAAAAGTGGCTCTACATTTATCTGTTTCTCATATGGCAGAGTTACACACAGGAAGCATATAATAATATAAAATACATAACAAAGTTGATACAACAGGTGTGCAGATAGGTTGGGCAATCCCCTTAAATACCAATATCTAAATTTACAACCCACTCAGTCGCAGCTGGGAAGAATACAAAGAGCTTCATCACATCTCCCTGGAAAGCATGATATTCACCTTCCTGTGACAGATGGAAAATAGTTTGGCAGGCTGCACCACTATCACATTTGGGTCTTGGTCTTCTGCCCCATTTAAACAACAGGTCTGCTTAGCTGCCAAAGCCTGTTCATATTCTATTATGAGAAGAGATCAGGGCCCTGCAGGACCTTAGGCAGTTCCGCAGGGCCTGTAAGACGGAGCTCTTCCACCAGGCTTTGAGTAGGGGTTGCCACCGCTGTTGTACCATCATCGTCTTGACTCCAGGAGACATACTGGCCCTGGTATGAGATCATTGTTATAGTGGGCACCATTAGAGTAGCAACAATCATGCCCCTTGAGTGTTGGTGTTATGGTCTTCCATTAAGGACTTATTCGCTCTGTAGACCACTGTTGTAATTGTTTTAAGTAAGGGACTATTTATTGTTTTGTGTTTATGTATGGCATCTGCCTCCATGTTTTATTGTTTTTTATGGTATTTACCTCTGTGTTCGCCACCCTGAGCCCATGTGAAAGGGCAGGATATAAATCCAATGAATGAATAAATAAAATAAATAAATATATTAGCCATCTTCCATGCTTTACATGGCAAATAAAATTTAAAAAAGAAAATAAAAAGTCAAATCTTACAGGTCTCTCGGTGTTTATCAGGTTATGGATATCAGGTGGAACTGATTGCATCCATGTTTGCAAGCATTCATTTCCTAGATTGAAATTTTGTGATCGCAGATATTATTGCTGGGTGTCAGAATCTTAGTCTGGATAGGCCCGCATCAGCCATGTCTTTGTGGTTAGGCAATTCTCTGTTTTCAATGATGTTTCTATATTCATGAAGAAGAGTATCTTGTCTTCAGAGATGAGGGAGAGTGATATGGTACAACATGGGTAACCAAAAGGTCGGAGTGAGTTTAATATATCTACTGATAGTTCTCTTTGTTGTATTGAGTTGGACATCAAGTTTGTGGACATGGGGGCTGCTGAGCCACACTGAAGCACCATATTCTGCAGCACTGCACACCATTCTCAAAGCTGAGCATCTAAGTATTATAGCAGAGACACCCCAAGTTGTACCACATAATTTTTGGAGAATGTTGTTTCATGTTTATTTTCACTGCTACATTAGTAAGATGGTGTTTATAGCTCAACATTCTGTCCAGGGTAATGCCAAGGTACTTAAGTGAATGGTTGTGGGTTAGTCAGATGCCATTAAGGTGGGCATTCAGTTCATGGTTGGAAAGACTGTTACTGAGACGGAAACAAGAATATACTGTTTTTCCTGGACTTGGGATAAGCCGCCATTTATGGTAGTAGTCAGCCAAAATTTCAAGGTTCCTAGTCAATATATCCTCAGTCCTTGCAATTGATTTATGCCTTACGGCAATCGCCATGCCATTGGCATAAGCAAACTTCCTGGATATCATCTCAGGAACATCAGAGATATATAGATTGAAAAGACCTGGGGCGAGGACTGAGCCCTGGGGTAGGCAGTTATTCAGTTTCTTTTGCTGGCTGATTGACTGACCCATAATTACTTGGAAAGTTCTATCACTCAGCATGTTATATAGGAGTCAAAATAATGTTCTGCAGGGGAAAACTTGTAAAAACTTGTACAGCAGACCATCCCCCCAGACTGTGTCATAAGTGGCAATGAGATTGACAAAAACTGTGCATGTCTTAAGACACTTCTGATTCCCTGCCTCAATGAAAGAGCTGAGAACCTGGTCTTCATGGCTACAATGGGGTCTAAATCCTGCTTACTCTATAGGGATATGTTGTCGAAGGCTTTCATGGCCAGAGTTCATTAGTTGTTGTAGATTTTCCAGGCTGTTTTGCCATGGTCTTGGCATTGTAATACCTGACATTTCATCAGCAGTTGTGACAGGCATCCTCAGAGGTATAACACAGAAAGATGGAGTACTCTCTGTGTCAATGTGAGAAAGAAAAATGGTAGGCAGGTAATTTATATCTACTCAGGAAGGTGAGGTAGGGCTGAGTCATTATCTTGTGGGAGTTTCCCAGGCTGTGACATGAAAGCTCCTCCATTAGAATGTCACAGCCTGGGAAAATCTTACAAGATAATGACTCAGCCCTACTCCACCTTCCTGAGTAGATATGAATTACCTGCCTACCATTTTTCTTCTCACATTGACACAGAAAGTACTCCATCTTTCTGTGTTATACCTTTGAGGATGTCAGTCACAGCTGCTGGCGAAACATCAGGTACTATAATGCCAAGACCACTGCCATACAGCCCAGAAAATCTACAACAACTAATCTATAGGGATATGTTTGTTAATTCTGTCACTGATTCTGTTCAGGATTAGCCTCTCAAGGAGTTTATAACAGGAGCTCAGAAGGGAAATAGGTCTAACTTTTTGCAAGGTGTTTTGGTTTTCTAGGTTTCAGAATAGCAACTATCTTTGCTTTCTTGAATTCCCCTAGGAGTCTTCCTGTTCTTATGATGTTGTTGAGAAACTTTGCAAGCCACTTCTTAGTGAACGTGCCACTGTTTGATCAGGAACTCATTATGGATGCAGTCAAAGTCTGGTGCCTTTCTGCTCTTAGTGTCCTTCAGTGCCTTGAAAATCTTATCAGCCCTGAAACCCCCTGACAGCTCGCAGTCTTCAGGGCAGGTGCGTTTCAAAATCTGGAGTTCTTTGTTTTAAATCCTGATTGTAAAATCTCAATCCTTTGGAGTGCCTCTACAAAGAAATCAGAATACTGTGGGTATTGGTTGTTCTTCAGTTCTTCAGACCACCCTTCTGATCCCTGCAAGCATTCACTTAGTAGCACAATTGGAGATCTCTACAGGAGCATGCCACTGTACCCAAAACAATCCTTTAAAACAAAGAGCATTTTTGGAGGGGGGAAAGACAGCTCCAATTAAAGAGGCAGCTCAGGATGCCAGAGACTCTGACCCTGCCTTGACTTTTGCTCTTTTCATTTTGCAAAGAATGCCTTCCCTAATCTTTTGTATTTCTGCCCATGCTTTCAAGCTCAGTAATTGCTTTAGCAATCGCTCTGCCGTGCACCCTCACCAGTTGCCTTATATTGACAGTATCCTTCTCTTCTTTGGCCTCAGAGACTGTGGCTTTCTATCAGTTCTTATTTGGGAGGACATATCGAGCAGAAGAACACGCTATTTTGCATCCAACTTTCAAGTCTGGTGCCCAGCAACTCCTCCAGCTATATGGGAATTGGAGCAGCAGTCCAAGGGTATATAGACTGTGTAGGAGCTATTTTGATTCCATCTAGGCCAGGCCAATGCACCAACAATGATTCATTCCCTGGAGACAACAACGACAACACAGGCTTTACCTAAATCACAATTGTTCCCATTGACAGAGCAGAGTCAACGCTCAGAAGCAACGCCAAGCAAAGCCACAGAACTGAGGAAGTGGGTTCGCAACATAGGCCTCTTTTGTAAGACACTGAGTGCTTCTCCTATTCAACAGGGATACACCAACTGCAACCAGTGCTAAACTTCTAAAATGCCCTCTGCAGCCACAGTGTCTGAAATTAGAGCTCTTCCCCATCCCCAATGCATTGGGGCTTGCTAGTTGAGAATAACTAAGAGGCACTTTGCACATGATCAATATCCCCGTACTAGGGTTCAGGCCTGGCACTGAAAATAGAATTGGGGGCAACATTTCTCATATAATTAAGCCTCAAAGTCTCCACTCAGCCAACCCCCTTGTGGCAGAAGAGAGCCACATTAGGCTTCAAGCTCAAGATATTGAGCTGCTTCACAAGTAACACAGCAGGTGGGTCTCTCCAGTGCCTTCTGGTCAAAGCAGACAACATCACTGATCTTGCCTCATTGTTGAAAGTTTAAATTGCAGCTGCCTGCAGCTGGAATTCCACCTGGGGTCCATTCATGGAGAGGAAAGGGGGGTTGGCACTGCCAACCATGCTGTGCTTAGCAACACCCCCAACTCACACAGACAGAGATACCCCTACTACAGCCTTGGAAGGGGGGGGGGAGAAAAGTGTGCAAGGGGAAAACACATAGGTTTGGAAATATTAGAAGAACTCGTCTCTTCTCATACAGCCCTGATCCATACTGGGGCTGTGCACACTTGTAAAATGCGCTTGTGTGAGTGTGTGTGTTTTAAAATAGTCCCTTGAGTTGATGCAGACAACCATTCAAGCACTTTTTCACCCAACATAAAGGGAAATGGATGCTGTGGACCATGTTTCCTTTTTCATACAACCTTTATGGCCTTGCTTACCCCTATTGCTTCCCCTGTCATGACATCCCAGAATTTGCAAAAACAGATCTGATAAAAAAGAAAGCATAAGCAAAGCAAACATAATTTGTTCAGTCAATTGTTTAGTCAGTTTTAATTTACTTCATTCATTAGACAATATGGATTTGCAGTGCTTACAGAATACACCTATGGGGGGGCGCCCACCATGACAAATGCATTTTATTTATTTACTAGGAATAAGGCCCGTTGTGGAAATAAATACAACAAGCTCTAGAAAGATGCTCTGAGGGAGTGCCAAGGCCTTGGGCACTCACCATCAATGTGCAGTGGTGACCTCAGCAGGGTATAATGACACAGTCCACCATTTTCTCCAGAGGAACTGATCTCTGCTACCTGAAGAGCAGTTGTAATTTTCAGTCATCTCCAGCCCTCACCTGGAGATTGGCAATAATTGTTACCCGGGAAGAAATGGATGGTTTGGAGGGTGGAATCTATGGCATTGTACCTGTCTGGGGTCCCACCCCTCCTCAAACCTCTTCGTCTCCAGCCTCCATCCCTCAAATCTCCATGAATTTCCCAACCTGGAGTTGGCAACCCTATCCCCTTCCCAGCCAATCATCAACCTACATTTATTTCCCTGTCTCTCTTCAGCTTTCCATTTCCCCACACACACACCTGCAGCCTCTCCCATACTCTGAAGCCCTGACTGCCACAGAGTCCACCAATTTCCATGCTCTGAAGCCCCGACTGCCACAGAATCCACCATTTTCTCCAGGGGAACTGATCTCTGCCATCTGGAGAGCAGTTGTAATTCTGAGTGATCTTCAGCCCTCAACTGGAGATTGGCAACAATGGTTTCCCAGGAGAAAAAGTAGTCTTTCTCCACAATGGGGACCAAAGCAGCTGACATCATTCTCTTCTCCCCCTTTTGACTTGCACAACAACCCTGTGAGGTAGGTTAGGCTGAAAGTCTGTGACTGGTCCAAAATCACCCACTCAGCTTCTACAGCAACAACCTGGATCTAGCAGACCCTGCTCTGAAGCACTGACTGCTACGCCTACAGCAGCCAACCTCCAAGTGGAGCCTGAAGATCACCAGGTATCACAACTGAACTCCAGACAACAGATCTCTCCCCCCACCGGAGAAAATAACTGCTTTAGAAGGTGGGCTGTATGGCATTCTGTTCAGCTGAGGCCCCTCCCCTCCCCAAACCCTGGCTTCCATAGACTCTTCCAGAAAATCTCCAGGAATCTCCCTACCTGGAGCTGGCAGCCCTCAGGACTGGCCCAAAGGAGTTCCTCACAAAGACCTGCAAAGGGTTTCCTTTCTTTGTCTGAACCAAGCTTGGTTGCCTACCATGGTGAAACAGGCTCCAGTTTACAACTCAGCTGTTTGCCTCCCACCCTCATCCCGTGTGCATATCTCACTCCTTAAGTTCGCTGCCACCACTCACGGAATTGTCACTGCCTTTTTAGAGGGACAGTGAGACCCCTCTGGCCAAATCTCCCTATTTGGAGATGGAATCCCCAATCTTTGGGGGATCCCCGGAAAGTTCACAACCCAAGGGTCTGGCTTTTTCTTGCTTCCCTGGGCTACCCCCTCTCTTTGGTATTGTGCAGAGCAGGGGAGACTATGTGGTCAGAGCACAACACAGATTATTAGCCCAAATTAAAAAAATTATTTAACTATTTACACAGTTATGGAGCACACAAACACTGTAGGAGTAAACACACACTATGAACCGACAGAGCATAAATCAACAGGGGTTGAACGCAATCCTCTTTCCCTACACACAATACTCTCTACCTCTGGAGGTTGTGAGCTCCGGATAGGATCTTTCCCTTGGACCAGCCACTGGCTGTACTTCAGCCTCTCTCTCTTGCCCAAGAGGGCAGGGAAACTTCCATTCATTCCCCAGTCCAGCCAACTGTGGAGTGGCTGAATCTCTGCTGCCTCCCAGGGTCAAAGACTGCCTTGGGACAGTCCCTGTTTTCCCACACTTTTTGGTCTTGGGGCAGCTGGGAACTGTAGGCCAGCAGATGAGGAAGCCTCACTCAGTCCAGTGAGTGATACCTCTGCAGGCCCCTCTCTGGAATTACAGCTCAATTAAACCTTATGAGGGAACATTTTAAACAAAGAACCACAGCCATCTTACAAACACAGGTAACTGCCATTTTATGGCACCTACCAACAGCCACTGAGGGGACTGTTAGTTCCACACTGGAGGCAAGCAGGAAAAGCATCTTCATCAAAAGAGAAAGCCATTTGCCAGTAATTCTGACAGGGCACAGTGGCTGAAGGGGGAGTGGGTGCGGAAGAGGGGCAGACCCAGCACCTGGCCAATGGCACACGAGTACTCTTGAGTGGCGGCTGACGGGCCAATGGCTGAGGGAGTGCATGGAATCCTGCCACTCCAAAACAGAATTATTACATAGAGAGATTAGTATCTTTCTATGCCACATTTCTCTACAAAAAGACCTAAAGTGGTTTATAGAAAAATTCTCCCATAGTTCTCCAACCCATTCAAATAACTAAAACTAACAAAACAAAAGGAGAAAATACCAACATATTCTGGGCTTCTCCTGGTTAACCAAGCTGGCTAATGCAGGTCCCAGCCGACAAGCCATGGGCTAACAACTGAAGGCCAAGACCACTTTGGCTTCCACCCAAGGGCCTGCCAAGGCTAAGGGCTTGCAAGCAAAGGAGAAACAAACTCAACCCAGATGATACTCTGCTAGCAGGATGTTCCCTACTTCCTCCCTTCCTAAATTACTATCCCTTATGCGTCCTGGCATCCTGAAAGCAAAACATCCAAAGACATAGTGTACACATAACATTCCCAATCTCATAGTCATGGTTAAAGAAATCGTAAGCAGGCCACAAACTCGAACACTCTCATCACCTCCTCCCTTTTTCCTCCCTGACAGTCACCATAATGCAATGTTATGTCTGCCGAACAGGGGTCGGTTGGTGCAGGAGCATGCCAGAGCGCCACTCTGGGAGCTCAAGAGCAGGCACAAATGGCAGTAGCGGCAAGCCCCAGCTCCCCACCCGCACCCAGGGCCGGCTCGCCCACTAGGCGAGCTAGGTGCTCACCTAGGGCGCTGGCCCTGCAGGGGCACCAAAATGCCCCACATGAAAAGCCCCCCAGGCTGCCCAGTGCCGGCAGCCCCGGCTTTCCTGGGTGCATCGCGGCTGCGAGGCACCCAGAAAAGCCGGCACCACCGCTGAGAGGGAAGGGGCGGGCGTTCTAAGCCCGCCCCTTCCCCAGCTCTCCCGGGCACCTCGCAGCTGCAAGGCACCCGGGAGAGCCACGCCGCTGCCTCGTTCTAAGCCTGCCCCTTCCCCAGCTCTCCCGGGTGCCTCACAGCTGCAAGGCACCCGGGAGAGCTGCACTGCCACTGCTGGGAGGGAAGGGGCGGGCTTCTAAGCCCGCCCCTTCCCCGGTTCTCCCGGGCGCTGGGCCATCTCCAGGCCCCACCGGGAGGTTGGCATCCCCAGTGGGGTGGGCACCCCAGGCTGTCCTGCCTAGGGCACCCAGACACCTGGGGCCGACCCTGCCCGCACCCCCATGCTCCTTCCATCTAAAGTCACGCCACAGCAGTGGCACAATCTCTTCATTGTATTCTATGGCCCCATAGAATACAATGGAGAGATCACACCCCCGCTGAGACGCAACTTCAGAGAGAAGGGGTTTAAAGTTTAAACCCCTTCTCTTGATCTCAAGCAGCACCACCACTGCAGCGTGACTCTAGAGAGACCAATTTTGCACAAGAGCTGTGCCGCTGTCACACCTCCCTTTGCCCTGTTTCCATTGGTCAATTTCCCACTCGAAGCCGTGTGGCCGCATTTTGACCCATGGCTTTGCCCGATTTCCGCTGCGGTTTTGTGGTCCTGTTTTTGAGGATCACAAAACCGCGGGGAAAATCATGCGAAGCCACAGGTCAATATGCGGCCACACGTCTTCAAGTGGGAAATTGACCAATGGAAACAGGGCAAAGGGAGGCGTGATGGTGGCGCAACTCCTTATGTGAAATCGGTTGGGGTTTAAACTTTAAACCCCTTCTCACCTTGCTTCCCTGCCCCAACCCACCGTGGCAGGCTGGCTGGGGAAGCAGGGGGGGCATCTTCAAAAGCCTCCCCTTCCCCAGCCAGCCTTCCAATCCCTTCTCTCACAGCAGCTGGTGAAGGGAAGGGGAGGCTTTTGAAGATGACTCCCCCTTTTTGCTTCCCCCTCTGACATCACTTCCGGTGATGTCAGGGGGCATGACATATGCTAATGAGCTATTATGCTAATATATTATTAGATATGCTAATGAGCTCCTGCAGCTTTTTTCCCTATGAAATGACCCCTTCTGCCAAGTCATTAACCAAGGTTAATCCTAGCCACAGCAAATCTTAATCAGTGTGCAAACCCTGGGTTAAAAGCTAACCATGGTCAGCAGTAGTACAGATTTAGTACTGCACCAAGGTTAATCCTGGGAAGGTGAAATAAACTAGATTTACAAGCAGAAGGGGAGCTGGTGGGCAACTGCTCTTGATTTTTAGCCATGGTTATATTTACATATCTGTCCCTTCATTTCTTTTCTCTGCTGTTCTCCTGCTGGCTACAAACATGGGTGATATTCTCATCCGGGTCACCATAAACTCAGCTGGTAAGTATGGAACACTTTATTTCTTCTCTCGGAGGAGCCCATAACAATGTATCTTAAAGTGGAAGGGCTTCACTAATTTAAGATTAACACAGGGAAGAGATTAGCACAGCAACGCAGCTACATAGCTGAGAAGCTTTGTTAATTTGCAAGATTATATTTGGCATATGATGCACCCCTCTCAAGATACTCTTTCGCACTTCCCTCTGCAGTGGGATTTAATTACTTTAACAGCTCATGAATGAATATTTAACTTTTACCGATTACTAGCTATTGCATACTCTAAAAGAGTGGCAAGAAGAGGAGGAGGACTTGAGTTTTATCGCTGGGCTATGGAAAGCTGCTGGAAATTCTTTGCTTTAATATTAAATTGTGCATCAGAGGATTTCTTTATTTTCTGTAGCCACCAAAAAAAAATCAAATAATGATAGGAGGCTGCTTGGAAAATGGAAATTAGAAGTCTACTCAGCCCTGTTTTGGCTAGAGGTGGAAAGGAAAAAATGTAATGGAATTTCACAGTACCAGTCAAAAGTCTTCTTTTTTAAAACTGGAGATAAATTGAATCCCCTCGTTAACCTTTGTGAAGCAAAGAAGGTGAACATGTAAGGGGATGACTTTTCTTTAAATCAGGGACACAGAGGTTCTGTTCTGATGCAATGCTTCCTGACCACAGTTCCGAGACACACAGTACCTTGTAGGATCGTGAGCCCTTCCCCCCCATATAAATTAGTTTTTCAGTATTAGTCACAACATTATCAATGGCATCTGTAGAAGCTAATGCTAGCCATGAGTCACTTTCACCCAGCATTTTAATCTGGATTGCAAACTGAGGTTTAAAGCAGTGGTTCTTGACTGGTGGTACACAGAAGTCATCTAGATGGGATGCAGGGTTTTCATAATAATTACTAAGGATTTGCTATTCTTCAATCCCCACGTTCGCCAGTAAGTATGACAGGCAGTTTCCCACCAACCCCACCTGCCAAGGATTATCTCTCTGTGACCCTCTTCCATGCTAATAGTAATAACAGAATGCCTCTAAACATATACATATCCTTGGAGAAAGTGGGGGCTTTGTTTCTATCATGGTGGGATCCATGTTTTTTAACAATTGTTGTCTCGCATTTCTGCTCTAGCAAAAGCCAAAATTTCACACTGGCTCCAACCCACTGAATGGATCTCAAAACTAGCAGACATATTTGGGCTCCTTAGTGACCTGAATTTGCAGAGGCAGGGTCCGTTAACCTTCTGCCTTGCAACTAAGATAAAGGGTTTCAAAAATAACTTAGTTGTTCGGAATAAAAGGGTTGAGAGTATATTTGATATGTTTCCTTGCTTTTTCTTGTTTGTATTTTAAAGCCATAGCAATTTACTTTCAATAATGCTGCTGCAATTTTCTATGTCTTCAAAACTTATTGTAAATGATAACTATAATAACAGAGTAGCTATAAACATATAAATATCCTTCTAGGGGAAAGCGGGCTTTTTGTTTCTATCATGATGGGACCCAGCTTTTTAAACAGAGTGATTGATGGGATATAAAACACGAAAGGCTGAGAACCACTGGTTTAAAAGATAGCCAGGGTTAGCACTAGCCTTGCTGTAAATGCAAATGACTACTGCTGAGCTGGGAAGAGGGGAAGAGAGCACTTAAAGAGAAAATCCTGTTCTCTTCACCAAGGATAAGAGATCGGGGGTGGGGGGATGTGACCAGGTTCTTATTTGAATATAACTTCATGATGAAACTAATTTACTTTTTTGAAACAGTTTTTTTTTTAAAAAAAAAACTCATGTTCAAAGAGCAAAACCCACCAGGTTCCACTCCACTCCAATTCCCTTACATAAGCATGTGATAAGGTAACTTGCAGTAAACAGAAGTATTTCTCAGTTGAACTTGTTCTTTGTAATCAGCCAGCATGGAAGAAAAGCAGAAACTTAAGCAGATAATTGTTCCCAAACAAGCTCAAGTCCTCTAACTCTATAGCCATGCATTCTCACCCTTGTTTGCTATTCCACACATTAATTTACTCTCTACCTAGGCACATTTTAGCAATACTTTAATTCAAAGGCTGCCGATTCTCTTTAAGTCATTATTACTTTCTCAGAATTGTTCCCTCCACAGCTACCAGCAAGCAAGTGTGCCTATGAAAAGATATTTAACACTAGCAGTGATTCAAAGGCAAAGAAAATCCCACAGTGAGCCAGAGAAGCCAAATGAGGGGATCATAATTAGAAAGGAACTGTTCCTCTTCCAATAAACCTTGTTCAGAGGGGAACGGAACTTTACCATAGGACAGTGTGGGTTACACAGCAATTAACTGTTGCATAATTCGGATCAGTGGTAGTTTCGAAGTCTCAAACTTAACAGCAACCCAGTTGAACAAAATGTAAGCAAACACATAATTACCAAGAAGTTGTCCAGTATCAAATTAGCCACTGCTTTTAATGCCTTTAATCTCAAGCAAGGTAGACCAATAATTAGATTGGCTTATATAAGCTTTACCAGCAAGGGCTATTAAGGAGCCATATTATCAAATGCTATTAGAACTGTACAGTTTAACTAGGTTTTGTTCACCAAGACGCCCCAAAATTCTCTGTGTTTCAAACCCACATGTATCTTTCTGGGTAGGAGTTGATGGCAAGACATTTCCACCAGAGGTGCAGGAGGTTGTATGATCGGGAGGCACATCTTTTGAATGGTAAGCCATGCCTGACACAAAGGACTTGATTACCAAGTTGTGTTAGGAATTAAATCAGCACATTTTCAGAGCCACTCTTGTTTCAGCATTGAGCCGCACTGAGTCAATATGCAAGTCACTGTCTCTGGATGTTTTGCACGACCTCAGGTTCTGTGCACCCTGCCACCAATCATCTGATCCAACATGTCCACAGGGTCAGGTTGGTGTACAGGAAACTTCAGCACTTGTTCAGTGAAGCCTTGGTGCTTATTGGCACATTGCAGGCTCTCTGAAGTTCCAGTGTCAGAATACTTCTGCATCATAGACTGCATTTGCACTATGTCGTGACCCAAATGTGACCTTTCTGGCAAATTACACAGTGGACTGATTCAGCCTGCTAGCTAACTCCTCAGACAGGACTATCATCTATATAGGAGGCCTCAAGGCACTCAGGTTGCTGGATCTGGGGCATGGCCCAGTGCCTAGAGCATCTGCTTGATCTGCATGATAAGGTCCCAGGTTCAATCCCTGGCATCTCCAGTTGAAAGATCTGTCAGTAGGTGATGTGCAAGACCTGTTTGAGACCCTCAAGAGTCACCACCAGTCTGAGTAGACAATACTGACCAGTGGTCTGATCACTATGCTATTCATGTATTCATGTGAAAGTCCTGAAGAGCACTCTAGAAAGGGGAAAGTAATTACCAGACTCCAGACCACATCAGGCACACAGAACTTTTAAAGTCAATATCTGTCCAGCAGCTACACATGATGCTTTGCCCTGGTATCACCCTGTGGCCTGGTATCTTCACCAGCATGAACGGACTGAGATAACAGTCCTAGCAACAATGCTGACTGTACTGCCATTAGGATTGATCTGTTACCAAGAAAATGTGTGATGTTTCGCCATCACTGTATAACATTGTATACTAGCACTTTATGAATGGTTTTATAAATGCTCTGTTTTTAGTTGTTTTAATTTTTATGTAAGCCGCCCTGAGCCTGCCTTGGTGGGGAGGGCGTGGTATAAATTGAATGAATCAATCAATCGATCGATCAATTTTTCAGTGGGACTCCTGGATAAAAACAAACAAAAGCCATTCCGTAATACTACAATGCATTGCTCCAACCCAGATCTCCATCTCCTTACAATCCTCTACAGCTCAAGGGGCAGGGCTCTGGCAGTCATCAGGTCCTTTGGGGGAATCTAAAAGCTCAGTTTATTTATTTGAATGTTGGGTCAACAACTACATTCCTAGGGAGCTCTCCCAGGTCCTGAAGAGCCTTTACAGCGCTTACAACCTGAGCAGAGCAAGAGAATGCAAAATTCAGCAGCCCCTCCAGAATTCAAGGTCATTAGCTGATATAAGCAATTGTTTGTTCAAATGCTGCAGAATATCAGAGAAGTAATGCTTTCTTACAGAACTGTTACCACAAAAATCATCTCCACAGCCACACAATATATACCTTTATGCAATTTCTGCAAAGTAGCCCATTAAAGTGACTTTAAGCCCTTGTGGATGTCAAAATCTGTCTATAGCAGAAGGGGAAATCTAGGTTATTCGTTTGCTTTAAAAAAGACAAATATTTACTTGAAGATATTTTACATTTTTGTGCAGTATAAAAGTATCTAGTTTTGGTTGTCAGACCAATCTCTCCCTAGGAGCACTAAGGTATAATATATTTGTAAAAGTCAGGTCTCCTTTAAGGGTCTTATTGTGTGCGTGAATGTTGTGCATTATTACTGGTGTAATTATGGGAATAATTTAGTACTCGTGCTGTGCCTTCCAACAGGGAGCTCTAAAAGGTAATTTTCAACTACTTAAATTTTGTTTAGGTTGTTAGGAAATATTTTTAGACCTAGAAGAGGGAATTTTATTTTTGCATAAACTAATAGCCCCTTAAGGATGTGCTCTTAAAAACATCATCAATCTGGTCTGGGGTGATGCAAGAAGAAAGCAAACTAAGCCATGATTCTCTTTAATGGTGACTAATTTAGAGGGATCCGTGACTAGAATCATAACCAAAAATTTACTGTCCAGTCTAGGATACCTAGGCCCACAATGGAGCTAATTTGCACAAACAATAGCCAACATACTTGATTTATTTTTTAAAAAGAAAGCAAAAGCTTGTGCATTTGTTAGAAGGACAAAAAAGGAAAATTTGCAGTTGCATTGATCTGGGGGTCTCAGTGTCAGGCACAATGGCTGCATGGAGAGTCAGTCAGTATGGCATGAGGTCTTCCTACATACTAGAGGTCACAATGCACAACAAAGGATGGAGAAGAGCCAACACTGACTAAGGGTTTATTCAAGACTAGACTACTGTAATGTGCTCTATGTAGGGCTGCCACTGAAGAGTAACCACAGAGGTTTCAGAGTGCAACCTAGAATGCTTGAAGCATGTAACACCAATTTCAATGCTACCTAGTTTACTTTCAGGCCCAATTCAAAGTGATAATTTTGAAGACCTAAATGGTCTGGATCTTGTCCTTAATGATTGCCTGTTGCATATATTCTTCCACCAAGGTGCTACTCCATACATCCCCATCACCTAAAATATAGTGGTTGGGCTCCTTGGGATAAAAACTATGGACCTACCTGAACACATGAGGCTGCCTTACACCAACTCAGACCCCTGCTCTATGCAAGTCACATTCTCATCTACTGACAGCAGCTCTCCAAGGTCACAGGTAGAGGTCTTTCACATCACCTGCTCCCTGATCCTTATAACTGGAGATGCTGGGGACTGAACCAGGGACGTTCTGCATGCCATGCTGTACCTCTACCACTGACCCACAGCCCCTTGCTCCAAGATGCTTACCTCATGCCTTCCCTGTGAGTTTTTAGAACTCAAGTCAAGGTAGCTCTTGGAGATTTTTAAACTTTTCAGGCTGCCTTCACTGCCCTGTTATGAACTGATGCTCTTGTTCATCTCCAACCAACAACTGCTGCTTTCATTTGTTGTTCAAGGCAATTTGAGTTTGTGTTTCAGTCTTGATGAACTGTGTCAGCCATCTTGAAGATTTTAATCATAGATGGGAGATTTTATATATATAAATAATTTATAGTTTGCTTATCAAATTTTCCAAGGAGTTTTAAACATCTGCGTTCCTCTTCAGGGAAATCAATAAAACATCTACTTAACCCCAGTTGGGGGGAAAGCACACTAGGATAATTTAGCAAACCTGCTACTGAATATACAAGTGCTGAAGAGTTAACTATTACCCAAAAAAGTTACTTCCTTCATGTTCAATAATATCTTCCTCACCAAAATTGCATGCAGAATGCTTTGATCAGGTCAGGCAGTGACTGGAAACAACTTAAGAGAAATAAAAACAGCTGCATGACACTTCCAGATGTTCAGAGCTCTTTGCTTGCAGTAGGTTGTCATAATCCTTTGTCATAATCTGCATACAGCCTGGGGAGGTAGTTCTTACTATACACAGATAGAGGACTGTGGCTGGCCTAAGGACACTAGTAGGGGCATGGCAGAGGAGAACTTTGCATTGGGGACTTCCCAATTCACGGCATGGTAGCAAAGGACTGAGCCACACCTGACCCTCACTGCACCTGCCTTCTTCCAAACTGCTTTGAACAGCAGAAGAATACATGTTCTCACCACATCTGCTCAACCCTACTGTTAAGTATGAGACTTAAGGCAGCAGCTCTAAACAAGTGGTTCAGCTTTATTAACAAGACAGGAATAAGGCCCATTGTGGAAATAAATACAACGGGCTCTAGAAAGAGGCTCTGGGAGAGTGCCCCGGCTTTGAGCACTCAGTGACAATTTGCTGTGGCAATCTTAGCAGGGTATAATGACAGAGTCCACCATTTTCTCCAGAGGAACTGATCTTTGCTACCTGAAGAGCAGTAGTAATTTTGAGTGATCTCCAGCCCAACCCCAAGATTGGTAAGAGTGGTTCCCCAGGAGGGAGTGGTTGGTTTGGAGGGGGGAGTCTATGGCATTGTACCTGTCTGAGGTCCCACCCCTCCTCAACACTCACCCTCTCCAGGTTCGTCCCCTCAAATCTCCAGGAATTTCCCAACCTGGAGTTGATAAACCTATCTCCCTCCCAGCCAACCATCAACCTACCTTTAGTTTTCCATCTCCTCCCCCCTCCCTCCTAGAAAGCAGTTGTAATTTTGAGTGATCTCCAGCCCCCACCTGGAGATTGGCAACAATGGTTCCCCATCAGGGAATGGCTGGATTGGAGGGTGGAGTTTATGGCATCGGTACCTGTCTGAGGTGCCACCCCTCTTCAAACCTCACCCTCTCCAGGCTCCATCCCTCAAATCTCCAGGAATTGCCCACCTGGAGTTGGCAACCTGATCAGGACTGGGCCCAGTGAGTTTTCTCCTAAAGGCCAATATAGGTGTGGAAAGGTGCCAACTCTGATTAGGGAGACACCTGGAGATTTGGGGGGGATCCTGTGGAGGGCAGCATTTGGGGGGGGGGTGGAAGGACTCAGCAGGGTATAATGCCATAGAGTCTACCCTCCAACGCAACCATTTTCTCCCAGGGAACTGATATCTGTCATCTGGAGGTCAATTGTAACAGTGGGAGATCTCCAGGTCCCACCTGGAGATTGGCTACCCTAGGGGAAAGTCAGCCGCACAGCGGGGAGTTGAAGAAAATGGTTTGATGGTTGCAGGCCCACCTCATTAGCCAGCCAGCCATGCTGAAGCTAAGCAGGAGAAAGAGCCTTTTCCCATTTATTCTGACAGGAAAGTGGCCACTGGGGAGGGGGTTATGGGCAGGGAAGGGGGTTATGCTGAAAGTCCTTTGTTTTTTTACTCACAGAACCAAGCTTGGTTGCCTACCAACAGCCACTGAGGGGACAGTCCCTCACAGGAGTCAAGAGAACTGTCTTCCTCAGGAGAGAGAGCTGTCTGCCAGTAAATCTGGCATGCAAATCTGTCTGAAGGGGGAGTGGGTGGGGAAGAGAAGCAGACCCAGCACCCGGCCAATGGCACGCGAGTACTCTTGAGTGGCGGCTGATGGGCCAATGGCTGAGGGAGGGCATTTTACAGCCAATAGGAGCGCATGGAATCTTATGAAACCAAAAGATAATTATTATAAGGAGAGATAAGAACAGACACAAAAACAGGAGAGCAACAGGCTCTCTTTTAAACTATCCGGGCTAGCATAACCATGCCCCTAGTTGCATTAAGAACCAATCAGAACAGTAACATAATAACCAATAAGTTCATCTCCCTGCAGAACTTATTGGTTTACTACACACAGTAGCCAATCGGAGTTTGTTGTTTTCAATACTAGGCTTAGATAGGGGTGAGATTCAAGTTCAGGCCACTTCTGTATATACGATACATAACACCTACACTGCAGCTACCTGAAAGGAAAGCTTGATGGCTGAACACGGACTTGATCCCTGGCCTTCCACACCTATCCAGTACAAAACTCTGGCTGCCATTCTGCCAGTGCTATACTAGTTCTTCCAATGGAACAGAATCTCCATTTGCATAGGAAAGGGGGGGGATTTTTGCCTCCTCCTGCTGCAGACTCCCAGTTTGCAGACTGTTCCTGGGGTCCACTGACCCAAAGGATCCACATTTTCAGGAAAACAGAGAAGGCTACAGGGATGGGGGAGAGCTGCCTTCCTTAAGCATGGTTCTGCTTGCGCTGCTTCAAATCCAAGCCACTGGCTGTAAGCAGCCTTGATGACAGCTAAATCCAGAGGGCAGTTTAATAGTTGGACCTGAACATCCACAGGGAGAAAAAGAGAACAAGCTGAATAGGAATGAGCAGATTTAATCACTGAAGCCCTAAAGGAAGAGCATAAGTCTGTGGCTAATGGGTTGCCAAGTCATTGTTAATAAGAGTTCTGTTGACCTACATAAAACCTTCAGTTTTTTTCTCCAACAAAACTGAGAAATTTCACTCCGGAGAGGGAATTCCCATTTATGGGCTTAGATTAGCCTACTATTATCGCTGTCAGTTTGACTAGCAATGCTACACTCCTAATACAGTTGTTGATTTTCCACATTCAGTCGCGTTCCAGTTTGTAGTTTCTGGAATTCCCTTGAAAAATACACACAAATTGTCTTAATCTTTTTTTTTTCTTTTGACCTGTGAAATTGGACCAAAGCATATTTCATGGTCAAAGGATCCGCGGGAAGTAATGCTTCATTGCACAGCAGCCCTCGGAGCACTCAAGGGCCTCCTAGTGGCAATGCTAAGCAAAGGTTTCTCTAAAGAGCCAGTGCCAGGGAGGCTTCGAGGAGACACGATAGCTCCAGAGCACTTCACAAAAGTCAAGCCCACAAGATCCATTTTTTGCCAAACCAAAGTCAAACGGAGCAGCTGAAATGTACCATAGGTTACTTAGTATATATGCCACTTTTCTCCTTCAAGGGACACAAAGAAGCTTACAACAGTAAAAAAGTACAATGAAAGTACAGTAGAAAACAACATACTCTAAAAAAAATAAATTCTAAGTAGCCAGCTATAGCTTGGGCTGGTCTTGGATCGAATGCTCCAGTTCACTCAAGGGCATGAGCCATGTGCTAAGAGCCAAAGAACAAGAGCCCTTTTAGCTCTCGGTCCTTTGATTCAGACCCACCAAGAAAAGAAGCAAAACAGGACAGGTTAGGTGTGGCAGCTGATGTTCCTCTCACTCCGCCCTCCCTTTTCCTTTCCTGTTGGACCTGTCATAAAGAACTGGGATTTTAAAACAGACCTATTATGGAAGTACACAATTTTTCGGCTGATTTATCAAATAAGCTTTTACCCATGATCTGGGGAAGCCATATTTATGATACTGTTGTATTAACCGTTGAAATATGATTATATTTTAAATTTGAAAATGGCCATGTCATGTGGTTTGGAACTCACAGCAGGTCTTAATCTAGCGAGCTGAAGGGTTTCGGTGTTTCTGCCATCACTCCCGTGGGGCCAAACAATGGAATTTAAAGAAGGGCTCTGAGCGGGTTAAGTGATACTCCCCCAACCTTGTACAAAAAAACCAGAGACCAGTATGGTGGCTGTTGTGAGCTATGGGAAGAACTGTTCTCACCAAACATAGACAATCTTCCTTTAAATCTGCCCCATCTTCAGTAGCAGGGGAGCTAAGTGTCATCATGGGCTTGTAGTCCTCATACTATTTACACCAACAGGCTACACATGAATGTTCTGAGCATTTCACATTCGTTAAGTGACCATTACAACTAACCTGTAAGGTAAACTAATAGTAATTGATCTAGGCACAGTGATTCATCCTACAGTGACAATCAAATTACACAAACACCACTAAGCTGCTTGTGAGAAGTGTTGGGAAGCTACAGTTGGTTCAAACTACAGCCAGCAGAATCATAGAATGTTAGAGTTGGAAGGGACCTTGCAGGTCATCTAGTCCAACCCCCTGCACTCTGCAGGAGCATAGCCAAAAGATAGCTCTACATAGCTACATACCTACAACATACCCAAAAGATGGTTGTCCAGTCTCTGCTTGAAAACATCCAGCGAAGGAAGCATCCACAACCTCCCGAGGCAGACTGTTCCATTCCTCAACCACTCTTACAGTTAGGAAGTTTCTCCTGATATTTAGCTGGTAACAACTCCTTTGTAATTTCCACCCATTAGATCTAGTCTTGCAATCCGGAGCAAGAGAGAATAGATCTGCTCCATCTTCTACATGACAGCCCTTCAAATACTTGAAGACTGCAATCATGTCCCCTCTAAGCCTTCTCTTTCCCAGGCTAAACATACCCAACTCTTTCAGCCTTTCCTCATAAGACTTGGATTCCAACCCTCTCACCATCCTGGTTGCCCTCTTCTGGACACGCTCGAGCTTGTCAACATCCTTCCTAAAATGTGGTGCCCAAAACTGGACACAGTACTCCAGTTGAGGCCTGACCATAGCAGAATAGAGTGGAACTACCACCTCCCATGATCTGGACACAATGCTTCTGTTAATGCATCCTAAGATGTTAATGCATTCTAAGAATGTTGACCAACATTCCACAATGACAATTTTACAACATCTTCTCCTTGGTTTCTGGTCCTTATTCAAAGTCTAGTAGTGACTTTTAAAGCTCTAAACTTTTGGGGTCCAGGACAAAGACTGCCTTCTACAAATAAGGCTACCCAGCTTTTTAAGATCTTCCTGGGAGGGGGGTGGAAACATAGCTTGGAAATGTGTTTTCCTCACTGACCAAGGTGGAACAAGTGGCTTAGATGTTTGGCAAAGGCTGACTTATTTGGGAAATAACTATTTAATGTGCATATTAGAGAAACATATAGCAATGGTGGCCTTTCACAGACTTTGGCTAGTGAGTCACCTGTGGCCCTTCCAGGGGATGGGGGAGACCTTGTCACTGTGGTTCATACCCTGATAACATCTAGATTAGACTACTGCAATGCACTCTACATGCATTGCAGCTCTTGAAGACTGTCCAGAAGCTACAGCTGGTGACAAAATGCTGCTGCCATAAATAAATAATAAATATTTGCAGTCTCTTGTTAAGGTTTCTGCTGCTAAAGCCCCGAGGTTGTGCCCACATTCCTTATTTAGGGCACCCTCACCTTTTAGCCAAGGCTACGTTGGATAGTGTGCTATAACAATCCTGCACAGTGAACTTTTCCTGTGTGAACAAGACAATCCAGTTATAAGTCTCTGCTATAGTGCAAAGACAGAACAATACAGATATGTGGATGCAGACTAAGGTTCACAAGATCATTTACAAATGACTAGCAAAAACAGTGGGGGGAAAGCCAGTAAAAATTCACAACCTAAGTTCAACACAATTATAAACTTCCTAACAATAAAGGCAAGAAGAGTAATAAATACTAACTTGTGCAGTTGCAGAAGACAAGCACAGCAGCATAACACCAGCACAGAGGACACAAAGATAGCCACTTCAACTCAAACCTAAAACTCAGCAAACTTTGTGCCAAGCAAAGGTTGTAGAGAGCCAGACTTGAGGTATCATCACAGAAAGCCAGTTCAGGACAGAGCTCAGAGTGTTGGACTAAACCAAGCTATAAAAGTGTCCTGGTGATCTTGGGCCAACCACTCTCAACTGAACCTACATCATGGGGTTTGTGTGAAGCCCCTGTAAGCTACCCTTGAAGAAAAGGTGTAGCAAAAAAAAATGATGTATCTCCAGCTAAAGAAAACCGTGATTTTGGAATCCATCAGAGATGATCCAGCTGATCAAGATACCAGCACTATAAACAGTGTCTAGAAAGAAACTGGCATTCAGTGCAGTTATTTCATTGCTGATGAGCTATCTCCCCTTCCCTGCCAGGTTACTGTAGGAGTTGGGTGGGGTTCTCAGTAAAAATGGTGGTTGTGCCCCTTTGGTGTGTATAGGGCTGCCAGATGCCCCAGGGGGGTAGGGTTTGCCCACTTTCAGGCCCCCAGATCTACCAGTCTGGATTTGGTCAGTGGGGAGAACCCCGCCCCCAAAGCGCCCGGTGTGCAGCAATGCACCTGGTGCAATGACATCACCCAGAGGTAATGTCATTGTGCAGGGCATGTTGTGAGGGGGGGCGGTCAATCATTTAAGGAAAAACCATAGAGCTTTTCCTTAAATGGTAGAGCATCCCCTGCAATGTGCCATGCAGAATGATGTCACTTCCGGGTGACGTCATTGCAGCATGCGCGCTTCTCACACACACCAAAGAGATCCCAGAGAGGGACCAGGATCACCACCCCCACTGGCAGGCTGGTAAGACCTGGCAACCCTAGTTGTGGATAGAGTTGCCAGTTTGGGGAGATTTTTTGGGGGGGTGCCCGGGAACAGCAGAGCTTGGGGAGGGGAGGGATCTCAGCAGGGTATAATGGCACAGAGTCCACCTTCCAAAGGAGCCATTTTCTCCAGGGGAACTAATCTTGGTGATTTGGAGATCAACTGTAATAGCAGGTGAAGGTACCACCTGTTCGTTGGCAAATTTAGCCATGTAGAAATGTCCCTTATATTTTTTAGTACTTAACAGCACTGATGCAATACCAATGATTTAATTCAGATACAAGTTTTGCCAAGAGCTGGATGAAGCTATAATGTGGTAACTACACACTCCGGTGCCTGGGTTGAGGGGAGAGGCAGGTTCAAGTACTACTTTACTGTACTATAAAAGAGACCCAAGAGTGTCCTTGTGGATTAAAATACAACAACCGAACCTTATGGCTATAGTAGTAAAGGCCAGTGTTTTGTGAGCCAAAGATTACCAGTTCAGTTCCAGATGGCAACTCAACCACAGCCTGAATAGGACAGGTGACATTTGTCAAACCTTTGCAGAGAGTTTAGAGTCCTAAGGTAGGATCTCATAGAATAAGAGTTTTTTGTATTTGAAGTACAGCATACCTGGAGGCACCAAGCCCTACTGAGGTTAAACTGTGTTAGCAATGAGACAGAACAAGTGAGGAAGCAGTGTTTATTTTGTACCAGGAAATAAAGGCCCAGATCCTCATTTAATCAGAAATCCACAAGAGCTCAAACTTGAGTTGTTCTACTTTATTGACTCCTGGAATTTTTACCCAGGACCCCCAGAAAGTATGGTTAAATTCCAATAAACATTTTTAATTCTTTATCCAGGAACCCAGAATGGCTTTTAAGTTTACCAGCCCCAGGAGTGAATCAAACATACTTTATAGCCTTAAAAAGGAAGGGTTTCCTGTCTCCCACTGTTAAATCCCAGACAAGCTTTAATGTGTTACAGCTGCTATACATTTAAAAACAAAAGTCACACAACATTCATAGCAAAGACTTTAAAAGGCAAGAAGCCACAGGCAGGCTGGCATGCAAAAGCCCAATTTCACTTGTCATGGATAAATCTTGTTCCATTTTTTAATAAGTGGTAAATTGCTAAAAGTCCAGCCCATTCATTGGATGATTTGAGCCATTTTGCAAATATTCAGTATTTGCCTGCCAGATACACGGGCGCATTGGAACCACTGTTAAGCAGTAAACCGTGACCTTTGCGCAGCTGATATTTCTATAAATACTGATTAAAGTCTTCCTTCACGGGTCAAAAGGATTCTCCTTTACTACTGAGGATATTCACATAAGGTTTACACAAGTGCTGCATTTGAACTGAATAGGTCATACGGATAGATACACCAAACTGATTTGGGTCATAATCCCACACATGAACCAGCAAGTCAGCCACATGAAGTCAAAGCCCTCCCTTGCTACTTTCCATTTCCAGAAGCTTTACTCCAGTTTTACCTGGATTTTCCTCAGCATCATCTGAATGCACATTGTTTTTATACAGCTTATAGACCAGAGGCTCCACACCACAGCTGGGGGCAAAGGGCAGCAAAGTCGGTTAACTGCTGAGACCCAGACACTTCCCATGGGCCCATGCACAGAAGCAGAGGAGAGCAGAAAGAAGGACCCACCCCCCTCTTCCCTTGCAGTCCAGTGCAGGTGACATAGGAGCAGCCAGTGACTTCTCTCCTGCACAAGGCAGGCTACAGCTGCTCCTGCACTTCAAGGCTAAAACCTGGGTGGGGGGGGAGTAGTTTCTGAGAGCCCAAACCTGATGGCAAACTCATGGTGTGCCCTGGCCATTTACAGTGATTTTAAAAATGCTGTGAGGCCCTGATCCAGTGCAGGTTCATGGCACAGAGCTCTGTTCCCCCCATCCCATGCCTTTTCAAGAGCCAAAACAGCCACGGGGGGGGTGTCTGTGTACCCCCTCCATGTGGCTGTTTTGGGCACTGGAAAAGGAAAATGGGCGGGGACAGCTCTGCTTCATGACCCTGAGCTGGATCGGAGCCTCACAGCATTTTAAAATCACTGTTCAATGACCAGGGCAAACTCATGGCAGCCACAAGTTTGCCATCAGGTCTAATTGTGCTCTGGAAAGGGAGGAGGAGGGAGGCTGTGTGGGCAATCACCTGCCTGTAGAGTGGGGGAGGCTGCAGCGGGGAAAGGGGGGTGCATTGCTCTTCCTCTGCCCAGCCCTATCCATCCTCCTTCAACAAGTTAATTTATTTCCTTTATGCATACCCCACCTTTATTCTCAATAGGGACCCCAAAGCACCTTCCATGGTTCTCCTGTCCTCCATTTTCTCCTCACAACAATCCTGTGAGGCAGCTTAGGCCAAAAGTGTGTGACTGGCCCAAGGTTACCCAGCAAGATTCCATGGCCAAGGGCTAGTGTGGTGTAGTGGTTAGAGAGTTGGGCTAGGACCTGGGACAACTGGGTTTGATTCCCTCACTCAACCATGGAAACCTGCCAGGTGACTTTGGGCCCATCCCAATCTCTCAGCCTAGCCCCACCTCACAAGGTTATTATCATGAAGATTAAGTGGAGAAGGGGAGAAAGATGTGAAAGGCTGCTTTGAGTCCTGATCAGCCCAGGCTAGCCCCATCCCATCAGATCTCAGAAGCTAAACAAAGTTGGCATTGGCTAGGATTTGGAAGGGTGACCTCCAGTGAATACCAGGGTTGTAAGACCTTACTGCTGCGTGATGGAGTGAGCTCCCGTCTCTGGCCCCAGCTCCTGCCAACCTAGCAGTTCGAAAGCAAGAAGTCGCAAGTAGATAAATAGGTACTGCTTTGGTGGGAAGGTAACAGTGTTCTGTGCACCTTGGCATTTAGGCATGCCGGCCACATGACCACGGAAACAGCGCTGGCTCTTCAGCTTGGAAACGGAGATGAGCTCTGCCCCCTAGAGTCAGATTCGACTGGCTTTTGAGCAAGGGAAACCTTTACCTTTTAAGGCAGAGGCAGGCAATGGCAAACCACCACTGAAACATCTCTTGCCTTAAAAACAAGCCTAGCTTGCCATCTAGTGCATAATGCTAAAGAGCTAGAATCTCTCACTGACGGACAATCTTAGAATCTCCTAGCTGTTCTACACATATGATACTTATTGTTATTGAGTCCTGGTCAAGGGGAAAAGTGGGATATAAATAAAAAAAATAAGCAAATAAAGAAGCAGAGGGGAGATTCAAACCTGGGTCTCCCAGATCCTGGTCTAACACTCTAACCATGACGCCACACTGACACGCCAGGAGCGATACCTCAAGGCTAGATGTTTAGGCTGGGGAGGTTGAAGAGATGCTTCTAAGGGAGAAAGTCTGGGAGAGAACCAGCTGTCTGTAGGGTGAGTAGAGGCTGCAGCTTGGAACAAAGCATGTGTGTATGTGTCGCTCCTTGTCTGCCCCTCATCCTGAGCAAACATTTTGCATGGTTTTCTCTTTACCAGTGTGAGTAAATTGAAATGGAAAAGAGTATGGATAAAGAAGAAATGAAGGGGAGGAGCTAAACAGAACAGGGTGTGGTTAGGCTGTACCAAAGGGGGAAGGGGGCCCAGTCGTTCCTGTCGTCCAGGGCCCACAGAAACCTGGAACCAGCCCTACTCCATGAACATTTTAAAACACGAAATACAATTTTTTAAAGACTCCTTTAGAAGAACCTAAGTAAGATAAAGAAGAGAACCAGCAGGAGGTGAATCCACTTAATTTATCCCAGCCTTGCCGGCAGCTCAAACCATTCACACCGTCAGTTGACACACAAGCCACTCTAGCTATAAAAATCAGATCTGAAATATCTGCCTTCTGTCCTTTTAGAAACATGAACTCCTCTGAACCGCGATGGTGAATGGCACTTGGAGGAAACATATACAACTTTATTTTCCTTCATATTTTGGGAAAACAATGGACACTTGTCCTGGGCTCCTTGCGTAGATCACGTAGGCACCCAAGAAAGACGACGCTGTTCCCTACTTTTACCCTTCATCGACAAAGGCTGCTTTTAGAATCAACCTTTCTCATGACAAAACACTAGCAAAGCACCCTGCCATGTTCCGGTGAAGTCATTCATTTATTTGCTGTAGCTAGTTGGATGCTGCCAATAATATCATGGTTGTACACCATCTTCAACGTTTTTGGCAGCACATGGGTTACCGGATATTTGGTACATTTGGCTCCAGATTTCCCAAGCAACAAGACATTCCAGAAGCAGCACTACTGGGTTTGGTTTTCCAGCACAGGACTCTTATGGCATCCTTTTAATAGTGTTTTTATTCACAAATATACAAGTAGAGCACAAGTGGAGGAAAACAGACTTCCCTACAAGGCTGTGGCTCCATTACCCCATACCAGATCCTGGACGCCAAGGAGATTCACCTTCAGACAACTTGCAGCTGTCTGCTCCAAACTCAGACCAGTCCTTATTAAAATATTTACACCCTGTCTTTCCCTTGTGGCTTAAAATGGCTTAGCATTCCAAGATTAAAAACATTTAAAAAGCAGTAAGCCCTCATTTATCATCTCCTCAAGGAAGCCCTTTCAGCTTAAACTATAATAAAAGCCCCCACAAATAAAACAATCTTACAGCACCGCCTAAAAACTTCTAAAGATATTGCCTCCCACCTCTTCAGAAAGCCCATCCCACAAGGTGGAGGCCTCTCTAGAGAAGGAACAGGTTCGAACAGCTGCCACGCAGGCCACCTTAAGTGGAGAAGCAACTAGAAGGTGACAGCCATAAGAGCATAGCTGGTTCATAAGGACATAGGGGATGAGAGAGTCCTTCATATGCATGGGTCCTGGAGAGCCAGGACCCGGAACTGAACTGTGGATTGAACTCTTCCTTCTTTCACTAACAGGCATATGCCTCTTCCCCTCAACTGGAGTACCCCCTTCTTCATGGATACCTGAAGGGAGCAATGGGGGGGGGGGAATCATCTCTTAACAGTTAGGAACATTAACATTCCTTTGCCATAGGGCCAGGATCCTGCCAGGTGTTTCACTTCAGGCCAAGTTATGTAGTGAGAAATCCCTTCAAAGTACTCAGGCAACAACACTGATAACTTACCACTGTGTGTACATCAAACAATTTTTAAACCACTGTAGCCCCAGCACCCCCATACCTACCAAAGAGGAAGGGCATACAGCCTGCATACAGCAGAATTTGGCCCCACTCCTGCTGGTTGCACACCAGCTGGACCTACCCTAGAGGCCAGCAGCACCCCCAACCCAGGAGGACAGGCAAGGGACAAATAGGCACTGCATGGAGTAGCCCTGGCCCTTAATGTTCCAGCACTGGATGGCTGAGGGGAAGGTGGGGCAGCCATTTTAAGGGTAAGGCTGGACTGGCCCAGCCATGCCCAGTTGGCAATAGCTCCTGCCAAGCAGCCCAGGAGAGTGAGGCAACCCTCAGGGAGGCAGGTAGAGGAAAGGGCAGGCATACCTCAGGGATTTTCCCTCATCAAGGTCAGTAACTAGGGTTGCCAACTCTGGGTCAGGAAATTCCTGGAGATTTGGAGTGGGGCTTCAGGAGGGAGGGTTAGAGGGACATCAGCAAGGTACAATGCCATAGAGACCCTCTCCAAAACAGGCATTTTCTCCAGGGGAACTGATCTCTGTCATCTGGAGATCCATTGTGATTACAAGAGATCTCCAGGCCTCACCTGTAGATTGACAAGCCTACCAGGGACTCAGGCCTGGGAGGACATGCTGGCCCTCCTGCCAGCTAAATGGCTATAGGGGAGGACAGTAGAAAGAAAGGAGGAAGACCTAAGGTGCTGTTTTACCCTCTCTAGTCTGAGACCTATCGAACTGCATCCCACCCAACCATGACAGTGCAGCAGGTGCTCACAGCCACCATCTTCCCATCATGCCAAGTATTTTAATCAGATTTATGCACCTGATCAGAAACCCCAGACAATTGTAAAAGTCTTCTGATTATTTAGCAAAAGAACTATCAATAGAAAACTGAGGGGAAAAGTAAATAGCCTAGATTTGGGAAACCTTTGCTTTTCACAATGCCCTATAAATAGCAGTATGGAAAAGGTTCTCTCAGCACAGCATTGGAGGACCTCATGACATCAGCAGCCCTCAGACCAGTCATTTCTTTTGACCTTCTCCTTCAGTTGCATGTCTGAAAAACCCAAGTTCTAAGTGGCAAGCTGTGCTGTGCTGCAAATATCAAACATTCCTAAGATCCGGTGGGCATCTTGCTAGCAAGCAGAGCTTCAAATCGAAAACTAAAGTGGTTAGATAAATTAAGGCCTGTAAAGACTTATCCCTAGACCAGGGGAGCAATCAATTCCAACTTCTTAGCTTGCAGCACAAAATCGTACTCTTCGAACACTTTTCTGAGTGTTCTCCTCTCTTCAAGACAAGCCTCAACATGGCACATGAGAGCTAATCCTCCCCATGTGTGCCAGTGAGCAGTTTGAAGACAGGTCTCCATGGTGCGCGATCTTTTTCCGAAAAGGACACAGACATTAGTTATGCTTCAGGCACCAGTCTTAAAACCAGGAAACATAGAAAATCCATTTAACACATGACATTATGGAAAGAAACATCAATAGCTTTGCTTCAGTGGCAACGTTTTTTAAAAGGTTCCCAGGAAGTGTACACTGATCAATGGATCCAAGATGTCACCGACTGAGCATATGAAAGTTAAAACTTTCCAGTACAGAAAAACAACAGCATGCCAGCCTGGAAATACTGCTGGAAATATATATGAAGTGTTATCTCTTTCAACCCACATTGGAGACATTCAAAGGCAACACGGTAGAAAAACATTATTTACTCTGACGCATTTCGCAATGGGCAGATCAATGCTTTGAAGAGGTGCATGTCTAAAAGAGTTAAAATTATGCCAGCAACCAAGCTGTGGCAGTCTTGTCAGGATTGGTTTAAAAGATGTGGTCATCTCAAATGGACTGGGGACAGGAGGTCTGTGAGAATGCAACATGAAGCACCATTACACCATGTTAAATCCAGGAGGCAGTTTTCCCAACAATGGAGGTACCAAGTTCAGGAAGGGAAATGGGAAATATTTCACAGAAGAGATACCTAGCAACAGGTCTTCCTGCCATATTTGGCATATTGCCTGCACAGATTCTGCTATTTCATTTTACCAGAATTAACTCACAGGGATTGGCATAAACTCCATATGGATCCACCATGCCCGGCAGTCACAAATCTTTTGTCAGGAGCATCCTCATCAAACACATCAACGGTCACAAGAGATAAACTCTTAAGACTACAGTGTGTTTCTAGTATTCATTGAGGAACTTCCCATATTCTATTGGACAGGAACCAATTTTTCTCTTGCACACTTGAAGATTCCTTTTCTTTAAAAAGGAAGCGCTTCCAAAGAATCCAAGTCCCAATTAGCAAAGCTCTGTAAAAGGGTCTGTGTATAAAAGACTTAACAGGGACCAGAACAGAAGGCCCTTCTTTGAAATGAAAATAAGTTGTGGCAGATCTGTCATTAAACTTTACATTAGTATTGAGCAATCTGAAATCTCAGCACTTTGATGCTGTCATTACCATTTCAGATTCTGGAATACCACCTTAGAGTCAGTGACAGATTGGCAGAAGGACCTAAACAGAAGACGGAAGAATGTATTTCTGAAACGTACCTGAATTTCTCTTCGAGACCAGCTTCACATTGGTGCTGAATACAGTGCAGCTCACGAGGATTAAGAAGATGTGGAGCTTCATCTCCGTCTCCTTTTGGCAGCTGGAATGCAAACACAGCACAGCTAAGTCCAAATCCCAGTTTTCTTGATGAGAACCTAATTGTCATTACATCTGAACATTTCCACAAAGCATCTTTATCCAGAACAAAGGCTTGAGGTAGTAACTTCTGGGTTTATGATTCTGCAGGAGCAAAACCACAAAGCAAGACTCAATATAATACATCTGGGGATTTCACAAACACACAAAAAGAGAGGAGTTCCTCAAAGCAATGCACTGTGCTTTGAATTTTGTATCGTATATTCTGAACACATCAACTAGGTGTCCAAAATTAAGTGCCAGTTAGATATATCTGCAGCATTAAGAAACAGAGGATGTCTGTTCTAACTGAAAGTCCAATACCAGTTTCAGCTGATACAAGATGCTAGAATGTGTTTTTTAAGTTGAACTTCAGTGCTGAATTGCAAAAGACTAGATGTGCTCAATTACTACTCCTCCCCCAAGAAACTTATTTCCTTTTCGATTTGTAAAGGTAACCCTTGGGGAATTGTGGGAAACAAAGCAAAAGACAAATGGGAAACCACAAGGATGAGAAAAACCTTTAATATATTAAAGGCAGCAATTCCAGCTGGAAATGCATCAAGAGAAATTCTTCTTCAGGGGATACACAAAAGTGACTGGGTTGGACCCAGCTCTCCCCCCACCTCCACCCCCCATCATTTCAACTCTCATCCAAGGCAATTTTCAAGGACTTCCTTGTTCCCACTGCAGCTTCTAGGACATAATCCATCCCATCCCACAACTCTTTGGATTGGCCCCTAAAGGGAGGGAAGCAATTGTCTGATCCACAACTAGGGCTCTGCTTGCAGTTCTCTGGATCCAAGAAGCGTCTATAGCTACTGTGTAAGGGGAGGGGGTGTAAGATAGATTTTAATGTCATCATTGATTACTACAAAACATTAATGAATCTAATCATGGCAAAAAGTTTACATTCTATGTCATAGCCCACTTTAAATGACATAAACAGAATGCCCCATCTTGTCATGGCATAGAAAACCTTCAACACGGGTGGTGACAGCAACACAGCAGACCATTTTGTTTGGCAACCAGGGCCAGATCTTCATCCAAACAACTAAGGTACAGAAGCTGTACAGGTCTGAGAGGTGATGATGGGCATAAACCATGCTTGTTGCTTTATTCTGCAGAGCTGCTGGGGCATGGCTTGCGCACAGCATGTCTTACCAAGTACAATGCTCCTCGTCTCTCTCCCCATCCCCATTTTGTTTGCTACCATATCTATCATCATCACAGGTAGACTTTGCACTCAGGGGGGAGTGGGCATTTGGGACAAAAAAAAATCACCTATCCTTGAACAATTATTCCACACCTGCTTTACCCCGGCTATTAAATATGTCTGCAGCTTTGGTTCAATGAGGGAAGCAGTTCCACCAGAATGGGGGAAACAACTGAGAACATCACTTTTCTTCACAAACAACAAAGTATGAACAAACAAAAAACAAAAAAAAGACAGAAAGGAAAACTGTACAAAGAAGACACTGTAGAATCCATTCAGGGAGATTACTTTGTGCCATATTTTCTTGTTTCCAGCTTCACAGACTTAGCCCTTGGAATATTGTCCAGTTTGTCCAGTCACAGGTCAGAGGAAAGGAGATTTTAAAAATCCAGGAAATGTTCATTGCCATGCTGACTGAACCCTTGATCCAGCCCCACACTTGAAGTTGCCTTAAACCAGTTAGACCATTGGTCTATCAAGGTCAATATTGTCTACCCTGATGGACAACAGCTGTCCAAGGTTTTCTGTGGAGATCTTTCCCAGGATCTGCTGCTTGATCCCTTCAATTGAAGATGTCAGGGATGGAAATTTGGACTTTTCAAATGCAGAGCCACTGAGCCATGGACCAACCCAGAGACCTAGTGAAGCCCATGAAGAGTGTCTGCATCAAGACACAATATGTATCTTCAATGCAGAAAAATTCAGGCGGGTAGCCATGTTGGTATGAACTAACAGCAGAACAAAGTCTGAGTCCTGTAGCATCCCGTAGCATCTTTAAGACCAATTCAGTTTTATTCAAAGTGTAAGCTTTCATGTGCAAAGCACACTTCTTCAGACAAATTGGAATAAAATCTCCTCAAGGGCTTCAATGCATCTTCATTGCGAATAAGGATGTGCATACAACTCTGCATTCTCATCAGCTATACATGCAGAAGGCTGCTTTCATTTTTACAAATCTTCCTTGATGGATCACAGCCAGTGAAATTAAGAGGTTCATAATACTCTCATTTTCCTTTTAGAGAACTCATAGTGGCTACATGGGACTCCCACCCAGTCTCTGGCCACATCCACACTTCTTTAGCTTCAATTTTGCTACAGCATGAGGTGATTCCACTCACTCATCACTTGGAGAGAACAACCAGAACTCACAAAAATGGAGGGATGCACACTGAAATTATCTGGATTCCCAACAGTTCAAACTGAAGTTCTATTTTTATTTACTTACAATACTGATATCCTACCTCTCCAGAATGTGCTTGAGGTAGCTTACTATAAAACCAAGTGAAAATCTTCAATTAAAAACTGCACTCAAAAGCAAGACAGCCATTACAATACAATTCTTAAAGGAGAGTGAGAACCACTCAACACTGGTCAGAACAGGTACATCTTTTGTTGGCTCTGAAAGGAGCCCAGGAAACAGAACTTCAGCACCGTAGGCAGTACACAGATGGGGGTAACAGCAGGGCAAGAGGCTCTTGTTTGTAGCAACCCTCCTCATCTCACTCAGAAGGGGGACATCACATTATACAGTTACATCTCATTATACAGTTACTTCTCACCCCTAGCAGCCTTGGTACCAGCCTACTGTTTTGCCAGAGAGAATGTAAGGGACCACATTATTATCTCTTACAGTGTACTGCTTATTCAGTTATTTCAAATTACAACATATCCCTTTAAGGTTCTTTCATCTCCAATATATTACAGGCTATAAATATGTAGAGCGTTGTACTCCTAAAAATTCTTTATTCTCTTGAGCGCTTTAGATTTTCCAAATTCCCTTGGGTCAGAGCATTCAAAAGCCAAAGGGGACCCTCAAAAACTATGAGAGGCAGAGGCTGTCCTTCAATGTTTAATGAATGACTCGGCATGCAGAGTGTTTTGAAAAACCTCTCCTCGAGGAATGAAATCCCAGCACAAGTAGGGACACCTTGACAAGAGGGGTTTTTTTACAAAAAAAATGTAATTGAACTAAATCTTTTGACAGATAATTGTAATGATGATGTTATGCCAGGATGATTTGCAAGTGTAACTTGGCAAATTACTTTTACCACTTTGCTCTCTTCAGCTATTACAGTAGGAGCAGGTAACTCAGATCCTTGTTCCATGGTGCATTAGTCTCTCCCACCCCCCATCCCCAAGAGGAACTTAATTGCAGAAAATAGACTTGTTCCAAAAGCCAGAATTGGTTTCTAGCAACTACTCCAGCTATCTGAAGAAAGTCACAGTTGCCCTGCCAAAACTGCCACCTGAAGGGACAAGAATTAACAGACGGAAAGCTGTTTCACACACTATACAGTAGCAAACCCAGGTCCTCCCTCAAACACCAGTACATCTGGTGGTGTGAACAAATTGTGCAGTATCAGTGTACCAAATGTGCATTCCACAGACAGATTCCTGACAAGTCTTCCCATGTGATATGTCTGCCATATGCCCACAACATTTGTTTTAGGTGTATGTATAAAATATCCTTCTTCATGAAGGATGAAGAAATCCTTACACAACATTCCAAGTAACTTTTCTCAGTGCCAGTGCCCGTGAAAAAGTAATTGAAGCAACTGGGAAAGTTAACGGTGCTGTATAAAAACTAAGAATTATCTGTCTTTTGATGTTACCACATATTGCATCAACTATTTATTCCGTCATTAGATGCTGAATTTTCAAGCCACAAGCATCCCAGTAGGAACTGGATGATCTAAATGGGTTTAGTGTCTGGTATGCCATAGAGTCACAACATTGTAGACAGGCAGAAGATATTTAGCTAATTCAGGGGCTGTTTCAGGTTCTAGTTCCTCCCTTTCACTATGCCTTACCTTCCTCCACTCCACTTATTCCTCTGTCTCTCACACACACACCTGCCTTCCCTCTGTATTGCATTTCCCAATAGGAAACTGCTCCAGAAACCACTACTGCTCTCCTGCTATTAAAACACCAGGAAAACTGTGGAAATAAGCTGAGATCACACTAGCTTGTTCCTTGCCTTCCACATTAGTGCTGACTCACTACAGAAATGGCTTCACTGGGCCATAGAGAAGAATCTGATGAAAGTCAATCCGCCTCTGGGGACTGTTATGCAGAAAGACTATCTTACTATCTACAAGCGAATAAGATCGAACAAAAGAGTGAAATTTTATTGACTGTTTTTTGCTGTTGTTCATCCTCTGATGGCACCTGCTGTACCACATACAAGTACCAAGTGCAAAAACTTATGACAAAGTGATAGCTCTTTTGAAGACACATTTTTGCCCAACATCATCTGTTACTCTATGGAGGTTCTATTTTTTAAGTGTGATCAGCAAGCCAGTGAAATACAGCAGAATACATTGTAAAACTCTGTCACCTCGCTGAACATTGTGAATCTGGGGGTCTCTGGAAGACTTGTTAAGAGGTCAGCTCATCTGCAGCGTTAAGGATGAGGCCATCCAGCAGTGCCTCCTCTCAGAACAGAATCTTGACTTTTGCTCCAGCACAGCAAACAGCATTAGCAGCTGAAGCCGCTTCGTGTAATGTCAGAGAGAAATTCGTAACAGGCACCCCACCGACACCCACATTCTCCGACAAACCCAGGAGGAGCAAGTACAAAGGCTCACACCTACATGAGTGGGATTATGTAAATCAAGTAAGGCATCTATATGCTTAAACTGTAGAGGGCAAGATAAAAAAAAGTGAATGCAGATTCAGGAATGCTGTCACACTTGATGAAAAAAAGGGGTCCCATACAAAGAGTTTGCCAGTCAAGGGCTAATCCCAGGAAACAGAGAGACAGAGGGATAAGGTTCCCAGTTCCAACTGCCCATAATGTGGAGGGTTTCCCTGAGGAGAGAGTACAAACATTAAACTCCATTCATCCTATTCATGCTGTTGAGGGGCAGTGCCCAGGAATGATTGCCACTGTAGAGACAAATGGTCAGAGGTGTGAAATGGAAGTTGACTCTGGGGCCAGATCCACCATCATAGACAGCAACACGTTTTCACAGCTATTCCAGAACCATTCTCCCAAATTACACAGATCAAAATGTCACCTTCGTTACCACAATAGACAGATTGTTCAGATCCTCGGAAGCTGTGATGTAGATGTCTGTTATGGACCTCTCAGACAGACATTACCCTTGCTGGTTACAAAAATTCGTAAAAGCCTGCAGAGAAGAAACCGGTTCCCACCCTTGGGAATCAGTGTTCAAGGAGTACATAGTGTCTGTCCAGCAATACTGGAAGAACTGGCATCTGAGTTCCCACATATATTCACTGAGGCATTAGGAGAATACAATGGTCCACCAGTGACTTTTCAAATGGGCTCTGCCATAACACCTATTTGTCTGAAGGGCCAGAATGTTCCTTTCGCCCTGAGAGCAAAGATCAATGAAGAATTTGATCGGCTTATTGCACAAGGAATTATAGAGCCAGTGACTCACGCAACCTGTGCCACCCCTATTGTTCTTGTCTTGAAATGGAAACATAACTATTTGTGGGGATTACAAATGTACTGTGAATAAAGCACTCAAGTAAGACCAGTATCCAGTGCCTACCATAAAACAGTTGCTGTCTGTCCTAGCAAGTGGAAAGGTTTTTGCTAAACTGGACCTTGCTCAAGCCTATCAGCAACTGATAACTGACGACAAGGCTGCAGAAACCCAAACAATTATTACACATAGAGGGGCTTTTCATGTTAACACCTCTAATTTGGAACCTCAGTGACATCAGGAATCTTTCAGTGCTTCATGGAAACTTTATTAGCAGGTATTCCTGGGGTTGCGCCTTACTTCAGTGATCATCTCCAAAAGGTTTTGCAAAAGTTTGATCTTTAAGGAATCACAGTTAAGAAAGAGAAATGCCAGCTGGGGGTGCCTAATATCACAGTCCTGGGATAGCAGATTGATGCAGCTGGTATCCACCCTACACAGGGTAAAATACAAAGAAGATCTTCAGGCATTTCTAGGACTCCTAATATTTTATCACATTTTCTTAAAAAGCAAAGCCACTATTTATTGATCTGATTTCTATCCTGCCCTCCCCGCAGGTGGGCCCAGTGCGGGTCTCAACACAAAAAATACTAACATAAGTCAGTTTTAAAAGCTTTAAGAAAACCATTCCAAATTCCCTAATAAACAAGATGGCATTCCAAAAACTTGTGGTGTCCTGGGCCTATTTCCATCAGAGAGGATCTGGAACCTGATTTGGTATGGGTTCTCAGAGTAGAAAATTCGCTGTGATCAAGATTATGGGTAGCTCGAGCAGTAGGGGCCCGATTTGGTTGGACATCCACTGCCTCATCCAAAAGCCCAGTGGAACTGCCCTGTTTCACAGCCTCTGAGGAATTGTAATAGAGTCTGCAGGGCCCTGATCTCAGTTGGGAACTTGTTCTACCAGGTGGGGGCCAGGGCCAAAAATGTCCTTGCCCTGATCGAGGCAAGATACATGACTTTTGGGCTGGGGACTACCAGTAGATGTTGATCTACTGAGCACAAGGCTCTTCAGGGCATATATGGGGAGAGGCAGTCCCACAGATATGTTGGTCCCTGGCTGCACAGGGCCTTAAAGGTTAACACCAGCATCTTGAAATCGATCAGGAACTCTATCAGCAGCCAGTACAATTGGCACAGCACTGGGTGACTGTATGCCCATGGAGATATCACAGTCAACAAGCGCACTGCCACATTTTGCACTAACTAAAGTTTCTGGGTCACGTATAAGGGTAGCCCTGTGTAGAGCAAGTTACAATAGTCCAACCTGGAAGTAACCATTGTGTGGATCACTGTAGCCAAGTCATGGGGGGAAAGGTAGGGGGCTAGTTGCTGTACCTGCCAAAGATGGGAAAAGGCTAATTTGGTAACTGTGGTGACCTGGGCCTCCATTGATAATGAAACATCCAGTATCACTCCTAGACTCCTTACGCTCAGTGCTGGTATCAGTGATGCCCCATCCAGAGCTGAGAGCCGAATTCTCGTATCCATATCCAATCCCCTGAGGTTCAGGTACAGGACCTCCATCTTTGATGGATTTAACTGCTACTGGCTCTGCTGCAACCAGCCAGCCACAGCCCTCGAAGCCCTGTCTGAAACATCTGAAGCCAAGTGCAGCCAGCCAGCCATTAACAGCATATTGATGACACCTTAGTCCAAACCTCCAGATTAGCTGGGCTAGGGGGTGCATATAGATGTTAAATAACATTGGGGAGAAGATCACCCCCTGGTGGACCCTGCAATCCTATGGGTATCACAGAGAAATCCTCTCCCCAAGCACCATCCTCTGTCCCCAACCCTGGAGAAAGGAGAGCCATTGCAAGAGAATACCCATGTCAGCAAGGCGGTGGATCAAAGGATCATGGCTGACCATGAGAAGCAGCAGCAGTGCCAACCCACCTAGATCCAGGTGCCTCTGGAGGTCATCTGTAAGGATATGGAGGGCTTGGCCCACAGAAAAATTGGCTGAAGTATTCAGGCCATTTTCATCTCATCACTATGAACTGCCAGCTCATAAGGGTTGTCTATTATGGGGAAACAGGGTGGTCATTCCAGAAGCAGGACACCGAGTCATAGTAAGAACTCTACATGCAGCACACGCAGGTATGGCGTGAATGAAGGCACTGTCCAGAAGTTATGTGTAGTGGCCTGGACTAGACACTGATATTGAAAGGATCGTGAGTGAAAGCAACATATGTCAAGCTACCCACCACAATCCACCAAAAGCTCCAGTTTTCCCTTGGGAAGTGACGAAGAAGCCTCCACATAGACTATGTTGGCCCCTTCCAGGGCAAAATCTTCCTAACTATTGTGGATTCATTTTCAAAATGGCTTGAAGTAGCCATCATCCAAACTGTAAACTCAAATGCTACCAAGAAGTTCTCTGTCAACTTTTTGAAGCTTAGACTGCCAGACACAATCATTTCAGACAATGGTGCAGCTTTCACCTCTGCGATTTTCCAAGACTTTGCTAATAAAAATCTCATAAGGGCTACCACAGTGGCACTACATAGACCCCAGGCAAATGAGCAAGCAGAGCACATAGTACTACAGACTACAAAAGATGTGCTGTAAAGGATGATTTCTGGCGACTGGAAAACCGGACTGGCAGGAAAACCAGATTGACAGGCCCAACATGTTAGACACTGCCCTTCAACTGGGTTTCAGCCAAGCTGAGCTGCTTATGGGACATCTCAGGACATGCCTAGGTCATGTCCACCCTGATATTGCAAGCCACTTGCAGTCTAAAAAAGAACAGCAGCTGTACTCTGCTTTGACATCTAGGAATCTGAGTACCATCTCTCCTCAGGAACCAGTATGACCTTGGAACTATAGAAACAGTTCACAGTGGGTTCCCATCTAAAATTGTGCTGGTCTCATATACAGTACATACCTCAGACTGTTATGGAGACATCAGATGGACCAACTGCATGATGACACTGATACTCCTAATCCTTCAATGGAATCTTCTAAGGAAATTGACCCACCAACATCAGGTTCAGAATTAATTGGAGGAGGCCATCCCGATCCTGCTTATAAAAATCACCCTCCTTCATTGCAAGGAAGTGATGCTCTTATGACTAAGTCACCTGTGGAAGAGGCTTCCTCTGCTGAGACTGCAGGCCAATCAATCTGAACAGGAAGACCAGAATGGCAGCAAAAATGTGGGGTGGTGGGAATTGGATTGGGGCTACGGAACTGGGACAAGTGGGTTTGAACTCTTCCACCCTGCCCTATTTCCCCAAAAGAAACTGCACACACCCAACCTGCTATCAGGGTGTGGAGAACAGGCACCACATTGTAACTATTGTGGGGTTTTTTCCTACCAGGGCTAATGGCAGTTTATTAGTTGGAAGACACCCTTCTTTAGAAGAAACAGAGCGGTGTGAATGGGCTTTAAAACCCCATTTTTAAAATAACACTTCTCAAATGTTTCCCCTTCATGAGTTTCAGAATTGCCGTTTGTGTGTGTATTAACATATATTCTTAATGGACTGTTCTAATTTGTAGAAATATTAGCCATGACAGTCGAATTAAAGTTCAATATAATTTCTCCCTAACAGAAAGATAACTTTACTCAAATCAGCGCTGGAGGGGAAAAAATTAAAAAATTGACTTCTATCTGCGATGACTTCTCTGTAAATGCTAAATATTCAAGAAAGAAAAACGAATAAGGGTTAAATAAGTAAGTAGAAGAATTTTCACCAGAAATGTATACGAAAATATTAAATCTTATACACTTAACTACCAGAATTTCGTATTTGAGGAACAAAGGTCTGCTGTAGTTTTTTTCCCCCTATTAAAGTGTCATTTTTTTCCGGAAAGAAATGATAGAAAAGCTTCAGTGGAGGTGGACCATTCAGTCACCTGACCAGTCAAATATTAATCCCATAAGGCTGAAGTATTTTTAACGCATTCTTAGAACAACAAGAAAGTACTTTAATCATTAGATTTGAAATCCATGACTCATTACAAAAATAAATTTAGTTAACTTTTACTGCAGAACAATGAAATTAATTTTTGGAAGTTATAATGAATAACTTTCAACATCATTAGGCATGGTTTCTATAAATGCAAAAGATTCACAGAAGACTTCTTCCTTTTGGCTTTTATCATGGAACACTTCAGTTAGCCTACCACTAGACTGTTATATTTTAAAAGTGAAATTAAAACTATTAAAACAAAGGCAGTGTGGTATGGTGGTTAAAAGCAGCAGACTCTAATCTGGAGAAGTGGGTTTGATTCCCCACTCTTCCGCATGTAGCCTGCTGGGTGATCTTGGGCCAGTCACTATTCTCTCAGAACTCTCTCAACCTCACCTACTTCACAAGGTGCCTGTGGTGGGGAGAGGAAGGGAAGGGCAATTGTTAGATGCTTCAAGACTCCTTAAGGTAGAGAAAAGTGGTGTAGAAAAACCAATTCTTCTCCTAAGGGCAGCTGAACCAAGCTCACAGGATGCTACAGAGCAGACAAACAGGCAACCAAGATGCTCCTTACAGTGGAAATCCTAGACAGTGAGTCTTTGCCACTGACAGCCACTTCCATTCGAGCATGGAGACGCTTGAAATTAGGAGCACCTTTGTTATGATGCCAGGGGTGTCCTGAACTCCTGCAGATCTCAGGGCAGGCAACCACCCACTCTTGCCTTTGCTAACCAATGAGACCAAAATGGGGGAAAGGGTAAGCTGCCACCCACACAGTGCAGTTCTTGGTTGGAAAGCCAATGTGGCGTTTGAGGTTAAAATGCTGGACTAGGTCTAGGAAGATTCAAAACCCCATTCTGGCAGCCAGGAAGACACATTAACTAAGGTTTCCGACTCCAGGTGGCACCTGGAGATCTCCTGCTATTACAATTTATATCCAGGTGACTGAGATCAGTTCCCCTGGAGAAAATGGCTGCTTTGGAGGGTGCACTCTACGGCATCATGCTCTGCTGAGGTCCCTCCTCTCCCCACCCACCCCTGCAGGCTCCACCACCCAAATCTCCAAGTATTTCCCATCCCAGAACTGGCAACCCTATGACATTAGAGTATGCAGGTTAAATCTAGAGTCCCCACCCTGCTCCATTTTTCATATTTGAAAAGGTTGCCAACTCTGGGTTGGGAATTCCTGGATATTTAGGGGTAGACCTGGGGGGGGGTTGAGGAGGGGAGAGACTTCAGCAGGGTATAATGCCAATAGAGCTCTACCTGATGTTGAGCGGCTGGTCCAACTCCAGACTGGAAGACCTGGACCGGGCATTGCAAGCCATGGCTGGTTGGCTTAGGCTGAGTCGGCTGAAACTGAACCCGATGAAGACGGCGGTCCTGTGCTTGAGTCAGGGTGCTTCAGGGGTGGGGTTCCCACTCCTGACCTTCCCTCTCAAAAATCCCAAAGCAAAGCAACACACAGTACAGTAACAAAACAAAATGTACCGGGGGGGAGTGTTATTTATTCTACCTTTTCCTTCCTGAAAATTTCATTGCAATTTTTAATGGCTGGTTTTCATAAATGCCATTAAAAAATCCCAAAATCTTGGTGTGACACCATGAACCTGATTTGGGAACGCTGGCACCGACATCCCTTCTTCCTCTCTGACAAGCCTGACATTTAAGCACACTTGCTGTAATAACATTAACAAATAATGTGGGTTGATGTTTAGCAACATTGACACGTACCTGTAATTAAGGCTACACATTATAATGTGATGGAGATTAATTTATTGGATGCAACGGATTCCACTGTCAGTTTGCTGCACCCGAGGAATCTCGAAACCTGCGCAGCAACAGAATCACAGCAAGTGCAATCTCTGGCTACCCAGGGCTCAATCATATGCCTTGAGGGTGCAATCCAGATCTATTAAACTCTATGGAAACTTTGCCACTGACTTTAGTAGAAGCTGGCATGTAACTTTTACACAGTGAAAGCTGAGAGCTGAACTAGACCAGATGACAATGGCAATCCTCCTTTCAGATCCCCCACCTTTCCCCCTGAATGGGCTGCTTCCACATGCCAAGTTTTGCTTTCACTGCTGCTGCAAGGACAGAGGTATTCCTAATGTTAATAGAACATCCACATTACCAGCTGGATTCTTGCCCTGCTCCAGCCATCCTGCCACTTCCCCTCCCCATTCTTTGCCAGGCAGTCTGTCAGCTTGCTACCATAGAGGATGGTGCGGAGGGGGAGGCTGCTTGGAATGTGTTAGTTTCGATTCTCTCTTGCTGTCTTGGTGATGCTCCCTTATCTGTATGTTTTATGTGCCTGACCTTGGTTCCTAGCTGTAACATCATCTATGGGTACGCGGGACCGTTACATTCTGGTGGGCCCTGTCTTCTACCTTGATTGGCTCCATGCCACCCAGTGACCCTTTTGAACCATGTATATCTGTCCACCCCACGCTTTTTGCTTTAGTCCTAACATAGAACCTGAAGTAGAGATGCCCTGCCAATACTGTATCAATAACTATTCTTTTGAAGAAGTGAGTGGTTGGTTCTGATTGCTGCAGGAGTCTGACACAGTCTTAACAACCCTGCCCCTTATAGCTCCACAACAAAAAAGGCTACAGCTGTACTCTTTTTAAAAATGAAGGCTGGGGGTTCAGAAGAACTAGCAGATTGTAGTAATTGATCATTATCATATTATTGTGCTGTAGTGCAATAGCAATTACCATTTTTTAAAAGCTATGCAGTGCAGGGAAAAGAGCAACCATAGGGGGAGACAGGAAGAAAATGACATCCGTGTGGGACTTTTGAAATGTTTGGCATTCCCATCCAGATGAAATGCAAATGTGATTTTCTTCCCAAAAAAAGAATGTAGCAAAGCAAGTTTGGGAAAGAGCTGAGAAACCTGAGGAAACAATTAAAGGACTATGTAGTGTAGTGATTAAGAGTGTTGGACAAGGATCTAGGAGACCCAGATTCGAATCCCCACTCATGCCATGTCATGCTTTTTCAGCCTAACCTACCTCACAGGGTTGTTGTGAGGATAAAATGGAAAAAAAGAAGAATTATTTAAGCTGCTTTGGGTCTCTATTGGGGAGCAAGGCGAGATATAAATGAATTAAATACAGTCCTATCAGTGCTTTTAAAAAATGCTCCAATATGGAAGCAAGGACAGAGCAAAACATCCATGTGGAAGCAGTCATAAAGAGCAACTATAAATCAAAGAAAACAGACCAATTGTTTGGTTCCCTACAAGGTTGGTTCATGCTGCAAGTCCAGCATCTGAAAGAGTGCTGAAGCCCCAGTTAGAAGAGGAAACATCAAACACAGCTTCTGTCCATGTGCAGAATGTTGCTCTAGTCCTACAGCAAGGCAAAGTGTCTTCCATTAGGCTAAGTGAGTTGCAGAAAGTTGAATTAGGGAACATCGCAAATCCCTAATCCGCAAAAACTCTCATTAAAATGATTGCCATTTTGACAGTGTCATTTCTGGCTTTCACAGCATAGTTAACATCACCACAAAGAACTTGTAATTCAAAGCATGATTTCATGCAAAGTATTTCCATATCATTTTGGTATAAAACAGTAATAGGTCCATTTTTAGTTCACCTATAAAAATAGGATAGGAAGAAGGGAGACAATTTGTCATGCTTAAAACAAAAAAAGGAAACACCTGATCCAACTTCCCACATAACTTTTAGTTAATACAGAGAGTTTATCAATGCAGGTTTGACACATGAGAAAGTGGTCCAAATAATGATAGAATTTTCAAAACATCTATTCCCCCAGTAGTCTCCTCCCTGCCCCCTACACCCAAGCCAGCAAAAATAAAACTAGTTGCAATTCCTGTAGATTAAGGGAAAACAAATCCATCAATATGTTAAAAGATAGCTAAGTGGAACCTGCAGGATTAAAAGATGTATACTTCACATCTGAGACTAGGGATGCCAACTAGCCAGTTTTCCATTTGCAAAACTCCCCTCTCCTTTCTGATGATAGATGGATAGAGGGATGAGAGGTTAGTTTTTATTTAGTTTTATTTGTTTTAGTTCCTTTTAAAGGCAGAGAAATTTGTGGTACTACGTCTTTAAGACCTTTGCAGGACTGCCAGCCAAAGAAACACTAGGTCTGCGGCCAATTCGGACTTACGTTTTCAGCACAGGCTTCTCTATGTGCCTCAAAAGTTTCTCCAGCAAACACTGTAGCTGTCCTGGACTGTCTTTTCTATTTCTCTTTCCCTCCTCAGATGGAGAAAGAGCACCACATAGTTTAGATGAATTAGCATTTTCTGTTTGCCCCGTCCGTCAGTCCCTTCACTGTGCTCTCAGTTATGTACATGGGCACATGTGCTCCACCTCTTAACTGCACTGAAATCCTGCCCCATTTATCACAGTCCCTTATCCTCTTCATCCCCCCCCCAGCTCCAACTCACACACCGCACCCAGGGGGCACTATTAATGACGGAGGAGGAGACTCACACACAGATCACCTGATGTCACATCTCTGCTACCTGAACTATAGAATGCAATAAAGGAAAGACCCACTCACTTTAGCACTTCCCATTAGGCTTGCCAGCCTCCAGGTGCGGCCTGGAGTTCACCTGGAATTACTTCCGATCTCCAGCCAGGAGAGATCAGTTCCCTGGGAGGAAAAATGGCAGCTTTAGAGGGGAAATTCTATAGTATCACCTCCCTGCTTAGCTCCCCCAGGCCCCCAAATCTCCGGGAACTTCACAACCCAGAGCTGGCAACTCTACTCCCCACTGCTAAGTTTCTCTTATCAAAAACCAGGAGATGGAAGACATTTTCTCACACCAGAATTTAAATCTGCACCATGAATACTTTTTGTACCATTTGTTGTAGGGTTGTCAACACTGGGTTGGGGAATTCCTGGAGATTTGGGTTTAGAGAGCCTGGGGAAGACAAGATTTTGGGAGGGGAGGGACCTCAACAGGGGACACTGCAACACAGTCCAGCCTCCAAAGCAGCCATTTCCTCCAGGAGAACTGAACACTTGCAGCTGGAGAGCAGTTGTAACTCTGGGGGGATCTCCAGGCCTCACATGGAGGCTGGCAACCCTAATATGTTGAAACTCCAGGAAGTGTTTACTGTTACTCTGTTTGTAAGGATTGCTCTTATCATCAAATCTTCCCTCTTGCTTTTCACCCCAAGACTTAAAAACAAGATTTTTTAAAAAATCCTTCCTGTGAAACTTGGGTTCCTATATGCCTTCTGGTGCAGCCTTGAGATCCCAGGCCACACTTAGCAAACATCTGAAGCTTGCCAACTTGAAACACAACCCAGATGATCAAAGGTTGTGCACCTACTCATTACAATAATAGATCATCAGCTTGGCTTCCCCTGATTCGGGAAGAGGCTCTTCAGCCCACTGTAGAATAAGCTTTTACTTTGGCTTAACTCACCAGGCACTATGGGTATCTCCTAAGGTTGCCAGTAACAGGTAGAGAAATTCCTGGAGATTCATGGATGCAGCCCAGGGATGGAGCTCCAGCGCAGCCTCCAGGGGAACTGATCTCTGTCACCCGAAGATCAGTTCTAATTCCAGGAGATCTCTGGCCCCTGCCTGGAGGTTTGCAACCTTAGTTCCTTCACAATCTCTGACATTACTCTGTGTTTCAAACTAGAGTCTGTCATATACAGAACAAACCTGGTGCAGGGAGCAGAACTTCAGGCTGTTTGGGAAAATCCTCCAGAAGGAACAACAGTTCTCTACCCACCTCAGATGCTTGGGCCTACTTCCAAGTTTTCCTCTTCTTCAAGTGCTCCTTAAACAGAAAAAGTGAATGAAGCACAAAACTGGCCATTCACTCATAAGGCACAAGAAAGGAGATTTCAGCTAAGGAAACCATCAAAGAGGGTCAGCTAAACTCAGCGGTTTGCATGCAAAAGGTGCAGGGGGGGGGTTCAGTCCCCAAGTTCTCCAGTTAAAAGCTTTTCAATAAACAGGTAAAGACTGTTCTCTGCTTGAGACCCTAAAGACCTATTGCCAATAAGAGTGTGCAATATTGGGCTACACAGACTGGATATAAGGCAGCTTTGTATATTCTCTTCCTCCTGCGTCTTTGACATCTTGTGTCAAAAAGGACTAGGACAGGCCTAAGAAATTTACAGCACAATCCTCTGCCTGTTTACTGAAACACTAAAACCTCATGAACAATAGGCTCTGTCCCAGAAAAATGTACGTTGGTTTGCACTCCTTAGCCAGTTAACAGATTAATTGATTTTTTTTAAAAAAAGCAATTAAAACTGTGCCTCTGATTAACTTTAAAAAACAAGTTATTTTTAATACAAGGTAAAGTTACCAAGCTGCCACCTCTGACCCCTGGGAGCTTCAGAGTTGGGGAAAGAGGTAGAAATTATGTCAAGTGACATGCTGGCATCACTTCCAGGTAAAAATTCAAACAAGACATCTGCACATCAGGTGATGCTCTGAACCTCCCCCAAAACTCTATGGTAATACTATGGTAGGGGTGCCCAACATGTGTCCAGGGGTGCCCTGGACCCTGCTGATACCTTTTCTGGTGCCTGCCAAGTGTTTGTAGGCCAGATGAAGCTTGTACTATGGCAACATCCTGTCTACCACCACCCTTCAGTTTTCCCACTGGCCCAAAAGCAAGGGCAGATTGGAGGGACCATTCACCTGGAAGCTGCCCACCCAATGCAGCCAAATAAGCCTAATACAAGGGCTTCCAAAAAGATGGCAGGTGTTGCTTTAGAAGAGGCATCTCTCTTTTCTGCCACACAGAAAGGAATGCCTCTTCTAAGCTGGTGCCTGCTGCAGTTTGTCCAGACATCACCTAAAAATAAAAAGGAATCTTTGTTCCTCAGGACAGCTTCTTCATATGCAGGTTTAATGAATCAGCAAAGATATTAGCTGACAACCCTAGTTAGCCAGCTCAGGTTTTCTTAACCCCAGCTCCTTTCAGTGTTTCCGTTCACTGTATGGTACCGGAGAATAAGGAGATGAAGTCATTAACACCCTCAAGAGAGAAATACAACACTCCCCACTGTCGCACACTGGAAGACTGGAGGGATGGGAAGCATTTGTTCTTGGCCACAAAATAGCTTGAACTGATCCCGACTGTAGAGCACCTTTGCGTTTCTCCCACTTGCCCTGGAAACTGCCTCTCAGACTTTATAAGATCTGGACAGAGATTACAATTTCCATCTATGTATGAGCACTTCCCTTTTTTCGTGGTGAGATTGTTCCTCACAATAGCCCCGTTTAGAGGCCATTTTTTCACCTGGTCCACACAGCTGTTGCGTGTCTAACTCATTAATCTCAGTGTAATTTAAAAAAAAAAACACTCCAGCCACTTGCTCATTATGGATACAGTTTTCCTCTCCAGTAAGGAGCTATCTGAATTCATGGAACAATGCCCAGTTGGAGACACAGCAGGGTCAGCATTTGAGCAGGCATGTCGGGAAAGTACTCTACAGGCTAGAACATTGGTCGACAGTCTTTCCCAGGACTGCATGGCTTTCCTCACCCAGCCTCCAAAGTAAATTGGTGTGAATCCTGAGGCACCAGCTGTCTGCCTCCCCCTAGCAAACAAACTCAGAGATCTGTTACAGAAAAACAGAAAAGACTAGCCTGTCCCATCATTAACAAAAAAAAACCCTAGCTGTCATCCATGTATTCATAGCCACCTCGTCAGACACCTCAACAGCTTGCAGAGAGGGAGACTGCTGAAAGCAAGATCATACAGCCAGCCGTGGTTCATTGGGAGAGCACACACTTTGCATACAGGCGTTCCCAGGTAGCTCCAAAAATTTTATCACAGGAATAAAGAGCTGATTGTCAGTCAAGGAAGACAGTACCAGTCAAGACAGTTCAACAGCCTGACATGTACAAGGCAACTCCTCACAACTTAAGATTTGTTTATCTTACTTACAAAATTTATACCCCATCTTTCTGCCCTTCAGAGGGCCACCAAGGCGGCTAATGGTTTAAAATGTACATAAGATACATAAAAAAACCCATTAAAATAAACTCCTCCCCCAACATATCTCATTCAAACAACTTTAAAAGAGTTTACAAGCAGTTCTAATACATAGAAAACAGGTAAAATGCACACAAAACATAAAAGCATTGGTTAGGAAGGAGGGATCATCAAGGGAATACCAAATGAAACAAAAAAGTCTTCACCCACTGGTGGAAGACAGCAAAGAAGGGAACAGATGAATTTCCCTGGGGAGAGAGTTCCAGATCTTTGGTCCCATGACCAAGAAGGTCCTCTCCTGGGTGGCCACCTACCTAATCTCAGAATGCAGGGGCACCAAAGATGACTGTAACAGTCAGGTAGGTTCATAAGGGATTAGGTAGTCCTTCAGGTATGTTGGTCCCAAACCATAAGGCTTCAAAGCTCAAGACCAGCACCTTGAATTGTGCCCAGAAACAAACTGGAAGCCAGTGTAGATGGGCCAAAATGGGAGTGATATGCTCCCTATGACTCACACCAGACAAAATTCTGGCTGGAATCAATGCAGAACGATGCCTCTCAATCCCAGTCCAGAGAGGCAGTCCCAGAAGGATACCATTATCATTGGTACTGAAAGCTACTGAGAGGTCCAGGAGAATTAATAGAATTGCACTCCCTCTGTCTAGGTCCCTGTGCAAGTTATCCACCAAGGCGACCAATGCTGTTTTAGTTCAACCAGGCCTGAAAACAGATTGGAAGGGATCTAAACAATTTGCCTCATCCAGGAAGGCTTGGAGTTGTCCAGGTGATGCCCATTTTATTACAGGTAGCCAAAGCTGCAGCATGAAAAGTTACCAACCACACAAATTCACCTCCCTAACCAAAAGACTCCCAGCACAAGTCCAGCACAAGTAAACTGCAACAGACAGACAGCTGGAGAGATGCCTCCAGGAAGCCCAGAAATATGACTTCGGGGCAACCACCTTTGAATGTGGAGGTTACTGTAATGGCCAGTCTGGTGTAGTGGTTAAGTGTGTGGACTCTAATCTGGGAGAGCCAGGTTTGAGTCCCCACTCTTCCACATGCAGCTGCTGGTGTGACCTTGGGTCAGTTACAACTTCATTCAAAGCTGCTCTCTCAAGGACAGTTCTTGAAAGAGCTCTCTCAGCCCCACCTTCCTCACAGGGCGTCCGTTGTGGGGAGGGGAAGGAAAAGGAGATCATAAGCCGCTCTGAGACTCCAAGTGAAGGATGGGGTATAAATCCAATCTCTTCTTCTTCTTCTAACCACCATTGTTTGACTAATCCCCCAAGATTTCTCTTTTTAGAAACCATCTATGGACAGCATTACCTCTTGTGGCGCAATTAAGCACTGAGTAAAATAAGAATACTCTTTTTTTATCTGTCTGAATTTACTGCTAATTGATTTCATTCATTGACCACAAATCCGGTTGCTATGAGTGAGGTCGCTAACCAACTTCCCACATCATTCATGGTTTTAGAAGTACATCTTCCAATAGCAGCACACTTCACATATTCAAAATTTTACACAAATGGCTTCAAGCCAACACCCCAAACTAAAACCGGCCAAAGAAGGAGGAAATACAGAAAACAGGTAACCTCAAAAAAAAAAAAAAAAAAACAGCTCAGCTCACTTGGGTTGTGTACATGTCAGTCTATGTCGTGTTTCTCATTTCATGTAACTTCTGAGTCACAACTGGGGATGGACTGTTGAGGCCTGTTTAACACAGGGCACAGATGCTGTGCGATCATCACTCATGATAAGCAAGTCGTTAATCGGCCAATAACAGCAAACTACCCACAGAGAAAGTAGCATATAATCTTCACCAAGGACACTGAAAGGCAGTTATAGTACACAAGACCAGTTTCAGTAAAATAACTCAGGGCAATGAAAAGTGTGGAATTTAAACTACCAAAGCTTTCATGGCTGGCCTGTCAAGTCAGGGGGGGAAACTGAGCCCTAGGATAAGTCCAAAAGGCTTCAGATTCCAACACACAAGAACAACTGGGGTTGAGACAACCGAAGTGGGTTTCTAATCTTCATGGCTACCCACCACACAAGAAGTTGCAGAGAGACTTTCAGTCCACATGGGATAAGCAAAGGCGTCCTATATGCGAAGCAGTCTGTGATTTGGTAGAGGAAGCTGCAGGTACTAATTGACAGAGCAGGATGGCTACAAATCTCTACCACTTCATCATCTACAAAAAGAGTAGAAGTGGAAACTGAAGAACCTGGATGCCTTCCAGGTCTGAGAGTGCCCTTCTAAACTCTGGTCCAGCAGCCTAAAGAAAAAAGTGCCAGCCCCTGTAAAAGGCTTTATGGGATATTATTTACCAGGTGATTTTATTTATCTCCATGCCTTAAAAGCCTTCATCTGGCCCTTTCCACTCATTAAACCTCTGTTAAAGGAATGGGACATCCTTTTTCCTCCAAGGTGTTGGCAACCCAGCCACAACCTAGCAGGACTTACTCCGTCCAACACCTCAGACACAGAGGGAAAGGGCTTTCCTCCGCTCACGGGGAATAAGATTAGTTTTCACCTGCCCTTCCAAACCGGAGAGGAGAAACAAGAGAATCCCCATCACTGCTCCAAAAGTCATATTGTTTGACTATCAGTATCTTTCCTTTCATCCAACAAAAGCTCTATGATACATCGATCTTGAGCACTGGATAGTTGTACTATCAGTATCTGTCACATTTTCATCTCACCCTTCCTCTAAATTGCTTGGAGTGGTTTATATTGTACTTTTCTCCTCTCTTTTATCCTGACAACCCCGTGAGGTACATTAGGCTGAGAAATAGTGGGTGATTCTGCACTGGCTTTTCCCTCCATTGTTTTACCAAACCCACCTTGGAACAGAAATTCCCCTCTGCATTGCATGCTGCTTTCACTTTCTCTGATCATCAGATTTTATGGTACCCTCTACACTGCATGCTGCTTTCACTTTCTCTAACCATTGGGTTTTTATGGTACCTTCTGCATAGATTTATGGCAGTTTTATGGCCATTCAGGGGTGACTTTGCAGTCAGAACAGCATTGCCCCAGGGTATTCAGTGTGGTTTTGAGCTGCACCTTTTCCTCAGTGTTGAGAAAATGCGGAGCGACTGCCACATGCAGAAGCACCCAATGACTGGCCAAGGGCACACAATAGGGTTCATGATTGGGGCAGCTAGATTTGAAAACACATCTCCCCAGTCCTAGTCAAAATACTCAAAAGTGCTGGGAAGGATACCAACAACACCATCCTAAGCAGAATTACACTCATGGAAGCCAATGGATTTACAAGGGAATAACTCTACTTACGACGCACTGTTAGTTTGGCCTGCTGTCACTGCTCTTAAAAGACACTTTAATATATGTTAATGATTTAGTGTCCCTCAGTATGTTTAAACTTTAACTCGAGAGATTGCTTAAAGCCCAAATTCAGTCCACTGCAGAAAGCCCTATGCATTATGAATACCATATCTGTATGAAACTCCAAGCGATGCCTTTTTCACACAAGGCCTCCCTCTACAAAGGAAAGGCTTCGATGGAAAAAAAGACCTTCTCTGCTAGACTACCCTTCCTCTTATGCAGTCCAAGGTGGAAAGACATGCATTCAGCTTGAAAAGGCTTTGAAACACTTCTGGACACCATGCCATGGAAGCCCAAAGAGATCCATGGATAAATTTAGACAATCCATATAAAATATTTCCATGGAACTTTAGAGACATAAACAGACAGGTCGCTGTCCCCCAAAAGCACACATTCTAAATTGAGCTGGGGGGGAACCAAGGATGTCAGGCTGCCACCTGACACCCCATGGAGCTTTGGCAGTGGGGCAAGGGGCAGGCATGTCACGGACAGGTGGAAGGGCCAAGCGGCTGGGAGATCACCTGCCTGGAGAAGGGCAAAAGGCATACCTGGGGGGGGGGAGACACACAAATGTGACTAAGTAGTTGCATGTACTTGGGCTTCATTACACCTGGGGCTTCTTTTAATTATTTTCTATCCCACCATCTGGAGAGAGCTATCAGTTTTTAAAAATACTACAAGCTAATATTAAGAATCAGACAAGCCAAAGGTTAACTCTAACCAACCAACAGAAAGCAGCCCAAAAACATATCCAATTTAATCTGAGGACTGGTGCCCTGCCTTTTTTTTTTTGCTAAAAGCAGCTCATTTTATTTTATCTATTTATTTATTTGATTTATACCCTGCCCTCCCTGCAAGCAGGCTCGGGGCGGCTTACACAGTTGGTATAATACCAGTAAAACCACATAAAATCACGTTAAAACAATTTAAATACAATTTGTCATAAAACCTAGGTGCTGATAATCCTTCATTCATTAATTCAGTCATGGGGTAGCTCAAAAGAAATTAAAAACAGAAATACACAAAATGTAACAGGAGAACGGGAGATCATAAAGCAGAGAGTGCTACAAACAGCAGAAGGACTAAAAGCAGTTTTAGGTCCCACTAAAAGCCTGAGCAGGGGTCGCAGTGGCTCAGAGGTTAAGAAGCTGAAGCTGCAGACCGGAAGATCTGTAGCCTGGCAGTTGGAGACCCGAGCGCCACATGACAAAGTGAGCTCCCGTCTCTGGCCCCAGCTCCTGCCAATCTAGCAGTTCAAAAGCAAGAACCTGCAAGTAGATAAATAGGTACCACTTCGGTGGGAAGGTAACAGCATTCCATGTGCCTCAGCATTTAGTCATGCCGGCCACATGACCATGGAAACATCTTCGGAGAGCGCCAGCTCTTCAGCTTGGAAACGGAGATGACCACCGCCCCCTAGAGTCAGATTCAACTAGCTTTTGAGCAAGGGAAACCTTTACTTTTCAATGCCTGAGCAAATAAGCGGGCGCCTGGCAGTAAAGGTGTATAACAGAAGCACTGGCCAAACAACCGAAAGGAGGTGGCCAACCACCTTCTTCTCAGAGGGGAAAAAACATGAAGCAAGGCTTCTAAGGAAGACCTGAACATCCAAGTAAATCTGAAAGGGAATTAGGGTTCCTTGCAACTCCTGGTCTGGGACCAAAGTAAGACACAGCACTTCAAACTGTGCCCTATACGGAAGTGGTAGCCAGTGTGTTAATGGCATGTTCCTGTTCGCCTTCACCCATCAACAGTCTTTCAGCTGTATTCTGAACAAGTTACAGCTTCCAAACAGCCTTCAAAGGCAGTCCTGTTAGGTAGAATAAAAGGTCTACCTTGGATGTAACCAGGTGCTGGATAATTGTGGATCAGATCCAGGGAGGGAGGGGCTGTAGCTACCTAGTAGAGCATCTGCTTGGCATGCAGAAGGTCTCAGGTTCAATTCCCTGGCAGCTCCAGCTAGATGGATCCAGTTGTGGATCCAGTTGTGATGTGAAAGACCTCTGCCTGAGACCCTGGAGAGCTGCTGCAGTCTGAGTAGACAACACTGACCTTGACGGACTAAGGCATCTTCGCATGTTCATGTCTAAAGGGTTAAGTCAGCAGCTATAATGAAGCTGCTGACTTAACCCTTTAGACATAAACACAAGAAGATGCTTTTGTCAGACCACTGGTCTATCAAGGTCAGTATTGCCTACTCAGATGGCAGCAGGGGGGAGACTGGGAGGAAGAGACAGCCAGTCCCATGTAGGAGATGCTTCTCAGGCACAAGGGAGAACAGCTGCATTCACTACATCTCCTCCCCCAAAAGACCCCCCCAGCCATTTCTAGTCCTTGCCACACAGTCTGAGAATGATCCAAGAGTTCAAGAAACAGGCTGCATAAAGTAACTTGCAGAAACCATCATGCCATCCACACACTGATGCCTGGGGGCTTTCTGCAAGCTTAGCCTTTCCCAGACCTGTGAAAACAGCCTGAAGTTTAACCCTTGGAATCAGGCTGCAGCCACAGAGCATTTCCATTATGTATCACTTCATAATACAACAACTCTGTAAGGTAAGTCAGCATTCTTCTTCTTATGTTGCAGGTGGGGGGGGTGAAAATGAGAGACATCTAAGGCCATCTAAGCAAGTTCATGGTGGCCAAATCAAACCTACATAGAATAATAGAGTTGGAAGGGGTCTCCAGGGTCATCTAGTCCAACCCCCTGCATAATGCAGGGAATTCAGAAATACCTTCCCACATGCACGCACACACACACAAAGTGACCCCTGTCCCATGCCCACGGACCTCTAATCTCAGTCCTAGCCAGTGTGCTGATCCCAGATCTTCTAAGTGAACATCAGAGAGAAGATCTCATTTCTTGTCCAAAGCACCAGTGGCAACAATCAGTTACACACATCACAGCACATTCAAAAATTATAGTTTTATATTGCTTTTTCTTCAATAGGCTCAAGGTGACAGGCATGGTCCAACCTCTCCCTTGTGGGATAAGAGACTCTCTAGCTCAAGAACTATTACCTATTTATGTTCATTACAGTCTGCCTTTCTGCCTGAGATGGAAGGCGGATTATGCAGTGTCATTCAACACAATCAACAGGATGGGACACCCAATAAACAACGCAACAGGATTTGGATTGCTGAAAATGGAAAATGAACAGAAGTCTGAAAGAGAGCCGAAGCCAAGCAGAAACCCTTTACATGATTTTCATGCTTATCAGACTCTAGAGAGACAAGGACTGTTGTTTTAGGGAAGCTCTCTATGGAAAACCTCTCAGTTGCCCCGCCCACAATGCATCTGCAACCAGCCCCACTGAATTTCAAGAGATCTGTACCTCCTGAAACAAGATGACGACTGCAGTTTTGCACCAGCTGTTGGGAATAAATGTTACTGATCCCGTGAGATTTCCTGCACGAAGGACTCAAGGAAAGCTAAACTGTAAACGACCAGAACCACCAGTAGGACAGACCTCATCCAGAATTTGTCCTCTGGCCAGAAGGCTTCCACAAGTACTATTACAGTCAAGTGGGGATTTAAACCTGGGCCTCCTTCAGTGACGTCCAACCTTCTGCCCATTACACCACACTTGACCATTCAAGTGCCTTCCTCCCATTCCTTCATGTAATTTTAAACATGGAATCAAATCTATATAAGCTGATTATAACAACCAGGAAAGAAGGGGAGGGGGAACAGACAAAACACTGCCAAAGAAAAACCTCTGGGCACGGATGTTCCTTCCTCTCTTAGCCTGACTTCTCGCCTCCCAGACGGACCAGGAGCAAGGGTCGGAACTGGCCTTTCGGAACAGGGGCATCTGCAGCCAGTCCCCTAATCAAAGGAGTTATCAGAGGGCAGAAATCAATGTTCTCGCACAAGGCTGCCATCCCCTGGGCGAGAGTTTCATCGACAACACTAATGACCAGTTTACTTAACTTTGCTGTTGACACAGCCTCTGTTTGCTCCTTGGAGGGAGGGAGGGGAGAGCAGCAGGCAGGACCCCGAGTGGCTCCCAGAAACGAGAGTCTCTCGAGAACACCTGAAGACCCATAAATCCCAAACCCAAATTTAGGAAGAGGAGTTAAATCCTTTCCTCTCCAGACCTTTACATTTTCCCTGAAACAGTTTTTTTTTCTTTAAACCCCACAGAAGGCTGGAGACAGCTGGCAGAAGATGCCACTTGGCTGAGGATGTTGCCAGGGACAATAACGGACAGGTCGGATGGGCGGAAAAGACCTAGAGGCCATCTAGTCCACCCCCGTTCTTTTTTTCTCACAGCAGTCCACAGCCGTGGTTCCCAGGAGGTCTGAGCACGGCCAAGTGAACATTTCAAAAACGAAAACGAAAAAAATACTCCCTTCTCTTGCAAAAATATTTTAACTATATGCTTGAGGCTGCGCGGAGCAGAAATGTCACCGCTTTAAAAACCAGCCCCGGTTCCACTGAGATAATAGAAGAGAAGCGAAAGGGGAGAGGCGCAGGGAATCGATCAGGGGAGCAGGTTCAAGATCTGAAAATATTTCCCGGAATATTTCAGCACCCGTCAAAAGGTACAACAACATCGGGGCTGCCGCTGTTGCATTTCTAACCACAGTAGGGGAGCCCCAGCCAGGGCTTGGCAATTTTGGCCTTCCCGCCAGGACTCCTCGGGCTTTGGGCAGAGGCAGAAATCCAGCCGGTGAAGCTTTGCCCAGTATTATGCAAACACACTCCTCGCCCCATCACTGCGCCTACATACCGAGGACAGCTTCACGGGCAGGAGTTCTGCCTCTCGTGCAGCTACCGAAACGCACCCCGCGCTTTTCTTTTCTTTTTAAAGGTGAGCCCCTCCTCCCCCCCCGCCGCCGCCCTTTAGCCCTTGCCTGCCAGAATGTACAAAACCAGCCGACAAAGCCCCTCTGCAAACCAGCCAGATCTGCGGTCGTTGTCATAGCTCACGACACTTCCCGACAAAGTTTTAAAGAAAAGTTTTTCTGCTCTGTCGTTCACGAAGGCCACCAGGGCTCCAAGCGTGCCTGAAAGTCACTCCCGGGTCTGAGGCTTAATCAGCAGTGAAGGGGGGGGGACACAAACACTCTGCACACCCCCAGAGGCGCTCGACGCTTCAGCCCAAAGACCGAGAGCGGGCTGCGGAGCGGAGGTCTGCCGTCGAAGCCCTCGGGGCGAGCACCGAAGCCCGAGGAAGCGCCCCGGCCGAGAGCGAAAGCAAGCCGGCGGTTGCCTCTTACCTCCAACCAGACCACGGGGAGCTCACGACGAGCCCTGGCGGGCCATGCCAGTCCCCCTCGCGACCATCCAAGGGAGCCAGGCGGGCGCCCCGTCGGCAATCCAGGCTCACGTTCCCCAGCCGTCGAGGGACAGAAGCAGCTCCAGGCGGACCGGCGGGCCTCTTCGGTGGCTGGAGCGGGGGGGGGAGGAGGAGAGGCAGAGATTCCCTTCAGCAATCCCAGGCGTCCGGGTGAAGCCTCACCGACTCCTCTCCTTCACCTGAGCAAGCTCTGGGAGCCAGGATCACACGCCCTCCGGGGGGGCGGGGGAGAGACCCTCTTGGCCTTCCTTTTACCCCGACCATCAGCTCCTCCGAGGGACTCCGTTGCCCGCCGAGGTCAGCAGCCCTTCTTCCCTCCCATTGGCTGAGGAGCGGGGCCGATTCCTTCCCGGGGCTAAGACCGGCACACCTGGGAGGAATCGTGGCCACAAGACGGCCAGGTGCCGGGAGGCGCGCCTCCTTAGGAGACCGGCTCAGAAGGACTGAAGCGAGCCGGGGGGAGAAAGAGAGAGAGAGTTTGTCTCCTCTCGTTCTCTGCCGGGTGGCTCGACGCACTTCAGCTTCCTGCAATCTCTTCGCGAGTACTCCAAAGCCCGTAAGGACTTCCAACTCCTCCTGCAAACTCTTGGGGTCTCCCCCGCCCCCCGACGGTCTGAGAGCTGGCAGGAAAGCTAGGGACTGACAGACAGCCGCCGCACGTTGGCCAGGCTCGCCCCCTTTTCATTGGCGGGATCAGGTGCAGGGAGGGAGGAGAGCGTCCTGCATAGAGATTTTTTTGTAAACCAGCCCGCCCCCCCCCCCTTCCCCAGCCAAAAATGTCATTTCGCTTACTTACCTTTCAGGGATATGGAGCTCGCGACGCTGCAGCGCCGTCTAGCGGCCATAGCTAAGGTCGGCTCTGAGACCAGGCGGAAGTTTTAGAGATTGAAGAGGCTTTTGACTTAATTTTATTTTTCAGCCAAATCTGGAGCTTGAATGTCAAAGGACAGCATTGAAGATGGGCTAACCCCCCTTTTTTGTAGGAGCACTGTGATCAACAGCAGTGATCAGAATAACAACTCCAAGGTGTAGCCATTCAAGCTGCTTTTATAGAGGTATATGTCTGGGAATGGCTTAACAATAGGACATTCTGGAGGATATTCATAGGGTTGCCATACATTGGAAGCGACTTGATGGCATTTAACAGACACACACATTCTTGTGACCTTCCTGTCTGTGCACACGTAAAGTATGTCTTCAGTGGGGCTTACTTCAAAGTGAGTTTGTTTAGGATTGCAACCTCACAGTTCAAAGATATGTTCATGTACTCAGAATTAATGCCACTGAGTTCAGTGGAGCTTACTCTTAAGTAAGCATGCATGGAATTAGACTGATTCACTCGGTACTGCTGGATGAGGGGACATTAATTTCATGCAGGAGACTATGGCTTTTCAGCTTTGGTTCAGGTGGAATGACATTGAGGTAAGGTGGTGCCTTTTGGCCTCTTTTTTAAACTTCTAGCCCTCACGGAGACAGTGAAGTGAAACTTCCACTGCCCATTGCATGCATTAATCCTCTGTTAAAGAAACAGGACATTTTTCTCCAGGCCTATAGCAACCATATTTCCAACACTGTTGAGCCTATGAGCATCACTGGAATTCTGAGAAGAGGTAATGGGCACAACCACAAAATGGCTGCTATGGAGTGGGTAGAAGAGCCAATCACAAAATGGCTGCCATGGGGACATGGGCCAATCACTAAATGTTGGGAGGTTCCAAGACATACATTGGCTCTTTGCTTTGAGGAAGAAGGAAGTGGCCACCAGCTGGGGGAAGGGTCACTGGGCATACAAGCTAAAGAGTGGTCCACACGTGCATGTTCAGGGCCTACCTGTAGGATCTACTGGTTTGCATGGAGAACTGAGCAATCTCAAATCAGACATCACTTTCATTTAAAAAAAATTATTAACATTTTGAACAAACAGCTTAAACACAACACAGATATATTTTACATAACGTACACAACTTTTTAAACCTACAGTTGGTTTGAGAAAATAACAGAGACATTGTAGTCAGATATAAAACAGCAAGGATATCTCAGCCTTACAAATGTAGCAGATCTATAGGGCACTTTGTTTTTGGCACTTTGTCAGTTGCTACCATGTAATCCAGTAGTGGAAACCAAATCTCTATAAACTGATCTTTTTGTTTCTCATGATCATTTTGAGCATCCTTATATGCTATCTTTTCCATAACATAGATTTGCCAGATCTTATCATGCAGGTTTCATATTACCTCATTCAAAAGAGGATGTTTAAGGAATGGTTCTCACTTGCAGTGCCTCCAGCAAGAATGTAGCTACCAGGTTCTTAGCGGGGCATAACCGATATCAGTACAGCACTATGCATATTTACTTGAACTTAGTGGGGCTTATTTCGGAGTAAACATGCATGGGAGTCAGTCATTGGATCAAGGAGTGGCTGAATTGCAAAGAATACTAGCTAAATGGCTTTGAACTGATAAACAGGCAAATCTTCATTTGGCATCTGTGCAACTAGAAGTCTAAGTGGGAAGAGTGGCAGAGCATGTGTTTACTCAGAAGTCCTAGGTTCAGTCTTTGTATCAGCAGCCACATGATCTCAGGCAGAAGATGCTGGGAAAGGCCTGGAGAGCTGGAGCAGACAGTACGGAGCCCAGTGGCCTTACCTAGTAGAAGGCAATTTCATACATTTCACCAAGTGGCTCAGGTACATCTATGGTGAAACCTAAGTTTCAGAGACAGGGTATGATGTGGGAAGGGCAAGAGTTAGGGTATCTGGTTCACAATACCCAGACAGGACCCCGGACCTGGCCTTGCACCTAGACCTGTCTGTGCTCCCGAAATCTGAGTAACAGCATTAAGCCAAAACCCAACAAGCCATATCAAAAACATGCAGCTCTTTAGAACAAGATAACACAACCCTGCCCAGGAATGTAAAGGCCACATTCTCTCATGCTCCCAGCTACAGCCCATTAAAACAGTGTCTCCAAATGCAGAGTGGGGCAGGACCAGAATCCAGAGAAAGTTCAGAAGGTTCAGGCAAAGAGAACCATAGTCCAGCATCAGGAGGAAGGAACTGGAGGGAAGGACGGGATGGCTGGAAGCCGGTAAAGAGCATGGGCTGGATCACGCTATTGTGGCCATGCTCACTTAAATGGTTCAGCTCAAATGGACTGAAGCCAGGCCTTATAGCACATGAACACATCTGTCAACTTGGGACAGAGGCAGTGTTCCCTCTAAACTGCACTAGGGAGAACTGGTGCACAATATTTTAGCTGGCTGTTCAGGGATTTTAGCTTCCAGCTCACAAGCATTTTTCCCTACTTTGGAAACAATGGACAATGGGGGCACCTCCTTCTGGGGCCCATAGAATTGGACCCCCTGGTACAATCTTTTTGAGACTTGGGGAGTTGAGGATATGCTGCAAATTTGGTGCCTTTACCTCAAAAAATGGGGGGCCCCAAGCCCCAGATACGCCTGGATCAATGCTCCACTATAGCCTATGGGGCCTATTGACTATATTTTTTTGTACACCTCTATTATGCTTTTCAGGAGCTGCGGTGGCTCAAGTGGTTAAGACGCTGAACTGCAGGCTGTGGAAGGTCAGTAGTTCAGCAGTTCGAGACCCGGGTGCCGCATGACGGGGTGAGCTCCTGTCTCTAGTTCCAGCTCCTGCCAACCTAGCAGTTCGAAAGCAAGAAATTGCAAGTAGATAAATAGGTACCACTTCGGTGGGAAGGTAACAGCGTTCTGTGCGCCTTGGTGTTTAGTCATGCCGGCCACATGACCACGGAAATGTCTTCGGACAGCGCTGGCTCTTCGGCTTTGAAACGGAGATGAGCACCGCAACCCTAGAGTCAGATTCGACTGGCTTTCGAGCAAGGGAACCTTTACCTTTACCTTTATTATGCTTTTCAGTATGATTTGTAAGATGTCTTGAGTCACAGTAAAAGTGGAATATAAATATTTGAATAAATAAGTAGTTTGGGCAGGTTGATAACATTTAAGCAACTTTCTGTTCATTAGGTTAGGTGCTGGTATGTTTTCTAAAGCTCAGTACAGAGTGATGGTCCGAGGCCAGGTCTACCAGTATAGTGAAAAGGGGTGGGTAGACCTGTTCTCTGGAGGCCAGGTCTTCCAATACAGTGGACAGGAGAAGGGTAGACCTGTTGTCCAGAGGACAGGTAACCAATATAGTGGAAAGGGATGAGCAGACCTGTTCTCCAGAGGCCAAAGGGAAGGGTAAACCTGTTCTCCGGAGGCCAAGTCTCCCAATATAGTGGAAAGGGGAAGGTAGACCTGTTCTCCAGAAGCCAGGTCTACTAATATAGTGGAAAGAGGCAGGTAAACCTGTTCTCCGGAGGCCTGGTCTACTCCCATAGAGGACAACATTTTCTGTAATGAAATCTGACTTGATTCTGTTTTCTCTTGTAATGTTTAAATTATTCTTACAATACAGTTTAAAAGAATTCATTCTGAGATTTTTACAAGGTTATGGAAATAATCTTCTAAGAAACTAATTTATGCGATAGTCAAATGTAGACTCGCTCAGAACTTTAATGCTACTAGCTTCTTTCGCTCACGAGGTAGAATTTCTGCTCACAACACTGTGGAGCTTAGAGGGAACATTGCATAGAGAGAAGGTCCCAGATTCAATCCTTGGCTTTTTTTTAAAAAAAAGGAATCAGGCAGTAGATGGTGTGACAGACTTGACCGGGTTTGATTCCCCACTCCTCCACTTGCACCTGCTGATGTGACCTTGGGTCAGACACAAGCTCTGGCACAGCTGTCCTTGAAAGAACAGTTTGTGTTAGAGTTCTCTCAGCCCCACCTACCTCACAGGGTGTCTGTTGTGGGGAGGGGAAGGGACAGGAGTTTGTAAGCCACTCTGAGACTTCAAGTGAAGGGCGGGGTATAAATCCAATCTCTTCTTCTTAGATGGTGTGAAAAACTTCTACTTGAGACCTTGGAGAACTTCTGCCAGTCTAAAGAGACAACACTGACCTTGATAGCCTCAGGAGAAGGAATCTTCATATGTGTTCATGGCCTCCTCATTACAGCCATCTTTACATATGTGTGTGTGTGTGTGTGTGTGTGTGTGTGTGTGTGTGTGTGTGTGTGTGTAAACAAAGACACAGTAAGACTCCTGTAGTCTCTTGTCCAAAGGAAACCAGATCCAGGCACATCACCCCAGACCTTCTCACTGCTGGAAGAAGTGCTGAGTGCTTAGCATAACTGGACCAGCACATTTTCTCATTGATTCCAGGTGTGGTTCTTACTGGGCAGCAGGAATTTCCATTCAAAATGCCTTTTGGCCAGCACCTGTACAACAAAGGAGAAGCCTTGGTATTTTAAATTTAGATGAGCTGCAGACCATGAAAAATATAGATTTTCTTCTTTTTAGAAAAAAAAAATAAACCTTTAGCAATTCCAGGAATGTCACATCTGTGATCACAGAGAGATTCTCTGATCTACAGCAAATGAGCAAAAATTATTGTAGAACCAGAGTGAGACAGAAGGGAAAAAAATCAATAAAACAGCCAATGTTTAGTATCTGTATAAATCATTCAACTAATTAGAAAGGCCTTGTGAGCTGCCTATCTTTTCCTCGTCAACTTCTTACTGGGATACTGGCAGTTTCAGCAACCATGTATAATCTGTCTGATGCTCCAGCCGGACATTCATTTCTCACGGCTCGATTATGCCCCAAAAGTGATGCTTTTACATCATTTATCAAATCACTTATTAAAAGTCACTTTTTAGCTGAATTAAGAGATTAGATGCCCTGGAATGGTACATCCCCTGGACTTCAAATGTACAGGAAAGTGAAATTATATTTAATGATTCTTTTGATTTATATTTTAATTTTCAATGACCAGATAAAGCACTATCAGGCAAACTTTAACTTTTTCTAATAAATCAAAAAAAAAAAACCCTTCCATGATTCTACTGTGCAGTAAAGAGACACCTGCATTATTCATGAAAAGAGAGACGTGCTACCACAGACAGGATTTTTTTATATAAAAAGAGAAGGAAACTAACTTGACTTTCGGTTCCCTTCAAAATTAAACTACAAAATATGGACAAATGAATCAGGAGTCACCTCCAGAGTAATTTTGGATTACCAGGGTGAGGGGAGATAAGGTATTTGGATTGCTGAGAGCAGCAAACTCACTTTGACCTGGGGGTATTTTTCAACATTTTAAGCATATGCCAAGAGTTTATGTACTGAAATAGCCGGAGGGGCAGCAGTGTTAGTCTGATGTAACAAAATTACACAGGAGTCCTGCAGCACCTTAAAGACTAACAGATTTTATTTCAGCATAAGCTTTCATGAGTTACAGCTCACTTCATCAGATGTATCCACCCCCAAAGAGTTGTATTTATACTACAAGTGGCAGAAAAGGAAGAAGAGATTGGATTTATACCCTGCCCTTCACTACCCAAAGGAGTCTCAGAGTGACTTCCAAACCCTTTCCCTTCCCTTCCCTTCCCTTCCTTTCCTTTCCCTTCCCTACAATAGACAACCTGTGAGGTAGATGGGGCTGAGAGAGCTCTCTCCAGAACATTTCTTGAGAGAACAGCTCTGAAAGAACTTGTAACTGACCCAAGGTCACACCAGAAGCTGCATGTGAAGGAGTGGGGAATCAAACCTGGTTCTTCCAGATTAGAGTCCGCGCTCTTAACCACTACACCAAACTGGGGAGAAGTTACAAGGAAAGGCCAAAGTGTCATGAATTCCCACAGAATGGGTGAGAACCACTCCCAGCTGTTGATGGGCAGACAGGATAGGATTAACAAAAAGTCTAATTAAGGAAAATACAGCAGCAGACCTGTTAAACAGATTCAATAGGGTACCAGAAAGACCATATAAAGATACAGCCAAATTAACTAACATTTGTAAAGGGTGTAGCATGCCAATACATTTGCACCTATAGTGAATGAAAAAAAAAACAAGGATCTTCTTCAAGGGTGTTGATGAATTCTAATTCAGTACTTTCATAGTGCGTTCTTCCTTTGAAATTCTTTTGAAGGAAACCAATAACTTCCAGATTCGCAACAGTATGTCTTTAAAGTTAAAATGCGGCCCCATAGTTTTTGAACATCACAATTTTTAATGTCAGATTTGTGTTCATTTATTCTTTTGAAGAAGAGAAGAAGAGAAGATTGGATTTATACCCTAACCCTTCACTACCTGAAGAAGTCTCAGAGCGACTTACAATCTCCTTTCCCTTCCCCTCCCCTCCCCTCCCCTCAACAGACACCCTGTGAGGTAGGTGGGGCTGAGAGAGCTCTTTTGAGAGCTGCTCATGAGAGAACAGCTCTGAAAGAACTTGTAACTGACCCAAAGTCACACCAGCAGCTGCATGTGAAGGAGTGGGGAATCAAACCCGGTTCACCCAGTTTAGAGTCTGCACTCCTAACCACTACACCAAACTGGCAAACTGGCTTGAGTACGGACTTTCCTGTTTGTTCACTGTAAAGAGCGAGAAGTCACTGTTGACACATCATGGCATGTATTAAATTGGAGGATAATGCAATAGCTAAGAGACAGAGCTGTGAATAACAAAATCTTGGGTTCAAGTTTTTCTGGCAAGAACTCTCCTACAAATGGACCTGGAGCTTGTTTGGAGGTTCTAGCAGGGGAGCGCAGCTATTATATACCCTTGACCAAAGAACGGTACACTCCTTCTATCTGGGATGGTCGTCCTCTTCGACTGAGCATGCAGCTTCAGGAGGGACGCACATGGAGCAGTGAGGGAGGTAGGGGACACCCACCAAGCCAGCCAGATCAGCCGAATCAACTCTGGCGATCAATGGGGTGACAGATGTCGCAGCCGGATCGCCCTCACATCCAGCAAGAACTCTCCAAGTGGCCTTGGGCAAAAAGTCAGCCTCTCTGCCTCAGCTTCTCAGCTATGGGGCTGATTGTACTTCTCTACCTTCACAATGCTGTTGCAAAGGTTACTAAAATAATGCATGTGAAGTGCTTTGAAAATAAAGCACAATATAAACGTTGTGTTTCATTTCTGTTATTATTGTCTGGCTGTCAGTATGTGAATGCTAGCAGGCTCAAGTCCCAACAGCTGGTGGAAACTCATACTTGGGCCTGATTTAAATAAGATGCCGACAAGGCAAACAAATTTACTGTGCAATTTTGCATACACAAAGCCTTTAAACTGGTCTGCTTTCTGTCTGTACAAGACAGCCGTGCGAGCTCAGTGAGCATGCCAGCGCAGTACCCACACAAACCTCTGTTGTGCTAAATTAAGAGACAAAGACACATGCCCATGAAGCTGCTTTATACTGAATCAGACCATCAGTCCATCAGGGTCAATATTGACTATTCAGACAGTAGCAGCTCTCCAGCGTCTCAGGCAGATATCTTTCACGTCACCTATCACTTGGTCATAACGTAAGAACATAAGAGAAGCCAGTGCTGGATCAGGTCAATGGTACATCCAGTCCAACACTCTGTGTCACACAGTGGCCAAAAATACCAGATGCCATCAGGAGGTCTACAAGTGGGGCCAGAACACTTAGAAGCCCTCCCACTGTTGCCCCCCCCCCAAGCACCAAGAATACAGAGCATCACTTGCCCCAGACTAAGAGTTCCTATCTATACCTTGTGGCTAATAGCCACTGATGGACTTCTGCTCCATATGCTAATTCCCTCTTGAAGCCATCCATGGTTGTAGCCGCCGCCACCTCCTGTGGCAGTGAATTCCATGTGTTAATCACTCTTTAGGTGAAGAGGTAATCTGATTCTTTTAACTGGAAATATCAAGGGTTGACCTTTGGACATTCTGCATGTAAAGCAGAGCCTCTTTCACGGAGCCACAGCCCCTCCCCCACAATGTATAGCTGTTTCACAGGTTGCAGTCCAGCTGTTTACTAGAGACCCTGGGCTTTTATACAAGGCTGAGTGCAATCGGGTGGCCACCTTAGTCTATTGTACAAAAAGGAATTGAAGTCGAGTGGCAGTGTTAAGTATTCAAGGTGCCACTGGACTTTTGTTTTATTTAATCTACAAAGTTGCCAGTGTCACGTTGAAATCAGGGGTTGGTCTACAGAGAGAATAAGAAACACCGGGAGTTGATTTTAATGTCATTTTTTCCCCCTCTTGCTGTAATGACCCCCTACTCCCCCTCCAATGATTGCACCATTGAAATCAATGGGCACAATCAAATCAAGCTGGGAGAGTTTCCGACTTTGTGTCTTTCCTTAACAAGGATATATTTTTAAAAAAAAATAGCTGCAAGGAGTGCTGTTCATATATGCTACGATTTAATCCTGAACCCACAAGCAGGCCTTGGACTCTTCCAGGGAACTATGTTTCTCCCCCAACCTGTAGACTCTTTGCACCCCTCTGCACCCTCAGATCAAGTGTTACTGTGGGGCAGCCAACACTAACAAGGCTTGTGAAGAAGCAGCCTCAAATAGGGAGTGTGTCTGTAGCTCAGAGGCAGAGCATCTGTTCTGCATGCAGAAGGTTCTGGGTTCAATTCCCATCATATCTGGTTATAACAATTTATTTATTTCTGCTAATATGACCAAAAGTCTTAAGCATGTTTAAGCAGATTACAAGTGCACCTCAATTAATTATACATAAAATTTCAAATTATACAAATTATGTAATAAAAACAAAGTTTAAAACTGTAAAACTGTAAAACGTTCCAATTGGGTTCCAAACGTGGAAATTAAAAGGAATTTGGATCTAAATTTAACAGTTGTGAATCCAGGAAACTAAATAAAACTTCTCCTTTATACCAGTTATTTATGTTTCAGTGCTATTATAATTGCCAAGTATGTCGCTACTGGGACAGTAATTTCAGGGTTGAAATCTGCCAAGAAGCAAGAGGTCTCCCATGGCTCCAATGGAAGGTGATGTTTGGATAAGATTGGCTATATCCAGTAGGACCTAATAGCTAACCAGTGAGGGCAAAACAAAAGGAGGTGCATCAGGGTTTTGATCTCCCCAGATGCACAGGCACAAAGCCTGTCTGAATAGGGAATTTGTGCAAAACATTCCATTAGTTTCACAGATAATAGGACATTTAGTGTTGCACAAGTAAAAGCAAACCTATGAGAAGGGATGGTAAAGCAGCTTAAATATGCAGCAAGAGTCAACACAGGAGGGATTCCTAGCGCTAGACATCTATGTTATAAATGGTCAGGTGCCAGGTGATCTGATGTGAAAGATCTCAACCTGAGACCCTGGAGAGTCGCCGCCAATCACAGCAGACAATACGGACCTTGATAGGCCAAGGGTCTCAGCCTGTGTAAGACAGCTTCATGCGAGCTTGTTCTGATGGAAAGATGAAGATGCAGAGTACAAAGCAACAAGGCAGGCTAGTGAAGCTAAGTCCCCTGTCCCAATATCCTTAATCTAATCTTTGTCATCAAAGCTGTCAGCGTCTTCCACAGTGTGAATGCAATTAATGCTACCAAAGGAAAATACCACTTGGAAGAAATCTGAGCTAACAAGCATTAAGGGGGGAAAGCCTCTTGGTTTCACGGGCATTGGATTGAAGAGAATATATTTAAAACAGAGCAGTTACAGAGCCAAAGGGTCAGAGCAGAAATGATGTCTGGAGATCTGTGAACACCACTGGGGCTGTGGTGAGGAGAGGGTTAAGAGGGAATTTAACCTTTCATTGCCTGTCTGGCTTCACCCCCTGAAACATCCACCCACCCACCCAGGCTTGGGTTGCAAACAGGCCTGGAGAACAATGTCCAGTTCCCTTTAATCTTATTTGCCTTTATGCCGTGAACAGTTTCTGCTGCTGCCCTGACCTGGATAGCCGGGGCAAGCCTGATCCCATCAGATCTCATCAGCTAAGCAGGGTCAACCCCAGCAAGTACTTGGATGGGAGACCTTCTTGAAATACCAGAGGCAGGCAGTGGGGGCAGGCTTTATTCAGCCACCTCTCTAAGTATCCTCCAGGTGCTCAGTGGGGATCAGTCACCAGAAGTTGCCATGCCTTCCAGGTGCATAAACATGCACACACACACACACATGCACATATGAAAAAAATACCAAAAAACACCACCACTTCAAAAGCTTCTCCTGCCCATGTGCACACAATAAGCCTCTATTAAAGGAGACAGGACATTTCCCCCTCAGGCCTGTTGGCAAACTCAGTATTCGGTTATGATCTCTAGAAGGGAAAAATGGATAGCACCCATTCTTTCTGAATGAACAGCTAGACATTCCTGGACGAGGCAGACCTGGCCACCGTTTTAGGGATGAGTTTCAGAGCTTCAGAATGAGATCAGAGCTATCTCCTCAAGGAGGGAATTTGGAACTTCACAGTTCTGACAGGCTCCGGAGTCCTTTTCACTTCATGATCTCTCGAAGGGGTTTGTGAAGCAAGTTCTTCCTGTGTCCTTGGGGCCCAGCACTGATACCAGTCAGTCAGGGTCCTAACCCACGACTAGGGATCAAGAATGAAATGGAAACCTTATCTACAGATTAACAAGGAGCATTCTGATTCTCACAACATACTCTTTTCCCACAACACAGCCCTAGCATCCCTTTTTTGAAGCTTAGACAAGTCTGTATGAAACAATTCATGTAAAAAAGCAGTCTCTGAAATGAGAGCTTTTCTTTTACAGAAGAGGGAAGACATCCCTTTTATCATCTCACATTCAGTCTTGAAACATACTTTGAAATCCTTGGCTGTCATTTCAGCTGTGGTAGTTCTCACCTCAGATCTGTCCCCCAATTCAAGATGAAATGTGATCTATAATAATACTCCATATCCCCCCCCGCCCCTTTGCACCAAAACTAAAAGGATTCTCAGATCCAGGTCACTGTGAACTTGGGTCTCCAATTAAGAAGAAAGTTCTCAAGGCTTTTCCTTTGTGTATTTATGGTCCCCTTTCATCAAAACACACAATGGAGAATTGTTCTAAATGATACCTGTGTAGTATACCTTGACACTTCAGTCGTCTTTATGTGGTTACCTTCAGGATTCTTCGCTTTCCAAATGACCCTTGGTCCATTTCAGGATGATCAATGTAGCTGTTCAAAAAAAATGGGTGAAGGGGGGGAAGCAGGTGTGAGATTAACTGCGTGCTTAGCAGAAGAAAAAGTGTGCATTGGTCTGTCACTGCATGGTGGCAAGAAATGCTAGCAGCAGGTACATTCTTCAGGCTGCACACAGACAACCATTTCTATCAGTACACAAGTACCTATCTGAGGATCCAGCCCTGTACTTTTGTATGAGTTACTGTTCCTGGCCTGACTCTCTGTTGCATCTCTTTATTATTATGAATGATCAACAATGCAGTCCTATGAAGTTACTCCAGTGTGAGCTCACTGAAACCAGCGGATTTAGATTACAGAAACCCTGCAAAGGGCTACCCCGTGAATGATCCAATCACACCTCAGGCAGAGGCACGACAAATTTACCTGTCCTTCCAACAGAGCTTGAGTGGAAGGAGGCAAAGCCAGAGCAGCGGGTCATACAGACACACGGTGGGTGTGTATGTCCTTCTTTGTGGGTGTGTAGTCTGGGCTCAGATTATTCAATTTATTTAAATCTCACATTACACCACTGGGGTTGCAAATTATCACTATGGAAGTATGAAAGAAACAATTTCCCTCCTGATAATAGGTATCTGCAAAAAAAATATTGTGGCTTGTGTATTTTATGTATTTAGTTATTTTTAACATTTATGTCCCACTTTTCTGCCATCAGAGGTGCCACCAAGGCAGCCAGCCGTTTTGTTGTTGTTGTCCTTGTTGTTACATCTCATACAGACTTTTCTTTACTATATATTAAATAGAACATTGTAAACACTCAAAATGCTGATTAAGTTTGCACAAACTATCCTTCAGGATATTTCCCCTACATCTGAAAAAGAATATACTTCTATGTGTACATTTTTTAAGAAAACTGCCTCCCACAAATAATCCAGTCTTATACAATGGTGGGTTAAAGGTGCTTAAAATTCATACATAAATAATTTGCTGTTCTGCTGATGAGTATTCTACAGGAAAGTCTGTGAAAAAGGATATTCACCTGCTAAGACATTTTGTAAATAGAAGGTTGGGTCACTCTGCTAAAGGAGCAGAGAACCTCCCATGGTTGGATTTTTCTGAAATGTTTGACTGAGGAATCTTGATACATATCAAAAGGTGAATATCAAAACTGCTGATGTGTTTGGCATTTGGAAGAGCTCTGGAGGGTTTTCACATTATACGCACCAACAATATTCTCAATAAACTCGGTGACTGCTGTTTCTGCATTTCTATTTTATTTATGCTGGATGAATACTCATTCCTTCACCTTTTTGTTGTTGACAACATTTTTATTCTTTTTCTCATAACACATCCGTCATAACGTTTCCCCTGCTACATGTGTGGATTCATACATGCCCTGGTCATTTTCTTCTCTTTGCTTTTGGTATTTTCCTGCCTTTTAAAATGGTTTTCCTTTCTGATGAGAAGCCACCACAGTTCCCCTCAGTCTATTGCCTTTACCTGACAATACAGTTTCATTTTTTCCCACTGTGATTGCTTTTGCTTGTTGCTGAGTATAAGCCTGAAACACCCCAACAAGAAAATTATATCAAATTTAGAACAATTTCAAAAAGGACCATGGCACGAGGGAGAAATTAATACTCCCCCCTCCTTTCCTGAATGGAAACATCGCCCTGGGGATCCACTATTTGCCCTGCTGGAGAAATGTGTGAGTACATATATGGATATTTGTATGTTTACCTCAAAAAGTGGCTTCCCAAAATGAGAAGAAGAGGCTTAAACACACACCTTCCCTTTGTACTTCTGTACCAATCAGTCCTGGGCTGCTACGCCTCTGATTTTTCAAGAAGCAAATACACGGACTTCCAATAAATGAAACTCCTGGCATCATGTGTAGGTGATCTTCATTCTTCCCATGCAGCAGACTAGTGGGGAGAGAAGACTGAGTCTGAAAGAAATACAGCTATTAAATCGGTCTCAGTCTGCGATATACTTCGCCCTAAGCCTGCTAGCATTCTGGTATTTTCTAACAATGTTAAGAGGTCTTTGGAAATTCAGATTTCTACATATGCTAATGAGATTCAAAAGGTAATTCCCTTGAGGAGAGTCAATGACCTGGAGAATTCCAAGCAGATTTTTATAATGGCGTTTTCCCCTTATCCCTGCAGATTTCTTTACACTTTCTTTTCCTATTGTCATGCCAGAAGCCTATGGCTGAATGCTGACTTGACAGAATTTGGTGGATACCCAGGTGGTTGTTGTCAGGTATAATAATAGCTAGTGGTTCACAGAAAGTTCATTAGTTAAATCCCATAGGCATACTGGCATGCAAATCATGAAGAGTCGCTGACTTAGAAAAATTCATAATTTCCTGTAAATAACTCACTTGTCCGCTTACTTCTTTCTATGTTTAATTAGCAGCTAAATTGATAGAAAAGTCATGCTTGCTTTTTGTCCATATATTTTTTTCCTTATAATCCTGCTCCACAGTCAAGGAGATCAAACCTGGCACAGGGCAGAACTAAAGGGGGGGGGGACCTGGAGCTGCGCTGCCACCAAAAGTGGCATCCCTACCTCTGTTTCTTTAATCCAATCTTCAATTTCCCTTCTTTCCAAAATTCAAGTGAGAGCAGGGGTGTGGGGGAATGAAAATGGGAACTGATAGGCTGTATATGCAAGAAGCCAGAGTAGCCTTTGGCCATCTTTTCATTGATTTCTTGAAGGCTTATGGCTATTGTCTATGTCCATCTTTTTCAAATTCTGCAATATTATCCAGTCCCTCAAGCCATTGCAAAAGTGATAAAATATATGGAGTTCTGGCTTATGGACCAACAACTTCCTTATTAACGAACTGTGACTAGAAGCCTGCAGTCAGGAATCCATTTATTTCAGGGTTGTCCTATTGACATATACAAATGCTGCAATAAGTGGATTGCATCTAAAGAGAGTGAGTGATGTGCTAAGGCCATACCTGAAGGGCAGAGCACAAGTATCCCATGCAGACCCAACTCCCAAATTCAAGCACCTGACATCTCTGGTCAAAATAATCTCAGAGAATAGAGATTGTCATACTAGGCTAGTGGGACCATGGGGAAGGATGGCAGCATGTTGTAGCTAAGCAGGGTCAGTACGTGGAAGGGAGAGCACCAAGGAAGACTCTGAAGAGCAAGGCAGTGGCAAAACACCTCTGCCTCTCGCTTGCTTTGAAAGCTCTTGCTGGGCTTGCCATAAATTGACTGCAATCTGAATGCACTTTACAGAGGGAGGGAGAGAGAGAGAGAATTGGACCATGTAGTACAAGGCACATTTCTTGCTTTATTAATTTAGTACATTTTTATCCCCAAAGGGGGCAGTGCACATCCTTACTACACCCTTGTTGATGCACAAACCTGTTCTGAGGAGGCAGAGGTGCTGGCAAATGCAACACTGAGCATCTAAAAGAATGAGAACTGTGAAATATGAGGTGCATTAGGCTGGAGAGAGGATGACTGGCCCAAGGTCACCCAGCAGGCTTCAAGCCAGAGTGGGGATCTGAACTCAGACCAGCTTCAATATCCTAACCCCATACCATGCTGACTCAGTTTGTTAAGTCCATACATACCTGCTGTAGTGTGGCTCCACTCAGAATGTGCTGGGGGGGTTTTAATATTGAACTGTTTATTGAAGACTACAATAAAATACAATGCAGTACTTAGTAAAGCATGAATGAAAAACCATTACAAAATGATCATTAAGTTTGTGGTGAATCAAGGATTGCCATTACAAGTTATCTGCCAATTTTGGCTTATCATTCAAATAATTTAAAATAAAAATAAATGGCGTTCAAGCCAATGGTAAAGATATAAGGTACGTGACTCAATTAAGGGTGCTGTCTGCAAAGTTCCTTCTGGGCCAGCAAAAGCATCTAGCCATGAGGACGATTTGGACATAATACTAGTAAAGGTAACCTGTCTATCTTGCTACGCGATCCAGTCTGAGGTCTTGTCCAGTAAAAAATCTTCCATGTACATAATTCAAGTTTACATAGGTCGAAAGTAAGGAGGTAAGTAAACCTTGCATCTTGAAGGAGAAAGGCCATAACTCAGTTGTAGAGAATGTTTCCTAGCTGACTCTTCTGGGCTGACTCACAGAAAGGCAGCTTTATATGTTCATGTGTTCAGAACAAATACACCAAAACCTATTCTATTGATTATAGACAAAAAAAAACCCTTTGGCAAAAAAACCAAAAAAACCCTTAGTTTTGTCCTGGTGTATTGACTGATAGCTTCATTTGTTGTGGGGAGGGGAAGGGAAAGGAGTTTGTAAGCCACTCTGAGATGCCTTTGGGCAGTGAAGGGCGGGGTATAAATCCAATCTCCTCCTCCTCCTCCTCCTCCTCCTCCTCCTCCTCTCTCTTCTTCTTCTTCTTCTTCTTCTTCTTCTTCTTCTTCTTCTTCACTGTTAACACTGACAATTTTCTTCTGGTTTTTCCAGGGCCTCATTCCAAGGAAGGGGAAAGAGGGAGAATAAAAGAAGAGAATACAGTTCTTCCAGAAGATTCCATTTGAGGACCCAAAATGTACTGCATAGGCTCAAACACAATGCAAGTGAAGTTAAGTTTGTAACTTTAAATTTTAGAAACTATTTGCCCAAAGCCAAAAAGGGTACTATTTTCAGCAAATGAGTACCACTCTGTCTTTCAGCCATCTGTAAGCAACATTTACCTGAAGCATCTGTAGATAATTATATGACTTCCTTCTGTGTGTATTGCATCTACCCATCTGTCTAGAGAGCAACTAACTTTAGGATCATAAACAGAAATCACTTTGAAATCATGATCATGAACAAAGTAATGAATGTGGTTTTTCTCTCCTCACTTCCCCAAGGGAGATGAAATTCCAGAACAGTAACACAAATGAAGAGGGGGTCCTGGATACTTATGATGTATTCATACTGTCTGCTTCTTTAAAAATATATAGGTTGAGTTGGTGGAAAGCAAGCAGGTACACAGATAAGTGAGGTTAACCACAGACAAGCATCAGTGCAGCACCCCAAGATCCTAAAAAGCTTTCCAGAAACCTCTCAGGGACCTTTCTAGACATCTACAACATTTAAGCTGATTCTCCTTTTAGTGAATTTTAAACCTACACAAATTATTCCTTTCTGCACTCACCTTGCATTAGGCTTTAGTATCTGCAACATTGCTGGGGCTTTTTAGATAAAGACTACAGTTATGGACTTTTAGAAGAAGAAGAGTTGGTTTTTATACCCCATTTTTCACTATCCGAAGGAGTCTCAGAGTGGCTTACAATTGTATTCCCTTCCTCTCCCCACAACAGACACCCTGTGTGTGGTAGGTGGGGCTGAGAGAGCTCTGAGAGAACTGTGACTGACCCAAGGTCACCCAGCTGGCTTCATGTGGAAGCTTCACTAGGGTTTATTAAAGCAAAGGGCAGTTGTTCTCCATCATCTAGAAGGCTGTAGGTACAAGACAGGCAAATCTCCTGGGCTCAAATCAGAAAGAGCCCAGCTCTCTATGAGTGACAGCGAAGAACTTTGGGAGATTTGGGAGCAGTGCTGGGGAGGGAGGAGTTTGAGGAGGGGAGGAAGCTCAGCAGAGATGTGATGCCATACAGCCCACTCTCCAAAGCTGTCATTTTCTCCAGGGGAACTGATCTCTGCTGTTGGGCAGTCAGATGTAATTCCAGGAGAACTTCGGGCTCCACCATACATCTGGCCAGCTAACCAATGCTATTAGCCTGACTCAGCAGCTGCAGTAGTGGTAGCATAGCAAATATGGCTAAGGGAGGGGAAAGGAGGGTTCTTCTCTAGTTTAATTACACAATCTGAGCCAAAAAAGAGAGAATTAAATCTGTTTGCCTTCAGAAGCCAAAGTGGGTTTAAAAAGCCTGCATGAAAGGGACGGGATCTAACAGAAGATGGCTTGCGGAACGCCCCCTCGTGAGTTTCTTGCCATAACTCAGCCATTATGCCAACGTGGGATTCCAGCTCCTGCTGATGTGCATCTCAGTCAGTTCTCATTCCCATTTTCAGACTCCTCTCTTTGGCCTTCACCTCTTCCCTGCAGGCTTCTTCCAAATGTACATGTTTCCTTGGCCCGCTGCATTACTAAGGCCCTGCCTACCCTTTCCATATTGATTTGTTTAAAAGATTTATATCCCTCCTTATCTCCTTCAGCCACAGGGAGGCTATCAAAACATCAACAAGTTGCAAACCCACAAACAATATCAAGGCCCACCAAGAGCTCATTTGTAACATAAAAGCACAGCCAGATCTATCCAAAAAAAGTTTACCCTTCACTAAATGCTCCCTGAAATAAACTGTTTCGCACACCTTTTTGAATGGAGAAAGCAAAGACACCCTCCACATCCACTCTGGAAAGCCATTCCAGAGGACTGGACCAACTGAAGGAAAAGTCTGCAATCTGACTGTTGCCAAATGGATGATCCTAAGCGGAGGCTTCCCAAGGAAAAGGTTGCCTGAACTGGACAGCTGGTGTACGGGAATATATTGGAGACACAGTTCAGTAAGGACGAGGACCAGGGTTGCCAGATCCAGGTTGGGAAATACCAGGAGATTTGGGGGTTGGAGCCTGAGGAAGGTGGGATTGGGGGAAGGGAGGAACTTCTATGGAGTACAATGCCATAGAGTCCACCTTCCAAAGCAGCCATTTTCTCCAGGTGAACTGCTCTCTATCACCTGAAGATCACTTGTAGTCCCAGGAGATCTCCAGGCACCACCTGGAAGTTGGCAATCCTAATGAGGAGCCCAGCCTGTTAAGGGCTTTTAAAGGTGATAGCCAACACTTTGAGCTGGAAGTGGAAGCAAACAGGTAACTAGACGTTTGTTTCTCCTCTCTCTCCTTTCATCCTGCCTTTCCCTTCCTGCAAAGGTGTATGGTTAATACATTCACCATCAGAAACACTCCAATCAGTCAATAGCCACCAGAGGTTTCAATGTCAGCACTGCTAAATCCCTGTCAGTGCATCACGGTGTAGCTTATAGAACCATTTCTTAAATTCCTCTGAGACTAAGCTCCAGCTTCCCTTAGGTTGCAGAAGGAAAAGGTATTGTTGGACCCCCCAAAAGCTGAGTTACTACCCTCTTAGCTGGTTAATAGGCTTGTGTAAATATTTAAGCTACTGCAAAAGAGCCAGAGAGCCATTCTGTAGTTTAATAAGAAAAGAGAAATTGTTGTATTTGCCACCATGGAAGGTTTCGCATATTTGTATGCATGGATAATAAAGCCAAGCATCTCTTGCTGGAACAGATAAAACCAAGTGATTGAATATATATATATATTCAAATGAAGAAGAAAGGAGAGAGATTTTTCCAGTTAAAAGCTAGGTACTGTATTTCTTTACTTTAAAGAAAGAAAAGAGAGTATGAGATATGCTTTTTTAAAGAAAATGTAGCAGCAGTGCAATCCTAAGCAGAATTACCTTTTCCTAAGTCTACTGAAATCAATGGGTTTGGAAAGGTGTAACTCTGCTCAGGATTGCAGTGTAAGTAACCTAACTCTGAACTGACAGAATGGTTTGCTCATATAAGAGTCTTTCTCTTCCTCTAAGGACCTCTGGGTGACGTACATGAGGGTTTCCCCTTGTTGCCTCATAACAATCCTATGAGGTAAGTTAGGCTAAGACTAGCCAGTTCTCAGGCTGAGGAAAAAGGCAGACAGAGGGACAGGTCTCACTCCTCCTATTTGTATGAAACTGTTTTTAATAACTTTGAAAGCTGTGTTGGATGCCAATACTGGTAGAAAGACTGAGCAAAAATGCTCTGACCAAAACCTACAAATACATATGAGTATTCCGACTTCATTAAAGTTAAATTACACACACAGGCATTTAGCATTGACTTGGAATAGTTGGGAACTACTAGAGGCAGTAGAGCTCTAGAAGACAACATCAGAGGAAGGCCTTATCCCTATAAACTACCTGTTAGTCCTCCAGGGCAGCTGGTTGACCACTGTATATAACAGGATGCTGTAGTAGATGGACCACTGGTCTCATCTAGCATGGCTCCTCTTAAGTTATTAGGCAAACTTTATGGTCCTTTATGGTCAGAGGCCTACATACCTGAGGGACCACCTTTCCCCACATGTTCCTCAGGCAGCACTGAGTTCAGGGTCGCAAATCAACTGCCCTCATGGGTCCCAAAGACGCCAGGCTGGCCACAACCAGGGCCAGGGCCTTTTCAGTGGTGGCTCCGTACTGGTGGAACGAGCTCCCAGAAGACATCAGAGCCCTGAGGGACCTTTTACAGTTCCAGGGGCCTGCGAGACAGAGCTCTTCCACCAGGCCTTCAGTCAAGGAGCTGTATCTCATAACTGAATTGTGATAAGGCCCTATTTCCCTGCCGGCCGCCAGTTGCATATTGAGATCAAGATGAGTTCTTCATCAACACAGATTTGGATGTTTTATCATGATGTTTCCACCATCCTTATACAATGTTATTATTATTAGTTTGTTGATATTAGCACTTTGTGACAGTTCAGATATTTATGATTGTTTTATAATTGTTTTATGTGTTTGACTTTTTATGTAAGCCACCCTGAGCCTGCTTTGGCAGGGATGGCAGGTTATAAATTGAATAAATAAATAAACCATTTTGCCATTCCAATTGCACTGGAAAGAAAACTTGGGAGGACAAATTCCAAAGCAAGGAGTGGTATTAGGCTGTTGCCACAAAAACAACAAGATAGATATTCTTAAAGTTGAAAAAAGTTTATGTGGGATATATCTGTCAGTACAGACTTATCAAATGATAAAAAGTACATAGCTAGCTTTAGATCTTAACCATTTTTATTTACTGAGCCCCTTGAACCAATTCTATTCATCCCTCTCCTTTGACCTTGGACTACAAAGCTATTTCATCCTTTCTGCAACTTAATTCTTAGGGAATGCCTAAACCTGCAAAGGTCCATACTCAAGGATTCTGAAAGTGCCCAGTGCAGCAGTTGTTAGCCTCCGAGTTATGCCTGGAGTTATGCATGGTATCACATCCTGTTGAGGTTCTTCCCCTCTCAAACTCTGCCTTCCCTAGGCTCCACTGCCAAATCTCCAGGAATCTTCCTACCCAAAGTTGGCAAACCTAGAGTGAACATACAGGAAGCTGCCCTACACAAAAGCAGATTATTAGTCTATTCCAATTAGCAGCAGCTTTCTAGAATCTCAAGCAGAGAAAGTTTTCCCTGAACTACAGTTTGCCTTGAACTGCCAATGCCAAGAATTGAACCTGGAATCTTTTGCTTACAAGGTATATGCTTTTCTCAGATTTTTTGACATTGGTTTCAGTGAGTTTTGGCCTCCTAATTAATCCAAATCCAAAGAAACCATATCAGAAGAATTTACCTCAAAGTAATGGAAATCAGGATGTAATCCATAGAGTATTAAAAAAAAACCCTGAACCAGAAAAGGGGAGGGGGGGGATCTAGTTTTCCTTGGTGGTTAAATTGCTTTTATATCACCATATTTCATTTGGGTCTCTCTGTGCTTTGTCATATTAAACACTTACACTGTTCAATTCTCTTAGGCTTTTGAGCTGTCAAGTGTGACACAATGCTATGGGATACTGACTAAATTTTATGCATGGATGAAATCCCTAAAGATGATATCAAGCATGGGAGAAGATTTAATCAGTGTTGAGAATGTCTATATTAAAAGGCCAAGCTGAATCTATAGTCTTTTCCCCCCCTCCCCTTCTACTAACACCAAAAGATAACAAAAAAGACACTACGTGGCTTTGATACTCCCGTATCTTGTTGTTGCTGAAAGGAACTAACTTTTGTCACGCTTGCTTCAATGTCAAGTTTGTTTTCTGGCAGAGAGAAAGATTTTTGTTAAAACAAATATAGTGACAAGAAATTCTCCTCGGTTTATTTGAGCTTGTGCTTCACTATATACTTACATGGCATATTAATTCAGCACTGTGCTGTCTGAAAGGACCCAAGGATTTAATACGTACAATGAAAATACAATAAAAACACAAATAAAAACAGGCAGAAAGCAACCAACTATAACTTGGGCTGGTGTTTAATCCAGTGTCCAGCTCATTCAAGGCTGGGAGCCACACGGGCAAAGCCCCAAGGTTCTTCTGGCCACACCCAAGTTTATAGCTGGAGACAGGAAGAGCAAAAGAAAAGTACAGCTTAGATGTTGCAGCTGGTAGCAGAGATGGTCCTCCCACTCTACCCTCCCTTTTCACAGAGCCTCTGGTCATACCCAAGTTTATCACTAAGCATATCATCATTTAAGCCTGATGAATTCCACACATTCAGAACAGCCAAATTCAACACTAAGACTCTTTGGGCAGGGAAATAAAATTACAATGGTCATCATCTGTAATCTGAGGTAGGCAGGTCTTTCGTTGAAATACACCATGATACAATACCCAGCCAGAAGCAGAGAAAGTTGCTGTCTTCTGAATCTCAGCATTGGTCCATCTAGTGCAGTGCTGTCTACTTAGGAATGTTTACATTGATGGAGATGGAGATAAATATCTCGAAACAAATACAATATTCTATCTAGCAGTGGTCCTCCAAGGTCTCATATACCAGGGCAAGGATACCAAGAGGGGAGTACTATGAGGACAAAAGGAGTCTTGGTCACACTTGCGGAGGGCCCATGAAACTGCAAAAAATTATGTCATTTTCTTTCAAAGGATATTTGCCATGCATCTGGATGATGTTAGGGGAGCCAAGAGGGAACCTTTATCTAGGAACTTGTGCTGGTTCTCAGCAGCCCTGGGAAAGAATCTTTCCTAGACATAAACTACTTTTAACTGCACGTGCCTGGAAACTGAACATGGGATTTTCTGCATGCAAATCACATGCTGCAGCTCAGGAGTATGGTCCCATAACCCTCCATGTTGGAAGTGTCCTGACAAGAATCTTAGCCAAGGAGAAAGGAAGTAAAGTTATCTCATCTGGAGTCTTCCAGAAAGGGCAGCTGATGTCCTGCCCACCAAAAAAAGGTCTTACAGAGGCACCAAGATTCAGTGTTTATGCTCAAAGGAACTCACCATTGACATACTTCCTTCAGACACTTTTGTTTCATCTGGTGGTTCTTGAGTAATCACTCCTTCCTGCTCTGCTTTAATTATAGGAGGAGGGGGAGGAAGAGGAGGAGATTGGATTTATATCGTGCTCTTCACTTGGTGTCTCAGAGCAGCTTACAAACTCCTTTCTCTTTCGAGAACTGCTCTTTCAAGAACAGCTCTGACAGAACTATGGCTTGCCCAAGGTCATCCAGCAGCTGCAAGTGGAAGAATGGGGAACCTGGTTCTCCCATATTAGAGTCTGTGCACTCAACCACTACACCAAACTGGTTTTTTGTGTGTATTTTAGCTTAGCTTTAATTGTTTTAATTATGTGTTTTTGTTTGGGTTTAATGGATTTTTAAAGACATATGTTTATGATGTATGTTTTTAATATGTTAGACTCCTTGATTGCCCAGATAAGGGCAGAAAGGTAGAGGATAAATTTCGTAAATAAATAAATGGGTAAATGTGGCAGAATCCTCCAGAACCATGCATTTCTATTCAATATTTCTGAAATATTCCATAACAGGTACTCTTGCTCTAAGGCAGTATAGTTTTGTTAACATTACATATGAAACATATGAACGGCCTTTTCTCAAGCCTCATCTGCTTTTATACTCTGCACTCTGCCTACAGTTTGGATTGCTTATGGTTTTGAAAAAGCCAGTTTGCAGCCTTACATTGGAAAATCTGGGAATGGCTGCTAGGCAGGGGAGATGTAACTTTTTTCTTATGCCTGTACCATGATTTAAAAAGGGGGAGATTCAGTTAGCTCCAGGGATGGGGGAAAGGCAGGTACAGCATTTGCATCTCCTCTCTCTTTTTCCCCCTCCCCAGCTAACTGCAGCTTTGGAAATGAGATTTAACTTGTTGAAGAGTCATGGGAGGAAAGGGTTAAACAGCTCCCTTATTCAGTAACATATTTCTGTCTCACAGTATAGCACAATAGCATCCATGCATTGTAAATCTGTCACAGTATCAACCACAGAGGCTCTCCCAGTTTTTAATTTCTTTCTTCCTCTGTGCATTGTTGTTAGCAAGATAATTCCTCCTCAAATACCCTGGACCTAATATAAACCTATTTTGCTAGGGCATTGTGCCAAATGTTCTTACGGTCACTGGATAATCACAGTGGATGTCAAATTGGTTCTCTGATGTGTCCTGAAAATCCCTTTTTATGCAGTTTTAGGCACCGATTGCTTCATGACCAATGCAGTCAAAAAGCTTTTGCATATTTCATGAACAAAAGAAACCTGTCTTCTCCGTGGCTGCTCTCTCTCTTGCACACGTGAAAAAGCTCACACACACGGAAACATTCCCCACCCATTTCAAATTCCATTGCAGACCTTCTGTAGCAAAACCTGGGTTTCAAAATTCCAGTCTGTCTCCACAAAAATCACAAAGCATAGGGAAATTTTTGGCAGCAGTTGAATGTTGCATTCATTTTTGTCTGATTCCACTTTCGGTGCGCCTTTGTTTTCCCAGTTCAAATTATTTTTACTCCACTCATTCTATGACTGATTCAACTGCTCATTAAAAGTGCCTCCTGATTTTTGAGGTGTTTTCCAAAGATGAGTGAATTGATTTATATCCTCTTCTCAATGGTACATTAGGGTGCATAGTTATACATGTATACTATGATGTCCAAGAAGTCTTCTGTGGAGGGACTGACCAGCCCCACACTTGGTTAACTTCTGCAGGGTTGCTATAATAAGCATCCCCAACCGTTTCTTGGAGTCCATACCCTTCCAACAAATAACCCCACCACACATTACATGAAATTCATTATCACAAGGTATATCAGCATCCTTTTACTTAACAGAATATTAGGCAATTCATGGAGGATTGGCCTGATAGAAACCTGACTTCTCCTGAGGCAGAACATTGGTCTGTCAAGGTCAGGATTGTCTGCTCTGACAGTGAGACTCTGGTCTCAAGTCAAGATCTTCCAAATTACATACTACTTGATCCCTCTAACCGGGAATTGATGGAGATACTGAGAACTGAACCTGGGACCTAGTACCTGCCAAGCATGGATCCATAGCCTCTCCCCACATACCATGGATCCATAGCCTCTGCCCACATAATTATCATGATTTCCAAATGGATCCTCCATGCTCAGAGGCAGCATACCTCTTAGTACCATAGTGAATAAGGAAGGTGTAAAAGACCTGCCTAAGTCCAGCAGACCCTTGCCAGCAGGGCCTCGGACTGAGGGGAGTTTCCTTCCTCCTTGCTCTCCAGCTCTTTCTTGACCCTGCTGTACCTGAAGAGCAAGAAAGTCCACATGTCCTCCTTGGCTGATTTTCCTTATGAAAGGCCTGACTCATCCTGGGGCCGGCCCCTTGGAGGCTCCACCCCCTGGAACTTCCATGGAAAGCAACGGCTGCCCCCACATCCCAGCTGTGGCTTGTCTCCTTGTTTCCCAGGGCTCAAGGCTGCCTCCCAGCTGATTGTCAGGCAGTGGGCTGTTAAAGAGGCGGTCCAAGGGAAGCAAGGGAGCAGCAGGCTTTGCCTTAAAGACACCACAGTTGCTGCCAGTTTTGTGAGCGGAAGCTGAGGGTGGGCACCCTAAGGGTCGTGGAGCCTCAGGATTGCTTGGGTGACAGAGGAGTAGACCATTTATCATATTTCCATCCCACCCTTCCTTCAAGGAGCACAGGGTGGTATACACAGTTCTTCCTTTCTGCACTCATTTTCACATACTGTTTTGCAAGGCTCCTAGGAGTATCTGGCTGATTATTACTGAAACTAGACTTCTGGTTTACATGGATTCTGGTCTGCTCTAACAAGGGCATTCTTAAGTGTTGCATTCATAAATTCTCACACTTCGGTAAACTGTGGGAGGTTTAAAATGGAAAGTAGTTGGTGTACAGCTATTCCTGAACTTTTCAGTGTCAAATCTGGAACTCCATGATCATCTTTTGCCTCCACAACTGAAATGAAGAGACGGACACCAATGTGGCTTTAACAAGGGCGACTTTATTCATTATTTATAGTCAAACAACTGGCGAGGGGCTACTAAAATGTACTGAGGAATACGACAGCTGTCAAACTCCTGACCACCTTCATCTCCTTCTGGGCGATGCACCTTCCCCAATCTCGAGCCACCCAATGTGGCTCTCAACCAGCAGCTTGGCATGTTTAGGAGAACCCCCTGGCCCACCACTAACCCTAACCCTGGCCAACCTCCATAATGCTTTTGAAGCCATCCTCTGCTGTTGTTTTCCAAAGCTGTATTGCTCAGCCCTGCAAGTTTTCCATTTTTCATTCCATGAATGAAGTCTGTTCCTGTCTTTATCTTTTAGTGAAACTGCCTGACCTGGGTGGCCCAGGCTGGCCCAGTCTTGTCAGATCTCAGAAGCTAAGCTGGGTCATCATTGGTTAGTATTTGGATAGGAGACCAAGCTGCCAAGAAAGTCCAGGATCTTGAGGCAGGCTATGGCAAACCACTTCTGTTAGTCTCTTCCCTTGAAAACCCTATAGGATCACCATAAATCAGATGCATCTTAATGGCATCTTATACACATACACACACACACACACGTACAACTAATTCAAAACCTCAGCTTGACATTCAGCCATTAATGCCTTTAGCTGATACAACATACCATTTCTCATCATGTTGTGACCCACCTTGTCACATTTATTCAAGACAGTAGCTGTAGTCATTCTTTATAATCAATGGAAGTGATTCTTGTATTTAAAAAACAAGTTTAGAGCGACTTTCAGACCACTGCCCAACACATTCCCTTAATGTATGCTGGTTTATCTTGTTCAAAGGCCTACCCACCTTCTCTTTTTAGTGGGTCATAAGTCATTCAATTCACTTAAATATGAACAACTTTTATTTTCACCTTCCTTATTTTTTTCTCCAAGGCCTTCTGTTGTTCCTGACACCCAAGGCTACCCCTATTGCCTTTCTTGCAATATAATGCAACTTTCAGCTACGTTCCTGAAGTGTTTGTTTAATAACTCACCATAACTCATGGACATGCTATTTCTCTTTGATTTCTACTAATACTGGATATACCTCTCAAACCTCGATGCAAAAGACCTTGAACAGGTTTATAAAGTTCTGTGACTCTCATCTTTAAATAAGACAAGAAACCACCACCTGTCCCATAACATACATTATAATGTTATAAGAACATAAGAGAAGTGAATGCTGGATCAAGTCAATGGCCCATCCAGTCCAATACTCTGTCACACAGTGGCCAAAAATACCAGATTCCATTCAAATGTTCCCTCTAAGCTGTGGAGTCTTGTGAGCAAAAATTCTACTTTGTGAGCTACTGGCATTAAAGTTGTGAGCCAGCGATTTGGCTACTGCATAACTTAGTTTGCTCTGGGACCATCCTTCCTGAGCTAAGACAAAAATGTGTGAGCTACCCTACAGAGAACACTGGTTCCATTACCTCAACAGTTAACATAATACTTTTATCTTGTTATGCTGATCTATGCTATTGTATCCTTGAGGCTAGATTACTGTGATACACTTTAGGTGGGGCTGCCTTTGAAAACAAATCAGAAACTTCAATTAGGGCAGAATGCAACTTCCCATTTGCTGACAGGAGCTTGCAAATTCAGGTCTGCTTTTTTTGTCTCCAATTGAAATTGCTGGGTTTTAACTTAAAGCTCTCAACTGCCTGGGACCTACCTACTTACTACTAGACTACCTCTTCCTGTATGAGCCCTCCAGAGAGCCATGTTTCCCAAAGAAGAGTCTACTTACAGTGTCAGTGTCAACAGAGGTCAGGACAGTTTTAAGTCATACTTGGGCTTTATCTGTGGCAACCCCAGTCCTTCGCAATGGGCTGCCTAAAGAAGGATGGTAATGTAATCTCTGGCAAACTAGGGAAAAATACAAGACCAAGTTGTTTAAAAGCATATTTGGAAATTGACCAACTGTTATGCTGATGGTCTGAATTTACTGTTAATTGTATTTGCTTGTTTGTTTAGATATTTATACCATGCTTTTCTCCCCAATGGAGATCCAGACAGGTTTACTACTTCAGTTCTTTCCTCCTGTGCTTTATTTTCACAACCACTACCCTGCGAGGTAGGTTAGGCTGAGAAGGAAAATTAACAGCTCTTAATTTACTGGATACCAAATACTTTTCTCTGAGCCTGTCTATTTGTTCCAACTGTTGTAAAACCACATGAGGGGGGGAAACATCCATTTTGCCACTCAGCCAAGACATTTGGAACCATCTACTTATTCCCCAGTTTCCCCCCTCAGGCAATGGCTTGGTGCCCTTGCCTTTCCTCTCTCCAGCTGTCCAAGAAGCATATTAATACATCTGAAATAGCCACATGACATCCTAATGCAATTCCATAAATGGGCAGTTAAGTTCATGTTCATAACCACATCATGTTTAATAATGGAAAGGCCATAATAGGCTTTAAAACAATTATCTTACTATAAAGTTAGCCTTGGATATAAGTTTCCAGTTGGCATAATTAAAAGAGAAGCAAAGGCTGATTTACAAGACATTATGAAATGGGCCATAAACTTTAAAAATTGGCTATATCTTTTGGAAATGTACTTAATCTTGAGAGACTTAAGGCAGAATTTGCTCTTCAGGAAAAGATCGTTGAAAGAGTTATCAGTGGATAGTAGGGCAAATCCCATACCAAGAGTAAGGGGAGCGAGAGAATTTCATTCCCCATTAGACTGATTCCGTGAAGCATTTATCACACAAAAATGTTAGTTTAATACAGAAATTAAAATCAGTTTTCTTCTTCTGAAATGGAAACGGGTTATATTCACTGAAAGTCATTGAAGCTCCCCTAATTTCAATGTCATTATTCCTTTGCTCATATCACAGGAGTCATTATATTTCAATTCATTAAATTACATTGCCAAGCGTATTCTCCCCCCCCCAAAAAAAAAAAAAAAAGTCTTCAGTATGCTATTTTGCAAACCTTTGTACAGGACATGAAATTTTCATTTTCAAAAATGAAGAAATCTTAATGAATGTCTCCTGGAAATGCTTTCCAAATGAGGATGGGGGAAGGTCACCTTGAAGTAATAAACCCTAATGAAGTGCACACTTTTTTAATCACTTTCTAACACAGCTGGGTTTTATAGGCAAATGGCACTGTTCAGAAGCTTTGGCTTGTGCTGAATGTAGCTGTGTGCCTTCCAGGGGTGGACTGGCTCTTGAACCCGCTGGGAAAGATCCTGGTGGACTGTTGCCCTGGAAAGCCACTGGGAGCCAGAAACAAGCAGAGCCGTGTGGCTCTTACTGTACTCACAGTAGAGCGCAGGCTGTGGCAACAGTGATGATGGGTGTAGGCATGACTTGGGTCCAATCTCAGCAGCTCATACAGCACTGCAGGAGCCACCTGGCTCAGTTTGTTTCTGGGCTGTTTGGAGGCCCCATGTCTGTCCCTGAGGCCTTCTGGCCAGGAAATCAGCAGGAGCAACCATAGCACTCCAGCGTCTGCACTGTGGCTTCTCCTTGTACTCATGGAACAATTCTCCCAGGTGATTCAGTTGCTGCTGTTTTTCATACCTCGGGAAGCATTCCATTCCAGAAGGCACTGTTGATTATGGACAGACCCTATCTTCCAGCTCCTATCCCAGGAAAATCATTACCCCAGTTTTGTCCCTTCCCCTCCCCCCCCTTTTTGTTTTTTGCTTTGTGCAGATGCCTTGTTAAAAATGTCATCAGTGTGCATCACTAGAGTTGTCACTTTTCAGGGTTCAGTTCCATTCCCAAAAGTCTCCAGAGGGGAATGATGTATCTTTCTTCAAATGTGCATGCATGTTAATCCAAGCACATGAACATCATGTCACCGTACAGTGCATAGGCTGCTGTTTCACATAGTATAGTTGCAGGGGAATGTATCTACACTCCACTACAGATTGAACTAGACAGATTATGATTCACTGCCCCAGAGGACCCTGGGAACTGTAGTTCAGTGAAGCAAGGGGCACCTGCCCAGAATTCTCATCACCTCCCCCACCTACAATTCCAAGAATTCTGGGGAGAAGACATGACATTTCAAAGCAGCATAAAACAAACAGGTGAGTAGCACCTGTGCTGCTCTAAAATAAATGTGTGTGTGTGTCAGGTTATTTCTATATGGGAGGGGACCTTCCACTGTTTTATCCCAAGAACATCTGTATAATAATGCATGCCTAGCAGGGAGGAAAGAATTCTCACTGGTGTTTCCCAACAGAAATATTTCTGTAAGCCCTCTTTGACATGGAAGATATAATTATTCACAAAGGAGATTATTGGTTGAATTCCCTTGACAAGAAGATACAATTTCAAGAAAAGGGGGTGGGGAGAACCTTGGGCAATTCTGGAACTGAAAGCTTGCACATTTCTTTCATTATTGCAGGGACAGAACTGTGCTTTGTTACAGGAAAAAGGTATCGGAAGTGCCTGGAGTGTAAATAGCAGAGGGAATCAAGTGCACCAACGCCTTCTTGCTGGAGTTTATTTAGAATCACAAGAGCTGCCAGTTATTCAGAAATAAAGTTCAGGGATCTGGGACCCAGTGGAGAGTGGCTGGTTAAGAGGAGATTCTGTTATACATTTAACACACACACATATATATATATAAAACTTTGCTGCATTTCCAGCCACTGCTTGGGGTTTCAACGACCCCCAACTTGGTAGGCACTCTTTGCCAATACTGCTTTGATAGATATGCTGTAGTAGGAATAATGTATCCTGATTCTACAGCTTCCCTGAAGCTAAAGGCCAAGTAAATATTACATGCAAATGGTAGACTAGAGAGGCAGCATGGTGTAGTGTTTCGAGTGTTGGACGGGGCTAAACCATGCATTTAAGCAGCAAACCAAACCTGCTGAGGGGTCCTTAGGTGAGGAATTTATAGGGTCAAGGCATTTATAATTAGAAAAAGAGAAGATGCACTTCAAGTCTCCTAAGAACATAAGAGAAGCCAATGTTGGATCAGGCCAATGGTCCATCCAGTCCAACACTCTGTCACATAGTGGCCAAAAATACCAGGTGCCATCAGGAAGTCCAGCAATGGGGCCAGGGCTTCTAGTGTTCTGGCCCCATTGCTGGACCTCCTGATGGCACCTGGTATTTTTGACCACAGTGTGACAGAGTGTTGGACTGGATGGGCTGTTGGCCTGATCCAACATTGGCTTATCTTCTTAGGAGACTTCAAATGCATCTTCTCTTTTTTTTCTAATTAAAAATGGGGGAAGTCGGTAAAGTGGTAATGTTGTAGATGGCAAATGAAGTCAAACTGAAGGTTCATCTAGTCCAACATCCTACAGTGGCCAGCCAGATGTCCCAGAGAAGCCCACAAGCCAGTGAGGAAAGTCATAGACATGGCCTTTTTCTGCTTGTTGGTCTCCAGTAATATGAACTCTGTGGCATACTGCCTCTGAACAAGGAGGCTCCCTTAAGCCATCACAACAGTCATTTAGATCTATCCTTCGTGAAAGGCTGCTAGCCATCAGGCCTAAATGAAACCTATATGTTCTGAATATCAGTTGCAGGGGTGGCAACAACATCAAGAGGCATTGGCTTCTTTAGCAGGTTTGCAGGCTTCCGAGGTGCATTTGGTTGACAATGGTGTGAAACAGGATGCTGAGCTAGATGGACCATTGGTCTGATCCAGGAGGGCTGCTCTTGTATTCTTAATTAGCCTAACCTCTATTTAAAGCCATCTACAGTAATGACCATCAACAAATCTTGCAGCAGAAAATTCCATAAGTCAATTATAAATTGTGTGAAGAACTATTTTTGCCTACTGTGGGTCTACTAAAATTTATGTTCATAGGATGATCCTGAATGCAGTCTCTCTTTCCACTAATCATGCCATCTCCTTTCCTTGTAGAGGAGAGATTCCAACCCTTGAATCATTTTGTGTGTCTCCTTGTTCAAGGATTCAGAATCAGAACCACCATAGTTCCACATCCAGTCCTCTTCTTCTAAGCGGCCTGCAGAGCATTCTTCTGAACTTGGTCTTGTACCCATTTGGTAACTGCAGAATTCATGAGGCAGCATCTACTGCCTTATAGCCATAGAGTCCTCCTCTGCCTTTGAATTCCTGTCAAAGTCATCTGATGTTTGGGACATGAAAAACCCTTGGTTCTTCCCAGGATGTATTATGTGAAAAATAGTTTGTGTGAATATATTGTCAAGATTCTGCCTTTGATCAGCCACATAAAAGACAGATCTAGAGCTTCAACTCACAACCCTTTGAGATAGCAGAGGAAGGATAATCATGGGGATAAAATGGAATCCAACCATAGTAAAATTCATATTCTTTTTTTTTTTAAATGAGATTTACCTCAATTAGGCCAGAATAATCTGAGGTCTACATGTGACTGGAGATCCATGATCAGATTTCCTGCTTCAGGCTCAGAAATGAGCTTCAATGGGCTCCTGATATGAAGTGGGGCTATGACATGGAGGAAGCGGTGTTTTTAAACTCTCCTCTAGAGTTTTCTCCCCAAAATGAATATATCACAAAGCCCCTAGGGCTGTATTCAGCCATGACAGGAGAAAGGAACTTGAGTATTTTGCCTCCCGGGCTACAAGCACATGGGCAACAATTTGGCTGGGGAAATTGAAGGGGTAAATTAAATTCCCCTTCCCAATACCATAGCTCTGAACCATATAAACACCCCTAAACATAAATCTGGGATTTTTAGACTGAATTACATGTTGGAGATGTGATCATGGATCCCGTATTCACAGCAAGTTTGGCCCTGAGAGGATCAAAACTTATTGTTCCTCATACGATGTTGGCAGTACAACACCCAGTCAATACAGTGATCAGGTAAATCTACTCCATTCTCAAGAGCATCTGCAAAATATCCACCAGCATTGGGATAAAAAAACCCAGGGTTGTTGTAGAAACCCAGTCATCACATATGGCAAAATGATGTCTCCCCAGTTCACTAGATTATTTACACCTTTGATTCCTGCTAACATTCATGTCAAATGAGCTTAGATTTATGATTTTAATTATGCTGGGCTTGGAGAGATCTAAACATCTGTTATAGGTGTTCAATAAGTATTAGAACAGCAATCAATTTTACCCTTAAACACAGCCGAGATTTATGGCGATCTGTGAATAGCTAAACCCGCTGTTGACAACAGCAAAGTTATTTTTGAAAGGGAGGCAGGAGGGCTTTTTAATTAGCTCATAATTAATTCTATTTAGGATTACTTAGATGAAACATAACAGCATTACAAAACGCTAAGTCACTTAATTACAGAATTCTGTGTGCCATTATCAGATCCCCCAGTGCTGGCATAACAGCTCCCTCCCTTTGTAGCATGTTACGAGTGATTTATGGATTATCTATACTTCTTGTCTTGTTTTTCTTTAACACAAAGATTTATAACCTTTGTCTAAGAGAGCATTAACACCAAATCAGAAAACGGCAGCCCAGTTCAAACTTGGTTTGGTGTTCACCAAATCTTTTTGCTCCTCAAATCACTCTGGAAAAAAACAAGTTACTGTTCTTCATGAAGTTCCTCATGATGAGATTTGTGCAAGGTCCTAAGGAGAACCTGGCAACTAGCACAACAACTTAGTGGCTTGTTGTCAAGACCTAGTTTCTCCTTTTGACTCTAATAAGGAACCATATAGGATCATAGAACTGGAAGGGATCTCCAGGGTCATCTAGTCCAACCTCCTGCACAATGCAGGAAATGCACAAATGCTTTCTTTCCCAGTAGTTGTTGTGGTGGTTGCTATCCCCCAAAGCTGCTACAGGCAGCTGTGCTTCAGCATTGCCCTTCCAACCTTCTCCTCATCTCATGCTTTGTACCCTTAGCCCCTTCTTCTTACTCTTTGTTACATACTGTTACTTACTACATACTTACTGTTTGCAGTATTTGTAGTCATTAGTAGTCAGTAGTGAGGACTTGACTGCAATGTTTTTGTAACTCAACTCCTGAATCCCTCCAGTCATGATCCCTATGATAATGACTACATCTGGCCAAGATAATGACTAAGTTTACCCACATTGGCTAAGTTATTTCAGCTCCCAAACCCAAATAGAATATATTAGCGGGAACATCCAACAGAACAGTGGTGTGGAACCACACTAAATTTTCTGCTAACAGAAGGGAAGGTGTTTTTTCCCTTCCCTCTTGCAGATCCCCAATTTGCCTCAGTGTGATGTAGTGGTTAAGAGCAGCATCCTCTAATCTGAAGAACCAGGTTTGATTCTTCACTCATTCTCCACATGAAGCCTGCTGGGTCAGTCACAGTTCTCTCAGAACTCTCTCAGCCTATCTACCTCACATGAGGACTGTTGTGGTGAGAGGAAGGGAAGGAGATTATAAACCACTTTGAGATTCTTTAGAGAAAAGTGAGGTATAAAAACCAACTCTTGGTCTTCTCTTCCCCTCATGCCATTTCTGAGGGCCCCCTGTCCCTCAGGAACAGCATTTCAGGCAGTGGGGAGAGGTAGGATGGGATGGCAGGAAAGTTCTGTTCTGCTGATGGAAGTGCCTTCATTTAGTGGAAAATATAGTCTAGTTACAACCCTCTGTGAGGATGACAATATGTTACCAGACTCCAATCCTGGCGGCGCCAAGCCTTTGTGTGGGAAAACCACCAACCATCTACTGCCTGTTGGACAAGATGTAATTTGAGACCACTCGGTGGCATCCAAGTCATCACCCTTTGTGACCAAATTCAAGGAACAGGCTCTGGCTGAACTCAGTTTTGTTTGAGGAATAGAATAACTCTTTGGACTTTACCTGCCATTACTGGGAGCTCCCAAACCTGCAACAAACTGGCCTGGAGAGCTTTTTGGTCCCTATTAAATGAACCTGGATGCTTCATGTTTTCAGACCTTGTCCAATGCACTGTAAGCTCACAGATCAGCTGGAACAAGACAAATACTCTTGCTGAGCTATACCACATGATTTCATGTCTCCTAATGTCAACCAAGGGACATTATTCCACTGGAGTGCCAAGGACCTCATGACGAGACCGCTATTACATAAGCTATCCCTCTTATTCCATTTCTTTAAGAAAAATCCAACTGAAATAAATCTTAAAAGCAGGCAGAGAACTCCTTGACATTTATACATCTATGTCAGAAAAAACTGCCTGAGTTGATTTTCTTCAGCTTTGTACAGCGAAAGTTCATTCAGGCTGTGGCATAACACCTCTGACTAAAGTGCTCTTGTTTAAAGATACCACAAAAGAGAGAACCAAACAATTTAGACCGTGTGAGGAAGTTCTGACACCTCAGGAGCTGAAATCCCCATAATATAGAAACCGCACAGAACAGTGCTTTCTTCCTTGCACTACTCTTTAAAGAGAGATCACTCCATGCTGAGCAGGCAAGACCTTGAAGAGAGGCCTTCCCACCAAATTTTCCCACAGAACACTTGTGATACTTACTAAAAAGCAGGCTTTGGACTAGGTAATACGAAAAATAAATCACAAGGGAACAACTGTGGCTGAGGCGCCTCAAGCAGATCTGGTGAGGTGGCATACAAATTTTCGAAATAAATACACAGAACTAGTAAGGATGCAACTGAATCTCACTAATTAATGCCATATAAATACAAAACAGCCAAACCCGGAGTGAGAATGGGACAAACCAATAAGGTCTCCTCCACCATAACAGTATATGAAAACAAAAAGAGGTTTTTCGGTTTCGGCGTCGCGAATGGCGGCCGCTTCTCGGGACGCTCCCGGAGGCGGTTAGCCCACGTGCAGTTAGGGGGTCTTCGCATGTGCGAAAGACCCTAGTGAGCCTTAGGCAAAGGCTCCGAACCGGGGGCGCTTGGGGAGTAGCCTCTTTGCCGGCAGACAGCCAGGAAATTGAGGCTTTCTCCCCGCCCCAATCGGCCCCGCTGCGGCGTGCCCGTAATGGGACTTAGCGGCGCCACCGATTTCCAGGAGTGAAGACAGCGCCATGGTTTAACATAAAAAGAAGAAGTGGCATCGAATCGTGAGTTGAAGATCTATTTTGAAGTGTAAATCGGAGCCCCCTGCATGCGTATAAGCGTTGGGAGGAGGGAGGAGTTCCCACCCCCTTTGAGAAGCAAGAGCTACAAAGGGAGCGCGAAGGGGGCAGAGAGAAAACAAAGTGTTGGTGAAAGTACCGTTGGGGTTGCATGGAAGACTGCGATCATCTTAGCTTCCTGGGGGATGCGGCACGAACTTTTTAAAAGTAAACAAAAAAACAAAATGTCGATAATGGAAAAAGTCCTGCAGACACCGGAAGAGAAGAGAGGAGGGACTTCCGGTCCAGACAGCCCCCCCAAGAGCTTGCTGTCAATCAACAGGAAAAGGAGATGCTGTGCCCCCTGCTGGAACAATTGCAGAAAATCAACGAAACTCTGTTCAAAATGGAAAGTGTTCTCATCAGTCGACAGAAACAGATATCGGAAACAACTATAAAGATGATGGAGATCGAACAGAAATCGAATCTGATTCTAGGTTTCCAGGGCGTTAAAGAAGAAGAGAAAGAAGATCTCGGATTTACCTTGACAAATGTCTTGGCACCCCTAACTGGCAGTGAAGCAATAAAGTTAAAAGAAGAGGTGGATAAGGCTCCCAAAGCCTATTCCGCTTTTATAAAAGAAAATACTCTGCCAGTAGAAGGGGATGTCGAGCATAGCAGACGACAAACTGGAGATCTAATTTCATCTGAAGAGTTTATGGAGCCCTGGAAGCTTGAAGGCCAGAAGTTTAAGGAAAAAGAGAAAAGAAAGAAGACGGATTTCATCTTCATAATACGGAAACTTCTTTTTTTTTTTTTTTTTTTTGTAAAACTCTCTTAAAAAGAGAGAATTTTATTCTTTTTATAAGAAGCAGGAAGGGTAGACAGATGGAGAAAGAAAAAGATGGAGTGAAATTTTTCCTGTTAGTGAGTGTTAGTTTAGGTTAATAACCAATACCAGTTTTGGCATCCATCGTGGTTAGAAGATCTTCTTTTTAACTATTGCGAAGTCCAAAATCACTCTGTTAATGCAGTTAGTAAAGTCCATTGGGGTTAGTAATTAAACAGCTCCTTCCAGATGTTACACGAACAGTCCTCAAAATATCTTCTTTTTAAATCTCTTCCAGTTATGGATTGAGTCCATTTTAACTTTGAAGTCTTCCGTTCCATCACCACTTTCCCCTGGGCTGCTGTCTTCTTTGCTTGTCCCAGTTTGGAATACTGCATCTTCCTCCCTGCTGGCGTGTCTCTTCAGAAGTTTCTGTATTTTAAAGATGAAATCCTTCTTCTTTCTTTTTTCTTTTTCCTTAAACTTCTGGCTTTCAGGCTTCCTGGGCTCCACAAACTCTTCGGATGAAATTAGATCTCCAGCTTGTCGCTTGCTATGCTCAACATCCCCTTCTATTGGCAGAGTATTCTCTTTTATAAAAGCGGAATAGGCTTTGGGAGCCTCATCCACCTCTTCTTTTAATTTTTTCGCTTCACTGCCAGTTAGGGGTGCCAAGACATTTGTCAAGGTAAATCCGAGATCTTCTTTCTCTTCTTCTTTAACGCCCTGGAAACCTAGAATCAAATTCGCTTTCTGTGCAATCTCCATCATCTTTCCAGTTGTTTCCGATATCTGTTTCTGTCGACTGATGAGAACACTATCCATTTTAGACAGAGTTTTGTTGATTTTCCGCAATTGTTCCAGCAGGGGGCACAGCATCTCCTTTTCCTGTTGATTGACAGCAAGCTCTTGGGGGGCTGTCTGGACCGGAAGTCCCTCCTCTCTTCTCTTCCAGTAACTGCAGGACTTTTTCCAGTATCGACATTTTGTTTTTTTTGTTTACTTTTAAAAAGTTCGTGCCGCATCCCCCAGGAAGCTAAGATGATCAAAATTTTCCATGCAACCCCAACGGTACTTTCACCAACAATTTTTCTTCTCTCAGCCCCCCTTCGCGCTCCCTTTGTGGATCTTGCTTCTCAAAGGGGGTGGGAACTCCTCCCTCCTCCCTACGCTTATACGCATGCAGGGGGGCTCCGATTTACGCTTCAAAATAGATCTCCAACTCACGATTCGATGCTACTTCTTCTTTTTAATTTAAGCCATAGCGCTGTCTTCACTCCTGGAATTCGGTGGCACCGCTAAGTCCCATTACGGGCACGCCGCAGCGGGGCCGATTGGGGCGGGGAGAAAGCCTCAATTTCCCGGCTGTCTGCCGGCAAAGAGGCTACTCCCCAAGCGCCCCCGGTTCGGAGCCTTTGCCTAAGGCTCACTAGGGTCTTTCGCACATGCGAAGACCCCCCTAACTGCGCGTGGGCTAACCGCCTTCGGGAGCGTCCCGAGAAGCGGCCGCCATTCGCGACGCCGAAACCGAAACCCAAAAATACGGAAACTTCTGAAGAGACACGCCAGCAGGGAGGAGGATGCAGCATTCAAAACTGGGATAAGTGAAGAAGACAGCAGCCCAGGGGAAAGTGGTGATGGAACGGAAGACTTCAAAGTTAAAATGGACTCAAACCATAACTGGAAGAAAATTAAAAAGAAGATACTTTGAGGACTGTTCGTGTAGCATCTGGAAGGAGCTGTTTAATTACTAACCCCAATGGACTTTACTAACTGCATTAACAGAGTGACTTTGGACTTTGCAATAGTTAAAAAGAAGATCTTCTAACCATGATGGATGCCAAAATTGGTATTGGTTATTAACCTAAACTAACCCTCACTAACAGAAAAAAATTTCACTCCATCTTTCTCTTTCTCCATCTGTCTACCCTTCCCTTTTCTTATAAAAAGAATAAAATTCTCTCTTTTTAAGAGAGTTTTACAAAAAAAAAAAAGAAAGAAAGAAATGGACAGGCATATCCATCCATCCCTGGCAACTATACAAGTTCTCTTTCAACAGCCTCCATTTAAAAGCAGCTGCAGAGAAGAGAATGTTTCCCTCATGCCCTTCTCCCAAAGCTGCTATTCCCCTCACTGGGACAAATATACAGGAGCAGGTGACTGAGAGAGGCCATTCATGTCCGCTGAAGAACAGTCAGCTGATCATCACTGAGGGTCAGCATGAAGTCCAATATATAAAGGACTGCCACTTAACAGCAGTTGTAATACTTACCCAGAGGTGACTGCAGGCCATTGCATTTTTTTCAAGCAGCACTCCTTGTTATCTGCAGTGATCTCCTATATATCAATGGCATTTCAGTAGATGGTAGCATAAAGAGATACACTGCTGTATCAAGGATATTGATCCTGCAGTTAGAACAGGACTAAATAAAACTGAGCGAGTCAATCAAGTATATAAGCCAGGAATCACTTGAGTTTGTGTGTGTCTCAGTGTCCATTCTGCACTTTCATAAATATGCACATACAATACACACCATTTTGAAACTCTCAGATCTGTCTGTGTCAATTTTCTAGACTTCACCAAACCCAACTCCCCATTAGCAACCACCATATTAATTAGTCAGATTGTTAGAGTTCACAATCGATTTCACTGCTGTGTTGTGTTGCATCATTTGCATTACTGTTTGAAGGTGCTCTTCACAGCTCTGTTTCCCACTTCAGGGGTACAAAACAGCTGACAATGCAGCCCTGCAAGTGCCATCCTAAGCAGTTACACCCATCTAAGCCCTTTGACTTCAATGGCTTTAGAAGGGTGTAACTCTGCCACAATTAGCTAATTAGCCCGGTCTAACAGAGAAGCTCGAGAGGAAAATTTAAAAGGGCACCCACGCCTTTGGGTTCCCAAAAACCCTCCTCAAAACCTCCCTTTCCCATCTTCCCTATTGAAATGAACTGGCATGAATGCATCATTCCCCTGTTTATCTCCAATTTTCTTGGTTGTGACCCCATGTCACTATTCAGAATGACTGCTGCTCAGGGCAAGGACATGTTTTTCTGCACTCTGGAACAAGCATATACATACAAGGCCCCATTTAAAGATATGAAACCTGTCCTGTATAGAAACTGGCCACCTTGCTCCTGATCTATAATTTGAACATTATACATAAAAGTGCAGATTGCTCTCCCCAGTGATTTTGGAGCTTTTGAAGTTTGCTCCTGCCTCAGTTGACAACACTTTTTAGGACATGTGAGCTTGCTGCAGAGCACAGGACAAGATACAAAACACAGCTCAACTCGTTTGCTACTTTCGTATTCTACCAATGCTCTTTTTCCCTAAAGCACAAGGAGGACACATGGGGAGCTACTTGTCAGGAGCATATGGTGCTTAAATAGCAACCCGAGCAGTCTTTAGCAGCTTCTGACAGTGGTAACAGATCCATTACTGCCCCATAAATATTAAAAGATTCCTTCAGCCAATTGTCAGCGTAAATGGGTATTTAAACTAGAGTGACTCCCCTTAATAGCAACCTTGCCTCTGATGCGGAGAGTCATGTCTTCATATGTGAAGCTAAAGTGAATATTTGCAGTTGCTGCCATTGAGGTTCCGGGGGTTAAATTGGAGTCCAGCACTAACAGGGGACTCATTCCTACAGGCAATCGAAGCTGACCCAGTGGCCCTTTGATCTGTGCTTAAAGTGGAACACGGAAGAACTGCCACAGTCCTCTGAACAGACTCATGCACAGTGCAAACAAAGAAAGTGATTCCAAGCAACAGAACTTTGGGGGTTGTTCCAGTAAAGGTTTGACCTGCTAGCACCTTTGGCTTGCGGCCATTGTGTCAACTCCGAGAGGATCCATAAATGTTGTGGGGGATTTTTTATCTTCAAAGCTTTCCTTGCACTGCAATCCTGACTTTTGATATCACTACACGACATTCTGCATCTTTGACATGCTTTCCTTTCATCCATAGGCAGGGAGTCAGAAGGTATCCTGCATTACACAGCAGATAATGAGAGAAGTTAAACAGCTGCTAATAGCAGGATCAAATGCCGCAAGACTGAGAGGCCTTTCTTGTTGAGCTACCCATTTTTTTAAAAAAAGATGAGATTCCATTCTGATCAGTAGCACAGCAATGAACTGAAGTGTCCACGGCTGCTGCCACACTGCAAGGATTTTGTGTGTTTCTTCTGGTGGCATTTCAAATGCAGAAGCATTTACAGCAGCAATGCAGCACCCACACAGTTGTTTGCCCCACTCAGTGCCCCACTGACACCATTCCTTCCCTGCAGCCACCAGAGCTTTTCTTTTTTTAAAAAAAAAGTTATTGACATATTGTTGTTGTATTTCACTAAGTGAAAATTAGTGAAAACCCAGAAGTGATATCACACAGGGCACATCGTGGGGGATGCTCTATCATTTGAGGGAAAACTCTATGGTAACCATAGAGTTTTTTCTTGAATGATAAGAGTTTTTTCTTGAATGATAGAGCATCCCCCTGCAACATGTCTTATGGGCACGTTGGTATGAACATGGCACTTTGGGGGCAGGGTTCCCCCTGCTGGCCGGATCAGGGCTGGCTGATTAGGGGCCTCAAAAGCAGACAAACCCCTGCCCCCATCAGGGGACTGGCAACCCTAGAACAGAGACTGTTGGGGTTCATTGCAAGACCAACAGCTCCAGTGTGGGCAGGAAAAGTGCACAGCTTCCCATCCGCACAGCATCCAATGGAGCTTTTAGTGCAAAAAGTCATTTCCAAGAGGTCATTTTTTTGTTCTGCTTTCATGTTTTCTCCCACTTTGCAGTAGGGTTTAGGAAAGAACACCACAAAGCAGGAGAAAACAGAGAAGCAGAACAAAATGAAGTTGTGTGGATGCTCCCGGAAACAGCACTGTAGTTAGGAAGGTAAGGCAGAGCAAAATATTCATGAGGAAGCAGCCTGTGTCTGCTGTCTTACAGATGTCATGGGAAGGTCCCAGTGATTTCTCTGGATCTGCCTAATAAGGCAGTCACATTGCAACAAGGCAGTCTCAGGAGAATCTTATTCCATTGCGAGAAACACAAAGTTTATAACAATATGAGAGCCAGTACAATAAAGCAGAAAGAATGTTGAATTGTACCCAGAGAGGCCTGGCTTCAAATCTCCATTCGTCCATATAGCTATCTTGTACGTTTTTATCCCAAAATGCAAGGAGGTTGCTGCAGTGAGAATCTTGGATTCCCAGAACCATAACAGACTGTAATAAGCTGGCAACTGGTCTGCCACTAAGACAGCATCTCACCCCCACTCCCACTACACAGCAGGAAGTAACATCCCAATTCCTGATCAGCATTGGAGGGCCACCCTGATGATCACTGCCCCCCCTCTGCCCCCTCTTCCACTCCTCCCATTGCACCTGAAGTGCCAGGAACACTGATCATTGCAAGGACAGCACAGAAACTGGCTGACAAAACTGCCTCAGCCACCTCTTCCAACCTGAATGGAAATCCAAGGTGGTTCATGTGATGGTTCATCTCCCATCATCTTCCTGTTCCCAGGACCATTACTAACACCTTGCATGTACAAGCACCCGCTCTGCAGGGCCTTGCCGCCCCTTGCCAGGCTGAACCAACCAAGCACCTGATCATGGGAAACAATGAGAATTCCTCTTCTACTATTGTGACTACAAAGACTGCTCTTCCCTCCCAGAAGCCACTTGTGTCTTTGGACACAGAACAACCCATCTCCATGCAACTGAATGTTGACCTGTTTGACAACTGGAGAAACACCCTAGGCAGTGTTATGTACACCACAGTGGATGAGAAGGGGAAGCTTCAGGTGTCTGCTGAGCTAGCTTCTCTGAATATTTGTGAACTGGTGGTAGGGAGCTGAAGGAAGAGTCTGACATACCATTGCACCCCTTGATTGTTCCAGACACCCTACTCTTTGGCAGACACTCTATGGATCTCTTTGAAGGGCCCAGCTCCAGTGCTGACATGTCAGCTCCAGTGACAAAGTGTCTGGAACAAGGAAATAAACAGGTGAGTTTAGCAGAAGAGTGGCATTTTTAATATTTATATATGCCTAAGTTTTAATATAAAGTTCTGTTAAGACAGGCTAAGTGAAAAGGGTTAAAATAGTAAGGAGGGCAAATAGTTAACAAAAATCCCTTTAGGTACCAATATTTTGTAACTTCTCAGTATTGTAGCTGTTCAAAATATTCAGGTGTAGCTAATTTTAGTTCTGTTTTAATTTTCTGATCTAGTTCTAATTTTAGTTCTGTTGTAGCTGCTCAAAACTATTCAGGTGTAGCTAATTTTAATTCTAGACAGAGTCAGGTTCTTGGCTAGTTTTACTCCATATGGAAAGGGTTAAACAGATGGTCAAACAAAGGACAAGGATTAAAACTGAGGTCACAGGGCTAGTTTATGCTCTAGTATCACTTTTAAACTTTATTACACCTATCAATTAAAGTATTAATACCAGAGGCTAGGGATAGTGAATTCACAGATAAGGCTAAATCCTAGGCAGGTTTTTGTAATAGAAAAACAAAAAATAAAACTATAGCTAGGGTTTTTAAAAGTTGGGGTCCAATTTTAAACTAAAATTAAAATATTAAGCTAATTCTCAGATTCTTTAAAGAAGGGTTTTTTCCAATGAGAAAACAAGCATGTAGATACCTCCTGTAACTGCTGAGGCTACTCAGCTAGAATGCCCCTAAAAGCAAGCCTAGAGGGTCTAAATTAACATTTGAAATTAAATTAGCATTTGAAGTAAAAGACAGCCTGGAAAGGAGAGGCGCTCTTGTCTGAGCAGCTCCCTTTCAGCAATATCTATTTTTAATCAACCAGAGGGTGATCCTCCTTTATTGGTTAGCCCCTAATCAGTGTGACTGGCTTTCAGTGGGGTGTGGAGCTTTGGCCTAAGCTATTTGTTTAGGGCTTCTATTATCAGATCCAGTTATAAAGTACTTATTAAAAAGAAAATGTTCACAAACATTTCACAGCACCAGACCAAATTAAGGAATTTAAAAAAATGGGTAAAATCCTCTGTCCTTCTCTCTAAACATGCCCTATCAGATGTTAACATATAGGACAGTCTCCTTAGCTTTAGGAAGTTACAGATCAATACAGAGTTCCATTATCTTGAAGCATTTTTCAGCTGCCTAGGCCACCACATGGTCAATGGCTGCCTCCTCCAGACCTCAGCTAAGAGTTCTATCTGTTCTGATAGACTCAGAATAAAAGAGACCTTCCTCCTTGCTTCCCTGAAATATTATCTTCTCCCTTTCCCCTCCCACTGACCAGGTCAGGTCAGAAAAGCTCTTCCTGAGGTTTCCAGAAATTTCCTTCCTGAAATATCTCTAGTATGTAATTCCTCCAATTCTCTGTCCCCTGCTTGGAGGGGGGAGGAGCTTGACCTATTAGCATATGTATGAAGGTGGGCTGAGGTAAATTTGGAAAGCAATTGAACTGACTTCCCCTCTCCCAGCCCATTCTCTGTTCAGAGAGGGAAAAAACTTTAGAAAACTCAGAGTAAAGGTTCTGCTAATTTCAAACCTCCAAAGAAAAAATACATTTCTTCACAAAAACACTAAAAGCCATTTGTTTCCCCCGGACTAATTGGTAAATATGGATGTACCTCTGGGAAGAAAGGGGAGCAAGAAGAAGAAATTCATGCTCATGGAAGGATGCCTAGCATGGAGTAGCATGCAGTGGGGAAGAAGAGTGGTTTGTTTGTTTGTTTGTTTGTTTGTTTGTTTGTTTGTTTGTTTGTTTGTTTGTTTGTGGTATTTGCATGCCATTTTTCTCTCCCACAGGGACCCCAAACAACTGCCAAAATACAATAGCTTAAATAATGCAATAAGATACCAAATACAAACAAAACATGCATATTCTTGGCTGGTTCTGATTGACAAGGCTGCCTAACTGGCTATGAGCCATGGGCTAAGAACCAACAGACCTTTGGCTCTTCACCTCATGCTCAAAGGCTTGGCATGGTGGAACATGCTCCCACTTGAAATCAGGGCCCTGTAGGACTTTTTACAGTTCTTCAGGGCCTGTAAAACAGAGCTGTTCTGCCAGGCCTTTAGCTGAGGCGGCAGACATGAGATTTCACATTACCGAGACTCTGTCGGTTTGAAGCCGTTTCTGATTCGTCTTGAAGTAAACCGGTACAGGGCTGCCATTTCACACATGGCTTTCCCTGACCGGAAAAGATCCGAATCAGAAGCGGTTTGGCAATTCAGATTGCACCACTTTGTTTTCCCGCCAGTTCCCGCCACGCCTTTTTTTAAAAAAAATGTTCGCTTTAGAGCGCTATAGCGCTATAGTGCTATAAAACAACACTGCAGGCATTCCAATGGGGTTGCTATGATGCTATTAAAGCGAACATTCAAAAAAAAAAAAAAGCCGGAGATCGCCAGCGCGGGCGAAAAAGGCGGGAAAAAAGCGTATCGGATCCGGGAGAAGAAACTGACGACTACTTGGAAGCGGTTGACAGGTAAAACGCTTCAGCCCCGTTTCCTGAATGGGACAGAAGTGATTCTGTGTGAAATTACAAATATATTCCGGTAGGGAACCGGTTCTAAAACGGTTCTGTCTGAAATGCCAGACCAGAAACCGTTTGGGAACCGTTCCTCTTCCAGATTATATCATCTGTCTGAAATTCCCCTAATCTATCTTGGCCTCCCCTGTTCACATGTCCACTGCTTACAGTGCTCATAGTGCCCATAGTGATGTGACTTGCCCTGTTCAAAATGATCAAGAGAGCATTATCATTATTAACTACCATCAAATTAGCATCTTCCAGGCGCTAAGTACTGTCTGAACACTTACCATCTTGTTTTGCTCTGACTGTAACTCAGTGTATGTATGTTATTCTATTTTAACTTGGTTAAATTACTGTTTGTTTTTAATGCTTGATTCTATTTTGTGCTCATTGATACGTTTTGACTTGCCCTGAGCCCGCTTGCAGGGGAGGCCGGATATAAATCAAACAAATAAGTAAATAAATAGCTTTACCCAGGATTTAAAACTTAGTCCAGAGGTACCTCAGCAAGATCTTCCTCACTTCCCTCCCTGTCAGTGATGCTGTGAGGGAACAGTCTGCAGAAGGTGAGCGGTGTGATACTGTTGAGGTGACGTGCAGACTTGTCCCCAAAGGAGTTCCTGCATTGGCACAAACATCAGTAACAGTCAAGAACAAGAAGGACTTCAGAAGGCAGCCCATGGAGACACCATTCTCAGATACCCAGTAGGAAGCACAGCTGTACAGCCAGAGAAAAGTTGGCTGGCCACAGCTGGCCAAAGAGCTGGTGACCAAGACAATGTGCTTAGGGAATGAACCCTGCCAACCTCTGAAAGACAGATGTCTCAGAAAAGCAGAGGCCAGCCAGACGACTGTCAGGTGTCATGGCATATGTCCAAATACTTAACCAAGCGTATGTTTCTAACAATGTAACAGCATCCAGTATAAGATATGCACTGCAATGAGGTTCAAAAAAGCCATGGCTCAGAATACAGCCCAGGTACTAGCCAACTGAGGAGCTGCGGTGGCTCAAGTGATTAAGATGCTGAACTGCAGGCTGTGGAAGGTCAGTAGTTCAGCAGTTCGAGACCCAAGAGAGCGGCATGATGGAGTGAGCTCCCGTCTCTAGTTCCAGCTCCTGCCAACCCAGCAGTTTGAAAGCAAGAAATTGCAAGTAGATAAATAGGTACCACTTCGGTGGGAAGGTAACAGTGTTCCATGCGCCTTGGTGTTTAGTCATGCCAGCCACATGACCACAGAAACTTTATCGGACAGCGCTGGCTCTTCGGCTTTGAAATGGAGATGAGCACCGCAACCCTAGAGTCAGATTCGACTGGCTTTCGAGCAAGGGAACCTTTACCTTTATCTTACTAGCCAATTATCTACAGAGACACATCCCAGCACCAAGTAATGTGACACATCCTGTTTCTTCTGGAAGCTGCAAAGTCTCTCAACAAAAGTGGCAACCATGCAGTTAGGTCAAGGCTATGTTCAAGGGAGGAGCTGGAAATCTGTTAGCAGAACCATCATGGGGACTGACATCAGCTCTTGAGCTTTCCCAGCAATTCCCTTTTCCCCGTAGAGCTCCTTGGCTCTGATGACCCCTTCTGAACCACTCAGTGACTGTGACTCAGAATCTGTAGGCTCAGTGACTGAGGAGGACTGTGTGGACCAGGAAGAACCCAGGACTGCAGAGCCACCCATGGGCAATGTCTCCTCAGTGCCAGAGGCCGCCCTGCCAGAGCCTGCAAAGGAAACTTTGCCATCCCTGCCGCATCCTGGCTGGGCCCAATTACCTCCCATTCTACTTAAGCTGAGGGCTTGGAAGACAGTCTTTCTAGATCAATCAGTTCACAAGAGAGCCAGCATGGTGCAGTGGTTAAAAGCGGCAGCCTCTAATTTGGAGAGCCAGGTCTGATTCCCCACTCCTCCACATGAAACCTGCTGAGTGACCTTGAGCCAGTTGCCGTTCTCTCAGAACTCTCTCAGCCCCACCTACTTCACAAGGTGCCTGTTGTGGGGAGAGGAAGGGAAAGGTGATTGTAAGCTGCTTTGGGACTCCCTAAGGAAGAGGACAACCACGAAGATGACAAAGATGATGAAGAGTTGGTTTTTATACCCCGCTTGTCTCTGGCCGGCATGGGCTGAGATGCACCAAGCTGAGCACTGTACAGGCCAGCCCTGTACAGCAGCCGAAGTGCTAAGCCTGTTTCTGCTGCCTGCCTGGAACAGCAAAAGCAGTCAGGCTGTCGAGCACCTGGCAGACCTCAAGAGATAGCTGGTGGTGCTTCTGGCACAATCACCTGCTGTGCCCGAGCTAACAGAATTAATCGAGCAAAACCAAATGTTGCTTAACTGCTGTTTTATTGGTTCCCCCCCTTCACTTTCAACCCATTCTAATTCTAATTCAAAGTAAGAAAGGCATTTATTCAGTTTCCCAAGCAGATTGCTTGATTGATTTATGATCCCACCGGTCTACCTAATTTATGTTTCATAACTTCCTCTCTCTGACACATTAGCAACCTTATTTAGGCAGGATCAATAAAACACCAGGATTCCTCAAGCACCCACAGCAATGATGCCAGATCAAGTGACTCAAAATCAAAAGCACATTCAAGAATGAGTGGCAAATGAATTAGAGTGCTCTCTGCCAGCTGACGCTGTAGTATGGCACCAGGCTATCAGGTCCCTATTGAGCATAAGAAAACTGAAAAGCATTTCTTGGTAGTCAGGTATTATTATAAAGCTGAGTGAGGAAGAGGATTTGGCCCACTCTTCAGAAAGTTAATTCTTGTCTGGACTCAATGACACCTGTTGGCAGGTGTGCAAAACCATCACATACTGCAAACTGGGGATTAAGTAGCAGGACCCAGACACCTTATGCTCTGCAGCAGCAAAGCATCTGCTAGCCCAGTCCCTGCTGTGCTACAGCACCAGAACTGGATCTGGCAGTGTGATTGGATGTGTGCATGTGTGTAAAGTGCCATCAAGTCACAGCCGACTTATGGTGACTCCATGCAAGGGGCTTTTTCAAGGCAAGTGAGAAGCCGGGGTGGCTTGCTATTACCTCTCTCTGCAGAGCCTTGCTTGTCTCCCTTCCAAGTACTGACCCTGCTGAGCTTCTGAGATCTGACAAAATTGGGCTATACCATGCCACCTTCCCTCCGTGGGATGGTATAGCATCTGCCAGTTTAATAGGGATTGAATATTATAAGGCGCCTGCAGCATTCTCTGCCTGGTCCCATAAATCAACTGGCTCTGGTGTGGCTCTTCAGTAGGAGCAACCTGTCACTTGGGCACAGGCTGAACTGCTCCTGGACTGTCCTTCCCAGCTTGCCACTAGACCTGACAAATGGATTTGCCTACAGGAGGCTGGGGAAAAAGTTTGCTCTAAAAATGGGCCCCATATGTGCATAAATCGGTAGAGGATTTCTCTGTGTATAGAGCAACAGGAGAGTGAGAGTAGAAAAGGAAGCAGAACACAGCTGCAGATGTCTACCATCCCAACACCAGGTGAGAATCGCCCTAGCGATGCAAAGTGCCCTACTGCATGTAGATATCTCTGGATCCATTATCACATCATTGGAAAGATGATGCAGCTGGTAGCCAGGCACCAATGCTTCTCTGCCAGGGCAGCCACATAGAGCAAAGACTAGATGCATGACAGACATCAGTGTCTTGAAGCAAGATTCTTCATGGTAGCACCCACACTTCTTTCTTTGAGGAGGAAGAGGAGGAAGAGGAGGAAGTGAGAAAGAGTTGGATTTATACCCCGCCCTTCACTCAGAGTCTCAGAGCAGCTTACAATCTCCTTCCCTTCCTCTCCCCACAACATATACCCTGTGAGGTAGGTGAGGCTGAGAGAGCTCTGAGAGAACTGCTCTTGAGAGAACAGCTCTGAGAGAACTGTGACTGACCCAAGGTCACCCAATTGGCTTCATATGGAGGAGTGGGGAATCAAACCTGATTCTCCCAAATTAGAGTCCATCACTATTAACCACTACACCAAACTGGCTCTCAGGGGATGATTTAAAAAAAAAAAAACACCTCGGTTTTATAGACTATTTTTAGCCTGAGAAATGTTTAAACCCCATGTTAAGCTGCCTCATGTTATGCTTTAGCTGTGTTTTTGTATGCTGAGTTCTAATAACTTTTATGATGTTTTATATCATGTTTTATTTGGTAAGCCACCTGAAGCAGGTTCTCTGGAGAGGCAGCACAGAAATTTCCCAGGTAACGAAACAAGGAAGGGCTCTATCACCCCTTGAGGATTAGCAGGAGGCCTCTGGACTGGCCAAGCTTGGTACTAAAGCCTGGCCTTCTTCTGCTTCTGGTCTAGCAAAGCAATATCTCCTGCCTGCTGCACTCCAGGAATCTTGTCCCGATTCTAGCACCAGCCTAGCTCTGACTAAATCAGTGAACCTCACCTATCATTCCCATCTCACCTTAAAGACTCTTGGTACCCAGAAAACAAAGTTCCAGACTTTTCTGCTGTCTCTTCTTCTGTATGCATTCCATCTTTAAAGGCCAGGCTCCCAACCCACACCACTAGTTCTGCATTACCAAGAGTGTTTTTGCCTTCTGGAACACAAGGAATCTCCCCAAAGCAGTTTGTGATATGGCTTCATGTGTGTTGCCTATGCAAAGAAAAAGCCAAGAATCCCACTAGGCATGCTCAGGCAGACCTTCAGATCCTAGATTTCAAACAGTGTTCCCCTCACTCCTGCAGAAGATGACTATGAACAGGCAGATAACAGAACATCTGGCAAACCTTTTCACAACTTCCACATCATAATGTTAAATAGTTTCTTTTTGTGCTTGTTTAGTCTCTTACACAGTAAAGACTTACAATGCAATCCTATGCAGGGTTGCTTTCTACCAAATCCATCGAAGTCAATTGGCTTAGAAAGGTGTAAACTCTTCTTAGGAATTTACTCTCCATGCTTTATATAGACCGCCAGTGATAATGACTTAAAACCTAATAACGATTCTCTAGGAGTACTTAATAACATAGATTAAAGTCTAATAAATGTGTTCCTTTGAGGGTTTAAATGACACTTCTGTGATCTGTCCTCATAATGCATGCAAGTTTTCTGGGCGATTCTGGAAATATCAATTGGTACATGAGTATTAAATCTTTCTACTGAAAGAATTCTCTTAGAATTAAATTCTAACCTTGGATATTAAATTTCTTAAGATCACATCCTCAGGGACTATCTATTAAACTCCTGAACAGTAGGTGTTTTAGATTTGCAATGCCTTTTATGCCAGACAGTATTAATTCTCCTTCAGCATCATTAAGGAAATTGAACTATTAAATAATCTTCAAATGCATTAACTAAATAGACATCAAAGCCCATAGCCAGAAATTCTGCAATGAGGGAAGCCTGTAAGAAGGCCTGATGAATCAAGGCAAAACAGCCTAAATATAAACATAACCTAGTGCCATTATGTTATTTAATTTACTAAATAACTGTAACAACATTTCAGTTTTTAGGTATGTTGAATTAATTACATTCCATAAAATATCAATTGGCCTGAACACTGGACAGTGAGAGCAGGTTTGTTTCCCAATGAACTACTGGGCAGAAGAGTAGCTGTAGAATTTCCTTAGAAACAAAAGGGCTAGGAAGTTTAAATGAAAGCCAAAAATTCAAGGGACAGGCTTAGACTATTGTGATTGGGGAAAAGCCAGCTGGGTGAGGCTGTGGCTAGGGATTTATATATGGACTAGGAAGGGAAGCCCGTTGTGGAACCGAGACAACGGGCGCTAGACAGGCCCCCTTCCCGCGAAGAAGGTGCTGGAGGCAGGCGTATCTGGCGGCCATTGGGGAAGGAGCTCACCCGCCGTCCCCAGCCTCCGCTGTCCCTCTCGCTGAGACTCCGTCTCTCCGGGGCTGCAACGTCCCCCTGGCACTGGCCCTGCCTCGCTCCCCGGCCAGCACCGTCGGCTGGCATCGCAGCCTCCCTTCCCTGGCTCCTGGTGGCGGTGTTCGCTCGCAGCGTTCGCCTCCCGCCTCCCAGCCAATGGCACACCAGCAGTCTTGAGCGGCAGCTGGCGGGCCAATGGCAGCAACGCAGGCAAGCAAGGCAGCCAGTGGCAAGGGACCCTGTCTCTGACTGACAGGTCCCTCAGCCAACTGATTCCGGCGCGCATTTTCACCATATAAGGTATGACGAAAATCCTTTTATATATAAGGAAGGATTAGGACACAGGTACATTTTATACCAGACAAAAAACAGATTCCCAATCCTGTTTTTGCCAAATAGTATGAATGTAGAGCTTGACAGGAATCTGCTGGGTTGAAGGAAAGGGTGGGAGAGGAGATGGTTTGATTTCCTCCTGCAAACCCTTCCCCCAAAGGCCTTTCCCCCCTCCGTGGCTTGCTTCAGGTGTCTGAGCCCAGCTGCCAGAACACTTAAAGAAAGTAACTGGGGAGGAGAAGTGTAGAGGGACAGCAGCGCTAAGCACTCCCCCTTCCATGCACCATTTCTTCCCTGCAAAGATTCCCCCTCCCCCACATTCACATGAGCCTGCAAATGCAGGAATGGGAACTCCATCTTGTCCAATGTACTATGCCATTCCAGCCTCACATTTTCAGCTCCAGAATGACTTCCTCTGTTTCTGTTACAGATGCAAAGCACATAAAACCAGCCATTCTGCACCAGCTCTCCAGGCCCCCTAGCCACTGTTACATGTTGATTGCTAAAGAAGAAGAAAGAACCCTCCACTTATTACTTAGCATCTGTCAGAACCCTAAAGATTAATGAATTGGGTGCTGACTAGCATGTCCAAACATCACAAGGCTTGGCTCATGTTTTGATCCCCAAGCAAGAGAGCTCTTAAGCAGCATCTCCCTAAGAGCTAGAGGGTGGGAAATAATCACATTTGAGAGGGGGTGGGGAGTCTGAATTCGCTTGACTAGTAATGAAAGCGTTCGGCATATTGATTCAGAGGGCTAATAAGTGCAGAAGTTCAAAGCAAGTACTGGCAGGCATATGTTCTCTCTCTCAATTCCTTCCAACAAATAAAACAAAACATATTACCACCACAAGGCAGGATTTGACTTCCTTCTAAATATTAAGGATTAGAGAACAGTCGTCTTAAAATCCAGTTTTGTTCACTGACCTCTTTAAAGCTGACAACTTCACCCCTGTAATCGAAAGTGATTTATAGCCTAACTAAAATAAAATAAGGCTTGAGTGGTTTTCTTTTTCTCTGCCCCATCAATTTTCACAGAATATTACAACAAAATTAACATACAAAGCTGTCTTAGATGGAGTCGGAACGCTTGTCCGTCTAGCCCCCATCTTGTCTGATGCGACGAGTAGTAGCTTTCCAGCATCTGAGCAGAGAAAAGCTTTTCCCACACCACCTAAGAGGCTGCAATGGGGGATGCAAAAGAGCATGCAAAACACATGATCTACCACTCGGCTACAGCTCCTATGGGGACTCCAAACTAAAAGCATGGACAGCTTCAAGAGGGAATTAGATAAACATATGGAACTTTTAGCCACAAGTCTGGGGCAAGTGATGCACTGTATTCTTGGTGCTTGGGGGGCAACTGTGGGAGGGATTCTAGAGTCCTGGCCCCACTGGTGGACCTCCTGATGGCACATGGCATTTTTGGCCACTGCATGACAAAGTGTTGGATTGGATGGGCTATTGGCCTGATCCAACATTGGTTTCTCTTATGTTCTTATGAAGGCCCAAGAATACAGAGGCTGGGATGGTGTGGGATCAGGAACCAACTCCAGAAATAAACCCCAGAGATTCCTCCATATTCTGCTCCAAAGGAGGTAGCCCTTCCCTTGCCATGGCCAACTTCAGCTGCCCCTCAGACTGGCCTGAAGCTTAGGAGGCTGCTCCTCCACTTTCCCACCAAACCCCAAAGCATCTCAGCCCCACTGGTGCAAAAACTTCCAGAAGGGAACATAGCCCTTTTAATGCCCACTTGTAGTCTGCAGGGAGGAAGATCTCCCCTTTTCTCCCCACTGGGGATTCAAAGCAACTTACATCGTTTTCCTCTCCTCTGTTTTTATCCTCACAGCAGCCTAGTAAGGTAGGTTAAGCCGAGAATGTATGACTGGCTCGAGGTTACCCAGCAAGCTTCCACGGCAGAGTGAGGATTCAAACCTGGATCTCCGACATCCTAGTCCTAGCACACCAGGCTGCTCACTCTTCATCCAGTTCCAGTGAGCTATCCATGGTACTGATTTCTTCCTAAGTACCCCAGATTCCTGCTGCACTCCAGGTTGCAACTGGAGAACCCTGTCTAAGGCATGTGGAGAAAGGCATCTAAACCACCACAGCAGAAATATCAGAGGAGGTGAAGCCCAGGTTGGTGGGTGAGTTTTGTGACTGCCCCAATGGTTGTCCCTGTTGCTTTGTTCTCCCCCAAGAGAATAAAGGACAGCCAAGGGATAGGCCATAGCTCAGAAGCAAAGTATCTGGTTTGGCCATCAAAGCTACCAAGTTCAATGTGCAGTTAAAAGGGCCAGGTAATAGGTGAAATATCAGAGCTCAGTTTGAGAGCTGTTTCCAGTCAGAATCGACAATACTGACCAATAGGCCAACAGTGCGAGTCAATATAAGGCAGTTTCATGTGTTCATGCATGTTCATTTAAGGGGGGGGAGGTGCGCTCTAGGACATGACTGGAATACAAGCTAAATCTGACCCTGGTAATGCCAAAGCTTGGGATGAGGCTTTGTCATTTCTCAGATGAGTCCCTGTCTGCAGCCCAGTTTGTCCCCCTATTGCCCCTCTCAGTAGTCTTCTAGTGGAAAACAAAGTAGCTCAAAAGCTTAGCAAGTACCAGCAGAACAGATTCCACTGCTCTAGACTGTCTACATTCTAGGACTCAAAACCCACTCCAGAGCACCAGGCCAGTTGTCACAAGCTGCACCACTGCTGGCTTTTTGGCAACCATGTGCACTATTTAACCACTGCTCCCCACATGCATACACATACACCCCAAAAAGAAAGGAGGAGAGTGAATGGAGGCTGATGAACCCATCCAGTAAAGCTCCTCTCCCTCCAGGCAAGCAGCAGAGGAAACCATAATGGCTAACACAAGAATAAAGATCATCTAGTAGTATCTCTTATTAAGAACAGCCAAAGTAGTATGCAAGCTTTCAAGTTTTCTTTTCCCAGAAGGCATTCCTGTTTAACTTCCAGACTCCCCAGCTGGAAAGAGACTGCATGCCAGGGACTGTCTGTCTACATATTTTTATCCCATCTTTCTTTCAAATAACTCATGGCCACATATTCTGTTCACTCTTTCTACCTCCCCCCCGCACCCTAATTTCAACCTCAAAGCAGTCCTGCAGGAAAGGGAATGACTGTCCCAAATTAAGTTTCATGGCTAAGCAAAGATTTCAAACATGGGTCTGCCCAGTCCTGTTCAAAAACTCTGACCGCTACATCACACTGGCTTTCTGACAGTGCTTTCCCTCCCGGCCTGGAAGGTGAAGGGCACGGGTGATTAACACAGTGTCAGGACTGGGCCCTGTTGGTTTTTGCTAGCCTTCTTCCAGCCCACAGCCCCCTTTTTTCTCTTTTAGGAGCCCCAGAGCACTGCAGGCCACAGCCTCTATTTGCCAGATAATGAAGACACATTACCAAAAATGAACACGGGTTGCTGAAAAGTCCATTCACAGAAACATCATCAGACAATTACACTGAATATTTCCCCCTGCGCTGGGGCCTAAGTATTTACAGAGAATATCTTAATGAACAGATGGGAGCTTGAAAGCCTCTCCCCCCAACCACCATCCGGGAGAGAGATTGTCTGCATTAACAATTGCCCTTCATTTCATTTCCTCTCCAACACACAAAAAGAGACAGAGAGGAATGGTTGGAAATGGAGAATGACTCACCTGATTAATTTATTTATTCATTTATTCATTTATTATTTGTATTTATATGCTACCCATCCTGCAAATGGGCTCAGGATGGGTAACATCATTTACAATAAATACAGTCAAAATATAAAATTTAAAACACAGAACTATATAAAACATTAAAATTGGTAGTTACAGCTTAAAACACAAATTCAGCAGGCTATAGTCAGTTCTGGCCCATTGATATAGATGAGATGGTGGCCAGCTATCAGTGGGTAGATGACAGCAACCTCAGGGAGGCCATATATGGGCACCCACTGCCTCAGCCAAAGGGCTGGTGGAACAGCTCCATCTTGCAGGCCCTGTGGAATTGAAGAAGATCCCACAGGGCCCTGATCTCAATAGGGAGCATGTTTCACCAGGCTGGGCCCTGGCCCTGGTTGAGGCAAGACAGACATCCCTCGGACCAGGGACCACCAAGAGGTGTTGGTTTTTAGAGCGTAGCACTCTCTGGGGCAAATACAGGAAGAGGCGGTCCCTTAAATATGTTGGTCCCAGGCTGTGTAAGGTTTTGATTCTTATCAGATGCCTCAAGCTGACCATTTCAGTGGAGACAGACCCCTGAGATGTGTTGGAAAACTTCCCCAACTGGCTCTGCTTTTGCAGCGGAAACTAGATTGCCTTCTCCACTTTAAGAATCTACATCTTCATCTCAGCATGAAGCTTGTTACAGCTGTCATTAGATGGACTTTGATCTCTAGGAAAGAAAAGGGACAGCTGAAAATATTCAAGCTTGTCATTAAATCATCACTGCCAAGCGTTTCTCTCAGGATGAGGTCAAAAGAGCTCCATTTTTATTCAGCCAACAGATTTTTTTTAAGCATTATTCATAATCCCACAGCCCAAGTGTGCAAACGCTTGCCAATCTCATCTCAGTCTCTTCCACAAGAACAGGCCAATTAGTATCCCTAGGTTATAAACAGAAAAGTCACCAGCACTTTCAACCTGGATTCTCTGCCTGGAAGTCTCGACTTAAACATGATGCTGGTGGGAAAGAAGGATTTACCTACGTGGTATACTTAGTATGATGGGCACAGGTGATGTTCAGCTCAGCAGTGCCACACGACTGAAGTCTTCTTGACATATGGCGCCACATTTCAATTGGCAGTGGAAAATGTCATCAAGCCACAGTGGACTTATGGCAACCCCCTGGGGTTTTCAAGGCAAGAGACTTTCAGAGGTGGTTTGCCATTGCCTGCCTCTGCATCATAACCCTGCTATTCCTTGGAGGTCTCCCATCCAAATACTTGCCAGGGCTGACCCCTGCTTAGCTTCTGAGATCTGACAAGATTGGGTTAGCCTGGGCTATCCAGGTCAGGGCATTTCAATTGGATCTCAGATGAAAAAAGAAAGAGAAGGGTTTGCCCCTGATCATATACTAAGGACAAATGGGATGCTATGAAATCCACAAACAGATCTTCTGTGGGTTTTGTTAAATGTAAAAAGCATTCAGGGGAAGGGGGATTTGGACTGGGTTACACTAGTATCTTGAACTCAGTTCCACAAATGCTCATCGATGTGTATTCACATGGAAATGCTGTTTGCCCATAGAGGGCCTCTGTATTTTCCTTGTAGGAAAGATCATTCCAGAGAAGCCAAACAAATTTTCTGGTCTGGATGGAAAGGGTTAAACCTCTCCTTCCCCCTCGCAGTGGTGGTAAAAACTGCCTTCAAATTGCAGCCAACTTATGGTGACCCCGTAGGGTTTTCAGGCCAAAAGACACAGGTGGTTTGCCATTGCCTGCCTCTGCAGGTCTCCCATCCAAGTACTAACCAGGGCCAGCCCTGCTTAGCTTCTGAGACCTGACAAGATCAGGCTAGCCTGGGCCATCCAGGTCAGGGCTTTCCCCTCATCCAAATAACATCACTACCACAATTATCTCGATTGCCCTAAGATTATACCTCAAGTGATGATTAAAGGGCCCGGTTAAATGGGCTGTTGGGGCTCCTAATTCAAGTTCACTGTTTTATTGACCTCAGGTTACTCTCAGAAGCTTTTGCTTGCCCTGTGGTGGGGGGGGGTGGACTTTCTGTTCCCTGTGTGTCCCACAAGAGGGCAAACACCATCGGATGGAAGAGATTAAGAATCTTTCTGAATGCTCACAGCTCATACTTCAACTGGGACCTTGCAGCTAGACTTTACCAATTAAAAACACAATCCACTACTGCTATCTTGTAAACACCATGCAAATCTCAGCCTAATTAGAGCTTGTAGGAGAACAGGCCTGGGAGAACCTTTTGTAAACTGTTCTGAGCATTCCAAATAAAGAGCGGTACACATTATGCAGATAAAACATTTGTTTTCTTTTCGATGCTTTTATCCCACCTTCCAATATAAATTTCCAAAGCAGTGTACAAAAAAAAAACTACAATAATCACACACATATGAAGGTGTCTTATACTGAATCAGACCCTTCGTCCATCAAGTCCAGTACTGTCTATCCAGCATCTCTCCAGGGTCTCAGGCAGAGGTCTTTCACATCACCCACTGCTAGTCCTTTCCACTGGTGAGGCCAGGGACAAAATCTGGGACCTTCTGCGTCCACGGCCCATCCCCAAACCACAAAATGCCATAAAACAGTTTAAAACTTAACACGTGATAAAATCAAACTGAGTCAGTAGACACAAGGGTAGACAAAAGCAGCATCCGCTGCCAGAAGGACAGCAGAACAAGACAATCTTCACCTGCTTCTGAAGCAACGACAAGAGAGGGAATGCATCCCGGGGCTGCTACAAAACAGCCCTGTGACTTGTGTAACCTGTCATTCACATGATGATATCTTCAGCAGGAATGTGATTGGTAGATCTTAAATTTCAGTGAGTTTCATAAAGACCCCCCCCACACACACACACACACACACAAAGAAAATCCAGCACCTAAAAATGAGCATGGAAATATCCCTGAACCAATTGGACTGAGAAATCATGGCTACATTCAGACTTTACCTTTACTACAGTGATTGGAAAATGTGCATAAACCCAGCTTGATAGAAGGTTTGTGCATGCAAATAACTCACCATCACCATTCTATTCCAAGAACTGAGCTTAAGCAGTTACCCATGGGGCCTGAATGCAGGAGCTCAAGTTAGTCAGGGCTCCTGTTAATTGAGACTCCCTAACCTATCAGCATTCCATGCACCTTGGTGTTTAGTCATGCTGGCCACATGACCACGGAAACGTCTTCAGACAGTGCTGGCTCTTCGGCTTTGAAACGGAGATGAGCACCGCAACCCTGGAGTCGGATTCGAGCAAGGGAACCTTTACCTTTACTTTTTTAACCTTCTTTGTCTCAGGAAGTTCAGTCAATCTGCCTGCTTCTTCTCTAGAAGAATGGACCACTGGCCTGCCCTCTGCATCGTACTTCTGATGGACTCCTTACCTTGGACTCCAATTTGCAACCAATATCTGAATAATAGAATCACAGAATCAGAAGGGGCCATACAGGCCATCTAGTCCAACCCCCTGCTCAATGCAGGATCAGCCTAGAGTATCCCTGACAAGTGTTGGTCCAGCCGCTGCTTAAAGACTGCCAGTGAGGGGGAGCTCACCACCTCCCTTGGCAGTTGATTCCACTGTTGCACAATTCGTACTGTAAAAAGGTTTTTCCTAATATCCAACTGATACCTTCCTGCCCTTAATTTAAACCCATTACTGTGAGTCCTATCCTCTGCTGCCAACAGGAACAGCCCCCTGCCCTCCTCTAAGTGACAGCCCTTCAAATACTTCAAGATAGCAATCACATCCCCCCCTCAGCCTCCTCTTCTCCAAACTAAACATTCCCAAGTTCCTCAGCCTTTCCTCATAGGGCTTGCTCTCCAGGCCTCCGACCATCCTTGTTGCTCTCCTCTGCACCCACTCCATTCTGTCCACATCCTTTCTGAAGTGACGCCTCCAGAACAGCACACAATTCTCCAGGGCCAATGCAGTGTACAGTGGGACTATGACATCTTGCAATTTGGATGTTATTCCTCTCTTGATATACCCCAAGATCACATTAGCCTTTTTTGTCACTGCATCACACTGACTGCTCATATTTAACTTTCAGTCCACCCGTACCCCAAGATCTTGTTCATACACACTGCTAGTCAGAAGTGTATCCCCCTTCTAATATGCGTGTACCTCATTTTTGTTACCCAGATGTAGAACTCAGCACTTATCCTTGTTAAATTGCATCTTATTCACATCCACCCACTTTTCCAGTGTGTTCAGATCTTGTCTAATTCGATCTCTGTCTTCTGGTGTGTTCTCTGCTTCTCCCAGTTTGGTGTCATCTGCAAATTTAATCCGTAACCCCTCCACACCCTCATCCAGATCTGGCTGCCCCAGTACGCCGTCCTACCAGGTACTCCCAGTCCCATGTGCATTTAGCCACCTATGCCACCAGCCTTGTTTCCTTCACTCTATCTCTTACAGCCCACCAAACCACTGCGACAATTACAGTGCTGGGTATTTAAAGCCTGTACGCTTTTGGAGCAGGAAAGGGAAGGAGGGATCTTTTTTATTTTCACATGTCATAATTCAGGTGCTAAGGAAGAAATTTAACCACTTTTCTGATCTTAGCATTTGGCTGCCATCTTTTAAAAATGGCAGCCATCACTAATGAGATGAATCATTCCCTTCAATCTGTTTCAACAAAAAGGTGCTCCAATTGTTCTTTGAACAAAATTGATTCCTCGAATTCTTCATAGGTTTCCAAGATGACATTTGTGACAAGTGGCCATTTTCAATTTTCCTCTGTCTCAATATGACATCGATCCTTTGGGTGCTCTCTTTCAGTCTCAATGCTTTCTTTAGTAAAACGTCTGCAGTGCTATGAGATGTGTCTTGGGGGGCCAACAATAAGCCAAGCAAGATAGGAGACACTAAAATATCTCAAGCCAAGAGGATATATAACACTTTTTCTGCCTTCTGACCATCTAACCCAAAATCTGGTGTGCACAATTCTGAACACGACAGCTTTACGAACTATAAATAACATGAATAAATAGAGGAAAATAAACTCCCCTATATATTATGTCTTCATCTCCATTCCTGTATCCCTTATGATTACATAACATGAAAACAACTGATTATTCAGCAACAGGAATACTAGAGCTACACCATGTTAGCTCTCATAAGGATGATGGAAAGGGGATGTTTTTACTTTAGTGTCGATGCCCAAAAAAAACCCAATAGTCATAAACCCGATAACATTCTGGTGCAGTCTAAAAATAGCAAAAACTTTTTAAAGAATTGTGTGACTTCTATAACTTTTGCAACTGCCTGTGTCCGTGTGTATAAACAACACTTGTTTTGTAACAGATTACTTTTTAAAATATTACTTAACTACATGTCTTTTGATTAATTGACCTGCCTAGGTTTGAGCCCACTTCATTGTCTTACTTGTCCACCAGAAGAAATTGGAGGGGCACTATCCTGAAGATTTTGCTTTCAAGATACACTTCCTTGGTTGTTGTTGTTTTTAATTCCTCTTTACACTTCTGCAGTTTCCTTGCTACCGTATGACTGCTCCATCTGCTAACTCCCTTGCTGTATAACCCACAGAGCAATGTTCATTGCAAAATAGTCTCTAGAAACAGATAATGCAACAATCCATAATGCAGAGGTAGTATCTCTTCTCCTTCACTAATCCATTTTGCAAGAGCATACCAATACGCAGGGCACAGTGCATGCCATGCTTCCACACAAGCACCCAAAAAAACAGTGTTTGTTTTCAAACAGATGACAAGTTTCTAGCCCTTATTGGTGCAAATATATGAAGATACATTTGGAAGTATGTTGGCAACACCTGGCAGAAATTTGGAAGATGCTGGGGTGGTTCAATAAGGTTTCTAAAAGTCAGGGGTGGGGCTTCAGTGCTCTTTCCCATTGAGTTACAAAGGCAGAATTAATTACACAAAAAGTACAATGTTATTATTATTATTTATTTGATTTGTTAATCACCCTATCCCAGCTTACACTGGGCTCTGGGCAATGTACAAGGGGCATAATGCCATAAAACAAAGATACAGATTTTAAAATTTCCATATAGAGTTTGATAAGAACTAAAACCAGAGAATTTGCCAAGAAAACCAGCCTTCCATTTCCATTATATTTTAATTAATTTGTTCATAAATTGACATCTGTAGAGCAGCAGGAGCTGTTTGAAAACACCCTAATCACATTCAGTTATGATGTGCATTTTTCTTTCTTGGGATGACTTTTGAAGAAAAACCCAATCCCCAGTTTTTGTTTCAGTTTGAATGGAGAAAAGCTAGCTGAGAACAGCACTGATTGGCTACTGCCTGAAACTTCACCATCAACCTGAATAGCACCACCAACCTGGAACACGTTTGCATCATGTAAAATGAAGGAGAGACATATTCACAAATGCATATATTCATGTACTTCATATAGCATGGGAAAAGGACCGAGACTGACAGCTAAAGCAGAACCCTGCTCTTCGATATCATTCTGTTTATTTATGCAGTACATTTTTATGACATCAGTCCTCCAAAGAACTCAGGATGGCATACATCATTCTCCTCTCCTCCATTTTACCCTCACAACAACCCAGTGAGGTAGGTTAGGCAGAGTGACTGGTCCGGTGTCACCCCACAAGCTTTATGGCACAGTGAAATTTGAGCCTGGGTCTCTCAGAGCCTAGTCCAACACATTAACTAATACACCAAGCTGGATCCATGCAAGAGAATGAAGTCAGGTCTGTGCTTCAGGCGAAGAACCCACCAAGACTGCAGTTAAAATGCTGTTTGCCTCAGCCAGATAAGTCCTAACATTAAGCAAATGAGGACATGCAAAGCCTCCCTAGCAGAATGAAGGGTAACACATGGATGTCTTTGACTCACCCACAGGCAAATTATATGAGCATTTGTTTCTGGCAGTCATTTTAAGACTGATAGACAATTATCTCAGCTGCCTCACCCTCCTGTGCTGCTCGCACAGGGACCTAAAAAAGGAGGAACCAACACGACATTTGGCTTGTTTGCTCATCCTTAAATTCCATAGATTTTTTTCTGGGGGAGAAAAAGTATCATATTCTGTGAGAGAGACTTTGGGTTTTGTGTAGGGGGGATGGAATCTGGTTTATTTTTACAACTGCCCAAGTCTGTCCCTCAGGGTGATCTGGACAAAAGACTGTGAGCAAACCCAAAGTAGAAACATGACAGACTTACCCTAGCCTTCACCTCTTGTATAAAAACATATATAAAGTACTGAGACTGATGCATGGCAGAGGGAATTCAGCTCAATACTTTATTGTAGACTAGGAATAAGGCCCGTTGTGGAAATAAATACAACGGGCTCTAGAAAGAGGCTCTGGGAGAGTGCCCCGGCTTTGGGCACTCAGTGACAATTTGCTGTGGCAATCTCTGCAGGGTATAATGACAGAGTCCACCATTTTCTCCAGGGGAACTGATCTTTGCTACCTGAAGAGCAGTGGTAATTTTGAGTGATCTCCAGCCCACCCCTAACATTGGTAACAGTGGTTCCCCAGGAGGGAGTGGTTGGTTTGGAGGGTGGAGTCTATGGCATTGTACCTGTCTGAGGTCCCACCCCTCCTCAACACTCACCCTCTCCAGGTTCAACCCCTCAAATCTCCAGGAATTTCCCAACCTGGAGTTGACAACCCTATCTCCCTCCCAGTACAACCATCAACCTACCTTTAGTTTTCCATCTCCTCCCCCATCCGTCCTAGAGAACAGTTGTAATTTTGAGTGCTCTCCAGCCCCCACCTGGAGATTGGCAACAATGGTTCCCCATCAGGGAATGGCTGGATTGGAGGGTGGAGTCTATGGCATCGTACCTGTCTGAGGTGCCACCCCTCCTCAAACCTCACCCTCTCCAGGCTCCATCCCTCAAATCTCCAGGAATTGCCCACCTGGAGTTGGCAACCTGATCAGGACTGGGCCCAATGAGTTTTCTCCCAAAGGCCAACATAGGTGTGGAAAGGGCCTTTTACTGACAGAGGAGAAAGTACAGGTGCCAACTTTAATTAGGGAAATACCTGGAGATTTGGGGGGTGGATCCTGTGGAGGGCAGCATTTGGAGTGTGTGTGGAAGGACTCAGCAGGGTATAATGCCATAGAGTCTACCCTCCAAAGCAACCATTTTCTCCCGGGGAACTGATCTCTGTCATCTGGAGGTCAATTGTAACAGTGGGAGATCTCCAGGTCCCACCTGGAGATTGGCAGCCCTAGGGGAAAGTCAGCTGCACAGCGGGCAGTTGAAGAAAATGGTCTGATGGTCACTGGCCCACCTCGTTAGCCAGGCCGCCATGCTGAAGCTAAGCAGGAGAAAGGGCCTTTTTCCATTTATTCTGACAGGAAAGTGGCCGTTGGGGAGGGGGTTATGCTGAAAGTCCTGTGTTTTTTTACTCACAGAACCAAGCTTGGCTGCCTACCAACAGCCACTGAGGGGACAGTCCCTCACAGGAGCCAAGAGAACTGTCTTCCTCAGGAGAGAGAGCTGTCTGCCAGGGGGAGTGGGTGGGGAAGAGGAGCAGACCCAGCACCCGGCCAATGGCACGCGAGTACTCTTGAGTGGCGGCTGATGGGCCAATAGCTGAGGGAGGGCATTTTACAGCCAATGGGAGCTCATGGAATCTTGCAAAACCAAAAGATGATTATTTATAAGGAGAGATAGTAGAACAAGAGATGCCTTTGCTGGCTCGCAGGCTGGTTTATATTTTCAACTGACACCACAACCAAACACACACCCACAGCCATGATTGGATATTTACAGTGCACCCCTGGACCCATAGGTCCCTCCCAGGATCCTAGCATCCCAATAGGTGCACACTAGGATCCGTTTAGGCTATTGTCTCTAGAGGCGAAGGTGCATGTTTGCCCAACCACATGTGCGGACTTCCCTGGGTATACAAAAACATACATTGCTTTGTTTGAATTCAACAACCTAGGAAACTCATTATGTTCCATATTCACTGTGGTTAACTCAGGCCCCGGTCACATGGGAGGATTTGCCCCACGGGAGGGACAAATCAGGGGCACATCAAGCGGGTGCAATCATACCACAACATCTGGGAAGCAGCGCACACCCATCCCCGATCCGTCCCTTCTAGCTGAAAACCCACTGCAAAAAGGTAGCATCAAAAGAGTACTACCTAACAGTTGATGCACAGCACGGGCCGGCGTCTGATCGCCAACATGCCTGTCTCTCTGAAGCATACAGAGGCCCTATAGAACTGTGCGTGCGTGCACGTGCGCAGCCGGCTCACCTCGCGCACCGATCTGTGGCTCCCCACCCCACCCCGGCATCTGATCATGCTGGGGAGCAACCGCGCGGTCGCTCAGGGGATCTGTCTGATCCTGCCTCCACGCTTCTATTTTGATGCGGCTCAAAAAAGCCGCACTTCAGCCACACCTTTTCCTCCAGTGTGACCGGGGCCTCGGTACTTATTGCTAGATATCTAAGATGTAAGCAACTGCACAATGAAAAAAAAGAAAAGAAATTGGAAAAAATTACACAGAGAAGAGGCATCTGTTTCCATGTGGATTTGGTGCTGATGCTCCTCCTACCCAGTCAGGACTCAGTAAATGTGGCCATGTCTGAATTTAGAGATGAGACACTGAAAGAAGCAACCAAAGGTGCAAGAAGTATGCTACCGTTAGCCATGCAAGGTGCCAAAGGCCATGCTCCTAATATTTATACTAAGCCTAGCCAATCACAAAGGCCAAAGTTGCACATTATTTTTTTCTTCCTCCTTCTTCCCTAAAAAGGGTTCTAGCACTTGAGCAACCAGTCTCAGGTAGTTCATCAAAACTGGTTCCCAGTCTCAAGACTGGGAATTCCATTTTGAACCAGGTAGAATATTTGGATAACCTATGTCACCACATTTTGGTGCAGAGGCCCATAAAATTCCTGCTAGCTGTTACCACAATCTCAACCTATTTTTCAAAAAATAAAAGTAGAAAGAGGGGGAAAGGCAGGGCAAGAGGCTGCAGGTTTTCTGCAGATTTTCCTGGATGCAGAAATTACTGTTTGCATAACATCTGAGACCTTTCCATTTAACTTGAATGACTCTGAACATCAAACATTTTTTAATGCCCTCAGATTGATAAGAACAACCTGGTTTCTATACACAGCTGCCATCAAGAGACAATGTATGACCCAGTCAGGTTACAAAAGTATACTGTTTTCCATTAACCTGAGCACACTGATTCACTACTTTCACATAGAACTAGAAGAACCTTCAGAGAAGAAAGTCTGTTCTAAGAATTCGACAGATAGGATGCCCCCACGATTTTTTTAAACTTCAGGACATCTTTGATTTTGTCAGCAATGTTATGCAATAAGCCAGTAAGCTATGGAGGTGCCCTCCGAAGTCACTCCAGGCCTTTCTCAACTACCTCAGAGCCAACTCCATGTCACTCCACTGAAGGCCTTGAGGGGGCCTTGGCAGTGTTCATAGCTGCTCAAACTGGGCTCCACTACAACTTTCCCCTATCTTTCTTTCTAAATATTTGCCCCCTCCTCCCCTGGCATTGCCAGAAGACCATGGGTCATCTCATAAACAACCTAGACCTTCGAAGTCCCACATGAGCTGAAGCACCAGCTAGGGTTGCCAGCCTCCAGGTGGGGCCTGGAGATCTCTCACTTTTACAAGTGATCTCCAGCTGACAGAGATCAGCTCCCCTGGAGAAAATGGCTGCTTTGAAGGGTGGAGTCTGTGGCATTGTACCATGCTGAGGCCCCTCCCCTCCCAGATCCACCCCCAAAGTCTCCAGGTATTTTCCAACCCAGACCTGGCAACCCTAGCACCAGCATGGTGTAGTTGCCAATCATTGCCAAAAGACTGATAGGTCGGTAGTTACATGGATCCATTTTATCACCATTTTAATAGATCAGTGTAATAAATGAAATTTCCCATAAATCTGGGATGATTGCTTCCTAATTAATTAACGTGGATAGAGATGCTGGCACTGAAGCCATGGGGTTCATTTTCAACAGTTCAGGAGACCATCAAGGCCTGGAGATTTCCCTGTTTTCAACTCGTTAAATCAGTTCAACTACTTTCTGGTGGGTTATGGGTTTCCAGTGTGGTGTAGTGGTTAGAGTGTTGGACTGGGATCTGGGAGACCTGGGGTTTGAATCCCCATTCTGCCATGGAAGTTTGCTGGCTCAGTCTATCCCAAGTCACAAGATTGTTGTGGAGATAAAATGGAGAAGAGGAGGATGTTGTTAGCTTTGGGCACTGGTATTAGCCACTGTGGGTCCCCAGCGCAGTGAAAAGGGGGGTATGAATGCAGTCAAATTAATAAAAACAACATAGGTGCAGTCCTAAAATGATCCTGTTGTTCTTGCATACTAAGCAGTGGGTGGGACTTGGAGAACCCAGGAACAGCTGGGAAAATGTAAGATTCCTGTGGGACTGTGTTTTGAATGAGCATTTTATTGCCATCAGTGTCTTTCACTGTTTGCTAAGAACCCTGGAGGGGCAAACAGAAAAGGGAGGATGGATTAGAAAATACCACGCCCAAAGCACTGCTGTATAATTACCCGAAGAAATACTTGCAGCAGAAGCCCCTGATTTTAATGTAAAGATTTTTTTTAGTTAAAAAGAAAACAGCATGGCATTAACACCTGGGTCTCATTAATATGCATGCCAACCTGTTTCCAAACTGAAGGAATTCAGGTAACCCTGAAAGCCATCACACAGAGACACAGGCTAACCAATTCACACTGAGATTTTAATTTAACTTTAGACTATAATTTGAAGTCTTTAAATTATGTGTTCCCTCTCCACCCCCTTCCCAAACCCATGAAGTATTCATTTTGACTCATTTTGTCTAGGACCTTGTAAACAGTGCTTATGCAGCCCATGAAAACCCAACCATCTCTCACCGCCTGACTTCCAGGATATTTAGAAAGGTGCAACACAACACCTCAAGCAGCAAAAGTCACACTCCTGTGACTTTGAGAAAATGTCAGGGTTTCTGTGAGATAATGTGCATGTACGGGCCAAGGAGGACTGTCCCCTGTGAACACATACAGCTCCCCAGTTTATCCATTGCCTCTTTTATCATGTTATATTCTACAGTGTAATCTCCTCAGGTCAGAGACCTACTCTAGAAAGTGTGATATAATGAAATTCAGAGTGAAAGCCTCAGAACTGTATTAAATATTCAAAATGGGGGATCTGCATTAAATGGGGGGTGTTGATGGGGTAGAAAGTTTCCTTAACCCCCCCCCCAATTTCAGTTTGATCTCATTTCTGGCTGCTGCTTATGTGGCATCATATCCCATTGTCTATCCACTCTACACCAGCATGACTTCCATCTTGTATGGGTTCAGTTTCCACTGTTCACTCTCATCCATTTAACCATAGCAGTCAGGCAGTGGCTCAACACCTCAACCTTATCACCAGGGGTTTTGGACAGACAGATATAGAGCTGGGTATCAGCATACTGATGACATCCAGCTCCAAAGCTACAAATGATTTCTCCTAAAGGCTTTGCATAGAGGTTTAATAATATGGGGAATAAGATTGCATCCTGTGAAACAACTTCACTACAGGACATCTCCCATTCTGAGGATAACTGATGTCCAATGGCAACCCTTTGGTCCATGAGTCCAATCCATGAGGAACAATTTAAATCAGTCCTGCTAAAGCTACAACTCCAAGAGAATGAGGCTTGCCAAGCTCACAAGAGAGCCTTGCAAGAGACACAAGGGGATGGGAAGCAGAGCAGAGGACCTCTCCAAACCCTCCCCAAATAGATCCCAAGAAACTACCCTGTTATGAAGAGAATGAGGATTTAGAGCTGTTTCTAGTGAGCTTTGAGATTGCTTGTGCAGAACAGAACATTCCCAAGGCTGATTTCTAGAGAACTCCAAAGGCACAGGTTTGTGGGAAGTTGCCGGAATTACTGGGAGAAGTTGAGTTTTGGCCTATTCAAGGAAAGGGCCTGCAAACACTTTGGCCTCTTGCTAGAGCTATGCAGGAACTGTTTGGACATTTTGCAATCCATACATAAAGGCTGTTGAAAATGCGGCTGGTAGGCTCTGGGGATACAGGGGCAAAAAACATTTTAAACAGAGAAGTCAATAAGGTCAAGTAAGGTAAGCAACAGAAGTAGGTCTGTCATCATAATATACTAGGCACAAATGAACACAGAATTATAAGACTATACAAAAAGCCATGCTGGATCACACTCAAGTTCATCTAGCCCAGCTTTTCAATTCTCACAGATACAGAGATATACCCAGAAAACCTACAAGCAAGGCATGGAGGCCAAAGCTGAAGTCTCCCAGTTGTTTCCTTTTATCATCTTATATTCAGAGAACCCTACCTCTAAACACTGTGTAAGTAACCATTTAGCCATGATGGGTAGTAAATGCAACCCAATGACATACAGTCCAATTAGTGTAGGTATGACCAGTGGTGATCAATACTGAAGAACAGATACAGCCAGACCAATTGCATGAACAAATGCTCAAAGCAGGACAGTTATTTTCCAGTTCAGTCATAATACAAAACCATGGCTTATTTTAATTTTGCTTAGTTTGTGAAACCAGGATCAGGCTTGTAGGTGATCATTCAAACCCTTAGAACAAATTTAGAGTTCAGTGGCACCTTTAAGACCAACAAAGGTTTATTCAAGGTCAACAAAGGTTTATTCAAGGTATGAACTTTTGTGTGCATGCACACTTTGCAAACACAATGGAATAGCAGGTAAGGTTCAAACTTATAGCCAGAGAATGAACAGCAAATTAACATGCAACATGATGATGTTCAAGATATACAAAGTGAAAGTTAAACAACAAGTTAAGGTTATAAGGTCAACAGTTGTAAAACAATAAATCTGTCAAAATAGCAGATAAATGTACAAAGGAGTCTTTTCTAATAGTGGGAAGTAACTGAGAATCTTAATTCTCTTCTCTCAGCTCTCCACACCTTTATATTAACTGTGGTTAATAAACCAAGACATGGTTTCAGATTCCATTTTTATGTACTCTAATCAGCCACTGTTAGTGGAGTCATCCACATGCAGGTGATCACACAAATGTCAGTCCCTTACTTAAATTATTGATTCGTGTGATTTTATTTCTTTATTTCATTTATACCCTCCCTTTCTGCCCCATGGGGACCCAAATCAGCGTACATTGTTCTCCTCTCCTACATGTTATCCTCACAAATTTGTGAGGTAGGTTAGGCTGAGAGTGTGGGGCTTCAACCTGAGAAATTCCCCACCTGTGGAGGCAGGGTGTTTGGGGAGTGTCTGTCTTCAAAAGCTGCCATTTTCTCCAAGGGAACTGATCTCTACAGTCTGGCAATCAGTTATAATTCCAAGAGAACTCCGGGTCAGACCTAGAAACTCTAGAAACAGGTGGCAGAGGAGGCTCTGAAAAATTAACACGATTGAATGCTTAAAATCAAGGTTGCCAACTGCAGCTTGAAAAGTTCCTGGCAGTGGGAGGAATATGGGGACAGGAGGGAGCTGAGTGGGGGTGTGGTGTCATTGATTAATGTAAGAACATAAGAGAAGCCAATGTTGGATCAGGCCAATGGCCCATCCAGTCCAACACTCTGTGTCACACAGTGGCCAAAAACACCAGGTGCCATCAGGAGATCCACCACTAGAAGCCCTCCCACTGTTGGCCCCTCCCCCAAGCACCAAGAATTCAGAGCATCACTTGCCCCAGACGGAGAGTTTCTATCTATACCTTGTGACTAATAGCCATTAATGGACCTCTGCTCCATATGTTTATTATCCAATTCCCTTTTCAAGCTGTCCATGCTTGTAGCTGCTACCAGTGTTCCCTCTAAGCTGAGTTAGTGTGAGCTAGCTCACCGTTTTTTAGCCTCTGGCTCATAGATTTTTGTCTCAGCTCAGGAAGGATAGCTCCAGAGCAAACTAATTTATGCAGTAACCAAATTGCTCCTTCACAGGTTTAATGCCAGTAACTCACAAGGTACAATTTTTGTTCACAAAACTCCACAGCTTAGGGGGAACATTAGCTGCCACCACCTCCTGTGGCAGTGAATTCCATGTGTTAATCACTCTTTGGGTAAAGTAGTACTTCCTTTTATCCGTTCTAACCCAACTGCTCAGCAATCTCATTGAGTGCCCACGAGTTCTTGTATTGTGAGAAAGGGAGAAAAGTATTTTTTTCTCTGTCTGCTGTATCCCATGCATAATCTTGTAAACCTCGATCAAGTCACCCCTCAGTCGTCGTTTCTCCAAGCTAAAGATCCCCAAGCACTTTAACCTTTCTTCATAGGGAAAGTGTTCCAACCCTTTTATCATTCTAGTTGCCCTTCTCTGCACTTTTCCCAATGTTATAATATCCTTTTTGAGGTGTGGTGACCAGAACTGTACACAGTACTCCAAATAAGGTCGCACCATTGATTTATACAGGGGCATTATGATACTGGCTGATTTGTTTTCAGTTCCCTTCCTAATAATCCCCAGCATAGCGTTGGCCTTTTTTATTGCAGTAGTACACTGTCTCAACATTTTCAGTGAGTTATCTACTATGACTCCAAGATCTCTCTCTTGGTCAGTCTCTGCCAGTTTGGATCCCATGAATGTGCATTTATAGTTAGGAATTTTGGCTCCAATGTGCATCACTTTGCACTTGGCCACATTGCACCCCATTGGCCATATTGACACCCACTCGCCCATCCTTGACAGATCTCTTTGGAGTGCCTCACAATCCTCCCTGGTTGTCACACCCTGAACAGTTTAGTGTCATCCACAAATTTAGCCAAATCACTGTTTACTCCCCACTCCAAATCAATGATGAACAAGTTAAAAAGCATCAGACCCAGTACTGAGTCCACCAGTACCCCACTGCTTACCACCCTCCACTGAGAAAATTGCCCATTTATACTCATTTTCTGTTTCCTATTAATTAGACAGATTTTGATCCAGAAGAGGGCTTGTCCTTTTATCCCATTACTATTGAGCTTACTTAGGAACCTTTGATGAGGAACTTTATCAAAAGCTTTCTGGAAGTTAAGCTAAACTACATCTATTGGGTCCCCCTTGTCCATATGTTTGTTCAGTCCCTCAAAGAACACTAACAGGTCAGTGAGACAAGATCTTCCCTTACAGAACCCATGCTGAGTCTGCCTCAATAGTTTTTGTTCATCAATGTGCCTACTAATACTTAATAACAGTTTCCACCAACTTACCTGGTATTGACATCAGACTGAGTGGCCTGTAATTTCCCAGATCTCCTCTGGAACCCTTTTTAAAGATGGGAGTGACATTAGCTACCTTCTAGTCCTCAGGAATGGAGACAGATTTTAATGAAAGAGTACATGTTTTTGTCAAGAGATCCACAAGTTCACATATGAGTTCTTTCAGAACTCTTAGATGTATGCCATCTGGCCCTGGCAATTTATCAGTTTTTAAGTTGTCTATCAGTCATAGGATCTCCTCTCTCATCACCGCAATCTGACTCGGACTTTCAATACCCCTCCCAAAATCAGCAGTTCTGGAGTGGGCAAGCACTTCTCATCTTCCACAGTGAAGACAGAGGCAAAAAATGCATTCAGCTTCTCAGCCATTTCCCTTTTATCCTTCAGTACTCCTTTTACCCCTCGGTCATCCAAGGGCCCCACTGCCTCCTTGGCTGGTTTCCTGCTTCTAATGTATTTGAAGAAAGTTTTATTGTTGGTCTTTATGCTTTTTTGCGATATGCTCCTCATATTCATTCCTCCCGTGCTGCCATTTCCTCCAGGGGAAGCAATCTGTATCATCTGCTGATCAGTTGTAATTCCTGGAGAATTCCAGGCTCCATCTGGAGGTTGGCAACCCTAGGTAATATATATAACGTTGGTCTTTAAGGTGATACTGGTCCTTAATGTGCTACTTAAGGTGCTACTGTACACTATAAAAATGTTATGATAATAGTTATAAAAGGTTATGGTAATAATCTTCTAAAAACAAATTTATGTGATTGTCAAATCAGGCTCGCTCACAACTTTAATACTAATAGCTCTTTTGGCTCACAAAGTAGAATTTTTGCTCACAACATTCTGCAGCTTAGAGGGAACATTGTGGGCTGGGTGAGACTCCAGTGTGAATCTTCTGGCTCAAAATTTATTAGCAAATTTCAGACTGTGTAACATATTCTGAACAAATCCTGGACATGGCTAGCTTAATACAGAGTCTTATATCAAACAGTTTGTTGCAGTCGTTGGAGTGTTATACTGGATTCTGGGAGACCCAGGTTTGAATTCACACTCTGCCATGGAAGCTTGTTGGGTTATTTATTATTTAGATATACCATAGAGTTTTGACCAAAATGCTAGAGCATCACCGCATGACATGCCCGGCATGATGATGTCACTTCTGCATGCTGTCATCGCACCAATGATGTTGACATGAGAGGGGGCTGTTTGAGGGTGGGGCTTCCCCAACCAGCTAGCATGGAGCCCCCAAAATCAGACCCTACCCTGAACAGGGGTCTGGCGACCCTACCACAAGGCCTGCACCCGTCATGAGGCCTGCAATGAAGCAGGATAAATGGAGGATAGGGCTATTAGTGGATACTAGCTATGGTGACTAAAGGGAACCTCCACATTCAGAGACAGTCAACCTTTGTATCCCAGGGCCAGGAAGCAACATCAAGGAAAGGCCTTGACCTCTATGCCCTGTGATTGGACCTCCAGAGGAACTGGTTGGCCACTGTGTGAGACAAGATGCTGGATTAGATGGACTACTGGTCTGATCCAGCAAGGCTCTTCTTACATTCCATTAAAATCAGCTTTATTCTAGGCATTTGTGTTTAGGATCAGAGTGCAAAGAAGCTGGGATTTATTTACAAAATTCCAAGTTTAGCTTAAAAATAAAGCTGCTCTCTGGTGCTGTGGTGCTCATTCCTTTCTATCAGTTATTCAGGCCTGTGGCATATTTTCTCTGGGGAAAATTTGGGGAGGTGGAGAGGGAGTTCACAGTAGGACACACTCTTGGATGTATTTAATATGAAAAATTTAAAAATGCCTCAGACCACTTCTTGTAGCTATTTTTTACACACCTCCTCATGGAGCAACATCTTGCAGGGCTGAATGCTGAAGCCTATTCCAAAATTGAACTGTATGTATGTATGGGGAGTTGAAGTTGAGCAAACTCTAGAGGACAACAGAGGACAGAAGGGCCCGACATGATGTGGTCCATGGGGTCGCAAAGAGTCGAACTCAACTGTGCAACTGAACAACAACAACAACTTTGGCAGAACAGGGCATGATCCCATCCTGTTTCACTCAGAACAAAACCTGGGAAACATCTTGTCTTTTCCCCCCTTTACGGCACATTGGACTGGGGGAGAAATGCTAAAACTAGTTTTATTTCTGCCACACAGGAAAAGAACATCTGGGCCCAAGCAGTATCCATCCATGGCTATTAGCCACAAGGTATAGATAAGAACTCTTATTCTGGGGCAAGGGATGTTCTGTATTCTTGGTGCTTGGGGGGGGCAGCAGTGGGAGAGCTTCTAGTGTCCTGGCCCCACTGCTGGACCTCCTGATGGCACCTGGTTTTTTTGGCCACTGTGTGACACAGAGTGTTGGACTGGATGGGCCATTGGCCTGATCCAACATTGGCTTCTCTTATGTTCTTATGTTCTTAAGCAGCATTGAGGCGGAGGAGCACAATGAAACCTTTCCTGCCCCCTCTGCCTTCAGAAGATCTGAGCAGCCCCTCAAATGCACTTTTGGCAAAGTCCTCTGCTGGGCACTGCCATCCCACCAACAGCCTGCTCCTGGCTGCTCTGTTGCCTTCCGAAGCTCCTTCACAGTTCCTCCATCTGATGCCAGAAAGGGCTCGCCTAGCTCTGATCACAAATTGCCAAAGCCACTGGCCACCCCAGGGCAAAGACAGGCTGGGTTGAGGGGCAGTGGGACCAGAAAGGCACCTCCCATTAGACCCCCTCCACTGAGACTGGCCACAGCTTTGCCTGATCCATCCATATTCACCACTTGTGTGCTCTGTTCTGCCGGCTGAGGACTTTTTAGCTTCTCGTGGTGGTGCTTCCAGCAAGGCGAGGTTCAACAAAAACTCCCTCATTCTCCTTGCTGCAGGGTTCACTTCCACCACACATGCACTGAAGCCACATGGCTCTGTACCTGCTCACTCCCCCCCCCCCAAGCCCTGCGTTGAGCCAATAATCTCTGCGCTAAGGACTAAAAATCTGTGCACCACTGTATGCTAGCACAGTTTAGTGGGAACATTGCACCCCCGGGGGAGGTATGAAAACTTAGAAAAAGTCTTTGGGAGATAGAAATGCTTCCCCAATCAAATTGTGTCCCTTCTTCTCTTCCTTAAAGACTGGCCTGTATGCAAATGGCAGGATATAATTTCTGTAAAATAAAAATAAAAAAATAATCTGCCTTACAAGGTTATTGTATGGATACAATGCAGAATGGTGTTGTAAGCAGCTGTGAGTCACCATTGAGGAGGAAAAGCAGGGTAAAAAGATCTCAACAAAACACTGTCTCACTAAAAACAGGTGTAGGATAGACACCAACATTTTGTTGCCGGTTTGAATTTTGGGGTCTCCATCTGAGAATCTCCTTCACATGGTGGGGGAGGTTTCTGAAAGCAGGTCTACTACCCAAGGCCTAAGAGGCTGAACAACCATCTTCCAGAAATTGCTGTGGACCCTTATTGGTGCTGCGGTAAAATGTCTTGCACCCCAGAATTTGCATACTCCAAAATCTATATCAAAGTTTATTACTTTGCACCTGTATTGGGTTTTGTCATGGATTAGCCAGAGTGCAGCCAGCCCCAAAAGAGACAAAGGTCTCTAAGGAAGAACAGACAAGCAAAGAAGGTCCCAGCTCACACTTAGTTGAGGACGACCTGCTGCAGAAAGCGACTACAAGGATATTGCCAAGCAGCGACTCACAGTCTGACAGTAGCTTCCCAGCTGGCCCAGAATCAGAGAGTGCTCCACCTTCCACCATGCCTCCCTTGTCTCCAGAGCCATTAGAGCATAGGAAAAAGAGGGTCCATCATGAGATGTAGGAAAGGAGATGGAGTGTGTGATTAGCAGCCTGGAGGCACCTGGTTCTAGATAGTAAGGAGGAGAGCACACACCTTCATAACGCAACCCAGCTGCGAGACAGGCATCTCTCCTATAAAAGGCGGAGAGAGGGAGAGACAGGCTGTGGAAACAATGTGTTGAATTACTCCTGACCTTGCCACCACTGATTCCGCCTCTGGACCATGATTCTGACTCCTGGACTGTAACTGGCCCTTGACTTTTGGATTTGCCCTGAACCTGCTTCTGGCACTGACCCCGTGTATGACCTAGGGACTGAACTCTGACCACGCTACATCAGATTATCATTGGTCCACAGACCATTGGTCTATCAAGCTCAGTACTGTCTACTCAGACCAGCAGCAGCTCTCCAAGGTCTCAGGTGAAGGCCTTTCACCTCCCCTCCTACTTGATGCTTTTACCCAGAGATGCCGGGGATTGAAGCTGGGATCTTCTGCATGCCAAGCAGATGTTCTACCACTGAGCCATAGACCTTCCCCAATCGTTTTGAATGTAGATAGTCTGATTGCTTTGATCCATGTTAAATTCTGTTCTGTCATGCATAGCAAGAGTTGAAAGGGGAGGAGGCAGCAGTTGATCCTTACACCCTTAGTGTACACAGCTACGGGTGCTGGTCTCCTCAGTAACCAAGAGAGATGAAAAAGGCTGAGCTGTTCCTTCAGCAGCAAAGCAAAAGAGGGCTCAAGCCTGAGAGCTAGTCCTCAGGAGGACTGTGCCCTAATATTAAGTTACTAGGTGATGGTGGCAATACCACAGACAATTGTGGAAATAAAGAGAGGCCTCACTGTGTAGGAGACTCAGAACGGCTGTATAGCCAGTTTGGTGTAGTAGAAGGGAAAGGGATTGTAAGCCACTCTGAGACTCCTTTGGGTAGTGAAGGGCAGGGTATAAATCCTCCTCCTCCTCCTTCTTCCACTCCCACATGGGCAGAAATGGGGCTCGCAAGTCTTGTTTCCCCACAGATGCACTGGACAAGAGGTATGAACTGAGAGTTATAAGTGATGACGAAACAGCAATGTGTTCTTTTTTTCCCCACCTGGCCTGAAAAACCACCCAATGTCTGAACCTTATTTTCTCACTTTTTAAAAATAAAATGAACTCTGCCACATTTTGAACAATTGGCTAACAGATGCTCTAGCTGAACTTTGAAACAACACTCCTGTTTCCCCCTACAAAAATTATTTAAACCATTCACTTTCTGTATATTAATTAACTTGATTCTCGAAGCTTTTTTATGTAAAGTAACACAGAATTAATGACTTGTGAACTCGCATTCTGCTTAATCGTACCATGCCTCCACAGCCTCTGCCTCCATTTTGCCATCCTTTATGTCTGCCCTAAAATGCTTCTCTCCAGCTGAAATTGCTCACCAAATGACTGCATTGCACATAACCCAAGTAATAAAGAGCTGGCAGACGTCACCCGCTCATTAGGGTGACCGGTCACCTCATTGGCATTTGTTTAGTTATGATTGATAGGATATTATTAGAAAGTCTGGCCGTAGGTTAGGGCATTTCTGTTCATTGCTTATAGGCATCGAACTGGGAGGGAAAATAGCTATTGAGCCCATCCCTCTGCAAAAATACAAACGTGCTCATTAATGCAAAGAAGTCAATGGAATTCCGGAATGAGCAATCAGCAGAGAAAACGCCTGCATTTGGAAGCACACATAGAAATGTTTGCATATGCAAGAGAAATCATTTAAAAATATTAATTTCTCCCCAAGGACGGATTGTATTTCATGCCATTCCCAAACTCCTCATTTACAGATTGCCCAGTTGCAGTAAGCTATGCTCTGTTATACCATTGGGGGAACTGCTCAATTAATTCAGCCATGGTAGAAGAAAGATTGTTTTTAAATAACCAGGAGGTCCTAAGATATTATGCCTCAAGAAATGGGACTGGAAGGAATGGGGGCTAAGATCAAAACTGCAGGAATTAGTCAACAAATTTGCATTAGGGCACTGAGAGGTGTTTCTTTGTTGGGTTCCTAGAAGCCCAGTGGCCACAGGAGAAAAGAAATCTGGTTGCAGTCACTAGCCAGAGAACCAAGGGCTGCTGGGAAGTTGTACATCTTCTCTCCTGGGCTGTGCCAGCAAAGAGAAGACATTAGCCTGGTCCCAGCCACTCGGGGAGTCCAGTTCTACCTCCCTTCCTTGCCTCTTCACTCCTGCATTCACAATCTGATCACCTTCCTCTAAATTTCCCCTACGTTCCTTTTCCATATCTTGGGACCAAAACAGCCTTCTAACAGGAGATCTTCACCCACATAAACATTCTTACCCCACACATTCAATCTCATGGCTCATGAAAGAAAAAACGAGAATGTGGTCATGGGATTGCAATGCAGGCCAGACCTCTTGGTCCTCCAGGGCCCCATAAATTGTATCTGTCACTCCTACCCCACTTGGGTCCCATCCCGATTCAACTAAAGTTAAACCTCAATGTAACAAGCTTAGTGGCAACTCATGTTTTCAAGGGGATTTAGGCAAGGCTAATTTAAACAGGATTGGCATCTTAGATGATATTTTGTTTTATGTTCAGTAGCAGTGAACTGCAAGGAAAAGTGAAACTCAGATGAAATGCATTTTTAGTGGCTTCTAGTGAAGAACAACCTTCAAGGTCAGCCATAGTGATTCTGGGGCCCTAGGCAAAGCTCAAGGAGGGGGCCCAGAATCACTCAGCCAGTACGGGGGGGAAGGGCAGTCAGCTATACAATGGGGGGAGCTCCATAGTGCTACAGCTGATCACTCCTCCTTTCACAGGACTCTCAGACAGCATGGGGGATCGGCAGCAACTCTATGGTGGCTGCGGCAGCTGGCTGGTGGCTGGTGGGGTTCCCAGTGCACCTCTCCCCAGGGCAGGACCTGAGGCAACCACCCTGAAATGCCACATGGCTAAGACCTCCCTTGACAACCACCAGCACCACAGCACCTTGTCAAGATTATGGGCAGGATTTCCTATAGGATTCTGTGCCTTTTGACTTTCAGTTCCTCCCCTCCCCACATGGCTACTGCTCCTGGGTTCAACTGATAACAGTCCAAGAGGAGGAGGAGGAGGAGGAGATTGGATTTATACCCTGCCCTTCACTACCCGAAGGAATCTCAGAGCGGTTTACAATCTCCTTTCCCTTCCCCTCCCCACAACAGACACCCTGTGAGGCAGGTGGGCTGAGAAAGCTCTCTCAAGAACTGCGCTTGAGAGAACAGCTCTGAAAGAACTTGTGACTGACCCAAGGTCACACCAGCAGCTGCATGGGAGGAGTGAGGAATCAAACCTGGTTATCTCAGATTAGAGTCCGCGCTCTTAACCACTACACCAGAAGGTGACATAAAAAACTACAGCTGAACAGAAGGTGACATAAAAAAGCCTGGCATGAATTTGTGACACCTACTGCTACTTTAAGGAGGTGCATTGATTGTGAACATTCTGACTTCATATCACTGCGGAGCCTCAAGTGGTTGTTTAGTGTGCCAAGTCAGAGGGAGGGCCCAGGAGGAGTTGCGCATGCCCCTGCAGTCATGCCTCGGCCATCCCACCAGGTGCAGAGCAGCTGCTTTTGCAGCCACCTTCAACCAGAGGCAGGTGGCAGAGTTGTGGCCAGAGGAAGCCCTCTTCTCATACCATCCCACCAGGTGCAAAGTAGGTATTTCCAGAGGTGCAAGGGATACCCCCTCCCCACAAACACACACAGCTATGCCTCTGTCACTCAGCCTGGGTCCAAGATGGCACTTTCTTTTCATTTGTTTAGATATTTATGCCCTGCTTTATTCCCACTTCACTACATTGACTTGCTTTGTTCTCAAGATGGCCAATTACATCCTACCAACTTGCAGTGAACAGCAGAGCAACGTCTTCCTTCCTACTGTTTCCCCTCCAACTTTCAGAACTCTTAAAGCATCATCTGCTCACGAAGTTCATATGAGCCCACTTCAACTTTAAACACTACAATGCGTGCACAAGAAATGGTCCCTGAAAAATCAGAAATTACATGGCACAATTCCATACCAACATTTCTGTTTCTAGCCTGTGGACTCCACCTGCCAGGCAGGTTATGCAATGGGGGCACATTGCTCTGCGATAACCACATGTAAAATATGAAGCTATCTTATACTTGGTTGAAGCACTGAATCTAGCTGAGTATTGTATATTGTGACAGTGGCTCTCCAAAGCCGCCTTTAACCAGAAATTCCAAGGCATCTCTAGGTATCTTGCGCACGCAAAGCATTTGCTCTGTCTCTGAACTACATTGTGTTTGCCCATTTGTATGGAACTTGTATGGGATTTGAACATAAGATTTCTTGCATGCAGTGTAAGAATCACATTTCAAGCCTGCCATAATGCCATTTTCTAAGCATTCCTCCACTGGCCCTGAAAACTATGGGATATGAATTCACAATCCCAGGGGGTGCAGGGCAAGCAAGCCCCAGCCATTGAGAAATAGTAACTAGATCAAAATAATGTAAGACGAGCCCTGGTGCATCAGACCTATGGTCCATCTAGATGAGCATCTTCTTTCCAGAAGGCCCAGAGCAAGAGCACAGAGGCCAAGGCCTCCTCCTCCTGCTCCCCACCCTGGCAGCAGTTCAGCTGCTCACAGCACAGGTTGTACATGGTTGCAATATGAGCTAAGCATGAGCCAACAGACAGGACGGACATCCAGCCCCTGAGAACCAGCCTGCCGGGTATCCATGCCCCACTGTGCACACAGACAGCATCTCCAACCATCTCATCCATCTCTGCTAATAGAACAACACGAGCGGGTTCCTGATCACACTCAGTCTCTTTATTACATTCTGCTCATTTCCAAAACCACCAGCAGCAGCTTATTCACTCTGCCTCCAGGCCAAGAACCATCCAGGCAAATGTGATATGTTAGCTAAACAGTGCACTTTTTGAAGTCTACATTAAAAAAAAGAAAATTATGGAAATCCAATTACGCAGGCAAGCCAAGATGTTATTCAATGATGAATGTTCTTGCTTTCAGCAGCGAGGCCATTCCTGGAGCTCATTTGTGGTTCGCTCAGTGCATGGTCTCAATGCTGCCACTGCTGCCGCTTTAAAACAGTGATACTCATGTGGCTCCTTGCCATGCCACCTGTGGCTCTTCTGAGCACCATTCCCCAGTGTGGGACTACCTCCATGTTTCAGCAACGTGGGCAAGTCCCATGCCTGGCGCTGCTTGTAGTTGGCAGGTGGTTCCCAACTTGAAGCAGCCATCACCAGAGGAACTGATAAGCTGCAAGCCTCCCTGAGGTGCAAGTCTCATTCCAGGGATGGAAGTAAATGTGGCTCTTTTGGATGATGGCAACTGCAAATGCAGCTCTCTGCAAGCCACAGACTTAGTTCCACTGCTTTAAACATATGGCCTGAACTGGCTCAGTGTCCATCGTTCAGAACAAGAGTGGCCACCAGATTGTTCCTACCTCTGCATAATAAGATTTCCACAGCAATAGCCAAAGGAAAGCACTTCGGAGTCTTCAGACATTGTGTTGAAATCGGCAAAACAAGCACTCATGCATAAGCTGATCTTTTACTGTTACTGTTATGTTCAAAGGGAGAAGTTCACCTAAGGGGAAGCATGAGATGTCCTCACATCTGTGTCAGCAAGATGCATCTCTTCTTGTGTAGGCCAGATGCATGAATAGTACACCAGGAAAACTGAAATTGTAGCCCTTTGCAGGCATTATAATCACACATAGCAGGAGCCTACCAACTGCATGCAGAACCTCCTGGTCTCCGTGATCAACCATAGTGTGTGAACAGGGGCAACACTTGTGTCTACCATGCATGTATAGCTTTGGTATGTGTAAACTGACTGTTGGATTTTTCAGGATTTGCATTCACATGTACTTAGACATAGTAAATATGCATCTATTCAAGCAAACCAGTGACCGTGCATATTGGGAGGGCTGCAAGTAGCATGTGCTGCTGATACATGCAGTTGGTAGACTCCTGGTATGTGCTACTGGAACATCTGCAAAGGGCTTGTCGAAAAAGCCTTTATTGTACATCTAGTGTTCCCTCCTCTGAGTAACATCCCAATTCACCCGGTTTATACAAGCTATGCGTGTGAGAGTGGCTTCTGACATGGTGCCACTTCTAGGGAACTTGCTTCTAAACCATCCACCCTTGCTCTGTAAATTTTCAAAGTCTTTGCACGCATTCTCACATGTTGATTAAGCGGCAACTGCATCTCCTTTAGGTACCTACAGGCCAAAACAGGAAGGCTAATAACTCCATACTTCATTGAATCCCAGCTGTATGAAAGGGCCAAAGGACACCACCATGCAAGCACACCAGGATTTGTGCTAATTTTGCTACAAGATACCCCAAGTCCCAGATAGCCACAGGGAGAAGTCCACCAAATTACAGAGGCTGCAGAGATGCTTTAAAAAGTGGCTTACAACAGTTCTTCTTCCCTACACCATTCAGCAGGTTCTGTTTTCAGTTATCATCCACTGGGCTGCTCTTACTGTTTCAAAACCTTCAGCTCATATTCTAGAGGGTGTTTGGGGATTTTTTTTACACACGACTAGGCAGGTGGTGCATCAAATAGACCCACACTGTCTCATTCTTTGATTTTGTTTGCCATGTCTGTCCCACCCACCTGTTGTCTCTTGGCTCAGATGCTGCTTTGTTAATTTTTCTAGAACAAGAACACAGATTTTGTTATTTTAAAGGCAAAATGAACAAGCCTCATCAAGATCCGGATTGTCAGACTTCTCGGGGATCCTCTGAGATATCAACCTAATTTTGGGATCCACTGTTCGAGAATGACTGACTTTGGGAATTCACAGTTCTGAAGCAGGGTGATGGCCAATGTCCCCTCTAAGCTGTGGAGTCCTGTGAGCAAAAATTCTACTTTGTGAGCTACTGGCATTTAAGTTGTGAGTGAGCAATTTGGCTACTGCATAAATCAGTTTGCTCTGGAGCCATCATGGAGCTGAGACAAAAATCTGTGAGCCGGAGGCTAAAAAAACTGTGAGCTAGCTCACACTAACTCAGCTTAGAGGGAACACTGGTGATGGCGTTAAAAAGGGATTAGATAAATCTGAGGAAAGTAATTCCACTCATTCATTGTTTTCCCGCAGCATTTGATATTCAGAGATATACTGCCTTTGGTCAGAGAAATTCTTTGATCACAGTTGATAACCATGGATACAGTATTTACTCGAATGCAAGATGAGTTTTTCTTAATCAGGTATGCCATAAAAAATTGGGAGTCATCTTACATTCATATACAAGTTATGTGCTTTAAATCTGGAGAGTGTATAACATTTGGGAAGCTGTCTTACATTCAAGGCCACCTCTCTTTCACATAAATATGGTAGATCTCTTTCCCGCAAAGTTTTCTAACCCTTTTGTAATGCCATCACCTCACTCCATATCATTACCCTCAGACTCCTCCTCCGACAAACTTACCATTTCCCTGGGAGCAGTCAGGCTTCCTGATGCCACCTCCTTTGGGTCCAATCCAAGATGCTGCGCTTGAACTCACAAGGCTGCCTTATACTGAAACAGGCCATCTCTCCATCAAGGTCAGTATTTTCTGCTCAAACTGGCAGCAGCTTTCCAGGGTTTCAAACAGAGATCTTTCACATCACCTCCTACCAGATCCTTTTAACTGGAGATGCCAGGGACTGAACCTGGGACCTTCTGCATGCCAACTAGATGCTCTAGCCATGGCTCCTCCCACCTCCCACCTGACCTCCTGGCATGAGGCTTATCAAACACAGGCTGCAGTCCTTGTTGCATTTACTTGGAAGTAATCTCCATAGAATCTCCATAGAAACAGCTTACTTACTTCAGAATAAACACACAGAGATATAAACTGAAAATGCTGAACAGCATAAAAACCAATCTTATTTGCATGGTTCTGATGGACAAAACTAGACTGAATGCTAAAGATCTGCATCTGGATCTCCCAATGTGTTTTTAGCCTGAAAAAACAGCTGTGGTGGTTGTGAGTATAATATAGACTAGCAATAAGAAAGGGGAATTTAACTCTTTCCCTTCCCCCATGACCTTTTGATTAACTACCTCCAAGCTGGTTTATGGCACAATCTGGGTCTTTTTCTGGGGAGAGGCTTATTTTCAGTTGAATGATCAGTGTGGTTAAGGGAACAGTTAACCTCCCCTCAGTCCTAATCCAGATCACACAAACAGCCCAAGGATGAGCATGGTCTATGTCCACTGCCTCCCAGTCTTTTATCTCTAGCAACTCAAAAGCCATTTGGAAGTCAGTCCCACTTCAAGAACTTTGAGATCCAGTGCCATAAGTTCATGATACAGTGAGTGAAGAAGCATTCTTGTTTTGAGTCCAGTCTCACAGAAAGGAGAGCTGAAAATGCTCTAAATAAACATCAAATGGGCTAAACATGGAGTCTGTGTCAGGGCAAATTGGGGAGCTTCAGGATGTTCCATGAGATTTATTTATTTATTCTTTCGATTTATATTCCACCCTCCCACATGGCCAGGCTCAGGGTGGCTTACAACAGGATGTTCTCCTTGGAGCAGTGAAGCACACATACCTGGTAAAAACATGCAAGAAAAGCTTTCCCGGGCACAAAAAAAGGCATGCTACCATGGAGAGGAGGAGGAGATTGGATTTATACCCCGCCTTTCACTACCCAAAGGAGTCTCAGAGAGGCTTACAAACTCCTTTCCCTTCCCCTTCCCACAACAGACACCCTGTGAGGTAGGTGGGGCTGAGAGAGCTCCTGACAGAAACTGCTCTTTTTTCAAGAACAGCTCTTATCAGAACTACAGCTTGCCCAAGGTCATCCAGCCAGGTGCAAGTGGAGGAGTGGGGAATCAAACCCGGTTCTCCCAGATTAGAGTCCACGCAGTTAACCACTACACCAAACTGAAGAGGAGGGGGAGCAATTGAAGGATCACCGTGAAGAGAGACTGGCTGCAGACAAACAGGAAGAGAAAGGCTTAAAAAAAATCATGTAACATATAACTCAAGATGTTCCGACAAATAATAATAAAAAATTCAGGTCCCGAAGATGCAGGAGGCGCAGCAGGAAGAGCAAGCTGCAAGGCTCGGCGAGATACTGCAGCCAAGCTAATTTATCGGCATAGCAAAATGACATTTTCTAAAACAAGCTAAATGAATTACTCGCCTTGACGCTCCCAAAGGGAGAAAAGGGAAGCTGACAGAAAATGACATATCGCAGCCTTCCCAGCATGCTACGAATGAGCAACTCTGACAGAGATGCAGGATGTGGGCCTTTCGGAAGCCTGGCCACGTGACCGGTCCAAATGGCAATCAGGGAGGGAAATTTCACTTGGGACGCCGAGGCAGTCAACAGCCTCCGCCACCGTCTGTTTTGGAAGGCTTAAGCAGAGGCCAAAGGAGGACTGAGAAACTTGTTTGGAGTAAAACTGGGGGAGGTTGGATGGCTTAACAGCTGCAGTATGTCCTTTTTTTAATTAAAAAAGAAACAAGTTGCCCAGGCATTCATCAAAAATGCTGCACAATGAGCCGTACTCACAGGAGAGGACATCGGACTAAAGCTGTGCTTTCCAGTAATGGAAAGCTTCAGGGAATCCCTTTCAGGATTGACTCTGCAGCCAAGAAATCCTTCCACATCTACCATGGAACCCAGGGCATCGCTAAGATTCTGGGGCATTTTGCAGGATCACACATAGATCATGTGGAATTCTGGTCAAGTACTGAGGACATAAACTCCTATAGGCCCCCTACAGTGGCAGAAAGATAATAAATGTGCTGTCTTCCCTAAGACCTGACCCACTGAGGCAGACTGACTGTCTCAGTGTTCCTAATGATGTAGCCATCATTGGATGTCTCAACCTGTTGGGCCCTTGTTGTTGTTGTTGTTCAGTCGCACAGTCGAGTCCAACTCTTCGTGACCCCATGGACCAGTTTACGCCAGGCCCTCCTGTCTTCCGCTGTCCGCTGAAGTTTGCTCAATTTCATATTCGTTGCATCGATGACATTGTCTAACCATCTCATCCTTTGCCGTCCCCTTCTTCTTTGACCTTCAATCTTTCCCAGCATTAGGGTCTTCTCCAGTGAATGCTCCCTTCTCATTTGGTGGCCAAAGTATTTGAGCTTCAGCTTCAGGATCTGGCCTTCTAGGGAACAATCAGGGTTGATTTCTTTTAGGATTGACTGATTTGATCTCCTGGCAGTCCAAGGGACTCTCAAGAGTCTTCTCCAGCACCATAGTTCAAAAGAATCTATTATTCAGCGCTCGGCCTTCCTTATAATCCAACTCTCGCAGCCATACATTACTACGGGGAATACCATTGCTTTGACCATGCGGACTTTTGTTGGCAAGGTGATGTCTCTGCTTTTTATCATGCTGTTTAGGTTTGCCATCGCTTTTCTCCCAAGGAGCAGGCGTCTTTTAATTTCATGGCTGCAGTCACCATCTGCAGTGATCTGGGATCCTAGGAACGTGAAGTCTGTCACTACTTCTACGACTTCCCCTTCTATTTGCCAAGGAGTGATGGGGCCAGATGCCATGATCTTAGTTTTTGGACCCTACTGTTGTCCATATGTGATGGGGAATGCTCACCCACTTTTCTGCTGATACGCAATGCATGGAAAACAGCAAGGTGCTGGGAAAGGTATTTTCTAAAGAAACATGTCCAGTATTACTGGTATTCTCATTGATAACATTCAAAAGAACACTTGGGTTCCCCAGAACACTGTCTGAAAAGCACCAGCAGCCAAACTACACTTCTTCTTTTTTTGGCAAGTCAGTTTCCTTGCAACCATACAGCAGCTGCAGAGAATGTCATTTTAAAAATCAGCAGGCCCAATTTGGCCTGGGACTACAGATTCGGGGGGAGAGGGGCCCCTGCCTCCCCCATGTGCTAGGGAAAACAGCATAGAGGGGAATGCAACAGCACCTACACACAACACTATTCCAAGCCAAATCAGGTTCCTGCCGATTTTTAAAATAACATTCCCCACAGCTGCTGTGTTGCTGTGGGGAAAATGAAAAATAGTAAAAAAGAGGAGAGACCTCTGTCAGAAACTACAAAAGGTACCGAGTACCTGAGGTCACAAAAAGAAAGGGGAAAAGACATTGTCCTTGTTTGTGTAAAGACAATTTTTTTATATACCGTGCAAACAATCCCTATATAGAATGCAAACAATTCCGGTAAAGTGCAACAATTTCTGAACATCCTGATAACACAAAAATTGCAAACAATTATCAGTAAAATATAACAATTTCTGAATGACTATAGTATAACTTTTTTTTTACTCACCAAAAAATGTATTGTGCAGTTTGTCCAGAAGAGAGCAATCCTAATCAGGTCTATCCAAAAGCCTACCCAGATCTATCCAATGGAGCTTGCACCCAGGAAAACATTCACAGGATTGCAGTGCAACAGAGATGATCCATGTTTGGTAACTATGGAAAGCATCCATACATGAACAATGCAATAGCACTCAAAGGCTCCTTACAGAGAGAGGAGGCGAAATCTTGAGCCAGCTCACCTGCATTTTCCTCAGCCTGCTTACCACCACCCTCCCAATGGCAAATTGGAGAGAGGTCCTCTAGCTCAGAATGTGGAAAAATGGGGGGGGGGAGGAAGTACAGTCATGAAGTGTGAGTTCTTGCTACATTATGTTTCCTTACGTTTTGTTACACAAACTAGACCCAAAGAAGGGGAAATTAGCTTTAAAAAGAGATCCAGAAATGAATAACACAAGACCTTGTAGCCTCTGCGTACCAGGGTGGATCTTGGTAGAGGGTGTCCCAGAATAAAACTATGAAAAAAGAGAAAGCAACACAAATAACTTTATTGCATACAAAAATCAAATTAAAGAATAAAAATGTAAAGAATCTACACTAAGCATCTGAGAATTGATTTACTAAGCACACACACACATACCAACAAGAGGATACATTTGTAAAAAGGAGGAGGGAGCAAATTGGGGCCTCTTAGGGAAGGGGCATAGAACCTTAAATACAGGACTTGAGATCTGGAGCGTTCCAGAGGTAAACACAGCAGAGGTCTGAGGGGGCAGAGTATCAAGGAGGAAAAGGGGAACCTACAAAGCAATTGCAGGGGTATCCAGATAGTGGGAGAACCTGGAACACTTTCCACTGAATTGGGATGGTCTTTTTATGGGAAAGGATCTCATAGCTAGACATGGGAACCCATTTGCCTAGGAACATGATTGGTCCAAGATAATAAGTTTGGATTTTCCAGTGTCATGGCTGAACCCTGGGTGCCGTTATAAGACTCCCCAAGTTTCAGATCCCCTTGGCACTTAGGCTCTAAAAGGGAGTGCCTATTAAAACAACTAAGTCTAAAATAAAAGGGGGGCCCTAGTATCAAAGGGGGTCTCAGCTGGAGGAGGGTGGTCCTCACAGTTTTTAAAGTGTACACCTGAAATCATAACTCATTAGATAAATATGTGCCTGGAAACATGGCTATCAGACAAGTAGGCAGAGAGCAAGGGCTGGACAGAGATCCATCAAGTGTATACTCAGTTGTAAACCTGGATTTAATGACACATACAGCATGAAATGGTAATCGAATGCAAATCCCTTATTTATTCATTGGATTTTTACTCCACTCAAATTCCTTTTGACCAACAGGCAGCTAATAGCCCTAACAGTGGTTTCCTAATGCACGTACATAAGCGTTTGATAACACGCCTCTGTCATTTTTTGTGTTAGCTGAAGGAAATTGTGGCATACATCCAGCAAACACAACTGATGTGTAAAATATGGAGGTGGTACTCAGAGCCTCAGGAATTCTACCTACAACATTTGGGGCATAGCGGCTTCTGTCAGTCACTGTGATGACCAAACATTGCATGTATTAGTTAAGGATTCATTAGCATTTTCCATGATCAGTAAGATGTATCTGTCATCAGAATGGATTCCAAAAAGACTCAATAGACAGCAAAGCGCAGTCTGACTAAAACCAGCAGAATGAAGGCAGATTTGATGGCCTTGGAAAAAATGCCTCCCCAAAGGAGCTCTTAGCAAGATGTTTGCCAAATATAGCTCCTTGGACCAGAGAACCCAAATCCCAGGTGACAGAAGAAAACAGCTCAGCACACATTCCAAAATCAAATGAGAGATTCTTCAAGCAAAGTTAATTCAAGATCAGCACCGCGGAGTTTCCAAAGCTAGATAGACAGTTCACCAATCCCTATTAAACAACAAGAGTTGTATTAATGCCAGCAACTGGTTTAGCATTTTGTTGAGCTAGCAGAAAAGAAGGGGGGAAGGCATTGAGGTCTTATTATTGTTTTAATGGATTTTTAAAATTTTATTCAAGAGCAACAGGATGATGATTCACAGTGATATCCTAAGCACAGGATGCAACTCCGCTTTGCATTGCACTATTAGTTTGCACTTTGCAGTATGAGATTATGGCATAGTGGCGTGCCTCAGTGGGTTGGATTCAGACTACACTGTCCACTAATGGAAGAGGAGGTGTGATTTCTGCCAATTCCCCCTTTCTGCTGCAGACCACTAAACTGTCCCTCCAGCCATTCCTGACAGTCCCTTGTGCCCCAGGAGCAGGATTTCAAAGGGATCAGTGGGCTGCAGCAGGAAGGGAAGAGACAGGAAAGTTTTGTTCCACTAACAGACGTGCCTTCCAGTAGCAGAAAACTGAGTCTTGATCTAGCCCAATCAATGGCTGTTACATACAGGGGGGCTTGGATCCAACAACGTTTCCATGGGTGGGAGGATTTCTGTCCAAGGAGTATGACTTTCTCACCTCCCCCCTTTCTGTCTTAGCCTAAAATGCCCCCCAGTGCTGCTCCTGAGCATTCCCTCTTCCCCAGAAGCAGCATTTCAGGGGGCCTTTCCAAGCCCGAACCCACATTGGAATGTGAACCCCAATACCCACTCCCACTCTGGATGGGTAACATCTGCATTTGGAGGGGCTTCCAGATGTGCATTGCTTGGGATTCACATTTGGATATCCACCTAGATGAGCACAGTACTCACATTCTGTCCTAACTGGAACTGGGTAAATGCCAGCTTGGTTACCTTCCATCTGCTTCAAGTACTCCCTTGCAACCTGTTTGGCAGCCATTTGCAAACAGGGCTTTTTAAAAAGTCACCAGAAAGAGCATTTTACCAAGGAATGACAGTGATTGCAAGCACAAAGTTTGAGGCTGTGACAAAATGCACATTCTCCTGGGAGGTGGGCAAGCAGTGAACCTCCATTTGGTGCTTTAAAAGTTTTTTAACTTCTCTCTGGACAGAGAACCAGCAGGAAGGGGGAGGGGAAAATCAGTTTGACTGCACTTCAGCCCTCCTTCATACAAATGCTAACGGATCTAACAGAAAAGACAATGGGATGACCAAGCCCCCCCTTCTTCCCCCCCCTTCCAGGCAGGGAACAGAGTCTAGAGGACTGGGGGCTAGCTAGAACAACTCCAGGGATAAGTCTCCAGGAAGGGGCTGAAGGAAACTCTTCTTTGACCTGGTCTGACCAGGTTAAGTGGGAGGGGAGGCAGAGATGATAAAATCTCAGTGCAACAGGAAATAGTATTCTTTCTTCAGGATGCTCAGGCAATGAGAAGACACAGGACTCTTGACTCCTGAGGCAGCCGTATTGACCATGCACTCACCTGGGAGACTGGGAGCAAGCTTCAAGGTAACGAGAATTGTGTAGAGATCTGCAACTAGCTAAGCTTAAAGAGCCTGCCTTATTTTAACATCAGATAGGGCATGTATAGTGAAAGGAACAGAGGATTTGTAATTATTAGCCAATTTCTTTTGTTTTCCATGCTCTGATCTGGTGCTGTCCTAAAAGTATGCTTGTAAACATTTTCTTTTCAATAAATAATTTAAACTTTTGATATTGGGAGGGGTTCTCTGTACAACATAGACCTCTACCATTTTGAACACATTATTTTAAAAGGGGTTCCCGGGGGTTTGGCAAGCAGCTATTCATCCAAGGGTGCCCAAGGCATTAAACTGTCCCCTGTGGTAGCGAGGCATTGGGCAGCAGGAGACACACAGGCAAAGCCCCAGAACTGAGAAGCGAAGCTGGGAGTCCTTTCCCTCCCAGTGGGCAATTCCTTAAAAAGGGAAGGGGGTGTTGGGAACCCTTAGGAGGGCAGAGTAGAAATGGGGCCTGTCAACCAGAGCAGGCACATTCTGCCACAGAGTCCAGTGGCACCTATAAGACCAACAAACTTTTATTTTGGGTATAAGCTTTCATGTGCACACACACTTCTTCAGATACATTGAAACAGAAGTCACTATTACATAGCAGTAGCAGGTAAGGATGATGTTGCCAGGAAGGGCCAATTAGAGTAAAGATGAACAAGTAACTGAGCAGTAAATATGGCTAAGACTGGATGAATGTGATTGATAAGACCTGTGAATAGCAGCAAATTAGCATACAGCATAATTTGTAGTTTACAAATAGATGCAAGAACTAAATGACATTAGCATGTGCACTGAGATATGAAACCAATGTCACCATTAAGCCCAGGGGGTTCCATTGTCCTGTGTATTGTAATAACTTGTAACTCAGCAATCTCCCATTCCAGTCTGTTCCTGAAGTTTCTTTGCAATAAAACAGCTACTTTGAGGTCACCCATTGAATGTTCTGAAAGGCTGAAGTGTTCTCCTACAGGTTTCTCAGTTTTGTGATTTTTGATGTCAGATTTATGTCCATTTAAGGAGTGAGGAGTTGTTTGAGATTGGGGGGCTGTCTGTCGGCAAGAAAAGGTTTGCCCTCCAGTACTTGTGAAACAGAACCGTCATTATCCAGTAGAGGCTGTAAGTTGCTGATGAGGCGTTGAACTGTTTTGAGTTGAGAGCTGTATGTAACCACTAGTGGTGTTCTGTTTGGGCCTGTCTCACAACAGATTTTCTATGTGTATAATTCTGGGTTTGCTAATCTGTTTCTTGACTTCCTCAGGTGGATACTTTAGTTCCAAAAAGATTTGTTGAAAGGTGCATCCCTCCCTCCTCCTTCTGGTTTTGGGGCTTGGCATTTGGCCAAATATCAGATACCCTTGGCATATTATGTTGATCTTGCCCCTTGGTACAGATTTGTCTTCTATAAATTTACATCTCATAAAAACTGGCTTTAAACCAACAGGGTAAAGACTCGGAAGTGTGCAATTTTGTAGCAAATCAGTCCTTAAATATTAGCACTCTCTCATACTTATCCACAGAACAAATACAGAAAACCAGTGACATCTTGTGGAGAAACTCAGCATCATTCCTCAAAGTTGACAGGGATGTTCTGTGCACTTGTTTCAGTTTGGAAGAACAAGGAAAGAGTCTGCCGGTTGTCAGCATTTAAATAATGGGCTCACCATTAAGATTAGGATCTACATCACACGAAGGACCATTTTTTCCACACATCCAAACATGCCAAGGAATAAGGACACCCAGTAGACAGAGTGTTGTATTAGGACTAAGGAGACCCAGGTTCAAATCTCCATTCAGCCTTACAGCTTACTGGGTGACCTTGGGCTAGTCAACCTAATATGCAAGGATTTGTTTGTAGGGAGAACCAATTTTGCAGGCTACCAGGCATGATAGTGCTTGGAGGAACAAATAGGTTGGCTTTCTGTCATGCCCTGTGTTAAATTACTGGGTTCTGGATGCTTTGCAGTGAAACAGCTCTACTTTATTATGTGATTTCAGGAACACTACAAGACAAACTCCAGGGCAGCTGCCCTGTTTTTAAGCATGCAGTCGCCACACCCCAAACACACCCCCTCCCTACGACAGGCTATTTACATAACACTGTTTCTCTGTGGGTCTACTCCAGGATCCTAGCCAGCCATTGTTCAGGGGAAACAAGCTCAACCAGATCCAGGGACTAGTTCAGGGATGACTCTGGCTCAATACACAACACCCTGGGAGCCACCTCCCACTAGAATCTCCCATTGGCAACCAGTCTGCCAAGGACTAGCCAACATGCAGAGGTCTCCCTTTCAAGGGCTCAGATCACTTACAAAAGTCAGTTCCAGGGATTAACAATCGCCCTTCAGTCAGACCAGTTCCCAGTCATCACCTCCACCTGCCTCCACCCAAGCTCCAGGCCTGCTTTTTCCACATGGGTCCTTCCCCAGATCCTCTTAGCTCCTGCCCTGGCTGCTGCAACCTTTCTGCAGGGTTAAGCCATGAGGCTGCTAAACTGCCAAGGACTGGGAGGGGGTTGTTATGACTGTCCTCTTGGTCAGGAGGCTTGATTCTCTCCAGGCCGTAGAAACACCAAGCTTGAGGGGCTACTTGCTTCCTGCTATCAGCCGGGTGTTTCTTTCCTCGTCTCCTTCAGCTGGGAACTCTTATATAGGGTTGCCAGGTCTGGGTTGGGAAATACATGTAGATTTTGGGAGTGGAGCCCAGGGAGAGTGGGGAGGAGAGGGGAGGGACCTCAGAGGGGAATAATGCCATTTAGTCCCCCATTGGGGGAACGGCAACTCTAGTTCCACTGGCGAAAATGGCTGCTTTGGAAGGTGGACTAAATGGCATTTTGAGGCTCCGCCCCCAAAGAGCCCCATTGTACCCAACATGCCCAGCACAATGACATTACCTGGAGGTGACATCATTGCACCAGGCATGTCATGCAGGGGACACTTTAGCATTTGGGTAAAAACTCCATGGTGACCATGGAGGGGTTTTTTACCCAAATGCTAGAGCATCCCCTGAACAATATGCCCAGTGTGATGACATCACTTCTGGGTGATGTCATCACGGTACACATACTTTGTGCACCGGAAGACACTGGGAGCCAGGCTGGAGCCCCCTGTCAGAACTCAGGTAAGCCCTGGCAACCCTAAAGGGAACTGATCTCTGTCACCTGGAGACCAGTTGTAATTCCAGGAGATTTCCAGCCGCCACCTGGAGGTTGGCAACTCTACTCCCCCTTCCCCTGGCCACTCCTGCTTCCTGCCTCCCTGTGCTTATTCCTGAGTAAGCCTTTTCTCTCCAGGAGACCTTTACCCTAGGGAGTTAGTACTGGTTGTCCTTTCTCCTGTCTTCTCCCAGAGTTATGATGCCCAGGGATATGGCACCTCCCCATGTGTGAAAACTAAGGCTTCACATTGTGCCTGAGGTAACTGTTTATTACCATTACATAATCCATTTCCTTCTGCTCAATACATTTAACCTGGGAAATAGCAAGCTTTGACCGTATCTGGGCCTGGAAGCACACCTACTTGTAGAAAGTCTTATCAGTTTACAACCAAAATAAGTAGCCCAGGCCCTTGCGGATTGCCTGGCACCTATTTTGCTTACTTTAGGCATCAGGCTTTTTTTATCCAGGTTTTTAATTAGGGAGGGTTTTTTTTCTTACCAGCTTTTTTATTGGTCTGCTTCTATTTTATTCGTAGTTTTTATTCTGTTTGTGACCAAGAGCCTGTTTTTATATTGTTGTATCACTGTAAGTCTCCTAAAGCAGTACTCTGAAGAGGTGACACAGGAATATCCTAAGGGAATAAATAATCTGACGTATAACACGACCATGAGCACCAGTAGAGCTCATTTCTCTCAGCAACCATTTCCCTCCATTGGGCATCAGGGGCCAGAGCCTTCAGGGAGAAAAACTGATCGTGTTCTCATCCCAGCATTCAAACCTTCCACACACCCGATTACATGCTGAAGCACCCTTTGAGAAAACTGAAAGTATACCCTGGGATTGGGAAATATGTTAATTAGTAAAAATTCCTGGGGGAGGAAAGGATCCACATACATATAGAATCCGTCTGTCCAGCATCCCTTTGCATTATTCATTGGATGCCTTGGCCCCACTTCCTTCCATTTGGCCTCTGTTGAGAGCTTTGCTGTGTACCCACACTTGCTGAAATTGCTTCCGATGGAAAGACATTGTGGAAATATCCATTTGCAGAGAATGCTGCTCATTGCATCTCTGCGCGAGTCATTGCTCAGGGCCAGCCTCTTTCATTAGGGGACCTTTTGAGAATGGTGGTGCATGTGGAAGCATAAGTGTGGCATCCTCTGAGGACAGCTACTTCTAGTTGCACCTACCCCAAAAGGTTTAATTTCAAAGCATGCTTCTCATTTTAACTGGGGGGGAGGGGAAGCAGCCAATAGACTGGATCCAAACTAAGCTTCGCCCCAACAGAATGGAAAACTTTCCACCAATTCCCCCTTCCAGTTTCAGAACCCTTATTTGCCCCTCATGCAATTTTTGAGGGTCCCCTGACCCCAGAGTGCAGCATTTTGGGGAGATCAGTAGGCTGTGGCAGGAGAGGCAGGAAAGGTCTTTCCGCTAATGGAAGTGCCTCCCGTTAGCAGAAAATTTAGTCTGGATCCAACCCAGAAGTTTGTGAAGTGCTCTCTCTCACACACACATACATACTTCTAGCCACTGTGGATGTTTCTGCACATTTAATGTCACCCACTCAAGGTTTTGTGGAGTGTCACATTGGTTAAGGGGCGAAAAAGAGTCCCAGATTAGCTCTGACAAGAGAGTTATACAATTAAGGCTTCAAATTGCAGAGAGCTGTTAAAAAATATTGTCTTTGATTTATTACCCCCTTGATTCTCTGCCAGCCCCGCAAATGACCCTATTAATCAAGAATATGCTTATTCAGTCTGACAGTATCCCTTCTACAGATTCTCCTTGTATGCAAGTTATTAAATTCTCCCTTTGAAATGGCTGTGCATTTCACAACTCTCCACCAGCTGAAGAGCTCGGTTTTCTGACCACTTATGTCAGGTTTCAAAGCCTGATGGTCCAAAAGACCCCTTCTTACTCTTGTCCATGTGCTCAGTTTTCTCTGTAGTAGGAGAGATATTTTTCATCATATATGTTCTTTTCTTTCCCAGATGCCCGGCAAACACAATTTTTATTGGGCCCCAGGAACACAGACTCCCCAAAGTCCACCATTTTCTCACCTAGAGGCTGGGCACAGATAAGACATTTAAGAAGAGGCTGAACAGTGCATTTTTATTTATTTGGTTGATTACTCATGCTATTTATGGGAAATAATATCAGGCAGAGCCATCAGCCAACACATTTCATTCTTTTGTCCCACTATTTTTTCCAGCCAAAACACAATTTTGAAGCACCACGAGGAAGAAACCCCTGCAAATTCAGTAACTGCTGAGGACACAAACCAGCTCTTTCATACCACCTTAAAGACATATTTATTTGTAAGAACAGTGGTGGGGCAGAGCTTTGCTCAGTAGGGCCCAGAAGTCAGCTACTGGACTGGCCAAGATCCCAGGGGACTGAATATGGCCACTGTCTGGAAGGTGCACCTAAGCAGTGCCACTTTTCACTAGGCTTAATGGCGGGTCAATGGGAACCACATTGTGGAATACTGGCATTTGGGTCCCATCAACCAGGAAGCTACATACTAACTAATTGACAACAGCTTGTTCCAACAGCCTAAGTGAGGCAGCTACTAGTCTCCCCACCACCACCTCCCAGTGCTGTCATGTGTCAGAGGTTTGTTGGGCTATATGCTGCATTTCTGTCAATAAAGTTGTGGCCTTGTTCAACCCAAGTCAGGTGTCCCATGTTCCTTTCCAGATGCAACGGAAACAATTGCCAGGGATGCACACCCTGAACACCAACTGCTCTCTCGTACCACCTTCAGCTTTCCGCAGGGATTACTGCTGTGTCTTCAGCCTCCAGTCCTATAGCGTGACATTTTGGCATCTGAGACACATCCAATGGCCCTCCTCGTCCGTTTCCGCATGATCTGCAACAGCCCCGATTTGGGCTTTTTCAGTGCTCCCCTGTGTTTGTAGAACCACCTCCCAGAACAGGCTTCTATGCTCCCCCCCTCCCAGCTCCAGTGAGGCTACAAGACAGAATCCTTCTGAAGAGATTTTGGGGCAGTCTAAGTCTGAGCAAAGGAGGGATATCTTGTTAGCTTGTCATAAGGTATTTTTAGATTCGGTGAACTATATGTACTTTATATTAATTGTTCTAATGTTTGTTTTTATCTTGTACACAGATTTATTACACTTCATATCAGTTGGGTCCTGAGGTGCTCAGAAGAAAGGCAAGGAAGCATATACATAATATGAATTACTCCATTAACAAGAGGCACGATCCATTTGGTGGACATGGCTGAAGCTTGTTCGTAGATCCTCATTCATACTTCCTATTCCCTTGTTTGCAGATCCAACCACAAAAGTGAAGAATACTTTAAAAGCTCTGCATCCCAAAATAAGCTTTGTATCATCACATATCATACCCTCCCATATTCATTATCATTTTGCAAGGCCTGTAAAATGGATTTGTTCTGCCAGGCCTTCGGGTGAGGCAGTAGGTGTCCATCTCAGTTGGCCTCACTGCTCTAGTTCCCAAACTACTGAAGTACCCACTGATTCCATCTATGTGGCCCTAACAGGTTTTCTATGAAATTACTGCTAACTCTTGAATTTTACTGTTTTAATGATTTTAAACATAATGTAATTTTATTGTAACGAGTCTTTGACTCTGTTTTGTTGCGATCCTCCCTGAGCCCGCTTTGGGGAGGGTGGAATAAAAATCCAAAAGCTTAATAAAATAAATTCAGGGACTCTGCCCTCCAAGTGGGTCAATGCTGTTTCCTGGGGGGGGGGGCCAATTCTGCCAGTTGCTCCAAAGCAAGGTGACCCCAAAATAAATGCACATGCATAAACTGGAAGAAAGCCGTATCCCATAATCTTTAGACCACTGCAAATCACACATCCCTCGACTCCAGAGACTATCCCCTACAAGAGGACATGCTCTGGTGCTCAGTCTAAACACTGGTTCTGCCATCAAGAGCTTCTCTTTGGGCTACCTCCAAGAAAGTAAGTTTAAAGAAGGTACCCAAATGGCTGCAGACCCTCTGCACCCCAAAATAAGTTTTGTGCCACCACATATCATACACTCCCACTTTCAGGGGACTCTGCCTTCCAAGTGGATCAATGCTGTGTTCTGGTGCAAAACCCAGTTCCTGTGCTGACTGCTCCAAAGCAAGGTACCCCCAGGGCAGATGCAGAAACTGGGGGAGGGGGGGGATTTGCAAATAAGGCAAAGCCCAAATAACAAACTGGAAACCAAGAACTTAAGCCTTCTGTTGGTTGCTTTGCACACACTTAATTGAAATGAATGAGAGAGGTACACAAGAGGCCAGACATGCTCCCACTGATTTCCACAGGACTGAATCCAGTGGGGAGGAAACTAGCCTGAGAAAAATTATCAGTAGAAAAATACCTGATTGATACTTACATACTTTCATCCCCACCTCTCCTCTGCTGAAAATTGCAATCACCCAAAGCTGCTTTTCATTTTTAGAAAGCTGTCAAGACTTTGATTAGCTACTTTGTATAACATCTTTCAGCAACATATGGACAGATGTATCCTATGATGAACAACCAAGATATCTAAAAAAATCAGCTCTGGAGGGTCCCTGAAAAAAAGGCATAGAAACACACTTGTTCACTCACTCAGTACATATATACAGAAATGGAGCATTGCCCCAAACTTCATAACCGTTGTTTCTAGAAGGCTAATTGTTCTGTTTTCCATGAAAATAGATCCAGATGGTCAGCCGTGTTGGTCTGAAGCAGTAGAACAAATTTAGAGTCCAGTGGCACCTTTAAGACCAACAAAGGTTTATTCAAGGTATGAGCTTTCGTGTGCAAGGCATATTTTTTCAAATACATTGGAATGGTAGATGAGGTTCTTAATTTAGAGACAGGGATTTAACAGCAAATTAACATGTAACATGATGATGTTTAAGTTATGCAAAGTGAAAAACTAAATAACAAATTAAAGTTATAAGGTCAACAGTTGTAAAGCAATAAATATGCTAAAATAGCAGATAAATGTCTAAAGGTGTTTCTTCCTAATTGTTATTTTAATTCTAATTGTTACTTCCCAGAATTAGAAAAAAACACCTTTAGACATTTATCTGCCATTTTAGCATATTTATTGCTTTACAATTTGTTCTGTTGCTCTGTTTGTAACTTATGTTTAAAGTGGGGGGAATTGTATTCCGCAACAGGAAGGAAATTCCTGGCAGAATGCCAACTCACACCATCCCTGAAGGTTCCAGTAGAAAAGAGTCCTTCGTTATTGTTCAGTCGCACACAGGGCTGGTGCCAGTTTTTTTTGCACACTAGGTAAGGCTACCTTCTGGCGCCCGCCCCCCCGTGTGCCCACCAATTTTCAAACATAAATGCATTTTAGGAAGAATGAAAAACACAACATTTGAAATTGCTAGTTTCTTTTTTTAAAATTGTGAGAACAAGTAATACAATCTCTGATTTTCCCTCTCAAACAGAAAAACACAAATCACAAAGCATTTTGAAAAATCCTGCTAATGGTGATGTTGAAATTTAAGTCTCTTTAATGATTCCATTTCAGGCACATCAGAATCTCATTTTGCATGCCTTTTCTTTAGCAAATTTTGTCACCAATTCCTTCAAGTCAAGCGCTGATGCTTCAGCATGTTCAATTGAAATAGTTGGCAAATCAAACAGTCTCTTTTGCAGCATTGTCGTGCGTATGTGTGTGTTTATAAGTTTGAGTTTTGAGAAGCTGCTTCCTCTCTTCATCACTCCCACTTTTTTCCCACTGATGGGAGTTGAAAGTAAGGGGAGGAGCATAGCAACAACCTGTCTTGTTATGTCATCATTTAACACACACAAAAATATTCACAGACTACATTGAGTCTTACCCAGAAGCTATGTTTGGTATGCACCAAATTCGAATCATAACAGCAAGTTGTTTTGATCATAAAAATTGCACATTCAGCATGTGTCAGAACTAGCAAGCTAAACCAAATCTAGTAAGGGGGAAAAATCCTCGTCCCTTCCCTTCTATTCCAAAGTGTACATTAACACTTGCCATCTTGTTTACCATTAGGTAAAGGTAAAGGTTTCCCTTGCTCGAAAGCCAGTCGAATCCGACTCTAGGGTTGCGGTGCTCATCTCCGTTTCAAAGCCGAAGAGCCAGCGCTGTCCGAAGACGTTTCTGTGGTCATGTGGCCGGCATGACTAAACACCAAGGCGCACGGAACGCTGTTACCTTCCCACCGAAGTGGTACCTATTTATCTACTTGCAATTTCTTGCTTTCGAACTGCTAGGTTGGCAGGAGCTGGAACTAGAGACAGGAGCTCACCCCGTCATGCGGCACCCAGGTCTCGAACTGCTGAACTACTGACCTTCCACAGCCTGCAGTTCAGCGTCTTAACCACTTGAGCCACCGCAGCTCCATTTACCATTAACCAGGTTTAAGTCTTTCCCAATGTACAAACAGGATGAATTCTGCTCAATTTCCCTTAAAAAAACTACCCCCCCACAGTTCTTGCTCCTCCCCTCCAGCAGGAAAAAAAATAATGAGGGATCCATTGGGATCGTAACAAATAGGGATGTAACTATGTTGTGGATAAAAATGATCACATTTATCATATACCTGCACTTAATCCGTGGGTAAAATTCTTGAGGCTAGGCAGGCTGATTCAGGCAACCCTCTTAAGTGTTTACACACACACCTCGCCAAGTTACCACCTTGTCATTAGGTATGTACCCCATTTCTGGTGCAGATACAGGTGGAGCTACAAATATCCTGAAGCACACATTCATGGCAACCCCACTGTAGCTATCCAGATTCCACATGGAGTTCTGGTCCCGAGAGGTAAGGCAGCACAGCATAGAAAAGGGGAACAGACTGGTTTCACCAGCCCCGCCGCTTAAAACAATACCAATTAAAAAAAAAAGTGGCACCACGACAGTTCAGGCGATCCAGAACTCCTGGAAGTCCCTCTCCATGAAGAGCTCGTTTTTGATGACGTCGTCCTTGGAAGGGAAATACTGCAGGCTCTCCTCCTGGAGCACGCCCTCCAAGCCGCCTCTGAAGGAGTGTGGCCTGGGCGGCTGAGAAGGGTGCCAGTGGGTGGGGAGAGGGCCAAGGCGGGTGCGACTCTTCACTGGCCAAGCAGTCCAGAAGCACCACACATGCATTCTCCAGCACGCCCAAGTACAAGTCCATGTCCAGCGGGTCCATTTTGCAGTCTGAGCCACCGCTCTCGATGCCCACCAAGTCTGACCTGAGGTGCATCAGCTCAGCTGGCGAGGGAGGGGCGGGGCGGGGGGGTTCATCAGCAGGCCAGCACTTTTCTGAAGGTGGCGCTGTAGCCAACCACCTGACTCGGATATATGGACGCCCTGTCTGCACAGTCAAATCCAACTCTTCATGACCCCATGGATCACATTACGCCAGGCCCTCCTGTCTTCCATCTTGCTCCAGAGTTTGCTTCATTTCATGTTTGTTCAATCGATAAAGAGTTCAGTAGCACCTTAAAGACTAAGAAACTTTGTGGTAGGGTATGAGCTGTCGTGAGTCACTGCTCCCCCATCCCTCCCCACACCTCTTCTGAAGAAGTGAGCAGTGACTCATGCAAGCTCATAACCTACCACAAATTTTGTTAGTCTACAGGATACTACTGGACTCTTTTGTACTACTACAGACAGACTAACATCGCTACCCACCTTCATCTGTCTTCATAAAGGTTTTTCAAAGACATTAGTACATTTTATCCCACCTTTGTTCCATCATGGAACTCAAGGACGTCTAAAAGCCAGTGTGGTGTACCCAGGCTCAACTTCGCACTCCATTATGGATGCTCTCTGGGTAACCTTGGACCAGCCATGCAGTCTCAGCCTAATCTACTTCTCTGGGGTGTTGTGAAGATAAAATGGAGAACAGAAACCTGTAAGCCACTTTGGGTCCCCATTGGGGGAAAAGGTGGATTATAAAGAAGTAAATAAAATATAAAAATACAGATGGTTTATATTGTGTTACCCCACCCTCCATCCCAGGCACTGATCAGAGGTAACCCTGTTCAGCAGTGGGGTTGACATACCATATGCCCTCCGAACACATCCTGAGATCTTGCTGTGGTCAATACTTTCCCTAAGTCCAAACCTTAGCTTCCCTAAGTTCCCGCCCAGGGGCAAATCCTAATTTCCCTTACATGCAAAGGAATTTTAATTTTTAAAAAAGATTCGCTGTAGTAGGTATTTTGCTATAGTGTGACTCTGGCATGGGTCAGTCAGGGCTCAGCCAGAACTCCTCAGGAGAAGAGGAGCCATGCGTAGCCAGCTCTGAGTCAGACTCAGCAGAAGCCAGAAAGCAGGAAAACGAACTGCAGGCTTCTCAGGATTCACAGCCAACAGCAAGTGCAGAGCCACTGACAGTCTCCAGCCCTGAGTCAACAGTTGAAACTAGGTTAATCATTCCCAGCCCTCCAGTATCATCCACACCCTTTGAGCGCCTCAGACAGAGACTACAAGCAGAATTACTGGAGAGACAACAAAGTGCTCACCTCCTGGCCTGACTCTAGCTGCCCATGACAGACACTACAGCAATCTGGTGACTACCAACCTTTTTTAAAACCCACAAAAAAGTCTGGGGGGAGGAGAAGAAAAGGGAAATGCCTTTGTATGCGGTTGGAGAGATGCAGAAATCCACACTTTCTCCAAACCTGCTTTTGAGGATTTGAGGCAACAGAAAAGCTGGGGAAAACCCAGAAGGTAAGAGGTGTGATGGTGTTGTCTGGATGCCACAACAAAAAACACTTGGATCAGGGCAGGGGGAAAAACCTAGGAATGGATCACCATAACCTTGGCTAACCCTGACAAGAAAAAAACTAACTCATATTAAACATTCAGAATGATGGAGCTCTGCTAGATCAAACCAGTGGTCCATCTAGTCCAATGACCTGTTTCACACAGTGGCTAACCACCAGTAGCTCTAACTAACAGTGCATAGAGGCTGAGGCCCTCCCCTGCTGCTGCCTTCCAGCACTGGTATTCAGAGGTTTGCTGCCTCTGTAGACGGAGGCTCCCTTCAGTCATCACCATGGTGAGCAGCCACTGATGGACCACTCCTCCATGGATCTGTCTAACCCCCTTTTAAAGCTATCTGCGCTCATGGCCCTCAGTACCTCCATGGGCAGTGACTCACACAATTTAATCACTAATTGGATAAAGAAGTATTTCCTTTTGTTTATACTGAACCTATTTCCCAGCAACTAAATTGGATTGAAAAGGTGAAAAAGCTCTATCCACCTTCTCTGTCTGGGGTTGCCAACCTCTAGGTGGTACCTGTAGATTTCCTGCTATTACAATTGATCTTCAGACAACCAAGATCACTTCCCCTAGAGAAAATGGCTACTTTGGAGGGTGGACTCTATGGCATTATACCCTACTAAAGTTCCTCCCCTCTCCAAACCCTGCCGTCCCCAGACGCCAACCCCCCCAAATCTCCAGATATTTCCCAACCCAGAGCAGGCCACCCTATCTCTACCCTATGCCTAATTACAGAAATCATCTTTGCCTTTCTAGGCCTTGCACTAGGGTTGCCAAGTCGACTTACCCACAAAGCGGGGGGATTCTGAGCTCTGTTGGGAGTCTGCCCATGCGCATGCGAAGCATGCACATGCCACAATGACGTCACCAGAAGTGATGTCATCGCGTCGCCCATGTTGGGGCGGGGCACCATGACTCAAGGGAAAACCACAGAGTTTTCCCTCGATTCACAGAGTGTGTCCCCCGCAACATGGCCAGCATGATGATATCACCTCCAGGTGACATCATCACGCTGGGGACGCCTTCCAGCAGGGGGTGGAGTTCCCCCCGGGGCCCAATCCACCGCCGGCAGGTAACGGGCCTCCCGGGCGGGAATTTACCCACCCCCAGCAGGGGCTTGGCAAGCCTACCTTGCACCCCTCCTGCCCTTAACACGGTGAAATTTAGTTGGTAAAGATTTTCTCTATATCCCTTCATTTCCATAGCACTTAGCATCTGGCTGCTCTTAAAAGCACAAAATCAGAACCCTAAAACCACACAGTGTTCTGACCTATCTGTTAAGTCAGGAACAAAATATAAATTCAGCTGCTTTAACTTTCCAAAAGAATACAAAATAATTTCCTCCCATTTAGGTACTGACTATTTTAAGATGGAAACACACACACATACACATGCACACATACACACCATTCATTCAAAGCCAGGATGGCTTTTTAAAATTGAACATCTTTCCACTTATTTCCATTCAAAGCAACATAACTGCCACTACAGCCTGACAAATTGGTAGACATGCCCTGGAGGCAGCCGTAGTTAGGGATTTATAGCGCCTACAAGCCATTAAATGACATTCTGCTGCATTCAGAACAGCAGCTTTTTCAGAGGAATAAAGTGAAGCCTTCATGCACTTATAAATTGCTGCAGCCACTGCCTGAGCACAAGAGACAAACTTAGCTTGCAATATATACATGAACAGACACTGGGCTTTCATACAGGAGAGAGGGCTACCTCAGCAGCAAATGTTGCACTCCCCACTATGAATTATACTAGGAAAAGAATTGTGAATGTTTGCAGAGTTCCTACACTGATTGCTGCTCACCTTCAGGCCCGTAGCCAGGATTTTGTCATTCAGGGGGCCTTTAAATAAGTCAGGGGGCACTGATGTCATCAAATAAAAATAAAATTTTAAAAACTCACTTTTGCAGCATTCACACACTGCTTGCCTACATGGGGAAGCGAGCCACGCTTGGGGAAGGGGCAGTGGTGGGGAGTCCTCCAAGTGGCCCAGAGAGCTGGGAGTCCTCTGGGTAGCCCAGAGAGCCAGGGGTCCTGGGGGCTGGAGGGAAGTCAGGGGGCCAGGCCCTGAAATGCCCCATTGTAGCTACAGGCCTGCTCACCTTTGCAATGTTCTAGATGCTCTCATACTCAGCCCTCTGCTTCTAGGTCTGTAAGCACTGGCAACCTTTGCCCTTTTCTTTAGTACTTAGGAAGTTGGTTGCCAGGCATGCAAATAAGCTGAGAGGAGAGTGAAAATTGTTAAAGGCTGCTGGTGTTATAGAGGCACTGATGGCTCTTTCTAGCAGCCGTATTCCACTACACCATTCCTAAGGGACATGGATATGTGGGGCATGCAAATAAGCTGAGAGGAGAGTGAAAATTGTTAAAGGCTGCTGGTGTTATAGAGGCACTGATGGCTCTTTCTAGCAGCCGTATTCCACTACGCCATTCCTAAGGGACATGGATATGTGGGGGCTTGTCTCCCAGATGAAAGTTTGCCACACAGAATCTATTATCTTCCCTTGAGCTCTACAGCAATGCCTCTTCTATCTATCTTGGTCCTTCACCAATCACGGATTTAGGGGGCGGGGGGAGAAGTGGTTCTATTCATTCGGGAAGCTTACTCCTTCAGGGAGCTCCCACCGCCGAGAATCAGCACTGGCTCACCCGCTAGATGAACTAGGCATTTGCCTAGAGAGTGGGCCAGCCCTTAGGGCACCAAACTGGACCGGGGGGGGCGGCGGAGGAGGAACCGAGGAAGGACCCCAGTGCCATGTGGGGGCGCCTGCCTGTCCGTCCTGGCTGGTGCAGGGGCGACAGCCTCGTTTAGGCAGCGCGAGGAGGAGGAGCCACGTGGCTTGGGCAACACCCCCACCTCCTGCCGGCCAGCCCCGGCATGACGCCCCAGCAGAAGGCCAGCCTGCCCCCGGGCCCAAGCGAGCAGGAGGAGCGCCACCTGCGGGCCCTGCCGTGGAGCCAAGCAAGTGCTGCTGCGGTGGGCAAAGGGCGGGGGGAGGGCGGGGGGATGTCCCAGATGCTCTTTAACATCTATATCTGCCCCCTTGCCCAGATTGCCTGGAGGCATGGGCTGGGATGTCACCAGTACGCAGATGACACCCAGCTCTATCTGTTGTTGGGCGATCAGTCTGCCTCCAAAACAGAAGATCTAGACTGGGTGTTACAAGCCATGACTGGTTGGCTTAGGCTGAGCTGGCTGAAACTGAATCCGATGAAGACAGGGGTCCTTTGCCTGAGCCAGGGCAGCCCAGGGGTAGGGATCCCACTTCCGACCTTCGATGGGGCGCTTTTGATGCCAGCGCTGGAGGTTAGGAGTTTGGGAGTGCTCCTGGATGCTTCTTTAACAATGGAGGCCCAAGTAGCAGCCATTGCCAAATCAGCCTTTTATCATCTCCGGCTGATCCGGCAGTTGGTTCCCTCCCTCAAACACAATGACTTGGCAACAGTGATCCATGCAATGGTCATCTTGAGATTGGACTACCGTAATGCTCTCTACATGCGGCTGCCCTTGTCTCAAATCTGGAAACTGCAGCTGGTGCAAAATGCTGCGACCAGGCTGTTGATGAGACTCCCAAGTTGGGAGCACATCCAGCCTGTGCTAATGGTACTGCACTGGCTGCCAATAGCATTCCAAATTCATTTCAAGATGCTGGTTCTTACCTTTAAAAGCCCTTTATGGTCAGGGGCCTATGTATCCGAGGTACCGCCTTTCCCCACATAATCCCCAGAGAGCACTGCGTTCAGGGGCCCAGAACCGATTGGCCCTCCCGAGTCTTAAGGAGGCCAGGCTGTCAACAACCAGGGCCAGGGCATTCTTGGTGGTGGCTCCATCCTGGTGGAATGAGCTCCCAGAAGAGATCAGGGCCCTGCGGAACCTCTTACAGTTCCGCAGGGCCTGTAAAATGGAGCTCTTCCACCAGGCTTTTGGAGCCGCCGCCACCACTGAACATCATTAACAACTTGTTGCTGAAGTAGAGGAAGTCCTGTTGTCTCTGGAACCCATAACATCAGCCTGTGCCAGCCACCTGAAAGACACCTGGAGCAGACTTAGGAACCAGTTATGAGAATAAAGAACTAATATGGTCAGCAACAACAATATTAGCACTTTTGTATTATTGCTAACTGGTTTTAGCATTGTTGTAAATGTTTTGTTTTATTGTAATATGCTGATTTTATGTAAGCCGCCCTGAGCCGGCCTTGGCTGGGAGGGCAGTGTATAAATTTAAGAAATGAATGAATAAATCTCAGTTCTGCACCTCAGGAAGAAGATGTAGAATGCATTATTTAAAAAGATGCAGCATGATACAAGAAATCCCTAAAACCAACATCTCCAGGTTTTATTTACTTAATCAGAAAAGTTATGTGCTGCCTCTCCAGAGACCTCTCGTGACAACTCACAAATAAAAGGTACAATAAAATCATAAGACAGCAGCATAAAAACAAGCCAGGACATAAAATCCAGTGTAAAGCAAGCCTGTTTCTACTTGCCAGTGACTGATCCAAAAGGCATCCCTGATTAATCAGACTTGTAACACAGGTTCAGAGAAATCAGGTTTGAGGAAAGGATCTTAATAAGTAGGCTGGATGGTAGAGAAAGAGGCAGTCTCTCTACTGTTTTTTTGGAGGAAGTCACAGAAGTTAAAGTAGTTTCAAATGGAATTAAATCCATAGCAGAGTGGTGCTCAGTGGCTAGAGCTAAACCGTTGAAGATAAGCAAGGATCTATCAAAAGCTGAGGCAGATAGCGACAACCCCTCCTCCATAAACGGGATCAAAAAGCCCCCAAGCTAGGAACACAGGCACTTGTTCTCTTTAACAATGAGCTTCCGTTCAGCAGAGGTCAAGAAAATGACAGCCTTTCTCTCCAGGCTGTCTGGCCAAACATCCTTCAGTCGGGCCCTCCCACAAAGACCCCCACACCATTTTGACCAGGAGCTTATTTGTCTGTCCATATTAGGCTAATGCTGTGCATCATTTTGAGGGAGGATCCCATTTCAGCCGTTAAATCACAGCGGCTTTAATTGCCTAACTTGACAGCTTATTACAGTTGGAGGCAATACACACTATAATAGATGCTAATCATCTGGTGGCACTTGGACATTTGACACACAAGGCTCTTGGGGGGGAAAGAGGGGGGCAAACCCCCATATGCAATGCATTTTGAATGGCCATTGATTAAATTGCTTCGTATCTTATTTAACAATCCCATCAATATGATGAAGTGACAAGCCGGCAAGGCAGCTGAGGAACCGAAGCAAAGAAAGTTGCTGCTAACAAGGAGATATTTACAATGTTTACATGCAAATTTAACATACAAATCAAAAATTCTTTCAGTGGAAACTCTGATCTACAATATTCTCTTTTGGGAAGGCTTTTCTGAGAAGCCAGCCATTTTACAGTTGATTGTAACAATGTGCACGGTGTGTCAAAGATATTTTTACATGATCACATCCTGTTGTTTTGGCGTCATGCAAAATTGGGTTTAAAAATGAAAGCAGATGACACCCAAGGATTACCATCAATCTACCTCATGTCAGAGCTCATCCATCAATTGCTTACAGGTTGATTCAGGAGGAGTTGCAGCCCAAAGTCTAGGAGCAGTGGTGGTGGTATCCCAACCAGTGTTCCCTCTAAGCTGAGTTAGTGTGAGCTAGCTCACAGTTTTTTAGCCTCCAGCTCACCCATTTTTGTCTTAGCTCAGGGATGGCTCCAGAGCCAACTAATGTATGCAGTAGTGAAATCACTCACTCACAATTTTAATGCCAGTAGCTCACAAAGTAGAATTTTTGCTCACAAGAATCCACAGCTTAGAGGGAGCATTGATCCCAACATAAGCTGTAGCCTGGAATTGGAATAAATTATTCCAAAGTAGCTTTGTGCAAACCAGCATAATTTGTTTCAGACACAGAATATGGGTTAAGCATGCACAAAGAACCCAGTATAGCCAACCAAACACACAGTCATGCTTATGTAAAGAACCTAGTTAACCGTTGGACATATCTATGAATCTATGAAGCTGCCATATGCAAAGTCAGATGATGGGTCCATCTGCCCCAGAACTGTCTCCTCTGACTGGCAACCGCCTTTCCCAGTCTTTGCAGCTACCTGAGATCCTTTTAACTGAAGATGACAAGAACTGAACCTAGGATGTTCTGCATGCCAGGCATATGGTGACAGAAAAATATCACAAAAATATGTCATGTGATTCTGTATCACAAATTTAGAAAAAGTCCCATCCTTGTGCAGAACAGCTTCTGTAATAAGCTGTAGTAAATGACGAGCATCTAGATGGAAGCCCGTTTCATAGCTGATCTTCCTCAGAAGTTATTCTTCGTAGATCTTCCTCAGAAGTTATCTCCTTGTATTTACAACTCAACTTTTACACAGGAAGCAAACCAGTCCATTAGCCTTTCCTTAATCAGGTACAAAGCCAGCAAAACACTCTCTGAGGAAGATCTACGAAGAATAACTTCTGAGGAAGAGCAACTACAAAACATTATTAGTTGTGTGATATTTTTCTGGCATCTATGTAATATGTAAGGACCATCTGCATTTTTATTAACTATAAAACATAGTAGCCATAAATCACAGTGATTGCTTGTTTGGCAGTTTTTACACGGTGATTCCGGTTTGTTTTTCTGCCAGGCATATGAGGCACCACTGAGTTATAGCCCTGCCACCCAATTCCACTGCCAAAGATCAATCAAGTGCATCCAGAATCAGAAAACTTAAGATGAAACAGCTCAGCTTTGACTTTTGTGGTTCTGTCCAGTATAAACAAAGGAGATCAGCCTGGCTGTTCCTACCTCTGAGAGCTTCAGAGACTGCTGTGACTGTGCTGATCTGTGCTGGACTGAGAGGCAAAAAGGGACCTGGAAAAGGGCCACCACCATCCCGTCACTGACTCTGGCCCCAGTTGAAGGGGAAGGGAGAAAAAGCAGTCTCCCACCCGGAGCTGAGATCACCACCTCCCACCCAGCCCATGTGTGACTGGGGCTACCAGCTTGCAACAGCAGCTCACATCCGACGTGTTGCCAGACTGGGGCTGCTGGCTTATGGTGGCAGCTCAAACCTGCCCTGTAGGGACTTGGGGCTGCCAGCTTGTGGTGGCTTGTACTTTCCCTGCATGGAGCTGAGGCCACCAGCTGGTGACAGCTCCTACCCTCCTCACACAGAGCAAGGGGGCCAAGGGGCCCACCAGGACAATCCATCCCTAGTGTTTACCATCCCAATCAGCCATCAGAGTCTCCACCTTTAGGACTAACTACACAATACACCACAAACATGTAAAAGAACCTGGACAACAGGAGATTTAAAGAAGAGCTCTGAGGTAGGGGAGCTCTGAGCAGAGAAAGTGGCAAGGAGGAAGCGAACCATAACCCTTTCCCATAGACATTTCTCCCACTCCAAACTGAGCCTCCACACACAGTGCATTTCCCCCATACAGGGTTCAAGAGGCATGTTTTCCTACACTTTGAATTCTAGGGAGGGAGCAGCTTTGAGAGGAAAGGAAAGGGTTAAGCCACTAACTGTATCTGCATGGAAAATCCATTGCCCACCTGAAAGGAAACCCTATCTTGCTCTGTTACATACATTTAAATGTAGAATGGAGTTAAATTCCTCAGCCAAAGAGGCGCCAACTTTTCATCTATGATGACCATGACGTTGCTGCATTTTCATGAGCACCTGGGTCTACAGTGTCTGATACCTCTGATGGTATTTATTCTGTGCTGGGGAAAAGATTTACTTGCAGATTTCTACTCATCAAACTGCTAAAGGCACAAGAGCAGACCAAGCAACTTGGGGTTTTTTCCCTCCAAGGAAGCCAGCAAACCCACTTCTGAGCTCTGCTGGGGGCCACATCATCCAACAAAGCCAGTGTCAGAGACTTTCTAAAGGCAGAGAAGCATTTCAGAGTACTGATAAAACAGCAAAGATATTTTGTTCATGTGAGAATGATAAATAAATTAGTTTAAGGAGCTTCTGCTCTCAGTAACAGAAGTGGGGTTAAAATGCTCTAAATTAAATCAAAGTCAACTCTTTGAATAAAGAACATATGCTGCATTTCCAGTTAAAAAAAAAAAACCTCCCCAAACAGCATAGAATAAACTCAAGCTAAGCAGGGTTGGCCCTGGTCAGTATTTGGATAGGAGACCACCAAGGAATACCAAGATCACTACACAGAGGCAGGCAATCGGAAACCACCTCTGCTCATCTCTTGCCTTGAAAACCCCACAGCTGTGACTTGATGACCCCTCCCCCAAAAAAAGACATATAAACCTACACTCAAATGAAACAAGCAGAGCAACAGAGCTGATTGACTAAAATGCACCAGAACAGCAGAAATATCTACCCTGAAAGAGAAGATACAGGTCTTAAGCTAGCACCAAAATGAGAACATCCGAAGCAGTTCACAAACCCAACATGAGAGTACTTTATAAAAATTGGGGTGTCACCCCTGGAAAGGCCCTGTCTCCAGTTTCCACCCCTCTGGCTTCTGAAAACAGAGCACCCAGAGAAAATCTTCCGGTGCAGATCTTAACAGACCTTGCAGGTCCATAAGGAAAAAAGACAAGCCTCCAAGTATAGTCTTGCAATGACCACCAAGCTTGGGAGCTGATGCCTCACCATGCTGGATAAGTCAATGAGGGTGAAATCCACTCTGCTTAAATGTATTTATTTATTTATTTCCTTGGATTTTTATCCTGCCCTTCCCGCCGAAAAAATTCTGGGAACTTTTCAACTGACTTCTGAAGCTGTGTTTTTTACTGCAGCTTGATCCACAGTAATTAGGGGAGGGGAAAACATTTACTGCCATGACATGAAAGTTTTACTAACTGGTTCCTGCAGAATATGGCATGAAAGACTCACGCCAGAACTCCCAGGACAACTTGTTTGAGCAGACGCAAGGAAGCATAGTTATTGCAAATGTATCTTGTAAGAGTAGTCTTAATGATTTAGGGTGCTGGGGGGGGAAATCAAAGATGACACCTCAGAATCACGGCATGAAACAAGTGGGACTTCAGGACAATGGCATGTAGTCAGCAGGAGGACGGCTGGGGGGGCCCACCACCTCCCAGCTGATTGCCTCCTGCTGTCTGAGTAAAGTCAGGGGGCAGTCAGAATTCCTCCACACAGGTTGCCCCCTGGCTAAGACTGCCCCCTGTAGCCTGATTGCCAGCCTCTTCTGCGCACAAACAATGGTACTTTGACAATGCGATGTCTCTTGAGGCCCTACAGGTGTTGTGCACAGTTCAGCTAGGGCAGCTGGATGAAAGCTTAGCAACCCTCCTCTTAAAATGGCACAAAAGATGAGACTTAAAAGACCCATGGTTAGATTTCACTTGTTTTGCAGTCATGGGACAGCCCAATATGGATCAAGGTCACAGAGCTGGGAATGGAGGAAGTTTACACTTACTCCCTTCTGAACCATTTCCCAGGTCAGACGTAGCCCTAGCTCTTTGCATAGGGAAGTGAAAGGAAGGTACAAGCCCCTGTCCTTTCCCCTGCCCATGGTTTAAAGCAGCCATGACATATGGAAGCACTTCCATTTTGGGAAACACCACAGGGGGAAAGTTCCCCAACACCCTGGCTTCAATCCCTGACTCCCTCCCTCCACCCACCCACAGCTCCTCCTGGTTGCAGCTCAGTTACATGATCACTGATCCCCAGAATCACAGCTAGTTTGGGCCTCCATTTTAAAAATTCTCCTAGCTAAGGCAGAATGAAGGGGGGATTAAACAGTGTACGGAAAGAATTTCTGAAATGATGAAGGAATGAAATGCAGCCACAGGGCTGTGATTTGGATCATCTTGGCCCAGGCACTGGGGAGGTTAACCTTTACCCCTGCATGCTGTTTCCTTGATCAAAATTCCCTTCCCCCTCCAAGAGAATGACTACTGGCCCAGGAAGGGAAGGAGTAGAAACATTCCACCTTTGCTGAAGAAGCAAGTCGCCGACTTTGTATTTCCATTGAGTGTTAGCATTGGTATTCCTTCCCATATAATTTCCCTTTTTTTTCAAAATTATCCTTTTTAAACTGAAGGATTTTATCTGATTTAAATTAAACAACACTATCTGTATTTCCCACCAGAGGGAGCACGGACTTCATTTTCCTTGCCATTTTGTTCACTGAAAATCTCAGAGAATAGTCTGTTGCAACAAAATTACACCGGAGTCCAGAAGCATTTTAAAGAATAAGAAAAATTATTCCAGCATAAACTTATCCATCAGATACGGAGAAGTTCCAAGGAGTGGCCAATGTAAACAAGACAAATCAAAAGGTTATCACTTAATTTGGAGTGAATGAGAACCACTCCCAACTGCTGACAGATAAACCAAATAGGATTAACATATAATCTAGCAGTCCTTCCCTGAGGGAAATAGCTCCTAGGAAAAGGGGATGTCCTCTATCATGTGTCAAAGAAGAAAAGTTGAGGCTTGTATGTATGCGTGTATGTTTCTGCCTTCCCGAACTTAAGTACTTTTGAGACGAAGAGGCTGATGCTTGTTTTTTTTAAGTACTGAACGCCAAGAGACCTCTCTTCATAATTTTAAAGGCCTGCCTATAGAACCAAACAGTTCTGAGACTGGGCTAACACATTAACCATTCACTGTCAGTTACAGCAACTGAGTTCATCTGTAAAAAGTAGCTCACACTGAGATGCTAGTGCCCATAGCAGAAGAAGAAACAAAGTGTGGGGGGAGAGATAAGTATTAAGTTATGAATTCTAATTCAACCCTTTCATGGATTCTCCCCTGAAGTCCATCTGAAGGAGAACAAGTTGAGAGTGAATATCATGATAGTGTTGACAGCTGTTCCTTCCCAGGACATGCCTCTTGGAAGACATTCAAGATAGGCAGTTCTTAGAATCATAGAGTTGGGAGGGGCCATACAGACCATCTAGTCCAACCCGCTGCCCAATGCAGGACCAGCCTAAAGCATCTCTGACAAATATTCATCCAGCCTCTTCTTGAAAGTTGTCAGTGAAAGGGAGCTAACCACCTCCCTAGCTTTTTGTCCTGGCCACCAGGTAGGAGAGAAGTCCCTAAAATCACAGGGTCTAACTACAGAGGTTCTCTAGTCACTGTCCAGAGTCTAAATCTAGGGTCAGATAATGCAATCCAAAAGCATGTCAGAGGGCAGTCAAATGTCAGTTCATGTATTCCAGAGGCACAGTCCAAGGGTCAAGTGGGGTCATCAGCAAGACTGCCCTTAAGTTGAGTCCACCCTGGCTGTAGCCTTATATAGGGAGTTTCCCTAGACGTGCCACTGGATCCCACCTTAGGCTCTTCTCCACAAGCTGAGTCAGCTCCTCTACTCATGAGGAGTACCAGAGTCCAGGTCCTGTAGCAACATCAGTCTCTCATACTATTTCCTTACCACAGGAGAGACCTCAGGCTGCCAGGAATATACTCCTGCACCCAGTCCATGCCTCAGCCCTAGCCCTTCACTTCCTGTGCTCCTGGGGTGCTTTGGGTCTGTACTGGGGCCTTCAGGCCTGAGGACTCTGCTGGCTCAGGAGTTGGTGATGGTAATGGCTCAGGGTCCCTTGAGGGTGGCCCTGAGACAATGGCCTCAGAGGTTCTGCCAAGACAGGTCTTGGGGACAGGTTGTCCTCTCGCCCTCCCATGCTACATTGGAACTGTCCGTGACACTTGTCTAGCAACATACTGAAATCCTGTGGACATTTTGTTATTGTGTTTATTACCTTTTTAAAAATTATATGGCACATTTTTGTCCCAAAAGGAGTGTACAAGAGACCTTGCAATATTCAAACATACATACATCCATACATATATATATATATGTTTGAAAATATATGTGTGTGTGTGTTTGAATATATATATGCACACAGACATACAGGTGTGGGTACGCGTGTTTGAATACTGCAAACTCTCTTGTATATATTTATGTTGAATGTTTAATATTGAATGCTTGTGGTTTTAATTGGTTTTATCATTGTATTGAAGTATTCTGTTGTAAACCGCCCTGAGCCCTGCATAAGGGGGGAAGGGTGGTCAAGAAATCTAATTAAATAAATATTATATATATAGATATAGATATATAAATATATATAGATATACACACACACACACATATATATATGAATGTTAAGCAACAGAAAAGCAGAAGCAAGAACACCAAAACAAACAACTACCATGGCACGGAGAGGCGGACAACTTAACCACCAGGACTGAACACAACTCTGCCTTATATTGAACCAGACACTTGGTGGTCCATCAAGGCCAATGTTGTCAGACCAACAGCAGCCTCCCATGGTCTCAGGTTAGAGGTCTTTCACACCACCTGCTTCCTGCCTTGCAACTGGAGATGCCAAGGATTGAACCCGGGACCTTCTACATGCAGAACAGATGTCCCGCTGCTGAGCCACAGCCTCTCCCCTCTGGTACCTCAAATGTTGCTAATTCTGGTCAACACCCTTGTGATATTAATTTTTATTGTTTTTAAATGTCCCTATTCATTGTTAGTGTGTTGTAAGCCACCAGTGAAAGGACAGGGTACAAATGTTATAAATAAATGGACAATAAAGATGGTGTCAGCCAAACATCCATTGGGAAAGAATTCCAGAACTTCAGATTACAAGGCAGGGACCCTCAGGCTCAAGAATGAGGGCAGAATCAGTTTACCCCACTGTCAAAGGGCAGGAGCTCACAGATCTGCAGCTACCCACAGGCCCTTGGTTTCCAAATCACCTCAGAGCCTTAGCCAGAAAACGCATTGAAAGGTTGCTTAGACCCAAAAGCTCAGCCCTAGAAATTCTAATTGGCTGGAAAACACCAAGGAGATACAGTCCTAATACAGTCATCACTGTTACTTCAAGTATAAAAGCAAACTATTTTCACTCTATTTTTCCAATTCAAAAGGCTTCCAGAGAAACAAGAGAGACACCACTCTGTATCCATAGTCAATGGCAGTTTGAAACTGGATACCAAAAGTTCTGATTTTATGTGATGCTGGTCTTATTCTGTTTCTCTGAGCAGTTCTGAAAGTCTGTCCCCTTTCCACCTGTGTTCAGCCAGATTCTGGCTAGATGCTATGAACCAATAAGGAAGGGGGGGTGTAAACGATTAGAACTTGGGAAGGCAGTGAATGTACAACCCAAACATGTTACTTCAGGTTGCTTTTTAAAATGTCATGGATGTGGTTCTCATGGCATTGACTTGATGATGGGCTCAATATTTCAAATCAAAATTACACTGGAACTGGAAGTCAGTGTTGTGTAGCAGTTAGAGTCCTGGACTATGACTGGGAGATCTTTACTGAAATCCCCGCTCAGCCTCACTGGCGGACCTTGGGCCAGCCAATCTCTCTCCGCCAAATCGACCAAATAGAGGTGCAGACAAAATGATGTTGTACAGATAAAATGGAGGAGGGGAGGACCCTGTACACTGCCCAGAGCTCTTTGAAGCAAAGGAAGGATTTTTTAAAAGCTAATGAATGAGGACTTTGCAAGACTCATGCCAGAATATCCAAAGCTTTTAGAACAGCTTTAGAATACTAAAGCTTAAAAAATAAACTAAGTACAGCGTACAAATAAGAGGGAGGAAGGATTCATTCCTTCTACTCCAGACATTCCTACCAGCACCCAACACATGGAAAATCTGTGGAACTGAAAAAAGAAAGGAAGAAAGAAGCTTGAAAAGACGCAGCAACTGAATAAGGACACCCGTTGCTGCTTTATTAGTAGCCATCAATTCTGCCTCTTTCTCATGCCTAAGAACAAACAAACAAAGCTTAGTCCTTATTGTTTTGACTTCTTGCCTCATGAAGATTGCCAGAGCACCTGTAGCATGATTGGGGTTCTCTTTATCTTGGGCAATGCTCAGATTTTTCTGTCCCAGAGAATGGTCAGAGTATGTGTAGCGCAAGCATATTTTGACAGCTAAGCAGATCGTAGTTGGGTCAGTGGGCTAGGAATCCTACAGAAGCCGTGCTGAAAACTTAGGGCAAGTGAAACAAGCAAAATATCCACAGCTGCAAATGGCACAGGACTTTCATAGTCCATAAATGTCTATAAGCTCCATTCAACTTTATATATTTAAATTTATTAATCTATCTAAAATATTTGTATCCCACCTTATCTCCTTAGGCTCGATGCAACTATCAGAGCAGTTATCTATAGAATAAGATAGTGCTTTTGTCTTGTCCGCTTGAGCCCTAAATGTTGCAAAATTCCCAGGATTCCACACCCTAAAATGTAGAGGAAGGAGCTGATGGTGTCATGTGACAAGGCCTGATGATGGTGTCATGTGACAAGGCCTTCACAATATGGCCAGCTTAATTCCAGTCAAGGTTGACTCTGACCCATGTAAGCTTTTTTAGATGCGCATCCCTGAGCTACAGCCTCTCTCAGAAGATTATTAAAAAGTGAAATTCATTGCCAGAGTCCAGCATCCTATCTCACTAGGTGAGATAGAATGCTGGACTAGATGGACCACTGGTCTGATCCAGCCAAGGTCTTCTTATGTCCTGATGATCCATTCCTTTCTAAGGACTTAAGGGGAGAAAGCCCATCACTAGTCTCAGCCAAAGACTGCCATGACAAATAGCAAATGCAGATCTGACAGGATCAAGTGCCTGGGGGGGTGCCTAGCTAGAAAAAGTAATTATGCCACAGCACACTGCTTATCTTTGAAAGTTCATCACCAGTTGGGAAGGGTCCACACACCTATGCTGATCGGATTGTTTAGTCCTTTGGCTGAATGTGGTTCCCATTTGTGCCATACTTAGTCATGTGTCACACACCTATTTCTTAGACTGCTGGGCCTTTTGGCCTCACTGTATAATAAACAGCCCCACGCCCCACATCTGCTTGTGGCCATGGATATACATTCTGTGAACACTAAAAGTAATGCTCCAGGCATCTTTGGAGTTCTGCCTCACAAAAGCAGATGCCACAGTAGATTTGTTAGCCTTTTAAGATACCACAAGAATATCTCTTTTTTTGTTCCGCATATACATGCCATAGAATTACATAAGTGGAAGGGAGATTTGAGCCGTGGAGAGGGAGAGGAAGTCAAGAAACATAGGAGGAGAAGAGAGAGAGAAGAGATTGGATTTATACCCCGCCCTTCACTGCCCAAAGGCGTCTCAGAGCAGCTTACAGACTCCTTTCCCTTCCCCTCCCCACAACAGATACCCTGTGAGGTAGGTGGGCTGAGAGGACTTCTGACAGAAACTATCCTTGAGAGAAAAGCTGTGCCAGAGCTTGTGACTGACCCAAGGTCACATCAGCAGGTGCAAGTGGAGGAGTGGGGAATCAAACCCGGTTCTCCCAGATAAGAGTCTGTGCACTTAACCACCACACCAAACAGGAGGTAAATGCAAGTGCAATTCCACAGCCTTGGGCTTTGAGACCTGTACTTGAACCATCTCATCCCATACTCTGACAGGAGAGAACTCCCAAACCTTCAATACCCAGGTACTGATATGTACAGAGCCTCCCACACACACACACCACTTCTTGTAAGGGACAGACCTCTGGACTCTAGGGCATAGAACTCTTGCTCCATGTGTTGCTTGGCCCTCCCTGTAAAGTCTTATGTTTCTAAGAGCCAGCTCCTATGCAGAGTCAGGGATGTACAAATTCAGTGCAATCCACAGGCTTCCTTTTGCCTAGCCTTTCTGAGGAGAAAGTGGATGAGTCATAAGAGGAATCAAAGGAAAGATTTTCCTGTGGTGGTGGAGTAACTTTTTGGAATCACATCTGGCCTATTGTGCGGGGGGGGGGGGTCCAAGAATCTCCTTTGCAGCTATTTCCTCAGCAGGAAGTGTCAATCTGGCACCGGTCCTGGGCTAAGAAGCAATGAAACTCATCTGCCGGGAGGGAGGCGGCGTCTTCAGCGAGGAAGGTGACTCCGCCAGCCGCTTCAGTTATTCAATTCGACTTCCCTACAAACACGCACGCACACAGAGACGCCACGTTCCAACTCCTAGGGGAGGCGCGAGTCCTCCTGCCAAGGGAAAGGGGCTCCCAGTTTTTCCCACCAGGCGTCGGCGTCGGAAAAGTACCTGCCCCGGGACCTGCTGCCCTGCCCTCCCACCAGATGCTAACGAGGGGCGCTGCCTGCGCCAATAAAACCCGGCGCCAGGCAAAGGGCGGCCAGCAACCATGCAGAGCGGCAGCCCCGCGGCCCCCGCTCTACACCTGCTGACGTCCTACTTCATCGACAGCATCCTGGGCAGCCGAAGCGCCGCTGCGGGCCACCACGGTGAGTGGCAGCGGGAGGGGACGCGGGCGCCATGGAAGTGGCGGGGGGGGACGGGAGAGGGGACTGGCGCCTCGAGGACGCCCCGTCCAACAGGGAAACCTGAATTCTACCGGGGAATTGGGGGGGAAGCTTATCTGAGAACTGCGGCGCGGCACCTTCCTAGCTTCCCAGACGCCCGGGGAGAGAGAGCAGCGGTCGGGATTTTTCTCACCCCCGGAGTATGCTATCCTGCGGTCTTGATACGGGGAGAGGGGGCTCTTAAACTCCCGGAACAAAAAAGTCCGTTGCTTATCGACCACCCAGCCCAGAGTGGCTTATTTAAACCGCGGTTTGGATGACTAGGGTGGCGCTTTGCGGCCCCACCGGCTCAACCCCCAGGCGCGTCGCCCCACCCCGTCCCCAAACCAGGCGGCTGCTCCGAGGGGGCTTCCGTTCCATTGCACCGAACGGGGCTTCATTGCAAAGAGTTCTGCAATAACTTCTGCAGGGCCCTTATTCTCACGAAAGGAGCGCAGCTCGCGTCCCTTTCCCGGACGCAGTGCCGACGCCCGTCTTCCACCCCCGGCAAGCCCACCTTGAGGCTCGACGGCGGGGAAGCCATCCGATTGCCACCCTTCCTTCTCGTCTCACTAGGCGGGGACCCCGCAGAACCACGGAAGCCCTCCCAAGGCCGGCTGCTGGCGGAGGAGAAGCCTGACCTTCCGGCCGACGAAGAAGAGGCGACGGGCGAGGGCGACAGCGACTGCCCGGAGGAACGACGCGCCTCCGACCCGAGCGCGGCGGGAACTGCGGCCGCCGTCGAGGCTGCAGGGCCGGGGCAGCTGAAGAGGAAGCAGCGCCGCTACCGCACCACCTTCAGCAATTTACAGCTAGAGGAGTTGGAGCGCGCCTTCCGCAAGTCCCACTACCCCGATGTCTTCACCAGGTAGCCCGACCGGGGGGGGGGGGGCTGGAGGGCCGTCTAGGGCGCGAGTCCCGCTGGCCAAGAAACACCGCCGGGCAAACTCCAGACTGGGCCGGGCCGTGCGCGGGTGGAGGTGGGGAGAGGTCAGGCGGGACCGCGCGCGTCCCATGGCCTTTAGCCAAAGAAACGGATGGATTTAGATCGCCTGCGTGCTTACTCAGAAGCAAGCCCTGCCGAGTGAAACAGGCGCGTTTGCTCAGACGTAAACCCTGTCGAGAACAGTACGATTTACTCCCTAGGACACGAGATTAGGACTGAGGCTCACCCGAAGGGAAATTACACCTGGGGTAAGAAGAACTTCTTTGGTGGTAAAAAGAACCTCTTTGGTTGCTTCCCCATGTTGGTCTTATGGCTGAGGCCAGTGGCAGTGCAGAGGTTTCTCCACTGGCAGAGGAGCTTCCGTGGGGGCGGTCTGTAGCAGCATACCAGGAACCTGGCAGGGAAAGGGGCTGAGGGCAGAAAAATCGTACTGCTGTGTCTAGGATTTTGAAAATAGACGCCCTTCCCTTTCAGGTGGTGCAACAGCACATTTGAACAGCATTCTTTCAAAAAAAAATTGTAATAAAGCAAGTTTGGGAAGAAGTGTATTGAGGATGAGGAATGCCTGAAAAGATGACAATTAGAATAGCCACCAAGATTTTTATTTTATTTGTTTATTTATTTGTTCCATTTCTATCCCGCCCACCTAGGCGGCAGCTTACAACATCATAAAACCCATATACATAAAAACATAAGCATCTCATTTAAAACAGACTGGCTAAAATACAATAAATAACAGCATCTCTATCTGCTGCAACATAATCCCTTAATGGGTCAACATGGCTCAGCTAGCATGGCATTGATCTCCCCGGTATGCCCTGTGGAAAAGCTCCGTCTTCACGGCCCTGCGAAATTGCCGAAGATCTCTCAGGGCCTGGATCTCACTGGGGAGTTCGTTCCAGTACACTGGGGCGGCCCCAAAGAATGCTCTGGACCTGGTTGTTGTCGGCCTAGCCTCTTTGGGGCCAGGAAGGATCAGATGATGTTGTGTCCCAGATCGCAGTTCTGAACAGCCATTATGTGTCTGATTTTTTTATATAAAAAAAAGCATTTTACTTTGGAAGCAAAGACTGAGGGGAAAATCTCTGGATGGAAACAACTTTTGTAAAAAAACAACCCTGAAGAATTGGACAAAAGTCCAGAATTCTGGTTCCCACTGTGGGACATCTAGACAGGACCTGTTGTTGTTGTTACCAGACAGGACAACATAAAAATGCAGCATCTTCTCATGCTGATGGGCTGGCAAACAAAAGGGGCGGAAATGGGGTTTCAACTTGACCAGACAAACTTACCAGTCCCCAGTGAGCATCACACAGAATGGCTGCGGACTCAGCTGTTGGTGCTGCAGATCTCAGAAGGGGTGATGGGCATAAGCCATGCCTGTTGTCTTCTCCTACCCTGTTGGCCCCCAGCAGCGCTATCAGTTGACCCTGAGGGCCAAACAAAATGTGTCACTGTCATTATGCGTGCCAGGAAGGTTCCCTACCCTGATCTGAGTGCTCGTGAGCAGATGAGGAAGGGAATAGCTCTGCCATGTGTCTCCTTGCACCTGGCAGTCAGAGGTATACCACCTCTGACCAATGGGGGGGGGGATTAGGTAGCTATGTCAGTCCATTGAAGGAGAAATCCACATTATCAGGTGTTGTTTGTATCAACCAAAATACTGAGCACGAGCTTTTGAGTTCCCCAGCTGGACATTAGCAAGACTGGAGAGGGGATGGGTGGGAAATTGTGAGAATGTGGTCTAAGAGGCCAAAAGTTTGCAGCTTGTAGGTTTCTTAAAAATGGGAAGGAGGAACTCAACCTTCAACCCAAATGTGGTTCAACAAACTATGGAAATACCTGATTATGGACAAAATTTTGGACTTCATCTCCTTGGTCAACGGTCCGCACTTCCATTCTGATTATCTGGAGCATTGGCTCCCATTTCTTGGCTATATGGAAGAACAGAGTAAAATCAAAAGAGCACTTCCTAATAATCTTAAAATTATTGCTATATATTGAATTGCTTTGACTATATCAACTGTTTACTTGTTCATTTTTACTGTGTCTTTGAATGTTAATGGTTATTACCAGTTTTATTGATTGTTCATGTATATTTTGATATTTCAATAAAATGTTTATTTCAAAAACACAATGGATGCAGGGGAAATGCTAAAGTCCAACCTTGTCCAGAGCCTTCTTCAGTGGCCTAACATCTCTGCGTATGCTAATGTTGGCAGACTTGGCCAGAGACAGAATAATTGGTGAGAGACATTGCCTTCTTTGTGGGTTGGCTCAGAATTATATACAGGCCTGATTTTCACATGGAGCCTCCCCTTACACTGAAATACTACAAACCTGCTTGGCCCTTAATTATTGTAAGTGGTTTTTTAAGTGTGTGCTGTTTGTTTTTAGGCCACTGAAGAAGGCTCCATGAGCTGAAAAATGTCTGGTCTACTGGCTTTTTATGAGATATTCACATATGTGATTTATGTTCAGTTAAAGTGCAAGTTCTATAGGTTGGATTTTGTAATTTCTTTTGTATCTGTCTTGTTTTTAATTGATAATTGTTAAAATTTGTAATAAATACTTTGCTATATTTTTAAGTTTGTTACACTCAATCTTCTGAGGAAACCCCCCCCCTTGTAACTGTGGTTAGGTTTCCTCCTCTTTTGCTTTTTCTGCAAAATAATAAAGTCACTTTACAGTTTAAAAAAAATGGGAAGGAGGAAGGGTGGCAGAAAGACATACAGTGCAGTCCTAGATAGAATTATTCCTGTCTAAGCCCATTGATTTCAAAGGGCTTGCAGGAATTCTGCATAGGATTGCACTATTAACCTGGTATTGGATGCAAACAGATTTCAGGATGCAGCAGAGGCTTTGAGCATATAAAATATAGAGCCAGACAGAGCCAGATATTCCATCTTTTGCACAACAAGTTGGTATATAGGAGCCCTGTTCTCCTTTGCTTCTGGTGAGCCTGCATAATCTGTTCTGAGGACTCCTAAATTGAGGCTGGGGCCCAAACCTGGTCTGGGACTCCTCTTACCTCCCTCTCCCCATCCGAGATGTGGTGGTTGCCTGACAGTGCAAGCACAGGTAGTTTTTTGTTCATCACAGTCTGTGATATTATAGCACCTGAGTCAAAGCTCTGCCTTGGTGTGGAGAACAATGTCCAAGTCCTGGTCTGAATTAAAGTGAGCTAGCTCTTTTTCACTCTGTGATTTTCAAACACTTATTTGCAGGTGTGGTCAGTCCAGAACACATTTGATCTTGGTGGCTTTTGCGTATCAGCTACTGAGAATAAGCAATCCAGTTACCCAAAGCTCCAAAAAACTTACTTTGAAATATATCATTTCACCATCACTCATGACAGCCTGGCCCATAAACTTTCAGGTCTGGGACATATGGGAAGAAGAAGAGATTGGATTTATACCCCGCCCTTCACTTGGAGTCTCAGAGCGGCTTACAATCTCCTTTCCCTTCCCCTCCCCAAAACAGACACCCTGTGAGGCAGGTGGCGCTGAGAGAACTCTGACACAAACTGCTCTTTCAGGAACAGCTGTGCCAGAGCTTGTGACTGACCCAAGGTTACATCAGCAGGTGCAAGTGGAGGAGTGGGGAATCAAACCCGATTCTCCCAGATTAGAGTCCGTGCACTTAACCACTACACCAAACTGAGCATAGATCTATGCAGCCTGGCTTAAACCCTGAGTCATAGAGTGGAGACTTACAGATCCCTCCTAGGTCTTTCAAGCCAGGGGCAGTTTTACTCCATGATTTTGTCTTACAAGCAGAGTTTTAAAGGAAACAAGAGGGATGCTTGCATTCCTCCAAGAGAATCATGTTTTTCTAAAGATCCCCAGTTTGTGTTTTCATATTCAGCTCTCTGGATTTATAGAAATATATAAACATTTCTTGGAGAGACTCCAAGTCAAGGTAGGTGTGACATGATTCTATACATAGATCTGCTCCTAAATACTCATAAAGCAATAGAAAGGGAAATGTTTTAAAGTGCAACTTGGGTCAGAAGTAAATCCCATGTTAAGCTGGTCTGGTCAGAAGTAAATCCCATGTTATTCAGTGGGGCTTACTCACAGGAAACTTTTTAACCATGTTCACCTTGGTGGCGGAATATGTGCAGAAGTAAACCCCATGAAAATGGTCTAAAAGCAATTAGGGAGAAGGCTTGGTTCCCCTTTCCCTAATTACTATGCTTTTCTGTTTTATAAGGAATCGCCAGGATCAGAGCTGGATCCTGACACCATCATGCCTCATTGTGTCTTTCAGACTGTAGACCTCCCACTGGATGGGGAGAAAAGCATAGAAACTACAAGCATACCAGCATGAGACGGGCTAATATTTAGGGTACTGAGTTGATATTAGGGTACTGAGTTGATTTTTTTTAAGCTGGGTGATGAAATTTTTTCAGCTGGTCAGTACATATATATATATATATATATATATATATATATATATATATATATATATATATATATATATATAAAAAAACTGTGGTTCAGTTTCCAATGTAAGGGAAAACTGGCTTTCTTTTTGCAGGGAGGAACTTGCAATGCGGCTAGACCTCACAGAAGCCCGAGTTCAGGTAAGTGATGGCCTCTTTACTGTTTAACTGGGATTCTACTCTAGGTATAACTGGGACTCTATCTGTGTCCACTTTTGAACTGGAGAAAACAAAATGCAGAAAATGAAACATCCCAAACTAAATGCGGTATAAATCCCACGCACACACACTTCAGATGGAATTGTGGAGAGAGCTATAAAAGTATTTAAGTAGGTACAACAAAGATTCATCCATCTCTTTAAATCTGTTAATCCTTATTTCTTGTTATATCATTGTCCATATGACTCTTTCCTTCTCCAACTCTTACCCAGCGGTGCCAGGAAGTCTCCTGTTCTCTTAACCAACTCCCCACCATTTCCCCTTATACCTGAAACCCCTTTCCTGAAAGAACCGTCAGAGGGATACCAGGTTCTGGGATTGTAAAAGATTAGTATTTCTGCTACAGCAAGGTGTCTATTTATTGTGACTAGGTGCAGTCAAGTAACAATCTGAAACCCATAGATTCCAATTTGCATTGATCAGAACATTAAGAAGGGACAGAGTATGTTGGTATGTAGCATGAAAAAGGTGCTCCAATCTATAGTATATCATAGGGGCAAAGAAAAAGAACTGTGATTTGGAAGACTCCTGGCTCAGATCTTGCATTTGCGATGAGCTTGTTAGCTGGCCTTACACAAGCTATGCACTTGTGCACTCTCTCTTAGCCACATCCCCCACCCATCTGCAATACAGGGATAATAATACAGACCTTACTTATAAGGCTGTTATAAGCATTACAACGTGATAAATGTGTGTGAAGTAGTTCAAACATGGAAATGCTAAATTATTTCTGCAAGCATCTTAAAATTTCTCAGGCTGTTAAAAATGCAGAAGTTTTAGAAAGTTGTATTTGAAAATTTAGTGCCAATGCATGTGCGATGACATAGAATTATAAGAAGAGCAGGTAGGAAATAGATGGACTTGGTGACTGTGGCTGAAAAGAATACAGGAAACACTTCTATGTATACTAGAAAATGCATATCTTACTTGGGTACCAGCTTTCAGGCGGGGGGGACTTGATTGGCACACTGTGGTGTGTGTGTTTTTTGAAGTGGGTTGCAACCTGAACTGGCATGGGTTTCATCACTTGTATCATGACAGGTTTTCAGAGTCTGAAAAGCAGAAAATAGATCTTCTAGACAAGTGGATAAGTAAAAATAATACAAATGCAATGCTCATTAGTTCATTGTCATAAAATTGAGCTAGAGAAGAGAAGCCCATTCTAAAACATAATTCATGGGGTTTAATCAATGATAAAGCTTTCATAAGAGGAATAGTAACTTGTTTATGAATTTCACAAGGCTTTATTGGTGACTGCTAGCTTAATGTAGCATGATGTATTTTCAGCACTCTACGTTGCACTCTAGACTTCAGAAGAGACCTTCTGGTATATCATTATTAAGCTTTCCCCTTTTTTCCCAAACTTTTTTTTTTAAGGTGTGGTTCCAAAATCGAAGGGCAAAGTGGAGGAAGCGAGAGAAAACGGAACTCTTAGGCAGCATGCCTGGGATCTCCTTGACGCATCCTTTGGGCCTGTACTTGGATGTTCCGCTGAGTCAGACTCCTCTCTTGGACCCCACATGGCGATCTGTGCCAATTTCCACAATGGCTGTGCCATCAATGGCGCCAGCCTTCAGCCCGACAACAATGACACCATTCGGCCTTGGCAGCCTAACCTGGACATCCCTTTTCCGAAATCCAGTTTTAAGCCCTCAGCTTGGAAGGTAAATACAAAGACTGTGTATTGAGTTATAACGCAAGAATACATGTTTTATCAACTTAATTCTATGCAAATAGGTACGTATAAGTCCCTTGATTTTAATGGGCATCCAGCTGTGCTAAGAATGGGACTTGTTGGTTTCTCTTATCGATCTGCTGTCTGGAATCAATTGGTTGGCTCCAGCAAAAAAATTCTGCTGACAGAAAGGGAGGCAATTTTCACCAGTTTCCCCCTTCATGTTATTTGTGCTGGTCCCCTGAGCCTTAGGAGCAGCAGAGGAGTTTCACTGTGCTAACAGAAATCCCTTCCATCAGCTGATGGGAAAGTCAGTACACTAAGTATATGGAAAATAAATATATTATGAAAAAAACCCTTCAGATTTTCTGTTCATCATTAAAGGGAAGATCATTTACGCTCTACAGAGCTAGTTGCTGGTCAGTCCTAATGCCTGACTACTCAAGAGTAAGTTCCATCATGTTCAATGGGCCTGCAGCTGTATACTCATGCTGTATGGCGATCTACTTTGAAACTCCCCTTGATATTAAAAGTAGTTTGCTATGCAACTTGCTGTTGCAGCCAGAAGCCCTGTTGAGTTCACATCACTCATTTCCTCCTTCTTCGGACTGTGTCTCTAATTGGTTAATTAATAAAAGTTTGGGGTATGATGCAGTCAAAGGATAAGCACTTGCAAGTCCCACTGAGAGCTAAATCTCTCCTTGTGAAACTCAACAGGGCAATCCTATGCAGAGTTACTACAGCCTTGATTTCGATGGGCTCAGATTGGAGTCACTCTGTATAGGATTGCAGTGGGAAAGTGTTGCAGATGTGCAACTGTGGTAAATTTTATAAATAAAGGGCACAATCAGTCTTGTAACCTTTTCTTTTGGGGCATTTCTTCTCTTGCAGTGGAAGAAAAAGCAAAAATAAATAAGATTCATAATTAAGGGGACCCTCCCCTTCATAAGACAAGAAGGATTTGGCCCTAGAGTAACAGCAAATGTTTTACATAGCTGTAAAAAAATTATTCAAACAAAACATGTTTGATTGTTTGATGCATGTCAAATATTAAAAGCCAGACAAATCATAACAAATCACTTAACACATTTGAAACTGGCCACTAGTTTGGTTGTCACATCCTGTGGTGTTGTGTGACCTGGGTTGCCTTTGCATTACTGGGGTCAGGCAGCTTTTGTGCATTTGTGCTGCTGTTTTTGGCTTTCTGCTTATGTGGATGATGAGGGTTGGGTGAAACAGAGTTCACTTTCTGATGGTGACATGGTGTGTTGTGAATAAAGCAATTGTGCATTATATTTGTACCTGAATATGTGGTGTTGTGAAGTTTGGGGGGGGTGTTATGTTTCAGGAGATGCTCAGGAGATAGGCATATAAATATTTTAAATTAAAACAAAACGTTAGTGGCCTGGACTGCAACCTAACTGGCTTAGACTGCAATCCTCAGAACATTTTCCTGGGAGTAAGCCCCACTGAATAAAATGGGGCTTACTCCTCAGTAAACCCATAATAAAGCCTCCTCAGTGTTGCAATATGGGGACTGCTATCAAAGTACCCACTGAGTGAGCACTTAGGAGAGTGGAGATGGAAGTAGACACAACTTGTGTTTGATGAGCAAAGGAAGCCCCATTCCCGACCATGTTTTGGTTTGTTTATTTTATCATGTGCTGCATCCACACATCATAGGATACCACACTGTTCATTGTACTACAGCAGTTGTTTGTAACTGGATTCTGTTGTATGGACAGCAAGCCAGCCCAGATGCAAATGATTGCTGTAGCTTAATGACAGTGAAATGCAGTGACACGTGGATGCAGGTCTGGTTTGATATTCCATTTATTTAGCTGAAATTTGATTTTGTCTATTTACTGTAAGCTAGTTCCCAAAGCAGCCACAAAATCACTTAGGGGAAAAATTAAAATATTAAACTTAAAATCCCATTCCCTAGACAAACACAGCAATTAAAAAAAACTACAGCTAGAAATATTAAAACCAGTTCTTAGCATCAAGAAAACATCAGTCACAGTCATTAAAGCTAACAAATCCACAGCATTAAAACAATAGAAAAAAGACCGGAAATGGTAAGTGAATAAAAGAACATTCCAAGGGGTGGGGTGGGGGATGAAGAAGTGCAGAGAAAAGAAAATCTTACCTAAACACCTGACCAAGGAAGAACAGCAAACCTGGAGCCAGGCAGGGATCTGGGGGAGGGAATTCCAGTGCTGGGGTGCCACAACTAAAAAGGCTGTATTCCTAGTTATCATCCACCTCACCTCCGCAAGAGAAGGGAGCTAGAACAAGGCCTCAGAAGATTTTCAGTGGCTGAGCAGAAATGTATATGAGTAGATGGTCCTCCTGATATCCTAGCCCCAAGATATTTAATTGTTTTAGGATTTTACAATTAACCAGCACTTTAAATTGAGCCAAGAAGAAAATGGGCAGGAGTCTACAATTACATGTAACTTTGTTTAGTGATCATTTATGAGGCAAATCTATATTAGTATGCTACAGCAGACTGAAGGGATGTTTTTGAAGGGAAGGGAAAGCCCTGTACTTTCAACCAGACCCAAATACGAAAGCCATCTTCTATTGAGACCAATAGCATTCTAGAAAAGCAGGGAAATTGGTTATCTAAACAGTATATCAAAATATATGCCCAGTGCCACAAGACTAAGCCTTACTTAACTCTCTCCTCTGTCTCTATTTACATTTTCTAAGGGCAGGATCCTGGCTTTGGTTCTTTCCCCCCCAAGAATGCTTTGAAAAGCACCAATAATGGCACTGTATAAGCAATTAGACATGGCTATCATCATGTATTGGTAGTAATAGTTAAAACTGTTGTAGCACAGTAAGATCTCTAGTGAAAAGATCTGCATAGTAATAATAAATGTCAAGCCCCAAAGCAGCCCAGTACCCTCTGCCTCAGAGTACCTTTCCTTAAATGAACTCTCTGGCCTATTAAAGTTCAGCAAGTAGGGTCTTTCTCAAATTCTGTCAGTGAACAAGCTGTGGCTGGCAGTAAGAAGTCATAGAGGGCCTTGTTTGTTTTATCCCCTGAGGGAGCTGCATCTCTGTCTTAACTAAGATCTAGTAACCACTGTAAAGTAAGGCTGCCAGGGGGTGAGGGGCATAGGGCTGCCAGCTCCAAGTTAGGAAGCTCCTGGAAATTTGGGGGTGGAGCCTGGGGAGGACAGGAACCTCAGTGGGGCACAGTGCCAGAGAGCCCACCCTCCAAAGCATCCATTTCCTCCCGGGGAACTGATCTCTGTATTCTGGAAATGAGCTGTAATTCCAGGGGCTCCCTAGATCACATCCAGAGGCTGGTAATCCCTACTGTAAAAAATAAACCGGGATCACAGTGTAAAAGCCTAATAACAAATAATCACTGTGATTTAAGGTAGCTGTATTTTATAGTTAATGAAAATACAAATGGTCCTTACATATTACATAGATAACGGGAAAATATCACAACTAATGATGTGATGCTGTATCACAAAAAGTCCCATTCTTGTGTATTATAGAACAGCTTCTGAAATAAGTTGTAGTAAATTGACGAGTATCTAGATGTAAGCCCATTTCATAGTTGACCTTTTTCAGAAGTTATTCATGGTAGATCCTTCTCAGAAATCATCTTTCTAAAATCAACCATAATCATTGTAACACAAAGGACACCATGCAGCTAAATGGAATCTTAATGTTATAAAGGAGTGTATGCGCATTTAAACTTACCTCTTATTTACAACTCAGCTTTTACACAAGCAGCAAGCCAGTCCAGGAGCTACTACTTTAGGTTCACTTTGTAATGTATCTATATTGCATTTGTGATAGGTTGCATTTTAAGATATATTGAATTATCAAGGACACTATTTAAAATGTATTGAATATTTGAGGGAATGCTATATGCACTACATTCTATTAGCTTGACAATAATGTTGATAATGGTTATAATTGTGACCTGTACCTTTAAGGATGTGGTAGTTTCACAAAAAGCTGCATGGGATTATAGGAGACAGTTTTTCTTAAAATTGATATATTGCCACTTGCCAGCATGTTTAGAGAACATTTTGCAGGAGAGTATTAGAGCAGAAGGCTTTGCACCTGATTAAGGAAATGCTAATGGACTGGCTTGCTTCTTGTGTAAAAGCTGAGTTGTAAATAAGAGATAAGTTTAAATAACACAGCGCACACCCCTTTATAACAGTAAGATTCCATTTAGCTGCGTGGTGTCCTTTGTGTCATAACTATCCTGGTTAATTTTAGGAAGATAATTTCTGAGGAAGATCAACTAGGAAATGGGCTTACATCCAGATGCTCATCGGCTTACTACAACTTATTATGGAAGCTGTTCTGCAATATCACAAGGATGGGACTTTTCTTTATCTGGTGATACAGCATCACATTATTAGTTGCAATATTTTTCTGTTATCTATGTAACATGTAAGGACCGTTTGTATTTTCAGTAACTATAAAATACAGTCGCCATAAATCACGATTGTTTATTAGATCCCTACTATAAAGCCATTTTTTAAAATGTGTTTCGGAAGAGTGAGCTGGCAAAGCGATTGACCACTTTTCTCAGTAAACTGCCTTAGCCTAGAGGTCATAAAAAAATAAGGATCAAGAAGATGCGGAGGAAATCGGGGGGAGATGTGGGTCTAAATGCGGCCGCACAGCAAATAGTAGGAAATTGAGCAGTACAACTGGGGGAAATGGCAGACCGAGGGCAGAACAATTGCTTTTGCAGAATTGGTCTTAATTTATCAACCGTATGATAGTTACTCCCCCTCTAGATAAGGGGCATCATGTTATGCTCTCTGTCATGTGCCGTCATGTGGAATCAAAATAGTATTGGAAGAGTTGTTTTAATAGTTTTAGATTACAAATATTGTTATCTGCTCTGACCCCTGTTGTACAGGGGAGGGCGGGCTATAAATCTAATAAATAAATTTGTTCTTATTTGATATATTAGTTTTTAAAATTTTGTTTGTGAGCTACCTCTAGAGGGATGCAACAGAAATCCTTTAAGGAAAAAAAAAAACATGGAGCAAGTCCTAACTCTTATCTCCTTTGTCTCATGAGGAAGCAAATATTGTTCCCTGAAGTAATTGATCTTGACCTTCCTTTTCTCTTGCAATGAATATAGGTTCCTCAGCGCTCTAAACCCTCTTGTGACAACTGCTTCCGTCCTAATGAAAGCTCCTGGCCCCTCAGCAGACCCCATTGCGACGGCCTTCGCTGACCCAGTAGCAGCTGAAAGGAAAACCTCTAGTATTGCAGACCTGAGACTTAAAGCAAAAGAACATTCTGCACAAATCCCTCAGCTAAACCATGTAGCCACTCTAACAAGTGCTAGCAAAGATCTTTAACCATTTCTGAATTGGTGGGGGGGCCGCAGGAAGAGACCTGTGGTTATGTCTGAGAAATAATATCTCCCTTAAATGGATGCAACTGCAGAGGACACTAAGAAAACAGAAAAGCAGACTGCCAAACTGAATGTCCTCTTTGGTAGAGGAGGGCTGAAGTTTTGTACAAACATATACACTTCATCTATTTCCATATCCCATATATATGTGTATCTGTGTGTGAAACATTCTGTATTTTTTAAAACTGACAGCTACATATAAATAGGTAAGCTTGTAGCAATGGGGATGTTTTATTGAAAGTTTCAGAGTTTTTATAAGCAGCCATACTAGAGGGGACTGCATCTACATAGTAAACGGGATTGAAGCACCCTTGTTAGAAAAGAAATTCCACTGAACTCAACATATGAAGCTGCCTTTAAACTGAATCAAGACCATCACTGCATCTAGCTCAGTATTGTCAGCTTTGCAGCATCTCGGTCAGAGAGTAAGCTGTATCTCAGGGTCCCCAGTTCATCTCTCATGTGCTGTCAACTCACCAGGTAGCCCCTCTTTTTTGAACCTTAGACCCTGCCCGCATCTGGGGAAACGAGAGACCATGGCTCAGTAGCAGAGCATCTGCTTTGAATGCAGAAGTTCCCAGGTTCAGTCCTTCAAAAAGTTCAGGTAATAGGCATTATCAAGCAAAAAGTAGACTGCAACCAAGAAATCTGAAGGTGATTAAGACTGGGAAGAGCAGCCATGAAGGAACTAGAAAAGATTCTTAAGTGTAAGGATGTGTCACTGGTGACCAAGATTAAGTTATTCTCCATTACTATGCATGGATGTGAAAGCTGGCCAATACTGTGAACTGCCAAAAAGACAAATGAAGAAAAGATTGGATTTATACCCTGCCCTTCACTACCCAAGGGAGTCTCAGAGCGGCTTACAAACTCTTTTCCCTTCCCCTCCCCACAACAGACACCCTGTGAGGTAGGTGGGGCTGAGAGTGCTCTTTCAAGGATTGCTCTTGAGAGAACAGCTCTGAGAGAACTTGTGACTGACCCAAGATCACACCAGCAGCTGCATGCGGAGTACTGGGGAATCAAGCCCAATTCTCCCAGATTAGGAGTCCACACTCTTAACCACTACACTAAACTGGCTCTCTTATCTGTAACTCCAAAGTGGGTTATAGATAAAATCAACACCCAAAATCAAGCCTGAACTTCTCTGTAGAAGCTAAAATGACTAAACTGAGGGTATCGTAGTTTGATCAAATTATGAGAAAATAACAGTCGCAGGAAAAAATAATGCTAGAAAAAGCTGAAAGCAGGAAAAGACCCAACATCAGAAGAATTGACTCAAAGGAAGCCATAGCCCTTAGTTTTCAAGACCTGAGCAAGGCAGATCATGAGAGGGAGGGCAGAAAGGGTTGTATCAGTGCTTAGTTCTTGTGGCCCTTTTTTACACGCCCAGGGAAATGCTGATCGCCACTTTGGGGTCAGGAAGCAATTTTCCTCCAGGCCAGTTTGGCCAGGGATCCTGGAGGTTTTGTGGCCTCTTCTGGGCATCGAACAGGGGTCACTGGGGGTGTGGGGAGGAGATATTTGTGAATGTCCTGCATTATGCAGGGGGTTGGACTAGATGACCCTGGAGATCCCTTCCAACTCTATGATTCTAGGCTGTTAAGGATAGGACATTTTGAAGGGCATTAATTCATAGAGTCACCATAAGTCAGAAGCAATTGACAGCACTTTGCACTTAATACACACATTTGATGTGGAAGACCACAGCCCTGGAGAACTGCCAGTCTGAGTCAACAGTAGTGAACTTGATGAATTAGTGATCTGGTTCAGTATAAGGCAGCATCCCAGTCTACAAACCTATTGCAAGAATTCCTAAAATGATGTGAAACACTTTCTGTATTCAAAGTACTAAAAAAGTATCTATGTTACAGGAATTCAGAATGGTCTGCTTGATGGTCAGGATCATACTGGAATGTCAGGAAACCTTCACTAAGTCTTAAGGAGGCCGTGGTTGTACCACACTTGAAAAAACCATAGTTGGATCCTTTGGATCCAGCCAATTACCACCCAGTTTCAAACTTACTGTTTCTGGGTAAGGTGACTGAGAGAACGGTAGCTAACTAGCTCCAAGGTTTGCTGGATGACACATCGGCATAAGATCCATTCTGGTCTGGCTTCCATCCCAGCCATGGGATGGAGTTTGTGCTGGTCCCCCTGACAGACGATCTCCATAGACAGCTGGATCAAGGCAGGTCAGCGATGCTGCTGTTGCTTAACCTCACAGTCGACTATGATCTTCTGACTCTCTCCAATGTTATTTAACATCTATATGTGCTTCTTTGCTCAGCTGGCAAGGAGGTTTAGGTTTGGATGTCATCAATATGCTGGTGACACCCAGCTGAACCTGTTACTGGACAGATGGATGGCCACCAACCCGCAAAATCTGGCTGAGGGATTGGAGGCCGTGATGGGATGGCTAAAAAAGAGCAGGCTGAGACTGAATCCGTCAAAGACAGAGGTTTGGGGGGGGGTCTTCGGGATTGGAGTGCAGGCTTCCAGCTCTTGACGGGGCACCATTGGCACTGGTGCCATCCATCAAGAACTTGGGCGTGACTTTGGATACCTCCCTTATCGATGGAGGCCCAAGTCATGCATGTTATCGGGCTGGCGTTTTTCCACCTTTGTCAAGATTGTCAACCTGCTCCTTTCTTGTCACGCCCTGACTTAGCTACGGTAATCCATGCAATGGTTACCTCCAGATTAGACTACTGTAACTCGCTCTACACTGGCCTACCCTTGAGACTGGCCCAGAAACTCCAGCTGATCCAGAATGTGGCAGCGCAAGTCCTGACGGGCACGTCACAGATGGCACATATTCAACTGGTGCTGCACCAGCTACACTGGCTTCCAGTGGAGTACTAAGTCAGGTTCAAGGTTTTGGTACTGACCTTTGAGGCCTTGAGCAGTCTGGGACCAGCGTATCTGCAGGACCGCCTCCTCCACTATGTCCCTGGGAGTGTGTTACGCTCCACTGATAACAACTTGCTGGTGATCCCTGGTCCTAGGAATGTCCAGCTGTCTTCAACCAGGGCCAGGGCCTTTTTGGTCCTGGCCCCAAACTGGTGGAACTCTCCATCAAATGATACCAGGGCCCTGCGGGACCTAGTGCAATTCCACAGGGCCTGTAAGGCAGAGATGTTCCGCCAGGCTTTTGGTTGAGGGCAGGAATGGTTGTTTGCAACGGCTGGCACCCTACTCCTTTCTCCCCCTTGTATATTTTGCTTCAAGTTCCCTCTCTCCCCTTCCCATTAAATGGCCGGGCAATCCAGAATTGGAACAGAAATTTGTAAGTCACCACGTTGGATCTTTTTACTTTGGTTTTAGTTCTTATCAAACTGTATATGGAAATTTTAAAATCTGTATCTTTGTTTTATGGCATTATGCCCCTTGTACATTGCCCAGAGCCCAATGTAAGCTGGGATAGGACAATTAACAAATCAAATAAAGTTTGCCGAGGAGTTTGGGACAGAAGTATGATAAACTTTGAAGTTAAGTTTTTCACTTCAAGATCCAGTTTTGTACAAAATGTACCATATTTCAGACCCAAAATAAATGTTTTCTTCCTGAGTTAATGGAGTAAGAAAACTCAAGGCTTCAGCCATCAACTGCTTTGCAAACTAATCTCTTCGTCAGTTAAGAGTAAATGCTGTGTTTAATCCAAGAACTATTGTCATTAATAAAAAGCGAAGCCATTGTCAATGTGGTCGTTCCACCCAGAGCAGCCAGATGGGCAGTTTAATGAGTCTTGCTGATCATCAAAGCTGTTTAAGAAGGGACTGATGTCAAAGCTTCATGCTTGAGAAAAGGGGGGTATTCTCAAAACTCCTGGTATATACAGGACTATTTGGATCCCACCGTCTGTTTGAAAGTAAGGTTATAAACCTCCAAGTGATGCCCAGTGTTCTCCCAGAATTACAACTGCTCTCAAGAGATCAGTTTCCCTGGAGAACAGGACAGCTTCAGCTCCCTCAGGTACCACCTCCAAATTGCCAAGGAATCTCCCAAGCTGGAGTTTGCAACCCTATTTGGAAGCTCCCGAATATTGTTTTTAAAATTATTTTTATTATTTTATTTAAGATAATGCATGGAATAGAGTAGGTAGAGAAGGAAGTACTTTTCTCCCTTTCTCACAATACAAGAACTCGTGGGCACTCAATGAAATTGCTGAGCAGTCGGGTTAGAACAGATAAAAGGAAGGACTTCTTCACCCAAAGAGTGATTAACACATGGAATCCACTGCCACAAGAGGTGGTGGTGGCTACAAGCATGGACGGCTTCAAGAGGAAACTGGATAAATATATGGAGCAGAGGTCCATCAGTGGCTATTAGCCACAAAGTATAGATAGGAACTCTCGGTCTGGGGCAAGTGATGCTCTGTATTCTTGGTGCTTGGCAGGGGGGCAACAGTGGGAGGGCTTGTAGTGTCCTGGCCCCACTGGCGGATCTCCTGATGGCACCTGGTATTTTTGGCCACTGTGTGACAGAGTGTTGGACTGGATGCGCCATTGGCCTGATCCAACATTGGCTTCTCTTACGTTCTTATTTTTACTCTGTACTGTCCAGGGACAACAGATAATGATATCTGTTCTTCATTTTATGGTGTAGCTAGACCCACACTAGTCTACAAACAACTCTAATAAGTAAACAGACCATGAAAAAATGTTATGCCTACTGTATGGAAATCTTTCAAAATCATTCCATGTGGCAGCAGTCTTCATGGAGTCAACTCGTAAGCGTTAGCATACATAGTAGCAGATCCAGGTAACAACAAGGTCTCAATTAATTACTCTTAGCAGTCCATAATTAAGGATACATTTACACATCTATCTCCAATTTTGACATTGGGTTTTTCCCCAGAGTTAAATCCAAACAATGATGGACTTATAAACTTAAGCTTGTTATTCCTGTTTGCATCTGTTAAAACATCTCAATTATGTTGTATTCTAATTTGCTGTTCAACCTCTGCCATATATGTATGGACTAGTAAATTCCATTTCATTGTATCTAAGGAAGTGTGCATGCACATGAAAGCTCATACCTTGAGTAAAACTTTGTTGGTCTTAAAGGTGCCACTGGACTCAAACTTTGTTCAACAGTAGCAAACAGTTAAAAAGGAAATATATGGAGTATTACTTCAAGGGAGCTTTTTGTTGTTGTTTAGCCTTCACTGCTGTATCCCTCCACCTGGTTGGTGCCATCATTTTTAAAGTCACTGGGCAGTGAGTCTTGACACATGTCCTCCTGTGAACTCCATCTTGGGAAATTCACAACAAAACTCAACAAGCCATTCAAAAACAAGCCAGGACATAAACACAGCATAAAAACAAACACTGAGCAGCCTAAATTTACATTCATATAATGGCCCTCAAACTAAAAGCAGACCACAAAACAGATTTATAAAAGTTGGCAAGTCCCTTGGCAGGAGCTGAGCAAGCCTCAAGAGGTGCCACCACTGAAAAAGCCCTGTCTCTGGTGGCCACCCACCTTATTTGTGCAGGCAAGGGCACAAACCGCAGGGCTCAAGCAGAGGATTAATCAGTGCACTGGACAGTGCGGAAAGGAGGAATCCTTCAAATCCTTTTCTACACTCTTCATGACCTTTTGGTGTTTGTGAATAGACAAGTGGTGGTGATCCTCTGTGCTCAAAAAGCATGCCTCCCAGACACAGCTACCACATGACCCAGTTTAGAATCCAGCCTGTGTATACCCACTGTAGCTTGGCACACACAGACCTATTTCAGCATTTGGTCAGTGACTCATTATGGACGTTTATGAGAAGGTTCTCAGCCCATTACAAAGATTCTAGCCTGGGTAACAATTTCAGCCTCCCAAGCCCCCTGGTGAAGCCATCCAACATTCACGCTTAAGCACGAGGTTAAGAATGTTTTTGAAAAAGAAATTAAGGAGTACTTTAAGAACTCCTCCTTCCAAAAGGCAAAACCATGAAACATTACACATGCACACAACTTCAGGATTAGAATTTCCCCCTTTCATTTTAACAGCACCTGCAGACAGAAAATAGCCAACGGTACACAACGGCCATAAAATTTATTTAGGTATTTATATGTCACTTTTCTTCCCAATGGGGACTCCAAAGTGGCTTCAAACACTGCTCTTGCCTTCTCTGTTTTATCTTCAATACATCCTCCCTGTGAGGTAGATTAGGTTGAGAAAAAACAATTGGCCCAAGGTCCCCCAGCAAATTTCTATGGCAGAGTAAGGATTTGAGCCTGGGCCTCCTACATCCTAATCTGACAGGCTAACCACTACACCGTGTTGGCTAGGTATGTCTGTGCTCAGTACAGAGATAAGAATGCAATTTTCCGAACCCCTTTTCTACACCCATGGGGGACTGAGAAGAACAAATGGGGTTGAACCTTCTTTTGGAAAACCAACAAATGTTGATCTGAATTCTCTTTTCCTCTCCTATCATCTCCACAAGGGGCAAAGAGTTTTAAGTTTCTAACCTTATTGAGATATCTTGGTGAGACTGTTCTAACCCTGAGGCTTGTGCATGGTGTAAAAGCACTGCTTGAACTACCTAGATATGCCTCAAGTATAAACCCTTGGGAAAGGTGGAAAGTCAAGCCCAAGTAAGTACAGACAAACTTTGCCAACACCAGCAGAGATGAGGCCCTTCCCCCTCCCACTACTAATGCTCCTGCAACTTAAGGTGACCTATGTAACTGAGCTATCAGCACAATTAAAAATCAACTCCAATGAGTGTATGTTCACCAGTTATTGACTGTAGAAATGGGGCCACAGCTCAGTGGCATAGCAGCTGCTTTGCATGCAGCAGGCCCCATGTTCAGTCCTCAGCAACTCCAGTTAAAAGAATCGGATAGAAGGGGATGTGAAAGATGTTTGCCTGGGACCCTGAAGAGCTGCTGCCAGTCAAGAGCAGATGTCAGTATTGTCTTGGTTTGACTCAGTATAAGATGACGTAATGTGTGAAAGAAACACCACAGATCAATCCACTTTCATACTTCCCAATATCAGTACAAACCCAACACTGTCCAATAAAGTCAATCCACACATTGGGTTGGGAGTCCCATGAAGCACTGAGTAACCAAATTATGTGCACATGTGTGTGAAACTGGCTCTTGCAACTGACATTTTGAAAACAAAGGCATACTTTTAAATATATTGCCTGAATAAAGACTTCAAAAGAGTACATGATTTGCATGTACTGGTTGCAGAAAGTACAGAGAACTATTTTTCCTCTTCTTAGACTCAGGGACACCCAATGAAGTTGATGAGCAACAGATTTGAAATGGAGAAAAGGAAGTACTTCACTTGAACAGTGATGAAATTGTGAAATTCACTGTCAGCAGATGCCATGATGGCCACTAGCACTGATGGGTCTAAAAGGGGACTGGGCAGATTCATAAAGGGTAGGTCCATCAATGGCCATGATGTCTAAAGGGAATCTCCATATCTAGAGATCTCTCAACACCAGTGCTAGGAAGCAGCATCAGAAGCCTTGGCTTCTGGGTCCCGTTGGCCCTCCAGGGCAACTTGTTGGCCCCTGTGTGAAGCAGGATGCTGGACAAAATTGACCACTGAACTGATTCAGCAGAGTTCTTAGAAAGTTCCAGGATCTTGGTTAGTTGACTGGGGGAAAGCCCTTTCTCTGCTGAACCCTGCTTCCAGTCAGAGCAGAATAGCCTGACAGTAAAAGGCAATTTCATATTTTAAAAGATTTCCTGGATCAACCAGCACACCAAGCTTAAATGTTTGCAACATGGTTCTTTGCAGTTCAGAATGCCGTTTTTTGTAGCGACTCTTGAGACTGAGCTGAAATTTGCTTATCTTATTTTCAAGTTTATTTTCTAATACAAATTCAATCAATTTTTCAGCACGGTTTTATTTCCAAAAATTATACTGTGCAAGCAAGACATGTACGGAAAGAGAGATTGCAGGGAGGGGGAGGGAGGAAAAGTGTGTGCGTGTGTTTCTGAATAATAAGCCAGGTGTTTGAAGAAAAGACAAAAGCAGCAGCACAGTAGGGTGTTCTGACTCACAAATCTGTATTGAGAAAGAAGTATTCATGAAGAAAATTAATTTAAGAAGTATGTAGCTCAGGTTCTGAGCCCGTTAAGTCCTTTTAAAAAACAGATTAGTGATTCAAACTTTTTTTTTTATTCTAGCAATCTCTTAAACAATTAGTGCAGTAATTGGAAAAGGGACTCCAAGATTCAGATACAGATGGAGATAAAAGACTTCTCCCCAGAGCTTTCTATCCTTTTTTTGTGGGCTGCAGAGACGCACCTGCCTTTACAATCCATGGGGCCGAAGCGCTGGAGGAGGACACTGAATAGGGACACAAGCGCACCCAAGAGTAATACCAGACAAATTACTTAATTCATGTAAAGCAGCCGTAATTGTATTGATCAGGAATGCGTGAGCAATCCTTTTAGTGCATGTGGCTGTTACATGTAAAGCGACCACCTCGCAGATTGCTCGGTCCAGATTGCATTATCTGTGGAAAAAGAACTGCCTGTGTTCTTAGTTAATAAAGTTTTAGACTCTCGGCTCATTCAGATAATATGTAGCCCAGTGTGATCTAGCGCAAAGATGGCCAAGGGGTAGACTCACAGGCCGGATTTAGATGGTGAAGCAAAATCCTTTATTTTTATGCATGCACACACGCACACACACTCACCTTCTAGACTCTGAGACTTGAAATGTAGCCTCCATATCAAAGCAACACTTTGCAGATGAAAATCAGGACGCTTTTGTAACTCTCGCCTTCTCACACCAGTCTTCCACCTCCAATAAAGTTTCTCTGTCTGCCTGCTGCATTCATTGCTCTGCCATAACTGCCTCATGCTAATTTAAAAGCAAAGATTGGCATTTGTTCTTTGGACGAAAGATATATTAGACATCATTATTCCATGATGCATTATCTAATTCAAAATGCACCGTTATGGCACAATGGCAGGCTGCATTACATGCTGCCCTGTTGTTGGGGATGCCAGCCTCCAGGTGGGACCTGGAGAGCCCCCAGAATGACAGCTCATATCCTGACTACAAAGATCAATTCCCCTGGAGAAAATGGATGGTTCAGAGGGTGGACTCAATAGCACTGTACTCCAGGGAGGTCACTGTCCTTCCCAGGCTCCATCCCCAAATTTCCAGGACTTTCCCAACCCAGATCTGGCAACCCTAGCTCACCATCTACTGCCAGTGGCTGGGTGGACCTGGCAATCCCACCTAGTGTTCATGCGCAGACGAGATGTATCCACCATCACCATCACCACTCGGAGATTTAACTTTTAGAGACTTGAAGACAGGAACTCACTCCTGAAGAACATCCACTCTAGAAACTTCTTCAGGCAACATCTTAACAAGGCATCCCACCATGAGGTAAAAATTGGGACAATGTTTTACCATTGGGACTGGTCCTGTTTAATAGGTGCAGCTGGAGCATCATACAATAAAAGCAATAATATTAGTTTAAAACAACCACAACGACAACACAGAAATTTAGGACATGAAAAATAACTTGAATAAGCTCCTAGCTTTCAAAAGGATGGTGGAATGGAATAGAAATTTGTGAAATCCTCTGGTGATTTGCTAAGAAGTTGGTGCAATTCCTTGAGATGGGAGTTCCACAGAAGGCATTTACCACTGAAAAAGAAAACAATTTCTAGTAGCAGCCAGTCTTACCTCATATAACAGCAGCAAGGCACCCAAAGCCCTCACAAGATCACGAACTCACGTGGTAAAGCTTGTCTTGGAAGGTACCACTTACTTAGGACTGTAAATGAGGTGAAATGGAATTCCATGTCTAAATGCTGTACTCACACAGAAAGAATTCCCTAAAAGCAGAGAACTAGCATGTCATGAAGAGGAACGCACCCTGGCTTTCCCCCTGCTATGCTTTCTCTATATGCAGGAAGATATTTTTCATTGAGAAAGCATTCACACCTGTGCCTGCACCTTGCAGCCTGAAGTGGTCATAAAACAGTCCTCAGTATCCACCCTCTGCGCTTGCTGGTGGCTTCCTTACATCACAGAAAGATGCATTAGAGGCCTCAGACGTTTGGCTGCTACCTCTCTAGATAACCAGAGTTCTTATGGACATCTTTCCCTCTCCAATCTCTTAAGGTTTTCTTCCATGTGAACATATGGGATAATAAATCTTTTCCACCTAAACGACGTGTCATGTACAACCCTAACTTGGCTGTTCTAAGCATATGCAGTGAATCATGGCACCAAGCAGAATCAGGACTGATTTATCGTGCTTACTTTTTATTTACATCCCACTTTTCTCCCTCACAGAGACCCGAAGTGGCTTATCCCATTGTCCTCCCCATCTCAACTCCATCCTCACTGCAACCGCCCAGTGAGACAGGTTAGGCTGTGACAGGCCTGAGCTCACCCACAGAAAGGGTGGGTGTAGAAACAACAGAGAGATCACAGGAAGCCTAAGTAATTTTTCATAATACAACATCACAGTTGTTCTTGTTATTGACTGCATCGTTTAGGTGGGGGCTGGAGATCTTCCAGAATTACAACTGATCTCTAGATGACAGATCAGCCCCCCTGGAGAAAATGACTGCTTTGGAAGTTGGTCTCTATGGCATTATAGCCTGCTGAAGTCCCACCCGTCCCCAACTCCCACCCCCGGGCTCCACCCCCAAAATCTCCAGGGATTTCCCAATGCAGAGCTGGCAACCCTATGGCTGGAGAGCTTCCATAGCAGAGCAGGGATTCTGACCTAGTCCACCACTCTAAACACTAACCACCATGCCGGCATCAAACTGCCACAGTCTACAAACATTTATCGTAAAATGAGCATAAAGCTGGTATGTACATAGCTTTTTCCATGTGATCAAGAAGCCTGGTTTTTCAGAGTTCCCACTTGCACGCCTATAGGCTCTCTGTAATGAATGTCCAGGCGCAATGGGTGGAACTCGCCACCATGATTCCATACTTAGAGACAGGGCTTTTTTTGTAGAAAAAGCCCAGCAGGAACTCATTAGCATAATAGGCCGCATCCAACAGCAGAAACCCATTAGCATATTAGGCCACACCCCAGACAGCACAGCTTATTAGCATATTAGGCCACACCCACACACCTTCCCTTGACTTGCCTGGGTGCCCTGCGGCTGCGGGGAGCCCAGGAAAGCCACCCCTTGAAGCACCACCAGGGTGTCCCCTGGCCCACCCACCTCAGAGTGGCCGGGTGGTCACTCTCCAGGCCTTCCCTCTGCAGCCACGCACACAGGGGTTTTGGCTGTAGTGGGCGTGGCCAACTCTGAAGCCAGCCAGAACTCCATTCCTGTGCGTTCCTGCCCAAAAATAGCCCTGCTTAGAGCACCTAAAAGGATTCTTCTGACAAAAACATTGGATCTAGAAGTGCTTAACTCTGGATGGATTAAATCCCATTGATTCTAAAAGGAAAGGGTTTAAGTCTCTTCCCTACTAAAACCAACAGGACTTAAAAGTGCTTGGCTTCAGCTGTGCCATACCATTGGTTTCTGGCAAGACAGAACCGCCACAGAACCTCAGGGTGGCATAGTGGTTAGGCTAAGATCCAGGAGATCCGACTTCCAGTCTCTTTGTGAGTGTGGGCCAATCACTCTCTCAACCTCACCTAGACTATTGTGTTGTTGTTGACAACAGAACAGAGGGGAGGAACCACAGGTACCACTCCAAGCTCTTCAGAGGCCGTGTGGGAGAAAAACGTACTAGATCAGTTCTAAACTATGAGTCAAGACAGACTTCCCTAAAATAGCAAGCTTTGCTTTGAGAACCTCTTGAGCACCTTTTTCTGTCAATTTTTGACCCATCAGGTCACAGACTCTGATGTACAAAAGACAGGGATGGAAATGGGGCTGTCTGCACCATACTGACCCACTTGGGTTGTTACTGAGCAGAAAAATCCACACAACAGGTATCAAAATGAGAGTCCTGTCCTGCAAAGTGACATGGACCCATCGCCAAAGCTTGGCCATCAGAAAAAATATATATACTGAATGTAAGCCAGGAAAAGAAATACTTGAGAAGCTGCCTTAACAGTAAACAGCCCTTAGAAAATGGAGCCAAAATTCTTGACATAGCTGATACAGACTTGAGAGGGTGAGAGACAACTTAACAGTCTTTGGGGCTGAATAGCCCAATGAGATTATTGTGAACTAAAGCAGAAGACAGCAAGACAGCTTGAATTACAGTTTCATCTTGTTCAAAGGGGGGGAAGGTTTCTGGTAAAAATGTATTTAGGTGATCTGCTAAAGAAAAGAAATATATTGCATTTTGTAAGCACCCAGTCACAGCAAGAGATTTTTGACAAAAGTTGACTTTCACACACAATTAAACAAAATAATTTCAGTTTTCTAGTTTCACTGAAGCTGATCCAGATGGTGCCTTATCAGCAGGCTTATTTTGTGCTGATCAAAAATCACAGGATTAATGTTTGTGGAAGAAGACAAGAAAGGATGGAATTATTCTAGCCTTATTGTCAAGAAGTGGAGAATGGGAAATGGAAGGCACGGTGCCATGTTGATGTATGAAATCGCTCCAAACAAGCTCATCAACAAGTGGTCAGATAAAAACCTCCCTCATCTTTGTGGACTCTGATGAGAAATTAAAGAAACAAGCAAGTTCGTGCAGTTGTACAAACCTCGGTCACCTTGGCAGACAAACAGCTGTAAAAGTGTTAGGAAAAAATTCAGAGTGGGTTGCAACACTGGATGCCATAGATCTTTGTTCCGAGAACAATCCCACAACAAGTGTTCCACAGTGGGAAAATCAGTACCAGTAGACAACAACCCCTGAAAAACTACTTGGCCACCACTTTCTCTCTTTCCCTGCAAGGTGAAGCCATAGGAGAGTGTTGGATGAGTCTTAAGCTCATGGGGTACAATTGTGAAGCCAAACAGGCCTCATCAGTGCTTCGCTGGAACTGACTGTACTCCCTGGAATATGTCCCAGGCTGCTTCCACATGGTGACAATTCTCCATTGTACATTCACTTGCAGCTGCATTTGCAGTGGAAACAGCATCCACAGCAGCATTTCCCCTGGGCTTTCCATAGTCAACTGCATTCAGCCGCCATTCTTCTCTCCCCACATCACCAGTCAGCAGTTGCTATAATGCAACTATATAGCAGTTGTGATGCAGACAAAAAGCCCTCTGGTAATGGGGAGGGAAGCTATGAGGGATGATGGTTGTTGCAGAATGAAGCCAAGGTTCAAAAATCCACATGTTCCTGTCTCCACAACGTGCAAACCTACTTTGATCTTTCCAGAAAAAGTGTACCTAAGCAGATGTGGAAGATCACAGTAAAGCAGGGGGAAAGCCAGAAAGTGAACGAACTGATGAAGTTGTGTTGTTGGGTTTAGCAAGTTAAAACACTTCAGTAATTATAGAGTTAGCCTTGTTTGTTAGTCAACAGGAAGTCACATGTGTTTATTGTAACCAATCTGTTATCAAGTGACAAAAGCCCAGTGAATCTTGTAGGAGGTCTTAGTGAAATGACCTGAACTTTAGCATTGTGATTGGAAATCAATATATTGACTGTTTTGCATATTGGGGTCACTTCCTGCCTTTGTTGGCTTGGAGAAGAGGAGACGCCGTTCCTTGTAGTAGTCTTCTAGCAGTAAACATGTAGGATTTAGACTCTGTTGTTTTAAGTCCTGTTTACCTTTTCCCTATTAGTTCAAGCAAAGCCATTTTACCTTTTCCTTGTTAGTTCAAGCAAAGCCATTTTCTTTTTCAAACATACACACGGACTCTGACTTTTTCTCATTGCTCTGCTGTTTTAATCTCTGCTAAAGAATATTTTTCTAAGAATACCTTTAATGTGTTGATGTTCTGAAAAAGAACACTCCAGTTTGGGCACCAAAGTGAACCAGAACGTGGTTCATGGAAGCAGCCACAGAATCCCCTACAGTTAGGCCTTCAGTTGCAGTTAGGAGAAAATGGCAGCATCAGGGGGTGGACTCGATGGCATTATACCCTGCTGAGATCCCTCCCCTCTCCAAATCTGCCCTCACTAGGATCCACCCCCAAATCTCCAGGAATTTCCCAACCCATAGTTGACAATCCTACCTACCATGTGTTCCATGGTAGACAGAGTTCCTGACGATTCATAAAATTTGAAGATCAATACGCTATGGTAAACAACATTCTCTTTTTATGTCCTGCCAAATCATGTGACAAACGGCACCAGACATTATTGGGCCTAAACTGGCTGTATTTAGATTCAGAAAAATATGGCAGAAAACTCTTTTGTTCATATGATCCTTTCATGCTTCCTCACATCCAGGGCCACATCAAAACTGAAGACTTTGGGGGTTAGAACTAATGACACTGTGTTGTTGTGCCTGAAATTTAGGCCATTTAACAAATGGCAGCTTGCCTACAAACTGCAATTCAAAACTTCATATTAATCCTGATCTGAAATCTTGACTTCTGAGCAAGAAACAAGTCATGGTTAGTTGCATTGCCTGAATGACAACAAACCACAGTTAGTTTAAAAGCAGGAAGTCCTCCATTATTCTTAACATGTGAGAAAATGAGAAAGTAAGGAGGGGGATAGAGAGCCTGAGGACTTCCTGGCTCATTCTCAGCACAAACTGTAGTTTGTTCATGACCTCTGAATGCAGATGTAGGTCAGTTCCACAAACTTTCAGTTGCCAAATGAACTGGTCCAGTTTGTGATGATCATGACACAACAGCCCTCTGGCATGCTAGAGACACTAAACTCACAGGGGATCTCCAGCTGACTGTCCTCTACCTGCCCTCCAAGTTTGGTGATAAGCTATGCCCCCCCCCCAGAAGATGCCCCCAGGAAAGTGCTTTTGGGGAAAATGTCAGATGCAGGTTCAAAAGTGTATAGAATGGACCCCATGCAAGCTACACAAACCAAGTGCACAGGGAACCACACCCTGCTACCTGTTCTTGCTTTGAACAGAGACACTCTGGGTGCGTTCAGATGCATCGTTTGAGCCGCTTTCGGCACGCCTCGGAAACGGCTTTTACATGCGCGTTCACATGCCCAACATCTGCACACGGTCCCCAGCCATCGCTTTCTGGAGCAAACCCTCTGTAAACTGGAGTATTTTGACACCACTTACCAAGTGGTGTTTTCCTGATTCTCCATTTCAAGCCGCACTTTCCACTGTCTGATCACTCCGTCAAGCCACTTCCGGGTGCTTCAACCCCCCTCCCCTCTGGAAAGCTGCCTCCGGCTTCCGGTTTTAGTCCGCCATTTTTATTTTTTTTTGCCTTAGCGGTGTGCGCTTGAGCAGAGCTCCGCACTTAAGTTAAATACAGAAAAGCTTCAATGGTGCCTAGTTTAGGCATTTAGATGAGTCTGGGATCTCGGGAGGCCAGTTTTGGGGTACAGAAGTCTTCATTTCAACTTTAAAGGGACCGGTTGAAATCTGTTCTGCGCATGCGCCAAACTTTTTGTTCTGGAGAGGGCTGCCTGTGCGCATGCTCAAATGAGAGGGGGGAAAACCCCACCTTCATGAGAACGGCAGGGAGCCCCTACGGAGGAGGTCAGTGTGATCGCGATTCTCCAGTTAAAAAAAAAACACGCATCGTGCTGGAGCAGTTTAAACCGCTCCAGCACGCTGTCTGAACACACCCTCTGTCTGGAAATGTATCCATTCATGAACCAAATGAACCGCTTGAAAGTTCATGCCAATTGACCTGCCACTAACTTCTGTTCATGAACCACAAACCGGCCAAAATTCATCACAAAATTTAGTTCCTGAGCCGGTTCATGCCCATCCCTACACACAGCATTTAATGCAAGCACTAAAAACTTGTTGAAAATCTGGTAGCATTTACCCCCACCCCCACCCCCGGATAAGTTCCTACTATTATGTTTACTTGGAAGTAAGCCATGTTCAGTAAAAATCCTGCTTCTCATACATTTGCCCCTGTAAAAACTTACTTCCCACCTGGTTCTTTTGCTCCACGCTTAATTAAGAAACCATTGCTGTGAGCAGGAAGTAATCAGTTCCTTTTTCCGGGGGAGGACCTTAATTACGCCTTTCTTCCCCTTTGCAGCAACAGTGATTGTTCATTTTTTATCATAGTCACACAATTATGAAATTACAATAATGATTTTTTTAATGAGCACACTTCGCAGCTAAGAGAAATGCAAGTAATTAAAACCTCCTCCCCCTCCCCCGGAAAAGGAATAGATTGGAAATACATTCATGTATGCTGGGGCACCAGAGTGAACAGGAAGTAATTAATTTAGCACAAGGAGACTTGGATGCTGCTTTAAAACAGAGGTGAGGAGGATAAAAATGGATGGCGTGGACCTGCAAAATATGCTTGCTAATTTATTTAATTTTTCATTATTGTAATTGTGCAATTATTTTTTTCTGATCATAAAGAAAATCACACTTGCAGCAAAGGAAAAGTAAAGCAGTCGTTAAAGCCTCTTCCTCATTCCGCTCTGGAAAGAAACCCATTGTGGAAGGTACGGTCACCAGCACCACCTACAAAGAAGTCATCACAGAACCGGATGTAGGGATGCCAGCCTCCATGTGGGACCTGGGGATCCCCTGGAATTACAGCTCATTTCCAGACTATAGAGATCAGTTCCCCTGGATACAATGAATGCTTTGGAGGGCGGGCTTTATGGCATTGTTCCCCACTGTGGTCCCTGTCCTCACCAGGCTCCACCCCCAAATCTCCAGGACTTTCCTAACCTGGATCTGGCAACCTTCCTCCCCCCATTCCCTGCCAGTTCCCCAGGGGACCTGGCAACCCTAACTGGACACATAATATTTTGTCAGTCCATATGTGGTTGGCTGGCACTGCAACTGCATTTTAACGAAGGAGGTGAAACCACCAAAAATCCAGCCTGCAAAAAGGCATGGGGAAAGCCAACGTGCAAGAAACTAGAATGGAACCATTTGACTTCTACTTTGTCTAAATCCATTATAAAAAACATGGCAGCTCCAGAAAAACAGTTGTGTGGAACCAACTGTAGTCTCAAATACAGATTTGTTTTCTCAGAGGTTGGTTGGTTGGTTTGTTTTAATAAATATCACCATCTAGGAGTTTTCAGGATTCTAATATAACTGCATGGCTATGTTTAGGGGAAGGGATTATAGAAAATAATCTCTAAAGAGCCTTACCCAGAATCAAGGGGAAAGTTTTATACAGCAGGTACAGATTCACAGACTACTGGAAAACACCAAGCCTTCAGAATATCGTTTGAACAAACAGAAGGCTTTAAAAAAGAGGGAAAATAGATACACCAAGCAATCTAAACAAATTTTAAAATAATTTCACGAATGGTTTCCCTTTGGGGAGGATAAAGAACCCAGGCTACTCTAGAAGTCACTTTCGACTGATAGCTCCCTTATTAGACAAAAATTAGCAGCCAATCGACCATGAAAAAGGCAAGCCATTATACGTTAGGAGATCCATCAAGCTGACATGGGCTACTGTACATCTTGACACTTACTACATAATCAAAGTAAACTTTACTCTCCGGTGGCAGATCTAATGTAGCTGTCAGTTTATCACCTTCCTGGCTCAAATGGGCCCACGGTGTCACCTAGGCAGGGACGACAAACCAAATAAATAAATTGCAATGTTATCTTTTGGAGCTGCTCAGGTACAGCAAACAGGACGAGAACAGCATTTATCATGCTGTAATGGAGTTAGGAGTAATTTGCTGAAAGATAATTTCTTTTGGACCTAAAAGTGTCCTGCCTCCCGTCGAGCAGACAAATAGAAGTATCTGACAGGAAATGGGGCATGATAATACTGCTCTTAAAGAGAGTCGCAAAATGGAAATTCAATAGGCATGCATTACAAAATATACAACGACCCGTTATCCAAACCTTTGATGTTTTTTTCAAAGCTGTTCACAGCACAAAGAACATTATATTAGATCTTGGAGCCCATTTTGAATACAAAGGAAGCTTAATATGTGCGCATTTTGTTTGTGGTTTGTTGAGGTTTAAAAGGTCTTCCTTGGAAAGTTACAGTGCAGTCGTAAACAGAAGTATGCCCTTCTCAGTCCACTGAAGTCAATGGATTTAGGATTGCACTGTTAGTTATTAGTTCAGGTTCTAGACAGAAAGAAGCTGGAAATTTAAAAGGTGGGATCCATATTTTGAGATAGTAAAGAACTGAATCCACACACAGTAAGTGATGTGTAGAATGACTAGGCCGGCCCAGATCAGCAGGCAGTAGAAGCTGCTGCTTGAGGCTGCAGAATTCAAGAGAAAAAGAGATGGTTTCCAGCTCTATAAATTAAAAATGGTGGTACCTAAGCAAGCCCCAGAGCGCTGAAGGGAAGCAATTCATCCACAAGGCCAGGTTTACCAATGCAGGAGAGTAAGGTGACAAAGACCTAAAGAATGAACTACAACACTTCAGACTGCAGATGGAGGGGGCATGAGGGATCGTTTTGGAATGCTCCCCTCTATTACAAACTCCCTAAAAATAGAAACCAGAACAACAAGGAGGAAGGAGAGTAGGTGAAAACTTTCTCTCTGCTTTGATCATTTTTAACGCAAAAAGAACAACTAAAAAACATAAGAACATAAGAGAAGCTCTCTCACTGTTGCCCCCCTTCAAGCACCAAGAATACAGAGCATCACTTGCCCCAGACTGAGAGTTCCTATCTATATGTTGTGACTAATAACCACTGATGGACCTCTGCTCCATATGTTTATCTAATTCCCTCTTGAAGTTGTCTGTGCTTGTAGCCACCACCACCTCTTGTGGCAGTGAATTCCATGTGTTAATCACTCTTTGGGTGAAGAAGTACTTCCTTTTATCCAACTGCTCAGTGATTTCATTCCCATGAGTTCTTGTATTGTGAGAAAAGTACTTTTCTCTACCTGCTCTGTCCCATGAATAATCTTGTAAACCTCGATCATGTCACCCCTCAGCTGTTGTTTCTCCATGCTAAAGAGCCCCAAATGCTTTAACCTTTCTTCATAGGGAAAATGTTCCAAAGTTGGAATCCTCACAGTCTGAAATGTCTGGCCATCCCTGGCCAGGGCCTTTTCGGTCCTGGCTCCAACTTGGTGGAATTCTCTGCCTAATACTGTAGGGTTGCTAGCTCTGAGTTGGAAAAATACCTGGAGACTTTGGGGTGGATCCAGGAGAGGGCAGAGTTTGAGGAGGGGAGGGACCTCAGCATGGTACAATGCCATAGAGACCACCATTCCAAGCAGCCATTTTCTCCAGAGGAACTGATCTCTGTCAGCTGGAGATCATTTATAAAAGCAGCAGATCTCCAAACCCCACCTGGAGGCTGGCAACCCTATAAAACTGTCAGTCCTGCGGGACCTTATGCAGTTCTTCAGGGCCTGTAAGGTAGAGATTGTTCCACCAGGCTTTTGGTTAGGAACAGCAACAGTTTCCCAACATGCCTGGCACTCACCTCATTTCCTCCCCCCCAAAAACCCTACGAAGTGACCTAACAGTCCAGAATTCCAGATTTTCAATTGTGCAATTGTTAGTGACACCATCTTGAATCTGTTTTAAATTGGTTTTAATGTTATTAATTTTATTATACTTAAAGTTTGTATACTGTTCCTAAGGCTTATGCCATACTGTACATCGCCCAGAGCCCAGCACAAGTCAGGATAGGGTGGTCAATAAGTCTAATAATAACAATAATCCCATTCTACCACCTCAGAACTCCATCATCCTGTATAGATGAACCAAGTCTAAAATATACATCTTTAAACATAATGAAGCCAGGCCTCTTACTTTTCTGGCCCTCAGATCATAAATGAAAAATCATCAACCTTAATATGGTTCCTTGTCCTCTCCCCAACCTCCCCCAGTAAGAAGAGAAGAACCTGGAGCATTGGAGGGGGGGGGGCACTATACTTCAGGCTGCTGCCTCTTCCTTTCATTGCTTTCACTTGTATGTAACAGAAACCAGTGGCTGTCATTGGGAATAACTGTAATGGAGAAACAATTACCCCAGTACAACAATGGGGGTGTCAAAAATAATTCTTGCTTATGGCAGCAAAATAGCTTAAGATGTCCCTGTCATCTGGTTTTTCTGACCTTTAAAGCACAGTGAAGGTAGGCATGGAGGCTTCTTTACTTACTCTAGGATCTGCTTGCCATAACAATAAGTGCACCTGAGACTACACAAGGAAGCATGCAGAAGCAATCCCCCCCCCCATCGAATATACTTTCCTAATACCTGTGTTAACAGTAATACAAACATTTAGGAGTAAGGCCCGTTGTGGGAAGAAATACAACGAGCTCTAGAAGGAAGCTCCAGATGAGTGTCCCAGCTGTGGTTGGTGGGGCGGCAGAGTGAAGGGGAAAATAGAGGGAGGCAAGTCGTGTTTCTTTCCTTCTGCTTAGCTATAAGGCAGGGCTGTCTTAAGTCATTTTGCTGCCCCAGGTGGGTAGTATGGGAGGACAGCCTCATAGTAACAGGTATGGTTCCCTCCACCCCTGATTTATGTTTTTTTTGGGGGGTGGGCAGGGTGGGTTATACAGTGGCAGCTAAGGTAGAAAAGCACCTCCTCCTATGCCATGTTTTCTAGGTTCTAAGGGTCTGGAAAGTGGTTCCATAGCCAATTACATGGTTCCCAACTCTAGGGAAGATTGGGATATATATTTTACCTCAGGACACATTCAGTGACTCCCAGCAGCAACAGCAAACTGTTTAGAATGTTAGAGGCAAAGGCCAATCAGGCCGCATATGCAAATGACCTCTGTGTTCTGACTGGCTATGGGGGGGGAGGAACAGCAATATGTTTAGAATGTTGGAGGTGGGACCCAGCAATGCAGCCAGTGGTAGGGACACCTTCTGAGTGACAGATCAGGGAACCTACTGATTTGGGAGCATGTGGAATGTTCAGCAAAGTGCCACTCCAAAACACAATTATTATATAGAGAGACTAGGAAGGGAAGCCCGTTGTGGAACCGAGACAACGGGCGCTAGACAGGCCCCTTCCCGCGAAGAAGGTGCTGGAGGCAGGCGTATCTGGCGGCCATTGGGGAAGGAGCTCACCCGTCCCCAGCCTCCGCTGTCCCTCTCGCTGAGACTCCGTCCTCCGGGGCTGCAACGTCCCCTGGCACTGGCCCTGCCTCGCCCCCGGCCAGCACCGTCGGCTGGCATCGCAGCCTCCCTTCCCTGGCTCCTGGTGGCGGTGTTCGCTCGCAGCTCGCCTCCGCCTCCCAGCCAATGGCACACCAGCAGTCTTGAGCGGCAGCTGGCGGGCCAATGGCAGCAACGCAGGCAAGCAAGCAGCCAGTGGCAAGGGACCCTGTCTCTGACTGACAGGTCCCTCAGCCACTGATTCCGCGCATTTTCACCATATAAGGTATGACGAAAATCCTTTTATATATAAGGAAGGATATGACCGGAGCAGAAAACTCTTTATTCAATATAAATTAAATTCCATGATGTGGGTTCACCCCTGCCTTTAGTTAGTAACATGAGCCAGAGTGGTGTAGCAGCCTAGAGAAATCCAGTTTCAAATTCTGCCTCAGCCAGGAAGCTCATTGGGAGAATTTAGAGTAGTCACAATCTTTCATAACCTCACTTCACAGTGTTGTTGTGAGAGACAAAATAGGAACACAGCTCAGAGTTTCTTGGAGGAGGAGTGGTGTTAGAACTACAATAAATAATAATTTGGTTCACTGACCAGGATCCCACAGCTTTCAGCCTTTTTGATTAGGTGTGCGCCATTTGGACATAGTCCATAAAGGTCCCATGTTTCCAAACTACAACCCAGAACATATTTCTCTATTGTTTAATATTAGTGCTCCCTTCCCTGGAAAGCCAGTGTGGTCAAAGTATGCCTGGCAAGATCTTGGTGCAAGTCCACATTTCTTCCTGAAACTTTTGGATTAAAATGTAACATGATTTTATTGTCCTAACAGCCTCACTGTGTGCGATTTTGTGCCTGTGCTGTTGATGGTCTTTGGGGGCATTTATCCTATGCTGTGGATAAAGCTGTTGTAGGGTTAGGGGGGCTGTTTATTTTACTGTTTTTATTACAGTTTTAATGACAGTTTTATTACAGTTTTAATTTTAAATGTTTTATGCGGTTTTATGATTTTACCCCATTTTACTTTATGAGCCAATCTCGAGCAGGTTCTCTGGAGAGGTGACTTATACATTTTCCAGATACATAAAAATAGTTACCATATTTGTTATACATTCTCACTATTTGTGCTGTAAGCCACCACAAGAACCAACACAGCAGAAAATGTGGGATGAAATAAATACTCCAAACAAACAAAACAGAATAGAGAGAAAAGAAAAAGACTAGAATTACACAAAGGCTGGATTACCAGTACTAAACTGAATGTTGCCATCAGCCAGATTGTCTCTGGGTGAAGAATGGGATGTTGTTCTGTCTCTTCATCTCTATAGTGAAAGCCATCTATGTCAGGCATTGCCAGTGTCCCAACTAATTCAAGGCAGACCACTGGAATTGCTACTAAGTACAACACTGGGACCAGAACCCTGTGACTCGAGTTCTCGGATCACAGTCAATGGGCATCTGTTGTTCATGTTCCATCCCCCTGCCAGGGCCTTATTAAAAGAAAGTAGTTCTAGCCAGATAAAGTCTTAAATAGAAAGTGTTTAATATTCATGTTTCATATCGCTCTCTAAGATTTTTTTAAAATAAGCAGGACACAGCCACATTAAAGTGCAAAGTTTCATCCTCACCACTGTCTCTTCAATTGTCCAAGACAGACTCCAAATGCAGAATTTATGTCCAATACATGGTAATAACTCCCAACTGGCTTACTTTGTAACCCTATTCTATTGCTTTTCTAGTTAATTTGCATAAAAAGAAAATCAAAGTTCATTCTTCATTGCTGTTGGTCTGCAGTCATTTCCCTCTGAACTACCATATAATTTTTGCCTAACCTGTTCAGGACTCCTTTTGTCCCAAATTGATCAGTACTTCCAGAGGTCCCAAAGAGTTACCTGAGGCATACCCAAGAGCTTGTGCATACCCAGTAGGATCTTGGACTTGTTTTTCTCTGTGAACCACAATTCCTCACACCATCCCCCAAATTACTTTTGAACATTCCCTTCATTTTGCCATGTGGTATGGAGAACTGATGCTCGAGAAATGCAAGGCCAAAGCCCCCCCTTGAGCAGGCGGAACTAGTTGTGTGGTTCTTTCGATCCCGGCTTTTGTTTTTAAGTGAAAGGATGGAGATTGTTTCAGCAGAATCTATTTGATGGAACTTAAGTATTTTCTCCCCTGAAAACAAATTACTAAAATTTAGAAAGGGGAGGGGGAGGATGGACATAAAGAGTTACTGAACCAAAAAGATTGGCATTAGTTTTAAAGCTGTCGGGGTTTCTCCCCCCCTCGTATTGACTCTAAACAGAATAAATCCGTAAATGGTAAAAGAGTTCAATTTAAATTACTTACAGCAAGTGCCGCTTTTCAGCTCTTGTCAGACAATCTTGCAGTCCTTTCAGCTCCATTTTGTTCAGCCAAAGCAAATTAATGTGGATAAAACATTTGTAATTCAAGGCCAGTTTCTAAGACTCAGCTTTTATGTGGCACTCTACCACTGAGGTTCCAGTTTCAGTGGTGCAGCGGCTCTGTCTTTGGCCTAACTTCAGCTTTAAACCGTTGTGTAAGAAATGCTTGTCCAACGGACAAGGACCAAAGCGTGATTAGATAAATAATCCTATTGTAAAAATAACATAAATGATGATATATAAAATGCAATATAACCTGTACATAAATATATTTATTTACTTTACTCACACCCTGCCTTCCCCCCCAAAGGGGACCCACAGTGGCTTACACTGGCATCATCCTTTTGGGTATATACTGGTCTCCTCTTTTCCATTTTATCCTCAGAACAGCTTGTGAGGTAATTTAGTCTGAAAGTAAATGACTGGCTTCCACGGCACAATGGGGACCTGGATCTTCCGGATCCTACCCTGGCACTCTAACCACCACACAACGCTTAGGATAAATCTAGATATAGGAATCAGGTCTATACGGTCCTTTCCGCATTTGCCTGCCACTCTGGATTTTCGAGTCCAGGCAATTTAAGTCCACAGCAAAACAGCATCCAAATAACCCGGGACAACAACGGGCTGACACTGGGCTGACCACTGAAAGGAGCTAATGTAATACAGAATGGGGGGTGGGGGGAGAAGTCTGAACTCGATTTTAGTGCAGAATGGGGGAGGGGAAACCTGGATTTAAAAGAAGATGGAATTCGATTTTAGTGCAGAATTGCCTGGAGGACACCATGGTAAACATAGGATAAAAGGAGAGTGCAGGAAGGGCTTAAGTCTACACCGTTAAAAAACAACAATGACACTGATCCAGGCTATTGTGGGTTCTTGAAGCCCTAGAATCCAGTTCCAAGGATATGCTGGTACAACAAGCCATTTCAGCTTTTTCTTAGGGCTCAGTTAGACAGCATAAGAGCAATGCAGAATCCCCAACCCTTTCTTTACCCCATAATGTTAACTAGGGTTGCCAGGGTGCCCTCTATGGTGGGCTACCTCCTGCTTGATCAACTGAGCTCCTGCCACCACTGCAGGAACAGGGCAGGATGACTGACATCAGCAATGCTGTGATGTCATTTCCATTTTTGGAGCCAGAAGTGATGTCACTGTATCACCAATGCCAATTCTGAAGCCTCCAGTCCTATTTTGCTCCTGGGGATTGCCAGCCAAGAGCTGACAACCATGATAGTAATACATAGGCATTTGCAGGGCAGAATTGTTGATAGAGGAGATAGTACTTAATATGGTCCTGGCCCACTTATATGGTTGCCAACTCCAGATTCTTGGATATTTGAAGTGCATGTATAGGAGGGAAATGTAACCCATGTTACATCCAGGTCAAATGTCAGCTCCTCCAATTCCTCCTCTTCTTGTGACATAATTTCCTTCCACAAAAATTGAAATTTTAAATTGAAAATTGAAATTTCTCATATTACCTCCCTTTTCCTCCCACCTTACACTACTTACAGGCTTCTGCATGTTTATGTTCTCTGTGTTATACTAACCCTTTGATCCTAAATATTTGTGCTAATATAACTGGCTGCTATCCAAGTTATGTGCCGCTCAACCTAAAAAAAAAAAAAATCTAAAAAATCCTCTTCGGGTTTTTCTAAGTGTTAAGTAGAAAAATCCACTCTAAAAACCCATCGGAGAACGCCAGCAGTCCCACCCTCTGTCAATCCCAAACCAGGCTTTAGAGTTTAGTACCTTTCTAAGTGACAATCAGCTTGTCATAGTCTCTGTAGTATGCCATAGGAGAAACTTAAGTCCTTCAGCATCCACACTCTGTAGCCACTCTAGGACTTCTCTTAGACTCTATGGAGTATACCATAGAGGTAGACCCTCCAAAGCTATTGTTTCCTCTATAGTCTGGACAGCAACTGCAATTCTGAGAGAACTCCAGGTCCCACCATGAGGCTGGTAACCCTACCCATTGATTTCCCCCCCCCCGCACCTCAGTCCTGCAACAGACAGATTAATTTCCCCCAAGGGAGGGAAAACCTCAGGAGAACAATTGAAGAAGGAATATTGGCAAACACAGGAGAGGTCAACAGTGCAATACTAAACAGAGTTGCTCCCACCTAACCCCAATGGACTTCGAAGAGTATAACTCTGATTAAGATTGCACTGTAAGCCCCTTTCATCCAGTTCTCTGTAAGTGTCTCCCAAACCTGTTTTATCAGTAAATGCAGGTTGTGGACCATGCATATGTTGACAAAACATGTTGTTTGACCCTTAGTTATGGACCGATTTGTCACTGCTGATTGAACACAATTTATGGATGTGTGGATCAGGCTGTTGATTGTATAAATAAAGCAGATTCGCCTACTGCAGAGTCAGAAGTAATTAACAAACATGACTTACATAGAAACAACTTCTAGTTGGGGAATCTTATTTTAAAAAAATTATCTACCATCTTGAAGAAATCTGTAGCATGATCTAATTCCCATCACCCCCTAAACAAACAAAAACCCTCCACCCTCACCAGCAGGTATACGAAACCCAGCTAGCTAAGATGATCTAGCCAAAGAGAATGCAAAGAAACTCTATAAAGGAGCTGTATGTTGACTGCCAAACAATACCTCACTGAGGTTACTCTAGGAAAGTTCTCTCTAAAGGGCCATTCATGAGTTGTAACTATAAATTAGCATTTGGCCCAAGTCTGTGTTAGCTATCCTACACATCCTGCCTTTCCTCCAAGAATCTCCAGGTTTTATCCCATTTTATCATCCTTTAAACTCCTTTCACAACCTCCCTCCTCTCCGGAGAGAAATCCATTGGGTTAAGTGCTGTTTGTGATCTCTGGTGGAAGGAGAAAGGTAATGGATGTTTAATCTTCAGAGAAAAACCTGAAGATGTGCATTTGGGAATGGGATGTATTTACTAGAGAGATTTTACTAACTTAAACCAAGTTAAAATTACAGACTGTCATTTCTCTGAAAACCTTCCATTTAGGGAAAAAGCAAATAAAAACAGTAAGTTTCTTTGCCCTTCACCTCTTGGCTAGAAGCCGAACGGATGTTGATGCTATAACAAAAAGGCATTAGTATTTAACTACTTCAAGAATTTGAGATTACTACATTGTCTTCTAAATTGCTGCAATCATGTTCGCTACATAGGTTGCTCTTAGCAACTGTAAACTTTAACATTATTGGTCTGAATTGTTAAGAGATGGCCATTGTACAAAATTCCTTGGCTCAGCATCCACTTTATGATACTGAAGAGATTTGGAAGTTTGTTGCTTGTAAAAAGCTTCAGTTTTTGTTTCAAGAAAGATTACTCTAGTTACTGCATTTTTAAAAAAGACTGTTCAAATATCCACAATTGTAAAAAAAATCCAAATTTTAAAATATAAAGCTTTTAATGACTTCAGATTTTTAAAAAAGCCAAACCACACAGAGCACTGGATTAGGAAGGTATGTTAAAAACAAGTGTATAGGTTAGGAATGTTGAATATCATATAAAATTGGCTTCCTGTTTAAGTGGGGAAAGAGCACCTGGATAAATTCATGGGAAGATTAATGTTATTTATAAAAAAATTAATGAGAAAAGAGAGGACATGGTGCAACTATATTATTTTCTTTGATCTATGTAACATGATGATTGCAATTATTTTGTAAGATATTTGGTAGAAAGGGTATACCTGTTATTTTATACAAACATATTTAAATTAGCTGTAATTTGGAACCCAGGCACATATATGAGTCCATCAAGACAGCTGTTAACTAGCTTTTTTTTTTAATGTGCTACCTCATCTCCTTACAGCCTGGACCCCTTTCACAAGATCTTTTCATCATATTAAAGCAACCAACTGCCAGCACCAGCTCCCCATCTCAGTCACATGAACCAGTCCCTTCACTATCTCCAATTTTGTAAACCTCACAATCATCATTCCCATTCTCAAGACACTGAACAATGTTCACACAAATTAAGCTGTAAAAATTCTTAAATGACCATATATTACATATATACAATATAAATCAAGCTCAGAAACCAGTATTTGGGTTCTATTCCAAACTCTACGGGGCCTGTAGGATGCAGTATATAAGTAGGGTTGTCAGGTTTGGGTTGGGAAATTTTAGGGGTGGAACCTGAGGAGGGTGGGGTTTGGGAGGGAATGGACTTCAGTGGGATATGATGCCATAGAGTCCACCTTCCAAAGTGGCCATTTCCTCCAGGTGAACTGATCTCCGTCGCCTGGAGATCAATTGTAAACCCAGGATATCTCCAGCTACCACCTGGAGGTTGGCAACCATATTTATAGGACTTAAGACATTCCAGTGTGTTAAAATAGATGAATGTAATTTTGATATATGTTAACATGAAGTATACCACTTGGCCCAATGCAAACCTAATAATGCTGATACCTTAACCATGGTTAAAAGTTCAGCTCCTTCTTTCCCTCTCAGTTAAGAATTTCTTCATCATTTCCCTTATTTGACCAGTTCCCCATATCTCAAAAAGGACACTGCGGACCTGGAAAAAGTGCAGATGATTAGGAGGTTGGAGCACCTTCCCTTTGAGGAAAGGCTGAAGAGTCTGGGACTTTTAGAAAAGAGAGAACTAAGGGGGGATGATACAGGTTTATAAAATTGTGCATGGGATAGAGTTGACAAAAAGAGAATTTTTCCCCCTCTCTCAAAATATTAGAACTCAAGGGCATCTAATGAGACTGATGGGCAGTAAGTTCAGGACAGACAAAAGGAAATCCTACTTTACACAGAGAGTGATTAAAAAGTGGAATTCGCTGCCAAAGGATGTAGTGATGGCCACAGGAATAAACAGCTTTAAATGGAGATTAGATAGTTCATGGAGGATAAGTCTATCAATAGCTACTAGTACTAGCCATGGTGACTGGGGGGAACCTCCAATTTCAGAGGCACTAAGCCTCTGAATCACAGAGCCAAGAGGCAACCTCAGGGGAAGACCTCGGCCATTATGCCCGAGAATCATAGAATGTTAAAGTTGGAAGGGACCTTGCAGGTCATCTAGTCCAACCCCCTGCACTCTGCAGGAGTGTAGCCAAAAGATAGCCCTACAACATACCCGAAAGATGGTCATCCAGCCTCCACTTAAAAACATCCAGTGAAGGAGCATCCACCACATCCTGAGGCAGTCTGTTCTCCTGATATTTAGCCGGTAATGACTCCCTTGTAATTTCCACCCATTAGATCTAGTCTTGCAATCCAGAGCAAGAGAGAATAGATCTGCTCCATCTTCTACATGACAGCCCTTCACATATTTGAAGACTGCAATCATGTCCACTCTAAGCCTTCTCTTTCCCAGGCTAAACATACCCAACTCTTTCAGCCTTTCCTCATAAAACTTGTTAGTTGGTCATTCAGAGGAACTAGTTGGCCACTATGTGAGACAGGATGCTGGACTAGATGGACCATTGGTCTGATCCAGCAGGGCTCTTCTTATGTTATGTTCTTATGTCCAGTGCTGGCCATTGGTTAACACTAACCATGGCCTCTTCCCCAGGTTTACCTTAAAGTAAAAGTTAACAGTTTAATTTCCCTTGCTCGAAATCTAGTCAAATCCCACTTTAGGGGACAGTGCTCATCTCCAGGGTCTTTTTGTAGCAGGAACTCCTTTGCATATTAGGCAACATACACCTAATGTAGCCAATCCTCCAAGCCAACTCTTCTTACAGGAGTTCCTGCTACAAAAAGAGCCCTGCTCATCTACATTTTCAAGCCAAACAGCCAGCATTGTCCGAAGACTTCTCCATGGTCATGTGGCCAACAGAATGCTGTTACCTTCCCAATGAAGCGGGAGCTGGGGCCAGAGACAGAAGTTCACTCTGTCATGCGGCATTAGGGTCTTGAACTGCCAAACTACTGACTTTCCGGTCTGCAACTCAGCATCTTAACCTCTGAGCCACCGCAGTTTACCTTAGCCATGCTTAACACTAATCTGGTTTCATGAAACTGCTTCATACTGTACTTTAGAATTCTAGTTTATGAAAGCTCTGGTAAGTATCAACATGGTTCACTCTGATGCAGGCATAACAGTAAACCATGATTTAAGCAAACAAGGAAAATACAGTGCAGAAGCCCACAAACCACTCCAGATTAGCAGCCTTATGTCTAGATTGCATTATTGCAGTTGGAGGAATAGAAGGCACCCTTCGAAGACCTGGGTTTGAAAGCTGCTACCCTATGGCCGCTTCAACAAAAGCATCTCTCTTTTCACAGCTATGGAGCTGAAACACAGTCAGTCCAATATTGGCAAGGCAATTCTCTGACTGCATGTAAGATAAATGGACTTAATGCCACTAAGCAAACATGACATTTTTACTGCACTGTGATCACAGATGAGTCATTAAGTAAAATGATTAATCACAAATCAATGTTACTAAGCTTCTTTAGAGATGATGCTCCCCTTGCCATGCGAGTAGAAGCTCTAAATTTATGGGCTAATGCATTTATTCTAGCTCTGAGTCTCTTGTTATTGGTCTTCAGCATGAGAGACTGCCGGAAATTTGTGTGCAATTAAGCTCAAGTGATGACCTCCTTATACACATTTTGGCACTTTTTATCTGAAGGCTTGTTGTGCAAATATATAAATGAATTCAAGCATTATATGGAATTGCATTAACCATAATTTCCAGGCAGACAGATATATTCCTGAATTTTAATACATGCACCAACAAGGTATTTAGCCCCATAAATTACTCATTTTATCAGTCTGCAAATAGATGTATCAGCCATTTGATGGATTTATTCTACGCATTAAAACTGTGCCCTTGTTGAACTAAACACACTGCTGATTTCTTGCAATAGTTTTGCCTATCTAATCCTTTGGAAGGACAAGTACAGATTTATTTTAGGAACATTTAGTAAGCCACATTGTCAATATTGCATATTTTGTATTTGGATAAGTGTTCATATTATGTAGGGAGGGGGACTGGTGCACACTCTTGCAAAGGAAGAATGTGGTGAGCACATACTCACTTAAGCATGGTTTGGCCCCAACTCAGAAGACTGCCACCACAAGTCATACGACACCTGTGATAATTCCAAGTGAGGTTACAACATGGGCAAGTCACAGAAAGAAATCCCCATGCACCTGTAGATGTCAGCCTTTAGGAAAGAGCCCTTGAATTGCCAAAGCAGACAATGGAATATAGTAGTCATCCCAGGACATTATGGACATTATGGGAAGTAAGACATGATGGTTAATTAAAGGAATTCCAGCACTGCTTCAGCCACCACAAATGCCACACTCTTCAGTGCCAGGAATGCAAACACTCTCCCTCCCGCAAGGAGAACATCATCTCAGCTGCTAGAATGGTCCAAATAACCTCTAAGGGGTCACAGGGGTCAGCAAGCTTTTATAATGAAAGAGTGGAAGCCACATCAAAATTTAGAGCAAGAGATCAACAACAAAAAAGCCAGTGTAAGACAGCCCATTTACAGAAAACAGGCAGCTTAACATGACTGATTTTGACACTAATAACCCATGTTTCTTCATTCTACACACTGGTTGCTTAGAGTCATTTATTAGGAGGTGGCACACAGAAGTTCTCACAGGACACATAAATACACAAAGGAGCATCTTGTGTCATTGTTTCTAGTGCACTAGCATAAATCTGTGTGTGATTTGCACTTGGATTACTGGCAAGTGTCCACCTCTACATTTGCCTTTCTGTAAAGGATCTCCAAGAAGCCCTTTAGACTCATAAAAATCTTCACCTGCCATTCTATTTGCATACTAATTATCCCAGCATCCCACCTACTCTTCCAATATTTGTTGTTGTTGTTCAGTCACACAGTCAAGTTCGACTCTTCACAACCCCATGGACCACATCGTGTCAGGCCCTCCTGTCTTCCACCGTCCCTTGGAGTTTGCTCAATTTCATGTTCGTTGCTTCGATAACACTGTCTAACCATCTCATCCTTTGCTGTCCCCTTCTTCTTTGACCTTCAATCTTTCCCAGCATCAGGGTCTTCTCCAGTGAGTGCTCCCTTCTCATTTGGTGGCCGAAGTATTTGAGCTTCAGCATCAGTATCTGGCCTTCCAGGGAACAGTCAGGGTTGATTTCTTTCAGGATTGACTGATTTGAACTCCTTGGAGTCCAAGGGACTCTCAAGAGCCTTTTCCAGCACCATAATTCGAAAGCGTCTGTTCTTTGGTGCTCAGCCTTCCTTATGGTCCAACTCTTCCAATATACCTCATCCTAAAGATTTCATTTTCTGCTTTAAAGAGCCGTATTTAGTTTCAAACAAGCTACATTTGGCTCTGGAAACTCATTTGAATACATACTACCACAGCTGCAAGGGACAACAGTCTACGGGGTATTTGTTAAATTTGTCTCCCACTTTTCTGACTCTTTCCTCCCAAAGCACCTTACATCACTCAAGAGACATGTTCACATTTATTCATTGCAATGCTTATGGACGGTGATCTATGGCCTGGCTCACACAATACCTGTGGCCTGGCTCACACAAGCACATCCATTACTTGATAACATGCCATTAACTAAACAAGCCACTAAGTTCCTTTAGAAATGGTGCTCCCCTTGCAATGCAACTAGATGTTATAAATGTATGGGTTAACACTTGTAGTTACTTGTTTGCTGGAATGAGTCCTCAAGTGCATTATCTTCTCCTCTTGAGGTGAATTTTACGTTAGCATATAAGCCTGCTTGAAATACATAAGTGAACCAGGAGCAACTGTTGAACTTCCAAATGTCTGTTTCCGACTGATTTTACAGAACCATCGTTCCCAGTAGCTTGCCTATTAAAGACCAAATACTCGTCCTCCGTATTTTTCAAAACAGGCAGATAATACAAGTAACACACTCCCTCTAGTGGAAAGCTCAGTTTCTCAGAAATCCATATAAAGCTGGATGTTAAAAAACAGAAGTAGCGTGGGGGAACAAGGCCGATCCAGACCCTGATCTTAGGCCTCATCTCTCTGCCTCTTGTGTAGAACATCTTGCAGACTTGATTAGATGGAGTTTAGTGGGAGTGGCAAACATTTGTCTTCCTAAACAAGGAAAACAGAAAAAAGTGGGGAGCTTCCAGCTAGAAAATTGTTAATAAAACATCTTTGTAGCATCAAATGCAACATGAAAAGCCTCTTAAAAGGATGAGAGCCAAGGTAAAATATGGCAACTTCTCATATAAACAAAACAAGATTTAGATCAGGATTCCCATAATTGTTGAACCCGTGGGCACTCTGGGGATTTTGAGAACAGCTAGTAGTTGACACAAGAAAACAGCAATCATGGGGGGGGGGTCCAGTCACCATACAGAGACTGTTTCCCAATGGGTGTTCCCCTCAGAGACAGAGATGATGCCTTCTGAAGCGCACATGAAGCTGCCTTATATTGCATCAGGCCCTTGGTCCAGCACAATCAGTATTATCTACTAAAACTGCAATGGCTCTCCCTGGTCATAGAGATTTTTTGCATCACCTGCTAACCGAATATTTCTGTATGCCAAGCAGATGCTCTGCCACTGAACTACAGCCCCTCCTCTCCACACAGCACCTCCTTCAGTGATGTGGAAGAAAGTCAGGAACAGCACTTTGCTTTAGGAAGAAGCAAGAGGGCAACAGGGAATAATACACTGAAATACCATGAAAACACCCAAAGGTACCACGTTGGGGAATATTGATTTCTATGATACATAAAGAGTCAACAGAAGCCGAATGGGATGGTGACAGACAAGAAAACCTGTAATAAAAGTCCAGAGGCACCTTAGTAATCAGCATTTCAATATGATCTTACATGAATCACAGCCCACTTCATCAGACAGATGTCAAGGAAAATCATACTGAAAAATCTTACAGGAAGGCTAGGGATGAGGAGTCAAGGCTTGGTGGGAATTACACCTTGAGTCTTTCACCTGTAAGCCCTAGTGTTAAGAGGAAAAGGGGGAAGCTGATATAGAAAGGCTAGGTATAATTTCCCAGTACAATTTTCATGTATCTATCTGATGAAGTTGGCTGTGGCTCACAAAATCTCATACTGAAATAAATGGTAGTCTGTAGGGTACCACTGGACCTGCTTTATTTTGCTATGACTTCAGATTTTTGCATGGCTGAAGGAGTTGACTAAATCATCCAGCTTAACACACTGTGTATTGATCATGGGATCTAAATAGTTGCATGAAATCACAGTGCATTTAGTTAGATCCTTCAGCCATGGGGTACTAAACCCACCTATTCAAAATAGCCATAGAAGTTTCCTAATAATACTATTGGTCCATCTAGCTCAATACAGAGCAGAGGCAGATCCCCAAGGTTGCATTTAGAGATCTTTGTCCGTTATTTGCCCACAGACCCTCTTAACTAGAGACATGCTGTACAGCCACATTTGGAGTATTATATACTGTTCTGAACTTCCATTTTGAGAAGGCTATCAGAGCTGGAAGAGGCAGAGAAAAATGATCAAGCAGTTAGAAATAATTTCCTTTGGAAAGAACACTTAAGTATTTGAGGTTCTTTAGTTTCACAAAGACAGGGCAAGGTGGGGAAGAGATTGCATAGATAGACATGACAGAAGTGTATGAAATTATGCATATGGAAAAAATGGATAGAAATGTTTTCCTTTCCTCATGATTTCAGAACTTGGAATCACCCACTGGAATTGATTGCTGTCTTTGTGGGCTGTTAAAAACAGCATGCCAGACCAGATGACCTTTTGGTCTGATTAGCAGGGTTCTTAAAGACTTCAACTTCTTACAACTTTGAGGCTTAAATATGAGACCCAAACCACTAAGGTGCAAGACCTGCCAGAATATGACAACAGACACATTTGGTTTCATCAGCATGTCTCTTTTTTTAATACTGTCCCATACTACCATATTCATGTGACTACTTTAAAATACAGTTAAGATTTAAAGGGAAACAAGACAGTCCCCAGTGTTTTTATACCTCTGTTAAATTCTTCACAACAACCAAGAAACAGAAAAGATTTTCTATAAACGTTGTAGCAAGTTGATACAGAATGTACAGTGAACAGTTTTGTGTGTGTGTGTGTGTATATATATATATATATATATATATATATATATATATATTCACAAGTGCATTTCAGCACACAATAGATCTTAGCAGAAATCCTGGAAAAATAGTCCAGATTTAAAACCCTCTGAAGCATAATCTCCAAAGCTAGCCACCATCCTTCTTGTTTTGGTAATGAAGTGTATATACTCAAGGTACCAGTATCACTGGCCATGATGAATCAACTCTGAAGCGTATTACAAAACATATTTAAAAGCCATCAGCATATCTCCAGTCTCTTCCTTCACTGCAATAAACAGACATGAATTCATCTTGGCTGAAGTTATTAGTGGCCCTCTGTTGCATATATTTCATCCTATTTGCCCAATCATCATGCAAGGTATTGTAGAAGCACTGATCCAATGAAAGATAGAACATGAAAGTTTTGGGATGATTACCAAGGAACAAGAACATGTTAATGCTTGAAAGGCTGATGAATCAACTACTGTTGAATCAACCACCCAGGGAGGGGGGAATTTGAGAACTATTAAGTCATTTATATCAGCATTAATAAGGAATTTGGCTAATGTATTATAAGAATTTCTACAAGTATTATACACCACCCTTAAAAGGGCTTAAAATTCATATATATACTGGCCAGAGAAGCCTTCCACATTTTCTTTGACCAACATGTAAAAAAATAAAAATATTTACTGTGAACCAAGAGATCAGACGTTGGGGCTACCAACTTCTTAAGCAAGCATTCTGTACATACCGAGAGTGCTGCAGCCTTTATTCAGTTTTACAAAAACATTTTTCACTCAAGTTTTGAAAGATTTCTAGCGGAAGAGGAAACTGGATGCAGACACACACACATGCAAAGTATGGACAGGCAAGTCATGTGATCTCTTCCTATGTAATCATACTAAAGAGAACAGTGGCCTTTTCCAAGCAGGTCTTCAGTGCTCCTTCTAAGCCTTGTTAGAGAAGTCATTCCCAAGGATGCAAACTGTTTGCTTCCTTATACTGTTTAAATTAAATACTTACGCAGCTCATACGGAGCTCAAGGTAAACATGACACAAAGCTACCAAAGCAGACCTTCTCTACTGGCCGACATGGCTTCCTAAGCATAAAAGGTATCCACTATAGAATTTTAAAAAACACTGTATATTGCCTCTCAGACAACTGTTCATCAAAAAGCAATTTGCTCCATTTCAGATCTGACAGCATTGACTGGGCTCAAGGTATGACAATGCCCAATTCAGACAGACAGCCTAGCTTTAAAAAAGCACACACTGTGCTCAAATCAAAGGCAAGGCGGCTTAAGAAGAAACAGACACAGCGCAATTGCAAAGTGTTGTGACCAATTAAATTGTAAAATAGAGTTCTGTGTCCCCTCCTTAAAAAGATGCTCATGGGTCTGTTTTAACATTGTGTTTTAGCCTGCAAAGCTGCACCTCTCCAAAGTACTCTGCCCATAACTAGTGAAATACTTTGAAACATACTGATCAGATCCAAAAGGTAGAGTCCTGTTTTCTATCTTTGCATCCACCCGCAACTTCTCCTATCATTGGAAGGGAGGGTCCGTCTGCCTGAGTGGCACAACAGAGGATAGGGAGCTGCACATCCAGTCAAAGTTTGAATACCACAAGGACTGAACGCTGATTTAAAATACAAGGAAAAGTGAGTATTTTCCAAAAGATAAACATAAAAATCCAGTGTTTAATGAATTTATGTTTATCAATGCACCATGCACTCCTAAAGGACAGATTCATATGTTATGGAAGTTGAGCAATGTAGAGGTAGCTCCACTGAAAATGTACAAGTATTCTTTCAAAGAAATCTGCTTAAGTGGTTTACACATTGCACTGCCACATGGTATTTCTAAAAACTCAATCAATATTATCCGCATTCAATGTAGCCATTATAGCAGAAAAGTGTGCATTTTTATTTAAAAAGCACTCAGACACAGGGTCAAGATGAAACTCTCACTTTTCACTGTGAAATTCAGATTTAACAGGATGACAGTGGCTAACATTTAACCTTAAAAGCTTGATGGGCTCAGAGGGTGAACATCAATGGAAGTACGCCAGAACATGAAACTTTTATTTCGGCTTTGCAATTTTCTCCCTATATCCCTAATACTTTAAACAGGAGGTCTCTACTTTTAAGGCACATGATGCTATGGATTTGGAACATGTAAAGAAACATGCGTATATAGGGGAAGAATTACCTTTTTGCAGACTGTTCTGTTGCTTTATGAAGCCTGATTTAAACCTGACACTGGACATGGGGGGAAAAACACTCACACATGGGACTGGCATTCACACATACACAATGTCTCCTATAAACTGCACTGCTAAGCAGTGCAAAATAGCCATGTGCACTACACAGTTTCTTTGCATAAATAGCAGCCCAATTTAAAAAAGATGCTGTGAGAGTTTCTGCCTCGGCCAGCATCCCACTTAAACCAAGTCTAAATATGACAGGTCTGCATAACTTGCCACCCATCATGTTGAAAGCAACCTTGCTATCCATACATTGTGGTTTGCCAGCCACTTGGTAACAGCCCTCGCCTGGGTTGCATTAGTTCATACGGCTGGCCACAAAAACAGGGTAGCCCTGAACAGAATGAAATCACAGTAACAGTTCTGGGAAATCTAAATAACTTCCTGTAGAATTATGATTTGAAATAACTGCAGCAGCGAGACAAGGAGAACGATTCTAGAAGCTATTTTTACACAAAGTGTCAAATCGTTGAGAATAGATTGTTGCTGATGAAAAAGACTTCTACCACACTATCATTTGCAGTGGAATATAGGAGGAAATGTAACCCTTTTCAATGGCATGCAAAGGCAAATTAAATGTTACCCTACTTTTTTTTTTTAAGGATACCTTCTGGACTTCTTATCACCTGCAAAATTAATATTTCTAAAATATATGGATGAGCGCCACACAACAGAGGATAGGGAGCCACACATCTAACCACAGTTTTGGTAGAAGTGTATGTATGTAAACAATGAGATATGCTTAAGGCTTAGAAAGAACACTGACAAGTTCGTCTCTGTCACATCAAGACATCTACGTCTCCTTCATGGTCCTCCTCCGTCACTTTTAAAGAAAGAACCTCTTCATTAAGAAACAAGCCACTCAGCCTCTCCTTCCGAGCCTGCCTCTGCTCTTTCAGCTGCCTCTTCCGCAAAGCCTTTTGCTGCAGCTTGCGTTGTTTAGAACGTTTCTGCCAAAAATAAAAGAAATCACCAGTCAGCTCTTTGCAGAAGAACAGTGCAACATGCAGCTCCAATTTATTTCCACGTAAACTATTAACAATACAAATTCCCTTCTCTCTCCACACAGCTGGGATAACAATTTGAAGAGCCCCACACAAATAAATGTGCCACCTCCCTCAACAAGGTTGGATGAAAAAGACAGCTTAAATATATTTCTTTCAATGTCACCTAGAAGCCACATGGGTGACGGGAGGAATGAAAGAAAAGTACAGCAGCTCTGAAGAACTGGGACAGCTGACAAAGTTATGCTAAAACTGTCATCACACCCACTAAACCTGAATTTTCAACAATACTGATGACTATAGAGTTTGTTCAGCCTTGAAGCCATTTGGACTGAGGTGAGTAACTAATAGGAATAATCTCAGTATTTGAAAATTTAATGAAAAACAAAAGATCCTTGCATTGATGAATGGCAGACAGTATTAACTAGTAGTAAGCTGTCTTATATTTAAGTGACCTAGGTCCCCACCCTCAAAAAAAGGCACTGAGTTTTTGCAACATACAGAATGTAGTACTTATTTAACTGACTAAAGAGGTAGTTGGGCAGCCCTAATAAAATCCTGTTTGGTATGAGAAGTCTCTTACGCAAAGGACCACAAAACCAGAAACTTTACTTTTGAGTCCCGGATTCGCTCCGCAGCACTTGTAGATAAGTTGCTGTCACTGTGTGCCCGACTCATGTTCGCACTGGAGTTCGAACCAGAGTTGCCGACACTGGAACCACTACTGCTTGCTGAGCTGACCATGCTGGCACTGCTACTGCTGGCGCTGGCACCGCTCACACCGCTGGCACTCCCACAGCTGTAGCCACTTCGCTTCCAGTTCTCCCTTGCGGACCGCTGCCGAGGACCATGTTCCTTGATATAGTTTCTGACCTAAATGTAGAACACGGAGGGAAGGAATGATCAAAATGACACCTGTTATCCAGACTGCTTTTAAAATGGAACACAGAACCTGATGAGACAAATGGCTGAAATTCAAGAGGCACACAAGGGAGGCAACTGCAGCATGACTGGAAGACTGATTTATTTTCATTTCATGTATTCATTAAAATATTTATTCACTGCCTTTCCTCTTGAGTATTCCCAGTCTCCAGCTACCTGAAAACGTGGGCTCTATACTATTATATTCTAGCTTTTAAGCGCTGCTATTTACAGTTTTGCAGAAGAACAAGCCACAGATGCCCCCTGAAACCATGACAGGAACAAAGGCAATGCCTTGGAAAAGCTGATTGCTAGTTGTTAGGCATTTCCAGGAACAAGCAGCAACGTCATGCATACCAGAAGACAGATGCCTATGATTAAAGAATGCTCACACCATTTTAATGTACCTGTTTCAGCTTTTCATCGGTGAGGCAATTTAATTCTATAATGAACTCATTATCTGTAGGTGAAATCTGAGCAGTGGGATCAATAATTTTAATAATATCTAGTTGCTCTCGAAGACCCATCTCAGTGCTGACTTTGCGACTCAGATATTCAATATATTCAACCTAAGGAAAACAGAACAGCAAGTAGTTAGTAACTATTTCAAAAACAAACCTCTCAGTACGTAGGTCTCCAGAATCACACTCAGACTATCAAAGGATACATTGCATGCAAATATTAAAAGGCGGGGGGAACCAGAATGCAAAATTTAATCTCTTCTGTAAAATTTGGAAACAATTAGCTCTAGTTACAGTTTACGTATGCAATTAAAAAAATTAACATAATTGTGAAAATTCAGTCCCTACCCCTCAGGTATTCTGGAGTCTCCCAATACCGAGGTTCCTACCTGTTCATCATTAGTCATTGCACTCCATGGCAGCTCATCAAGATTCCTGTGCTTGTTTTTCTTTTTTGGAAGAAGGCAAGGAGAGCTTGGAATACTAGGTATGATGTCAGAGAGCACATCACTTCCACTTGCAACGTCACTGCCAGGCAGCTTCAAAAGTACACAAAGAAAAGTGAGACCAAGACTTCCAGCTATAGCAATACAGTCTAAAGCTTCTATAACTATATCAACTTATGGAACACCAAATTTTCAATATAAGAAACGAACATATAGAAGTGCCTTATTGGTCAAAAAATTGGTCCATCCGACTCAGTACTGCTTGTTCTGACTAGCAACTGGCTTTCCCAACATCTATAACCCAAAATCCTTCAACAGGCGATGTCAGATTGGACTGGGGATCTTCTGCATGCAGCCACAACCTCTACTCTAGAAAGATCCAGGGTTACACAAACTTGCTTTATAATTAGGTCATCTAGTCTCACTGTCATATTTTTATTCTATCTTTTCTCTAAGGAACTCAGGGTGCCGTGGGTTGGGATAAGAGGGAATGACTGGTCCAAGCATACTATGACAAAAGCTCCTTAAGGGTTTGAGACAGAGGCCCTTTCCTGCACCTACAACCTAATTTCCTTTTCAATGGAGTTACAAAGCACTGAACAGCCTGCACATAGAACATGAGGTCTATTGCTGAGCTATGGTCCCTCTTACAGAACAAAAGAATTGTTAAATAACAGTTCTGATGTGGAAAAAAACTCATTTATAAATTGTTACTGTGGGAATCCCAGTTTTCTTCCACATAGTCCACAAACCACAGAAATATTTTACCTGCCATTCAAATTCACTGTCTGACCAGTCCCAATATGTGCTAATAGAAGAAGAGACATCACTGCAGACACTACCCTCAGGGAACAAATCAAATGATGTCAACTCTTGGTCATCCAGTAGAGAGTAACAGTCATCCTGGTCACCAACAGACACAGAAGAAAACAGTTCCTCACTGCACTCTGAACTGGCTACACTTGTTCCACAAGAAGTCAAGTTCCACCTGAAAAACAGAAAAGCGATCAACTTTAACCTCAGTCTTTTGAAAATTTCCAAGGTTGAAGTCCTAAGGCAGGTTACTTGCATTCAGGAGATGACTTGTACAAACTTTAGAAGTATACACCAATTAACAAAAACAGAGAGTCAGTTTGGTGTAGTGGTTAAGTGCGCAGACTCTAACCTGGGAGAACCGGGTTTGATTCCCCACTCCTCTACTTGCAGCTGCTAGATGACCTTGGGCAAGCCCACAGTTCTGTCAGAGCTATCCTTGAAAGGGCAGTTCTCTCAGAGCTCTCTCAGCCCCACCTATCTCACAGGGTGTCTGTTGTGGAGAGGGGAAGGGAAAAGAGTTTGTAAGCCGCTTTGAGACTCCGAGTGAAGAGTGGGTTATAAATCCAATCTCTTATTTTTCTTCCTTAAAATCATTGCACAGTATAGCTCTCCATATGCATTGAACAGGTTGCATCCCAGGAGGACTGAGCTTCACATCAGTTTTCTCAAAATGCAACAGTGCTGGGATAGCAGAAGAGCATTTCTGAATGTGATGGGGCCCGCTCAATACTGCAGGAGATCCAGAACACACACAGAGAATGTGTTACACAATGCATGGTTAGTTTACAGAATTCAGTGCTACAGAACATTGTGCAAGCTAATGATGGTTTTTAGAAGGAACTATACAAATTCATAAGAGATCCATGAATGGTTATTAAATTGCCATGGCTAAATGGAACCTCCATTTTCAAACATAATGCACCTCTGTATATCAGTTGCAGGGAGATAACTACAGTGGGAGAATTTCACCTCTGTGTGTCAGCCTTCTGGGGCATCTAGTTGGCTAGTATGAGATGCTGGATTAGATGAGTCACTGGTCTGATCCAGTAGTGCATCACAGAGCAGCCCCAATGTGCGGCCATCAGTGTAATGTATTTTCCTATAGTACCAGTATCATCTCATTTACAGAACAGTCTCTGCTTGAAAATTCATAGGGCTTGTTCCTTGCTAGCCTTCGCAAAACAAACAAAAGCTTTAAAACACACGCCCTCCTTGCTATACACTTTAAATAAGTGTAAGTTTAGTACTTATTAATGCTTAATATCAAATATTAATTGTATCTTGTGTCAAAGCAATTTAAAAAGCAAACATTTATTCTCACATTTATACTTTGCAACAGTCAAAGCAGTTAACAATCAAAGCCAATAAAAATAGCAAGGAGGCTCCAATATAAAAAAGAGAAGAGCCAAAACCACCCAAGCTGTGGTTCATACATATCACCAGAAACATGGGATTCATATAATGAAAGCAAGTGTATGAGTCCCTCAGGTTTAGAAGGAGCTATAAACTTGTCAAAGAAATTGCATCCTACCATCGACAGCCAGCATTCCAAAACTTTATCACTTTTCTACCTGGCAGTCCCTTTCCCACATCTTATCCTCACAACAGCCTTGTAAAGGACAGCAAGGTGAGTGGTTTGGCCAAGGTCACCCCGTGAGTTTCAGGCGAAGCGCGGATTTGAACACAGGGCCCTGCTACCCCGTCGTAAACACTACAACAGACTGATTCTTCGCACGTGTGACTCAGGCCTTCCAAGGCTTCCTGAAACACACTGAAGCAGGCCTCCTGCCCTCCTCCTCCCAGGGGCTCAGCCTCTGACCAGCTTGCCTGTGGGCGTGAAGGCGGCGCAGCGGGTCGGTGCGGTGGCAGGAGGAGAGATGACATCCGAAGTCGCTGACGTCCAGGCAGGCGGGGCCTTCGTCGCCCAAGCTCAGGCTGCCCGGAGCGCGGAGTGGCGGTGAGAGGAGGGCGCCGGGCTCGTCAGGGGCCAAGAACTTCTCGTGCGGCTCGTCTGCCATGGCGGGAGGGGGAAGGGGGCGTGCCGAGGCCTGCGCCGCCCTGAAGCGCCTACCGGGGCGGGGACAGGGCACTTTAACCGCCCGCCATGGGGGAGGAAGAGGGGAAAGGCGCCCGTCCCTTTCCTCGCCGGTTCGGAAAAATCCTCCCCAGAAAGCGGCCGCCGAGATTCACCTCCACCGCAACCGGAACTACGGGAACCTCTTCCTGTTGCGTCGATGACAAGCAAGACTTCGGAGCAAGAGAGGCGCCTCCCTTCCCTTCGCAACTGCGCCCCCTGCAGCATCGGCGGCGAAGGGAAGGCTCTTGGGCGAAGAAAATGACGGGCTGTCTGTGGCCCAGGCAGATATAGGAAGCTGGAGGGGTCACCCTTCGCCCCGGTTAGCATTTGGATGGGGAGACCACCAAGGAATTCGAGGGTCGCTGGGTAGAACAAGGCAATGGAAAACCATCTCTCTTAGTTGCTTGCCATAAGTCAGTTGTGAGTCAAGGGCACTTTACACGCACACAAAAGCAGATGTCATTCCTCCGGTAGTGGGGGGGGGGGTGTTGCATCTCTTTCTAATGTAATAAATATTTGCAGGCCCGACTTCCTTATTGAATTCATAGCTGCGTGCCAAAAATATATTAGCCCCACCTAGAAGTGGTGTTTAATTTGAGCCAGTGCCAGCATCTGTTCCCATAGGCAGTCACACTAAAAAGGCCGATTCACTCATGCCTGTACAACGTTTGCATGCGACACACATGGCGATGAAAAAGTTGAGTGTATGAAGTGATTCCATGAGAAAGGCTTGTCTGTGAAGTTGTGGCAGTAGCATTCAGTCCAGGATAGCCCATTCACATGTGGAATGATGGGAGCTATACCATCCATTGATGCCATAGTTATGAAGCCATGAACATGCCACGTGTGACCATGAGAAGGAGGCCTGCAGTGTCACCTCCAAAAGCCACCTAGTCCTGCGTCCTCTTTCCAGGGACCAGCCATGTTTGTGAAAGGACACAAACGTCTCTTGCTCTGGCTCCTCAGCACCTGAGATTCAGAGAGATGCTTTCTCTGAATATGGAGATTCCATTTATCCATCCTGGCCAATAGCCAGCCATTCCTAGACCTTTCCTACATGACTTGGCCTAACCTGCATTTAAAGCCATGTCAACAAGTGACCATTCTGGCAGTGAGTTCCATATTATGTGCTGAAGAATCATTTTCTCTCGTTTGTTTCTCTGAAACTACTGGGCGACTCTGAATTGCTAAGGTTATGAGAAATGAATGGAGGGGGGTGTGTGTCTCTAGCTAGATTTTCTCCATACCATGCATGGCTTCTTCTGATATATTTCTCTCATGTCCTCAGCGGTCCCCCTATAAAGCCGGGGCAAGGGCTTTCACTTTTCCCCTCATAGAGAAATGTGCCCTTGAGTATGAGCAGGGAACGTCTTTCAGGGCTGCAGCGAAGAGCGCTTCCTCGCGCTTCTGCCTTTGGGACGCTAGGGGGCGCTCCGGGAATTGTAGAGTCACATGAGACCTCTCGCTCTACGAAGCTTTGCGATGGCGGCTGCGGGGAAAGCCCTGTCCCTTCCCTACCCGCACCCGGGAGTAACCGGGGAGAGCAGCGTGAGCAGAGTCAGCTTTCTGGGGGCTCGGTTGCCCCCGGAGGTGGAAGCGATGGCCAAGAGTGTTCGGGAGCTGGGCAAGGAAACCTTCCGGAAACTCCTGAAAGGTAGACGTTGTTGGCAGGAAGGGACTCGGCGGAGGACATTAAGGTTGCAATCCTCTGCACGCTTACTCGGGAGTAAACGCTGCTGAATACAATGGGGCTTCTCCATAGATATGCATAGGGCAGCGCGTGGGAGACTTTTCACCACCCTTCAGCTTCCCTTTTTGTGGGCCCGCGAGGCTCTACTTGGCTTGCTGAAAGTCCCATAAAACCATAAGAGGAACCGCTTTGGATCAGACCGGCGGACAGGGTGCATCTAGTCTAGTATCCGGTTGTACCCAGTAGCGAACTGGATGCCCTGGAGGGTCAGCAAGTGGTGCATCGAGGCCTTCACCCGGAGTTGCTTCCTAGCACTGGTACGCAGAGGCTTGTTTCCTCTGACTGTAGTGATTCCCTTTAGTCCCTCGCCCTGCCCTCTTATGGGCCATCGTGTGTATCCCACCCTCCTCCCGATGCTTCAACGGAAGGCTTTACAGTTGCTTCCAGTGACAGGATGATGGGACTGCAGGAGTGTAGCCCCTACATTCTCAGCCAATGTACCTGTTGCCCTTCGGGACCAAGCTCAGAGAAAACTGCTTTCTGCCAGTTATAGCATGGATGGCTGTGATGTCACAATGCCTTTCTTCCTTCAGCAGCACTGTGACTTTTGGGGCACTGATTTCCCTCTTAAAATTAAAGGAATCAAAGACCCATTCATTGGTTATCATGCATATATGTGGTACATAGGGAGGGACAAGGATGATGGCTCCATCTGTGTTGGAATTGTTGGAGAGTATGTGAATTATACTAGAATGGTGGTGGGAATCTGGATTTACCGTCCAGTGACTGGGTTGTACATATGATTGGAGTCACAGTTTTTGTCTGAGCAAATTGGTTTCCTCTGCAGGAGGAGCAAATGGAACTTCAGTCCTCAACTGGTGGGTCCCCATGAGGGGCATGCTCATTGTTCTCTTCTAAAGAGAAGGGAAAGAGATGGCAGAGTGGAATGATGAGGAAGCATGGATGATCAGAAATGGAGGGATGGGGGCACGTAAGAGGGTGAGGGAAGCCGAGGGAATGATCAAGAGTAACAGAAGTGGATGCCGCTCAGCAGGCTGGGATCAAAGATGGATCCTGCATCTGGAAAGTTTCAAGACTACTGAGACAGATGTTCACTAAATGTTTTACCAGTTGAATACCAGGGAATACTGGAGGGCAGTGGGTAAGCCCCCTGTTGCATACAAGAATCAGATCCTTAGGATCCCAACCAGTGCCTGCAATCCACTAGATTCTACCCTTCCACAATCTCCATTCATCACATTCATGCTTATGTGAAGGGAAACTATATTAAAGGGCCTGTAACTTGCCAGTGAGGGAAGAATGCGTGCTTGCTTATGAAATTGCCCTTACTGGTTGGTTTGCTTTTCCAGTCACCGTTAGTGCGTTAGAAGGAAGAGACTGCAAAGAGTCTGTGAAAATGATTGCCGAGAGCACCAGTCTCTCAGACGAGCAGCTCGCGATCCTCATCTCTGGCATGTATACCCTCCTCAGAGAAGCCTTGAGGCTTCCAGCTTCCTCCCTGAAAGAAGACGTAAGTAGAGAGCATGCATGTTCCTCAGGAAGTGAGAGCCAACGTATACCTTTCCTTTTTCACGTGTTTTCCACAGGCATGCAGCAGCTGTAGGGAACTGCTTCTTTTCTTTTCTTTTCTAAAAAGAGAACTCAGATGGGCTTGGAACAGCACGGTGGGGAGAGGAAAGGCTCCTGCCCCCCCCCCCAGCAGCTTTATTGCATGAATATGGCATCACGAGAAGTTTTTCTGATGATTCACTGCTCCATGGGCACATATAATCCATGTGGAGCAGTAGAATCAGCTAAATAATTCCCTCTGATGCTGTTTTGTGCAAGAAAACTGCTTGTGGGGAAGGCAGGAGCCCCCATGGCACCCTTTCAAGCCCAAATGGGCTCTCCTTTTTTTAAAAAAAAGAAGAAGAAGAAGCAGTTTCCCATGACTGCAGGGAACATTTGAAAACACATCAAAAAAGGTAATGCATAGTGCTCTGAGGCAAACTGCCTGACTGGTGGAAATGATGTAATTTGGTTAACAAAGCTCCCGTGAAGACCTTAAAGCCTAGTGCACTTCTCCAGTTAAAAAATCTTAGTTGAGTCAGTGTGTGGGTTTTAATAGATTAATTTGTAGATTGTAATTGATTACAAGTGATACGTGAATAATGCAATAGTTTTTGAAGGAGGAAAAAAAGACATCCTTTGGTCTACGCACGTGTGGTGCAGTGATCCGAATGTCTGACAAGGCCCCTCGGAAACCCGGGTTTGAGTCTCCGCTCTGCCATGGGAGCCTGCTGGGGGACACTTGGGGCCCAGTCACACACTCTTAGCCTCACCTTCCTCACAGGGTTACTATTGGGAGGATAAGATACAGGAAGGGAGAAGGGTGTTGTATGCCACCTTTTTTGTGGAGGAAAAGCATCTATCGATCTCTAAATCTTCAACGAGGGATTTTCCCAGGTGAGAGTGAATTGGGAGCACTTCTTTTAAGTAAGGGCTGCTAGTCTTCCATCTTTCACATTAAACTTCAGTAACATTTTTGTTTTATTTGTAAAACATTTGCCTGATTAATCAGGGATATGTTTTTGGTCATTCATGAGATGTTTAATCTATTACTCAGACTAATGGTGACTTAAATGGACTTAGAAGGGTGCAGCTCTGATGGGGATTGCATTGTAAAGGTTTCACCCCTGTTCAAGGCACCTCCGTGTGTTTGGAAGGCAAGTAAAACTCTTCTGAAGTGCTCGTGGCTAGAGGTATGGGATCACTGCCCTCCACACCAAGGAGACCATCAGTCTAGTGTTTGCAAGCAGAAAGCTCCGTCCCCCTCTGAAAAGCATTTCCTATACTCTGCCTATAGGTCCAGGTAGTGCCCTTGGAAATAAATCTGATGCCAGGGTTGGAAAGTACCTTGGGGTTCAGGCAGTCTCTCTCTCTCCTCACTGCGTGAGATGGGGCCAATTGCTGTAAGCATCTCTCAGCCCAGTTTTCAGCTTCCTGGAAGGTTAGGTGATGCTGCTCCAAGTGTATGCCTTCCATATTAAATTATAGACCTTTATTTTTATAGATTGATATCAGGATGGTTTATTCCTCACCTAGTGCTTTTTAGATGGTTCTATATTGTTCAATGTTTTATGAAGTGACTGGGTTGTATACCTAGACAAACACTTTGGCAGGCACCTGCAGAGTGATTTTTCGTGCCTCTCTGGCAGGTTGAAATGCCCCCAGAATCCTGGCTTTTGCAGGACATTTCTTGGGGGGGGGGGATCCTGCTGTGTGTTAAGTCTTGCCAGAACTGCAGAACAATCTCTTTTTTGTTGACAGGTTTTTAAAGAAGATCTGAAAGAGCTTAGGTATGTATATTATTATTTCAGTTAATTGAATCTTTGAATTCCTGTATAAGATGCCCCTGTGACGGATGCCTGCAGCCCTGGAGAGCCACTGCTAGTTGGAATAGACAGTACTGATCTTTATAGACAAGGATTCGACTCAGTAGAAAGCAGCTTCAGACATTTAAAGAGAATGAAGCTCTGCCCCTGAGTGACACTTGTTCATTTGAATGTATGTATGGGCCTATGAGAATATATTTGAATGTGTTTATAGTTCCCTTTTTGCAGCCAGGAACCATGTATAGACCTCCATGACCAACTGCTCCAATGCACAGTAATTTATTATGTCTGGAAACCTGGTTTCTACATCATTACTTGAGAACACATTTGCCAAGTCAATGTGAGAGTAGTTAAAGTCACCCAGTATTACAGTATTTTCTGTCTAGATGCCTCATTTATTTCCCTCTCTATCTTGAGATCCACCTCCTGGTTTTGATTGGGGGGAGGGAGGAAAGTATGCCCCCACTTTTAAGTAAACCTTATGGCCCAGTATCTCCACCCATAGTATTTCTGTGGGGGAGTTTCTTCCCATAATGTTTTCTAGCTTATTTGACTCTGTGTTCTCTTTGATATACAAAGCACCACCTTCCCCAACACATCCCTCCCTGTCCTGGTCTGTAGAGTTTATATCCAAGGATGACCGTATCTGTTTGATTTTTCCCCATTCACCCGTTTCTGAACCCACTAAATCTAAGTTGTCATTTAGCTGTGAGCTCCCCAGCTCCCCTGACTTGCCTTGGAGGCTTCTAGCACCAGCACTTAGACACCTCTTCTTAGTTTCCCTCTCTAAACATCCCCACTTCCCTCACCCCACCTCCCTTTCCCCACACAACCCTCCTTTGTTGCCCTACTCTCATTCTCAAGTTCTGGCAGACTCCCACTGATATTTTCCCAAGAGGTTTCCATGCCATCTCTTTAGAATGGGTCATCCTGTACCGGAAGCTTCCCATTCTTGTCAGCTTTCCCCCAGAGGTTAACGTAAAAGCTGCTCTGCCACTTTTTCGATATTAAGTGGTAGAAGCCTGGTGCCTTTTCAGTTCAGGTGAAGCATGTCTGTGCCCATCTCTTACAAAATAATGTAATGAAGCACTTCAAACACCAGGAAGTGAAATATAAGTGCTAATGATTATAGCCACAGAGGAGTCTACATTTTGTATCAGGAAGCCTCTTCCTGTAGCATCCATTCACCAAGAGCTGAATAGACCCTTCCATGGCCTTCCCAGCACCATGGTAACTTAACCCCCAACAAAAGAGTGTTCTTATCATAAGAAGCAATACAAAAGGTGTCCCTGGTACATGGCAGGTGCATGGTTGAAACTGTAAACTTCTTGGTCAGGGCGCTCTCTCTTTTTGTGCTCTTTAATCATCCAGTCCAGTGATGGCATTACATAAACAGTGCCCACACCTTTATTTATTTATTTATTTATTTAGGGGTTTTCTGTGCTGCAGCTTCAGAGTCCTGCTCCAGGTGGCCTACAGTTAAAATAATGTAACTATATAAAATAAGAACACCATTACACAGAAATAGCATGAAAGCAATCCATAAAAGGCCATTAAAAAAGCTGGTAAGATTTTTTTTAAAAAGGTGTGTTTTGGCCTGATGCCTGAAAGAAAGTAAAGTAGGCACCTGGCGAGGGTGCTCCAAAGGGAGGGTGAGGGTGCTCCAAAGGGAAGGTGCCACCACAGTAGATGCTCTGTCTTTAGTCACTGCCTGCCTCACCTCAGCAGGTGGGGTCACAGAGAGGAAGGCTTGAGAGGAGAGACAGATCATAACTGGCGGGCTGGGAGGAGATGGTTCTTCAGGTACCCTGACCCCAAGTTTTTTAGTGTCTTGAGGGTAAGAAATGGCACTTTGAATTGTGCCTGGAAACAGCTGGGTAATCAGTGGAGATCTTTCAGCACAAGGGTGAGGTGTGTATCCAGCCTCCAGCAGTAGCCTGAAGGCTGCAGTTTGAACCGATTGAAATGTCTGAATGGTTTTCAAAGGCATCCCTATGTAGAGCACATTACAGTAATCTAATGTGACCAAAGCATGCATCACTGTGGCCAGATCACACTTTCTGAGGAACAGCGAACCAGCCAGAGTGGACAGAAAGTGCTGTGTGCCACAGAAGAGACCTGAGCTTCCAACCATAAGCACCCCCAACCTAGGATCCTGCTCCTTCGGCGGGGGGGGGGAGTGCAACCCCTTCTTGGACAGGCTGACTCCACTGACCCCCAGCAGTTTCCCCACTGACCAAAAGCAGGTCAGTCTTTTCTGAGCCGAGCTTCAGTTCTGGCCCTCGTTCACCCCGTTATCCTCTCCGGGTACCTATTCAGGACTTCCACAGAGCCACCCAGCTTAGCCATTAAGGAGAAGTAGAGCTGGGTGCCGCTTGGACAACTGATGACTCTCCTCAGAAGTGCTCAGAGCAACTTACGTGTTCTGAGGTGGTTGGTGGGAAAAGAGGGTGGCCTGAGCAGTCACAAATAATCTAGGCACTGTCAGCTGCTGCTGCTTTTAAACAATATTTCCACTTCTACAGCCAGCAGGAGGTGTGGATGAAGAGGAGAAAGTGGAGGCCACGGATGTTGATTATTTATGATTTTACAGTAGATCCCAGACGAGTTCATAGCAGACACGAAAGATGTTTTCCCCTCTGATAACAGGGAGGAGAAATATGCATATGCTGCCTGCTGATTTTTAGTGCGGTGTTACCTTGCCAGGGCTTAGACAAGAGCAGGAGTCCACTAGCACCTTAAAGACCAACAAAATCTGTGGCAGGGGGTGAGCTTTTGTGGGTCACTGTGAGCTCACCATGATTCACGCAGGCTCCTCCCCTGCCACAAATGTTGTTAGTCTTTAAGGTGCTTCTGGACTCTTGCTCTTCTCTGCTGCTACAGACAGACGGACACAACTACCCGTCTTGATCTTTCTTGCTAGGCGCGGTTGGTGATTTGTTTAGTGTTCTGCGGATCTGCAGAGTGCAAAAATGGCTTAACAAAAGCCTGCCACGAAAAGATGACAGGCAGTCACTGGCTCTGCCTCCCCCTGCCCCAAATCTTCTTGGCTTTTGTAGCATGAGCATAACTGTGGTCCTGTTTGGATGTAATCCTCATGCAATGCTTTGCTAATGAGGTCACAGGAAGCTAGTGGTGTTCGATTCAATGCTGACTGCAGAGCCCGTCTTTAATGGGACAGTGGCGTCATGCATTGCCCTATCTTCCTTTACCACATGTGCCCCAATATCCATTGATCCCTTTTGGATGACAAGACAATCTGTGGTTTTGAAAAACAGACGCTGTCCCACTTCAAAAGGTTTCCTTTGTTTTTCAAAGGCCAGTGATGTAATGCTAGGGCAATTCGCCTGTATTGTCTGGGTGTGATCGCTTGTTCTAATTAGCCAGCAAAACACAATGTCTGTGACATGGACTTAGTTGAAATCTCCACTGGGTGGCTCAGAGTGGAAGCTCAGGATGAAATTGGAGGCACCGCAAGCCTCCATTTAAAGCCTCTTATTATAGCATTGTACAATATCATGACACAGCAAAATGCACAAGGGCCAGAGGGCTCCAGGGAAAGAACGGGCTCTTTTGTTTCTTAATTTGCTGGTTAAAGTTTGCACCCCAAAACAGTTCCCTTGTGTGTAGGACACATGGTATTGTGTGTGTTGTGCTGCCGTCTGTGTTCGGTTCTTAAATGGAATGTTTTCTATTTGCAAGCATTTGCCGTGTGTCTCAGTCTATACCCTTCTCTGTTGAAGGATCCCGGAAGAATTCATTGTGGACTTTGCCACCGTAGCCTTTGGAAATAGGTTGGTAATTTTATAAGTCAATTGTGTTCTCTTTCATTTTCTGAGCCATAGTCAGCAGTGCCTTGTAGACAAGTGGGAAAACATTCCAGCCCAGTGGGAAAAAATTATGTGCATACATGTGTGCATCATATATGTGTGCATAAATATCCCAACCTCATAACTCTTCCACCCTCATATAGTCCTAGATGTTACAGCATAGGATGGGCAGACAAGGTTTTTCCTTAAAGCATTTGTTAGCCGTGGGCAAGGGTCCCTTATGGCCTGGGACTAACGTACCTTAAGGAAGCCTTCTGCCATATGAACCTGCCTGTGCACCCCGGCCACCTTCTGAGGCCCTGCTTCAGTCCCCCTGTCATTTGAAGCTAGGCAGATGGCAACCCAAGAAGGGGCCTTCTCCATCATAGCACCAAAACTTCAAAACTCCCCCCCACGGAAGATTTGTTTCTCTCCCTCTATTTGTTGTATTCCATTAGTGGGTAAAGACTTTTTAAAATTTCATTTGGGATCTCCCCAGTAGCACTTATTGACCTTGGTTCTGGAGTTGTTTGTGTGTTTTTATTGAATTATTTTATAATTTTAAATGTTTTAAATTGTTCAGATGTTTTATGTTCACCGCCATGGGGACCCTGATGGAGCAGAAAGGCAGCATAAAAATGGTGTAAATGAAATAGATAATAAACGGCTGCTAGGCTGCATTACTCCAGGAATGGGCCACACGTGGCCTGCACCCATTTCCATGGGATATTTTGGCACAGCGCTTTTGTTAGATGTGAAGGATGTAGTCCTACGTTTTTAACAAAATTGGGTTCCTCATTGCTGCAAAAGGCAAGCTCAAAAACCTGATTGGAAAAAGTGAGAGAGAGAGAGAAGGCTTTTGTCAGTAGAAAACGGTGAGCGCAACGTTAGCCTTCTTCTGGTTGTTGCATTGCAGAGTTTGTTGCGAGCCATAGGGAGGGCTTCCTGAGATTGCCTAGAAGCTGTTGGGTCAATCTGTAGCGTAGAATCCTCTTTGGAATTCAAACCCAGTGCTGAGTGTTGGGTGAATTATTACACTGAAGGGCTCCTGTAGAGCTTCATTTATTTCATATCAGAGTAGATTAATGTGCTGCGTTAAATCCAGGTGGATGTATTTATTTTTCAATTTATTTTTTTTTACCTTCTGGGTCCTTCAAGAAGCTCAGGATCCTCTCGAACCAGCTGAATAAGCCCTTTCTTCGAAATTAACACGATATCGAGTCAGCTTCTCTCAAGCCAGGCCATGTGACAGGCTTTTGAGGCAGTTTGCTAATACAGAGCAGCCTCAGCTTTGATCACCATCCAGGGCTGACTAATGACCTTCTCAAGGCTTCCCAGGGTTACACCCAATTAATTGACCTACTTTTTAGGCTGAGGAAGACAGCTGGTGAATGTATTTTCTCTACTCTTGGGTGTGTCTGCGCTCAAAGGGGAGGCCACACCTTGAAAGAGAAATGAAACCTGAATTTAATTCCTTTTTTAAAAAACAAAACAAAACCTTTCTTTGGCAAAAAGGCACCATTTGATAGGAGCACTTAAATATTTTAATTGTCTATGTAGAACTTCCCATCCCAGGAGCTTCTGGGCTGGTAACATACTAGTCATTCTTCCTTATTCCTGCCTATGAAAACCCAGATTGAATTTTTAAAATTCTGGAAGATGTTCCAGCTCAAGCTTTACCCGGTCTCCATGAAAAGAGAATTCTAAGGTTTAAGGGGAAACTATGGCAAATGGAGGCCGGCATGCCTTTGAGGACTGTTCTCCATGCACAGATGACTTACTAGCAACTGTGCCAGGTTGTGGTGAAACACAGGGATAGGGAGAATCGCTTAAATGTAAATCTGCTTGCTTATTTCTGCGGTCCACAGATTTCCCCCCACCCCCCTTTATTTAGAAAATTTGTATGTTGCTGCTCCAGAACCTACTCAAGGGGACCAACAACTGAAAGGGTTCACGGCAAATGAACGAAAAACAATAACAAGTCAAACCATAAAAACATACCGGGGCACAAAGGCAGGATCAACAAAGCAGAGCCGTCTAATATGATATTGATCAAACAGTCCTCAAGCTGGGAGCAGACCAGAGCCCTTAAAAAAAGTGGAGTAGCTTAGTTTTAAAAAAATGAATTAACGGGAGCACATCAGGCCATTTAGTACCAGGGCCGGATCGCCCATTGGGCGAACTAGGCGCTCGCCTAGGGCGCCCCTGGCCTCAGGGGCGCCAAATAGCGCCCCCCCGCCGCCGCCGCCCTAACCGGGCGCCCGCTGTCGCCGCCGCCGCTAGACCCCGCCCCCTTCCGGGGGGAAAGCCGGCTCTGGGAGGGAGGGGGCGGCGGCGGCGACTAGACCCCCCCTTCCCGCTTTCCCGGGACCCCGCAGCCACGGAGGCCCCGGGAAAGCCAGCTCTGGGAGGGAGGGGGCGGGGGCGGCGGCGGCGGCTAGAGTCCCCCCGCCCCCTTCCTGCTTTCCCGGGACCCCGCAGCCACCGAGGCCCCGGGAAAGCCGGCTCTGTGGAGGGAGGGGGCGGCAGTGGCTAGACCCCCCCGCCCCCTTCCTGCTTTCCCGGGACCCCGCAGCCACCGAGGCCCCGGGAAAGCCGGCTCATGGAGCGAGGGGGGCGGCGGCGGCTAGAGTCCCCCCCCGCCCCCTTCCTGCTTTCCCGGGACCCCGCAGCCGCGGAGGCCCCAGGAAAGCCAGCTCTGGGAGGAGGGGGCGGCGGCGGCGGCTAAATCCCCCCCGCCCCCTTCCTGCTTTCCCGGGACCCCGCAGCCACGGAGGCCCCGGGAAAGCCGGCTCATGGAGGGAGGGGGCGGTGGCTAGACCCCCGCCCCCTTCCCGCTTTCCCGGGACCCCGCAGCCGCGGAGGCCCCGGGAAAGCCGGCTCTGGGAGGGGGCGGCGGCGGCGGCTAGACCCCCCCCGCCCCCTTGCCGCTTTCCCGGGGACCCCGCAGCCGCGGAGGCCCCAGGAAAGCCAGCGCTCCGCCCCCGGTCTCCAGGTCCCAACGGGAGGTTGGTATCCCCGGTGGGGGACGCCCCAGGCTGTCCTGCCTAGGGCGCCCAGACACCTGGAGCCGGCCCTGTTTAGTACTACCTGGTTGGGCCTGTCTGCATTCCACTTGCATATATGCTGCAGTTGCAGTGGCTCTCGTTGGCTGTTCCTTGAAACATAAATTGGCGTAAAACTGAAAAGTTTAGTATAGATGCGCTCTCAGATTTCACACCTACTGTATAAGGCCCCTATGGTACTCTGGTCTGACTAATGCAGAGTGGGTGTAGAAAGGAAATCCTCAGGCACATAGAAGAATTTCATGTAGTCAAGGAAAGGAGTTCCACAAAACTTAGTTGGAGACAGGGGAGATGGATGTAATCTGTATGCGGCTGTGGGACTGGTCTGGAAGCACCTTTGGTGCATTCAGTCTAAAGGTACTTTTTTCTTCTCAGGGCCAAGCTCTAGAAACAGGAGGTTCTGCAGGTTTGAAACAGAAGCCTCCCACGCAGTATGCTGATTGGCTGGTCTTCTGTGATGTCACCAAGCAACCTCCCTTTCTGGATAGCCCAGGCCAGCCTGATCCTATCAGATTTGGGAAGCTAAGCAGGGTTGGCCCTGGTTAGTATTTGGATGGGAGACGAGAAAAGAAATTGAGGGTCGCTGTGCAGTGGCAGGCAATGGCAAACCACCTCTGAAATCTCTTGCCTTGATAAATCCCTATGGGGTTGCCATAAATCAGCTGCAACTTGACAGCACTTTCCGCCAACAACAACCTCCTTCCTAACAGTGTTCCCTCTAAGCTCAGTTAGTGTGAGCTAGCTCACTTTTTTTTAGCTTCTGGCTCACACATTTTTGTCTTAGCTCAGGAAGGATGGCTCCAGAGCAAACTAATTTATGCAATAGCCAGATCGCTCGCTCACAACTTTAATGCCAGTAGCTAACAAAGTAGAATTTTTGCTCACAAGACTCCACAGCTTAGAAGGAACACTGCTCCTAAACCCCTGAAGCATTTTTATATTTTAAAAAAGTTCAGTTTGGTTACTAATAAGGCATTACATAAATGGAAAAACATAATGCTGCTTGAAGAGGGAGAAGGCTGTCCATTTTAAATGTGGGGAAGGGACAAAACTGAGTTCCAGTTTGCTGCAGTGCATCTTTATCTCTTCTGCTGGGATGCCAGAAGGAAGTCAGTGGAGATGAGCTACAAGTGTAATCTTTTCATGACGTCTGTCTGCACCCTGTGTTCATGCTGACCCTTCTTGTAACTGGAGTGAAAGCATGTCATTCTCTCCCTGACTAGATCTAGACTATCAAGAGCCTTTTTGAAACAAATTATTATCCACAGCCGCAAAGAAGAGGCTATAGTGACCTCATCCAGTTTCTCAGGAAAGTAGCTTTAAAATATTCTGTAGATCCATCCCAGGCATATGTTGACAGTCAGCTAGTGAGAGACCTAGTTTAAGCTAGATCTCTAGGAGGCCCTTCTGCATGGACAGGGTGCTGGATCTGGCTGCAAATCCGTACCTGGCCATGGACTTCACTGCATGGACTTTGTTCTCTCTTAACCCAGTCACCTCTTACCACCTTGGTGGAAGTGTGAGATTAAAAATGTGCTGGATGGATAATCCAGCTGTCAGACTCACCCCTTGCCAAGCACTGCAGGAAGCCAGGTTGCCTGCCTTTTTCAGTTTGCAAAGGGCTGCTTTGTTTTAAAAAATCAGCAGATCGTTCATTTCCTTATTTATTTTTAATTAACTCTGAAAACAGTTCCCATGAAGGGGAGTTTGTGATATCTCAGACGCCAGCCAGTCAGCACTATGCACAGCTGAGGGTTTGTTTTGCAGGACTATTTCCCCTGAGCTCAGCTCCGGAGACAATGAGGAGGGTTTGACAAGAACACAGTGAATGTGCTGCTAGAGTGCAAGTGACGCCTCGTTTTTCATATGCTTGTATGTACTTTGGTGCAAATTGTGTGCCTTTTCTTGTAAATATCTTTATTATATGCAGTGAGTTTCATTCCTGCTGCCAAGCAGAATACATAAGAAGGCTCTGAAGCTCTCATGTGTTAAATTAGGCAAATGCTAGAAAAGAGATCTCACATATTACATAAGGAACTTAAATCTTCTCTCTGTACTTGTAACAAGATGACATTTGGCTGTGTGCCAGGGGCTGTGAATGCTGATGTTATTTGGAAATTGGATGCTGACAATTTAGAGGATGATTCTGGTAATGTTTTTTTTCCTCCTCTCTCTTGGCAAAGAGATGCAGACAAAAAAAACATTATTTTAAAAAAATCTGGAGTGGCTCTTGTTAATGTTTAACCCAGCATTGGAAAAGGGTTTTTTGTTTGATCTCACCCAAGCCGCCTCCTTCCTACATCCTCTATCTCATTTCACTTTTGCCCATGCAGTTTCCATGACCCCCGGCGTAGTCTTTTCTGTGTTCGAAGGGTCTTTTCCAGAAGCCAAAGAATTGGTTGGATCTGTAGCACACTTTATAAGGAACCTGCCTTTAATAAAAGGTTTCCCAGTGGTCTCCAACACAGATCTTAAAACTGTCACAACTCACACTTTTTTCGTAAGAAAGAAAGAAAGGTAGGTGCTGGTATTGATATATAACACTGTGCTGATTTCTACTGATTCCCCCATCAGACTTGGAAGAGCCCCCCCAAAAAAGATGTGCTGGTGCTTAGTACTGGTACCACAGCAAAAAAAGCCCTGGTTACAACAGTTAAATAATCAACACCCTCCAGAGCACAGAACAACAGGTAAAACCAACCCAAACCCTTGGATGCACAACAGCACCGCCCACTAATAAGGATGGTTATATAACCATCACAGATCCAACCCTGTGATTTCAAGGGGACAGTTTTTGTTGTTCCCTGTCTGGAGTTGCTTGCTTCAGACTCACCTTGCCATCTGTAACATGGAAGATGGTAATTTGGGCCTACTTTGCAGTGCTATGAGGACTGATCGTGCACTGACATTCTGAAGCACCTTTCTTGCACTCCTGGGTGATACCAGTGTTTATATCCTTTGAAACTGGTTTTATTCAGATTAATGTTGCTACGGTGGCCACATGTTTTCTAATATTGATCTCAGTGCTTTCAGTGCTCTTATCATTCCTACTATGTGTTTACTTACTGAAATGCAGTTGGTGGCTACAGATCTTTTTTTTTATTTGAAAAACTGCTTCTTGGTCAGCTTGCTGGAACTGCAGCATTCTTCCTGCAGCATTCATGGCCGTTTGAACTGGAGATCTCCTGGACGACAGCTAATTCTCCTACTGAAACCTTGCTCGTGTAAATTATCCAGTCTGTCCAGTTTATGGCCCCTATGACTTGCTTTACATTTGTATACTCTTTCTCATATTTTGTTTTCACTATCAGGCGACCCATTCTTGAAGCCACAATTCAGAGTCAGGCCAACAAGTTGCCTAGAGTCGAAGATTTCAAGTGGAGAGTGGATGTGGCTATTTCTACCAGGTAAAGAACAGTAAGATATCCATACATTTTCACGGGGAGGGGTCCCATGCCTAAGTCACCTGGGGCTGCCGCTTCTTTTTGTTAAAACAGAAGTGATTTTGTGTACAATGCTGGATGATAAACTGGGGGCAGGAAGTAAGAAGTCAACCAGATCCTCCTGTGAAAGCTGAATTGCATTAAGACCCCTGGAGAAGCCCATCCACCTGTATTCTGGGCATCCCTCCTAATCGGAAAGATACTAACCCAGAGCAGTGACTCATGCATAGACTGCATGGGCAGCCTCCTCTGAGGGCAAGTAATTGGGAGAGACTGAATGATCTATTCACACCCAATGTGGAGACATAGTAGAAGTACTTGCCTGCATCAGAGTCTGACGGGAAGGAGGAAGGGCCAAAGTGAGCTAGTCCTGCAGAGGAAACCAGTCCAAAATATGTCAAAGGGGAAACAGCAAAGAAAGAAGATGGAGGTGGAGCCAAGGATATGCAGGCAAGGAACGGCTGGTCTGTTCACAGAATCAAACTTAAGACTTCGGGGGGGGGACTAAAGGGTGGTGCCAGCAGCTTGACAGAAAAGGTGGGTTTTGAAGGAAGCAAGAGAGGTGGCATCATACAGGTATTGGGGGAGGCAGTTCCAGGCCTCTGGGGGCAGTCAGGGAGAAAGGGCAGAATCCCCTGAAGGAACAAAAGACTTTTGCATGGTTTGTGCCCCTTTGAGGCGTCCAGCTTCAGTCCTCGCCCACTGGAGGCAGTTTCAGTGACTGTTTGTTAGACCTGACCTCAGTTTCCATCCTCTCAACTGCTAGGCCTTATTTTTTATTCACCTTCTGGTAGTTTACCAGGCATTAGCTCTGGGCTGCAGAGGCAGGGAGCCAATCGGAGGGGTGGCTGGAGCAGCCCGGCCTGTTGGCCTGACCCTGTTGAGCAATCCCTTCCCACCAGCAGTGTGAAGGGAACTGGCTGCTCCTGCTGGCCTGGAGTCAGCCCTGATCCACGGTATGCTGACCAAACATTATTCCATGCTGAGGAGAGATGGAAAAAGCTGCAGCTAAATATTCTTCACCCCAGTTGCTTTGGGAGGTACAAACACATCTTTGTGATGTGGACCCTGGGGCAGCCTGGGTTCCATTTTTGGATCCTCTCTTCTCTGGTTTCCATTTACCACAGGCTTCCTCTGGGACTTCCTGTTTACCGTCTGGCGGCCATCTCTACTTAGAGTGCCATCTTCAAGTTTCCAGTCTGCCAGTTCCTGGCCTAGGTTTGGCAGGCAGAATCTGCACCCACAGTGACTCATTTCCCACTCCACTGGTCACTGGCTGGAGAGCTGTAGAAATAAAATAACGCTGCCAGTTAGATGGGCTTTCTGCCCAACCAAGAGGGTAAGAGGTCTTTGCAGAGAGACGGATGACTGTCTTCCGGTGACTGGCCTGCTACCCTGACTAGAAATGAGGATACTTGTAACATTTACAGAAATGAAGCAAGAAAAGAGCAGTTATCTGCAGCAGAAGAAGCAGCATTGCATAAAATAGGGAGTGACTTCGGGGGAGGAAGGGGTTGGTCATCCTAATAGGGCTGCAACAGTGTTATAGGATGGGTTTCTTTTTTTAAAAAAACCTTTATTTTTAAAAAATTATATATACAGAATAACATACAACTTCTAGACAGTCACAAAAATAACATTTTCATATCTGCTGATTATCAACAAATAAATCTGAGATCTGTTAAAGAAATTACCTTGATACAATGTATTTTTTGGAACTATATCTTTTTCAGTTATATATTGAACTACAGGAAACCATACTTCCAACAGATTTAGTGGTGGAATTATTTACTTTGCTATAATTAACTCTGTCTGAGATTTTACTCATGATAAAGTAGTCCCAAAGTCAAACTTGCTGTTGTTTGATCTTAGGTATTTTCTTATCTTTCCACATGGCTGCCAATGTAACTCTGGCTGTAGCTGTTGGTGGACTTGTGAATTAATACAATTGTACTGGAAAGATATTGTTCACCAAATTAAACAACAAACAAATTATTATTACTTACTTTTAATACCAGAACTGTTTCTACTTGATTTTTGAAAGCAACCTTTAAAGGATAAAAGTAAAATGAAATTAGGATGGGTTTCTGATGCATACTGCTTGTTGGGTCTCTGTGGGTTCTGTGAACGTCCAAGGGAAGAGAGCTCCAGAGTGGTGAGTCAACTGTTGTGGTCCTGTGTGTCCACCAGTGTCCTAAGTGGGTTCACAGGAGGGGAAGAAGATGGCCTCACTCCAAGCAGTTCTGGCCATTAGCAACCAGTTTCCTGCCAAGGCACAAATGCATCCTCCTCCTGAAAAGATAGGTGGACTTCTGCTGCCTCTGTGTGGGAAGTTTAAATGTCCGGTTCTTCATGGCAGTCCAGGTGTGTATTTGACTCTAATGGCTGGTCTGTAAATCTTTTCCAGCTCCTTGGCTCGTGCTTTGCAGCCATCCATTCTGATGCAGATGAAGCTTTCGGACGGGACAGCTCATCGCTTTGAAGTGAGTGCTCATTCTTCTAAATGGATCCAAGGGAAGGGACCAGTCTTAATTCTTTGTAGGAATCATAACAACCAAAAGCCTTACAGCCTCCAGAAAGAATTTCTTTTTGGCAGGTTACTCTGTGCTTGCTTCCTTGCTTAAACTAGCCATTTGTGCTAAGGCTCTCGTTGCCCATTTCTCCCTCTTAAGCACCATTTTCCCCCTAAAGATTTGGAGCTGGGTCTTGCAGGCTTGTGCCTCCTTCCATTTCTCTCTAATTGTGTGCTGTACCTTTGATGATGGGCAGGGGTCACTTCCTAGAAAAAGAGGTGCAGGAGCCTATTAGCATAACTCATTAGCATATGCCATATCCCCTGACATCACCAGAAGTATGGCAAGAGAGAGAGAAAGAAAGTCAGAGACAGAGAGAGAGATGGGGATGAAGGAAGGAAGGAAGAGAAAGAGGGAGGGAGGAAAAGAGGGCAAAGAACTTCGGGAAAGAAGGAAAGAAAAGAAAAGGAAGGAAGGAGGAGGGAAAGAGATGGGGAGAAAGGGAAGGAGGGCAAAGAATGGGAAGGAAGGAAAGAAAGAGAGAGACAGGGAGAGAGATGGGGAGGAAGGAAGGAAGGGAAAGAGGGAGGGAGGGAAAGGGGGCAAAGAACTTTGAGAAAGAAGGAAAGAAAGAAAAGAAAGAGGGAAAGAGATGGGGAGGAAGGGAGGGAAGGAAAGAGGGCAAAGAATGGAAAAGAAAGAGAGAGATGGGAAGGAAGGAACGGAGGGAGAGAAAGAGGGTGGGCAGTGAAAGGCGGCAGGTGTGGGGAGCGCTCTGGAGATCTTTCTCTGCTCACGCGCCTCGGCGCACGGGCAGAGAAAGGCGGCGGGTGGGTGGAGGGGGCACTCCGGGGATCTTTCTCTGCTTGCGCGCCTTGGCATGCGGGCAGAGAAAGGCGGTGGGTGGGTGGGTGGGTGGGGCACTCTGGAGATCTTTCTCTGCTCGTGCACCTCGCGCAGAGAAAGGCGGCGGATGGGTGGGTGGAGCGCTCCGGAGATCTTTCTCTGCTCACGGAACTCGGTGCATAGGCAGAGATAGGCAGGGGGGCGCTACGGAGGAAGCGCTGCACCTCAGCACACCCAAAGAACCGGGGATAGGGCAGGAGGCAGGAAACTTACCTTCCTTCTTCTGCCTCCTTCCTTCTTCTCTGGGAGCAGGGGGGCGGGACTTGGTCATGTGCCCACTCCCCGGGCGCCTCACTCCCGGAGTACCACTCCTCCATGCTCCGGCCCCATCCGAGGCCTGATGATGGGTGTTTGTGCCTGGGTGTGAACTGACTCCATGGACCAATATTGTGTGTGAAGCAATACAAAAGTCCCATTGGTGATGTTGGTCTGCAAGGACCCATTCGGCATGAGCATATTGTCACTTGATGGTGTAGTTATCAGGTAGCAAATATACATTGGTCTACTGCACTGGGAATGCTTTTAAAAGGGGTAATGAGTGACTGGTGTCAAATAAGCAGAAGAGAGCTGTGAGGTTGCTAGTATAAGTCTCACCTTAGTCCCTAACTCTCTAGGTGGCCTTTGAGCACGCTTCTCTGAGTCTCCTATCTACAGTATGAGAGTAATAATACTGGCCTGCCTTGCAGGGTGGTTGTAGAGATTACCGCAATAATGTCAGTGAAGCTCACCAGATGCTGAAAGTGCTATATAAATATTAAATGTTATTATTAATTCTAAAAATTCCAATTGCTATGTATAGCTTAAGTTGTATCTTTAACTTTGCATCTTTGCTTTTTTGTTGTTTGGGGGGGGGTATTTTTGGCATTTTTGCGTGTGTGTGTGCACACACCCGTGCCTGGAAGTCATGGCAACCTCTGGCATCTCCTACTGGGGCATGGAGGATGTTCAGAGAAGTGGCTTGATAGCCTGCCTCTGTCTCCTGGCCCTGGTATTCTCTGGAGGTCTCCCATCAAATCTTGGCCAGAGTCGACCCTGCTTAGCTTCCAAGAACTGACGAGATCGGGCTTCCTTGGGCTATCCAGGTCAGGGCTTGTTCTTTTTGTGTTTTAAAGTGGTGCTGCAGCACTTTTCTTTTGCTTTTTTAAAGAAAGCAAATTATCCCCAGAACTCCTGGCTGCAGGAGGATTCTTAAGAACATACTGGGAACAAGTCTGAAATGCTGAAACTTAGATGGGTTGTTTTGAGCTTTCAGTGTTTCCTTGAATAGCTGAGATGCTTGTCAGTAAGTAGGAAGGAACTTTCCATTTGTACGTGCCAGGAGCTGTTGTATAAAAGCACACTACCCCAAAGTTACATTTGGAGTAAGATTCCTGTTTACGCAGCCTGGCCTGACATCTGCCCTAGTCGAGCAGGTTTTATGTAAACTGGCAGCGTAAACATGCAGATTATTTATGACCTTTGAGCTCATGATACACTTCTGTGGTGCTAAATAAGTCGCCCTTCCTGTGCTGATGCATGACTTAGTGAAATGGCACTGTATGACTGATGCTTGCTTCTCTAGTCGTTTTGGAGCCACCGCAGTTGTGGAAATTATGGGACCACTCAGGCAGTATCCCAGGGGAAGTGGCCGTCTGCTCAGACTGCCACACAAGCATGGCCCAGCCAGAAGTCCAGCAGTGGCTCCCACCCATTTAGAGCACAGTTGCCTCCCTATATATGAGCAAACCCATCATTTAGTAATTATGAGCATCAAGCTGGGTTGTAACAATGTCATTCTGCTTTACTTTAATGTACAACTATGAAGACTATGCAGTCTTGCAGATGTGAAGCAGTCCTCTGAACAGCAAGCTGCGTGCCGCCAGTCTTTTGTGATTTGGAAATCCAGCGTGGCCAACTTTTACATGTGGGAACTGTGCCCCTCAAGAACCTTAAATTTAGAGTGTGCTGTAAGGAAATTGTTACTTTACAGTAGAGATCAGTAGCCATTTCTACAGCTTAGCTCTAATCCTGTTCATGAATCTAAGGAAGGGATTAGATACAGGGAGGTAAACAACCCTTTGAGTTGGCAGGCAGGCTGAAAGAGAAATTGATTCTTGAAGATCACATTTTATAAGGCCACACGCTTGTGTGTTAAGTGGCTGGGATCATGTAACTTTATTTGGCCTTGGCTAGCTGGAAGACCAGAACTAGGAAGAGTGGAACTTTCAACAGTTTTTTCAGTCTGTAGCTTTATATTTTTTTAAAGTTATGCATCCAAGTTGTGGTTTAAAATATTTGTTTATTTATAATTCAATTTATATCCCACACTCCTCTAAGGCTCAGGGTGGCTAACAGTTGGGGCCAAAGCCATAACTAAAACAAGATAAAAACATAACAAAAATACAACAAAGTGCTGGTGCTCTGATATTTCCAGTTCCAAGATGGGTTCCGGTAGGGTGGATCCGGACCAACAACATAAGTTCCAAAGTGGTAGATAGCCAGTCTTCTTCCCAGGGCCCACTTGCACCCAGATGGTATCTCTGCCAATTTTCAGGGATGGCACATTGATGGAACAGTAAATATATAAATAAAATATATAAAAGACTTAAATAAAATATGTAAAGATCACAATCTGGATGCATTCAGCAGTCTGTAGATAAAATATTACTTGGCTGCACTTAGAATTTCGAAAAGATTCAATATTCCTGAAACCATTGTTAGTAGCAGGCATGTAAATAGTCACTCAGCTATGGTGAATGACATTAATCTCCAGGTGATCAGGCAAGGTAACGTTTGAAAATCTGGGTTAATGTCACATAGTCATATGAGGCCTGACAGACTACTAAACATTTTGGCTGATGTGTTTTGTAGAAGTATATACAAAACATGGTTAGCTACATGATCACAGATTGTAGTCTAAAGGCACATGATAGCAATCATCTTGCTAAAACTAAGCAAGTCTGGGATTCATTGGTGTCTGGATGAGAAAACATTGAGGAATCCTATGTAGAGCACCTTTTGCTATAGAAGAAAGGTAGAATATAAATGTATTAACAGTCTGCCTTCTCTGGAGATACGTCACCTGAATTTATCATCGCTCGTACAGAGTCAAACTACTGGTACATATAACTCAGTATTGTCTGACTAACAGCAGCTTTCCAGGATTTCATCAGATATCGGGAAAGACCCTCTTTCTACATTTTTGTGATCTTTTTAATTGGAGAGGCCAGGGATTTATGTGATTTGATTATATATTTGAGCATTTTTAGCCCCTAGAGGGACCCAAACCAGTTTAGGAAAAGAAGGCACTCCAGATTATGAACAAAGAGATCTAGGCTGGTAAACTGATTTCCACAGGCCCCAGGTCGCGAGCCCCAGACTAGGAACCAAGGGCAAGAATGCTTTGGCTCCTGTCCAGGTGTTTGTGTCTCTGGCCTTGCCTGGGTTAAATACTTGCAGGAAGAGGAGGGTAAAGGTCAGATTAGATTGACCTCAGCGGCTGCCAGCATGCTGCAGTGAGCCAGCAGGATCTTCCTCAATGCCCTCACTCACTAGCCTCCTCTGTGCACACTGAGCATGTGCTCTGCTATTGAGCCGTGGTACACACCTTTTATCCAATCCATTGGCTGCAGGGTTGGGGACGCAAGAGTTTTCTCCTATCCCCGTGAGCTTTTCAAAAGGATGAGAGCAATCAGCTCTGCAAAGCAGACTGAGATAGAAAGTTTTCTGTCTGCTGTTACTATAGTTATGAACAGTAGTCTGGTTCGTGCCTTTTTGAATTGACCATAACTACCTTCTTGATCTGCTGTAATTTTTCCCTGTTGCATCTGCTGCCTGTGTCCTAACTCTTTACATTCTCCATCCTTTGCAAAGATACTACTAGCCTGACTGTCCATGCCAGTCACTTGTGGCATAATAGGAGAACCAATGTTTTCATAAAAGCTTTCTGGTCTGGGTGCCTAGATGCAGTTATAGCTCACCCTAGCCGATTAAGCAAATAGCTTTTTTGCAAGCCCAAATCACTGTTAAGGGAGACTTTCAAGGGGGATCAACTGCTAGTGGCAGGAATTCTACCTAAGCGTCTGTTGGGACACAGAGGAAAGCCAGTGTGGGGTGGCAGTTAGGAGCATTGGAATAGGTTGGGAACACCTGGGTTTAAATTCTTACTCATCCATAAGTTCACTGGATGGCCTTGGCTACTTAGCCGCCCTGAGCTTGCCTTGGCGGGGAGGGCAGGGTAGAAATTTAATTAATTAATTAATTAAAAATGAATACTCTCTCCAAGTCTAAGTGACTTCGTAGGATTGTTGTGAGGGTGAAATGGAGGAAGGACCACCACGAGTTCTTGGCAGAATAACAAAATGTGACCACATGCTGGAATAAGGCTGGACTAGACCTGGAGTTCATCCTCTCGTTTCTCTTCCTCTCCGCATCAAGTGCAGTTGAAACTAACTTGTCAAGGTTTCTGGTTCTGCAGAATTCCAGTTGCCTCATTTGACACAAGAGCCAACGGTGCCGGTCTGCTTGTAGTCCAGCATCCCATGTTATGCAGCAGCCGATTAGATGCCCCCACAAAAGCATGTAAGCAGTGCACAGTTCTCCTGGAGGAAATAGCTGCTTTGGAGGGTGGGGACCCCCACTGGGGTCCTTCCCAGTCTTAAACCCCACCCTCTCTAGGCTTCACCCCAAATCCCCAGGAAATTCCCAGCCCTGCAGCATTCCAGTTGCCTCATTTGACCCAAGAGCCAGATGGGTAGCCATGTTAGTGTTTTTAGCAGCAGTATCTGAAGCAGTGAGCAGTGACTCAGGAAAGCAGGCCCGTAGAAGGAGAAGGAATTAAACTATTAACAGCGGGAAGCTATTAGTCATGGTTAACTCGCATGTTGATGTATCATACCTTGTCCAATCACCTTTTTTTTTGCTGTGTTCTAGGTACCCCTTGCAAAGTTTCAAGAGCTAAGGTACAATGTTGCCTTGATCCTGAAGGACATGAATGACCTGGAGAAAAGGAGCATTCTAAAGATTCAGGACTGAACATTTTCTGATAATTTATTGGTACTTGAAGAAGTCAAGGGAGCCACAGAAAGCATAAAATCAGGAGTTCTTGTTTTGTAATTACGTGCATTGTACTATAACCTTTTGAAACCTGCTGTAAATATTTTTTTCTCTTTTCATGTGTTGAAAGCTGCTGCTGGATTGTTTTCTTTGTTATTTTTATTCTGATCCTACATATAAATGAAAATGGCATTACCCCTGCTGATGAGCACTTCTGTATGATTCAGCAAAATGGTTTTATAAATAACCCTCCCTATAGATGCTAAGAAGCCCTTTCCGAATGAGCTATGATTCATCTCCTTAATTATTTTAGAGAGTTTGCAAATGATTTGCTCAGTCAACATGCAGCATTAGAAGAGATGGGGGGTTTGCAGCCTTTCAAAGGATAAAAAGGAAAGGGAGGAAGGAGCACAAAACAAGAAGCATGAAATTCAGTTTGATCCATATAAAATCTGCTGGCACATGGAATTCACAGGGGCAAATTTTTCATGCTGTGAGAAACGATGTATAGAGAACCCGGGACTGAATGAGTTGTGACAGACCTTTCTGCTGGGGCTGTTCTTCATCAAACTCTCAACCTTTCTAGAACTAGGTTCCTGTGAGCTGCAGGGATGTGATATCAGAGTCATGTGACAGGAAAAGGGGGAGCTGGACCATAACCAGCCAACCAAAAGGGCCAAGGATAAGAAACAAAAAGCTCTGGACAAGGACAAACTCTGCCTACCAGTCACCTGAGGATCCCAACCCTTAGATGGAAGACCACAGCTCTAAATCATTTGGTTTTAGGCAAAAATTAGCAAATGTGATTTCGTTGTTCTGGATCCAGACTTTTCAGAATTATTTATTTAAAAATGGATACCCTGCTTTTCCTCTCTGAAAGTGACCTTGTTGTGGCTGACAAAAATAACACTAACTGGCAGCAGTCTAAAACCTATAGTCAACAATAACAGAGGAAGGCTGCCAGTCAAACAGAAAAGGAACACTAAAAGCACTAAAAGCTCTTCAGCCATCAATGCCAAAGAGAATAAGAATGTATTGACCTGGTATCCTCCCTTTTTACCTGACATTGAGTTGTTTGATTTTCCCCATGTGTGCCATCAAGAAAAAGAGGAGGCTGTCAGTGCATGCACAAGTACTTCCTTATGGTGAGCATTGCCTCCAGAACGGTGATGCGCATTCTTGTTAAAAGAAAAAAACAAGGGAGTGTTATTTTGGGCAGAAATTGGTACAAAGGCAAAGAGTGAAACAGACCCTCTCCCCCTGCTTAGTCTCACCTTTAAATTGTCCCAATCCCCCCCCTCCCCCAGGACTGCATTCTGTTAAATAATAAATGCAGAGCTGCCCTTTAGGCTTGCGAGGGGGGGTGTTGAAATCTGAGACCTTGTCTTTGTTAACACCTGAAGGAGCCAATCCTCATTTGATCAAACTGCTTCCCTTCTCTGTTGCTGGGTGGCACTTGACAAGCAACTTCAATGTAGACCCTGCTTCTGAGCAGACTAGAAATTGTATCTGCCTCCAAGCAATTGGAAATACTACGTGAGATGGTTGTCCTAATCAAAGCTCTCCAGTCTAGGATATCACGTATCTCTGCATCTTCTCTTAGTTATAGTTACAATACTTCATCTGTGAGTCATTTGGGCCATGTATGTCAGTGGTGCAAATCTTTTAACAGTCACTTCCTCCAGTACTGCTCTTCATCCCACAAGATGCAGATGGTATCCTCAGTAGCAAGGAGGGGATGGCTGAATCGCAAAATCTCTAGCACTTGCCATAAAGGCTGAGCTGTGGTGCCTGTGTGGTTGTGGTCCTGATGCAGTCTCTCACCTCTTGCTTACTGATCATGAATCTCCACAGGGATCACCCTAGGTGTAGTCAATAGCGGGTACTTGACCACAGCTGTTTTTATTAGCAGTGGCACATTTCAAAGCTCCAACAGGCCTGTAGGAGAAGAGTCTGTGTGCAAAGTCTGTTTCATCACTGCCCCCAACTGCTCCTTAGGAATGCCAGCACCTGCAGAGGCCCATTGGCCTGGGCACTCCACCTCCTGCTTACCAGCTACAGATGTGTTGCCCCTGCCCTGCCAGAGCATTCATCTGCTACAACCCCCACCTCTTTCTCCTGTTCACAAGAAGCTCTCCAAGTGTTGATGCTGTAGAATTTCCCACCTCAAGGGGGGGACACAATGTAATCACTTAGGCTGATCCTCATTCAGTTCTGATGACACCAATTCTTTCTATTCCCCCCCCTTTTTGATTGGACACAAGGTCTTGAACAACCCAAAACCATCAAATAATGACATATAAATACTTTTAACTTTAAGCCTTTATGCCTAGAAGCAGCAGCAGTTGACAACAACTTTGCCATGTGCAAAGGCTCAAGCTTTAAAAACCCATAGTGCTGCTGGAAAGTACTAAGTGCCCCCGGTATAATAGAAGTGAATGGTCACTTTCACAACTCCTGAAACTTTTAAGCAGGCCTTTTTCCTATGTCTGTCCCATTTCAGATTAAAGGGGAACCAAACACTCAGATACTTTTAGATTTTTACCTGATCAATTTTACAGTTATTTAGTACCCAGGTATTGGACTGGTATTAGATGGAATCTTTATAAAGACCAAGACCTTGGATTTAGAATAATTTACCTCTAAGGACTGATTATCACAATATAGCAAAAAGGTTTCATTAAATTCCTAAGGCAAACGCTAGTTCTAGAAAGCAAAAGAGCATCATCTGCATATAACAAAATTAAAATGGGTTGCTTAGCTAAGATGGGAGAGCAGACCTGGTGTCCCTTGAGGGTGCTCAGTAGACCCTTTAAATATAAATTAGATCGCAAAATTGCCAATAGACAGCCTTGCTTAACACCCTTGATCGCCCTGATCTTCTCAAAGAGCTGTCCATCAAAAGTGCAGCATATCTGGGCGGAAATATTTGTATAAAGAAGAAGAAGAAGCCATAAAAGGCAACAATCTATAGATGTTGCCTATAATTTCCCCCAAAGATGCTTTCTAGGCACAAAGTCAAATGCTGCCCTTAGATCCATAAAGGCAGCAAAAAGGACTCCTCTAGGGACCAAATATTTATAGGATAAATGAGTGAGAATCACCCAATGATCTAAGGTACTGTGGCCTGGCTGGAAACCAATTTGATTTAAGCAAAGAATATTAGACTGCTGCATCCAAACTTTCAATTTGTCCAGCAAATGGGAGGAGTAATGGGACAATGATGCCCTATTGCCATGATGTAGGGATGCGTCCTGCGTTGTTAAAGTTAATAACATAGTAAGTAATGGTAATGAGAAACCACCTCTGAAGGTCTCTTGCCCTGAAACCCCTAACAAGGTTGCCATAAGTCAGCTGTGCCTTGACAAAAAAACCCAAAAGTATTGAACAGAGATTAGATTGTTAATTAGAAGTCCTTTCTCTAAAGCACTGGTATTTGATCTTCTCTAAACCTGGGACTCTTTTCTTTCTCTTTTCCTTCCTTCCCTCAAGATACTTGTCTTCTGCCTTTTGGGTTGCTTAAATCTTAGCCCCCCCACCCCCAACATGGGAGCCACTGAGCCAGAAGAATGCAAAGGTCTCAGAAGGGGGAGGGGGCAGCAGACCAAGAGACCCAGAGTCAGGAAACACAAACCCAACCACAGTGAAGAACTAGCTGAGGATCACAACCAAGGAGGAATCTGCTTGAGTGACCTTTCCCCACTGTCCTGCTGCACCTCCCATTGAGTACAGGTGCTCTTGCTCTCTGTGCATGCACAGGAGGGTCAGGTCTTTCTAAAAAGCAGCAGGAAAAAATATGGTTGGTCTATTATAGGCTCTCATAGGGAAGTCTGGTAAGACAGATTGTCAATCCCCGCCCAGCCATTTGCCTCCCGTGGCAACACCACCACTGATCAGGCAGTGCTCCTCCACAATCTGGTGTGTTGCCATTCCTCTCCCACCATATTCCCACTGACCTGCCACCAGGGGGAGGTTTGCTCAACTTCTCCCTTGTCTCCACACACTGACCAAGAAGTTTTACTGGCCAAACTGCAGAACAGGGATAAAATTATCACATATCACATGAGACAGGTTATTGCCATCATCTCCTTAAAGCTATGGCCTAGGTGGAGAATAACAAGCCCTCTGTTGTTCATGAAATGTTTACCCACTTCTCTCTTTCCCTTCTGCCAGGCTTTATCAATGCAGTTGGGGGTGAGACCTCTCCTCCAGACCCTTCTTTCAACCATATCTATATAATAACTAATCCTGGAAATGTATTAGATTGCCTCCATTTTACATCTGCAGCCATGTGTGGCTGTTTTTTGTGAACAAGACAGTGGCAAGAAAATACCCATTCTGAACATCTGTCAGGAGCAGTGTGTGTGATATGCAGCCGATAGCCACCATCAAAGATGCACTGCAGCTCTCTCACAGGGCTTTTTCCTGTGTCTGCTGCCAGCAAAAATAGTTTCTGGAGGATACTTCCTTTCTGATGGTATTTCTACACTGCTGGTAGCCATGATTCACTCACTCATGTGTTCATTATGAATTTGCTTCTGTGTAATTGTATAATCATCATAGGTAACAGCTACAGACTGCTTATGAGACCTCTACCACTGAGCGACAAGACTCTTCCTGTCAGTTGGGTGGAGGTAGGTGAAAATGGGTAGAAGTATGGAGTTAGAGAATAAGAGGACTTACTTTCATGAACACAGACCAATGATCCCCAAAGTGGTAGCCCTTTATGTGTTTTCTGACACCCACTTCCTCTCCAGTGCAAGGAGACATTCATGGCTTTCCTCCACATCACTGGAGCAAGATGTGCTTTAGATTAGCCCAGGAGGCACCCCCTTTGTGCCTTCAGGGGACATCCATTTGGAAAGAACTGCCATCATCACAGGGGGATGCTTGGCTTAAAACCTAACATTTTGTGGAATCTCCCAGTGTTGGGTGATTGAATTAAGACCTTGTGGCAGCCATTTTGTGATTGGCTTCTACCCATTGTAGCCATTTTGTTGTGGCCTCCATTACCCATCCTCAGAATTCCAAAAGCATCTGACACAGACCATTGGTCTCGTCTCTGCTGGTTGGCTCAAAGGTCTTAACTTAATTTATACCCCACAGTTTTCCCCACTAGGGACCCAAATAGGCTTACATCATTCTCCTGTCTTCCATTTTATTCTATCAGCATCCGCCATGCGGTAGGTTAGGTGGATAGTGTGTGACTGGCCCAAGATCACTCAGCGAATTCTCATGGCAGAGTGGGGATTTGAACTTGGGTCTTCCAGATCCTGGTCCAATACTCTGCCCCAGCCCTATAGCCAGAAATTTTGGGTTGGTGGGGCATGGGGAAATTTTGTGGGGCAGCAGGGGAGGGGGAAGGTGTGTGGCCACCCCTCTCCCTTGCAGAAGGTGAGGGAGAGGGGTGGCTGCAGGCGAATTCATCGCTTGGAGTTCAGGCGTGGGTAGCCCCCACTTGGAAAAAAAAACATTTTAAAACAATCACTGCTTGGAGTTCAGGGAAGGCGTGCAGCTGCCCCTTCCTGCAAGATTTAAAGGGCCCTACAGCTGATCAGTGGGCAAACTGCTCCTGCCGATCAGCTGGAAGGCCCTTTTAATGTCACAGAAAGGGATGGAGGGGAGTGGGGCAACAGCTGTTGTGGGGCATGCCTCACATTTGAGGGGGCAGAGCCCCAAAATGCTGTGCCTCCTACACCACACAGGCTATAGCAAGTAACCACAACTTCCTCATTTTGCCTTTAGTTTCAGCCTGCCATAACTGCCTGGAAATCACAACCAAATTCTTTTCTTTCCTTGATCCTAGTGGCTTTCTGACCTATAAGGATCCTTGAATGTTTACGGGGTTATTTATAATTATGTGTGAAGCAGTTTGTGCCTATCCCCCCCCATAGACACACACAATCAATGAGAAGAACTGGATTTGCCAGCTAAGAATGCCTGGCCCTTTTTCACCTTTGTACAAATTAGCAGTCTTCCTCCCAGCAACTCCTTCTAGTCCAAGGACACCTGTTGCTAAGCTCGATATTCCTCCATCATAATGGTGTTTCCACTGTGAGAGACTATAAGGTCTTTGATCTGTGAATGGAGATGCAGCTTCAACAGTGACACATTTCTGCAGTTTGTTTTGAAAGCTAAACCTTAGCCTCGGAAAAGTGCCTCTCCAACCATCTGAGTCATGATTCACCAAATGATAACCCTACATTAAAAGAAATAGGCCAGCTTTGATGCAAGCCATTATGTATACACACATGCTGTATAAATGTATTGGGTAGTTATCTATAGTACAATGCGCATGTAACAGTGAAGCCTTTGATAACCATTTAGCAGCGCTGGTGTTATGGCATGGAAAGTTAACAAATAGTCAAACTTCTCTGACGACAAACCAGTCAGAATGTTTCTGAAAAAGTTGCTAGCGGGAAAAAGAAAACTGCCAGTTTGGTTGGGATTAAAACCTCACATATAACCTGTCCCAAAGGAGGGGTGGGGTTTATCTTGGAAAAGGCAGGATAAGGACCCAGAGGTGGTCCCAGGAAACAGAGAAGCTCAGTACTCCATAGAGTAATGAGGCTAAAGGAAAAATGCAGAATGGCAATAAGGACCAAAAAAACAAAAAGATGTGGGTGCTGAACCTCACATCTTAATCTGAAGCAACATGCCAATTCTTTGGCTGTAGGAGTCTCTTTGTTCTCAGATGCATTGGAGTCCTTCAGCAGTCCTTGAGGAAGATGCTAGACTTTTAGAGAATCATTAAACAACACAAAAAAGTGCTATAGAAGAAGCATTACATCTGACAGGTCTGCTCTCCCCCCAAAATATAAGAGAACATTTACTGTAGCGTTGTAATGTTTAGGCCATCAACAATTCCTGAGGGTTCCCTTTAAACAATCAATCAAGTCCTTGTGGTGCAGAGGTGATAAAGACTGTATCCCATGTGCTGCAGTCTTGCAATTATTGTAAAGGAGTTAAGAGAAGATGCAATGGCGTTATTTTTGGCTATGGTACCTGACCATTCAGCTATTTACCCCTTTTTCTTGCTAGGGAGAAAAACACAACACTGGAAAATGGCCATGTTTCTCAAAGTAACCATTGAGATAAGGTCCTGGATGGTGAAATAACTCTGTTAACCACATTTTAATAATTGCTGTGTTCTGTTCTAACTCTTATATCTTAAAAGTCTCTTGACTGTTTATTAAACTTGTTGTTGATTCATTCAGGTCAGCCTGACCACCTGTATTTAGACTTTTAAAAAATGACTGCATCTGAAGTATCAGAAATCTTTTGAGGGATGATCCAGTTAAAATTCTAAGCTCAACAGGACTTTTAAAATGTTAAAACTGGGAGAAGGTTCAGAAATTTTAGTTGGTTCAGAATGGGACAGCCAGTGTTTTGGGGGGGTGTAGCAGGGAGACCTTATGAAAGCAGTTTTCTGTCTTCTGCACTGCCTTCCCATTTGTCTCTGGCTCATCCCAAAGTGCTGATTTTGTCCTCAGTGGCTTAGGCCCAGAATATATTTCTCCATATTGGCCATAGGCCAATCCAAGGCTGAGCATAAGGCCTTCCTCTGGGAGCAGGCTTTGATGGACATTGGGTCAGCTAGAACCCCAGGGGAGGGCCATCTCAGATGCCACTCCCCCCTCCCATTTGTGGAAGTCCCTCCCTCAAGGGGTGAAAGTGGACCCCTCTTTGAAGAAAGTCCTATCTGGTTTGAAGATTTTCCTTTTCAGGAGGAATTTGTTTGAGCTTGAATGACTGATAGTGCTGCTATAGGTTTTTGTTCGCTTTAATTGTTGTTTTGCTGATATATGTTCCTTTCACTTATTTCCTATATGTATACTATGCTAATTTTTATCTATGTTTATGATCTGTGATTTATTTGATTGTACTGTAAACTGCTTTGTAGTGCCTGTTGGTCAAAGTCAATCTAGAAATAAACAAAGTGACTAAATTAGGAATATGGAATGTGAAGCAATCTCAATATTTATTTATTTTATTGCAATGTTATCAGGTAACAAATCAACAGAGCAGGGGGGGAGAATTAAGTTTTAAATCTCAAATCAAGCTGAAATTTCCCAGCATCCCACTGGCCGTGCATCCTGATGTGAAGGATCATTACAGGGCATCAGTGTTCCCTCTAAGCTGAGTTAATGTGAGCTGGCTCACAGTTTTTTAGCCTCTAGCTCACACATTTTTGTCTTAGCTCAGGAAGGATGGCTCCAGAGCAAACTAATTTATGCAGCTGCCAAATTGCTCACTCACAACTTTAATGCCAGTAGCTCACAAAGTACAATTTTTGTTCACAAGACTCCACAGCTTAGAGGGAACATTGCAGGGCATTCAATAATAGGGCACGTGTTTGAGGACAAAATTCCAAGAATTATTAGCTGATCTGTAAACGAGAAAGGGCATCCACACAAACAGGCGGTCCTGAAGGTTAGCGGGGCCAGTTGCTCTTTGACAGAAGCATTTTCTGCAGTTGGGGCGACCAGTGCCCATACATAGCTGTTTAGAATCTGATCGCCACCTGCTGAATCCGACTGCCTGGGATCTCAAGGCTAGGAACAGAATCCCTGCCCTGAGCTGGCTGGCCTGGCCCAGATCTCGGAAGCTAAGCAAGGTCGACCCCTGCTAGTATTTGGATGGGAGACCCCCGAGGAATTGCAGGGCCGCTACGCAGAGGCAGGCAAAAGCAAAGCAGCCCTGTTAAGTCTCTTGCCGTCGAAACTCTACGGAAGCACCAGAAGTCGGCTGCGACTCGACGGCCCTTTCCCACCATCTACTAATAAATTCCCACCTCTAGTCGACAGCTCCATCCAGCTCCACCTGCCTGTTTCCGGAAAGATCCAGCGAGGCGAACAGTCATCGGTTCCTGCCAGTAACTTCATCCCTTCCTAGTAACTCAGAGCATCTGCATTCCTTTGTCCTTAACCTCATACCTGCCTTTCCCCCCCTGTTCAGAAGCGGCTACGTCGGATCCGTCGCTCAGCTACAACCGCGCTCCACTGGTTACGCTTCATCCGGCACCGGCAACCTTCAGTATGACAAACTTTTATGCGCTTCACCTGCCGGAGATCTCCTGGCCTCTTTTCCAAATCAGCCTTTCTGTCCTCACCTTCGCCCACCACTCTGATCTGATTTACAAGCCGCTTTTCAGCAAACAATCTCCAATAGCGACTTACCAAACAACCTCTGGCTCTTCCTACGCCCCTGCACGACCAGAGGGACGAATACAGGCCAGCCCCCCAGCCCCAGATGCCCTGCTGTCTCTCCAGTGGGACCAAGAGACAGAAGCCGAGACGACGCAGCCGGGCAAGCGAAAAGGCGGAGCAAAGAAGCCCAGTCCTCGTTTTTCAAACGCCGGTGGTCAGCTGGGGGCAGGCAGGGGTCGCTTTCGTGAACCTTGTTACAAAACGGGCTCCAAGGCGGTCCTCATGAAAGTCCTGCAGGGATAGTACAATTTGCCCTCCAACCCTGACCTTGGGGGCCCCAGCCCCAGAGGCAGCAATTCCCCCCGGGCAGTGGCAGATTAACCATTAAGCAGACTAGGGCACCAGGACCAAAGAGGGCACCACAAAGTTGGGAAAAGGGTGAAAAGAAAAAAAAACACGAATGATTTGTAAAAAAAAAAAAATTGATAAAACTAGTGCAAATTGATCATGGTGAACCCTAGGGTTATCGTCTATTTTTTGTTTGTACAGTATATTGTGTTATCATGTCAATAAATTTTTGTAATGCTGCAACCTGCATTGTATATCTGGTCATAGGCCAACAACTAAAATGGACTGGGTCAGCGTGGAAAGGAGAGGGGGCACCAAGAGTGGTCAGTGCTCAGGGAACCAGTGAGTCTTAATCCGCCCCTGCCGCCGGGGGTGGGGGGCAATGGAGCCCTGCAAGAAGAGGGGTGGGTGGGTGGACGTCGAGAGGGGTCACCCGGGGCCAGGAGGCAGGTGACCAATTCCACCCTGTTGCTATTTTTCGCGTCACAGGCCAGCGCTTTGGCGACCCCGACGCAGTTCTCGCTCGCCACCCCCACCGCCCATCACAGCACAGCACCGCGAAGGGCCGGGAGCGCTTCCGAGGTGACGCGAAGGCAGGGCGGCCAGCTCACCCTCCCCTCTGTTTGGCGAGAAGTAGGGGAGGGGATGGAGGAGAACCCCCCCCCCGGCCTGCTCTCCCTTGGGCGCCCGGCCGGGCCCTGCCCACCTGAAGTTGCAACAGCCGGTTACAAAACTCGCTGGGTTTTGTAACCAGCCAGCCGGGCGCTGCCCAATGAGCGGCCGCGGCGGGGGGGATCACATGGCCCGCTTTTATATAACTCTTTTGCCGAGAGGCGCTGCCTGGCGGAGGAGGTGTGCGCGTTCGGCTGGAGGCGCCGGCCGGGATGGGGCTGCCACGGCGGGTGTGGCGCAGCAGCGTGGCGGAGACCGAGACGCGGTGGGGCTTCTCGCAGCCAGCCTGGCCGGGCTGGTCCGGCAACTTCCGCGGCGTCCCCGCCCTCTAGAGGCCATGAGCTCGCCGCGGCGGCAGGAGCAGGGGGAGGAGCCGCCGCCGAGCGCGCTGGGGTTGAGGCGCGCCGCCCGGGCTCTCCAAGCGCCCAGCTCGCTGCCGGCATCCAGGATGCGGCCGCCCGAGTGGCAGGGGCTGCTCCAACGGGCCGACGCGCTGGCCCACGGCGGGAAGCTGCCCGAGGCGCTGCGGCTCTACCAGCTGGCTTCCCGCCACCGGCAGCTGCGGGCCGAGCAACTGGGCGAGCTGGTGGCTTGCCTGGCGCGCAACGTGCGCAGCAAAGAAGGCAGCGCCGCCTGGCCTCCGCCGGCCCTTCGCTGGGCGCCGGCGGCCGGGACTGGGAAGTCTTCGGGTGCCACAAGTGCCAGGGCTTCCTCTACGAGCCCGTCTCGCTGCTCTGTGGGCACACGTTCTGCAAGCGCTGCCTGGAGCGGGACCGCGAGACGGCGGCGTGCGGCTTGTGCCGGGAGCGGGAGGGCGACGGCGGAGCGCCGCGGCTGCGGGTCAATGTCATCCTGAGCAACTTGTTGGCCAAGTGGTTCCCTCGCCAGGTGAAAGCGTCGCAGCTCCGCCACGAAGGGAATCGCTTGTATAAGGAGAAGAAGTTGCAGGCGGCCCTTCAGAAATACAACGAAGCCGTCAGCTTAGGTAATTTATTACTCCCCAGCCACCAAAGCGCAACCTAATTCGGGGCAGCAGCACCAGATAATTGCTGGGTGCCTCCGCCACCGTCGCTGCAGGGATCCGGCGGTTCACACGTGCAGAGAGTCTTTCCGGTTTCCTGACTCGGAGGAGAATTGGTGCTCTTCGTTGTGGCCAAGAAGGGAAACCCTGGAAACTTTTTAGACTTTTCCAAGCCACACGGAGATAAACGTTGCTCTTTTTCTTAGGTGTTTCTCGTCTAGGATGCAGAAACTTCTCAGATGAGATTTTGCTATTTGGCAGATACTGCTTCGCCTTGTTTTTTAAGAGGCGAGGGTAGGACTTTACAGCGGGGCAACTTAATTAAAAGGTCTAGCACAAACTAAACAAGAGTCTTGTGGCGGCTTGTTTGGTGGATTCCGATTCATGCTACAATAGAAATGTTAGTTTTTAATGAGCCACAGAATTCCTGGGTAGTTTGTCGCAAGGCAGAGAAATCCTGTACAGCTGGTACGGTAATTGCACTGCAGCTTTTTGGGTCTAGTATGAAGTAAAGCCGCTTCTAAAATGGCTTGTTTTGTTTTAGTTTGATCAGTTATGATTTTATGGTATTTTTATTCCTAAACCGCCTCAAGCAGAACTCTGGAAAGGCAGCATATAAGCAGCACCCTACATATTCATAGCTGGGAAAAGAAGCTTTCCTCACTTCTTGGCTTTCCAAGTAGTACTTGATGGTCTTGGGTAGCCAGGCTAGTTGCAAGTGAGTTTGGTTGTCTGTAGGGGCTGGCTGTTCCTTTGGTTAGTAAAGACTTTAAAAAGTGTTTGTGTTGCAGGAATGCTGATCAGATGAATGAACCTGCTGGATTTCCATCCATGGGGTCATTTTGTTGGTTTCCAGCAGCCTTAGATCGATAGCCAGCCTCCACATCTGCAGCTAGACCCACACAATTGCCTTTTGTTTATGAGTGAGGTAAATGAGCCAGTGAAGTGATTAATCCATCAGATACCATCTTCTCCACACCTATGAAATGTGTGCCCTTTTTCTTGAACTTTCACAAAAATGTTTGTTTTCGTCCAAAGTGAAAGTAGGTCAGGAGAACAGTATTGTTGCATAAGCGTGATAGCTTGGACTCAGATCCCTGCCCCCCCCTGCCATGGTTGTGTAACGAGGAAAATGACAGAGAAATGGGTTGTGTTTCTGAAAGTGTTCCTGCTGGAGAGCTCGATCTTCTGTAGCCCAACTGTCAGTGACTCACTGTTCTGATTGGGCATGGTTTTTATTTCTGGAAATGAATTTTGCCTGCAAAGAGAGATTTCTTCCTCCCCTCTTCACGAGGAAGGGCAAATCCTGTCACTCAGAGCCGCATGCGACCAATAGTTAGTGGACATTTATGAGATGAATGCAGAGATGGCGGGGGGATGCCTTTAACCTGATCTGACAAACTGATGGCTCCACATTCCTGATTTCTCTTAAGCGGCCATGAAAATGTTATTTTCACAAGGGCTGCATTTTTCTTAACAGTAGACAGGACAAAAGTATTGATACCATTCACCTGACTGGGGCAGTACAGTGGCATAAAAACTGTCTGAAAAGCTCACTGTTCAGCTTTCTGCTGCTGTACTGCAATCTGGAAACATGGATTGTCTGATTTCTGCATTGCTTTTAAAGTTAACAATCATTGCTGCAGAGTTCTGCTTATAAAAAGTCAGACAAACAAAAAGCAGTTCTAAAACAAGGTTACTAGTTTTGCTGCAGATTTCTGACCACCCAGGAGAGAATTGTACAGTTTGGACATGGTTAGGTGGAGGTGATCTGTTTTACAAACCTTCTGAATATATCTATTTTTGAATTGGTTATAAGAAGATTGATTCCTGGAGGGTTCATGTTGTATGATGCTTACATATGAAGCTATTTTTTAAAGTGGGTTGGTTTTTGTGTGTGTGCAAACTAGGAGTTCCTGGTTTAAATGTCAAGCTCCCCTATTTATCTCTCCCCCCCCAGTGCAGTTATGAAAAACCCTGAATATTTTCCACCAATTTCCAGGAACAGGATGCTCTTGCGATCTGGCAGTTGCTGCTCTCTGCGTTTTATGCAACACTTGGAAGTGCTTGTGTAAGACGAATGGGACATCCCTCTCAGTGGCAGCTCCCCAGACAGAGTGCAGGAGCTAATTTTAAACTTAAATAATGGATGTTCCCAAGACGTTTGAGTAAGGAGGTGATTCTGAAGGATACAAGTATACATCAATAGTTTTAATTAATAGTTGTACTGAGTCACTGTTTCCATTACTTACAGCCCCCAATGATCATTTGTTATATAGCAACCGGTCCCAGATTAATTCTACTTTGAAATGTTGTGAAGAAGCCTTGCATGATGCAGAAATGGCCTGCAGACTCCAGCCATATTGGTTGAAGGTGAGTTCTTGGGGGTGTGGTTGTAACTAAGCAGCAGCAAGAGCTCCTCTGATCGTGGGCAAAGTGCCCTTCTGGGATTATGGCTCCGGCCATCTGTATTTCAGGACTAAGCCTTGGCACTCAAATTTATTTGTTTACTTCGTTTATACCCAGCCTTTCTCCTCAGCCACGGTCCCCAAGTGGCTTACATCATTTTTCTCTCTTCCATTCTGTCCTCACAACTGCCCCGTGGGGTAGGTAGACTGAGGTCCAAGGTCACCAAGGAAGCATCAGTGGTCATCCAGATCCTCGACCAGCACTAACCACTCTGTCACTCTGGCTCTCGTGGTGGGTTCTGCGGTTAACAGATAGCCCAGAACCTAAATGCTGAAAATGCCGTTTGGCTTTTAAAGTCGTGTCTCTAGCAACCATCCCACCTTTCCAAAATAAATGAAAAACCGAGGTGGAAGTCCTACTGACAGCATCCTACTGGAAGTATGATCGTATTTAGCCTAATTTCCAATGACTCATTGTCACAGTCTTTCAGTCGGTTGAATTGGGTTTTATTTCTGGATATGTATGGCTGTGCTTTTGTTTACAAAGAGGCTGCTCCCTCTTTATGAGAAGGAAAAGTTCTGTAACTTACAGTGACGTCCTAAGCACAGATTTTTTTTTTCCCCTAAGGCAGTTGACTTCAATTGATTTAGGTGTAACTCTGCTTAGGATAAAGTATGAGTCCAGTGGCACCTTTAAGACCAACCAAGTTTTATTCAAAGTATGAGGTTTCATGTGCATGCACACTTTCTCAGACGTCTTCATTATGTCGTATGCTAATTTGCTGTTCACCCTCTGCCTATATGTATGGACTGTTAACTTAATTTTCAATGTATCTGAGGAAGTGTGCATGCACACGAAACTTTATTCTACTGCTTCAGACCAACACAGCTGCCCACCTGGATCTATCTGCTTAGGATGACACTGTTAATGTACTTTGTCTTCACAACAACCCTGCAAGGGAGGCTAGGCTAAGGATGCTGCTGTTTGCCCAAGACCACCCACTGAGAGCCAGCTGAGTGGCAGTTTCAGCCGAGGTCTCCCATGTTTAAACTTGAAATTCCACTTGCTGTGCCATATTGTTGATCCTTCCACTTCAGCCCAAGCTGCTGAGATTTGGTAGGAGTGCATAGCAAATCAAGTGATGACTCTTTTCTTCCTCTTGCAGGGTCACTTACGGAAGGGGCAAGCCCTAGCTAACCTTGGGAAGACTGAAGAAGCTTTGCATGAGTTCTTGTTTTGCCTTGCTGTGGATGTCGGGAATAGAACAGCCAAATCGGAGGCTCAGCGGGTGAGTTCTGTGTCTCCCTGTGACCAATCTCTGAATGTAGCATTGCCTCCCTCTCTAGGATCCATGGGTCTGGCGTTACCAAGTCATGAGGCTGAGTGACTAGTATGGCTGCACTTTAGAAATAGCACTCTGAATGGCATCTAGCATCCTATTTTTTAGGCAAAAGGGATGTCACATTTAAAAAGATGATAATTTTTTTTTGGCTGTGATGCGAGTTTGACTTCTTTTTAGCTTCACAAGTTTGCATGACAGACTCCTGTCTCCAGGAGTTCAGCTCTGTCAGTGTTGCACTTCCCCCACTGCCTGCAAGCTCAACTGCTTAACATTTTGTATTTTCATGTATTGTGTGTATATTTTCTTTCTTTTCTTTATTTGTTTATGGCCAATTGGTCTATGATCATTAGTAAATTGAATGGGAAAATGTATATATTTTCATCCTTAAGAAAACATGATTTTTAAACAGTTCTGGGGATTGGATTGGGGGCATATCTTGGTGGCATGGGTTCCAGCCAATGGGTTCTTAGCCATAGTCTCAACTTGCTCATCACAATCACATTAAAGATTTTAAGAGCGGTAGACATGTCTTGATGTAATCGTCACTGTTCTTGAATATATATGCATACACACACTTCTTTCTGCCTTGGGCTGAACCCTGAGAAACTAGCTCAGCAGGTTTTGGTATGATTCAGAGTATATCAGGGGAGAACTGGCTGTTGGGGACAGCTATTGGCTAGTGCTTGTGACATCACCAACAGGTCTCTCCCTCCTTCCTTTTGCCAACCCTTACAGTAGTTGTGCAACTTGTTCTATAAGGTTTGGTTGGGAAGGGCTGTTCTTGGTAATGCGGAAGATAAAAAGCACATGTGACTTAACAGACATGTGCTGTTCGCATTTACTGGCATGTTCTATATTCCTTCTCTCCACTTTGCTGTCACATGTGGTCTTCTGCCATCAGTGTGTCATGCATCATATTGTCTTGGTGTGTTGGTGCTTCTGATGTGCCTGAGCATGAACTTGCATATGAATTGTTTCTGCAGTCTTAGAAATATAACAGTAACATTATTTGGAGGAGGTCATTTGTTGTGATTAAAGTTCGCTTGTGTGAGCGGAAGTCCTGTGCAAGCATCTGGGCTACTGAACTTGCATGTAAAATACAACTAGCTTGATTGATTCTGGCCCAGGCGGCTTGTGGCTTTTGCACTGGTGCCAGAGCCTGTGCTTTCGTGAAGCATTCCAAATGCAAACTTGCTGATAAGCTTGTCATGGCCCAGTGCTTAGCACAAACTACTGTTGGCCTGGGAGGGTCCGATGCTGATGCTACAGATGGATCCAGTGTGAAAAGTTTATGAAAGAGGTCAGGGGGAAAGAAAAGGACTAAGCTGTCACTTGGGAGACTGTGCAGAGAATGGGATTGACCATGGAAGGCCCAGAGGTTCAGTCCTGCTTCTGTGGTCTTCCAGTTTGGCCCCCATACATCTCTGATCCCAAGGTCTGCATCCTTATTATGGATATTGTCCCCTTTCTGCCAGGTGGACCAAGGCCGGGAGACATAGACAAAGGCCATGTTTAGAGTTGCCAGGTCCCCCCGGGCCATCAGCGAGGGATGGGGGGTAGGGTTGCCAGATCTAGGTTGAGAAACTCCTGGAGATTTGGGTATGGAGCCTGGGGAGGACAAGGACCTCAGTGGGGTACAATGCCTTAGAGTCCACACTCCAAAGCATATATTTTCGCCAGGGAAACTGATCTCTGTAGTCTGGAGATGAGCTTTAATTCCTGGGGATCCCCAGGTCCCACCTGGAGGCTGGCATCCCTAGCACAGTTCAGTGGAAGAACATTCGGGTTCCATGCCACCAACTCCAGTTAAAGGATCTTTGCCTGTGAACTGCTGAGCCATGGCAAGACCAGCATTGTGTTCATGAAGTGGCTGGTGGTCAGTAGTTTCCAGGTGGTAGCATTTGCCCAGGGATTGTCGTGTCTTTGTAATCCTCCTGGCCGGGATCTGCTGGAGGCACTGGGGATTGACCTGGGGATCTTGTGTGTGCCAAGCACATGCTCTGTCACTGACTTGTGAACATTTCCTGCCCCCTCCTGTCCCCCCTCCCCAAACAATTGCAAAAGAAGAACCAAGTAGTGAAGTGTTCCTATTTGTTTTATATCACAGCTTCTCCTTAGTTTATTTTCACGTATCCCGGGGGATGCTCAGGAACATTTGCCCGATATCCTGCAGTTGTTGTCCTGTCACTCTAGATTAAAAGGGAACCTTTTAAATTCAAAGGGATCTGGAGGCAGCAGCCAGAGTCTGCAAAGGTTACTCAAGGTAAAGCTCATCTTTTGATCTGTGGTTCTTAATAGTGAATGTGCAGTTTTTTGAGGGCTGGGCAGTTTGTCTCTTTTGTGGGGTGGGGAGAAACCAACCTCTTATATGTCTATGTATCACTCTCTTTTTTGGTGAAACTAACTATGGCATTATTTGGAGGACTGTGAGGTCCCCTGGCAGTTACAATATGTGGTCTAATGACCTTGGCTTAGAAGTTGGGACTGAAGAGGGTGCAAGGGGTGAGTGTGACAAAGTGGTTAAGATAACTTGGTGTGATCTGGAAAGGTGTTTTCAACTTAGTCTCTGCCACGGACTTACTTGGTGACCTTTGGCAAGTCACGCCTTTTCAGCCTCAGTCTTCCCATCTACAATATGGGAACTATATTGGCATACACAACAGAACCATTGTGAGGATGAGTGTATGTGAAGGACTTTGAATACTGCAAGCAGTTACATAACAGACGCTGATTCTGGTCTTATCAAATGTAGAAGAAATATTGTTGTTTGAGATTAAAGAACAGGCTTTGTTTGAATTTTTTGGGCTGTAAGAATAACTTTGTCAGCCCTAAGTAGGAAAGTGTATGCCCTTTGATGTGAGGGGGTGTTGCTGTGAAGTCCATTATTCAAATCCTGGGGGAGAGTGGTGTGTTTTTTTGAAGCCCCTTTCTGTGTTATGAAAATACCCCCTTTCTTTCTTCTTCCAACCTGCCCACTTTTAACAGTGTCTTTACAATCTATCGTTAGCTGCTCTTGGAATGCTACTTCTTTCTGCTTGATTTACGAAGTGTCTTGTACCAAGACAGGCCATTATTCCATGGGGGGGCATTGTCTATTCTAACTGGCAGTGGCTGTTGAAAGCCTCGAGGAAGAGACCCCTCTAAAGTGAAGTGGGGGCGGGGGTTGCCATCAAGTCACCTTGGGGTTGCCAAGGCAAGAGATGTTCAGAGAACATAAGAGAAACCAGTGTTGAATCAGGCCAGTGGCCCATTCTAGTCCAACACTCTGTCACACAGTGGCCAAAAATACCAGCTGCCATCAGGAGGTCCAGCAGTGGGGCCAGGACACTAGAAGCCCTCCCACTGCTGCCCGGCCCCCCCAGCACCAAGAATAGAGTGCATCACCTGCCCCAGACTGAGAGTTCCTATCTGTTGCCTGCCTCCAGGTCACAGCACTAGTATTCCTTGGTGGTCTTCCATCCAAATACAGGCTGAACCTGCTTAGCTTCTGAGATCTGCTGAGATTGGGCAAGCCTGGGCTATCCAAGTCAGGGCTGCTACAGGGAATCAAAACGGAGTCCTAATGGGTGAGGCATGAGTGTTACTACTGGACTATGGCTCTTCCCCAAGCAGGCAGGCAATCTCGTTACTTGTTGCCTGTCCCCCTTGCCATTTCCCCAGTCAGAAATGCCAGCCCTGGGCTGCCTGTGTTGGGTCTGTCCGATTCTCCCCCCCCCCGTTTCCAGGATTAAAAGTCCTGCTGGGGGCATTATTGATCAGGGGGATAGCGTGAGGCAAAAGGTTAAGCAATCCATTCCCTGGTGCCACAGCCCTGATCTACATACTCCCCACAAATGGTTTCTACAGCTAAGATATCTGATGAGGGGTCAGATGCCCACCAGGTGGCCCCTTCTCTCTGGTAACCTGATCTTTCAAAACTTAACATCCAATACGTGGCATTTTGAATTCCAAAAGGACAACCAAGATCTCACAAACAGCAGAGAACTATGAAATCTGTTTCCTGTCTATAACCTCAAAGGGGGACTCGCATGACAGAGTAATCCTCCAAACCTCCCTCCAGTTCCCTGTGCACAGAACGCTAGTATGTCAGGGGGAAAGGGGGCAAGTTCTAGTCCTGTCTTCTCCCTGGAGTTCTGTCTCTCTGTGTGCAGGGTTCTGTTTTTTTGGTTGTTGTTTTTTTTAATGGAGGCACATTCAAGTGTGTGAGCTCCAGCCAGCAGCCTGAAGAGGCATAAAACAGGTATGCTGGGTATTCTCTGAAGTACTGGCTCTTGCTTGCTTAGGATGACCAGGAACAGACTTTTGCTTCACATCAGGGCAACCCACCAGCAAAGCTGACATCACTGCTCTGGAGGCTAGCTGCAATAGAATCATACAGTTGGAAGGGACCTCCAGCACAATGCAGCACATACTCCCAGTGGCCCCTGCCCTATGCCCAGAAGATGGCAAAAAAACCCCCTCCAGGATCCCTGGCCAAACTGGCCTGGAGAAATTTGCTTCCTGACTCCAAAGTGGTGATTGGCATTTCCTTGGGCATGAAAGAAAGGGCCACAAGAACTAAGCACTGAGGCAACCCTTCCTGCCCTCCCTTTTGTGATCTACCTAAGTTCACAGAATCAGCATTGCTGTCAGATGGCCATCTAGCCTCTGCTTAAAAACCTCCAAAGAAGGAGACCCCACCACCTCCCGAGGAAGCTTGTTCCACTGAGGAACCATTCTGTCAGGAAGTTCTTCCTAATGTTTAGCTGAAAACTCTTTTAATTTCAACCCATTGGTTCTGGTCTGACCTTGTGGAGCAACAGAAAACAACTCTGCACCATCCTAGTAACGGACATTAATGATAAAGATACTCTTTTGTCATGTCTATAGATATGTCATGATAGTGATTAGAACTGAGGATAATGTGGTGCTCAGGCTGCATTCCAAGATTGTGAGCGGTTTTGTTGTCATGAATGAGCCAGAATTTCCAGGCTTGCACATTCCCTTTCTTCACCCTCTGCAATATACTATACCAAGATGAAAGACTTCCCAGTTTAGAACTAACCACAGTTTGTTGTGATATCCAAAGTGGCTACTTGAGCAGACTGGGGTTTGTTTCTTGTCTGCAAACCAATCACTGCATGTGAACTGTGGCCTGCAAAGTCCCTTAGCAATGAACATGGCAAACCACTCTCTTTCAGCCTTAACCCCTCATCTGTATTGGGGGGGATTACTTCAGGCCTACATTACAGGGCCGTTGTAAGGATTACTGAGATAATGTCTATGAAGAGTTTTGAACAGTTGTAATGTGCATTATGATTAATGCAGCAAGCATCTTTATTGTGGTGGTATGGTAGTAGAGGTAGATTAGGGGATGGAAAGAGGCCTCCCCCAGCCCCCTCTTGCCCCCCATGGAGGGGGAAGAACAAGATTCTGCCTACCCTGTGCAACATGGGGACTGCCAACTGGCCATGGGGGGGCAGCCCCCAGGCCATCAGCCTACTGGGTCTTTTCCTGGTGGTCTTAACAGCCAGTCTGCCTCAGGAGAGTGGCTATATGGGGAGGAGGGCTTGTATTTGCAGTGACGGGGGAGGGGTCAGAGCCCCTGTAATTAATGGCTGTGGCATCCATAGTCAAGACTAGAAGGAGAGACTACCCTCCCTGTGCTAGTGTTCCCAAGTGGCATTAATCTCAAATAGTTTCAAACAAAGCATTTTATCTCTTCCCCAGAGTTTGAATGAGAGCCATTCCCTGAAAGGGGAAATAGGAAGGGGTGAACTTAACACCACCTCTAGAGGGGGAACCAAACCTGCTCCAGTGACCTCAGCCATTGGGCATTGAGCTTGATGGGCAGTAGGTTCAGGATGGACAAAAGGAAATACTACTTGACACAGAGAGTGATTAAACTGTGGAATTCGCTGCCAGCAGAACTGATTGGCCACAGTGTGAAACAGGATGCTGGACTAGATGGACCACTCATCTGATCCAGCAGGGCTCTTATGTTTTTATGACCAATCTGCATAATTCCTCACCTTCATTTGCATAGCCCCGTTCTAGACTCTGCTTCTTGGTCACGTAATGCCAAACTGGAATCTGGGTGTGGGGTGAGCGTCGAAATGGCATAGCGATGATGACACAAAAACAGTGGCTGTGTGATGTCCCTTATTAAGACCAAACACAACATCACAAAGTAGTGAACTGGGGCAAGGGGGTGTTCCAGTAGTGAAGAGCATCCTTATTGAAAACCTACAGTTTTGAAAGAGAACCTTTCTTTTTCATGCAGGTCAATGTAGAACAGAACAAGAGTTTCGCTGAGGATCGGAAAGAGATCGATTGTGGCAGCGTGGGAAAATCTGCCCCAGTGACAGAGAGCGAAAAAGACACTGTGGGTGACAAGGAGAGGCATTCCTTAATTCCCGAATCAGCCCAGAAGTGTCGACTTTTAAAGAGGAAGCATTACTCCGAGGAGCCCCCAGATGCCAATGTGCCTAACAAAATTGTGAAAAGGGGTAAGGTATTTAATTCTTTTGGGGGCATGTCCAGTTCTTTCCTCTGAACATTTGAGTATTAAAAAAAATGCAGTAATGGATGCTTTCTTTCAAGAGTGTTTTTGCAAGAAAATCTTTGTGTGGGTTTTCAGGTTGGCCCCTCATGGTTACTGTTGCTGAGTGTTCCCTTCTGCGGAGGCCTTGAGTTTGCTCAGGGAAATGCAGCACCATTTACATAAAACAATTAAATTTGTAATGGGGTTGAAATGGGGAAAGAGATTTGGAGCCAGTCTTCACAAAGTGTAGCACAAGGTGGTAGGCCATCCCACTTCAGATTACAGGTGGAGGGGAAGAGTTGGCATTTCTGTGCTCATCCTCTCTTGCCAAAAAGAAACCCCTTCTTCATGTATCACAGTGAGATTTGAGATAGTGCAAGTTTACTACATACAGGAAAGTGGGGGTTTTTTTTACAGGGGGCAGTAACAATATGAACCCTGCCCTACAGTCTGAAATAGTACAGTCCAAAATGCTACCCCTCTCCACCCTAATGTGTTGATTAATTCTTGGATTAAATGTCCTCGTGGACGTGACGTTGACGATAAAATAAAACATCAAAATGATAACGTTTTGCATCTCCAGCCATGACTTTTCTTTTCCAAATTATGCAATAGGCATTTTTGTCGAGATTCCTGAATGCTGAGTCACTGGTTGTGACACAGTAGACAGTGTTTGGAACCAGTGTTCGCTCTTTCTGGTCCTGTGGCTTATCTTCTTGTATGTGTGGTTGTCTTTTTAAACAGACTCGAATGAAGAAAATGGACCCAGAGCTGGGAACTGTGTTCTCTTTGAATTTGTAGACTCTTCTGACCTGGAGTGTTCACTGTGCATGAGGTATTCATTATTTTTGCATGGGTGGGCAAGTAAAGATGTAGTACTCCCCAGCTTGAAAACCTGTGATATGATCACGGTTTGAAATACAACCATGGTAATTGTTAGCCATGGTGAACAGAGGTGCCAGAGGAATTTGGAGGGACAGAACGGAGAGGAGAGGGAAATCTGCAACCTGCTACTTGCCTAGAAGCAAAGGCTGTGATAGATTATTTAGTACATGGAAGACTTCTGGCATTGGTTTGTATTGATATTAACTGGGGGAAGGGGCTGTGGGTCAATGGCAGAGCTTCTGTTTTGCATGCAGAAGGTACCAAGTTCTGCTCCCAGCATCTCCAGTTAAAAGGCTCAGGTGGTAGGTGATGGGAAGGACATCTGCCATAGACTGTGAGGAACTGCTGCCGTTCAGAGTAAACAATACTGTCCTCGATAGACCAAGGGTCTGATTCTATATAAAGCAGCTTCATGTTTCATTGTTGTTGTCTGTTATGTAACACAGAGACGAACCGCAGATTGGTAACCTTGAACCGATAACCCAGTGACCTACCCGCTAATTAACAGAAGCTGCTATTAGCCTATTTTTGTCTGCCCGAGTGACAAATATAGCTGACCTACATCCAGTTAGTGAATGAGCGGCAAACACTAATGCCCGCAAAATACCTGCGGTGGCCAAGGAGTGTTTCTTTCGAACACTTTTTAGCAATCGCTCTCTATTTCATCTCCTGAATTTTCTCTGGGAACATGTGCAGTCTTGTCCTCTGGCCTGCCGGGGGAGTCTGCAGCCTTGTCAGTCTTGGTGTTTGGGTGGAACAGCTGAAGAGACTTAAGTTCCACAGTGTGCACACACCCCTAGCACACATCAAGCCCTTACCAAAGGCAGTGGCCCGGGGCACATGACCATGTGTTAATATCTGGGTCCAGGGAGCCATTGGGGCTACCTTTGCAAACGTAATGTGTCTCAAACACCATGAGGCTCAGAGCCCTATCCCGCCCGTCCATCCTCGCGTTCACATGTGAAGAGGACTGGGAACTGACCTGGGGAGGGAAGAGCCAACAGGGTGAATAAACTGCTTGTAATTTGCTTAAAATGCACACAACTGTATTATTTCTACTTCCCAAGATTAACAAACTGCCTACTGGGGAGGGGGACACACACACTGTACCCATTTGTAAGATCCTTGCCTGCAAGAGGTGGCCCACCAGAGTGGGGGCTCCCTCACTGCTAGGGTTGCCAGCTCTGGGGTGGGAATGTCCTAGAAGCATAGAGTTGGAAGGGGACCTCCAGGGTCATCTAGTCCAACCCCCTGCACAATGCAGGAAATTCACAAATACTTCCCCCTCCACACCCCCAGTAACTGCTGTTCCATGCCCCAAAGATGACAAAAAACCTCCAGGATCCCCGGCCAAACTCACCTGGAGAAAAATTGCTTCCTGACCCCAAAGTGGTGATCAGCATTTCCCTGGGCATGTGAGAAAGGGCCACAAGACTAAGCACTGATGCAGTCCTTCCCACCAGGCTCATAGCTACAGTGGGGCATCTCGGGGCCCAGCCCCCTGACTTACCACCAAGGCCCCCTTGACTTCCCATCTGGCCCAGGTGCTCCCTTGGAGGGGTGCAGGAGTGGGGGGGGTGCCCCTGACTTACTTAAAGGCCCCCCGAAATTAAAAAATCCTGGCTACGGGCCTGCTTCCCGCCCTCCCTATTGTGATCTGCCTAAGTTCACAGAATCAGCATTGCTGTCAGATGGCCATGTAGCCTCTTTTTGAAAACCTCCCAAGAAGGAGAGCCCACCACCTCCCGAGGAAGCCTGTTCCACTGATGATTTGGGGGGAAGTGGAGCCTGGGGAGGGTGGGCTTTGGGGAGAGGCGTGGCCTCAGTGGGATATAATGCCAGAGAGGCCACCTTCCAAAGCCGCTGTTTTCTCCAGGGGAAGACTGGAGCCTTCTCACTGCAACAGTGTCCCCCTTAACTTTTTTACTTTCCCCCAACAACTGAATAGTTGCAAGTAACTTAGGTGGGAGAAGGTAAATGGGTGTAATGGAGGAGGGAGTTTTACCTGCTACCTGTACCAAATCCAAATGCTGACACAATCAGACCATAGAAATAGGATTAGTTTGCAAGGCAGGCATGTCTCTCCTGGGTTCTGTTCCTTGGTCACAAAAGAGCGTGACAGAATGTTCAGAACCGGCTTCTACTCAGGTAACTGGGTGACTAATTAAACTAACAGGTCATTTCGGTACATGCCAAGGCCATCTTCTGAAAATTATAATGCTAATATGTTGTCGAAGGCTTTCATAATGCTAATGTTTTAACTCTCTTTGGGGGGGAGGGTGTTTTGAACTTCTCCATGCAGATAAGGGAGACTGTTATTTTACAAGTGGAAGTTGCAATGAATTCCCAGTTTATCCATTACTCTTGCTACAGAATAGTGTCACGTTTTTCGCCCCTCACCCAATTCCTCTATTCCAGGCTCTTCTACGAACCCGTCACCACCCCCTGTGGACACACTTTCTGCCTGAAATGCCTTGAAAGATGCCTAGATCACAACCCAAAATGCCCCCTGTGCAAGGAAGGTCTCTCTGAGGTAAAGCTGGTTTTTTTTTTTTTTCCAGGCATCCACATATGCCTTGGGCTGTTGGGAAACATCCTTTTTCTGGTGCAGTAGAGTGAGTTTCCTGTCTTACCCATACAAGGACTGGAGGTTTTCACACTTTGCTGAGTGTTCAAAATCCATTTTTATTCAGGAGAGTAAAAGTCAGCATAATTTAGTTATACACAGGTTTGTTAATCTTCTACAGCCACGAGAGCTGGAAACTTGGTTTTGTGTTCTAAAAAAAAAAGCCCACTGGGGTTCTTAGGGACAAACTAGGAAAATGGTGGAAACTTCTAATTGGTAAATAATAACCATGGAGCTCCCCCAGAGGTCTTCCCAACTTTAGATGACTTCCTGGAGTTACGTATTTGGCCTTTGAGAAAAATGCACAGGTGCTACCTAAATTATGTTTCCCCTACCTCAATATCTTCAAGAAAGTAAGGTATGAGCACCCTCCCCCCTTGTTATAATTGCAGTGTTTGATCCCATGGCCAAAGTAATGTGAGGTAACGTGAGGGTGGAGTTTGGCCTGGCAGGCCCTTTTTGCCCCCAAACAGTGGACTCCCAGGTGAATCATAACATCTCAGCCTCGGGCTGTGGGTGCTATGGACTGAGACTCAAAAGGGCCTTGTATTGCCAACTGCAGAGGCCTTTCGGTGATCCTGTAGTTATGAGGACATAGCACAAAGTTGAAGTTTTGTTTTTTGATGTGGGGAACCTTCCATAGCTGAATCTGTGCCTGAGAGAGATCCCATTTGTTCTTCAGTGTTTGGCGATGAGGAAGCACTGTAAGAATGTGCTGATGGAAGAATTAATTGCAAAATACCTCCCTGATGAACTCACTGAACGGAGAAAACTTCATGAAGAGGAAATTGCTGAACTTTCCAAGTATGTTCTCGCCTTGAGATGGTCCCCCCCGCTTTCTCCACTCCATTGCTATTTAACTGTAGGGAAATAATCTGTTATTACAAAATCAACCCTGCATAGTTCAGGAAGGGCAGAGGTCTGCAGGGTTGGCTTTAAGGAAATCTTGCCCTTAGATTCAGTGCTGGAGGGGACTTGCTGAGAATACTGTGTCATGGCTGAGTGATGTTCTCTCTGTAACCAGCCCCTGTTGTCAAGCAAAGACCACCTGCCGTCAGGAGAAGGGGAGGTAGTAAAGCTGTTCTTGCATTGCATCCTGTGTTGGGAAGATAAGCTGCTTATGTTAATGAGTTTTATGAATGAGGACAGCAAAAAGAATTTCCAGAAGAATAGAAGTGTTGGTATGCTACAGCCAAAATCAGAGTCTTGTAGCATTTTAAAGACAAATGGACCTAACTGTGGCGTAAGAATTCATAGGCCAGAGCCTACATCAGCAGATGCATGAAGTGTCCTTAGTTGGCAGGCATGGGCATTGAGAAAGTTGTGGATTCGGGAGTCAGAAGGCCGTGACATGCAGTCCTCCTCCCCTTATTTGCATTCGTAAAAGTGATTTCTCAGTGTTCAGACTTTAACATAATGTTTTTGTTCTCCAGCTTGAATAAGAATGTTCCCATATTTGTTTGCACAATGGCCTATCCCACTGTCCCGTGCCCACTGCACATCTTTGAGCCATGTTATCGACTGATGATTCGGAGATGCATGGAGACAGGCACCAAGCAATTTGGAATGTGCATTGGAGATCCTGTCAAAGGGTAAGTGCTGCGAAGGGTTGATCCCCAGGACCTGGAAGCAGTGTAGCTGTCTTTTGCTCTCTTGTAATATGTAAGACTTCTGATGCCCCTGGGCTTTCCTAACTTCAACAGCCAGCATCCCAAAGGGTTCTAAATCTTCCCTGGATCTTTCCAGGCCTTACATTTTTTGATGATGAAGTCTGTTTACATAGCCCCATTACACTAGGAGTTTTAACACTGCGTCAATATTCCTTGCTGCAAAATCGTGTGTGTGGAATTCAGATTTTTTTAATGGCTTAGCTGTAAACACATATGGTGTTGTCACCTAGACTGTAGATGCTGAGGATGTGTTGTGACAGATGCTATGTTGCTAGACGTCTCAAACATGTAAACACTTCGTTTGCCCAACACCATCCATTCAGAGGCTTTTTAAAATGCAGATTGTAGATGCTGAATGTGATTTGACAGTTTTCAACAACATCCCAAATATATTTTTTTACAAAAAAAGCCAATACACTTAATCTTTTTTCTACCTTCAATTCCTGTATGTCATGCTTCTAGCCTCCTAGCAGTTGTAGGTGTTGTCCGAAAACTGATACATGCAGACCATTTCTATTGAAAAGGGAGCTTGATAGATGAAGCACTCAGTTTGAAGTCTGAGTCACCCAACCGCTTCTTACATACAGAAGCTTTCCTTTGCCATACCACTAGGTAGCAATCATGCAGTTTCTGTGGGCTGTACAGCATGTAGAATATATAAACGAAGATTCCAGTGCAATCTAAGACAAAATTTCCACTGGAACTAAAATGCTGCCCAGGTGCAAGCACTCTGTTTTGCATACAGTTTTCCTGTGGATTTTTATTTGTTTTTATATGGAATTGGATCCTGCTGGCAATTTCCGTGGGTGGAAGGCGTGACTTCCTTTCCTCCCTCTGCGGTCCAAAATGCCTGCTGAAATGTTGCTCCTGGGGGATGGGGGGGGACCCCCAAGGATAGCTGAGGGGGAGATTAGTCACTCTGAACCAACCCATAAAGTATTTACTCACCCTGAAGACACCATGGAGAGTTTGGTGGGTTTGTCATAGTTTGGCATAAAGCAAGGAAGAAACTAAAGCAGATGGGTCCTCCAGAAGCAATGCTTTGTAAAAAAAAAAATTAAAAATGGAGCATCGGTTTAACTGAACCCTTTCAGTTTGATCAGTTTACAGTGATGTTGAAGTTCTACTTTTGAAAACCACTGATACGTAATCCGTAGCCGGCCTATAGAAAAAGTAATCCAGGTTTACAGATAGCCGTAACTGACCCTGTGAGATGTTTTTGCAATAGAATGACTGTGCCACTGGCCTTGAGAACCTCTACTAGAAAGAGCATAAATCATGTTGCTTTTCCCTTGGTTCTGGTAAACAGATTTGCAGATTACGGCTGTATGCTGGAGATAAGAAACGTGGAGTTCTTTGCCGACGGGCGCTCTGTTGTTGACAGTATTGGGAAGAGGAGGTTCAAAGTGATACAGCACAGCCAGCGTGATGGATACAACACAGCTGATATTGAGTACATTGAAGATCAAACGGTGAGTATCTATGGGATGGGAGGCAGTTTGGTCAGCAGGAAACTTAGAAATCTGAGTAGAGCTCTGGAACTAGCTTGAATGTTATTCTGGGACTGGTGTAATACAGTGCTAACAGAGAGATCCAGGAGGTTGCCGGTTTAAATCTGGCATCAGGCACAAACTCTTTAGGTGGCCCTGTCAAGCCATGTCTCCCGGTCTTTGTCTCCACCCCACCCCATTGCAATCTGGGGGACACTGGCCTAATTTCACAGGACTATTGTAAGGATTACTGAGATGATGTAAGTGAACTTGGATACTGAGAGTGCAAACAAATCACTGGTACAATTCCAACAATTAGGGTTGTTTCAACAGCCATAAATTGAACAATGCAGTTGCATTATCAATTAAGAACACGATCCATTAAGCATCTATGAAAATTTAAATCAGTATGCCGTTCTCTTGAGAGAACTATCCCAAAGAAAGTTTTGTACCCTGTTATGTCTTTAGTGTTCACCAAATTAAATTGTTCTACAGTTTTTGCAGCTTGAGCAACAGAAATGCTAAAGAGTGTTGGACTAGGATCAGGAAAATGCTTTTCTTAAATCCTCCTCTTAAATCCTCACCCTGCCATGAGATCAGATAAGAGATTGGATTTATGCCCCACCTTTCACTACCTGAAGGAGTCACAGAGCGGCTTACAATCTCCTTTCCCTTCCCCTCCCCTCCCCACAAGAGATACCATGTGAGGTAGGTGGGGCTGAGAGAGCGCTTTCAAGAACTGCTCATGAGAGAACAGCTCTGAAAGAACTTGCAACTGACCCAAGGTCACAGCAGCAGCTGCATGTGGAGGAGTAGGAATCAAACCTGATTCTCCCAGATTAGAGTCTGCGCTCCTAACCACTACACCAAACTGGTTCTCACACCAAACCGGCTAACTTTTCCCAAGGATCTTGGAGTAGTATACGGAGGGATTACCCAGTTTTATCCTCATGATGGCCCTATGTGGTATGCTAGTTCAGAAGAGAATGTATGGCACCGAACTTCCTGAATACAGCCTACAGCTAAAGAAAGAGTGAATGTATCTGATTCTCCCTTAAATTCTCAACCTAAATCTCCTTTTCCACTTTCTCAATTTTGCATTGTTTCCAGGTACAAGGAGAAGAATATGCTGAGCTAATTGTCCTCCATGATTCTGTATACAATCAGGCCTACATGTGGTTTAATTCTCTGAAGCAGGCACTCAAGAGTCGTATCCTCGGTCATTTTGGTCCAATGCCTGTTAAGGATTTGGAACTCCAGGTATGCGATGGTGCGCTTGTGCGGAAACAGGTTTTCAACCCATTTTGATCCTGAATTTAATGAAAGCAGCTTGAGATGAGAAAGTTGCAGTTTGGAAGCCCACATGGGATTAGCTACTTGGACAGAGACGGGAGGAGCTTTGGGACAGTGAAGGGCATAGGTGCTGCTTCCTGCTCCAAGTCATTTATCCAGAAGTAGCTTTTACTTTCTTGCAAAGGACAGTTGTCATAAAATTGCATTCATCTGCAAGTGGTTTGGCCCTGTTGGCATATCCTAAACAAGACCATTGGTGTGGTGTTGTGCTCTATGCTGGTAGTTAGAAGCCCTGGGTTAGAGCAAACTTCTCCTTGGAAAAGAAAGTGCAGAAGACTTTTAATGCCTCTCTAATAAAATTTGTTCCAACCTGGATAGCCCATGCTAGCCCAATCTCATCAGATCTCGGAAGCTAAGCAGGGTTGGCCCTGGTTAATATTTTGATGGGAGACCACCAAGGAAGTCCACGGTCACTATGCAGTGGAAGGCAATAGCAAAGCACACCTCTATTAGTCTCTTCCCTTGAAAACCCCACAGGGTCACCTTAAGTTGTCTGTGACTTGGTAGCAAAAAAAAAAGTAATGTTAATTCTGAAATGTAGAGATTGAGCACCTGTTAACTGGGGGAACAGGGAGCAGCAGTTGGCACACAGGCAGCTTCCAGGGCTCTTGAAATGCAACCTTTTTTCCAGCATATGTGTAAGCCAACCTGTTTGACTCCTTAGCCAATGCCAAGACAGACTGGCAGTTCTGTACTTCCCCTCAGTGGTTGGATGGAGTTTATTGTAACCTGCTGCTGGATGTGTCTTGTGCATTGGTGGGGGGTGGCACGAATGCAGTACGAGTTAAAACTTTTGTGCAGTTGGGCATGCAGGGCTTAATAAGGAGCTAGGCTGTTTCTTAAAAGCAGTTGCAAACAGAGAGGAATTAGTTGTTTCTATCTCTGTGGCTTTTTTCCCTTCCTTTCAGTGAGACAACGTCCGTGATGCATTGCACATAGAACGTGGGATGGGTACTACTTGTGCAGTGTTGAGGAAAAAAGTTTAGACTAAATTTTGACTCCTTAGAACAGGCTGAGGGTCTCCTAGTACAGATAAAGTAGCCCTTGAATCAGCTTTGATTGTTGCGCTCAGCCGGTAGGTTTCCCCTTGCAGAAGGCAGGCTTGTCCCATTTCCCCACTTCGAGATGTCAGAATAACCATGAGCTCTTCCTTCTCTTCCAGGCCAACCCCAATGGCCCTTCCTGGTGCTGGTGGGTGCTGGCTGTCCTCCCTCTGGAGAGCAGAGCTCAACTACCCTTTCTTGCCATGACGTCCCTGAAAGAACGTTTGGATGCTATCCGGCGAATCCTGACCTTCATGTCCCGTGCAAGATCTCGCTGAGGCCACAAGGAGTCCTGTGAATCCTCTTGCAATACTTGACTGGTGAACTCGAGTGTCTCTCTTTTAACTGTGGCCATTTTCACACACTGAGGCTTAAATCCGCTCTTGAGCCTATCTCAGAGCCGAGTCGGGGGGAGGGGGGGACACCCTTCCACAAGATGCTGTCCAGCGCTGCCACCAGCTTGAGTTAGAGGATGGGGGGAGGATCACTGCCACCACACAGCAGCAGACCCGCCTAAGACCATCAGGCCCCCATAGCAGTGTAGTAAGGTCTGCCCCAATGCTTCCCCTCGTCTCTACCGCAAGCCGTTAACAGAAGAAAAAACGCAGAAGAGAAACGTTTTGTTTTTGTGATGTCACAGAGCATTCTGGCTACTAGAGGCTTTCTTCAGATCAAAGCAAGAGCTACTTTTAAGTCCCATGTGTGAAAGAGCCCTGTATCTTGCTGCAATAATGTTTGAAATGAGGGAGAAGGAAACCAATCTATTCCAGATAGTTGACACAGCAAAAACCGAAAACTGAGCCTTCAGCAGGTTACCGTGTGCAATGCATAATGTTTCTGAGTTTGGTGTTCAGTTGCTGCACTGTTAAGCTTAAATGTTCATATGTTTCTTTTTGTGTGTGGGCAGGAGGTGGGGAGAAAGTGAACAAAAAAGAAGTGAACTTGTTTGCCATAAACCTCTTACAAGGTTTTCTTGATTTTTATTTCATTTTGGGAATAGCTGCATTTGAAATTGGTCTGGTTTAATATGAAGCAGAAAGACTAATGATATTGATGCATAATCTCAGCAGATTGCAAATGTCTTATTCCAAAAGGGTTCAGGTTTATATGTGTACATATAACAATGTTCATGAGTTTCATTCAATAACTTTATTTTTTGCACTAAGGTTTTTGTGTTTTAAGTGTAAATTGTAATTAAGTGTATATATTCTGCATACTAGTTTGTGGTGTTTTTATACTGAATTTGGGGAAGGGAGTAAAATAGGGAAACCAGGAGTACACAAACTTTGATCATTATTATTCTTTATTGCTTAAGCTGGTCTAACATTTTTCTACATATCTCCAGTGTTAGATCTCCACAGATATTTCCAGGCAGCCTGCCATGAAGTCTAACTTTTTTTTCTTACATAGATTGTGACTATTAAAACAATATTTTTTTTTTTCAGTCTGAAGCCAGATACTGCCATGTCAAACGCAAACTTCTTTTTTTTGCCAGCAGAAATCTAAAGCTAAACCATAGGGCATGTATAGGCCATGGCTTCATGGGAACAAAATTAGTTCCTGAGAAACCTGGTTTGACATTTCTGTTTCATGCGTATGTGTTAAACACACCAAGTTTCTAGCCTTCTCAGCTGTAAAATATCTTTCAAACCATGCAGGTAATTAATACCTGCTATAACCTTGGAAGACGAGAGGGTAGACTGAATAACATTTTGAGTGATTGGGAGATGAGGCTTTGGAACCTTACATAGCTCCTTAGCAAAACCTAAATTATGCAAGCTAGGAAACAGTAGCATATTGCTACAATATGCAAACTAAATAGTCCGATGTGCTCACTGGACATAATTTATGCATGTCCTACAACTTGGCTTCCTTGCTGAGTGGAGTTGTCTGCATGCAACTTTGAAGCTGTGTCATGGAACAGATTTGGTCCTACCTAAATTATGGCATGCATGCCACAGAATTGGAAGCCTCAACCAAGTGTCATCAGTGCAGTCTGAGAATGAATATTGTAGAATCCACTTTTTCTCCTTGCAAATTTCTGGTACAGCCACTGGTCTCCATTGATTTGCATGCAGCTGATGAGTGATTTGGCCAAGGAACTCCAGCTCTAATGCAGTCTGAGTACTTCTTGCAGCCCTTTGGGTGGCCATTGGTGCCACCCAAAAAGGGTTAGCCTCTTTGGGGATAGTTGCTGTGCCTATATATCTCTCTCATGGTCCTGCCACATAAATCATCACTTTCTGAAGGGAACAGGAAGCACAGGGATGGTGTTTAATCTCTGGTTCAAAACCTGCATCCAGAGTGGTAGAAAAAGAAAACAACTGATCCTTTCCAGCTCAAAGTGAAGAGTCCTCCCTGTTGCTTCCTAACTAGGTATTTTGTTCATTGCTTTTGTTTCACACAAGCATGTTTATCACTGGAGAAAGCACAGCTAGAAGGCGATAGTTATGGGAAAAGACTATTGTGGGTGGGATATTTTTTACCACATAGATACTTTGAAGTTGACATCGACTAATAACCTTGATCACTGTCCTTTTGTTGATTGTGTGAATTGGTTTATGTCTTGATTGATTCAAGACCCAGGGCACTACATGGTCTTCCTAGGAATTTGCCACATGTGTAATATGAGCACCACCCTCCTTGAGCTTAGCCCCATGATGAGCGGGAAGGGGGGCTTGGTCTCTGAGATAGGGCTCTCAGAAGCTTTTAGGTAATACAAAGAGTATGTGCTACTGGATCATCTGTGATTGAGACGATATAGGGAGGTTCAAGTGTGTATTTATTTTTGAGGAAGTTGCTGTGGAAATGTATGTTCCTCGGATTTAATGCTCTGGTTATGGTTTTATCTGTGTAGAATGCCAGGGGCCTATTCACAATGGGATTGAATATTATTTTTCAATGACCTAAAGCAGTTTCAGGCAAAGTATTTTAAAAGCTTACTCATAAGGGGGTAGAAGGATATTTTGTTTTCCTGTCTGGGGTCACAGAAGGGGAACCCTTGATGAGGAGCGATCAGCATCTCACTTTATGGCAGTTCCACAGAGAGTTCTTAATTTACCGCCAGGGAACCTTTGGCCATTCCTGGGTGTGTGTTCCGGAAGGGGGAAGTATCCATTTAAAAATGGGTTCAGTGTTTGTGCTTCAAGAGCTTTACATTAAAGCGATAAGATTGAAAATGCTTGTTGTTAAAGCAGTTTAATTAAAGCCATTGAAAAAGTGCTCTAATTGCCTTAGTAGGAATGTATTATTTCTCTCCTCCCATGTTTGGTTGATGAAGCATATTTGCTCCTCATACACTCCAGTTTCCTTTTTTTTTTCTATTTAAGGTACAAATTCCTACTCCCAAAGCTTTGTATTTCTCTTCCCTACCCTGAGTAGTCTTGAGTTCTTGCGTTGCTTTATCTATTTTATTTTTATTTTTGTAAACCAGCTGTTTTTTAACTTCAGAGACACCCTTCCACATCAACCTGCTTTCCAAGGAACAGGCATATTTTTGATGTAGCACTCCTGTGCATTGCAGAGGATGCTGGGATGGGTGGGATGTCATTCTGCACATGCTCAGTTCCTGTGGAATGCCCCAGGGTTCTTTGAAATGACTGGTTTACAAAGAGAAATGTCAGAAGGGAAGGGGATTTGGTATGTGTTCTGTGTCTTTTGTCGATCATGTAAAACCTGTTTGTGTCAACTGCTAATTGTTGCAAGTTTGTGTTTTATTTAAGGGTGAATAATGTGACTGATAAAGGTTTGTTTTTTTAACTTTGTGAAAAGTGTCGTTCCCCGTCCCCCTGTCCCCCCCCCGTCCCCCGGTTATTCTGTGATCCAGGAAGTACTGTAAATTCTTCCTGGATTTTAATGAAAGTCCAGAATGAATTTAATGCAGTCTTGGACTCTCTTTTTTCCTGTAGAAAAATTCTGCTCTTTTACTTGTGAGTCTAAGAGATGCTTATCAGAAAAATCTGTTGTAGAAATTTTGAAAAGAACCTTTGTTGGTCACATTCGTCTCATGAGCAGAATTTCCAGACAACCTCCTTCCAAAACTTTACTGCCCCCTGCCAAAAAAGCAGGAGATGGTGATCAAGTGTATTAATAGGTTAAGTTTTTCACTAGTCATGCTTTTAACCCTTTCAAATAGGCTGTGGCAACCCTATGGGGTACAATATTTCCAATGAGGGCAGAAGGGCAAGATATAAATAAAATAATAAACTGAAGCTCCTCCCCCAGCTTAACAAAATCTCTGCCACCATGCTTAGTCATCCGACCCTTACTCACCAAAAGACAATCTCATAAAACTAGGTCAAGTATTTTTAAAAAGTGAGTTCATACTGACTGCATTACCAGATGTACAACTTAAGAGTGCTGGATCTTAGAAGGAAAAGGTAGATCTGAGCCCTTTTCTGTGTGAGATATATCACTATTTATTCTTCTGCTTTTCCACAAAGAGTGCCTGGGGCAGTTTCATACACAGAGATAAAAAGGGTCTCTCTGCTGCTGCGAACTGCCCATGTTCTGTGCCTGTTCTGTTCAGCTATGTGCTAGACCTCTTCTGATTTCCCAGGCTGAAGGAAGTACTTGACTTCTTGTGCCAGATCCAGGGAAGAATCTGAAGCATATTAATATTATAAGAAAACATCGAGCGATGCTGATAAAATGTTGCATCCCAGATAGTTCAGTGGATGAAACGAAAAAATCTTTTCACGCATCAAAAAGGTGCTCCTAAAGTTGATAGGACAGAGATTTTAAACTTGCTTATGTCCTTGTAATTATTTATGTATTTTATTCATATCCTGCCTTTCACCCCATTGGGGACCCACAGCGGCTTACGTTGTTCTCCTCTCCTCTGCTTTATCCTCACAACAATCCTGTGAGAGTCTGTGGCTGGCCCAAGGCCACTCAGCAAGCTTCCATAGCACAAGTGGGGATTTGAACTTGTAAGGATTACTACTTGTGGTAGATGTCATCTTAGATGAGGCCACCTCCCTCTCCGTCACTCTCACACAGGAGTGTACATTCACGTACACCCGAATGCCTGTTTTGAGATACATGCATGTATCTCAAAACAGGATCTTTTTTTTTCTTTATGGTGACTGATGATTTTTTTGATATGCAAACGTTATGCAAATTTAATTGACTGATTAATTGTAGTTATTCTAATGAATGGGGAGGATTGCTTATTGTCTTTCCAAAACCTTTGACATTAAGGCTACAATCCAGTTTACTTAATTGGGAGTAAGTCCTATCGATTAAGGTGGAGTTTTGAGTGGTATTTAACTTGCAAGCTTTCGTAATGTATGAACGTGCTGTTGGATCAAAGTGCCTGTATTCAGAACCTGACTACCATTCTTAAAATTCTGAGAAAACTAGCCATAGATCTTTGTTGGAAGATGAAAAAGGAAGTATCGTAATGCTGAATTCTTGAGGTTGGATGGCCTTTGTTGGAAGATGAAAGTATTGTAATGCTGAATTTTTGCAGAATGAAAAAGGTTTGCAAAGCAGAGCTGTAGCAAAAATTAGGTAATAAACTTGTTTTCTGGCAAGGCCAGAACATCAAAAGGCCATTTTTGAAGACCCTGTGAATGTGGCGTATGATGCTCCTATAGAATTCAGTTAAGCTACATGATCTTTTTAGTGCCAGAAATATAACTTGCCCCCAAGACATTTCAGAACAACCAACTTTTTTGTAGATTTATGTATTCCTTTTTTTGGTATAAACATCCCTTTTAAAAAAATCTGCACTACAATGAACTTGAAGTGAAATGGAGTTAAACTTTTATAATTGTTCACTACCTCTTTTTTTCTGTAAAATTGATTTTTCCCAGTGTTATTCATTTGTATCATTGGAGATATATGTATTTCATGGTCTTGCAAAACCTGTATGTACTACTAATAACATTATTGGGTTAACAGTTTGTGTAACTGGTGGTTTGCTAATTAAAATGGTTTTATGTTAACTCTCTAAAACTGGGCATAATACCTGGTGGTGGTGTTTTTGCTTTGCAAACAGGTCTCGTTTGTTGACATCAGCAAATACTCATCAGCTGTTGCTAATGGGCACAATTGGTTTTGCAAAACTCTCTCCTCCTGGCCCTTGGTTAATATGGAAATTAGTATGCAGCTAGATGAAACATAAGAGGCCCCTAATTGAATCTCCATGTGTATTTTTAAGGCTCATCCTCTTTCAGCTTCTTTGCTTAAATAGAGGATAGCTGGAATGCTTTCTTTGCCTTTTCTATTTTACTATGTATTTCCTTGAAGGGACTAGCGTTATGTGAAGTAAGTTCTCCCCCACCCACCTTTCTGCTGTGCACAAACCAGCTCTAAGACAACAGGTCTGAAAGATCTGGAAGGGAAGGCATTCCTTTACTCTGAGGAATATGGTTCTTTGCAAATCTATAAGGAAAAACAGGTGAAAGGCAAGCAGGTGCACTGGAAATACTGGACTTCTTCAGCATCAAAAACCCAACATGTCCTTGGCACTCCTTGTTTACAAACACTTAGCACTGGCCTGCTTTGCTGGTGGTCTCTTCTTTGCTCACTCACATAGTCCCACCCCAGCCCTGTGGCTTGGTTAGTTTGAACTGTACTCTTTGTTCTAGGTTAGGCTTGCTATTTGACTTCTGCTGTCCCCTCTCAAGGGAACAGTGGTGTGTGTGAAATGGTATTCTTGGATCCTGTGATGTCACTTCTGGTTACAGAACTGGATGTGATATCACAATGTCACAGAATGCTCTGGGATTCACCCAAAACTCTGTGGTGTTTACCTAGTGCATCCTGCCATATGGTGACATCATTTTGGCTACACAACCAGAAGTGATCTTGCAGGATACTATTGGCATAAGCTCCATACCTGTCAGTCTCCATGGGTTGCAGACAAGGGAGAATACAGCTGGCAGCCCTCTAACACGGGAAGTTGAACTCATTTGTTATGAGGGCTGGATCTGACATAAGTGAGACCTTGTTGAGCTGAGCCATGTGTGTCATAAAATGTAATGCCAGGTAGCTGAGAGATAAACTTTATCAAGGACACAAACACAAAGATTTTCTTTTTACTTAAAATAAAAACATGCTTAAAACATTTAACACTTTGGCAATATTTTGTTTAACAGTGTTTGATAACTGACACCTCTTGCTCTGAATTATTGCATCAAAATGTCTGTGCTGTTGCAGTCTTGAGTATTCAAGTGTGTATCTGTTAAGCTGCAAACCTACTTTTGATTTATTGACATTCACTACAGAAATCTCATGCTCAGAGTTCTGAGCGTAGGACCTAGGGGAAAACATGAAATGCCTGGGCATTGCAAGCTTTTGTACACATACTGATTCGTCTGCTGGTCCAGAACATGAGAAGGCACCATGACACAGATTGAGGGCAATGTGTTTGTCTACAAAACTAGACTTCTTCAGTGGTCAGTATCAGCCTACAATCTGGGAAGCCTGCATTCAAAATCCCCAAAGGAAATGTGCTGGGTGAACTTGGTCTGGACATACATTCTCAGCTTAATCCACCTCACTGGCTTGTTGTTATTCCTCATCCAAATAGTTCACATTGCTTTCCTACTGAGCAAGATTAGATCATGAGGGCATGAATACAGTAAAAAGCGGGAGGGAACCCTGTTGCACCTAGGAGAGCCACAGCATAACAAGCCCAACAAAACAAACACACTGTAGCAAGGCACACAAAAGCTCATACTTTGGATAAAACTTTGTGGGTCTTAAAAGTTGCTTTGTATTTCTTCCCTGCAATTGAGGCAGCAAAGCAAGCTCTCACTCCCTCCAGGGAGGAGCCTCAGCCAATGGAAGGGAAGAAAGGCTTGCCTTTTTCTCTTGTGCTATTGAGGCAGCCTGGCCAGGAAGCAAGCTTTGGCTCATTTCCTCTCTCCTTCAGAGAGGGGAGGAGACTCAGCCAGTGCAAGGAACAGAAGCTTGTCTATCTCTCATGAGAGAGTCTGGCAAAGCAAACTATGATGCAGCAGCAGCAGCACTGGAAGATGCAGGAGACAACCAGTTCCATTGCAGGCTTGATAGAAGCCCACTGGGGGCCTGATTTGGCCCCGGCCTACATGGTCGACACCCATGTTCTAACATCTACTCCTATCAGTGCCCGCTAGCATTTGCCTTTAACTAGCCATTTGTTTAATCAAAGGACTGAGTGTGGTATACATGCAGGTTGTCGCCCTTTGATCAGCCCAGTAACTCTCTTATGACTGAGAGTGCCTCTTGCCCTAAAACCTCATCTTGAGTTTCACGGAGATTTGAACCTAGGTAAATTTCACACTTTTAGCTGTTCTGGCTCCAGAACGTATGGAACAAAGGGTATGTTCTATCTGTTGTATCAGTCAACACTTCCCAAATGTCAGCTGTTCAGAGGTGTTTTTATTTAAACACCCTCTTTGGTTTATATTGTGTACCCAAGTTGGAGTAACTGGGTCAGTAGAGTAAAAGGTACTTTCTAAGCTAACAGATAACACATTTCATAACTCATGAAAACATTGCCTAGTAGAAGATCAAAAGTGGGTTAGAGACAATGTGTGGGAGGAAAGGTGGCCCAGTTATATAACATGGGTAACTAAAGGTTAAAGAGTCCAGCTGAAAACAAATCTTTTTCACCCCAGAAATAACATAACTGAGAAATACCCAGTCTTGCTAAAGGCTGTCTTCTTGGCTTTATCTGGCTAGTTAGAAACAAATTGCAAAGAGGACTTGAAGTACTGGAGCTATGAGCCGCAGAAATTCAATACACACAGACTGAGATTACAAAAGCAATATTATCTGCCACAGATTCAGGTAAAAGCTTTTTTTTTTTTTTTACAGTACTTCCTGGATGACAGAATCTTAGCAAGTCATCCTAACTGAACCATGATACTGACTTAATTTTTTTCTTAGTTTTAGATTCTTTTAAAACTTTCAGGCTGATGGTTTCAGGGCACTGCATGGAAAGGGATCGAGGAATGGAATGCATCTGACAAAGGGGGGGGGACTCTTGGCTATGCACAACTGCGTCTCAATAAATGTCAGGCACCAAGACTTCTGAATGCACTGAAGCACCTGGAGTTCCGGTTCACAGCAAATGTGCAGAGCAAGAGGATATGAAGTGATGGTTCAAGATTCAAAGTTTATCCGTCTGTATTTATTGGTGTTAAAAACAGGATCTTCCCACGTTTGTTGTTGATCACGAGACAGGAAAGAAACCAGACATTCTTTATAACTGCAAGCCACAAATGCAATGCAGCCCAGGAAGGGCAGTTGGCGAGCCAGCCATTTCCCCCCGCAGGCAGAAAAATTCAAGCATGGGGCAGCTGTGTCCTGCTTTATGCACTTCCATAAAGTGTTTTGTTTCCCTTCTGCTAAACAGAACAGATAGGCAAGAAAGCAGGCATTTATATAGTGTTTTTTTAAGACTGAGAATGTATATAGTGTTTTCAGTGTTCAAAGCATTCCGATATACAATATCCTTGTAATCCTTACAACACTTGTGTAAGGTAGGCAGGTGAGAATTGTGATGGCAGCAGGCAGAGGTTGAGAGGAATTGGCTTGTCTAAGGCCACCAAGGGAATTCATAGCAGAGATTTGAATCAAAGCTCTTTACTGATCACATTTTTTTTTTTGCCCCCAGCTTGCAGTAGGATAGGTAGGAAGACATAGTAATCCTATTACTAAATGCTGGCAGAATTTAGAATGGCTTCAGAGGCTTGGAGAACAGGTGGGGCGTGTTCTTTGCTCGTCTCAGCAACCTACAAGATGGAGATTGATTTATGGAATCGGCAAAAGCAAGAGAGAACACTTTCTGTGCAGTGTACCATTTCCAGCTGCTGGTGCGTGGGGTTTACGTTTTTGAAAATCCGTTGCAGTGGGAGTCTTTGCAAATAAAAAATAAGAATATCAAAGGGAAAACAATAACTGATTTGTCTCCCAGACGTTCTAACTTCCTGTTCAAGACAGCTGTGTATTCAAACATACAGGTCTCCACTGATCTGGAAGTGTAACAGTCTGAGAAAAAAAAACATATGCCTTGGATTTTGGTGGACTAACTCTAGGACTTTTCCTTTGCTTCTCTAGTGAGAGGGGAGGGTGTCTGTTGTTCTCTCTTAATTAACAAGACTTGTGGTTGCTAGCAATAATGACTTTAATAACTAGGACATCTAAACTTTACTGGGCTACAGAGCATTCTCCCTGAGAGCTTCTCAAATGCACTTTTCCACTGGGCCACCTCAACAACCTAGACTTAACAAGTCTGTCCCTTCACCAATACTAACTGGGCCCCCTTCACAGCAATTTCCCTTTCCAGACCTCTGGAGAGATTATTATTATTATTAGTAGTAGTAGTAGTAGTAGTAGTAGTAGTAGTAGTAGTAGTATGTGCTCCATTTAAAACCTACTGGGGGAAAGCCAAGCAAAGGATGATTCTGCATTGGCTTTTCCCTCCATTGTTTTAGCAAAAACCCACATTGGAACAGAAATTCCATGGAGTCAGAGTCTGGGAACCCTTCGCAAGGTCAGTTAGGCTGAGAGCGTGTGACTGGGCCTAGGGGACCCAGCATGGTACCTTGGCAGAGTGGGGATTTGAACCTGGGTCTCCCAGATGCTAGTCCAACATTCTAACCAATATACCACACTGGTCTGACCCAGAGGGACAGCCCTGTAATGTCTTAAAAGAAACAGCAGCAATAGAGTGACAGCATTCGTTTTTCTTTTCCTGAAGATCTGCAGGCAAATTGTGCTCAGCCTGCAACAGCCCTTTATTGGCAGAAGAAAAGAGAACCAGGATCCATTCCTCTTACCTTCCTTAAACAGTGAATTGATACAGTCACACAGCTGACCACCTTTGACCAGCTGTTAGGGGCTGGAAGGAGAGGATATCCTGCAAGAATCACTTAGCTCAGGTGTTCAGCACAGAATTCCAGATGTGCCCACCCCATCCTGTGTAGGAGCTAGTCAAGAAAGGAGAGTTGTCTAAGAACTTTATATGAGGGCAAAATTTATTACACTAGCAATGGAAAATCTATTTGTCATTTACAGTCCACCTTTCTTGCTCAGACTCCAGATGGATTATGCAGTAAACACAGTATAAAACGTACAACCTCTGTGGAAGTCTATCTAGAACCCTTCATTCAAAGAGCTTAGGGTGGCATATATAGTCCTCCCTCCCTTCCCTATTAATCAAGTTACTGAACAAGGACTTGGGTGAACAACTTGAAATTAACCACATTCTTACATCTGAGGGTATGGGTTTCATAATTATGCCTGGTAGGGGACTGTCTGCACAACAATTAGAATGAGCAAGATCAGCTTTGCCAGAGGCCAGCCGCAAGCTGCCTCACACACTGAACAGCTCAAAATGTGGCACTAGCCAGCCAAATCTTGACGGTTTGACTTTTAAAATACGGGGGCAGGGGAGAAGGTCAAAATTAAACTCCTGAAGGAGTGGTTTACTTTGCAACATATTAAGGACATATGCAGTGAGATGTCCCATATGGACGCAGGGAAGATTTTTAAAGGTTAGTGTGTATTTCTGTGTGCCAGATTATTCAGTAGCAGTGGAAAGTGTCACGAAATGGAGCCCTGGACTGCCTAGGTGGTCTTTCATCCATGTCTGCACCAGGGCCAGCCCTGCTTAACTTCCAAGATCTGACAAGATCAGGCTAGCACGCTGGGCTATTCAGGGCAAGACTGGTTATTCAATAAGACTCTATAATTGTTCCCTTTCCAGAAGAAGACACTATGGGGATTTCAAAGTCTAAGCCCTGTTCTAATTTCAGCCACAGTATTAATTTTCATTAATAATTCCTCTCCACCGCCCGCCCTCTGGGTTGTTTGGTCACTGGGTTACAGTGCAGGATCATATCTAACCTACTTTCATTCACCAGTTCCTTATTTAGTTCAAGATGTTCCCTCCCCCTCACTGTGCCTGCCTTATAGCTGATGCTGGTTACGGTCAATTTGATTTTTGTTTTCTGGGTCAAATATCTTGTTGTTTCATGCATGTGGGCTCGTCTCTGAAACCCTCAGGCAACAAGTCTTGGTTTACAAACAGATCAAAAGCTCATGGATTTAACTTTCTCCCACTGAGCAACATGAAATGAAAACTGGAGGCAGAGAAAGGAGGGAAGTGACATAGATCAGAACTGGCCTGGGAAAAGGAGAGGACACAAAGCTGGTACGATGCAGCCATTAGCATGTTGAACTGTAGCTTGGAAGTCCTGGGTTCAGATTCTTCCAGCAAGCTCACCTGGGGCTAATCCTCTATGGATTTGTTTAATCACTATTTATCTCACCTTTATTCCAAAGACCGTGGGACAATGTACACGGTTCTCCACTCCTCCATTTTATCCTCAGAACACCCCTGTGAGGTAGGGTTGCCAGGTGCTCCCTGGCCACCGGTGGACTACCAGCTCCAAGTTGGGAAACTCCTGGAGATTTGGGGGGTGGAGTTTGGGGAGGACAGGAACCACAGTGGGGTACAGAGTCCACCCTCCAAAGCATCCATATTCTCCAGGGGAACTGAGCTCTGTAGTCTGGAAATGAGCTGTAACTCTAGGGGGTCCCCAGGTCCTACCTGGAGGCTGGCATCCCTACTGTGAGGTTAGGCTGAGAGCCTGTGAGTAGCCCAAGGTTACCCAGTGAGGAGGATGGGTAGGATAAAAATGTGACTGAATGTTACAAGTGTGTTTGTTGTTAAAAACAGGTTCTTATTATGAAAGTGTTAAACTGATAAGGAAGGAAACAGAAGTAAAAAATAAATGCCAGAGAGGTTAGACCGCTGCCATTAGAATAGGGAGGCTTGTGTTCAAATCCTTCATAAAGATGAAACTTTCCATCAGTCAGTCTTATCTCACGGGGTTGTTGACATGATTTAAAAAAAACCCTATGTATGCCACACTCAGCAAAAAGGGTGGGACATAGATGAATTGTTCTGAAAAGCAGATCCTGATGACCACTACCTGATCAAGGTCATAGAAGAGTTAATAGCCGGCTGGCTTTAGACTTCATGTTTTTCTGGCCTGATTTTTCTAGGTGGGTTTCAAGAAAGAGCTAAAAAAAAAGGCTGCCAGAATAGTATTCCCTCTGCATTGTTGTTTGAATACAGCAATGCTGTGTTTTTTCTTCAGCACAAAACACACTTCTCAGATTAAGCCCTTGAGATGGTCGCAAAATAAGCAGCATCTCGCTGGCTTTGGAAATGTATACTTCAGTGCAGATCACGTAAGGCATTTGGATCAGCGAGAAGAGGTTTTATAACTGTATTATGTAATCCTGTTTTCAGAGCTGGCGACACAGCAGCCCAGGACTCGGAGAGAGGGCAGCATTGTCTTTTCCATGGATTTCAAGGCAGCTGTTCTGTTTTTCTGTCTTTGCATGAGGATGCATTTTATTTTGCTGCATTGAAGGTTTTAATCTCTGGGCTATAATCTGTGTTTTCATTAAATTTAGGCATACTGAATGGCTGAAGTCTGGAATCTAGAGTCCTAGATGGGAATGATATTCCAGCTTGAGGGCAGGGGACCCAGAACTGGTGGGTGAGCTGGGGACCATAGCAGGGCAAGCTATTAAGCCTCTGTAGGGCCCCAAGCCATATGATCTGCAAATCTGCAAGGGTGAGACTGTAGTTTACATCTGTTCTCCTTAATCTACCTGCCCTACCTGGAGAACTGCAAGATGGAAAATTAGGGCTTGCTAACCTGTAAACTCATCCCTCTAGCTGTCCCCTTGATAGCAGTTTGATCTGCAAGCAATGATCAGGACAAGCTAGAATGTGTCCAGAGGAGGGCAACGAAGATGGTGAGTAGTCTGGAGACCAAATCCTATCAGGAAAGATTGAAGAAGCTGGGTATATGTTTGGCCTGAAGAGGAGATGACTGAGAGGTCATATAATAACCATCTTCAAGTATTTGAAGGGCTATCATTATAGAGGATGGAGAAGAGTTGTTTTCTGTTGCCCCAGAAGGTTGGACCAGAACCAATGGATTGAAATGAAAAGAGTTTTTGTTATAGGAAGAACTTCCTGACAGGGCGATTCCTCAGTGGAACAGGCTTCCTCAGGAGGTGGTGGGCTCTCCTTCTTTGGAGGTTTTTAAGCAGAGGCTAGATGGCCATCTGACAACCATGCAGATTCTGTGAATTTAGACAGATCAGGAGAGGGAGGAGGGAGGGAGGGATGAGCCATTGTGGGGCTCTTGTGGCTCCTTCTTACATACCCAGCGTAAGGTGGATCGCCATCTGAGGTCAGTAGGAATTTTGCTCCAGGCCAGATTGGCCCAGGGATCCTGAAGGGGTATGTGTGCCTTCCTCTGGTCAAAGAGCAAGGGTCACTGGGGGAGCGGGGGCAGAGGTAACTGTGAATTTCCTGTGTTGGGAGGGGGTTGAACTAGATGACCCCTGAAATCCCTTCCAGATCTATGTTTCTGTGTGATTTAACTTCATGTATGCCCTGAAAAGCTTCAACTGCCCATGTCCTAGGGTTGCTATCTTCCAGGTGTGGCCTGGAGATCTCCCAGAATTAAAGCTGATCTCCAGACTATAGAGATTACTTGCCCTGGAGAAAATGGCTGCTTGGGAGGGTGGACCCTATGGCATTATATTCTGCCAAGGTCCCTCCACACCCCAAGCTCCACCCTTTCAAGACTCCAGGCCCCAAATATTCAGGAATTTCCCAAGCTTGAGTTGGCAGCCTTGACCACACCTTGAGCCTCTGTTAAAAGGACAGAACTCCCCTCCCCATCTAGTTGGGCATAAACTTACTTGTGCTGGAATTGGCACTTGGTTTGGGGCACCCTTCAGCCGACTCCATGTTGACCCATGCGGATACCCAAGTTCACCACCTAATGGTGTGGCCAAGCTTCACAAAAGGGTAACTGCCAATTACTATCAACAAAGTACATGCCCAACTGCCACACCTTGGCCCCGTGCAGTCAGCAGCCCAGAGCAATACCCACTGCTACCCTTTGGCCAGAAACCATTTCCTTAATTCCCCCACTTGGCTCACAGCACCATAAACCACACATTTGCAGGCTATTGTGGGCCCTAGCGTGCTGTAGTGGTTAGTGATTTGGACTGGGATCTGCCCAATTTCAGCCATGAATCTTACCGGGTGACCTTGGGCCAGGCAGCATAACCTACCTCACTCCCCTCTTTCAACGCGTAATCGTACAACTCAAGAGGCTTGGAGATTGGTTAGATCGAAGGCGTCCAACTGGGACAGAGCCAGCACAGCTGCACATCCTGGGCATGTATGCTCCCCTCCATTGCTGAATCTTCCCGCATATTTAAGCTATTTTACTACTCCTCTTCATAGGCTTGCTTTCATTCTTGCAAGACTAAATACTTTCCCATCTGTGGAACTAATGGGACGATTTGAACAAATTTCCTATTCAGATAGGCTTTGTGCCTGTGCATCCAGAGCAGTTGAGACCCTGGTGCACCTTTTATTGTTTTGTTCTCAGTGGTCAGCTTTCAGGTCTCATAGGTATTTTATTTAAATACCATCTTCCATTGGAAACATGGGTGATCTCTTATTTATTGGCAGACACTGACCCTGAAATCACTGTTTCAGTTGCGAAATATCTGGCAATTATAGTCCCACTGAAATGTAAATAACTGTGTTCAATTGGAGAAGTCTCATCTTGTTACCTGGATTTAGAATGGTTAAACTTTCGACCCAAATCTCTTAGATTTTAATGTTGAACTTTTAACTTGTCGTTTCTTTTTAGTCACTTATTTTACTTTCTAAACCTAACTTCTTATAACTTCTTAACAGCAGAAGCTCTACAAAATGATATTGACCTGGTTTACCGTACATATCCAGAATTTATATTAAAAAAAAGCTACCCAGGGAAGTATATGTGAAATTCTCAAAAAGATCAACAAGAGATACAACCTTGAAAGCCACAAACGGAATAACCCTGAAAATTAAAGGAGAACAAATTAAAGTACTAAAAGGCATTCCATTTGAGATTAGGAAAAGGAGGAGACAATGCAGAGACTTGGCACTGTTCTTACAGCAAAATAACACACCATACAGATGGATAATACCTGAAGAGCTCATCTTCAATTTCAATGGAAAAAAAGAAAAGATTGACTGTTTTCAAAGCGAAAAGGTTCTTCAAGCAATGACAGAAAGCGATGGAGGGATCTGAGACAGTGGAGGATAACAAAGATACAGAAGCTGAAGAAGAGGAGGAAAATTCTGACAACACCTCAAACAGATCAGCAGAATCGTCTGACTTGGAAGCAGAATTAGGGGTCGCTGCCCCTAAACCTCTAAAAATTAAACTGGATTTTGACAAAAAGAAGCTTAGAGGAAAGAAAAAAGCAAAATAGATTAATTTTGATAGCCTGAAGTTTATCTTTAATACATAAATTTAAAGCTAAGATGTACACACTACAGTGGAACGAGATTGTGATTGTTTGCTTTATACTTTTTTATATAACTAATTTTCACTTTTTACTATGTGGGCAAAAGGGAAGTATCAAAATTTTGTAAAATAATTGCATTATGATCCTTGCGACTCTTTCTTTTGGTTTATATCCACTCCTCTTACCCTGTAGGTTTGTGGTTTAGAAAAGCAAATAAACATTTTATATATATAACTTGTAAAATCATAAGCATTTTAATGTATTATTACTTGATGGATGTATATCTGTAATTTATTTTTAAAAATGCTTGAGACCTCTGAAATAAATTGATTGATTGACCTACCTCACAGGGCAGTTGTGAGAACAAAATGGAGGACCTTAAGTTCTTTGGAATAAGGGTAGGGTAGAAAGGCCCTTAAGAGGGTTTTAAAGGTCATTGGAGTTAACCCAAAGTTATGCAGCACCAGGGTCATATATGCAAGTCACAGATATCCCAGCAGCTACATGTAACCTTGATGACAAAGACATTTTTCTCAGTAACTACCCCTACGTCATACCATTTGAAACTCACCCACTGTGGAATCTGAAAACTGGTTCAGGATTTTACAAATTGGTTAGTCCTAAGCAAAGTCGTACAGTCAAGTTCCCAAGACACACAAGTTGGGGGTGCTGTTGACTCCTGACATGCGCAGCAACTGAGATCTCTGTTTACTCAGAATCAAATACTACAAAGTTGAATGGGCCTTATTCCCAAGCACACATGCACAGAACTGCAGCAGCCCAATACCATACATATATACTTTGAAGCAAGTCCCAGTGCATTCAATGAGGCTCACTTACTGGTACGTGGGATTGTTCCCTGTATCAAGACCAGCACACGAACATAATGCAGAACAGGCTGTTTAAGAAATGATGTTGGCTGTGGAAAAAGAATCCAGCTGAATGAAACTTCATTTACTTCAGATCCTTTGGCTAAGGTTCTATTGCCCTCTGCTGGCAGACAGAAAACAAGAGTCCACACTATGAATTGGTTTTGCACTGAAAGAATCGTTTTAATTCTGTATTGAAATTTAAGAAAGGGAAGGTGTATCGGTTTCAAGAATTCTCAGAACTGTTGCCGTATTCAAAAGACTCATCGAGTTCTGTTTCTGTTTTTATTAAGATTGGATTGGATGTTTGCCCATTGTTTTTCATATATGGAAAACAGGAAATTTTCCTGAGTGGATGGTTTTTCACCAAATGATATCAAAATATCAGGCAATCTCGACAACCCTTTCTTCTAAGCATTCGCCATTTTTCAAGTGAATTGGACAAGGGGGGGTCTGATTTCACAGCACCTTTTATAAGGTGCCCTCAACCCCAACCATCCTCTCTGCATAGTAGCGAAAGGCGTGAAAATGGCCGCTGGTCTTCTGGAGCAGTGTTTTTTGTTGTTGTTGTTGTTGCCAAACTTAGCAACTGTGAGTAAAAGCAGTCCTTCCAGAGTGTCTGACTAATGAGACGCCCACCTGCCCACCAGTCATGTTGTGGAGAAATAGGAGGTTTTGGGTTTTTTTTAGATTGAAGCAAGCTGTGTTGCATTGCAAGGGGTTTGTTGGGAGCAGGAGATGGAGCATGCAGTCTCTTTGCAGAGTAACCTAAGAAAAAGAAAGGGAGTTTACCTCTCCAAGTCTGAAAAATGAAATTTGTTACCCCAAATCACTAATTAATCTACAAAATGTTAGAGAAAGAAAAACAAGAAACTAACACCTCAGAAACACAAGCAAGGAAAGGCTGAGGATCAAAACAAACTAAATATTAAACAGCACAAAACCCAAAGCAACAAATTGCCCCTCAGTGATCAAGGTTTTTATACTCTTCTTTTCTCTACCCTAAGGAGTCTCAAAGCAGCTTACAATCACCTTCCCTTCTTCTTCCCACAACAGGCACCTGGTGAGGCAGGTGGGGCTGAGAGAGTTTGGGGGCTGGGTTGGGAAATACCTGGAGATTTGGGGGGTGGAGCCTAGAACGATGGGGTTTGAGAAGGGGAGGGATTTCAGTGGGATATAATAATGCCATAGAATCCACCTTCTAAAGTGGTCACTTTCTCCAGGTGTTCTCTGTTGCCTGGAGATCAGCTATCATAGTGGGAGACCTCCAAGCCACCACCCAGAGGTTGGCAACCCCAGTGGGGAATCAAACCCAGTTCTCCTGATTAGAGTCCACCACTCTTATAATACTATGCTGGCTCTCCCTCTGGGGAAAACGATGGAAGAAAAGCCAGCTAACAGTAATAACAAATTTATCAGGCTAGTCTGGTTGGCCACTGTGTGAGACAGGATGCTCTTCTTATGTTCTTCTGTCTGCCAAGAAGTGCCATCCAATATATAACAAATACCATGTTACAGATGATTATAACATATCATAAATAATGTTTATATTTTTAGAATAATATTTTACAGTAATTTCATCATATATATTTTATCATATAAATATCATAACATATAAGGTATCAAAATCATCCAAATATCAAATATCATCTCCAAAGAATCTCAAAAGATATTGTACAAAGGAATGTGCTTTTCACTTTGGCGGAGGCTTGTAGCTCATAAGAAAAAAAAATTACAGTGCTCATTGAAGAGAAATTTGGATTAATACTTTGGTATTTGGCAACCTTGTGCTGGAAAATTATTGTTGAACTCCCTGAGGAAGATTCTGAAACAGAAGGATATCTGGACCTCTGTTGGAGGAAGACAGAGCACATGTTCTAAAGAGACTTTAAGGAGTCCTCCCTCTTGAAACTTTTGTTTAACAGAGGAGGACTGATATTAATTAAGAGGTTGTATAATATCCTTTGAGATTCTTTGGAGATGATATTTGACATTTGGATGGTTTTGATACCTTATATGTTCTGATATTTATATATGATGAAATTACTGTAAAAATATTATTCTAAAAATATAAAAATTATTTATTATATGTTATAATCATCTGCAACACGGTATTTGTTGGTTTTTCCTACTTACCGTGGGTCCTTTTTTGGTTTTGTGAAGAAGTGCCATTCAAGCAGCATCCATCCATCCAGGTTCTAGTGTAATCCAAGGAACAGTAAGCACTGCTTGCACACAGCACACATGCAGTACAAAATGACCCTCTGGACAGCTGCACTCTTAAAATTTTCCTCCCCTCCAAAAAAGACTGTTTGGCAAAGGTCACTCACCTGACTGGTCCCTGGGCTAAGACTGGCTGGCAGAAATGCTATTTCCCAAGGCTTTGGGATGGGTGGCTGATGGTACTCACCAGTACTGAGTACCAGCACCTTTGTTTGAGGCTCTCCCAAGTCCTGAGGCGAGAACTGGAGGAAATCAGTGCAACCTTATATATGACTCCTGGCATATATAAGGTTGCACTCCTATTTCCAGGTGGTAGGGAGAAACATTAAAATAGTGGGAAAGCTCGCTCTGTGAAATTCCCAATAATTAATTTGTGATGTTAAGATTTGTTTTGGGAAGACTGCCTTGGATTTCTAGGGTCAGCAATATCCGACTGCACATCCCTAACTATGAATTCCCCATGAAAGAAGCCGCTTGGTGTCTTTTTCTCGGAAGAAAATCCTATTACAGTATTTAATATGTATTAATATGCTGATGTAACAAAGGCCATCCTTAAAGGCATTCGATAAAAAACATGGATGCACTTGCTTCCCATCGCCTTAGACAAACCAGAATTCCTTTATGACAATACCATTTAATAGTAAACAAAATACAGAAACAAAGTACAAAAGGGGGGTTACTGAAATGCGAGGATTACAAAAATGTATATACATACTATACGTTTAGACGGTAGAGACAAACATGTAAAAAAAAAAAGGAATGCACGACTTTCGGTGTCCTTTGTAGAGCTGGAGGGGATTAAGAGTTAGGGCAACAATCCAGATTAAGTGAGGCCAATGGATGGCTTGTGCAGCATCAGTGGGAGTGATTTCCAAGCTGGAATGGTGCTGCCGCTTCCTTGCATTGGTGGCCAAAAGGCCATTACGAACAGGAGACAGCTAGAGCAATTGTGTGTGGGGGTTTTTTTTCCAACTAAGAAGAGCTGATTGGGGAAGTTTTCTCATTTTTCAGAGATTGAGCCAGCCAGACTCTGCTCTAAGGTTTAGAGGATATCCAAAGGGAGGCAAATCAGAGAAAGGCTTACAGTATCCATTTAGCACATGGGGAACTCCTTTCCATGGCAGGTGAACTCCAGGGCCTTTGTTACTGGGACATGTCTGTATGGCTCCCTGTTCCCAACAAAGCCCACTGAGACTGGGTTACAGGCAACAGTGAATTTTATACCTCTCCTCAGGTATCCTCCAAACCTGACAGCAGAGTCCAGCTGGCCCAGCATCTGAAAGTAAGACATAAATTTTCCATGCAGGAAACAGAACCATCACCATCCATTGCTTTGGACAGTGGCGAAGGCAGAAGATACAGTAAACGCTGGCACAGCCGCAGCACTTGCCCAAGGCTGGGGTGCGCGGCTAGCACATCCTGTAAAACCTCTGGGATTTATAACTGGCTCTGACATTTCTGCTGTGTAGCCCACAAAACCAGTGTTGTTCAATGTGGTGGACTGTAGATTGCATTAGCCAAGCATCAACACTCTTCCAGCTGACTGAGCCAGGTGTTCTTTTTAAATGATGAGTTACGAAGATGAGCAATACACAGAAGGAACTCGTGATGATTCGAGGAAGGAAGTGCACAGCGCATGCATGCACATCATTTAAAAGGGTGCCACCATCCAATCCTCTGGACACAGCTGGACAGGGGTATTAAAAAAGGAAAGAATCCCATTGTTCATTTGACTGCCCAGCCATTTTGGGGTTCTAAGTTAGCAAAAGTAACAAAAAGGGGTGGCAAGCAGAGATACTACAGCTTGTTGCTGTAGCAACTCTTACCCCCTTTTTATACAATAAGCACCTTGGACTGACTTAAAGCCTGGAAGCTTCTGGATGTGCTGGCACACTGCCTCCCATGGCACTACCATGTGTATTTGGCCATAAGCATCTGACTTAGGATGGAATGGCAGCTACCTTCACTGGCATTGTCTTCGCTGTTGATCTCAATGCCAAGGAAGAACCACCACCAACTAACCATTCTAATTTTTAGCCACCAGAGACCCAGGTTTTGTAGCAACACAGAGGGAAATTCAGAAATCCTCCTGCAGATCTCTCAGGCCATTCCTTCCATGATGTAGAAATACTGTCTTGGGTGCAGGTTAAGCTTTTTGCAGGGAACAGAGAAAGTCCTTCTCACAGTCTTTGACAACCCCAAATATTCATAGAAAGCAAAAGCAATGTTTCCTGGAGCATTTAATGTCTTACAGTGAAAAGTACTCAGTGTATTAATACTAACGGCTGCCAAGCTTAAATGTTCGGCTGAGATTCAGTCTTCAAGTTAAAAGGTGCCTTCCCTGACTTTCTCACTCTTTCCTTTCAAACCACTAACAATGCTCACAGTGGACACATCATTAAACACTATTAATACAGCTACTGGCAGTGGGGAGCACACCTCTGGAATGGCTTTGCTACTGAACCATCTGGGGCATTTCGCTCCACGCTTTGGCTTTTTTCTTTGCCAGAGACAGCCAGGGTGGTTCAGCAGGGCTACATATTGACATCGGCAGGCTTGGCGATGTCCTCATTTCCTTTTCCATGCACGTGGCTTCCTGAGGGACCGTTCTGATTGATGCTGTCAAAAAACAAATACACTGCAGTGAGCAGAAAAGCAGGAGGCCCAAAAATGTTACAGAATGCTTACCCCTTTTCCTTCTGATGAAACATTAAGCCAACTCTAAGAAGAATTTTGTTAACAACAATGTGGTATGGGACTGTAGTCCATTCCACTGCTTATTTGTAGGTGTTTTCTTGCGCTTACTGCATAGTTTTCTACCTTTGTAATTCCATTTTTTGCACAGTTTTTGACATACCATGTCTGATACTACATTGTTAAACTGCTTCTAATTTGTATAATCTTAGTCCTGTTGCATTGTTTATTGAGTGTCTCATGCTATTCGACTGCATCATTTTACACTGTATAATCCACCCTGTGTCTAAGGCAGAAAGGTGGGCTATAAATAAACTATTCAAGAGTAAAACCCAGTGCCATTAAATGCATCGCTGAATTTTGAAAAATTCTGTACACCATGATGGATAGAAACTTCTAGCTGTTACTGAATGCCACAACTTGCTTTGATCCATATCCCATGGATTTCTTTCGCATTTACTTAATGGGTAACATTGAACTACATAGAGGTGTATATTTAACCAGCATGTCCAGTAATCAACGCTGCAGTCATGTGCCATAATTCCACAGGGGCACCTCAAAAGGAGAGAATGTGGTATCAGATTCAGGACTTCCTCTCCTGTGTTTATTTCACTCCAGGGCATTCTCTGTGGTGGTACTCACCCTGCTTGAGGAAGGACCCCACGCTTCTGTCATTTCACAGCCATGGTGTCTGAGGGGAACTTCTGCATTCAGAGGCACTAATCCTCTGAATCCCAGAGCCAGGAAGCAACATCAGGGGAAGGCCTTGGCCTCTATGCCCTGTTGTTGACCCTCCAGAGAAACTGGTTGGCCACTGTGTGAGACAAGATGCTGGACTAGATGGACCACTGGTCTGATCCAGCAGGGCTCTTCTTATGTTCTTCCATCAAACTCTAGATAGCGTTATTGCCTTAGGCAAGTTTTGTTTGCTTGTTTGCACTGTTTTCCAGTTCTTTAGATCAAGCCCCACTGCATTTTTTTTAGTAGAAATCTTTGTTGTTTGGTTTCTGTAGTCCACCTCGAGGCACATGGAGAAAGGTGGGCTATAAATGTAATTTAGAATAATAATTTAGAATCCAGCTTCCTGAATTTTAATTTGAAGACTGTGGACCCTGTGAATTTTGTTCTAATGGACCAACATAGCCCCCTGATTTTTGACCAAGAAGGATACAATATGAAAAGCTAAATACTCGAGAATATTAGCTGAGCTTGCAAAAAAGGTAACACTCCCTCCCCTTCCCTCTTGCTTTGTAATACCGGTTGGAGAGGATGTGGGCATCTTCATTTGTACTTTATTCTCAAGGGCACACACAGGAGGAGTGCTGCTCTTTTTCAGTAAATTCTCACAAGGAGTGTCCAGTTCCTGGAAAGCAAAAAGAAAACTAATTTATACATTGTGTAAGGACCTAAGGGAAGAAGAAGAATCCTGCAGGATCTATCTGATCCAGAATCTTGCTTCCCACAGTGGCTAACCAGACCCACTGCATGGCTTACAAGCAGGTTATGGATTCCAAAGCTTCCCCCTGCTCTTGCCCCCCAACTGAAATTCAGTCACCATGGCTAATAGCCACTAGTGGACCTCTCCTCCATGAACATGCCTCATCCCCTTTTAGAGCCATCCAAGCCATTTTTGCATCAGGGGACAGTCAGTCCAGCAAGTTAATTATGTATTACGTCAACAAGTACTTTCTTTTTCCCATTTTAAATCAGTAGTCAAGTGTAAGACACAATAGCTTTTTCTCTTCTTTCATAAATGACTGCTACAAATCTTCTGTATCAAGACAGAGGTAAGATACGATGCTATTGCATGAATGGCTGACAGCCAGAGTGTTGGGTTTTTCATCCTTCTTTGTTGAGGCAAAGATGCAATCAAGATGCACATGCAATCAAGAATGATGTGTGGGTTCTTAACAGCAAATGAAGCTGTGTGCCGAAATACCCTCCACCCTAGAAACCACCTCAATATTTTATTAATTGGGGGCCATACGCTACATGTTCCCCAATCTTGGTAAAAGGCTGACAAAGGGGAAAACTACGGGAGATTAGTTATCTCAGAACATTCCAGCTTAGTGATGCAAATAACTCCGGCTGTAGTAAGAACAAAAGTTTTACCATCTAATACCTTGTTGGAATGTCATGCCAAAAGGGAAAAGAAACTGGAACATCCAAAAGGCTAGATAGTAATCTCTTCCTCTAGAGGCAGGATGACCAGAATGACACCAGAGAGAGGAATGGACTCTTGTAGGAGAGATTATAAATTCTTAGAACATGAGAAGGAAGATCTCTTCTCATCGTTCATCTTCCTTGGTGGGCACAAGCCAGAAAGGACTAAACCTTTATCTAGGGATTCTATCTAGTCCACATGTTAAGGGACAATGGAAGAAGTCTCAACTCTGAGAAGGATTTTTGAATGCTGCAACTTCAAGATTTACTAGCCTAATTAAACTTTGTTTAGGATAAAGTATAGAGTTCAGGGTGAGAGGAGCGTGTGTTTTCACCTTTTCTTTGTATCCTTGCTCACCCTGATGCTTGAGCAGACCATATGTTTATTAAACTTCCTTATATTTTGAGTGCCAGTCACCAGATTCAAATCCAACAGCATCTTAAAGACCAGTGAGATTTTTAGGGTGTGAGCTTTCGAGATTCAAAGCTCCCTTTGTCAGGTTCATTAGTGTCTGACAAAGGGAGCTTTGACTCTTGAAAGCTTATACCCCCAAAACCTTGTTGGTCTCTAGGGTGCTACTGGACTCTATTCTAGTTGCTGTACTGCAGACCATCACAGCTGTCTTCTGAAACACACCTGTTCAGTCTTTCTATTCAAAAAGCAGTAATGGGGAAGGGCAGTAGAAAGCACACCAACCCTGTTGCAAAGGTGCAGTTAATCATGATGTTGCCTCTGAACAGCAATGCAAACACAGAGTACTGTAAGTACAAATACACCTAGCAGGGTATACACCTTCAGATGTTTGGTGACCATAGTTACCACCCAGTTTGGAACTCCCCCATGAGTAAGTGAAAGCTTTGGCACTGCTGGGCAGAAACTTGTGATGGACAGTGGATTTTTCTAACCCCAAGACTCGAGGGAACAGGGCTTGCAAGTCTGTTCAATCATAAACTGCACCAATAATTCCTAATAAAAAGATTTAAGTCCTGCCTTTTGACCTGAAAAAAGCACTCAGTGACATTCCAAAGCATGTACATTTTTACAATATAACTGGATTGTAGTTCAGGCAGTGTCTTTCTATGTCAAAACATGGTAACAAAAGTACACAGAGACTCGAAACCAAGAGGCTTAGAATTCTGCACATGTGTGCCCCCTCTCAAATGTGTCCCTAGACTCTGCTACAGTCTCTTTGCCTCATCCTTTCACCTGCAACAAGGGATAATACTAACCTACCTTTACAAGGCTGTTGTAAGGATTGCAAGATTATTATGTGAAGTACCTTGAACACTCTAAAAGTGCCCTATCAATGCCATTCTTGTTTTCCTCAACTGGCTCCCAAGCATAATTATTAATAAACAACCACAAAGACTTAAAAACAAACCTATGTCCCTAGATCTCATCCAAAATTAAATGTGGTTTACTTCCAGCCATACAATTTTTCCCAAATGGGCCAAACCTCTACTTTGCATTTTAACATTTTTCCCCCTTATGAGCAGAGAACAGGTGGGGGAGGGGACAGTTCAGTCGCTCCCCAGACGTACATTAACTTACCTTCATACAAATGCTAATAGCCTAGAAGGAGAGATAATGGGCTCAGCAAGCTGTCCCCCTTCTCCAAGCAGGGAACAGAGGTTTGGAGGACTTTATACGAGAGAAGTTTTCAGGAAGGTAAATTATGGAGACTGCAGGAAGTGCTTCTTTGACCTGGCATGACCTGGTCAGGGGGTGGGGAAACATTGATAAAAACTCCTTGCAGGAGGAAGGAGCTCTCTTTTCCTTGGCTGCCAAGTCCATGAGAGGAACCAGGCCTCTCCTCTGAGAAGGCAGCCATTTTGACCATGCACTCACCTGGAGAACTGGAAGGAAGATTGTTAAGGTAATGGGAACTCTGTAGAGATCTAGAACTCTGAAGCTACAGAGCCTGTCCTATTTTCTAACATCTGATAGGGCATGTATAGAGAGCCAGACAGAGGATTTTCATTCTCCATTTCTTTTGGAATCCCTTGCTCAATTTGGTGCTGTGCTAAAAGTATGTTTGTAAACATTTTCTTTTTAATAAGTACTTTATAACTTTTGATGCTGGTAGTGGTTCTCTGTACCACACCTCCACCATCTCAGGCACACTATTTTAAAAGGGGCACTGGGGGAAGGCAGGTAGTTGGCAAGCAGGTCTTCCCCCAGGGGCACCCAAGGCTGTAAACTGTCCCCATGGTGACCAGACGCTGGGCATCAGGAGACACAGAGACAAGGACTCAGAATTTGGAAGGGAAGCTGGGAGCCCTGACCCTCCCATTGGGCAATTCCGTACAAAGGTCAAGTGGTGGTGGTGGTGGTGGTGTGTTACCGGACAAAGAAAGAAAAGCCTCTCCAGGAGTTGAAAAAGCCTTGGAGGGCAGGGCAGAATAAGGCCTGCAGGCCAGAGCAGGCCCATTCTGCCACAAACCCCAACACTGGTTTCCTGGGTGATCCCTCGATCCAGTACATACACCTTGTCATTACCTTCAAAACCCTCCAGGGCCTTGCCCTCCCTTCACTTCTCTTATCTTGTGTCCCAGTACATCTCTGCCTGTGACTTTTGCTTCCCCACCTCCACCACCCTCAGCTGCCTGAAGATCTCCTGGTCACTCAAACAACTCCAGAACCACCTCTAGAACCCTATCTCCCACATCCTTCAAATTTCTCCTCGGAACTCACCTTTTCTCTGCACTTTTTTGCACAGCCACTTATTCCCCTTCCCCTTACAAATGCAATTTCTTCCTGTCTATCCTGGCCCCCACCTCCTTTGCTGCTTCCTGCATGTTAAATTTTGTTTTGTAAGCATCTTGGGATGACACAGGCCTATTTTCCTGAACTCTTCAAACTGCCATGCAGATTGAAAGTACTCCAACAACAAAGAAACAAACAAATTATTATTAGCCTTAGGACATTTTTTAAAAACCCATTATCCAAATTTACATCATCCAATCATTGGAACAAGGGTCACGATCTCTCACTGCAGCACTCCAATGCTCCTCATACATCTCCTTACTTTTTCAGGCTTCAAACTACCCGCATTCTTCTCCTCCTCTGGCTCAGTTTGGGCTAAGGCTCGAGTCTCTTCCTTTTTCAGTCCTTTAGCAAGAGGGAGGCCCTGGAAGCCCCTCTGCTTGAGTTTCGCCATGGAGATCCAAGCTGGTTCTGAGGACGGAGTTTCTAAATGGACTGGTGGAATTTTCTCTAGGAGAAAGAGATAACAAAAAAAATATCAGGGCTTGAATCTTCCTCTTAGGGGCAAACTGCACATCAAGGAAGGCTTTCAGTCAGGATCTGATCTGCCTGGAGGTTTTAAGCAACTACACCAAGTAGTAGCAGAGGGTGGGTGTGGGGGGAGAGTTAATTTTTTTCTCCTTGTACTATTTTCTCCTTGTCAATTGTAGCATAACCACACGCCAGTCAAAGCTCCTATTAGCCCTATGGCGGGGGGGGGGGGGAGATACTCAGAAAACTGTATTTAAAATTGGCATGCCCTACTCCTTTCTCTGTCATTTTTCCTCCCATTTCTGGAGTCAGCCATGACATTTATGACTCCATTAGTGAACGTACAGTTAACAAACAGGAAATTGTCAATGGTTGGTTTTTTTACCACAATGGGAGACGCCATTTTGATTTCCCACCTCAGGCTCCTAGCTATCTTGAGTTGCCCGGCCCTCCTACATCTTAACTTCCCATTCCACCTCTTACCTAATTCTCTCCTGCTTTCACAAGGGAGCACCACTCACAAATTAAGGCAGCAGGGTAGATGGGGCATTCTTGGGGCTCGACCAAGAAAAGGATTTTAATGGAGTGATCAGTTTACATCATAGCCCCCATGTCAACACCACAGACTTAAGTTGGTTGAGCAGTCATTCCCTCTGTTCAGGGAACTGTAGTTCTGTAAGCAGGAGGAGGGAAGCAGAAATCTAGGATTCTCCATTGCTCTTTCCAAACTCCAGTTCTCAAGATTATTTATGGAGAAACATAAAACCATCATAGTATTCTACGTTACAACTCAGCTACAACCAAAAAGAATATATAAGATTCTCAGATATGCATGCAAGAAACGTGTTACTTCCACAGGTTACATATTTGTTGCAAGAAATAATAGTTCACTGTCAGCAGCAGTCATAACATGCCTGGAGCCACCCCAGCCTCCAGGTTTCAATGTGCACACAAGAAGACAAAAGCAACTCATATGAACCAGACTCTTTCACCGATACCTGGAAGTTTACTCATCTGCTGCTTGGTTGCCACTTCTTCAGATTTAGCCTTGCTGTTATTTTTCTCTTCCTGGAAGTTGGTTTTCGTCACCAAAGATTTAGCACTGCTGGTAAGATTTTGGGATGGTTTCCCAAGCTCGGGCAACTTTGGCTCATCTTTGGCAGAGGAGATACTAGAAGCTGCTAATGGGCCTAGCTTTGGGGGCTCATGATGTTGCTGTTCCGTTTGGTATTTTAGCAATGAGGATGTTCTTCTCAGCTTAATCCCAAATGGGCTCTCGTGGCTCCGTGGCTCCTCGATGGCCACAGCATTTTTATTATCACCACTGAGTCTTTCTGGGCTGTTTGGCATACATCCTGGTGTGGCTGTATCTGGTATGCCTTCAAAGAACTCTGGTTTTATGGGTGAAGATGGGGAGCTTCTAGTGCACGAACCATCTAAGGGATTTGAACCCCCAGAGAGAGACCTTTGCCAGGCAGGCGCGATAGTGAACCTGACTGGTTTAGTAGAACTGGACTTTAACTGGGTCTTGACAACCTCGTTTGGTGGTCTGCTTTCTTCTTTTATTTTTACACTACCTGACTGGTCTTCTCTGGCATCGTCACTAGGAGGGGTGCTATCAGAAGCGACCTCAACATATCCGGAGGTTATTTCGTCTTTCACAGTAGAGTCACGGGCTTTTTCGAGGAGCTTTGTCTCTTGACTGTCCAGGTCATTGTTCCCAACAGAGCAGCAAAATTCTGTTGGGAGATACAGCTTCTTATCCTCTGTGCTGTCTAAACTGCCATCCATCATGGCAGATTCTTTCTGTGGGGATATCGTTGGTTTCATGCAGTCTTGTGTTGGCCGACGTTCCACATCTGCTGGATCATCTTTGATGGCTGGGCTCTTTTCAGGCTCTGGAATAATGGACTTCCCTGCTTCTGAGGGAGTTTCGGAAGCAGATGAAGAAAACTCCGAAATGTGCAACTGAGAATCTGATCCAAGGGCAACGTAACTGTGCCCACCAGCAAGTCTTTCCTGTGCTCCGTCAACTTGGGTTGTGTTGCTGCCAGTCCCAGAGCCTTTTGCTTTTTGATCTACATATTTTGGGCTCTGCACTTGGATACATTCTGATGGCGAATCCAAGTCCTTTTGCATGCTGTTACCATGTGAAGCAGAGAACAGCGTATCACAAAGCGTAACGGCTTCTGTTTCTGTCTGAAAAGGTTCAGAAATCTCAAACTCTTCTTTCCCCGGCCTTTTTGGATTTTGCTTGAGTTCATCAGTATGATACTGAGTCATTTCTACCTCTTCCTCCTCCATTTTTAGTTCAATCTCTTCGAAAGAAGACTCTGCATTTGGGGAGGACACCGCTACGTCATTTTGGAAATCTGTTTCTGCAGTGCTGAAGTCCTCGAGTGCCGAGATACAAGTGCCACCTGGGCCAGGGAGAAAATTCCAAGAGTAACGCAAAGGATTGGAGGTCCTTGTCTTGGGCACTGCATTGTTAATCCAAATCTTATTTAAATGATATGTCTTCTGGATTGATGAACCTATGCAGAAAAAGGAGGAGGAGGGAAAGGAAGATAATGTTTTATAGCTTTCAAGACACACACACACACATCTCTCCCTCCTATATCATCCTCTCTCACACACACAAACCCCCCACCTTGATATTACCTTCTGAATCCTCCTTTGGGTGGTCAGTTTCTTCAAGTAATTTTGGATTGCTTGCTTTGCTTTCAGCAGCTTGGAGCAGGCCTGGCTCCTTCTCTAGTTTTTCCACCTGGCATAATATAGGAAGACTATTTGACGAATTTGCAAAGTACGGGCTATTTTTTAAAAGATTATAAATGAAGGAACAACAGTAGCCAACCAGTGAAAGAAATTGTAATTCATCAATTGCCTGCTTTTAAACAGATTAATTAATCAATTTACTATCAAGAATCATAGTATAAGCAGCTGCTTGCAACAGAGAAGGGTGTATTCAGGATTACAGTAGTTTGGATGTGGCACTGAATCCAAAGAGATCCCTTTGCTTATGAAAGTGGCCCTCCAGTTTGCAAAAGGGTTTAACCACAGTCATTTGCATCTAACCCAAAGTCAACACTCATGTAATTAGGAAGAAAGCCCCTTTTAGGCTTTTGTCTTGCATTCCCATTTCATTTCACCAGAAATCTATGAAAGCCTCAAAAAGACAAGCAAGCTAATACTTAAATTAAGAATTAAAATTGACTCCCCAAGTGCTTTCCCTTCTTTTCCACAGCAATATCATTTTGTGAAGAAGTCTTCACAGCATCCAAAGAAAATGATGCTGATAGAGTGACAGGGAAAGAGGAAGCGTATGTGTGTGCAGGCTTGATAATTATTTAAAATCCCTCTCACTTTTGCCCCATCTTTTGACTGTACTTGGCTTAAAATTGGAAATACAAGCACAGAAACAGCGGCATAAAACTAATCAGTACAAAACCAACAGTTACCCACTCCTCCAAAATCCTGGCAGAATCCAAACACCTTTGTTAACATTCAGCAAGGAATTTGCCCTGTGGACTTCCTATGAGAGAGCGCCCCAAGGAGAAGACACCATAGCTGAAAGATATTTATGGACACTAGGTGAAAGCTTGATATACACAGGCAGAACAAGGTAGGAGAACCATGAGTTGGATTCTACCAGTTCAAACTGCTGGGTGGGGGGGTGTATTTTTTTAAAAAACCTCCAAGTAGAAAACAAGCAGAAAAGTGGCTTATTCCACTCCTTGCCAGTGTTCCCTCTAAGCTGAGTTAGTGTGAGCTAGCTCACAGTTTTTTAGCCTCTGGCTCACACATTTTTGTCCTAGCTCAGGAAGGATGGCTCCAGAGCAAACCAATTTATGCAGCAGCCAAATCACTCACTCACAACTTTAATGCCAGTAGTTCACAAAGTAGAATTTTTGCTCACAAGATTCCACAGCTTAGAGGGAGCATTGCGTGTGATAATTTTCTACCTGCAGGGAGGTTTTGGAATGGTCCCGTGTGGGAGCCATGTCCCCAGCACCCTGCTGCAGTCTATAGTTCTGTCTTCCTTCTCAGCACTGGCCAGCTCATTGCACTACATGCACAGACCCAACCTTACTTCTGGGGCAGAACACTGCTAGACCTGAGTCTTACATAGATGGGGAAGGTCATATGGGAGAACCACCATCCTTCAGGAGACACTTACAGCCAAAGCCTGGGTTTTGTTGTTAAAGGCTTTCTGCTTCCGTGGATTAAGTGCGATCTTGTGCCTGGCAGCCGAGGTATCCAGGCAGCCCAGCGGAGTGGCTGGGGTGTTGAAATCAACAGAAAGCGAATGGCATGTTGGTGAGATGGGGCTCACAAGGATGCTGGAAGACTGTGGGCTAACAGGCCTGGAGGAAGCTTCCGAGGGTACCTGGAAAATGCACGGCAGGCAAGTTGCTTTACTTTTAGCTTTCCTGATATTGGGAAGTTGTTGTATTCAATCAAAGTGCTATAGACTGTGATATCAATAGAATATTGACATCACAATATTCATACACAGACATGTAACATTACGAGCAAATGACCCTTTGGATTTTCTCTTAACAGACTTAGCTTTGGTCGGTGTACCAGCTGTGCCCTTCCAGAGAAAACCTGATCTTGACACTGTTATCCATGCTTTGATTTAATATCTAAGGCTAGGTTCAGATATGCAGATCACAGAATACACTGTGCCATTTGGCTCCGAATGTTCCTTCTTACTTAAAAGAAACTCCATACAAACAAAAAATTAGCACAGTAAGCAGAAAGGGTTTCCTCTCATTCTCTTTGCCTGCTGTGCTGATTTTCTACTTGCAGGAAGTTTTTCCACACAGGGGAGCGTTCTAAAACATGATCATCCACCAGTTGCCCAAAGCCATGCACCTTGGCCACCTAACATGTGTGAGTCAGGTCTAAGTTAGATTATTACTGCAATGAGTTATACCTGAAGCTTCCTATGAAGAGTGTTTGGAAACCGGTTCTAAAGGTTGTGGCCAGGATATCAATTGGGGGAGGGAGACAAGTGTGATCTTGTTTTGGTCATGCTTAATAGATCTTCACTGGCAACCCGTTTGATCCCAAGAAACGAGCAAAATGTTGGTTCTTACCTTTAAAGCCCTAAACTGCCTGGGACACAAAGGACCCTCCCCCCACTTTAGTTGCACAGCCCCAAGGAATAATGAGGCTGCAGGACCATGCACACATCAAAACTGCACACTTAAAAACAGCCACAAAACCAAGACAATAACAGGACAGGCATACTTTTTAAGAACAGCAGCATAAAAGGAGCCACATAATCAGCGAGCTGAAAGGCAGTTTTTTTAGTTGTTAAATTGCATTTGCAATCAGTTCACAAGAGGACACTGTGTTTTATTAGCAAAAGCATCCATATGTATGGATCAGGTCTACTAAATACTTTCATTCCTGAACAGTTTTTAATTTAATTTAATGTTTACATTTCTTCTCCTTGCTCAGACAAATTTCTCTGCAGGCGCTTTGACCCCAAGTTGTTTTATAATGGTGCCCTTTTCCACGCTGGAAAATAATGCCAAGACTCCTTGCCTTAGTAAAGACCTGTGGTGACAGAGCACATGCTTTTCATACAAAGAAGCTTCCCCAGTTCAACCTTGGGTCCTGGGGAGCTGCTGCCAGCCCCAATATAGCTAAAGGTTTGACTTGCAGTGCAATTCTATGCATGTTCACCTATAAGTCCCATCTTACTCCCACGTAACAGAGGATTCCAGTTTTCAGTATGGCAAGCTCCGTGCATTCATTTTGATAGCAGGAAAAGTGGCCATTTACCTGGTCATCTTCACTGTCTGTGCCACCTAAACTCAAAGAACTATGTCGCTGAACAGGGTTGGAGGACTGCAGGATAAAATAAGGGAGAAGGGTAAGTCAAGGGAAGCACAGCAGACGGTATTCCAGGGTAGCAGATACTAGGAAAGTCATGAGAAAAGTACAAGGGGAAAGCAGGAGGGGTCCACACAACAGCTCCCTCGGCTATGCACACATTCACAGAGGTGACAACACTGATTTGTAGCAAATGGAGGGTCTGTATACAGAGCCTGAGCAGTAAATGCAAGTGTTAAACTTGTAGATCTGTCATTGAGACTTCTCCCACAACCTTAGTGTGGTGTGTCAAAATGGCTGACTCCCTTGGTTACTAGCTGCAGGTATGGTGTTGCATTAGGGGATCCCAAATGCATGTAAACAACAACTATAACTCAGCAGTAAATCTGAAATGGGCCTACGTGTGTGTGTACACAAACATATGTACAATGCAACAGAAATCCTCAAAAGTCCCCACAGTGTGCAATGGCCTGTAGATCTGATAGAGTCAGCTACTGTCAGGGCTGTGTGTCAATTCCAGAGAAGCCCAGAATGCGGTACAGGCTGCTGATGGCATCTTCAAATATCCCCAGCTTTCATTTTGTAAAAACAAAAACAAAGAAAACTTCTATATATTATGTATGCTAAGATGTGCTTGAAAGCATGCAGGCAATGCCAGATGAACTCTCAGAAACCAGAGGAGTGCTGGTTAAGATTTCCAATGGTCAGAAGGGCTTCTGTGCCCTGCATAACTTGTACTTAAATTTTATGAATTTTAGCCAAAACCATTGAACCCTGCAATGCAGACCATGGGTGGGCTAACTACAGTCAAGCATGATAAACTGAAGTCCGATGTTCATGACTGCCTCACAAGCCTAGAAATCAAATGGGGCTGCCTTACTGTCACCTCTCACAAGGAAACTGTAACATGCATACCTTACTAGTGGAAGAGGTCAGAACGTCATGGAGAGTAGAGATGTCTGGAGGGCTTCTGGGTAAGCCATCATCTTCTGAAATGGCACCTGTGTCTTCTGTTTTCTTGCTAGCAATAACCAGAGGTGGTGACCTGAGCTGTAGGGTCTGCTGGAACTGAAGCTGTTGGGTGGAAGGAAGGGAATTAAAACACATGGACTTGAGAGAGTGGGGGGGGAACCACTCATGGGGGGAATGGCCTTCATGGCTTCAGTTTCCATGCCAATCTTGCAAATTCACTGCTCTGCTACAATGTTTGGGGAGCAGGCAACTCTTTGACTTTTAACTCATCCAAGAATTCCTGGCAGATAAGCAGGATCTGCTGTGTGGCCTCTCTTAAGCTCTTGGACCATCACCTGCGGTCTTTGCAACCAGTGGTGTTTACACTGATTAAACAAATCTGCATCTGTTTAGATTCATTAAAGAGAACAAAAAGAGGCAGAAATGAGCCAGCTCTTTGCTGTAAAACACCTCTTTCAGGAACATTCTTGAAACATATCCAGCAAGGAAATGATACAACTTCCATCTATTCTAAATTATGTGTATGCGTGTAAAGCCAGGTCTTGGGATTCTGTCTGTGTCCCACCCTAGTGTGACCAAGCAATGAATGTGTGGATTATCTATGGCACTGGCTGTAATCAGCAACACGCTACAGGAACCAGTCCTGTTTTTTTCCAACGAAGTTCTCCCGTCTTTCCTCCTCACTTGGAAACTGTATTGCAAACAACCACTTGGAGTTTAAACTGGGCCTAATAAGTCTCTTCCTCGGCAGCAACAACAGAGATGAGTTCACGGCCTTTGCAGTTTTACTGAGTAGTTTGCATCACTCACAACCCTCTGAACTTCTATCCTTGGGTTTTTAAGCCAGCTGAGTACAGCTGCTGTCAAGAACATGATAAGGACGCTGGTCAAGGAAAGATGGAGGGCAGAAGGAAGGAAGGAGCCTGGCAGAATGCAGTGTCCTTGCCTGATAAAGACAGGAAGGATAAGAATGTATAGCCAAGATATTTACAGGCCCAGTGAGTGGTTTATGAATGTTGTATGCTATCTGAGAGGGAAACCAATGGAAGCCAAGTATAAGACCAGAATAAAACATATGATAAATTATCTATTATTGTTATTGTTGTTATTATTATTATTATATTTATTAATCACCCCATTCCTGCTTACCCCGGGCTCTGGACGATGTACAGGACATAATGTCATAGAATACAAAACATTAAAATTCATATATAACTTAATAAAAAATTAAGTGTAGATAAAAGAATCCCAATGGTGATTTTCCTATAATATTATCGATTCCAGTTCTGGACTACCAGCCCCTTTTTCTGGGCAAGGGGAGAGGGAACTCAGAACACAGAGCGGGGAAGAAAGAATGAAGGGTGCTGCCAGCAAAAAAAATATTTTTAAAAAATTGGTTAACTTATTATGAGCGCTACAACAATTCTCTTGCCATATATAGAAGTCCCAGGTCATATCTCTTGCATCTCTAGCTAAAGAATTTCATGTATGTGTTGGGAAAGACCCATTTCTGCTAGGAGAGCCACTGCCTGCTGAGTAGATAATAATGAGATGAACGGATTGGTTTAAGGCATTTTTTTTTTTAAGTAAGAGTAGTTCAGCAGTGGAATAGGCTGCCTAGAGAGGTGGTGAGCTCTCCCTCACTGGCAGTCTTAAAGCAGCGGCTGGACAAACACTTGTTTGTAATGCTTTAGGCTGATCCAGCCTGGAGTTGCGGGTTGGACTAGATGGACTGAATGGCCTTTCCATCTCTATGATTATGTTCACAAAATGCAGACAGGGCTCTGAAGAGTTCTGTGCAATTCCACATAGGAGAATCACCACTGCATAGGTTAGAAGGTCGGGCCCTCTAGAAAATAAAGAGGTCCCACCTCTTCTCTTGATTGCCACAGTCTTGCTGACAGACCCAACTGGGTTTGAGAATAAACTTTATGCTTCAGAAACTGTCTCAAGGCCTTGAGCAGAGAGGGACTTCGTTTACCCATTTGGGATTCAGTAGCGACAAGGGCAACAGCTGGGGGAAGTCTGTGGTCTTCTTCCACGCTTAGTTGAAAGAACTCCCAATATCGCTATCAGTACAGTGCTCAAAACACATGCCAAATGGAACGACTGTATCATATTAAGCAACATTAAAGCCGTTCCTACAAACCCATGCAAGCTTGGCTAGCCTGCCAATGTAGAGCCCACAGACCTTCTGAGTGGAGATAAGTTATTTGTTCAGGACTTCAGGCACACATCAAAAGTTACACTTCATTTGCCTTCTGTGGAACTCAAGGCAATGTGCCTAAGCTTCATAGGAGTCTCCCATTAGATGGTGAACAGAGTCAGACCTGATTAGCTGCACTATGTACCTTATGAAAATAAAGCAAAGGAAGGTCCCTGCATATCTATCATGGGTTCATAGCATCCTTTCAATAACCCTTGGAAGGCATTCACATGACTGGAAACATGCACATTCTGATGGGTGGAAGTTAGAATGGCTGTGCTTAGCGTCAAATTTCAGATATGCAGTTCTCTTTCAAAGGTAGCACCAACAATGTCGTTGGGCCACAATGGAAATGGACCATCCTGACTTTTGCTGCACCCAAAATGATCTCATCAGGACTATCCTGGATTAAATCAGCACCCGATTTATATAAGCCTCAATTATCCCAAATTCTTGAATACTGAAAGCTCCATGGCATCTCCTTTGAACTTCCATGGTATTGAAACCTTGGGGAATTTCAGACAGCCGATATATTCCAGTTCAGGAACTGTTCCCTAACGGTTTCTGGTCTGACATTTCAGACAGAACCGTTTTAGTAACGGTTCCCTACCGGAATATATTTTCACTTTCAAACAGAAACGCTTCTGTCCCATTAGGGAAGTGTTTCTGAACCGTTTTACCTGCAAACTGCTTCCAAGCAGTCTTCACTTTTCTATACCGTTTCTGAAGTGCTATGGGGTGGTGCATAAAATGCCCCCTTATGTTCAAAGCACTCCTTGTTTATGCAGCCAACAAAAATGCCTGCTATTCCTATTTACTTACATTTATCTATTTAACCCCCCTTTTACACTTGCTATTCAGAAGGTTGCTGGATATTCAGAATATCGAGGTTTCATTTAGCGACTGCACCTACTAGTCATTGACTGATTTAGCCTCCATTATGGTACCCTTTTAAAGCAAGCTAAACTAGAGGTCTGCCTAGGCATGCAGAAAAATATCAGGGAGGGGGTGACAAAATGATTCCAATTCTCTCCCTCCAAAAACTGGCCAGAATCAAAGCCTGAGCATGCAAGTGCACTCATGATCCTTTGCAGCCTTGACAGTAAGGAGGAGAACACGTCCACGAGCCCTGAGCCAACAGGGACCAGGACTCAGGGTCTAAAGGGAAGCAAAATTACACTAGGAGAACCTGAGCCCAATTTCCACACACACACAAATACCAGAAGCCTTTCAGGGGGAAGTGCTTTGTTGCAGTGGATGGATTGCCTGGAAATGCAGTATTAATTATCCAATGACCAGGGGCACACAGATGCACAGACAGACAGAAGGGCAATTTTTGTAAAAATTGTGCCAAGTGCTTCATTGTGAAACAGTATGCAAGGACCCCAGTAGACTTAAAGGCCCTCATACCTGCAAAGTTTTGACTTTCCCAGGAAGGTTCTCTTGTGAGGATGTTTTGCCAGCTGTTTCTGGTGGCGATTCAAAAATGAAAACGCTGTCATGTGATAAGGCTTTATTTCCCATGATTCCTTTGGATCTGAAAGGAAAACTTGGTCCATCATCAGATGAAATGCCTTTTCCCCCCATCCTCCCAATACTTCAAGAAACTATTTATGTAGGACTTTCTCCAAGTATACGTAAACCCCTATAAGAGCCATGTAGGCCAGTCTTAACTGCATATTATGGATGAAAGACTGTGTGTGTGTGCATGTGTAAGAAATTACTGCTTACTTACATAGTGAGTTGATAGCTAAGTAGAAATGAGATTATAATTATTTGGATGAAGGGATAGAGGAAATGCTTATTAAATCTGCAGATGATACTAAATTGGGAGGGGTAGCAAATACAGTAGAAGACAGAGTCAGGCTACAGGATGATCTTGACAGGCTGGAAAACTGGGCTAAATTGGGAGGGGTAGCAAATACAGTAGAAGACAGAGTCAGGCTACAGGATGATCTTGACAGGCTGGAAAACTGGGCTAAAACAAATAAAATGAATTTCAATGGGGATAAATGTAAAGTTCTGCAGTTAGGTAGGAAAAATCAAATACATATTTATAGGTTGGGGGAGACTTGTCTTAGCAGTAGTATGTGCGAAAAGGATCTAGTGGTCTTAGTAGACCATACACTAAACATGAGTCAGCAGTGTGATGTGGTTGCTAAGAAGGCAAATGTGATTTTGGGCTGTATCAACAGAAGTAATAGTGACCAGATCACAAGCTGTGATGGTACGACTTTACTCTGCTCTAGTTAGACCTCACCTGGAGTACTGTGTTCAGCTTTGGGCACCACAGTTTAAGAAGGATATTGACAAGCTGGAACGTGTCCAGAGGAGGACAATGAAGATGGTGAAGGGTCTGGAGAAAAAGTCCTATGATGAAAGGTTGAAGGAGCTGGGTATGTTTAGCCTGGAGAGGAGATGACTGATATGATCACCATCTTCAAGTACTTGAAGGGCTGTCATATAGAGGGTGGTACAGAGTTGTTTTCTGTTGCCCCAGAAAGACAGACTAGAACCAACAGGTTGAAATTAAATCAGAAGAGGTTTTGGCTAAACATTAGGAAGAACTTCCTGACAGAGTGGTTCCTCAGTGGAACAGGCTTCCTCGGAAAGTGGTGGGCTCTCCTTCTTTGGAGGTTTTCAGACAGAGGCTAGATGGCCATCTGACAGCAATGCGGATTCTGTGAACTTAGGCAGATCATGAGAGGGAGGGCAGGAAGGGCTGCCTCAGTGCTTAGTTCTTGTGGCCCTTTTTTATACTCCCAGGGAAATGCTGATTGCCACTTTGGGGTCAGAAAGCAATCCTGGAGGTTTTTTGTCATCTTCTTGGTGTGGAACAGTGGTCCCTGCAAGTGTGGAGGGGGAGGTATTTGTGAATTTCCAGCACAGTGCAGGGGGTTGGACTAGATGACCCTGGAGGTCCCTTCCAACTCTATGATTCTATGAGAACCAGCAACTACCTGGCTCTTAGGTCATGCTAAGAAAAAACTAGGAAAAAACACTGGGTGAAAAGGATTGCTGTGATCATGTTTATGGCCTCAGTTAATTATGATATTTGCAGGGAGTCCAATCCGATTGTGTCTTACTCTAAAGCAATAGTGGAAACTGCTTGGAGCATGACATACAGAGAAGCCGCTACCCAGTGGCCTAATAAATAATTATTACATATTTGCTATTCCTGCAGCACCCACTGTGTAGAGGAGAAGAAGTCAGGTTCTCCACCCTGAGCAGCTTACAGTCTAAAACCGGAGACAACATTACATATGTGTATTTCATCATGAACAATATAAAAGGTGTCGCTGCTGTATTCAAGCAAGGCCTTTTCCCAGTGCAAGGCAGAGCTACGAGGCTAAGCGGATAAGGGAACTGGCTCGATTCCCCAGGGCTCTCATTCAGAGACCCAGTTTAGAGAGAAAAACAGAGCCTCTGAACCCGACACAAGCATGATCAGGGGCAGGTTTGCACCCCACTTCCGTGGTGCTGCACTCCCAGTGCCTTCCTAAGCAGAATTACACCCTTCTAAGACCACAGACCTCAGTTCAAACCCCCACTCTGCCACAGAAGCTTGCTGGGTGACCTTGGGTCAGTCACGTACTCTCAGCCTGACTTGCCACACAGTATTGTTGTGAGGATAAAATGGAAGAGAGAAGAACTATCTAGGCTGCTTTTGGGTCCCCAATGGGGAGAAAGGCAGGGTTTCAAGGAAGTCAATAAGTAAATCAGAATCTACGTCTCTCCTGCCTAAATCCAAGAATCTAGCCAATATACCTCTCCGACTTTCTCTGCTCAATATACCTTCTCAATATACCTCTCTGCTACCTAGCTGCCATTTACATTTTTACAGTGTGCTTCCAACAGCTTATGATTTCCCCCTTCTGAGTGGGGATTTGTGAAGGGGTGCAGATTTGAGTAGCTGTGTTATCTGTTGTGTCCAAAATAAAACAAAAATCCAATGGCACCAAAGCATTCTCTGATACAGTTTTCCACCATGTATCTAGGTGATGCAGTGGCCTCTGACCCATGAAAGCTCCTATTGAAACAGACGTTGTTAAGTCTTCGAGGTGCCACTAGATTTTTGTTTTGTTTGGGGAACTAAGCCCCTGTTCAGCATTGTAACTGTTACACTGCACTGACTCTACTACACTTTTTAGAAATAGTCCTTAATCTTCATCTCACATGTAACGGGAAAACCAAGAGGCTCCTACATTGCAGTTTGCAAAAATATTATGCAAACAAAGGCAACATTGTGCACATCTGCAGCACTCGTCAGTCTAACGGCAAGTACAACATTTGAACTAGGAAAACTTTTTATTTATTTGCGGCAGAGTTCTGCCAGATTCTAACTTGTGTGGGGGAGAGAAGGGGGGGGTGTCTGAGTTGACTCTCACGAGCAGACTGTGGTAGGGCATTACAGGAGTCATAGTTTCATTGCTCGTGTAAGCAAAAAGAAAAACCGTGTGCTAATTAGTCATGTCTGGAAGGATTCTAAACAGCGGACAATCAAAGCCTGTCACTCAGCACTTCTGTGAGCTGAAACAACCTCAGAGGGTTTTGACACCGGGTTTGCTGTCGGGGAGGCATGCTGCAAATAGGAAAAGGGGAAATTCCTGACATTCCAGCCACGGCAGTGGGATTTGTTTTCGCATCCACTTGAATGAAATATGTTGCTATGGGACAATTCCTGCCTTTTAACCTGTTGGTACAAGATGTATACTTTACCCTGGCTCCACTGGTAAATGCAGCATGCTGGAGTCCAGGTGAGGGGTGCTGATGTCACTACTCGACTGGCTCGGCTTCAGCATGCTCTCGGCCCCCGGAGAGGAAGGCTCTTTCTTCTTCTTCTTCTTGGCAAAGAAGTTCTTGAAAGTCTGAAACTTAGATTTTTTCTTTCCTGTGAGAGGAAGGGGAGGGAAAGTACTTTGCCAAAGGAGTTTATCAACACCAGTGCGAACCACCTCTCTCTGGCATTGTAGGCTACCGTCAGAAAATGGCTGAGAGGCCTGTATTAAGACGAAGTTGTGCACTTTAGGGAACAATCCTAAACTGGTCTACTCAGGTCTATTCAATGGGGTTTAGTCCCAGGAAAGTATTGTTTGGGTTGTACTGTTGCAGTACAGCTGCAAAGTACCACTTTATTTATTTATTTTATTTAGTTATACCCCACCTTCCCCGCCGAAGCAGGCTATGCAAAATGAAAAAAACAGTCATTTTGCTCGAGTCTTGCACCAAGGACCCTTTATAGTCACCGACATTTCTTTAAACAAGTGCACAGGTCCTTAAAAGGCTGGTAGCTAAAAGACAGCCAGTAGAGGCAGATGATTTTGCAGGACCAGAGGGTTTGCTGCTAGCTTTCCATGGGAACTGGTATCCCTTGGGAAAAAAATTATTTATTTATTATTTCCTGCATTTATACTCCACCTTTCTCCCCAATGGTGACTCAAAGCAGTTCACATCATTCTCCTCCATTTCATCCTCACAACAACCCTGTAAGGTAGGTCAAGCGGACTATGTGTGATTGGCCCAAGGTCACCCAGCAAGCTTCCAGGGCAGAAATGGGGATTTGAACCTGAGTCTCCCAGATCCTTGTCTGACACTCGAACCACTATACCACACTGGCTCCCATGTGAACAATGAAGGATGAACATATTCTGGACGCTGGCCTACTCCCCCTCCTCCATGTCTGTAAAGAAATAGATGCTATAAGTGCATTGTCTCACAGGATGAAGCATCTACCCTGCTGTGATACACACATCTGGGATACAAAGAACTCCTGAGGTTAGCAGAGCCTGGTTTGACACAGATTCTATTCTTTGCTCAACGTGCAGGCTGAACAGGGAGGAAGCCAACATAATAGAGACCCACAACTGGAGAACTTTGTTAACAAAGCAGCATTTCAGTGGGCAGTTGTCTCTTGTGCCCCCCCCCCCATAATTCTGTCACTCATGCTCTCCCTCTACCATGCCAGCACGTGTGGCGGAGCAGAAAGGCACCACCGTCCACTGCAAAGCAGGGCAGACAGTGGCCACTTTGAGAAAAGAACAATGACTCCAGAGTGCGACTCAGCCTTTCTCTGCTCTGTGGGAGGGGGATGTCAGTCACAACCAAGGTGCTGAGCATGACTTCAGTCACACATTTTAATGCAGACAGTGGTTGCATTATGGTTGCACTATGGGTCCCAGACACCGAGAGACAGAAAACAGGGAAAGTGATGCTTTTCTACTAGATCGTTCATGAATATGCATGTTTTTGCATTACATGGAACTCAAAATCATAATGTTTGGGTGCAAGAAATGCATGTTTGCAGTTGCATTTATGGTGTAGTTATGCTCACCAGGGAGCTGGGATTGACCAAATGGCTTTCAGGTGCTGATGGAAGAGATAAGAGAGGCTAATATGGCTGAGGTAAAGCTTTGATGAGAAAGCTCTGTTTCTGTAGGACAGCCTGCATGGTATAGTGGTTAGGCTAGGATCTGGGAGACCCAGGTTCAAATTTCCCACTCTACCATGGAAGCTTGCTAGGTGACCTTGGAACAGTCACACATACTCAGCCTAACCTACTTTGCAGGGTTGTTTTAATGATACAATGGAGGAGAAGTGAATGATTTTAGCAGTTTTGGGTCCCCATTGGGAAGAAAAGCAGTGTACAAATGAAGTAAATCAATTAAATGAAGGAAGACAACGGGAATATCCACACTATAGACTTTCTCACCATGCTACAATTACTAGGATTCTTTGGGATAAACCAGGATAGTTCTGCTGGTCTGAACTCGATATATTTGTAGCACAGGCAGGGCCTCTAGAGAAGTGGTGAGTCAATGGCTTCCTAAGAACCTTCCAGAGTTCTGGCCAATGAATGCAAAGCCCTTCAATAACTGACAAGCCCACTCCAGGGAAGGGCAGCCTAGTAAGTCTAAATAAACAAATAAATAAATAAGACTCTCGTTTTCAAACATTACAAAATTAAAGTTTATTTTATCCATTTTCAATTTAATTAACTAACTTTAATGAACTAACTTTAAACATACCAAACTGCCTCTATTTTTTTGCTAACTGTATGCATTGATTCAAGCACACTCAACTTCTGTACCTTAGCCCTCTCATCACAAAACATCTGGCTATGGGTCTGAGGGTCTGTACCTTGCCTGGCAACTAATTTTTAACAAGGGCCAAGTTTGGAACTGAGCAAGGGCCCTGCCCTATGGTGATCCCTCATGAGTCACTGCAAAGGGCTCTTCAGCTCCTTCCTCCCCAGCCTAAACAGCCCCAAAATCTCTGTCAGAGGCAATAAAGACCTAGCAAGAAGCCAAGCCAAGAAAAAGAAAAGACATACAGAAGTGAGCCTGAGGAGAGAACACAGAGACTGTTGCTGGTCTCTGAAGGAGAAGAGGGCTGGAACCCTCAGCTCTTACTGATGTGAAAGTGGCTGAAATAAGTAACTGGGTCAAGTAGGCTCCCTTAGATTAATAGCTACACTGTATAGGTAAGGCCATATTGGACCTCAATTCCAACTGCCTACCCTTAGATTAGAATATCTTCAAAACAGCCATCTCACAGTTATAACGCATTTACTCCCTTGAAAACTGCTCACCTGTTTCTTCGCCCTCAAGAGGCTCTAGGACATCTACTGGTCCAGTCGCCATGATGCAGTCGCTGAAAAGCCCAAGTTTAAACAGAAGGTTAGAGTCAATGCAATCCACTGTCCGGTACTAGCTAGAGGAGGACTTTGATAATCTCTTAGCCAGCCAAGAAGCAGAAATGCTGTCTGAGGCTCTCCTACAGAAACGTTTCGCATACTAAACAGGGAGGGAGGGAGGGAGGGAAAGGGATTTCACAGATATTTCTGTACTCAAGCCAAATGGATTTTTCCTCACTCTTCAACAACACCCCATTCTCTAGCCAAAACTAACAAACAGCCTCGCTTCTCAAGAAGACACATCCCACTTCTCAGGAAGTTGGGATCAACGTTTGCATTAAAGGAAAGAAGTCACTAAATGATTAGGTTGTTGTTTTTTAAGCTGTGGGTGGAAGAACCTTGCAGTTCTTAATTTATATTTGTGCTTTAGACTCTAAAATGTAGAGGGAACCTGTGTGAACCATCAGTATCTTGTGCAGCAAAGAACTCACAGTCTGCTCTGGGCAGCTTCATTCTAGAGCGTCTGTGAGTTCTTTGCTGCACAAGATACTGATGGTGAACATTTTCTTAACAAGAAAGGCAAACTATAAATGAAGTAAATCAATCCAACTGCAATGGAATTTCCAGTCCAGATAGAAAACACCCAGCCTACGTGAATAGGGAATGGAACAAGAAAGAGGGGCATTTCCACATGGGTCAGAGGTCAAAATAATTAGCAGGTTCTCAGTCAGAGAACACATTCTGAATTGGTGAAAAGCTTGCATCAATTATTTTAAAATATTACATATGCCTATGAGTTTCTTGGTTAGTATAAATGCCAGGATCAGTAAAGGATGAAGACCAAGTCTCATGGTTTTGGATCACAGGATACCCTTTAGTCCATAAGAACATAAGAGAAGCCAATGTTGGATCAGGCCAATGGCCCATCCAGTCCAACACTCTGTCACACAGTCGCCAAACATACCAGGTGCCATCAGGAGGTCCACCAGGACACTAGAAGCCCTCCCACTGTTGCCCCCCTAAGCACCAATTCACAATGCAGTGGGGAATTCAATTGAATAGGGAAATCTAAAGACAGCTACACACAGTCTCCAACATTTCATTAGGAGCATGGCTTGCAACCGGAAGAACCTTTTAACACCCCTGTCTCAAACCAAGGGTCGCTCCTGGATTCACATGAACACACACAGTTAAGTATTATAGATTGCTGAAACTCTTCTTTGCTTATTGTATGCTGCATTCCATTACTATGCAAGAGGCTGTTCTGGACAGATTTTACATACGTGTCTTATGATCAGTTATCAGAAGTTCAGGATATATCTCAGCAGCTCAGGGTGTGAAACAGAGGGTTGTGCACTGCATCGGACCTTAGTGATCATGCGCAAGCATAAAAGTGCAAGCATACATGTGCCAGAAAGACAAGAGGCACCCACTCACCTCTCAGAGGTTTAATTTGGCTGAGAGCCTAGAAAAGGAGCTGAATCCTGAAGACAGACAATGCTAGCAAACTCTCAGTTACAGAATTTTAATCAGACGACACCAAAACAACACAAATGGGGATAGAAAAGGGACAGCAATTGACCAGAGAGAGATACCAGAAAACAGGAATGGCCCCTGGTAAACAGGGACTGTTGGAGTGCATGACAACATTGGCTACAAAAGGTCTCAAGTGAGTCTTTGAAGTTCCACTTTAGGAAATGTTATCACTGGACCACCCTTCTGGCATGCATGCAAGGAGACATCAGCATCAACTGCTACATCTTCCCTCCCCCATGTCCCTTCTTGCCACAGCCAGTTATCAGCACAGAAACAGAGGCACGAACACAGCATGAGCAAAGTGTGTTCTTGGAAGACCACCACAACAATGACATCTTGACAAGACTGGCCTGGAAGCCATATCAGAAGTGAATTTCAAGGCTTATAGATCTCCGACAGAAACATGAGATTTTGCTTTCAAAGAAATCCAGAAGCCTGTTTAATTTTAATTCTATTTTTAAAAAATCAGTATCACACAGGTACCCTATCTTTCTCATGTGCAAGCTTTCTGCAAACAATGAGAAGTAGGGCTGTGTGAGCTCTACATTTTAATAGAAAGAATAATTCATAATTCTGCACCAAAATAATCTCCATCCTATGACAATTGCTGAATCCAGCCAATTGTACAAGTTGTGCAAATTATGCCTCATTTATCTTATTTGCATGTATTATTCTGTATCTTTAAATTGGTTGTATCGTTTATTCTGCTTCTGCTGATCCAGTTATATCTTTGGCTTCTTTGAATTCATCACATTTTGCTCATACAATTTCACGCCGAACTTTACAATCAATAAAGCTAGAAACTTTTCCTCTTTTCCAATAAAGGCTGATCTCCTTAAGAAGCTGAATTTTGTACCAGTACCATGATCTGTAGTTTTTCCCACAGAAATGTAGCACATACAAAACCCCAATCTGTCCAGTGTTTCCCTTAAACGCACATAAAATAAGAATGGTGCTGAGGAAGTCTGGCTTAGCAGCCAAGTGACATTTAATATCAATAAAAGTATTCTGTTAGGATCATGACAGGGTCACATATTCCCTGAAGCTTGCTCGTTTCCAGACACTGAATTCCAAAATCTGACAGCATTGGCTTTGATATACGCACTATAATTTGCAAAAGAAAAAAACAACAATCCTGTATTGATGAGAGTGTGTGATTTAACAGCAGTTCACATTCGGCAAACTATTCTGGAAATGCCATGTACTCTTATCGCACATGTGTGTGTGTGTGTGTGTATTTGTGTAAGCAAAACAAAATATAATAGAAAACAGCTGGTTTTGTGGGATATTTCCCCCAAAAAAATGTAATGGGAGGAAATGCTTTTCATACAACTACACAGGCTTAGTTAAGGAAGCCAAAGAGAATGAAAGAGAGGGCAAACAACTTGAGCGAAAGAAACGAAAATATATAGACTGGCAAGTAACGCTGGAGCAAAGGAAACAAATGCCTCTTTGAGCCACTGAGCTTGAATTTCAGCTGAGCTGCCTTACTGTCTTCAGGCGGCCTGCCGTTCCCTCCATTTACACGCACATCTTCCTCTACTAAATCCAAATCACCAAACAGGCATTAGGGAATTGGTGCATCTCAAAGAGACAGCCGTGCCTCTAAAAGGAACAGAACGCTCTGGCAGAGAATGCACACTGCCTGCTTGCACAGACACCAGAATGTCCACTGTGGTCAGCAATGGAGAAGCCACAGTGACTCTCTAGTCTGGTCTTTCCACACCAAGAGAGGCACCTCAAGAGAGCCAACATAACTTTTCTGGGCCCACTGCAAACTTGTAACATATGCCCCTCCCCAATTTTGTGCATCATGAAAGAAATATTTATTTCATTTTTGAAATGTCATAAATACATCATTTCATAGTAATGAGCTTGAAGTCTGGGCTGGATCCCACCCCTCTTCCAGGGCACCCACAACGTACACCCTTCACCCTCCCCCATCATCATCCCTGGGTTCTACTGCTATCTGTGGAAGGCAGGAGCTAAGAAGTGGGCAAGAGGGAAGAAGAATGGTTGGATCCAGCCAGCTCTTTCACTCAATCTCACCCAGTTCCCTTCCTTACTATATCCCCCATTCAGCATGCCTCTTGCCCATGTAAGTCCCATGATTTCCACCATAGCCTTATTGGTTGGTCAAAGGGGGCCCCCAAAAAGCCAGTTCCCCAACTCATGCATTCTCCAGATCAAGCACGGCTGTATCCCATACCACAACAGGGCCCTCCTCCATCTTCCTTGGCTACCCCTGAGCTGGGCCAGGGAGACAGAAAAGTCACGCGTCAAGATCTTATTTTCCTTTTAAGTTTAAAGCACAGCATGGCTCTTCCCTCCTCCCTGACTGACCCATCATTCCAGGAAAACTGTATTTACGATCTTTTAAATGTGTGCCTCCTTCATTCACGCAACGCCATCTATCAATAAAAAAATATATCAAAAGCAACTGGGCTGTCGCTACTTGTCAGATTATCCCCCCACACACACACACACACCAGTTACACAGAATATACAATATTGTACTTTGGAAGCTGGATCAGAGCTAAGTATAAAATGCTTGGGGGTTTTCAAATTGCCAGGGAAGGCTGTGAGGTTCCCTCTGAAAGAGTCAATTATGTTTCAATTGGTAGGTTAGAAAAATAGCTTGGAGGGGAGAACCAGGGAGCTGGAGGCAGCTTATAGGGATTGAATTTCCTAGGCACGCTCGATTCCAACTGGATTTGATACAGATGTTTAGCGGTCAAGGGATTCAAACGGATGGAGAGGGAAGGCACTCTTGGCTTAACTTTCCAGAGGGCTCGCTTAGCCATCGGCATTCACCCCCAAGTAAAAGAGGAAGCAGCCTGTCCTGCAGCCATTAGTGTGCCGATGAAAAGTGAGTGCTGGCTCTTCAGGTGCTCTTTTACCACCCAAACTCTATTCAGCCAACTTACAAAGAAAGCAGATGACAACGCTTACTGGGCTTACATTAAGAGGGGAGCAGTAGCTCAGCTGCTTTGCATGCAGAAGATCCCAAGTTCAAGCCCCGGCATCTCCAGTGAGAAGGATAAGGTGGTAGTGATGTAGAAGAATCTTTGCCTGACTCTGGAGAGCTGCTGTCTGTCTGAGGAGACAGCACTGACCCTCATACACCAATTTCAGAGGGTAGCCATGTCAGTTTGCAGCAGATTGGAGTCCAGTAGCACTTTAGAGACCAACAGGATTTTGGGGATATAAGCTTTCAAGAGTCAAAGCTCTCGAGTTCATCAGATACCTGAATAGACCAAGTGGTCTGACTTAGTATAGGGCCACTTCTTGTGTTCAAGCACAATACTGATTATATGTTCATGCTGCAGATGTAAACTGATTTTAAATAACAGTTATTGACTCTGGGAACAGTATCTGGAAAAGGATCTCTAACAGAGAAAACTCAGCACCTCAGCAAGCCTAGAATACTCAGGATTCTTTGGACAGAGCCCCGACAGTTAAAATAGTATTGAAATGATAGACGTTTTTAGGGAAAGTATGTCCTGACTTAAGGCATTAATGAGAATGGCAGGTTGGAGGAATCAGAACTGAATTTGATCTTTTTAAAAAATAAATTATATACCATTGGCTCTACCACAGTCCTGTGAAGAACATCTGCTCTCAAGAGTAGTCAGTGATGGGCATTATCAATTCAGACAAAACATTTGCACATTACCTGGTGACTTCAAAATGCAAATCCAAATAGTGGCTTTGATGACCACTCGAGTAATAAATCCTTTCAGGACAACCAATGTAACATAACCTATTTACTTCTGTAGCTGATACAAACAGATAAAGCCACCGTTTGTCATAAGAGAGGTGTGTGTTTATAACAACTACAGCATATTTATACTATAGGCTTAAACTGATTTAACAGTCCATTCCCTCTTCTCACAGAACTCTAGGAACTAGAGTTCTATGAAGGGTGTATGGCACCCTCATGAAACTACAGTTCCCAGGGTCCTCGGGGAAGGCCACGACTGGTGAAGTGGAATAACAACTACGTTTGCAGTACAGAAAAGACATGGGGGATGCTCACTCCAATGTAGAAAAAACACAGAGTACCTCTGTGCACTAACTATTCATGGCTGTTTAAAAGAGAGAATTAATGAACCATGGCTGTTTTCTAGGTTTCTCACTTCAAGGTAAAGCAATGTAGAAAGACAGGGAGTAAAGTCATTGCATTTTCCCTGTACTTTTGTAGTCTGTCCAAAAAATTATCCCATTGCTAGCTATGCCCATTCTGAGAATTCTTCTGTAGGATAACAAAGGGACAATCATGACCCCAGCTTCAGATTGGACCTTACTAGCCTTTCTGCTTTCCCTTTCCTGGTCCTCTTCCTCACTGCAGCTCCCATCATACATGGCTTTTGTTCACATATTCCACAACCTCCAATGTATCCTTTTTGGTGATCAAAATGGGTCCCACTTCCTTCTTCCACCAGCTGAAAAACTGATAAGATCCAATCCTTTGGGTGTAATAATTTAAGTAACTAACATGATATCACTAGATGTTCATGATTATACTGCGGGCACAATAAGCCCTCTATGTTGTATTTGCTTTGTGCTAGCAGTGTGGCAAATAACAGAGCAGTCCATAATTTGAAAGGTTGAAATGGTTGCAACGCAACCCTAATATGAGGCAGGAGGGAAGACATTAGGTGGAAGGATGGGGAAATATAGTTATAGCATGCTGTCCCAAGTGTAATTTCTCAGTATGCTGAAAGGCCCGCATCCAAAGGATTTTGTATAACTTCTGAAATCCTGCATTTGTCTTTGAAAATTAGCCATTTGCACGGAAGACCAAGGGCACCTGAATAGCTAAACTTCTGATGAAGTGTACATGCACACAAACGCTTATACACAGAATTAAACTTTGTTGGTCTTGCCACTGGATTCAAACTTTGTTCTATTGCTTCAGACCAACATGGCTACCCACCTGTGCCATGTTTGTAATGATACCCTATATATTTAATTGTACTCAAGAAAGATGGGAGGTATAAGAGGCCAAATATGAAAAGTTTGCATAAATTGTTGCTTTGCAGAAAAAAAGGGAGGGGGGAAATATCATAAGTTTCCCCCCCCAAACAATGCTGGTATAGAAGCGGACTAGCTTTGGGGTTAAACAGAACTTAGGGATGAGCATGGACCAGACCTAATTTTATCAAGGACCGGGGTGGGTGGGTTGTGGTCTGTTTGCCCAGTCGTGCATTTGCGGTTTCATGGACCACCCATGGACCACAAATTTTCCAGGTGGTCCATTTAGTCCACCCATGGACCATGAATTTTCCAGGTGGTCCATTTAGTCCATGGAAGTGGTCTGTGGGCCAGACAACCCCTTGGGACGGCATTAATTGTTAAGGCAACCAGGGAATGTTTTCCTGCAGCTCTTCTGCAGCCCGGGAAATGACTTTGATACTTCTAGCTGGGGGGGCAGCAGCGTTTGACAGACTCCTTCCCATTTTACACAGTGGAGCATAAGATCTTTTCCCCCTCCCTCACTGTCAATCTGCACACAACTTGAAGGGCAGGTAGAGGGTCATCCCAGGGAGGTCCACAGCAACTTTGATGCCTCTAGCTGGGGGGGGGGGGGCTTTGACAGACCCCTCCCCCTTTTGCACATTGGACCATAGGATCTTTTCCCCCTCCCCCAATACCAATCTGCACACAACCTGGAGGGCGATCCCGGGGAGGTCCACGCAACTTTGATGCTTTTAAAACAACAAATTTAGAGTCCAATGACACCTTTAAGACCAACAAAGGTTTATTCAAGGTATGAGCTTTCATGTGCACACACACTTTATCAAATACATTAGAATGTCAGTCAAGGTTCAAACTTATAGCCAGAGAATGACCAGCAAAGTAACAAGCAACATGATGATAATGATCAAGATATGCAAAGTGATACTAAATAACAAGTTAAGGTTCTATGGCCAATAGTTGTAAAGCTTTTAGTTGATGCTTTTAGTTTGCAGTGGGGCTGTTTGTCACACTCCTGAATCTGCGGCTGTGATTTCCCCAAAGAGCACTTTCCTGGGGGCACCTGCTTTGAGATTAGATGGGTGGCAACCCAGTAGAAGGCCTTCTTGTTCACGGCACCAAAACTATCACCCTAGAGGGACTCACCTGTCCCCTTTATGTTGCCATCTTCCATGAGCGGATGAAGACTTTTTTGCTTCACTTGGCATTCCCTCAGAGATCACTCCTTCCTGCCTTATGTTGTGTTTATATTTTAATACATGTGTATTTAATCTTGGTTTTAATTGTTTTAATGATGTATTTAGTTTTAATGGTTAAGATATATTTTTATTATGTATGTTTTTAATCTGTTAACCACCTTGGTAGCCTTTAGGATGGCAGAAAAGGGGAGGGGATAAACCTTGTAAATAAATAAATGATAAATATCAGGACCTATGTTACTTTACAATAGATTTTTTAAAAAATCAATTCCCTCCATTGTAGTGCTGAAAAAAAGAATGAATAATCTTCATTCTTGTACTTAGTACAAACAATTGCAAGGATTGAGTTGAAATGAAGGGAAGGGAGGTGGGCTGGCAAACTAAATGGGGAGGAAAGGTATAAAATGCTAAGTTGTTTAACGTTATTTTATTTAGTTGACAAGAAGGTTCTTAACATGTCAGTTCAAAAAACAGCACAAACATTCCCCATTTTTTTAGTTTCCTGCATGGATTCCATCATCAGAACCCTCACAAAAATAAATAAAAACCACTTATTTTGAAACCAGAAAGAATCATGTTATATAGCATAATGCACACTTTTTGAATAAGCATACCTTCTTTCTATAAGCAATGCAGCCAAATTTTCAAGAACATCCAGCATTTAAAATGCATCTGATTTAAATCATTAATGTGCTCTCTGTATTCCTTCTACCAATTCTTGAACAGTTTAACTCATCCAAACATCTTTTCTTTCAAACTAATCATGCAGAGGAAGAAAAAAAGAATACATCTAGGAAACTATAAAAGCACAAATTTCATAAAGACTAATCTACTGCAGCCTCAATGACCACTGCCCATTTTTTTAAATCAAAAGACACAATTTGCAGATAGCAGCATATTTCACTGGGTGGTTCATCTCTTGTACAATTATTTTTATTATTATTTCAAGAACCGAGGTGATGTTTGAGCAAAGCAAAAGCAAAATCCACAGAGCTTGCCTGCAGATTTACAATGTAAAGTCGTCTGTAAAGGATGGATGCTCTCTGTTCGTTGCATGCATTACAGTGCAATATTTAACAGTAAAACAAACAGAACAAAGTTAACTGTTGCGTCTATATTCAACTCCCTCTAAAGCTAATTCATTTTTAAAGAAAGGAGGTAGGATGCAAGGTTTATAATTAAAGTCACTTACTTGTTACTCTTCAGACAACTGTAGAAGCCTGCCATGATCACTCGTGTACGCTGTATATCAACTTAATGGTTCCTAATATGTATATAAAAGATGCTTCCTTTCATCAAGGTTGTGAAACTCAAGAGTCCGACTTGCCAGTTGCCCTGCACTGATGTGTGCACAAAAGCCAGCATGCCGATGTGATTACTAGCCAGATAAAGTTCCTGATCTGAGGCCCACAGTCACTGCTGAACAAGATCCAAAGAAGGTTGTGCTTGTTCCATACATGGATATGAATTGTTCACTCCCCCTTTTCCTGTCTCTCTCTCTCCCCAGCCCTGCAAAACCACAGTATCTCAAGCCCCAAAAATACCATCTGTTTGTCTCCTCTGCAAGGCTAATAAGGAACTTTGCTGTCATTTGGATAAACTAAGAAGCCACAAAAAGGATGGCTTTAAAATTATCGTCACTAACGTTGAGGGCAAAGAAAGGACGCAAAGAGGAAATGGTGACTTTTCCCAGCACTCCTGTAAAGGCGACTTCCTCTGGTAATTAGGGGCCTAACAAATAAATAGTAAACGAATGAACATCACCTGAGGCTCTGAGATCATGTTTGCTGGACTTTTCTGTTTTCGTTCTTTGGGGGCAAGACATTTTCCCTTGCCTGCGTGCTGGCTTACAAATCTCCCAAAATGTTTATTTTAACTGACTTTTCCTCCACAACAAGCCTCTCACTCTGCTGAGCTACCCCTCTCTGACATACATAATGCAAGGGTGAGACTCAACACCCCTGGTGCTATATTAGGATTAGGGCAAGAGTAAGAACTTCTGCGTAGGTGGGGAATGGAAAGTACCTGGAATTGTGCTCGATCTGTGGCAGCAAAACAAACCCACAATGGTACTTTAGAAAATAAAGGCTTAGATGATCCAGATAATTGCCACTTTGGGGATGAGGACTATTATTTCAGTGGTATCGTCCGGATCCGTCTCACCTCCCTGATCTGCAGGTGATGGATTCTTCAATGTGGATCACAAATTTAGTGAATGCATGACTTATCCCAAGTCAGTCATCAGTTCTTTTAGTACAGTCTTGCCTACTTTGATTGGCAGCAGCTCTCCAAGCTCACAGGCAGAAATGGGTCTTTCCCAGCACTGTCTAACAAAGATTCTGTTGCCTGAAGATGAAGCTGGTACCTTCTACAATGAAAGCATGTGTTCTACCACAGGCCCACAGTCTACCCCACCAGTGGTAGAATGACCAACTACACTAAAGCAGTCTCTCTTACTGGTAGAATGACCAGTGGTAGAATGACCAATTACACTACACTACACTACACTAAATGACCAACTACACTAAAGCAGTCTCTCTTACTGGTCCAGGGAGGGGCCATTGTCTTAATGACCAAGAAAGTTTAGTTGGAAAGTCCCTGGCTCAGATCTTATGTCATCCCAAAAAACTCACACAGTGATCATAGGCAAGTCGTAGTTTCTCATTCTAAGGCCCCAACTGCAATATGGGGATAACACCAGCATTTTTTGTGGGTTATTGTAAAGATAGCGGGTTTGATACAGACTAAACCAGCAATTTCCACCAGTTCCTCCTTCCTGCTGCAGACCCTTCCTCATGTTAAACCTCAAGGTCTCCCTATCCCCCAAGGAGGAGCATTTTGCAGAGGTCAGTGGGTTGCACTGTGACAACGGAAGCAGCAAAACTCCGTTGTGCCACTGAAAAATTTAGTCTGGGTCCAACCCAACATGTTGAACACTTTGAATGCTCTCAATCACCATATAAAAAATAAGCACAAATCTTCCCGGCACTATGTGCCAGCATCCAATGTATCAACATATTTCACTTTCCTTCTTTCCTGCCACTCAGTGCCCTTGTCCAATCAAAAGGACAAAAGCAACTCTTAAAGACCCTTTCTTCATAAATATTGAGTAGGGACAGCCACAAGCAGATACAGCTTCATTGGGACAGGGATCTATCATTTACTTAAAACATTTTCTATGCTGTCTTTTGGCCCAACTCAGGGTCCCCAAGGCAGAGAACAGTAAAACATTTAACAGTAAACAGTAAAACATTTAACATGTCAAACAAACCTTTTCAAAACATTAAAATCAGCACTTAAAATGCTATATATTATTAAATGCTTATAGATATAGATAGATATAGATATTACATAATTACATAAAAGACATTAAACAATTGAAAAACACACATAAACACACATATGACACAGTTCCCTCAGTAGGTGCCATAGTTACACTCATCACATATGCACACTAGCCTACAGAGTCTCATATATGAGCCTTACATGCCATCGCATTTTTCACACAGTTGACCATTAGCCACTCTCACCTGCTTGCTACCGTAAGAACTTAAGAGCAGACCTGCTGAATCAGACCAGTGTTTCATCTAATCCAGCTTCTTTTTGTTCACAAAGCAGGAAATCCCCAGTTTAAATCTCAACTCTGTCATAACTTGGTAGATGGTCTTAGGCAAGACACACTCTCTGTAAAGTGGGCAAAATAATACTAACCTACTTTACCTTGTAGGTTACTCAGAATTAAACTTTGTTGGTCTTAAAGGTACCACGGGACTCAAACTTTGTTCTATTGTTTCAGACCAATACGGATACCCATCTGAGTCTACTTTAGAGGGTCACTGTAAGGATTACAGCAAGATAATGTAAGTGAAGCTTTTTGAACACTTAAACCGTCTTTACAAACACTAAATGTTATTGTAACTGAACATTCATGATGCAAAAAGAAAAAGGAAAACTGATCAATAAGGAAAGCCTCACATTTTAAGCTGCATTGGCATTTCGGTCCGCATGGTGCCATGCTGAACTCCTAGCACAAACATGAGAGGAATGACACAGCAGTCTCTCCCACTATGCAGTGTACTAAGTCCACCTACCAGAAAGATGAAATCAAAACAGAAGCCAAAAAGTTTAACATCAATCATGAAGGAATTCTCAAGGATTACTATTATTTGCAGGCTTATTGTATGAAACTCAGGTCTTAAATCCCTCTGGCATTTGAACAGGGGGAAAATGCCAACTGCAACACTGCCAACAAGTGAAAGAGGATTAATATGGGAAACCTTATCAAAAATACACAGTTAAATTCAAGAAATGAGAAGATGAGAACTGAAGACAAAACAAAAGGCCAGAGGGAAGTCTTTCTTTTCCCATGGTCTTGCTGGTTTTGCATAATGGCTCAGGGAATTTGAGGAAGGATCATACCATTGGCTCCCAAAATGATGTTTCCCCCATTTTTTGTATTCTGACTTACATCTTCATGGATAGGCACAACAATACAACTACACAAGTTCACTGTCCCCATAATATTTTTGTATTAGTTCTGATATCTGCTAAATTGTTCACTTTTTTGAGTTGTCTTGGCATTGCACTTCTTTGGTTAATCCAATGGCTAAGAACATAAGCAGCACCCTGCTGGATCAGACCAGTGGTCCATATAGTCCAGTATCCTACTTCACACAGTGGCCAATGATTTATTTCACAGGGTCATACCAACAGGCCTTTACCTTCCCTGATGTTGCCCCAGCACTGGATTTCAGAGGTTTATGACCTCTGAGTGTGGAGGTTCCCCTTACTCACTATGGCTAGCAGCCATTGATGGCCTTTCTTCAGGTCAGGCCTGTTTACTTTTGGGGTATCTGTTCATTTACAAACATTTACGAAGCAAGCAGGAGGAGAAAACTGCCCACATAGTGTCAGTCTGTGAAGAGCATCAGGGGCCGCAAAAGCAAAGAGCATCCATTTGGAAACAAAGGCACCACTCCCCAAAATTCTTCATCTACCCACTGCAAAATTCCAATCTCTGTCTCACCTTCACAAGGCATATTGCAAATTGTTGGGTTTTGCAAGTATCATCCCTTCAGTCATGAAAGGGTTAAGCTGAAGTTTCTGTAAGCTAATAATAGCAAGTTTAGCATAGAACCAACTAGGTGTAGAGTAGATTCTTCCCACAAAAAAAAGAGAGGTTTCAGTCTTAATGAGGTGACCTTAAGATTAACTATTGGCTAATCAATATTGGAGAGAGTTTATGCTGTTCTGCACATACACGAGGGGTGGAGCTGTGGGGGGAAACTTGCATTCATTCCTTCTTTGGGTCAGAGGGAACAAAGAAACAAGATGGAGTAGATCAGAACTAGAAAGATGAGTTTGGCTGTTGCTGTTTTCTTTCCATGTAATCCTTTCCCTAATTTTGAAGTAAACTTTACACACACGTGTCTGTGCTGCATTATTCCACTGCACTTCATTTACTCTGCTAAATATCCAACACAAATCCCACCTGTTTCTCCGGCGGCCAGACCTTAATGAGTATTTGCAGTGTGTCCTCGCTCTTTAGTCACCGGCCATTAGCCACTGAAGGACTGCCTCTCCTCATCTGAGAACAATATGCCAACCTAAGTCTGCTCGTCAAGCCTTGCTTACAGTACTCCCATTCAACATATCCGTTAGTTCTGTTCTGCAGGACTTTTCAGTGAACTTAGACGGGTTTTATTGCTATGCTACTAGATTATTCCCTAATTTATATTTTAATATGTTTTAGGGTCTGTTGACGGCATATGCCACTTTGAATGTCAGAAAGGCGGGATATATTTGTTTAAATCCAGAAACCATCAGCTGTCCTTGAGGAAACATCTCCTGGATTGCTCAAAGGCTTTTGAAGGCATACCCTCCCTACCACAAACACACACTTTAAATATATACTGACTGGGTTTGAACTTGCCAGGACTGAGAGGGAAAGAGATCCTGGGGCTTGATGAAAATATCGATTCAGTGTCTGGCAGTTATGGAAAAGGCAAATTCTACTCTGTGGATTCTTAGGAAAGGAACCAATATAAAATAACCAATATTGTAGTGGCCCTGCGTAGACCTACAGTGTGGCCTCTTTTGGAAGTCTGTGTACAGTTCTGTTAGCCATATCTTTAAAAAAAAAAAAAGGCAAGGCAAAGCTGGAGCTGTGGGGCAACTGAGACAATTAAGAAGTTGGAGCACTTTTCCGATGAGGAAACGCTAAAGAGTCTGAAACTTCTCAGGTTAGAAAAAAAGACAACTAAGGGGAGACATGAAAGAGGTTTATAAAATTAAGCATGGGATAGAGAACTGCATATGTACAACTCCTCACCCCCCCATAATACCAGAATTCAGAATCAGGGAAGCTGATGGACAACACATTCAGGATGAACAAAAGGAAATACTTCTTTACTCAGCGAGTAATTAAATTGTGGCATTCATCGCCTTTGGCCAGTTATTACTTTAGAAAATTTGTATACCACCTCTCCAGAACTGCTCAAGGCAGCTCACAACAACAAAACAAAACCAACCAGACAGTGAAACAATCCAGATCAATAACAAAAAAGTGCCCATAAAAACCACCAATAAAAGCAAGCCAGGGCATAAAATCACATAAAATGGAGTGGCACTGATAAAAAAGATACTGATAAAACTGTCCTCAGGCTAGGGGCAGACCTAGCTTGAAAAGATGGAACTCCTTAGTTAAAAGTGGTGGCCACTAGCATAGATGACTTTAACAAGAGACTAAATAGATTCACAGAGGATAGGTCCACCAATGGCTACAACCAGGGTGACTAAAGAAGACGAGGAGATTGGATTTATATCCCACCCTTCACTCAGAGTCTCAGAGCAGCTTACAATCTCCTTCCGTTCATCTCCCCACAACAGACACCCTGTGAGGTAAGGAAACCTCCATATTCAGAAGCAGCAAACCTCTGCATACCAGCACTAGGGAGGGTACATCAGGGGAAGGCCTTGGCCTCTATCCCCTCCTCATTGGCCATCCAGGGCAACTGGGTGGCCACTGTGTGAAACAAGATGCTGGACTAGATAGATGGACCACTGGTCTGATTTCACAAGGGCTCTTCTTATGTTCTTCAGCTAGCCACAGAAACATCAGCTGAGTACTGCTGCGCCTCCCCTTAAACAAAAGATGACAGTCTCATCACTTGACATGTTTCCCTTCGGACACTGTTGTTTGTCTTAGAGAGACAAAAGGCAGGACTCTGCCTCATGGACGCTGTAGCTTCTTCACATCTGGTCCTGGACACTGTCACGCTGCCTGCCGCAGAGATGCCAAGACCCATGAGTGCATTGTCTCTGGCATCTGGGGCTCGAGTGACAAGTCTGAGCTGGCAACCTGCCCAGCCAAGGCTCCTCTCCAAAAAGATGCTTATAAGCACCTGGCAAAACGCTGCTCTCTGTGCACACATGCCAAAGAACAACACAAATCCACAGGGAAGAAAAGAGGCAAGTTCAGACAAAGCCCAAGTTTATCAGATATGGTTATGGAGGAGGATTGTCTGTAATAGGAAGGGTATCTGTGCTCAAAGCAGATCTGTACACATCAGTGACATGCAAACAGCTTGGTGTGGGATCTTGCACTCATCTAACACTGACTGGCAGCTGTGGGATGATAACCACAGGTTATCTCTTCATGCTGCATTCTGAAGTCAGGTACAGCTACCCAGGTTCATAATACATACACTAAATGTTCAACCTTGTGCAATGTTTCTCTAGCAAATCCATTCATTTTAGAGTAGCTTTGAATAGGATTGTGCTGTTAATCCTCTAATCCAGGAGTAGGCAAGCATCACTTGGGAGTGACCCATCACTCCCCAAGCAATTAAAAGTACCCCTCCGCCCCTCCTCCAGTGCCCCTGCACTCACTTTCTTATCCTTTCCTTTAAAGCCATTGCAGCATCTTTTCTCCTTTCTCCTTTGTGTGAAGCAAAAGGAAGGCACACATACACATGCACCTTTGCTCTGGATGGGAAAATGACAGCATCAGCACCCCTTCCCACCTGCCTCTCCCCCTCCATGCATACACACTCTTTCCCCCTGCATCAAAGCTGCTATTTGCCTCTTCTTGTCTATTTTTTTCCTTTGCAGGGCAAACTACCATTGGCGTGGTAGTGTTTTGTGCTGGGAAAACAGCAGAGGAAAGGTTTCCCCACCCGAGCACAGCAGACCTGCTCTGGAACACTATCATTTTTGCACAAGCTGCAATTTTGTGGCTGATAACTCCCAGGGCTCTTGAAAAAATTAAGCCACTTCTGGAAACACAACATCTGCCCTCCCCTGCTTTATAACCTCTCATGATTTTACTCGATCTCAACAGTGGCAGTTAATGATGGGGATAAGAACACACAGATCATTATAAAGTGAGATTTGAGTTCAGTAACACCTTAGAGACCAACAAGAGCTTCAGGGTATAAGCCTTTGACAGTCAAAGTTCCCTTCATCAGACACAAGTAGTTGTCTGGAGTCTGCCACCCCGGACTCTGCCGGCCCTTGGGCTGCAACCCCTGGTGCTGTGGGAGGCACAGGTGACAAGGGCCCATTAGAGCTGCAGGGGACCCAGCAATCCTGATGGGAAGTGGAGAGAAGACAAGCCCTGACCCTGGTCAAGCTACAAGGCATTCCAGAAAGCCAGCATCAGGATCCAGCCAGGGACAAGGCCGGAGCCAAGCCAAAGAAGGAGGAGGAAGAGGAGGAGGAGATTGGATTTATACCCCGCCCTTCACAACCCAAAGGAGTCTCAGAGTGGCTTACAAACTCCTTTCCCTTCCTGTCCCCACAACAGACACCCTGTGAGGTAGGTGGGGCTGAGAGAGCTCTGATACAAACTGTTCTTTTTCAAGAACAGCTGTGCCAGAACTATGGCTTGCCCAAGGTCATTCAGAAGGAGCAAGTGTAGGAGTGGGGAATCAGAGTGGAGGAGTGGGGAACCAAGGTCATCCAGAAGGTGCAAGTGGAGGAGTGGGGAATCAAACCCAGTTCTTCCAGATTAGAGTCTGTGCACTTAACCACTACACCAAAAAGGAGGCTGGGCAGGGCAAAGCAGCTACCTCTCCCAAGGTTAAGGGAAGGGAGATGGAGAGGATGTACTGGGAGCCACATTCAAGGTGGACAGCTGAAAACCCCTTCACTTGCACCTTGGAAGGAAGATGGGGATTGGTGGGAGAGGGGAAGGAGGCTGATTTAAGCCAGACAGCTTGGGCAGGCCGAGGAGGAAGAGCATACATCTCTCAAAGGGGAACAAGAACGCACAGAGAGAATCTCTCTGAGACTGTGTGCAAAGAGGAACCCAGGTGAGGCTAAATCCCCTCCTCCAGCTATTTCTGAGGTCTGCCCTTCTGTCGCTACTGGCTACAAAATCACGCCCCGGAGACCTCAATTTCTCAGGCGACCGCCCCAGAGAAGCCAGTACCTGACAGTAGTCTCAAAAGCTTGTACCCTAAATTTCTTGTTAGTCTCTGAGGTGCTACTGAACTCAAATCTAACTGTTCTACGGCAGACCAACATGCCTACCCTCTGAAACTAGAGTGTGATGCTTCACTCGACATGATAGGGGCTTTGAGGATAACCTGACACAAAAATTAAGTTTATTTGAGAGCCCTGTGTCTTCAGTTCCTTGCAGCTGTGGAAACATTGCGTTGAATCCAACCCACAGCATCTGGATTTTGAGAAAGAGGGAAATTTAGTTAGATGTCTTTTGCTATGCAGAATCCTGGAGTAGATGTTAAAAGAGTACTGGAAACACTGATGGGTAACTGCCCCCCACCTTCTCCCAGAAGCACAAGAAACCCTACCCCTATCCCCCATTTTACTACAAAACGTGTTTTACCATGTAACATCTTAGTTCACAATATTATGTTTTTGAGGTGGAGGGGATGAGCACAGAGTTTTGGGCAGACAAAGTGCAAATGTATGGGAAATGTGCAAATGTGCAAAGACTAGTACCATGGCAGCACCAGTCCAAAGTTTAATTACATGTGACATTTGCACAAGTCCAGGAGCATCATAAGAAGAGCCAGTAAGGCCAGCAGCATTTTCTGACAGGGTGGACGGAAGACAGATTGCAGTCCACTGGAAGACTGACCACCTAGCGCCTGCTCTGAATTGAGTTTCTTGCAGTGAATGACGGACTCAGTGGACCCTGGTGCACCAGGGATGCTCTTCAGCAAGAGGATCACCAAATACAAACTAGGTTATATGTGCAGTAAGAAGAGAGAAGTCCTTAGAGATTAGTCATGCCTTTATTGTGTGTTCTGTGAAGATGTAAAAAGTCCTTAAAAACAAGGTGCAAACACCCCCGAATGATTTTTGAGTGGTGGAGTGGGCTCTACCAATTGCAGGAAGCATTGCCCCAAAATATTTATGTGCGACATTTGGTCCAGCCCTAAAAGAAACAATCTGTATAAGAACCAGGCCTTAGACAGCACACACACTCTTCTCTGTTGCTTTTTAAAAAACTGCTTGATGCCCACATTATGTAACTAATAATGTGACAGCTAACCATGGCCTACACAGCATCTGTACTACAAAGATTAATAAGAGAGTACAGGAAGATGAGGGGGGAGAGGAGAGAACCAGCCTGTTATGCCCTTTTACTAGACCTTTGCTAGATTTTTCTCCACCAAAACTCATACATTTAAACAGTGATACGCAAAGCTGGAAGTCTAAGAGAGCAAAGTAAATATAAGGGAAATACTGACTGGAGATGTGAAAGTGATTCTTAGTTACGATTGTGGAAAGTATTCAAAGGTGAACATTCATATACCAGGAAGTCAAAAATGTGCCACTTTACCAGTATATAAACTTGTTAGATCTTGGAATCTAAACAGGGTTGGCCCTGGTTAGTATTTGGATGGGAAACCACCAAGAAGTCCAGGGTTGCTATGCAGAGGAAGGCAGTGGCAAACCACCTCTGCTCATCTCTTGCCTCAAAAACCCTATGGGGTCGCCATAAGTCAACTGTGATTTGACAGCCGCCACCAAAATATTTAAAGCATTCCTTTAGTAGAACAAGTACCATGCAGAGATTTCATGCCACTTCCCTAAACCCAAGTTAGTGACTCTTGGGAAAACACAGATTCTTAATTTTTATATTCATTTATGTGGCTTGTTCACAGCATTACAAAAAAGCACAAATAAGCAGATGTGAATTACATTCCAGAGATCAAAGTGAATGGCCACTGTCAGCACGCGTGCTGGAGGTTGCCTATTCCTGTTCTGAATCCAAGCTATTTTGATGCCAGAGGCAGAAAGTTCCAGATGGTTGAACTTTCCCTTTCCTTACAAATGAGCATGTGGCACTGTTCTTCCATGACATCCTCCTGCACAAACTTCACTGAAATGAACAGGGGCTGCATCAAAGGGTGGTCATGGTCTTATGTAGTTCCTGTTCATCTCAGAGGGGCTGAGCAGAAGAAGCTGGTGCAGCACATCAGCTAAGAAACTAAAAGTGTCATCCAAAGCAGGGCTACACCTTTCAAAGCCCATTAACTTCAAAGGAGTTAGAAGGGTGTAACTCTGCTTAGGACAGCACGATCAGCTGTGCACCAGCAAGCCTGATACACCAGTCTCACCTCTGCCATTAATTTGCTAGGCAGGAGGCTGAGAAAGAGTGACTTGCTTTCCTACACTAGATGAATAATAATACTCATCTATCTTACAGAATTACAGCAATAACATCTATAGAGAGATGGTGTAATGCAGTTGGCAGACTGTAGGATTGGGCCTGGGGAGACCCAGGTTCCAATCTCCACCTACCTGGATCCCCGTCTTATCTTGGGCTAGCCACTCTCTTTCTGCCTAACCTACTTCGCAGGGTTATTATGATGATAAAATGCAAAAAGAAAGCATGATATATGTGCCCTGTACATAAAATGCAGCACACTTTGGATGTTCTACAGCACTAAGTAGCAGTCACATCATTATTTGGCCCCATGGGTTAGACCTGTTCCCCACTCTGTCCTAATTTCTGGTAACCAAAATCTGCCATGGTGGAAACAGTCATATCAGAGCAAAGGGTGGCCCAAGTACTTGTTCCTAGCCTGTGCTTATTCAGAACATTTCCTCCCCAAAGGAAACAAAAGTGGTCTAGATAATCTACTTGGAGTTACTCCTGTGATTGTGCAGCCACTAGCACAGCAGGGGTCTGATCTCCAGAACTTCACTCCTGGTAGAATATACACAATCAAAGCTAATTTTATTATATTGTTAGCTCTCCTTTCTTCCATCATGACATACACTGTGGGGGGGATATTCCCGGAGGTCTCCCAGATGCAGACCAGGTCTGCATCAGCACAGCTAGAATTCTCCATTTCCCTGTCATCACCACCAGGAATGTAGAGGCATTTGCACTGGCAAAAGACCCCCTCCACATGAGTTTTATGAGCACTTTCCTTTGTTATCATTATAACACTATAGTGATACATCACGATAAAGCTATGGTGATTTAGCAAACACCAGTTTATTTAAAAAGACAGAAAAGGCCCTCCATTGCATGGGGGATTGAAGTCTATGGGGAGAGGGTGCTGAGACAAATGGTGCCAATATGGCCTGGACCTTCAAAAATGCACACCCTCCCATCCATACAGTGGGCAAACAAGCCTAGACTGCAATCTTTCCAAAAGGACTGTATCAGACCAGGAGAAAACCTGTCAAATGGCTCCATCTGTCTATATAGGGACTATATTGTAGCTGCTTAAAAAATATCAAAATCTGCACCAGTTTGGATGACAAACCAGACCAAAATTTCCATGTGGAAGCAATCATGTTTAGCTGCAGCCAGGTTATTATGTTCATTCCAAACATACCCAGAGCTACTGAGAAGATCATAGAAGGGATGGAGACAGACAGGATTTGCAATCTGAAATCTGTGCACTGACTCAAATTGTGCTTGTAAATTAACAGCAGCCACGTCCAGGGGCAATCAAATCCATACACATGACAGAGAGAGAAAGGAGGGGCAGGCAGAGGAAAATTAGAAAGCATATGGTTGCATGTTTGGCTGTATAACTAGCCGGCTCCACTAATCCCTCCGCCTCCCCATGCTCTTAAAATAGACAGATGGAGCCTTTTGACATCTTGAGCACTTGACATTCCCGCCTGCATTAGCACCCCGTGCCTCAAAGATTAAATCCCAAAGGCACAGAGGGAGCACCACCCCCTCCTCCCTCCCTGCTGGAGGAAGAGCTTTCAAGCTCTTAAGAAAATCACTTTGTGTTCCGACATTTGTTGCACTGTCTGATCTAAGCTGAGAACTCACGAGAGAGAGCACGCTTTGTTCTGAAACCTTGGCTGGCAACTAGAGCAGCGGTTCTCAACCAGTGGTACATGTACCACCAGTGGGATGCAGAAGTGGTCTAGGTGAGACATAGGGTCTTCACCACAATTACTAGAAAATCTCTCTCCTTCAGTCTCCATATCCATTTGCAAGCATGATGTGCTATCTTCTGTTGACCTTACAGGCCACCACGGATTAACCATCTGTGACCTTCTGGCATGTTAGGAGTAACCTTGGACACTCAGCGTTTCTCCTAATCCCCCCGTTCCCTCTGCTCACTAGCCTGCCAGCCCTACCTGCCAGAGATCATCCACTGAGTTTCTGCAATTTGTAATGACCTTTCAAACTTACTGTAAATGACAAACATAGTAACAGAAAGCCTATAAACATATAAATGTCCTTCTCAGGAAAAAAGCGGGCTTTCTGCTTCTATCGTGGTGGGACACGCAGGTTCTTTGACAGAGCGATGGGTGGGACTTAAGGTATGAAAGGTTGACAATCACTGAACTAGAATACCTGAAGGGTATTAGCCCAATTCAGGGAATATATATGTTATTAGCCAGGATGGCTAAATGGAACCAAGCAGTACGACCCTCAGTACAGGATGAGGCCTTGGCATCCGTGTCCTACTTACAGACCTTCCAGGGGGCATCTGTGGGAAACAGGACATTGGACTAGACAGACTACTTCCCGATCCCAAAGGACTCTTGGCCACTTGGAGAATGTTATCAGGGATGAAAAGACAGATCCACCAACTTCATCTGTTGCCACAAATCCCAGCCTCTCCACACTCTCTTTTCGCCTCTCCATTGCCTTGCTTGTCCTGGAGAATCATAACCACATGTACCCACATCAAAATTACAGGTGAATACGATTTTAGGACTACTTTGGAGCACCAGAGCTCCATATTTGATTGGAACATTCCAACCTCATATTTCCAGCATTCATGTTCTATTCTACTAACAGTTCACAAGCTTGCATCTATTTAAAGGCGCAGCCCACTCTTTCCCAAGGGCTTGTGCTGGGCTACTGGACCAGCAACAAAATAAGGTTTAAACGATTATGCAAAACAAGCTCTCTCACACACAAACCACATTCAATTTTACATTCAATTTCATTTGTACCAGGCTTCATTCTAGAACTGAGCAGCCTGGAATCCGTGATGCGAGAACAAAGCATGCCTCAGGAGCATGTACAGAGTGCATTTCCCGCCCCAATGGACAACCAGATCGCACAACCTACACATAAAGTGTTTCTAGCTCAGCCGGGGGGGGTTCCAGTAGCGACTGGGGCCCCGCACCACTCTGCTTCGAAAATCCCCATCGTCTAGCCCCTGTTCTGAGCAATCAAAGTGAGCGTTGGGGGGACGGGGTCGGTTTGTGGCAGAGACCCCCTTACAGATCTCCAGATCGAAGCGCCCTCCAGCCTGCTCTGCAAGAATCCCCGGGCACAGCCATGGCTCTCAATTCCCACCCCACCCGCATATCCAACTCTCCCTCCCTCTGGAGGGCAGCGCCCTGGAGGGGCTCGGCTCGCCCGCCTTCCCTTACCCCGCCGACGTCGCTCCTGACACGAGGAGAGCATCCAGGTGCCTCCCAGTCCAGCCCTCCAGCGGCTCTCTCGGAGCTCCCTCTCGCCGGCCAGCCGGGCTTCCCAAGCTGCCAGTTGCCGCCCACAGGCCTCCTCAGCCGCCGAGCAGGCGGAGCCGCTAGGCGCGCGCAGCAAGCCGAGCGTCGCGCTCCTCCCTACGGTTGCTTTGGAGCCGGCCTCACGCAGCCGGGGGATGCGGAACTTAGCGCGGAGGGGCCAGGGGGCCCCCAGGCACGTGCAGAGCGCCTTGCTTTCCTTCCACGCTGAAGAAGCGCGGGAAGTCCCGCATGGGGCCGAAAGCGGAGGTGGTGGTGGAGAAGGAGGGGCTTCCAGAGCAGGGCTCCTCCTGGCCAGCCGTTCCTTTGTTAGGCTGATCTGGAGGCGAGATGGTGTGTTTCTGACAAATACGCCGAGCTTCTTGGACCTCAGGAGGGCTCCCACCGGATCCGACTCGAGCCAGGCCTGTTGAGCCTCAGCAAGGTTGCCGGATCACGCGCCTTCCAGTTCCACCTTGGGCTGAGAGTTCAGGATGATCCCTCGAGGTTTCCGCAAGGGCAGCTAATAGTTAACATCTGTCTCTTCAAAAGCGACTCCCACGGGAAACTGCTGAGTTAGGTTTAGCCAGGGGCTCAGCGGGCCTGATCATTTTCTCAGCCTCTGTAAACGGCTTCGCTGTCGCTGAAGAGGCTGTACTGTGTCACCAGTTGCACTTGAACACATGAAGCTGCCTTATGCGGAACCAGTTCATTAGTCCATCAAGTTCAGTATTGTCTACTCAGACTGGCAGCATCTCTCCAGGGTCTCAGGTGGAAGTCTTTCACATCACCTTCTATGGCTGCGGTCACACACAGTGAACAACTATCCATTTTCAATCCACTTTCCAACTGGATTTTGCCCGTTCACACTCAGTAAAATCCAGTTGGAAAGTTCACTGAAAGTGGATTATTCAGTGTGTGTGACTGCAGCCTATGTGATCCTTTTAGCTCAAGATGCTGAGGATTGAAGTTGGGTCCTTCTGAATACAACATGGATCCTCTGTCACTGAGCCACAGCCCCTCACTTGTCTGGAATAACCATGGCGGTTATCACTATGCTTTTCAGTTTTGCATAGGAACCCCATAAACCAGGTCTTTTTAACACAGTCTGCACATTTGTTTTGCTTTCTCTTGTGTAATTAAAAAGTATGCAAGCTTTTCAGTCCTCTAGAACTTCTGGTCAGGTTGGATGTTCAGTGCAAAAAAATCCAAAAAGGGTGGGGCGTCATTGTTTCAAGGCTCATTGCTAAGCTTAAAGTTGGCAGTTGTAGTCTTGAAATAGATCTGTTTTAAATGGTGGTGTGTATAAAACAGGTAATCAACTTGCACCATATTTCTGGGACAAAGGTGAGGGAGAAAAAAACTATTCCTTTGTGAGTATGAAAGACAGCAGTTAGTCAGAAGTCTCTGACAGTCCAGGAAACACTGGCCCTGGAACATCTCATTGCTGGAGAAATGGAGAACATGTAATAAGAGGGCGGCGTGCCCGCTTTCAAGTTACACAGAACTACTAACACATTGCTACATTTCCACATCTCTTCATTGGACCATTACCTCCTCCATTCCAGGGACGTCAAAGCCAGAGAGATTGATGAGCAGTTAGAAATGTTTATGTGCCACATCTTCTGCTTAAAGGTCTTCAGCCTAGGCCCCGCATCTAGCATTTGCTCCATTGTTTTACCAGACCCACAATGGAACAGAAAAAGATGCGGCTCAAAACTACATTAAAATTTATTATTTATTTATTAATCTCATTTGTACCCTGCCCTCCCTGCAATGCAGGCTCAGGGTGGCTCACAATCAATGCACAAATACAATTAAAACAGCATAAAATCATCTAAAAACAATTCCATTATAACTAGTACAATTCCATTATAGCTAATATAAATTAATAAAGTGCTGGTGATGGTTATTTAGTTGTTCAAGATGGCTGACTCTTTCAAAGGTGTTGTGTACTCAGGGAAGCCCGCGCATGTGGTCGGGCAAACACGCGGTCAGGTGAAGGAAACTGAGCTTTGCTGCCAGAGACAATAGCCCGAACAGATCCTAGTGCGCACCTATAGGAATGCTAGGATCCTAGGAGGGACCTATGGGTCTAAGGGTGGCACTGTAAATATCCAATCACGGGCGTGGGTGTGTTTGGGTGTGGTGTGAGTTGTGAATATAAGCTGGCCTGCGAGCTGGCAAATTCATCTCTCTTGTTCTTCTTCTTAAATAAAATATGAGCTGAATCACTACGCTTTACATCAGTCTCAGTACTTTATACTGGTGACAAGGATGGGATTCTAATGAGTGAGCCTGACTCCAGCCCGGCATTGAGCACCAACCCAGCAACGGACACTGTGCCCCACACCGCTCCTGAGCAGCACCGCACTGTGCCCCGAGCCATGGGACATCGCTCACCATCACGCCGCAGAGTCATGGCCATCACTCCAGGAACCCTCATGGTCTTCGACCCCATTCACCCTGAGTTCTGGGAATCGTGGGTAGACCAGCTCAAGAGCTTCATCTCCTACAACGATGTAACCGACACAGGCAAGAAACAGGACCTACTCCTCAGCACGTGTGGAGTGGCCACCATCCTCCTAGCGAAGAGCCTCCTGGTGCCAAAGAAGATTGAGGAGAACACCTATGAGGAAATCACAGTCCTCACCAAATACTACGTGCCAAAGCCCACCATGCTGGCCAACTGCATGGACTTCCAGGCACACCTTCAGATGCCCGGCAAAACGGCCTCGGCGTTCATGGCCCAACTCCGTCAGCTCGCAGTGGACTGCGAGTTCAAGAAGGTCGAGGACACTCTGCTGACCAAATTTGTTTGGGGCATCCGCGACGCCAAGCTGTTGGTACCACAGGCCTCAAGCTGGACGCTGCCCTGCAAATGGCCAACACATTTGAGGGCTCTCACCATGACCATCCACCATCAGCAACACACCACGTGTCCCTGGTGGTGGACAACTCTGCCGAGGAGGAGGTCCTGCAAGTTAGACAGCCCAGCCATCGGAATCAACGCCCGCCACAGGAGATGTCAGCACACAGGGACGCCGGTCACTCTATGGTCTGTGCCAGCTGCGGGGATGGCCATGAACACAAGTCATGCCAGTTCCGCGATGCCATCTGCAGGACATGCAGAAAGCAGGGCCACATCACTCGGGCCTGCCGCTCCCAAGGACACCGGAGGTCAACCTCGATGCACCAGGAGGACCTGGACCTACACTCCCTCACCATCAACCACCACCAGCACAAGGTAATGAATCTGCCTCCCAATGGCCCTAATAAGATGCATGTAACTGTGTTAATCGAGGGGTCCCCCTGTTGCATGGAAGTGGATACGGGCTCTTCCTTCTCTATTATTTCGGCAGATATGCTATGGAAAATCTGCCGGGGGGGGGGGGCTCCTGGAAAAGCCACGGGGGTTGTCTCTGTGGGACTTTCAGAAAAACCCAGTGGCAATCAAGGGCTGGGGCAGATTCAGGGTACAGTTCAGAGACTTTGTCGGCCCCTTAGAATTGCTGGTGGTGAAAGGGAAACTCACAAGCCTGTTGGGACTGGCGTGGTTTGAGCCCCTGGGTTTTGCTGTGACGGTCGTCCATGCCCTATAGCCGCAGGGCTTTGATGCGGTCTGCCGGGACTTTCCAGGAGTTTTCAACGGCATGCTTGGCTGTTACTCCAGACCCCGTTTCTGGGGACCTCGACCCCGCGGTGTGGCTTTCTGGGTCCAGCACCTGAAATTTGGGGTGAGCGTGGCACCGGGGATTTTCCAGAACCTTGTGGATTGTCTGCTTAAAGGGATCCCAGGAGTTCAGCCATTCTTCGACGACGTTCTGATCACAGCTTCGGACTCCAAGACCTTTGCAGCGTGGCTCCGGACTGTTCTCGAGCATTTTGACACCACAGGGCTAACGCTGAAGAGGGAGAAGTGCGTCCTGGGAGTGCCTCAGGTGGACTTCTTGGGCTTTATGGTCGATGCCCAGGGAATACACCCCACACAGGACAAGATCTGCACCATCAGCGAGGCCCCCACTCCCTCCTCAAAGGCAGAGCTCCAGGCTTTCCTGGGGCTCTTGAATTTCTATCATTCCTTTCTCCCCCAGAAAGCTGCCAATGCGGAGCCACTGCACCGGCTTCTGGACAAACAGGCTCCCTGGGTCTGGGCCCCCGCTCATGATGCCGCTTTCAGGGCGGTCAAGGACTTGTTAGTCTCCCAACACTGTGCTCACCCATTTCAACGAGTCCCTGCCCATGGTGTTGGCCTGTGACGCATCTCCCTATGAGGTGGGGGCGGTCCTTGGTCACTGGCTGGCTGACGACCATGAGGTTCCTGTGGCCTACTATTCCCGCACTCTATCAGCCGCAGAGCGTAACTACGCTCAGATTGACAATGAGACGCTTGCAATCATTGCCAGTGTGAAGAATGGCCGGCCATTCACAATCGCCACTGACCACAAGCCCCTACTGGGGCTGCTTGCCCCAGACCACCAAACCCCTCAGATCTTGTCCCCCTGGGTTCTCTGCTGGTCGCTGTTTCTTGCGGGGTACCAGTATGCACTTGTCCACCGCCCCGCTAAGGCGATGGGACATGCCACCGCTTTGAGCCGGTTGCTGCTGCCCTCCTCCGACCCTGCCCCTGCCCCCGCCCATCACATTGTCCTGCTGGAAGACCTGCCTGACTGCCCAGTCCAGGTGGGGGAGGTTGCCCACCACTCTGCCAGGGATCGCATTCTCTCCCAGGTCCTTGACTGGGTAGGGAGGGGGTGGCCTGCAGTCCAGATGGGTCCTGAATTTGCAGTCCAACAACATCAGCACCGCCGATCCGCCTCGATCCAGATGCCTTCGGAGGTCGTCTGTGAGGGCAACCAGTACCGTCTCCGTCCCATGACCAGGGTGAAAACCAGACAGGAAGGGGTCTAAGATGGAAGCATCATCCAAAAAGCTTTGTAGCTGAATCGCTACCGCCCTCTCTATTATTTTGCCCAGATAAGGCAAATTTGACACCGGCTGATAGTTGGCCAATTCAGCCAGATCCAGAGATGGTTTTTTCAACAACGGGTGGACCACTGAGATTAATAAAATAAATAAATAAAATACCCCAGGCCAAGACCATACTGACTGCAGTCACCCCTGAACAGCCATAAAACAGTTATAAATCTATGCAGACAGTACCATAAAACCAAGAGATCAAAGGAAGTGAAACTGACTTGCAGTTTGGAGGCTATCATAAAATCCCATAATCAAAGAAAGTGAAAGTGGCATGCAATGCAGAGGGGAATTTCTGTTCCAACGTAGGTTTGGTAAAACAGTGGAGCAAATGCTAGATGCAGAATGGGCCCTATAGAGCCAAATGCGGCTTAGTACAGAAACAAACATGGCTCTTTTTAAAAGAAGACAAAATCCTTACATTAGGATATAATGGAGTGGTAGCTGAGGTGCTGGAATAACCAGTATGTGCAGGGAATGGGAAGCAAAGATTTTTATTGGCTTTTTAGAGATGCTTTACAAGAAAGGAAATTTTACAGGTAAAAGTTGCTAGTAATCCAAGTATGAGCCATGCACAGATTTATATCAGCACAATAAAACAATCACATATATTTATGACTTATTGTGAGACCTCCTGTATGCTGCTTCCTAATAAAGAACTCACATGACACCTGGGCTGCAGAAGAGTTATGGACTATTAATCAGTTCTCAGTCATGTTAAGCTGCATATTTTCAGTTATGCAAACAGGCTGCTTTATGCTGGCTTTTTGTTGATCTCCTGCTCTGAATGTTGACGTAGTTTGGCTGTCTGACTGCAACAGGTTGCAGACGCCTGTTCTACAGGGATTGCTTCCTGTGAGAAGGAATGATATGACAGATTTCTAATCTTCCAGATGTTCCAAATTGATCATTTTCTCTTTCATAGAGACCACAACACTAGCTAGAGTGCATTTCCTGGATGGAACTGCCAGAAAGGCAGAGAGGTTGCAATTTCAGACTTCCAGCTTGTCTGAAGTTGGAATGTATCTGCCTCTCTGAGCCAGACAGCAAAATTTGGCAGCTGGCTTTCCAAATGACCTGCTTCTCAGGATCTGCTATGCATATGATATCTCATTTTTCAGAGGCAGCAAATTATATACTGTCAGTGTGCTTGAGCCACCCTCCTGGGTCAACCACAACACTGCAGCATACCACAATCTCATCCCTGAAAAATGATCTATATCTCCCTCCCAGAAGCAGCAAAATGGGATAGCTGGCCTTCAGGAAGGCCACAGAGTCTACTATTTGTAATTACCACATACTTCCCCACAGAGGAAGCAAAATATATGTTGGGTCAGTGCTTCTGTAAGGTGCTCTCAAATTGCAACATGTTGGGACATTATACATGAAGTGCTCTTTGGTACATTCACAGCAAAATAGTGAGGGAGGGGGTTAAGCTGCCTTGTCCTCTATCTGTATGCTGTCACCTTTTCACTAAAGGGGTAATAAAATTATATGTGGTGTGTATGTGCCATGCTCTTAACGATTGAGGAACATCTGCACATCAGGATCTTGAACATTAGCTGCCCCTCTGTTTAGGGTAGGATGACACCACATCTACCTCTTCTACTCTCAGCCATAAGTAGATAAATATTAGGAGAAAGAACAGTAAATTGTTTTACTTGGCGATAATGAGGAAGTGACAGGAAAACTTGTACATCATCCATAGCAATGGACAGCTAGTTGGGTTGGGGAGTCTATGATGGTGTTGGGTGAAAAATGTCTCATCGGGCAATGTCCTCCTCACACTCCTGTCCATCATAATGATGGACTTTAGTAATATATGACGAACAGAATACGAGGGAAATGCCAAGGTGCCTGAATGACAGGAAAGAAATTAAAGACTACATGAGATGTCAGGGCAAAACTAGCCCCAAAACAGCTTGGTATGGAAGGAAATTCATTCCATGCAATCAGGTATTAAAATAAGAATCCTTTATCCTTTTACAGGGCCATCCATCACTGACCATCACTACTCTTATCCTATCAATGGATATCACTGACTGCTGGTCCTATCAATCTCACTCTTCCTTGGGTTGTGAGGGGTCTATCTCAGTAGTCCCATCCCATCACTTTCCATCATGATTATGTCACCAAGGCATCTCTGCATCTCTGTCACTTTGGACCCCACTGTATCACATTAATAGGCTGAATCCAATCAGCTTTTCTGCTGGGATCTTCTCTGACCACTCAGAAATACTATGCTGGGAATCAAAAGTCATATGACACAGGGTCTGTACTAGGAGGGAAATCTGGCGAGATAGAGTGAAAAGGTTGGTGAGATGTTTTCTGTGGAGCATCATGTGAAGCTTAACAGCATTTTTTTCTTATTTAGATCACCAGGTTTTAGTCCCAGATGTTGTTTTCAGTTACAAGATTCAGCCCTGTCCTGACCTGGATAGCACAGACAAGACCAATCTCATCAGATCTCGGAAGCTAAGCAGGGTCAACCCTGGCAAGAACTTGGAAGGGCAACATCCAAGGAATATCAGGGCTGGGGTGCAGAGATAGGTAAAACCAAGCCACTTCTCTGAAACGTCCTAGCTCCACTAGGGGTCACCAGAAATCACCATGACTTCCACCTCTGGATTCAAGGGAACAGAGCTTCTGAAACAAAGGATATGATTTCTGACCCTGCCAGATCACCTCCATTGAAAATCAGTGTGTGTAAAGCAGCATAGGGTGGAATTAAATTTTTGTTGACATCGTTAACATCTGTATATTCCAATTCACACTCCAGTTACATGTGCACTGTAATCAGGTACAAAAGAATCATGATATATTTGCACATGTGAACAAGCCAAAAGAAAATCCATAAAGATGGTCTTTCCTCATACCAATTTATTAACATTATAGGTTACTTTATTATATATCCTTCAGAATTTCAGCAAGGTACCTATGTAAGATTTTGGACATACTGAAAGGTATTACATTTTCCCATCACACAGCACTAGGGTCTCGAACTGCCAAACTACAGACTTTCCAGGCTGCAGCTCAGCATCTTAACCTCCCATCTCTGGCCCCAGTTCCTGCCAACCTAGCAGTCTGCAAGCAAGAAATTGCAAGTAGATAAAGAGGTACTGCTTCAGTGGGAAGGTAACAGCGTTCCGTGCGCCTCGGTGTTTAGTCATGCCGGCCACATGACCGTGTCTTTGTCTTTGGACAACGCTGGCTCTCCTGGCTTGGAAACGGAGATGAGCACCGCCCCCTACAGTCAGATTTGACTGGCTTTTGAGCAAGGGAAACCTTTACCTTTACCTATTACATTTTTAGTTGATTGATCTGTTGACACGAAGCGGAGAAAGAGAAGAAGAGATTGGAGATTCATTCAGAGATTCACTCACTCACAATCTCCTTTCCCTTCCCCTATCCAGAACAGACACCCTGTGAGGTAGGTGGGCTGATAGAGCTCTTTCAAGACCCTGAGAGAACTGTGGCTCGCCCAGGATCACCCAGCAGCTGCATGTGGAGGCGTGAGGAATCAAATCCAGTTCTCCCAAATTAGAGTCTGTGCTCTTAACCACTATACCAAACTTCAGTTAGACTGACAAAAACTGCAGGCTTTGTAGAACTGTGAAATATTGTAGAAATCAAAAGGTGAGCACAGATAAAATTTTACAGATTCCTAATATCCAAAGTTAGAAATCTCTAATTTTTCTATGGATAATCCTTGTATAAGCACTCCCTCACATGGTGAAAGACAGAATCAAGCATTACAGATATTAAAGAGTAGCAAAAATAAACTGGTGTCTTGCACTTAAAAGTTAATTTTTCCCCCCAGTGTAAGTTTGTGTGGACTACATCTGACTTCTTTAGTGGATCATCACTATGCAGTCATTTTCTGTAGGGATATGAAAAAAGCAGGGTGAAGGACTGGGAGTCATTAAATGCAGGAAGAACAGGTTAAAACGTAGTTATGTCAAAATCAAATCTGATCGAGTAAGATACGCAAGTAATTAATATACTCCTCTAATGAGTGAGAAAACATTGCAAGTAACCATGTTGGACCATGATAAACATCCCCCCTCTCCCCAACAAATAAGCAAGCTTTCTTTTAGGATCAACCACAACATTGTCACAGAGTAGTGAGCAAGATCTGAGTATCCTCTTCATCTGGGTGGATGTTCTATAGAAAATGGGGGAAGGGAGATAATGTCAAACTATGATAAAAAGCCCAAACTCTGCATTGTGTAACTTTGCTGAAATGAGGACCAAGAGGTACTGCAGATTTACAGTCCACTGAAGTCATGGAGTTTAGAAAGGTACAACTTTGTTCAGGAGTCCTCAGTTAATTCCATAAGATAGTGCTGGTTGCAAGGCATTTAAGGATACATCGCAGAACTGTGACAGAGAAGCAAAAATAATCTGATTAATGGATGGCTTCTGTATTTTAAAAAGCACAGTGACTATTTGCTTGTCTATCCCACTTGTACCTGGCTGTGTCTTGAAAATCTATTTTGAATTCATCCCATCACACAGTTAAAAAGTTTTTCCCCAAAAAAACAGACTATTCAGTATTTTTAATAGAAAATGTCAAACCTTGATCCATTTCTGCACTGCAGTTTCAGACAGCATGACTTGAAAGGCAGACAATAAATTAAGTAAATAAAATTTCTGAAAGAAAAGAGTTATGGCTTTAGCTCTTCATTTAGTCCACAAGATGGCTCCCTTCCTTGAAGAAATCACATGGATCCATGCTGCAGTAAGCTGTAGGCTAGGCTGTTGTGACGTACTCTACATGGGTCTACCCTCAGAGACAATCTAAAAACTCCAGCTAGCACAGTATGTTTCAGCTTGATTACTACTGAAAGCTAGGCCCAATAATAATTTATTAATAACCATTGTATGGTGTCAAGAATCCCCATCCCAAGGGATTCTTGGTACAGCCCGGCAGAATGCAAAATTACAAAAACCCTGGGGTGTGCTTCCACACAATCACCAGTTCTGGTACCTGCCACCAGACCCTTGGGCTACCCACACAGTCAGAAACTAAGGGGCAAGCTTCTATCCTTACTGGGATTAATCAAGAAAGTCAGCCCTGCACGGTAGGCCACTTGCAGAATGAGTTTCCACAACAACCTGGTAGATGGACTCTTAAGGTCTAAGGTACTGGAATAGGATTGAAGCACCTGAAGCACAGAACACACCAAGTAGCAGTAAGAACTAAAAGAACACAGCAGTGAGAACTAAAACAAAGAAGCTACATTTAAGAGATTTAACTACACAGGATGACATTAATTCAAAGTTATCAGATGTTAACCTTCTGAGCTGAAGTCAGGCAGCAATCCAGAGAGCATTTTGACAGGCAAGAGCCTGCTCCATTCGGAGGTTAGCTCATCATACCTCCTGATAGATGAGGCTAGCTATGAACAAAACCCAGAAAAACTAACTTTCTAAGGCCTAAGATCTGAGTGGGCTTGGACCCAATAGCCCAGTCAAAAATCAGACCATAGAAGTTATATTGACATGAGCCTGTTACTAGCAGATGACCCAGAAGGGGGTTACTTTATGGTGGGATGGAAGGTTATCTGCAGTCTAACCCATCCCTTCATGTAGTGTGAATCACAGCACCCACTGAAGCAGAGATGCAATGGCTCCACAGTCCTGTTCTGGTAAATAAATGGTTTGTCTCTGCACCTGAATTGTTATCCAGAGGTCACAAGGTCAGTTTGCCAACCCTTCAGTACCAATGTTACCCCAGCCAGCTTAGATCTAAGAAGCTGAATCGCTGCCTTCAGTCTCCAGGGGAATTTAGCTAAATGGCAGGCCTCAGTGAGAGGGGGGTATTTAGTGAGGTCTACAACCTATGTCTACGGGGATCTTACCCTTTAAGAGAGCTCTCAATAACCTGTCCATAGCCTTAACCAAAAGGATTGTTTTTATTAAAAGAAGAAATCCTAATAAAATGCACTCATACAGAAATAAAACATGTTAAAACATACACATACGTACTGAAAATATAGAGGTAAGCAGGAATAATAAGAGGCTGTTGGGAGTTATAATTACCTATCCAGATATGTAGAAGTCCACCGAACAGAGGCTGTGAAGATGGAAGGAACCCAAACGAATTTGGGGGTGACCTGACAGTAGGTGCCCAGGGCAGACACACAGCAATGAAGCTGTGACTGCCTAGTTATAGAAAAAATGGGACCTGAGGGCATACTAATGTGACTGCCCTGTGAAACAAAGAATTAATGAGATTACCTAAAAGGTAAAACCATGAGTTTGAGAATGCTGAATAGGGTTCTCAGGCACAGACAAAGAAGAACAGGAGATGTTCTTGGGAGGAGTTTTGAATATAAAATAAGATTTGCGCTGGAACTCTGGTGGCTTCCTCCAGTGATTCAGAGGGCTATTGGGTGTTTAAGTAAACTAATCAAAAAGAAACAATGCTGCTCCATTTGTTTTAGGTGGGAGAGATGGGAGCTGTTGTTATGAAAGAAATGTGGGTATGAAAAGGGTTTGAAAGGGTCTGTTTGCCTGTAATTGCATGTCTGGGTGAATCTGAATAGCTGCTGGCCACACCCACTCCTGGGGGAAGCGTCTATTTAAGACAGGAAGCTTGCAAGAGGCACGAGCCTCTGGCACGAGCTGAAGGGTGAGGCTCTTTGCCTGTGGCTCTTAGCCTAGGGGCTCTGTAAGACGCCCAGGAAGAACCAGAAAGCCAGGGACCTAGTCTCCTTGGGTTCCCAGTAAGGTAAGTAGACTTCTACAACAGGAACCACATAAATACAAATGGTTTTAAAAGGGGAATTATATAAAAGTATTATTTTAAAAGCAATTATGAAACCAGAATGCCAGCAGGGGGTTGGGGGCTCCTGATTAGAGTCTGTCACTCTTAACCACTACGCCCATGCTGATAGTTTGGGGTGGGTAGCCATGTTGGCCTGAAGCAACAGAACAAAAACTGAGTTCACCGGCACCTTTAAAACCAACAAAGTTTTATTCAAGGTATAAGCTTTTGTGCACAAACAAACTTCTTCATATACATTTAAACAGAAGTTACCAGTCCATACATATAGGTAGAGAGTGAGCAGCAATTTAGCATAAAACATAATGAAGATGCTTTAGCAGGTGCAAGGATCAAACAGGAATAACAAGCTTAGTTTATATGGTCACCATTTGTTTGGATTTAATCACAGGGAAAAACATAGCGAAGCAAATAAATATATCAGAATTGGAGACTGATGTGTAAATGTGCCCTTAATTGTGGAATGCTGAGAGTAACTAACTGAGACCCTGTTGTTACACACCACCCGTCTCTTCTCAGGCATGGAGGTAACTAACGCCACCTTCTTCTTTAAGGTGGGGGGATTTGCTGTGCAGTGTTATGTCTCCTCTGTCACCAGACCAGAGAAATACATTCCAACCTACCATTCCAGATTACATTACATTCTACTATTCATTGCATTGCATTACATTACAATTACTATTCCAATCTACTATTACTATTTATTTGGAATAGTAGATTGAAATAGTGATTGTAACGTAATGCAGTGAATAGAAGAACGTAATGCAATTTGGAATGGTCTTGGGTGCCACTCACCTCTTTCATGTGTAAAATGCTGTCAAGTCACAGCTGACTCATAGCAATCCCTCCTAGGTCTTTCAAGGCAAGAGACATTCAGAGGTGGTGTGCCATTGCCTGCCTCTGCATCATGACCCTGGACTTCCTTGGTGGTCTGGTCTCCCATTACAAGTACTAGCCAGGACCAACCCTGCTTAGCTTCTGAGATCTGACGAGATCAGGCCAGCCTGGGCCATCCAGGTCAGGGTTGCCTCTGACATACTTGGCAGTATTTCACAGCTGAAAACCGGGACATGCTTGTAATCCCTCTATTGTCAAAACAAATAATCCTGTCAAAGCCCTATCCTAACTGCAACAAACTCACACACTACTTAAGGTTTTATACTACTTACTGTATTCTGTGGTTTGTTATTAATGTCTAGATTGGGGCGGCCAAACTTGCTTAAGAGCCACATAGAATAAACATCAGATGTCTGAGAGCCGCAAGACGTGATTACATGGTTTTACTGGAAAATATGCAAATTTGCTTTTTATGAACATTAAATGAAACTGCCAAAAATAACAACAAAAGGGGTAAAAGCAGATATTGATAATGATATTTATTTGTCCAACGATATTTGTTTGCTAATGATATTTAGCTTCCCCAGCCACCTTGCTGGGAGCCGCATAATATGTGTGAAAGAGCCGCATGTGGCTCCCAAGCCACAGCTTGGCCACCCCTGGCCTAGATGGTATTAAAGGTAACTAATCCATAAAAACAAGTCAAAATTTAAAATACTTAGTACGGAGTTCAAGGTGGCACAGCTGGGTTCTCAGTCTGTAAACACTGGGGACCCCCCCCCCAAAAAAAACACATTAAAATGGCAGGCTGTGCATTACATGGTGTCACGCTGAGGATTGGTCCACGCTTTGCACAATGGACCGTAATGCTGTGAGTACATCACTGGTGTTTTCTACCGAGCAGTAATTTGCGGTTGATTGGCACCCATGTTGATATAATGGCTGACCCAGCCCAATCCAGGTTTCCAGGAGATGCACATAAGCATCTAAAGACATGGGTATGGCACACACATCTAATGTTTGCTGTGGGAAACACTAGCATGTCCTCAGCCATCACTGTCATCTGTGTGGGGTAATACATTCTCAAGACCAGATCTGAGGCAGGTTGCTTTAGGCCGCCATTTATTTAAGACACCAGACAAAAATGACTGCCACTATCACCTTACTCTTCCTTCTTTAACTGAGCAAAAGAACTCTGCTTTCTGGAACGTTGGCCTGGCTTTAAAGTGACCATAACACAAGTCCCCATGGCTGAAAAGGGGCTTGAGAACAAGCCCAAATTTCCACACACACACACAGAGCAATCAATCAGATGTGACTTTGACCTCTTCCCTCCCTCTGACCTCTCTCACTTGAGACAGTAAACTCTGTGGGGCCAGAGTCTGTCTTTCTTCTTTATACTGTAAAGTTCCATGTAGCAAATGTTGCTGATTCTGTATATTAACGGTAGCAAGAACACCTCAAGGCTCCACCTCATTCTCTTGCATTAATCCGTCTGGTTCACAGATGTAGCAGAATGAAGTACAGACTGTATTGCTTTAGAGTGCAGCTGGTCAATTCCAGCTTTGAATGCTGTTTTGCACACAAAAAATCCACAAAAATAGAAAACCAGCACAGAAGAATGGACAGTTTCCTCTTTTTCCCCCGCTGTGCAGAGGGTTGTTTTCCTCTTTGCAGAGACTTTTTAAAAAAACAACACCATAGGGAAGCATTCTAAAATGTGATCCTCTACCAACAGTCTGAAATGGTACCATCCTTTCTACCACCTTAGGCCTAGAGTTGCCAGGCTCCAGGTGGGGGCTAGAGATCTTCCAGAATTACAACAGATCAGTTCCTATGGGGGAAATAGCTGCTTTGCCGGGTAGACTCTATATTAATATTATACCCTGCTGAGGTGTCTCTTCCCCCCCAACCCCACCCTCTCAGGCTCTACCCCCAAATCTCCAGGAATGTCCCAACCTAGAGTTGGCAACCCTAGGCCTCTGCCACTTCATGTCCTGCATGTATGAACCAGGCCTAATAGCATCTCTGTATGTCTGGATCATGGGGGGAAAACCAAGTGCCACTTTTTGCTTCAAAGCAATTGCTTTATTTGCATGCAAATGAACAACTAAGGGATCAGATAAAGAACAAAGATTAATAAATCAAAATTACATATATGTCAGCCCAAATAATATTCCAGATGCATGAGGAGTCAGAAGTACAGATCTGGAGAAACCTGGGTTTGAATCCGTGTTGGCAATGAAATTTGCTTACTGGGTAATCTTGGAGGAAAAGTGGAATACAAAAATGAAAAGCGAAGACATTACTGCTAATAACGCTTCAGTTCAGCATTTGATGGAGGCAATCTTTTCCTTAGGCTCAATTCTTAATATTAAAACCAACCATGACTTTCTACCTTAGTTTTTAAAGCCAAGCATTCCAAACCTATAGGACAACTAGCTTCAAGTCGAGTAGTGCCTCAGAGGCCAACAAGGTTTTCAGGGGACAAGTTTTGGAGAAATTTCCCTTCATCAGATACTTTGAAGCCTTGGCTCTCAAAAGCTTGGTCTCTAAAGTGCTACTGGGCTCAGATCTCAGCTACCCTCTGAAGCCCCTCCTGGCATGCCCTGAAATATTATCTCTTCCCCACTCCTTTTTAGTTTCAGATTTGAGCGCCCAGTCTAATGTATGGAGCCTGGACTTCTCCACTTTGGCACACCCACACAAATTACAGCATAAATTTTCATTGACTGGAGCCCTTATCGTCAAGTGCAGAACTGGGTTTGATTCCCCACTCCTCCACTTCCACCTGGCTGGATGACCTTGGGCAAGCCGTAGTTCTGATAAGAGCTGTTCTTGAAAAGGAGCAGTTTCTGTCAAGAGCTCTCTCAGCCCCACCTACCTCACAGGGTGTCTGTTGTGCAGGAAGGGAAGGCAGGTAGAGAAAAGCAGGGTATAAAAACCTACTGTTCTTCTAAGCGACCGTGAATCGGAGTTCTCGTCATCAAATGCAAACAGGAGACTGTAAAAGAAAACTGCAAATAGCAGGGCCACGAAATGGCGGAAAAATTAACACAGGCTGGAAAACGTAATTATGTCAAATTCAAATATAATCAAGGAGCGGACAGGCGCCACTCACCACGGTCCTGCTGGTTAGTCTGCGTGCGTTTTAACTCACCAACAACACGCCTATCCCAGCTCTGCAACCCGCCCTTGCCGGCGGCGGGAAAGCAGGCTTTCCAGCACGCCCCGCTCTGCCTCCGCCCCATCTGCCTCTTTGCTCCGCCCACTTCCATCCTCCCGCCCCGCATCGCCTCCCTCCTTCGCAGCATTGCTCGGCCTGGACTCTTGGACCGGATCCTGCCGAGAGACGACTGGGTATTCTAGTAGCAGACCGCCATGGCGCAAGAAGACGTAGCCAGCGAGACGGCCGAGGCGAGCAGCCCGGGTCTGCTGATGGAGATCGTGAGCTCTCCGCTCAACCTCAGCCTGCTGGGCCTCTGCCTCTTCCTTCTCTACCAGATCGTCCGGGGCGACCGGCCTCGGGCCCAGCAAGACGGCGAGGAAGAGCCGCCTCCGCTGCCCAAGCTCAAGCGCCGCGACTTCACGCAGGCCGAACTGCTCCCCTACGACGGCATCCAGAACCCTCGCATCCTGATGGCCATCAACGGGAAAGTCTTCGACGTGAGCCGCGGCAGGAAGTTCTACGGGCCGGGTGAGAGGCTCCTGCCTTGCCTGGGGTGGACGACTGCAAGGAGGCCGGTGGGGCTGGGGGGCGGGTGAGGCTGTGGCATGCAGCAGCGGCCCTTGGCTTTGCTTTAATTCTCCAGGAGCACGAGATCCCGGGGGTTATGAGGTGTAAAGATCCTTTGCACTAACGTAAAGCCTTCCAAGAGTTTGAATCGTTATTTTTTTATATACTGCGTCCATTGGTGCGTATGGCGTTGTGCGAGGGCGTGTGTGTTTGCCCCGTCGAGTTTACAGTCTAGAATTTGCTGCAAAGGAGAACAAAACCAGGGCTAGGTGGGGGGCGGGGGATAAAGGGAGGAAGGAATATCTAGTAATCTGTGTCAACTCATCCAGGATTCCCTGCATTGTAAGTGAAGCAAGGAGTGGCCTGCCTAAAGGCAGAGGGTGAGCGGGTGGCTGAGTTTTGACGCCGGATTTTGGCAGCTACAAGAGCACACGCCTGTAATCCCAAATTAATTTCAGTGGGACTTGCTCCAGAGTAAGCATGCATGGGATCAGCTTTAGCCACAGGGCTCTGTAGAGAAATCATCTTCACAACTCTGTGCACGTGGTAATTTGCAGAACCCCCATTTCACCCACAAGAGTTCATTTGACATGGAAAGTTAAACTTCTTTGCCATTCTTCTGCTGTCCTGATTCTGGGTAGGGCAGTGTCTTTAAAAGATGACTTCATTTCTCCCAATGAATTCACTCTCCATGGAACCTAGTCACTTTGCTAATTAAGATTAGAATTACCATTTTCTGCTTGGAAACAATCCAAATGCAGTCTTCTTCAATGTTATTCCAATCTAAATGCCTTCAACTTTTCCCAGCATTATGTTTTTTTTCCAGTGAGTCTTGCCTTTTCATAATGCAACCAAAGTATAGTAGCCTCAGTTCAATCTCTTTAGCTTCTGGGGAGAGTTCAGGCTTGATTTGATATAGAACCCATTTATTTGTCTTTTCGATGCTCCACGATATCTGTAAAACTCTTCCAACATCACGTTTCAAATGAATCAGCTTTCTTCCTTGGACAGAGATCAAGATGGGTGGCCATGTTAGTATGTCTATAGCAGTAGAAAAGTTCAGAGGCCAGTAGCACCTTAAAGACTAACAAAATATGTGGCAGAACAAATTTAGAGTCCAGTGGCACCTTTAAGACCAACAAAGGTTTATTCAAGGTATGAGCTTTTGTATGCAGGCACACTTTTTCAAAGTTCCAGTGTATTTGCAAAAGTATTCATGCACACAAAACCTCATACCTTGAGTAAAACTTTGTTGGTCTTAAAGGTGCCACTAGACTCTAAATTTGTTCTACTGCTTCAGACCAACATGGCTGACCACCTGGAATTATGTGGCAGGGTATGAACTTTCATGAGTCACTGCTGTATCTGAAGTGAGCAGCAACTTTCTTCTTGCCACCTTTCTTCATGCCCAACTTTCACACCCATACATAGTAATGGAGAATACTATAGTGTGAATTATCTTGATCTCCATTGCCAGCAACACATCCTTAGACTTAAAGATCTTTTCTAGCTTTTTCATGGCTGCCCTTCCCAGTCTCAGTCTTCTTCTGATTTCTTGGTTGCAGTTTCCCTTTTTGGTTGATGATGGAGCCCAGGAACAGAAAATACTTGACAATTTAAATTTCTTCATTGACAGCCTTAAAGTTGTGTAATTCCTCAGTAGTCATTTTGTTTTCTTGATGTTCAGCTGTAATCCTGTCTTGGCACTTTCTGATTTAACCTTCATTAGTAGTTGTTTCAGGTCTTCACTGTTTTCTGCCAGTAACGTGGTACCATCTGCATATCTCAAATTGTTTTGTATTTTAATTTATTTATTAAGTGTTAACACAAATGTTAAAAACTAAGAAATAAATATAAAGCGATAAAAGGGGAAGAAAAATTTCAGTTTATATCATCAACATCAGGGAACCACAACAGTTTTGTTATATCTCCTTGTTAAAACAATATCCACTTCCTGTAAAGTGGGTTGGTTGAAAAAAGTATCATTATCCGCGATGTATTGAAGAACCGGGAACCAAATTAACCCAAAATTGGTGGATGATTTATCTGTTTCCATATGGTTTATCAAGTTCGAAAGTTTAAACATAATAAATTCGTCCCAAACTTTCTCATACCAGAGGGCTATAGAGGGAGGTAAGGTTTGCATTCTTTCCAGTTAGATACAGTTGTAAGGTGCACTGAAGCCAGTAAGATGGAAATTAGTTCTCATTGGGAGTGTTCCAAGTTCGATTCCAACCGTAAGTCCAAAAGCGTCATTTGCTGTGTTCTGGGTATTTCTTGAATTGACAGTTTTGCTTATAACAACTGCAACTTTTTGCCAGAAGGCCTGGATGTGGACACGGTCCCACCAGCACTGCAGATAGTTGCCAGGGTTCCCACAGTGTTTCCAGCATCAAGTGCTTAATTGAGCATTTATATGGTTCAGATGCACTGGGGTCCAATACCACCTGGAAAGTAGTTTAAAAAATTGTAGTCTTATATTGAAGACTTTAGAGTTGTCTGTCAGGGATCTCCAGATGTTTTCCCAGTGTGTGTCTGTCAGGATAAATCTCAGATCATTTTGCCACTTCTTTTGATAACTCATTAATTTAGGAATAGAAGTGAGGGATGCATATCTCAAACTGTTAATGTTCCTTCCACCAATTTTCACTCCACCTTCATCTAAATTTAATCTATCTTTCCTTATGATACGTTCTTCATATAGATTGAACAGATACGAAGAGAAGATACATCCTTGTCTGAATTGTTTCTCCAAATTCTGTCCTTATAGTCACCTCTGGTCCAGAGTATAGGATATGTATCAAAATCAGATGTTGTGGCACCCCCATTTCTTTTAAAATCAACCATAGCTTTTCATGATCCACACAATCAAAAACTTTGCTGTAATCTATCAAAAACAAGCTGATTTTCTTCTGAAATTAAAAAGCTGATTTTCTTCTGAAGTCTCTTGTATGCTGTGCAGTTGTTTCTCCAGTCTAATTGCAATATTGTGGCATTATTCCAGTCTAAACGCAATCCTATGCAGTGTTACTGCAGTCTAAACAATTTGAATGCAATCCTTTGCAGTAATTACTCTCAGATAAATAATCTAACCACAACTCTGTGCAGTGCTACTCCAGTCTAACCCCACTGAAACTAAATAGGTTGGGTGTTTAGCTGGCAGGTTCCTAGGTTGCAGCATGGTTTACCCTGCCCTTTTTACTCCCCATTCCTCACAGCTTTGTAGAGAGTGGACAGGCATTGCAGGAATGTATTGCAAAATCTTCTGTAAGGTGTAACGCATGATTAGCTGATCGCAGAAAAGCATTGACTGGCTGGTGCTGAAAGGGCCGTAACACAGAAGCACCCTTTAATAGAATAGAATCCAGACAGCTGACGCTTTTCCTTCACTTTTCAGCCATCCTGATGGTGTATATCAAATTATGCTAAGGGGTAACTAGTAAGCAAATGAGGAAGATCCCTGCTCTGAGAAGGTTGCAATCTGAATTTGAGTACTTGCTGAACAAATCAGCCATTTGGATTTGGAAATTTGCTCTTGACTTTCCAAGAGAAGTGGGGCTAAGGCTAGGCATGAGCTGCAAGTAGAAAGGTTACCAAGTTTGTTTGTTTGTTGTCTTTTAGCACTGTGACATTGGAAAACATAAAGGATCCATAGCAAAAGTATGGAGACACCCATTTTTATGGGGAATGTAAAATCACACAATTGAGATCATATTAGATTCTATATAGCATGTTTAGTGTGGGGTGTTTGAAAGGCATTATTCACGCTCACAATATATGCCAGTATTACCATTCCCATATTACAGATGAGACAGAGAAAAGATGGTGATGTCATTCTATCCAGTTTGTGGATGAGATTTGAATTTGCTGGCTCACAGGTGACATTTTTTTTTCAAGTTTAGCTTTTAGTTATTAAGATCATAGCTATAGGGTGAAACAGCCTACCTTGGTCTATCCAGTAAAGAAAGCTGCATCCACTGCATGACAACTGATTCACACAACCATGTTTTTCTGGGATAGTCATGGTTGTCTGAATTGTCATAGTGGGCTCTAAAGGCAGTAGGGGGGATCTCTTTCTTACTTGTAGGGCTTGTGCATTTGCCCTGTGAAAGGGAAGAAGAAAGCATGCAAGACAGACAATGCTCTAAGCGTGCTGAGGAGAATTAAAAGATGGAACAAATCTTATGATCAGAGTAGGGAAAGGTGAGATGGAGCTGGCACAGCGAACACTGGGAGACATGTAGACCTGAACGGAGGGAAAGAAAGAGACCTAGGGCACCTCCCAACCCCCTTCCACCTTGCTTCCCTGCCCAACCAGATTATCTTGTTTGTAAAGGGGATTATACCCCAGGCACTGAAAGAAGGAGGGGGTGGCCCAGCCTCTCCTCCTAGCTAGATTGCAAAGGATTGCTTTTTGTATGCAATCTGTGTAGGAGTAGAGAGGTTATATGGTTACACAAGACCCAAATTCTCCAGAGGTTTTTTAAATAATATTTTGGCAAGGTCAAAGACCAGAACGAGAGAGATTTGTGTGGAGTAACAGATACATAGATACACACAGAGTTGCTTAAGCAAACAGTTTCTCTTGCACAGCTCTCTCTCATTATGGGTGACTCTCTAGATTTCAGTCCAAATCTTCCTGCAGGACCTTGGATCCCAATAGCACGTTATGTGCAAGTTACAGGGGAGATTATGTACAGCTTTACAGAGAGGTGGGATGGGGAAAGGAAAGAAGGGTGCCCAATTTTTTCCCGTCACTGTTCTGTTCCCATACACAGGGTACCAGGAATGTGTCGCCAGGAAAAATCTGAAACCCGGTTTGTATGGAAGAAGCAGTTTGGAAGTAGAGCACAAATGCAACAAGAATGGGGAACACCTCAAGTTCCTGAAATGTTCTGTCTATCAAAGCTACCTATGTGTTATGCTTGTTCTGGGAAAGAGAAATACTATTTGTCATCCACTTCGCATTGCTGCCTTTTCCAGTGTTGTCTTACATACCACTCGTTGCAGTATCCTGATAGAGCCCCCCCCCCCGGTCTTTTTTACATGACTTATATTGCAGTATTTGAAAATATCTTTGGTAATTCAGATTTGGACCCAGTAAATCTTGCAAGAACATCACACAAATGCAGTCTGGAGTTCATTACCTTTAATTGTAAAAAAGTTTCCAGTCCTTGTGATTAAAGAAAAGTGTGTTGGGAGATGTCAAAATGGGGATATTGCAGGACTTCTGTTTGTTGGCAAAGAAGGTTTGATTGCTACGGGAGTTTCTTAGTAGAAGGCAGAGTGAGAAGCTAAATAATGTTAATGATTTACCTTACTCTTTTACTGTCTAAAGTCCTTAGAGGAGCCCAGTGATAGGAAGAGACAAACAAATCTGCTGTTTCAGGATTTTCCCTGAAAGCTCTGGGTTGGGAGATTTGGGAGGTGGAGCCTGGAGAGGGTGGGATTTGGGGAGGGATCTCAGCAGGGCATGCCACCTGCAGCCATTTTTCTCCAGGGGAACAGATCTTGATAATCTGGAGATCACTTGTAATAGCAGATCTCCAGGTGCCATTTGGAGGTTGGTATCCCTAGGTGACCAAAACAAGAAATGCTCTTCTAAAGGATGTTACACCTGTAATGCTAACCATGGCTTAGGAATGATTCACTTCTTCCCTTTGTTACTTTTATCCAGTGTTCCTTTGTTCTTGTTGGGCTTGCTGCCAGAGTACATTTGAACATCACTAAACCATGGGAAAAGATGCTCCTAAACTCCTTTCAGGACTCTTGTGTTTGAGTTTAGGAGCACTCTTAATCAATGTTCCCTCTAAGCTGTGGAGTCTTGTGAGCCAAAACTCTACTTCGTGAGCTACTGCTGTTAAAGGTGTGAGCAATCAGTCTGGCTACTGCATACAGTAGTTTGCCCTGGAGCTATCCTCCCTGAGCCAAGACAAAAAATGTGTGAGTTGGAGGCTACAAAACTGTGAGCTAGCTCACACTAACTCAGCTTAGAGGGAACACTGCTCTTAATCACAGTTAGTAGACATCACATTTATCAGCAAATCATGTGTGTTGGGGGTTCATGTGTGTCCCAGGGGGACAGAGGACTCGGTGGTGTTTGATCCCATGGCCTGCTCCCAGTTCCTAAACCAGGATTTTCATAATAACTGCACCAGAAATGACTGTTTCTTCATTTTATATAGTCATAAACTATAGTTGGGAATGTGCGGGGCTACTCAAAGAACTTTAACTGTCATCATGCATGGGATCCTCTTTTCTTAATCCTTCCCCCCCCCCAATTATCTCTTAAGCACTATAAACAACAGGGTCTCTTACCTGTAGTGCTCCAGTTCTCATAGACTGGGTTTGGCAGTGTGGGAGCTCCCAGAATGCCATTCTTTCCCATATGCTGGAGTAACATGAGATGCCTAGGATCATATGGGAAGAGCTTATGTTGTGGCTTCTCTCACATGACCTCAGGCTTCTCGTGTTTTGTTTTCCCTCTGCTGCTTCCACACAGACTGGGTCCCAACATGACCCTCAGCTAAGTAAATAATATAGTGTGTGTAACTATATAGTGTGGGCTTTCTGCATATCACCAGTTTCAGTGGCTGTCCCCTACCACTTAATGTTTTTAGCAACTACTGTAAAATTTAAAAACAGACCAGATATTTCTATCAAGAAGAAAAACAGATTTTTATTCCCTGCTTTACCATAAGGAATCTCAAAGCAGCTTACGATCACCTTCCCTTCCTCTCCCACAACAGGTACCTTGTGAGGTAGGTGGGGCTGAGAGAGCTCTGAAAGAACTGTTACTGGTCCAAGGTCACCCAGTCAGCCTCATGTGGCTGAATGGGGAATCAAACCCAGTTCTTTATATTGGAGTCTGCTGCTCTTAACCACAATACCACACTGGCTGTCAATGTAGTTCCTGGTCCATGTTTGGGGGGGGAGGAATCCTATTTTCTCTCCTGCCCCCTTTTCCACCTCCTAATACTGTGCCTTCTTCCCCGTTTTCCTCACAGAAGTCATCTTGTGCTAAAATGCCAAGGTTAGAAACCAAGTATAGCAATATTTGGCAGAAATGTGTATGCAGGATACAGGACGTGCAACACTTGGGGGGAAAAAAACACCTGTATAAAGTGTTACTCAAGGGACTGTTTTGAAAGCCAAATCAATGGTCTTCTTCCCCAAGCAGGGAATTAAGCACATCGTCTGCTCTTGATCTTATCAAGTTCTCAAAGTTAGGAAGATGCTGTTCTAATAGCTAAAATTTTTCTCTTAAGATGGCCCTTATGGTATTTTTGCTGGAAGGGATGCATCCAGAGGTCTTGCTACATTCTGCCTGGATAAAGAAGCACTGAAGGATGGATATGACGACCTTTCTGATCTGGATGCCTCACAAAGAGAGACCTTGAACGACTGGGAACAGCAGTTCACATGTAAGCATTCCTAATCTTGTGCTGCCTGTGATTTTTTTTCAAATCTACAAAATCACATCCATATAATTATTACATGCTGGGACTTGAACCTGACTCATTCATGTATATTATACACACACTGTATTCCAGGCTGTAGTTTGCTTTCAGCAATAGTAATAAAATGGGATGTTACAAATTTCATGATAATTCTGCTTCAATTCAATTCAAAAGTTCCAAGTTTCTGTTGTGGGTTTTCAACAGTTTGGTTGAAATTGCAGTTGTACTTTCTCCCCAACTCTGTTAACAAAATTTGCTAAAAATGGATCCAACGTGCCTGTTTTTGTATCGATGGTATTCAGAGACTGATACATAATATAAAAATGGCATTAAAACAAAAGAAAATGGGGAATTTAGCAAAGAAAATGAATAAGATGAAACACCAATGCACAAACAAATGCTTTAAAATATTTGTATTTCCCTAGTAAAACAGCAGTACGAATAGGTACCATTTATCTGGGAGGTATCTTCTGTGAGTCTCACTAAGATCTTACACAATTATTTGCATAAGAAATGCTACTTGCCTTTTTCATTGAAGACTAACTCCAGATTTTCTTGCAAAACATAAATAGAAGTAATTTTGATTTGCTTTGATGTTAGTGAAACATTTTTTTAAAAAAAACAAAAACCCTGGTATTTAGAAAAATAATATCTTGATTTTCTTTTTTTGTCATGTTCAGTTAAATACCACTATGTGGGCAAGCTGTTGAAGGATGGTGAAGAGCCCACAGTCTATTCAGATGAAGAAGAAACAAAAGATCCTGAACAACGCAAGAAAGATTAGTGAACACCTGAAAGAAAAATATTGAGAGTTTTTGGATTTTTAAAGGACCCTTTGTGACATTCCGGTTCTATTTTTACTATTTGAACATCTGCTCTTTTTTAGAAATGGAGAGCACTTCCGTTGATTTGGCTGTAACTAAACACAGTTTAATCTACATTCCCAAGAAACTTTGCCAGACAATGCTGAGCTGTTTAAATCCAAGCTGTGTGATCCAAATTGGAATTTCAACCAAAAATACCCAATATTTTGGTAAGAAAGTACATTTGCCCAAGCCCCTATGCTCTGCAATTCCCAGTCATTTGCTGGTAACTTGACAAAAGGGCTTCTACATATGTCCTATTAAGGAGTCACTGCAAAGCTGGATAGCATCCAGACAACAAGCAGATGCTAGGTTTTCCCCCTCACATGAATCCATAGAGGTGACAGCTTTCCTGAAATATCCTGGATCACAATGAACATTTCTTTACAAGGGAATGTTTGACCAACTGCTGTTCCATCCTCTCCCTACATAAATAATGCTTAAAAGAATACTGTGTGCAACCTTTTCCTTTTGAAATCTGTATGATTAAAGTGGAGTAGAGATCACTGTAACTATTTTGGAGAAGGGACGGCATTGGTTTATTCATAATGTACCAAATGAATATGGGGTTTTAATTTTTAAACTTGCCATTTTTTAATATAGCGATGTACATCCAAGTATAGAATTAGTATAGTCAGCCAGACTGGTTTTAAACTTGTCTGCTTAATGAGGTTAAATGCCTTCTGACATAGAGAGGCATGTAAACTAAGCAAAGACTGATAAGCTTCATTTACTTTGAACATATATATCACTGATTTATAAGATCTTATAATCAGTGGCTACTAAAGCAGTGGATACATGCAGCCAAATACAGTGTACATATATATTTGGAAAAGTAAAATGTCCACCAAGTTCAAAGGGCATGGCCAGCCATTGTGCAGTCAGCCAGCTAAAGTCAACCTTCTTAAATGGTCTTTCCTGCTTAAAAGTAATATACACCAGTTATACCTTCCAATGGATGGTACACTAAAGCAGAACGCTAAGAGGGGTCTCTTTCTGCTGTTGCTGTTACTGCTTGGAAGCATCTTGAAACACAGAGCTGAGAAAAGACTTAACAGAAGCAAATGAGTTGAGCCTTGGGGAAACAGACCAGTGGTGCCACAAGACCCCTTCTCTTTCCTATCAGGCAAGCATGGTTACCACCTAGGAATTCAACACAGCATGGGTGGGATCCAGTTAATGGTTAAGCCCCTGCACCAGAATTTTCTGATTCACACAGGCTAAGTGTGCACTGGACTTCTAACACGGATGTTAACAAATTCTGGGGTGGGGTCAGAAAGGAGACAAACTCTTTCTAGCTGAGAACTAGTTGGCCAACAGAACAAATTGCTAAGGTAAGTTGTAGAACCTGCTTTGCTGGTGACTAAATCATTTGGGTAACCACTGATTTTATATACGGTGTAGATCTAGGATAGTCCAGACAGCATTGATTTCAATTCTTTAAAGCTCATTCTTCAATTAAGAGAATGATTCAGACAAGCTTTTCTTGTTCTCCATAATTGGATCTTAGCCTGCATAGTGAAACCGCAGAGCATGCTGTGAGAGTTTAGCACAACAGGTCAGATGGGTGTTACTGGTGCACTGTGTACCCTAGATCTCCACTGCGATGTTCAGAGGTTGCTCACATGGCAAATGAGTATAGTCTCTCCCTCATCCCCAAGATAGCAAGTGAATCTAGATCCTCATAGTGGCGGCAGTTGTATTAAGTGACTTCAGTTACTATGGTATAGCAATAAGCTTCGTTGTTTTAATGGGTCCTTTTCCTTTCTCTCCCCCGTTTCTTCACGTAAAGCAATAATACTGTTCTTGAAATAACAATTTCCATTTCTCAGAAATGACTTTTCTAATGATAACTGCTGACTGGCCCATTCTTAACATGAGAAACATTTTACAGAATTTTTTTTTTGCCTGTGGGTAACACACTGCGCCTTAGAAGACAGATTTTGTTGGCTGAAGTGTTATTACCTACCTCTGGAAATTATAGGCTAATGAAGTCTTTAGTATTGCTGCATTCTTTCTTTAAAAGTCACTTGTAATCCTTGCAAACTTTTGGATGGCTTTATTTCAAAGCAAGGACAACAGGGTTGTACTTGATTAAAATAAATAAATAAAACAATCTTCCTAGACTATGGGGCCTCTTTGCTTGAGCTAAAAACAAAATGTGGTATTCTTGCATTCCTCTGAAGGTGTGCAAGTAATGTGTTAATTACAGAGTCTCACTTTTGATCCTTCCACTGACAGCAAAATAAATATTAGGAAGCCTCTGCTCCTTTCACCCCTCATAAATCTAACAAAGTTGGAAGTGTGACTTTGTAAGGGGAGAAATTGATAGGGATCTTTTGGGAACACATCACCAGTATTCATAAGAGCATAGTAACATAAGACAAGCTAATGTTGGATCGGGCCGGTGGCCCATCCGGTCTGGCGCTTTGTCACACAGTGGCCAAAAACACCAGGTGCCATCAGGAGGTCCAGAAGAGGGTGAAGTGACACTAGGAGGGCAAGATTATTAGAGACAGCTGTTAGGAAATTACACACACAAAAGAAAAGGGTGAACTCTGTCATAAAAAGGTTAATTAACAGACTAAAAGCAGAAGGCAGGATACTATAGATCAAAAAAAGATATTTGAAAGGCCAGACTCTAACAAAAGCGGGAAAAGATGCTATAACTTAAGAAATTATATATCTACCTATGTCACAAGAAGAAAAGGAGATAGTATCTTGGTCGCTTGGCAACAGAAAAGCATCTGGCTTTTACTGCAATATATATAATCATATTTGGCAAAGAACTTATGTAAATATATGGAATTAGCATAACAGGAAAATGGGGAGAGAGGAGTGTGATTTAATTAAAACAAAGGCAGGATAACGTAAGGCAGTACTAATTAGATTGTAAATCTGGTGACAGGGATTTTTCACTGATCAGAATAGGATATTAAGGCTTGAATATGTTAATGATGCTACTGTATACAAACTGTATGTAACCACATAATCTTTGAACTCCTTGTCTGCGTCTTTTAACTCAGACTTGAGCTTCTCTGCTGCACAGCAGATTAAAGATTATTATTATTTTTGAAAACATCTCCACTCTGATTTTGCCTCATTTCTTTGTGAGACATAAGTTTTGTCCCTAACAACTTCTCAGGTAGGAAGCCTCATGTAAGCAATATAAATAAGACTGAGAATACAGAAAGACCACTAAAATAATCTATGTATCTGTCTGCTACTGAAGAGACAATACTTGAGAAAAGAAGGCACTCCTATTATGTTTACCAGTGCTATGTTGTCCTAAATCAAGTATCATACAACTTTGCAGCTAAAGGGTCGGTGAAATTAAGAAAAGAGGCTACTAGTTGGTCTTAGCATTAGGCAAATGGAAATGGACTACTCTAGGGGCCTGCAGCAACACTGAACACTAGCCCAATATACCCTTCACTAGCTCAGGCATCTTACTGGACCAGGGGAAGGCTTTCTGACTGGTCTGAAGTCTGTGGAACCCTGGAATGGAACCAGAAAGGAAAGACTAATTGAAGTATCCACAGGAACATTTCTATTGCACCTACTTTCTCCCCAAAACAACTTCCCTGTTAGTTTTGTGCTGAATTCTCAGCATTTTACTCTGAATACCTCTGAAGCAGCAAACAAATTCTATCATGCACTGTTTATACTTTTGGGTCTTTTCCCATTATTAAAAAGCTGTCATAGTTATGGAAATTTGGACAATGAACACCCAGACCATTTAGATGCTACAGTAGCTTCAAGACCATCAAGTCCGCTTATGAGTACTTTAGGGACTTGCGCAGTATGCAGAAAATATTTTGTGGATGTGTTTTATGAAAAGGGTAAAAAATACTACAAAAGTTGCAATAAAAACTGAGCCTGTTCATTTGCCCTTCAAAAACCATGGAATATTGAATCAGTTGGAAAGAGATGAGGGACAGGAGGTAGAAATGACCTATTTGGGTCCCAATTAGAACCTGGAATGCACACACATTCCCTAACTCTGGGTCCAAGATGCTGTAATCTTACATAGATTCATACCCCTCTGTAGCTAAAGGGATAGGGTAGAGATTAAACTCGGGGAAATCTAGTCCTTAATTCATTATTCCTCCACAAAGATTATTTCATCTGTGAAGGTGGCAAAGCCCCAGCCACACTTTAGAAAGGTGCAGGGAAAAGAGGGTTAAAAAAACAGGGCTGAAAAGCACAAAATAAATAAAGCAACTTCTGGCTCTGGTTCTTTTACCTCTCTGTACATAGTACTGCTCAAAATCGAGGTTCAGTGACCTTGTTTTTGAAGCTAGGACAAAATGTTTGTACTTGATTTCAGATTTTTTTAAAAAATCTTTTTGTTTAGCCCTTCATTAGTGCAACATAGGAACTGTGCTATATTACATTTTTATTCTGCTGTTTAGAGTTTAGAGCAGTCTAACTCTTCACAACAACCCTGTGACGTAAGGTAGACTGACTAGCCCACATTCACTTACTGACCTTTGTGGCAAGTAGTGATTAGATCAAAGTTGCCCTAGTCTAGAACACTTACCACACTGACACCCTATAGTGCTATAGTCAAGATCAGAGCAAAAAAAACTACTCATTTCTGAGCTCTGGAGCTTGAACTCATGCTGTTGAGAGGTTTCTCACTTGTTTCTCTCCAGTCCCATTTTTCCATAGTTCCCCAACTTGCACAGCTCTATAGTAATGTTGTTCTTAGTGGTTTTCCTAATGGAAATAGTCCTGTGCTTGGTGTGGAAACTGCTTGGTAATGCCTCAAACTCCTGTGGTCAATAAGCTTCTGTGTTCCCCTAGCAATCCAACGCAACTTCACTTTGCAAACCATTCAGAAGATAAATGAAACCTTCAGGAACTTAGCTCCACCCCTACATCAGTTATCTGTAACCATCCATTACATAACCAGTCACTACAGGAATGTGGATTTTAGCACCTTTATGTAAGCAGTTGCAAACTGAAGGGCTGAACAATCCCCACACAGCAGCTAGTGAGTAAATAAGGGATTCTTGCATTTTAGTAAAAGACGTTTGAAAAACTACCCTGTCAAGCTACACAGCAAGTTATTTCAGAAAGCTATGCAAGCTCTGTTTGTGCACAATTTAGAGCTTAGTTTGATGGTGTAGCCACTCCAATTAGTTTCAAAGCCAGAGCTTGGTTTCAGAACATGCAAGAGATCAGAGAGTATTTCTGAGTATATACAGAACAAACTTTTCACCATGACACAGCAAACCCTACACATCTGGGAATAGCTTTGTAATCAAAGGCATGTGGCCTCAAGGAACTAGGCTCAGACATCTTTTTGTTGAGGGTCAACCATCTGGCAGACTGCTTGAGGCAGAGTTCTCTCTCCCCACCCCTTATGCCAGACCCCAGCCTGTTTTTAAAGCAAACCAGGCATTTCAAGCCAAGTACCAAGCATAAAATTAATACCAGCATCTGCTTCAATCAGACATCCCCATCTGACCTTCAGCTGCTAGTCTCAGCTAAAGAGTGAGAACATCATGGCCAAGTCTTAGTTCCTGGGTGGACACAAGATGGCAGAACTCAGGAGTCTAATCCGTATGAAGCCTAGGTAAGAATTCTCCAGAATCCAAAACTGTAATGTGATTGGGAATCACACTTGAAGATGAATTTACTTCATCCCATCTTGCAGATATTCCCCAATCTTAACTTAGTTCTCAATGGCAAGACAATTAAGATAAGCTTAATTCCAAAAGTATTAACCAGGAGGATATTACTTGTCAGTTTAATACATCATAAATTAACATTTAAACAATTTTACATAAAATAAATACATTTTATTTTTTTCATAATTAAGTCACATTTTTTTCTGAGCAGTACAAGTTGAATCAGAAACATGTCTACAAACTTGGCTTTTCAAAATTGAGAAAACTTACTAGAAACATCCGTAGTTGTTTTCACAAATCTATTCATGTGAATTTGACCAATTTATTTTATTTTAAACTTACGCTGCCAGTCCTTATGCAAAGTTGTTCAAAAAGAGAAAGCCTGGGGAAAAGATCAAGACATTTAATGAGAGAAATTCATATTCCTAAATCACTGGGTTTTTTCCCAAAAAATTGTCAGCTCTTATCTATTTACTTTATCCCTGCATTGGACCGTGGGAAAGAATAGGCTCATTTGTGTGCTCACTACACCGCTCTCACAGAAGAAGCGAGGAAATTAAGTAGGGAAATTTCATGTATGTAAATATGAGATCTTCCTGTTTCATTATTCCATTAGTGAAGGAGGAATGAATGGGTCTCATGTGCCCATCAAGGGCCAGTGAATTAATAGGTTCTTCTTTTAATTAATGGGATATTGACAGGCATGACAAATTTATCATGAGCATCTTTTCAAGAGGCAACAAATAGCTTTTGTTTGCTTGCAGCATTAATAATATCTGAGTGAGGTGTAGAAAATTCACACCATTCCATTGTCAGGTTTTTATTTAAAGGGGAAAAACTCAGTTCCAAAGTATGTTCCATGTCCATAGATTTAGTATGGTTCTGGTTTTTCCAAGGCTTGGGGCTTACTTGAGGTGCGTTCTCCTCCCACCTGGGTTCCTTCACACAAGGAGAAAAAAAAAACATCATTCCCATATTTTACCCTGTGATGCAAAACATGGGTTGCAGCATTACACTGATGCCATGAACTGCTGTACACAAACCCCATTAAGTCTGAATCCATATTCCAGATGGTCAGAGTTTGCATGCTTTTCATAGAGTAGGGGTATAGCATTTTCCCAGCACTGCATTTCTTGTTTACTGCTATGAAATGAATGCGAGGCTCTCCACTGTTCCTTTAAGCATGAACATTTTGAGGAGATACATATATGCACGCATGCACAAACTGGTTTTAAAAAAAAATACAAGGCCCACAGGAAAGGGATTTTTGTTCCTGTGAACACTAGAAGTTGGTGATATATATTGCTGGAGCTGTGGAATGGGTTTTCCTATAAAACACATCTAAGTAAACTTTTAAAAATTCCAGAACAAAAAGCAACCAAGTGCAAAAAAAGGAGGGTTACTTTCAGATCAAAATACTTTGCTTGCTACATTGGGAAAAAGCATTCGCAGGAGTGGGCTTGGCGACCCTTGGAAATGTTCACCACTAACCAACTTTTAACATTAAACACAGAGACTGCCTGCATACTGTGGTTCATTACTACTTTATTAGAGCAGAAGTTAACAAACATGGATGGTACGCTAGGGAATGTGTATTGTGAAAGTTATTGTGACATGTAATAAATAAAGCATGTTAGAATGAAAGCAGAAACCATGCAATTTTTAAAATTTAACTAAAATATGTTGACGTTCCCCTCTCCATATGGAATAGTATTCCACAGCACTGTTGGCCATCTGGTAAGATAACTGATAGCATTGCTTGTGGGTTTCAGTACTACCTACTGTTGAGTAGTCCTACGGTAGTCATGTTATTTGCAAATTATAGTCATGGATTGTATCAGCGTCACCATTCCTGTTTCCATACAAATGTTAAACAATAATTGAATAAGAATTTCTGTACCTCAGACAATCTAGTTATAATTCAGAAGGTCACTTACTTGAAGGTTAATATACCAACCAGCTCTAAAGAAGATTTCAAACCACCTCCTGGTGTTCAAAGGTTTGTTCAGACCATTCCCCATTCAGCATTCCAGAACTATTAAACCCGACAAAAGCAGAGCAAAATGTCACTAGCCTGTCAAGATCTGGAGTTCCTCCAATTTTTTAGACCTAATTGGAGGAGGAGTAATCCATTCTATGACATTTGTGAACAAATTAAGCATGGAGATATTTTGGAAAACTGGCATGGCTCTCACTGGTTTTCAACAAACAGAACATATACCAACTGTGATTGTAGACAAGCTCTACTAAGTTGCAGCAAAAGAAAAGAAAACACCTTAACAATGACTTAGCCGTACACCAAGGGGCAACAGACTTAGGTGGAGTAACAGGGGAGCACAGTCTTGGAACCATGGTAACTATTTGGGCCTAGTCACACACTGTATTCAAAAAAACCCAGTGGAGGCTGGCCATAACAGAGCTGCATCAAAAACAACATCTTGCAAAAGTCATATACTACCCAACCCAATGTGTGTCTCAAATGGCAAAGTGTGCAGTTAGTTATAAATATGCTCCTTTTCTGTCTTGGCCACCATGTGTTTTTTCTCTTGCACCATCAGCCCCTTCCTCTTACTAAGGCAGAACTTCCTTGAATTTTTTAAGTTAAAGTTTACTCAACTGGCATACAATTAGCTTATGCAAAACTCCTCTAACTGTACAGTGAACTACAGAGCAGAACCCACAGATTCCATGTTTTTTCACAAACTCAGTGGGGACTGTTCATTTTGCTCAGTCCAAACCTCTAGAAAATTCTTCAAAATGGCTTACATCATGCACTCCAGTAACATGTTTTTGGTCCTTCACTGTAGCCATCAAAATCACAGAGACTGATTTTGCCACCAATTTTACCAAGCAGGTTGTTAAAGCTATCATAGCTTTCCCAGCATGCAAACAAAGGGGCCCAAAGCAAAAACCTCTATCACCGCATGTCTAGCTTTACAGTTAAGTTTTCAAAAAGTTGTATAAAAAGGACCCATCATGATCTTCCACCTTCAACAGTTTCAATATCCCCACTGTCCTCCAAAACTGGTGAAATTAGCATCTTCTTCCAAGTTCTGCTCCACGGAAAGAGTCAGGGTATTGATTTGTCTGAACTATTTCAACAGGAAACAAAGGCCATTCATCAGAATCTGTTTCCGCTTCTCTTCTTAACAGCAAGTTCCCTGGAGACGGGGAAAGAGTTGCAGCAGAATCTCAAGACAGGAATGCCCAAGTTACAGTAGCTGCTCATCCAAAAGGAGCTTGCAGAACTGAAAGCTGTTCCACCCTTATATGCCCAGTGTCTCGTGTCATCATCTACTTGTACATTCCACTACTTCTACCACCTCCCTGAACTCACCTAACAATTACCTTTTCACTCTGACTTTGCAAGCTCTCAGCTGCCCCTCAGTTTCACGCCATCTCTCACCCATCACAGTGATGTCTGTTTTCCCCTTACCTGCCTGTTGGCGGGGTTCTCGAAGCTGAGAGTCACTCAAATGAACGACATCTCTTGCTTTTACCTCTTCTGCCATGGCATGGAGTGTTTTACATTTCATATTGTGGTGTAAAACCTTGCTACATTTTCTCTGTATCTTGCTGAGGGACTCCAGCTCTCCACAATGGTTTGCTTCAAGGAATCGGTGCTCATTGTCACGCAAACAGTTATCAGAGGATCTTTTCTTCTTTCTCTTCTTCTTCCTGCTGGCTTGCTCCTCTTCACTGGACGAGCACTTGAATTTTTGCCCTTCATGTCTTAATTTACTGCTGGATCTCTTGAATGTTGTCTTAAGCCTTTGCTTGGGATCCTTTGTCAAGTCAAAGCACTCAGAGTTTGTACAAAAACTGCGTTTGCTGCAATCACCATTTTGGACACAAATCAGCAATTCTCTTGCTCTTTCCTGGCTGAGAGGCCAGGCCTTGCAGCTACTTCTGCAGCCCCCATTCCTTCTTTCCATTTTGCTTTGTGACTCATCAAATGCCTCACTAAAATATTCAGAATCACTACTGATCTCTTCCAGTAAATCCTTCAGTTTATAGATATGGCCAAATGGCTTGATAGGCGGTAAAACTTTCATTCCCGTATTCTCTTCTTTGGATCTGTTATCACAATTAGTACTGGTGCTTACTAGAAAAGGACTATTCAGTTCATCGCATGGTAGTCTATGACTGACTTCACCCAGTGAATCCCTATACCACACCAGACATTGATCGGTGAACTCTCTAGAATGGGCCTCACTTTTGGGCACAACCTCTCTTGGCTCAGGTTCCTCATCTACTACTTCCCACACGTAACTATCAGTGTCTCGAAAGTCTCTCTGACGGAGGTCTGGTACAAAACTCACTTCTGTAAGACACTGTCCATCTTTGTTTTTCAGGCTGACCTGGAAGTCATTCCCATTATGGGACACCACCCTCTGCCACCAGGACTCAGTCCCTGTGTTTTGTGTCACCGGACAGATTCGTGCATATCTTGGGGTTTGGTAGTAGTTTAGTAAATAGTGTATGAATTCCTCTGTTTCATAAACCTTTTGCTTCTTGCAGTTTCCTGCACTAGAGACTCTGGAGGAGCATCCCAAGTCCAGGCTTTGACAGCCCTCCCTGGCAGGAGATTTTTTGACTTTGCAATCTTGAGTGACTGTAACTTGCAACAAGCCACAGTCCTGATAGCAGTCTGTAGCCTTTTCCGTTAAGCGTCTACTAACTGGTCTTGCAGCTGGCTCATTCAGAACAGTTCTCACAAGGTGGCAAGGTGATCCAGGCAAGCCAACTGAAACATACTGTTTCTCCTCCTCCTCCTCCTCCTCCTCCTCAATATAGGCATTATCTAATCGGGCTAATTGATGAGGGGGCTTTCTCTCATCCTTTACTTCTTTGCACCCAAGACTACCAGAGCTGGACTTCTCTTTTAGCACATTTTGTATCTCAGGTGAAGGAAAGCAATCCTCCCTTTCATTTTCACTGTCCAACAGAGGCTCCCTTATTTGCCTGGATGATAGCACAAAATCCTTCAAAATAAAATTAGAGACACAGAATTACAACAAACTGAACAAGCAACACCAGCAGAAAGTAAACAACTGAGAGAAGCCTAACTATAAGCAAAGTTTATAATGCTGTTGCAGTCTTCCTGCTTGTGGGCTTTCTAGAGGTAGCTGGTTGGCCACTGTGTGAACGCAATGCTGCTCACACAGAATGGGCCTTTTGTTTGATCCAGCATGGCTCTCCTTATGTTCTTAAATTCCATGGAATTTGGGGTTAACCCCAAGATCTTCTGGTGCTAGAGGCAGCAAATCCTAATGACATCTCTGCCCAATTAACTGAGCAGTATCCATTTGGAAGAAAACATGGCCAAACAGGAGCTGTGTAAAAGTACAGCAGTGCTCATGCACAACTCCTGGTCCCTCCTTTCCCTTCCTACCTCTCCCAAACCAGCCTTGTACAGGAAAGCTTCCCAGTGGGTTGTACCCCATGGGTCAATGTCTCCTGGTCCCAGTACACATACTCTGAGGCAAGAAACGGAACCTTCCTGAATGACAGAACAACTTTTGGGAGCTGCTTTCTCATCAGGTAGCCCAATTTCTCTGTAAGGAAATGCATTTTTACTGCCAGTTCACTTTAAAGGAACAGTATTTAAAAGCTCATGAACTCTCATCAAGTAACTCGGCTTGCCTCTCAAGAGGTGTGGTTCTGCAACTTCTATCACACATAAAAATTACACAGTCCAACATCATGTTTCAATGACTATGGATTATTATCCTGACATCATGAATCCTAATGTGGGTTACTGAGTTCCTTATTTTAATGGGAACTCCAACCATCAGAAGAAAAAATTCTACCAGAGTTTCTATGATCACTTATTACAGGATATGAGACAGAGAGAGATTAATCAAAAGCCCTTGATCTTGCCAAGGGCTCACTAGCAATGCTCTATTTACCTCCTGAACATGTGATCCCACCCCAACTCACAGCAGGCATAGACCAGCCCATCAAAACGAGGTGCCTTGGACATGGATAGTCTCTTCTTATATGTGCCTATATAATTGTCCATGACAAAGACGTTTAGAACTTAGAATATTTTTAAAAATATTCTTACTTTTATTTGGTTTAACAGCACTGTAAGCAGCCTGATTGACTCCACTCTTCTCTGAGCTAGGAGGTATTTCCTCTCTTCCCATTCAGGCATATTCTCTGGCCACAGCTCTTCTTCAGCTGTTACCTTCTGTTGCTTTCTTGGGCGTTTTTCATCCCGATCTATCTGTCTTTTCTCTCGTCTCTTGATCTTAGACTTCCTCTTTCCTTCTCCAACCTTTTTTTCATCACCATCATCACGTCTTTTTCTAGGCAATTATTAATATGGGACAATTTAGATGAAAAATCATTTCAGATATTTTTAACCCTTGGAGGGCAGGAGGGATGATTCTCTTTAAAGGTACCAGTATTAAGTACTTTCACTCTCAGAATCTATTTGCAGTTACAAGCAAGAGGCTAGCAGTTCCTAGAAATGTCTGTTTCAAGTCAAAACTTATCACACATCTTCAGGGCAATGGAAAATATGTTATGATATCCTGAGTTTCTCACTTGAAATGTCTCATATTTCTAAAACTTCCATAATATTAGATCTAAAATCAGGCACTGCAGCACCATCTATCACATAATTACATGTATGTTAAGTCCCAGTTCCATTAAAGGGACTTGAAAACATCTGTTGGTAGACTGCAGTGAATCCAGAATCTGACTCTTCTTTTACCAGACAAGCTACTGACTCAGTTTGTTTCACTTTGGTTTCACAGTTATGCTGGTGTCCAAACCACCATCTGACACTCAGATCTCCCACATTTTAGTTTTGACTCAGAGAATGGTCTACAGTTCTAGCCAGGTTTGGCCTTGTAAACTGCCTGGAAGGGGAATCTTCTGGTAACCATATTTAAGCAGCTCTCAGCTCTGTAGAAGATCAAGAAATAAATGTGATAATTTCCTATTAAATAGTCCAGTAATACAGAAACCAAGGAGCTGAGGTATACTAGTATGCTGTGAGAGAACTGCTAGTAGGCTGTAATAAACTAATTCAAAGTACCCACCCAGAGAAGGCATCCTGCTTTATCTCTGTATGATTTAGTGTTCTGGCAGCCTCTGCTAGGAGCAGGTAATTCTCTGCATTGGGGACAATTTAATCATTCTGACACTGAGCCCACAAAGCAGGCTGTCAGATGCATTTCTGCACAAGCCACTGCTCTGAGATAGTTGCCTTCCAATCAGAGACTAATGCAGAAACTTCACAAAATGGCATCATCTGAAATTAGGTAATTACTACTCACACACACTCTAAAAGTTAAATCTTCTGGGGTACATGAGTATTAATTGGGGGGGAGCACGCTTCAGCTGTAAAAAGTCTAGAAACACTGCAACAGGGATTTTGCCCATAGTAAGGTTTCTATGGAAACAGAACAACCCTGAAGAATATAAACTGTGTTCCTATTTATTTTCTAGGAGGTAATTAGAGTATGCAACACCACTTTAAGTAGGTGCTTGGAAATCCCAGGGCTATAGGGTTCTGCATTTTATTTTTAAAAGGGTGGGAAAAGAAAATCCCACAGGCCCAAATAGGTTGAAAAACTTTTTTAACAAAATCCAGAGTTACGATGTCTGTCTTTAGCATAATAACTTTTGTTCCAAATATAACAGAGTAGGTGGAGCCCAGACCTCCCTACAGAACTAGAACATTGGCTCAGGTGTGCTTGGTGCTCAGGTGTACTCTGGCACTGAAGAAGCTCTCTTGAGAACTAGAGAAGGTTGAAAAAACAATTAGGGACATGCATTTACATTTGGACTCAGAAACCAACACTGGAACCCGAACTACAACATGTACTTTCTCAGAAATTAATTTTGCTTTAAGGCAGATGTAACATTGCCTCAGCAAATTGCAGCAGTGAAAAACAAAGTGAACGGCAAACAAGAGATCCTAAGCAACTACACTCTTGCCATTCAACCTCAGCTTATTTCCATATTTACAACTCATTGCCTTCGCAGTTAGAGCTTAGGGATAAAATATATACTGCCCTTTCACCATAGGCAACATCTTGTTGGTTAATGATTAAGCAAACTGACAAATTTTAGCACTGTTGTATTATTCAGTAAATTACATAGACAACAGTTAAAATGTTAACAAAGATCTCATTATATTATTGTTTAGGTCAGAGTCAGGATGGAATTAAGGCAGAATGATGTCTTTTCAGAGTACAGGCTATCTCACAAAAAATGTCTTGACTGGCTAGACAAGTAAGAAGCAGCCAAAAGGCAACCATACACCCAAACCACACAAAATTTGATTCTGGGCACAGGAATCAAATTCTTGATAACTTCCACAGCAGTAGTAAGTTTCCTTATGGCTGCAAAAGTATGCTCCCTGTAGGTAAATTTGCAAGAATCTCAGAAGCCAGCAAGTTGGCTAAATGAGAGTTCAAGTAGTTGGAGGCAAGGCTGCAATGCCCTGCATACAGCCACTCCCAATGACTTGCAAATGCAACACAAATTATGCAGAGTGGCATAAACAGTGAAATTACGCACATTTATTCAATTCATCTTGCCTTGGTACAGCATTTGAAAATAATTTTATTTTTTTTATTTTTCGACATGGAGCTCATGCATCCTTGGGCAATTTTTTCTTCTTTCAGTCAACTTTTAAGAAGTCAAGTTCCTCACCTTTCAGTACCTCTTTTCCCTCTGCTTTCCTCCCTCTTCCTCTCTCGCTCTAGCCCTTGCAGGGTTAATCGTTCCAGGTTCCTCTGGTTTATAGCACTTTCACTGAAATGATTGGTAGTATCAGCCGATACCTATTTCAAAATAAAGAGAACAAAAAAATAGTATTGGTCACTCCCTCAGATAAAGTTCACAGAGTCTACAGATCCAGCCTCAAAGTTGTAAATAGAGGTCCTTCTGTCCTTCAAACCATTCTGGCTCAGGTATATCCAGTACAGACCTTTCCAAGAAGCCCAATGTAGACACTAGGCCTGACTGCCGGCAGATTCATTCTCTTTTCCACACAATTCTATTGAAACACTAAAATCCAGCTGCTTTCAATAAAGTCAATTTTATTTGTCCCACTGAGAAACAAATGCCAGTGACCATGAAACAGCAATGATATATGCATGGATCCAAATGGCAGCATGCTCCAACCCAAGAATCTCCACCCATTTCACCCTCAGCTGATCCATATACCAAATTGCAAATCACTTTTTACTGGGAGGAGGAAGGAACAAGTTAAAAAGGCAATTGAAAGGTTCCACGGCAAGACTTGTTGAAAAGAATACAGATGGCCAATGTCTTAAAAACTGTTATTTACCCTTGTATTCTAAATGTGACTCTTTAGGGTGTGTGTCTCCATTAGCTTGGATGTCTCTTATACATCCAGAACTATATTTAGTTAACTTTTATGTACCAGTACAATTCAAGAAGGCAAAAATCATCAAAATTAGTTTTCCAGGTTAGTAATTTGATATGACTGAAACCCACTTCTTAAGACTGTCCCAGAAACTAAAAAACATACATTAAAAAATAAAATCCAAGTAATTCAAGTAGCATTCATATGAATACAGTCAAACTGCCTTAAGCACCTTTGTGGAGTCTGCACTTTACAAACTCTTTAAAAAACCCTTTATTTTATAAACGTTTGTTATGTAATTTCCCAGCTATCTTAGATTATAAATTCCCTGGGACAGGGGACCCGTCTATGTTTCTCTATGTAACCGTAGAGCACTATGTATAATGATATCATAGCATAAAAATAAATAATGTCACAGAAAAAAATACAAAGGCAAATTATTAACATAATTAAACATGACTATAATATCAGAAAGTATACCAATTGGATGTGCTAAGTAAAGGTATATTTTAGGAGCTGGCATAATGCAAAAATAATTTCTGATAATCAATCAAACTTTCAATATGCAGGAGCAGACACTCCATGCAAGGAAGACCAAACTGAGTAAATCCTCATAAGAGTGTGAAAGCAACAGAGATTCTCATGCCAGACTGAGGTACAAGGTTTCATGGCGTAAGAACCACTTCAACACCCACTTGCATCTGATAACATGTACTGTAATCCATGAAAACTTATGCTACAATAACTCTGTTACCCTTTAAGGTGGTAAGAGACAATATTTGTTTTGTTGCAACAGACCAGCATGGCTACCAAACTGGAACCTACATGATGCTTCTTACCTTAATATTACATGCCAGAGCTTTTCCATCATCCCCTTTAAACATCAGCTTCATTCCCTTAAGTGTCTCCATAGCTTTTGCAAAAGCTGTGGACTCCTGGTACTGGACATAAGCTTCAAATGTTCGCAGGCCACGAAAAATGAAATTATTCATGTTTCCTCCCACCATTTCTTGCCTATAAGGATCAAGCATAGGAATATCTACGTTCTTGATCTTTCCAAAACTTTCAAACACTGCTCTCAAGATATCTTCGCTTGGTGTTTCACTACCTGAGCCTCTTAGGGCAAACCATTTGCACGGCAATCCTTCCAAATGGATGCAATTGAGAACATCACTGCTTTGCTCAGCAAGATCTTCCTCCATCATTTCTCTATCAGTCAAAATGGCTTCTGACTCCTGAGGAGTTGGTAAATCAGGAGATGCCTCTGTAGCAACCACTTGCAAGTCATCTTTAAAACCATTCAGTTTTATCATCTTGCCATGGAGCTTTTCCTTAAGGCTACATACCAAATGCTTGGTTTCTGCCTCTCCCTCAAACCGAATGAAACCTTTTGTTCTTTTTGAAACCTTAACACTGGTGAACTGGTCTGGACAAATCATATTCTTCAGCTTGTCCATCACTTCCCATTTAGAGAATGCCCGGGTAGATCCGGTGTGTTCTGGAAGCACCACACTGATCGTTAATTTTGCTATTGGCTTAAGATAGAGTTGCTGAGAGGCACAGAGCTCCATAGCTTCCGAAGGATCACATACTAGAGTGACAGTCATGGCGTCCAATGCCCTTTAGAAAAACAATTAAAAGGTAGTTATGCTAAAGAGCAAATAAAGCAAGTTCCTTATATCCTACATGGTTACAAGGAATAGCTGCTTGCCCCCAACAAACATGGTGTTCAGTTCTAAGGTGACAATAAGCACAGCTGCCATTTATGCCATCCATCTTTCAGGCAGGAGAAAAGTCCATTCCAGAATTTCTCAAGACTTCTAACAGGTGAGGTACGGTTCTTTCCAAATTAAGACCCACTTGTTCTCCAGCCAGAGCCCATGCTTACTCGGAAATAATTTCCTCCTATTTCAATGGGATTTACTGCCATGTAAAAGCACATAAGATTTGAACCTTTTAAAATTATCTTAAAATAAGGTTCTAAACAGTACATCTATCTTTAAAATGACTGTCACCTAAAATGAGGTTTGGGGGGAAAAATTCTTATATGCTATCTTAACACCCAAAGAATCTCTTACTAAATAACCAAAGATGGCCTGAAATTAAATCCAAACTCACAGCAAGCAGTGTCTGGAAATAATATTAGTAAAAATGCATTTTCAGGTGAAAAATACAGCACAGGCAGATAAATCACTATGCACGCTGTGGAGCACCACCCAACAATTGCATTAAAAGCTTCTGAACAATAGCAAAATAAAGTAATACATACTTAAACTCCAGTCACTATGAGAGCAATTTAATTAATTTATCTGAACATTCCTTTAGGACACCCTAAAAACAGCCTGCATAAAAATCCATGCCAAAAGTTGAGCCTTCTGCAACTGGATATATCAAGATAACAATTTCAGATATTTCAGAAAAAATGAAAAGCACAAATCAAACACCTTTACTTTTGAAAAGCATGGCTCCTTAGGATAAACAGAGCTGCATAACCACAATATCTTCCCGATAACAGAAATCTAAAAGCTTATTGTTCGTTAACATGGCATAGAAGTGGTTATATAATTCAGCCACAACTAAGTAAAGTTACAAGACACTCACTTGTATTTCTTGCTCAATTCATTTCACAGATAAAGTGCAGAAAAAAAATGTCTATGCTTAACATAAACCTGTAATTTAGCACAACCATTTCTCAAAGTACATACAGTAATTATACATTTACACACCTTGGAATACAGCACACTTTCAAAGACAATCAAAGTGGGTTAAGGGTCTTGACATTTTCTGGCTCTTCAGAATCAGTCATGAATTCTGTTCCTCCATGCTTTAGTATGCTTCCCTCCTCCCCGGTCTTCCAATTTCATCTTCAAGCTCTGTACTGGAATTTATGATATTCCAATTTGTATATTTCAGTTTCTCCTCAAAATATGTTTCTCGACAGTATTTTTTGTGCACAAGGAAAAAGGTAACAAAAGGCTCCTCTGCTTTGTCTTTTTCTTTGTATTAACAGAGGAAGATGGAAGGCAAGTTCTAGAAAGCTCCCTTCTGAGACCTCGTGGCCCAAATTGCAGAACTCAAGGGAGACTGAAGTAAATAATAAAATGAAGCCACAGGCAACACTGTCACCTGTTTCCTTCCATCTCTTACAAAACAGCTTGATCCCAAATGTGCATCCACAAGATGTGTGGCTGATGGAGAATTACTTTTCTTTTGTTAGTTTCTTTCTTGATAAACAACCAAATACAAGGAATATTCTCTAGTTCAAACAAAGAGCATTGCATCTTTAAAAAATAAAAGCATACAGAAAAGAGCCACATTGGGCACACCTACAGAAGATCTTAAATTCTGAGTAAGCTGCCAAGTATCTAGCAATGAAGAACATTCAGCTATAGCACTAAACATAGGTCATCATTGCATCCTCATAGGCAAATTTAGCTTGATAAGCCTCAGCATTTGATCTAAAAATAAATAATTAAAGCAGAAGTTTTGAGGACGCTTCAAAGAGGCACAAGCTGCTCTTTATGGAGTGGAAAGGGACCACAAGAGGGCAGGGAACAATGGTGGCTGCTAAAAGCTACAGATCAGGCTTACCACAGTACTTTAGCTGTGATGTAGTGGTTGGCATATTAGACAAGGTCACCAGGATCTAGGAGACATGGGGTTCAGTTACCTTTACAGTCATGAAGCTCAATGAATGACCTTGACCCAGTCACTCCCTTTCCATCTAACCTACCTCGCAGGAATGTTGTAAGGAGAAAATGAGGGAGAGAAGAACCCTGAGTTCCTGGGGAGAAGGGTAAAATAAAAAAATGTAATTGACCAAGACAGGTGCAATCCCGTTCACAGGGTAATAGGACATAACTGCCCCACTCACTTTTGGCTTAGCATGATGCAACTGATGCAGCCATTCTTGCCAAAAATTTACAGGGAAACTGCATCATGATGTTACCACTGAAGGGTGTAACTAACAACCTTTTCCTGACAAATATATATAGCCATTTTGCCACCCATTTCAATCTCCTTTACTCAAGACGTTTGTGAAAGTCCAGGCCTACATATCCTCCAGAAATGCTGCCAATACCTTCTTGTTTCAGTTGTCTTTTAACAGTTGAGGTTAAGCGAGTGCAGGGGGATTTTAATTCTGTGTACACATGTACTTGGTATACTGCTTTTACATCACTTTTTTCTTAATCTTGGAAAGATGCACTGATTTGATTAGATTTATTGATTTTTATCCCGCCAATTCCAGCCTATGCTGGCTCAGGATAAAGATAAAAGGAGATCCTACTGTTTATGTTTTCCACCATCCCATATTCAGGCCCTTCTCAAGATTTCACTACATTATATTTATATTTTGCTGTTTTCCCAACCAGCTCTGGACATACAGAGTTATTACTTTACCATCACAATATCTAAGAATTAGGTTATACTGACATAATTATACTTGGGATTTTAAGGAGCAGCAGCAGCGGTCAACATTATGGCAGAAGCTGAGAGAACCCAAGGTCACTTCATGGATGTACAGAGATCTGAATGAGTTTCCCTATAAAGCCCAACATTTTGTGTCCATTGCACCTTACTGGCTTGCCCTAGAATTGAAGCCACATGATAACTCCCCCGTCTAAGCCCCACATTTCTTCCTAAGATCGATTCCTCTTTCTCCAGTTCAACCCATAAACAGTCACCCCTCCTCTTTATCCGCCTATAAGCCTAAGACCATACCATAAGCACGGCCCCCTCTGAGATGAGACTGTACTGCCCTCCACCTGTCATCACCACACAACTCCCATGGTGCTTTCCCATCCCTGCTATGTAATAGTCTTCGTAAGGCCTCTTTTTTCTCCCCACTCCCTTCCCCAAGAGCCCTCACCCCTCCACCAGCACAGGCAGGCTTCTGGCAGCTTCCTGCAATCCCCATATTGAAGCTGCCATATTGAATCTGACTGTTGGGTCATCCAGCACAGCCATGTTCTAGCTTGTCACAGGGTTTTCATGGGCTCAGGCAAAAATAGTGTATTCCCAACCCTGCTGTCTAAAATCTTGTAACTAGCTATACCAGAACTGAACAGAACTAGACCACAGATCCTGCCCCACAGAAAGCCCCCAGATGCTTCCTACACTGTATCTGCTCTTCCTTTCCACCCAAGAGTTACCTGGCCCCACACAGAGGCCTCTGACCAACTCAGCCTTTCCATAATGCTCTGCTACCCAACCCCTACAGCCCTCTACATTACTGTACACATTACTGACTCTGCAACAAGCCCCTTGAATTTTGACTCCCTAAAGTTACATTCTGTGAGTCTTTAAGGTACCACTGGACTCCTGGTGTATTTTTCTCCCTGCCTCCAAGATGCCATACAGGCATCTCTGACCCACACACAACTCCTCCAAACGCCACAGAGAGACACTTCGCACACAGCCTTTCTCACACCCCGCAGCAACGTCACACCCCGTGCTTTCCCCAACGTCCCACTTCTCTTCCTCTCCCCCCCCGGGGAAAAGAGCATTATTATCCCACACAAACAGCCCCATCACCACCACCACACGAGTACAGGCCTCTGATTCCCTCCGCTCAATCCACGTAGCTCCGACCACCTCCCAGTCATGCCTTTCTGCATGCCCCTTCCTCCTCACCCCACAAAGCAGCCTCTGCTTCCACACAGAGCCTCCCTCACGCACCCGACATACCCCCCATGCCTTTCCTAGCGGGAAAACCACCCTCGCCCCAAGCAGGTCCCCACCCACGAGCAGGCCTCTCTCCCCCCATATGCCCGTAAGCACCGTGCAACGCTCGACACCCGCCCCTGCCAATCCACCCCCCCCCGCCGCCCATAGGCCGCGAGCGCTCCGTCGCCGTCCCTACACACCATCCGTCCCTCGGCCCACAAGCCTGCAGCTCGGGCTGGGCCTTGCTGGGGGCGACCCGTTCTCCGAGCCCTGCCTCTCTTACCGTTCAGGCCGCGGCTCCAGCAGCCCCCGCCGGCCACACACACGCTTCCTGGTCCGGCCTCCCCGGGGCGGAGCACGCCAGACTCAGCCGCCCCCGACAGCGGAGCCGTTGCAGGACCCTCTCCGGCCTTCCTTTTCTGCTGTTTTAGAGGGGTTTTCTCTTCCTTCCCCGTCTCCCCTTTCTAGCCCAGTCCCTTAGGCATGTTTACTCAGAAGTAAATCTCAGAGGATTCAAGGGGATTTACTCTTAGGTAAGCAAGCTGGATTGAGCAGCGGGATCCTGGAGCGTGTTTACTCAGAAGGAAGTCCCACTTGTGGACCCTTGCGAGCGTTTAGGGCTGCACCCGGCCCCCTGTGTCTGTTTACTCGGAAGTCAGCCCCACTGTGCTGACTGGGACCTGCTCCCATGTTAAATGCAGCCTTGTTCTGTTGCTTCTTTAAGGGATTTTCCTCATCTTTTTTTGTATCCCGTGTCCAGTGATTCTGGAACTTGAAATATGGTATATTCCTGTTGGCTAGGATAGAGGATCTTTCTTCCAGATGTGCTAATAATTTTTGTGAGGGTAAGGAGGGCTGTTTTCCTGTTTGCTTTACAGGAAGGAGCAATCAAACATGGCAGAATTCTCTTTGAATTGCTTTAATGTACTATGCTGAATTGGTTTTGTGTAATATCCGTTTCTGAAAATCCAATAAAACAAAGGAAGACACTGTGAATAAGAATTGTTTATACATGAGACTGCCATCATACATGTGATAAAGCAGGCTGTGCCACAAGAGCTGTCAACAATCCTGCAATCCTATGCACAACCAAAATCAATGGGTGCAGATTAGAGTAATTCTACAGAGGACTGCACTACGGGTTGTTGTTGTTGTTCAGTCGCACAGTCGAGTCCGACTCTTCATGACTCCATGGACCAGATTACGCCAGGCCCTCCTGTCTTCTGGTGTCCGCTGAAGTTTGCTCAATTTCATGTTCGTCGCATCGATGACACTGTCTAACCATCTCATCCTTTGCCGTCCCCTTCTTCTTTGACCTTCAAACTTTCCCAGCATCAGGGTCTTCTCCAGTGAATGCTCCCTTCTCATTTGGTGGCCAAAGTATTTGAGCTTCAGCTTCAGGATCTGGCCTTCCAGGGAACAATCAGGGATGATTTCTTTTAGGATTGACTGATTTGATCTCCTTGCAGTCCAAGGGACTCTCAAGAGTCTTCTCCAGCACCATAGTTCAAAAGAATCTATTCTTCGGCGCTCGGCCTTCCTTATAGTCCAACTCTCGCAGCCATACATTACTACGGGGAATACCATTGCTTTGACCATGCGGACTTTTGTTGGCAAGGTGATGTCTCTGCTTTTTATCATGCTGTTTAAGTTTGCCATCGCTTTCCTCCCAAGGAGCAGGCGTCTTTTAATTTCATGGCTGCAGTCACCATCTGCAGTGATCTGGGATCCTAGGAACGTGAAGTCTGTCACTACTTCTACGACTTCCCCTTCTATTTGCCAAGGAGTGATGGGGCCAGATGCCATGATCTTAGTTTTTTTATGTTGAGCTTCAAGCCCACTTTTGCGCTCTCCTCTTTCATCCTGAGCAAGAGGCTCTTTAGGTCCTCTTCACTTTCTGCCATCAGAGTGGTATCATCTGCATATCTGAGGTTATTGATCTTTTCCCCAGCAATCTTAACTCCAGCTTGTGATTCATCCAGGCCAGCATTTCGCATGATGTACTCTGCATATAAATTAAATAAGCAATGTGACAATATACATCCTTGTCGTACTCCTTTTCCTATTCTAAACCAATCAGTTGTTCCATATCCGGTTATAACTGTTGTGTCTTGACCCTTATACAGGTTTCTCAGGAGACATGTGAGGTGGTCCGATACTCCCATCTCTTTAAGAACCTGCCATAATTTATTGTGATCCACACAATCAAAGGCTTTAGCATAGTCAATGAAGCAGAAGTAGATGTTTTTCTGGTACTCTCTTGCTTTCTCCATAATCCAGCGAATGTTGGCAATTTGATCTCTAGTTCCTCTACCTCTTTGAAACCCAGCTTATACTTCTGGCAGTTCTCTATCCACATACTGTTGGAGCCTAGCTTGTAGGATTTTGAGCATGACCTTGCTAGCGTGTGAAATGAGTGCAATTGTGCGATAGTTTGAACATTCCTTGACATTGCCCTTCTTTGGGATTGGAATGTACACTGACCTTTTCCAATCCTGTGGCCACTGTTGTGTTTTCCAAATTTGTTGGCAAATTGAGTGCAGCCTTTAACAGCATCTTCTTTTAAGACTTTGAATAACTCAGCTACGGGTTGTTAGGGTGCTATAAGCATCCTTTTTGTTTTTACTCTGAATATTGTGGTAGGAAGCAGTTTTTGATACTAGAAATCTCAGTTGTTTCAGTGCTACAAACAGCATAGATTAGCACAGAAACTGGGGACTTTAAAAGATGAAACTGATCAACTGTTTAATTTTTCAAATTAATGTTTGGTTTTGATACATGGGTGTAATGTGTTTTATATGAATCTGTTGTGAACTGCCCTGAGCCCACCTGCAGGGAGGGCAGTATACAAAACCTAATCAATAAATAATAGCATATAGTACAGGCTTCAGTTGCCCTGTCTCATTCAGTCAAAGGAGAAATCCAGAAGTTAGACTTCAAAATATTCAAAATATTTTAAGTAATATTTACAACAATCCTGTAAGGCAGGCTAATATTATCATGCATATTTTGAGTTTCAGGGTTCAAGTAACAGTGGCTTTGTTCAAGACTGTCCTCTGTAATTAGTGAATGCTGAACCAAGTCTCAAGGTTTCTCTGTATACCACCTTACTGGAAAGAATAGGGCAGAGTCAATAGATTCAGCTACTAAGTCGATGTTTATGATGTACTTAGATAAAAATACAAATATTTTCATGTTACATAATGCTAAATTATGCAGATTTCCAGAGAACAGCAAGGAGAGATAAGGAGGCTTTCCTGAATGAACAGTGCAAAGTAATAGAGGAAAACAATAGATTGGGAAGGACTAGAGATCTGTTCAAGAAAATTGGAGAAATCAAGGGAAAGTTCCATGCAAAGCTGGCCATGATAAAGGACAAAAACGGTAGGGACCTAACAGAAGCAGAAGAGATTAGGAAAAGATGGCAAGAATACACAGAAGAACTATACAAGAAGGACCTCAATGTCCTGACAACTTGACAACGATGGTATAACCACTGACCTCGAGCCAGACATCCTAAAAGCGAAGTTAAATGGGCCTTAGAAGACATTACTAACAACAAAGCTAGTGGAGGTGATGGCATCCCAGCTGAGTTATTCAAAGTCTTAAAAGAAGATGCTGTTAAAGTGCTGCACTCAATTTGCCAACAAATTTGGAAAACACAACAGTGGCCACAGGATTGGAAAAGGTCAGTGTACATTCCAATCCCAAAGAAGGGCAATGTCAAGGAATGTTCAAACTATCGCACAATTGCACTCATTTCACACGCTAGCAAGGTCATGCTCAAAATCCTACAAGCTAGGCTCCAACAGTACGTGGATAGAGAACTGCCAGAAGTACAAGCTGGGTTTCGAAGAGGTAGAGGAACTAGAGATCAAATTGCCAACATTCGCTGGATTATGGAGAAAGCAAGAGAGTACCAGAAAACATCTACTTCTGCTTCATTGACTATGCTAAAGCCTTTGATTGTGTGGATCACAATAAATTATGGCAGGTTCTTAAAGAGATGGGAGTACCGGACCACCTCACATGTCTCCTGAGAAACCTGTATAAGGGTCATCAAGAAGCAACAGTTAGAACTGGATATGGAACAACTGACTGGTTTAGCATAGGAAAAGGAGTACGACAAGGATGTATATTGTCACCTTGCTTATTTAACTTATATGCAGAGTACATCATGCGAAATGCTGGCCTGGATGAATCACAAGCTGGAATTAAGATTGCTGGGGAAAAGATCAATAACCTCAGATATGCAGACGATACCACTCTGATGGCAGAAAGTGAAGAGGACCTAAAGAGCCTTTTGCTCAAGGTGAAAGAGGAGAGTGCAAAAGTGGGCTTGAAGCTCAACATCAAAAAAACTAAGATCATGGCATCTGGCCCCATCACTCCTTGGCAAATAGAAGGGGAAGTCGTAGAAGTAGTGACAGACTTCACATTCCTAGGATCCCAGATCACTGCAGATGGTGACTGCAGCCATGAAATTAAAAGACGCCTGCTCCTTGGGAGGAAAGCGATGGCAAACCTAAACAGCATGATAAAAAGCAGAGACATCATCTTGCCAACAAAAGTCCGCATGGTCAAAGCAATGGTATTCCCGTAGTAATGTATGGCTGTGAGAGTTGGACTATAAGGAGGCGAAGGCCGAGCGCCGAAGAATAGATTCTTTTGAACTATGGTGCTGGAGAAGACTCTTGAGAGTCCCTTGGACTGCCAGGAGATCAAATCAGTCAATACTAAAAGAAATCAACCCTGATTGTTCCCTGGAAGGCCAGATCCTGAAGCTGAAGCTCAAATACTTTGGCCACCAAATGAGAAGGGAGCGTTCACTGGAGAAGACCCTGATGCTGGGAAAGATTGAAGGTCAAAGAAGAAGGGGACGGCAAAGGATGAGATGGTTAGACAGTGTCATCGATGCAACGAACATGAAATTGAGCAAACTTCAGCGGACAGCGGAAGACAGGAGGGCCTGGCGTGATCTGGTCCATGGGGTCGCAAAGAGTCGGACTCGACTGTGCGACTGAACAACAATGCTAAATACTACTACATCAGCAGCAGATTAGAAGAAGAAGAGTTTGGATTTATACCCCACCCTTCACTGCCCAAAGGCGTCTCGGAGCGGTTTACAAACTCCTTTCCCTTCCCCTCCCCACAACAGACACCCTGTGAGGTAGGTGGGGCTGAGAGAACTCTAACACAAACTGTCCTTGGGAGAACAGCTGTGCCAGAGCTTGTGACTGACCCAAGGACACATCAGCAGGTGCAAGTGGAGGAGTGGGGAATCAAACCCGGTTCTCCCAAATTACAGCTAGACTGCCTCAAAGGTTATTGCGTATTAATATCTGGAAGCAGATTCCCTGTTTGAAACCACCGATTTTGGAGCAATCCTCTTCTGATTTGAGTTTAACCCTTTTCTGAATGTAGCAAAGGATTTTGATACTGGAGGCAGTATATTGACTCTGTTTAATTCTCTTTTTGTGGAACAATTCCCTTCCCTGTACTGTGAATCATTCCCATTTATGAAATATAGTACCCCTGCTATGACCTACACAAAGCAATTTCAGTTCCTTGCAGGTTTAAGTACACTGTTCATCTTCTTTTGGCAATTCATCAGAGATTGGGGGTAATCCACATTTACGCTGATTTGACTGTTTACTGTTTTCATTGGATTCTGTTTTCATCTATAGGCTACAAAGTAACACAGCTATGTCCTTTTCTCAGTTCCTTACACTGCTGCAGCATTTTATCGATGGGCCCTTATAGCCTCTGCTTGGAATACATTCCCTGCCCTCCCCTTTCCAGTTTATGTCCTTGTGTGTATATTTCTGCCAACTGAACATTTATGTATCTCACAAAGTGGGCTTGGGCTCAAAAAAAGTTTATGACAATGATAAATATGTTTAAGGTGCCACAAGACTCTTTCTTGTGTTATCAGCAATCAAGTCATTCATTTCGGTAAAAAGTGCAGATGCAGTGAAGTGAACAAGGCGCCTTGGATTGGGAATGCTGACACTGCAAAAGAGAAATATTTTACTGCTAAAGCTCCAGCGGAGGTACAGTGCTACAATTTGAGACACAGCCCCTGACTGTTCCTGTTTTCCAGTTTTCTGTGCACTTTGCTACCCACACTCTTGCAGCCTTTTCCATCTATGGGCAGGTGCTGAAATTCTATAAGGTTTTTTCTCCAGTGCCTTTCGCAGGCAAAACAAGTCTTGCAGGATCAAACCAAGGCCTATCAGTCTTTGGTTTCAGCCAGTGAGATACTTGTGGAAACAGGATAGGAAGGTAATGCTCATGCCCCTGCATTGTTTCTGCTCCTAATGTCTTATACTACCTCTGAACATAACAGATCTTGCAACCATCAAGGATAATTTTACTAAGAGAAACATACCTAGTTCCCACTGTGGTGGTTGAAAAGTACCGAGCCCAAAGTAGAGTGCAGTGATTTCAGCTCATATCTTTATTGGCAAGGAAGAACAAGACAAGGGAAGACCGGCTCGCAGGCCGGCTTATATTCCGGGTCAAACCACACCCCAAGCACATACCCTACACCAGTGATAGGATTATTTACAGTGGACCAGAGTTCCATAGGTCCTCCTCGGATCCTAGCCCTCTGACAGGTGTGGGCTAGGATCCGCCTGGGCTATTGTTTCTAGTCCGAAGCTAGAGCTCTTTGCCTGGCCGTGTGCGGACCTTGCCTTGCACGCAGTCAAACCTAGTACATAACAGTGGTAAACCTGTGTCTAGGCTGAACTACTTTAGTCTGCAGGTGAAGATTCATGTGGTTGCATGCTCTGGTTTTTTAAAAACTCCCCTCACAGAGAAAACAAGTGTGTGATGGAGAGTGGTGCAATCCTATGCTGAGTTGCTCCTGACTCAGTCCATTGACTTTGGTTGGCTTAGAGTGGAATAGCTATGCATATTGTACTCATAAACTTAGCAAACTAGTCTTGACATGTTCTATGTAGATGTTTTTTATTATTATTTATTAAATTTATAGACCACCTTTCCCTAAGGGCTCAGGGCAGTGCACAATCAGTTCAAATAAATAGAATAATTTAATTAAGGGAGCGGTGGCGCAGGCAGTAAAGGAATGCCTGCCTTAACATCTGTTTGAACAGCTTTGGCTGTTCGAATCCTGCCGCGGTCAGGGTGAGCTCCTGGCCCTTGTCCCAGCTCCCACCCACCCAGCGGTTCGAAAGCCCGTTAAAGGGCGATTGGATAAAAGGGGTACCTGCTATTAGAGCAGGGGGACACCCGCCCTGTAGCAGCAACGGTGAAGAGCGATGGATGGCAGAGGCGATGGACGGTGGAGGAGACATGGCGGCTGGCGAGGTGAGGAGGCGTGGGAAGGAGGCCAGACCCACGAAGCGCGGAGGTGGAGCAACGCAGCAGGCCGGAGCCTGACGTGGACAGAGGCCGCTGCGAAGCATGCGCGAAAGTGCGGAGTGGATCTGGCCTGGAGGTGGAATCGCAAGGGTCAGGAAGGTGGAACTTCATAACAAGACTAGTGCCGGAGAGAGGTTGCCGCCGGACTTTCCCCCTCGCAACAGAAGACCTGCTACAGAATATGGGTGCCTGGTAGGATATCCACCTCCCCCTGCACATATGTGGCCCTAGGCTAGGAACGTTGGACCTAACATATATGTAAGCCGCTCAGAGCCCTTAGGGGGTGAGCAGGATAGAAGCTGAATGAAATAAATAAATAAATTTTAATTTACAATAAAAACAATTGGATGTAACAATGGCATAAAACTGCGCTTCACTCCCACCCTCGGGCAGATCAGGGACTGGTCATGGAGGAGGCCATGATGAGAGCCACATTGCTGTCCTCAACCACAGGCCTGGTGGGACATCTCTGTTTTACATGCCCTGTGGAACTGAGTATAGTCCTGTAGGGCGTGGATGTCCTACACCAGACAGTTCCGCCAGGCTGGAGCCAGGGCCAAAAAGGTCCCGGCTCTAGTCGAGGACAGCTCGACATCTTTTGGGCCAGTGACCACCAGCAGGTTTTGATCTTCTGAGTGCAAGCCTCTTTGGGGGACATACCAGGAGAGGTGGTCCTGCAGGTACACTGGTCCCAGACTGTTAAGGGCCTTAAAGGTCAGAACCAGAACCTTGAAACAGATCCGGTACTCAACTTGCAGCCACTGCAGCTGGCAAAGCACAGGTTGAATGTGCGCTGACATTGGGGTACCTGTAAGTACTCTCGCTGCTGTGTTCTGGAGAAGCTGTAGTTTTGTATAGTGAAGCTTTCAGTTCCCAATTACAGTCTGAGGTACTACAGTCCACTTGATATTCTTGATGAGAACTAAGACATATGCTCCATTAATAGTATTGTGCCTAAGAGAATGACCTCTGAACCGGGAAGTCCAGTGTTTAAATTTCACCTGGTGGAGCAGTCTAAAACAAGCCTCAAGCCACTCCACCTTCCCCTTCCCCAACTTTGCAATACTGGGATAATAATGATAATCTACCTTATAGTGTTGCAAGAATATCTATGGCAGGCTATAGACGGTATCCCCCCCCCCCAGATATTTGAAGGTGGTGTGAAAGAAGAGATTGCTGTTCCAGGTGTGGACATTCATCCACTTTCACCTCTGGTAAAAAGCGTTTGCAGGGTTTTATATTTCTTTTTAAAACGGCAAAACCCGTTTGACCAGAAGCGACAGTGCGGAAATATGTGTGGGCAATGGAGGCATCAAGTTGGAAGAACTGGTGGCCTTGCCAGGCAGAAGCAGGTATGCTAGGTTGATCTTGCAGTGGGAGCCTGGAGGCAGTGAGTCAGTCGGAGCGTCAGAGACTGGCACTTTGCTGCCTCCTCCAGGCGTTCTTCTGGATGCACCCAAAGGCTCCAGCCTTTTAGATCGGGGCACCTGCGGGGCTAAAAGGCTTGTCTGAAAATGGCACACTTCAGTCTTCAGAGCCCTTGTAAGAGGCAGAAGGAACCGCCGGGGGCGAGGAGGACAGAGCCCCGGGGCGGGGGGGAGGCGGCTGGTGTCTGCGACTGGGGCAGAGCAAGGAGGCGCGATGCGTCGAGGGTGGGCTGCAGAGCCGCTCACCCGCCACTTTCCGGTTTCTTACAGCCTTGGCCTGCCTGAACTTGAGGTCAGGCTTTTACGAAGCGCTCCTCAGCAGCTGTTCTGCTATTTGGACGAGTTCCCAAAAGGAGTTTCTTTGCCAGGCGGCAGCCTCGCTATCAGCTGCACTACCCAGCCTCCGCCTCCGCTGTCGCCGCGCTCTGCTCCGGCCTGTCTGCGTGCGCGCGCGCCCTTCCCCTTCCCGTCTCCAAGCGGGGAAGCGCCGCCTTCCTCCCTCCCACGGCCTGGCGGAGCGCGGCGTGCGCAGGGGTTGGGCTGCGGCCGGTAGGCAGCGCCGCGCTCCTTCCATGGTAGTCGCCCGGCCCGCGGCTGGCATGCTGCAGCCGCCGGCAGGGTGGCATGGCGACCTGGAAACGGGACAGCCGGCTCACCGCGCTGCAGCGGTTCAGCTGCGCCGGAGTGGCAGGGGCGGTGAGCCTCAGCGTGACGGCGCCGCTGGAGGTGCTCACCGTCCTGTCCCAAGTGGGTACTCGCCACTCCCGACAGGGGCTCTGGCGGATGGGGCGCAGCCTATGCCAGGCCGAAGGCATCGGGGCCCTTTGGAAGGGCAACCTCACGGCCTGCTTGCGTCTATTTCCCTACAGCATCCTGCAACTCGCCTCCTACCGCAGGTAAATATGGGTTTTTTTGGAGGAGGGGGGCGTGTTGGCACGGCGGGGTTGGGGAGCATCACCAGCCAAGGGCATGGCATAGAGAGACGGAAGCGGAGGAAATAGGGGGACTTGCGTGTCCAGTCAGATCATACCCTCTTATAATTTAATTCATTGTTTTCTCCATCCAAAGAACTTTGGTGCCTTTAACTAACTGTCTGTCTTTAAGCTTTCAAATATTAGCCAACAAGGAGATGGATAGAGGAGATTCAAGAGATGCTCTCTAATCCATTTTATCCAAGGTTTTTCCCCCCATTAAGTGGTAGGGAACACTAACAATGTGGCAAGTATATATGTAGATTATTTTTCTCATTCTTAAATTAAGGATGATTAACCATTCAAAAAATAAATAGCAGGCCTATGGAACGTAAAGATTAACACATTGACCTCTTCCTCAAATGCATGTCCTCGGCTGGCAGATATATACATGGGAATGGAGAACAAAATTCTAAACAGTGGGGTCAAAAGGCAGTGAAATGCAAAAGATATGGACTGTGATAGTTCTGTACAAATGTATAGTAGCTGTGCATCCCTCATATTTAGAAAATGTAAAGACACAGTCTTGGTTTTACTAAGGAAAAATTCCAAATAAGCGTATGGAAGGAGGAAAGTTTGAGCATAGTGTCTCTGTTTTTTTGGTACAAAGATGGAGTGGCTGGGTAGTACTTCCCTTTTCTTTTCCCCACACTCCACAACACACACCCTTATCCTTTAAGTACAAGCTGCATTTCATGCCAAAATGTGGAAGTTGAAACTTTGAATCAGAGAGCTGGTTGAAGATTTTCTGTCTTCTGACCTGTGGTGGGAGCCAAATATAGCTCTCCGGGCGGAGGGAGTCCACTTTTATCTGACCTTGTTTATGTGGCTGGAGCATAAGGTTTCTCTGTTGGATGGCCTTTGCATGTAGGCAAGTTTCACTTAGGGGCAAAAGCCTTCCTACTTTCAGATTCATAGAGGGAACTATCATTCATCAAAGCTGCAATGCCCGTTAAAGGAAAAAATTCTGCATTTTTTAAAAAAATCATTTTTTTCTGCATTGTTTATGTTGTTGGTTTAGCATCACTTTTGATGTACCGGCAAAACTGAAATCAATAGGAAAATGAGGAGAAACTCCTAATGTTAAGAGGGGTTGGCAACAAAACCAATTGTCGGGGAGGGAAGTCTCAAGCTGGAGGTTTTCAAGCAGAGGCCTGACTGGCATCTGTCATGACTGTTCTAGTTTGGGATTTCCTCCATTGAGTAGAAGGGTTGGGCTAGATAACCTTGAAAGTTCCTTCCAGTTCGAGGACTTTTAACAGTGTCGTCCTGAGTGGAGTAACTCCAATCTAAACCCACTGAAAACAATATAAGTAACCGTAATCTGTATCAGAGTATGCTGTACTGCAATCCAATGCACACTTAGTTATGAGTAAGCCCCATTGACTATGGAGGGACATTCCTAAGTAAAATGGCTTAGGATAGTGCTGCTCAGAGCTGTGCACGCCTACTAGGATGCAAATTCCATGGAATTCCACCTGCTTTGCCATTGGGTAAAAATGCATAGGACTGTACTGTAAGGCTGCAGTTCTGTGTATACTTTCCTGAGAGTATGCTCCAGTGATTGCAGTGGGACTTTCTTCCATGTAAACGTACATAGCATCACGCACACTTCTCATGTTTGTGAAGAATGGTCTTTTATGGAGCAGAGAATGTCAGGCTTCCAAGCCAGAGTTTGCTAACAAGTTTGCTAACTCTGTTGGGTTTGATAGAGATCATTGGTGGTTATTTCACCATGGACAGTATACTGAGGGTCAGTCTGTGACTGAAATGCTTTTACTTATTTGTGTTATTTATAGTCTGCTTTTCTTACTGGGACTCAAGGCAGATTACACACGGTAAGTCAATACAATCAACAGGATGGGATATCCAATAAACATTGTGATAGGATTTGGATTGCAGAAATCTGGCTGAAATAAAACATAAGTATTAACACGGCATACCACATAATGCAAAATTTACATAGTAGGATCCTACTTAGCAGCAGCAGACAGTACAAACCGTTCACAGTATAGGCCACAGTCCCTAGCACTTTACTCAACCATCTTTCTGAGCTATTTTGTTACAGTACAGCCCTACTACCTGTGTAAGAAAGCCCTCTTGAATAATTTGGTTTTGCATATTTTGCAGAACGCCAGGAAAGTGGGAGCCTTCTTGACCTCAGCATGTGGCCACAGCAGAGAATGCACGTGTACAGGGCAGTTGTTGATTTTTGAGAGGTTGCAGAGAATGGTCTTCTCTGATGGTATTTCTGTTGTGCATCTAATGAGTGTAACTTTCCCCTTGTATCTTGCACTAGGTTTGTCATGTTGTTTGTGGATGACTTGGGGCACATCTCTCAGTGGAGCTCAATCATGGCAGGTAGCCTTGCTGGCATGGTGGCAGCTGTTGCAACTTATCCAACTGAGGTCATAAAAACACGGCTCATTGTGCAGGACCGATTGAAGCCATCCTACAAGGGAATTCTTCATGCTCTGTACCTGATTTACTATCAGGAGGGAGTTGTTGCACTTTATCGTGGAGTTTCTTTGTCTATATTAGGTATCCGTCTCATTTTTTCCCTACAGTATGAGACTTGGTATAATAATAACCAGAGAGGAAAATCAGTAAGGTTTTTTCCTATAATGCAGCTGTAAAAATTCAGTTAGATTACTACTTGCAAAATGAATGCCTTGCTTATAGCCACTTAATAAACTTATGGCCAAGATGGGACTTGAACCTCCAGGATCACTTAGCCACCGTTCTATACCTAATCATGTCACATACCCCATGCTGAACATACAAAGGTATGGCCATGCTTAGTTTTGTGCAACTTCTGTTTTCTATAGAATACTAGGGAGCAAAGCCCGTTGTGGTTGAAGACAACGGGCCCTAGAAAGGAAGGGAGGGAGGTGGAAGGGAGAGAGGGTTGGAGAAAGGAAGGAAGGAATGGGGTGAAAGAAAGGAGAGACGAAGAAAGGAAAAGGGGGAAAGGAAGGGAAGAGGGGCAGAAAAGGACTTTTCTGGGCCCAGAGAAGGCCTTTTCTGTCCCCCATACACCATCCCCTGGGCCTTCTATGGGGGCAGTAGGCAGTGTGTGGGGGAAAAGGGCTTCTCTGGGCCTACTGCCCCCATAGAAGGCCCAGGGGATGGGGTGTGGGGGATGGAAAAGGCCTTCTCTGGGCCTACTGCCCCCATAGAAGGCCCAGGGGATGGGGTGTGGGGGATGGAAAAGGCCTTCTCTGGGCCTAGTGCCCCATAGAAGGCCCAGGGGATGGGGTGTGGGGGGCGGAAAAGGCCTTCTCTGGGCCTAGTGCCCCATAGAAGGCCCAGGGGATGGGGTGTGAGGGACGGAAAAGAGCTTCTCTGGGCCTAGTCCCCTCATAGAAGGCCCAGGGGATGGGGTGTGAGGGACGGAAAAGGGCTTCTCTGAGTCCTAGTGCCCTCATAGAAGGCCCAGGGGATGGGGTGTGGGGGACGGAAAAGGGCTTCTCGGGGCCTAGTGCCCCATAGAAGGCCCAGGGGATGGGGTGGGGGGGACGGAAAAGGGCTTCTCTGGGCCTAGTGCCCCATAGAAGGCCCAGGGGATGGGGTGTGGGGGCGGAAAAGGGCTTCTCTGGGCCTAGTCGCCTCATAGAAGGCCCAGGGGATGGGGTGTGGGGGCGGAAAAGGGCTTCTCTGGGCCTAGCACCCATAGAAGGCCCAGGGGATGGGGTGTGGGGGACGGAAAAGGGCTTCTCTGGGCCTAGCGCCCCATAGAAGGCCCAGGGGATGGGGTGTGGGGGGCGGAAAAGGGCTTCTCTGGGCCTAGCGCCCCATAGAAGGCCCAGGGGATGGGGTGTGGGGGCGGAAAAGGGCTTCTCTGGGCCTAGCACTCATAGAAGGCCCAGGGGATGGGGTGTGGGGGGCGGAAAAGGGCTTCTCTGGGCCTAGCGCCCCATAGAAGGCCCAGGGGATGGGGTGTGGGGGCGGAAAAGGGCTTCTCTGGCCCTAGCGCCCCATAGAAGGCCCAGGGGATGGGGTGTGGGGGACGGAAAAGGGCTTCTCTGGGCCTAGCGCCCCATAAAAGGCCCAGGGGATGGGGTGTGGGGGACGGAAAAGGGCTTCTCTGGCCCTAGTGCCGAGGGGATGGGGTGTGGGGAAAAGGGCTTCTCTGGGCCTGGTGCCCCATAGAAGGCCGAGGGGATGGGGTGTGGGAGACGGAAAAGGCCTTCTCTGGGCCTAGTCCCCTCATAGAAGGCCCAGGGGATGGTGTGGGGGGGCGGAAAAGCTCTTCTCTCAATTGCCTCCACCTTGAGGGCCTGTCCCTGCGCTCACACTCCAGACAGTCCTCTCCTGTCAGAGGACTGGAGCAGACTGAGCTGAAAACACTGACGGGGGCTGACGGGGGCGGGACTTTGCGAAGCAGCCAGTCAGCCCTGGCTAGTGTCTTCTGACTGCCAGTTCTTGAGCCGAATCAATTATGGCAAGCATAGAATGTGGTGGAACCAGAATTCAAATATATATAAGGACAGGATTCCTTTGAATATCGAATGCTGGAACAGATATTCCCATCATGCTTTGCTTACAAACATCTCTGAGGAATCTGCTTGGCCATGGTTAGCAGCAGAATGAGTTAGAAAGGCTTCTGATTTGGCCCTGGCATAGTATGTTCTTAAGACTTACTGAATTCACAGCTCTTTGGCTTATTTTTTTGACAGGGGCTATCCCATTTTCCGCTGGCTCCTTCCTTGTTTACACCCATCTGGATAAAATCTGGGGTGAGCCGAGCCTCCGCTTCACTCCATTACAGAATTTCATCAACGGTTGCTTGGCAGCTGGCGTTGCACAGACTCTTTCTTTTCCCTTTGAAACTGTCAAGAGGAAAATGCAGGTATGCAACTTAGGGCTCCCCTTACGTGAATCTATCAGGGTGAAGGTGGCCAGTGTGTAGCACAGGCAATGAGGCTATGTTGCACCACAGTGTCACTAAGTTATGCCTTTCTAAGCCAGTTGACTTCAGTGGACATAGCAGGGTGTAACTCTGCTTACAGTGGCTCTGTAAGAGAATTAGACAAGCTACACGCTGGAGAGCCAGCAAGGTGTAGTGGTTTAAGAGTAGTGGCCTCTAATTTGGAGAATCAGGTTTGATTCCCCAATCCTCCACCTGAAGCCTGCTGGATGACCTTGGGCCAGTCACAGTTCTCTCAGAACTCTCTCAGTCTCACCTTGCTCACAAGGTGGCTTTTGGTGTATTGGAAGGGAAGGGAGATTATAAGGTTCTTTGAGACGCCTTAGGGTAGAGAGAAGCAGGGTATAAAAACCAACTCTTCTCCTCTCTCCTTCTATTCACTCTCAGTCTCCCTTTTTGCAGTTGGGGATAATAATCATGATGGCCTACCTTACAGAGCTGTTGTAAGGACGAATATATATTGTTTCAGTTTGAACACTGACAATTCTACCCAAATGCTTATTATTATTACGAATTGGAGGTCTGCCAATCAAGCTATGACGCTGAGTCAGGCCTGCACCCTTACCTGATGGTTTTGGGCTCCACTGTTGCCTGTAGCTAGAGGCAGAAATGTATAGGGGGCATGTTCAGTGATATGTACAAGAGTGGACTAGCTTGTTTTTGGACTCGGTTTGTGGCACCCTTACCAAATAGGGTGCCCACCACTGTTTTGGAATGATTACCTTTATTCATTCAACCTCAAGTTGATTCAAACATTAAATGATCTTTTGCATTCTGTTTGCTTCACAGTACAAAGTCAAAAGCAGATTTTGATATTTAATAATGCACTTGCTAAAGATATAGCAGAAGCTGGGCTTTTTATTCCGTTGTCCTTCCAACATTCTGTCACACTCTAGCCTGATCAAAAGCAGAACTCAGGAGGATGCTGTGCAGATAAGGAGAAAGAGCTATGCAGATAAGATCAAGGTAGATGCTTATGGGCTGGAGTAACCAAGGAAAGGTCACCCCTTCGCCCCCTTCCTTGTTGATGTCCCCAAGCATATTCTTAGCTGTCTCCCACAGAAGTCAATTCTTGGCATTCCCACCTATGAGAAAAAATTAACCACTGACTTTGAGGATCTCTACTACTATCCAGGCACTGGGTGGCTCAGTCCTCACTTAGAGATCCCTGCAGGAGGTGTAGCACATCTTACACACTTCTAGAATGCTTTGCTCTATACAAGTCTTTCCAGTCTGCCTGTGTATATCATAATGATGGGCATTTTGCAAGTAATATCATGAAAATGTGGTTTCATCATCACCTGAGTTGTTTTTGTAGATGCTGCTTCTGGAATTGTGCAATGGGCTAGTTTGGTATAATGGTTAAGTGTGCGGACTCTAATCTGGGAGAACCAGGTTTGATTCCCTACTCCTCCACTTGCAGCTGCTGGGTGACCTTGGGCAAGCCATACTTCTGTCAGAGCTGTTCTTGAAAGAGCAGTTCTCGAAAGAGTTCTCTCAGCCCCGCCTACCTCACAGGGTGTCTGTTGTGGGGAGGGGAAGGGAAAGGAGTTTGTAAGCTGCTCTGAGACTCCGAGTGAAGGGCAGGGTATAAATCCAATCTCTTCTTATTTTTCTTCTAGATGGGAGATTTCCAGATTCTCAAAAAAGTTAAAAGTAATCCCAGAGGGGAGTAGAAATAAAAAGTAATCTAATGGCAACATTAAAGACTAAAGTCCTTTTTAATTCTAGCAGAAACTCTCATACACCTAAGTTCACTTCATTAGATGCCATGCAGATTGGCTCCTTGCTTCCTGAATTTCATGGCCCCTTGACCTTGCTGTTTTATTTTTTTTTCTCCCAGATCTCCTATGTAAAAGATCTCCCTAGTGTGGAGCTGTTGCATTGTATCTTATGAAGTGAGCTCTAGTCCATAAAAGGTTATGGTGGAATAACATTTTATTAGCCACCAGACTCCTGTTTAAAGGTATATGGGAGGGCCCACTTTGTATATTTTAGGACATCTGGGTGGAACAACGCAGATACCCAAGCTCCTGGATACCAAGATAACATGGGGAGGAGGTAGTATTTGTAGAGGAGAATTGATGGGAAAGATGGTGCTTAAACTTTCCACCCCCTTCTGATTACCCCTATCCCAAACGATTCCCTTCCCACCCATGCCCAAGCAGGAAAATCCAAATTAGCAAGGCCTGGCATATTGCTTACTGGGGAGAAGGTTAAGCACAGGATTTCCCCTTGCAACCATACCATCCCCATATTAGTCTTTTAGGACACACACAGTTTTGAGATGCCTATGTTTGCTTTCTAATGTGTATTTTTGCTCTTTGCTGTAGAGGTGATGGTCAGCCACTGGGCTGTGTCATTTTCTCCCCTATGTCCATACAGATCTCCTTAAAAATTGTCTGAATTTCAGGGCTTACATTTGATAGAAGGCCCAGCCCTGAAATGTGTAAAGTAGAAATATATTTTAAAAGCCAAATCTTAATTCTTTTAAGCCTCTTTGTTTGAAAAATATAGCCATGGACACACCAAGCATCTTTTTTAAAACCTTGATTTACTTGTGAGGCTATATAACATTAAATATAATTGCTTTCTCTGTTTTAAAAAATCACTAAGAAAACTTGAGCTTTACAAAATCCTCTTTGCTGTTCACCCTAATTGTATCCCTTTGTTTCCCTTTTTTCCCTTTGCTCCTGATTGGCATGTTAGAGAATTAAAGGTACAGTATGCATGTTTTGGCATAGAACCTACAGATTTAGAGTAAAGAGTGGGGATAGGGTTATTTTTGCTACCATATTACCAGACTTGAAAAGAAATTGGATTTAAAAAAAATACCCACTTTTGTCATTTACATCAAATGTCCTTAATAGAAGTTTCAAAAGCAGAACCTTATAAACCTTCTAAAACTGCTGTATCAGACCATTGGTCCCTTTAGCTTGGTATTGTCTACCCTGACTGGTAATGGCTCTCCATGGTCTCTAGCTGAAAAGGCTCTTTCCCAGCACATTACCTAAGATCATTCAATTCCAAGATGGTAAATTACAGCAGAGAGGAACATCTGGCCTCTGGGAGCTTTTCATTCACCCTTGAGCTGCTTAACAGTTTTTAAGGAGGATCAGCCGCTGGACTGTTGCCTCAGCCAAGGATCAGTCAAATGCACCAAAGCAGTTCAAAGGCCAGGGGGAGCATGGGGGAGAAAGCCACATCTGGATTTCCAACTGCCACCAGCAGCATCCTCTAGTGGCTGCTCCTCAATATTGCTGGTTTACCCAGCTGTTCACTTATTTACTTCATTTACAGTCTGCTTTCTCTCTGAAACTCAAGGCAGATTAAACAATTAAGAACAATGCAAGAAGAATATAAACAACAGGCAATACAATAAAACTGGATTTGAGCAACATGCTAACACCAGATAAAGCTGAAAGGAAAGCAAGATGAGAAGATAGGAGCAGCAATGCAGTAAAACAGTGTATAATGGACAACAGTGTCGTAAAGCTGAATTACAAAATTAAAGAATAATGCAATGAAAATGGTGTAACATTTTATGGACATGGGCAAGCTGGAAGGGACATGGAGGAACTAGCAGCAGAAACAGGAAAAGCCAAATGTTCGACTGAAAATCCCCCCCCCCAAAAAAAAAGAGCAGGCAGAGAATCAGTAGTTACCCTCAAGCCAAAACATTTGTCCACCCCCAGAGATGCTGGAGATTAAATCTGGTGCCATCTGCACTGAAAGCCTGTGCTCTACCACTGAGCCACATCCATTCTTGCAGACAAAACTCAAATGAATTAAACTCAATTTTAAGAGACAGAGGACGGGCGTCATAGGTGTGTAAATAATAAATTACCAAATTAGTAAGAAAAAAATTGATAGTGGTCAAGTGGCGCTGTGGTCCAAGAGGATTATTTGTTCCATGAAAAGATACCAAACAGCATAAAGAGGTCCCTGGGTGCTTCATTCTTTTCACCCCCATTCCTCTGGTCAGTATGGTGTCGTGGTTAGAGTGTCAGACCGGGATCTGGGAGATCCAGGTCCAAATCTCCACTCTGTCATAAAAGCTGACTAGGTGACCCTGAGCCCAGTCGCACACTCTCCATCTAACCTACCTTGGAGAATTGTTGTGAGGATAGAATGGATGAGAATGATACAAGCTGCATTGGGTGTCCATTGGGGAGGAAGGTAGGGCATGAATGGAGCAAATAAATAATCTTTTTTCATCTGGTGCATCAGTTTATCCATAACTGACAGTGCAGTCCTAAGCAGTGATACCTTCCTAAGTCCATTGACTTAAATGGATTTAGAAGGGTGTAATGCCATTTGGACTGTAAATGGCCCCTCAGCAACTCCTACCGAGTCTTCACAATAGCTTTGATGGACTATTGAGACAACTACATGTGGGAAATAGATCACTTTTATTTGGCGCATAGCCCATATCCACAAGCCATTCAAAAGCAAGGCAAACAAATATGAAATGCCTAGAATTTTTTTAAATGAAGCTTGTGAGTGTACTATTATGAGGGGGTTTGTTTTTAATGTAGCAGTCAAATACAACTATGTAAATGTAAGTCCCACAAAGGTTACTAACTTACAGATGTGGCTGTATCTTCACGTATAGCTATGTCAACCATTTGTGGTGAACCAGTAGCTGGAAAGGGGGGCAAAAGGCTGGGAGATGACTCTTTACCATTTTACAAAAGCTGCATTGACTCTGACTCTGGAGCCAATTCTTGACTTGCTATTGGCAGCTGGGCCAGTCCAGTCATAGAGGCCTCCGTTCTCACCTCCTGTGCTGTTGTGCTGCTCCCCTTTGCTTTGCACCACCCCACCTGCAGCCAGGCCCACTCTAAGATAAGCTTTTTGCCTGGGGATGATTAGGAAAGGGATTGAAAATAAATGGCCAGTATTGTAATATCCCTAAATAAATCCGTGGTGCTGCCTCATTTGGAAGATGTGTGCAGTTCTGGTCACCATATCTCAAAAAGGGTATTACAGAACTGGGGGAAAGTACGGAGTAGGGCAATCAAAATGACTAGGGGGCTGGAGCACTTTTCCTAGGAGGAAAGGCTGAACAGTGTGGGACTCTGCAGTTTTTCTAAAAAGATGAGTGAGGTGAGACATGATAGGGGTTTATAAAATTATGCCTGTGGTACAGCAAGTGGATAGAACTTTTTTCTCCCTCTCTCATTATACTAGAACTTGGGGACACCCACTGCAGCTGATAGGCAATAGATTCCCTTTAAATAAAATGAAATGCTTCTTTATTCAACAAGCATAGTTGGTTTTTATAAGGGATTAGACACAGGGCTATTTTTGGGCAGGAACGGAGTTCCAGCTGGCTTCCAGCTGGCCACGCCTACAGCCTCCCCCTCCTTGGGTTCCCTAGGCACCTTGCAAGCCCCGGGGCGCCTGGGGAAGCCAAGCTGATCCAGGAAGGGAAAGCAGTTTAAACTGCCTCCCCTCCTCGGGTTCCCCAGGCGCCCTGCAGCCGATCCAGAAACTGCCTTCCTTCCCTTGGGTTCCCCATGTGCCCCACAAGCCATGGGGCACCTGGGGAAGCTGATCTTGGGAGGGAGCTGTGCTGTCAGGGGTGTGGCCTAATCTGCTAATGAGTTTCTGCTGTTGGGTGTGGCCTATTATGCTGAGGAGTTCCTGCTGGGCTTTTTCTACAAAAAAAGCCCTGATTAAACAGATTCAAGAGCAAGATATCTACGAATGGCTACCAGCAAACCTCTGAATACCAGAGCTAGGAGGCAACATCAGGAGAAGACTTGGCTTCTGTGGCCTGTTGTTGGCCTTTCGGGGCAACTAGTTGGCAGCTGTGTGAAACGGGATGCTAGATTAGGTGGACCACTGGTCTGATCCAGCAAGGCTCTTCTTATTCACTCTGCCATTTTTTTTGGTAGCTGTGTATCCTCCCAGCCTGCTAAGGGTGTGTTAGCTTCAATTACCTCTCCCTTTACCAAATTCTCATTCCTTCGTGTTGCATCTCTTTCTCTTCCCTATTAGCATGTGGAATGCATTTTTTTAAAAAAGCTTTACTTTTATATAGTAATAAATTGTACATTGTGTCTAATTACCACTCAGAGCATCGCAAAACAGATACATTTTACAATTAGTGTGCTGGCAAACCTTTCAAATCATGGCTGTCCTTCATATTCTTGCTGCTTTTCTTTCATCTATGGGAATCCCTGGACTGCATCTCTTTAGACGACAGATGGTGGCTTCCAGCTTTTAACGTTCCTTCATACTTAAAACTCTGTGCAGCAGAAAACAAGCACTGTAGGGAGAAACCTCTCTTTGCTCGCTGCACCACAACTTGCTTGCTGTGCTGAGTTTCTGTTTGAAGGGACTTTACCTGCAATCTGAAATGACGCAGTCCCATTCTACAGCTGCAGGTGTTTGTCAGCATTGCCATCTTATTCTCTTGCACATATGTGTGGCATCTGAGGGTCAACAATGATAGGGCAGAACCAACTTCCCTAGGGAGGGAGTTCCTTTACTTTAGTGCCAATGCTTAGAGCGCCCTGTAATATCTACCCACTCTCTGCACCTGCACTCTCTGCACCTTCAACAGTGACTGCCTCCTTTATGTGACTGGGGGGGGCGTGGCAGGTCCAGTTTGGCTCTGAAAATTGGACTTTTTGTATAGGCCTAGAAAGCAAGGAATTTCTGGGGGCTTACTCTTTTTTTCCTGGAGATCTTCCATGCCTTTATTACTGGAAGTGGCAGATAGACAGGAACCATAAGCTAGCAATAGATTTTCCTCCAGCTTCATGCAGTGTCTCTGTTAGGGCTGCCAACTCTGGATTGGGAAACACCTGGAGATTTTGGGGGTGGAGCTTGGGGAGGGGAGGGTTTGGAGGGGAGGGACTTCAGCGGGGTGTGTGACCATAGAGTCTAACTTTCAAAGCAGCCAATTTCTCTAAGTGAATTGATCTCTGTTACCTGGAGATTGGTTGCAATAGCAGGAGACCTCCAGGCCACACCTGGAGGTTGCCAACCCTAGTCTCAGTATATGTGTATGTGTGGACATCACTGGATAAACAATGCTATTATTTGACCCTGGTTGCGATAAACTGTTTACACCAACATAGGGCTGCCACTATTCAATAGTCCGTAGGAAGTATAATGTGCAGATAAGATGATCTAGTCTCAGTACTCTAGGGGAAGATACTTTTCTAGGGGGAAAGTAGGATATTCACACCTACTTTTTGTTTCTTCCTTCCCTTCAGTTCATTATACAGTAGTAATCATGCAGATATAAATTAATTGATTGTATGAAGGTACTTCTGGTTCTTCTTAAAGTTCCTTCCTATGTAGACTGGAACCCTTTACTGTATTAAACTCAGCAGGGCTTGCTTTGGAGTAAACTGCCTAGGATCAGGCCCTTAATGGTTTCCCTATTAATTACTTTGCAGCTGCCTAGCCCTTTACCCAGCACGTTATTAGAGCTCAGGATTCACCAACCAGTGGTCTCAGAGGAAAGGATTTATTTACAAATGTTTACTTATGGAGGGGCCACGGTGGCTCAGAGGTGAAGACACTGGGCTGCAGACCAAAAGGTCTGTAGTTCGGCAGTTTGAGACCCTAGTGCTGCATGACAGAGTGAGCTCCCATCTCTAGCCCCAGCTCCTGCCAACTTAGCAGTTCAAAAGCAAGAAATTGCAAGTAGATAAATAGGTACCGGTTCGGTGGGAAGGTAACAGTGTTCCGTGTGCCTCAGTGTTTAGTCACGCCGGCCACATGACCACAGAAATGTCTTTGGACAGCCCTGGTTCTTCGGCTTGAAAACGGAGATGAGCACCACCCCCTAGAGTCGGATTCAACTAGCTTACAGAAGTCACTGCCACAAGGTCTTTTGATGGCCACCAGTTTAGATGCTTTGATTTTTTAAAAAGGAATAACCAAATTCCCGGAGCAGAAAGCCTTGTTTCTGTTAAGCAAGATAATTAAAAATGACGCCTCCAGGATTAGTACCAGTATATCTGAATACCTGCTCCTGGACAACTGGGGAGGCCCATCATTTTCATGCTTTGTTTGTGAGATTCCAAAGACATTTGGCTGGTGGTTATTGGAGACAGCATACAAAGGTAATTAAACAATTAAAATTAGGAAAATCCCCGGGGATAGACGGATACACGGCAGAATATTACAAAGAAATGATAGAAATACTGATACCAGAAATGCTATTCCTATTTAACGATATAATGAAAGGTGGAAATACCCCTAACACATGGAAACAGGCAGAGATGGTGGTGATACTAAAGCCGTCAAAGGATCCTAAGGAGGTTGGTTCATATAGGCCAATTAGCCTAATGAACCAGGATTACAAAATATTTGCCAAGGTGCTAGCTAATAGACTAGATAAAATAATGCCAAAAATAATAGGAGAAGACCAGTATGGATTTATTAAAAACAGACAATTTTTTCATCCAATAAGGAACATTTTAAATGTTCTAGCACATAAACACCAACATAAAGAAAAGAAATTGGCATTATTGAAATTGGATATATTTAAAGCTTTCGACACTGTTGAACACGACTTTCTTTGGGAGACATTAAAGGATAGTGGAATAGAAGGGAATTTCCTAGAAGCTGTAAAAGATCTTTATAAACAAGGAACAGCAACATTGTGGATAAATGGAGGCAGATCAAAAGAATTCTTAATTTTGAGAGGCGTAAAGCAGGGATGTCCACTGTCACCTTTATTATTTGTGATGGCTATAGAAATTTTGGCAGAAAGGATAAGGAACTCCCCTAGAATAGAAGGGTATAAAGTGGGAAAGGAAGAGGTTAAACTTAATCTCTTTGCAGATGATATTCTCTTGGTACTTAAAGATCCACTAACGGCAGTCAGGGAACTGAAAATAATACTACAGGATTTCGAACATTATTCTGGGTTAGGTGTTAATATGGGGAAATCCGAAATAATATATTACAGTATACCCAAGGGGGAACAGATATTAGTGGAGAAAGAAACAGCTATACCAAAGGGATGTAAAATGTTAAAATATTTAGGCATTAAAAATTTTAAAAGAATGAATAAAATTGATAAAAATAATTATTATGAAATATGGAAGAAGATTCGTAAAAATATGAGGGTATGGAAGACTAAATCAATGAATATATTAACTAAAATTAGAGCAATTAAAATGTTTCTAATCCCAAAGCTTAGCTATTTATACCAGGTCCTCCTATCAGAAATACCAAGAAAACAAGCAAAGGAATGGAACAGACAGTTAAGGGAGTGGGTTTTGGAAGTAAATCAGCTAGGGCTACTCAAAAAATAATCTACACCCCACAAGACGAGATGGGGTGGGATTTGACAAATTTAGAGAGTTATTTTGAGGCATTCCAAAACAAATATCTATTGGATGCAGAGATAAATAGAGATAGGAAATGGGTAAGAATAGAAAATGAAGTAAATAGGGGAAAGGAAAATGGGGGTGTTTACAAAGAACTTAGCAGGAGAAATCAAAGAAACAATAGGGCCGAGGGCTATTGGTCTCAGAGTGTGGAAAAGATGGGAAGGAGTCTGGTCATTGGATCTGGTTAAATGGACTCCATTAGAACTATTACAGGAATTTAACAACCCCATATGGTGGGAAAACTTAAAAAAGAAAGGTTTGAACAGAGTAAAGGATTTATTGGACAAGTCGGGATCGTTGTTATCAAGAGAAAAATGCATGGAAATGCTGGGGGAAAGGGATTGGTTACGGGTTTATGGATTATATGAGGCAATAAGTAAACTAACCTGCCCAGGGGTAATATCCAAGGAAAGTCGATTGAAGGCGATTATGTTAAAGATTGAACTCATAAAAAAAGGTATAGTGGGGGACTTATACAATCTAATGGTCAGTGATGTGGATTATATAGGACGAGTGATACAATTAAAATGGCAGAGAGAAATCGAATTGACCGACCAAATAGTGCATAAAATCATAAAGGAAAATAAAAATATAAAATCAGATAAATATAAGGAAATGACTAGAAAATTGGTCTTGAAATGGTACAGAACGCCGTCCCAGTTAGCATACATGATAAAAGGTTTGAGTCCAAAATGTTGGCATTGCGGAAAAGATAAGGGGTGGTATATACATATGTGGTGGGATTGTCCAGAAGTTTTTAGGTTCTGGATGGATATCATTCAGGAAATGGAAAAAATTTTAGGAATTACACTAGTGAGGGATGTAAATATATTATTTACAGGTATTCTGGGGGGCGCTACATTGGGAAAAAAGGATCTTAAATTATATAAAGCCATGATTCTTGCAACACAAGCCGTCATCGCTAGGGGATGGAAAGACAAAACAAAATGGACATGGGCAAGTTGGTTCCAGTATCTATATGAGGATGTTAGTACTGAAATCGTGATCTGCCTTCGAGGTGATGCCTCATGGGAAGAGAAAAATGAAAGGATAAATAATAACTGGACAAAGTATTTTCATTGGTTGAGGTCAACTGGGAATTCGGAGAGTAAAAGTAAAGCCTTGAGTGGGATCAGGAAGCTGTGTACATGGATGGATTAATAATATAGAATCAGTAGGATGGGGGGAGGGAGAGGGGGAGGGTGGGGGAAAATGAAGTACTATATGTGTATAACTATTATTTGTTTATAATCAAAGAACGAATAAAAATTTATTTGAAAAAAAAAAAGAGAGAGCATACAAGACTAGCTGGACCATGATAAACTTACCTGTTACACCTTTCCTGTCTTATCTCCAGTATAAGATTTCTGCCAATGGATTTAGGTCTGGGTCTCCAACCAAGCCACCTAAGCAGCTGCAAGGGCAGCACAGTAAGGCTGGCATCACCCATCATTAAGGTGCGGCTTGCTCTGAACAGCCAGTAGTATGGAAGAAGAGGATAACTGTATCCTATTTAGCTACATTTATAATCCACCTTTCTCATAGAGACTTGAGGCAGATTTATGTCAGTCAATGCAACTGACAGAATCAAACCTCTAACAACCAGTGGACTAGAAGTAGGATTACAGGTATCTGAAACAAGCATAGCATATTAGACATGATTCAGAAGGCAGATCCAGTGCAGAGAAATATTTATTTAATTCATGTATACCCCATCTTTCTCCCCAATGGGGACCCGAGGTGACTTACGTCATTCTCCTCTCCTCCATTTTATCCTCACAAGGTAGGTTAGGCTGAGAGAGTGTGACTGGCCCCAGGTCACCCTGCAAGCTTCCTTGCAAGTGGGGATAGATATTGGTCTGTAACTCTTAACCACTGCACCACCCGTAGTGAAAGAGTATTACATCTGTAGAAAGCAATGCAGCAACAGCAGGATAATACATACAGCAACAGATTATATAGTCCACAGTCCTTCCACCTTACAAGTGCTTTTCTGAGCCATGCCCACCCTCACCTCCCTGACCCAGGCTACCACCAGTAGCAAGAAAAGGGGGGGCTGCACCAAGCATGAAGCAAGAAACCCCAGTGATCTCTTGTTTTTTGCTCCATTCTACCACCAGCAGTGTCCAAGCCAAACTCCTGCAAAGCTACCGACTCCTAGCTGGCACAGGAGAAGGCAGTGAGCACAGCATGCTTGGGTTGACCCCAATCCTGCATGTGTTTTCAAAGTATATTTTTAATGGCTTGAAATCTGCCTGTCGGAGCTTACACAGATGAACGCAGTATTCCAGAGTGAATTCACTTGCTCCAGGGTAGCTGTATCTTCCTGCTGAGCAGTGAGGATTATGCCACACATCTGTAGCAGTGTTCCCTCTAAACTGAGTTAGTGTGACTGTGTGAGCTAACTCGCAGTTTTTTAGCCTCCAGCTCACACATTTTGGTCTTAGCTCAGGAAGGATGGTGCCAGAGCAAACAAATTTATGCAGTACCCAAAGCGCTTGCTTACAACTTTAATGCCAGTAGCACACGAAGTAGAATTTTTGCTCACAAGACTCCACAGTTTAGAAGGAGGATTGGTCTGTATTTAACTAGTGTCCATGCAAAGTTGCTCTGTCTCACAGAAAGAGGCTGGAGGAGGCTGCTGGCAAAAGTGTGCTTTAAGAATGGGGGAGACCCAGGGAGGGGATCTGTAGGAAATAGCTTGGCTTTTGCTTCTAGCTCTGTGCCCTAAGACACAATCCTTTCCACTGCAAAACTGGAGTAGAAAACTCAAACCCTGAGACCTGGGAGCCCCTAGACCTTAATCTCATCCAGCAAAGCAATTCTTATCTACCATCAGCTTGTTGCGCATGTCTAAACAAGGCGTAATTTGGCTCTTCATAGTCTGTCCACAGGGAGTCCCATTGAATCAGGTCATCCCTTTGGATAATATGATGCTGATTCTAAAGCTCTTCTCTAGGGATGCAACAGTGTCAGTTTCCCAAGCCCCTTCTTCCTTTGGAGAACAGTAGCAGTGAATCTCGGAAGAAACAGAATTGCCATTTGCTTCCTGGGAGTTTTGATTGAGGGCTGTGGAATGTACATTTTTATTCCTTTTGACCTAAGAGTACTTTATTAGTCGCAACTGTCCCTGTATCAACCTAGCCCTAAAAGGATTCTGTGTTCTTATTTTAGATTTCAGATTAAGTGAAATGAACTCCTTGTGTTCTGCCATGTAACTTCTTTTTCTAATCCCTCATTAGCAAGATGGGACAGTCCTGGTCTTCCTAGCTAAAAATATAGTTTCAAAATATTCTAGATGGACTAACAAAACACATGAACACATGAAGCTATCTTATACCGGGAGACTATCAAGGTCAATATAGTCTGCTCTGACTGGCCGCACCTCTCCGAAGTCTTCCTGTCTCACTATCCTATCCTTTCAAACGGGGATTGAACTTGGGACCTTCTGCATACAAAGCCGATGCTCTGCTACTGAGCCATGTTCCTTCCCCTGTTTATATGCCCTGATCTGGATAGGCCAGGCTAGCCCGATCTCAGAAGCTAAGTAGGGTCGGCCTTGGCTAGGATTTGGATGGGCGCCCTCCAAAGAATACCAGGGTTATGATGCAGAGGCAAACAGTGGCAAACTATCTCTGAAACAACTCTTCCCTTAAAAAAAACAAGTCTAGCTCACCACTAGTGGTGCATAACACTAAAAGAGCTAGAACCTCTGACTGCCAGACAATCTTAGGATCTCCTGGCTGGACTACACACACTGCCATACCATTATTCTTATTAATTAATTATTATTCCCGTGTTTGTTATTTAAAATGTTTAAATGCTGCTTTTTGGAACAAAACTGCCCCCCAAGCAGCTTACAAAATGCTAGAAACACCTGATATTTAATCCAAGATACACAAATGCCAACAGTCAGGAGAGACTACAGTGGAGCCCATTCAAATAACACCAAGTGAGAAGGGTCAGATAGCCCAGTAATCCTGTGTTGACATATCTCAAATGCTTGCCAGATAAGGAACATTTTTACCATCCTCCTAAGAGGTAGGGTGTCAAGGCATGCTTCAAAGGGGAGGGCATTCCACAGTGCAAAGGCCCTCTCACATATTGCCACCTGTCAAACTTCTGTGGATGGGGAGCACATAGCAGGAATAATTCCATTAAGTTCAGGGGGCTTAAAAGGATGTGACTCTGTTTAGGATTGCATTGCTTTGGCTTTAAAGGACAGAACTGAACTGGTGCAGAAACAAATTGATCACTGCTGAAGATGGAGAAAAATCTGTGTAACTGCTACTGATTTTGGACACTAACCCAACAACTTCATTTTGAATCAACTGATGTTTCCAAGAATTCTTCAAAGGAAATCCCATCTAGAATGTCATCTGATATTTCTAGCCTGAAAGGGCTCATTGAAGGTCGTGCTTAAGAGCAGCAGGACTCTAATCTAGAGAACCAGGTTTGATTCTCCACTCCTCCACATGCAGGCAGCTGGGTGACTTTGGGTCAGTCACAGTTCTCTCATAACTCTCTTGGCCCCACCTACCTCACAGGGTGTCTATTGGGTGGAGAGGAAGGGAAGGCGATTGTAAGACGTTCTGAGACTCCTTTGGGTAGTGAAGAGTGGGATATAAAACCAACCTTCTTTTTTGCTGGCAGCCTTTGAAAGATGGCCCGTTTTGGTGCCAGGTTGCAGAAGAAAAACAGTACAGGAGCAACACAAATTTTAAAATGTGAAATTTTGTTGTAGTGCAGCATGAATCATCTGAATAGCCCTAAAATGTCACTCTTGCTGCAAGTAAATGTAGGTCTGCTTAGAGTGGGTTTTCTTTTCCTGAGCTGCATACCCCATCAATGAAAGAGGCCTAAAGATTAAAATGTAGTATTGCTAGAACAGCAGCACATCATTTAGACACAATTACACCAGCTGAAAAAGAGGCATATGAAATTGCTAAGAACAAAATCCAGTCCGAGTTAAGATTCTGATCACATTTTTTTAATGAACAGTCAAACAAATATGGGCTCAGATCTTCCAGTAGAATTAATGGGAATTTCAGCATAAATCAGACAGTTAGGATTTGTCAACCAGGCCTGGGGCAGGGTTCAGCTGGTGGGTGGAATCATTGGGTTGCTTGAGTGGATGAAGCTAGGCTGGAACCAGAGAAGTCACCACAAGTTTTTCAAGCAACAGTTCTATTTGGGTTTAAGCATGCCAAAGCCCTTTGATTTCAGTGGACTTAACTCTCCTTAGGATCACTGGTCTGTTCTTTGGAATTTTGAGTGGTGTGCCATGTTTCTAGTCCTGGTGGTTCCTGACTGGCTGCTAGTTTCAGTTGATACATTAACAGTGCATTCCTGTGCAGCGTTACTTAGTCTAAGTCCACTGAGTTTGAACCAAAGTAATTCTGCATAGGGTAGCATTGTAGGTAACGAAAACTGCACTGTCCATTCTTAGGAAGGATTATTCAGAAGTAAACCCCACTCAGTTTAATGATACTCACTTTAATGTTTGCATGCAGAGGACTGAAGCTTTAGTTGATTAAATGGTGGGGGGGTACTGTTAATCCACTAAAGGAAATTTAATCAGTGAGGCTGAGTAAAGGGCCCATTCCTTTATTCTGTTTTCAGAGGTTATCTTGTATCTGGTAGGTAATCATAAAAAGGAGTAATTGTTAACAACCTGAAACTTCTTTCAGTAGCTCAGAAAGGCCACTGCATTGGAATTATAGAGACAGGAAACGTACTGAATTTCAGTGGAAGCTACAAGTCAGTTAAAAGGCAAACAATTCATTGGCTAAAAGTCAGGACACAGAATATTGTCTATGCAGGGCACATGATATAGGCAATGTAGCATGTCTGGGACTATTCACTGCCTAGAAGGGACGCCTCCTGTACAAACCCTACATAAGCTGCATCAGTTCCATGATGGAAGAAAGATGGGATAAAGTTTAATATATTTTTTTAAAATGCTTGATTGGCTGGGAGCTCTGCTTAAGTGCATCATTTTAGCTGTCTCACACTCTTGGTGTTCTGTCAGTAAGGAAACTGGAGATGCCAAGAGCTTGAAATATTGTAACAGAAGAATCTCACACATATCGTCACAGGGCGAGTGTATGCTCAAGGGGATTACTTCAGGCTTATCACCTCTCAGAATCCTTTTGAGGTCTGATTTATGTGGAGCATGGCTAATAGGGACTGCTGGAACACATGTGCTTGTTCTATGTGTGCCCAGTTGCATTTCAGTGTACAGACAGCACATACTGGTCCCTTTCACATGATCAGTGGCCTGGGAGACTCCATAGTGGTATGCTGGTTGCATGCAACTGTACCAATGACTGTGCAGTTCTAAACAAAATTACTCCTGTGGCTTAGAATGGAAGAATTCTGTTTGGAATTATGATATAAATTTAATTGGGGCACCTTTCCAGTCATTTGGAAAGTTATTTTGAGTTATTAATAATGCAATCCTAAGCAGAGTTACACATTCTAAAGTCCATTGAATTCAGTGAGCTTAAAAGGATCTAACTCTGCTTAGGAATGAACTGTATTCACAAAAATAAGGGTAAAAAGGTATAAAATGTAGAAACCACAAAATGAATACTGTGTCTAAGTCATTCACCCCAATTAATAGACAATAAAGTTCAATTTTTACATTAAAAGTGTATTATTGTATTTCTTATTATGGCATCACAATCTTGCAACAACTTTTGTTACATATATTCCATAAATTCACATAAATACACAAGCAACAAGCAAAATACTCTGCATTCAATGATGCTTCCACTGTTTAACAATATTGCTACATACAAAGAAGTGAATCAAGTATCCAGGACCAATACTGTCCTTGCTACCAAATTTCATTCTATACAATCACAGAATAGTTGACCTTTGCTCACAGATTAATAATGTGCCAAAAAGACCACTGACATTTGGCACATTATTAATCTATGAGTGAAGGCCAACTATTCTGTGATTGTATGGAATGAAATTTTGTGGCAAGGACAGTATTGGTCCTGGATACTTGATTCACTTCTTTGTATGTAGTAATATTGTTAAACAGCAGAAGCATAATTGAATGCAGAGTATTTTGCTTGCTGCTTGTGTATTTATGTGAATTTATGGAATATATATAACAAAAGTTGTTGCAAGATTGTGATGCCATAATAAGAAATACAATAATACACTTTTAATGTAAAAATTGAACTTTATTGTCTCTTAATTGAGGTGAATGACTTATACACAGTATTCATTTTGTGATTTCTAGGAATGAACTGTGGCAGTGATTAAATGGTGGTGTTGGAAAGTGCCATCAAGTTGCAACCAGTTTATGGCCCTGTAGGGTTTTCAAGGAGAGAAACAAACAGATGTGGTTTGCCATTGTCTGCCTTTGGGTAGCAACCCTGTATTTCCTTGGTGGTCTCCCATCCAAGTACCAACCAGGGCTGACTCAGCTTAGGAGGCGAGATCTGACAAGAGTGGGCTAACATGGTCCATCTGGGTCAGGGTATAAATGTGAGCTCCCACCTGTGGGAAATTTGCATGGCTAAAACTTTCCACGGGGTCCATCCCCCTGTATAAATCAGACCTCAGGCTGTATCTGCAACAGAAGAAATTGAGAATGAGCTGGTAGAAGGATACCTCTCTGGAATATAGGTGGGAAGGCACTTTCAAATGCTTCTCTGTAATAAATAATCCTTTCAGGAATCCTCTCCTGGATAAGTGGATCTCAATGTCATGCTGGAATAAAGCAAGAAAAAGGATAGAATGAGTCTCTATAAGGAGAACATCACACAAACTGGAAAAGCCCTTTTCCAAGCCCCAACTGCCTGAGTAACAAAAAACAGAAAAAGATACTTCAGAATCAGGAAGCTTCAGAAGACCTTAAGAAGCTGATTCAGGAGGGAAATGTGGGAGAAGGCAGCACTTAAGATATTCCATGGTCAGAAAGTTTAGGGTTTGTATTTATTTATAGCATTTTAAGCTTACTGGGTTAATGACACACTATTAAAAATCCACAAAAAACAACAAAGATATATAATCAAAAATTAAGTGGCAAGTGTCAAAAGCCCTTCAGAATAATTCTGCCTTGCACAACTTGGCACAATTTATATATGGTAATAACCGTTATCTTTAATTGAATTCAGAAGCAAATAAAGATCCAGTGCAAAGGTGAGGGATTTAGGTGATACTCTCTGTTCCAGGTAGGAGGCAATCAGCAACTGCTACAGCTTCCAGACGGTCTTCAAGGGCAGCTCCATACAGGGTACATTGCTGTAATCCAGCAATTGCAATGATGAGTATTACACAAAGTATCAGATTCCTCCTAGCTATCATGGCCAGCAATGGCTGTGTTTGATTTTAATGTTTAGTGTAACAGATTTTAATTGCAAACCATTCTGAAAACCAATCTGGTTGAAAATTTTAGATTATAAATATTTTAGATAAATAAATGGGCGTCCTGCTTACTGTACTTGCCACAACACCTTGTGCAGTATTGCAGAACCCCTTTGGTTTGGGAACAGTGCTGCTTGGGCCAAAAACTGTACACTGAGCTAACCAGTAGCTTCCCTGCCAACTCATGAGGAGCAAGTCACTGGGAAGTTTTGTGCACCAGGCTGGAATGGAGAGATCCTTTGCTTAGTGAGTGGTCTGTAATGGTGTCATCTCTCATATGCTGTTGCATCTGGTTTGGGCTGTGCTGCTTTACCAACAACTCGATCATCCAAATTCTGGAACTGACAAGATGTTCTAGCTTAGCATCCAAGGTGTGATGAAAAAAGACCCTCTTTATTTAGAATGTAATCAGTTCTGTTACTTCAAAACCTTTCTGTGTTCTCTTCCGAGCAGGCCCAGAGTCCTTGCCTCCCTAACTATGGAGGTGTAGACATCCATTTTGCTGGCTTGGTAGATTGTTTTAAGCAGACGGTGAAGACTAAGGAGTCCTTGCCCTTTGGAATGGCCTTACGGCTAACTTGCTCAGGGTATGTATTACTGCTGTTTCACTTCATTGACGCTTGAGTCAGGTTCATGGTACTCATGAATGGACTACTGGGTTTTTTTGTCTTCCTAGGTATGAGTGCAAATGAGTTGTTTGACTAATTTATTGTATGTGGCCATTTTCCTGCAAAACCCATGTGTGCCCCTAGGTTTGTCTTTGGGTGACTAAAATTCAGCCCTAAAGCTGAAGAGGAGCAAATCAACCCAGTGAATTCATCTTGGTGAACTTTATTAACAGTTGCTGGCATTTCCTTTTCAGTGAAATTTTAATACATTTGCATATTACTTAATATTTTTAAGATATTAGTGGAAGTGCAAAACAACATAAAATACAACAAAAAAAGCTATCCCGCACTGTTAGAAGAAAAGTCAATTTTCACATTTTAATTATATTTTAGAGTAACATACTAGAACCAAAACAACTTGAAAAGGTAATTACAGTGTATCCTCAAAACACAGTCTTACTGATGAAAATGTGATGCTCCTGATAGATTTGATGCAGAAACTAAAAGTTGCAACCTTTGTTTTCATAGACCAAGTAGTGGCCTTGAAGCTTGGAGAGTAAGAGAGTAATATCAGTAATTTGTTTGTGTGTGTGTGTTTTTTAAACAGGTTGTCCCTTATTTTGGGGTCATGTTTAGCACCTTTGAGTTCTGTAAGCGGGTCTGCCTGTATCAAAACGGCTACATTGATTCACCTTTAAGCTACAAGCTAACACCAGGAGTAGACCAGAGTTTACAACCCCGAGAGCTGCAAGAATTAAAACTTCTTGGAAAAAAAAATGTTTAAGTCCAGAAAAGCATTCTCCTGAGACTTTGGATGTTACAAAATGGATATTGTGGTTTATGACCAGTCTTCAGTGGAGAGTAGAAATGAAGATACTAGCTTAAAACCTCATTTATAAAACCAAGCTTTCACAACTGGTGATCCTCCAGATGCTGCTCAAACAGCCACAAATTGTGGCCTGGCAAGAGCTGGGCTCACCTCCCCTTTTTATAGTCCCAGCTAGAAAACTAAAACGGAAGGATTATGAAGCCTGTAATGGGTCACCATATGTGGATGCTGGCCTCTGTTCAGCTGAGTGAGGCATAGAGTATGCAGACAGTTTTCTAAGCAGATGGGTGTGTGCCAGTTGTCATAAAAGGTCTACAAACAGTGCATCAGTCTTATCTGAAGAAAAAGCCCGGATTAAACACTTTTTCTGGAGACACTGGAACTGGTAATCAAGTATGGACTGCCTTGCCTTGAAATATAAAACTTGCTATTTAAAAATAAAAGCACACACAAAGGATAACAAAAAACCCACAAAACCCTGAAAATGTGTTTGAAACTTCCGATCATTGAGAACATAATGTCCAAAATAAAAACGGGTTTTAAAACGTTGATTTTAAAGGCTGAATAAGGTATTTTTTGTTTGTTTCCTCGTTTGAAGCTGGGGAAAGACAGGCAGAGAACATGGTAATTGGAAAATTTGTGGGCATATTCTGCCATAGATCTGAAGCACATGGTAGGCTACCCCCAGGAAGGAGGGAGGGCCCCTTAAAAACATCAGAACTCACTACACCTAGAAAACCAGCACAGGGAGAAGGCTGTTAGAATCCTCCATGAGGAGCTAGCTTCCTACAGGTGGGGAGTTTATCAGGTAGGAAGTTAATTATGCAGTTTCAGCCAGGCTGTACCTTGTGACATTTTGGAATGTGTGGATGGGGTCTTGCAGGAGAATTTTGTAGCAAGTTATGCTGTAGCTTTAAATGCATTGAAGAAAGCAGAAAACTTGATGGTGCAGCTGCCTGGATTTTAAACATAGGAGGACCTGCAGAATGAGAGACTGTGCACTTTCAATGAAAACAGCAAAATGTGTAAATAGTTCCATCTCCTTCTGGTTCACAGAATATATGTGCACATGTATCCATGATTCAGTATGGAGGGGAAAAATATAACTCTTTGTATACGTCAGTCATTCTAGTTGTGAATATGCATAATGCTGTTGACAATTGGTCTTCTAGTCTTTGCAATGTTTTTTGCATTTTATTTTGTTCAGGTGCATTTGATATTAAATGTATTTTTTCCAGATAACAAATTATGTAGTAATTCAAATGTACACCATTTCTCATGGTGTGTTTCATTAACAGAAAAACCCTTCTGGATCCCTTCATAAATAATTTCCTTTTCACAGTGGCCAGCCAGATGTGTCAAGGATGCCCACAAAACAGGACATGAAATCACCTTTGAATTTTGGCATCTCATACAAGGATGAGAAAAGTTGCTTGTGTTGAAATGACAGCGGTATAGGTGCCTTCCCTCCTTTGTATCTTCCTACCCAAGTGGGGGAGAAGGAGCAGTCCTCTTACTCTTGTGCACTCTTTCAGTAGAGGGGAACTTCTCACAGTGCAGGATTGGGCCTCATGTACCAAAATTCTAGGCATGCATACAAAGAATTTAATGGGGGTTTGTCACAGCTAAGTGTGCATAGTAACTGTGCACCATCTATTTAAACTGTCTTGGAATAAAACAGCAGAACCACCCTTACTATGAGGTATAAGGAGCTAGCAGGTTTTGGATATTGTTGTAGCCTGGTGGAAACGCATGAGCACAATTGTGAGTGCTTATTCATTTTAATGAGGCTCAAGAAGGATCTTTCCCTGTTGGATTACACTATGCACATTAACGGGATTGCCACTGGGGTTTTCTCCTTCAAGCGCCAAGAAACAGACTTGGTAAATTGAACAAAACTTGGATTTGGGGAGGGGGGTGTTGCTGCTTCTGGATTGCTGCTATCAGGTTGAGAGTACATTTAAGGACACAGAATGTTCCTTTCTGGGGTTGTCTTAGGAACACCCTGTTTGTGTCATTGAACGTCAAGCAGGTGGAAACCCACACCACATCCGTGTCCGAGACAAGCCCTGCCTCCTCGCTGCACCCTCCCCAAGGTTACAGCCACCGTCCTTAACCCTTTCTTGCCTCTGGGCGCGCCGTAGTCAGCCATCTACCCGCCGCAAACCCTTGTAGCTGAAGATCGGGCTTCCCTGCATTGGAGAATGGGTCTCCTCGCCTGATAAAAACCACAAGCCCAGATGCTACGGATTAGAGGAGATACAGACCCCCATATTGTTTCCCCCTGCAGTTCTCTCTTCGGACCCTCCCTTCCACCAAGAGCCAATCAGGGCAATGGGAAGTGGCTGTGCGTAGATGCCCACGCTTCCTTCCCTCCCTCCGTTCCCACGTTGAAGCCTTCGCGGCTGTATAAAAACCGGCCATTTCGGTTGCTCGGTCTCATTGAGCCGGCAGTCTCCATCAGTACGCAGGCAGTCCGCCATCGGCCTCCCGTACCATCGGAGTGAAGTGATTCTTGTGCGCGCTCCAGTTTCTTCCCGGCATCATGACTGACGCGGCCATTTCTTTCCTGAAAGATTTTTTGGCGGGTGGAGTGGCAGCCGCCATCTCCAAGACAGCGGTGGCCCCCATCGAGAGAGTCAAGCTGCTGCTGCAGGTGAGGGAAGTGGGAACCGCAGCGGGGGAGGAGAGGGCAGGGTGACTTAGCCAAAGGGGCATTGTTGGTTCTGCCATTTGGAGAGGCGCTTTAAGGGAGGGCGAGAGCAGCGAAGACGTCCGCCAAACGCATCTCGCGTTGGGTTTGAGCCTGGCGGAGGGATAGAAGGTCAAGGGAGAGTAGCAGTAGGCCGGCTGAATGAGAGGGGCGCCGTCATTTCGTCCAGCCAGCAAAGCGTGACGCGGCGTCTCAGCAGGGGCGCTCGGGCGTCTAGTGCGCTAAGGCGCGCGCGCCGGTCTCTCTTTGGCTCTTGGCCTTTGTCTGCGCTGGGGACACGCGGCCTCGTGGCGCATCTCGGCGCCAAGGAGATGCAGGGGGAGCCTCGACAGGCATCGCCAAGGTCGCCCCAAGGAGAAGAAGAAGGGCCGCGCATCGCCGTGATTCAGGCCTCTGTCTCCGACGTGGGGAGGCAAAGCCTTTATTTCTCGCCTCCCGCTCGGGCCTGCGTTTCTTTCTGCCCAAGGAGACTGTCTCCTTGAACTAGGTCGGGGTACCCTGAATAGGAAGTGAGGCGGCGGGGCCTTTGGCAGGGGTTTACGCGTCCGGGCTTGGTATGGAGCGGTGGGGGCTGACTTCCTTGCCCCACCGGCGCCCGGGTTCTGAGGCAAGCGCTGGGCCTCGGCCCCAAACCTTCTGCTTAAAATGCCGGTCGAGGCGGAAGCCACGCGCTTGCAATTGCCGAGCTGCCGGAGCGAACTAGTTCCGCTTATGCAAATCCTGGCCGGGCGCTGGATTAGTGCGGGGGGTGGTGGGGAGGCGGCCAGGGCGGCGCGGCCCGTTCCCGCAGAGGAGTGCTTGGACGGGCCGCCGCCTGTTACTGTTGGAGGCAATCTGCCACTCTGGCACCACCCGCCGCCTCCTGAAAGCATCTCCTTGGCATACTGGAGGCTGGCATTTTCGCCCCGTCCCCACCGCCCGAGTAAAAACGGCTCTCTAGAAATTCGACGTCCTCGGAGAGTTGTAAGTGACTCTGAGGTTTCTTGTCTGCGTAAACAGCATCGGGGCATTTAGTGAGTAATGCGGTCCCGGGAGGGGAAAGTAATTCTTTCGGTGCCAGCTTTTAAATTCTGCTCCCCGGAGAGCTCCTTTGAAAGCGGCGGCAGAAAAAACCCTGTAGCCAGTGACCTTGAAGGGTAAAGGTTGTCGGAGAATGCCAGCTGCCCTTCGAGGCTACCGCCTTGAACTTCGTGCTCGGGTGCACGTGATTTACTCAGGCTCAGAGCTGAACAGCGGTTGGTTTGCACTGTGTGGTGAACGGAATTATGAAGTGTATTTAAGCTGGCATTAGACCACTAAGAAGGTCTCTCAAGGTCACATTTCGCTGAAGGTCCTGATGACCTGTGGTCAGTGACAGGAGGTGTCTTGAGTTGAAGCCAGTCACATGAGGATTACCTGGAATAGGCCCTGCTGTTGCCAATCCAGGAGCTAGAGGAGTCTGTGGAGGGAATGGGGGTGGTATCAAGGACATTGGTTAGTCTGTTTGGGGATGGGGCCTGGCCTTTTGCTTATTGGAGTTACTGAGCAAGGTGATAAACAGCCCTTGACTTCCTATGGAGAATTCTACTCAATCTAGAGATATCTTGGAAAGGTAGTTGGTTAGTGGGGTCACCTTGCTATGCAGCTGTTACTGGGATGCAAGGTGTTTAGGGGAAGGATTTCACCTTCAAATGACTTGTCCAGTAGTCACTATTGTCAACAGGGAATCCTCCTTAGTAAAGGTCTTTAATCCAAACATTGATCCTAGTTTTATCTCTTTCCCTGATAGCCTGTCTTCTTACTGGGGAGTTGACTTCCCATTCAGAGTAGCCATCTTGATTTTCATACTTCAAGGGCATTTACTTGGACTTTGCATTTAAACGTAGATATGTCATTTGCAGGAAGGCAGGAAGAACAGAGCATTTAAGGTCACTTTTCTATATTGCTGGGCCAGAAGGAAGAAACTGAAATTTGACCCAAGATTTCTCAATTTAGGCAATTCTGCATCATGTGTGCCAGCAGCTCTCTAGCTGTCATGAGTCTAATTGGACAGCCCAAGTCTGTTCTTGAACAGTGTGACTTCTAGGCCTTTTATTGATTGATACTTCTTATTGTTGGCAAATACTAGTGCCCCAATTGTTCTTCCCTTATTCAGTCAACTTTAGTGCAAAGTTCACATAATTTGAGCATCTAGTCTACATTTTGGGGAATGGGGGAGCACACTTCAGATATTGCCAAGCTGAATTTCACCTTCTTCTTAACAGGTACAACATGCAAGCAAGCAGATCACAGTAGATAAGCAGTACAAGGGCATCATTGACTGTGTGGTCCGGATCCCCAAGGAACAAGGCTTCCTGTCTTTCTGGCGTGGCAATTTGGCCAATGTTATCAGATACTTCCCCACTCAGGCCCTCAACTTTGCTTTCAAAGACAAATACAAGCAGATCTTTCTGGGTGGAGTTGACAAAAGAACCCAGTTTTGGCGTTACTTTGCTGGCAACTTGGCATCTGGTGGGGCTGCTGGTGCTACCTCTCTCTGCTTCGTCTACCCTCTTGACTTTGCCCGAACGCGTCTGGCAGCTGATGTGGGAAAAGCTGGGGCTGACCGTGAATTCAAGGGTCTTGGAGACTGCCTGGTCAAGATCTTCAGGTCTGACGGCCTTCGGGGGCTGTACCAAGGCTTCAATGTGTCTGTCCAGGGCATCATTATCTACAGAGCAGCTTATTTTGGCATCTATGATACTGCAAAGGGTAAGTTTTGTTTTTAGGGATGTTTTTGATTATTCCCTACTTCCCCAGCTGAACCTGGAAAAAAGCTGTGAGCTAAAATGACATTGCTGTGACTTAGCTGCTCCTTTATCTCTTTATCTTCTTTCATTTACAGGGATGCTTCCTGATCCAAAGAATACCCACATCTTGATCAGCTGGATGATTGCTCAGACGGTTACTGCTGTTGCTGGCCTGACCTCATATCCCTTTGATACAGTCCGGCGGCGTATGATGATGCAGTCTGGCCGCAAAGGCGGTACGTATCTAATTCTAGCAGTTCCAGTGCCAGGGACTTAGAGATCAGCTAGTAGCACACAAACAGGTTTCACTCTCACCCTGTATATATAAAGAAGATTTAGAAAAGGAGATCTTGGCAGTAAGTCCTTAGAATATGTCTACTTAAAGGTAAATAAATTAACAGACAATAATATAAATAGACAATATTATAAAAGGGTGGTATTTACATAAACCCCAATAAGCAACTGACTGATTTTATAGGCTGTTGCACAAAATTTTGCAGCTGAGGCTGTAGTTGTTGGATTTCCGTCTTCTAGGAGTAAGCTAACGTCTCCCAAGCTCATTCTTCCAGGTATTCTACTGATCAAAGGAGTGATGGTCTGGATGTGAGCATCTTGATAGAAGGGTCAGTGTAGAAGAATGTGATCTACAGTCTCAATTTCTGCTTCATTGCAGGGGCAAAGCCTTTTCCCATAGGGAATTCTTTTAAACCACTCCTCTAAAACAGCAGAGGAGAGTGCAGCAAACCTTGCAAGTGTAAAGGCCCTCCTGTGACTATGCACCTCCAAAAGGCACAGATAGGCAGTTCCCTGTCATTCTTTCATTGAGCAGACAGTCAAACTCCAGTAGAGGTGTCTGTCAACCTCAGTGTGAGCCAAAAACTAATTGATTCATTATTACATGCTGTTACAGGGATGTTTTTTGGAGAAACTGGCTTATATTACCCTGTTTTAAACACCTGCTGATATCACCCTATTTTAAAGACCTGGTTTAACACCTGATTATATGAGGCCGCTGGGCTTAATCTTTCTCCCTTCCACCCAGCTATGTTAGCCCTTATTCCAAAGTAAACATGGTAGGATGCAGTACTGCTGGACTTACAGTGAAACTGGACATTAGGATCTCAGTGAACATCAAGAGTTCTTTGCTCCGTGTGCATCACTTTTCAATTTTTTTGCAGCTGACATCATGTATTCTGGTACGATTGACTGCTGGCGGAAGATTGCCCGTGACGAGGGCTCAAAGGCTTTCTTCAAGGGTGCATGGTCCAATGTCCTCAGAGGAATGGGGGGTGCTTTTGTCCTAGTCTTGTATGATGAAATCAAGAAATACACATAAGCTGTTTCCTACTGTGGATGGCGCCAATTATGTAACATTCATGGACTTTGTCAAAACTATTTATCCGTCTCCCCAAGATTTCTACTGGTTGGTAAAGGGGCCACAGTTCTGCTTGCCTGACCTGTTAACAAGTCATTCCCCTGACAAATGGGACTCAAACTTTATTTTTATTCAGCCACTCCTGTTTAAATAAGTTTGAGAGAAATAAAACACCAAAAAATATGGAACAGTGTCTTGATTGTATTTTGTCTCAGGTAATTTCAAAAGCACACATGAAGCTACTTTATACAGAATGAGGCCTGCATTGTCTCCTGTGGCAGCAGCTCTTCCAAGGTCTCAGGTAGAGGTCTTTCACCTCACCTGTGACCTGATCCTTTAACTAGAGGTGCCAGGGATTGAACATACAACTTTCTGCCTGCAAAGCAGCTACTCTGCCACTAAGCTGGGGTCCCTCTCCTAACTTTATACTGTGCAGCAACAGGTAATGGAAGGTTTGCCATACCTTGTTTCCTAAACTGGACTAATCTTATGACTCTGTTTAGCAACTTGGAGCATTCCTGTTGTCTATCATCTAGGACTAAACCTTATGGTGGGGATGAAGTTTGAGTCAGGTGACACCTTTAAGACCCAACAAAGTGCACACAAAAGCTTATACAGTGAATAAAATTTTGAGTTCCTATCTATACCTTGTGGCTAATATCCACTGATGGACCTCTGCTCCATAAGTTTAATTCCCTCTTGAAGCCGTCCATGGTCATAGCCGCCACCACCTCCTGTGGCAGTGAATTCCATGTGTTAATCACTCTTTGGGTGAAGAAGTACTTCCTTTTATCTGTTCTAACCCAACTATTCAGCAATTTCATTGAGTGCCCACGAGTTCTTGTATTGTGAGAAAGGGAGAAAAGTACTTCTTTCTCTACCTGCTCTATCCCATTCATAATCTTATAAATCTCAATCCATGTCACCCTCAGCTGTCATTTCTCCAAGCTAATGAGCCCCAAGAGCTTTAACTTTTCTTCATAGGGAAAGTGTTCCAACCCTTTTATCGTTCTAGTTGCTCTTTTGTGCGCTTTTTCCAATGGTATAGTATCCTTTCTGAGGTGTGGTGGTCAGAACTGTACACAGTACTCCAAATGAGTTCGCACCATTGCAGGGACATTATACTGGCTGATTTGTTTTCAATTCCCTTCCTAATAATCCCCAGCATAGCGTTGACCTTTTTTATTGCAGTCGTACACTGTCTAGACATTTTCATTGAGTTATCTACTACGACTCCCAAGATCTCTCTCTTGGTCAGTCTCTGCCAGTTCAGACCCAATCAATGTGTATTTATATTTAGGATTTTTGGCTCCAGTGTGCATCACTTTGCACTTAGTCACATTGAACCCCGTTTGCTATGCTGACACCCACTTGCCCATCCTCGACAGATCACTTTGGAGTGCCTCACAATCCTCCCTGGTTGTCACCACCCTGAACAACTTCGTGTCATCTGCAAATTTAGCCACTTCACTGCTTACTCCCAACTCCAAATCATTAATAAGTTAAAAAGCATCAGACCAAGTACTGATCCCTGTGGTACCCCACTGCTTACCACCCTCCACTGAGAAAACTGTCCATTTAATATTCATTCTCTGTTTCCTATTAATTATCCAGTTTTTGATCCACAAAAGGACTTGTTCTTTTATCCCATGGCTATTGAGCTTACTTAGGAGCTTTTGATGAGGAACTTTATCAAAAGCTTTCTGGAAGTCAAGGTAAATGGGTCCCCCTTGTCCACCTATTTGTTCACTCCCTCAAAAAACACTAACAGGTTAGTGAGACAAGATCTTCCCTTACAGAACCCATGCTGAGTCTGCCTCCGTAGTTTTTGTTCATCAATGTGCCTACTAATTCTTTCCTTAATAACAGTTTCCACCAATTCACCTGGTATCGACATCAGACTGACTGGCCTGTAATTTCCCAGATCTCCTCTGGAACCCCTTTTAAATATGGGAGTGACATTAGCTACCTTCCAGTCCTCAGGAATGGAGGCAGATTTTAGTGAAAGATTACATATTTTTGTCAGGAGATCCACAAGTTCACATTTGAGTTCTTTCAGAACTCTGGGATGTATGCCATCGGGGTCTGGTGATAATAAGTTTTTAAGTTGTCTATCAGTCGTAGGACCTCCTCTCTTGTCACCTCAATCTGAATCAGGTCTTTCAACACCTCTCCCGAAATCAGTTCTGGAGTGGGCAAGCACTTCTCATCTTCCACAGTGAAGACAGAGGCAAAAAATGCATTCGGCTTCTCAGCCATTTTCCTATCATCCTTCAGTATTCTTTTTTACCCCTTGGTCATCCAAGGTCCCCACTGCCTCCCTGGCTGGTTTCCTGTTCCTAATGTATTTGAAGCCAGTTTTATTGTTGGTCTTTATGTTATTTGCTATCTGCTCATACTCCCATTTTGCCTGCCTGATCACAGACTTGCAATTTATTTGCCAGTCTGTGTTCCCTTGTATCAACCTCACTTAGCTTTCCACCGCTTAAAGGAATCTTTGTTACCTTTTACAGCTTCTATTACTTTGTTAACCGTGTAGGCTTTTTTCTATACCTATTTGTGCCTTTTCTAACCTGTGATATATATTTTTTTCTGAGCTTCTAGAATTGTAGTTTTAGATAGCCTTCAAGCTTCCCCATGGTTTTGACCTTTTCCTTTCAGTTTCTTCCTCACATGTCCCCTCATATCAGAGAAGTTACCCCTTTTAAAGTTAAAAGTGGTTGTGTCAGTCTTTTGGGGCAACTCCCTATTTATACAAATGTTGAACTCAATAACATGGTCACTGTTACCAAGCAGTGCAACCACTTTTACATCTCTCACCAGGTCTTGGGTGTTACTTAGGACCAAATCCAGGATTGCCTCTCCCTTGGTAGGTTCCGTGACCATCTACTCCATAGCACAGTCATTGAGAGTGTCTAGAAACTCAATCTCTTTTTCTTGATTTGAACACATATTGACCCAATCAATGTGTGAATAGTTAAAATCACCTATTACAACACAGTTATTTTGTCTAGCTGCTATCTTTAATTCATTCATCATTTTATAATTCTCCTCTATCTTTTGATCTGGTGGGTGATAACAAATTCCCAGTGTTAAGCTTCCTTTTGGGCTCACTATTTCAACCCATAGCATTTTCAGAAGTGAATCCAGTTCTCTTACCCTCTCAGTCTTACTGGACTGTATACCCTCTGATATACAAAGCCACCCCACCTCCAACCCTTCCCCCCTATCCTTCTGATATAATTTATAACCAGGAATCACTGTATCCCACTGATTTTCCTCATCCCACCAAGTTTCTGAAATACTCACAATGTCTATTTTCCCCCCAACACCAAGCATTCCAACTCCCCGATTTTACCTCGGACACTTCTATAAACATCTATAATTTCCCATAATTGTTAAGCCTGTAACCTTCCTCTTGCTGCCTTGTTGGGCCAGGCCATTTGTGTCATAAAATGTAATGCCAGGTAGTAGAGATATAAACTTTACAAAGGACAATAGACAAAGATTTTTTAAAACTCAAAAAGTGCTTAAAACATTAGCATTCTTGCAATATTTTATTTATTTAACAGTCTGATAACTGACACCTCTTGCTCTGAATTATTACATCAAAAACTGGTGACAATGTCTGTGCTGTAGCAATCCTGAGAATGCTGTTCAAGTGTTGTTCAGTTGTGTATCTGAAAGTTGCAAACCTACTTTTGAATTATTGACATTCATTACAGAAATCTCCTGGTCAATCTTTGAGCCTAAGACCCAAACATGAAATGGCTGGGCATTGTGAACTTTTGTACATAACTTGCTTTGTATGCTAGTCAAGAACATGTGAAGGCATCATGACACACTGAGGGCTATGCATTTGTCTACAAAACTGCAGTCTTCCCCAGACAGATAACTATAACTCCTAAGAGGCAGTGCAAGAATTGAGATAGTCATGAACCATGGTCAGTATCAGCCTACTATCTGGGAAGTCTAAGTTCAAAATCCCCAGTCTACAAAGGAAATGTGCTGGGTGAACTTGGTCTGGACACTCACTCTCAGCCTAATCCACTTCACTGGCTTGTGTTATTCCTCATCTAAATACTTCTCATTGCTTTCCTGCTGAGAAGGACTGGATCATGAGGGCATGAATACAGTGAGAAATAGGAGGGGAACCCAGTTGCACCCAGGAGAGCCCTGTCAAAACAAGACCAACAAAACTCTTTTTCTCTGTAAAAAGGCAAAAAGCTCATACCTTGAATAAATCTTTGTTGGTCCTAAAGGTGCTTTGTATCTCTCCCATGTGATTGAGAGAACTGGGCAAAGGAAGCTCTTGCTCTTTCCCTTCCTCCAGGGGACAAGGCACGGGAGTAGCCTCAGCCAATGGGGGGAAGAGAGGCTTGACTCAGTAGCTCTGCTGTGTGATTGAGAGAGTCTGGCAACTCAAGCTATGACGCAGAAGGAGGCAAGAGAGAGAGAAGGAAGCAGATGGCAACCAGTTCACAGGCTGCATACAAGCCCTATGGGGGCCAGATGTGGCCCACGGGCCACATAAGAATATAAGAGAAGCCAATGTTGGATCAGCCAATGGCCCATCCAGTCCAACACTGTCACACAGTGGCCAAAAATACCAGGTGCCATCAGGAAGTCCATGTTTGACACCCATGCATTAGACCACTTGAGCAGAAGGGACCAATGTTCACTGGTGTGTCTATGAAAGCCAGGATTGTTTTCCTACTAGCCGCAAAGCAATTAAGTTCACTAGTATACAGCTGCAAACTCAAGCCATTATTTAGAGGCGCTAATTGTGGTAGGAGTGCTACATTCCATGAATCAGCTTGGCAAATGATCTGACCTGGAACAAATGTAAGGCTGCAGATCTCTGCCTTTACAGTCTCTCTCTCCCCCCTCATTGTCGTGCTCTCTGCAAGCAGCAGCATTTCATAATGGGCATGAAGCAGGCCCATCAATCCACGCTGCTCTCTACAAAAAGGCATGGATTCTAGCGTGTCTTGCTGCGAAGCAGGAAGGAAGCCATGTAGATCGGAATTTCCAGTTGTGCAACTTCATTTGTCTTTTTAAATGTGGAACTTGGAAAGGATCCAGCATGTTAATATCAAATGGCAAGATTCTTTCATTAAGGGGAAAGCCTCGTGCCCTAGTGTCATCGCTCCAGATGTGTTTCAGACAACACTGGCTGAACTCCCATCAAAATCACTTGGGCAAGTATATGGTTAATATTAGCATTTTGTTCATCGTTCACAAAATACTTGGGGAACTGCCCAAGAAAGCTTAAAGGTTCCCTTGCTCGAAAGCCAGTCGAATCCGACTCTAGGGTTGCGGTGCTCATCTCCGTTTCAAAGCCGAAGAGCCAGCGCTGTCCGAAGACGTTTCCGTGGTCATGTGGCCGGCATGACTAAACACCAAGGTGCACGGAACGCTGTTACCTTCCCACCAAAGTGGTACCTATTTATCTACTTGCAATTTTTTGCTTTCGAACTGCTAGGTTGGCAGGAGCTGGAACTAGAGACGGGAGCTCACCCCGTCTTGCAGCACCCGGGTCTTGAACTGCTGAACTACTGACCACAGCCTGCAGTTCAGCGTCTTAACCACTTGAGCCACCGCAGCTCCTCCAAGAAAGCTTATGCTGGAATAAAATCTTTATTTAAAGTGTCCCAAGATTCCTGTTTGTTTTTGCTGCAATACACTTTACGTGGCTATTTCTGGAGTCATTCATTTCAGTGGTCTATAACAGCCCAATAATACTAAATATATACTGTCAAGGGGAAGGCTTAGCAGCCTACCTAAGGCATCCACAGCAATTTCACCGCTAAGGTGAGATTTTAACCAGAGATCTCAGCAGGTATTTCGAGGCAGCACCAAGCCGTGTGTGTGAGAATGAAGTGCTATAAATCAAACAATGCAGATGGAATTGACATCATCAGTTTGCGTGTCCAACTAGCTGTTTCCAAGGGGATTGTAAACCAGTTGCAGATTCAAATATATATTTTTACACTTTAAAAAAGCACACAAATATAACATAGGCGGTAGCCAAGGTGTGTCCATTTGTGGATTACTCATAGGTAAATAAGAATGATACATCCCCAGTAATTCAGGTATGTTGAAATCTGCTGAGTTAGGTGGCAGATTTTCCCTCCCTACGTGTTCTCCTTTCTGCTGGCCCAATTCCTTTCTTGTCTAGTTTTATTGTGCAACGTTTCTCTATGTGTATAACTTTCTGTGCTGGAATATGGAGCGCTTGCCGATTGTCCTCCTTAGTGCAATGAGTCATCTCTTCCGGTTCCGCAGGAACTACCTAGTGAGTAACAGCTCTCTAGTGAGGATAACGACCTCTAATTCTTACTTGCCATTGTTATGCAATATCACATTGTGGAAGCTGCCAAAATAAAATCAGTAGGAATCCTTGATCGGAAGTGGACAATTTATGATAAATGAAGGAGGGATGTTTGTTATTTACTGTTAAGTCAGGGAAGCTCCCAGTTTTTCTTACTGAGAATTCTCCTAGATAGATGCGGTACAATCCCCACGGAAGTTCTCAATCATAAACTCCATCAAAATGAACAGGAGCCTGAGGTTTATCTGAATGGGGTGGGAGAATTTTCTGTTGATTAGTAGTAGGAGGAGGTGGAGGAGATTGGATTTATACCCTGCCCTTCACTACCCAAAGGAGTCTCAGAGCGGCTTACAAACTCCTTTCCGTTCCCCTCCCCACAACAGACACCCTGTGAGGGAGGTGGGGCTGAGAGAGCTCTGACAGAAACTGCTCTTTTTCAAGAACAGCTGTGCCAGAACTATGGCTTGCCCAAGGTCATCCAGCAGCTGCAAGTGGAGGAGTAGGGAATCAAACTCAGTTCTCCTAGATAAGAGTCCGTGCACTTAACCACTACACCAAACTGGCTCTGTCTTCCAGGTGTGATAGGTGAGGGGCTGTGGCCCAGTAATAGAGCATCTTCTTGGTGTGTAGAAGGTCCCAGGTTCAATCTCTGGTGTTTCCAGTTAAAAGGATGAGGTGGTAAATAATAAGTAATGTGAAAGACCTGTGCCTGAAACCCTGGAAAGCTGCTGCCAGTCTGAATAGACTGAATAGACAATGCTGACCATGATGGACCTATGGTCTGATTCACTATAAAGCAGCTTCATGTTGTATGTACGTCACTGGCTCACTTTCTGATGGAGAAGCTTTAGCAGGAGCAGAGCTGTGGCCCAGTAGTACAACATGTGCTTCTTATGCCAAGGTCCCAGGTTCAAGCTTTTGGGCTAAATGTGAAAAAAAAAATCATTTGCCTTGGAAGCACAGAAACTTTTCTTAGCATCCTTGATCCTCCACATTTCCCGGCTAAGGGGGAAATGCTGTTCAAACAAATTACAAAGATGATCTGTCTTCAACGGTAACAGAGAAAGAAATTTTACTGACAAAAATAAAAGTCCATTTTATGTGACATATTCATGTAGGTACATGTTACTTATTGTGAACAGATTAACTTCAGAAAGGTTAACTTGCTACAGCTCCAAGCGCAGGTAAGAGAGAGAAAAAGAGAGGTTCCCTATAAGATGAAAACGGAAAGCGACCAAAGAGGCTCAACATCTAATGGACGAGAGGATGGGACCAACGGCCAAGTATACCCCAGTGAGAGAATTCTCTTAACCCTTTCCCTCCCAGATGCTCTTGCATGCAGAGTTACAATATCTAATGCAATCGACCCTGGAGGCCCTGACTGGATGTTGTAAATAAATCCGTTTGGGAACTTTGGTAGCAGATATAGGGAAAGCTTTTTTTTGTTGTGGCTATGGAACACTTCTGCCAGTCAGATTAGCCAATACCATGCTAGATGGACCAATGTGGCTTTGTGTAAGACTGCTTCAAATTGTTTTCTGCATGTATACTTTCACTGATGATTCAGCATAGATGCTGCCTCTCTGTAGTTCTCTGAAGGTGCTGATAGTCATTTTGTTATGGCTTTGAATGTATTTCTTTAAGGATGGCCTCATTCCACTACCCCTTTTCAATTTTTACAGCCAGCAGAGGATGGCCTCAGGATTGTGACTTTTCTTGTCACGAGTATAAACAGCAAAGGCAAGCAGAAAACAGAACTCCAGGGCAGGATAATTTATTTCTTTTATATAATCCCTATGTCAGATCATACTAAGGTCCAATATATTTTGAATGATGTCTTTTCTGGCACAACTGAGAAGGTTGTTTCATTTCCTCAATGTGCCATCAAGATCCATCAAGATAAGACACAGTGATGATTCAATTTTATATTTAAATTTTAACTGTATAGGTCTTTTTATTATTCTTATTCTGGCAATGCTGTAATCTGTCCTAATTTATTCTGTGTGCCATGACAGGTTTGATTTGATTTGATATACAATCCTTGTTGTTGTTGCTCAGTCACACAGTCGAGTCCAGCTCTTCGCAACCCCATGGACCACATCACGCCAGGTCCTCCTGTCTTCAGTTGTCCTCCAGAGTTTGCCCAATTTCATGTTTGTTGCATCAATAACACTGTCAAACCATCTCATCCTTTGCTGTCCCCTTCTTCTTTGACCTTCAGTCTTTCCCGGCATCAGGGTCTTCTCCAGTGAGTGCTCCCTTCTCATTTGGTGGCCAAAGTATTTGAGCTTCAGCTTCAGTATCTGGCCCTCCAGGGAACAGTCAGGGTTGATTTCTTTTAGGATTGACTGATTTGATCTCCTTGCCATCCAAGGGGCTCTCAAGAGTCTTCTCCAGCACCATCATTCGAAAACATCTATTCTTCAGCGCTCGACCTTCCTTATTGTCCAACTCTCGCAGCCATACATTACTACGCATCCCTACGCATACACAAAAGACAGCCCCCTACATCAAGATAGTTTCAGAGGGTAGCTGTGTTCCATTGTAGAACAGGTAGATTCGAGTCCAGAAGCACCTTAAGAGACCAAGATTTTCAGGGTATAAGCTTCTGAGGGTCAGAGCTCTGTCAGTTCCTCTACATCAAGGGTCTAAAGTTCGGCGAGAGAACAAAGGGAAGGGCAGACAAGAGATTACTTCAAGGTCTGAATTTAAGAAAGTACATTTTTCATGTATTCAGACTTCCTGGAGAATAAAGATTGGGTGGGGTTAAGTAAGGTCCTGCAAGGCAAAGGTGGACTTTAAAAGGTGGGAGTGATTGAAGGGTGATGACAGAGGTGGCATCAAATCACAGTTCCAAGAAAGAGTTCAAGGTATGAGGGAAAGCAAGGGAGATTGGCTGAAGATTTGTGAAACAGGAGCAAGAGTTGCAGAAAGTGAAGGTCACAGGAAAGGATAAATAACAGGCAGGATTATAGAGTAAGTAAGACGTTGGAGAGCTTTGAATGCAGCAGGTTTGTAACTGAGACAGAAACGGATGGGGAGGCCAGTAAAGAGAGCAGAGGATGGTGCAGCTTAAGAACATAAGAGCCCTGCTGGATCAGACCAGTGCTCCATCTAGTCCAGCATCCAGTCTCATAACCAACCAGTTACTATGGAGAGCCAACAACAGGTCATAGAGGCCAAGGCCTTCCCCAGTATTTCCTTTTGTACTGGTATTCAGAAGTTTACTGCCTCTGAATGTGGAGGTTTACTTTGATTGTTGAAATGCAAAATAAAGGGATAAAATAATAAAGTAATAAGAAATATAATGGTGCAACTTTTCTCTAAAGATCCACAGAATCTTCAGGCAACTAAGCAAAGCTTATCTGGGCAACTGTATTGGGAACAGAGAGTGGTAGAATATTTGCCGTTGTTCACAGTCAGATATTTGACTGGTAAATGGTGTTCTGCACTTAGAGATCTAGCCAAGTTCTGGGGAACTGCAGATGTACCTTCACAGGATTCTTGCTGTTCCAAGCAACACTGTCTTCTGGAGCTGAGTTGGTATTATTTGCTCAATGGCCAGGATGTCCAGGTGTCTCTTGAGACTTCTAGGCACAGCTCCAAGGGCTCCAATGAGGACTTGGCACAATGGCCACCTCCTTCTTCCAGGGGAACTCTAACGCTATTTGAAGGTCTTGGTATTTTATGATCTTCTCCTGTGCTTTCTTTTGTATTCCGCTGTCTCCTGGGATTGCAGTGTCAATGATCCAAACCCTATTTTTCATTTTTTCTACAACTGTAATATCTGGGGTGTTATGGTCTTGGTGTTTATCTGTTTGTAATCAGAAGTCCCATATATTCTGTTTCATCATTCTCCATGATCTTGTCTGATTTGTGCTCTCATGGATTTCTGGCTAATGGTAAGCCATAATTCTTACAAAGATTCCAGTGCAACATAGCTGCAACTCTATCATGCCATTCTTTATGAGCAATGTTATTGCAAACACTGACTGTCTGGTTGACTGTTTCATCCTTTGTCTTGCAAAGTCGACATTTGCTGTTATCACTGGTCTTCTGAATCTTGGCTTTCATACTACTGGTTTCGAGTGTCTGTTCTGGTGCAGCTAGAATAAGTCCTTCCATTTCTTTCTTCAGGTGCCCATTTTGGAGCCACTTCCAGGTGTTTTTGTTATCAACTTTATTTATTTATTATTATTATTAGCTTTGGACTGGACCCCATAATTACTAAAACACAGATCCTCTACTGAGAAAAACCCTTGTATATTCCCTATATTTTATTACAAAGTTAAGTCTCAAAGAGTAAAATAGCTTTTAAAACCTAATGGCCTCTTGTCCACAAAAGCTTTATGCTATAGCAAACTGATTGGTCTTGAAGGTGCCCCAAGACTCTGTTTTGTTTTTGCTGCCACAAACTAGCACTTCGTTAGAATTCATACCCCCTTACTTGCTAGACTTTTTGTATCCAGTTCTCATGTTACTCTTCAGCCTCCTCCCACCCCATCTCCTCCTCTGGTCTTGGTATTGTTAATTATCTGCGTGCCCTGAATTCCCACTGGGCTAATGGGACCTGGAGAACGTTCAACAAACTGGTTTCTGTGCTGCCTTGTGCAGCTACAGTCCTGCTGGTGTGGAGCAAGAATTTCACGCAATGCGAAGAATGCAATGCCCTGTTCTCTCTGGCGGGGGCAAGTGACAGCTGAGAAGTGATCACGGGGAAAGCAAGAACCTTGACCTCAGAGCTTGGCAGGTAAGAGACAGAGAGAGAGAGGAGCATGTGGTTGAATGAACGCCAGTTTGTGGCACAGCAAGATGCTTTTAAGAAAGGCAAGTTCATTAAGTAGGTATCATCATGTCAGATCGCTCTAATGTCAACTCAAATCTACTAATTAAATGGTCTCCATTCCTTGAATATGCTCAAGACAACTACTCTACTCAAATGAATCTTATTCCATCTAAATACAAAGAAATACTTACCAGTTTTTAGTTTATAAAATATCAACTATAACACAGTTCTCTTGACCTTATTGTTCTTGTTTATACTGTAAAAGTTCTGTTCTGTTCAAGTTTGGAAATCCTATTGTCATATTGTATGGTTAACTGATTGTTGTTTTTTTTAAATGAGTGTTATGTATAAAACTTAAAAATATTTTTTTAAACAAGTAGGTATCATTATGCACTATAGCTATGGATCACACTGATATCAGGGTCCTAAAGCTGGCACTGCCACTGCTACTTTTAAAATATGTTTTCCATTTATATCTTGCCTTGCTTCTATCATAGAACCCAAAGCAGAGTACGGTGGGTTCCAGCTTAGTCTCAGCAGGGTTGCTGTAGATTGTGCTTTACATTCATACCCTGGGATCATATGTATTTAATAACATTGCGTTACGTGCTGAGAGCCATGCTACATGTTCAGAAATACAGTGTGCTGCATGCCTTCTTGCACTGTGCCACTTCTGACTGCAGATAGGAGATAGCATACAACATTGTCACACATCAGAAACACTAACAACTCGTCTTCATTAACTTAAAAAACTACCCTATCAGGAAGGAACCTAGGCTAAAGTTCTTCCCTGGCATGCTAGCTTTCCACATGTCAGGACTGTTCTTATACTCATCCCATCCATGTGAGTAACTACCTGAACACACACAGTATACTAAAGACAAATTGTCCTGGTGTGGACCATAAACAGTGTCAGCTGTGCGGTTCAGATTAAACCAATTCAGTCCAGACACAATCTCTAGCGCTAAATCCATGTGCTTGTCTAACAAGTTGTGCAGCAGATTGAGAACAGCAGCCAGGAAGATCATCCTTGAAAAGGTATGAGTCTTCAGTCTTTCTTTTTTTTACCTGTTTGTTCCACATGTCGCTTATTTCAAAGGACTTACCATTTATTACATAGCCCCATTGGTCAGAACAGTTTCACTCAGGTGAAAATTTCACCTCTGTTAATCTGGGTACACACACAATGAAAACAAGTTCAGAACTTTCTCTTTGTAGAATGTTCTTACTTCTTAGACACAGGGATCTTTCTTTTTAAATTTTGTTATGGCATTATTAAAAGTGCCACATAAACTGAGAGTGCTACATAAATTAAAAAGTAACAATAATGGTAAATCATTACTTCAAAAAAAATAATTTGGAGGTGTCTCTTTTTTAAAAAATATTTACATAGCTGTTATGTAAATCCCTGGCATATTTTTAGAGGATTGCTCATTATAAGTATGCATCTTGAAAGGTCTCATTATTTAATGTGTGTTTGCCACTTGGGACTTACGTTTATTATCTGTTCTTTTAAAGAACATATATTCTGCCTTTCAGCAACACTCTCAAGGCAGCTTAGAGCAGGAAATTAAAAAAAAATTAAAACAGTAATGTAACACACACATATACACACAGCAGTTGCAAAGCAAGGAAAACAGCCAAAATCAAAACCAAATTTGAAACCAGTGTTGAACCCAAACTCACAAACATTAATTCAGTCAGACCATAGGTCCCTCTAGCCTAGCATTGTCTTTTCTGAGAGGCTGTAGATCTCCAGGATCTTTTATATCACCTGACTCTAGGGTTGCTAGGTCTGGGTTGGAAAATATCTGGAGACTTTGGGAGTGGAACCAGGAGAGGGGGGGATTTGGGGAGGGGAGCAGCCTCAGCATAGTTTCTCCAGGGGGGCTCCTCTCTATCAGCTAGAGATCAGTTGTGAAAGCCGGAGATCCCCAAGTCCCACCTGGAGACTGGCAGCCCTACCTGACTCCCTTTTTTTTAACCAAAGCTGCTAGGAACTGCATTTGATCTCAGATGGGCACATCTGCCTCCTGTCTCGCAACCCACTCACTCCCGCAATCAACCCTGTTTGGCGGTTTTCCCAACACCGGGAAAATCAAGTACTTAACGGATTCTGTCTGGTCTGCCAACTCTCACAATGAAGCTGATTTGGACATCTGAGCGTCCTTCTTGCACTGTAATTTTTTTAGAGTTCCATCGTTGTACACATGACTGATCCCACACTGCATACATCCCATGTGTGAACGGTGATTTGTCTATGCGCATATGCGCCTGCACAGGGAAAACGGAAAAAAATCTCACACTTCCGCCACCTCTTCAGCAGCGTAGCTATCTGGATGGTCCGTGGAGCCTTGCCGCTCAGTTAACTGTCCTGGTGGAATGAGGCTTCAGTTTGATCACCTCATGTCTGCACCCCCTAAGAAAAATGACGCTTTTTTCATTAGAACTTTTGTAGGGAGATTTTTGCTGATTGAATCAATACATGAATCAACTCATATCCATATAGGTAATCAAGTTAGATTTGTTAAGGGAGATGACAGCTATTTTGCAAGTGCTGAAGAATTGAGGGTGTATTCAAAATGCCTCCTGTCATTCACCCTCCAAAGTACAGTCCAGAGCACCAAAGGAGCTACATATCTGTCAAGAAAAAAAAAAGACCAAGAATTCTGCAATAGCTACCTGAAGCCTTTTAACTTCCACGTTGTGAAAGAATGACCTTCAGAAAGCGAAAAGCTGGCACTAGCGTTTTTTTCCCTTTCCTGACAGAAGGTCACCCATGGGCCATGGCAGCTTCGTTACGGGGTGGATTTCCTTTTAAGGAAATGTGAAAAGGCAGGAAGTGTTTGTACTTGGTTAACTGAAGCTCCACCTTTGCTCCTGTCATGATTACAATGCCTGGGCAACCCTTCTCAAACAGCAGACAGTGTGAAGCACGGGCAGCAGAAGAGCTCAGAGCAGCAGGCTAAGAACATGAAGACAAAAGGTACGGCTAGGCTTTCAGGAAGAAGATGTACATGGTATGCTAAGAGGACACCAGCACTGAAGGAGGTTTGGGAACCACTAGATCTGAGCAGACTGGCTGTGCTAAATTAGCATCTCTAGTTTTTGAACATCCACTTTAAAACAGTGTTGGCAACAGAAGCAATAGGGGAGGGACCCATAGTTCAGGGGTACAGTCCATGCTTTGCCTGCACAGGTCCCTAGGTACAGTACCTAACCTCGACAGAGAAAATGACCTTGTGTATCAATAAGGTTGCCAATCTCCAGGTAGTGGCTGGAGATCTCCCGCTATTACAACTACATACATTACAACTGATCTCCAGGCAACAGAGATCAGTTCACCTGGAGAACATAGCCATTTTGGAAGGTGGGCTCTATGGCACTGTATCCCATTGAAGTCCCTCCCCTCCCCAAACCCCACCCTCCTCAAGCTCCATTCCCAAAATCTCCAGGTATTTCCCAACCTGGAGCTGGCAACCCTAGGTAGCACAGACGGGAAATACCGTTCCCTGAGCCTCTGCCAATCAGAATAAACCAGTGGTTCTCAGCCTTACGTCTCTTACGTTCCACCATGAAGACAGATTCAGTTGGGTAGCCGTGTTGGTCTGAAGTAGCAGAACAAAGTTGGAGTCCAGCAGCACCTTTAAGACCAACAAAATTTTATTCAAGGTATAAGCTTTTGTGTGCACCAGATGGAGCGTGCATGCACACAAAAGCTTATACCCAGAATAAAATTATATTTATCACTTACTGTAAATGTTAAGGGCATAAAAATTGCAGACACACAAGACATAATTCCTGGCAGGAAGTGGCATATCAAAGATACTTGGTGGTGGGCAGGGGGAACAGGGGATCAGGAGACCCTGAGTGTCCAAGACTACTACTAGCATGCTATAAGGTCACAGATGGATAATCTGTGGTGGCAGGCAAGAAGGCATGTCATGCTTGCAGGTGAATATGGGGACTGAGGGAGAGAGAATTCTGAGTAATTGTTATGAAAACCTTGCAGCTCACTGGTAAAGAACAATAAACAATATTGGCCTTGTTGGACCAGCACTGACTCAAACAGTTTAATATGTGTGGGATCCAGAATAAATTTGCCACTTCTGTCAGTGACATAGATTTCCTCCTCCCGCTACAGTCCAGCAATCTCCCCAGAATGCTGCTCCTAGGAGACAGCTTCAGGAACAGAGGAGGAACAAATTTTTGGGTTTTGAGAGGATAATCAGCCAAAATCACTACCTGCTGTTAAATTAGTGGGAAAAGAAGTCAGGATCCAATCAGCTATAGCAAGGTTGGTATCTATTCTGTGACGTACCACTTTTACTATATAAAGAAGAACACAACAGAATACAAATCCTGGCAGAACATCATGTGCAGTGTGCACTAGTTACACACCAGAATGAGTAACATGGAAAGTGGCTGATCCAGACATTACAACAGGGCAAGTTTTATTCTCAAGCCTTCTAGCAGTTTAAACAATGGTATGTGAAGAATCCTAGAGGTAAGCTGGCATCTCCACATATTTCTCAAATCCTTCTAACAGCTGTTTTCTTTTCCTTTCTTTTTGTTCCCTTAGAAGTGCATTGATTTACAAATCTTGAGCAACAGAATTTTTGGGGGGTCATTTTTTGGATGCAAGGGATAAAAGGACTGAGACAAATTTTGCTATCGCCAAAGTAATCTTAGGATTATTATCTCTAAGCAAATAGAGATTCCAAAGAATAAGGAGGTGCCTGATCCGTAATAAATGGCTCAATATAGTCCCTACTATTCTCAAAGAACACAGACATCAAAACCAAAATAGTATTCAAGCAGAACATGAAACAATATAGCGAATTTCACATTACTGAGATTCTGCTGGTTTGAAGCCGTTTCTGATTCGTCTTGAAGTAAACCAGTACAGGGGTGCCATTTCACACATGGCTTTCCCCGACCAGAAAAGAGCCGAATCAGAAGCGGTTTGGCAATTCAGACTGCACTGCTTTGTTTTGCCGCTGTTTTCTGCTGCGCCTTTTTTTTTTTACGTTCACTTCAGAGTGCTAAAGCACTATAGTGCTATAACATAACACTCCAGGCATTCCAATGGGGTTGCTATAATGCTATTGCGTTATAGCGCTATAGCACTCTAAAGTGAACGTTAAAAAAAAAAAAGCCGGAGATCGCCCGCGTGGGCGAAAAAAGGTGGGGAAAAAATGCATCGGATCCGGGAGAAGAAACTGACAACTACTTGGAAGCGGTTGACAGGTAAAACACTTCAGCCCCGTTTCCTGAATGGGACAGAAGCATTTCTATGTGAAATTACAAATATATTCTGGTAGGGAACCGGTTCTAAAACAGTTTTTTCTGAAATGCCAGACCAGAAACCGTTTGGGAACCATTCCTCTTCCGGATTATATTGTCTGTCTGAAATTCCCCAGTATGTCAATCTTATGAAGGCCACTAGGGCAAATTCAATCAGAATAAGGCCTGCTCAAAAATATCCCTTGTAAAACCACAGAGGGTAAAATATTTAATCTTGTAAGTAGAAAAGCTCTCCAGTAGCACAGAGTAGCTAGATTATACATAAAAGGTGGTAAAATCTGTTTTAATTACTGGAGAAAAGGCAGGCATGTTCTTAGGAGCCAAAATAGTAAACTAACTTTGGGAATGTTTTTAGAAACAAGGTAAAAATCTTTTGACAGTGGCAAGATTTGGTCACAACAATCAGAACTCTGAATTCTTCTGATACACTTCTTCCATACACTGCATCTAATCCTTGCTTTCAAAAGGGCATTATATGCTCCCATCACTGTTCAAAAGATATTATTACAAATCCCCTAAATATAAATGAGACTCACAAGATCTTTTCATGCTCCAACAATCCACTGGATGAGAACAGTAGTCACATATTGTGGTGGCCCCAAGGAGGTAGAACAACTGTCCTCCTGAGGCTGGGAGTTTTACATTCCTACTTGCCTTCAAAAAAGCTGTATGGTGCATCTCCTCAGATTGAGGCTAGGAAAACGTAGGTTCAAACCCCTACTCAGCTACGAAGCTCACTGGATGATCCTGGGCCATTTTCTCCCTCAGCCTAACCTACCTCTCAGAATTGTTGGGAGGATAAAATGGAAGAGGGGAGATACATGTACACTGTATTCCTTGGAAATAAGAAATGTGGCATAATCATTTCCAGTGGGGTTTTGGAGGGTCAGGCTAGAGAATAGTTAATCAAACATGCAGTTGTGATGCTATCATATCAGCCTTCTTTTTCTGGCTTCCGATTTTGATTCTGAAGCCCCCCAGCTGGCCAAACAGTGGTATTGCAACAGGGCTCTTGTATAATGTAAATGACACATACGTATAGCCTGCATCCGGGTTTTATCTCCCCATCTATTATACCCTATCGCGGCAACCCTTAATAAGCAGCACTCTGAAACCAGACATACATTACCGTATCTGCAATTGGTCTCTGGGATCTTGCTCACTTAGGTTAACTGGGTCACCTTGCCATGCAGCACAGCACTTCAGAACAAGAGCATTGGGTGAGACCAGTGCTCCATTTAGTCCTGCATCTTGTTTCACACAGCAGCCAACCATTCCCCTGGAGGGCAAAAGAAACAGGACAGGAGACCAAGGCCTTCCCCCACACTAGTATTCAGAAGTTTGCTGCCTCTTAATATAGAGGTTCCCTTTAGTCATTGTGGCCAGTAGGTGGTAATTGGCCTATCTTTTATGCATCTACCTAATCCCCTTTTAAAATTCATTTATATCTTTACTTTGCTAAAGCTAAGTGGTTCTCGGGGTGGTCAGTGCCTGAGAGGGAGCCACTCAAAAGCTTCTTCAGGTCTCCAAAGGAAGAGTAGGAGTGTAAATATTTATTTATTTATTAAGTTAGATTTTAAACCGCCCTCCCCTGTAGAACAGGGCTCAGGGCAGTGTACATTGGTATAACATAATTACATAAAACCATATTTAAAAAACGGATTATGCAAGCACCTATGATCAGTCAGATGACGATGGAACTGCCAGAGTATGCCACTGCCTCGTGGAGTGGAGAGGCAGAAGAAACAGGGGTGCCAACCAGATGGGAAGCCGTTGCTGTCCTCGTGCAGGGCTTCCAAAACCCATTTATGCAGTGATGGGGGAATCACTACCCAGCTACCCCATAGGAAGCACCCCTTGTGCGCTGAGAGCTCATCCTGGTGGGGTGCAAATGCCGATTTGTGGGCCATCCCCTCCCCAACCAGTCCAAAATGCGGGAGAGGACACAATCCCTGGCAGTGTGGCGGGAAATGTCTGCGGCATGCAGAGGGTGGTCTGGCAAGACCTCCATCATCAGGATTTGGTGCACAGGGGCCGGATCCGGGTTGACAGAGCTGAGTGGGAAGCGACTAAGAGTGTCTGTGTGTCCCATGGACTTCCCTGGCTGGTATTGCAGGGCGTATTTGTAAACCCCCAGAAAAATGGACCAGTGCAGGACCCTGGGTGACAGCATCTGTGGCGGTTGGTGGTTGGGAGCGAGAAGACCGAGCAGGGGCTTGTGATTGGTTGCAATGGTGAAGCGGCGGCCCTACAGGTAATTGTGGGATGCCATGATTGAAGGGGCCTCTTTGTCGATCTGGGAGTAGTTCCATTCGGTTGATGACAGGGTCCGGTAGTAGGAGGCCACCAGCACTTCCTTCCTGTCCGGCAGCCGACGGCCCAGGATAGCACCAGCAGCGTCTCATTGAAATGGGCAAGAATGTTATTCAACGTGAGTAGCTCCCTCATAGCCCAGAAAGCGGCGTCCTGTTGACAACCCCACACCCACGGGGCCTTCTTGTCGAGCAGGTGGTGGAAGGGCTCCGTGAGTGCAGCTTTATGGGGCAGGAAGGAGTGGTAAAAGTTCAGAAGCCCCAAGAAAGCCTGCAACTCAGCCTTGGACATGGGAGCGGGTGCTTGTTGGGGCTGGGTGGATGCCATCCGCATCCACGGAGAACCCCAGGAACTCTACACAGGGGACTCCCAGGAGGCATTTCTCCCGCTTCACTTTTAGCCCAGCGGAGTCTAATCGCTGCAACACAATGTGTAGGCAGGTGGCGAAGTCCTCTTCCATGGGGGTGGCAATTAATACATCATCGAAGAAGGGTTGGGCCCCAGGGATGCCTTTCAAGAGAGAGTCCATTACATTCTGGAAGATTCCCGGGACCACGTTTACCCCAAACTGCAGCCCCTTGACTCTGAAAGCATCCCACTGTGGGATGATGGTCTGTGCCTCAGCAGTCAGCTCGTCCATCAGCTTTGGTATGCTTGGGCCAAGTCCAATTTACCGAAGACCTTAGCCCCCACCAATGTCGCTAGGACATGGCTGACTATAGGCACTGGGTACGCACGGTCACTCAGTGCCTTGTTGATTGAACATATGTAGTCCGCACAGATGCGGACATCCCCATTTGGCTTAATTGGGGTTACAATGGGGGTCACCCAGGTGGCATGAGGAACTGGCTCTAAAACTCCTTGTGCCACCAAACGATCCAGTTCTGCCTCAATTTTGGGCTTGAGCGCGAATAGAATTCTCCGGGCCTTGAGGCAGATGGGTTGCACCTTGGGGTTGAGTTGGAGCAATACTGGGTGTCCGGTGTACCGGCCGAGTGTCCCATCGAAGACGGCAGGGAGCTCGTCGTACACATAACTGAAGTCTGAGGGCTGCACATGGTGCATCCCCATTACTCTGAACCCCCAGGGTGTAAACCAAGACAGTCCAAGTAAGCTGGTGAGCTGTCCTTCCACCACCACCAAGTCCAAAAGTCCCTCAAACTGCCTGTATTTCACGTGGAATTTGCCCCACCCATTAGATGGAGGGGTGTCCCAGGGCAAATTCAATACCTGATGATGGTGGATGGCAATGGTGTGCAGATCTGCTGATTCGAGGTGTGTGGCTGTGTCTCCGGACTCCCTTGGAGCGGCAGGCCACTGTCTCGTGGGGCGGGGAGGCAGGAGAAACAGGGGTGCCAGGCAGATGGGAAGCCATCGCTGTCCTCAACCAAATGCCTGGTGGAACATTTTTGCCTTAAATGGCTTGTGGAACTGCTTTAAGTCCTGCAGGGCATGGGTGTTATTCGGTAGAGAGTTCCACCAGGATGGGGCCAGGACCGAGAATGCCCAAGGTCAAGGACAGCTGGATGTCTCTCGGGCCAAGGACCACCAGCAAGTTCTTATCAGCCAAGCGTAAAGCTCTTTGGGGGGGGGATACCAGGAGAGATGCTCCCGAAGATATGAGGGTCCCTGGCTGTTAATATTATATATAATAAATGTATTACACTTTCATACACAGTCATACAGATGTCACTGCTTGTATCAAAGGAGGAGGGGGAAACAGCACACCACAAAGGTTAACTTATCAAAGTTTTATTCTCTGTACAGTTTCTGTATTATCAATAAAAAAAACAACTCTAGATGGGTAGGCACCTACCCAAGAAAAAATAATAATAAAAATATTCAGCGTATCTGAGCCATGTTAATGCTATTATATACACCCCCTCAACAGAAGGCTACCTTGAAAAGGACAGGTTGCTTGCCAGTAACTTAAGTGTTGATTGATTACTTCCCAGGCATACAATGGGGAATTTCAGAAGATGTTAACTACATGGCACACGACAGAACAGAGAATCCTTCTCAGGAACCAGAACAGCCCCATCTTTTAACGTGATGATCAAGAAAGTGCCTTTTAAAGATGCATCCGGATTTCATGTGGCAGGCCACACAGGATGGGAGTTGCTGCAGCTTTCTTCCTTTTCCAGAAACAAAACATCTCAACGATTACCACATCTCAGTGTTTCTTATTTGAACTGATTATCGATTAGCGTTCCTTTCATCTTGGCCTTCTTGGCTTCCAGTTCAGCCTAATTTAAAATTAAGAAGGGGGGGGAAATTGTATTTTCGTTGGTTTTTTGCACACAAATATCCCATCAAATGAAACAGAAGCAGAAGAACTGCAGAGGAATTCAAGGAATCCTGGTATTCTTCAGAAGCTTATTAGAAGCTCCTTAATGAGAAGATCATCAGTGAGGGACAAGCTTCTCAGAAAGTCCACTTGCTCAATCCAATATTCTCCTGCAATGTGCCACTTTCAGGGATCTGCTGGTTATGTTAGATCAAGCTGGTTATATGCTCTAAGCAATCAGTTCACAGTGAGGCCCCACCAGCCTGGCCAGTGACCCTTATTACTGTGCACCCTAAACCGTGTCCCAAAATCTTCTGCAGCACACTACAGTTCTGTAGCAGACATGTGAGCTGCAGTGAACTGGGACATTAAAACAGCCCCGGAATAAACCGAGCCAAGCAGCTCTGAAGATCAGCTCAGCTCCAACCTGCACTGCAGCAATGACAACAAGGACTACAAGCCCACCACCACAGAACGACATACATTCTCAGTGTTGCTGCTGCCCATTATCCAAGCTGAACAGATTCTGTGGGGCCATTTGGCTCAGCTTACTCCTGGTCACCTGGAGCCCTCCAGTAACTTTTCTGGGAAGTTAAAAGGATGATCCATTCCTGCACTCTAAGGTTCCCCACCCAACATCAACAGGGAAAAGCTTACAAGTTTGAAAACCGCTGCTCTATCAAACCAGCCAGTGATTCACAAGCAGAACCAAGCTTTGTGTTGGAGGCAGAAAAAAACCCCAAGTCTTCAAACATTATGCCTTACTGACTCATCTTTTGCCCTCTCATCTCTGAACTAGTTGGCTGACCCAGTAGAAGTGATCCTCTCATCAATCAAAGGCCTCCTCCCATGTGGGTGATGTGTCACCATGCTCCAAATAGTTAGAGCAATCCCAGCAACTATTATTCTTCCAGAGCTAATATCATCTACTTATCATTTATTTCAGAGACTTCCTGATGACAGGTTGGTCTTATAAACAAAAATTCCACAGCATCATAATAAATTTTATGCAATAACTGCCAAATATCATTGTGTCTAATATGTACCCTTAAGGATTGCTATTTTAAAGGGCAAAGTCTCGGTTACAAAAGCTTGGACTAGCGTGGCCAGGTCAGCTGAGCCTATGGGTTGGATCCAACTAACTTTTCTGAAAACAGAAGGGGTGGGGGTAACTGCCATCAATTCCCGCTTCCTGCTGCAGACCCCCAGTTTGCCTCTCATGCTGCTCCAGTGGGTTCCTGTCCCCAAGGAGCATTTTGGGGAGATCAGTGGGCTGCAGAGGGGCAGGGGGAGGAAGGAATGCTGTATTCTACAAAAGTGTCTGGATCCAACCCTAAGAAAGGAGAGAGTTTGCAAACCAGATGTAGCTGATGGAAGGCCCTCTTGGCCACTATGACAACCTGCTTTTCAAAACAGCAAGGCTGAGTACACACGCACTCCCAAGCTCTTCATCTGCTCTGCAAATGCCAACTCTGCCCCCTGCAAAACAAGTGGGTGTAAATCCTTCCAAACCATCAGATTTCCTGACCAGCATCACCTTCATCTTGCCTGGACTGAGCTTTCAACTTGTTCTGCCTTAGCCCCTCGACTTTTGTCTCAAAGCAAATGGAAAAGGTGTTGGGAAGGGTAAATTTACCAGCTCCTGCAGCCTCCTCTTGCTCATGCCTTTCCGTTCCAGCTGTTTCTCAATCACCTTGGCGTTCTGTGCATAGGAATCAGCAATTTCTCTCTGGAAGACAGACAAGACCAACAACAGAATTACCTTGTAGCTGAATGCAGTACTGCTCTGCTGGACTCATTACAAATAGTAATATAGGAGAATAAAGTCCCAGATCACAAACTGTAGAAGGAAGGTCCCTTCCAGAAGCATTCGTATAGGATATTGCAGTCTGGGTGGGCAGATGTCAGGAATCTGAAGAATCATCCAACTAATTACAGGGCCCAAAGGAAATTTGGACTTGTTTCTTGGACAACAGGCCTCCTCCTCACCCCTAGATGAAATGACCAAAGGCTTCTGAAACTGAGACAAGCTGCAGAAGCAGACTGTGATGTGGCATTTTGTGAATGTAAATGTGTAGGGTTACCATATTCTGAAAAGCAAAAAAGGACATGTTTCCCAACTGACTACTTCAAACAAGTAATCACTATGACAAATCTCATTTTAAATACCCCTCCTATTTAAGCTGTGATAACTGCTGCCAACTTGGAATATTCCTACTCTTCCAACCCAAAAAGAGGACATTTTCATCAGGTTTTTTTTAAAAAACAGCTCAAAAGAGAACGGACACCAAAAAAAGATGACCTGTCCTCTGAAAAGAGGACATCTGGTAACCCTATGAATGTGTCATGTGTAAAGAACATATATCCGAAGAACAAGAAGGCCTGAGGCAGGATTCCAAGAGGAGAAATAAAGGCAAAAACTGCAGAGATGAGGGAACTGCATATTGTTCTGAAACAGTGGCTTGCATCCATTGGCGTTCAGGGCACTTACATTTTCTTAAGAATGCCCATGCGCCCCACCCCACCCCCCGGCTCAAGGCCCCCATTATGTTGTTCCTAAAGGTCTACTGAATTGGCAGGGGGGGGGTTGCTGGTTGTGGTGGAAATGAAAAATCACCACCCCCTTCTTAAGAAAACTTATGGGCATGGAGGTTTTCTTAACAATGTGATGGATATAGGCCAAGATGTCACAGATGTTGTATGCTGCTGTGAGAAAAGCAGAGAAAACTCACCGCTTCAATCTCCTCCTCCTCTTCATCAATGGTCGAGACAGTGACTGAGCTGAACTTGCCCATGTCCTTGGTCCGTTTGGTCATCATTACCTGGGAACCCAACAAGAGGTTAGTTTATTTATTTGGATGTGACTTGTGGCATAAAAGACATACCGAGCTTTCTTACTTTGCCACACTGAAGGAACATAGTGGAAATCTAATTCTGAGAAGAGACAGGCGACCCAAAGGATCTGACCCGTGAGACTTCATATCACAGACTACAACTCACTATTAGGAGCTATGTTGCTTGCCCGTCTGTGGCGGCTCTGCAGCCCAGCAGGCCTTGCCAAAATACAAGAACTTGTGGGCACTCAATGAAATTGCTGAGCAGTTGGGTGAGAACAGATAAAAGGAAGTACTTCTTCACCCAAAAAGTGATTAACACATGGAATTCACTGTCACAGGAGGTGGTGGTGGCTATAAGCATGCACGGCTTCAAGAAGCAATTAGATAAACATACGGAGCAGAGGTCCATCAGTGGCTATTAGCCATAAGGTATAGGTATGAACTCTTGGTCTGGGTCAAATGATGCTCTGTATTCTTGGAAGGGGCAACAGTGGGAGGGCTTGTAGTGTCCTGGCTCCACCACTGGACCTCCTGACAGAACCTGGTATTTTTGGCCACTGTGTGTCAGAGTGTTGGACTGGTTGGGCCATTAGCCTGATCCAACACTGGCTTCTCTTATGTTCTTATGAATAGGGCCATGCTGAATGCTTTCCATTTTTAAAAAAATCCTGCCCTTCCTCCAAGGAGCTCAGGGCACTGTGTGTGTCCTCACAACAATCCTTGAGGTAGCTTAGGCCAAGAGAGAGTGACTAGCCCAAACTCATCCAATGAGTTCCACAGCTCAACAGTAGGACTTCCAGTCAGTGGCTGGCCCCCAGCAGCAGACTGTGGGAGAGGGACATGGAGGGCCAATCACATCAATAGCATGATGTCACTTCCAGGTTCTCCCAGGAAATGAGATCAAACCATTGACATAATGACGATTTTTGGCTGACTTTTTTAGCCCAGTTTGGCCTGAGCTTGCCTGGGCTTGGGAGCTAAGCAGGGTTGTCCATTGTCAGTACTCGTGGGGGAGAACACTAAGGAAGATTGGGGTTGCTATGCAGAGGAAGAGAATGGCAAACCTCATCTATCTGCTTATCTTGTGCCTTGAACACCCCATGGTTGGGGTCGCCATCATTCAGCTGCAATTTGACAGCACATTCTTCTTCTTTTTTCAGGTTGTGGGCTGTGCTGGAAAGTCTCCCACTATAATGGGAGACCTGGCAGCCCTGGGATTTGCACCCCACCCCAAATTTGACGTTCTAACCACTACACTGATGTACCAGGATGCTGATGCATACCATGGGACTCAAAAGCACCTCCTTTAGGGAAAGTGGGGGATGGGGGCCCCTGCAAGTTCTGGGAAATGCAGCCACAAACACTCTCAGTGGAGCCATCTGGACAGCCCCGGCTATAGAAACAACCGGCTGTCCCAGCAACAGTGTGCAAGGAAGCAGAGGCAGCTCTTCCTCCCAGAAGTCATCCAACTATGACTGGGGGTCAGTGGGGCCACACCAGCACCCCAGCCAGCCAGAGGAGGCAAATGCTGTTGTGACAGTGAGGAGGAAAGTTCCTTGTCGATGATGATTCCAAGAAAAAGGGACTGATGAAATCCAAAAGCCAGTGTGGTGTAATGGTTAGAATCCTGGACTAGGATCTGGGAGGCTCAGGTTTGAATCCCCGTTCTACCATGGTAACTTGCTTTTTGATCTTGGTTCAGTCACACACTCTCAGCCTAAACTAGCTCACAGAGCTGTTGTGAGGATAAAAAGGAGGACAGAAGAATGATGTAAGCCAAAGGGGGGATATAAATGAAGTGAATAAATAAAGCCAGACCGAGTTGTGTTATCTAAGGCTCAAGGTGAAGTCCAGCCCAATACAATGCCTGTGAGCTTATCATTACAAAGGATTTTTTCAAAATCACAACAGTCCAGAGAGGTTCTAGTTCTTGGGACCTCAAATGCAGCATCTCCCTACCATTTTGCCCCATTCCACCCCCTTGTAAGGTGTTACAATCATGGCATGTCTCTCTCTACCTTCTTGGGAGGCTCTTGCTTCTGGGTGTAAATGTTTGTTTTTCCAAAGCCCTGTCCAAATTTGACCACAGCACCATCAACAATGAACGTCACTGGGGCATTCTTCTGCTGATGCTGGTAAAAGAGAAGCAGCCCACACCTGGGGAAGAAAATATAAAATATTTTTGTGTAAAAAGAAAGGAACAAATGGTTTGTTTTAATCTGACATTCCAGCAAAATCTAGTTGATATGTCTAGTGCAGGTGTTGCTCCATTGTGATCCCAAACAATAAGCCTGTATGAAGAACCATTTACTGGATTACAACAAGATGAATGTTTGAAAGCAGTAGATGAATACCAGCATTACATTAGTAATTCTCAGCATTTATACAAGGCTGTGCCACCCACTATCTTGTAACCTTGCAATACCCCTGCGAAGCAGGTCATTATTATTCTGTGCAGATGGTAGACTTGCCTGGAGCTACCAGGTGCATTTGAAGCAGAGTACAATTTAAACTGGGGACCTCTCAGATCACAGCTTGTTACCCATTCTGCTACTTCAGTTCCCAATATTATTATTTTTTTGCTTTTGTTCTATGTACAGTATTATTTTATTAGTACACACATTTTGTTTCTTAAGACAGCTGCAATACAGCTTTACTGCCCCATTCTGCCAAACACTGCAGGACCCAGCAATTCACCTGCCTTGCATTAAAAATGTCATCTGGTAGTAATGGTGCTTGGGAGGCAAGGCAACATGGTATAGCCCTATCTCATCAGATCTCAGGCGCTAGGCACAGTCAGAACTTGAATAGGAGACCACCAAGAAAGGCTCTGCAGTGGAAGGCAATGGCAAACCACTTCTAGGTCTCACTTCCCTTGAAAGCCCCTTGCTGGGGTCACCAGAAGTTGGTTGTGACTTATGTACGCTGTTACTGTGCTAACTCAATTGTTAGTCCGAACTTTGGCTGGGAAGAACCCAGGTGCTGGATCAACCTTGCATATAAGAATGTTATGCCGACAATTAGCATTCTGAAGCAATTTCTGAGCCATGATCTAGACTAATGTTAAATCTGTGTCTAACTAGCCTTCCCAAAACAACAGCCTCCAGGATTATTTGCTGGTAAATCAAGGTGTATAAACACATACTGATGTATGTCAACATGCAACAAGCCATGCCTTCTGAGCAATAGCCTGAGATATCACAGAAGACACAAACATGGAATTGAACATGAGACGCAGGAGTATGCAGCCCTTCCTGCAATGGAATCTGAACACATCCTGCCAGAAGTACTTACTTTCCACATTTTTTCCTGTATTGTCGTTCAATGCCTTCTGGCCTGCAGAAGAAAAACAGGCAGAACTTACTACTAGTGTGAAGAGAAGTGAACTGAAACTTGCAGTTTTGCATGTTACTAGTAGATTCAAAACACAGTTGATAAAAAAGTGGATGCTGGGGAGCGCAGATCTGGATTTATATCCCTTACTGTTACATCATCTTTTATCTAATAAACATAGGTGGCCTGTGACAAACAGCCCTCCAGGTATCCTAGCAAATTCCTGCCTACAGGGAAAAGAGGCAGATATACGCTAGAAGAACCTGCCACATTCCCAGCTTCTGAGATTAAGAAGGAACTGCAGTTTAGAATCAGATTTTCATAAACAGGCTGAGTTATTAATGAAGCAACTGCCTGATCAGAGTTACTCAGCGAAGATTTTAAAACAAGCTTTTTACATGGCTAAAAACACCACCAGATTGTTAACCTCAGGGGGGAAGAAACAGAACACTGATAGAATGGTGATTACTTTAACATGTAATAGAATGTATACTCTGGTAAGAGATATAATTCAGAAGCACTGACATCTCTTATCTGGTATCCCCAGGTATAGCTCGCCTGCCATCCTCCTCTTGCTTACAGATGATCCAGAAACCTCCAGCACATGCTGGTTAGGAATAGAATAAGTGAACCCATCATAGACAATAGCACAATCGATGAATTCCTAAAGGGAATTTCCTTGTGGCCATTGTTCAGTGTGTGCTTTTTCTGTTAAAAGACATACATTTCATAACTTATCTAATGACAGGAGTTTGTATATTAATTCTTTTGTCAACTGTAATTCCAAAGCTATTATTTATATTATACAATGTCCATGTAACCTCCTGTATGTAGGCTTTTCTACAAGAGCTGTCAAAACCCATATCTGAGAACACAGGAGCTGTATTAGACCAAAAACACACACCACATAATGGGATCAGCCAGTGAGAGGCTATGGAACCTATGGGAGGTAGGGAGGGGAAATAAATTAAAGGGAAGTCTGTCATTGCCTCAGACAGGGTTTGGGGAGGCAACAGAGAAATGGAAAACTACCAGGAGATTAGTTAGTGACACTTCACCCAGGGAAGGAAAAGAACTCAGACATCTATACCAGGGGTGTCTTACCTGACATGTAAGCAACTGGTATGTATGGAAATGTAATGTACTCCCCCTTTTATGGTATCCCTTGGAAAAAAACCAGTCTTCCATATGATTAAATACATTTATTGGGGCTTTTGTGGGTTCTCCAGTAAATCAATTGCTTTCACTGCTAGGAATCAATTGCTTTTGTTTTTATTTTGAGAAAAAATAATATTGTTAATTGGTTTTGCCTGTGTCCTTTATAAAGTTTATATCTCCAGTACCTGGTATTACATTTTATGGCACACATGGCCTGGCCCAACAAAGTGACATTTATAGTCAGATCCAGCCCTTGTAACAATGGTTTTGACACCTCTGATCTATACTATAAGTACATATGGCTCAGGGGCCAATAAAGAGGCAGGAACAGAGCCGGTATCCTCTGTTACCTTATAATTCTTTCTCTCTGTGTGACAGAAATAGCCTTTCAGTTTAGTAAACCTGTGGGTGTGTGAATTTGTAACTGTTTTAAAGCAGAGTTCTGTTGTCCTTTGCTGTAATAACCAATAACTTGTTACATTTCTTGTCTTATCCACCAAACCAGTAAACACTGAACCCTTCTAAAGAAGAAACAATAAACTTATTTGTTGGTGTTGCAAAAGGAAGGTGTTGGTGTGACTTACTCCAGGAGAAGGGGAGGTCGATGTAATAGAAATTACCTCAGATTCCAATTCTACCCCCCCGGGCTTCTCTGTAATAGCAGCACATACTCCAGTACAGTTATTAGTTAACATTTCTTTATTAACATATTGCAAACCATGCCATCACTACAATCAACTCGGTCAGGTGTGGCTGGGTGGGTGAGGACCTTAGACAATCAAATGGCCCTACCATGCAAATTTTAAAAAACTCTACAAGGGGGAGCCACCCACTGCTATGGAATATCTTTCTGCAAACCTGGGGGAAAACCCAAGTGTGCATTAAAATGCAAACACTTTATAAAAGGTTAAGGCAAGGGTGTTAAACATAAAGCCCGTGGGCTGGAACCAGCCCATCCAGGGTTCTTATTGGGACAGCAAGCAACTTTATTGTCAGATGACAGAGGCTGTACATTATGTCCCTGTATATTGTCTCAGTGCTAATGAGTAATGGGCAGTAGAAGCCGGAGGGCAGGCATCAGGGAGATACTTTAAGGAAACACTGCAAGAGTGTTAATGTTTTAAGCATGTTGGGTTTTTTGAATAAAAAAATAATATTATTAATTGGGTTTGTCTGTGTCCTTTATAAAGTTTACCTCTCTCTTACCTGGCATGACATTTTATAGCATACATGGCCTGGCCTGACAAAGTGACATTTATGTCAGATCCAACCCTTGTAACAAATGAGTTTGACACCTGTGGGTTAAAGGCTAACCCCCCCACAATAACAGCAGCACTGTGTGAATGTACAGACACTGCTAGGGGGGTGGGGGGAAATAAACTACCAAACAAAACAAGCCAAAATGGAACCCAATAAGTTGGTCTGGTTTGAAGAAGGAGATGATTGTTGGAAAAGAGTGAACAGGAAGAGGACTGAAGTTGAAGAAAACAATGTAGGGGACAGGAGAGAAGGATATATGAAAAAAGGCAGCTGGAGACAGTGCATGGGAGAGGAGGAGGAAGGAAGGGAAGCTGCACAGGGAAACAAACAAAGGAAGTGGAGCCAGAGCTAGCCAGATGCTGTCAGGGATAGAAGGTAGGGGAGCTGCGGGGGGGGGGGGAGGGAGTTATAGTAGCAAAGGCAGCGGAATGTGGGAGAAGACTAAGCATTTGACCATAACTGTGTATTGCACTGCTGGAACTTGCCAGTGCAGCCTGAATGAGTCTACCTGCGAAGATAAACATTTTCTTCTTCCTCAGTGTTACAGAATTTGTGGGCATGTTTGGCAGCATCAATCACCCGGGCTCTGTCTCGTGGTCTCATGGGCAGCTTCTCCAGTTGACAATCTGCAGAAAACACACCAATCAACTAAGATGGCAGGCATGGAAATGAAGTTCAGCTGGCAAGCCCTTTTTCTACAGTTCCCACGGTGGAGGTTCTAATAACCTTATGGTGGAAATGTGGCCTATAAATACCAACAGCTGTACCTAATTTTATTTTTCAAATCCTACTGTAAGATGTAAATGTATCTAATACACTTCTACCATCATTCAAAGTAGAGGTCAGATCTTGTGGCAGCCGGTTCCATGAGAAAATTATGCACTATACCGAGAACTGTTGTCGCATATATAATATAACTATTTGTTCTGGATCTACCACGGATCATTTCTGTGGGGTGGCCCACCCCCCTCCACACACACATTCTATCTTTAAGAGATTTATTTAAAAAAGCAAATCTGAGGTCCTTAGCCGCCCCCTCTTTTATATGGATGAAGTTCAACTGAAATCCACGGGGTTTTCTCGCGAGTAAACATATTCGGGCATGGCTGCCGAGGGGGCAAACGCACAACACGTGATCCTAAGAAGCCTGTCCCCGCCAGGCACGGCGCGACTCACCCAAAACCAGCACCATCTGCCCACACAGGCAGTAATAGACGTGCAGGGGCTTCTCGCCGTCATCGTATTCCTCGCGGTCACGCGTGTCCGAGCAAACAACCGAACGAGACACCACTTTAGGCATGGCGGCAGGAGCGAAACACCAACAGACAACCCCGGAACAAGCGCTTCCTGGCAGGGTCAGCTCCTCCTTCTCGAACTGGAACTGGAACTAAGCACTGCCCACCCGGTTCCGCCCGGCTGCCCGCTTTGCAGCCTCTACAAAACTCTTCGTAAGGTTATTAGTTGCAAAAGGATTTGTAGGCATCTGACTGTGCTGGGGCTCGCTCAGGCCTGTGTGGAAAGCCTCCCCCACACGCCCCATTTCACGTGGAAGCCGCATGCTAAGAACCTGAAGCCTCGTCTTATCTCACCTGGCTTGGTCCTTTTTAAAAAACGTCCCCCCGACGAAGAGTTCTGGAAAACGTGTACATCGTTCTTGGTTTTGTGTGTGTGCGTGCGGGGGGGAGTATAGCGTATTTCTGTTTGGAGATTTTGCTTTTGTTTACTCACTGTGGCTTTCTGCGAGCTCTAATTTATGTATTGTGGAAACTCCGTCGAGAAGCACCCCCTTCTCCTTAACACTTCCTTCAGCGTTGATTTCCTTATATATTACTTTTCGTGTTTTCGAGGAGCTACAGTTCCGCAGCTCTCTATGCGGTTAATACTAAAAGAGCAATCTTTGACATTTTCAGGCTATTACAGTGCGGGTTCAGCTTTTACACAAAATAAAATTGTTATTTTTGCCACAATAATAAAAATTGCATCATTTAAATGACCTATTCTTTCCACAAATTCACAGCATAATTAATAAAACTACTGGATTACTGAGAGGCAGTCCCAATAAACTGTAGTGACAGAGACAACTAAACCGCAGGGTCAAGATTAACAAAAAATGTTATTGTTGCATAAGTTTTCCTAGTAGAACAGGTAACATAAAATGCAAGCATTTTAAATTAGATATTAGCATTGCCACAATAAAAATGTGTGCCTTGAAGATGCCACATGACTGTAGTTATTTTGAGTTGTAAGTAGACTAATGAGGCTATGCCTTTGGAATTCAATATTTAAAAAATCAATGTCACTTAGCATTTGTGTAGCAATATATGACCTGTAATCCTTACAACAACCCTCTAAAATAATTGCAGAGGGGGACCAATGCTCCCTCTAAGCTATGGAGTCATGTGAGCAAAAATTCTACTTTGTGAGCTACTGGTATTAAACTTGTGAGCGAGTGATTTGGCTGCTGCATAAATTAGTTTGCTCTGGAGCCATCCTTCCTGAGCTAAGATAAAAATGTGTGAGCCAGAGGCTAAAAAACTATGAGCTAGCTCACACTAACTCAGCTTAGAGGGAACACTGATGGGCACTGGGGCCAAGGATGGTTTTTCTTAGGTCACCTTGCAAGTTCATAGCAGAACACAGATTCAGACCACCAATGGCTTTGACTTCACAGTTCAGCTCAGTCCTGGTTTTGAAATACCACAATATCCCAATATAAGTACCAATTATCATTGTAAATACCTCCATCTCTACCAATGTCACAACTTATCTCAAAGAGTTCTGCAAGACTCTAAGCACAAAAACACCACTCAAAATCAATTTAATTCACTTTAAAAATAAATATCAGCCATATAAGACTTTTTGCTTTGTTGGGGTTTAAAACAATTACTACACTGTCTTGGATCCTAACAGGGCCTCCTAAGCAGAATTACCCTCTTTCTAAACTGTCTGAAGTTAATGGGCTTAGAAAAGTGTAACTCTGCTTAGGACTGCACAGCAAGGGTCCTTTCTGATGAGCAAGTGGCCACCAACTCTCCCATGCACTAAAATTCAGTGGAGAAGAAAAGGCCGCAGGGGGAAGGGGCAGTTAACTTCAGACATTGAACAGAACTTCATCAAATCGGCATATGTAATTTCAAGCATAGTTTTGTCTGTTACTGTTCCTATTAGAATCAGATGCTATTGTTGTTTAAAATGTTTCATTTTGTTTTATATCGTCTACTACATATAATTTTAAAACATATTATGATTTATTGTGAGAGCTAGTATGGGGTAGTGAGCTCCCACCCACACCTTCCCTGGAGCCTGCCAAGTGTTTTTAGAAAGTGGGCGGGGCCAGGTGGGGCTTCTAATCAAGACTTCTGGGGGACCATTGGAGATTTGATTGGCTGTGCAGATATCTTAAAATGTTGGTTTGGCAGCAGCTGCCACCCCAGCACAAGGATCTTCACTGTGTGATGAAAGGTAAGTTGTGACATCCATTTTATGGCTGGTTCCACCTCCTGTGGCAGCCATTTTGTGGCTGCACCCACCACACTGTGTCAAAACTGCAGAGGCTCAAAAGGCTGGGGACCCTTGGTGTAGTGGTTAAAGTGCTGGCCTAGAATATGGGAGACCTGGGTCTGAATCCCCACTCTGCCATGGAAGCTTTCTGGGGGATCTTGAGCCAGTCACACGCTTACAGCCTAACTCACAGGGTTGTTATTAAGATATAATGGTATAATGGACAAGAGGAGAGCAATATAAGCTGCTTTCGGTCCCCCACTGTTTAAAAGGAAACTGCCGTATGCATGCCTGTTACGCTTGGTTTCCTAGGATCGCGGCGTTTCCTGCCTTTGAACAGCCTCCTTGGCATTTCCAGCAGGACAGCTCAATTGCTGCCTGAAGTGGGAGATTTGTTGGGGGAAAGGGAAAGCGGAAACCCAAAAGTGATGACCACCGGAGGGGGGGAAAGATGGTGGTACTGCCACTTAAGTCTACAGCTCACAAGGCGTTTTAAGTTGCATTTCTCTGTATTTCCCTTTAACGCAAGAGCCAATCCCATGCCTGGTTAGTCGTCCTCATGGGAATGTAAGAAACAAAACAAAACCCCTCCACTGTGGTAAGCACTCCAAAATACAAAATGGAATGTTCCATCCCAAAGCCCCATATCATATGCACTCAGTAATGCAAGCGCCCAAGCGTAAAACTTATTTTTTAAAAAATAACAGAATGCCGTCCTCCTTGGGAGTGTACTGGTGGGACGAGGAGGTGGAAAGGATGCTGGTCCTCCTTTATGACCTGGAGGCAGGACCTAGGGTGATGCCCAGCACCCACCTGGAGACATTCTCAATATTTCAGGAGGTCTCCAGGGCCCTCTCCCATGAGGGAATCGATAGGAGTGCTGCCCAATGTAGGGCAAAATTCAAGAGGGACAAAGGGGCATTTTTGATGCCCTAGAAGACTGGGAAGGCTTCCCTCCTTCCAGGAACCGTCCTCCCTGCTTCCACCTCTTGGCCCGTTTGTGGGAACAGGCAGGAAGGCCAAGTTGGACGCGTAGACGTCACCTCGGTAAGTACGTCAAACACTTCATCCAGTACCCTAAAGGTGTTCCTGCCCTACAGCACAAATCAAACTGTGGAACGAGGATGAACTGTATGGACAAGTAACTACACAGTCAAGGTGGATGACATCATCATTGTTCTCCACACATATCTTCCTAGGTCTAGGCCATTCTTGATAGAAACGGACTTACTAGAGTCCTTTGGGGAGCCAGTGTTGGTTACCTGTGTGTCTGGCAGCTGCTCCGCATCCTCCTCAGGCGTAGAATCTAGACGAAAGCAGAATAGGAGATGTTAGGCACATTATCGCTACATATGTAATTTGTAGTGCTGCATGTAGTGCAGTCAGAGAAGGTACACAGGAAGATAATGTCTGCATTGCATTCTCTGCAGAGATGCATCAAGAGAAGCAGGGTACACACCCATCCACTAACCCAGTGCAATAGAACAGGACAGTAGGCGTGATGGGGATCTACGCTGTGTCATTGTAAATCAGCAGAACAGTTTAGGATTGCTGTGTACACCGAAGGCATTAGACTGGCAATTCGGTATTGGAGTCCATTTCAGAGCTGTTTTCTTTAGGGAAACTTAACAAAATCATCACCAGCCATTGCCTGTTAGAGGGGCCCGGTGTCACAGGGAGGTTGGTGAGAATCCACCTGAGGGCCACGATATACATTCTCGAAATAAAGAGGAAATCCTCCTTACCTGATGTACCGCTTCCATAGGTCTGAACATGATGTCCTTCTTCAATCGGCTCCAGTACTGTTGTGAACATCTCCTCGGATCCCTCGGCTGGCGGAAAAGGGACCTCTGGGGCCATGAGGGTTGGCGGTATGATGTTGGCTGGCAATTGGTAACTGTCAGCCGCACGGCGAGGCTTCACACGGGTCCCCTTTCAAGATATTATGTAGCTCCTTATAGTAGGGACAGGTGATCCTGTCATTACCGGAGGTGTTATTGTGGAGGAGAACTCGCTTGTAATCTGCTCGCAGTCCCTTTGTCTTGTTGTGGCATTCAGTTGCTGAACGACGATGGCCCCTCGCTGTCATTCCCCTCGCTATTTCTTCATAGGTCTCCATTGTGCAGTGAGACTGTTGGATGGGGTCCTGGACCCTCTGCTCACCCCACAGGGCGAGTAGATCCAAGACCTCTTCTCTTCTCCACGAAACACCTCTCACTCCTGCCATGCTGTCTTCCCAGGTGTGAAAACAGGAAGTGTAGGGCTGAAACAAGGGCCGGAACTAACCTCTTGTCCCCAGGATCTAGGGACTACTTTAACTAGATACTGAAATCGCTGTTATCATCCTAATCAGCCTTCCCCCCCATAAAGAACAGAAATGGGAGTTTCTGAGTTCCGAGCAATAGTTGAAGAATGCATGTAGTATGTGCTTGGGCGTTCATACAAATAAACGAAAGAAATTACATATTGCTTGTTTGCGCATGCGCATAACTGGGGTCGGGCACAAGAAAAAAAAAAGGAAGCGCGGTCATGGCTGAAAGCCGCCCAGATAGGGAAATTGCGGAATCGCAGTGGGGAAAACCCAGAAAATACTCGTTCCAGCGGGTGTCGGAAAATGCGGAAGACAACTGCGTAAAATGCGGGACTGAGCCTGCTTCGGCGCGGAAGGCGGATTCGCCTGTCTGATCAGGAAACTTTAATGCGGGAGGTGAGAGCAGCGAATCCCGATCAAAAGCTCAGTGTGACCACACCCTTAGTCATGACACTCATGGGAGCATGAGTGTCAAAACTAATGCCTCCAGCACATTGGGTCCCAGGTCTGGGAAGTTGAAGACCACTACCCAATACTCCCTTGTGGCTGCACATTATAGGAGATGATCAATATTGGTGGAAAGTTATGTCAAGTCACAGCCAATTTATGGCAATTGCATCTTCAGAGCAAGAGATATTAAGAACATAAGAGAAGCCAATGTTGAATCAGGCCAATGGCCCATCTAGTCCAACACTCTGTCACAAAGTGGCCAAAAATACCATTAAGAGATGGTTTGCCATTGCCTGCCTCTGCATAGCAACTTTGGACTTTCTTGGTGGTCTCCCATCCAGGTACTAACCAGGGCTAACCCTGCTTAGCATCTGAGATCTGATGAGACAGGGCTAGCTTGGGCTATCCATGTTTAGGGCAATGATCAATAGTGGTGGTGGGGGGGAAGAACAACACACCTCTACCTTACAGACCAGGGTTTCCAAGTTTTCATATTGAACAGAAAATTAAACAATAAATAAACAGCAATAACAAAAACAAGAGCAAAAGCAAATGACTAAAACCAGCACACAGACTCCAGAATATGGAACTAAAATCGAAGACCTGAATGAAGAAAAGGATTTTAACTTGAGGCATTACACTAAAAGAGCAGGCATCCCAAAAATAGCTGTGAGAGAGGAGTGCCAGGGTCAAAGTTCTACTCTAAGCCCATCTCTCCCCTTTTGTGTTTGACAATACAGACCTTCTAACTGGTGTGTGCTGCAGTGGTGAGAATGACAGACGGGTATCTGGGAGAGCTGAGCTAGAATTTCCACTCTACCACATAAGCTTGCTGGGAATCTCTGGACTTTTTTGCAGCCTAACCTACCTCACAGAGTTGTTGTGTGAATGAAATGGAGATGAGGAGAATCACATTGCGAGTGCTTTAGTTCCCCATTGGGAAGAAGAGTAGAGTATGAAGATCTAAATAATCAAGAACACCTGATAAGCCTTCTCAGTATTTCTTCAGATGATGCTTTGGACAACACTGCTCTCCGCCCACGGTTGCTGTAGCTCATAATTGCACATTCCAACGTGAAATCCAGATCACTATCAAGACTTTCTTTCTTTCTTGCCTCACTATTAGCACGGCTTACAAGATATCCTGGGAAATCTATTTACTCCTTGCTCTGGCATGAGATACAGAATAAATACTGGGTTCTGGATGCATTGCAGTGAATCAGCTCTAGTTTATTAGGTGATTTCAGGAACACTACAAGACAAACTCCAGGGCATCTGCCCTGTTTTAAGCATGCAAACATCACACCACACTCCCAACAATAGGCTATTTACATAATTCTATTTCTCTATTGGTCTACTCCAGGATCCTAGCCAGCTATTGTTCAGGGGAAACAAGCTCAGCCATATCCAGGTACTAGTTCAGGGTTGACTCTGGCTCAATACACAACACCAAGCAATGAGCTTAATGGCTAAACAGAAGTTCTCTCCCATGCCCAAACCCACTGCATGGTGTCACCATGGCTCCCACATGCCTCTGAATGTAGTAAACTACTGGAAGATTTCTGGCAGGGTTCTTTTTTAAAAAAAAAAAAAAATAACACTCCTATCTGTAGAAATATGTACTTTTGGGTAGTTGTGCAGGGTAAAAAATTTTAACTGCTTTTATGTGTTTACTTCATTAATTAATTACCTTCATTTATGCTCCACCTTTCTCCCCAATGGGGCTTATATTACTCTCCTCTCTTACATTTTATCCTCACAAGAAACCTGTGAGGCAGGTTAGGCTGCCGGTGTGTGACTGGCCTGGTTCTTCCAGACCCGCCTAGACTTACACTCTGACCACTACACCACCGCACTGGCTCTCTCCTTTCTCCCCATTGGGGGCCCAAAGTGGTTGATAATGGTTCTCCTCTCCTCCATTTTACCTTCATAACAACCCTGTGAGGTAGGTTAGGCTGAGAGTGTGTGACTGGCCCAAGGTCACCCAGCAAGCTTCCATGGCAGAGTGGAGATTCAAACCTGGGTCTTCAGATCCTAGTCCGACAGTCCGTATACCATGCTGAATTTAGAACAGAATTGTTTTATGATGAGTGATGCTGCTGTGATCATCTGTTACAGTTGAGTGTCTCTTATTTAATGTTTTTAGATTGTGTTAAGGGCACTGTCACATATGCTAAATAATGCAGTTCCAATCCACTTCAGCAACCATTTGCAAGTATATTTTGCCATTTCCACACAGTAAGATCCAGTTGCAAAGTGGATTGAAAGTGCATTACTGTGTGTGTGTGTGAAAGCACCTTTTTAAGCAAGGGTGAATCGGTAGAGCATATGTTCTTCTGTTGTCCATTTTACAGGGAGGCTCGTCTTAAAATTATTACCCCATTAGTCGATAGGACATCTGGGCACATTAATACAAACAAAGCAAGGCTTCACTGGCTCCTGTCAGATAAGAATGCAGAGATTACACATTCAGTCGCCGTGTTTTGTGCATTAATTCTTACATTGCGGGAATCGCGTTTTAAAAGTTCTTAAATTCAGATTTCTATTTTTGTATATTATGACTGTTTTTTCCTCTCCCTCACATGTTATGCTTACTCTGTATGTTGGTCTTAAGACCATAATAATAACAATAAACTAAACTAAACACCCTTAGTTGTTGATAGATGTCCATTTTACTTTTGTTGTTGATGAATATGTTACACTCTGGCTTATTCTTACGTGAATTTTTTAATTCCCTAATTGGCATGTAAAACTGCAGCCTATACATAGCTACAGTAACTAAGACATCCCACGCATGTAATAATTCCAGAGGGGTAGCTGAGTGAGGTTGCTGCGGCCAAATTAAAACATGAGTCTAGTGGCACCTTGAGGACTAACAAAAATGTGATTTCTCAGTCACTAGAGGTGCTAATATCTTAGCGTAACCCATCCTCTGCAGGTGTTAATTAGTTTAGCAAAATCTTTACATGATCTCTGGATCTGGATCTGCTTATCACGCTTCATCCTGTACTTTCCTAGACTAGATCTGATTTTATGTTCACCTTACTTTGCCTGTCTGCCAACAACTGCAAATGGTCCTCACTCATTCTGAATGGTCCTCACTCATTCTGAATGGGCGGAATGATTGCTCTTTTTGGTTGGATCTGGACTTAACCTTGGTATATGTGCCCCATCTTGGATGCATACCTTAACATGGTGAGGGGGTTTGTGTGTGTCAGCAAAGCTGAGCACAGTACCATAAGGAGTTTAGACTCTGTCAGGTGTAGGGTTGCCAAGTCGAAATTTACTTACAGCAGGGGAGTCCCGCGTTGTCCTGGGAGTCAATGTGTGTGCGCTCTGCGTGCGCCACCGCAATGATGCCACGTGGAAGTGATGTCATTGTGTTGGCACTTTGGGGGCAGGGCCACTAGGATTCGAGGGAAAACCATAGAGTTTTCCCTCAAATCATAGAGCATCCCACCCCCAACGTGGCTCGTGTGATGATGTCACCTCTGGGTGACATCATCACACTGGGGACGTGTGCCAGAAGGGGGTGGAGTTCCCCCCGGGGCCCGATTTGCTGGCGTCGGGTAACGGGCCTCTCGGGCGGGGGTTTACCTGCCCCCCGGGGGGACTTGGCAAGCCTAGTCAGGTGGCTCAACTCCTAGCAGAGTTACTCAAGGTGGAATGGCCACAGCTGAGACACCAGAGCAGAAGCCAAAATTAATAAATAAATAAATGATGCACCCACCCCTCTTAGGAATCAACGGATATATTAGCAGAAGAGAATATGAAGTTCCAGGGATGACGGGGGTGGGTGGAGGAATCCTTGAAGGGTAGCTACTGGGCAGCAGCAGTAGTGTACGGTAACCCTGGCAGAGGACTTTTTATAGAGAACGGCAGTGACACTTCAGCAACCCTGATCAATACTGCGCAGAAGAAGGCAGTGGTAAACCACTTCTGATCATCCCTTACTTCAAAAACCCTATGATAAAACAATCCAAAACCAAAAAAGATATAGTGCTGGAAGATGGAACACCAAGGTCAGATATCACTCAATCAGCTACTGGGGAAGAGCAGAGAACAAGTAAGGTAAAGGTAAAGGTTCCCTTGCTCGAAAGCCAGTCGAATCTGACTCTAGGGTGTGGTGCTCATCTCCGTTTCACAGCTGAAGAGCCAGCGCTGTCTGAAGACTTTTCCGTGATCATGTGGCCGGCATGACTAAACACCAAGGTGTACGGAACGCTGTTACCTTCCCACTGAAGTGATACCTATTTATCTACTTGCAATTTCTTGCTTTCGAACTGCTAGGTTGGCAGGAGAGAGAACAAGTAGCACTGTTATTAATGACACAACTGAATTAAAGCTGAAAGGATATTCAGTTGTTGCTGTGAACAGATGCAAAAGGAAATTCCAAAGCTGTTTGACACATATAATAGGAACACAGAACATGAGAAGAATGACTCAAAGTAAGCTTGAAATTGTAAAACCAGAAATAGAGTGTTTAAACATTACAGTCCTGGGAGAGAATGAACTAAAGTGAACTGAATTAGGACCTTTTCAGAAAGAAAATCACAGTGTTTTACTCAGGAAATGGCAAACACAGAAGAAAAGGAGTTGCTGTAATAGTGAGGTGAGATGTGGCATAAGCAACCAGGGGCTATAATGCAAAGTCTGATTGAATAATATCAAGCAGACTTCTTGGAAAACCTGTCAATATAACCATCATTCAAGTTTACACCACACACAGATGTGGAAGAAGAAGAAATTGTAACCTTTTATGCAAGTGTCCTGAAAAAAACTGATCACACACCTAAACAAATTGTGCTGTTAATCATAGGTGATCGGAACACAAAAGTGGGAAACAAAGTAGAATCAAATATTGTCAGAAAATTTGGGCTAGGAGCACAAAACAAAGCAGAAGAGCAAATCATAGAATTCTGTGAAGACAGTAAGTTATTAATTATGAACATGTTTCGGGCAACAAACAGACAACTGTAGATGTGGACATCACCAGATGGCCAATACAGAAATCACATAAATGATATAATTGGAAGCAGAAGTGAAGTGAAAGTTGTTTCCAAAGCAATTGAGAGAAACAAATCACCAGCAGGAGCTATTTCAAGCCACAGAAATGGAGTTCATCAAAATCTTAACAAAAATTTGCCAAAACATATGGAAAACAAAATAATGGCCCACAGACTGGAAATGCTCAATTTACATTCCAATTCCCCAAAAAAGGAGATGTCGAAGACTGCAGCAACTATTGGACCATTATGTTAATTTCTCCCGTGAGTAAAGTGATGCTCAAAATCTTATAACAAAGACTTATAACTAAGAAATGCCAGATGATCAAGCTGGATTCAGAAAAGGAAGAGGCACTTGTACCCCTGACAAGAGACAAGATGGTTTCTTTGCCATTTGGAAATCATCTTGTCTCTTGTCAGGCATACAATCTCTTTGTCAGGAGTACAGTTTGCACATCTGATTGTACTCCTGACAAGAGACCAGATGGTTTCCAAATGGCAAAGGCATCCGACAATGATTTATTTTATCTACTGATCTGCTCAAACTGTATGCAGAACATATTATAAGATTAGATTACCATTAGAATATTATTGTATTCTCCATTACTATGTATGGTTGGGAAAGCTGGACAAGGAAGAAAGCTGAGAGGGAGAAAGTTGATTCATTTGAAATGTGGTCTTGGAGAAGAGTTCTACACATACCGTGGTCTGCCAAAAAGACAAATAAATGACTTCTAGATCAAATCAAGCCTGTACTCTCCCTAGAAGCTAAAATGACTAAACTGAGGCTGCCATACTTCAGTCACATTTTGAGAAGACAAGAGTCACTGAAAAGTAGAAGGCAGCAGGAAAAGAGGAAGCCCCAACATTAAGGTTACCATATTTTGAAAAGCAAGAAAGAGGACATATTTCCCAACTGACCACTTCAAACAAGTAATCATTATGACAAACCTCATTTTAAATACCCTTACTATTTAAGCTGTGATAATTGCAGCTAACTAGGAATATTCCTGACCTGCCAACCCAAAAAGAGGACATTTGGTAACCCTACCCAACATGAGATGGATTGACTCAGTCAAGGGACCCACGACCCTCAGTTTGCAATACCTGAGAATCACAGTTAATGATAGGACATTTTGGAGGTCGTTAGTTTGGAGGCCATAAGACTTGACAGCACTTAACAGACATGCACTCTTTAGCGTCTTCCTCCTCCTGCCTTTTGTTTATAGCTTTTGTTATAAATGAAGGTGCCTAATGGCTAGTCTCTATACATTAGGTAAAACAAGTGTAGGTCCATGGAACTTGCAGGAGGGGATTCCTTCCCCCTAAGTTTCCTGCTGGGCCTGCACCCAGCATGATTCCCGGGTTGCACTGCTGCTGGCAGCATGCCCCTTCTGGCTCCTAGGCTGCACAGCTGGCAGTGGGCCCAGCAAGGTCCTGGTCTGCTCTGCCACTGCTGGACTCAGTGTGGCTCCTGGGCTGCGCTACCATTGGACCCAACCTGGCTCTCTGGGTGCACCTACTACTGCCACTGGGCCCAGTGCGACTCCTGGGCTCTGAAGACAACTGTTGGAGGTAGGTGTGTTCTCTGCATAAGTGCAGAGAACAGTACTGTATTTTTTGTGGGATTTAATCCCCCCATATTTTTTTCAGATTTTTCTGCAAACCTGGGGAATACCCCTAGTTTGCTGAAAAAGCTGTTTAGCCTCTATGTGGCCCCAATCTGTGGCTTTAACTATCCTTGGATGGGGGCCAGATGTGGCTAATAGTATATAGATGGGCAGTAACTTAAAAACGTTTTGCTATAATACATTACACTGGACTCCTGATTAATCCTATACTCCAGTCCAAACCCATTTACTTCAGTCCATTTAGACGGGATGAGTTTGCCTAGGATTGCACTGCAACCCTCACGGAACACCCTGGATTTTCTTTCCCATTCTACAACCACAGGAGCTGTCTGCAAAGCAATGTTGTAATGCCAAAGCCGGCCCAGCCCAGAGGCGGGCCGTCCATCATTTGCCGACCAATAAGGAAGCGAAAGGCCAAGAAGAAACCTTGACGGTGCTGTCATCCTTTAAACTTAGGGATGGTTTTTGTCCTTCCCTCTCGTTTCTGCCGGCCATTGGTACCGTCCGGAATTCGTGCTTTGCCTTTTCGTCTACTGTCCCGTAAGCTTCTTTTAAAGCGCCCTGTACTTAAGGGCGGAGTCTTTTTCTGTGGAGCCGAAGTGGTATCGGCCCCTTTTTTGCAAGCACCGCCTACTCCCCCCTGTAGTTTATATAGTGGTACAGCCCCAGTTGGTTCGGCTGACTCTGGGGCTGCCTCGGTCGTTGTTTCCCCCCTTTCCACATCACTGTGGTAGTACAGTCTGATATCGCCCTGCAGTCGCGACCATTGCCGTAGTTAAGGCACCGGATGATTTTTCGTTCTTTCCCCTATTAGTGAAGCGCAGTGGTAGCGCCCGCTATCGCACGGCAGCCGCCGCCTCTCTCGGAACCAGCTGCCGCCGTCTCGTCTATCCGGTCGCCTCTCTCGCCTCCTTCTGTCCCGCGTGCCCTGATTCGGTGTATGAGTGATTTATAACCGATAACCCCGTCATGTCCACGCCGGCCCGGAGGCGCCTCATGCGGGACTTCAAAAGGTAAAGCTGAAGGAACCCGGGGGGGGGGAGGTGAGGCGATCCAACATGGCGGCGGTAGAGGGAGCGCTACGCCATTGGCGTAGCATCGGAGCCACGCTCGTAAGGTTTGGGGTTGCGCTACTTCCGCAGAGTAGGGGACGGAAGCTAAAGCGCGGGGGGGGGGGCTTACGTCGTTTGCGCCCATTGGGTGGAAAGTGAGACTCTTTTGGGCCTGTTTCCACCTACTCTTTCTCTTTTGTTCCTTCCCCCCCAAAAAAAACAACCACCCACACCAGACTGCAGGAGGATCCCCCGGCTGGAGTAAGCGGAGCCCCTTCCGAGAACAACATCATGGTTTGGAACGCGGTCATCTTCGGGTGAGTCCGGCTTTCTCCCTGCCAAGTTGATCCTTCTTTTGCTCTTTTTCTTTTCTCCCCATAAAGTATATTGTTTTGATGCATTGTGTGGGCTTTCAAGTATTTGAAGAACTCCGCGTTACAAAGTGCATAACACAATAGGCCGGAAAGGTAGAGGTAGTCATATTACGATATAAGTAGAGAGGGAAATTGGCTTAGGCTGCTCGGAGATAGAAACAGGATCCGAATTGGAGGCTGATCCACTTTCCTCGTACCTCTTCTCCCCACCCTTTCTAATATTATTGCTGATAGACGCTTATATTCTTTCAAGTGTGCAAAGTGCTTCACAGGCATCGTTGTAATATTTGTAGTGGCTCTGTGAGGCAGTATTATTTCTATATTTCAGATGTGCAAGGGGAGAGAGTGGCTGGTCTTAGCCCAGATAGTAGGTTTGAAGGGAGGTATGGACTATAGGCCCATTATGCCATAGCAGCTGTCCACATCTGCTCTCTTGAACCTTTGCAGCTGTAACTTGAAATGTTAGACCTGCTCTTATTCTACATTCTTTTGCCTGCTGTCTGTCATCTTTGCTTTTCTTCTATAAAAATATACAAAAACAAAATGGGGCTCATATTTCCCTATTATAGAGGCATACAACTTTGTCGTGGGTTGTGATCGACCCACTGAATGCTTCTGGATTTGACAAGGAGATCTCTGAGTCAATAATTTTGGTTTTGTCTTTAAAGGTGCCACAAGCAACTTTATTCCTTTGAACACAAGAAGTTACTCTGTATAGTGGGTAGCATTTGTCTGTCTAGTTTAGCATTGTCTTCTCTTTCCAGGGTCTAAGACAGAGAGAGGCCTTTCTCATATCTTGTACCTGAGAGTTTGTAACTAGAGAGACTAGATACTGAACTGTGGATAGTGTTTACTTGTACAGTGCAAAGCACTTGCTTTTCTACTGAGCCATAGGTTGCTACTCCATTAAAGGTCTCTTTCATTACCCAGATCTATCTGTGTTCTCAATTATAATTACCAACATATCTCATTATCAAAACTATATCCTGTTATTCTAGCAAGAAGGTCAGGGCAGTCCATGTAGGATTGTCCCACTTTTATCTACATGAGAGCCAAAGCAGGTTGGACCTCAGTATTGCTCACCCACTTCTGCATATTCAGAAATACCTAGATTGCATCTGACATGCCTTTGAGGCTGCATACTGTAAGAAAAAAATATTGTTTTTCAGGAAGCTTATCTGTCATTGCTGATATTGTCATTGAAGAACCCCTAAGAAATTTCAAGGGGACAGTTTGAAAGCCACTGATGTCTTTCTGTCTCTCTCATTTTTATCCTGCCCTTCCTCCAAGGAGCTCAGGGTGGCATACATGAGTCTCCCCTCCTGTTTTACAACAGCCCTGTGAAATAGCTCAGGCTGGGAGTGAGGGTAACTGGCCCAAATTCATACAGTGAGCTTCAAGGATAAGTGGTAATTTGAACCAAGGTCTTGCCCATTCTAAGCCAACCCTAATTATTGCATAATGCTGGCTCAGTTCACCATGCTGGTTTTCCAATTTATTTATTTATTCGATTTATACCCCACCCTCCCTGCCAAGGCAGACTTGTAGAGCAATTTTCTTCCCTCAGGCTCGTAGAGCAATTTTCTTCCCTCATCTCTTCATTTGATCTTTCTTTATTGGGGACTCTTTTCTTATTTCATATTTTCAGTGTGTTCCACATTCTTTGTTTTTAATGTTTCCCAATGTGTCTGTGTGCCTTACAGTTGCCTAAGGAAGCCCTGTTTAGAATGTCCTTACCTTCTGAAGTGAGGGTCTAAAGAACTGGTGACTGTCTCCTTGTGTTGAAATGTGCTCTGAAGTGAGGTCTGCCAAGCTAGTTCTTTATTGAGCTTTAGGAAACTAGTTCTTCAGGAACCGATGTTCCAGTGGGGTGGCTCTTTCCTACTCAAGGTTCTGTTTACTATTTTATCTATAATTGCTTTCATGTAGTCTTTGGCAGGGGGGTTAACTTATTATTAAAAGCTTTTCCATTTATTGTTTTATTATGTTCTGTGTAAGCTGCTTTGAGAATTCAATCTGAAATACAAAGTACAAGTTACGCTTTCACTTAGCATCACTTAGCATCAGTGATGCCATCCTCTCTACAGACTTTCCTCCCCATTTTCTGCCTGCTTAATAAGTTAGAGAATCACTTGGGTAATGTCTGTCTTTCACGCTTATAAGGATATTACTTTCACACCTTATCCCTTGTGGAAATTAAGCTTGTGTGCGTATATCTTCTACATTGGCACACAGTCTTCCTGTTAACCTTGCCTCTATGTTTACTGTACATGCCTGGTTATGTTATCCCCCTAAAATTTGGTGAAAGTGCTCAGTGGACTCCATTGTTTAGTGGTATTCAGAAGATAAACTAAAATATTCCTGTCTTGATTTAGAGAACTTACCTGGTCACTTATGGTGAATGCAGTCATTGTCTGATCATTGCGGTTGTACTGTAGCCTCTTTAAAGACTACAAGCATGGCTTGCTCTTAGCAGGAAATACTAGCAGACCATATGTGCTAAGCAGCTGCACTACTCTCTTTAACAAGAGACAGTGGTATGGTGACTATGTGGCTAGGTCTATCCTGCTTTTAGTCCTGGATAGCCCATGGGGCAGGGTGTGGGAAGAAGATTAGCAGTGGTGGTAGGGTAAAAGTAGATAACTGAACTTTGAGTAGTCCTTTTTAAGACCGAGCTGCCCCTTATGTAGAAGCAGTGAGCCTAATTCTTGGTCATTCTTAGCTGTGTTTCTTTGCTGGGGATGGTGACAATAAACAGCATGTCTTGTAAATGCTAACTGCCAGTTCAGCAATACATAACTACATGTGAGATTCTGATATGCTTTCTCCTCTTTCAGGCCTGAGGGAACCCCTTTTGAAGATGGTAAGTGTTCAAAAATACCATTCTCCAGTTACCGTAAAGTGGAACATAAAGTTGGTGTAATCCATACCACTCCTGGGATTCCACATTAAAATGTCATAATCTCATTTTTATTATTAAAGAAAGTAATGTTACTGCCCATATGCATATAAATGCTTAGAAATGTGCTACCTGATGCTGTGCATTTTTACTCAGAAGTCAGTCCCAATATGGAACTTGCTCCCAGGTTAGTATGTGTAAAAAGTGCAGTTTTTCTATATTTTCTGGAATAAGATCTATTTATCAGGTTTCTTATCTGTCCACTGCATCTGTGTGCTTGCACATGGAAACAGTGATTTAGGCTGCCATTCTCACCTGCATTGAAACAGAGTGCTGTGGATTTTTATGAGGTTTAATAAATACTATTTGGTCTCCAGGCAGATATGGCCACAGGAGGAAGTTGTTGGGTTACTGTTTGGGAACAAACCCTTCCCCCTGGCCTCAGCGTAAACTGCTTTCTCTGGAAATACTGCTCCTTCTCTCCCTCCCCTTTGAAAAATTGCAGGTTCGTTTCTGGAAAAGATTAGAATGGGTAAATGGGGAGGACCATGAATGGCTGAAATACGAGCTGGCAAATTAACTTACCACGTAAATAATAACCTTCACTAAATAACTTATTCATATCACTTTGTATACAAAACTGTTCGGCCAACTGTGGAAGCTCCATGTTCAGGAGCAGTGTATCTCTCATTATCCAACACTAGGGCAAACAGGAAATGGCTTTTCCACCCAGTGCATGGTCTGATAATTCCCAGTGTGCCTGGGTCTCTGCTGTGGAAGACAGACTTTGACAATCATCTAAAGGGAATTCTTCGTAGGTTTGGAGCGTCTGCATTTAGAACCATCATCAGCAGGGCACAGGGAAAGTATGCTTGGAAAGCACAGTCACTCTGTGAAAAAGGTACTTAGAACTTTTCTCTCAATTGCAGGAACTTTCAAGCTTACAATAGAATTTACGGAAGAATATCCAAACAAGCCACCTACTGTTAGATTTGTGTCTAAAATGTTTCATCCAAATGGTATGTGCCCATCTGAAATGCAAAGATTTGTAAATAGCTACAATATAATAAAAGGAAATGGACCAGATATACTGATTCTTAAGGTTTTTATGGCCATATTTCCCTGAGAATCTCATTCCACTTAGTTGCTAAATTCCTCATGTATTAAATGCTACACTGCAGTGCCTTCTCTGAGCTGCAGAGTTCCTTAATATTAAGAGAGGAACGTCTTTGATTTACTTGTCTAAATAATTATACTTCAGCTCAGTTTTGAGATGCCTATAATCATTGCCCTTACCGTTTATCTCCTTTTGACATTTCAGCTATATAACTTGTCATGGAACCTTACAGTAAAATACTGAATTCTTTTGTGATCTCAAATGAAACAGAACAAATTAGCACTGTGGCTCTCTTACTGCTAATATTTTCATAAATTAGCTGTTAAAGGCTTTATTTTAAATAGTATTCCTGTCTTGGGTTTAAGGTAAATTTTAAATACTGGCATAGATCTTTCAAAGGAAATGTGTTCATGCTGCTTAATCCTTGCTTGGGAATCAGTGATGTGACCAGCTTCGTTGTCATACCTGAGGTCACAAAGAAGCAAGTTAACTTACAAATCTCCAGGGCCTTTTCTATAACTTATGTGGCAATCAGACCAAGCTCTCAGGCACATGCCGCGTGGGTGATAGTAGATGTTTATGCATCCCATGTTGGCAGCGAGCTGTAAATGTCAACCTGACGATAAAAAAATTAGTGATTGCATCTTGTTATGAAACCCATTAATTTCCTTTTGTAGTCTATGCAGATGGTAGTATATGTCTGGATATTCTTCAGAATCGTTGGAGTCCTACCTATGATGTGTCGTCCATCTTAACATCCATACAGGTAACATTAGCAGTACTGATAATAACTTGCCAGTACAGTTTGGGTTCCATTTATATACAGACCATGGCTATAGAAACTATATTGTATGAGAACAAAATCTTAGTCCAGTAGCACTTTAAAGACCAACAAAACGTTCCTGGGCACAAGGCTTTGTGAGTCAGTACTCACTTGGCAGATATCTGGTATCATCAAGTATCTGATGAAGTGAGATTTGTTTCCATGAAAGCGAGTACTTTGGAAAACGTTGTTGGTCTTTAAAGATGCTGTTGGACTCAATTTTTGTTCTGTTACTACAAACTAACACAGCTGTCCACCTATACCATATGATTAACTGCCTGTCATGAGCAGAGTGACAGTTCGTAACCATTTTTTAAAAATTATAAGCTACTTAGCAGAAAATACTTGTGGCCTAATAGGTTGTTCTTCCATTAATGTCTTTGCCATAGTCTTGCAAAGGAGGGGCTCATTACACACATTTGCAGTAAGTCATTACTGTGAGAGAGCCTAATCCAAACATAAGGCTGAATTGTGCTCCAGTTAGTTTTACCGTGTGTGTGGTGGATGCTGACTGCCTGACTACATACTGCTTAGCCACTAGTATTGAGTAAAGGGTACAGGGATCTGAGGTATGAGATATTCATCTACACAGCTTCAATTGCTATTGAGTGTTTCTCTTTGAGTTTCCCTAACCAACCTGTATGGAAAATCCTCTAATGAAGTCTGACCCCTCTTTTCTTTTTCAAACAGTCTTTACTGGATGAGCCTAACCCAAACAGTCCAGCAAACAGCCAGGCAGCTCAACTATACCAAGAGAATAAGCGGGAATATGAAAAACGGGTTTCTGCAATAGTAGAACAGAGTTGGCGTGATTGTTGACCCTGGATGATGCAAATGAACACTCTGATGAGGAAAATATATGTATGAAGTGTCTGAGTCATCCTCCTCCTCCTCCTCCTAGCATCACTGCATTTACTTTGAAAGCAAAATAGCTGTTGTGCTGTTGCCACCCACCCTCGCTGAAGCTTCTTTCTCCTTGGACATCAGAAAGCACCCCTCCCCTCCCCTTTGAGGTCAAATGTACTGTACTTGGGTTACTTGTAAAAGAATTGCTGAGGCTGAATTCCATCTCCAGTCTTAGGGCAGTATTGTGCATTTCTGTAGTGTACACTAAGCTTTTAATTGTAATTGTGTTATACACAGTGATGCTTACGTGTAGCTTGATTTAAAAAAGGGATGTTTATATACAATATACATTTTTAACTATGACTCAAGTGCTGATCTGTCCAGGCTGGTCATTTAACTGCTGGTATCATCTTCACTGCATCTGTAGGTACTATGTGAAGAACTAACTTTCCTGCTGTTTCTCATTCTTTACAGGATTTTTTTTTTCTTAAAGCAATGTGATAAAAGCAATTGCAAAAATCGGATTCCATTTCAAAATGAGATGGGGGGAGGGGAGGGAGTTGCTCTCAGCTTCTATGGGTCATGTGCAAAGTGATCTATCACTGTAATAACACATTCAAGGTTAAGTACAATGTATCCTTTCTCTAGGGCTCATAAGGATATTGCTAATTGACATTATGTCCTTGAGTATGGCTATATTGAGGTATGAATTACTACAAATGAAAATAATTTGGCTGCTGATGAAAGTGTAGGGGAAAACAGTATTTCAAAAACTGACTTTTAAGATTTCAATCCATACATGTGTTATTGGATAACTAGCCCCTACCACTTTGCTTTCTGTTGAAACTAGTCGGAAGTTCACAAGTGCTACTTGCTGCATGCTTCATTCTCTTCTCTCCCCCCCTCAGTTTTACAAAGCTGTTCAATCTTTGAGAAAGCATTTTTGTAAAGCTAAGTTTGTACATTTGGATACCTTAAGCAGCAGTGTGGGAGGAGACTGATCAGTGTGTTTGTCTGCTCTTCCAGTGTCTTCTGTGTATACATTGATCTGTTGAGTACAACTTTGCACAAGTAACCCATGTAAGAAACTGTACATTTTTCAATTACTTGTAAATAAATGTGTAACCTTAAGCGCTTACTGTTTAAAGAGGCAAAACATGTGTAACTGTAGTCATGAACAAAGACTTACAAAAGAATAAGTCTAAGTTGACATTAACTAAGATCTCTCTGTGCATTATCAAGCTGACTTTGAGCTTTTAGTTTTCCCCCAAATACTGTGCATTCTCTTGACACACTTCACTGGTATTTAAGAGCAAGCTTAAACTCACCATGTAAAACAAAGCAGTAGGGTTAAAATATCTCACATAGTAACTGAGTAAGGTATATGCATGAGTGTTTGGCCCCATGCTTTTGACACGCGTCTGGAAGAGTATCCGTCAAGCCTTTAGCATGCTGCCCTTGTCACATTCTCAAAGCACTTCGTTAACTAAGGAAGTGATTGCCATTTGTGTCCCATATTACCGAATAGGTAGATCCAGTTGTTCCTTCATGAAAGATGTAGCCTGTCTCTGGGGCTAGGATAGTATTCTCTACTTTCAACACCTGTCTAGAGGGTTTATTGGTAGCAAGCAACTCCTAAGCAAAACAGTATGCAGGAATGTGTGTTGATCCACATGGAAGGAAAAGGAATAAGGCATCTAACTATTCTCTCCGAACATAATATTGCTATGGGGAGTCCAGGTAGTAGTCCATGTCATTGCTACCTTAAGGATGCATTATTTGAGACATTCCATCCTCTGGTATTTCATGATTTTTGCCTCTATGGGTTTGTAGTTCATCTACTGATCATGTGGAAGAAGCTGGATAACTTCGTTCTCACAGCTAATGAAAGCAGTAGTGAACTGTGCTATAAACTACCCATTTAAGTAGCTCTCTCATACATCTAAATTTGGGATTATGGCCCACTGGATGCTACTATTTCAGTGCAGCACCTGCAATAACTAGTTAAGCTTTCTCACACTAATTAATTGGGCAATCATATATATTCCTTGCTACACATACTTACATAAGATGCAGTCAATAAACACCACTGTTGAAGAGACATTTTCCCCTTCTCTCAAATACAGCAGGTGCCATTTTATTCTTCAGAATGGTCTTTATGCATAATGAATCTATGCCAACTTATCATTAATGTTTGATTTCTTTAATCAAATGATAGTCCTGTTGTCTGCTATAACTCAGTGATTGAGCATGCAGAGGGTCCCAGATTCAGCTTCCAGTTCAATGATTATCAGACAGCATGGGTTAAGAGCAGTTTTTCTCTTGTCGATAGCCACTATTAACTAGAGTAGAAAATTCTGAGCTAGAGGGATTAATGGTCTCCAATGATATGAGACAGCTTCTTTGGTTCCTGGTTACAAAAATAATGGATTGTACCCAATAGGACAAAGTAAGCATTGGATGAACTGGAAGCACTAGTTCCTTGCACTCTGAACAAGCTCATTCTTCCTTAAAAGGTTCCTATGCTTGCAAGAAACACCTCTCAAAGGTCTAGTTTTGAACAAGAAAAAAAGAAATTTCTTTACATCAAAACTGAGAAATCAGAGAACACTCCACACTCAAACCACACATGCTACAAGTAACAAGAGAGAACCTTTTACTTGTTACTCTCCCCATGAGATATACAAGCACATGTACACAAAGGAAGCATAAGAAAACAAGTTATTGGAGGCTACGTAGAGAAACAAGCAAACCCCACCCACCCCAAGAGTGACTAAAAATAAGGGTTGACTTTTAATACTTCACTGGTTAACAGGGTATGTGAAGAACTCTGCTCAAGTTGAATCTTACCATCAAGATGATAGAAGTGCATTCATTTATTTTAGAAAGCAGACACCTGATGATAAAAAGCCAGAGTTGTGCATGTTCTGTACTACATACAGACAACAAGACTACTTCATGCCAAAGTATCAGGGATTCTGGATCTGGTATAAATTATGCCAAGGATGCACACTTGCTTGTGCTTGCTTATTTTGTTCCCCTTCCCCGGCCCTTCACGGAATACAGCTCACAAACATTAAAACTTTTGTTTACAGCCCTGAGAGCTAGAAACTTGGGGTCTGAGGCAGTCACATTTAAGGCCCACTGATTTCAGTGGGAGAGGTATGTACATCTTCCACTGAAACCAACAGGATGTCAGTTGCAGTCTTCACCACAGCACTACTTAAACTTTGGCTGGCTTTTCAAGTTGGATTTTGAAAGATAAAACTCCGGCTTACTGATTCTGTGCTTTCTTGCCAGTTTCGGGACTCGGATGGTGCAAGTGCAGAACGCAGCGTTGGGTAAACTGGGTCAACCAACACTAATATTTTAACAATGTTGACTTTTGAATATGCTAAAAACATTTTTACCTCTTGACTGAACCAAAAATTTAAGTAAAAAACCTGCCCTTCTTTGCATGTCCAGAAATAAAATTCTATTTATTAATACCAACTTTACATATAATTTTTCTTCATACTGCCATCTCTTTTCATTTTTTAAAACTTTATTTTTAAAAAGGTAAAATAAAAAGACAAGGAAGTTATCCTGTTCCAAAAAAATGGTGTGAAATTCCCCTCTGGCTGGACGTGTTGTTGCTATCATTACAAAACTAGTAAAATATGAAGGGAACAGATCATTTCCAACACATCATACAACAGTTAATTGCACTAATGTTATCTGGACTGCACTAAGTATGTTTGGACAGACTTTAAAGTTCTAACCTTTTTCTAATGTTTTAGAAATTAAATGCACAAATAAAACTTTTTTAAAAAATCCAGCCCACAACCATATGCAGCCTTCTTTCTGTTTAATGGGGAATTCTGTGTATGGACATCCCCCAAAGAAATACATGATGCTTAGACCTTATTTATCCTGGGGCATGATGAGTTCATAATGGCCAACTTGACCATCTTGCTTTAGCTGGTCTAACAAGTCTTCTTTGCGCCTCTTTCGGCTAACCACTAAATACCTGTCTCGGCCCTGGCCGTGGGATTTACTCTTAAGACCATATTTTTGGGCTATTTGATGTATTTGCTTGCGCTCGTCATTGGTCAGTTCTGTGGAGAAAGTCAGGTCAATCTTACTGTCTGAGAAGGCATAATTCTGGATGATCTGCTCAATATCTTTCTTGGTAATTTTTGACCCCCTTTCAACATCAAGCCCGAGTCCTTCTCTTTTGAACTGCTCCTTCACTGCAATTGGCTCCCGAATCCCTTCCCCACTTTTGCCCAAGCCACCACCCGTCCAGCCCATTTTCCTTAAAATCTGATTCCCGATGTTGTCTTCCTTGATCTGCTGTTTCAAAGCTTCTTCTGCGGAGCGACCACAGATCTCATTCCTTGAAATTACATCTTCAATGGTGCCTTTTTTCAGATTGTTTACAACAGTCGGCTGGGTCTTTTTGAGGACTTTCACTGCTTCCTCTGCTGCCACATGCTTGACAGTCTTCTTAACTCCAATTGCTTCAGCAATTAATTCATTCTCAAGCATCACCTTGCATTTCCACCGCATCCCTGTCATCCTTTCAAAGACATACTCCACAGTCATCTTGTTGAACTGAGCTGTGTCATTCAGTGTACAAACAGGATTCATAGAGTTTTCATAAACAACAAGATCCTTCAGATCTTTCTTCTTCCCAGGATCCCGTCCAGCATTGCCTACTTTCTGAACCTGGACGGTCTTGGTGGCTCCTGCATTAGACTGAGTCTTCTGAAGAATTTTTAGGGCCTCATCTGCAGCAGCATGCTTACTGGTCTTCTTGGTGCCATAACCTTCAGCTAAAAAGTGGTCCTGCAAATAGACTCTGCAGCGCCACTGGTGGTTCGGCATTAAGATATATTTGTATTCAATGGTCATTTTGTTAAAGGAGGCTGAGTTGTTCAGTATCCCGATAGCATCACTGGCATTTTCCGTGAGGACAAAGTTAGTCCAATGTTTAGCTGAACTGGGGCCCTGTTGTGGATCAGAATTTGGCTGCCCAGGCACGCATTCTTTCATGGCAGCAATAAAGTCATCCAACTGTTTGAGAGCCGGTGGGAATTCTGGAGATGTGCCAGTCTCACACAGCACTAAATCCTCACGGGTAGTGTTCTTGAATTTCCGCTGCGCTACTTTGACTTCCACGGGCTTCTGCAGCAGCATTACTGCTAGTTCTGTAGCTCGGTCCCTGGAACCGTTTTTGCTCCCAGCATATCCTGTGGTCAAATAAACATTCTGACACCTCACCTCACATGCAAAACCTTCTTTCAGAAGCTTCTTGTTCTTGGGGAGATCACCAGGAGAAATTTCTTTGAAGGGAGAATAAATATACTCAGGATTTGTCTTGCAAGCCTGTATTGATCGCGTCAAAAGGTAAGTGTAGTTCATTTTATCAGGCCAGTTGGGATGTGCAAGGTTCTTACGCACGGCTGCTACAAGTTTGTTAATAAAACACTGCTTGGCTGTTATAACTGACTTGGGGAACATTTCAGAGGTGGACTGGAGAACGGAGGAAGAGGTTGAAACCGCGGCACCAGCATTTGCAGAAGTGTCTTTGCTGTTGGAAACCACGTTGGCTCCTCCTTGGTTGGCTTGGCTATTGGTGTAGCCTAAACCCACTGAAGTGGAAAACTGGGGGTCCCCATCCTGTGTACTGAAGCTGCTGAAGACCCGATCTGCGTAGTTTTGTATCTGCTGGGTTGTGATATTCTCATTGACATTCTGTGTTTGGTTTTCGGAAGGCTGCTCCTTTCCTCCATCTTTTGTATTGCTGGCTACAAAATGTATGGGCTCAAAACGAGGTCTGACACGGAATTTGGGAGGCTGTTTTCTTGGAGGCTCAGAACCTATGGGATGTAAGTTCACAGCATTAAGAGAAAACTTGCATTCTGTACAGCCACAAGGACTAGAAACTTAGGGAAGGGTGGAATTAAAAGACAGATTCAAGATGATACATTCCATGTTTGTGCGGTGAACCTATGGACTGGAATACATGCAGCCTGGCTTAATATGGAAAGCATGTGAAACTAACTGCTCCTTACCTCTGCCTTTAATGTCTGTACTTATGCCATGTTCACATAATGGTAAGATTAAGACTGCCACCACAGTGACCCCCACCCCTAATGCTGATGTATCAGTCTGGGAGATAAGGGATGGCAAAGCTCTGCCCTTTATTTATTGCCTATATTCAACTCAAATGCAAGTCAGATCGCTATGCTTGTTTAGACAACACAGTGGGGGTAAACAGAACATACTCTGCTCTGCAGTTGGTCAAAGAGAACAGCATTTTTTAAAAGTTGTCTCTGCTGACTCAGTTGATGCCCTTAAATTTTGGGAGATGAAGTGGACACAACTTTGGTAAAATGGCAAGCACAGTATCAGTTAACTGGATATCAGAAAGTTTGTAGCTATGGTGGGTGCTTATGCTCTGCCCCTAGTCTCCACTGTGACAGGTGATGTTCCTGTTCAGGAAGTAAACCAAAGGGAACTGGTTAAAGCTGTCAGTGTTCAACCATCTCTGCTGCAGATACCTTTGGCTAGCTGAGCTTGTAATCCGTGGAGGCTTGTGGCAAAGGTTACATCGCTGCCTCCTGCCCAAGAGGGCTGCTGACCGCTTTGAATCTCCTGGGCCCCAGCCTCCCACTTCCTGCTAGCTGTGGTGGGGCTGAAGCAGTCTATCCCACACCTATGTATCTGAATCAAGGGAAGCCACTGTTCACACGGCACAGCCTTATAATGTGTTGGCTGCCTGGGGGAAGGAGCCAATGCCCCAAGCCTACCCCAGGCTCACCTCAGTTGCTTGGGTGGAAAACTGGCCCTGCATGCTGAGCAAAATGGTCTGTGTGTCACTGTTTGGCACATGTGCCAGGGGTTGCCTAATTCTGCTATACATGTTGCACGCACTCCCTTTTTTATCCTTAAAAGGACTGCTGAAGAGGGCAAAACAGAGCCACAGATGTAGTGCAGGTGTGTGTGGCAAAGTAGCACTGGTCTGGCCACATGTGTAGCTCTAGAGAAAAACAAAAAAACAGCATTCATCAGGCTAAGACTGCAGCTTTCTGGCCCTTAAAAGATCACATGGGAAACACAGACAGAAAATGTGCACCCTGCTTGATGTGGAAGTGCACCCTGACCTCCAGCTTGCCTTAGCAGGAAGCTGAGCACACAGACCGATTCTCTGCCTGTTTCTTTTGGACCTGCCAGTTGTTTGGCTTGGCAGATCCTGAGGAGTACAGTCTTGCACCAGAGAAGCAGTGGCAGGAGGGAAGAAGGCGTGCATAGCTCCCCCCATGCACTGTAGCTGCAAACAATACAGGATTGCCTCTGTTTGGAACAGGAAGACCGATATACTCACTGCGATGAGAGTCTTCAACAGGCGAATGTGGCCTTTTTGTCGCCTTAGCGCTGGGCACCAACTCGAATGATGGCATCTCACCAATGTCAATCCCTTTGGCCATCTGGAGGACTTTCTCCATAACTTGAGAGCCATATCTGAATTTAAAACAGAAGATGCTTCAGCCTGCTGTTGGGGAATACCATCCTGCCTTCATTAGGCCTTACAGCTGGATGTATACCGTAATACATACAAAGGCATCATAGCACCTCAAAATATCAACCCATACAGGGACAGTTGTTTTGGAGCTCCCAATTCCATTTCTGAGGGCTGTAGGTTAGAGTCCCCGGTGATTTCATGTAACTAGCAGTTGGCATCTAGTTCAGATGGCTGGGCTCCAAACACCTGCTTTGGCTTCAAATACCTGCCCTCTTCCCCACACATGCTGTATTATAAACTGCGGTTTAAACTCTGGTTTTCAAAAGAGGCCTGGCAGGGTCCCTTGCACAGTACTACAGTCAGGGTTCTTTGGATCTGAAGCAGCAAGCTGATCTATTGAGTTTGGTAAATCCAAATCCACAGAATATCATCCCATGAAAACCTGCACCCATCCATATCCTCTGCAGAACAGAACAGAGTGGTTTGGGTTCATATCCTCATTCAGCCACATTACCGTACTGTGAAGAAAACAAAAGAATAATCTTGTGGCGCCATAGAGACTAACAGATTTGTTAATGTATCAGGGCCTTGAGGCCACATCATCAGACACAGACTTTTTTATATACAAAGACAAAGAGGAAAGAAAAAAACTGAAAAATGGCTTTTGAAAGACTTTAGCTGGATCTAGACTAAATGTTCCATTAACAATTTCTGCAAATGCCCCCTTCCTGTTGCAACCCCCCAATTTGTCCCCATGCCACTCCAGAGGGTCTTCTGTCCCCCAGGAGCAGCATTTGGGGGAGATCAAATGGCTGCAATGGGAGGAAGGGAACAGGGAAAGTGGATTGAAAGACCTTGTGTTAGTGGAAAATATAGTCCAGAGCCAACCCCTAGTTTGTGACATTGCTACACTCAGCATGCAAAACAGTAAAGCACAGCAATCATTCAGAACTACTGGAACGAGTGATAACAGCCTCCTTAATTATGTAAAACAGTTTCACACCTATAGAAATCAAGAAAATTGTGAGTCCTGTTGAGTCTATCCCTAAACCTATTGATGAATTCTAATTCAGCTATTTCCCACTGGAGGTTCCCTTAACTGAAAAATGCTCAGTCAACACTAGGGTGTCCTAGTAGAAGCTTGGTGAGTGGGCTGGAACAAAACACTCTTTGACCTACCCCACAGGGTTGCTGCGAGGATGAAGGTGGAAGAACTCCATGTATCCCACCCTTAGATACTTGGAGGAAAGCAAGGATATAATACTGACTAATATATCAATAATAAAAAGATCTAGGAAGGTAGGCAACTGCGGGTTTCTTCTGGCACAACAATATCAAAGCCTGATAAGGTTTAGAGGCATCAAAACTGTAGTCTGAGAGCTATATTGAGAAATGTGTGTCAGGCTGGGGTCTGCCCCGTTTTTTCATCTGCTGCTGGCCTGATACGAACATGCTCTAGCAGCAAGGCGGGTGGGTGCCAGTCACTCAGGCTTCCTGCTGCAAGAGCCTACTAGAATCTGCAAAATGGAAATGGAGGTTCCACACACTGGGAAGGCAGGTGCTACAGCTCAGAGGTACTGGTGAGGTCTGTGGAAGCACTGCAGAAGGGAGAGGGGAACGGGGCCGTGTGTGTGTGTGTGTGAGTAAGTGTCTGGGTCCAGGTGTCCCCTGAGCCACAGCATGAACACCTGTGCTCTATGCAAACTGTCCTTAAACCTGCTGGTTCAGTTTATCCCCAGCCACTTTAAACTGTCTACACCTCAATTCTGTCATTCTAGTAGCCACACTGTATTTGGCAGTAAGGGAAGGCTAGTGATCCATTGCACAAAAATCCTACAGTAGTACTACTCAAGGAATGGGAAGAGTCCAAGGTTAGCACGGCAATCCATTCTCATTTAGTCTGTGCACTGACTGATTCACTGCACAGATAGCCTGCCTTTCTTCTACCATGGCACTCAGGAAGGCTTTCATAGGATTCCCAGGAGGTCTCCCATCCAGGCACTGATAAGCCCTCAGCTTGCTGAGCTTCAGCAAAGTTGCTGCATCATGTGTTATCCAATCATACCATACCCTGGGACCCTTTTGAAATTATGAAAATGGTCCCAGGGTTCTGGAGCATGAGAGGCAAAAAGCTTAGCTTTGAAGGGAGAAATCTTTTATTACAGGTGACAGTCCTCTCCAGTAATATATATACACACACACACGGTCTAGCAGTAAAATAGTGAACAAAGTATAAATTAATAGGTATATACAAATGCCTAGAAATAAGTAAGGAAGATGTTCACATCTCATCTCTATCAAGACAAGACACATACACTGGCTCAAATCACTCTTACTCCATCATGAAATGACAGCTAAAAATAAGGCTATCAACCTTTTTTAAAAAGAGAGAGATTTAATCACTGCTTTAAGCTGACGGATTCAATGTAGACATATTTGCATATTATCAAAACTGTAATATAGGTATCTTTTTGACTCAGTGAAGTGAGACCAAACTTGCAATTTAATAAAGAAAAGCTACTATTGACTGCTAGAAATTGGCGGTTAAGAAATGATAAATGGACACAAATCTGACATCAGGAATCACAAGACTGAGAAACCTGTAAGAGAACACTTTAACCTTCCAGGTGACCTCGAAGTACCTGGTTTATTGCAAAGGAACTTCAGGAACAGACTAGAAAGGGAAATTGTTGAGTTCCTAGTTATTACAACACAGAGAACAATTAAATCCCCAGGAATTAATAGGGATATTGGTTTCTTATCTCACTATATATGCTAACCTCATTCAGCCCTACATCTGTATTCTCACCAATCCCCCAGAAGAGCCATTTTATTTTCTCTTATTTGGAATAATAGATTAGAATAATAGATTGTAATGTAACATAATGAATAATAGAAATTGGAATGTATTTCTCTGGTCTGGGGACAGGGGAGATAAATCTGCACAGCTAATAGCCCCACTTCAAAGAAGATGCTGTAAAATCACCTCCATGCTTGAGAGGAGATGGAAGGCAGGGTCTCAATTAATTAAGACTCTCAGCATCCCATAATTAAGGATACATCAGTCTCCAATATCCCTATAAAAAAAACCCCATCCCTTTCCTGCCAGCTTTTGTTGTCAGCACCACTATCACCTGACAAGTGAATTCCACTGAATATATGTCACACAGCAACAAAAGAATTTCAGTAACATTTTCCATGTATGTAAAAAACCAAGCAACCACATCTGTTTTGCAGACTAGCATCTTAGGCTGAAAAGATGATGTATTTCAAGCCAGTGGTTAAACCCTCCTACAGGTGTTTGTTATCCAGACTGTCCCTTCCAAGAGAGAGGGGATTTTGCAAGAAATTGATCCTTGCCTTTGGACACTTTATGACTGATTACTGTAACACTTGGTGCTGCCCTTGAAGAGTAACTTCTGCCAGTGTAGAATACATCTGTGTGTCTCCTTGAGGACGCTGGAGACAGGAATACATCCTGCCTGTATTATTTCAACTATTAGCTGCTAGTGTGATTCCATGGCCCAATTGAAGGTGCTGATATTTGCTTTAAAGCACTTCCCAGCCTGGGCCCCACATACTGTAGGGGCGGTCTCTTCTTATATCAGTTCACAAGCCCCCAAAATGTGTTCCATCTTCAAGCAAGTGTAGATATTTTCCAGCAGTAAATGTGGACTACACAACAGTTGAACACAACAGGCTTTGAAAGGAGTTGCCTCAAGAAATTAATGCCTACTTTTCAGAGGAATATGAAGACACCAGCTTGGATTCTAAGTAGTATGAATAGAGTTGCATTAGATGAAGGCAATGTCTCCAGCTTCCCCCACCCCACTGCAGGCTCCTGTCCCTTCCAAATTGTGCTCCTGCAAGTCAGTAGGCCCACAAGGAATACTATGGGGGAAATTGGGGGGGGGGGTGTTTCTGTCACAGAAGCCAGCAACCAATGAAAGTTGCCCTCCCCTCCTCCACCAACAGCAATGCCATTCCACTGATGGAACTGCTGAAACACCAAGGGGAAAACAACTCAGGCTCCAACCCATATCTCTTTAGCCCAGCTATTGGGCTGGCCAACCAAGCATCCCTATGTTCCTGGAAGACACTACAATTAGTTCTTGCTGTACTGTTTTTACTGCTGATTTTATCTTTGGGTGTTTTATACTTATACCGCTGTGAGCCACTCTGAGCCTCAGAAATGCGGCACAGGAATTAGCTCAATAAATAAATACAAAGAAAAGGACTCTTTCAGTAGCAGCAGGAAAGGCCCTGTCGAGCTCTCTCACATATCCCTAGCAATCAGGAATCAGAATGCTGAACTGGAAAATCTCAATTGCTGTTGACACAGATGAGAAGGAGAACTAAAGAGCCCTCTGCCATCTCAAACTCCATTAGAAAAAGTCTGACAAAGCCTCCTGCTGCTCAACAGTTAAAGAGAGTGCTTTGCATGATCCTGTCCACAAGGGAGCTGATACAGGTGAACTACCTGGTGGACCTCCGTCCAGGCCCACAGCCACGGGGGGGGGGCATTTGGGGGTGGAGCCCCACCAACCATGACTCCTGCCCCACCACCTGATGATGCCAGAAACCCCCACCCCCAGAACACCTAGCCCTGCAGTGGGGGGGAGGCTGGGGAAAGAAAGGGAAGCTACTTCAGCTTCTGGTCAGTTTTACTCCCCAAGGATCAGCTGTTGGGTTTAACAGCTGAAAGGAGGGGAGTGAAACTGATCAGAAGGGGCAGGGCAGCTTTCCTTCCCTTCCCCAGCCTCCTGGCTGCTGGGGGGAGGGCAGGAAGAGAGAGAAGGTATGGTAATGGTGGTGGGGAAAGCCAATCTCTCTGTCCTGGGGTTGCCAATCTCCCGGTGGTGGCTGGAAATCCTCTGGCATTACACCTGATCTCCAGGTGGACTCTATGGCATTATATCCCCAAATCCCATACTCCACAGGCTCCACTCCCAAAATCTCCAGTTATTTATTATTTTAAAGCATAATGGGCCTCAAGAAACAAAAATTGCCCCACAAAATGAAAAATCCTGGCTGTGGCCCTGCCTTCTGCAGTCCTGACTAGAGAAGTAAACTTTCCAGACATTTTGAAGAAACAGCCCATTTTCTTCCTGATGGGAGGGTTTGGGGGGGGGGGGAGACCTCCTTCCCTCTCAAACCTAAACTTTTTCTACTGATGTAATGACATAAAATGCTTAACTTACAACTTGGATAACATAAAAATTGTCCTGTTTGGCATATTTAGGGAATTTAACAGTAAAAATGTTTTCATTTTACATAAGGAAAATTGCAACTATACTCAATACTTGGTAAAGAGTTGCAAACTGCTACATCCTATGATACTACAACACATATATCTTTATTTTTTCCATTTGAGAGGTAGGGAAAAATAAAAGTTGAAGACAGAAGGCATATTCTGGAATAAACAAAAGAAAGTGTATTATTTGGGCAAGAAAGTGGTCATAAAAGTACAATAGCCTACCAACACATTTGGATATTAAGTTTAAAACATAATACTGAAAGCATTTACTATTATTAAACACAATATAGCATACTATTTGCTACATAATTATTTACATTTAAACAAAAAACTCTTAAATGTTTTTATGTTTATACAAAGAGTTATCATTGTCTAATTTTCTTATATAAAATCATCCTACTACACATTTTGAGTAATAAACTTCGTCTTCCATTTCACTCATGCCAAAATGGGGGGGCAGGCATTCTTTTTTAAAAACTTAATTTTTTTATTTTATAAACATCAATTTTACAAAAATACATCCCATTCAACATTTTAAACTTGAAAGAAAAAAAATATTTTTCCACAACAACCTTTACATTTTATAATTCTAGATACAAACGTTATTAAACATTCAATAGAATACAAAATTTAGATATTTCTTAGGTACTGAACACATCTTATTCTTAGAATTAGTAACAAATTCAAAAAAGAAAACCATCTTTTCAAAAATTGTGTTGATGTTTTAATCTTATTGCCTGCAACCATCTGGGATGCTAATTTGACTGAGACTGCCAAGTCGGGAGGCGTTCTTTTTAACATTCCCCCAGGTTTCCCCATTTTTCCATTAGAAATATGGGAGAAATCTGAACTTTTCTCATACTATATATTTTAAGCAAGAAAAATGTCATTTTAAGAATTATTTCACTCATCTAAAAGAGATTATATTCCCTATGAGGGTTTTTTTTTCAGTGCTCCCCTTATATTTCCAATGTTTATATTCAAAAAAATATGATCCCCCCCATGCTATCCATTTTGAGTGAGAAGAACCTTGCAAAGGCAAGCTGCACCCAAGTAGCTATGGCATATTGAAGGCTGGTCTCCATATTACAGTTATCTGGAAATGGCCTTATTGTAATGATTCTTCCGCCGAAATACTCTGCTCTATACTCCAAACTTATCACATGGAGATGATCCATGGCAGGGTCACAAGGCCAGCAAAGCAGCCTGCATGGCAGTGATCAGTAGTACACTTGAGTCTTGTACTAAGTACTCGGAGACTATCAATCAATTATCTTAACTTTTTCAACTGTTATTTCATGCTTCAGGCAGAAGTATTTGTCCATCCTGACTGATGGACTTTTATCTTTTTTGAAACCTATTTAAATATTCATGCATGGATGTAATTGTTTTATTTTGTATGGTTTCCATAACAAAAACAACATATGACACATAACCCTTAGACCAGGTCAAAAAGCACGTGCAGAGAGGTGGGCAAAGTTGGATCTCTCTCTCTCTCTTTTACGTTATCTGCAATTCAAACAGATGCTCCCCTCTTGCATTATCTGTACTCTAATCATTTTGGCAGCACTTTTCATGATATGAAAACGTGGTTGTGGCAAAAATAAATGGGAGTGTTTGTGGCATCTTAAAGACTAACAGATTCTTATTATAGCATAAATGTTTGTGAACTGGAGTCCACTCCATCAGATGCAAGGCTGCAAGGCTGCATGGCTTGTAAGCCACAAAATCACCCCGCCAGCTACTTTTTAGCTTAAACTACTTCATAAGGCTATTGTACAGATAAAATTAGGAAGGGAGACAGAAAAGAACCAGAGTTCATAGGAGAAAAGGTGGAATAAAAATGTGATTGATAAAAACAAAGAAAAGACCTGGCTGCAGCTACTCTGAAGAAATGAGAAGGAATTCTGCACTATGTGAAATATAATGCATAAGAATGCCTTGCTAGAGCAGACCAAACACCCACACTCAATTTATAACACTGATTAGCACTTAAAAACGCACAGAAAAGACAAAAGGGTTCCACCACTTGCTGGGTTCTTCCTCATACAATTATTTAATCAGAAACAGAAGATGACATAGCAGACCATTTTTAATCTTAAGAAAGTGATGAATTTTTCTCTCATAGCACTCCACATATCATTATTCTTGTGGTGCTGCTATTGTTTATATTGTACTTTAAATGAACTCTTATAACATCTTGATGGTGATACAGCAGGGTAATTTTCACAAAGGGGGGCTGTACAGGCTTTAAACACACCTGAAATTTAACTTATTTGTTTTGAAATTCAGCTAAATGTGTTAATAATGTACCTTTAAAAGTCTGCCTTGCAATTATTTTCTGATCCTATCACCATTTTGTGTAGCTCTTCACAACAATCAGAGATGCACTATCTAGTGTTATTGGAGTTTTACTTCTTGTGTTTAATGAGGTGAAACACTGACAAGTTGTTGGGTTTTCTTCTGCAGGGTAGGGCTTCCTTTGGCTCGAATAAAGCTCTGTTCAAGACCCAGTCATCTTAATCACTGCACAGGATCTTGCCAGATATGAACTTTTGTTCCTTAAACCAGAGTGGTAAGGAAACAGATTTCTGTGACTACTGAGAACAACAGCAAGAGAAGAGGAAATAAAACGAACGAACTGATCCAAGTTCAGTGAAGGAAGAGGGTCTTCCTCTCACTATGGATCTGGCGTCTTTTCCATTCTGCTCAATTCGAACACATCCCCCCCATACACAACCCAAACCAGGCCCCTGATCTGGTGTGCATGAATGATTTTTTTTTATTATTGTGCGGTTTGGCGCCTCCTCTCACCTGCATCCCATGAAGATGTGGTTGGTCCAGACCTGGGAGAACGACAGCAGCTTCTCGATTCTCTCACCCGGGTAGTCCGGCAGATTGCGAAGAACGAACTGCTTGCGCAGCGCCCAGTGCCGGTCGCTCTCCTGGTACTGCCGCCACTGGTCCAGATCGCGCTGTGCCGCCGCGGAAGCCACAGCCGCCTGCCCAGGCTGCTCCAGCTGGGAAGAAGGCGGCGGCTGAGGGGACAAGAAATCGCCGCCGGGCACCGGCCACCCTCCGCCGGCCATGGGCTCGGCCGGCCTTGTCGGAGGGGGCCCAAGCAGAGCCGGTATGCCAAGCAGCGGAAGGGGGCACAGGAAGGCGAGGCGCACCAGGATGCGGATTCTCGGGTCCGGATTCAGTAACGAGCTATCCTCCGCCACACACGGGTGCCCCCGCCCCTTTTCACACGTGCAGCGAGCGGGTGGCCCTCGATCCCCCCCCGGCGCGCGCCGTTCCCTCGCTGCTACAATGTAACCTTTTTTCTTGTTACACTCTGCTCACGTGGGTGGGAAGGAACGTCAAAAGCGCGCGAGATTTCCTCTAAGGCGAGCGGAAGCTCCGCACGCGCTTTCCGCAGCGCCACCTGTCGTGGAGGACTCAGCGAGCAGGCCCTCTCCGCTAAGGCGGAGGAAACAATCCTCGATGGGAAGTCCCCGAGCCTACCCGTGCGGCACAATGAAATGGTAACGCCCTGACTGACGGAGCGGACTGGACCACTTACGGTATTCGGGGTATCATATTTTTTAATGCTCCCCGACTTGCCCCCTCCTCCCCAAAAGACCTCCCCATGAAGAATTAATGTAGCGCGAGTGCTACGTTACGTTTGTTTGCTCGTTTATTTTTAAACGCTGGAGGAGCATTCAAATGACATCCAGTGGCGCCGCGCGGGCAGTCCAAACCGCCACGGGGCTTTGTACCTCTCTAGGGCAGCCTGTACCACTCCATTTTGCCCCCAGATGGAAAAATGTAAAAGTCGGATCTACATGGATCCTCCTGTATTCATATGATTTTTACATTGAAATGAAATAAAACCACCAACATACTGTAGATCATGTGTTAGTCTATAGGGAGGACCACAACAATCATGGATTCGAAGCACCACAAAAGTGCAAAAACATGGTTCCAAAGCGTGGATCCTCATGGATCCTTAGGGATTTTCAGTTGGGCCACCCCAACATCACCATCAAATCACATCTCATGTTCATGGCCACAGCTTGCACCACAGAAATCATGAGTTTTGGTTGCAACTCCATGCTGCAAAAACAGGGTTCTGAACCATGGATCCTTCCGGATCCTCAGGGATTTTATGTTGGGTCACCCCAAACTCACATATCATATCCAAGGCCACAGTTACCACACAAAAAATCAAAGATCCATGGCTTTGTGACACCATGCAGCAAAAACATGGTTCCAGACTATGGATCCTCACGGATTTTTATGATTTTTGCTTTGGGTCACCCCAACATGACCATCAAATCACATATCATGTCCATGGGCATAGCTTACACCGGTGAAATCAGGGATCCATGGCTTCGTGGTAACACCATGCAGCAAAAACATGGGTCTGAAGCACAGACCCTCATGGATCCTTGAGGTTTTTGCATTGGGTCACCCCAAGCACACCATAAAATCACAGAGCATGTCCATGGTGCAGCTTGCACCACAAAAATCACAGATCCACGGCTTTATGATGACACAATTCTGCAAAAACATGATTCAGAGGCACGGATCCTCATGGATCCTCAGTGCTTTTGTGTTGGGACATCCCAAACTTACCTTTAAATCCCATATCATGTCCATGGCCACAGCTTGCACCACAGAATTCACAGATCCACGGCTTCGTGGCAACACCATGCTACAAAAACATAGTTCTGAAGCACGGATCCTCATGGATCCTCAGTGTTTTTGTGTTGGGTCACCATGAACTCACCATCAAATTACATATCATGTCTATGGGCACAGCTTGCACCACAAAGGTCATGGATCCATGGCTTTGTGGCAACATCACATTGCAAAAACTTGTTTCTGAAGCATGGATCATTAGGATTTTTGCTTTTGACCCCCCCCAAGCTCACCACCAAAGCACACATCATGTCCATGAGTAAAGCTTGCATCACAGAAATCTTGGATCCATGCCTTATTAGCAACACCATACTGCAAAAACATGGCTCTGAAGCACCGATCCTCATAGATCCTCATGGTTTTTGCATTGGATCACCCCAAACATACCATCTAATCACATACCATGTCCATGGTCACAGCATGCACCACAAAAATTAGGGATCCACAGCAAGCTCTGCTCATGGACATGATATGTGATTTGATAGTGATGCAAAAACACTGAGGATCCATGAGGATCCGTGCTTCAGAGCCATGTTTTTGCAGTATGGTGTTGCTAATAAGGCGTGGATCCAAGATTTCTGTGGTGCAAGCTTGGTATATGGACATGGTATATGATTTGATGGTGAGTTCTGACATGACCCAGTGCAAAAACTGTGAGGATCCATGAGGATCAGTGCTTCAAAATCATGTTTTTGCAGAATAGTGTCACCACAAAGCCATGGATCCGTGATTTCTGTGGTGCAAGCTTTGCCCATGGACATGATATGTGATTTGATAGTGAGTTCATGGTGACCCAAGGCAAAAATCCTGAGGATCCGTGAGGATCCGTGGTGCAGAACCATGCTTTTGCTCCAGGGTGTCAGCATAGAGCTGTAGATCCCAGATTTTTGTGGAACAAGCTGTGGTCAAGTCCATGAGGATCCGTGCATTGGATCCATGTTTTTGCTTCATGGTGTCGCCAAGAAGCCGTGGATCCATTATTTCTTCTGTGCAAGCTGTGGCCATGGACACAATATGTGACTTGATGATAAATTTCGTGTGACCCAGTACAAGAACCCTGAGAATCCGTTCTTCGGAACCACGTTTTTGCAGGATGGCATTGGTACAAAGTTGTGGATCCATGATTTCTGTGGTGCAAGCTCTGCCCATGAACATGATATGTGATTTGGTGTTGATGTTTGGGTAACCCAAAAGAAAAATCAAAAGGATCCATGAGTATACGTGGTTCAGAACCATGCTTTTGCTCCATGGTGTCGCCACAAAGCCGTGGATATGGGATTTTTGTGCAATAAGCTGTGGTCATGGACTTGATATGTGATTTGATGGTGAGTTCATGGTGACCCAATGCAAAGTCCCAAGGATCCATGAGGAGCCATGCTTTGGATCCATGTTTGTGTTGCATGGTGTTGCGATGAAGCTGTGGATCTGTGATTTCTGTGGTGCAAACTATGGCCATGGACAGGGTATGTGATTTGATGGTGATGTTGGGGGTGACCCAATGCAAAAACTTGAGGATCCATGAGGATCCGTACTTTGAAACCATGATTTTGCCCCACAGTGTTGCCACAAAGCTGTGGATCTGTGATGTTTGTGGTGCAAGCTCTGACCATGGACATAATATCTGATTTGATGGTGAGTCTGGGGTAACATAGATAAGAAATCCTGAGGATCCATGGTTTGGAACTGTGGTTTTGCTGCATGGTGTTGCCACGAAGGTGTGGATCCATGATTTCTATTGTGCAAGTTGTGGCCATGGACATGGTATGTGATTTGATGGTGATGTTGGAGTGACCCAGTGCCAAAACCCTGAGGATCCATGAGTATCCATGCTTTGGGACCTTGTTTTTTCTGGATGGTGTCGCCACGAAGCCCTGGATCCATGATTTCTGTGGTGCAAACTCTGGCCATGATTTGATGGTCAGTTTGGGGTGACCAGATTCAAAAACTGTTAGGACCCATGAGGATCCATGGTTCGGAACCATGTTTTTGCTTCCTAGTGATTCCATGAAGCTGTGGATCCCTGATTTCTGTGGTTCAACCTGTGGCCATGGACAGGATCTGTGATTTGATGGTGCTTTTGGGGTGACCCAATGCAAAAACCCTGAGAATCTATGAGGATCCCTGCTTTGGAACCACATTTTTGCAGGATGGTGTTACCATGAAGCTGTGGATCCATGACTTCTGTGGTGCAAGCTCTGCCCATGGGCGTAATATATCATGTGTTTGGGTGACCAAATCCAGAAACCATTAGGATCCATGTTTTTGCTGCATGGTGTCACCACGAAGCTGTGGATGCATGATTTTTGTGGTGCAAGCTATGGACATGGACATGGTACGTGATTTGATGGTGATATTGGGGTGACCCAACGTAACGTGAGGATCCATGAAGATCTGTGCTTCAAAACTATTTTTTTTGCAATATGGTGTTACCATGAAGCCGTGGATCTGTGACTTCTGTGGTGTAAGCTATGGCTGTGGACATGATATGTGATTTGATGGTGAGCTTGGGAGGAACCACAGCAAAATCCTAAGGATCCATGAGGATCCATGATCCAGAACCATGTTTTTGCTCCACAGTGTAGCTATGTACCCATGGATCCATGACTTCTGTAGTTCAAACTCTGCTTATTGATATGATATATGATTTTATGGTGATGTTGGGGTGACCCAAAGTAAAAATCATGGGGATCCATGAGAATCTGTGCTTTGGAACCATGTTTTTGTTGCATGGTGTCGCCACAAAGCCCAGGATCTGTGATTTGTGTGGTGTGAACTCTGCCCATGGACATGATCGGTGATTTGATTGTGATGCTGGGATAACCCAGTGCAAATGCCCTGAGGATTGATGAGGATCAGTGCTTTGGAACCAAGTTTTTTTGCTGTCATGACTCCATGAAGCTGTGGATGTGTGATTTTGCTATACAATCTGTGGCTATTGATATTATAGGTGACCTGATGGTGAGTGTGGGATGACGTAGTACAAAAATCATGAGGATCCATGCTTTGGAACTATGTTTTTGCACGGTTGTGGTGCCACAAATCTTTGGATGCATGATTTTTGTGGTGCTGCCAATAAGCTAAGACATGGTCTATTGTATGTTGATGGTTTAATTTCATATTGATGTAAAAATCATATAAATTCATGCAGATCCGTGCATTGAAAGCATGTTTTTGCAGTGTTGTGTGGCCACAAATCCGTGGATGCATGATTTTTATGGTGCTGCCTATAGTCTAAGACATGTTCTACAGTATGATGGTGATTTTATTTCAGTGTAAAAATCATATGAATTCATGAGGATTCATTTAAAATAATCTAGATCTGACTTTTACCCAGACCCTTGCAGATTTAGTTAAGAATGTGGTAGAGTCCTCAAGGGTGATGGAAGAGACTGTAACACTTTCAGATTGCACCGGGTAGAATAAGACTAGCCTGTGTGTCTAAATGCTGTTTTGCCTTTTACATTCCCCCTTTCTCTCTGTCTCTCTTTTACACACGAAGCCCTGTCTGGCTAAACCTAGCTAGGAATGCCAAATCCGGGTCAGGAAATTCTTTGAGATGTGGGGGTGGAGTCTGGGGAGGGCAGGGTTTGAATAGGGGAGGGGTGTCAGTAGGGTACAGTGCCATAGAGTCCACACTCCACAGCAACTATTTCACCCGGACAAAGTTTGAGTCCAGTGGCACCTTTAAGACCAACAAAGTTTTAGTCAAAGTGTAAGCTTTTATACGCAAAGCACACTTCTTCAGACAAATTTAGCATTGCACAGGAAAGCTTACGCTTTGAATAAAACTTCATTGGTCTTAAAGGTGCCACTGGACTCAAACTTTGTTCTGCTGCTTCAGACCAACATGGCTAACCACCTGAATTTATTTTCACCAGGGGAACTGATCTCTGTACTCCATTGTAATACTAGGTTGGTAATTCTGCCTAGTGCTACCTTCTAATTCTGCTTTCTCTCTCTTTTTCAGTATATTTTTACCTTTTTCTCAGTCTTATATAAGGTTTTATGATGAATTTGTATGTATCTCTGTTTCATTGTTCTTTGCAGCATCAGACTTTCCTTTCACTATCAGATATTCCACAGCTGAGCATCCTTTCTACTTTGGCCCAGCCGCTTCATTCTTTCTGGGGTTACTTGTACTTGCCCTCTGCTCTTCGCCAGTAGCATATTGCATGCCTTCCGACCTGAGAGGCTCATGTTCTGATGTCATATCTTTTAGCCTTTTGTTACTGTCCACAGGGTTTTCCGGAATGTAATCTGGAATATAAGATCTATGAATCAAGGTAAATTGGATGTGGTCAAAAATGAGATGGCAAGACTGAACATTCAGTGAACTAAAGTGGACAGGAATGGGTGAATTTAACTCAGAAGACCATTATATACTGTGGTCAAGAATCCCATAGAAAAGATGGTGTGGCCTTTATAGTCATCAAGAGAGTGAGAAAGGCAGTAATGGGATACAATCTCAAAAACAATGGAATGATCTCGGTCCAAATCCAAGGCAAACCATTCAACATCACAGTAATCCCCATCCCAAAGAAAAAGAAATGCAAGAAAGCAAAGTGGCTGTCTAATGAGGCTTTACAAATAGCAGTGGAAAGAAGGAAAGTGAAAGGCAAAGGTGAAAAGGAAAGATTTACCCAACTGAATGCACATTTCCAGAGAATAGGAAGGAGAAATAAGGAGACCTTCCTGAATGAACAATACAAAGTAATACAGGAAAACAGTAGAATGGGAAGGACTAGAGATCTCTTCAAGAAAACTGGAGAAATCAAGGGAACGTTCTGTGCAAAGCTGGCCATGATAAAGGACAAAAACAGTAGGGACCTAACAGAAGCAGAAGAGATTAGGAAGAGATGGCAAAAATACACAGAAGAACTATACAAGAGAGACCTCAATGTCCTTGACAACCATGACGATGTGATCACTGACCTCAAGCCAGACATCCTGGAGTGAGAAGTCAAATGGGGCTTAGAAAGCAATACTAACAACAAAGCTAATGGAGATGACGATATCCCAGCTGAGCTATTCAAAGTCTTAAAAGATGATGCTGTTAAAGTTCTGCACTCAATATGCCAGCAAATTTGGAAAACGCAACAGTGGCCACAGGATTGGAAAAGGTCAGTTTACATTCCAGTCCCAAAGAAGGGTAATGCCAAGTAACATTCACTATCACACAATTGCACTCACCTCACATGCAAGCAAGGTCATGTTCAAGTTCCTACAAGCTAGGTTTCAGCAGTATGTGGACAGAGAACTGACAGAGGTACAAGCTGGGTTTTGACAAGGTAGAGGAACTAGAGATCAAATTGCCAACATTCACTGGATTATGGAGAAAGGGAGTACCAGAAAAAAACATCTATTTATGCATCATTGACTACGCTAAAGCCTTTGGTTGTGTGGATCACAACAAACTGTGGCAAGTCCTTAAAGAGATGGGAGTACCAGACCACCTCACATGCTTCCTGAGAAACCTGAATAAGGGTCAAGAAGCAACAGTTAGAACTGGATATGGAACAACTGATTGGTTTAGCATAGGAAAAGGAGTATGACAAGGATGTATATTGTCACCCTGCTTATTTAATATATATGCAGCATACAACATGTGAAATGCTGGCTTAGATGAATCACAAGCCAGAATTAAGATTGCTGGGAAAAAATCAACAACCTCATATGCAGACGATACCACTCTAATGGCAGAAAGTGAAGATAACCTAAAGAGCCTCTTGTTAAGAGTGAAAGAGGAGAGCGCAAAAGTTGCCTTGAAACATAACATAAAAAAACCTAAGATCATGGCATCCAGCCCCATCACTCCTTGGCAAATAGAAGGGGAAGTCGTGGAAGCAGTGACAGACTTCATGTTCCTTGGATCCAAGATCATTGCAGACAGTGACTGCAGCCATGAAATTAAAAGACGCCTGCTCCTTGGGAGGAAAGCAATGGCAAACCTAGACAGCATAAATAAAAGCAGAGACATCACCTTGCCAACAAAAGTCTGTATGGTCAAAGCAATGGTATTCCCAGGAGTAATGTATGGCTGTGAGAGCTGGACCATAAGGAAGGCAGAAGGCCAAAGAATAGATGCTTTCGAATTATGGTGCTGGAGAAGACTCTTGAGAGTCCCTTGGACTGCAAGGAGATCAAATCAGTCAATCTTAAAAGAAATCAACCCTGACTGTTCCCTGGAAGGCCAGATACTGAAGCTGAAACTCCAATACTTTGGCCACCAAATGAGAAGGGAGCACTCACTGGAGAAGACCCTGATACTAGGAAAGACTGAAGGTAAATGAAGAAGGGGATGACAAAGAATAAGATGGTTAGACAGTATTATCGATGCAACTAACATGAAATTAAGCAAACTCTGGAGGACAGCAGAAGACAGGAGGGCCTGGTGTGATATGGTCCATGGGGTCTGTGCAACTGAACAACAACAGCAAAATGTTTTATTGTTGAAACTGCCTCATAAATTTTAAATTGAGATCATGGTCTACAAATGCACTAAATAAATTGCTCAGATGTCTGCCTGCACTGCTAGTTTTCTGTTGACAGGCATAGTTTTTTTTTAATATGTGGGAAAGTACTTAAAAAATAGCATTCCCTTTGAAAATCACAACCGTTGTAGACTATTTACTGTTAATAAAACCCCAATGTTTAAAAATAGTACCTACCACGTCCTATCCTCCAGAATAGCAGAGACCAATCTACCACGTCTTTCTCATGTAGATCCACCTATGTGTAAAGGAGTGGTCTTTTAATGAATGGGCCACCAGTCTTTTTTCTAATTCAGTAGTGTTTACTTCTGACATTTCCAGACCTGTGTGCTGTGGGAAATACCTGTCTGCAGAAAAAGCCCATGTGCTCCAACTATCGCCAGTTTGGTGTAGTGGTTAAGTGTGCAGACTCTAATCTGGGAGAACTGGGTTTGATTCCCCACTCCTCCACTTGCACCTGCTGGATGACCTTGGGCAAGCCATAGTTCTGGCACAGGTGTTCTTGAAAAAGAGCAGTTTCTGTCAGAGCTCTCTGAGCCTCACCTCCCTCACAGGGTGTCTGTTGTGGGAAGGGGAGGGGAAGGGAAAGGAGTTTGTAAGCTGCTCTGAGACTCCTTTGGGTAGTGAAGGGTGGGGTATAAATCCAATCTCTTCTTCTTCTTCTCCTTAGTAAATCACTCTCCCTACTTGGGAGAAAGATTTGGAACATTTTTTTTTAATTCTTTGTACGTGGTCTGGAGTGATCTTGCTTCCTTACACCACAACTCCTTCACCACCTGTCAAATGTCACTGAACCTGTGTAATTATACTATAATAAAAGTATAATGTTGTGGGTTTGCTGGCTGATTGCAGTGAATGGGTCTCATCTGTCTCTATGGCTTAAAGCAATATGCCTGGTGAGAGCATATGAGGAAAAAAATTGTTAGGAGATAGTCCCCCTGAGGGCTCTGTTGAAGTAGCCATAGAGTTTGGAGGAGATGGCCCCTCCCAGCTGAGTAGAGGTTGCAGGTGGGGATGGGTGTATCAGGGTTGAGTTTAGGGCAGACAAAGAGCTGTGAGTTGTCAGAGGAACCTAGGGGGCCTGGTAGAGAAAGACATGTCAGAATGCCTCTCTGCTTCCAGTTACACTTATGTGATAATTCCAGTCATGTTAGTCCAGAACAGCAAAATAAAACGAGAGTCCAGTGGCACCTTAAAGACTAACCAAATTTATTACAGCACAAGCTTTTATATGTATGTGCTCACTTCTTCAGATGCCCAGGAGAGCGCTGACTCATGAAGGTTTATGCTGGGATGAATTAGGTCAGCCTTAAGGTGCCAATTGAATCTGGGTTTATTTGCCTCTACCACTGTATTTGTAATAGAGCAAATATTGTGAAAACAGCAAGTATACATCTTCAGCACACTCTCACTCAAAGGGAAGCAACTGAGCAAGTGCTATCCTTGGGACTTCTCACCTTTTGGAGAAGTGAAAAATGTGTAACAACATTGTAACACAACTGCTGGGAGGTTCAACAGGCTTTAAAAGAAGGAAAATATGGGAGCCAATTTACTAACACTTCCTTGTGTCACCACACAGAGCAGGTCATGCTTGGACACCCTGAATGAATCCAACATGCGACTTACAGAGATTCTTCACCAATATGTTAGTTGGAGGCTGTTCAGTGGTTCTGTCGGGCTGTGTGTTTTCAGCTGTGAAATGTTAGGAGTGTATCAACTGCATCTCTGCGTGATTTCAGCCTTCCAGTTGTCCCCTACTGAGGAAATAATTTCTGAGGCAGAGATGCCACAGGATGATCTGCCTTCTGAGGAGGATACCCACTGCACCTTTGGACTTGCTGCTTTGGGCTGACTTTGTTCCAAACAGGAGTCCAACTTAAAACAAGAACAAAAGGAAAACCCTTGGGAAGTGGAACTCCTCTGAGGGCAGGAAATAGTTACTCTCACATGTTAGATGTCGATAGATCTCTCCTGATGAGTTTGTCTTATTTTTTTAAACTGAGTGCCACATTTGGTGAGACTGAACTCCAAAAATTGTGTTTTGTACAGAGAAGGTGATTTGCAGAGATTGAACATGGAGGCATCTCTGCCCTGACGCCTTGGGGCAGGCAGGTTCAGGAAAATTGGTCTGCCCCTTCCTTAGCCGCAGCTACTTCTCTCGGTGGGGCTTCCTTGGCTTATTACGCTGTGTTCCATTCCCTCAAGTAGTTCATGGTGCCCAGAGTTCTTTTCAGGGTTCTGATGGGACCAAGGTAAACAATACACAGTACTAATTTGATTTGTGAATCAAACTGTTTTATTAAGCACAACAGCATACCAGTCTAGCAGTAGCAAATAATCAAGTGATGTTATGTCACCTACAAGCAGTGTTGGTACCAACTGAAAGCTTCGAAGCCATTCACTTCACTGGTAGAGACCACAGGTTGGGTCTGCTTAGAGATGGCAGGGAGGAAACAGGTAGCTATGCCTAGCTTTGATCCTGATGCCTTAGAGATCACAGAAATACACCTTGGATTTTGCAATGGTGCCTTTCTGAGGTTGACCTGCCTAGAGATGTCAAATTTCCAGAAATTTTGAAGCCACGGGAAAACCTGGGGGGGGGTAGGGGGGGTTGGTTTGTTTTTTGCCCCCAAGGGAAAAACCCAGAATTTTTCAGAAATATTGAAAAAATGCAACATTAGTACTCTTTACAGATTGAAAGTCACTCTGTTACTTTGGGAACATAAAATGCAGTGTGCATAAACTGGCTTGGCAGAAAAGTATCATGTTTCATATATTAGAAGTACAGCTTATTCAGAAAATAATAAAAACAATTGAATTAACTTTTTAAAATTTTCTTTTCTGTTTCAAATGGAACTACAAGGTCCTGTAAGGCCCACAAGCAAAAGGGAAACTGAAACCTTTTTCCTTCTCTTGTGACAACTGCAGTGCCCTCTAGAGACAGAAATGCATCTTCCTCTTGCATTTGAGAATTATATCCTCAATATTTTCTCAGTACTTGAACTGTTTTCCAGCATTTGCTTATCCTCAGTGTACAGGAACTACAATGATTTGATACTTTACATAGTCTTACATAAAAGTCTTCATGTTACATCGTTTTTAAAAATAATGTTGGAGGATAAAATCTATGAACACCTTGCCATGAACATGTTATTTATCATTGTAAAAGAAAATATTCCATAATCAAATTTTCCAGAAAAAATGGCTTTGGGGGAAAACCGTCCCCCCCATTTTTCTTCCCCCGGGCCTTCCCTAGTCCTGGCGTAGAGTGCTCTAAGCCCCGAGGGATCAGGTGGTCCACATTTAAAGGAAATGTTTCTATTCCTTCCAAAGAACAAGTCAAACTGTCATATTGTGCCCTGATCTGGATAGCTCAGGCAAGCCCAATCTCATCAGATCTCGGAAACTAAGTAGGACCAACCCTGGCAAGTATTTGGATGGGAGACCTCCAACGAATACCAGGGCCAGGAGGCAGAGGCAGGCTGTCAAGCCACTTCTCTGAACATCCTCCATGCCTCAATAGGAGTTGCCAGAGGTCACCATGACTTCCAGGCATGGGTACATGCACACAGACACACAAATGCAAAAATACAAAAAAAACCCCAACTCTGTCATATTATCAACTGGCAACTGCACCTGTTCTGGCCACATCTGTTTAAGACAAGCTTACTTCTTTCACATGTATACATGAAGAAAGTTTAAGTAAGATTTGCAATCCTAGCTAACTCCAGGTATCTTCTTGAAATGTCATCTGTTCCTATCTTGTGTATGTTGTTTAACCATTAATTACTTGTTCAGCTGATTGATCAATGCATAGATAGCTTCCCAAATTTCTAAACAGTTATGGAGCAAGAGACCCTTATAGGTGCCTTATCTAATGTCATAAACTGCTTCTGGATACTTACCCAAATGACCTGCCAGGAACTGGCTCCATCTCATTGAACTGCAACTACTTTTTGTCTACTAGTAGGCCTCCTTTATGACCGGAAACCTTATCTCTAGAAGTTTCAACCAGTACAGAATGTGCTGGTCAACATGGTAGTGAGCATCAGCGGCCCATTGCGAACATATATCAGCTGTTTTCTCCCAGCTGCACTGGTTCTCAGTGTGTTTCTGGATCCAATACAAAATGTGAGTCTTTGTCTTGGAAGCCTAAATGGCTTGGGCCCAGAGCACCTAAGAGGTTCCCCCCTTTTGGATGTGCTTTGCTACTCACTGAGATCATCCATGAAGACCCTGGTAATAGAATATGACAAAAGTGTGCCTGGTGGCGATCTACATGTGAACTTTCTTGGTAACCATCCCAAATCTTTGGAAAACCCTATCCTATTAATTGCATCTGTTATCTACTCCCAGACATTACAGGCCTTCTGAAAACAGTCTGAAACATTTCCATTTTGCAGTGCCTTCAAATTGTTATTCTTGTTTTAAATTATGTATTTAGGGCTGTTGGTTTTTAATCGGTGCTCCTTATCATTTTACTATTGTAATTATGTTGTACTGAGTGTAAGCATCCTTGGACAGTTCCTGAACTAGAAAGGTATGACAGCCCCATCCACTTCCCTCCTTCAGAGGCAAGATTTTTCCTCCATTTTTCTTTCCCTTTACTGACTGGACCACCCTAGTAATGTGTTCTTTGCTGAAGAACTCTGGCTGTCCTACCCTGTCACAGTACAATATTTTGGCTGTTGGCTCAGCCCACGAACCTGAGGGAAGGATCAGGAACCCCCTTTAATTTAAACAACATAAATTGGCACTTGAGACATTTTTATATTCCAAATTAACAAAATATTTTATTCAACATAGAGGGGAAAGGTCAGGTGAAACAAGTTTCAGGCTAATGAGAGTTTCTTAAGCTATTCAGTGACCTTAAATCTTTATGTTGAGAAGCTTTTGTTCCAGTGTTTTCCCAAACACTCCAACACACTTTCTTTGAGTATTCTGTAATTCTTTTGGTTTCCAGAAGACTGGTGCACTCTTTCCAGTACCAAAACCCCTTCTCTTGAAACACCAGTACTCATATTACATTTTTAAGTGACTCTTAAGGTCTCCAAAGACAATTTCTAACCACACCAGATGGGAGGGATCTCTGCACTCTTCAGAGCTAACTCCCTGTTTGACTGGGCCAGGGAAATTCTTCTCTCTTTAGAAGATCTATTCTCTTTTCTTGCCCCGAATGGGAGTCTTCACCTACTTCCCAAACTTCCTTGCCAACTTTCCCCAGTTGTCCTGTCTGTGTTAAACTGCTCTCAGTCAGGGCTGAATTCCAAAACTGTCAGTACTCAACTCTTCTCAGCTAGGGCTGAAATCAGACTGCGTCTCTCCTCAGCATCCAGTTCAGAAATCTTTCTCTGCTCAGCTGATGTTAACCAATCAGATCTCTTGGAACAGCCTGTCACTCAAGGCTCGCTGGCTCTGTGAAGAATTAACCCTTCACAGTTAGTTATCTGTTTACACAGCACTTTAAAAGTGCAGTCCATCACAAAAGGCAACAAAGAACCTAAATAAATTTGTAAGGTGCCAGCTTTCTTCCTGGTTTGGCATTTGTGCCTTTAACAGGTTCCAATGCCATCAGTTCAAGGTGCCCTTTGGAAAGTGGGGAAAAGATGGCATTTGGAAACAGAATATTTAGGAGCACATTGGTCAGCCTTTAGATTGGAGGAAGGCACAAAACCCCAAAGTTACTTAGCCCTGTAGCCTCATAACAGAAAGCAGAAACCTTGCCCTAAGCTGCAGCCACCAGTGCTGAGCTTCTTAGGAGTTTCCATTTGTGGCCCATCATTCCTTAGACTAGGAAGAGCAGGAACTTACTTCCATCTATACAAACCAAGTTGATTCTGATGTCATTTACGGAGGACATCAAGCAGAAACAGATTGATGGGATATTTAATGGGCTCAGAGCAGAATGAACTCTGAATTAGGCTTTGATCCAGATAGGCTGTTGCACATGGAAGTTAGCTGCCTTGGAAACAGAAGGAGAATCAGAATTCTCTTTCGCATATGGCAAGACGTTTTGCATCACAAATTGCTTTGCTATGCACACTTCTTGCATTCGCAATTGCTTTTTACATCAGTACACAAGAATTCAATAGCCTCCTACATGTGACGTTAGTCGCCTTGAGCCAATTTTCGGCAAGGCGGGATATAAATGGAAAATAATAAATAAATAAATAAATTGGGATTGTAGCTATAACCCATTGACTCTCCTTTAGGTGCTCCCATAAGCAGGAAAAAACAGTTTTGCTAAGTAATTTCCAGCACTGCCCTTCTTCTTCCTCAACCGTTCTTGCTGGTTTTTCCACCTATAGGGTATTCCATTTCTTTCCCCCAACTTAACTCTGAATCCTGGAGTACAGTCCTAATCAGAATATTGCATAACACTTCCAAAAATTGATGTGGATGGGACAGGACTTGGGGCGATGATGGGGGCCGCGAGGGAACTTCCATAATGGAAGGCCAGCATTCTTTGGGCCCTTAATTTCCAAACCAGATACACAGACAGTACAACTAACAGGAGACCATTGGTGAATTTTGGATTGTAACTGGACACACATTGGAAGAATTACTCTCCATAGTAGGTTGGACAAGTTATTGGTAGTTACTGCCCTTGATTTTACTCTTAGGGACAAAAAACCAAAATGGTGGTATAGTTTCTTTATATGATTGCCAGGCAACTGAATGCTCTTGTAATCTTGTGAATAAAACGTGTGCAAAGCATCACCCAGGGAACACTCTTTTGGGAGGGTTACTTTTTATTGAAAATTGACAACATTAGAAAGGTATCAAGCTCAACACGGCTGGTTCTTTCGTGTGGGTCGTGTAAATAGATATGGAGTATAGCTGTCAAATCACAATTCTTGTTGGTAAAGAAACAAAATTAAAAAGAGGATAGACAAGAGAACAAAGTTTTGGGAAACAGACCCCCCATGCAGTGAACGTTTCAAAAGTGCTTGGAAAAAAAAGCTTTCGATGCACCATAAGGGCACTACACGTGACTTGCGTCATAACTTCAAAAAACGGATGACCAATTACTGACAAGTGTCTCCACAACCTTGACAGCTATAATATAATAGAAAAAAGTCAGTTTGAAATCCAGAAGAACAACTTTGGGGAGGGTTGCATTTTTTTTTTTTTTAGATTTAAATCACCATAGTAATAATACTTAGCATTTATACAATGCTTTTTGCTATGTCCTCAAAGCATTTCACATGTCTTATCTTGGTAATCCTTACAACATCCCTGTAAGGTAGGCCAGTATTATTATTCCCGTATGGGGGACAGTAGCTGAAAGAGCTTGCCTAAGGCCACCCAGAGAGTTTATGGCTGAGGGGAGACTTAAACTGGAGGCTTCCTGTCTCAGATCATGCTCTTCACCACTACAGTGCACTGGTCTCCATTAATTTAATAGGTTTTGAAACTAGAACTATTGCTCAATCTGCTGATTACTTTTTACCGATGTGACACAGGTTACCTAGGACCCCAATTAAAAATATACCTTTCCCTCCCTTGCCCTTCCCCTGCTGCCCTTTACTTCATTGTTAAAATTAAATATTCCTCAGAGGTAGCAAGTCGCTTGTTTCTCTGTTCACTGTTCATTGCATAAAACTTCTTTTTTTAAAAATCCAAGCAAACCAATGAATTAGCACAATTGTTTTTCACAGATACTTAAAAACATCCATCATATTTATATTAGGCAAAAATAGGAAGGAAATTTTAAAAACATAACTGTCTCAGTGTTGTTCAGCTATACCACGAATTCGTCCATCACCTTTAGGGCTGCTCCTTGACATTTCTAATACTTTACAGAGATGTTCACCTTCCTTACATTATTTTTCTGTCTTGTTACAGTAACCACAAGACACCTTGGCTTTAAACACCCCATGCAAGTCAGAAAAAAAACACCAACCCAGAACAAAACAAAATCAGTCTTTCCACATATCTTAAGACTTACTCATTCCTCCCCCTCCCTCTCCCAAATAGGGTGGGAATCCCTACACTTTTCCTCAAGTGGCAATCTTCTCCCTCAGACACAATGCAGCAGGCGAAGACAGATTAGAAAAAGCTAGAGAGAGAGAGAGAGGGGAAAAAAACACAGATCATCAATAAAAAGCAGGGTGGGGTGCAGAACATTAAAAGAAAAAAGATCCAAGCACAATTAAATTGAGAGACGACAGATGAAGCAGAGCTCGTGCTCCAGTTAGGATTCCAAAAGGAGCAGCACTCCTGTGTTAGAAGAGGTCAAACACACTAAATGTTTGAACACAACAGGTACTGCAGTAGAATTAGACTGCAACAGACAGTTACACACTCAATGAAAGCAAGATAAAAAATACAGTTATTTTTTAGATCAGTGCAAACTTTCAAAGGCTGGTTTTAAAAGAAACAACTAACCAGAACTTTGCTGGAACAGAGAAAAGTTCTGCTGGTGCAGAATTCTTTTTTCTTGCAGCAACCAATCGACACCCATCTCCGATTTGTTATCCCCCAGCCTCAGGGCCTCAGAGGTATACTATCGCTGAACAAGGATGCTCCGCTGCAGTTCCTCAGTGAGAGAAATCAGTTATCCCCTGCTCCTGCTGTCCGAAAATGTGTATCAGGTTGGTTATTACCAAGTGGCACCAGGCCCAACAAACCCTGGAGTCTGTAGCCATTCTGTCAAAAATGTAGCTTGCCTAGTAATAACCATCTGATAGTTAACATTAGAGCTTCATCACATATTCAAAGAAAGTTAACACTCACTGCAGGGAGAAAATTAGTTATGTGAATTCACCTTGCACATGTGAGAGAGAGGAAGAATGCTTATACTACTTAATACTGAAGTGCCAGACCAGAGTCAAAGAGTAGGGATGGCATTTTTTAAAAAACAAGCTGTTCGGGACTGGAAATTTTTGGCCACACACACCATAGTTTTGATTGCAGTTGTCTAATGCAGTGTTTTTCAACCACTGTGCCGTGGCACACTAGTGTGCCGTGAGATATTGTCTGGTGTGCCGTGGGAAAAATTCCAATTTCATCCGTAACATATGAACAATTATAAAATAAAGTATTATTATTTCATAATAAAGTAATTATAAAATAATTTCTTTGTGTTTATTTGATTCCTATTCAAGAGAATTACTTTATATATAGTCAATATAGGCACAGAGTTAAATTTTTTTAACATTTTCTAATGGTGGTGTGCCTCGTGATTTTTTTCATGAAAAAAGTGTGCCTTTGCACAAAAAGGTTGAAAAACACTGGTCTAATGACCACTGACCACCTCCCATTTCAAAGACTTTGGTTCTAGAGCAATTTCTACAGTCAGGGGTCTGCTGATCCTTCACTCTGCTGCCATTAACAGCAACACTCTCAGAGATGGCTGCCTTGTTTTACCACTTCAGGCTAATGTGGTGTGTGTGGGGGGTGGTGTTAAAAAAATCAGAGGCTCAATAGATCAGAGCACTCTAGATTTTGACCATCCATCCCAATGACCAGTAAGAATTATCTCTAAACTTCATTTTGGGTCTCTTGATATAGTTCCATTGGCTGTATTTAAATCTAATTGAAAATTTGAGGGAATGTAGCATGCTGTCAACGTACTGTGAATTCCCAATTGGATTAGGGAGACTTTTCTGACCCTTATTAGTTAATTATAATCCATGAACGAACCCTCATAGTAAAAAATGTTAAATTATATTCTAAGAGATCTTTTGCAAGTCTGTATTGAAATGACTTATAACCTATCCATCCATTCATTTTAATCTAACCTTCTCCCAAGGAGATCATGGCAGCATACATTAGGCTTGGGCCCACTGGAATGTTTCTGCAGATGGAAGGGATTTCCACCTCAGACCCTGACTTTCTCACCCTTTACTGCAAATCAAAATGACTCCCCAAATGCTTCTCCTTGGGACAACAGGCCCCACCCCCCAGGATTTGGGGGTGCAGTGGAAGATGAGAAAGTCACACTCTGAATGCAGAAAGCTATGGATCTAAGCCATAGTTCTCTCTCCACTGTTGTAACCTCACAACAACCCTGTGAGGTAGGTTAGGCTGAGGGGGAGACTGATCCAAAGTCACCCAGCAAGCTTCATGGCTGAGTAGGGATTTGAACCTAGAGCTACTTCCACCTGGGATGTTTTCTACACATGGAATGCAGGAAGCCCCCAATTTAATTGAGAAGGTACACACGTTCTGCTTTCAAAATGGCAAGGGAAATTCACTACCGTGCACCATTCTTCCTGTCCCCCCTCCCCTCTAAAGATCTTTTCTTCTGTTTCTCTGCTAAGCTGTGCTGTGGCTACAGTGTAGCTCAGAAAGGAAAGTGAGGGGAATGGGGGGGGAAATTCTGGGCCATGGGGGCCCTGGCACAACAGCCCTCGCATCTACATTTTTGTGTACATGCAACAAGAGGAAAGGAGGGGGGCAGGTAGTGGGCAATGTCGGTAGCAACAAGAGCGGCTGGGACAGGGCATGTGAACAGCATTCCTCCCTATTCCCATGCCGCTTGTTGTTGTTGCCACTGTGCATTTTCACACTCTTGTGTAGATGCAGACTAGGTCTTCCCTGACGCACTAACCACTACACTGTTGAAGGAAGCACCCAGGTCAGCTAACAGAAATGAGCTTGCACTGTACCTATTTTTCCAGGTGATATGACCAGCAAACATTTCAAGATAAAAATGAAATATATAAAACAAACAACAATCATTAGTATATAAATAATGTAGTCAAAAAATACAAGAAACATTTAGCTATGCTTGCCACAACCAGAACTGGACTAAGTTAGTAGTGGTGGTGTCTTTTAAATGCACATGTTTGAGTCAGCACAGTTTGTTGGGGGTGAAGGAGTTTGCCAAAAAGCATAAAATTTAAAAAAAACTTTGAAAATTAATGTTCTGTTTGCAAGAGGGAGAAATGTTTAAAAAAAAGGAAAGGAGGGAGAATCTGAACTGCCTTGAAGACTATTTCTTTTACTTTTCCCCTTCTCACAAGAGCTGATGTCTCAGGCCCACTTCATACATTCCCTGGGAGATGTGACATACATATGAAGCCCTTCAAACACCGAAAATATTATACTCAAGCTATGTATAGATCATTATTCATTCACCATACCATTTCAGGGCTGGCCCCTGGTGAATACAAAAACTGAGGACTCCGTTTCGAGCTCCCGCACCCAGTGAGGGCATAGGATCTGGACAAATTGCCTGTTCTCAAGCAGTCATTAAAATACATGGGTTCAGAGGCTACTGGCTAGGCTGAGATTAAGCAGAATCCTGGAAGGAATCCAATAAGGAGCACAAGTCCAGCTGAGGTGTAGGCTGTAACAAGGTCAATAGTATCACAAGTAAGTTTTAAGGGGCTCGATACAAAGGCAACCATTATCTAGATTCCATGGCAAACTTTAGGGATGAGCTAAGCCACTGCCATTCAAATGAGTTAAGCCTGGACAAACCCAAGACGACAGGGTCTCTGGACTTGTTGAATTGCAGGCCCTTTAACAGAAGGTGTTTTCTGCTTCTGAAAGACTGATGGATGTTGCTCCTTCTCTCGTCAGACTACTGATCCCACAATGCAATGAGTTTTCTCAACAGTGGATTCCTTCACTTTACAGAGAATATCACAGGACACTCTCAGGCAGCTGTGGAGTGTCCAAAAACCCCCCAAACTTTCTGGCAATGTCAGTCAGGAAATGCAAAAATGCCAGCAGGTCTATATACAAATATTTTTGCTAGTGTGTGGAACATTAGGGCTTAAATGTGGGAAATCCTGACACCAGATGGTCATTAAAGGGCTAATACATGTATGCATGCAGTGGAGAGGTAAACTGTCTCTACGTAATAGTCTAAATGTTTTGAACAATTACATGATAGTGGTTGCCCTGCCTGAAGCAACCAAAATCATAAGGACATTTGCAGCTCCATGCAGGCTTTATGAACATGTATTTCTGGTTCACTCATTACTAGAGGCAGAATTACCAGTTTTGAACCACAGAGCTTCCACTGATAATGGCAGCTGTGTGGTGAATTTTCACCTTTCTAACTTGGGCAGCAAAACATACACCATTTTGCTGTGCATTTTTCTTCCCTATATTGTTGGCTGGTATCAGGGCACAGGGTTTTATTGCACATTACAGAAGATGAGGGAGAAGAGCTCTGTATTTACTGTAGTGTGTTGTTCTTTCCTCTCTCTATATATATATGGTTGTAGGTACAACAGAGAAAGAGGACTGTTGATGTAAGGAATTTGCCATTGCTGCATGTGTCAGCACTCCTCCTAGGTTGATATCCAAGAATTCAACTGCCTCTTTTTTTAAAAAAAAATCCCTTCGATGATGCTGTTTTACATAGCATACAAGCACACATAATTATACAGCAAAATCAAAATCAGATACTGATTATGTAGAAAATGGATCTAGATTATCATTGGTGGAAGCATCATGAGAAGGCCATGGCTGAACTGAAGCATATTAATTAAATGAAGGTCCATTCCAGCCCCGTGTACTCAAGGGACACTACTCAGTACACAGCCATGGGTTACTGTAAAAGATTAAAAACAAAGCATTAACCAGAATTATTGTCCAAAAGAAGTTTATTTTAAAAAGTTTTCCCATAGAAAATATAGACTATGGCAGGGCAATGTACAGAATACATTTAAGCGTAAAGGGAACACATGAACTCATGAAGCTGCCTTCTACTGAATCAGTCCATTGGCCTAGCAAGGTCAGTATTGCCTACCCTGACTGTTGACAGCTCTCCAGGATCTCAGGCAGAGGTATTTCACATCATCTGTGACCTGATCCCTTTAACTGGAGATGCTGGAGATGGAACCTGGGACCTTCTGCATGCCAAGCAGATGCTCTATCACTGAGCCATGGCTCCCTGATCTTGTCGGTTCAGAATAATTACAGTGCAATAACTTCATCTTTAAAATTTCCATTTAGTATTTGGGGGATGGGGAATACATCTGGTTACTAAGCAGATCATGGTTGTATTTGCAGTTTATCTCAAGGATACCCAATTTCTGCATTCTTCAGGACAGCTCTATTTTCCAGACAGAGGCCACACCAGTATTTTACTGAAATACTCAAAAAACAAAATTGACCGGGGTCAGGCTCCACAGTAAAACTGGAGGCCTCACAGTTCTAAAGCACATGTATTCAAGGCTAACAGGAGATTTACAAAATCTAAAAGAGAAAGGAAATATTGACATAGGAAACACCTTGAATGTTTTTGAAAGAATTTTCCATATTAGTAAAATTGTGGGCAAAATTTGTTACTACATTTTAATGAGAAAATAGGTCCACATGGTCAGAATTACTAAGGGGGCTTTGATTTAGCCTGTGTGTCACCAAATGGCCATTCCTGACTTCTACTCTACAGAAGATGGCTACTTTTTATCCTCACCAAATACATCCCCCCAAATAAAAATTCATGCATTAACTGAAAATATTCAATGATTTCTTTTTAGATGGCTTTATACATTGTTAGTCTGAAATTTCCATATACTACAAACATACTAGATTTCATGATAACAGTGACAAAAAAAGAATCACACATTTAGCTTGGTGAACTATGATATTAACAGAATAATTAAAATGGCTTCCAAGGGGTTTTGGTGAGGGAATATGTTTATTCTTTTTTGACACAGAGTATGCCTCTTGGATCCCTTTCACTGTTATTACTTCCTTCAAAGAATACTGGGACTCATAACTTGGTGAGGGTACTTGAGAACTCTTTCAGAGATCTGTATTCTCACTTCCACCACATATAGAACTACGATTTCCAGGATTCTCAGAGGACGGAGACTAATTTGCAGTCTAAATCTGACCTTGGTGTGCAGCTGGTTCTGACCTGAGTTAATTTTGCTATATCTTTCATCTTGTTAACCCTTTACTGTACGTCCTTAAACTTCTTGTAATTCAAGTCTGCTATTTTATTATCATCCATAAACTACAAAAACAAAGGTCCAAAAAACCCCTCTCATTTAAAAAACTTCAACATAAAAATACAATTTTCTCCAAAATCAAAGTGAAATAAAGCACTGCAGATTCCCTTTTCCAAAAATCAAGACCTCCAACTTAAGCTTTCCAGTGTAAAACAAAAAAAGTTTTAATTTGAAATAAAAAATACTTTTAAACGCTCCATGGGGTTTCTTTCCACCTTTGTGAAGAAAAAATACTTACCATTTTCCTGATCAGCTATACTTATATTAAAAAGATCCCAATAATATGAGATAATGGGCTGGATCCTATCTGCTATTCCACTCAGTGTCACCCAACTTCCCTGTACTTCAGCTCCCGTCCTGTGTGACTGTTGTCCATTTTGGCCCTACATTTCCTGGCACAGCCTTTTCATTAGTCAAAAGGTCTTCTTTCACCAGCAGAAAAGCTAGGAGGACCCAAACCCATATTTGTAAGAGACAAGTGGTTCTTCACTAATACTCCCAAGAAATACTTAAATTTAATCAGATTTAAGAGGATGATCCTGCAATACTACCTTGGAAGAAAGTTCCACTGTAATGAAGAGGTTTAATTGCTACTGAAGAGATTTAGAGTGGCACGTTCATTTGGAACTTTGTTCAATTAAAGCTGTCATCTTAACTATGCTTGCTACAAAGCACGTGAATTCAATGGGACTTATTTCTTAGTAAACATGCTTAAGATTAAACCCAGTTCTTATTGAGATGGTATTCTTATTGAGATGGCTGCATCACTTTAGACTGCAGGTGGGAGCCAACATAATGGAATGACCCTTCCTACTAAAAATTCCCTCTGCAAAGAAAACTAGTTCTACCTTCTCTTTAAAATGGGAGTTTTCTATAGGTAGGGGATTTATTTGTTTGTTTATTTATTTGTAGGAGCCCCCCCGATGAAATCTACAGTGGTACAGCCTAAATGCAAGTTTACCATCTCAGTAAAAACCAGGTCATAAACTCAGGCTGTGGACATGTGTCTACTGAAACTGGATGTAAAATGCATTTGGACTGAATCTCTAGCTATGGAACCAGGCTGCCAATAATTCTCATGATTCCCAGTCTTCTGGCATATAAGCAGGAATACGAAGCCAAAAACTGTCCCAATGCCCCAAATCTAGCACCTCAATTGAATTCCAGCATCTGCACAGAACCCCTGCACAAATTTCCCCTTTCACATGACGGTGGAGCTTTCTGTACACATCCCTTTGCACATATATAGCTGTCCCCACCACCAAGGTACACCAGGGAGATCTGGTAGGCTGGGGAGCCCTACACATATATGTTGGATGTCCTATGCCTGCATGAGTTAACTGAATCACAGCCAGCACCCAAATGGATGAAGGAGCATTTTAGCTACATTTTGCAGCAATTGGAACAAAATTTTTAAAAAGAAATCAATATGCTTTGAATCCTGAGCTGGAAGGTTCCCTACCCTCTCCTGTTGTAAAGAGAGGTACTGAAAATCCATAAGAGGTTTGCTTCTGGCTGCTATAATACCTGCCACTGTGGCAGTAAAAAAGTAACTTAAATATGAATAAAACAATACTGAAGATGAACCCTATTCAACTTCTTTAAAAACAAACAAAAAGAAGCTTTATGCATAACTCGTTTGCCTTAACAAGAGAATCCACAACAGGGCTCAGGTGTCACAGCATGAGGTACAACCAGTAAGCAAACATGCAGTTTTGCCATGCGTGCGTGCACACACACACATCAATGCATTCATGTGCTGCTGGTATACAGTGTCTTAGGACATTAGTCCTGCAAGCTTCTGGTAAGCAACAGGCACTTGGAGCCTCTCTCATTGGGCTCCATAAAAATTATGGTCGAGTTCTTCACCAAAACAGTCAAGAGGGAGTTTTGTGTTTAGGAAACTGGCAAACAGAGCGAGAGGGTGCATTGGAAGGAGATGGGCAAACATGTAGAGGGCAGGACTGCAGGATAACTCAAAATGTGGGGGTGGTCGTTTCTGGTGCAAAAGGAAAGGATCTACAGGAAACCTGAACTGGAAAACGAAAAGAAAAATGATTAATGTCTCTCTGGATTAATAGTATGTTAATAAGACAAATGAAGTTTAAACAGGGGTGGGCAACATACTTGGGACCACAGTGGAAACAATGCAGGATACAAAGGCAACTGTTATGGATGCTACATGCAATCAGCACATAATGTGATCAATACCGTGGACATGTTGCTTTAATTCTAACATTCCTTTTCTGAACATGTAAATTCTGAACATAAGTAACCTGAAACCAGATCTTCACATGTCCATAATGGTCTTAAAAATTAAATTTGTGAAAGTGAATGATTTTTGGACCAGTATTTTCCTGGCTTTTGGGGGTTCTTGCCCATTAAGCTCACAAGTATTGCAATCACATTGTCAGAGAGGCTAGAAAGATGTTCAGGTTCCTGAAATGCTAGGAAATACTGAACAAAACAAACAAAACACCTCTTGGCCTCAACAGATAGCCTGTATGTTGCCCAACCGTAGAGTCTAATTTGTAAAAGGGAGAAAAATATTAATTTGGTTTAATTTTACTTGAACACGCAAGAAGACACGGTGTGATGAATACAATGTTTGAAATTTCAGCAGACTGCATCACGATGGTTCGCTTTGGTGCAGAGCAGACTGAGCATGTCCCAGGAAACATGGGCAAGCCACACAACACTTCTCAGACCAAATCCATACTGGGAGCATTTGTGAATGGTTGAAAAAGAGATTGGTTACTGGCTTTGGCCAGGGCAAAAACAGATACCCCCTTTAGAACGGCAATGCTTGCAAATTGTATTAGGAACAAAAAGAAGGCCTGTTTGTGCTGAAGACCAGCGTGCCACCGAGTTGCATGTGGAGGCCTGCCAAAAGCCATCCAAAGCTAACAAAACCCCGCAATGTTTATTCCAGCTACTTTCCAGCCCCTGGATATGTTCTCAGGCCTCAGATAAACACTGTGATTGTTTGAGTTTATTTTTCAAGTTCCAAGCCTTGAAGAGCAAGCCATTGTTTTTCTCTCCACACAGGCCTCCTCCTATGTTGTTCTGCATCCTATTGTTCCACCACAGCACACTGAACTCAGAAGAATCCCCATTTCAATTGGCCCATACAGAGAAAAACAGCTGGCACAAGGGCTAGCTTTGATTCAGACAAGTTGCGGCCTTCCTGAACCATGCCGGGAAAGACCTTTCTTGACTGCAGAGGGGACAGGGGCAGGCTAAGTTATTATAGGATGCTGATCCTGCCTTGTTTCCACACAGAAGTTCTTCTCCTGTCTGGCATCCAAATTAAAGTGCTTTTTTTTTTTTTTGGTGTATCCATGTATTGTGCTCTAACCTTCCCCTGGTAAAGGCCCTACCTGCATTTGTAATCATTTCCTGCTGTTGGAGCTGTACGTGACTGGCATTTCCCCCACCAAGGGCTTTTAAAAAAATTGTAACTGCTATAGCACTATAACAATCACCATTTAAAAAAAAAAAGTCCTCAAAAACCATCCTTTTGCAAGGGAAAATGGCAGCTGTGGGAAGAAAGTGTGCAGGAGATTCCCTTGTGAAAGCTCTGTTGCCAATGGACATGTCTCTGCTTTTGCAGGAACAATCAAAGCAAAACCACAACTCTATGCAGTTACAGAAGCAGCCCATATCTTGAAACTGAGAAAGCACAGGGCTGGCAAGGCAACACTGGTTTTAGCACAGTCGGACAAGCAAGAGGTTTTTTAATCCCCTCATCCTTGTCATGAACCACAGGTGTGGGGTGAAATTTTTCCCATGGACCATTTTTCATTCATAAAGATTCACTGTTTTATAAAATTAATAACCATGAATGGCTAACTACTAATACAACATTAAGCAAGCCTGGCAGTTTCAAAGGTGCAATGAATGTTTTTCAGGTGACTATCCCTAACAATTGTGTGAGAAAAGTACACATATGTTGTCCTGATTTGTAAACGGGGGAAGGGGATAATCCAAATATTAAAAAGCAAGTTATGAATTCACCCTACTGGTTTTGATTTGTCCTGCACAGTCAAAACTAAACTTTTTATTTATATTTCTCCTCTGACTCTGAGGAAGGGAAACTGTAATCACTAATCTAATATGGTATTAACAAGTAATGCAAATGATGCTACAGAGAGTGACAGTAAAATGGAGTCTTCTAGTGACCTCCAGGGAAGAGTTTAAAATACTGTTGAAATATATGAGTGGACAATTAAGTCCACAGCATATCCAGCAGCTGTGCTAAATTTAGTGCCTCAACAGTTTTCATGTCCCCCTTTTTTGTTCTTAAATTTAAACCATGTAAGGGAAGCACATGCGGTATTATGTTTATTTTTAAATAAATATGAATTCATTAAAAACAATTTCCATAACAAAAAATAATGAAGCTTTAAGTTGGTTTGTATATAATTTTACTCCACAATTAGTTTATTTTTTCCTTATCAAATATTTCAGTTCAAAAATTTGTTGCTAATGCTGCATAAAATTAAGATGGCGTACTCTTAAAATAAAATTGTTACTAAATAGTAAGTCAAACTAAACACACTCAATCAGATTATATTGTATTTAGACCCTGGGAAATTTTCAGATTAAAAATGTTTCCTGGAAAATCTATATCATCAGTGTGAACAACAGGAGATGACCTGTATGTCAGAATTCTCCTTTTGTGCTTCCTCCTTTGTAAAAGATGAGCCACTGGGGTGCATAACGTAACAGCCTTTGTAGCTCGTCACACTAGGGAGGAAGGGGTTAAACAATCCTCTGTCTGCATTTCAGCTAATGCAGGACCTGGTATGTACAATGGCAACAGAATAAAGGGGTACAATGGACTGCACTAGTTCAGGCTGAAGACAGAAAGTTACATTTTTGGATACCCATGACAAAAACTTCCTGAAAGTTAAAAAAAACAAACCAATCTTGAATTTCATAGAGGAAGATTCTAGCCTTGCCTGTCCCCTGCTGTATTAATTCTCTACTTGTAAGGAATTTAGAGAATCAGCTCCATAAAGGAGCATTCAAACATGGGATCTCCTATCTGCAGTCTGAACTGGTATAATACATTCTATCACCTTAGATCTTTATTGCCTCACTCCACTGTGTTGTGGGCAGGCCTGCGCTAGTAAATGCTGGGAGATTTTTAGGGCAGTGGGGAGGGTGAAGTTTCAGAGGTGACATTACTTCCAGGTGATGCTGTAGGAATTTCTCCTAATTGCTATGGTAAAGACCTTAAAGACTAATGGAGATTCCTAGTGTGTCACCATCAATGCCATCTTCTGCCCATTTTTACTCCTCAAATTATCGAGGGTGGGTGCAGGGGATTGCTTGCAAATGGCAGGCTTAATTGTGGGTTCAATTTAAACGTGACTCTGCTGGGTGAAACAAACTTACCTTATACAGCACATGGCTAGCACCCACCGAGCCACTACATATGCAGAGTTAGTATGCCAGCACAACAGCTGCCTGAGCTACAGGTCTGTGGCACGTTAACACTGCATACGTGATGGCTGGGACCCCACTGTAAATAAGATGCTAGATGTCTGCAACATCCCACAGGTAATTTCTTCTTGCCCTCCAGCATTCTGTTTAAATCAGGCATTTGGTCAGGCCTAGGTGAAGGGAGTTGAGGTGAATAATAAGGGCATGGTGGGGGTAACTGGGTTTGCTGCAGAGGCCAGACTGCAGGTCCAGTGTGGTAGTTTATTTTCACACACAGTGCCTTTTGATCCCACTGCAATGGCTATTGCATTTAGTCAAGCTTACCAGCACAGTGTACCCTCATGCACCATGCAGCAAACAGCAGGGTTAACTGTAAAAACAGCATACAAATGACAACTCAGGAAGATGAAAACAAAACTTAGTTTGTCTAAAACAAAATCAAACTATGAATTAGTACTTTGTTTAAAAAGGAACAAAAAAACCCAGACCTTAATGGGGCTAATCAACACACAGGAATGTCCTCAAGTCTACAGTGACACATGGCCTAATTTTCCAGTACTAAATTGAAAGACTCCACTGGCAGAGAAGGCACCTCTCTACTTACTCATCTCTATGGTGAACCCCCCCCCCCCAATGCTGGCATTGGTAATCAGAGCAGCAACCAGTACAATTTAATACTGGAAGTGCAGCTAATGTCTAAAGCAGGAGACTGGGTTTTAAATGGCAGGCCTTTCTTTTTGGATACCTTTGGTGGCAAGGAAATAATGGCTACATCTGTGCGGTGAGTGGATGAGGATGTCCTGACTGTGATCACTGTCACAGGGACCAATTTAAAGCAACCTCTCTGTCATAACATGTGAACTAACTTTCAGTTAGGCAATTTCCATACGTTAGCTGTGCTAGGTTTACCATTAAATCAGAGTTATGTTTTAGGGCAAGCCTTTCCACAACAGGCCTTCCCAGATGTCAGGGTTTGTCAAGCAATTTGCATTCATCCATTATTTCACATTTCACCAACGTTTCAGCCAGCAAGGATTCAGAGACTTCCTTATCAGAGCAGAGAGTCAACTGACTTCTGTTAAACATGCAGTAACTCTTTCAGGGAGAACATGGCAGTCTCTCGCTTGACCCTCTGGAGCCACTGCCTGAACTGAAGCAGCTAAAATAAGCCTGCTCTGTTCCAGCAGGTAAAGGAAGGGCAGTGGTGAGGGAAAACAACAGCATGAAATGCCACATGAGGAAGCCAACTTACTTTTTCCTCTCCTTTTCTCGTTTCAGAGTTTGCGATCCTCCCGCTTGCTGGGCCTGAGACTGGAGCAATTCAGCTGCCGTCTTCCTCTGCTTGAATGCATTGACTTCATCATCCAGTGATTTCTTCTTGTCCTCCAGTTTCTTCTTTTCATCCTGGTGAAGTTTCTTCAGGCGATCAAATTTCTCGTGCAACTGAAAGGGAAGAGCAAGTGAAAAATAATGCCAGAGCAGAACAAAATCACCAAGGATATGTTCTTACCAGTGGGCGGCAGCCATTTTTCTACTTTGGAGTTCTTCAGACGCTTATCAGTGGCCCCTCAATGAAAAACATGGTGGTAATGGTGGTTGGAATCAGCTTGCTCTTACAATGCACAGCCACAGGAGAGCAATGACCACTGATACTCTTAGTTTGCCCAGGGCAACAGCAGAGCCCAATAGACTTGTAACCACGTTCTTTATGAATTGACTGCATGTTCTGGAACATCCCTCCAAACCCTTTGCAGTAGGCAAGTGTGTCCCACTGAAAATGAGACAATCTGAAAGAGATTCTTTAAAGGCAGGGAGCTTGAAAACCATAGATGTAAAGAGAAAATAAGGGAGCCACTGACCACTGTGGCTGTTACAGGGGTGAATAATTTGGCATCACTTTAACACACCATTCCCTAATAGGCTGGTGCAGGAGAGAGAGAGTTTGCCCCTGCTCTAAAATCTTTTGCTCCATTGTGTTTTGTTTTCTGCCTAGTGCTGCCACTAACACAGTGTTGATTCTTCTTTTGTTCATCTTGTAGAAACTTGAGCTAAACATCCTTGGGAATCCTGCATATTTTGAGTCAGGGACAGTTGTCTATAAGATTGTCAAAGGGCCTCTTAACTTAAGGGCCCCTAACTTAAGGAGACATGTTCATTGCACTGAAGAGCTTCCCATCATCATTTCTAAATGTTGCTGTGCTTGCTGTGGCATAAAAATGAACTTGCTGATGCTTATAACAAGATTCAGCACGAAGTAGGCAGACATTTGCCTTGTTGTTGCCTTCAACCAAAAGAACACAGAATTCAAACCAAAATCTGACAGCACTGTTGATAAACTGTTTGAGACCAGAGTTTCTGAAGGACAATCTCCACCTGTACGAGCCTGCCCATTTGTTAAGATACTCCTCAGAGACCCTGCTTAGAGTTGCCAGCTGCAGTATTGGGGGGTAGGGGCAATTTCATCAGCATCATAGCAACATGCACCATCACTTCTGGCACAAAACTGGAAGTGCTGTCATCATGTCGCTCTATAAAGCTTTGGCTGAATCTCAGATCACTGGCATGATGCAATGACATCCCTTCCAGTTTTGCACTGTAAGTCATGGCACACACTGGCACAGTACTGAAGAGCCTCCCCACTTTTCCCCTGCTGGCCTGTCAAGTGCAGCAGTAGGTAAAACCACAGTGTTTTTTGGAAATCCTAGAGTGTCTGTGACATCACTTCCAGCCAGGTTTTACCTGCCATTGCACTCCCTGACATACACACCCCATTTCCTCCCCCCACCATTTCAGGTGCCAGTGGGCAAGTGAAGGTTTGCCAGGTGGTCTCCTGCTATGACAGGAGATCCACAAAGCCTATGAGGCAGGGAACAGGAAGCCCAGGCCAGGAAGTCTCCTGCTATAGTCGACCTCACCCCCTTAACCCAGTTACTTCCTCCCTCAGAGGCAGCTACTGCAGACAGGGCCTGTTGTGGGCCTCCCATTTGTGACACACCCTCTTATTCACTGGTATCTTTATTAGAACCTTCAAATACCAAGATAAAACACTGTCATTTACTACAGTTTGTGATGAGGAATTTTGGCTGGCTTGTAAATTAGTTTGAGCTGCTTCTTTCTGGGTTTCGTTTTTAATGTTTCTTTTGATAGTTTTAAATGAAGAAGTGGGATATAAATATTTCAATTAAATAAAAGTAGGGTTTGCATTCAAATATACTTGTTCTCACCTCCTTTTCAGCCTCTTTGAGCTCTGCTTCCTTCTCCTTAACTCTCTGGACAAACATCTGCCTCATTTCCTCTTCCTTTTTCTGCAGCTCTCCCAGGAACTCATTTCTTTTCGCCTCATATGTTTCTTGCAAGCTAAAGGGAGCGTAGAAGGGGAGCAGCAGGAAAGGCAGTATCATCAAATTCTGTTTGCTGTTCACGTTATCAAAAACCTAACTATGTCCTAGAGTTTAGAGATCTACGTTTACATTGCTGCAAGAATGCTGAATTGCATTAAATAGTACCTCTAATCCCCTAGCGCCACAGAAATTTGGCCTTTGGTTTTATTCTGTCCAATTTATTCTAGCTTGAGTTCCAAGATAGAAGAAATTCAGGATATTTAAATGAATAAATTGTTCTTTCTCTTCCTTCTGCCTATCTTCCAGCCATGTCTTGTTAGAAATACTCTAGTGAACAGTACCTGAATGGTTTGCTGTCTGGATCAGTGTCTTTAAATCCCATTTCTTCCAGTTTACATCGCCGGTACAACTCATAATGGCGCGTGTGTGTCTGCTCACGGAGATCCTCCATGTTGACACGGATCAACATCTCTCTCAGCTTCACAAAGTCACAGTGTGCTTCATTTTCCACTGAACAGAGAGTCAGGGTGATGGGAAAAACACATAGAGGTAATCAAGGGCCACTTGAATGCAGGCAGCTCTCCTTCTCATGCAAGTAAACCATCCGTCTCTTCAAAGCCATATGATTGTGACAACACATTCACAGATACCATGCAGTACAGTTCCTGGTCATGTATGAAGGTGCTATGATCACTCACTGTGATATCACCAGGCCCTGCCTTAGGAGTTTCGGGGTTTGGGATGCTGGGATCCTGGCAACCCAGAAACCTCCAAAAAGGCTCTTAGACAAAGCCTTCCTGGCCCACATTTTCAGCACCACTGGTTGTGTATGTTCCTCCTATTTTTTCAAGTGCTACGCAAATCAAAATTGCATCATAACACAGTAATAATACACCTAGATAAACTTGCTTTAAAGCAAGCTTCATGTGCAAAACTGGAAGGGATGTCATTGCATCATGCCAGTAGTCTGAGATTCAGCCAAAGCTTTATAGAGCAACATGATGACAGCATTTCCAGTTTTGTGCCAGAAGTGATGGTGCATGTTGATATGATGCTGATGAAATTGCCCCTACCCCACAATACTACAGCTGGCAACCCCAACCAGGGTTTTTTAAATACAATATTTAATAAAATATTTTGTATACATTTTATACATTTTTAAAATTTTACTTTATAATGGCTGCCATATATCTGTGACCAAAGGAGTGACCCTCAACTCTGTTTTAGTAGGATGCATTCAGGACCAGGCTGGAACTGTGGGTTGTTGTAATCAGACCCATGACTGGAGTAGCTGTTCTCAAAGCTCCAGTTACCACAGCTCAGGACTGAGCAGGAATTTGGCAGATTTTAACTCTGGAAGGCTGGGCTTTAACTTTTTGTGCTCTGTTGACCAGGCAAGGACAAAAGGCTAGGCTTCCACTATATATACTGGGCTTGGCTACCCCAGAGGCCTCACAGTATCTGACTGAGGACATTAATCGTGCATGTTACCCATCTGTTTGGGTACCTGAGTACTTTCAGCCCAGGAGTGGTTCACACATGGAGGAGAAAGAGGTGGCAAAGTCTGAACTGATAAAAAGACTGTATAATTTCAGAATGCAGGTGATAGATTTTAGTTATGAAAGTCCCTTTGCATAAGATGCCCCATGTATACTGAAAACTAGCATAGAGAGGTTACTACCCCTTCTCTTTCCAACTTGTGCAGGTTTGCTATTTTCAGTGCGTTTTTACACAGAATACAATCTTCCACCTTCTTCAATCTGAAGCAATACAAACCATGCTCTCTCAGCCTTCTACATCTCTTGCCTGTGTGAACTAGGCCTAAATGTTGCCAAAGTTACGTCCAGTGGTTTTCTGGGCTGTAGCTGGAGAGGCTAAGACAAGATATATTTTCACATGCCAGGGAAGCCAGAGTCCTTCTGGGAAATAATTTTTGGGTCTAGCACCAGGCGAGGCCTGGCTAAGGCCTGATTCAAATGTGACACTGATTAGGAATGCCAGCCTCCAGGTGAGACCTGGGGATCCCCTAGAATTACAGCTCATCTTCAAAGAACAGAGCTGAGTTCCCCAGGAGAACATGGATGCTTTGGAGGGCAGACTCTTTGGCATTGTACCCAAACTGAGGTCCCTGTCTTCCCCAGGCTCCATCCCCAAATCTCCAGGAGTTTCCCAACCTGGTTCTGGCAATCCTACCCACCATCCACCGCCAGTGGCTGGGGGTGAACCTGGCAACCCTAGATACTGCCACGCCAAGAAGAGCTCCTCTGCATGATGTCACAAATACCCAGTGCCTTGTTTAAGCTTGCCCACTAGAGTGTGCAACGTTAACACACTAGAGCGACACTTACCCTGCACTGTCCCCCAGGGATACTGACGCGCTTTCATCATTTTATTCCCTATCTTCACTTCCTCTGTGCTGCCAATCACTGCAAACGGTAAGTGAGCCTGGAACAGAGTGAGTAAGAGAGGGAGGAGAAAAAGCCCCACCAACAAGTCAGCTTCCCTTTGAATAATCACACTTGGCATTTTTAGAATACTTCTCCTAAGAAACCGGTGCACTTTACAATAACCACATAAAGAAAGGATGGCCAAGTCTATGTGCTACACCTGGCTCCCATTCTAATTTTTCTTGATCCCCTATCACTCCACCCCCTCTGAGATGGGTAGGGAGACCCACGTATGCTGTCCTAAACTCCTTGAAGGAAGACCAGGATAAAAAGGCACAAAATCTAGAGAATAATAGATAATTTATATAGTGCTTTTTATAATTTTCAAAGCATGTATCCTGTTGCGATCATTATAAATGATTACTTACAAATAATTATCCAGACTTCTAGTAAGTATTTCTTTGCTAGCTGATTATAGTTTTTAATCTGTTTGCATGGTCTGTTTTTACAAATTAGTTTTTATTATGCTTAGATGTTTTACTGATTTTTTTTGTTAATTCCCTTTGAGATTTTCTTCTCAAAGCAAAAGACAATGTATGAATATTTTAAAAAAACACCGTTTTAAGACAGATGAGACATCCAAAATTGCAAATAGCTCTGAGACAGAGACAGTTGTGGCTCTGTTGACCATGGGTAGCACAGTGCTTTTTGCACCGGAGTCTCTAAACAAGAAGTAAACAATTCTTTGACATGTTCTCTCTGGCTATAGGTTTTGATGTAAAGGGGCCAAAATGTTAGAATATAACAGCAAAGGAACAGTGAACCTTTCTATTTATTCTATTTAATATGCATTTATGTTAATTTGCACAATAAAACCCCCAAACAAACTGCTTTAGAGATAACAATTTGTTCTTGCATTTAAAATAATCTTTTTACAACAGAGAGAGAGAGACAGACAGACACACACACACACACACACACACACCCTGGGATCACATTTCTAAAGGTTGGGAAGAAAACTGCCAGGCACAGAAATAGAATGACTCCCCAGCCGTGAGAGACGGTGCATAAATACATGTGCCTCCACCCTACAGGAAATGAATGGGAAATATGTTTCTCAAAGGCACTCCACGGTAAGAGCCAAAGATGGCTGCCAGAACATAACTCCTTTCAAAAGGCAGTTGTAAGAAAAGGGGGAGGTGAGGGAGAGGGGAAAAAATCCTTAGGAAAATATTTGCAAGGCTGAATTTTGTGCTTCGTCACACACCTGCTATGAACACTATTATAACAATATTCCAGATGTGTAGTGAATATAATGCAATAACCAGTTTCAGTGAGACTTCCAGCACATAACTTGTGGGCAGAGCTAAAAACTCTGTGTGCACAGAATGCTTCTAGGCCAAGCTAAATATGACCCAGAGACCCATTTCGTTAAAAAGAGTTTCAATGTACCTCTCCCATGTTTTCTTTTTAAAAAAGCTAAAAGCAGCTATAAAGAAAAGGGGGGTTCATAACAGGGCTGCTGCTTCTGGTGGAGGGGGAATTCCTGATTTTAATCACTCATGCACTCCCTGGGAGAAAATTTACATATGCAGGTTCCATACAGAGACCAGTAGTGGGTACTGATCTGCATCAGGCAAACACTATCTGGAGAAAATATTAAACCCCTTTCCCCAGTGCCATAATCCCAATCTGGATCCACACACATTTCCTCAGCCATGGGAGATCCTAATTAAAGATCTTCCAGGTCTCATCTAGTTTGGTCCTTTGTAATTCTTACTTCAATCATCCTTGCTATCTATAGATAAAATAGAATGCCTGTAGATAAAATAGGAGGAATCGAAGTAGAGTATCAGGAAGGATAAGAGAATGGGGAATTTCAGACAGATGATATAATCCGGAAGAGGAACGGTTCCCAAACGGTTTCTGGTCTGGCATTTCAGACAGAACCGTTTTAGAACCGGTTCCCTGCCGGAATATATTTGTAATTTCACACAGAATCGCTTCTGTCCCGTTCAGGAAACGGGGCTGAAGCGTTTTACCTGTCAACCACTTCCAAGTAGTCAGTTTCTTCTCCCAGATCCGATACGCTTTTTTCCTGCCTTTTTTCGCCCGCGCGGGCGATCTCCGGCTTTTTTTTTTTTTGAACGTTCGCTTTAGAGTGCTATAACGCTATAGCGCAATAGCATCGTAGCAACCCCATTGGAATGCCTGCAGTGTTGTTTTATAGCACTATAGTGCTATAGCGCTCTAAAGCGAACATTTTTTTAAAAAAAAGGCACGGCGGGAAACAGCGGGAAAACAAAGCGGTGCAGTCTGAATTGCCAAACCGCTTCTGATTCGGCTCTTTTCCGGTCAGGGAAAGCCATGTGTGAAATGGCAGCCCTGTACCGGTTAACTTCAAGACGAATCAGAAACGGCTTCAATCCAGCAGAATCTCGGTAATGTGAAATTCCCTATTGTCTTTACTGATGGCACAGGCTTCCTACCATTACAGAAAAGCAGTAGGGGGTAGAAAGAATACCCTGCTGCCCTTAACCCAGTGCAAATAATGGTTGTGTATACATGCCCCTAGAGTCCCTAGTAGCACAGGCCAGGAACTAGTCTTCAATTACGGCTGCTCTGGTTTTGGCTGTTTGTTTTTAAGGAGCTCGTTTAGCAAAGAGAGACAATTTGCATGAAGGTAAAATCTATTAGCTCCCACATTAAATTCTGTTACATTTTTATCTTGCCTGCCAACTCCCATAGGACTGAAATGAGCCTTAAAAAAATTCTCCCTCTATTGTGATAATAAACAACTTACTATCAATTATGATAAATCTAAGATTCTGATCTTTGGGAAAAAAAACAAAGATTAGATGATGGGAGTTGCAGGGGAATCAATTAGAACAAGTTGCCAACTTTAAATATCTGGGTGTAGTCTTTCGAGTTCTTGGTTCTAGAGCAGCCCATAGCAGCTATGTTGCAGATGCAGAAGAGAAAACTGCAAATAGCATTTTGAAATTTTATCGATCCCAAGGGGGCCATTATATACCAGCCACCCTTAAATTATTTAAAGCTAAGTCATTGGCTCAGATATTAAGGGAACATTCCTTGGACCACCATCTTCTTCTTTCTCTCCACTTGAGAGAGTGCAGTCCAGATTCCTGAGAGCTATACTGCAGGTGCCCAAATTTGTGTTGAACTCCTGGGTTAGACTTGAGACAGGAATGCTAAAGGTTGAGGCTAGGATATCTTGCCTGCCTCCAAGGAGTACAGGTTTGTGCTGTACATAATACTTCTTACCTCACAACAACCCTATGTGATAGGTGAGGCTGGAAGAGAATATCATGTCCAAAGTGAGAATGAGTGGCTGAGCAGAATGAATGGCTGAAACCAGTCTGAGAGCAATATTCTAACTACTATCCCCTGCAGGCTCTCAAGAAAAATTGGCTAGTGAAGGATCAGAATACTGCTCTTGGTTGAGCCATATTAATAAAAAGTAAGCCATTCACTATGCATGTTATTGTAGTAAACAACAGCAATTCTACTGTTCTTTTTTATGGACTATAAGTGCTTTACATACATCATTTCTGTAATTTCTACAACAGTCCTAGAAGGTTGGCCAGCACTATCCCTATTTTGAAAAATCCCCTCCCAAAAAAGATATTTGCCCAGAATAAATTAACACTTTTTCGTTGCTTACGTTCATGGTCCCATTTATTTCTGCAACGGACTCGTCATCTGTAGGGAACTGGTAGATTTGCACCCCATTGCTGACAAGTTCACTTGTGATCTTTATTTTGAATTTTGTCAGTTCACTCTTGGAAATGGCATCCGATTTGGCGATAATAGGAATTATATTTACCTGTAAGAAAACCGGGGGAGAGGAAGGGTTTGGGTCTAAAGTTTCCCACTGAACATACAAAGCAACCTTAGGCTGACTAACAGCATTGGTCCTTCTAGCCCAGTACGGTCTGGCTCGGGTGCCACATGTGCCTCTTTCACACATATTGTGTGGCTCCCGGCAGGGCAGCTGGGGAATCAATCTTCCCTTCCCCAGCCAGTGTTCCCCTTCCTGGGTAAGCCTGAGGCAGGGGGTAGCAGAGAAAGAAAGCAACTTTACCTTTAAAATGCATTCTCAACCCCCCTCCCCCCCAAGCCTACAAATATAATTGTACAAATAAATATCATTATCAATATCTATTTCTACCCCTTTTGTTTTTATTTTTGGCAGTCTCACTTAATGTTAATAAAAAGCAAATTTGCATATTTTCCAATAAATACATGTCTGTAATATTTGTTCACATTATGCGGCACTCAAACATCTGACTTTTATTCTGTCTGGCTCTTATGTTAAGCAAGTTTGGCCACCACTGGTCTACCCTAACTGTCAGCAGCTCTCTGAGTTCTAAAGGTGAAACCCTGCTACCCACAATCCTAAGGAGGTGCCAGGCATTACACCTTGTGCATGTAAAATGTGTGCATTATCATTCTCCTTTCCCATCCCGTGGCACAGGAAGTGACAAGGAGGGCACAGCAAATGAAAAGGAGGGCCAATTTCTTCACATGCAAGAAGAAAAAAAGACCCCAGACCAGGGCTGTTTTGGGGCAGGAACGCACAGGAACGGAGTTCTGGCTGGCTTCTGAGTTGGCCACGCCTACAGCCTCCCCCCCTCAGGTTCCCCAGGCGCCTCGCAAGCTGTGGGGTGCCTGGGGAAGCCAATCCAGAAACTGCCTTCCTTCCCTCGGGTTCCCCATGTGCCCCGCAAGCCATAGGGCACCTGGGGAAGCCAATCCTGGGAGGGAGCTGTGCTGTCGGTGTGTGTGGCCTAATATGCTAATGAGTTTCTGCTGTTGGGTGTGGCCTATTATGCTAATGCGTTCCTGCTGGGCTTTTTCTACAAAAAAGCCCTGCCCCAAACAATTGACACTCCCTCACTGATGCCAACACAAGTCATACCTTACTGTCCAGCTTCTTCATTGTTACCAAATCCAGAGATTTCAAAGAGTGGCCAGTGGGGGCAATGAAATACAAGCAGGCATGGATCCGGGAATCATGATAGTTGTGTAAAACCCGCTTGATTTTCAGTTCTTCTTGCAGATAAGCTTCAAACTGGGCATCAATGAACTCCACTATAGGCTTATAACTTTTTAAAGAAGGGGGGGGAGAACAGAAAACATATTACAAAGCATAAAGTATTCATTGCTTGTACCTTGTTATAGGGTGTGGGGAACTTAGAAATCCTTGACTAATGCAGGAAATCACTTTGGATTACATAAAACCTTTGCCTATGCCATGAACAGTTAACAGTGCCTCCGGCCTACACAATTTTTATACAAACTAAACGAAAAAAAATCCCACCCACAGTCAACCAGGACCATCAAGTAACCACAAATACCTTGATTCCTAGAAATCAAGGATAATTTCTGATGATACCCCAGCAGCTGGCTTGGGAAGGGGGAAATTCCTCACGATACTGGCTTGATTGGATTGCAAACTGGAAATGATGCAATTTACTGGTTGACAGAAGACCAATCAAGGTGCCCTATGAGTCTCTGGCTCTGGTACTAAGAGTGCTTGCATGAGCAGACCACTAGCACAAGCAACTGAAAGTGTGAAGCTAACTTATACAATGTTAGGCCATCAAGCTCTGTATTGTCCAGAACACTTCCTGAGAAGATGCCAAGGACTGAAATAAGACCCTGAGCATGCCACACAAATATTCTACAACCAAGCTGCCCATACATTGTCAGAAACCAGCTGACAACAGCACAAGGATCTTTAGCTGATCAACAGCCATCTCTTGCTTACCTGTCCTCTTTGTTAATCTGGTCCCCAAAACCCACGGTGCTAACAATGGTCAGCTTCAAGTGGACGTTGCTTTCCTGAAGGTCGTAAGTACTGGATTTTAGCTGAACTCCTGGCTGTGAATGAGAGGCTGGCTCGCCTTCAAACTTAGTGTTGAAAAGGGTATCCATCAAGGTTGATTTCCCAAGGCCAGTTTCTCCTTTTGAGATTAAAAAAAGGCAATTTTTTTAACAAGATGCTGAAACTAAGCAGTAACTCATTTTGTCCTGATAGTTAGTTAATGGAATGAGCCATGTTAAAGAGAACCAGACCAGCTAAATGGGAGATGCAAACTGGTTTCCTGTATACAAAGAGAGGTGGCAGCACATGTTCCACAAGCCTCAAAAGATTTTTTTGTGACTGTCCTACAGGAACAGAATACTGAATCATTTAAATCTCAAATCCCAAGGACTTTTGCACACATTCCAAAAAGTCTATTTTCACTGTTAGACATTACCATTAAGCCAGGCTCATCAACTGACCCCTACAACTCACCTGGTGTGGCAAGTAAGGATCCCCATCAGGTGATTAAACAGGGAAGCTATATGAACACCATTTCTTTTCAGGTACAACTGAATTTATTCATTTTAATCTTTCCAGTGGGATCCCAAACCCGATTAAAAACAGAAAAGAGCAAATAACCATGTGTAATGATCCCATGCTTCTCTGTGTGTGTTCCTTTAAATGTTTAATTTGAATGCAGTAATATGAGAAGAGTGATAGAGGGTGACAAGTGTGATTTGATTGGCTGCTGACTGAGAGTGTGGGAGGAGGGGTGTCTGAGAGGATTCTGTGTGTGTGTCTATGAGGAGATTCTGTGATATGAGAGAGACAAGTATGGAAGAGTTTTGAAGAGAGTCTGTGTGACGCTGAGAGTTATGAAGGATTCTATGTGTGAAGTTTGAAGAGTGAACATAGTCTGTGTGATTATAGGATTTGGAGTCTATTTCTGAGTGAATAAGACCAACAGTTTAGTCTGTGTGACTAAGAGAGGTGATCCTATTCTGTGTGAATAAAACAAAGAGACTAGCCTGTGTGGCAATATATATCTATATAGATGAGAGTTAGAGAGAGATTATACTGAATGTATAAGCCTGTCAGAGTGGAGTTTGGAGTTTGAGAGACTGTAGCACCAAGCTTTGCCAGTTATATTTACAAGTTCCTTTCATCAGCAACTATTCAAAATAACCAGAAACCTATTTTGTTTTTTATTAAATAAATCAATTTTTGTTTAAACTTATACCAGAAATCAGTATAGTACTTCCTCTGGGCCACATAGTCCTCTGAAGTGCCCAGACCCTAGGTCATACTACCAAAAGAGAGAGATTTGGAATTTTTAATTCCTGGTGGCAGCAGAAAACTACCAAGTTTATATACACAGAGAGTGTTTAAAGGTAAAAGTTTCCCCAATAAGCAAGGACATCACACCATGAAGATTAATAAAAATATTTGTGGACTAGAAAAATTTGCAAAATTTATCTGTAAGGCTACCTTAACCATGGTTAGGATTGGGGATGGGGGGGGAATTCCCAGGTTCTAAAAATCTGAGCAGCTAAAAATTTGATCTTTGTTTTTGGGGGAATAGGAAAAAGATATTTTCTGGCTCCAGTTCCATATGCAGAAGCTTTAAAAGTGCACTGTCGACAAAAGTGTATTCTTAACATCAGTCGCAGAAGCAGCCTAAAAACAAGATGTGTGACAGCGAGGCAATTTTTGTGCACTGTCCTTGGCGAAGGCTCCATCAAAAACTCACTGCATGAAAAAAGCACAACACTTCTACTCATTGCTGATCTGTCCCTAGTCTTTTGTACTACATTAATGCACTGACACAAATTTCCTGCATCACAGACCAGGAAAGCATTTGCCCTCTGGGGGTGGGGGTAGATGGGAAACCCAGGTCAGTCTGCAACAGAACAGCAGCTGCTCTCTCAGCCTTTTAGTTCCCCTCTCTCTCTCTCTCTCTCTCTCTCTCTCTCTCTCTCTCTCTCTCTCTCTCTCTCTCTCTCTCTCTCTCACACACACACACACACACACACACACACAATATCAGGCCAGGGTGGAGAGGGGATACAGGAACACGAAAAGAAAAACACATGGCTGTCCCTCTGGGATGGAACTGAACTGCAAGAAGGTTTTTAAAATGAAAGAGAAATGTTTCTTCTTGAGAACCAGTTTAGTAAGCCCGAAGAGAAGAACAATGTTACGGAACTGGGCTTGGGCACATATGGATGGCAGAGCTGAATGGAAAATTTTCATGGCATCTGTCTCCACCTACCCCAAACACGATCTGAGCACCATCAGGTTCTACTGACATACAGGCTGCAACAAAAGACATAATATTCTAAGGGCTGCCATAGCAGGCTCTTCACTAATGGCACTACAGATACATACACTAAATGATGGATGGCTTTTCTGAAGTTCAGACTGAATCATGTAGAATTTTTTTCCAGTGCTTGTCCTAAGACAAGCTCTCCCTTGCAAATGTGCATTTGGATGGCAGCAATAGTGCTACCCAAATTCCTTCATTCCTCTAAAATATTACTCCTATATTCACACAAAGAGAGAAATATATACATAAGATGACAGCAGGATACAAACCTGTCCTTTTAAAAGGCCATCAGAGTTTTTTCTTATGAGATTCCAAGAAAACTGTAGTGTGTACATATATTTTAAAAATAATAACAATAATCTTGCTTTGACAACCCCATGGTGCTCCACAGGAATTGTTGCCATGTACTGCTGCTTGCAGAGTGAATTAGAAGTACCAAAGGGGAAGCCTCTGTTTTTGTACAGATGCCAGCAACTTGGAAGAATCTAGAAACAGGAACAGTAATATTACTTGTCCTGAAAAGCTAGGTATGCAAGAGAGGAAGAGATGCTGGGGCAGATCAAGCAAGGTAAATGGAGCAAAGATCAAGGGATAGAAACAGATGGGCATGTTGTTATTTAAAGATGGCATGAGCAAAACACAACATCACATCATTTAGCCCTGCAGGGAGTCCTTTGTCAAATGCTTTGTCATAAAGAACATGGTGAAGGGGCAGGGCGTCTAAGCACCTGCATGGCAACAATCACTCTTTGCAAATGGCAAGAAGGCCTCTCAGAGGCTTATAAGAACATGAACAACCTTGCCGGATAAGGCTGAGGGTCCATCTGCTTCCAACGGAATAGCGACATGCTTCTGTGGCGCACACATGAAGAATATGAAGGCAATCAGTGTTTGTCATTAAGAAAGCCAGCATGGCGTACTGACAACAGTGCCATTCTGGGATGTGATAGAACTGGGTTTGAAAGCCTGCTCTGCCATGGAAGCTCACTGGGTTTGTCACATTCTCTCAGCCTAACCTACCTCACAGTGTTGTTGTTCTGAGGATAAATTGAAGGGGGGAGAATGATATGGCAGGCTGCTTTGGCTCCCCATTGGGGAGGAAAAGTGGGTGTAAATATTTTTATTTATACCCTGATTTTCTCTTCAACTGTTTGTCCCTAGTACTTGTTATCCAGAAATATATTTCATCCATTCATTTCTAGTCCTTATAGTGTAAATACATGTTTACTGGTAGCCTATGCTACAGTTTAATGAGCCATAACACCCATATGAACTTCCAGTGGTGGGTGGAACTTTAGCATTCAATACAGATCCTAGTTGGCCCAATGAACCATTGTTCCATCACATGTGTGTTTGCCAAGAACACTTTAACCCTACTTCTCTCCCACCAGTCTACAGTAGGTAACCCACACATCCTTTGATACCCAAATCAATGCTCCTAATTTTTCCAAGCAGAAGAGAAGTATGCAAAATGTGTGTGGATGTTCTTACTGTTGCCGCACAGAAGTGGTCAGGTTCAAGACAAAGGCCTTGAACCACAAGGAAAGGCAGGATATAAATGTTTTAATAAATAAAAAATAAGGAAAGGTCCTTGGGGTCTGACTTGCACACATTCTGACTCCCGACCTTTAGAGGTGGCAAGTTGCAATGCAGTGCATGTGTTTTACTGTGTCTCTTTGCATGGTGAATATTTCATTTGACTAAACAGCAAGAGCTAGGTTTAGGTTGTGTTATTTTTGTGATGCGGCTGCTGCCACAAAACCACTAGTATGTGGCCTTGCAAACTCCATGTTACAGCAATAGCACATGCAAGAACAAGATGAGGCTAGATGGTTACTTCCCATGGCTACTCCAAAGGATGGGCTGTGCTTCTGTGGGAAGCATCATGAGCTGCGTGACCCATGACATCCACTTTGAGTCTCCTGTGTGACCTGTGTAATCTGCCTTGAGTCTCAGTGAGAAAGGTGGACTACAAATAATGTAAACAAATGAATGAAGAATTAAACACAGCACTTGCATACGATTCGTAACTGCAAGAGGACTCAGACCATGTGAAAGTGGTTTTGCACTGCCAACCACACCACAGAGGTAACCTATGAACTGGGCTCCGGGTATCTACCACACAAGGGGAACCCAGTGAAGTATAAATACCAGCTCTCGCCACATGACGGCATCTAACCATTCACCATAGTGATCATACCCACAATTTCCTCAGCAAATGCCAATTCTAAAGGCATATCTCCAGTACAAATATTGATTTTACTCCAGATTTATCCATCATGGATAAAAGAATTCTGGGAACTGTCCTTGGGTAAGGGTGCTGACAGTCCTCTATAGAAATCCTACAGGTCTCTTCCCTGACTGATTTATAGTTCCCTGAGGAGAAAAAATGACTATTAAACTAGTTTACTTCTGCAGCTAAGATAAACCCTCGATGTACCTTGACAACCCACACTAACAGCATCTTCCCTTCTCTCTCTCCTCATTCTGACAGGACAGGCCACTGCTTTGCCAACCCAAAGGCCAATATTCCCCATTTTTCTCAGCAACTGTGGCTGAAAAAAGATTTCCATACAGAAACTAGAGGTCTGGGCTCAAACCCTGCTGCTAGCCAGGACCTACAATACTGGGTTAAGACAGGATATTAACCCATCAATATATCCTTGGTTCCCTGCTTTCTTTATAAGCAAAGCATTTATCTTTCAGTAAAGGCACTTTGTATTAAAGAACCAGAGCCTGCCAATTATCATCCTCTCGAAGCCATAATTATCTAGCTGCAGCTCAGCTGGAGATAACGCTGAATCAGACACCATGTAGGGATGGAGAAAATGTAGGTGTGGTGCCGGGGTCTATAAAAGGCGCTAGTCAGGGCACTGTGATTCTAGACCCCTAGACCCCATCAAAACACATTTATTTTTGCAAGTAACTCTCAACCACTTCACAGACTATGGCATATATGGTCAGCCAGAACAGAAGCCCCAAGCCATTGTGGGCAGGGATCCTCCAGAAGGAAGATTAATTTATGTAGTACATTCAAAGGTTACGACCTGCCTGGAAGACACACCTGGCAATCCAATTTGTAAATAACCAACTGCCTGATCACCAGCTAGGGTAGCAACAGTGTCTGTGCTGCAAACCAAGAAGTCCCTTTATTGGAGGGTCTGTATCCCACCGTTTCCTGTGCTCAAGGCAGTGCAGAAACAGTGGTCAATCCAACTAAGGAATACAGTCCAAGATTCATCCTAATCCATCTGTCTGGGGACTAGGTGCAATTACTTATTGGTTAAGGACCAAAAACTATACGTTGCTCAACATCTTTCTCCTCTTTACAGCTTCATAAGCAGTTTTCACTGCATTGTTTATTGTGTGTATTAGTTTTTATTACATTGCTTTCTAATTTTGTAATACTGTTTTTACTGCATTTTTTTAAAAAAAGTATGTAATCTGCCTTAAGTCTCAGCAAGGAAGGTAGACTATAAATGAAGTAAATCTGATACATAAAGCCATCTTGGTGTAGTGGCTAAATTGTTGGACTATGATCTGGGGGACCCAGATTCAAATCCCTGCTCTGCCATGAAGCAAGCTTGGCAGGAAGCCTTAGGCCAGTGATGCACTCACTCAGCCTAACCTACCTCCCAGGGTTGTTGGGGGGTGTTGTGAGACTAATGCATTGTCTAAGTTCCTTGGGGGAAGGATGGGATAAAAATGTAGTAATAAATAAATAAATTCATATTTTTCAAGACCAAAGTCCTGGTTTAAAATTAACCACTGGTGGAGTCCCATCTCTGGCCTCTTTATAGTGCTGGGAATCTAAACAGCTGCCTGTTTGCAGTCACTCCTTGGGGGGGGGGAGATGTACATTTTAAGCAAGGCCCAAATACACTAATCCTAAATTAGAATCTCTTCTAGTTTTTTAGAGAAAGCATCAGCTGATCTGAAGATCTGTTCCCACCAACTACAGCGAAGCTTGAATTAAGGGTCTGGTTTTATTCAGGGATATCAATCTATATACAAACATGTAAATGTTATGAAGAATATGTTTCTTTCTAAATCCCAAATTTCACTGACATTATTAATCAATCTCGTTAAAATAATTTGTTTAACTCTACTGTCTCACTGTTTAAAAGATGGACCAAAGCACTTCCTTTTAACTGTCCAAGAGCTTAAGAACAATACTGCAGCTAAATAGGACACTCAAAACCTTTCAGGAAAATTAAAAAAAGAAACTTCTTACAGCCTGGAATTTAGAGCACTAAAAGCTCCAAGAATCCAGACCTGAAACTGATTCACACAATAAATACTTTGTGTAAAGCCAGCAGAAATGTAACAGGAGTAGGATCAAACTGACCCCATGAACTTTGGGGAAAATATCACTGAATGTTGTTTTCTACTATTTCATCCTCCATGTTCCTCAGTTTCAGTGAGTTCAACTGCCTCATGGTGTTTCATACTCCTGCACTATACACACTTGCAATTTTTGGTAAACTGCAGTGTATACACAGACAGCAGGGCTTTTTTTGTAGAAAAAGCCCAGCAGGAACTCATTAGCATATTAGGCCACACCCTTGACTGTACAGCTCATTAGCATGTTAAGCCACACACCATGTTACCAGAAGTGTGGTCATCCAGCCACACCCACCTTTTGCTTCTTATTCTGTTTACCTTGTTTATTGTCAAAACCCAGGGCTTTTTTTGTAGCAGGAACTCCTTTGCATGTTCGGCCACACACCCGTAATGTAGCCAGTCCTAATGAGTTTCTGCTGTTGGGTGTAGCCTATTATGCTAATGAGTTCCTGCTGGGCGCGGCCAACTCGGGAGCCAGCTGGAACTCTGTTCCTGTGTGTTTCTGCTCCAAAATAGCCCTGACAGACAGTGTTGTGGCCTCCACACACACTTGTGTTAAATGAGAAAGTGAAACAAGCATTCAGGGTGAACTTGACAAAATTATATTTTCTTATATTTTTCCCTTGGTATCTTTTGTTGCTTTTCTATTCCTGTAAAGGTGAAGTATTTCATGAATTACAGATCTTTCTTTGCTCATGGTTTTGTTATTTCTGTGACTGACTTTGGAGATATATTTAACCTCTACAGCAGATTAGTAAAATACTTTTTTTTTGTTCAGTCAGCTGTTAAAATGAGGAAAGACAGAGTGCCAGAAACGTAAGTGGCAAGTTTTTGCTCACAAATTCCAGCCTGATGTGAAGGAAAAGAATCCTTTTTGAAGTAATGTGGACTGTTTTTCTTCCCCCATGAAAACAGTTCAAGAGTGAAAGTGGGTTAAAGTTTCTTTGAAATCTATATAAATATGGACCAACTTCTTAATGATCCCTCAGCCAGAGAAAAATAATGAGGTGCCTAAAATGCCCTCTTGTAGCTCAAACACAACAGGCGCACATACTTGATTAATCACAGCTGAATGTATGAACTGACTCCAAGGGAGAGTGCTGTGTTTCAAGTGAGAGTAAAATTATGTCTGTGATGACTCATTCACACATGCAAGTCACCGAGTGGTGAACATGCATGTGCTCCAAGATTTTTGGTGCAGGAAAAGACTTCTAATAAACACCTACACCTTATACTGAGGTGCAGCGATGTCATGGTTCCACATCACAGTTCCTTTCTTTCCTATTCCTAGTTACCAGTCTTTGATTCCTCATTGTTCCTCTGTGACACACCTCTGCACTGTGCATGTATTAAGGAACATGGGTAACAAGGGACAAAGATGAAACTATAAGGGAACATGGATAACAAGGGACAAAGATGAAACTATGAGGGACAAATGTGTTGCTTCAAAACAGCAAGATGGGGCACCTACTTGCAAGTAATGTTTCTCATGGAAAGGTGCTCCAGTCCATTGTTTCAAGCTGCAAGTTTCATAACCATCCCTATTTCAGTTCAAATACCACATCTTAGAAATGGAAGAGGGCTGGGACTTTATCTAAACTGCCACATAATACTGCCAAATTTGGCTCCTATTGACTCTAAGCCTTGGACGTCATCTAAAATTAATCTCCAGGCTATACTATTATAATGACTACCACAGTCTCCTTTCTTTCTGCCTTACAAGGGACCTGTGTATTTCAGTTAACACTAGAGACAGATCCAAATAACTGCTGGCTTTCATATTTTCATTGGGAAACAGCCTTGGTTTCGTTGTCCCAATATGTTGTGGTTCAACATGTCATTTACTGCTCTAAGCACAATGTAATGAGACAATCTGCAAAGAGCTTCCTAAAATACCATTTCAAGACTGTGATATATTTAAGATGAAGCTTCTACCATGCCTTCTACCAGAAAAGTCTTTTTCTCCCTCTCCCCTTCTTTGCTTTAACATCAAGCCTGAGAAAGAGTTCTGTAAAGCTTGAAAGCTAGCATGCTGCTTTGTAATTTCCAGTTGGTTCTAATAAAGCAAATGTGTAACTGGTCCCATTTGGATCATTACCAAGGAAGTTAACAGCTGTTTAATGAGCTTCAGACTTCCCGGAACAACCCACAGAAGTCAGGTCCTAATCAGGAGGAGATGCAGACTGCCTCAGCTGTTCACACAGTTCATACTAGGAGGGAAACATATTGATTTATTGCTTTTAAAATTAAGAGTTTCCTGGAACTGAACATTTCAAACCAGTCCCAGCTCTCCCTGCATTTCCACCCTGGATCAGTTCCACAGCAACATTTCCTGATGGTCACCAAGCTTTTAAGGTGTGATCTTTCACAGCTTGCCAAGGCTGGGAAGTTTTTGCCAGGCTCAAATAAAACAACGACAGGGATCTAAGCCTGCCAGACTCTAACCTCTCATGAGCAAGCACAAAACACCCAATTCCTTCCCTTCATTTAAAACCTTTCCCTCCGATATACAGAAATAGATCCTTGTACTCTTAGGCACAATCTGTGGTAACAAACTTGGATAACAAAAGAAATGCATAAATGAGGTCCCACATTTTCATCTCTTTGAACTAAAAGCAATTTAGCAAAAAAAATGTGAAGATACACACACACACATATATATTTTAAAAAATCACAGCACTGAAAAATGTTGATGTCATGGAGCAGCAAGGGAGCAAGCTAGGAGTTTGCAATTGGAATCTCAGTCCCTCTCTCTGTCTTCTGCAACATGGCGGTAATATTGCCTACCTTACTGTGTTGTAATATGATCAGCAGGTTTTCTGAAGAATTTTGAAACAGAATAATTTCCAATGCCTTTAAAATCAATCAAAATTTAATTTAGCCTGTTTGCAGTCTATCAGATCAAATAAGTCTTTCAAATAGAATGGCAACTAATAAAATCATGATATAACATGATTTTGGATTTGGATTATTTGCATTTTTTGTTTTAATTTACTGATTCTTTGTAAATAAACAGAGTGAATGGATAAGAGATGTTTAATATCTTGGGAATACCTGAAAAAAAATTAATAACTTTTAAACAACCCAACAAGAACAGTATTGTATGTGCCAATTCATCACATCACTAATTGATTTTTATGAACAAAACCAGGAAGGATAGTGAGGCACTCCAAAGGGATCTGTCGAGGATGGGTGAGTGGGTGTCAATGTGGCAAATGGGGTTCAATGTGGCCAAGTGCAAAGTGATGCACATTGGAGCCAAAAATCATAAATATAGATACACATTGATGGGGTCTGAACTGGCAGAGACTGACCAAGAGAGAGATCTTGGAGTCATAGTAGATAACTCAATGAAAATGTTTAAACAGTGTGTAATTGCAATAAAGAAGGCCAATGCTGTGCTGGGGATTATTAGGAAAGGAATTGAAAACAAATCAGCCAGTATCATAATGCTCCTGTATAAATCATAGGTGCGACCTCATTTGGAATACTCTGTACAGTTCTGGTCGCCACACCTCAAAAAGGATATTACAGCATTGGAAAAAGGGCAGAAAAGGGCAACTAGAATGATAAAAGGGTTGGAACAATTTCCCTATGAAGAAAGGTTAAAACGCTTGGGGCTCTTTAGCTTGGAGAAACAATGGCTGAGGGGTGACATGATCGAGGTTTATAAGATTATGCATGGGATAGAGCAGGTTGAGAAAACTACTTTTCTCCCTTCCTCACAATACAAGAACTCGTGGGCACTCAATGAGATTGCTGAGCAGTCAGGTTAGAACAGATAATAGGAAGTACTTCTTCACCCAAAGAGTGATTAACATATGGAATTCACTGCCACAGGAGATGGTGGCAGCTACAAGCATGGACAGTTTCAAGAGGGAATTAGATAAACATATGGAGCAGAAGTCCATCAGTGGCCATTAGCCACAAGCTATAGATAGGAACAGGGCAGGTGATGCACTCTATTCTTGGTGCTGGGTGGGGGGGCAGCAGTGGGAGGGCTTGTAGTGTCCTGGCCCCACTGCTGGACCTCCTGATGGCACCTAGTATTTTTGGCCACTGTGTGACAGAGTGTTGGACTAGATGGGCCATTGGCCTGATTCAACATTGGTTTCTCTTATGTTCTTATGCTCTGAATATTGTAAAGTGCAATGTAATGACTAAGTATTAGCATTATTAAAATGCTGAGATTTGTTTTTTTTAACAACAGATATCTAGTAGGATAAAGCTAATGCTTGGAAGGCCTTAACAATTCTCCCTTATTCTAATACAGCTGCATCAGAGCAGACAACCTAGACTGTATTAAATCCCCTGCAGGGGAACCATCATTTACTTATAGTACAATTCCAGGCTAATGTAATGGTGGTTTGCTCCAGCCTCCCCAAAGGTGATGGCTGAAGCTGTACTGCCAACCGCTTCTGCTTTCTTTATCTCTCTCACACACGCTAAATAAGATAGACAGCACAGTGGAGATCATACGAGGCAGTAAAAGGTTTATAAGATTGATTCACTGAACTGGAAGGAAGCTAGGTAGCTGCCAAAACAGTATTCAAGAAACAATGGGCAGGGTATCCATCTGCACTTGGTACAGACATGACACCTAATCATGGTTGGAGCTACCTTTAGTTAAGATTACAAATGTACAATGAAACTATGGTTTCGCTTATCATACTAATCATACTAGTACAGAGCCAATGTAATTCAACACAAGCAAGACCTCTTTTATCACCTTGCAAACCAAATCAAGGCGAGCTGTCTTCATCAGGGTTTGCTATATAAGAGATGTAATACATTACCATGGTTTGCAAACCTATGGCATGATTTGCACCCAATCTTTAGCCATTCCTTCATGCTGAATCTGAGAACCCCTCTCCCTTCCAGCTTCCAAATGCCATCAATGAGAGCACCAGAATGAGGGCAAAAAGCAGTTGGGGTCCCTTCCACCATATCTGGCTCTAACTCAGCTGAGAGTGTGCTTCTCTATTAAAATTTTGTATCATATTTTAATTACTATTTTCATTCTTTAAAAATTCCTGTGACCTAATTTTGGTTGATGCAACAATCTAAACTCTACTTTTTTTGCTTTTAGCCTCAAGTGAAGAAATATATTTAAAAGCTGATACTTTAAGCTCTTTGATATCATTTTCCAAGTTCTTTTGTTTGTAAAATTTAATTAAACGCTGCAAACTTGCATCCAGAAGAATACCTATTTTATGGGGGAGCGAGGGGGAAGAGATAAAATGTCTAGGCTTTCTTTCACACGTACCATTGAAGGGTAACTTGCAATACTCAAAAATGAGCTGCTAAATCCTTCTGAACCACATTAAATACCTTTATCATAAATGATTCTGTTTTATTGGGAAAGGCCACCAAAAATAAACTAAACAAGTAATTCCAGTTAACACTCTGAAACAAAGAAGAAAGGAAAATAGGATGGTTGCAGACTTCCGGCTGTTTGAGAACCCTTACGTGATCTCAGACTGGGGATGTGAGTGACCTCATGTGACATGTGACACATTTTGCCCATGCCTCTGGTTTTTCCAACTGGCTATATACACTTTTTTCTAAAACAATAAGGAGACTTCTTAATTTATAACTGCTGAGTTACATGTTTTATGTGTATTTTAGATCTATGGGCAAAGGAAATATTTTGCATCTTGATGAATTCCCCATGTTATATCACAGGAAAATTTAATACTACTTACTTCATGGGTGAACATCTTAATGTGAGTAAGGTCACTATCCTAGTTTCATGTATTTCAAATTTTTAAATTAATCTGGTTTCCCATCAGATATTTAGATAATTATTTCTCATTCCTTTCCTTTTTTAATTTCAAGTCCATTCTTTGCATTGTCAGTTTTCTGTATGTTACCGTTAAATTAATGGAGTGCTCAGTTTGACTTATACCACTGAGGAAGGCCCGGTGCCAAAAAGCATTTGGTGTTGGTTCTTGCATATGGAGACGATATGTACTTTTAAGCCTGTATTTTTGTAAATGGACATTTGTCTTTACATTGGAATTAGGTACTTATATGCTGAACCACATGACTGTTGTTTTTAATGTTTTAGCACTTCTGGTTGCATTATTAAATTGTACACTGATGTTCTGTATATTAATACTACATGCATAGTTATATTTTTCTTTCTTTTTCTTTTTTGTTCCAACCTTTTCCCTAAACTACAGGGAAACCAGGACAACTAACTTACAAGTCCCGACAATAATCAGAAAGATCATGTCATACGGCACTAGGTCATGCACCAAATCCCTACCAAAGCCTCCAAGTTTGCTCACTAGTCTGAACAACAAAAAGACTTGCCTGAGAGACACCCACCTGCACATGCATCTGATCCTGGACTTCACCCTTTTGTGTCCTACCACATTTTCTAGCAGCATACTTTATGGCAGCTTTATGACAGTTTTGCAGCACCTTGATTTGGGGAGAGACGTGCACTGCTTTTCTGTCACTAGCCAACTGCTGTGTCATCTTAAGGGACAATGGAGGAAAGTAGGCCCAAAAAGGACGGGCTGTAAATAGAAATGTTTGTAGTGTGCTTGCACTGTCTAAGTTTCCCCTCAAATGTTTTTTGTAAACATATAGTTCCGTCGTTGAAGCGACAACTGGTGCAGGATATAACTGCTCAATTTCTGATGGAAGGGAAAGGACACATGACAAGTTCAAAGGCAGTAGCACTGTTTGGTTGGCTTATGGTTTAATTCAAAGTGCTGGTTCCTACTCATAAAGCTCGATGTAGTCAAATCCATCATACTATAGGAAGCACCTGTCTCCCTATCAGCCCTCATTCCCATTAATATCCACAGAAGCAGCAGTTCTGAGAATTCTGACTAATGGTAGCCCAAATATTGTGGAGCATGTCACCCAAAATATGTCATTTAAGACTGCTGTCCTGTTTAGGAAGGGGTTTTTAGAACACTTTCGGTGTTTGTTTATTTTTGCTAAGGTCTTAAAAACAGCACTGGGTCCCAGATGACAAATTGGTTCTCATGAGCTAAGAATTAAGTAGTTCTACATGATCTGTGCTGGTCAGCTGGAGAGGCTCCCTTTCTGTTCTGGACAGTTTCCCTGAAGCTCTCTCTTCAACCAAAGGTGTCTCCAGATATGGAGGTTATCCTTCTTGCAATCCCAGAATGTGTGTGTGTGTGTGTGTGTGTGTGTAAGTAAAGTGCCATCAAGTTGCAGATGACTTATGGAAACTGAGTATGGTTTACAAAACAAGTGAGAGGCAGAGGCAGTTTGCTGTTGCCTTCATCTGCATTGTCTTCTTTCGTGGTTGCCCATCCAAGTACTAACCCCGCCTAGCTTACGAGATCTGATGAGATCCAGCTATCTTATACCATTCCACATCCCATCCCACCCCAGAAAACAGCAGCCGACACAGAATAAACCTATGCAGATACAACAATATAATGGAGATGTGTTAACCCACTTTTGGAAGCTTTGTTAGAGCACACGCTTTGCAATCAGACTGGCCTGTGTGCAATCCCTAGCACCTCTAATTGAAAAGATCACCAGCAGAAAATACAGGGAAGAACCTTTCTCTACCTGAGACCTTGGAGAGAGCCAACTGCCAGTCAGAGTAGACAATATAAGCAATGTAGACCAACAACCTGACTTGGTAAAAGTAGCTCCACATATCCATATGACTGGTAGTTGAAAACATGTCATAAAAAGGCCCTTTAACAAATACTTTTAACATTGCTAGCTGCAGGCATGAACAGCGGCATAGAGGGAAGGAAGAATAACCAAGACAGATCACTTCTCTTTCTCCCTAAATAGCGGAATCCTCCTTCAAGTGCACCTGCCATCCTCCATTAGCGTTACCTTGAAACTAGAACAGCCCCCCAACAGTAATCCAACTATCTACATATAGCAATGCAGCAGCTCCACACAAAAGGAAGTCAATGAACAAATCAGCCTTTCGACTTCATGTAGTATAATGCTTGCAAGAAGGGTGTTTTCAGCCCCGTTTCCCAAGCTATGCTAAAACTTCCCTCATTTGCTATTTAAAAAACAACAACAACACAAACCCTGGCCACTGTTTATTTGCATATGGTAATTCATTTGCCTACTTTACTATCTATGTAATTGAAATAGCTGTCAACTTCAAATTCAGCTCCTGCTGCTCAACCGGCATGGGACTTTTTATTGATATGAGCCACGTGAAGAGACAATTTTTGTCTGAAAACAAATATATATATATATATAATGGACAAATAAAAATAAATACTGCACCTCTGACCAACTTGGAGGCATGTGTCAGAGGTATTAAGCATAAGCAGAAACATTCACAGAGAACATCATTCAGAATATATATTGCCTGGCTTTTTAGGCTCACTTTCCATCCCATCTAAGCAAATGCATCCAACTTACACCACTACCAAGATTTATTTGTTATTAAGCAAATTTGTATCCCATCTTCTTTCCAAGGAGCTCAGGATACATGTGCATCATTCGTCCCTCCTCCATTTCCCCCACATTACAACCCTTTGAAGTAGGTTAGGCTGAGAAAGAATAACTGGCTCAAGTTCAACCAGTGAACTTCATGGCAGAATGGAGATCTGAACCTTGATTCTCCAAGATCCTAGTACAGAAAAGTTTTTTTCACTCCCTGTATGCAGAAAACTAGCCTTCTCCCTTACGGATTAGTTTTCTATATGAATGTTCTTTTTTTTTTTAATGGAGAATCATTTGTCCCTACAATTCCCCCACCAGAAACAGGTTTGCTTTCATCATCATCATAACTGGAGCAGATGAACTTGTATACAAAACAGCAGCATGCTTGACTGAACCTGCAGATTTCTTTTCATTCTGTTAAGCGCAGGCTTGAAACAAGGTTATCCAGCTTCTTTTCCATCTTGCAGCCAGGCATAAAAATCATAGCACAGGCCTTGGAACTCTACAGCCCTTCAGAATCACGCTCTCCGTTTTGGCTGTTCATTTGCCCAGCAACACAGACCTCATTCCATCCCATCATCTTCAGACCTCCCAAAGAGACAGTGAACCTTATTCGTCTGGCATAAAACTTAATCAGATGACTCAGGATGTGTTTTCTGGATAAATCAAAGGCTTACTTGTCCACCCAGTTTACCTACATGTGACGTCAAGTGACACAAAGAGACCCATTTTCAGCATCAGATTTTCCCAAAAATGGAAGCAGCAGGGGTAAAAAAAAACAGTACTCACCCACACACAGGATGTTGAAACAGAAACCATGGGTAACTGATTTATTAACCAGTTGGTCAGGCAGGCTGTCAAATCCTACATGGCCAGAAAGAGGAACGGTACGGCAACCTTCGCCCTAGGACAGTTTTTAAAAAATGTACGTTAAAACAACATGAGAGGAATACAGCATTCTATTTTGGAAGCCCTCTATAAATACTCCCTTCCAATAGACACCATGCCGTTTCTTTTGGCATCTCAGCTCAAAACAGGTCTTTCTATACACTGTAAATCTTGTTTCTTGACAACCAGCTTGGTTGCCAGCCATCAAAAATGGACCCAAATAAGGCAAACACAACGGAAGTGTGACATTTACAATGCAAGACTGTTTTGTGTTATTATGTCTCAGAAATTATGTTTATAACAACTGTAGTTGCGCATACACAGTTTATACCAGTTAGTCCTTTGATGTAAGGCACTTAAAGATAATGGACACCCAAGGATTTTTCTCCCTGTAAGGGAAGGGAGGGTGGAATACAAAGGGGGTTTTGGGTCCAAATAAGAACCAATTAAAAAAAAAGGTTATGATTGCATTATCACACAAAGGAGACACAGTTTAAAGGTGACTTAAAAGGAGCTGTATTTGGAAACTCTACATGTATATTTCATATGATGCAGCTGTCTCTATTTATGAATTATTAGCAAGCATTACCAACTTCATTTATACTTCGCCTTTCTCACTGAGACTCAAGAGAGATTCCAAACTATGAAAAGCAATTCAGTCAGACAGCAAACACAGCGATGGTCTCCCTGGCACATCACTGTTCCTATTTGTAGCTTTTGGAGGGGTTCTTTGTTAAAACATTTAGTGCAGGTTGTTAGAGCTGCAGATTTCAGCTTCCTCTTGCAGGTCTGTAGAAGTTATATCTGTAAACGGGAATGCAGATATCTTGTCCACAGAACACATGCATGAACACTAAAGCTCCATGCAGCACACAGGCCACTTGGCTCATACACTGCAACAGCAGAAGCCTATTTTCAATTTTATGCAAAGGAACAGACATCCTCTTGGCTTTGAAATTGGTGCTGGACAACCATTTGTTGAGCCTAACATAAAGCAAGCAGGGAACAGCCTTCAGCTATGAGTAACTCTGTGTGTTGTGTGTGTTTGAAAGAGAAAGAAAGAAAGAGAGAAAGAAAAGTGGGATATTACAAACATATCCCCATTTTAATCTTGGCAGTATTGGAAGGGCGTGTGTTTTATCTGAAGGAAAGCCAAGAAAGGAAAAACAGTGGGAAGAACATCTGCTAAAACTGAAATCTTCCATTTCTCCACCACTAAACATTTCATTTTAATTAAACTTTATTTTAAACGTATATATGGGGTGGGTTAGGGCCCCAACAGTAGCCACCTTGTGGTGGCACCTGCTGCCACGCCTCCAAATTCCATAAGTATCACAGGGTCAACAAAGTTGGTGACTCTTGATTTATCTAAAGGTAAACTGGCTGGCCCTTGTATGGCAAGGAAAGCTGGAAAACCAGATCACTCAGAGACAAGGTGGGCTGCCTTCTCTAAAGGACCACAATCAACCTGCTTGGACTCCAGGATCCATGCATGGTACTCTTCTATGAGCCACCCTTAAAGTTGGTTAATATGGCTGGGAACAAGGGAAGGGCTTTCTAGCTGCTCTCCTCCAGACTGTGGAACCCACTTCTCCTGGAAATGAAGTTGGCATTGCCCCTACAGGCCTTCTGGACTGAACTAAAAACTTCATTTTACATAAGACCTTCAAGATGGCTTGAGGAAGAATGGCATATGTTACCCGCTAAAGTTTTATACCTGTACTGCTGATGGCTTTAGATGTTTTAATGAACTGTACAGGAATTGTTTTATTTGATTTTAAAGAGGACATTGCTTTGAGCAACTTTGGGTGGAAAAGCAACTGATAAATGACCTAAATAATAATACTAACAATGACAGAGCTGAAGTTTTCCAGAGCGGTAGTACAGTTGACAGCGTGTGAATGCCCTTTATTCAGTGAACTGCCATTGATAATAATGGTTTTAAATTGTATTATGCATTTTAGTGATTTTTGTATTGAATATATATTGTTTTACTGGTTTTATGTGAGCTGCCCTGAGCCTGCTTTGGCGGGGAGGGCAGGGTAAAAGTCAAAATAAATAAATATATATAATCACCACCACCACCATGATGCAGGGCGATGTAGCTACCCTGGAGGATTCCCCGATGTGCAAAAACAGATGACTTTATAAATTAATCAAAAGAGGGGGATAGCCCCTCAAAAATAGCTTGATGACTGAAAATCTTCTAGAAGGGATGGAAAGTTGAGGACAGATCAGCCTGCTCAAGTCCCTGACAGAATCAGAGGGGACAATTTGGGAAGTACATGCAATTCCTTGTAGGCCCCCACCTTTTCCCACTGATTAGCTATCAGTTTTCATTAGAAGGCCACTGTGAGAGGGAACACTGGACCAAGAATACTTTTTCCCGTCTCACAATGAGAAAAAGAAGATGACTCCCCTCAAGAGTCTAAATCTGAACCAGATGCTAATCCTTCATGTACTCCTGATACACACTGAAGATATTAAAGGTTTTATTTATATTCTAGAGTCCCTCAGCTCTGTATGCATATTTATTTTTTTCTGCCTAGTTCTTAATGGCAAGAATCTCATAAAAGAAAGATTGTTCTCTTCCTTTTTTTTAAAAAAGGGCAATCTTTTAAGGATCTCACAATCCACTACCGATTCAAACCAGAGCCTAACAAAACAACAGATGAAGGGCTAAGCCTTTTTTTCCTACATTGTTCCATTTCAAACTACAGATCAGAGTTTACATGACTGAAAACATCACTGCAGGAAAAACAAATTCTCTGCAAAAAAGGACGAAGGCAGAAACAACAGGTGTGGTGCAAACGGTTAGAATACAAGTATGCTGAAGGCTTTTGTTCTGCGGGCAGAGAGTTTAAGTTCAAAGCCACTTTTTCCACAATAAGGATGCTCGGTGTGCAAACTACGTATCACGGAAACCGGTTCTAGCCTGGCCTTCTCTGACACACTTAAGCACTTTCTGTGCAGCGGACTGGGAGGGAGCTAATGGACGATCATTTAATTACACAAGCCCCCACCTGCTATCTGAAACTGTAAGCCCAGAAACAGGTTTACTTGCTTCCGCATTTTCTGGTTGTCCCTCATGCTTCCTTCCTCAGCCCCAGATGCTATGCAAATCTGTTTCCTATCTGCCGTCATGGGTATATTTCATTTGCTTCATCTTGACCATCTTATTCGCTAAGTACAGAGTTTGTATGAATTCACCATGTCATGCCCTCAAATTTGGTGTGGAGAAAACCATTTTGGATACAAAAGGAAACCATTTTCTTTGCCAGGCCTAGCAAAGCTGAAACTCTAAGTCACAAAGCTTTAAGCAAACCAGGAGTCGGATGGCTTTATGCAAAACAAATCGTCAAAGAACCAAATCAGAGGGGAAACTATAGGAATCCACTACAAGCATGGAGCAAACAATGTCAGCATCATGAGATCTAGTCTCCTGTTACTAGTTAAGGAAAACATGTGATGATTTAGCTTTAAAAAAACCCAATAAAACAGCAGCACAAAGGGAGCCCCATTGAGAACCTTTTAAAATCTCAAACCAAAGCTTGATATCAATGCTTAGACAGTAAACGCGTTTGATGCATAATGCAGCAGATTATGCAGGTCTATGCTTTTTTTCTAATTCTTCTGTTGCTTTCTCTGCATGCATAAAACCCAAATGGAACACAGCTACAACATGCTGAGGGGGAAAAATTTGCCTGAGCTATCAGACAAAGACAATGTGCTTTATACCACATAGAAGTTTCACCTTCAATAAACTTCCTGTTTTCTCGCTTCTTCAGAGTCACAAACTGCACAGTATACCCGCGGTACATCATAGTAGCAAGCTGTTGTGTCTTAGAACTGATGCAGAGGTTATGGGGGGCTTGCTAAAAGTGAATCATAGAATCACAGAGTTGGAAGGGACCTCCAGGGTCATCTAATCCACCCCTGCACAATGCAGGAAATTCACAAATACCTCCCCCTCCACACAAGCACTGACCGCTGCTGCACACCCAGATGAAAAAAAACAGCCTGGAGAAAAATTGCTTCCTGACCCCAAAGTGGCGAGAAGGAGAAGGAGAAGGAGAAGGAGGAGGAGGAGGAGGAGGAGGAGGAGGAGGAGATTGGATTTATACCCCGCCATCCACTACCCAAGGGAATCTCAGAGCAGCTTACAAACGCCTTTCTCTTCCCCTCCCCACAACAGACACCCTGTGAGGTAGGTGGGGCTGAGAGAGCTCTGACAGCAACTGCTCTTTTTCAAGAGCAGCTGTGCCAGAGCTTGTGACTGACCCAAGGTCACATCAGCAGGTGCAAGTGGAGGAGTGGGGAATCAAACCCGGTTCTCCCAGATTAGAGTCCGCACACTTAACCACTACACCAAACCAGCTCTCAAACTAGATCAGCATTTCCCTGGGCATGTAAGAAAGGGCCACAAGAACTAAGCACTGAGGCAACCCTTCCTGCCCTCCCTCTGATCTGCCTAAGTTCACAGAATTTGCATTGCTGTCAGATGGCCATCTAGCCTCTGTCTGAAAACCTCCAAAAAAGGAGAGCCCACCACCTCCCGAGGAAGCCTGTTCCACTGAGGAACTATTCAAACTCTCAGGAAGCTCTTCCTAATGTTTAGCAAAAAACTCTTCTGATTTAATTTCAACCTGTTGGTTCTGGCCCGACCTTCTGGGGCAACAGAAAACAACTCCATACCATCCTCTATGTGACAGCCCTTCAAGTACTTGAAGATGGTTATCATCTCACCTCTCAGTCGTTTCCTCTCCAGGTTAAACATACCCAGCTCCTTCAACCTTTCCTCATAGGACTTGGTCTCCAGACCCCTCACCATCTTCATTGCTCTCCTCTGGACACATTCCAGCTTGTCTATATCCTTCTTAAATCGTGGTGCCCAAAACTGAACACAATACTCTAGGTGAGATCTAACCAGAGCAAAGTAAAGTGGTACCATTACTTTGTGTGATCTAGACACTATACTTTGGTTGATACAGCCCAAAATTGCATTTGCCTTTTTAGCAACCACATCACACTGCTCACTCATGTTCAGTGTATGGTCTACTAACACTCCTAGATCTTTTCGTATGTACTACTGCCAAGACAAGTCTCCTCCAATCTATAATGAAGCATTTGATTTTTCCTACTTAAATGCAGAATTTTACATTTATGCCCATTGAAATTCATTTTATTTGTTTTAGCCCAGTTTTGCAGCCTGTCAAGATCATCCTGTATCCTGAGTCTGTCTTCTACCATATTTGCAACACCTCCCCTCAGCCCCAAGCACGGTGCCCATGGGCATCATGGCACCCTCCAGTGGATTTCCTAGCAACCATTTACTTATTCAACAGACATGTCTCCCTCAAAGCAAAACGCCAATCTTGGATTTTCACTAGAGCAGGAGAGGCTTCAGAAGAACCCAGGAAACATGATCAATGGCTGCGGTCACAAACACTAAATAATCCACTTTCAGTGCACTTTCCAACAGGATTTCGCCAGTTCACACAGTAAAATCCAGTTGGAAAGTACACTGAAAGTGGATTGAAAGTGGATTATTTAGCGTGTGTGACTGCAGCCTCAGCGTCTGTAACATGGCCATTTTCAAAAACAGCTGCCTCCATCATAGGTAGGACAGCGCTTGGCTTAGAGCCTGCCCAAATTCTGTAATTGCCCTCAGTCCCCAATAGCAGCCATTTTGTGGTGGTGCCCCCATCAGATTTCAGGATCCAAATGTGTCCATAGGCTCAATGAAATTAGAGACCCCAGTTTCTTCTTCCTTGCATAAAAATCATGGTCCACACCCTTCTTGAAAACACACAAGTGCCACATCTTTAGCAACTGAAAAAATAGCGCCGCTTCTGTGCTTTACCAGGGGTGTGTGTTGCAAGATACACCTACTGAAAAATATATCCAATTACAGGAGTCCAATTATAGACGTTCCTGCTGAGAAAGATAATACCTCATTGTGTTTTTGATCTCTGGTGCACCATCAACAAGCACATCTTTGGGCCTTTCTTCATCACACAAAAATGTAACTTCATACAAAGATCACTTTCTTAAGAGAATGCAACCCACATTTTAGATAGCAGCTACACCAGAATTGTAGTTGTCATATTCAGAGACAGCCAGTGTGGTGAAATGGTTAGAGTCCTGAACAAAAAGACCCAGGTTTGAATCCTCAGCCTGCCTTGGGAGCTTGCTGGGAAACCATAGGCCCATCACATACTCTGTCTTACCTACCTCACAGGATTGCTGTGAGGATAAAATGGAAGACAGGACAACAATGTAAGTCACTTTGGATGAGAAAGACGGGGTATAAACATGAAGTAAATAAATATCCCATTTCCTCTGTAGCAGTAGGTCTCAAACTGTGTCCTGAGAACTGGTGAGGAGAGTTGGTTCCTGGAAATTTACCAGAGATTTATCAAGGAGACCATTAATGGCTGGCAAGTTTTTCTTAAAAACAGTCTGGCCACCACTGGGGCAACACTGAAGGCAGATCCAAGCTCCTATGACCTAGGACATATTCCCAGAATCTCCCACAACCCTTTGGGTTTCCATGGCAAATGCCCAATGGTTGCTTGGTAGACAAACCAGGATGGAAAGGGGTCTCTGCAAGGAGAAATCTGAACACAGCTATTCTAAGGTGTAGCTCATGGCACAGAATATCTCCATATAAACTGCTTACACAGGCCATTTTATTCTCTGTTTTTCTTGTAAACAAGAGAAAAATGGTAGTGGAAAAAGAACTGTAAACTACTAATACAGCACAGGCAAGGCGTGCACTGGGGATACGCTTCCTACCACAAACGTAAGGACTGTGCAAGATCATCAAGCATAGCTGTGCTTGGGGAGCCAGGAGGGATGACTAGCCCAATTCACAATACCCTCCGCTACTGATGGAAAAGGTTCTATCTGCACCCATGAAGCACTTCAGTAGTTAAGCTGTCCACAATTTCTCTCCCGCCTGTTACAAAGGAGCAATAACCGGTTATCACTGAGTAACTATAATCAGGGCATGCCTCATTACAACACTGGATGGGTGGGAGTGGTTAAGCAGTCCATGTCATTTTTTTCTTAATTACCTCTGGCCTTTAAAATGAGCAACCCTCTAAACTCATCAGATCACACTGATCAATGTGAATGTACCCTAAAGGCTTGATTATTGCAATGTGCTCTCAGCGGGTCTGCCCTTGAAGACAACTCAGAAACTTCAGTTAGTACAAAAAGCAGCAGCTTGTCTGTCGACTGGGATAAACCACTTAGGTCATCATATTTTACTTACACTGCAGCAATTGGACTGGCTGCCGGTATGTTTCCAAGTTCAATTCAAGGTGCTGGTTGAAAACTTTGATTATGATGATGATAAAATTACTGTTCATCAATCTATTGGTTCTGAACAGCTGTACAACGAGCCACAACAATTGAAAATAATTTGTTTATGGCCAGAGTGACACTGATTGAAAACTTTAAAGACCTTCATGGCTCAGGACCCACAGATCTGAAGGGCCACCTCTCTGAGTGATTTTACTTTATTTATGTTTTTGTACACAGAAACAATTCCAAGCCTTAAAAGGTGGTCTGTAAATGCCATATGAAACATAAGATAAATGGAGTTTGGATGCAATAAGCTGCTCTCAAACTGAACACTGTCATGACTTGGTAATCAATGCTGGGCAAGCAGAGAAGCATAGAGCTAAAAAGAGAAGCAAAAGTCCCTTGGCCCATAATGCATTTCTGCCCTTCAAACAATGGCTTTCAGCCAGGAACCAGAAGTTCTTAGCTGCATACAGTAATACAGTTTTCACTAAATTCTACAAAAAAGATAGAAAAAAAATAGGAAGAGTTCTTCTGCATCAGCTCAAGGGGTCCAACTAGGCCAGCATCCTGTTTTGCAGCAGTGGCCATGAAGCCATACACAAGACATCAAGGCAGCAGTCCTGACCCCAGCGTCTGGAAAAGGCTATAAGAAGTGACTGAGAACTGCAAGCGGGATTGAACCACAGCATCCTTAAAAAAAAAAAGAGTACTGTTAGCTAGAGGCTCTTCCAAACAGAGGTGCATGCAAATTCCAGGTAGCTTTTTAAAAGATACATGAAGCTAAAGGACCCTAAAACAACTAGGTGGGAGCCTATTGGGGGCAAAACTTTCCAATTCAGTGTCAAGCAAGAAAAGAGACGACCCATGCAATTCCATTTCCTGTGAGCAAGCCTCTCTGTATGTGATCATCTCTCTGTTTAGAATGTGGTCAATTTTCATCAGAAGAAAGGAACGTATTTCTTGACTGCCTCTGACTACTGCAAAGGGGAAACGCTGTTTTGTAATGGCAAACATCCCTGGTGGGAGACATATGCTGTTTGCCGTGACTGCATGAAACTTCTGAACACTGAGGGGAGCTTCAGTTTTCCCATTCTCTTCCCCTGGTGTTTTTAAAGTCGGTAAATTGATCCGAGGATGGAAAGAGGAAATTAGATTGGGGAGAGGGGTTCTACACCACTAGTCACCAGTGAAAAACAAAATTGCATACACTGGGACTCTCCTTATTATCTTGATACACCTCAGCCCTCTGGCATCCCGAACGAGTCTATGCCATCTGAACTCACAGATCCCAGCTGCTCTTACTGAACTCTCTTTGAAATCTTTGACAAAGGGCACTGAAATGACAAGCTACCTGGATAGTTTCCCAGTAGCATTTTCCTCAAGCCAACCCAGGAAACAGAGATAAAGGTATACCTATGATTGCCCCAGCAATAAAGAGAAAATTCTGAAATTCTCAGGTGCCAAGAGACCTTTTTCTGGATGTTGCAAGGAGATCATGGGAAGGGCAAAGCAGAGAGCATAGTTTTGGCAAGGAAAGAGACCAGCCAGAAAGCACAGCACAGGGGCCTGGCTATAAATCAGACCATTCTATAACTGGGTGGGGCCAATGCTTTACGAAGCTCAGGAGGAGTGTATTTTACCTACTGTAGCTTTGCTGCCATTTTCATGACATGATCCTGCCATGCAACAGCAGAATGCAACTTTGAACCAATCATAAGACGGGCAATTTTATAACAGAATGAGTCAGAAAAGCACCTTTATAAAAAGAACAGGGTTTTTGTTTGAGCCACCGTGTAAGTTTTATCAACAAACCTGATAGTCAATATGGCTCCAGCAGTGGATACTTAAACATATGGATTGGGGCCACACTGATAAGATTTTTTCTCCAGAACTGGAGGACCCCCCCCCCCAGGTTTGCATAATGCTTCCAAACCTCAAAAATGGAGGGGGATCTGGGGAAAAAACTCTATACAGAGAGCAGTTGCCTGTGCTTATGCAGGCAATTGTCTCCTGACCACCACTGGGAACGGCTGGGGGAGGAAGAATAGGAGCCTCCTCTCCCCTGCCCTCACTTGCTGAGGTGGCACCACTGAACACAGGCAGGTGGGCAAGGAGGAATGATGGTGGGCCAGCTTGATGAAATGGTGGGAGGGGGCACGAAAACATCAGTGGGGAGGGAGACTGCTGGGTGGGCAGGGAAGGGATGGGCAAGCATAATTCCCACCTGCAGATTTCAAAGGTTCCTCTTGTATAATCCATTTGTTGTATTGTCCTGTGTTTACTGTGTTGCTTTCTACATTTTCTGCCAGAGGAGGTGGCGGCAGCTACAACCACGGACAGCATATGGAGCAGAGGTCCATCAGTGGTATTAGCCACAAGGTATATGTAGGAACTCTCAGTCTGGGTCAAGTGATGGTCTGTATTCTTGTTGCTTGGGGGAGGGCAACAGTGGGAGGGCTTCAAGTGTCCTGGCCCCACAGCTGGACCTCCTGATGGCATCTGGTATTTTTGGTCACTGTGTGACAGAGTGCTGGACTGGATGAGCCATTGGCCTGATCCAACATTGGCTTATTTTATGTTCTTATTTTATAATTCCATTTTCTGCATTGCTTGACATATCATGCCTCATACAGCAATAAAGTGTTTCTAATTTCTTGCATTCCTAGCCCTATTGCATTATTTATTAGATCTCTCATGCTATTTGATTACATTGTTTTGAGCAATCTGCCTTGAGCTTCAGTGAGAAAGGTGGACTATAAATAAATAAGATAAAACAGTCTGATGTAAGCCCCTCCCATAATACATGGTGTCAGGGCAGCACCCTACCTCTACTTAATCTCCTACTAAATTCCCAACTTTTCTTTGCAGCACACATACACACACTCCACAAAGCCCTTGCTGAGCACAATACAGGAACATATTCTTACTAACATGCCCCCCCTCCACATTCACAAGCAAATCTAGGATCAAGTACCCAACACCCTCAATCTGAAATGTAACCCACAGAAAGTACTTCATTTTTGGAACCATCCTCCACCCATTTAAAAATGGGATCTTCAAAAAAAATAATCGATCAGACCTGCTTCATAATCTCATAAGAAAGATGTCTCACGGAGAAACTAGATTCTGCCAGCAGCATTGTAAATAACGCTTTGGTGCGAAGCAGAACACATCTCCCTTGATATGAGGCAGGAGAAGTGAGAGGAAGGGTGTATGCAGTCTTCTGAAGGTGAAGAGTGAGTAGGTGCATGCACAAAAGTAAACACTCAGATTAATTTGTAGAAATGAATGCATGTGCAAAATTTCTGGAGCAACGTAGTAGCTTGTGGACCACAGGAGATTTCCTATTTTTTAAATAATCTAGGTAAATACGATCACTTGACCAGGCAGGGCAACATATTTCAGCTTTTCTTTCTAAACTAAAAAAGGACATCTTTTGTTGACACAAGAAAAAAAACCCTCTTTTCACTACTCAACACATCACCTTTACTGAGATACTGGTTTACTTTAACAGAACTGATCAGTTTAAAAACTCAGCTAAAAGCATACGATCACCTTATGCTCCAGCAATAACAAACTTCAGTTATTACTGACTTTAGGTGCAATTAGAGTGGAGAATGGATGCATTTTCCAAAAGACACTTTAGCTTTCAGCTAGTCCACTTGACCTTTCCTCCAGAGCACTTCAGCCCACACATGTGAATCTTTATCCATTAAAAATATAAGAAGAGTCAAGACCAAGAATCCACCTAGATCAGCATCCTGTTTCCAACAGTAGTCAGCCGGTTATCCCTGGGACACTCAGAAGCAGAGCATGAAGGCATTAGCCTTCCATTCTTTTGGCCCTCAGCATCTGCAGTTCGAAGATACGCAGCTGGTGCACTGTATCTGTTGCATACAAAACTCATGCCACAGGAAGATTCATTCATCTCCAAGACCCCACTGTGCCTGAGGATCCTCCCACAATCCTATAGACAAATTTAGAGTCTAATGGCACCTTTATTCAAGGTATGAGCTTTTGTATGTATACACACTTTTTCAAATACACTGGAATGTAATGTATTTGAAAAAGTGCATATGCACACAAAAGTCCATACCTTGAATAAACCTCTATTGGTCTTAAAGGTGCCACTGGACTCTAAATTTGTTCTACTGTTTCAGACCAACATGGCTGACTGGCTGGAACAATCCTATAGACAGTATTTCAATGCACAACAGGATTTTTGGGTGGAGTGTGCCCCAGAGGCCATAGCCACCTCCCACTTTGCCAGCCTTAATGATGCTCCAAATCTGTCACCAAGTCAGCTGTTACATCTCACTTCATGATAGTGCTCAGCTCTGGCTCTTCAGTGTAATGTGTATTATACAACACACATTATGGTACAGCTCAAAATGACCTCACCTGCAGCAAAAAATTCCTTGTGCTTATCATACAGATCTAAGCCAGCACACTATGAGTTTCGCACCCCTCCCAGAAGGCACTGGGAACACAAGCATGTCTGCAATGTGTGGGCCCAAGTGACAAGATGCCCTTTCCTACACATTACAGAAGATGCGGGGATCATTTGCCTCTGGGAGAAGCCTTTTGGGGTAGCGTTCCCATGGCAACCATAAAGTACTCTCCACCTCTTACACTGGCCAGTTACAGAGTGTGGTTTCTCCAGCCCAGGCCCAAGAAAGATAACATGAGTCATTCTTACAGAATGAAGATATTCTCCCATTCGTGCTAAATTCAGTTCTTGCTTGTCAAAAGCCACACACATCAAAACAGTCAGCTAATTCTCATTTGCCTGGAAGCAGCCACCAAATCTTGTTACAATCCATAAAAGGCTGCCAAAGCATGTTAAACAGGCCCAATGCAGAGAAAGGTATGTTTAATATATCAGGGGTTCTTTAAAGGTGTTCTCTATGTTTTTTTAAAAAATTATGCTGCCAAAAAGTGAAAAGAGAGGAACACTGCCCATTTCTCATGCACCTGCAAACATCTCCTCTCCTTCCACAGTGTCCAGGTACTACACTGTTGTTCCACTGGGCATGTGGCAGAGTGACCAGAACACTCTTCTCCTGAACCTTGTCTTGAAACCTCCAGGGACTCACTCCTCAGCATGGCATATTGGTCAGAATGCTGGACTAGGATCCAGGACACCCAGGTTCAAATCCCCACTCTGCCATGGAAGCTTACTGGGTGATCTCATACACTCTCAGCCTCACCTACCCTCGCAGGGTTGTTAGAAGGGGGGAATATCATAAGCCACTTGGGGTTCCCAGTGGGGAGAAAAGTGGGATATAAATGAATTAAATAAAAGTAATGCTCCACATGTGGCTATTTCAGGCACAAGCAGGGATAAGCACTGGAAAAGCGTCAAGGAGATACAAAGGAAGTTAATGTTTGGGTCCTTTCCGAGCACACCCAGTGGCACGCCAAGCACTGGGACAAGAGAAGGGTAGAGAAGGATGAGGAAGACCATTCTGGACTCCAGTGGAGCTGCTCTGCACTCTGCTACCCACAGACAGAATGAGCTGAATTGCAGCAAAACACTAAATACACTTGTGGAAAATGTACCACAGAGTATTAAAGGCCAACAGCTCCAATGGTTTCACATTTCCTGTATATATTACCATCAAAGGAAGACAAGCTCCACCATCTTAGCAAAAGCCTTGTAGAGTTCTGCTGCATTTCAGACTCCTATGCACACTTTTCTCGCATGCCATTCAAGTCCACCATTATAAATGCAACATCCGGCTGCAAAACTGAGCACAAATCTTGTTCCTTTCCTCTTAGGATTGTTAAAGCAGCCAAACTGCCTCTTTTGGAAACTGCTTCCATTTTAAGGCGGGTGGGGGGCTTTGAAATTGGTATTAAAATATATTCCTTTGAAAACCAGGTGGTTTGATATTTTAGAAATCTGATAACATACATGAGAAACTGGCTTAGGGGCACTGGTCATCTTGACCCAGTAGTGCTGATTCTGCCTGGGAGGAGTGGTCCAGTGTCCCAGGAAGTGCCCTTGTGCTTGAAATAATTTCACTAGGGGAACAAAGGACATGCTCTACCACTGACCCTTTCTTGCATGCAAATGGGTGCCTGCTAAATGTGTTTATAATTTTGTTTTAAACCATATCGGTTTTCCAGCCTTCACCCAAGGACCGCAAGGCAGTGTCCAGGAAGTCACCCCATTTTCACCCCCAAAACTGCACCAGGCAAAGACAGGCAATAAGTGGCACCTTCCCAGTGAGTTTCATGTTGCAAGCAAGAATCTGAACCCTGGGCTCCCCATTCCAAACCAAAATATATGCTGTTCCTTTTTTAATGCAGTCAAATGCACATTTTGGAACTAATCAAGTAACCTCCTCAGGAAAGCTCCTCTATTAGCATGTTCGTAGCCTGGGGAACTCCTACAAGATAATGACTCAGTCCTACCCCACCTTCTGGAGTAGATATAAATTACCTGCCTACCACTTTTCTTTCTCACCTTGACACAGAGAGTACTCCATCTTTCTGTGTTATACGTCTGAGGATGCCAGTCACAGCTACTGGCGAAATGTCAGGTTCTACAATGCCAAGACCATGGCCACACAACCTGGAAAATCTACAGCAACTAATCAAGTAACTGTCCAACCAAGCAGGTGAAATTCTTGGTTTCTTTCTGGTTGAGTTAACAAAACTTGCATTCTTTACAATACTTGAAACTGCTTCATTCTGTCCAGAGACACCCATTGCAACCCACTGATTTAAGGCAGAAAATCTACACATTTTAAAGCACCCCCCCCCATATGGACACTACTTATACTACATGCTCCCTGTTCTCTAAGGTAGGTCAGCAATGCTGGAGATCCTTTTCCTCATCAAAAGGAATGAGAAACCTCAAACGGGTTCGCCGGCTCCTGAGCCCAAAAGGTTTCCCCATTCATTCTGAGCACAAAGGAAAGGCTCCATCTCTCGCGCCTCTGAAGTGCCTGTGTAGCTTCCTTTCATTGTAGCTGAGAAAGACACACGTGACAAGGAGCAGGTGAGCGCCGGACCTCTCAGAGCCTGTGCAGAGACAAAAGCTGCCAGTCTTCCCGTTTTGAAAAATCCCCCTTTTGTGTGTGATAGCGGCGATGCCTCAGTGCTCTCATGTTACATGGGAGTAAAAGCATCTAAAGAGAAGTGCAGGACACTTCATATTTAACATAACAAAGATCAACCTGCCTGGGTAGGGCTTCCAACCCAACCCAAAGCACTTTGTGAAGGTGCCCACTTTGATCCTTAACTATCATCACCAGTATAGTGATGCCAGCCTCCAGGTGGGACCTGGGGAGCCCCTGGAATTACAGCTCTTCTCCAGACTACAGAGATCAGTTCCCCGGGGAGAACATGGATGCTTTGCAGGGTAGACTCTATGGCATTGTTCCCTACTGAGTTCCCTATCCTTCCCAGCCTGGATCTGGCAACCCTATCCCCCCTCCCCGGCCAGTGGCCAGGGGGGGACTTGGCAACACTATCCAGGCCCCCTCCCCAGAAACTACATTTCCCAATCCCTGGGCAATCAGGGCACAAAATTAAGGGCATCCTAACTGACCACCTGAGGTCTTTCCCACAAACCATCCTTTGCCACCCCACATTTGTATCCCTCCTAAAAAAAGTTGCACCCCTCTTCTCGCTTCCCACCACACTTAGGCCTATCCTACCTTTCGGAAAGAGTCACCTGCAAAACATCCTCTGCCACATCCTAACCAGCATCCTCCTCCTCCTCTCCCCCCCCCCCGCACTTCTAGCGCATCACAGCCTGCCGCGGGTCACCCCGTCTGGTAGAGGGGAAAGGCGCCTTCCATCTCCCCTCAATCCAGCCTGCAGAAAAGGGGAGCGAATTCCCCTCTCCGCGTCCCTCACGAGAGAAAGTCACCTCCAACGCAGCCCGCCTGCTCTCGGCAGCCCGTTTGCACGAACCCGCCTGCGGCTCGCTCGCTCGCTCTCCCAGCAGCAGCAGCAGCAGCCTGGCGCGGCGGAAATCATGCGAGAAAGATCGCCCCGTCCCCTGCCCCCCAGTCCTTCTCCTCCTCCTCCTCCCGGCTCGGAGACGCAAAGAAGAAGCCCCTCGCCCGCGGCCCCGGCGGAGCAGCCACCCGGCCGCCCACCCATCCCCGCCCCAGCCGGCATCCCCCGTCGCCTCCTTCCTCGATCGCGAGGCGGACGCGCGCCAGGCTGGGCTCCCCGGGCGCGGGCGCCGGGCTGGGGCAGCCTCGGCGAGGAGGACGGAGGCGAGATGGCCGAGCTCAGCCACGCCAGGGAGGCCCACCCCGGCCCGCCCGCACTCACCACCTGGCGTGCTATCTCGGTGGCCGCCATGGCCCCTTCGCCGCCGCCGCCGCCAGAAGCCGAGCAAGCCGCAAACTCGCCCTTCCCCTGAGACCGGGAGGCACGGCTCGGCTGACGGGGAAGGGAGGGGGAGAGAGACCCGGCCACTGCGGCACGGGCGAGGGGGAGGAACGGGGTGGGGACGACGACGCCTCCCGGCCGCTCGCTGGAGCCAGAGACCCGGCGCCGCTCCGAGCAGGGCGCGCGAGGGCAGGGCTCCGAGGAAGGCCCCTCGCCGGCTCCTGTCCCCCGCGGGGCGTCCCCCCAGGCGGCTGCAGAGACCCGCGCCTCCCCCCTCCGGCAGGCCGGAATGGTGCAGGCCGAGCCGCGCGAGGGACTAGTCCGCGCGGCTACAATGTGTCTGCGCGCCTGCCCGGGTGGCTCCCTCTCTCTCCCTCTCTCTCTCAATGACTCGGGGAACCAGAGGAAAGGGAAGGGAGGGCGCCACTTCCAGCCAGGCGGAGTGCTCCGACCCCGCAGTCGCCTCGGGCTCCACCGGCTTCCTCGTCCGCCCCGCCCTCCTCCAGCCTGAAAGGCAATTGCAAGCCTTCCAGCTGCTGGGCTCAGAAACCGACCCTCGGGCTTCAGAGGGCGCCTAGACCCGCGCAAGAGCGCACAGAGTCGTAGCTTTGGAAATGCAGCCTCGAAGAGAATGGAGCAGCCTGCCATTCACACCATGGTCCGCAGCGTGCCTAACCTTTCTGGGGTATCGGGGCAAGGCTGGCTCCTGAATTGCGGGGCGAGGGGGGGCTTTGGCAGGGGGGCGGGAAATCCATCCATTAGGGAAGTGCATGAACTCGCCTACTGGAACCCTCCATCCTTTTGCTTCCCCTAAAACTTCCCTATACTGCAAGAGATTCTGGGGCAATAAAATCCCTCCCTTTGTTTGTATCTGGTACCCAGAAAATACTGGGAATGGCCTGAGTCTCCTCTCCACCCTGCTCCTCTGCTTTTCCATAGAGCTCCAAGGCAACACTGAAATGGCAGGGGGCTGAGCTCAGCTCTGGCTTTGGGCATCAGCCAGGCCTTGGGGAAATATTATATCTTCTCTTGCTAGGTGGGTGAGAAGATGGCCACTCTCTCCACAGTGTCTCTTCCAGGGGCTGAGCTGTGGACCCTGCGAATTAAGACAGGGTCTCTGTGCATGCTTTGCTGCTGCTGAGCACACATGACCTCATGGTGCTCCCTTATACTGAATCAGACCATCGCCCCATCAAGGTCCAGACCTGATTGACAGCAGCCTCTCCAGGCATCTGGTAGAGGTTTTTTGTGTCATCGTCTTTAACTGGAGCTGCCAGGAATTCAACCTGAAACTTTCTGCAGGCAAAGCAGCTGCGCACGGCTATTGAGTTGCATTGGGCCAGGCCATGCACACGTGTAGATACATTGGGGGGGGGCAGCTTTTTTGGCTGGGCATCCACCTAGCATATACAGGCCACTTAGGTAGGGTTGCCACCTCCAGACTGGGAAAATCCTGGAGGTTTCGGGATGGATTCTGGGAAAGGCAGTGTATGAGGAGGGGAGGAGTCTCAGCGGGTTGTGATGTCCACCCTCCAAAGAAGCCATTTTCTCCAGAAGAACTGATTTCTGTAGTCTAGAGATCACTTGTGATTTCAGGAGATCTTCTGGCACCACCTGGAAGCTGGCAAGCCTTAGACAAGATCCACCCACTACTTTTTAATCCTGCTTTCTTCCAGAGAACGTGGGACTGCCTCTCCTGGTGTACCCCGCAAAGAGCATTACACTCTGGGGAGAAAGACTTCCTAGTGATCCCTGGCCCAAAAGATATCCGGCTGTCCTCAACCAGAGCCTGGGCCAAAAAGGTGGGATTCTCTGCCTAATGACATCCGTGCCCAGCGGGACGTAGTGCAGTTCTGCAGGGCTTGCAAGACAGAGATGTTCTGCCAGGCCTTTGGCTGAGGACGGCAACGGTTTGTCACTGAGCCTGGCTTCCTCTGTTCCTCCCCGCCCCCATTCATGGATTGGTATCCAAGGCCATCTGAATTACTTGCGATTGCTGTTGTTTTAACTGGGTTAACCGTTTTAAACTGAATTTAACTATTATTGATTACTATATGTATTGGTTGAAATGTTGTGTACTGCCCTGAGCCCTCTGGGGGAGGGCGGCCTATAAGTTAAATAAACAAACAGCACAACAACTAGTTCTGCAGTTGATCCTCACAACAGCCCTGTGAGGTAGGCTGGGCTGAGAATAAGCAACTAGCTGAAGATCACCCAGTGAGCCAGTGCCTAAAGGAATGTAAGGTAGGTGCCAGGCAAGCCTGCCAAGGGGTGGCATCCCAAAGATGAGGTGCCACCAATGAAAACGCCCTGACTCCAGTTGCCTGCTAGCTGCCTCTCCTCTGCGGGTGAGCAGGGCACGAGAAGAGAATTTTGGGTGCATCCATCAACTATGCCTGATTACAAAGGCACCGAAAGAGAGCCCTAGGGTGTAATAATTCCTTAGCACTCTTATAATTTATGTTTGCTCATGCATTAGCAGGAACATGACTCCCAAAAATAGGCCAGGTCTCACAGCTGCCAGAGATATGGTAGTCCCTGCTCATGCTAACTTCAAGCTCCCAGTAGCACATGGAGTCTAACATGCACACAGACTGGGTCTTACGTGAGTCTTAGCATGCCGCTGTTCAGTTCTCAGACAGGACATATAACAATTAAAGCTGCCCTGAACTTTACAGTCTGAACCAACATGTAAATCCCACTGAATGCCATGAGATTTACTTCCATGGTTAACCGTGATTAGGTCTGCAGTATGTGGGGCTTTCAGGAGAAGCCACATTGTCCCTAGTGGCTATTCCTGGAAATGCAACTAAACCTGGATGAGTTAATTAGGGTTGCCAGGTCCCCCACCCCTCCCCGGCCACAGGCGAGGGATGAGGGAGTAGGGTTGCCAGATCCAGGTTGGGAAACTCTTGGAGATTTGGGGATGTAGCCTGGGAGGACAGAGGGGACCTCAGTGGGGTTCAATGCCTTAAGAATCCATCCTCCAAAAGCAGCCATTTCCTCCAGGGAAATTGATCGTTGTAGGATGGAGATGTGTTGTAATTCTGGGGGATCCCCAGGCCCCACCTAGAGGCTGGCATCCCTGACACTGAGTTCTGATGTGCATCTTTCCTAAAATGCTGGTAGCTCACGGCTTAAACAAATGAAGGAGATTGAGATCTTGGGTTTTATTTGACCAGTCTAAACCAGTCATTTGCAACTGCCACCTTAACTTACTTTGCATCTCTCATTTTGTGGAACCAGCACTGTAGCAGTTTTCTGCAACACACTGTTGCCACAGTTCTTACATATTGCATGACATTACATTTCCAGTCTCCACATTCCTGTATCAATTTAGCTCATGCATAATTTCCATGCATATTTTTATTTTTTACCTATGTATATGTGTGTTAAGCGCTGTCACCAGTCAATTACCTGGAACAGCCAGATGCATGACATAAAACTATGATCCATGTCTGCATACAATGTATATGCATCAAATTACTGTCTCATGCAAAGGCCATCTCTGTTTTCTAATCACTGTCCCTGGTTATCCCTTTTGGAAAGGCCTTCCTGTTAGCGTGAGTTGCTAAGAGGTTTTATTCTTATTTATTTAGCCTCCTTCTTCCCTCAAGGCTCAGCTCCCCCTACAGGGTCTCTAGAAACTGGACAATTATGCTTTTTCAAGCGTATCAGTTCTAACCCTGACTCCCCACTTTTGAGTGCTGAGGTCCTGGTTCTCCTCCCCTACAACTCCCATGTGAACGGGGTTGCCAACTCTGAGTTGGGAAATACCTGGAGATTTTGGGGGTGGAGCCTGGGGAAGGTGGGGTTTGGGGAGGGAAGGGACCTCCACAGGGTACAGTGCCATAGAGTCCACCCTCCAAAGCAACCATTTTCTCCAGGGGAACTGAACTCAGTTGTCTGGAGAGCAGTTGTAATAGCAGGAGATCTTCAGGTGCGACTTGGTGGTTGGTAACTCTACATGTGAATTAAATCTGAACTGGAAGAGAGGCTCTGCTCAGGGGAGGGGACAATGAGGCCACACCTAATTTGATCATGTGGTGTCAAAGTGGTCTCCTCTGGGGCAAGCTTGGAGCTGTGAGGGAAAACCCCGAAGAAGTGTGCCTGCACACAGAAGCTTACACCCAGAATTAAACTTTGTTGGTCTTAAAGGTGCCACTGGACTCAAACTTTGTTCTAGACCACAGTTAGAAACTTACAGTAATGTCAGTCAGTACGCATTTAGCTACAAAAGACATTGACTTATCCTCCTATGTCACTTTAAACCAAGTTACTTAACATGCCCATTACCTCAGGAAGCCACACCCATACTCCATTAGCCCCCCTCTCTCTCTCACGCACACAGAGGGACTTCCTTCACTGGTATTGAACTCTCTGCTGGACTGCAAGATCGGACAGCTACTATATCCTGTCCTCCCTCTGCCTCCTGCCTTCTCTCACTGTCTGCTCTTCCATCTCAGTGGAGTATTTCTTGCTGGTTTTCTTATTGCTTTGGGATTATTCTGTCATCCAGCACGGAGAGGTCCCTCACAAGGATTCAGGTCTCCTTTCCCTTCAGTGCGTTTGATTCTTATTCTCTCTGGGATCTCTGCACACCTGCTTGTCACTTTTTGTCAGTCAGCTGTCATTATTGCTGGTGTGTGGGTTATTGCTTTATTTGGGGGTTTAAAGAGCTTATTAGGCCTGGGGAAGCATTCAGGAGTACTGCTCCCTCGGATATTTTACTTCAGCTAGTATTAAAATCTGAGCCAGCAGGTCTGCAGTCAAGTTATTGGCAACAGGAGGAAGGAAGTTTCTGCACACTGGATTTCTGAGGCCAGTTTTATGACTGGAGGCTCCAGCTGAGGAGCAGGCCAATTATTCATGTGGATGTATGTCTAGAGTAGATATGCGCCTGACCCCAAGTGGTAACATTTAAAACTAAAAAACAAAGCCCCTTTGGCTTTTACAAGCATGGGCTATGCTGTCACAGGGTGATTCTATATAATAGGGATTCCATGCGTGGTTCTCCTTCACCTGGGCAACAGAGCTTCCACATGGGAATGCCTGGAACAAAATTTGAGTTGAATGGCACCTTTAAGACCAACAAAGTTTTATTCAAGATATGAGCTTTTGTGTGCACATGCACTTCTTCAGATACAGTGAAATGGAAATAGAAATAAGTCATTTATAGAGAGGGTGGGTAGTAAATTAGCATACAGAATAATTAAGGTGTAGATTAAAAGAATAATACGCCTAGTGTATGCTTATTATTCTTTTACTCTGTTAAAAACGCCTTCATTATTCTGTATGCTAATTTACTACCCACCCTCTATATGTACTGTTATTTCTATTTCCAGTTCATTGTATCTGAGGACTCTAATTTGGAGAACCAGGTTTGATTCCCCATTCATCCACATGCAGCCAGCTGAGTGACCTTGGGTCAGTCACAGTTCTCTCAGAGCTGTTCTCTCAACAGCAGTTCTCTCAGAGCTCTCTCAGCCCCACCTACCTCACAGAGTGTCTATTGTGGGGAGAGGAAGGGAAGGAGATTGTAAGCCACTCTGAGTGGAGGGCAGGATATAAACTCAGCTCTTCTTCTTCTTTAAACTGTATATTCTCAGGTAAATGGGCTTTCTTATTCTGGCTCTTTATTGATCTCTTACTCTGAATCAAGATGTAAGTCTGTCCATAGCAGTAGAAAAGAATAAGAGTCCAGGAGCACCTTAAAGACTAACAAAATTTGTGGTAGGGTAGGAGCTTCCATGAGTCACTGCTCATTTCTTCAGATACAGGCTGGTGAAGATATTTTCATTGTGTTCTGCTTGTTTTTATGCACTTTGCTACTTTGGGGGGGGTTTGTTTACCCGGCAAGGCAGGATACAAATTGAAAGTAATAAATAATAAATAAATAATAAATTGTTTTGATTGCTCAAAGGGTTTTACTTTGTTTTGTAAACAGTTTGGAAGACTTTGTAAACTGATTAGGGATATTTAAATCCAGTGAACAATTGAGTGAGTGCAATGCCCCTGTGACGCAATGGTTGAAGTGTTGGAGAAATCTCACTGCAGATCCCCACTGGGTGATCTTAGGCCAACCACTCCCAGCATAGCCCGGCTCACAGGGTTGCTGTGAGGATGAGATTGTTCAGCTATGCTTTCCAACTTCCTCCTCTGGCTTAGTAAAGTATATAAAGGCTAGGGCATATAAGGTAATAAATTACTAATGGCCTGTCCTATACTGGGTTGAACTTGTATGTAGGAGTGTTAATTCAGTGTCCGGGTTTGGATATAGTTGTTGGATTTTCCCTTTGTCTTTTGTGATTTCGCCAAAATCCTTTCCATTTTCATTTGCAACTGTTGTTTTGGATTTATCTGCAACTTAAGAGCTCAGCCACTAGAGAGCACTGCAGCTAGCAACTTTGCAAATGGAATGGGTTTGAGTGAATTCTTGAAAGTTTACAGTACCTCTGTTTCTATATAGAGGTTCATGAATGGCACCAACCATCCTACATGTGGTCTTTTTTTTTCTTTTGGGACCCTCCTGACCCTCACTTTCATTCACATGTGACATATTCCTCATATTTTAGTCCTACTTTTCAGTCAAAATTGGGTTCCCAATCCCAAGGCAGTTTACAGCAGCAACTCCAAACTGACAAGAGAAAACTAAAATCTGATTTTAACAGGAGCTCCACAGAGAGATTTTCAGTGACGTCTGAACCTAGGCCTGAAAGAAGGGCGGCTGGCTGCCTTTCTGTCTGTCTTTAGTGGTGGCAATTGGTAGCTGGAAGCCGGAACTGAATCCCAGGGGCATGAAAAAGGGAAAACTCCCTCCCTTTGGCTAGTAGCAGGTGGTAGCTGGGAGGAAGGGGTTCACCACTGGAGCAAACTCTGGGCACAGTGGAGGGGGCCTGGCTGCCATCTCTTCTCACTCAAGCCTCGCCAAAGGCAGTTGGTAACTGTTATCTCCTTGCAAACCAGGAACTCTGGGTAATGATTAAGCAATCCTCCTTTGCTGCAAAAGTGGCAGTGCTATTATCAGGAAATGCTTGACTTCCCAGCAATGCAGGAAACCAAGGGAGGACAGATCACTGGGGTCTGGTTGGCAGGAGTCATGATGCACCGGCTGGCCTTCCTGTTGCTAAGCAGGTCTGGTCCGTACTTGGAAGGGGAACCTCCTGAGGGGATCTATACAGAGAGTGCCTTAGAAATGTAATCACGGCTCCACTTCCCTGCATGCAGACGGCTATCAAGACTGTGGCGCCAGAAGCCACAGTACTTTGTAACACTCACCTTTCAGTAGCTTCGAGCATTCAAAGCGTTTCCCATACACAATCTCTGGTATCCACCTTAAGACCATTTTTTTTCCCATTAGATCAGTTTTGTTATTCCCATTTTGATTATGGGTGGGGTGGTGCTGATGCAACACTCAGGTCACTCAGTTTGTTTAATACAGCGGGGAGGTTTAACTTCCGGTTTTATCAACTCTTTTGTCTCATACCCCTTATACTGCACTTGGTTTCTCTTCAGTTTCTGCCACACCCTAAAATGGCTAATCTTCTGGAATCTGCAGCCATAGAAATGTGTGCATGTGTAAATAACAATACTTGGTGTGTAGGGTTAGTGTGCTTCTCAGTCATTATGTCAGCAACAACCCTAGAAGGTAGACTGGTCTCATTCTTTCTGCAAAGGGTAGTCAGAGTGAAATATCTCAGACGAGCCAAGAGATCTTCAGTGAAGTAAGCAGTTATTCAATAGAACAACCCTATTTTGGTTTAAATGCTATGTGACTTAAAGATAGTTTATGGGAGGTTTACATTCAGATGTACCACTTTAATTTTTCTCCTGCTGTTGGTGCTCATGTGTGAGAAATAGCATGCTATAATTACAGAGTAGGCTTATGTCAGATGTCAGTGACCCAGGTTTGAATCCCCTCTCTGCCATGGAAGCTTGCTGGGTGATTTTGGGCCAGTCACATGCACTCTCTCTCAACTTAACCTCTCTCTTAGGGTTGTTGTGAGGATAAAATGGGAGAAGAGACAACATTATTGGAAGCTATTTTGGGTCCCCATCAAGGAGAAAAAAGGGTAAAATTATCTAAAGAAAGAACAGAAAGGAGGTTCTAAATGTGCATCTGGTTTCTAATGGATGTAAGATTTAGAAGAAATTTGAAATGTCCAGGGATTCTGAATGGATGAATGGCCATGTAGGAAGGGTGATTTACAGCCACGGGTCAACCTACCTGTGTTTTACACTGCATGGGTGATAATAGCATTGCTTGTCACAATGTTTCCTGAAACAACTTGGCATTTAATTTTGAAGGCTTCTCTGTAAGAAACCCCCATCCTATCTCTTCCGATCAGTCTTATTTTCAATATGTTGTCGAAGGCTTTCACGGCCGGAGTTCATTAGTTGCTGTAGATTTTCCGGGTTGTGAGGCCATGGTCTTGGCATTGTAGGACCTGACGTTTCCCCAGTAGCTGTGACTGGCATCCTCAGAGGTATAACACAGACCTTGACACAGAGAGTACTCCATCTGTCTGTGTTATACCTCTGAGGATGTCAGTCACAGCTACTGGGGAAACGTCAGGTCCTACAATGCCAAGACCACGGCCACGCAACCCGGAAAATCTACAGCAACTAGTCTTATTTTCATCCTGCTCTTCTTCCAAGGAATTCAGAAAAGCATTCACCTAGCCTGTTTTGCCTTCACAACAACTCTGTGAAGCAGGTCAGGCTGAAAGAAAACGACCGGACCAAGGTCCCCTAGAGAGCTTCAGGACAGAGTGGGGTCTGCCAAGGCTCTTACACCACACTGGCTATGTGAAGCTTGTACCCCCCCCCCCACACACATTTTTTTTGGTTTCTTTAGAACTTTATACCCCACTTATCTCTCCAAAGGGGACTCAAAGCGGGGCACATCATTCTCCTTGTCTCCCTTTTATCCTCACAACAACCCTGTAAGGCGGCCTCGGCTGCTTGTGACAGTTCCGAGGCCTCCGCAGGGCGCTTCCAAGGCAGAGAGCGGGGTAGGGGGATTCCGACTTGGCTCTTCTTCCAGCTCCGGGTTCAAGGCGGTCCCCGTAGACAACACTGCCTGGAAGGCTGCCTGCGGCGACGGAGTCCCCAGTTGTCCTTGGGCAGCGGCCTCTTTGCAACGCGTGCCCGGCTCAACCGGTTTTCCGGGTTCCTTCGTTTGTGGGCTGCGGCAGCCGCGTCCTCCTCCTCCTCCTCCTCCTGGCCGGCCGCGACGACCCCGCGCTCGCTTCCTTCTCCCCACGAGAGGGGTCGCTTCTGGGCTCCCGGCCGCCCTGCGAATCACACGCCGCAGCTGCCTGCAGCGGCCTTAGTCGGGAGGGGAGAGCAAAGGTCACGCGGCGGCGGCGGCGGCGGCATTTCCAGCGTGCGGCGAAACTCCCCGGTGGTGGCAAACTTCGCGCGAAAGGAACTCGTCGAGGCGCTGCCTGGAAGCGGCGGCGGCGGCGGCGACGCGCGGAAGGAGCCGTGGCTGCAGGAGGGACTGACCGAGGAGCCCCGCGGGCGGCCGCGCATGTGAAGCCGCCCGCGGAGAGTCTTCCCAGGCTGGGGATGCCGGCCGCCGCGTCCCAGCAGCATCCCCAGCCCTGAAGGTGCGTCTGGAGAGGGAGCGTCGCCAAGGGGGCTGTCATTCTTCCCTGGGACGCCTTGGCCATCTTGGCTGCCTTTTCAAGGTCCCGATCGTCCCATCGTGGAAAACCCTCCCGGCGACGAGGAGGAGGCAGGCGCGAAAAGGCGAGCTAAGGTTTGTGCACGCGGGTGGGAACTGCGGGTTGTTTTACCAGGGGGGCCAAATACAAATAATATTAACTTTAAGAAACACACACGCACACACCTTGAGAAATGTTTCTCTAGGAGGCACGCAGCTGTCACATGTGACACAGAAATGAAGGGTTGCATTTCCTGGATCGGAGAGCTGGTGTAGAAGACGGACTGCGAGTGTGTAAACTGTGATTTGGAAAGCCCCTGTTAACCTCAGCTATTCAGCTGGTTTAGCATAGTGGTTAAGAAGCCCAGCTTGGGTGCTGCAGTCCCTGAGGCTGCTGGTTTAAGTCCCAGTCCTAAACTTACTAACTGGTCTTAGGCAAATCTCTCTGAGACTCCTGTCTCAGGGTATGGGGATAACAGTACTGTTCCAGTTGGTTCCTATGAACATGCTGCTTGCAAGAGTAGATTTCCCCTCCCACCATCCCCTGCGACTCCTGCAAGGGTGTTGTTGGGGTTCAGGGGAGACAGAAAGCCAACAAAGTTAAAGGACTGCAACAAAGAACCTAATTACGGCATGATTCCCCCTCCTGTCAGTGTGTATAGGATCAACCTCATTAAAGTGAAGCACTTTGAACACAAAAAGTGCTGTATAGTTATTAAGTATTACTGCTGTAGCATAAAGAATCCCCCCACCTGCCAGCAATTAAATGTGGGGCTATAATATTGACTTACCTTACAGAGATGTTCTTAAGCGTTACTTAAGTGGTACATGTGAAACACTTTAAAAAGAACCCCACAGATATGCTTTATGCTCTGTGTAATTTGCCTTGAGTCCCAGGGAGAAATAATGCAAATAAATAATGAATGTGGAATTAGCATTTTGTTTAATTTTTTTCTTCCACACCAAGTATCAAAAGCCCATCCAAAGTCACGTCAAACAGAAGAGTCAGAATCCTTACTTAAATCCTTGCGCTGGTGTCAGAACTTCAGCAGTGGGTCTCAGTTCATGAAATGTAATGGAGTCAGAACAGAGGGTAGTGGGTGTCCCTGGCAAGGTGCAAACTGCATTTATTTAATTGCTATAGGTAAGCGGTGGAACTTGTGGTTAAGTACCCCCATATGCATTTAAAGTGACTCGTTAGTTCAAAGCATTAAGGGATTGGCTCCCCTGTTAAAAATCACACTTCAGCCATGAATTTGTAGGCTCCGGCTAGCCTCTCTCTTGCAGTCTGCTGCTGTCTGTCGCATGGAAAGAAATCAGCCTACCTTACAGGGTGGTTGTAAGAATTTATTTTTAAACGTTTTATATTCCGAGGTCTTTGTTAAAGACACCCAGGGCAGCTTGACAACAAAGTAATTAAGACACGTCTCAGTAGAAAGAGAAAGAAACCCAGTATAAAAGAGAAAGGAATTAAAGCAGCAAGCAGATAAAAGCAAAAGTGAGAAAATATATATTGAAGCAGCAACCAGGACACTAACAAAAAGAACAGGATAGGGTGGAATCAACAACAAGCCTTGGGAAATAATAAAAATCCTTATTAAATATTAAAGTCTGTATAGTTGTTGTATTAAAATATTGTACCATTCAGGGGGAAGAACTCAGAAACATTGAATATATGTGCTAATTTCAGGCTGGAGACAGCTTCCCCTGCCTTCCCCCACAACCGAAGGCACTTTGAAAGGGAGATCACCTAATAAGCTCAAGGGACCATATATGGTCCTTCACTCCTCCATTTTATCCTCACAACAACCCTGTGGGGTAGGCCAGTTGAGAGACGACTGGCCCAAGGTCACCCAGTGAGCTTCAGGCCTGAGAAAGGATTTGAACTCGGGTCTCCCAAGTGCTAGTCCAACATTCTAACAAGTGCACTAGACTGGAACACGGCCTGCTTGTTGCTCACTCGTCCCAACAGGTGTTAGGATTATATTTATTTATTTGGATATTTATAGCCTGCTGGTCACTCCAGTGAGGCCCCACAGCAGCTTGCAGCATAATTATCTCTTCCTTTTATCTTCCCAACAACCCTGCAAGGTAGGTCAGGCTGTGAGGGAGTGACTTGCCCAAGGTCACCCAGCAAGCTTTCATGGCAGAGTGGGGATCTGAGCCTGGGTCTCCCAGGCCCCACACTTTGATCCCTGCACCACACTGGTTTCGGTATCCTAAAAATCTGACTTGTTTAACCCAGAGGTAACATGAATGTGTGTAGATTCTGGACAGTGAAGCCTCTCTGCAGCCACTCTGATCAAAACTACTGTCTGATTCCAGACATTTTTTAAACATGCTTCTGTCCAGGCTTCAAAACAAGGCAACAACATTCTTCTGTGGAACTTTGTGCAGGCCCCAGTTCATGTTCGAACTGAGCTCACACCCATGCTACCTGTGCCCTACAGCTGCCTTTCATAGGTCAGAGTCCAGTTTAAAGGAGATGCCGGGTGAGTGTGAAGTCCCAGGGGAAAGTGCTTTGGTCTCAGCCAGAATTCATTTTCACTCAGGCTTTAGACATGGGGGGGCCTGTACCTGGAACACGTATTGAGCAAGGGCTGGGAGGCGGAGAAATTTACAGGCAGGGTCATAACACCCAGCTCTGAGCAAGGGGTCTATGCACGGCCCCCGCCCCCCTTATCAAAAGCAGTTGTGTCCTGCCATGGAATTTCAGTCTGCTCTCCTGCAGACCAGGCGGTTGCTGCCTGCTGTGCAGCCCATTTCACCACAAGCGTTTTCTTCCTCCTGCGTACAGAAACTGTTTCTTCTCCTTTGCAGACAGAATCAGGAAGCTCTGCTGTCGAAAGCTCGGGAGTGCCCATCTCACCAGCCGGAAAGCTGCGCGCTTGTGGCTTTATAAAAATAAAACCCAACCGGTAACGTCACCAGAAATGTAGAAAACTCTGGAGGGATAATGGAGCTTGGTGGAGAGAGCGTATCAGAGCGGCAAAGGGATGAATGCTTGGAGAGACAGCAGGCATCCCGGGAGTGCCGGGGGACAGGTGTGCAAGAGGACAGCTCCCAACCTCACACGCAGGCAGCTGTGCCGGGCAGCCAGTCCCCCAGGACCAGTGTCCGGGCGGGGAGCTTGATTCTCCGCCGGGCTCAGCTATCCAACAGGAGCCTGAGCAGGGCCAGCAGACGTTCACATAACTGGGCAACAGGAACGGAGGCAGCCAGGCTCTCGGTGGGTGGAGGCAGCACGAGGAGGAAAGGACTGAAGGAGATCCTCCTGCAGAGCAGCGAGGCCAAACCCGTGTGGCTGGCGGCTTTGTCAAAGGGAGAAGCCGGTGCCAGCAGCGTCCCTGATGGGCGGCAGGGCCAGGATCCTCTTCTGGAAGCCAACTTGGAGGACTTGTCGTTAGCTCTAGACCCGCTGGAGCACGAGTGGATGCTGACTGTGGCCCAAGGGGATGCGGGGAGTATCCTCCAGTTGCTGGACCAGGATCCCAGTCTGCTCTCCAGGACAGATTTTGTGACCGGTTTCACCGTCCTCCACTGGTTGGCCAAGCACGGTCATCATGAGGACTTGATAGAAGTCATCACCTTCGCCGAGAAGCAGCGTTACCCGGTAGATGTCAATGTATTCTCGGCTAGCGGCAGGCTAACTCCTCTCCACCTGGCTGCTCTTCAGGGACACGAGATGGTCATCAAGGTGCTGGTGGGGGCCTATGGGGCCAACACAAGCCTTCGGGACCACAATGGCCGCCAAGCGTGGCAATACCTCCAAGCAGATGCTCCCAGGGAGTTGAAGGAGCTTTTGGGGGCTTGCGAGGAAGACTTGGCCCTGCAAGGAGCATTCAACATCAACAACAACTGTGTGTCATCCAGACGTAGTAGAAGCTACAGGTTCAAAGGAGACTGCAAGGATGTTCAAGGGGAGGAGAACAGCCACAGGCCCATCACCAGACTGACCTCGTTAAGGAACTTGTTCCGGCAAGCCATTGCATTCTTCCAAGACCGGTAGACATTTGCTCAGCAGCGGAGACACTTGGGTCTGTTGACTGGGCAGATTTTGACAGAAGCTGTCACGAAAGGGTGGGGATGCTGCAGGAGGACCCACAGAGGTTATCTGTAAGATGCTGGCCTCAGGCGACCTGCCCAGATTTGCAGTTTGGCCTTAGGTATGAGAAGTCCAAGGTCTTGAAGAACATGGGGGAGCAAGTGGTAGTACCTGATCGAGAGGGGCCACTCTGCACTCTGCTAAAGACCATCCATAGGGAAGACTAGTGGGTAGACCATTTAAAAGACAAACTAACCTCTAAGTACTGAGCCAGGAAAAGAGAGATTCCGCAAGCCGGGTAAGCAAATTTTACAAATGTGTATAGGTTTTTACTTTGCCTAATTTATTCTGGCTTTAGGTACGGCAAGGAGCAATGCCGAGCAGAAAACCCCCACGCCTAAGCCCCTGGGAATCTAGGGCAGGCACCCCTTCTGCTAAAAGGCTTCCCATGGGCATCCTCCATGCATTTTGAAAAGTGTCTTTGTAATCAGAAATTCAAGAGATTTGCATGTCTAAAAATGCAGGTGCAAATTTTAACCCATCGGATCATTCTCAAATAAAGAACAAAAAGCAGATTAACCCCGAGTATTGTGTGTGTGTTCCAGGATCCCATCTACTTAGGTGGGTTTATAGAGCTGCTGTCAAAGCACTGTGATATTTCTGTTTTAAAAACAGGGACCATGCACACTCCAACACTGGAGAGGGGGAATTCACAGCTTAAATGAAAATGGGGCAGGAGATAGGTCCTAAAATGAAAAGGTATTTGCTAGGATTAAGAGTATAGCCCTTTGTAAATATTTTCCCCCTTCAACTGTAGATGAGAATGTTCCCATTCAGCAAGAAGAGATTGGATTTATACCCCACCCTTCACTCAAGAGTGTCTTACAAACTCCTTCCCCTACCCACACAACAGACACCCTGTGAGGTAGGTGGGTCTGAGAGAGCTCTTTCCGGAACTGTCCTTGAGAGAACAGCTCTGACAGAAGGTCATGCAGCAGCTGCAAGTGGAGGACTGGGGAATCAAACCCAGTTCTCCCAAATTAAGAGTCCACACACTTAACCACTACACCAAACTGGCTCCTAGCAAGGCTGCTACGTTTCAAAACAGAATTTAAAAATAACAAGACAAACATTCAACGAAGGAAGTTTTCACAGGGTCACTCAGGAGTTGTACCCTTGAAAAGTGACACACCTACACTTACCATCCTAAAGGCACAACCACAGCAGTATAAGCATTAAAGGGGTTAAAGTTACTGCTTAAGAACTGTGAACACTCACTGAATTCACCTAGATCTCACTGCTGAATTAGCAGTGCATACTTCGTGCTTGTCACAGGAAAAAACCTCAGCATCATGCACGAAGTCATCTTTAAATGTTCTCTGGGCTCTGACCTTCTGTGTTGGCTGCTGCCAAGTTATGTGGGGTAACCAGAACTCCCCCCAGGCAAACTGGGAAATATTTTATGTGGCTGCTAAGACTTCTTGGGAGATTGCTAGAAAATTTACAAAACAACGGTGGCCAGGTTGCTTAGTTGCAAGCTATGCCTGATGACTTAAAAGTGGTATGGACGTGCCAGTGAACTGCACCGCTTGAAGGGACAGAATGCGTATTCCACAAATGGGTTCATTCCAAGGCATGCATTCCAGTCCCTTGCATTTCACTAGTTTGGGACTGATTTTGTCATAATTTGAAAGGTATATGAGCAGCTGCCTGGAATGTCTGTGGCAGAAGTTGCAGTATTTTGTTAAGCACACAGGGCCCATCCAGTTTAACTTCTGCAGGTGCTCCGTGCTGCCTCCTGCTCTTTGCTCCTTCACTTTGATGCTGGTATTGCCTGCTCGAGGCAGTTAATCCCCTGGCATTTTAACTATGCATCCATTGCAATTTCCACAGAAACCAGGAAACTATTTCATTGGTCAACAGCACGGATCTCTGCTGCTTACCCTACACAATAGCATGGTACCAAATTATTGCTTTACTAGGAACTTCCCCAGTTCAGTTAGCTCTTTCTTTCATTTTCTGCCCTACTCACTCCCAAATGCCTTACTAGGGGGAAAAGCCAGTTTCTGAAAGAGAATTTAAAGATGCCAACTTATATCTAGCAGTAGACAGACTGTACCATAAAGGTAGTTTTCACTACTACTTTTACTATACACTCACAAAAGCAATCACTTTTAACTATGTTAAATGTCCCATATGTTATTTTTGGGAGTTCTTAAGTGACTAAAATAAGATGTTGTATTTTCAGGTCCTCAGACTTGATTAGAAGGATTTGCACACTGCAGTAACACCAAGAAGGCCACCAAGCTAGAATAGTGTGATGATCTGGAAATACCAGAACTCTAGAGATGACTTCTTGAGTAGTGAGTGAAGATTCAGCGATCTTGCAGGTCTCCACTGTCTGGAAATGCCAAATTAAGCTCTGCAGACAGAGCCTTGCAAACACAGCCTCTCCTGAAACAAGGGGTGGAGTTTTGTTTTCCTGTCCATTTGTATTTTACACCAATTTATGCAAGTCCCCTCTTTACCTGATACTGTTCTTCAATGTGATTCTTCCTAGCCTGGGTGAAATGAATACAAAAAAAAAAATTGGCTACGCTTTCCTCTTCTAACACAGTAAGTTAAGCATTGTTCCAGCAAGTCTTGCCAAGAAAAAAGAGCTATTTGAGCCTCTTAAAAATTCCAGAGTGGTCATGCTTACTGAATTACATTTTTCCTCTAACAGAGCAAGCCCCTAGAACTTACTTCTTCATGGGTTCCGCTAAGCCATGCTCTCTCTTTTCGTCTTATTCCTTTTCGTTTTCCTCTTCCTGGAGTCTGCTTAGGCCTTCTGTAGCCAGTCGAACAGCATTTCCAGTCCCTGAGAAATATGTTTCTCACGGAGGACTGTCCGTTGCTTGTTTCAAGCTATTCACTCACTAAGACACAGCAGGAAGTTTCCAGCCTCCCTCCAATAGGTGCCAATTTCACAGCCATTAGCCTTTTGTGCTGTTGCCAACTCCCCCATATGCAGCAAGTATAAACAGTAAATCTAACCATAAATTGCTAATTCGCAGGACTCTGTGCAATCTCATATTTATTAATGAACCTCTTTCAACCAGAAACAAGAATTCCTCCAACACAGATGCACGGAGAACTAAAAAGACACTAATTGCACACAAAGCTTTCCATTATTCGGTTTTAATTCTTTTCAAAAAAACCCTTGTGAAAATAAAGGTTTATAAAAGAAAATATGCACAACGTGAGTCAGCTTTGAAAACAGGGCTGTGGCAGGTTGGTAGCAAAGGGCCATTTGAGGTCTCGACACAGGACAAGACGTGCCACATGGGTTGGAGCAGCTTCTCTTTACAAGCCTAGCTTGGTCCTTCTCCAGTGCCTCCTTTTGGAGTTGTATCTAGAACAAAAAGGCACACAATTAGTAAGCAAGGCACATGCAGCGCTGAACTGAGAGCAAGCAACTGAGCAAGCCATCCTTCGCATCATTTTTGCGTGAGACACCTTCGACAAAGGGCTTTGTGGCTGCTGGCAAAGGAACTGTGGTTTTCCCACACCCAACAGCTCTCTCTCCTCCCGCCACTTTGTCAATGGGAGGGACCCCCAAGACTCCCTTCCACCAACACTGGGAAGAAACATTTCTCTGTCAAAACAAGAGTTAATATAACTCAGCAGAAAAGAACTGTAGGATCCAACCTAACGTTTCCAAGCACTCAGAGGATTTAAAGTCCAAACTCTCAGAGGTTTAGAGAAGGGGGGGGAATGATTTCTCTGTAACCTGATTTTTATTTTATTGTTTTTAATAAAATTATAATTCATTTGGTCTAAGGAGAGTTTTGTATTATAAAAAAAGGCTGTTGACTGATTGAAAGGATTTTCAGCGGATCAAATCACCTGAGTGAACTAATCAACTACAACAGAAGTTTGAAAATATCTGCACATTACCCAAAAGACTGGCTTTTCGAGCTGTGAAGAAACTGTGAGAATTTTTAAAAATTCCTTACTGCAACAGAACAGTCTCCCCAGGGAGGTGCCCTTAATTCCAACTTATTGATTAAATAACCCTTTGTCGATTAATCAACTGAACTATGGTTGATTAACTCACTGAGTAAACTGATCAAAGCTCACAGCCCCAACCCTGCCCCATCCAGGCAAAATAATGTATCCAGGAGGAAAAAAATACTTTCCTACAAACAAAATGGGAGCACATAAAAAACAAACACAACTGCACCACTAAAATATATTTTAACTACTCACATGGGGTACATTGAGACTACTTTGATCTGGCCAGTCTATGCCACACTGTCAGCTCAGCTGTGGGAAGTGAACAGTGTTTCTAAACTGGTATCCGCTGGTAACTCTGGTCACCCAGAATTCCCTAGTCTGGTAAAACATTTTATTCTATCTAATATCATAGAAATTACCGCCACCACAATACATTTGTGCAGGAAATGCTTTTCCCAGCAAAGTCCTTCCAGTTCTAAGGTCTTCACGCTGTTCTCAGTTATCCTGCCGCGCTTGTCACTGTCCACAAGATGGGTGATTTCACCACCAGCTCGAGAGATCACATCCAAAGGGACAGCATTGCTCTCAGCAGGGAAATGGCAGTACTCCCACAGAATGAAGCACTGTAATTGCAGCCTGCTTTAGGAAACCCTCAAGCTGGCTCACCTTCTGCAGAGCCAGAGGCTAGATTCAATAATCCTTATAGTGTAGCCAAAGTTATAGCCTTTTGCTAGCAAATGAAGACTATCTATCTCTTTGGACAGGTGATGTGAGAAGGAACAACAGAAAGGCAAGGGAAGTGATATGGAAAGGAATAACACCCCCCACACACACACAGTGGAAAGAACAGGTTTAACAAAACCAAGAGAGCAAGAATGAACACTTTTAAGGCAAAGCTCATCTGTTTCACTGGGAACCCCTGGTTCCAGGAGTGTCATCTAAACAATGGACACGTGCTTGGAGACGACATAATAGGAGCCCTGCTGAATCCAAGCATCCAGTCCAGTGTCCTGTTCTCCGGAAGGATGTTGCCTCTGGCACTGGTTTTCAGAGGTCTACTGATTATGGTGGTTCCGTATAGTCAACACAGCTAGTAGCCACTGATGGATCTATCCTGCATGAAATCTGTCTAATATTCCCTCCCTGTGGCCATCACTCCACCCCCTGGCAGCGACTTCCATGTTAATTACTTGTTAAGCAAAGAAGAATTTGTGACAAAAAGACTGACTGCCAGACCATCTGCAACACCAAGCAAACACTGAAAATAGTTCACAGTGGTCCCCCATAATCCATTAACCAGCAGCAGAATCCATGGCCATTAGTCTGGTGCATTTGTGCCATCACCAAGGTAATAAGGAACAGTTAGTGGTGTGCCAACAGCATACAAAAGAAATAGAAGGCACCTGCAACTACAGTGTGCTTGTTCTGTCTTCACCAAGTGAATGGGCCAACAATGACGCAAACTGACCACAACACATATAGCAATCAGTGGCAATACTTTTCACAGAGCCAGCCTTGGAAAATATAGTTGTTTCCAGCCATATTGGTCCAAAAAGCAAAATCCAAAAACAAGCCCACAATGCACACAACACTTTTTATTAGGGCAAACCAAAAGACACCAAACGGTGTGCAAGTTTTCACGTTCACCAGAATTCTTCATCAAGCAGGATATTACAAAAATAAGGACAAAAGAAAGGTAGAAGGAAAAAAACCCTTTTCAGACAATGATTTTAAGACCTGCTCATGCTAGCATTCCCTGTGTTAAATGCCGAGTGCTTAAGTAGACTGTACTTTTTACCTGATCTTATTGCCAGTTTTCATACGGATCCATTGTGGGATGGGCCGGTTCTGTTTCTGCTTCTTAGCAAGAAACCGTTTAATCTTGAACGTCTTGTGGGAGGACTGGGGGGGAAAAAGAGAAGAACAACATTTAAAAACCCAAACAGTACTAGTTAATAGTCTTGGGGAGTGGGGATACACTTTTCAAACAGCTGGAAAAATTTTGGGCAACCAAACATGTCATGCTGGTTGTCTTCCACCACGGCAACACTGAAGAGTGGATCTGGTTGAACAGGAAATAGCATCACAAGACAGGAAGCAATCAAGCTTTGCAGGAGAACGTGGTCAGAATCAAGCAAGATTTATTTATTTATATGATGTGAAAACAGTAACTGGAATAGTTTAAGGGGCTTATAGTAGAGTTAGTTCAGTGGACTTCCACGTGAGGGTGGAAGAGAAGAGAATGGGTAGGGAGATTCCGAAACAGCTTCAGTAGCAAAAGCATTAAACAGTAATACCTCTATTCAGTCTCCATATCTGAAAGAAATGGAAAGTGATCCATCCCACCATTACTGTAGCTATCCCGAAAAGCAGTGCCTGCCCTGAGCCATGAGGCACAGAGCAAGAAAGATGAAACTGGTAAGAATTCCCCTGCCCTTTATATAACACGTTAGGTCACCTAGCTAGTTTTGCAAAAAAACTGGTCTTAAATTATTTGACTCTAACTCCAACATATCAATACCAGTTCGCAATACTCCAGAGTCACTGAGGTCCAATCTGGTTCTGGTTGGCCCACTGCTACATCCTACAGTAACATGTAAGCCTGTCATGCATTAAGACCTATAAACAGATTGATATTAAATTTTTTGCCTTTTTTCCTCATGGTATTTTCAGGGCATTTTTGTAGAAAAAGCCCACCAGGAACTCATTAGCATAATAGGCCACACCCAACAGTAGAAACTCATTAGCATATTAGACCACACCCTCACAGCGCAGCTCTCTCCCAGGATCGGCTTTCCCAGGTGCCCCGCAGCTTTTGGGGTGCATGGGGAACCGGAAGGAAGGAAGGCAGTTTCTGGATTGGTTTCCCCAGGTGCCCTGCAGGGAACCCAAGGAGGGGAGGCAATTTAAACTGCCTTCCCTCCCTGGATTGGCTAGGCTTCCCCAGGTGCCCTGCAGCTTGTGAGGCGCCTGGGGAACCCAAAGGGGGGGGGGGCGCTGTAGGCATGGCCAACTTGGAAGCCAGCCGGAACTCTGTTCCTGTGTGTTCCTGCCCCAAAATAGTCCTGGCCTATTATTTATTTTCCTTTAGGTAAATTGAATTATTAACACATGGTAGAATTCAACATGCACCACTCCTCTGCATTCTGTAGTTATACAGCCCCAGGAAATCCTAGAAGTGAAGTTAAAGAGTCTAAAACCAACTTTGCATTTAGCTGATGAACCTCTGTCTGGGCTACATCACTTCAGATCATATGGGGAGCTCTCCTTACCGAATGGCTCCTCCATACGAACTATATCCCTTACCGACAGAAAACAAGATGTAAGGGGTTGTTTTTGTTTTTTGGGGGGAGTCACACAAGCCCTGTTTGCATTATGACCCGGACCCATAACTGTAATTCTATGTACACACACTTAGAGGAGTAAAGCTCTCTTGAATTCACTGATACTTATTTCTTAATTATATACCCCCTACTGGTGCTTTTCATAACATGCACTGTGCAAACATCCCTAAGCGGCACTTGAGAGCGGCACAGGAAGGGCTAGCAGTGGAGAATCAAGCACTGGGGGGTTTACGATCAGTATCAATACATTGGAAAAATATTATTCTCTATGGATTTTACAGACAAAAGAGGGAATCTGTAATGAACTGGCAAAGACGGTGCATTATAAATACCTTGCATTATATTGTTATGAATGATTTTAATAATTTGGGAGCCGATTTAGTCTGAAAAGTGGAGCAACGCTTGCTGTTGATTCAACCAAGGCAAACCTATTCCCACTAAGCAGGTGTGGCGTAAGGGGCTAAGAGAGCAAGCTGAGATGTGAGAGGTCCCCGGTTGAAACCTCAGGTACAAAGTCAGTAGGCGCACTTAAGCCAGCCTCTGTCTCAGCCACCCCCAAATCCAGGAGTAATACAGGAGTAATAACACCGGCTGACTGGTGCAAGAATGACAGCAGTGAAATGCACCACTTTGAACACTGAAAACGGCACACTAATGCTAGCTAGCTATTATTGTTGAAGTCTCTCGCCCTCATGCCGGGAAATCATTGGCTTCCTCCAGAGGCCCACAAACTACTAGTGGAAGCGGGGGGGGGGGGGGAGACACACAATCGGAGTTCCCAAATTTTCAGAGTACCGTTCGGGTTACTAATCCCATTTGGGCTCATTCGTGGGGACCCCCGAGAGGGCCAAGACTGACACCCAGAAGCCTGCGAAGGAGCCACGACGGAGGATTGCAACGGATTCACTTACCATGGCGAAGATTTTACAACCGGTCACCACAATGTCGCAGCGGAAGAGAGAAAGAAAAGGCGGAGCATTAAGTGATGGAGGAGAGCAAAGACAGGAAGAAGCGGGCTAGAGTTTCCTCAGCTACAGCGACCCCTGGTGTTGCTCAAGGAACGTTTCTACGCCTGGCGAAACACGTATCCCATAAAGGCGTGCTTTTTCTCCTTTGGCGTCATCTGTTCGGAGCAGTCTATTCTCTGCGGAGCTTTTCCACTAGGCGGGGTATTGTTCTGATTTTAATAGACCTTATAAACCTTGTTACTCCCTATTTATCACAATACAATAGGCTGCTATCAATTTTATACTTTTGTGCACACCCACATGTAAATAAATTTGTAATATGATTGAAGGTCACAAGTAGCTTTTTCATTGACAGATTTCGAAAACAGAAGTGGTGTAAATACTTTTTACTGCGCCAATCCAAGTACCACAAAATAGTCTGCAAGCTTTTGAGTTCTCTAGAAGTCTCCATTAGGCTGGATGGTCAGTACAAAAAAAAGGGGGGGGGGAAGAAAAAATAAGTTTATTCGAAGCCAAGGCCACAGTGGCAACGCCTGTAATTGTAGCGTTAAAGTGGAAAAGAGGCCATGCTGCAGACAAAATTGAATTAGATCAGTTGGTGCTGGGTACAAGTTTTCATGTTGCAGGGACAAAAGAGAAAGCAATGGCATTTCCCCTTTGTTAATAGCAAATGCAGTTTAGGCAAATGTCTGGCCAGCAATGAGACCCAGGGACTGAAGGCGCTCTGAAGCTGCAGTTCAAACACACTATTAGCACTTTTGACTGGAACTCAATTTGTACCAGGGCTCAAACCATAATACTGAAGCTCTAATACCAATTTTTTTTGGGGGGGGCACAACCCTTTAGTTAGGAGAATTATGGGGTGGAGGAGCAGCACCCATTTTAAAAATTAAACCCTGCTTGTTTTAAGAAAGTAGGGCTGCCAGCTCTGGGTTGGGACCTATCTGGAGATTTTGGGAGTGGAGCCTAAGGAGGACAGGGTCTGGGGAGGGGAGGGACTTCCAACTGGGTGTAATGCCGGAGTCCGTCTTCCAAAGCAGCTGTTTTTTCCAGGTGAGCTGATCTGTTGCCTGAAAATCTGCTGTAATAGTGGTAGACCTGCAACTACTAACTGGAGGTTGACAACACTATAGGAAGCAAATTTGGCTAGGAGTCTAAATGCATACATGCTCTATTACTTCTGATACCCTGCTGTAACTTTATTGTTGGATATAAAAGCCCCGAAACATAGCAGCAGTATGTAAACTGTATGGAGGTAAGACGACATAGGCTGAGGACAGGGCTGAAGCATGGATAAAGGATTAACCTTTTCCCTTCTTTAACTGGGTCTTTCACAGATGTGCTGTACAGCAGGCATATAGCACTTCTCCCAGCCTGCAGGTCAAGTGTGATCTGCCTCATTTGTGCATGGGACAAGGCAGATCTTACTAATACTGTACACTATTTGTGTGGTACTCTTCTGTGTTCTAAGCTGCTTCTAATTTTTACGTCCTGAGAGACAGACCTGTAAAGGTCAGCAGTTTCTATTACCTTCACATTGGAAATGGAAGACTGAGTTCACCTGAGAGTATATTGGCTTCAAGCTACCTAACCCGGTGTGATAGCCAGTGTGTTATAGTGGTCTCTAATCTGAAGAACGGGGTTTGCTTCACCACTCCTCCACATGAAGCCTGCTGGGTGACCTTGGGCCGGTCACAGTTCTCTCAAAATTCTCTCAGCCCCACTTAGCTCACAAGGTGCCTGTTGTAGGGAGAGGAAGTGAAGGAGATCGAAAGCCACTTGGAGACTCCTTACAGTAGAAAAAAGTGGGGTACAAAAACCAACTCTTCTTATGATGACTTCATGGCAGAGCTGACATTTGAAACAATGACTTCTAAAGGCAGAGCTCCCCTGCTTAGCTAGTGTGCTACACCAGGCCTGGCATTACAAATATGGCTTACACTAGGCAGCTGCAAAAAGTCAATTGATATATACATTTATTATTTTGACACACCTGTGTACTGCATTCTGTAAGGAAAATTTAGGACTATGACTTTTGGTGTCAAAGTAATGTACAGAGGGTGTAGTGTAAATAACTGACTTCAGTAGTGCACTAGCACAGTCAGAAGATAGTATATAGACTTAAATGCACTACCAAGTTGGAAAAGGATCAGGAACATCCACTTAAAGGCACCTTTGGACGGCATCAAGAGCAATTCAGAAGGCAAACTGGAAACCACATGCACATTCAAACATGCCAGAAATAATTTAAGCAAGTTTTAAATGGTATCTTCTCAAGAGTTTTATTAAGTACAAAATAGCTGTGTTGTGTTAGCATTAAGGAGGAGCTGCAACTCTTAATAAAAGTTCTTCCTGGGTTGCAAGACACTCTAATGCCTCAGGAGAGACAATGAAGAACTGAAATGGAACATTTTCCCCTCTAGCACTAGGAAACGAGGAAAAGCTGGAAATGACTACACAGCTAAATGAAGTTGCATCAGTATCTGGATATTACACAAGGTATGAACAAAAAAATCCTCTCATTTCAGTGAAGATTTTATAGTCATGGGGGGGGAAGCAAAGTGTAGCGGCCTCCTGATCTAAAAACACATTCTGTTATCAGCTGCAAGCAGCTCCACAGACAAAAACCTCTCTCAGAGCTAGAACTACTTTCCCCCACGCTGGTTAGTTACAAATTCCACACAGCGCAGTGATAAAGGCATTAACACTTGAGCAATCCTGAGGGTCCAAGATGGCTGTATTTAAGTGCAAATACTGGTACATGGCTACTATTTCAAAGAGAGCATGGCATTGGGATACCCTTAGTCACATGACTTATCTGGGGGGCAATTAAGCCTATTTCTAAGAAATTGGAAAGCTTTTTTCCCCCTTGCAGTTCACTGCCACAATCACCATCTCCTCCTCCCGCCCGCGACAATGAACTTAGAGAATACAGTTTGAGTCTCGACTCTGCATTGAGGGTTTGAAACCAGAGGCATCCAAAAGTACTGTCCCCCTTTTCCCTCTTCCAAGGCACTTCTGGACTGCGCAGTTCATGCTCTTTGGCTGCTGGGTTGGTCCGAAAACCCACGGCTCATCAGTCTTCCTCTTTTGTGTTCATCGTCTCACATTCCAGCTTTTTATCCACTCCTTGATCAGGCGACTTTGGAGAGCTCTCATCATATGCACATAAACGACTCCGACTTCGAGCCCCTGGCTGGTAGAGCTGCATGGCTGGGCGATCCTGAAACATTAACAATACATTCTGTTGTTATAAGGTGTTTTCAGTTTAATGCTGATCAGTGATCAGTGTTGGACTTCAGTCAGGAGGTCCTGAGTTCAAGATCTCTCCTAGCCTTGAGGCTTACTGGGCCACTTTAGGCTATTTTACTCTCTCTCAGCCTAACTTGGGGGGAGTCGAGTATAAGACAGCCACTTGTGACCAGTGTTCCCTCCAAGCTGAGTCAGTGTGAGCCGGCTCACAGTTTCTTAGCCTCTGACTCACACCGTTTTGTCTTAGCACAGGCAGGATGGCTCCAGAGCAAACCAATTTATGCAGTAGCCAGATCACTCACAACTCTAATGCCAGTAGGTCACAAAGTAGATTTTTTGCTCACAAGACTCCATAGCTTAGAGGGAGCATTGCTTGTGACTCACCCTGGACTCTTTGGAGAAAAAACAGGATTAAAAAAAATACACAGCATAAATGAGAAGTAACAGGTAGGCCAATGATTTATAGAATTGCTGAACTGAAGACAGTGAACAAACGACAGGTGACCCTTTTAAAGCACAGCCAGGTATTCTAGCATACACTGCAGTGTGCAGGACCTAAACACATTCTGGCAACTCAGGTGCCAATCCAGATATTCAGTGGTTACATAAGAATGACACTTTTAAAATTTAAAATAAATCTGCCTGAAAAAGGGACATTACCTGCAAATGTATTAATCTTTAGCTAGAAGTAGGCTGCATTATGAATCAACATTTAGACCTTGTATGATATTAATATAGATGAATTTGTGGCAGTTTATCACACCCTTTCCCCCTAAACAACTTATCACAAAAGCTAAATGGCAAAGAGTGAAAACAGATCACAGAATCAGCACCTTGTTTCTAATGCGATCCCTCTTAGCCGTTTCTTCTTTTTTATCCTCTTTGGTTACTTTCTCGGGTTTCTCCATATTGCCTAGATAGTCAGTCAGTTCAGACCGCTTTCCTTTCTCTCGCAAACAGTCTCTTTCCTTTTTCATGTCTTCCTCTTTTCTTCTGAAAACCTTCTCTTTCTCAAAGCGTTCTTTCTGCCTCCGCCGTTCATCTTCCTGGCGCCTAAACTTGTCCCTCTCACGCTGGATTCTCTCATACTCTCGGTCCCGGTCATACTCTCGCTCTCTTTCTCGGTAGTCTTTGCCACAATCATCTTCCAATCTGCTTGAAGAGAGAGATTTGGAAGTTCAATTAAAGTACTGTAGAATGAAACAAGAGAGCATCGGCAAGGATAACTAAGCATCATGACAACCCCAGGCAAAATTTAGGTATTAGTTCAAGTTACAGTACTGAAATCCACAACCAAAGACAACATTGTCCCTTGTAATTTAGACAAGATAGCTACAGATCAGTCTGATAGATTTAAGATTTCTCAGGATCATTCCATACATTACACAATAACAAACCCAGGTTTGCCATTACACATGCATTCAACAAGGAGTGATGAGCCAGTCCCACCACCTTGATGAATGTACTCCTAAGGCACACATATTTCAAAGACCTGCTTGTCACAGTCACTGTGAAGAGGCCCTAATTTAGTTACATCATTCACTACCTACTTGGAGACATTTGTAAACTGCTTGAAAGACCAAATGGTGAACTGTTCTGTGATTTGCCAGAAATTATGTGTTTACCCTCCGCAGTTCCGATTTGGAACGCTAGCAGATTTTAATTCAAGAGCAGTTCCTGGATAAGACAACCTAGTTAACCAGCATATTCTATGAAACAAGGATACGTACTGAGAAGAGAACACTAACTTTTTGGCCTTCTCCTCTTTAACCTCCCCATCGGAGCGCTTGGCTGGCGCACTGCTGATTGCACTGGCAGCCTTTTCCTCCCTCAGACTCTCTTTCTCCAGTTTCTTGGCCTTTTCCTTTTTTTCAAAGTCTCTTTCATCTTTTTCTGGCTTCTTAAGTAGCTAGGAAGAGAACAAATTTAGTTTTTTTCCTTACTAAATTAACTCTAATGCTAACCTGTGCTAAGGGGACAGTCTGTCATTACAAGAAGGGGGCCTATTATGTAATACAAAAAGAGCAGGGGATACTACCAGAACTAGTTATTTGTATTATGCATGGCTGCTGGGCACTTACCTGTGTTTTGTATGGATTTATTCTATTTCCTATATACTCTAACAAATCGCTAGTGAAATAAAGATGATCTTGTCACTCCTGATTATAATGTTACTGACATGTTCTGTTTGCTTTTGCAGTGCCACCACCATACATGGCACTTTTGAGAGCAGCATATTATCAGCAAGTGCAAAAGACAAATCTCCACTCATGGGAGTTTGCAACCTAGATTTCATCCAGTGGAAGAGACAACTTAAGAGAGACAGCAGGGAAACAAGGGATGAATATGAGCAAATGCACTTAGATTCTGAAAGCTTTGTGGAGATGGGGAGAGAAGAAGTGCAATTCTATGCTGATTGACTCCATTTTTAAGCTCGTTGATTTCAGTCAGCTTAGCCTGGAGTAACTCTGCATAAGGTTTGCACTGCAAGTCATTTCACCCTCTGCACCTGAAGTACTGGCTTCAACCAGGCTATGTCCTGAGAGGACAGTAGTACAGTATCTATGCATGAGGAAATTCATGTGCTGCATCACACTTATAAAGGAATCTCCATGCTAGGACATAAACCAGAGCTGCCCAACAGCACTACTATAGTTTTATTATGGAGCAGTCATCCGCAGGCTCACTCAGAATTTATTCTCAAGAAAACATGCACAGGACAGCACTCTTAAAAGACTGTGTATACATATGAAACAGTGGCATGCAAATACTTAGGTACTTGTTTGCCTTGTCACAACATTTCATGAATGTGTGCACGAGGGCAGTGTTTATCCTCCACGAACAAAGCGATACCTTAATCTTTGGTTCATCCTTGGATCTGTCCCTTTCCTTCTCTGGACATCTTTCCACCTTCTTTGTTTTTTCAGCTTCTTTCCTTTTCCTCCTTTCTTCTTCTTTCCATTTCCTCCTCTCTTCTTCCCTTTGTCTTTTTCTCTCTAATTCCCGCCTCCTCCTCTCCTCTCGTTTTTCTTCTCTTAGCCTCTGAAATGGGAAAATGAGAGAGAAAACCCTTCTAGATTCTGAGTTAGGAAAGCCCCCCTCCCAACTGAATACAAAACTATGGCTACTTTCTTAAAAGGCAACTATTAGATACTTCCTGAAAAAAGTTACTAACCCACAAAAGTACTGAACAAGATTTGTAAAACCGCTATATTTACTCCAAACTTCAATAATGAAAGTGAGCAGCCAGAGTTATTAAACTAGGACAGGGGTGGACATAATAATCCTGATGTTCTATCTCAAGAAAGTGGAAAATAACCTCTGCCTACAATAAGATCAGAAAAGTCCAGCACCTTCTCTTCCAATTATTTGTAGAAGTTTTTCTGCAGCTCACACATGCACACATTAGAGTAACAGGATCTCTCTCTAGCTCTGGAAGAATACTCACCTGCTTGTTTTTCAAGAAGTTCAAAAGAGGAGTGGTCTTTTTTGCTAAGCATTGAAAGAGAGAAAATTAGATTAGGACCTCCCAATACAGAAGTCAGCCATAGTAGTATCCAACTGCTAGTCTGTGCTATTGGATTCAGTCAGACTAACTTCCTGGGGCATGTTTCGGAAAGCTTTTTCAATGGGGGTTCAGATATTTTGTTCCAAAAACCTGATTACTTTACCTGAGAAAATCTATTTGGGGCTTATTACAATAGCTTGTTACAAGACTATTCTTTTTTGGTGCATCCACTTTTAGGTATTGCAGCTACAAATGGATTACATGCAGGGCTGTCAATCTACAGTTCAGTATATAAGGCGTCTGCCTACAATACCACAGTTGATAATATTGATAGGTCATTTAATGAAACTAGAAGAACAGAAGGAGACCAGCAGAGACAGAGCTTTACAGCACTTACAGTTTCTGACAGAAATGTGCTCATAGACAAACAGATCAGCATACTGCATTCAAAAACAACCATTAAGTAACTGCCCAGGTACGTTTGGGGATGGTTTGGAAATAGATGTAACTTTCAAAACCTGTTTGTAGTGTAATGTTAGAAAAAAATCCCACTGAATATGGCTAAACTAGCTCTTTCCAACTCTTGTTGTTATTTGTACCTACAAAGGACTCTGTTGCAAGTAACATGGTATGGAAAAACCATAGTCACCTAATATTACAATACTGTCAGAAAGAACGCTATCTGATGTAAGTGACAAATAGCATGACCCATCCCTGTTCAAGGCAGTCTGTTTGTTTCCAGGTACAATTCAAAGTGCTGGTTTTAACCTTGAAAGCCCTAGACCAAGGGTGGCCAAACTGTGGCTCGGGAGTCGCATGTGGCTCTTTCACACAAATTGTGCAGCTCCTGGCAGGCTTCCCACCTATTTGCTTTTTTTGTTTCTTTCTCTCTTTCTGCCTCTCTTCTTTCCTTCCCCTCCCTCCCTCCCCCATCTATTTGCTTTCTTTGTTTCTCTCCCTCTTTTTTCCACCTCTTTCATTCTTTCTTTCCACCTCTCTTTCTCTCTGACAAATAAATATCATTATCAAACAAATAAATATCATTGGACAAATAAATATCATTATCACTATCTGTTTTTACCCCTTTCGTTTTTATTTTTGGCAGTCTCATTTAATGTTAATAAAAAGTAAATTTACATATTTTCCAATAAAAATGTCTGTGTGATATCTGTTCCTGTCTTGTGGCTCTCAAACACCTGATGTTTATTCTATGTGGCTTTTATGTTAAGCAAGTTTGGCCACCCCTGCCCTAGACAGCCTGGAATCAAGATGTTTGAAAAATCAAACTACCTCGCATATTTTTGGCTGAGTATGTGGATACTTTTTAAAATAAATAATCTTTCAAAGTCCAGGTTATTTCCTATTTAAATGGGGTGTGTGTGTGTGTGTGTGTGTATGGGGGGAGTGGGGATATATAACTTAAGCCTAAGTATTCCCTGCTGAATGCACATAACACAAGGAGAAAAACTGGAACAGTAAAGAAATATGTTGATGATGTTACATTCTAGCTGCTTGTTCTTCCCTGCATTTCCACTTGCCCTTGCATGCAGGTAAGGGTGCATTTAACTCCACTTACACACTAAGAGGAAAAAAGGAATTCAGACTAAAGCAGCACCATGGCAAAGAGCACGGGACTTGCATGCATTGTTTTGTACAATGTTTAATATATTTCCTCCCTGTCACTAAAGATGAAAGCAATCACTCAAAATATGACCTTTGTACAAACAGCAGGGGTAACAATATATTATTTTTCAAATATATACAAAAAACAAATATTCTCAAGGAAGCATGCTCAGATTCATAGTGGTAAAATTCTTTTTGTACCTATCAGTTCTTTGTTTCTTGCCTCTATTTCTTCTAACAGAGTCTCAGGAGTGGATGTTAGCTTTTCATCATCAGCGCTGTAGCTCTCTAAGAATTTCTTATACTCTGGATCTGATGAGGAACAAAAAGTGTGCATGTCATAAAGAAACACATACTTTCACATCCATCATTCGGCAAAAAAATTAAACCAGAAGTTAGTAGTCCTAGCAGTAACGTTAGATGCTTATGTAATCAAGAGATCTTTCTTTCAAATGACTGTTTTCCCCATATGTGCCCCAGAGAGCATTGAGGTCAGGGTTGCAAAATCGCCTGATTCTCCCTGTCCTGAAAGACGCCAGACTTTCAGTGGTGGCTCCATACTGCTGGAATGAGCTCCCGGAGGACATCAGGGCCCTGCAGGACCTTTTACAGTTCCACAGGGCCTGTAAAACTGAGCTCTTCCACAGGGCCTGTAAAACTGAGCCTTCAAATAGGAGCCGCCACTGATGAATGAGACATTGGAAACTGAACATACTACGACCCTTATGGTTCATCATTGGATATTGCCTTCTTCAGCAGACCATGTATAGTAACCACAGCTATCAGTATTATTAGCACTTTATGTAAATTGTTTATGTGAATTTTATTGTATTTATTATCGCATTTTAACTGTGTGTGCCGCCTTGAGCCAGTTTGCCCAGGCATAGGTGGGATATAAACTGAAAGTAATAAATAAATAAATAAATATTTCTAGATACTAGTAATAAGGAAGGTCTGAAGCTTGCACTGCGATAAGCCCTAAAACCAAATGCATATTACCTTTGAAGTGCATCAGATCAACTAGGAGGCAAGCGATGTAATCAAAAAACAACCACATCCCACATTTCATTTGTACTCAGACAGGCTAATCACTGTAACTACAAACATGAAAGTTATCTTAAGAAGCCGTTGTTTCTGTACTGTGTGTCTGCCTTGTAAGATCAGAAATCTTATGACCAAGATCAAGTATGCGTGATATGGCAATACAGCATGAAGTTGTCAGGTGATATATAAAATTTTAAATCACCTTTTCTGCTTCACATTTTAAATCCACATACAAAACAACCTCCTCAGGAAAGCTCCTCCATTAGCATGTTCATAGCCTGAGGAACTCCTACAATGACTCAGCCCTACCCCACCTTCCTGAGTAGATATAAGTTACCTGCCTACCATTTTTCTTCTCACCTTGACATAGAGAGTACTCCATCTTTCTGTGTTATACCTCTGAGGATGCCAGTCACAGCTACTGGCGAAACGTCAGCTCCTACAATGCCAAGACCACAGCCATACAACCTGGAAAATCTACAGCAGCTAATGAACTCTGGCCGTGAAAGCCTTCAACAACATACCTTTTCTACTATTACAGCAACTGCCATGTGCATCCATGAAGTCCAACAATACACTGATTCTCCACTAGAATGCCAAGTGAAATCACACGCAATAAGCAACAATTGTTACTAACCATCTTCAATGGTCCCAGCTTTGGCATCCTTTTTCTTACTCTTCTTTTTGGCAGCTTTCTGAAATGGTGCAAATTCCACTATGGCAGGATACTCCAGACCTATTCATACATTGGAAAAAAGTTCTTCACATCATGATCAGTTTTTAAGAAGAGGACTCCCTCCCATTAAAAAATGTGTTCAAAGGCCAGTTTCACACAACACATTGCTTATCCATATGAGCAGGCCAGGCTCTATGGCATGAATATCAGTTCTGCTCATACAGGCAAGAAATGTGTCCTGTAAATTGCCCCTGAAACTATGACACAACAGATTATGTATTATTTTTTTTTCAAATGGGAAAATTATTAAAATGAATTGACAAACATGGATTAACTGTTGAAGTTCAGTGAACAAGTGTTTCTTGAACAACAGAGACTACCGCAGCACTACTTTATAAAAATAAATTTGGTTATATGAAGAATGGTAAAGAAAAAAGAATACAAGCAGAATGATCCTGTAGTGCTGGCTCAACTGCTGCTGTTCAAGTGCAGGATGCTAAAGCAGCATCCTATGATGGGCTACTGGAGCACAACTACCTGTCCTACATGCGTGTCACTGCAATTAAGCTCTGTATCAGAAATTTTCAATGCATCTTTATGTTTACTGAAAAGTACTGGAGCCGCAAAGACAACTCTTCTGGATCTTGAGCAAGAGGGCTGGCACTAGTTATGCCTCTTCACCACACACACACAAACCCACAACCAAATGCACACAATTTTTACAGCTCTTGCAAAGTAAGTCACTCCCAAGCAGTAGTGCTAGGACCTTTGGGATGGGTTCAGCTCATCACTGCTTCAGCACTGCAAAAGGAGAGGACCACCTGCCCTGAGTGCCCTGACATACTTATTTGGAAGCAAGCCTGACAGATGCTAATGGGACTTACGTTCAGGAAAACTTACTAAGGGCTGTTGTGGCAGCTAGGCCAAAATACTAAATTACCTTGCAAATAAATTCCATTGAAACCCAATGGGACTTACTGACAAGTTATCTTCCACAGGCTGTAAGTTATCCTCTGAAATCTTGGTTAAAAGACATGGGTGCTTCTGGAATTACAGTCTTATTACCTCAATTAATAGGTGTCTAGATATAAATAAAGAAATATGATAGAGAGAACTAAGTTTTAGGCTTACTTGCCTTTGTGATCAACAAAAACATAACCATCAAAGCGATCCCTGAACAGAACTATGTCTTCTTGGTTTTTAAAGTTGATGTATGCTCTGGAAAACATGTGTGGATACAAACTGCAGAAGGACAGAAAATGGCAATGTATAAGGAAACGTTGCTGAGTGATGACTGCATCTATACACAACGCAGACGGGTGTAAAACTGAAAGACATTCATGCCATGCCATTGTTACATGCAGCACAACCAAGGGATCCAAATTCCTTTTACCTTGAATCATTAGCAAAGAATTCAAAGTAGTCATGCTCAGGCAAAGGCTGGAGATGTTCCTCAAGCTGTTCCTTGGTCAGACTGGGAGGCAGGCGTCGAATCACTACCTTAAAGGGAGGAGAAAAAAATCATTTTTACAAACATCTTGTCTTTCCATATACACTCTGCAAACTCCTTTTTTTGACATTACATCCCAAAATGAAAGAGATCTTTGAAGGGAATTCCCACATATAGGCTTAGATCCAGTTATGTGCAAGTGTACACATAAAGGAAATTAGAGCAGTTTTACCTAAGTAAGATCTTGTGCAACATCTTGCACAAGTGGGAATACAATAAGTCTTGCTTAGTGCTAGCAGGTTCCTCTATCTTTTCCTTGTGTTTCCACTTGCAGAAGAGCTTTAGTGCAAACTACAGTTTAGTGATGGATCCAATGGTCAGTTGGTTACAGATTCATTAAAAATTGTTCATAGGAGCCTAATGCACTTTTGTAAATACATATTTAATGCTCCTGTTGCATAAACACCACTCACATTCACTGGTCCTTTCTATTAGATTAGAAGGCATTTCCCTCCAATAATACTAAATACCTAAAATCTTTTACCAGTCAGTCCACAACATCAAAGATCACCTTTGAAAAAAGTAGCAAGACATATTTTTTGTTGCTAGCAATAAGTACTAAAACTACCATGCTCTTTTTTTTTAAAAAGGGACTAAATATGAATTAATAAAAGAACATATGGATTTTGAGGTATGTATTAATTAAAATATTTGTATTTCACCTCTCACTCCATTGTCAGAAGCTCAAACCAATCTACAAAAGCATGTGCCAACATACAGGAACAGCACTACAAAATCAAAAGAACAGCTAAACACATATCCAGTATCACCACTATCTCCATTACAGTGCCTGTTTCCCAGAAATCTGGGAAAAAATATCATTCCGCATCAAATACACTCTTGAACAATATTGCTTTACATGCTTCCAAAAATGTGGGAAGGGCACCCACCTGACCACTGCTAGGAAGCTGTTCCAGAAAGATGGCGTGACAACCAAAAATCAAATTATTGAGCTGCAAATGATCTAATATATTTGAGTTATTTATATTTGATTGTTCTGGAACAATCAGAAGTAATTACTGAGAGGATTCAAACTGGTATGGGTTCTTAGTGGCAACTTCTAATGTTTTAGAAATCTATAGTGGCGTCTAGCAAAAGCACACCACAGTTGGAGACTAAGAACCTAAATGTGGGTAGAAGTTCAAAACTTTTTCAGACCACATTCTTCCCACTAAAACACACTTCAAAATGACAGACTGAGACTGATGATTTATAAAGGGCATTTGTACAACAAGAAAGCAACTATACACTAAAGGGTCAAAGTCTCTTTGACTGCATTTTTGTTATTACAGAGCCCAGTGTTTGTGTGCCACTTCAGTACCCTGCAGCAATGATCACCAATGGTAGAGATAGCTCATTTGCGACCTCACCCCTCCAGAAACCCTTAGCGTGATCAGAAGAGGGGTATAACTTGAGGCCAGTTTACAAAGTCAACAAAATCAATCAAAATTTGTCCTCAGAACACACACCTTTAAGCTTACCAATTATGCCAACAGGGAGTTTGTATGTTTTGAAAGTAACACACACACAGTTCTACTAGGAAACAACCATGTCAGGGAAAGGGGTTCATCATACTCTTCTATTTGGTGTGCTGGTTGCTTACATACAATTAGTGAAAAATGGAAAAATACTTTAACGCCTCCAGAAACAGTAAAGCCAAGGGACAGCTCCAGTACCTGACTGTAAGCTAGCTCAAGGAGAGTGGACGCTGGTGTCGGGAAAATTTTAATACATTGCCCCCAGTTTCCCTGCACGTGGAAAAAGTCGCTTGTTAGGCTCACCCTATCATTCTCCTCGCTATCTTTCTATATGCAATTAGTCAAACATGGAAACCCACCATCCCAGGGCAGCCTAAAACGTCACAGTTCAGGAAAAGCTCCACATTATAGCAACTGAATGTACGGAAGGCTCCACATGAATTCGCGTGCTTGATTGCTCTCCCGCCCAACAACAGAAGTCCTCACAGAGAGAAAACTTGCACGCCGAGGAGATGAGTCCATCGTGACATACTAGTATTCTACAGGCATGGAAACAGTCTGACTGCAACGCAGCCTGAATAAGCAGAAGCCACAGAAAAGTTCCACCGCCCGACTCCGCCACCCCAACAGGGGGGCAGCCCCTCCGAGCGCGCGCAGGCAAGCGAGCAGGACCGCACCTTGCTGAGCGTCTCTTTCTTTTCTTTAGGCCGCTCCAGCTTATCAGGCTCACCGCCTCCTTTGGCGTCCGCTCCGGCCATGGCTACTCCTAGTCCGGGCGGGGTGAAAGGCCCACCTCGCTTCTCCTTCGGCCTGGCATTCTCCTTATCCTCCTTCATAGCAGATGCAGCCGGCCTTCCTCCTCCGTCCGCCTCAGCTCTGACTGGTGCGCGCATTCGCCATCCCTCCTCTCGCGGGAATACCGAAAAAAGGGCCGCCCCCAAAGCTACACCTCCTCCACGGGCATAGGGACGCACCACTATACCAGGCCTCATGGTTGTCATAGAGATTCCTATTCCCGACATACCCCGGGCGGGACTGCTACTCCCAGCATGCTCCGCAACCCTCACAAACCTCCTCATTCCCGGCATGCCAGTCATACGTACACACACATCTAGCCAACTTTATTTATTCTGCAGTCCTTGTCACCTTAGCAACAACCGCTGACTACTACCGTGGTGCGCGACGCATTCTGGGAAAGGTCGGGGACTCGGTTACATGCTTTTGCGCATGAGTAGTGATTACTGTGTGTGTGTCTTTAGGGGGGAGAGAGAGAGAGAGAAGGTGGTGAGATTGCTGGAGTGCGCAGGTGCCGTCGGGATGTGGTACGAGATCCTGCCTTCTTTAACGGTCATGTATGTGTGTTTGATTATCCCTGGACTCAGCACCACCTGGATCCATAAATACACGAACGGGGGAAAGGTGAGAGGACGTCTGGTTATTCGGCCGTGAAGAGGTCTAGCGACGAGAAGGTTTCCGGTTTATTCTCTAGCTGAGTCTTGCTTTCTCTGTAGTACACTTTATCCCATCCTTTCTTCAGTAAGCTCAGGGCAGCGCTCAATGTTCTTCTTTCCCCCATTTTAATATCCCCCGAACAACACTCTGGGACGTGGAGTTCTCCTGGAATTACAGTTGACCTGCAGATTACAGAGATCAGTTCCCCTGGAGGAAATGCTTGCTCTGAAGGGCGAATTCTGTGGCATAATACTCTGCTAAGGTCCCTCCCCTCCCCGAACCCGCCCTCCCCAGGCTACGTCCCCGAATTCCCAGGAAATTCCCAACCCACAGCTGGCAACCTTAAGTTTGAGAGTGTGTTTGTGTGACTGGAGGAGCTGCGGTGGCTCAAGTGGTTAAGACGCTGAACTGCAGGCTGTGGAAGGTCAGTAGTTCAGCAGTTCGAGACCCGGGTGCTGCATGACAGGGTGAGCTCCTGTCTCTAGTTCCAGCTCCTGCCAACCTAGCAGTTCGAAAGCTAGAAATTGCAAGTAGATAAATAGGTACCACTTCGGTGGGAAGGAAACAGCGTTCCGTGCACCTTGGTGTTTAGTCATGCCGGCCACATGACCACGGAAACGTCTTCGGACAGCGCTGGCTCTTCGGCTTTGAAACGGAGATGAGCACCGCAACCCTAGAGTCGGATTCGACTGGCTTTCGAGCAAGGGAACCTTTACCTTTACCTTGTGTGACTGGCCCTAGATCACCCACTGAGATTTGTGATGAAGTGGGGATTTGAACCTAGGTCTCCCATACGGAGGCCAGCCTCCAGGTTCGACCTCAGAGTCCCCCGGTATTACAACTTATTTCCAGACTACAGAGATCGGTTCCCCTGGAGAAGATGGGTGCTTTGGAGGGTGGACTCTAGGGCATTGTACCCCACTGAGGTCTCTGCCCTCCCCAGGCTCCATCCACAAATTTCTAGGCGTTTCCCAACCTGGATCTGCAACTGTACCCCCCCCCCATCCTCTGCTTGTGGCCAGAGGAGACCTAGCAACCTTGATCTCCCAGCATTCTGACACTTTAACCACCCACCAGCACCATTCTATCTCACTTTAAACATTTCTTTTTATCTCAAGGTATTAATAGTCTTGTTTTGTAGCCTTTCTATGCCATGTATGACTGACAGAGCAGCCTGCATTGAAGATTGGTTGAAGTGACAGAATAGGGCTGGGTTCAGATCCTTTATGAAATTTACTGGGTAGCAAGGCAACAGGTTAATCACTCCATTTCTAAGCTTAAACTACCTCACAGGATTGTTGTCATGCTAATAACCAGAGGAGAGGCAATCCATGTATACCACCATAAGCTCCTTGGAGGAAGGGTGCAATAAGAATTGAATAAATAGAGTGCTTAGATCTGAGTTTAGATCTCTGCTTAACTGCCCTAGATTAGTGGATGTTGTTGGACCAGTCAGAGGACTGATAATTGGGGGACAAAGAGGCCTGTACACACTACCTCCAGCTCCTTAACAGAAATGTATGGTAAAAACATAATATGTGAAATCACAACAGTAAAAGCTGTTTCAGAGCTAACTGGACATTGGAACCAGGACCCACAGACCAAGTGTAGCGCTCTACCCATTACACAACATGGCTAGTTTTCTGTATGTTAAAATCGAAAAACATTCAGTGATTAAAAACCCACACTAGCAGTCTGAAATGGTACAGAAACATTTTTAATCGTCTTCTCTGCTGAACTATATCCCTACCTATGAATTTGATTGTGTCACGTGTTAGACTGTAATGTCATGGTTGCAGAAAAATCTTTCCACTTTAACCAGCATCACTTGGACTTAATTCCTCTTTCTGATGTGAGCTTTGCTTTGTATCTAATTTCCCCCCAGTTACATGGTATCATTTCTCTTTATTCTTCCCTCTATACTCTCTGATGTGTTTCTGTGTGCTTAGGAGAAGAGAATTGCTCGGACTCCCTATCAGTGGTACCTGATGGAAAGGGACAAGCGTGTTTCCCAAACCAATCGCTACTATGAATCAAAGGTGAGTTTTGAACAGACGTCTTGGGACAAAGTGTTCAGGGCAAAACTAGTACTGAAAGGTTTAAATTCATCAGCAGTTCACCTCTGCCTTGGTCCCTGAGTGGCTTCTAGGCTGGATTCTACCCTTTAGCATCTGTTCACAGCCACCCATCTCAAGGAGAAACCAGAGTAGGATGTAGCCTTCAGGTAGAAAACAAGTCAACTGATAAAATAATGGTGCTGAGTGCTGGATGAAGAAATGTTGTAGAAATTCTGGATGCTGACATTATTTGTGGTGTGAGATTGGCTCATTCATAGATTAGACTTTTGTGTGGGGAAGAATGCTTTTTGTGTTCATGAAGTCCACTTCCTGCTCATTTTTCCTGCTTTCCTTTCTTTTATGCAGTGTTGCTGTATGATGCCTGAGGACACAGCTAACAAACCTTGGTTCCTTATTAGCCCAACAGCCACCCTCATCTAATTATTACTTTTTCTTCTCCTCTTTCTTCTGATGAGCTCAGAGCGGTGTACATGATTCTCCCCTTCTCTGCTTTATCCTTATAACCTTTGAGTTAGATTAGGCTGAGACACAGGGGACTGAAGTCACCCGGTGTGCTTTGTGGCTGCATAGGGATTTGAACCCAGGCCTCCCTTGTCTAACACACCAGACACACCACATCACTGGCTCCTGTTCCCCATTGTTCCTCTCCCAGCCTTTCTTTGTCACTTCCAATGGCTGCTGGCTACCAACTGTCATATTATCTCATGATACTGGGTGCATATACAAAAAACAGCCACTGTTATCTAAGCAAATGACCATAGGGGGGTGTTGGAGGCCATAGGGAGCAGCTGGTGGGTTCAGGGCACAGGAAATAAGACTGATTTTCTTGACTAGTATTAGTACAGACTCTGGACTCTATGAACTTAAGGGATGTCTTGTCTATTTTCTGCAAATGGCTTGTCCTTGTCCACAAAGTGTTGTTTAATGTCTAGGGCATCCACGTGATACTTATGTTATTTAATTTGGTAAATGTTACTCATGGGCCTCATAATTCAAATCCTGTGCTTTCTCCATTCCTCCAAGAGGCATTCTGTGCCTAGTCAACCATTGTGGATTGCATCATAGTCATGGACTTTCTTATAGTTTTGCAGAGTCATTGTATCTACAGATGATTTTTTTTTTTAAATTATCACTGGGACAGAACCATATCCCTCTAAAAATTTCCCATAAGATGGATGAGAGTTTCTAGGGTACTAAAGTAGAGAATTCAGCAAACAATTTTTTCCCCAGGTGCTGACGATTTGATCTTCACATTACGGAACCTTGTATATAAAGTGACTCCACAACAAAATCCATTACAATGATTGTCACTCCTCTTGTGCCAGATTTCATTGCTTTGGCATGAGATGCCTATCAAGGAACAGTCTGCCCAGGCTGAAGCTTTGTAGGCCTCTCTGTGACATCACAGCAGTGGGGCCAATGCCAACCAGAATAGCTGTTATGGCTCAACTCTGATGTTACAAAAAAGCTTGTCTGCCTGATGCTGCACCCAAGAAGTGTGGGGAGCAGATACTTCCACTCAGAAAGGGAGGTGATTTTCACTGATTCCCTCTCATGGCAGCCTCATATTTAAACCCTCATGCTGTCCCTGGGGGTCTGCTAAGCAACCTAGGGGGCACGTGGGGGGAAACAGAAGACTGCGCAGGGGGAGGGGAACTAGGCAGAAAGATCACTTGTGCAGTGCAACACTCCTTGCACTGCACAGGATCATTGCCTTTCTATTGTTAGTAAAAATAAGCAGAGAAGTTCCTTGGAAAGGGATTTGTTAACTCTTGGATAGCATCAATGTTATATCCGGCAGAAGCCTTTAACGTTGTCTAACTTTGTATTTTTCAGGGCTTGGAGAACATTGACTAAACCCATGGCATGATGAATTCTACCAGAACCAGCCTAATATCAATAAATATGTATTTGACAAAGTATACCTCATATTGAGTATAGACTTGAGAATGGGGAGGGAGGACATAAGTGTCTAACTTCTAAGAAATGAAGAAGAAGAGATTGGATTTATATCCTGTCCTTCACTACCTGAAGGAGTCTCAGAGTGGCTAACAATCCCTTTCCCTTCACACAATGACACCCTGTGATGTAGGTGGGACTGAGAGAGCTCTTTTGAGAAGTGCCCTTGAGGGAACAACTCTGAGAGGACTTATGACTGACCCAAGGTCACGACAGCAGCTGCATGTGAAAGAGTGGAGAATCACCTTAAATTAACCTCCAATTTTATGAATACATATAAGGTCCGTTGTCTCATCCCCCCACCTTATACTTGTCTCACTGAGTGCTGGAGAGACTTTTGACAAACTATTGCCTTTTGTATTCAGAAAGGAAAATTCCTCCCTCCCTTCTTTTGTCTCAGCAGCTCGAAAACCTGTTTTGTTTTTTTTTCCAATCCAGTACTGTCTAAAAAAGTCTAGTTGGGTCTGTTTTCCAATTTCAGTTGTTTCAAGGCATGTTCTGCTTCTACAGACTGAGATGGCTACTCGCCTGAAATACTGTGGCAAAGCTCAAAATCTGTAGTTTTCAAGTTGTGGAGCTCACAATGTATGTATCTATTTAAAAAGCGAAAAGCTAAAATTATTCTAAAACAGATCTCCAGTCTATTAAAACAGTAGCAACAAGAGTAAAGGTGAGGAAAATGAACCATTAAACATGGGGGCAGGGGAGGCACAATCAATAATATGATTTAAGCTAAGTAAGAGCTTGCTGAATTTTTTTTAACTCTTAGCTCAGCTCTGGCAGGCAGAATACAAGTCGAGTAGCACCTTACAGACCAATTATATTTTCCAGGGTATAAAGTTTTTTTGAGTCCAAGCTGACTTCATCCGATACAGATGAGAGTTTGTCTGGCAAAGTGAACTTTGACTCATGGAAGTTTATACCCTGAAAAATCTTGTTGGCCTTTAAGGTGCTACTGAACTTGAATTTTGTTCTACTACTACAGATTGATGTCACTTCACTCCTGAAATGCTATAGCAGGCACCAAACAATGGTTGACAGGATGGGCATTCCAAAGCTTGGGTGCCACAACTGAGAAGGCCTTATCTTTGTGACTGCACATCTTTCCTCAATGCAGGGTGGGGGAGAGAAAGACACACACATACAACCATGGCATGTAAAGATGAAAGCAGCATCCAGGCTATATATAAAAGAGCAGGTAGTTCTTCAAATACCTTGGTCCCAAACTATATAGGGGGAGGCCATGCTTCTATCCATCTGGTTAAAGAGGAGATTGAGAGTCTTGTGCTTGGGCATCCCCATTTCCTCTTCTGAATCCTGATTCAAAGTATTGGAGATAATTTCTGAAGGATTCTTCTTCATAAAAAATTATGCTAATGCTTGCATCAGGTGTGTTAACATTTCATACATACTTCACTGTATGCTCAAATATTCTTTCCTGTAAGAGCAGACTTAATTATAGTCCTGACCATTAATGGTTCCATTAACTTGAGATAACATTTGCAGATCTGTGTAATTAGCTTGACTATGTGACATTTATTCAGTAGTTTCAAACCATCCCTCCTCTCTCCTTTATATATAAAAGAGTTTTGGTGTGACCCCTGCACATGCTCCTGCAGCCTCTGGCTCCCTCCCCTGCCACTCTGAAGGGTCCCCTGGCTGCATTGGCTGGCTCCTTTGCCTCTGTCCCGCTCACAGAGGTGGCCGCCAGCATCTCAGCCTCAGTGTGCGCTGAGCCAACCGATGGGATGGACAATCTGGTGGCCAGAGGGTGAGCATGCCGGCTGGGGGATCGGAAGCAGCTGAGGAGGAAGCAGGAGCGGGGCGAGGGCTGCCGGCAGAGCTGTGCAGTGTGCTCCATCAACCGTTCGCCCATCAACCACCACTCGGGTACTTGCATGGATGCTCTGGTGGCCAGAGGATGAGCAGGTCAGCTGGGAGATCGGAAGCAGCCAAGGAGGAAACGGGCAGGGCAAGGGCTGCCGGCAGAGCTGTGCAGTGCGCTCCATCAACCGTTCACCCATCAACCACCACTCGGGTACTTGCATGGATGCTCTGGTGGCCAGAGGATGAGCAGGTCAGCTGGGAGATCGGAAGCAGCCAAGGAGGAAACGGGCAGGGCAAGGGCTGCCGGCAGAGCTGTGCAGTGCGCTCCATCAACCGTTCACCCATCAACCACCACTCGGGTACTTGCATGGATGCTCTGGTGGCCAGAGGATGAGCAGGTCAGCTGGGAGATCGGAAGCAGCCAAGGAGGAAACGGGCAGGGCAAGGGCTGCCGGCAGAGCTGTGCAGTGCGCTCCATCAACCGTTCACCCATCAACCACCACTCGGGTACTTGCATGGATGCTCTGGTGGCCAGAAGGTGAGCAGGCCAGCTGGGAGATCGGAAGCAGCCAAGGAGGAAACGAGCAGGGCAAGGGCTGCCGGCAGAGCTGTGCAGTGCGCTCCATCAACCGTTCACCCATCAACCACCACTCAGGTACTTGCATGGATGCTCTGGTGGCCAGAAGGTGAACAGGCCAGCTGGGAGATCGGAAGCAGCCAAGAAAGAAACGAGCAGGGCAAGGGCTGCCGGCAGAGCTGTGCAGTGCGCTCCATCAAGCGTTCACCCATCAACCACCACTCGGGTACTTGCATGGATGCTCTGGTGGCCAGAAGGTGAGCAGGCCAGCTGGGAGATCGGAAGCAGCCAAGAAAGAAACGAGCAGGGCAAGGGCTGCCGGCAGAGCTGTGCAGTGCGCTCCATCAACCGTTCACCCATCAACCACCACTCGGGTACTTGCATGGATGCTCTGGTGGCCAGAAGGTGAGCAGGCCAGCTGGGAGATCGGAAGCAGCTGAGGAGGAAGCAGGGGCGGGGCAAGGGCTGCCTGCAGAGCTGTTTAGTGTGCTCCATCAACCGTTCACCCATCAACCACCACTCAAGGATACTCACATGGAGCTGACTGCCTGCTGGGTCCACTCTTCTCCCCCCCTCCCCACTGCCAGCCTGTACACTTCTCACACAGAATAAGCTGCCACAATTGCAACTGCTCTCCAGGAGGAAGGGGGGAGGAGATGGGAAGCTGGGGTCAGAGGGACAGATAATGGCAGGTTGATAATTGGGTTGGAAGGAGATGGGGTTGCCAACTCCACATTAGGGAATTCCTGGAGATTTGAGGGCTTGCACCTGGACACGCTGGGGTTTGAGGAGGGCTGGGTCCTCAGACAGGTACAATGCCATACACTCCACCCTCCAAAGCACCCATTGCCTCCTGGGCAACCACTGTTGCCCATCTCCATGTGAGAGGCAGAGATCACTCAGAATTACAGCTGCTCTTCATGAGGCAGAGATGGGGTCCCCTGGAGACACTGGTCAACTCTGTATTGTTATACCCTCCTGAGGTGGCCACAGAAGATTAATGCTGACTGCTCCAGGCCAGGGTACTCATGCAGAGTCTCTTTCTAGAGCTTGTCGTATTTATTTCCACAATGGGCCTTATTCCTAGTGGCTGCAATAAATCTGAAATGTTCTACAGCAGACCAGATAATGTGGAAACTGTGATAGGATTTATTGGTACACTGAAAATCTATAGTGTTACCAATGGAATTATATTTTCACTAAATACAAAATGTCCTGTTTTCACTTCTCCCATTCTAGGGTCTAGAAAAGTTGCCCTATAATATTATAAGAAACAGAAACTCTATATAAAGTTGCTTGTTGGAACATCATTCATGTCTTAGGGAAGAGCTGAAAAGAGGGTTTTCCCCTGTATTTAAGCAAAAATGATGACTCTCTTTTGACTCATTCACAACTATTAAGTAGCCCTTCTTGTAAGGGTCTCTAAAGGTATACAAGCAAAATCAGTAGCAGAGATGGTAACAGTGCTGCAGCAGGCCATGTTCTGGTCAGCATCTCAGCTCCACATGTAGCTTTGGGATCTGCAACATAGAAAGAAAATTAGATTAAGATTTGGGCTAAAGTTGAAACAATATAAAACCAGAGGTTCAATTTTGTCCATCACCTTCACTCAAGGACATTAAGAACTGTCTTTCTGAATCAGACCAAGGGTCATTCAGTCCACTACACCCTGTTTCCAAGACCAACCAGATGGATAGAGACAATGTATGCAGGTGATATCCTTCCTAACCATCTGCTAGTCATTTGGAGGGTCCAAATTAGTGATCCTGATAGCTGTAACAATTTTCTCGGACTATCTCATTTTTATTCTGTTCTTTCTCTAAACAGCTCAGGACTGACATTAATTTATTTACTTTGTGCATACTCCACTTTTTGCACCAATGGGGAACCATGCACTCTGGCAGAAATTCCAAGAGTTGTTAGATAAACAGGGAACCCTTCTTTTGATTCCGAGTAGAGGGATCCGATCTGTAATGACAAATGCAATGCTGTCTTGTTCTCCCAAACAGAATGTATTCTTTCCATGCAGAATGTGCTATTTTAGGGGAAGCAGTTACTGACCTTGAAAGCAGGGCCTTATTTCAAAATAGCAATTTAGAGAGTTACTCACTTTTCCAGATCGCTTTAGACTTGACATTGATCCAGTAGATTTCACGAGACTGGGCGACTGTTGCCCTGATTCAAAAAAAAAGGGGAGAAGGGGGAGAGACACAGTTTATAATATACATTGAGAAACAGACCTTTGCAATCTGCTGTTATAGAGGTTTACAGAATTATGCATGGGGTGCAGAGAATGGACGGAGAGAACTCCCTCTCAGTTAACACTATAACTCTGGTACACCCAATTAAGTTGATGGGGCAATATATTCAGGACAGAAAAAAGAAAGTACTCTTGTCACTGAACAAGTAATTGTGAAACGCACTGCATAGTGATGGTCACAAGCATAAGTAACTTTAAAAGGGTATAAGACAGATTCATGCAGGAGAGGTCCATCAATATCTTAATATTTGTGCTAAGAGGCAGCACCAGGGGAAGGCCTTTGGCGCCTTGCCCTGTTTGTGGCCTCTGTGTCAAACAGGATGCCGGACGAGATGGACCACTGGTCTGATCCAGCAGGGCACTTCTTATATGTATGGGGGTGGGACTGTTTGTAACTGCTTCGATTCAGTTTCTGAAAATTCTTTCTACTTAAAAAAAACACCCTCTATATCCTGGAAGAATGAAATTATTGTGAAGTGAACAGTGAGAAAGAAACTTGTGTTAGTTTCTTGGCAGCCTTTATGCGCATTTAAAGAACTTTCTGCTTCTACAAGGGATGGAGCTAAAATACATTTAAAGGAAGGCAGCAATGTTTTAAAAGAATGCATGAAACTTACATGAACATAACCACTGGGGGGCAGCCAGAGTTAGGTGGGAGCCATGTATAAGTAGTCTGCTTTGTTTTTACATTGGTGTTGGAATGAGTCACTGCTCCACGTGGGTTTCCAGAGCACTGCAAAGGAGGAGAAAGCCATTTACATAATCTGTACAACTGTGGCTGTGCAAGCTTTTCTCATTCTAAAGGCTATTCTGCACATCACATTGTCATTCTGTGCAGGCCCCATTCCTCCCTCACCCAGCGGCTGCTTTTTTGCACCTAAATTATGTACAGGAGAATCTAATCGCAGATCCCCAGCATTATGTATATTTTGTCCCTAGATCTCCCAATTTTCTTAAAGCGAAAGTGTCATCTTCTAGTTCTGATTGCTTTAGAGAAGGTTCAGCTCATGGTTAGTGTTCCTCAAAAGGCCGGAACATCATTTTAGTATAGTGTTGAGTTTATAATATCATTGGTTGGCATTCAGGGGCTGCTGATAGCCTAGGGGTCCCCAGCCAAAGATTTTTCCCCTCCATCACTTGGACCCAAGCAAAACATGACTTCCCAGGCTCCATGGGTCCCCAAGTTGATCAGGCTCCCTGATTCTCCTAGTCTCCCCCCATTCTCCTAGTCTCAATGACTGTGTCAGTATCCAGAGAACAGCTATCTCTATGTGCCCAAGGAGCCTCTGGATTTGTGCATGTTGAGCAGCCTCCCATCATGCTACATGGCCAAGCGCTTTGCCCCTGAGAAGGGCTTCCAAAAGCATGTTGTGCAACAGGAACTGAGAGGCTGTTGATCAGAAATCCCACTGGGCATACCCAAGCCCTTTGGTTGTATCTTTAAACAGTCCTGAGGACCCCAGCCTCCCCTCCTGTAATATTCACATGATTATGAGGAGGTCTGGTTTCTGCAGAGATGTGGAAGCAGTAGTTGCAGGGCTCTTGGTCTCTTCTGCTGGTTGGTCCCTCCAAATATCATGGCAATATAATAGCATTATGTTTCCCACTTACGTTAATAAAATTATGTATGGTTTACAAAACAGTTTTAGCCCTTTGGGCTAAACAAGTTGTCATCATCAGCCAATTCACTAGAGCATGGCTGTGGGGATCCAAGCTCATTTGCGCAGCATCAGGGAACCCAGCAGGGTATTACTTATCTTCCTCTGCTTCAAGCCCGCTAAAAGAAGACAGTGCTGGTAAGAAATTTCCATTCCTGGAACCAGTGAATATTCTGAGAACATCGGATACAGGCAATATACTGAAACTATGAAGATGTGGACCTAATCAGAAGTTGTGAAGGGGGGTGCCATGTAAGAGCCAGATGATAGAATAATATTTTTTAAGGAAAACACGGGTGGCAGAACCAATTAAAACCAAACTGAATCCATTATTTTAGAATTGTACAGCTCAATCTGTAGGCCTTCTGCTCAAATTTCAGTAGGTTAGAAAAGAGGAATGACTTCGTGTCGCTTACCTGCAAGAATTTTGTGTTGTTGGGTGGAGTCTTCCAAAAGCCCAGTGCAGTGTTGGATCCAAACGGGCGAGCCTCTAACAACAGTCCTCTGTATGTAGGCCCAACGATCTGAACTGGAGAGAAAATGGGGTTGGATCCTGTCACACAGATCTGCATGGACTGGGGGAAGGGGTGCCAGCATTTCAAGGTTTTTTTTCAGGCTGCAGTGGGAGATGGGAAGGTGGGAAAATTGTGATCCATGGACAGAAACCCTACCACCCACAGGAAATTCTGACTGGTTCCAAGGCAAGGATCACAATGGTCTCGTCAAACTGCCATAGGCTGGGTTCAGACATGGAGCGGGCAATGAGGTGGCAGAGACTCAGGGTGGTAGAATGGATCATGCCACTTCATAGAACAAACAGGGGATAGAGGATTACATTTTGTAATGTTCACTGACATTTAAGGACTCCTTGCAAATAGAGAACTAGCACAGCCAACAAAGAGAGAAGGCCTTGCATCTAGCAGTGCTAGTTTTCTTTCTTTCAAGGAACATTCAGAGCTAGAATCCACCCCCACTTCATAGGCCAACATGGCAAAATCTATTTTAGCTGCTCAACATTTTTAGCACTTTCCCCTAAAGCAAATATTGTGCAGCCTTTGATGATTCTCCTTTTCAGCCATTTTCTCTTCAAGCTTCCAATCTAATCTAGGGTTGCCAGCAGTGTTCCCTCTAAACTGAGTTAGTGTGAGCTAGCTCACAGTTTTTTAGCCTCCAGCTCACACATTTTTGTCGCAGCTCAGGAAAGATGGCTCCAGAGCAAACTGATTTATGCAGTAGCCAAACTGCTTGCTCACAACTTTAATGCCAGTAGCTCACAAAGTAGGACTTTTGCTCACAAGACTCCACAGCTTAGAGGGAACATTGGTTGCCAGTCTCTGGGTGGTAGCTTGAGGTCTCCTGGAATTACAACTGGTCTCCAGGTCAAAGAGATCAGCTCCCCTGGAGAAAGTGCCTACTTTGAAGGTGGACTCTATGGAATTAGAGCCCAGTAAGCTCTCTCCCTCCCCTAACCCTGCCCACCCCAGGTTCCCCCCCCCAAAAAAAAAAAAAAATTGCCAGCAATTTCACAACCCAGAGCTGGCAACCCTAACTAGTAGCCACCAGCCATCAAAAGCCAGGTCAGAAACATTTAGTGCCTATTAAGGAAATATCTTCAATTACTAGCATAACCAAAAGAAAATTAGGGATGATAAAAGTAATCTCCTCACTTGGTTGCTCCAATATTATAGCTTTGAAGCGAAAGATTTCATCAAAAGCTAGAAAGAGGCACTTACTGTTAATTGGTTGCCCATTTAGGAAAGATGGCGAGCTCACCAGAAATTCATAGGGAGCCCGAGTTTGTTGGGGCTGGACCCCAGTGTGCACAGGTAACATATTCTCACAGGCTGAGGCAGGAGCCCCTGTTGGAAAGGCACTGCATGGAATCAGCGTGGTCCAAAGGACTGTGGAGCCAAAGAGAAGGGAGAGATTCCAGTGAGCCATAGCCAAGGAGAACAGGACTTGTTATGCCTGCTCTCCTTGATCTCAATAATGAACTCTCTGAGGCTTGAGAAAAAAATCTTTAAAATGAAAGGGAGGGCCCGGCTGAGTCACTGAGCCATAACAATTTCATTTTCTGCCCATTTTGGATACAAAAAAACTCTTGCTCACATGTCCCTTCTTTTTACTGAGAACTAGGTTTCCTCTCAGGGAAAAATAAGGAGATGGATTTAGGAATTTGCACAGTTAAAGATTACATGGTGCTTTGCCCCCTTGAAAGAGTACCAAACTACCTCCACTAAAAAGGACTTCTGTGTCCAAAACAGCATGACCATTGAATGCGCCTGCTTCATGGCATGTACCCGTTTTTTTTGGGGGGGGGTGTTGCTTTCTGGAGTCTTGTATATAGTGAAATAATTATGTGCAGTCTACACACTTCCCCCTACATGGAAGTGGCTCTCTACTTTCGTGTTTTAATTCTAGTTCGCATGACTGCAGTGTTTATGCATGCAAAATCTGCTAAAGCATCCAGAGAATACCTGGGAGTTCCAACATTCAACTAGAAGTTGAAGATCAATCAGAACTAAAAACATCAAAATGACAGACAAAAGCAATTAAATTGGAGACAGACACACACCCCTCACAAAAACAAATAGTTTTAAGCAATTCTATAAGTCTGATGGCAGACCTCCTTCTGGAGGGCTTCATATGCTTTGCTGCTGTTACTGAAAACTTCACATCACATAATGTTTGTATCAGCTCTGTAAGGTAGGCAAGTTCATTGATTGCAGTGAAGTTTGAACCCAGGACTTCTTGGGTCCAGACTCAGAATTCTAGTCTCTCTGTTGCACCAGCTCTTCATTCTATTTAATATATCACTCCAAAGTCCTTTCCAAAATATACTTGAAGATGTTTTAAAGTTCCTTTTCCCAGCTCCCACTTTAAACTGCTTTCAAAACAAAGACGTACTAATATGTGGATGCTGAACCAAAGAGATCAAGAGTTTGCAGGTGAGAGTAGCCCACAAGCATGGTACATTTCTGTAATTCCTGGGCATTACTCTGAAAAGACCAAACCCTCTCTTCAAAGTCTCCACGTCACTGGTCGCTCTGGCAAACTTCAAGGTCACCTGCATTTGCTTTGTAGCTTGAGAAGAACAAATGCACAATTGTTCTCAATGGTATCTTAGCTGATAAGGATTGGAGGGAAAAGAAAAAGCAGACAAATATGCCTGCCGCCTGAGAACTACCTTCATAAATTCTGGGATGTCATAGGAATTACTAAAACAGCAAATTGCAAAGGGTGACAGAACTGGACATGCTAACCCATGACCTTCCTGTCTGAGTTTGTCTTTTGCAGGGAGTGAGATAACAGGCTCTCTACAAAGCACTCCAACCCTTGCTGTGGGAAATCTAGCACCTCACTGCAAAGGAAGTGGGTCTGAGCGTGGAAATTGATTAAAGCTGAAACCCAGATTTCCTGTCACAAGCTGAAGAAATGAAAAGAAATTAGGGTGTTTTTACAAGTGTCACATTTAAAACCATGTGGTCATCATTTCACAGTTCTGAAACATACTTAACCCCCCCTAAAATTGGAAGCAGAATTAATTCTTACAGGAATACTTTTAGAATGAGAACAAAAAATGCCCACCTGCCGGGGAGCCTATACCCCCCATGTGTCTGTAGGATTCACTCATCTATTTATCAGAAGAAAGTCCAGAGCAGTGGCTCGTGCAGAGATGTACAAGTAGAGTTGCCAGCTCCAGACTGGAAAAATCCTGGAGATTTGGTGCCTGGGAAGAGCAGACTCTGGGAAAGGGAGGGGACTTAGTGTGGGAAAGTGATGTCATAGAGTCCAGCCTTCCCCACCCCCCCAGACTTTGACACTTCCATTTTCTCCAGGGGAGCTAATTTTTGTAGTCTGGAGATCCATTGTAATTCTGGGAGATGGGAGTCAGGCTGGCATTGTAATTAGTTACTTTGCATGGGTAGCAGCCAAGTTTAAATAAGATGTTATGTGAGAGCAAAGTCGCATGGGTGAGTTCTTTCTTTGCAGTACATTGAAATCAGGCCTCAATCATTACAGACTAGTAAAGAAGTATTATAGCTGGTCCTAACAAAAGCAATACTTCTAAAAGAGCGAAAAATCTTGTTGCATCTCAAAAGACTAACACATTTATTGTAACATAAGCATTTGTGAGTCAAAATCCACTTTGACCAATACCATACCTTGGTGGTTTTGGCTACCACAAACTAACATACCTCCCTGTGGCTTATTAGTGGTACATTACTGCTGCTTTCAGGGGTCCCCCCCCCCAATATGGGACTGCCCTGATAGATGAAGCCAAAATCCATATTGCTTTCTGTTTCCAACACTGCCCAGCCAACATTTAGCAATGCACAAAGGGTAAAGATCCTTCTGCGCCACTCCCAAATGGAAAGCAGAAAAACTTGGCAGTGATCTCCTTCTGCCCAATGATAACATTTGATGTGCACGACAAACCGTTCTTCAGCGGCACATTTCTTTTAAGCAGGATGGAATGCCTGTACATCAATGCTGTCATTCCATTGGCTGAACCAGTGTTGCCTGGGTGACGATTGTGACCAAACACTTACTGGGGAAGCCAGCCAGCCCACTGCATAATGAGCGCTGGGAAGAAGCTTCCCTGGGAGAAATAAAGCAGATCCCATCACAAGAGAAAAGAACCTGGAAGGTGCATTCAGGCAGGTAATTAAACATCCCCAAGCCACTTTTGGGAAGAAGTGCTGTGATCAATCTGATGCCTAGTGAAGCAGGCTTGACTACTATTTCTAGGACATCTGCCTTCTTGTGTCAGGGGCTGCACGTTCCATCATGAGCAGTTGTGGCAGAGTGTCAGGGTTGCCAGCTCTGGGTTGGGAAATACCTGGAGACTTGGGGGTGGAGCCTGGAGAAGGTGCAGTTTGGGGAGGGGAGGGACCTCTGTGGGTTGTAATGCCATACAGTCCACCTTCCAAAGCAGTCATTTGCTCCAGGAAAACTGATCGTTGTCCGGAGACCAGTTGTAATTCTGGGAGATCTCCAGCCACCACCTGGTGACTGGCAACCTTAAGTGTAAAGAAAAATGAAGGACTGAAGGAATGCAGAGGAATAAGATAGTTCATGCTAATAATCTCGTTTTACACATGATACTTCTAAGTTAAGAAGTTTGAAAGTCTGTGCTTGAAAATATGTGTGAATGCAGCATGATCTGGTGTTGTGTTTGTCTGGGAACCAGAACTGGCTGCAGTTCCATGTTGCGTAAACACTCAGAGGCAAGCCTAGTTTTATGCTGTGAAACAGCTGCTCTTTGACGTTGTTGTTATGTGTACACACCAACCAACTTTCCCTTGATTGTTCTCACATTATTCTCCCCTGAGCCTGCTTTGATGGGGAGGGCAGGGTGTAAATCGAATAAATAAATAAAAAATATAAAAAATAAATATATATTGCTTATAGCTTGTGCAATTTATACTGTGATATAACTATTGTATTCTTTACATACTTTTTGTTCTGCTTTTGGGTTGGTGAACACCAACATGGCTCCAGCCTAGGGTTTCTGTATGCCGTCTGGATAGGGATGGTATTCCCCTTGGCTGGGGAAGGGGATGCCCCACCTGGAGCTCCCATTGTCCACTGCTGCTCCAAGCAGTGATGGGGGAAAACAGAAAAACAAAAAACAAAGAGCAGCAGCACAGGAGTAATGACATCACTTTCAGGAAAATCTGGAAGTGACATTAGTCCTGTCTAGGAACTGCTCAAAAACTCCATGGTTTTATCATAGAATTTCAGTCAATTCCTAAAGAAGTCTTACTGGAAGTGATGTTGCACTGTTGCCAATGTTCACCTCTCCCTATCTCCACCCCACCCCCAATCTCCCACTGGTCACCAGGCTGAACTTGGCAAGTTGGGTCCAGCCCCAAAGTAGATATCATTCTAGTCTTTCCACAATGGATTACAAGTGCAGCTGTTTCAACAAACTCTTTGCAGCTCTCTCTAACTCCCTGTGTTATCCTGCCTCTCCTCCTTCCCTTTATTAGGATTCTTACATTCTATTCAAGCATCAGCCTAATTGATGTATTTAGTAACCTTCGCTGGTCTGATTTTGCATGTGTCTGTCAGTTTCACTCTCTCTTTTTCACTTTACACTTCTTTGTAATTGGCAGGGTTTAAAGAGAAATTTGGTTGCTGCCCTCCATGCTCTATGGAACTCAAGTGGGTGGAAAGGCAGCATAAACATTTTTTAAGTAAAAACAAACAGTAACCTCCAGCTTAGACTGCCGCAATTTGCTATATGTGAGCCTTCCCTTGAAGACTGCCTGGAATGATCAACTAGTTGAAAAGACCCAGGGAAAGGTGCTGAAGCCTGAAGAACAGCAGACGTCAAATCCTGACAAATTTATACAAGGCATCCTCCCAAAGGTGGAGACTATCTTTCTAGCAGTGCAGCTGGAAAAGATCTATGCTGAGTTTGTAAGCCTGGGTATGCAAGCCAAAGGGCTCTTAGCTCTGAGGTCTTGAAGTGAGCTTGGGTTAGTGTATCCAGCACCCTGATCAAGTGTGGGTGTAGATCCAGGTAGTCAGCCACGTTGGTCTGAAGGAATAGAACAAATTTAGAGTCCAGGGGCACCTTTAAGACCAACAGAGGTTTATTCAAGGTATGAGCTTTCATATCCATGCACACTTTTTCAAATACAATGGAATGAAAGGTAAGCTTCAAGCTTACAGATGGGCTGAACAGCAAATTAACATGTGACATGATGATGTTTTAAGGAATGCGAAAACGGAATTAAATAACAAGCTAAGGTTTATAAGGTCAACAGTTGTAAAGCAATAAATATGTCAAAATAAGTCTGAGAGTCTCCATAAGAGAAACAGGACTCCATAAGAAATAAGTCTGAGATGAGAGTGGGTGTATTTTTGTTTATTTAAACTGGTCTTTGCAAGCCTCTTTGCGTCCCCATTGAAGTAGAAAAGCAAGTAGTTAAATGACCAAATCAATAAATAGAAATAGGGACTGGTAACAAAAATATGGAGTGTCTCAAAAAGTAACTGAGCATAATCTCCAGCAGTCAGAGTCCAGGGCTGGGGCCTCCACAACCCACACAGCTCTTTGATGCTCCCTAGCAGAAACAGGACAAAGAATGCAAAGTTAAACAGAGCTGTATGCAGATGGAATTGACTTGCATAGCATCGATTGGATCCAGCCAGCATTTTTACTCAGTCTCACCTAATTACTTTCCTTACTACATCCCCCATCCCTTTCGTCCATGCAGGGCCCATGATATAGCTTGTCATAAACCCACCCTGGGTCTATGCGTTCTTGCATGTGTGTTATGTGCTTGCCTGCACCTAAAGCACGTTTTCCTTTCTACACTTCCAGAGCCTTGGGGAACCCTGGTAATGGCTGTCTCCGAGCAAGTACAAATGGCAGAGCTTTTCAACTACTTAAACTCCCCCCTTGTGTGTGCATATGAGCACAGTGAACAATCTAAGGTGTTGTGAGGAGGAGCTGAAACCCAATCTGCTTTCTTAACAGGAAAATACTTTATTACTATTCAATAAGCTAAAGCAAATACATGGGAAATAGGTATCACCAAGCTTAGTGGTTACAGATCTAAGGAAAACAACATAAAACATAAGCCAAGTTGGCAATATAGAACAGTTACCTCTGACAGCCCACCTGGCTGTCACCGAACAAAAACACATCCAGAACCCTGTACTGCTTCCTGGTGAGGAATCTGGCTCCCAAGCATTTGACCACCACATTTGGTAAAAGCTAATGGATGAGTCAACCTTTTTAATTCTTCCTGTCTTAGTTGTCAGGAACCTCTAATGCAGATTTAGTTGTTTTGCCCCTCATAGGACAATACACCCAGAACTCCCTCCAATCATATGTAGTGCTTGCTGCATGCATCTTCATACCCAGATCATGTTTAACAACAGCTATCCATCCTGTCTGTCTGACAGATGAGCAAATGGCTGTCTCCCAGTGGAAACTCATCTCTTGCTCTTTCTGACCTCTTGGTGCATTTTAGCGCTTTCTTCCCTGAGAAAATAAATGGCTGTCAACCTCTCACGGACTCCCTGATCCACCTCAAAATGCCCTATATATCTGATCCACAACACATCCTTTTTGGGGGGAATCACAGGAGTCCCCCTTCTCCCTTTTGCACCAATGAAAAACCTTGTTGGATCCAACTTCATATACCAGGTATATATATCACATACCAGATATATCTTCTGACATTGTATATATGCCAGCAATGCCCTTTGGTTCTCTACACAGGACAAACCCTACACCAGAGGATAAATGGACACAAATCTGACATCAGAAATCATAAGACTGAGAAACCTGTAGGAGAATATTTCAGCCTTCCAGGACATTCAGTGAATGACCTCGAAGTACCTGTTTTATTACAAAGGAGCTTCAGGAACAGAATGGAAAGGGAGATTGCTGAATTACAAGTTATTACAACACTTGGAACAAAAACATCCCCAGGACTCAACAGGGATATTGGTTTCTTATCTCATTACATATGCTAACCCATTCAGTCCTCACATATGTATTCTCAACAAGGACTATACATTCTCTGTATTTTAGTGTATTTCTTTTTCAGAATAGTATATTAGAATACTTAATGTAATGCAAAGAATAATGGAATGTTTTGCTGTTAAGTTACCTCCATGCCTGAGAGGAGATGAATGGTGACTCTCAGTTTACTTCCCACAATTAGAAAAGATGCCTTCCCATATTTATCCCCTATTTTGACATATTTATTACCTTGCTGTCCTTTCCCCCTCTTAATTAGATCAAAACAACTGTTGACCGTATAACCTTAGCTTGTTATTTAGTTTCACTTTGAATATAGAGCATCTACATCATGTTACATGTTAAACTTGCTGTTCAGCCTGTATCTATAAGTTTGAAAACTAGCTTCCTTTCCAATGTATTTGACAAAATGTGCATGCACATGAAAGCTCATACCTTGAATAAACCTTTGTTGATCTTAAAGGTGCCACTGGGCTCTAAATTTGTTATACCAGGTAAAATTATTTTTTTTAATTTAAAATTTAAAATTAAAATTATTTAATTTTCCCTGGTGCAAAATCCTGTTGTTTATTACTGTTGGGTATACAAGAGCCTTGCCTACCACAAAGCACTTGCTCCCCCCCCTGCTGAACAACCTCACAATCCTATGTGATCTCATGTATTTGTTTTCTCTCTTTTGGAGGGTTGAAAACAATGGCCTGGAAAAACACAGAAATTCCCTTTGACTCTCTCTCGGAGCTCGCATATATAATAGTTGACGATGTGATCAAAAGCGCCGTGCAAGTTGTTACAGAAGAAAGTGCCGTGCCGGTTGTTACAGAAGAACGACCAAAAACAGAAGAACGGCCAAAAGAGGCAGGTACTACCTTTGAAATTTTTTAAGAGGGTGGGAAAGCCATCTGCGCTGGGCACTTATCCATGCCTTCTTCAGTTGCAGGAGCCAAACATGAAGTGAGAAACATCAAGTGGCTGATGTGCAAGGACTTCACAACAGCAAGAGGGCTGCTGCAGATTGAGGAATACGTGAGAGTAAGGAGAAGGGCTGGTATTTATGGACTTCATTACCTTCAGACCCAGCCTTGTTGGATGTGTGAATTGAGTGTTGGAAATTGGCTAGATGTAGGCCTATAGCTAGTCAAGGTACCGACAAATAGTCCCAAAAGACAAATTTAATTTGTTAAATGTTATCAAATAGTTTATATTGGCTTTGTTAAGGAACATTTCTACTTATGTAAAAGTACGTATTTACTGACGCTTTATGCTGATGATAGTAAAATGAAATACTTTTATTTTAGTCAAGAAACGAAACTCAGAAACACAAAATTAACCTAGTTGTTATCTCCAGGTTGGGAAATTCCTGGAGATTTGAGGGTGGATCCTGGGGAGGGGAGGGACTTCACCAGGGTAGAGAGCCATAGGGTCCACCCTCCAAAGTGACTGCTTTCTCCGGGGGAACTGACCTCTGTATCCTGGAGAGCAAGCCAGATGATAAATGTTTGGACTCTTGGCCTAATCAAAGGTGCCACTGTTAACTGAGCAGAACAGTAGGATACGACCAATTGAAAACAACATATCTTGCGATGAAAAAGATAAATTGTGATACGATAGTAAAAAAGGGGAATTAGTGATGGGAAAAGCAAGGTGGGTGAAGGGTTGGTGGCACTTTCCCTTCTACAAGGAGCCTTAGTCCAAGGAAAGAGGGCTCAGTCTTTGCACTGGAGGAAGGCTTCTTACACTGGATGGAGGTACCACCATTTGCTCACCAGAACAGGAGAATATTACCCATTGTGTTGGAAATCAATGATAAATACATGGTTTATGATTTGAGAAATACGTGGCCTTTGGGTGATCAGTAATCCAAGCCGAATTAGATGGTTGTTTGTAATATCAAATTACCCTCTAATAACATTTTGATTTGGTTAAGGGTCCAAATATTTATCATCTCGATGCATTTGGTCACAACTTTTTGGTCAGAATACCAAAAAGTGAGAGCTGCCCAATTTCTCATTGGACTGCAGAGAGGAGACTGTCTATATTGTACATAAACAAAAAGGTGAGACTTAGGCCTGATTCTCACTTGGATGGCAAATCAGTGTCTGGGCTGTTCCACTTTAGACTCAGCATTCACATGACCGAATAATCCTCCATACAATATCTCACTCATGCATAGAGAACTAACAAGTCTCTATGCAGGATTTCATTTTTTAATGGAGAACCATTCAATCACAACCCTCCCATCTGTATTCTGAGTGGGTACAGCCCGGGCATTGGTTTGATGCCTCAGGGAGAACAAAACTTTAGCCCAGGATCAATGATCTCAAGAATATCCCTGTGGAGATCCCACACAGACTTCCTCTCCTTCTCCCCTGCCCTTTTCCCAGCCTGCAGCTGGGTGTGCCATCACTACATGAGATGCACAGAGTAACGTTCTTGGCCCAATGGTAGTGTCAGGTAGTCCTGCCATGATGGATGGAGTAGGGTGGGAGGATGGGCTTTGTGTTGTGTTGTGTTGTGTTGTGTAGGGCGGGAGGATGGGATCGTGGGGTGTTGATTTATGCACCTGGAGTGTTCGAATGGAATGTGACCGGGCCAGGCTATGCAGGCTCTATCTCGGGTAGACTTAACACGCTGACCTCGGAGGAGACAGGCTGTGAGCTTCCTATCGCTTTCAAAGCTTCAGCTTGGCTGGGAATAATGGGGGCGGTGGGAACTTCATTAATTATTATAGTCTTCAGTTCCCGCTCGCATACTATGCGCTCATTGGTGGAAGGGGGGGGTCCCCATTCACCCCCTTTCTGGTATAACTGCTTGCTTTGTGTAACCACGTTATTCTGAACAATGTATCTGTTCCAGTAACCTACTATTGCAGCCTATAAAATAAAATACTATTCTTGCTTCAATGATCAAGACCTGGTGTTTGGCTGACTAAGCTAGGGACTCTGACAGTTTGTTCAGAATCCTTCATTTTCGGGACTGGTCAGAAACCCGCGGCTCCAACATGAGTGGCGGCGAGGAAGACACTCTCCCGATCGAAGATGAGAAGAAGGAGGACAAGAAACCTCCTGTGAAAGCAGTACCCACGGAAGCCCCTGACACATATGTGCTGGTGACACGGGGGCAGGAGTACGACTTTGGAGGCCCCTATGGAGATCCGTATGGAGCGGCCTACGGAGGGGTAACCACCCGGCCCAAACAAAAACGGGACTGGATGAAGCCCCTGGCCGAAACCCATGAGACGTGGTTTACGACTCCGCGAGCTTCGGTGCGAGTGAGTCACCCGGAGAGGTTGGTCCGTAGACTGACCACGGCTGAGGGGCTGGAAGACACCGGCCGAGATGCCGAAGACCTGGGAGGCGCCGTGGTGAGACGGAGGTGGAGTGGTGAGCCGAGCCAAGACCGCCTGGTTCGCCTCCTAGATGAATCCCTCGCCCGCATTCCCCAGATGATCGCGGAGGGCATCTGGGAGGAGCGAGAGCGGCAACGGCGGGAGGAACCACCCGATCAACCCCCTCGAGACCAGCGGCAGGCGCCGGCCCCGGACCAACAGAATGTGCCGATCCAGGCCCCCAATCAACCTGCGGGGCCGGGACCGCAGGGGCCGCCGGGGCAGCCACCCCCCCGACCATGGGGGTTCCTGCCACCGAAACCAGCGGAACTCCTCGATGCGGACTTTGATGGGAACCCTGAGAAGTTTCCCTTCTTTCTGGTGAGGGCCGAAAGATTCATCAAAACCTGGGGCCACCTGTTCCAGCGTGAAGACCGAATGGTGGATGTCATAGCCTCGCACCTGAAGGAGGCAGCGGCCGACTGGTATGTGGGACTCCACCAGGCTGACGGGCGTGAGCTGAGGGAAATCGACTCATTCATGTGGGCCATGAAGGAGCAATTTGAAGATGTAAACGCAAGCAAGACGGCTAGGGCGGCCATACATGCCCTCAAGCAAGGCGCCAAGTCGGTGAGAGATTACACGGCTGAATTTCGCAGGTGCGCAGCCAAGATTCGGGGGTGGCAAGACGGGGTCCTGGCAGACCACTACAAACTGGGACTCAACGCGGAGATTCGCCGTTCAGTCACCAAAACCCAAGACCCAGACACGTTGACGGGCTGGATACAAGCTGCCATCACCATGGAAAACCGCTTGAAGACCATTAAACTGGATGATGCAGCAGCGATGAATAAAGGGGGTCAGTCGGGCCCTACGCCGGCTCCGCGAGGAAAGAACCCACCACCAAACCCGAAACCCAAGGACGGCACGAGAGAGCTTAGGATGAAGCAAGTTCTCTGCCTGAAGTGCGGAGAAGGGGGCCACTTTGCTGCGAGCTGTCCAGGCTCCCCCGCACCGACCGGGGCCACCAAGGGAGTCAAGAAGAAGTTTGATACTTCCACCCCAAAGCCGGTGGCGAAACCGAGAGGTGCGAGGGCCTTGCAAGCCAAGCCTCTCAGTGAGGCGTCGGATTCATCGGATGGCGAGGCCGTGCAGCCGGGAAACGAGACGGACCTGCTGTAAATAGTGCTGAACAGCAGGTCCCGGACTCTCAAGCGCAGATCCCGGTGAGCAGACCCCCTCTCTTTTCTTCCTCACAGTGACTTTGATGGACCCGGGTCTACTGACCCATGTGAGAGTATGAGCTCTCATTGACTCTGGGTGTGGGAGAGACCTCATCAACCCCACACTGGTAACGGGACTGGGGGCGAAGGTAGTTAAATTGACCGATCCCCTGATTTTTACACAAATGGATGGCTCTACAATGAAAGAGCCTTGCAAATATGAGACTGTTTCCTTACGAGTGGGGATTGGGCACCACTGGGAAGAGAGGCCCTTCGTCGTTACCCCCTCTGCCCGGTTCCCCCTAGTACTCGGGAGCGCGTGGTTCTTCGATCATGATCCACACGTCCTATGGGGGGAGGGGAAAGTAAATTTCATTGCCAAGAAATGCCAGTCCCACCTGTGGAAACAGGAGTGGGGCGCCCCGGTGGGGGGGGGAGTCTGCTGTGATGGCGGGGGTGGCTGAAGCAGAACTAGAGGCGATTCCACCTGAGTACCACGATTTGGCTTCCGTCTTTGGGGAAGAGGAAGCCGATGAACTACCCCCCCATAGGAACTCTGACTGTGCTATTGAAATTTTGCCGAATCAAAAGTTACCGAAAGGGAAGTTATATTCCATGAGCCCCTCGGAAAAGGTAGAATTGAGGAAATTTATCGACAAGAACTTAAGCAGGGGATTTATCAGACCTGCCTCATCCCCGTTTGCAGCTCCTGTTCTTTTCTGGAAAAAGAAGGACGGGGGGTTGCGGTTGTGCACTGATTATCGGGGCTTGAATGCAGTTTCCAACACGAACGCTTATCCCATGCCTCTGATCAAAGACTTGTTGGCTGCGGTGGCTGGGGGGAAGGTATTCTCGAAGCTAGATCTCAGGGATGCATACTTCAGGGTGCGAATAAGGGAGGGGGATGAATTCAAAACGGCGTTTAATACCCCGCTGGGTCAATTTGAATACTTAGTCATGCCGTTCGGTCTTCAGGGAGCGCCGGGGGTCTTCATGAACTTAATCAATGAGGTACTCCACAAGTATTTATTCAAGGGGGTCCTTGTTTAACTTGATGACATACTTCTGTATTCCCCTGACCCGAAATCGCATGTAAAACTGGTGCGAGAAGTCCTACAAACGTTGCACAAGCATAAGCTATTTGCTAAGCTGTCTAAATGTGAATTTCACAAATCAGAGATCCCTTTCCTGGGCTACCGCATATCGCAAAGGGGGATTGAGATGGACCCTGATAAAATAAAAGATGTGGTGGGGTGGGAGCCACCCAAGACCCGGAGGCAACTCCAGGGGTTCCTCGGATTCGCGAACTTTTACAGGTCATTTCTTTTGAACTTTGCTCAAGTGGCTCTCCCCCTAACTGACCTGCTTAAAACGAAAGGGAAGTCACCGGACTGTACCCGACCCGGAGCAAAATTAGACTGGTCTCCGGAATGCCAACGGGCGTTTGACCGATTAAAAGCCCTTTTTACGTCGGAACCGGTGTTGGCTCATCCAAATGAACTCAAGAAATTCATTGTGCAAGTAGACGCCTCTGACGTTGCTATGGGAGGGGCGATCCTCCAAGAGGGGGACGATGGTAAACTGCACCCCCTTGCCTATGTTTCCAGAAAGTTTAATGATACGGAACGGAATTGGTCGGTGTGGGAGAAAGAAGCGGGATCGATCCGCTTAGCGTTGGTGACCTGGCGCCATTGGCTTGAGGGGGCGCGAGTTCCTTTCGAGGTGTGGACTGATCACAAAAACCTCGAGCTTCTCCGCTCCCCTCGTTCCTTAAACGCCAAACAGCTACGTTGGGCTGATTTCTTCTCCAAGTTCAACTTCACTCTGCACCACTTCCCTGGGAAATCTAACTCGCTTACTGACGCACTATCACGCCTCCCACAACACGACAGTAAGAGGGAGGAGATTCGTGACTCCGTTTTCACGCCTTCCCAGTTGGGAGGAGCGGTAACCACTCGGAAACAAGCCAAACGTTCTCCCCCCTCCCCGACCCCTCCTGTTAATGACTGGGTAGCGAACTTCTCTACAGCTATGTCTGACACTGATAGGGAGGAGGTAAAGGGGGAGGAAGGTGTTACTCAAGATGCACAGGGTTGCTGGTGGAAGAATGATAAACTGTTTGTTCCCAGCTCCCTTCGGGGGGAGGTGATGGGCTGGGCGCACGGCTCGAAATTGGCAGGGCACACAGGGTTTGTAAAATCCCTCCAACTCTTACAAAGACAATTCTGGTGGCCGGGGCTCCGAAAAGACATTTCGTTATTCACTTCTGCTTGCCAAACGTGCTTGATGAGCAAGCCCCGACCCGGTAAACCCCCAGGAGCTCTACAACCCCTCCCCACGCCGGCTCGTCCGTGGGAAGTGATCTCTATGGACTTTATTACGGACTTGCCCCCCAGTGGGGGGAATACTGTCATATGGGTAATAGTGGATCTTTTTACTAAGCAAGCCCATTTCGTTCTGTTTGCCTCGATCCCCTCGGCCAAGAAATTAGCCTCGGCGTTCTTGCAACACGTAGTGAGGCTCCACACTTTACCAGCTAAAGTGATCTCGGATAGGGGGTGCAATTCGTTTCTCATTTCTGGAGTGAGCTGATGTCACTGCTTGGGGTGGAGAGGGCGGTTAGCAGTGCGTACCACCCAGAAACTGATGGGCAGACTGAACGTGTGAACCAAACCCTTGAGCAGTACTTAAGGTGTTTTACGAACTTTCAACAGGACAATTGGCACTCCCTTTTGCCTTTAGCTGAGTTCTGTTACAATAATACTCAGCATTCTTCTTCGGGTATGTCCCCTTTTAAGGCGGTCCATGGATACGACGCCCCGCCTTTGCCATTTTTGGGTTCTCCCGACCTCCCGGCGGGAGACGCTGGTGACTGGTGCAAAAAACTGCAAGCGGCGTGGTCGTCACTAGCCAAAACTTTGGAGGATGCCAAAGAGGCCTATAAGACCCAGGCTGACAAGAAACGCAACCTGTCCTGGGTCCCTAAGTGTGGGGAGTTTGCTTATTTATCCACGCAGAATTTACGTGGTATTCAACCGAGCCGCAAACTCAGCTGGAAGTTTGTTGGACCTTTTGAGATTGTACGAGTGATTAATAATGTAACTGTGGAACTTGCCTTGCCTAAATCTCTAAAGTCTGTTCATCCTGTCTTTCATGTAAGGCTTCTACGCCGAGCGCCTGAGGAGAACAAATGGAGACCGCGACAACCCACCCCGCCTCCGCTGATGGTGGGGGGGGAACCTCACTATGAAGTTTCACAGATACGGGACTCGAAAATCTCTCGTAATCGCTTGTTTTATCTGGTTGAATGGATTGATTTCGGGCCTGAACAGAGGGAATGGGCGCGGGCAGAAAATGTTCTGGCCCCCAGGATGGTCCGGGCTTTTCATAAGCTGTACCCCCACAAACCAAAGGGGTAGATTTATGTTCGAGAGGGCTGCATGTCAGGTAGTCCTGCCATGATGGATGGAGTAGGGTGGGAGGATGGGCTTTGTGTTGTGTTGTGTAGGGCGGGAGGATGGGATCGTGGGGTGTTGATTTATGCACCTGGAGTGTTCGAATGGAATGTGACCGGGCCAGGCTATGCAGGCTCTATCTCGGGTAGACTTAACACGCTGACCTTGGAGGAGACAGGCTGTGAGCTTCCTATCGCTTTCAAAGCTTCAGCTTGGCTGGGAATAATGGGGGCGGTGGGAACTTCATTAATTATTATAGTCTTCAGTTCCCGCTCGCATACTATGCGCTCATTGGTGGAAGGGGGGGTCCCCATTCACCCCCTTTCTGGTATAACTGCTTGCTTTGTGTAACCACGTTATTCTGAACAATGTATCTGTTCCAGTAACCTACTATTGCAGCCTATAAAATAAAATACTATTCTTGCTTCAATGATCAAGACCTGGTGTTTGGCTGACTAAGCTAGGGACTCTGACAAACCTCATCAAAAAGGAAACAATGGGACTGACACCCAAGTAACTGTTAGGGTTGTCAGCCTCCAGGTGGGGCCTGGAGATCTCCTGCTTTTACATCTGATCTCCAGCTGATAGAGATCAGCTCCCCTGGAGAAAATGGCTGCTTTGAAGAGTGGACTCTATGGCAGTTTACCATGCTGAGGCCTCTCCTCTCCCCCAAAGCCCACTCTCTCCTAGTCCCACCTCCAAAGTCTCCAGGTATTTTCAAACCCAAACCTGGCAACCCTAGTAGCTGTCTAGATTCACAGTTCCAGCTCAAGGCCTGCTGATTCCAATGAGCCTCGGGCATGCCTGACTTCCTCTGGATTGCACCCATTGTATTACAAATGGAGTTGTGCTATTACATCATAAACCAAGAACTAGACCATGAAGGTAAGGAGCTTGTACAAAGAACCTCAGAATGACTTGTGATTATTCTGCAGACGTGGGAGCTTCATAAGAGCTGGCTACACTGGATAAACTATCTAGAAGATGAAGAACTGCAGTACAGTACTAGATATCATTATCGGGTACGCTGGAGCATCCCAACCTGCAGGAAGCCCATCCCCCGAGCAACAGCAAATGTCTATTTCATCATAGAGATTTCCAAAATCAAACCGGATGTAAGTATTCTGATTCTTTCAGCCTCTTCTCTTCTGAATATACACAGTACAAGCATTCTTAGAGTGCCTTAATAAAGATCTATTTGATCCCTAAGCCTGGTCATCCACAGCAATCTGATGACATCCATTTCCTTCTATAAATTTGTAAGCAACTGAGACCAAGCCCTTAATAATTTCATCTGTAGTAGCAGCAACCAAAAAAGGTCTGAACTTGGGGGAATAAAACTGATCCAAACTGAAGAGGGGGGGAAGTTGATTGCAAACCGGGCTTGGATTCTCTACAACTCTCTCTCTGTATATCAGAGCATATTATGTACCGGGTCTTCTTACTTGAGAGTATGTGGCCATCACTTTTCCAGGCTTGTCAGTTTCCATGAGGACTAAAAAGCCTTGTATACCTGGGGTTTCTTTTAGTAAAATCGAAGCCTTAAGATCTTATTGTGTTAACCATCTATTTTTATATCTATTGCAGACATTACCTGTTGAAGTATTCTTTGTAGTAGAAACAAACAGGTTCATACACAGGTAGATATTTTCCTGTAATTACTTAAGTGCCAAATAATTTATACTAACTGTTCTTGTGTATCTGTCCATATTGGAACCTGCTTCATGTTTTGCTATAAAATAATCTTATGTGAACAGATCCAACAGGAACAGAACACCAGCTAAGTAAATCTCATGGATTTGAAATCTTACTTATCAGTGGGACTGGGGTGGGTGGAACCCCTCCCCTGCAATAAGTTCTAAACAAACAGTTTTTGTTGGATCCGTCCAGCTTTTTCCTTCAATTGCACCTAATTCCCTTCCTTACCGCCATCCTAGTCCTGCATATCTTTTGTCAATGCAGGTTCTATCATCTCCAGCCTAGCCTTTTGGGGGGCTAATCCTCTCTGTTTCACCAGTGGAAAAGCCTTTTAATGTTTACAGATGAACTTGCTGCTACCTAAGAGATACAGCGACAACAATTGTTAATTGCAACTTTCATTTACTGATACAAATAGTCCTCACCATTAAATTCACAGACGAAAGCAGAATATTTTGGGTAGGCTCTAGGAGTTTAAATAATTACAGAGGAGTAACCCTGTTACAGTGCATCCTAAGGATATTTATAACCTTTGACTTCAATGGACATTGAAGAATGTAACTATGCTTAGGATGGCACAATTAGCCAGTTGTAGTAGGAGAACAATAACTAACAAAATTTATTCCACCATAAATATTTGTGAGTCAGAGCTCACTTCATCTGATGCATCATACATCCATTGCAGCTATATTTATACTAAAGCTATTACAGATGGCTACTACACGCAATTGATTAAATGAGCTCTGACACACCAGTCTTATGCTGGGATAAACAGTTTTTAAAGCACTACTGGACTCCTGAGTTTAAATGGCTCCCACCAAAATTTGACCAAATGCCAACAAAATTTAGCAACTTTTCCAACTTCTCAAACCAATAATGAAATACAAAATGTATTAACTTTGAAATAGTCTGTGTGTGTTGAGACCCACCTGCTGGTTTATTCTATGGAGAAATTGCCCCCATCTGCAACCCACACAAGTTACAGATAATTGTTTGGATATAAGCAAGGAAAACATCTGCATGGAAAACTTACGTTTGGCAGATGTCAATAATCCCAAATGTTGCACACTGTTGGTTTTTATCTGCTCAGCAGCTTTTGATGCCTTTCTGTAGCTTAAAAAGCCTAGCTCTAGTTCTTCTACCAGAGGAAAAATCTCTTGCAGGAAGGCGTCAAATAGTGCAGAGCAGACTGGTTGGATAGAGGTGACCTTCTATATCTGGTTAGATTTAGCACAGGAATTGTAAGAAATAGCAACCATTGTTTTCAATGGATTAAGTTTTGGAATACAGTACCACTGCTCTTAAATTTCCCCATTTTGTCTTTTGTAGGCCAGGAGAGTGCAGATTTAAAGAAAAGTGGCTCAAAGATGTAATTGAAAGCAAGGTCACCCTGATGGAAACAGTCAACTTTTAGTTCGATTACACATTAAGAATTCTATTTGTCTCTGGTTTGTTCAATAAAAGTTGTTTTTATAATCAGCTTTCCGTTTTTGACCTCTCCATATTCCTCCAAATAGCTAATTCAACCATCACATAGATAACAAAGCAGAGAAATACAAAAAGTATTGGTTTTACAGAAGAAACACACACTCAACTACAACCAAACACCAAAAACCTAACCAGGAAGGATGAATCCTCATGGCAGCCAGAAATCCCTGTTTACTTTACAATTTGAGCCTACATAGGCAGAAGTAATCAAGTCCAGAATAAGCAGGAACTAGACTGAGTGTGTACATTACCAATAACAAAGTTTTTTGCACGTGAAACACCTTGACATTCAGTCCTTGTTTAAGAACTGCTCACTATCCCCCATTCCAAAGTCAATAATGAATCTTCAAATGACAACGATTGCCTTCAGTGTTATTGGAAGGAGACAGTGACTTATTTTTAATTCTACTGGCAACATGCTAAAGAAATTCAGAGACTCAGTCAGGGCTTCAATATGGCATGCCTCAAATTAAACAACATCACAACACAAAAATAACCAGGTGCACCCAAGAAAATGCTTTATTTAAAAATATACATATTTTGAGAAATAAATACTCAATTTAGCAATGAGGGAGCTATTTGGAACACACCGGTCGAAGCCCCCCCTCCCCCACTTACCATATTGCAGCTCCTCCCTTTGTGCTGGGGGATCTCCTGAGGTTCCCCTGAATTTCAGGAACAGCTTGGTAAGTCGTATGGGAAACTTTCAGAAGCAGTGGTGTCCCTACCCAGAAATCCTGCCACATAGCACTCACCCACATCAACCATGATTCAGATGACTATGAATCAAGAAACAGAGTATCCAAAATAAAAATGTTAGGTTTACCCCACCATGCCACCCCCTCTACCCAGCAAAACATTATTTACACAACAATGTCAGGCAATAAAATGTCTACTTTCTTCAAGCAGTTCTCAATTTGTAAAACTATAGATCAGGATCCCAATATTGTATGTTAAATATATACATATATTGATTATGACAATTCCGAAGTGAGGAAACCAAATCTACAGGAATCTATAAAATTAAGCCACTCTGCTCTATTAAAATAAAAACACAATGAAAGATGCTAACCAACCTCCTCTGTTCTAGGGAAGAACGTTCAAGAGGGGATACTCCTGTTAAGAGCATTGCTGTTTTATTGGGCCCACAGGATTAGAGTGAATCTATTTGGATCATCTTTATTTGAGTCTCTGGTCCAATAAAACATATCACCTCAATTCCTTGTCTGTCACAGACTAGGTCCAGCATTCGCTTAACCAAGAATATACTACAAGACAGCTTGTCTTTCAGAAGCCCATTTATTTTATTTTTGGTTTGGTTTTGCTGTCATGAGCTTCAGCTACTGTGCTATTCAAATTTTAAGAAAGGTGTCATTTCTCCAGCAGTGAGCAAAATATCCAGCTGTGGCAGTATATCTCACCACCTTCCTGGCAATATTTTGGTAAATTTTGCATGGCGACATATCTTGCTCATCTTGTTTCCTGGAGGCCCACATCATTCTTTGATTTCCAGTGCTCTACAAGCTGATGAACAGGTAATCCAAGCCAATCTGCCAAGGTGTTTAATTGGCACACAGGAATTATTCCCCAAGATTTGGGCAGCTTTACTGGACAACTTGTTTGCAGATCACCATAGCAGGCGAGCTTCACCAATGTCAATTCAAGTTTTTCTTTATCAAGAGGAAGCAAACAGCTCATTTGTCATCTTTACCCTTCGTTTTTCTGTATACCATCTCCCGGAAGCTTGCTAAGATCTTGTTCTCTCTCTTCCGCCTCTCCTCCTGGTTGAAAGATGCTAGGGCTCTCTTCTCATCCGCACTGTAGATCTGGTTCTCTTTACGGAGACGCACGGCTTCCATTCGCCGATGCCTTAGGAGAAACACAACACTCATCAAAATCCAACCAACGTTCAACCTTGCCTGCTATGCAACTAGCTATGGAGGACTTTCTTCTCTACAAGGCCGATTTTTATTAAACTCCCCCACCCCAATATGTAATAGCCAAGGAAAAGATATTTTCTACAGTAAAACAGTCCTCATCAGAACACCCACCTGCTGCCACTCATTACGTAACCAGACTTTTCAAATGATGCAATCTCTTCACTGGTTAGGCCTATTTCACCTCTCCGAGGGATGCGCTTCCCAGCTTTTACATACTCTGCCATGGCAGCACCTTCACCAGGGAGCAAGGCATGTCCATAGCTTTAAGAGACAGAGAGAGAGAATGTGATCCCAAATGTAGGTATAGCTTCTTCTGAAAAGCACTGAAGCAATCTGCTAAATCTACATAGGGTCTATTTACAACCTGGAAGTCCAGACCAGAACTATTTACACAATGCAAATGTAAGCAAAGGCTGCAAAGAAATGCATGGTTTTAAGGAAGAGGTTCCAGCACACACAGAATGTGCCATACAAAGAACTCCAAATCAGTGAGAGACACATAAACTGTGGATCCTGTCTTTGATCTTCTGCTGCCACGCTGCACTTTCCCCCATGTCCCTGCCTTCTTAGGTGGACAAGGTAAAAGTCAACAGGCTTTTCCCCACCACTATCCAAATCCTTTGGCTCCTTTCTCCCACCCTACTTCCTCCTTCATTTTAAAGCCATCTTGCCTTGGCAAGACCAAGTATACATCAAGATGGGCAACACTAGCCATTGTACATTCCCTGCACCTGTGCTGTGGATGCTCTCTTGTACTCGATAGACTCCCTCACATGTTTCTAAAAGAGGTGCAAGTCTTCCAGACCCAGCACAGGCCTTCTCAGTACAAACAGTAGCTACAATATCACAGTGCAGAGCAGTTTTCAAAAGGCTGCAGCACCGTGCTCTTTCTGATTGCTAGTGGGTAGATCAGGCTCTGATTGGCCAATTGACTATAACTTCAACCCATGCTGCCCACCCATGAAATGAGCCATTCTTGGATGATGCAGTGGCTAAGAGAGTGAGCCGGGAAGTCCCCAAATCAAATCGCAGTCCAGTCAAGCAAACAACCTAGCTGACCTTGTGGAAGCTGTAATTCTTTCGATCTCAGCTTTCATTTGTAATATGAGGGATTACATCAAATTAAGATTGCCAAAATGACATTATACTGAAGAGTACTACGCACATCTGGATTCATACTTTGAAATCTTGGGATTTCAGCTGCCCACACTTACTTCAAAGGTCGGTCATCTTGAGAAGCATGAGTAATGGGAGCTTCAGGTCCTATGAAATCCACACCATCTGTATTTTCTGCAGCACACAGAGAAAAAGAAGTTAGCACAAAACCTTCTGCTTTTCATAAAGCATGTATTAAAAAACCTCTTTAATGTAAGTGTACATTTTGCTCCACAATCTCTGTGGCCTTGCAAACAGAGCACTTCAAAGCTCATGGTTGTCTACAACCCTTCAGTTTAGTGGAGAACACTGTCACAAAGAAGGTTGCCCATTGGAATAGTTTTTTTTGCCAGGTATGAAGAGCAACAACCTACTCGATCTCTCAATCCAGAGCTCATCCCCTTTCAGTGCTTCATCATCAGAATCTTCACTGCTTGAGTCACTGGAGTCTTTCCTGTTCTTCTTAGACTTTTTTTTCTTAGACTTCTTTCTGTTGAAAAGCAAGATAGGGTAAGTTTGCAATTCAAAACGGGGGTAAAAATGTTGCTGAGAACAAGACAAATGGGTTGGCCTGTTATTATCTCCGCAAAGTGATTAATACAGCCAATCAGCAAGCTATAGGAAAATAATCAAAGCATCACGATTTCTATAGGAAGTCAACCACTCCTGAAGATTTGATGTTCTGTTATTCATGCATACAGAACACAGCATGCAGCAAACGGAGAACCTGGACCACCCACCCTGAAGCCTGTGAGAGGATTATTATAAGAAACATAGAACACTTAGCACCCCCATCTTTCTAAGCCCCTTAATTATAGTCCCCTTCCATACTCCCATTATAACTTTGACCAGAATGTTGATATAACTGATAATGGTATGCATTGTACAACGGAAAAGGAGGAAAGAAACAATACAAAAAGGGATACATGAGAGCAGAATTTGGAAACAGATCTCTTGGTGACACAGATTTTGGCTTTTCTGATGGGCAGGTGAAGAAACAGCCATTGCTGATCCTGCTAAAACAGAGCACGACACAGACCCAAAATGACAGAGAGTAATGAAAGATTTTTGAAATGGTTTTACTTACTTTCTGTGCTTCTTTTTCTTCTTCTTGGCTTTCTTTTTTTCTTCCTCATCTGAAATGTCAATCACCAAAAAAAAAAAAATAAAGCAAGGGAAAAAGCATAAAATATTTCAGGGCAAGCAGGATGGAGAATTTCACTGATGAATGTCAATTATACACATGGTGGTCTGCTGATCAGTGAATTTTATTCTTACAATCTCATAAACATGTCTTTACACACACAAAAGGCTCAGACTTCAGTATGTTGTATTTTGCAGTTAACTAAGAGCATGTATGCCTACACTAAAAAAACATACACTGTCTGAAACTCTTTTTTAAATGCCAAAGTTTCCACCCAAAGAACTGTAATTCTGTAAGTTATGGATCTCTGCCAGAGAATCTGCATGAGTCTCAAGGAACTGCTGTTCCCAGAGTCCCTTGAAAGCCACAGCAGTCAAACATTTTCAGCGTAGATCACCCTTCACAGGTTACTAGCTTCATCCTATACATGTTTGCTCTTAAATAAAAGTCCCAGTTTAATGAAACTAGGGTCTCCAAACAGATGAGATTTTGGGAGATCTGTGAACTCTGCTAGCATTCATGCCTTTATAAAAATCAGGAGCAAAGGCTCTCAATTTGATCAGGGACCACTACTTGAGGGGAGGGAGGAGTTTATTTACAAAATCTATATGCCAACTTTTGGCCCAATAAGGGCCACCAAGGTGGCTACTAAATTGAAAGCAAAATATTATAAAATACATTATAAAATCAATGAAAATCAAAAATAATATACATTTATAACAACACAGAAGCAGCAACTAAGACCTAGGTCAGGGGAGGGATGGGAACAGAGGGAACAACAAACAGAACCAAAAAAGGCATAAGCCTCCTCCCCACATTACCCCTAACTGAGATGGATACCATGTATCTTTGACTTATGCTATCGCAGTACTACACTATAGTGAGCACGAGAGCAAGACAATGGCTACGAAAATAACAAGATATTATCCAAGGCAGTTCACCTCCAGCAGATCTCAGCATTTATTGGAGCACTACTTGTATATTGTACAGTTAGGATATGATTTATCTATCCTTATCCAGATCTCTTAGTGATGCAACAGAGGTCCTGAAGCCTGGATGCTGTGATTAAGTGGCTGAGTGAACAAACTGAAACTAAACTCTGAAAAGACACAGATAAATGCTCAGAGATCTCAAAGAACATTGTGCTCCTCACTTCTGATGGGAGTTCAGGTGACCACAGCTGATTCAGTTAAGAGCCCTAGAGTTATTTATACTGAATTAAGAACCTTGGAGTTATTTATACTGGACCCAACATTATTGCTGGTGAAGCAAGTTAATGCAGCTGCAAGAAATTATTTCTTCCAACTCAACCTAACCCATAATATAGCCCCTTTCCCTGGTATGGCTGATATGGCCACCAGGACTCATGCCACAGTAACTTGGAGACTACAGTAATGCACTGTACAGTGGTCTGTCCTCAAAATCAACTTGAAAACTTACTTCCATTCAACACTCACTCTGTTGGCTGCCCATCAGTTATCACGCTCAATTTAAGGTATTCACTATCACACACAAAGCCCTTCAAGGCCTTGGTCCCTCGTATCTGTGGAACTGCCTCTCCCCCTATACTCTGCCGTGACAGCTTCACCCATCTGTGCAGGGCCTTTCACAGGTGTCAATCTGCAAATGTGCAAAACCAACAACTGCCCATACACATGTGTTCTCCACCGTGGCTCCCACCATATGGAATGGCCTCCGTGAGGAGGTCGGGAAGGCTCCCACTCTCCTGGCTTTCCACAAACCATGCAAAACTCAGTTATTCAAGAGGGCTTTTCTATGCAGGTAACAGGGTTGCACTGTGAAAAATGGTTTGCAAAGATACTTAGATAATTGTTTAGGAACTGTCGCCTATACCATTATGTATAGCTTGCTGTAAGCAGGACCCCGCTATGTAAATTTGCATAATTTAATAGGTCATGTTAACACTTATGCTTTACTTCCTTTCCATTTTTAGATTTCTGGCTGGTTCCAGATTTCTATAATCCTAATCCTAGAACACTGTTTACTGAGTGTCCCATCCTGTTGACTGTATCGACCGTGTAATCTGCTTGAGGCCCAGTGAGAAAGGTGGACTATAAACAATGTAAGTAGAAGTAAAATAAAAAGAATAAGCTCCACTAAAAAAATTATAGGACCAGTTATTGCTCATGTAAATTGTGGACAAAGGATCCCTTTCGTGCACACATTCCAAAAGAAAAAAAAATCTTATCACAAAGAGCAAATTATGTAAGATTCCCATATACAAGAGGCAAACCTCATACGAGAGGCAGACATTCCACACAATTAGTGCACACATACGTGAAAGAGCTTTTCTCTTCTTCTTCTTTTTCTTCTTCTTCTTCTCCTCTGAAAGACATTTGAAAAGAGTATTTTATAGTTAATTCAAACAGTTCATTCTAATCATGTTATTCTTTGGGTTGCCAGTTCCTGACTCAGAAACAGAAACTGTGAGATACAAGACACTGGTTTGGAGCCAAAGAAGTATTCTGCTGCTGCAAAAGGAAGGGGGAGGAATCCCCTTTCGATTCTCCCAAAAGGCTATGTTGTGCATCATGGGGCCTGCATGGACAAAAAGACATGAGGAATGAGGGATGTAATAAGGTGGGGAGGGTATTCAGATGAGATTGAGTGAGAAAGCTGGCTGGAGCCAAGCCATTATTACTGCCCTAGATGCAGAAACTCACTCATACAAGATGAAAGTAGATTCCTGCTTTCTACATATGGCAGTGGGGAACAGGTGAATTTTTCATTTTTTTTTACTTCATGTACATCCCACTTTTGTCCAAAATGGAAACCCAAAGCAGTGGGTTACATCATTCTCCTCTCTTCTATTTTATCCTCACAACAACCCTATGAGGTAGGTTAAGCTGAGAAGGTATGACTGGTCCAATGGTTACCCAGAAGCTTCCATGGCAGAACAGGGATTTGAACTTGGGTCTCACAGGCACTAGCCCAGACTCTAACCGCTACAACATCCTGGCTGTCCTCTGAATGAACCTACAGAGTACAAGGCTGGGAGATGCCATTCCTAAATAATGTATCCAAAACTGTTAAGGCAACAGGAGTTCTCCTGGATCAAGCACTGGTGATGGAACTTGTTTTTGTGATTCCATTTGTAAAATCACAGTGCTAAGAAGGTAAGGTTACTTGGTGCCTCACAAATATTCCTGATGTTTTATAATAATCTTTAATCAACTGAGAATACCTTCTGAACTGGAATCAGAAGAGCTGCTTTTTTTAGATACTCCATCTTCATCTTCTACTGGGGTATGCTCATCAGAACTAGGTTCAAAAACAGAACACGATCAGTATTTGATTTGTACAGATAAAACATAATAGACACAATCACTTCAAAAACTATATAGCAAATATAAATTACTTAAGTAGGTGTTCTGATAAATAGAGGAGTATACTGGGTTCTAAACTGTCAACATGTTTTTGGATCAGGACTAGTTTGAGATGGAGAATTACACTTAAAAATGTAAGAGAACAAAAGCAAAATGTAAAATGTATTTCACATTATTGTTATGGCAAAGAAGTCTGCAAGAGAAAAAGAAACCAAGATTAAAATCAACAGTACTTACTCTGGGTCTGGAACCTTTGGTGACAATCCCCAGACTTCAGGTGCTCCGAGTTCACCTATTCTCTCTCTCTCATTTAACCTCCTGTAAAAGACACATCTCTGTTAAAATCCAGAACACTGTATTATGTATATAAGAACACAACTTCGGCTTAGAAATCACAGGCAATAATGATTTAAATATCTATGCTACAAAGCTAAACATAACATGCATGTTTCCCATTGGAGTTCTATGTCTATTTATTGATAGAATGTTCATTTTTTTTCTTCCCGTGTTAATTTTCATATATTCCTCTCAGTTGTCCTACAGCAGATCTGAACCCAAGCAACCATCAGTTAAACCTCTGGCATCACACTTAGGGCAGCTTCGTCCCATTACAATCACTATTAACTCAATCCTACCTTATGTCTACTCAGATACAAGTCCTGCTGAATACAACAGAACTTACCAGCAAGTAAATGCATACAGAGCAGCCGCTTAAGATCAAAGCCAATCTGATCATGAGCTCAACAGCTGAAGTCAGCTTGTACGACACAGCTTAGACCTGCAACTCCTAAAACCCATGAAATAACCTTCTGCCTATGAAAGTAGCCTAAGGATAAGGAAACCTTGGAGAGGCTGGAATATTGATGATTTTGGTGTACTGGGGAGAGGAGGCCAGTGTCAGCCCAAGTGTTTTTATGTCTTTAAACTGCCTGGGGTATAGGTTGCCACTTTATTGTTACTTCATTTTCAGGCTAAGCAAGCACAACACCACACACAGATATAAGGAGAAGAGGAAATCCGATACTGCAGAAAGGCTCTATTTTACTGGTCACAGAAAAATATGATGTTCACAAACATAAAGCACAGAGTCTTGCATGATAATCTGGCATTATAAAAAGGATTCTTTCCAGCAGCTGGCTTTGAGGGCTCTCCCCCGCCCAAATGAAATAAATGCATTGTTTAAAATGAACTTTACAAACAAGGTGCTTTTAAAGATCATTTTTGTTGTCTAAGAGAGGTCTGACCCAAAGAAAGAAGCAGAGAAAGCTTTTCCACGCCCTGGTTCAGCATAGTGTACTAGTTAGAGCATCAGTCTAGAACTTAAGTTTAAAACCTCAGCCATAAAGCTCACCGGGTGAACTTGGGCCAGTCATTGTCTCAGCCAATCCTCTCAGGACTGATAAAAATGCAGGAGAGAAGAGACAGTGGAAGAGAATCAAGTATGAGGCCATAAGCTTTTGGAGTTAGGAGGTGAATAACAGCATATAGGTACATGGCCAGAAAAAGTTCACCTGTTGCCAAGCTGGCGCTGGGAGGGAGGGGAACCAATCAAGGAATGTGAAAAGAATGAATAAGATTTTATTTGCTTGTTTTGCTACTTTGGGAATAATTTTGTTGTTGGAATGCTGGGCAAAATACAATCATAATTAAAATATTTCAGCAAGATCTCTGTCTAGGCATAATGGAAGGGTGCCTGGTGCCTGCTTCCTTCTGGTCTCACTGATGGGAAGGGAACTCCCTCTAGAGTTAGACAGAATGGAGAGATATCTGGCAACTTCCCTCCCTTCTGATAGCTTCATAAATTATATCTGGGGACTGGATGAAAGGTGTGTGTGCAGGGGAAAGTTGGAAGCCATCAGCCTGTAGGCTAAGTATCCACTCTGAGGCCCAGAGTGGTGGCAAAGTCCAGCAAAGAGTACTGAGTGCAGAAGCATTTACAGTTCAGCACAGTATAAAACAAAGACTGTACTGAACTGCTTCTATGTATCTAGAGCTACCCTGCCAATAAAGGCTGTGCAAGAGCCAGCCTGGCAGCAGGTACAATTATTTTGGTGTAGTGGTTAAGTGTGAGGACTCTAATCTGGGAGAACTGGGTTTGATTCCCCACACCTCCACTTGCACCTGGCTGGAAGACCTTGGGCAGGCCATGGTTCTGATAAGAGCTGTCCTTGAAAAAGAGCAGTTTCTGTCAAGAGCTCTCTCAGCCCCACCTACCTCACAGGGTGTCTGTTGTGGGGAGGGGAAGGTGTTTGTAAGCCGCTCTGAGACACCTTTGGGTAGTGAAGGGCAGGGTATAAATCCAATCTCTTCTCTTCTTCTCTTATTAGATCCCTAATCTCCCAGCTCAAATATGAAGAGTGCAGGGAGTCAAGAGCCCAATCACTCTTAGCCAGGACTAACCTACCTCACAAGGTTGTTACCAGGATTTAGGGTGTGTGACATGCACATACAGATCCCACTGAAGGGATGAAGTAAAAGTGGGAGGGAAGACCTTTAAGTAGTGTGTCTTTCTTTCAGTGTCTAATGGCTCTGAAACAGAATATTTTAGGACTTCGTGCTGTCTATTCTAGAAACGAAAATACTTCAGTATAGTAAAATTACGTTTGAAAATTTGCTGTTTAGATGCAATACATTTGTTAATGCATGTACTAAAAGTTCCCCTATAGAACTTATTTTTGAACTGTCAGTTTGAATCTTGGCCTCTGACCCTACCCTTTTTCTAGGCTTGGCCCTTCCCACAACTGAGAATAATCTGCCCCTGGGAGCACTCAGAAAACAGGGCTTCTCACTCGCCTCTGTCGCAGCGATTCCTCCTGCTCCTTGCCATAATGCTCCGGCCCATGTCGGTGGCTAAAGTGGTGTGGAGGACCAAGACGCTGCCTGAAGCCGTTGCGCTCGCGGGACCGAGACCTAGAGCGGGACCTCCTGCTACTCCGGCTAGACCTTGGAGGGGAAGGGCTGGCCGAGGCAGCGGCCCGTCCCCGCCGAGAGGATGGAGACGCCGCTGGGCTCCTCGAACGCGACACCGGAGCCATCGTTTAGCGATCCTCCTCCCGCTCTTCAAAGTTATACAGCCAACTAGGCCACGGTTACTTCCGGATACGCAGAGACTCACAACACTGTGTTTTTCCTTCCGGAGTTTAACGTCACTTCCTGTCTAGACCCGGCAACCGTTATCACAGCTCCACTTCCGGTCCTTTAAAACCCACTCTGTTCCCATAGCGACGGGGGAAAAGGTTAGAGCGGCGTGCGGTCCCCACTCTCTGATTGTATTGGAACGTCGCTTAAATGAGATTGAGGGAGATTTCTTTTTTTGAGATTTCTATGAAAATGGGCTAGGGAAAAGTTCAATTATCCATGACACTCCCCATGTATACACTGCCCTCATTCTTCGCCCCGTAAATTAAATCTGGAAGTGCTGCTATTGCTTCGTCAAGCATGTAACGGTGCCGAACGGAATGGAAACGTAAAGGAACGTGTATAGGTATTCTTTTCCCGCTCCTTCACTTCCTGTCCTCTTCCTAAACTCCTCCGGCGTTGTTGGGTTAAACCACTAAGTCTCGCATCTCTGTAGCTCCTCTCTACATCTGGGTGTAACACACTGTATCGCTCGTGTTGCAACAAAGCTGCTCTGAATGGGTTCCTAGAGGCGGTTCCTTTGTGCTTGGATGGGCTGCAGCCCCTGGAGACGATGGAGCCTGGCGCCATGACCGAGGCGGGAGGCAAGACTCCAGGTAAGGGCATCCCATCCTCTCGCCCATTCAACTGGCCCTGTACCACGGAGATGTAACTAAGGAGCTCCACCAGTTACTGAAAACGGAAAGGAGGGAAGAGGTTTTTGTCGCGGCTTCTTTGATCCAGTGCCTTTGGATCAATGGAAAAGCCGGAAGGGCCTTGGCACGAATTCCTTGCGCTTGTCTCTCTTTTACGGAGCAAAGCTCCTGTGAGCCCCGTTATCTTCTGCAGCGCTTGCTACATTCTCCCTGAGGGGCTTCCTCTGATGTTCTGAGTAGGATAATGTGGAATAAAGATAGTTCTTTCAGTTCAAGGAGCATCTCCATTAATGCTTTAACGTGTTTAGTAACTAGCCAGAAATGCTCCACGCGTTTACAAAGGAAGTTCTCTCACTGTATTACAAAAAAATGGCAATATTATTTCAGAGCTAAAAGTTTAAAAAAGGTTTTTTTTGTGTGTGTGATCCACAAAAACACTTCAGGTGATCTTTGGAGTTTCGTGATCTTTGGAGGCTTGAACTTAAAGGTGTCTGTACTGGTTTGAACGTTTGAAGATTTAATGCTTGATTCCTTGTGCTGTAATTGCTTAGCATTTATATAGCGTGTTACACATTTCTGAGTGCTTCCGAGAATATCCGAGAGTTCTGAAAGAACTCAAATGTGAACTTGTGGATCTCCTGACAAAAATACGTAATCTTTTTGATAATGGTTGCCGGGTCTAGACATCTGCCTCCATTCCTGAGGACTGGAAGGTAGCTCATGTCACTCCCATCTTTAAAAAGAGTTCCAGAGGAGATCCGGGAAATTACAGGCCAGTCAGTCTGACTTCGATACCAAGTAAATTGGTGGAAACTGTTATTAAAGAAAGAATTAGTAGGCCAGGGCCGGCTCCAGGTGTCTGGGCGCCCTAGGCAGGACAGCCTGGGGCGCCCCCCACTGGGGATGCCAACCTCCTGGTGGGACCAGGAGACCGGGGGCGGAGCGCTGGCTTTCCCACGGGCTCCGCGGCTGCGGGGTCCCCGGGAAAGCCAGGGAAGGAGGCGGGGGGGGGTCTAGCCACCACCACCGCCCCCTCCCTCCCAGCGCCAGCTTTCCCGGGGGCTCCGCGGCTGCGGGCCCCCAGGAAAGCTGGGAAGGGGGCGGGGGTCTAGCGGTGGCGGCGACAGCGGGCGCCCGGTTAGGGCGGCGCTTTGGGGGAGAGTGGGGCGCCATTTGGCGCCCCTGAGGCTGGGGGCGCCCTAGGCGAGCGCCTAGTTCGCCCAATGGGCGATCCGGCCCTGTAGTAGGCACACTGATGAACAAAAACTATTGAGGCAGACTCAGCATGGGTTCTATAAGGGAAGATCTTGCCTCACTAACCTGTTAGTGTTTTTTGAGGGGGTGAACAAACATGTGGACAAGGGGGACCCAATAGTTATTGTTTACCTTGACTTCCAGAAAGCTTTTGATAAAATCAAAGGCTTCTAAGTAAGCTCAAAAACCACAGGATAAAAGGGCAAGTCCTTTTGTGGATCAAAACTGGCTAATTAATAGGAAACAGAGTATGAGTATAAATGGGCAATTGTTCAAGGTGGTGAAAACCAGGGAGGATTGTGAGGCATTCCAAAGGGATCTGCCGAGGATGGGCTAGTGGGCGTCAACGTGGCAAATGGGGTTCAATGTGGCCAAGTGCAAGGTGATGCACATTGGAGCCAAAAATCCTAACTATAAATACATGTTGATGGGGTCTGAACTGGCAGAGACTGATGAAGAGAGAGATCTTGGCGTCGTAGTAGATAATTCACACTGAAAATGTCGAGACAGTGTGTGACTGCAATAAAAAAGGCCAATACTATGCTGGGGATTATTAGGAAAGGTATTGAACAAAAACAAATCAGCCAATATCATAATGCCCCTATATAAATCAATGGTGCGACCTCATTTGGAGTACTGTGTACAGTTCTGGTCACCACCCCTTAAAAAGGATATTATAGCTTTGGAAAAAGTGCAGAAGAGGGCAACTAGAATGATAAAAAGGTTGGAACACTTTCCCTATGAAGAAAGGTTTATGCACTTGGGGCTCTTTAGCTTGGAGAAATGACGGCTGAGGGGTGACACGATTGAGGTTTATAAGATTATGCATGGGACAGAACAGGTAGAGAAAGAGGTACTTTTCTCCCTTTCTCACAATACAAGAACTTGTGGGCACTCGATGAAATTGCTGACCGGTCGGGTTAGAATGGATAAAAGGAAGTACTTCTTCACCCAAAGAGTGATTAACACATGGAATTCACTGCCACAGGAGGTGGTGGTGGCTACAAGCATGGATGGCTTCAAGAGGGAATTAGATAAAAATATGGAGCAGAGGTCCATCAGTGGCTATTAGGCACAAGGTATAAATAGGGACTCTGGGGCAAGTGAGGCTCTGTATTCTTGGTGCTTGGGGGGGTCAACAGTGGGAGGGCTTCTAGTGTCCTGGCCGCACTGGTGGACCTCCTGATGGCACCTGGTATTTTTGGCCACTGTGTGAAAGAGTGTTGGACTGAATGGGCCATTGGCCTGATCCAACGTTGGCTTGTCTTGTGTTCTTGTTCTTAGAAGTACATTAGCCTATTGTGTCTTTACATCACCCTTGTAAATGGAGGCTAGTGTTATTAGTGACACAGTAGAGGTGGGAGTTTTAGGCTGAAAGACAGAATGTATGGCTTGACTATAGCCACCTATTAAATCACAGCTGAGATGAAGTTTGAACCAGGACTTCTTAGCTACTAGGCTCCTTGAACTCACAGTTGATTTATAGCCCGGTTGTAAGCAACTTCCAAGAAGTATTTTACATTGGAAACACTTTATTTCTATAAAAGGATTAACCGTGTTCATTTTTAGCTATGAGACATTTTTGCAAGTATTAATTGCCCTGTCCCCAATTTTGTGTGAGATGAGGGATCATCACTCCAGGCAACTGAGCACTACATTTGAAACCTGTTTTACTGGGCTAGTATTAGGCATGATGTAAGTACTGCCCTGTTTTCAGAACAACCAGTAGAGCTACTTGTTGTGGAGTCACAGTAGCTTGTGAGTCTAACAAGCTCTACCACCACTTTTTCCTCCCTTCACAGGGAACGTTAGCTCTCAAGAGCACCAGTGGAAGGTGCTGGGGATAGGGAAGAATATTGGAAATGTTTGTCCAGGCTGAGGAAGAGATCAGGCAAGCCCTTGCCCCCTCTCCATCCTAAAAGTGGCAGTTTTCATCCATTACTACTTCTGTCACAGAACAAACTTTTGAGTCCAGTGGCACCTTTAAGACCAAAAGAAATTTTATGCAAGGTGAAGGCTTTCGTGTGCATGCACACTTCTTCAGCTACAATGAAATGGAAATTACTAGTCCATACATATAGGAAGTGGGGAAGGAGTAAATTAGTACACAGCACAATGAAGATGTTTAACAGATTCAAGGACCAAACAGGAATAACAAGCTTTGTTTATATGGTTACCATTTGTTTGGGTTTAATTTGGTGGGAAAACATAGTGAAGGAAATAAATATGTCAGAGTTGGAAATTGGGGCAGATGTATCCTTAATTGTGAGGAATGCTGAGAGTAATTAACTGAGACTCTGCCATTATACTCCATCTGTCTCCTCTCAAGCACAGAGGTGACCTTACAGCATCTTCTTCTTCTTTGAAGTAGGACGATTGGTTGTGTAGAGTTGTCTCCCCTGTCCCCAGACCTAAGAAATACATTCCAATGTACCACTGCAAATTACATTACATTCTACTATTCATTATGTTACATTACAATCTACTAATCCATTATTCCAAATAAGAAATAAAATAAGGAGGATGTTTGGCCCTTTTGGGGGGATGTAAGGGTAAATGAGGTTAGCATATGTAGTGAGCTAATAAACCAATACTGGGGGTTAAATCCTGGGGATTCCATTGTTCCGAGTGTGGTAATAACTTGCAACTCAGCAATTCCTCTTTCTAGTCTGTTCCTGAAGTTCCTGGATCTACCTCTGCAAAAGTTCACATAAACAGCCTTAATCCCAAAGTCTCTAAGGGTGTAGAGCTGAGAATGAGAAAAACCTTGGAGTACCTGGATGGTGATGTGGAAGAGACTTGTGCTTGGAAACAAAAATACATTTAAACAAAGGGTAATGAATTAAAAGGATGCGAACACAGCTTCCATAAATAATGGAATTTTTCTTTATATTATAATGACATGGTACATAGCACCTACATGCTCAGAATTTTTATATTGTTTGCTTAAGAGTGGATCCACGAATTGTAGAAGTAGTCCTTGAGATAAGGAGCTCTGCTGCACTGATTCTAATTATAGAAATGCAAGGGACAGTAAAGACAAGTAAATGGCGTAAATGGACTTGGGTTGCATTCTACCAGAAGATGTAATGAAGGTTCATTGGCTCAGATGGCATTAGGAGATCAGACATGTGTGGGGAGCTGTAAACAACAGTTATTAGATGTTTAAATTTATTGTGTGTGTTGTATATGACACATTTTTCTCATGAACTGCTTTGGAGACTTGAACCAGTGTGGTACAGGGACTGGAACGCTGGACTGGGGAAACTCCAGTTCAAATTCCTGCTTGCCATAAAACTTACTGAGTGATCTTGGGTCATTCAGTCTCAGCATAACCCACCTTACAGGTCTGCTGTGAAGATAAAATGGGCAGGTTACCAAAGTATGCCTTAGCTCTTGGAAATAAGGACCGGATGAAAATACATTAAATAATAAAATCCTGTTAAAGCATCAAATAGATCAATAAATGATGAGTCCCCTCTGTTCAGAAGCAATGTCTCTGAACACCAGCTCAACACCAACTAATAAAAGGTAAAAGCAAGAGAAGGCTTTTGCTTCATGCTCCATTTATGCATTTTCTGGAGGCATGTAGTTGTTCTTACATTCTCAGACCTAAACACACTTACGTGAGAGTGAGTACATTGACTGCAGTTTCTGAGTAAGTGGGGCTGGCAATGCAGTGTGACAATTTTTTGGTCAGTTGCTTGGAAGCCCACACTTGCCTCTTGCTATGACAGTATTTCAAGGATTGGTCTCTGGTTCCAGTTCTCTGGAGAACACCACAAAGAATGTTCAGAATTCAGTAAAGAACTCAAAAGACTATGAATTCTCCAGGGCTGCTAGCAGAGAAGCTACATTTGCAAGCCAAGCAGTGAGTCATTTCAGATGAACAAGTCTTCTGAATAGGTGCTGTCAACCTACTCAAGACTGAATGTCAATAGGAGATTAAGCTGAATAGAGACTTCTGCTTCCTGGGCCATTACACCAATGCCTTTTCAGTCAATCAACATCTTTTTGATGTGCTAAAGATAAGTTGATTGTAAGGCCCTAATGTAATTTATTTTTATGTATTGAAAACATTCATTAGGTGCCTCTGTCTCTTGCAGAACACAACACAGTTTACAATATAAATAAAATATTATTGAAAAACGTACAAAAAATTACAATTATAAAAACCCATAAAAATCAACAATTTTAAAAACTCCAATTAGGACTGCCAATAAATAAAAATGAAATAAGTCAAATGCCATCCTAAAAACCCCTATCTTTAACTGCCTCCTGAAGATCAATAAAGAAGAGGCTGGGTGCACCTCCCTGGGGAGATTGTTCCATAATTGTGGGACTGCCACCAAAAAGGACATCTCTTTCAGTGTCTTCAAAAGAAAATTAAAGCATATAACATCTATACTGAACTAGTGTTATCTGCTGTGTCATACTACCTCTGTTGAGGCTGAAAGCATCTGTCGAGAGTAAAATGCAAAGCAAAAGGGGATCCAAATTACTTTTTCGGTTTCATTAATTGACATCCTGCAGCTCAGTCAGTAATTCCAATTTTATTTATTTATTTACAAAATACATAGCCTCTGTGCCAAGGTGGCTAATAATTCATGATCAAATGACATTATAAAGCCATTAAAATCACCCCTCCTCCCAAATATACATAATTTAAACAAAAGGTTTAAAAGAACAGTTCATACACAAGTTAAATTAATTAGCTGCAACATATTGTTTCTAAAAGGGCAGCGTTTATAGGCAAGTCTTTTGACTAATTTGGCCTTACTGTTTAAATCTAATCTGCTGCACTGAAATTTCTTTCAGGGGCTTTCCAGAATAAGCATGTTTGAGCAACTTGCTTCACATCTCACTTACTTCACCGTAGTCCTGTTAAAAGCCATTGTAGCATTTTTACCCCGGTATGTCGCCAGCGTAAATTTAAAGAGAGGTTAAATGATTGTAGCTACAATTCTAAAGACCCTTTCCTGAGAATAACTCCCTCTGAATAAAATAAGACTTGCTTAGATTTTCGGAGGCAAACCTTATTTAGAAGGCAGGGAACGCCGATTTGTAAATTGTACAGCATATAACATGGAAGGTTATGAGAAATCTCAATGTCCTGCCTTTCTCTACTTCTTTAAAACGGGGGCTTGAAACAAGACAAGAGGAGCAGTGATTTAAAATTGTTCTCTCGCAATCCTTTGGCGGTCGTTACAGATGTCATAATGGCGAATGCACGTTTTTTGTCAAGAAACCGTGCATAAGCACTGCCATATTAATGCTGGGGTGGGGGGGGGGAGAAGAGAAAATAAAATAAGCAACACTAGGTGCGAGCCTTAGACACGCGTGGCGCAAGGCCTTGCTTTGCTTTCACAGGCGGGAGGCTCGCTCGGGTATTTCCGTGCACCTCCGGCTTCCCAGGCGTCCGGAGTTCCACCATGGCGGAAGTTCCCGAAGCGTGCCTCGTGCACTCGGGTCTGCCCTCGAAAAGGACCGAGAACCGGCTTTTCCTCACCCTCGGCCCGAGCGATTCCGAGCAGAGCCGAGCGCTGCCCGAGTCACGGCTGCAAAGCGCCGCGGCATCCGGGCGGGGGAGGGGGCCGTTCGGCGAGAGCGAGTAGGTGAGCGGCCGGCCTCGTTGCGTGGCGGAAGGAGCGTGGCTGGCAGCTGGAGGAGCCGAGGTAACGGGCCTGTTTGGTCCTCCCCGCGTCGTTCCGGGTGGGGCCCCGAAGCCGCGGGCCGGTCTCGCTCATCACACGGGCCGGAAGCGTCGGCGCTCTGACCTCGCCTCCTTTGTGCGGCGGCCCTTTCCTATCGCCCCCCCTCGGCTTCTTCAGAGGGGGGCGCGGCAGGCGGGCGTCGCAGAGTCAGCCCCACCCACCTTACCGTCAGTGGCTCTCTCGGGGGAGGGGGTGGCAGCGGCGCTCTTGGCCCGTCCCTTCGCCAGATATCTCCCCCCCCCCCCGCGCGGGAAAGATGCTTCCCCTCCGTCCTGGCCCCATCCTCTTGCTGAAGTCGGGGTTTCTCCCTTCCCGCAGGTTTCCACCTGCCAACTCTTCTGGCCCCCCTCGCCGCCGCCATTCCATTCCACACGCTTGTCATTGCTTCCCGCCGCACTACTGTTTGCTCTCCAGGCTCTTCCCATGCTGCTGTCATTGCTTTGCTCCCCCACCCACCCCGTCATTGCCAGTCTGGTGTAGTGGTTTAGAGGGTTGGACTAGGGTCTGGGAGACCCAGGCTGGAGCCTCCCACACTGCCTTGGAAGCTTGCTGGATGACTCTGGGCCAGTCCCCACACTCTTGGCCTAACCTACCTCACGGGGTTGTTGTGAGGTTAAAATGGAGAACAGCATGTGCTCCAGTGGGGAGAGAGACAGGGTGCAAATGAAGTATATGAATAGATTGCTTCTTCTCTCTTGTTCAAGACCCAGACATTTTGCTCTCCCCTACCCGTTCTACTGTGGTCCATTACTTCTCCCTTCTGGCTATTTTAAGTGCTTCCCTGTCATTACCTTTCTTCTTGCCCTTCCACCAGAGTAGGCAGCACTGCTTCTGAACTATGAAGCTGAAGCATGGTCTGCCCTAAACAGGCATGCAGTAGTGGCCAATGAAGAGCTGGACGAACCTCTCTTTTTTGCCTTTTTTGTTGCCTGCATGGGACTGCACAAAATAGTAAGGTAGGGCAGCACACGTGGCAGAATGTAGAGTATGGCTGGTGGGTAGAACTGGGCTTTGTGGGTTACAGGGTGCCTCCTAGGTACAGCAAGGGTTCCAATCAACTCAAGTCCTGCTTCATGGAGGCATCTCACTGCTGTTGGAAATGGGGTATTGGCCTAGATGAAGCCATCATCTGATCCACTTTGCGCGAGTCCACCTGTTTGTTAATGACAGAGAAGCAGGGGTCATAGTGGTAGCGTTGATTCTGTTCTTGTTCTTGGAAGTGTCCATTTTTAAATTAAAGTGGCATTTCCCTAGCTGTAAGATTATCTATTCCACAGTAATACTTAGCCATTTGTCATAAGTGGTGCAAATTGTTCTTTCATTTCCCACGCTTCTCATTTTGTATATGCACATACACATTAAAGTGGTTCTCTTGCAGTTTCTGGCCCACATCAGCAACATCTACTTAAGATGCTTTCTGAATTAAGGTTTGTTAATTGTTCCTTGTGACAGTTCCCTTCACTTTTGTGCATGTAAGAATCAGAACTGAACTTCTACCTGAGCTTCTGTTTCTGTACATAGTGGGAGGAAAGTAGTATATAGAGTTGAGGTTGCTACTATTAGTGGTACATGTCAAAAGAAATCAAAGTTTCCTAAGGTTTTTGCTTTTCTGTTCTCTTCCCATGTAAAACCTGTTGTTCCAGTCAGAGAAAAAATACTCTGCATAGCAGTTCTCTGTGCTTCATGTCTAGGGTTGCCAGCCACCTTGTTCTCTGGCTCAGCTGCCTTTAACAGTAGTCTGTTCTACAGAAATTCAGCTGGTGAAGCTTTTTCCTGAAAGAGCAGCAGTGGTAAAAACGTCTCTTCCTAACTTTTTGTAAATCAGGCTACCAGTAAAAATATTGGCGCAGGATCAGCAAAAACAAGGAAGGCAACCTGCTGCTCTCATGGTTCTCCACATTTTTTTGAAGAAAGTATAAAATGCACAGATCTCTTTGCAAAACCTTTCATTCTCATCTGTCTTCATTTAGATTGGCATCCTTTGCTAGAAAATCGGAGCCCACTACAGAAATGCAGGCAACAGAAAGTCTTAAAAGATTTCAGTGGATTCCCTTTTCTAGTGTTGTTTTTAAAGGAAACAGCCCCTGTACAAAAGCTGCGCAGTACATTTTAGTTGAACCAAACTTTCATAAAGCTTTTACAGCCTTTACAGCTCTTTTCTTAATCATGTTGCTTTTTTTAAAAGGCAGAGACAGAATTAGTTTCAGCTATGATATTAAGGGACTCTTGTCTTCATCTTGTGCAGGATGCCTTGCAGACTTTATTAGATCAGACCTTGCTGAGTTGAACCCTGGCTTTATAGGGCAAAGAAAGAAAAATTGTAGCCTTCCTTTGAGACTTCCTAACCCCTTCCCTATCTTTTACGCAAGCCACCCCCAGCTAGAGCCCCCTCTTTTTTTGCCTGAAAAGTACAGGAAGTTTTGGAGGTCATTAATTCATTGAGTTGCCATAAGTTATAGGCAACTTAGTGGCACGTAGCACACACACAAGGCCAAACCTAGAGAAAACCGATCCAAAAATAAGAATTTGGTGGTGCCTTAAAAACTAGCAAAATTTCATCTAGGAATTTGTTGAGTCACACCTATGCTGGTTGATCAAGCAGTCTTTTTAGTCTGCAAGATCTACCAACTAATCTTTTCATGTCTCATTTTATTACAAGTATTTTTATTTCACATGATGCATTAGCTTTGGCTATCATACTTCTGTGTCTTTAGACAGTGCACGGGAGCTAGAATTTCATCATGTTCAATTTTTCTTCTTGCTGTGGTGCAATTATGGGAAATAGTGCATTTGTAAAAGTTTCTCTTTGTATACATTTTAAGGGCACAGGACTTTGGTCCCTTGTTCAGAATGGCAAGCCTTGCTTATTATCACAAACATGCATTCTTTTTGTAGTTGAGTATTCCTGTGTAAATGTCTTCTCTTGTATTCCATTGGCAGCCTGTTCTTCCACATATGCATGTTAGAGAAGGCACTGACATTGTGATAGATTTTACAGCTTCCTTCTGTCAAGTCTTCCTCCAATGGAAAATGGCTTTCTCCAGCAGCAGAAAAGTTTCTCTGTTGAAGGAACTATTGACAGTAGGGAGTTGGAGGATCTGTTTTATCAGAAAGAAGTCCTAAGATCCAACCCATGGTAATTTAAAAAAAAAAATTCAGGTAAGGAGAGTAAGTATAAATGTATCATCAGGACACTGGTAGAATATCTCTCCGATGAATGGCATTTGCACAGACTTGTACTGCTGAGGCTCATAAATATTTATAACATTTTTGCAAGTTAGCTCTGGAGGAAGTTTCATGGAGAGTGTTTGGCTTTGTATTTTTCAAAAGTGCTTTCCTGCTAGCTGAGTTGTAACATTGGTTTTTTAAAGAAAAGAAGCTATTGAGATTAGACCATTCATCAGTTGATTGATGTGATCAGAGTCATTCATTATTCACAGATCTTAAAACCCAGATTCTACCTCAGGTATTAATGGGACCATTCCCCACTTCAGTAATGCTCAACCTGTTGCATTGTTCTAAACTTTAAGTATTGCTGTTCATTCTAACAGTGTGGTTAAGATAATTTTTCCCAGTAATGTGTATGCTGTTTGTGTTTATGAACTCTTTTTGGCATTGAGGATATTATATGGAAATATTCATTTTAATTGAATTTGTTTTCAAATAAGTTGGATAGGACATGTAACGCTATGCAGAGATAAATATCTTTAAGATCCCTTTCAGTACTGAGGTGTTATAGATTTCTAAGCAAACTAATGACATAAAAGAATGAAGTCAAATTAACTGACATTTCAATTTAGAAACTATCATTTTGGTTTAAACCCCATAAAGAGCCATGTTGACTAGGTCTTTGTACATGTCGAGGCCTGCCTGGACAGTGCATAAGGATAGTTTAAAATAAGGCACATTGAGAATTCTGAATGTCCACTGACTAATCTGTTGCAGAGAGATCTGACGGCTCTTTTCTTTATATTCTTGCTGTAGGAATGGAGACCAGAAAGCTAATTACTGCAACAGACAACCAGTACTCTGGTATGCTGTTAAAGGCTTTGGATGAGCAGCGTGGCCTTGGAGTTTTCTGTGATGTTACAGTTATTGTGGAGGACCGGAAATTTCGAGCCCACAGAAATGTCCTTTCGGCATCAAGCACTTACTTTCATCAGCTCTTCTCAGTTGCAGGACAAGTGGTGGAATTGAACTTCATAAGAGCAGAGATTTTTGCAGAAATTCTCAACTATATCTACAGTTCCAGAATAGTCAGAGTAAGATCAGACTTGCTTGATGAATTAATTAAATCCGCGCAATTGCTTGGGGTCAAATTTCTTGCTGAGCTGGGTGCTCCCCTGCAGCAGGTGAAAAACATGGCAGGGGGCGTCAAGCCTGACACTTTGGAACAGCCCAGTTCAGATGCAAATGGCCTCGAAGCCCAAAAGCTTGGGAGTCAAAACCTGATCGCTGGCAAACCTGTTATAACAGAATCATTTTCTTTGTATGGGGAGGAGTGTGATGCCACGAAGATTACTATTAGTGATTCTGATGATGATGATGACGATGACGTCATCTTCTGCGCAGAGCTTGTGCCTCCAAAGAATCGGCCTCAGGAGACTGAATCTGTAACACAGACCCAGCCTTGTCCCAACCCCTCTGGGGGCTCTGACCAACCCAACTGTATCAGCGCTGGTTCTCCTCTGCTGCCATCTGTAGGGACGGCTCTAAGACCCGACTTACCTACTGCTCAGCCAAATCCAGCTGAAAACCAAGTGTCTCCTGAACCACTTGCCCCTTCTGCTCCAAAACCTGTGACTTCTAATGTCCTTATGTTAAACCAATCGCAGGTCAACTCTTCACCAGATGTTGGTTCATCACATGAAATCGAGGTCTCTCCTATACCTGAGGAGAATCAGCAGCCCTCTAACAACGATTCCTTAACTGACATGGAAACAAATGCCATTGACGAGGAAGAGGAGGATGAAGAAGATGTGGAAGACGATGATGACATCCTTGGTTCATCCAGCCCAGGATCTGCGAGCAGCAGCTCTTTGGTTCAGCAGCCCACTACCCCCAAACCTGCTGCAACTGAAGCTGCAGGGGTACAGAAGAAGCAAGTGGTTAATTTTCCACAAGAACCACCTACCCCAGCTCCAGAGTTCAAAATGAAGATCTCAGATGTTCTTTCTGGAAGCAACAAGGATTCCTCAGCGAGCGTTGCCCCAAAACACATAACGGAAGGCCAGAAGACCATAACTTTAGATACAGCCACTGAAATAGAAGGCTTGTCAACTGGTTGCAAGGTCTATGCAAATATTGGTGAAGATACCTATGACATAGTCATTCCGGTGAAAGATGAGGCTGATGGAGAAGTCAGGCTTGACGATGTGCCCAGAACATCAGGGGACGATCCAGCAAACAGAAAGCGTCTAAAAGTGAAACACGACGACCACTATGAGCTCATAATGGATGGAAAGGTCTACTATATCTGCATTGTGTGTCGAAGATCCTACGCTTGTCTAACAAGTTTGCGGAGACATTTTAATGTTCATTCCTGGGAGAAGAAGTATCCATGTCGCTACTGTGATAAGGTTTTCGCCCTTGCGGAATACCGCACCAAGCACGAAATACATCATACTGGTGAGCGCAGGTACCAGTGCTTGGCGTGTGGCCAGTGTTTTATCAACTATCAGGTCATGGCTACACATATAAGATCAGTCCATAGCCAGGACCCTTCTGGAGATTCCAAGCTGTATTGCTTGCATCCTTGTAGGTCCTTGCAGATCAGAAATTATGCTTATATTTCTGGTGGTTCCAACAAAATACCGATTGTAAATGACAATAGTCTTGCATATCCAGTTGTCCCCATAAAAGATGCCTCCCAAGAACCAACACCGACCCCTCCAGCAAAGCCAATGACCTGGGATGATATCTTTGTTCCACAAGGAAATGAATCGCTTTTTAAACAAAACCCATCAGATGGTAGTACTGAATTTGAGTTTGTGATACCAGAATCTTACTGAAATTATGTTTGACAGAACCATTTCATGGGGAGGAGGGTAAAACTCTTTTTTGAACAGGCTGCTGTTTTAGAACATCTCATAGTAAATCAGTTTATTGTACCTAGCCAGCAACAGGTAGTATTTTAAAGCTAGAATACTTGTAAGCTTCAGGTAATGTTGCTGCAAAAAAAAGGTCAGAAAAAAAAAACTTACTTGAATACAGGAAAAGACATTTCCAGGGAAGTTAACTGTTAATGTGCTTAGCTCATTATTATGGATAAAAATTTGTGAAGTCATAGTTTGAAAAGTATTGTTTCTTTACAATAATGGAAACCTTCCCTAAGTACCTGCATAATAATTGGGGATGTTCCTTGTCCTTTGAACCACTTACTATGTAATTCTTTCATATTAGCACTTTAATGCTGAAAATTGTTTCATTGTTAACACTTGAGACTACAGATAGTCTCGAAATAGATTTGGAGTTTAGAATACTTTTTTCTTTGAATAGAAACAAATGCACTCCTTAGTGGTTGGCACAGTGCAGTGAGGGTCCAGTAATCTTGTCCATAAATCAAGTATGTTCATTTTTTTTTTTTAAGTGGCATTTTGGTCATGCTCACCACTTCCAAAACTACCATTTTATCTTCATGAAAATGCTCATGATGTAAGCTTGCATCCTTGGAGGTTGAAAATCCTCAGTGTCTGGTAAACTGTTCAGATTTTATTTATACTTGGACTTTAACTATATCCCAGTGGCTGGACCATTGTATTTTCTCCTTTAACATAGGAGGGGCCCTGTCAATCAAAATGTCGAATGACATTGAAGAAGAGCAATTTGCCTTTTTCTTTTTCCAAAAGCTGAGGAATTATGTCGGCCTGTCTTTTTACTGTAAGTGTGTTGATGGTTCAATTAGGTTGATGTTTTCCCGTTTGGGGAAAAGTCTTTGACAAATACAGTTTTATAGCTGATGGCTGCAGAAACTGATTCCCAAAGCTAAGCGCTGCAAATGATGCTTCAGAACCTTATTGAATTTATTTTACAGTTTTGGTTAGTTACTTTGAAACGCATTAAAGCTTTCATTTAGGTAGGGTTTTTGTTTTTTGTTTTGGTAAGGATTATTGCATCAATCGGACTCCTTGGAAAAATAAAGACATGAGCTAACAGGTTCACATAGCTCTTAGGACATAAGCATCACAGTTTCTCTATAGCACTCTCACCAATTGGTCTTCCCTTTTTAGATGTGTTGGTAATAGCAAAAAAAGGTCACCTTGAGCAAGAAATGGTAGCCCTGAATATAAATTGCTTACCAGTTAAGTAGTCAGCCATATTTCATTGAGCAGCAACTTGAATTTTTGTATATTTTATAATGTAAAAAAAGCCCTTCTAGAGGACTGAAACGGTTGTGGTGAATAGAATTAGTTAGCAATCAGTGGGAAGCTGTTCAGTCTCTTCTTTCCTTCACTTTAGGATTTTCCCCCCTTCACATTTTTGAAAAGAAACATTTTTTCATGTTCTGAGTAATCATTCCTTTACCTTATTTTTCTTTCTTTCTTTCTTTAAAAAAACACACTGCTTTTTCTGGCCAGAAGGTGAAATTTTGTTGTAAGGTAAATGAGTCAAAAGTAACAGTAAAAGGATGTCAGAAATCAGTGTTTGTAGTAATGAAAGAAAGATGAATTTGTTTGCGTAGGTGTAAAAAATGCAGCTCCCCTGTTCTTTTGACTGAGATTGCACTTGTGTATGAGTAGCGTTTTTAAAAAAAAATCATTTTGTGAATTATGTTTTAAAATTGGCATTTTATGTTTAAATCATTGATCTGTGGAATTTTCTGAATTTGGTTAATTAGTTAAATTGAAGTCGTGTATGCTCCCAGATAAAGGGAGTGTATGAAAGTGTTTCTACTGTTTTGAAGTTTCACTGATGTTTTAAGACTTAACAAGACCTGTCTTAGGCAAACCGTTATTACTCACCCACAGCAAAAGAAAATTCTCCACCACTCAATAGAAAGGGAGGTTGATGTATTATTCCATGCAAGTCAAATCTATGCTCTTATTTCTAGAAAGTACTGGTTATTGATATGACGTACTGAGACGTCTTACAATCAGTGCCTATTGAAGGTGTCCTTTTATTCAAGGAAAACTGGAAAAATAGGGTTCAAAGCTGTGTGCTTTTGCTAAAAGATTCACCCTTACATGCATCTCAGGTTCCTAAGCCTTTCCTAGGAAGCAGGTTTCAGTATCCAAAGTTAAGAATTCTTACCAGTGTATCTATATTTTTTAAAATCCTTTGCTTCCAGTATTTATGAGGTTGAATTATGCTGGATCCTTTCCATACTTTACCTTTTAAGTGACACCATATTGTTCTTACATTAACCATCTGTCTTCTGCTTTTGTAGATTTTTTTTTTTACTTCAGCTTCTTGTCTCATTGTTCACCCTTCTGTAAATATTAAGACAAATAGCTCTGGGAAGAAAATGTTTTACATAAACTGTAAACCTAAAAATGCATTTGTACACAGCAAATAAATACTCATTTGCAGCTTCCAGCAGAAATCCCATAGCAAATATAAGCCCAGGTTCAGAGAATCATTGTAGTATCTTGACATGCCAATTCCAAATGTGTTCTACTTAAAAGTAAACATTTGTTATTTCATTTGTTCCCAAATATGTTCTACTGCACTCTTGAGTCATCTAGACAATATCACTTTTGGCTGTATCCACAATTTTGAATGGTGGTCTGCATAAACAAAATTCCTGTGTGTAGAGAGGTTTAACACAGTTTTGCTGTTTGCTGGTTTACTGCATGCAGGTTGGTTTGGAAGGAAGAGGCATTCAAAACTATGATATGCCCCTCCTGTAAGTGAAGTGGTACAGTTCAGGAATCTACCACTTCAGTCTGTCTAAAGAGTTAAACAGCTCTTAATTCCAGGTAAATAATGTTCATGGGGGCAAAATACTAATTTTTCTTTGAGTTCTGCTAAGATAAGAATTTGTATCACAGCATTCCAGTTCCAGAGGAAAATTGACACAGTACTTATTTATTTCCTATCAAAGCATGCATTTATTTAAAGAGATGCAAGAGAGGGCAGTGGGTTATTCCACAATGGTTTCTACTGAGCTACGCCGAAGCATTACTTTTTTAAAGAAACAAAACCAATACAGTACTGTAATGTATATAACTTGTACAGTCTTTTCCTTAACATGCCTTCTAGGAATTGTGTTTTGCTTTTTCATTAACCGATACTTGACCTTAGTTCTTAGAGCTTTGTATGGTAAAAATAAAAGCTTTTAATTCTACCAAGCTTCACAAAGTTTCTTCTTGAGAACAAGACATCTGTTGTTTGGGACCATCTTTTGAGGAGCTGGTGGCTTTATGAAGTACTATTTTGAAAAGGCAGACTAGGGTCTTGCAAATGTACAAACCTTGCAGTTTTAAATTGAAAGGCAGATTTTTGTTTTATAGGCTTGTGGTCCAACATAAAACCTTTCAAACTAATTTTTATGCAGGGTGTTACAAGGGCAAACTGAAAAAGACATTTTATCTACACAAGGGCTTAAAAGTAGTGGGCAACGTGTTGCATGTAACTGGTGAGCTCAGATTAGCAGTGTGCATCAAAAGATGCACTCAGCCAGTTCTGGAGGACTCAGATGTTCAGTTTGGTGTAATGGTTAAGTGCACGGACTCTAATCTGGGAGAACTGGGTTTGATTCCCCACTCCTCCACTTGCACCTGCTGATGACCTTGGGCAAGTCATAGTTCTGTCAGAGCTGTTCTTGAAAGAGGAGTTTCTCTCAGAGCTCTCTCAACCCCACCTACCTCACAGAGCGTCTCTTGTGGGGAGGGGAAGGGAAAGGAGTTTGTAAGCTGCTCTGAGACGCCGAGTGAAGGGCGGGGTATAAATCCTATCTCTTCATCTGCTGCATGAGTAAAAAGTTGCTCCCATGCATGCAGTGTCCTTGCTGGATAGGGGCATATCAATCCAGGCCAGTATACTTCTCTTCATTTTACTTGTTTATACAGGTTTCTGAAGTTTCAACTTTAGGGAGACTTCCATACCAGCTTTCCTGAGAAACTTCTGTAGGATCCTATCCTGTGTATATAGTTTATGCAGGCTACTGCCTGAGTCTGTTGGATTCCTCTGTTGCCCCATATGAATTGAGAATACACCTTAGGAACACACAGAGACCCCACCATCCAACAGCAAATTAAGGGCCATTAAGCTAAGTGCACATCACTATGTAGGAAATGAGGAGACAACGAAGAACTGCCTGTATGTGCATGACATGAAATTAATTAGATTTCCCTGATTAATGGAATGGCCTTTGTTTCCCAATTCCTCCCCCCCCTGTTTCCCATATCCATCCTTTCATCCTCACCTGGATCTGGAGAATCTGCAGATAAGTTTAATTCAGCCCAAGACACTATGAACTAGGTAAATTTTTTCAGCACACGATACAGAGTGTGGTCCTAACTTTCCCATTGCTCTGCTTGTGGATGGGAGCCGTGTGGCATTTGAATGGCTGTCCTCTGATGGCCTCCTTTTGCCTCATCTTTTGCACCCAGTAGATAGGAACTTAGGAACCAGCTAACCATGCTAAATCATTCAACTTATAAACAAAAGTCTTACCACTTTTATTTTCATTTTATAAATTATCCAAAGGGCACATGACTCATGTTCATTACATTGTCACAAGAAATGGATTTAAAGATGGAAACAGTGGACAGAGCTCCTGTATTGACATTTGAATGCATATACTTTTTGCCAAAAGCTGGAAAAGGAAAACTAGGAGTTGAAAAAGCAATGCTCGCTTCTGAGCCCCCTGCCCTGTCCTTTTAAAAGCAACAAAGATGTTGTTATCGCATCTGCACACTGCTGTTAAAATGACCTTTCCCAATTATGCTGTATACCTCAGTAATACATTGCTGTCCTTAAATATTTCTACAAACTGTTCTTGTGATGACTCCTAAACACGTAAGATGTTAAAACTTCAACCAATTTTAGCAAGATGGAGAGGGGATAAATGCCCAGGAAGGGCTATGGCTCAGCAGTAGAGCAAATGTTTTGCATGCAGAAGGTCCCAGGTTCAGTCCCTGGCATCTCCAGTTAAAGGGTCTTGGGTGACAAGTTAGGGAGGCCTCTTCTCTGCCTGAAACCCTAGAGAGCTGTCGCAAGTCAGAGTAGATGATACTGAATCAAGTGGATTCACTATAAGGCAGCTTCCTGTGTTTATTTTCTGAAGTAGAGACACTCATGAGGAAAGATGTAAGTGGTCCAGTCATTAAAATGTTTCCACAAAGCTCCATTGATGTGAATAAGAGTAGCACAAAACAGAGCTGGAGAATGTTGTGGTGAGTTATACCCACTAAATGAACTTTTGAACAAAGGCTTTTAAAAATGCTTTTGCTGCACTTGATTTAAGCAAGTCTGGTGAAATTTTCAGGGTGGCAGTCTATTTGGCACAACTTAGGAGAGAAAAATCCAAGCTTGTGTGATTCCTTGGTATGACTTCTCAACAGACCATTCACTTCTTCCTCTGTAACTTCACAAGAATGTTCCTCTGTGATCAATGGCAAAAGGACTGTTGCTCCCTTGGAGGAGCACTTCTGTCTTGTTAGAAATGCAAATACAGTACATGATGTCAGCCCAGCTGATTACAATGTTATGCAAGCATGTTTAACTGTGCTGGATTGTACCCAGAAGCAGCAGTGCTCATGCCAAAGGCTGCACAAGCCAGGCTTCCTATTCACTGGGGTCGGGAGAATCCATACTTTGCCAGCACAGCAGTCCATGAGTTCCAGAGCAGACTAGGTCCACAAGTACTTTGGGAAACATCTATTCCATATAGTTTTTGTACAACTCATCTACTCCCTCCCTTTCTTTTGCATCAACAACAGCACCAGAAGACTCTAGCTACAACTCAATGACAAATTAGGTGGCCTTAAGCTAACTAATGTGAATGGACTTAAGGATGCTTAACTCTGGATTGTGCCCCCCCCCCCCCCGAGTCACTAACTGGATGTGTGATTTAAGTGTGACACTGGCAAAGGCAAAGAGCTCACCAACACGTCCGCAAAGGCTTAACATTTCATTTTAAACTTAAAATGCACAAGCAGTTATGCATGCTCAGAGAGCATGACAGCTTAATAGCTGCAAGGACTACAGATTTCTGGTATGCAAAATAAATGCTCATAGCTACTTTGTACAGGTTGCTGCACAGTTTGAATGAGACTCTTGGAGCCCGTGCAAAATCACACAGGAAATCTCTTTACCTTGCCAGTGTGGCATTTAAATCAAACCTCAATTTATTCCTAAACACAAAATCTGCATTTTAAGCCGTGTATAAGGGGGTGGTAGGGAGAGAATGGTGTGAAAATATAGCTTTAGTCATCATTCTGAGAGACGGCCTAAGCTTCCTTTTGGATACACATTTTGCAGAAGAACAGGATTAAATACAGTCGTTCAAAGTGCCATGCTACTGCATGGGTAAAGTTTCCCATGGGTTTGTTTATTCATTCCTCTCCCACCTCATTCCAAGCACTCAGGAAAAGATGCAACTGTGTTTCTTATCTCCCCAAAATCTTTGAAGTAGGTTAGACTACAAGACAGTGGCTTGTCTACAGGCAGCCAGGAAGCCTTATAGGTCTCTGGGGATTTGGACCTAGGCCCTTTCCCCCACCCCCCACATTCACTGTTATCTAGTTGATCAAGCTGGTTAGAAAAATGTAACTTTCCATCTAAATGGCAGCATTTGATTTTGAAAGGGAAAATCTTTCAAGCAAGGCTCTAAGACATAAGCGAAGCCTTGTTAACAAACCATTCCTGCTTTTCTGACTGGGACTAAAAATTGCCTGTGCGTGAGCAGTAAAAAGTCTATGATTTTAAAGATATGATCAGTGAAGCAGGAAGCAGCATCCTTAAGACACGGTTACTTAGATAATTTGTTCCTAAGTTGGCCTTAAAATCCAACCAGCCCTTGAAAGCCACTCCAGACATACAAGGGGCTGCTTGCTGCTTCTCACAAGGCGGTAGCCAAGTTTGCCATTTGTTCAGCTCTGCTTTCCCAGTGGGCTGTTTCTATGGACTGAAGAAAAGGCATGGGGTGCAATCCTAAAATCACCTTCCTGGGGAAAGCCCCCCCCCCCGAATAAAATGGGATTTCTGAGTGAACTTGTTTAGGATTGATCCTATGGTGGACTTCAGAAAAATATATATACCGCAGGTTAGGAAAGGCACAAATAGGTATAGAAAAAAGCCTGCATGGTTAACAAACAAAGTAATGGATGCTGTAAAAGGTAAGGATTCCTTTAAGTGATGGAAAGCTAGACTCAGTGAGGCTGATAAAAGGGAACACAGGCTGTGGCAAACGAAATGCAAGTCTGTGATCAGGCAGGCAAAAAGGGAATATGAGAAGCATATAGCAAAAAACATAGACCAACAATAAAACTTTCTTTAAATACACTAGAAGCAGGAAACCAGTCAGGGAGGCAGTGGGGCCCTTGGATGCCCAAGGGGTAAAAGGAGTACTGAAGGATGATAGGTAAATGGCTGAGAAGCTGAATGCATTTTTTGCCTCTGTCTTCACTGTGGAAGATGAGAAGTGCTTGCCCACTCCAGAACTGCTGATTTCAGGAGTGGTGTTGAAACACCTGAGTCAGATTGAGGTGACGAGAGAGGAGATCCTACGACTGATAGACAATTTAAAAACTGATAAATCACCAGGCCCGGAGGGCATACATCCGAGACTTCTGAAAGAACTCAAATGTGAACTAGTGGATCTCCTGACAAAAATATGTAATCTTTCATTAAAATCTGCCTCCACTCCTGAGGACTGGAAGGTAGCTAATGTCACTCCCATCTTTAAAAAGGTTCCAGAAGAGATTTGGGAAATTACAGGCCAATCAGTCTGACGTTGATACTGGGTAAGTTGGTGGAATCCGTTATTAAGGAAAGAATTAGTAGACACATTGATGAACAAAAACTATTGAGGCAGACTCAGCATGGGGTTCTGTGAGGGAAGATCTTGCCTCACTAACCTGTTAGTGTTCTTTGAGGGGGTGAACAAACGTGGACAAGGGGGACCCAATAGTTATTGTTTACCTTGACTTCCAGAAAGCTTTCGATAAAGCTCCTCATCAAAGGCTCCTAAGTAAGCTCAAAAATCACAGGATAAAAGGGCAAGTCCTTTCATGGATCAAAACCTGGCTAATTAATAGAAAACAGAGAATGAGTATAAATGGGCAATTTTCTCAGCGGAAGTTGGTAAGCAGTGGGGTCCTGCAGGGATCAGTACTCGGTCCGATGCTTTTTAGCTTGTTCATTAATGATTTGGAGTTGAGAGTAAGCAGTGAAGTGGCTAAATTTGCAGATGATACAAAATTGTTCAGGGTGGTGAAAACCAGGGAGGATTGTGAGGCACTCCAAAGGGATCTGTCGAGGATGGGCGAGTGGGCATCAATGTGGCAGATGGGGTTCAATGTGGCCAAGTGCAAGGTGATGCTCATTGGAGCCAAAAATCCTAACTATAAATACGTGTTGATGGGGTCTGAACTGGCAGAGACTGACCAAGAGAGAGATATTGGAGTTGTAGTAGATAACTCACTGAAAATGTCGAGACAGTGTGTGACTGCAATAAAAAAGACCAATGCTACGCTAGGGATTATTAGGAAGGGTATTGAAAACAGATCAGCCAATATTATAATAGCCCTATATAAATCAATGGTGAGACCTCATTTGGAGTATTGTTATCGTTCTGGTCACCACACCTTAAAAGGGATATTATAGCTTTGGAAAAAGTGCAGAAAAGAACAACTAGAATGATAAACGAGCTGGAACACTTTCCCTATGAAGAAAGGTTAAAGCTCTCGGGACTCTTTAGTTTGGAGAAATGATGGCTGAGGAGTGACATGATCGAGGTTTATAAGATAATCCATGGGACAGAACAGGTAGAGAAAGAGGTACTTTTCTCCCTTTCTCACAATACAAGAACTCGTGGGCACTCGATGAAATTGCTGAGCCGTCGGGTTAGAACGGATAAAAGGAAGTACTTCTTCACCCAAAGAGTGATTAACACATGGTATTCACTGCCACAGGAGGTGGTGGTGGCTACAAGCATGGATGGCTTCAAGAGGGAGTTAGATAAAAATATGGAGCAGAGGTCCATCAGTGGCTATTAGGCACAAGGTATAGATAGGGACTCTGGGGCAAGTGAGATTCTGTATTCTTGGTGCTTGGGGGGGTCAACAGTGGGAGGGCTTCTAGTGTCCCGGCCCCACTGGTGGACCTCCTGATGGCACCTGGTATTTTTGGCCACTGTGTGACAGAATGTTGAACTGGATCGGCTGTTGGCGTGTTCCAACATTGGCTTCTCTTATGTTCTTATGCCTAGGAACCATAAGTGATCATGGCTCTTCACCATGTGTCCCATTAAATATTACAGTGTTCAGTGGAGATGTGAACTGGAAGACTTCAGCTGCCAAGGAATTATACTAGCAGAGGACTCAATAGTATACAGTACAAAGCTGATCACATTCTGAAGAATGCACGCATGCATGAAGTTTAGGTCAAGCTGCACGCTTCTGAAGACAATGGAACTCTGTTTTTGAACCCTGCTTCCTGAGAGACTGACAATGGTTAGGTAGCATTTGCTTAAGACAAACAGTGGGCAACTCTTGCATGCAGATCTAGGAACGATTTAATGAAGATCATGTGTCAGCTTCCACTGTGGTGCCTGATATTTCGGGTACTGCTGAAGGGGACAGAAAGTTTTTAGTATAACACCTGTTATCTTTTGATCTACTGGAAAACCTACTTAGGAAAATAAAGGTTGCATAAGATGTGGCATAAATAAAATTTTAAGCGCAACACAGCCATTGTTCTCAACTATGCTTTACTACTTGCTGGGCTGTAGCCACACACAGTTGAATGTGGCAGCAGAACAATCACTAGTAACTGGATTGCCTTCTCCACACTGGAAAATTCAAGTGTGAATGACTGCTATAGTGCAATGGTAGTGAAATGGTGGTTCAATAGCTAATGGCACGTGGATGCATCCTAGGTATGTCAGTATAGTATTGTTGGCACAGTGTACAGCACTGTAGTGGCACTGCAGAAAACCAGGCCGATGCCTCTTACAGACAGCCCCACCTTTCAGCAGCCCCCTTTCTAGGGCCCATTTTCCGTGTGTACAACTAAGGCCACATATATTGCAGAACATTCTTCTCTCGCAGCAGTCCAAAGCGCTTGTTTTATACACCTTAGATTCTTTGGCTCTTCCTTTAACTGATGTGGCCAATTAACTTCTAAGTAAACTGGCAGGTGTTCTACCTGCAGGCTTAGTACACCTTTTGGCAAAGAGGACAAAGGAAATCAAGAACACACTTAATAAGCACCTTTCAAAAGTGCCAAGTGACCTAAGCCAACTATAGGTCCTTATCGTCATTTTTTCAAACCAAGTCCCCCAAACACCATCTTCCTTAAGAGTCAAGAGCAGCCATTATCCACATTATTAAAATAAATGAATAAAAAGCAGGTGCCTGATGCAGGAGCTCTACTTTTCACTGCCATTAAATCGCATCTGTGTCTCTCCCAGGCACAACCTACCAAGAGAAAGTGCCATCAAGTCCCCCTGTTTCGTATTTCTATGTATGCAGTGTCATGGTCTGTGCTCTCCCCTCCCTGGTACAAAAAATTCACCAAGAGTTCTAGTGGCAGCGCTCAGATTCCCTTCATGGTGTATAAGGAGGCGGCTTTTCAAAGGGTGGGAAATATGGCGGGGAATAGCGAGGAGGTGCTGTGGGAGACCACACATAACTTGGAGATGGCGATAACGATGGTGGGTCATCTGAGAGGCCAGATGGCGTGGAGGCTGGGAATACGCTGGAATGCTGCGAAGGATGAGAGAGAAAAGACAGCTGGGGTTAGAAGTAGCAACCACTACCTTGGTTTATTGTTCTGTGATACAATGTATATTGCAGATTAGGAAACAGGCATTAAAAAAGGTTGGCATGGTTAACAAAGTAATAGAAGCAGTAAAAGGTAAGAAGGATTCATTTAAGTGGTGGAAAACTAGTCCGAGTGAGATAAATAAAAGGGAGCATGGGCTTTGGCAAATAAAATGGAAGTCGGTGATCAGACAGGAAAAAAGGGACTATGAGGAACATACTGCAAAAAAACATAAAGACCAACAATAAACTTTCTTCAAATACACTAGAAGCAGGAAACCAGCCAGGAAGGCAGTGGGGTCTTTGGATGACTAAGGAGTAAAAGGAGTATTGAAGGATGATAGGTAAATGGTTGAGAAGCTGAATGCATTTTTTGCCTCTGTTTTCACTGCTGAAGATGTGCTTGCCCACTCCAGAACCACCCATTTCAGGAGGGGTGTCGAAAGAGCTGAGTTAGATTGAGAGAGGTCCTATATGACTGATGGACAAATTAAAAAACTGACAGATCACCAGGCCCAGATGGCATACATCGAAGAATTCTGAAAGAACTTAAATGTGAACTTGTGGATCTCCTAACAAAAATATCCAATCTATCACTAAAATCTGCCTCCATTCCCAAGGACTGGAAGGTAGCTTAATGTAACACCCATATTTAAAAAAGGTTTCAGAGGAGATCTGGGAAGTTACAGGCCGGTCAGTCTAACTTTGATAGTGGGTAGGTTGGTGGAATCTGTTATTAAAGATAGAATTAATAGGCACATTGATGAACAAAAGCTATTGAGGAAGAACCAGCATGGATTCTGTACAGGAAGATCTTGCCTCACTAACCTTTTAGAGTTCTTTGAGGAAGTGAACAAACATGTGGATAAGGGTGACTCAGTAGATGTTGCTTACCTAGACTTCCAGAAAGCTTTTGATAAAGTTCCTCATCAAAGCCTTCTAAGTAAACTCAGCCATCATGGAATAAGAGGACAAGTCCTTATGTGGATTAAAAACTGATTAATTAACGGGAAACAGAAAGTGAGTATAAATGGGCAGTTTTCACAGTGGAAGGTAGTAAGCAGTGGGGTATTGCAGGACTTGGTACTAGGCCCAGTGATTTTTAATTTGTTCATTAATGATTTGGAGTTGGGAGTAAGTAGTAAAGTGGCTAAATATGTGGAGACTGAAAACAAATCAGCCAATATAATAATGCCCCTGTATTATGATGCGGCCTCATTTGGAATTCTGTTTAAAGTTCTGGTCACCACACCTCCAAACAGGGTTATAGCATCAGAAAAGGAGCAGAAAAGGGCAACTAAAATGATTAAGGGGATGGAACACCTTCCCTATGAAGAAAGGTTATAGGGATTAGGGCGCTTTAACTTGGAGAAACTATTACTGAGGGGTGACATGATAGAGGTTCACAGAATTATGCATGGGATAGAGAAGGCAAAGAAAGAAGTACTCTTCTCCCTTTCATGGGCACTCCATGAAATTAATGAGCAATAGGCTTAAGATATAAGGAAGTACTTCTTCACCCAAAGAGTAATTAACACATAGAACTCACTGCTGCAGGAAGTGGTGGCAGCTACAAGCACAGACAGCTTCAAGAGGAGACTGAATAAACATATGGAGCAGAGGTTCATCAGTGACTATTATCCAGAAGGTATAGATGGAACACTATGTCTGGGGCAGTGATACTCTGTATTCTTGATGCTTGGGGGACAACAGTGGGAGGGCTTCTGGAGTTCTGGCCCCACTGGTGGACCTCCTGATGGCACCTGGGTTTTGGCCACTGTTTGACACAGAGTGTTGGACTAGATGGGCCATTGGCCTGATTCAAGATAGCTTCTCTTATGTTCTTATGACTTAGGGTTCCTTGGCAGCTTGCAGGCTCTCTTGTCTACAAAGTTGGACAATTAAACTCTTCTGGTCTACAGGGCCTGGTTAGAGGTCAGCCAAACAGTGTGGGGGAGAGAAGGTTGACTCTCCCAGCACCATAGTCCTGATCTGAATCTGGCCTGTGGTGCTTGGAAAATCACTTCCCAGGAGCTGCTGTCTGACTGACATCAATGACAGTCAGTCTGCTGGAACCCAGACCTGACTTAGGGGAAAATGCCACATCTTGCTTGGCCCTGAGCTAAAAAAACTGAAGTTCAGAATCCAGAATCCCAGTTCTGCAACTGTTATTAAGGTATACAAATTTGCAAAAGCTCTGCTTTAAATATATATATATATGTGTGTGTGTGTGTGTATTATCTATATCTATCTATCTAAAGTAACATGAAGCTCTTTTTTATCAACTCAGATCATTCTGGTTTCCCCCTTTACCATTTTGTACTCTCAAAAACTCTAGTGAGTAGGTTAGGCTGAGAGGATGCAGGACTATAGGAATTCCCTCAAATCTCTACAGTGAAACCGCAGAAATTTGCAGAAGTTCCTAGAACACTGTGGACGCTGTGACATCACTTCTGGGTACTTACCCAGAACTGACATCAAAGCACTCCATGAAGCAAGTGTGGGAATGGGAGTGGAGAAGGGCAACTGGCAAGCCTAAGGGTGACTGCTCTAAGGTCATCCTGTGAGCCTCATGGCCCCAAGTCAACAGCAATGTGATAGTTACACACGGATAATTCCTTCTGAGCCTACTGATCTCAACACTGTACCTCTGCTTAGGACTGAACTGCTGGCCTCCCAAGTCCTGTCATGACACCAACTAAATGGCCGGAGGTCAAGTCCCATTGCAACTGGTTCTGCTTAGTCACCCTTGTCCCTGGAGCTGGCAAATGTGAGAGGGGAGGACATGGCAACACACCAGGAGTCAGGTCTGGCCCTGAGGCAGCCAGTTGTTGGCCTTCATGAAAACCGTTCTGATAGTTTTGGGCACCATGCCTCTTCCCAAAGTATATGTTAAAAGCACTCTACACATGACAGTATGTGCACGGAGAAGCAGCAGGCATGAGTGCTCTGGTTGATGCATGAGCACCAGCTCCTGAGAATGGAGTTTATGCTTGTAGGCTTCCTTCCAAGTGCTCAGGAACGTTTTTTCAGATGCACGCATGAGCTCCATACTAAGAAACAGGAGTGTGCATATGGGCAGGGGGTGGGCACTCATGCTGTACTTTGATCTCAATACAGGCAGTGCTGTGTGAAGAGGGCTAATGCCTACACAATAGCAGACAGCCTCTCTTCCACAAATTGAAGGTTGCAGGCTGAAACTGGGCTTTATCTATTTATTTTTAAAAAATGGGAGAAAAGAACAAGGGGGGGGGAATCTTAAAACCCAGCAACCAAATAAGATTTTTAAAAGAAAGAAAGAAAAAAGGGAAAAATGATATAAGGCAACCACAAAGGAATAACAGCAGTGGTGGCAGATCTACACATAAGTTTCTATAAACAGTTTCCAAATATCTAAAAGTAAGGCCATGGACAATTTGCCATGTAGATGCATTCAGAGATTGATACACTGAAACTGAATAAGGATGTGGTGCAAGAAGCACCACCAGCAAGGCAAAAGACGAAATCCTTTTTATTTCAGAAGATGGAATAGATGGATGGATGACATAGACAAAAAAGCAAAGAAGTACAACTGCGTGACGTCTTTTTCCTATTTACTGGCATAAAAAAGAGAATTGTTTCTTGAACTGTTTTGATGCGCCGTACCTGGAAGTCATACGCCGAGTATGGTGGCAGATGCGGAGTGCTGTGATAATATGTATTATACGAAGTCACCTGGGGTCTCGAGTAATAGGATACTGTGGGCCGAGCATTTTCAACTGTACAGTTAAGAGCAGGAAGCGAGGGAGTCTGTGGAAAGTACGGATAATGGAAAATCCATTAGCACACGGGTCCAGCTATCCAAAGGCAAGAGGACGCTGGGATATTGCAAAAGAGATTGGAAAAAGAAGCTAATCCCATTTGTTTACGACTTTAAGGAATTCATTTATGGTTTTCAAAACAAGATTAAAAATCAAATGGATGTTCTGTTCTTTGCTTTCTGCTTGCTTCAGTCCCAAAGGATCCACCTGTCAAAAGAACCACAAATTATAAAAGGACTGTTATATCAGGCATATGTTGGGCCCAATCCACCAGGACATTCCTTCCCAAGAAAATGAATGGGAACCATTAACATAGCTTTCATTCATTTCAGTGAAACTTGTACAAGAGAACTCCCTGAAAGATTGGCACAAAACGGCATGAGCTTTATGGGTAATGTTTATAGCTGTTTCACCACATAAATCATTTTAACTGATTCATAGTCTACCATTAACCTACCGGTGAAGATTTTTTTAAAAAAAACTATTAATACCAAAATGTCAATGTATCATTTTCTGAAATACTGACGAAATAAGGAGATACTTACAACTGAATGCCCAAAAGGTTGTTACAAGGGAAGGCTACCATTAGTGCTTCCTTTCCATTATTTATTACAGCAGCGTGCCAAAACAGCCTCAAAAACAGTGGACAAGGCACTGGACAAGACACTGGAAATCCACAATCAGATCTCCTGTCTCTAAAAAATCCCGTTAATATCAGCTATGAGCATCCCAGGGCACTGGGAATGGAGGGGGTAATGCTTTTTTCCTGAGGGAAACCACCAGCTGCTATTTGCTATTTTAGCAAAATAATTACAGGCACGTGTTAAATTTTCCCTAAAATGGCAACTATAGCTCCAGGGAGGGCGGCATTTGCAGCAAGAAAATAGTGAAGGCAAAAAAGGTAAACCCCCCCGAGTGCTGTGGTCCTGAATCAAATATGGGTTAGCCATGGCTTGCTATGCACATGGATTTAAAGAGGCGGGAAATCTGATCATGGCAGCTGAGCTCTAAGTGGATCATGGCTGAGTCAGCAGCGCACACACTTTCTTCACCCAGGAGCTCCCACACACTTTCCTCCTTAAAGGATCTCAGCTAGCAGGTGTGAGGCAACACACCCCTGATTTCTCCCAAAGCTTAATGTGAATACTAATAGGCTTAGTCCATCTTGCAGGTCTTAGCAGTTGGGCCTCTCTGCCTACATGGCCCTTATCTTCAAGGCCAGAGTTAGGAATGTGATAATTGGCTCTTCTTAAGAACCTGTGGCCCACTGGATGGGAGGGGGGAATCAGGAGTGAGGCTGTAGTGTTCTAGAGGGTTCTAGTGAGAATGTGCCAATTGGATTGTTACCATCACCCAACACTGGCTGGTCCAAGGCTATAACTGAACTAAAAGTCTGAATGAAGGAGGGCTAACTTTGGGGATTTGGGGTGAGTTGAGACTTACACTGTAATGCATGTGTAGAGAACACTTAAGCCATCGCCTCTACCTTTTGGAACTTTAAGACTGCCATCCAATGCAAGGTATAAATATATTAGGTAGTGAAAGTTATCTTTTCCTGATTTCTTGCTGCAAGATTTCAGAGTTGCCTAGAAACAAAAACTATTTCTGAAAGTATTTAATAAATTTCATATATTTTTACAAAGGAGTGGTTTCTTGTGTACAAGAAACCCACAGGGTTCAGGCTTGGACTACTTGACAGCATGTGACAGGAAAGAACTTTCTCTGTCTGAGACCCTAAGGAGCTGCTGCCAGTCAGAGTAGACAATACTCAGCTAGATGGACCAATGGCTTGACTTTGTATAAGGCATCGTCATATGTGTTCATAGCTGTCAGCACCACCAACTAAAGCTGGACCTTGCCAATCACACTCACTCAGGTGTTAATGGACAAATCTACCTATGAAAGCCCTAGTAATTTTACATTGCAATTGATTTCAATGGGTTTAGATTCTAGGTACTATGTATGGGACTGGAGTGTTAAAGAGGTTCCTCCTATGAGGTCCCCAGCTACCTTGATGCGCTTTAACTTCCTTACCATATCTTTAAAGCCAGCAAGGATTGCAGCTGTGATGATCCCTAGAAATAAGCCAACGATGTTCAATATGGTTGCTGACCACAGCAAATGGTAAAGATGGATGATGTCTTGACAGCTGCTGACATCGATGTATTCATAGTAGCCACCAGAAATCTCCACTCTGCTGAATAGAGAAATAGCATCTTTAAGAACCCCACTCTTGCAGAATGCTTGAGTAATAAAAAAGAAAACTGCACACAATGCATGCGGAGGAGGACGGTCCCAAAACTGAGGATGCTTTTCATTGTATTCTGAAGTATCTTTGGGGCTCCTGGCTGATTAAAAAGTGCCAAATTAAGGCACTATTTAAAGCCTAGACTAGGCAATGAATGTTTCATGGGATGGATTGTCACCAAAACCCCACAGCCAGAGAAGGTCATAAAATCATATGGAAAAAATCTAACTACCAGACACACACACAGCCATCTCCACATTTATAGAGAGAAATACAACAAGAATGGAAGGAAGGGCAGGAAAATTTGGGAAAGGGAAGGGGCATAGGAAGGGCAGAGACAGGAGGGAGCAAGAAGGGTGAAAATTAGGAGAATGACTAGAACCTGGGAAAGGGGTGGAGGAAGGAGAGGAGAAAAGGGAGAGACTGGTGTCACAATAAAGGTCTAAGATTAAACATTAAGATGGAAAAAAAAAACCCTACCACACTGCCATCTGCTTTCAGCCTGCAAAGTGAACTGGGGCTTCTCACATGGATTTCTAAGTGACATTTGGGTCTTGCTGGATTCTATATTTTAATCAAATGAGATGACCTTCCATTGTTTGCGTCTTCTTCTCAGAATGCAAGTGCTGTAATCTAACATCTACACCAATTAAACTAGTGTCTGTGAACCTGTCAGCATCTAACACTAATGGCTGGCAAGAGAGAGTCTTAAGATCTTGACCTGGAAAACTGTTTTAGTTTTCATAACATTTAGCCTGATGAAAAGCTCTGAGGAACTCGAATACGAGCACAATGTTTTGAGTCATTCTGGATGTCCTTAATAAAAGGTATCACATGGATTTTGCTCCTTGTTCTGGATTTTGCATGGACCAATATGGCTATTTACAACCTTTTTCTCAATAAGCCATTTCTCAGTCCCAAATTCTGATCTCTTTTCCCATTTTTAAGTGAGTGGCAGGTAAACAGCTATACAGCCGAGAAGGGAAATGTTCTATGCAACGGGAACAGCATGACTGTATCCTATTAGCTCCATGCCACTAATTTCTCTTCCAGTCTGCTGTAAGGATCTTACATTCAATTCATATGTTACTCACCTTCCACAATTATACAAGTCACAGCAGAAACAGGTGTTGGTCCTGATCTTAGGTGTGCAGGGGCCACGCTGCTGGAGAGGACAGACTGTCTGTGTGAACACAGAATGAAAGAATTCAGGGGGAAAAGCACATTCTAAAAGGGATGGCAGGATATTCTTAAACATAATTCCAGTCTGTTCTGACCTAATTTTCACTAGTCTGATGTGTGTGTGGGGGGGTGGGGGGAGGTAATCTGACAGCCAGTGTAGTGGTTAGGAGCGTAGACTCTAATCTGGGAGAACCAGGTTTGATTCTCCATTCCTCCACATGCAGCAACTGGTGTGACCTTGGGCCAGTCACAAGTTCTCACAGAGCTGTTCTCTCAAGAGCAGTCCTCGAGACAGTTCTCTCAGCATCACCTACCTCACAGGGTGTCTGCTGTGGAGAGGGGAAGGGAAAAGGGATTGTTTGTAAGCTGCTCTGAGACTCCTTCAGGTAGTGAAGGGCGGAGTATAAATCCAATCTTTTCTTCTTCTTCTTCTAATCATATGGTTGAATATTTTTTCCACACACAAATTATGTCTATGCACACAGAAAACTACCATGGTCCTTCTCCCTACATGCTAGTTTTCTGCATGTAAGGGAATGCATCCAGCCATTCTTTATTTCAAAAGATGTATATGCCACTTTTCTTAACCACCAGCCTCCAAGTGCGGCAAACAGCAATAAAAACAAACTAAATAGCCATAAAAACACAGCAGCATCCCAGCCAATAACCACAAAGCTAGTAAAACAGTGCTAAAAATAAAAAGAGAAGGGAAAAGATGCACAGATAAAATAAACCAACCACATGCCTACATATGTAAGAACCAGTTTCACGAGGTGCTGCCCGAAGCTTAAAATATCAGGTGCCAGGCAAGCAGAACAGTCAATGAGGAGCCAGTATCAAAAAAGGCCCTCTTTCTGGTAACCATCCATCTCTGGTGACAAGGGTGCAACCCTGCAGTCCTCCACTCACAGTCTGAAAGGGTGCAGCTCAGAGCAGACACATATCTACCTCCCCCTCAGCTGTTTGTGAGAACTGGGCTCACTGGAGAAGACTAGAAAGGCTGGTTCCTGCAGCCTCGACAAGCAGCATGTTTGCCTGTCCAGTCAACCTGGACTTTCTGCTTGTTTGTGCAGCAGCAAATGATGGAACAACTGCTGCAACTGCTCACCTCTGGTGGGGCTGTGCTTTTTGAAAAGTAGTGGCATCGTCCTGCGTACAGTGGCCTAAGATCCTGTAAAAAGAAACAAGAAATAATGTTGTTGGGTTGGTTTTCTCCTCAAACATGAGGAAAAGGCAGTTCTAGCCTGTGATACATATATTACTCCACTGGACAGTTGCATGAAAGATTATATTTTCACACTTTCCCCAAGGAAGCACAAAAGAAGCGTCACTGGAGCTCCCAGTCATCTTAAGCCCAGACATGACCTCATGACCATCACCAGCATATAAGTGCCCATCAGGAGGTATAAGATATATGCAGGGACAAGTATTTCAACTTCACTGTAGAGGTGGGATTTTATTTTCTATTCATTACATTCATATGTCTTCTGCTAAGCAGTGCAGAGTGGTGCTGTTAGCCCCTTTCATCCTCACAATTCCACAAGGTAGACTAGGCTGAATGGGAGCAGCTTACCCAGTACCACTCTCAGAGCGAGTTATGTGGCAGAACAAGAAATTAGAATGCAGATCTCCCTGGCGGTCAAAAGGAGAACTCTGTCTGCAGAAGGCTAAAAGAGGAGGCTGGGAGAGGATGTTAAAACAAAACAAAAAAGTTATGGAAGATTTGAGCTTTGATCTGAAGCAAAAAGAGAGAAGTACCCTCAGGCAGGAAGACCAGACATCAGGGGCATCAAGGAGACTGGGTAAGTTGTGTGTGAGATCAGGAGATCTTTAGGCAGCTGAGGGTAACCTGGTTTGGTAGGATATCCTGCATTGGGCAGGGGGCTGGACTAGATGGTCTGTATGGCCCCTTCCAACTCTATGATTCTATGAAATAAGGGCAGAAATGCCTCAGCTGTCCGATCCCTTTCTTTGTTCTCCCTCTACTGCCCATTTAGTACAAATGCTCCTCAAAGAGAGGCCTGTATACAACTTGCTCGTTTGGGTATGTTATTCTATAAAGCAACATGTACTATTGCTGAGAAATACCCACCTATCTACCTAAAACCCAGGATACAAGTCTTGCTACTCTGCATTTGCACATGAAGAGAAAAGACAAATAAGGGGGAACATGTTTGCCAAACTATGCATGGGGGGGGAGAAAATGGATAAAAATAACTTTTTCTCACCATGCCACAGTACTAGAATTGGCAGGGAGCACTCAATGAAGTTAATGGGCAGTAGCTTCAGGATGGACAAAAGGAATTTCTGTTTTACTGACAGATTGAAAATGTTTCTATTCCACTTCTCCTTCAACAAATCTGAGGCAGCTTCCAAGAGAAACTGCCATCAAGACATCACATTTAAAACATACAAAGAATTAAAAACAAATTAACAAAACAACACAGATGCTTCTCTTGAGACCCAAACTGGTTCTTATGTTTAAAAAAACCTTTGAAATAAAAATACAAACAATTTTTTAAGCAAAAGGAAGTATTTCCCCATTCAACAAGTAATCACATTGTGGAATTTGATACCAGTGGATGTAGTGATGGCCACAACTATAGAAGGCTTTAAAAGGGGATTACACAGATTCATGTAGGATAAGTCGATTAGTGGCTGCTGGCCACAGTAACTGAAGGGAACTGCCACCTTCAGAGGAAGCCAATCTCTAAACTCCAGTGTTAGGATGCAATGTAAGGCAGGGGTGACGGTTTCTGTGTCCAGTTTGTTGGTCCTCCTGGGCAACAGGTCAGCCGCTGTGTGAAACAGCATGTTGGACAGATGGGCTACTGGTCTGATCTTATGTTATTATGTATCATCCACTGTGGAAGGATCTCTTGCGAACCACAGTTAACAGCCTCACCAGCCACACTTATGTACTTTTTGTATTAAACAAAATGGCTACAATGTACTTTGGCATTTTCAGTACCAACAGCACCCTTTCAGGGCTCAACTACATGGTACAGATTACAGCTCTGGCTCATGTCTGCCTTGGGTCTGGTCAAACCAGACCTGTGCTGGGAGTTGAGTATTTAGAGCTCCCAATCATTTTTTAAAAGTAAATCTCAGGTGCATGGGTGCCTGATCAGGACTGGGACAGCAGCATTACTGGCGGGGGGGGGGGGCTTCATGACCGGAAATGGCCCCCAAGGAGATTATCATCATCATCATCGTATGGCACTGTGTGTAGAATAGCCAGGAGATCCTAAGATTGCCTATTTGTCCCTTTGGCAAGACTTCTGGTTAGCCCACCACTACATGTTGATTTCCCTAACAGGGCAAACAGTAGCTTCCTTGGGACTGTTTCGGGTCAGGAAAACTGTGGTGGTAGTGGGGAGGCTAAAGCCTCCCAGTCCTCTCCCAGTTTGAATCAGGTCCCCACATGACTGGGAAGTAAACTACGAGCATGAAACTTCCAGCATGCCCGCTCAATAGGGCAGACCTGTAAACAGTTAGATCCTCAGTGTCCAGTTAGATCCTCAGTATCCAGTTAGATCCTCAGTGTGAGACTTGGTCTGAAAAGGCTTGGGTTGAAATTTTCTCTCAGCTGTGCTTCTCAATGGGTGGCTTTTGGCAGGCCTCTGTCTTCCTAATTTCCCTCACAGGGTTGTTGCAAGGATAAAGGTAAGCTAACAGTGCATTTACACAAGTTACTGCACTTTCATCCCTCTGCTTTTATTGTGACAATGTACCTTTATCACTAGGTTTACTGTGATTTTTTTTAAATGCTTCTGTCAACTGTTCTGGGGCAACTGCACCACAAAAAAGGGAAGATAATAAAAAATAACAATATTTTTAAAGAATAATTGACCAATGAGCTGCTTGGAGGAAAGAGGGACATAAATGGGAAGTGGGAAAATAGATCCACGCTCAGCCCATTAAATGCTGACTAACAGAGCAATCCTAAGGACACTTTCCTGGTAGTAAACCCAATTCAGTAGACTTCAGTAGGATCTTGAGTAGACCTGTTTAGGATCGCACTACAAGAGAGCAATCCTATGCAGGTATACTCAGAAGTTAGCCCCATTTTATTTAATGGGGTTTGATAAGTATGACACTTAAAGGCAGCGTTCCAACAAGTGATCAGCTTTTAATGATAGTGATTCAACAGCTCAGAACAGCTCAGAACAGATAACACAACACAGAGCAACAGGCTCTTATTTAAACACTGCCGGCTTGCATAGCCACGCCCATATCAGAGATAACAACCAATAGCATTGCTTAGATAACATGATCTAAGCAATGAAATCAAGCTCAGGACATAACAGGGTGTACTCCAAGGAAAGTGTCCTTATAATTGCAGCCTTACACACCCCACTTGCACTTCTAATTCTCCAGCCATCTCCTCTGTACACACATGTCCAATGCAACCATTAAGAGAACACTGCAATAAGTGATGTTGCAATGCCAGAGACTGAGCCATTCTAACCGAAGCAGAAATCCTTAACCCGCCAGTACCCATTGCAACAAGTATCTGCAATGATAGAAGGCAGCACAGAGCCAGGAACAAAGCAATGTTTGGAGTTAGTCCTTTTTCAGGGCAGGGCTGTGTGAACTGGGGGTGGGGGGGACAATCCAGATACTACTCCAGGAAAGCCACACTTCAGCAGCTTCTATAAATCACATAAATAAAGTTTGTACCAATATGCATAATTTACTTTAATTACATAGGAAGGAGCAAGGCATAATGCAAAACAGAAGTCTTGCCTCAAAGCCAGAAATCTGCATATGGAGACAAATGAGGTAACAAGGCAGAAGAACAGACTACCACTTCAGAGTGCAGGTCAGGGGTCACAATTTCTGAATGCCTCTCTATGTAATAATAAAAAGGATACTACTGCAAAGCAGCACAGAAAACAGAATGGGGTAGAAACTTACTGCATGTAATTGTAAGGTAAAGGTAAAAGTAAAGGTTTCCCTTGCTTGAAAGCTAGTTGAATCCAGCTCTAGGGGGCAGTGCTCATCTCTGTTTCCAAGCCAAAGAGCCAGCACTGTCCAAAGACTTCTCTGTGGTCACGTGGCCCGCATGACTAAATGCCGAGGTGCATGGAACGCTGCTACCTTCCCACTGAAGCAGTCCCTATTCACCTACTTGCAATTTCTTGCTTTCGAATTGCTAGGTTGGCAGGAGCTGGGGCCAGAGACAGGAGCTCCCTCCATCATGCAGCACTAGGGTCTCAAACTGCCAAACTACAGATCTACCGGTCTGCAGCTCAGCATCTTAACCTCTGAGCCACCGCGGCCCCGCATGTAATTGTAGCTTTTGTTAAAACCTATGAGGGGGGTTACACTAAAAATGACATTGCACACTTGTTGCCTGAGATGGTACAGTCCACTCTACCAGCTTGGAATTCTGCTGCTTGCGTAGTTCAAGCCTTATTCTGTTACCTGTCCAGGTTCTGGGGTTTCACCAGGCACTGCCAACACGAAAGCAAACACATTTTCAGAACCATGCGAACGAGAAACTTGATTCGTCTTTCCTTTCCAAAACAGCCAAGAAGTTCAAGAAACTGGACTGTACACTCAATAACACCACCTGCATCTTTTCTGCACTCTTGTAGAATCATAGCGCACACACTCACAGCTCTGCCGACAGGTTAAGAGGGAACAAGGTGACTGGCACGCAGATTGTGGACCATACTTACAATGTGTCTGGCAGCAAAGACGCCATCAACAATGGCGCAGCAGAAAGCAGCCAGGACTCCAAAGCTGATGAACACTATGGATGCCACCAGCTGTGGAAAAGATAAAGCTACATGCAGTCATCTGCTTTGATATAAACTGTGAGCTGAAACACCCACCCACAAGAAGGAGTATGTTTATTAGAACAACAGTTTGCTCTTCAATAGCTTTTGTAAAGCAACTACTTCTTCAAAGCTGCCCGAAGTATAATTAGTTTTACTATTTAGGTAATACAGTATAACAATAACTGTGCATAGAGAAGTTAGGCTGTTGTTAATTCTGCATCAAATATAGTTTGGGGTTGACCCTATTTGTGTAGAAACTAAACTCCTGGGGGAAGATACAAATTTGTATGGACTACTACAGCCTTTAGCAGTTGCTGATGTAATAGCGTAGTGAGTAATCTATTTGTTGGTTTTTCAGATTTTTTTTAAGCCATTAGTATGCATTAAGATATTTGACACTTGTGAACCCCTACTCCTTAAGATGACTTTCTGGAAGTTATTGAAATATTCATATTTAGTTAGTAATAGATCTAAATTTGCCTGTTCCAAGTTTTATTATGCATCTGTTTTTTGGAATGTAATTATAATAAAACTGGTATTAATTTTTAAAAAGCTGCCCCAAGTTATGTTTCTGCACAAAAACTTCACAGAACACGTACAGCTGCCTGATATTGAACCAGATCATGGGTCCACCCAGTCCAAAATGACTTCTTATTGTGACTGGCAACAGCTCTCCAGAATCTTTCTGAGGTTGGTTGCATGGGGGGCGGGGGGCGGCGGGGGCTTGAACCTAAGACTTTCTGCACTTGACACATGAGCTCCATTGGGGAGATGCCCACTGGAATGGGAATGTACACACCATTAGAAGCAGGCATTTAGCTGCATCCAGTTCAGTCCATATTCTGATTATGATCATATTCATCCCATTCATTTTGCTTATTATTGATTCAAATTTGTAATTCGAGAAGACAGAGCTCTGAATAGGCACGGCACCACAGAACTATGTTTCTTTCTCCCGTTCTCCTCCTCATTCTTCCAGTTTTCTAATTCGTATTAGGCTTCCTATTGGGTCTTCAGTGAAAACTTGTGCACAGGAAGGAGGGAGGGAAGAAGATATCAGTTTTTGTAGGCATGCGATTAGGAACAGAGAATTGTAAAAATGATCCTCTAGTGGAAACCATACCCAGAATCTTTTTGGAGACTGTAGGAATCACTTAGCCTGGATCGGGGGTGGGGGGTTAGAAGCATTTCCACCATCATGAGGACTAGTAACCTAGCTTTTAAAAATGAGAGAATGGAAATATGAATGCATGTGTACAAGATTCCTTTTCAAAAGGCAAATTCTGTTTAACTGCAGTTGTACAGAAGGCTGTTACACCTGCCCCTCAGACATTCCTCAGTGGTTAAAAAAACTTAACAAAGAAAAATTATGTAAATATATTATAACATGTACAGATTAGTGATAAACAATTTGACACCTTGAACCCTGCTGTGCTCTGCCACTATTTAAAAACAAAGTTGAACAAAGCTTTCAAACTCATCTTCAGGGCCTTCAGATATGAATAATACTTTAAAATTTATTTCTGAATTTTTCACTTCTACCACCAAAATCCTGTCCTTTCCCTGTTGGAGCAGAGCAAAACCTATGAAAAGCATAACTGCAAGTGGTGGTTTTGGAATGGGCTGATGTTTAAGCTAGTCTGGCGAAGTATCAACAGTGCCATCCACAGGTCTTTGTTTCCTGAAAAGTGGGAAGACCCCAGACTGGTGAACAGGCTATTCAGGACTTGCAAAGCAAGGAAGACACTACCATCTGTGCAATATTGATTGTTACATAGGGGAGCTACAATTATTCAGGTGCCCCCGGTCTTGAACCAGAAGCCCCGAGGATCAGGGACTCGTCCCTTGCAACACTAGGGCTGCACGATAGTGGATGTAACTGAAGGCAGTTCATGGGGAGTGCTCTCACACGATCACATGAAGTTGCCATATACTGAATCAGACCACTGGCCCATCAAGGTTAGTATTGCCTATTCAGACTGGCAATGTCTCAGGCAAAGGTCTTTCAACTTACCTGCTACCTGATCCTTAACTGGAGGTGCTGGGAATTGAACCTGGGACCTTCTGCATGCCATGCAGATGCTCTACCACTGAGCCATGGACCCTCAGTTCAACTTAGGATGCTGTCATTGCAGGCCAGAATCCTCTTTGTCCAGGGAATCAGGTGACATCAGAAAGCCTATTCCACGCAGCTGAGTGATATATAGTTCTTGGATCTGCTGCATTCTCTTAGGCAGGGAAATTAATTACTGCCGAAGCCACTGGGTTATCCTTCTGCATTGCTAGACTACCAGTTGTCTTTCTGACTACTACCTGCCCACTTACTGCCTGGCTATCTGCAAAGGTTCTGAGAAGGGGGTATGGGGGGGGGCAAAATTCTAGGGACTCCGGTCACTCTGGGGGCTCACTGAACTGGGCAGGCAATATAATCTACTTTTCTACGACATCCAAGTTAGATCTGGGTGAAATGAGAGGGGCCCAGTGGGAATTTTTGTCGGAGGGCCTGAAGTGTTTCTCAGTCCACTTGGCTGTCTGTTCAAGGTATTTGCTCATCCTCAACAGACAAAAATAGTAACAGATATTAGAATGAATCTCATTCTAACTCACTGGAAATTTTAGCTTCCTATAATACAGGCAGCTGTTTCTGAATGGGTGCTCCCTGCAGACACAAAGGGGATGCCTCCTAGGTTCTTCTGAAGCACCTTCTGCTCCTGTGAAGTGGAGGAAAGCCAGGCCTGGCCTTTTGCTTTGGGGAAACAAACAAACAGGGACCAGGAAGCCTGTTGGCACAGTGGGGATCACTGGCATAAACCTTCTGTCAGGGCTGGTAACATTCCTTGCCTTCTTTTCCTCTGATATGGAATTTGGACTGTGTTCTCCCCGGCTCCTATTATGAATGCTCCAGTCATACAGACTAAGAGAACTGTAGCCCAATTGCACATTTGAAATAAAGAGCAGGAGGCCAGATTGCAAATACTACTACAGCGGGAGAAGCATTAACAATTAGCCGGAGAGACACCATTGGCTGAGGCTCTTGTGCTGCTTCATGACATAGGAAAGAGAATGACAGGAGGAAGGCAGCAAGCATGGAGGGAGGAACCAAACAGGAGATTTATGGCAAAAAGAAGAAGAGGGAAGGCAGTGAGTGGCCACTGTGTGCATTGTGTCCTGTTAATATAACGTGTGTTTTTATTACAGAAAGTTACCTGTGCCAAGAACTGTGCATGTTCTATAATTGTACAATTGCCATGAAAAGAATTTAGCACCATAAGAATCTAAGCTTTTGTTTTCTAAAAGCCAAGCTTGGAGAGAGACATGGAGGCGTGTAGTAATGATGAACGAGAAGTGTTGGTGAAACCTTACACTTAAGTATGAAAGGAAAGAAAGTCCCAGGAGGGAACTGGATGAGATTTCCAGGGAGGAGCAACTTCCATGTCCCACATATTCCTTCCTTCTCCTGTCCCAATAGGAAAAGGCTGGCAGTGCAGTCCTAAACAAAGCTGCACCCTTCTAAGCCCATTGACTTCAGTGGACTTCAAATGGCATAACTTTGCTTAGGACGGTGCTGTAAGTCTCAGTAATATGCACACCTTTGAAATTGTCCCTTTGAACTGCCTGGCACTGTTCTGAATGAAAAAGCAGAGAACTGAGCACTTGAATCCTGCAAATGTCTGCAAAGCCCATCAATGATATTTCTAAAGCTTCAAGACAGCTCCAATGATGAACATGAGCCAATATTCAAGAAGGCAGATCATTCTTCAAGACTTTGCTGGGAATTCTAAAGGTGAGGGAGAAACCAGTCGGATCTGCAAGTTCACAAGCAGTGACAGAAAAGGGGGACACAGGGGAACAGGGACACATTAGAAATTTTGCTACAGAAAATGGCATCCAACCATGATGGGCTGTCTTTGTGAGTGAGAAACAACTCAATGCTCTAGAAACATTTTACCTTTTTCATACCAGTTGGTCTGCAATGAGTATTGCAAAAGATTCCAGAGCACTTTCTGTGGCACATGTCCAGTTCACACAGAGAACTGACCAGGCCTCTTGAGCATCACTGTTACCTAAAATCAACAGGGTACACCCTAAATCACACCCAACTCTCCATGTGGCTGATCAATGCAGGGAGGAAAATGACAGATGCCCATGTGGTCTCTCAGGAAAATCACCATCATAAATCTTCTTGCTCAGCAACTTTAAGACACATCCCCAAAGAACCACTGTGTTCCTATAACACAGTTTGCAACCCACAGGTCTACTGTATTCTGAATTGTCCAGACAGTTGCTGGGTTCTCTGCTTAACTAGAACTTTAAAAACACGCACATGGGTCAAGCTGAAGTCATGCTGTCACTTTAGAAGGGGCATGAGTGGAATGTTGGATGGCAGTAATACGATCTTAGTACTTGATGGGGCATGCCCCTGCTCCAACTTATCATAAACCAGCTTCTAGGCCACCACAGGAATATTTCCAAGAGATGAGTCTGGGCTGATTCTTAGGTTGTTCTAGGAATGTCTAAAATAGGGAACCACTTGGGAGTGATATTATGTGGTTGCATTCCATGATGCAAAGGGGTGGCCGGGCAGATACAGGAGATAATCGTGGCTGAATACAGACACCTATTTTCTAAGCAGTAACTGACAACTGTTAGTTGCCTGTTCCATCCTACCAAAAGAGGAAAATAATTTTGCCATACTTCTGTACATGATCAGAAATCCAGGGAAGGAGCAAAGTTTCCCTTATTGCTTTGCATGTGGATACAGAAGACAAGCACACCAAGCAGGTTTCATGATTTCCACTTAAGAGAGTCAAGGTCGCTGTGAATAAACATGAAAGAGACATATTTCTGTGGCTGGCATAAAGGAGCTCACTGCAACTCCTTAGCTGCTTTCTGGAAAATTAACAAAACAAGCACCTTTGCAACCATTCAACTTACCATTTGCTTTTTATTTTCTATCAAATTCGATCCAATAATTCCAAGAAATGAGCCCAAGCCAAGCTGAAAGGCAACAGTTTGCAATGTTTAGTGCTACAAGTGGCCCATCTTTGTTGCTTAGCACAGAGAAAAGATTACGAAAGACTTTAAAAAAACACTTCAACTTAGAAGACTTTAAAATTCCAAGTAGAGGATCTGTTTAAAATTAATAACTGGCTCACCAAGGGATTGTAATAGCATTTCAGTTTTTTTATTGGTGGACATTACTGCCAGCGTGTTATGACAGCATAATTTACAAATTAGGCAGTGGATGAATGTGTTGTTATTACAGGTTGACAGCTTTAGCAGCAATCCTACAAACACTAATTTGAGTAGCTCAGGCCATCCAAAAGCAAGTGGCCAACTGAGCCAAGGGCAAAAGAGAATTTTAACTATAACCTGGGCTTTTATCTCCAGAATTCCACTGTTAATACAATGTACTTGGTGGACACTGGGCATCTCTCATAACAGCTGTAGTTGATTCTATAGGGCACAGCATAGGACTGTACTCTGATACAAAGGAAACTCAGTTCTAGTGTTGGAAGTATGCCCTATCACCTACACCACAAACAGTGAAGAAAGCCCTTTTATAACCCAGGAGCACCAATGCACATTGCTTCAACAATCAGACAAAAAATGCCAAGGAAGGCACAAAGAAGCTGGCACATGCAGCAATGCCAACACAGGCCTGAGCCAGCTAAGAGCTTCCACAACAGGTTCAGATTCTCTTCATACTTTTGGAGGAAAGCAGGATAAAGTTAGATGCTTGCCTGGCATAACATGGTGCTGTAGATATTGTGATGCTCTGCTCTAGCCATGACAAGTTACAGGAGAGGACAGGGTCAGGCTGCAAATGAAGTTGCTTCCACGCTACTCATTTGGTTTGGAATGGTCATGTCGGAATGGAACGGAATGTTGCATTTAGTTTTTACAGAGAATCCAGACAGTCCTGCTCTCTTGTTGTCCTCCCTATGTTTTCAGACTTGGTTTTTTGCAATTACAAAGCAGTACTGAATGTTCTTAGGGCTACTGACATTTTAAACTTTGTGATTTATTTCAGACCTGGTTTCCTTACTTATTCAGTTATTTCCTGCTTACTTTTGGTGGACACAGAATTCCTGAATTATCAGTTCTTAGCACTTTTTTCAGCAGGGTTAATAACATTAAGAAGAGACTAGACCTCTTCATAGTGTCTTGTTCAAGCTGGAGCCCTGCAGAACATGGAAAATTCCTGCTCTCTGAGCACCAAGGCCAAACTAACTCAGAGAGAGATAAGGGTAGATGGGAAGCAGTTCACAGGTGCAAGAAGTATCATTAGCCCTAAGTGTTTCAAGGCCACTCTAAGAGGCCTGCAGATTCTATCTACTTAACGTAAAAATTTATGGGAGCTTGTTAATTGGATCTGATGTAAGTGCAGAACACCAGATAGTAATTGGCAATCTCACCTGATTGGTTATTTCACCTGGTCAGCAACACCAATGGTCAGTTGGGTTACATCATTGGGCCTACTTTTGATTGGCTAGCCTGAATCATGCCAGTGCAGGATGCAAGGCATAAAGTAAAATCCTTCATTCTAATTTGAGTACACTTAGCTGTAATTTGGAGATTTTACCATAGCTTGAGGGCTGGTTTAGTGCCTGTTCCTTGACCTAAGGCCTTGCTTGTGGATACTTTGGATGGGGTGGGCTAAGAAGGCTGGGCACCTGTTGGACTTTGAAACTACCTTGGACTCTGCCTTGTTAAGTAGCCTCTAGATTAGAGAACCAATGTTTTGTAAGTTTCTAGGACTAGCTATTTAGCTTATTGTCACTGTTCTTTGGTTGTGTTTTCACATTCCTGCACAATTTGTTTTAATAAAGCAAATTATATTTTGATGTGTTATTGCATTCCAGGGGCTTCAGTGTGAATTTAGTACCTTGGCTGGGATAGCTACAGCTACCAAAGAAACTCATTTTGAAGTCTTGCAGGGTGGGTTGGTTGTGTTTGCTGCCCCACTCCTTTTCACATTATGAATCCACAAAAAGTGAATGAGCAATTGTTTTATCTACAAAAAGAAAAGCAGTAATTAAAGCACCCACCCTTCCCCGGGAACAAGACCTAGTAGTTAAGGATCAGTCTAGGAATCCTACAGCCACCATGAGTTATCAGAAAGTTACTAATTAAACATAGAAATAGAATGGCTGTAAAAACAAAGGGATAATTTAAAGGAACAGTCGCAAGGAGAAGTAGAATCTTTTGTTGAACAGAATCTATTTCCCAGTAAATGTATTGTAGAATTTTGCCTGTGGGGGTGGGCATTTCTGGATTTTTATGCAGAATATAATGCTATTTTAATTCTGCATTCAGTTGACTGTAGAAGTGGAACAACTGAGCAACGCAAAAGAATTCTAGCATGGAAGCAACCGCAGAGAAGGCTTCTATAGCGTTCTCTGCACATTCAAAGTGGTATAATGATAATACTACTGATTATCCTAACTCATTTTTCCTACCCTTTCTTAACATGCTGATCAAAGCAATTACTTGCACATGCAAATGAGTCTTCAAAGATGAATCACCACAGAATAGAACTTGCATAGCATCCAATATTTACTCAAATTCAGTACTTCTCAAGGGAGGGCAGTCAAGTTCACACATACAACAGCCAGTCACAAAGTGTAATCAGGAGATGCACATGCACATCTTATGTCGATAATTCTCCTGTATCTTCCATCTACCAGAACCATATGCCAATTAGGTTAAAATGCATAGGACTTCAGCATAATCAAGGTCCCTAGAAGTTACCTGTCCATCAGATGTGTGCAAAGTGACTGACAGCAAGTCACTTGCTTCCTCCAGCAGCATCCTTGCCTCTTTAAACAGGCCACCAAGGAAGACTGGGTTGCTGTGCAAAGGAAAGCAGTGGCAAACCACCTCTGCTCATCTCTTGCTTTGAAAACCCCATAATCCTGGCATCACCATGAGTTGGTTGTGACTGGATAGCAGACAATTATTATTATAACCTCATCTCTCTGCATAGCCTCTCTGTGGCTAATGTGCTCTGTTCAATTTGCTGCCACTTGATAATAATTCTGGCTCATTTCCTTCCTTTGATGTAGACTGAATTTATTGCTTTTATATTGTGTTTTCTTTTAAGCCTTGTTCTTCACTTTGGGAATCATTTGTTCATGAAAATGAATTCTCTAAATGATACTGAAATACAGAAATAATCATGGCAAAGAAGCAAAATTCCCCAGACACATGTAGACACAGAGCCAGTGTGGTGTAATGGTTAGAATGGAAGGCTAGGAACACTCTGGTTCAAATCCCTACTCAGCTGTGAAGTTCACCAGGTGACCATTCACCCAGTCTAACTGACCTCCCAGGATCATAATCAAAACCAGAGAACCATATGACACCCCGAGTCTCATATTCAGTTGAGAATTACTGCTTCCAAGCCTGGTTCATAATGCCTGTTCTCATCTTAGAGAACCGCTCCATTGAGTGGTGACAGATATATATGAATAAGCCACCAGAGGCCACAGGCTGAAGACTGAGCTTTTCACAACACTCCTCAATGGAGACAGTTCACACACTCAGAGAAATCTTGCAAGTGTGAACTGACCCTTCAGCTATTCAAAACATGCTAAAATAAGGAACATGTGCTATCTTAAAGAGGTCTTTCTGTAACTCAGAATGTACTGTCCAGAATCTCATGTCTCATTAAGAAAGTGTAATGGATCAAATTAATCTAAAATTATTTGAGCTACCATGTGCTGCCCTAAATGCTACAGCCTGGGATTAGGATTGTGTGCACTGAGATTCAAGGAGCAAACGTTGGGATCGCCCTGCCTTTTTACTGAGAGTTGAACAGAGATGCTTTGGGGTGGGGGGTTCCCTCTGCAGCTCTGAGGAATGAGAGCAAAATCATTTTGGTCTGATAATAGCAGAACAGAAATATCTGCTGCAAAGCACATCTCTGTTGTAAGGAGAGTTCAGTTCGTCTAGAAGGGATATATGGAGAATCCATCAGATGTGAAAACCTAGTTATTCCAAGTATATGCAAGACAGCCCATCAGTGGATTAGTATCTTCTCACATGCACAAAGCTATCTCAGGTCACCATGTATTTTCAGCCACTTCATTTAAACAAAAGGAGCTGGCATGAAGACCTAGCAATCGTGCTACAAGTTCAGCAGCTAAGCAGCATATACATGCTGGGACATCACCTGATGCTTGTCACATCATGGATACTTAGATGCGGAAATCACAGATAAGACAAATATGGACAGAACATTAATGTCGTCTCCTGTCACCTCAACCACAATGCTCTTCATGGATTCAGTGCATACCTGCTGCTGCTTTCAGCCCAAAAAACAAGACCACAGTGTATATTAGCCAGTAAAACAATAAATCACCGTGTACAATTAGACAATTTTTGTTTGTTTTTATATGCTACTAGCGGCAAGGCCCGTTGCGTGGTCCGATGCAACGGGCGCTAGCCGGACTCCCGGTGGAGGCCCCTTCCCCTGCAGGCCCGGTGGCGCGTGCAGGGCGAGGCCAGGCCCGGCTCCCCCTCCCGGCACAGCCCGTATGCTCGGAGCAGTGAGCAAGGCAGGCCGTCTCGCGCCTTGGGCCAGCGAACTCTGTCACCTCCTCCCCGGCATTTCAGCTGTTGCGGGCTGCGGTGTGCCCGAATGGTGAACGTTTCCCGGCCACACCCGTCCTGTGCGGCCAGCCCCGCCACCTCCTCCCTGCCGTGCACGGGGTCACTGCGCAAGTTGCTTACGGGGGGGGGAGGCACGCGGCAAGGGAGGCTGGCATGGAGCCGGGGCAAGCAGCGTGTAGCCACTGGAGCATCCACCCGGCCCGGCGGCTGGAGGCAGACTGGGGTGAAGCTGCCATGTGCTGGCTGTGTGGACGGGACTGAGCCCACGCAGCCAGGCACGCCAGCCAATGGCCAGGCCCCAACTGCGAGTGGCAGCCCCCGCGGCCAACCTATTTTGCCGCACATTTTCCCCTTATTTGGGCATGCCAGGCAACGACTACGCTTTTATATATAAGGGAAGGATGTGTAGATTTCAATTATTAGCATAATTACAACAATATCACGTCAGTATAAAGTATAAAGCTTAGCAGTATATTCAAAATAATACAGTTACTAGCTACAGAAACAGTTAAGACAAACAACGGAGTTCTAGTACACTATCCGTTTGTGTGTCCTTCATCAGGTTTGCCAATCTGTTACTGTTTCTTCACAAGCATGAAGTGCTGCAAGCCATGTTTCAAAATGCTAGTTCTTATACAATTTTTGATGTACGCTACCGAGCTTAGATTCTGGTGACTGGGGAGCTCCTTTAGCAGGCTCTAAAGTGACTAAGTCTATAGCATATTGTAATTGGCTGAGCCTCCCTGAGCATTTTGAAATATGGCTTGCAGCACTTCATGCTTGTGAAGAAACAATAACAGAGTGACAAACCTGATGAAGGACACGCAAACGGATAGTGTACTAGAACTCTATCGTTTGTCTTAATTGTTTCTGTAACTAGTAACTGTATTATTTTGAATGTACTGCTAAGCTTTATACTTTATACTGAAGTGATATTGTTGTAATTATGCTAATAATTGAAATCTACACATAGCATATAAAAACAAACAAAACTTGTCTAATTGTACATGGTGATTTATTGTTTTACTGGCTGCTTTCAGCCCATCTAGTGTGCACTAAGGAGGGCAGAGGAATCAAGTATAGTAGATATATATAGTAATGCAATTGAGGGCCACTTTTCATATTCTGGGCTACCCAGTGTGACAGCATAGGTCTGACTGACATAAACATTCATCACTCATCAGCTGTAGAATTCAGTGATGATGGGCTGCATGGATGCTTTGGCTGTCACAGGTTAATTGCTGTAGATGCAAATTTTTACTTTGCCCCCAGTGGACTCAGACACTGTAATTGACACTGCAGACAGGTCACACAGAAAATCATCAAGCACTGGGTAAACTGAGTGATCTACATGCAGGTGTGAACGATTGTTGACTCAAAGAGATATTCCTGTCTTGACATTTCCCACGCTGCTGGTTTAGCAGCAAGTTTCCAAGCCAGGGCATTTTAGGAGGAGCCTATTTATCTCCAGCCAGTGCAGATTTCCTTTAGTTGGATGAGAACAAACATGCCCTGGGATGGAAAAGGACTGGGGCTTAAATCTGCCAGGATCAGTCCTGTAAGAGGAAAATCCCACCCTCCTTCTGCATTCTGATGGATCAGTTTGTCTAGCATATGATGGTTCATATGCTAGACGGAGACAACAATAAGGCAAGTGGAATATGGGAGAGATACAGTCTGTAGGTCAATTCAGACATGGGAGTTCATCACTGGATGACAGCTTCATTCAGTGGTCACTTGCTTGTGTAAATGAACCATCACAGATTTAATACCACAGAAAGAACTTCCACTTCAGATGCTGATGTTCCAGCCAAGGTGTTACGCTGGTTACAGTCCCTTCACACACATGTAAGTCATTGTACTGCAGACAGTAAGCAATGAAGACAGATGTGTGAACTGGTGTGTCTAAGGAAAACAGAACATTCAACATGAACAGATGCAAATAAACAGATACAGACACTTAAAAGACATGGTCAGCCTTTTGGAAAGTTTGCTGTGACTTCACAGGCAACAAAGCTTCTAGACCTACCTAGGAGTTCTATACTTACAATAACCCCAGAGTAATAACCTCCAACAGTCACATTTTGGGTTCTCGTTGTAGCAGCAAGACCAACCGTAAGAATTAATACAGACACAATGAGAAGAGTCACCGTTACGTAGAGGGAATTTCTTTTTCTTCTATTGAAAGACCCTAGAAACACACATACAAGAATTGGCTAATTCCATCAGCGCAAAGCACAGCTTACCCACCCCCATGCTTACTCTGCCTGTCGGGTTTCTCTGTTCAGGTCATACAAGAGGGCTCATTTTAACATTCTAATTCCAATACAAATGCACTGACAACTTTCATGGGCTGCAGATTTGCTGCCTAATGATGCAATGCCTCAGGATGTTCTCCTACACAAACCTTACTGAATCAAAGAGCAGCCACATAAGAACATGCCTATGCTCTTATGCAGTGTCCACTCATCCCCAACAGACAGGCTAACAGAACCTAAGAAGCTTCCCGAGAAATTTCACAATAATAAAAAAATCCTCCTAATATAGGTCTGCAGAGCTTGTGACCTAAACAAGCTAAACAGGGCCTACAAACCATGTATTGTGACTTGCTGTGTATGCTTGACAATGTTCATTGCACGCTAGCTGGAAAACTGGAGAGTTTCTCAACACACAAACCGTGGGTGGGCTGCTATTGGATGAGCAGCATTTGGTTTGGTGAGCTGCAAGACAGCTCCTGCATTGCAATGGCTAAACTTCTCATGCTTCATACTAATAAATCTATTCCCCCCCACTAACTTGAGTGCAACATTAGCCAGTGCTGCATCAGTTTGCTGGGCAGAACCACCACCAAGGGGGCATTGGCAATTCCCACCCTTAGCAGAAAGCACTGGAAGGCAGGTGTTGATGCCTCAGTCAGCAGCGGTGATACTTTCAGTAGAGGGCAACTGGCCAGTCAGCCACTGCTCACTAGCACAGCACTGATTGAGACTTCTTTCTCTCTTCCACTGCTGCTTCTTTGTGCTTACCCTGTAGTGGCAGCTGTCAGTTCTGGCTCGTGAACTTTTTTTTTTGCCAAATAACGCTGTGTGTGTGTGTGTAGAGGGAAAGCAAAAGGAGACATTAATGTCCTGTGAAGATCCTTCAATTATATCCAACTAACAGACACGGTTGGTTGGAAGATCAAGCCTTCCGAAGCAGATTGTTTCCCCAAAACATTGTGAGTCAAGTCTGGCCTTCCTGTGGTCCAGCCTTTGGCAACCAAGGTAATTCCAAGAGTTCCAAGAGGACCCAAGCTGGCCAAATCAGAATATTCAGCCCAGTTATTTGAACCAACTCTTTAAAATAGACTGGTTTAAAAGGAAATCCAAATTTAGCACAGACACATTTTAAGAGATCATAAGTGCAGACTCTTTAACACCATGATCCCCACCATGGTGTTATTCTGCCTGCCAAAGTGTTTCCTGGCAGCAACATAATCCTTCTTTGAAGCAAAGAGCCAGCCCTGACTTTCCTCTACTTCACTGGAATAGGAGGTGCTTCAGAAGAGCCCAGAAGGCATCGCTTATATATCTGTTTGGGTCACCCATTTGGGAAAGTGCCTCCAACATAAAAGGATGCTTTGCATGGAATATTGGGTGGAACATTTTGTTCAACAAGTTTGCAGTCATCGCCCCCCCAGCCACTCTGTTGTAGTGCCATCTACCTGTTCTCTCGACTGCAAAAGTGCCCACTGGTTCAATGAGGTGGGAGACTTTTGCCTTGGTTCGCCAAAGAACACACTGAGAAAAAGCAAGCTTTAACGGTATAATACTATAAACCAGGAGCTATATATCTGACTTTTTATTTATTTTATTGCTTTTCTATTCCTCCTTTCTTCCCCATTTTTTTACAGAATTCCTAGGAGCTTTCTCATCCAGGCCCTGACCAGACCCAGATCCGTTGATCTTCTGCAAGGCTATTGTACATTCTATTCCATGCCTTGGGACTTCTGAAGTCAAGCACCATAAATATGACACAAGAGGCCATGTTTAAGCAGTCAGTCAAAGAACATGGGCATGAAGATATGCAACTTTGCCCATCAGTTACTGGTCTTCGTTTCTGGAAAGTTCAGGGAACTCAGCCTGGTAGAAAGCTATCTAGCTTAGTGTGAACACAGAAATCCAATTGGAAGTCCTTTCTTTCATACTTGCTCCCATATCTAGCAGTGCTGCTGCTGTCCTATGCAGAACTGTGTCTAGAAGAGCGTAATTCACTGTGAATTCTGTAGGGCAAGAGACATACAAGTAGCAACCCCTGAAGCAGAACATCACCCACCTCCTCCCTGCTTTGGCTTTCGGGACATTATTTCTGAAATCCTAATTAATATTTGCTAAATGGGAAGGGAGCCCCATTGAAAGTAATGCAGTTTATTTGACTGGCAACTTAAACCATGATTTAAATCAGTGCTTTAAACCAATATGCCCTGCCAATAAGTGTCTATGTGCTGTCTAAGTGGAGCAACCAAAACAGGATTGTCAAGGGTGGTGATCCAACCATCTTCCAAGTAGCTGTCCTTCCAATGTGGCTCTTCCTCCTTAAGACTGGAGGAATGCTTGAAACCTGAGTCAAAAGGAACGGAGGGGTATAAATATTTTAATAAAGAAATAAACTTTGCTCAGAGGAGTGGAAGGATGGGGGTAGGATCCAGACCGAGGAGGACACCAAGCATGGCTGGTGGGTGGCATTTATCTTGGTGGGTCACAAGTTATGCAGCACTGTACTTAGTGTCACAAAGACTTTTGGACTGCCTTTCCTCAGCTACATCCTTTCCAATCACGAAAAAGGGCAAGTAATTCAGCACTCTCTCTTACTGGAAAGCACAACGATTGCACAAGCCTTCTGTCCAGCTTTGTCTCTTAAAAATGGAACCATATTAAAGCAAACCTGCAAATAAGTCAGAGATGCTTCAGAACGTGTATCTAAAACTATCTAAAGAACTATCTAAAGGACTAAGTTTGAGTCCAGGGGCACATTTAAGACCAGCAAAGTTTTATTCAAGGTATAAGCTTTCATGTGCACTGGTTTAAAAAGGTATCTGAAGAAGAGCGGCACTGGATTCAAAGTTTGTTCTGCTGCTTCAGACCAACATGGTTACCCACCTGAATAAAACTAAGTTGCACATAGATGCAATAAAGATGATACATCCCAAGTTTCAAAGTTTACCTCCCCCCCCAAGAACCTGCATTTCATTTGAATATAAAAACTGTCTTGCTGGATGAAGGCATCTGGCTCAGCACCTTCTTTAGTAATTTCCCCATCCCCAGTGAAGGAGCAAACAGAACATAGAAGGGGTACTTCACTGCTGAAGTTACAGTGGTACTTCACAGCTGTTCTCTGAGAAAGTAAATGGATGCACACTTCTAAGCACTTCATCACAAGCTCCCATGAGATGAAGAAACTAGAGGCAAGGATGAGTCAATTTGACTCTTTTTGGAGGGGTGGCAATGAGAGGAGGCAGAGCACTGTCAAAATTGTGCCCTTTTCATGAAAGAAACAACCTGCTACCATACAGCCAGCAGGAAACCCTAGGAACTGAACTGACTTTTGATATCACTGACACAGCCTATTTGATGTGCTTGTATGTGTGTGAGAGTGTTTGTGTTTTCAGTTTTCTTTTGCAACATCTTCAGCCCAGCTTGGAGAATCCATCTCTGCCCAATTATTTTAAACTTTAGAGGCTTGCAAACTGGATCAATTTAAACAGTATTTCTGCAGCCGACTGTATCCATCATGACAAAATTCTCTGAGGCTGCCATCTTAAGCATGAATCCTCAGAAGCAAAACCATTTCAAAATGAAGACCTTCTCCACCCAATTAAACCAGGTTCAGATTAGGCTGCATTTGTTTTTTTTAAAAAAGACAAGTTAGGATGAACTTCAGATTAATCAGAGAAACACCCCATGCAGACAAACCCAGTCTTTTATAGCAGCAATCCTAAAAGTGCTTATTAGGGAAGAGAGCCAATCTGCTGGGGTTTACTCCTGAGTAAGCATGCACTAGATTGCCCTGCCCAGACCTAATCCAATCAAACATAGACCTAATCCAATCAAACTGCATAGATCTAATCCAATCAACCATCCCATCTACCCCCAAGGCTGTCCGGGGGAGAACTGCCGACGGCCCTCCGGGAAGGCCCACTGGAGGCGAAGGGCAGTGAGATCTGAAGAGGCTTGGAATCGAAAAGGGGCCCTCTCCAGCCGCCTCTTTTGGTTCCACAAGCCGTGGGAGTCTTTGAGCAGAGACTGCCCCGAAGGCAGCTCAGCTAGGTGGAAGGCGCTCGGGGGCTCTCTGCCTTTCAGCCGGAGGCTGCCCTCTTGCTGTGAGTGGCCACTCGGCAGAGGAGGCGGGGGGGGGCAGTAACGGTGCAGGGAAAGGGGCAACTTGTCTGCCAAGGCGAGCAAGAGCCCGAGCGAGCGAAACGGGAGGGGGGGAGGTCAAGGGCGATCCCTGCAAGGAATCCGAAGGGGGGGGACTCTAATTATTGGCCGCCAAGCCAAGCGGTGCCAAGAGCCATCCGAGGAGTCACTGCGCGCCTGCCCCTCTCCCCCAAGCGCCCAAATGCACACGGAGCCCACCGCTCTGCCCGCGACGCGACCAAGCCAACCTTCCCGAAGCCCAGCCTGCCTTGCCTGCCTGCCCCCCCTCCCTCGCCATGCAGGAGCCGAGAGGACGCCCCGACTCACCCATGGAGTCGGAGAGGGGGATCGCGCTGGGACGCGGCTGAGTCAGGGCCTGGCGCATGGTGGCGGCTTCTCCCACGCGCTCCTGGGCGCTGGCGGGCCTGTGGGGCAAGGGGGGCTTCGCGGCACCTACCGACCGCCGCGCATCCTCCCGCCCGCCCTGCCCGAAGCTCGTGCTCCGGGCGGCAGCTTAGAGGCGGCTGTCGACGCTTGCGCAAGCCGGAGAGGACGCAGCCAGCCCAGCTCCCTACAAAACGAGGGGAGGGAGAGGGGCTGCCTGCCTGCCTGCCCACGCTTTTGCGCAGCCGGCTGGCCACACCTGGGCAAACGTCCGCTCCGGTGGGTTATTGCCTGCATATATATGTTCCTGCTGGCTCCGATCCATCCTTGGAAAAGGGAATTCCTGAGTATCATTAGGCAAGCATGAGAAGCCATGACTGATCACCAGTCTTTCCCACCCATCAATCGACTGATGAATGATGGAGTCAGTAAACTTCTCTAGATGTCCAACCACAGTATAGTCTCCTTGTTTAGATCACTGAAGGAAGGAAAGATAATGTACAATTTAATTAAGACACTACTATTGTCCGTTGCAAAATAAAGCAAGATTCCATTGGCACTGTCAAGATGAACAAAATTTATTCCAGCATAAACTTTTAGGTTGCTTCTAGTTTCCAGCCCTAACAACTAACTTGTGTTATAACCCTAGTTGCTATGGTTGGCACTACCTGTATCTGATGAAGTGACCCTCTGACCAACAAAAGCTTATGCTGGAACAGGACTGTCAAGTGCTAATGAACTCCTGTCTGATTTTGCTGCTACAGACTAACATAGATATTCCTGTGGAATTTTCTCTGCAGAAAGAAGGGGTCACTTTTAATTAGTCTTTAATATTTAATATTGCATTTAATACACCAGAACCGAAATAACCTCAAAATTATAGAGGAGTGCTTTTAAATCTCAGATCCGTTGACTTAAACTGTCTCCCCCCCAATTAATCAAGTTTCATAAATCTGCCAATCAAGCCAATTAACATTTGCTCCCTTAGTTTTGTTTATTTGGTGATTTATATTCCACCTTTCTGTTTGTCCAAGGCAATTTGTTTAATTTTAATATTTTATTGAACAAAGCACTGAGCCTGTCAATCAATATAACAATAAAATATTAAAATTAAACAAGTTATCACATTAAGCAAAACAAGCGAAGCAAACTGCAGCATAAAAATCACATTGCTGAATGCTCAGCTGAAACCTGATGCCAGCAATGAATCAGAGTCCTTCAATGAAGAAAGGATGCATCAACATTAAGTATTTAAAAGTTTCATAAGCAACAAATTCACAAAACAACTATACATTACTGAGTTCATTCTGTACGCACTGCAGAATGAGGGTGCCAGCAGCAACACTCTTACACAATACAATGTTCTTAGAAAGGTATAATTCTGTTTAGGATGGCACAGCAAGCTTCATTCACTTTACATATATTTTTAAATCTCTGAAGCACTGTCAACATTACTAATTTGATCAATTCCCATATCTCAATCACTCATTCTCTTTAGAAGTCTATGCTCTCCAGTGCTGTGCAAAGTCAAGCCTTGCAGCAGCTGACAAATTTAACATGATGTCTTTATGTTGTCTCAGAACTGGCACTATGGAATCTAACAGGAAGGTTTTCTGGTAAACATGAGAGATCCATACTCCTAATATAGTATTAACAACCACACTCCCAACATTTTGCACCCTCATAATTCTTTCTTTGGCAGCTCCTCTGAGGTAGTGAACAGCACAAAGAACTTGTGTGAGGAAAACCTGTTTTTCCAGTCCTTTTTGTGGTACCGCTTTGTGCATTAGTGTTGTATAGTGGTTAGAGTGTTGGCCTAGGGCCTGGGAAGTTTGCTGGGTGATCTTGGACCAGTCACACACACACAGCGTAATCTACATCGCAAGGTTATTATGAAGATAAGATAGAAGAGGGGAGAACAATGTAAGTTGCTTTGGGTCTCTATTCACATATAAATCAAGTAAATAAATTTAAAAAGATTGTAAATTCCCAGTGCTGCTCTGTATAGGATCATTGGCTGCTGTAATTCTGTGTACCTTAAATACTTCAGGAGCTGAAATCAATTGGTGTTTTTTTCCCATCTACATTTTTGCAATGAATGTAAAATACAGCCTTACTGTTACAAAAAACGGTGCTTAGTTTGGGTTTTAGGGCTTTTAAATCATATATGCAAAATTAACAGAGGAATTTACCAACACACTTGAAACACTGTCCATCTGTGATTAATTTCTAAAAGGAGAGACATTCCTCAGTTCAAGCCCATTGCTTTCTCATCCCAGATGTGTGGAGGTGGGCAGTGTTCATGAAGAAAATGTACTGGGCACATGGCTCAGAGATAGTCTTGTTGTTATTAGTACTGGACAGACCAGGCTAGCCTGATCTCATAAGATCTTGGAAGCTAAGTAGGGTTGGCCCTGGCTAGTATTTGGATGGGAGACCATGAAGGAATACCAGGGTCTCTCTGTAGAGGCAGGCCACCTCTAAATGTCTCTTGCCTTGAAAACCGTACAGGGTCACTGTAAGTCAGCTGCAAATTGAAAGCAAAATAAATAAAGATCCAAAAGGGGTCCTGCCTTAAAATAATCCAGTAGGTAAGTAACATAGTGATAGACACGTTTATTGTTGCATGAAAAACTACCTCATATTTACTGTTTGTATTAGAGGTATTCAGGCAGAACTGTGAAAATCTCTCACTGAGTCTTGATTCCCATGGTCAAGAAATATTGGGAAATTTTTGCTTGTAATAGCTGAGGTGCTTTTTTTTAAATTGCTGAATAGAAATTGGAAGCACTTTAATGCAACTGTCTGAGATGGATTTTGTCCGGCACTAAAATATGTTAAGCACTTCAGTGGAAGAACACTGACCTTGAGGCTGCAATCCTGTGCACATTTAGTGGCAAGTACGCCCTCCTCAACAAAGTGAGTCTAACTTCTCAAGCAGGACTCCCAGGAGCCATCAGTGGCCCCCAGACAAAGATTCTCTCTCACATCACTCAGACCAAACCTAACCCGTCATAGGAAAACAACAAGACTTTAATTCTGTCTTCCTTGAGAGCTAATGTGGTGTAATGGTTAGGCTATCAGACTAGGGGATCTGGGAGTCACAACTATAAACCCCTACTTTGCCATGGAAGCTGGCTGGGCAACCCTGGGCCAAGCTCCATCTCAGCCTAACCTATTTCACAGGGTTGTTGTTGTAAAGGTAGAGGGGCAGGAGAATGATGTTGTGAGTTTTAATGGGGAAGAAGAATAGGGTATAAGTAAATAAATATAGGATTGGACTGTACATCTTTTCCACAGAAATCAATGAGCCATAACATAAATTCCTTCCTTTCTTTCCCCCGTGTTCTGTTCCTGCAATCTCTTTATTTTTGTTACAAAAGTGTAATCTTATAATTATTTTATTTGCTCATTTATGTGATGTGCCCATTATTCAAACACACAGAGCAGCAGATTGCAATCATTATAAAGAATCTAGCCAGAAGAGCAATCATATCCAGAAGGGGGCAGGCTAAAGAAGAAATTCAAATGAAATCTGGACCACCAAGCAGTGTAACATGAAGCCACTTACAGGGACAACAGACCAGGAACCAAAATAGAAAAAGGATTTGGAAATCACTGCTATCCTGCAGCAGAGACAGCAGCATGTCACTTCTGATCCCAATGGGGCAAACATAATTTATGGGCTTTATACTTCATCCAAAGCTTTAATATGGGGCACAATATTAGTGTGTTGCTGTGAAGGGTTTTCTTATTTTGGTATTTCAGGAAAGAAATAGAACAGTAGTTAGCAAAATTGGCTGGCGTATTTGGCAGATACACAGGAAGATCTATTGAGGATTTGATTGATTCTGCAAGAAGTTCCCAATACAACCATGATCAAGTTTCTTAACTTCCCTCCTCAAAGAATGGCTTTCCCCACAGCTCTTTTCTGCCTTTATCTGCAGGAAGGATCCAAAATAGCTTACATCATTCTTCTCCCTTCATTTTATCAACCCTGTGAGGTAGGTTAGGCTGATGGATGAGGAAGACTTTAGATTTTTTGCTCAGCAAAATCTGGAAGCTCATTTCACTCTTAATGCAAACTCAGAGCAGTGATTCATGCATATCGGCAATGGGCAGCTGCTGAGAGTGGGTAATTCTGCTGTGTCTTTGCATCAATAGTAATGGAATGATTCTACTGTCTCCGATACAGAGATGGGGGCTAGCTAAGAAGGATGAAGGAGGTGAGGCCAGAGCAGTAAGTCACGCTGAGATGGCCTTCTCCAAGGATGGCTAGCTTGGGTTCATATGAGCCATGCATGATTTCATTTCTTTCTTTCCCATGGTGCACTGCTGTGCCATAAAAAAAAGCGTGGACATAACTGTTTCAGGACAACTGATCTTTTTCTGCTGTTTTGGAAATTTTGGAGAGAGTCTCCCAAGCTTTTCTGTATGCATAACTAAAGCATTTTGGTTTTTCCCATGCCTCTGGAACCAATCGCTTTGTGGCGGTGCTGAGGCTTAAGGGCAGGTACCATACAATGATGTGAAGCAGCAAAATAAAAGTAATAATAATAATGTCCCACTAAGGGTTTGTCAGTTGGCTCAGTGCTCTGACAGAACACTGGAAGGACAGATTTAATACTTCCTGAACAATAGGTTAGGACAGGGGTCCTCAGCTTTGGTGACATTTTTGGAGTTTTGAAATCAGGTATTGGGTGCCACCACAAAATGATTGCCATTTGGTTCAATCACAAGATGTTGGGAGCTCCCTCCTATGATGGAGGCAGTTGTGCTTCCTTGTGGACAAAAATGATGCCTTCTGGACTCTTCTGAAGCACCACTGAACTGGAGGAAAACCAGGATTGTCTCTCTGCTTTGGGGACAAAGCCAGTAGGCATCAGGGAGTACATTGGCAGGCACCCAAAGGCACCGTGCCGGGGATCAGTGGACAATAATGCTGCTTTCCTTTATAAGGAAAAGGGCTACAAGTAGGCTATTTTATTGAAATGCAACCCATCTGAGAGAACGCTGGACTAGCAGTTCTCTAAGTCAGTGACTCTCAAGCTTTCTGAAGTGGGACCATCTTCTAAACTTACTGTACTTTTTAGTATCCATTAAGCTTATTGTAGTTCTCAGGACCTTCTTGCAAAGTAACCTTGGACTACTTTCTCCCCTTCCTACCATAAACTGCAAGAATCTCACATCAGGTAACATTGAGCCCATTTATATTTTTCATGTTTAATATTTATAAAAATACAGCATCACTCTGACTCAGGGCTGTATTTCTTGGCTACCTCACACATTATGTGGAGGCAAGCTCAGATTTGCCATCCAGCCTTATTCTCTTCCCCCTCCTCCTCCTCCCTTCTAGCCTTATGACACACCTGTAAGAAAGTTATGCCCCATAGTCTGAGAATCACAGTCTCAGGCCAATAAGACACCTGGGATTTGAAGACAGAGAGAATTCCAAGTCAGTTGGGGGGAGGAGAGAAGTGATTGCTGGATAAAAAAAGAATACAGGGGAGGGGGGAAGATCCCTAGCAACTGATACCAAAAGGAAAGGGAGAGGTGGTAAGTGTTCCTATAACAATACTACCCTTGAGTAAAAATGAAAATGGAAAATTCAGGGAAGGGGCTTGACTCCTGTGCCTTAACATCAACCTGTCATGCTGAAATTAAATATGAAAATTTTGCCTCATCATGATATGTGAGAAATAGTTTCGGCTGCAAACTGTCTTGCAGGTCAGTCTGCTGCTAAAAGCACAGGAACTGGGCCAGTAAAAAAATACGTGGCAATTCAAGTTGCATCCTGAGCAGATGTCTCATTCTCCCACACACAGCACACCACTTCATCAGGGACAAAATGTGTGAATGAGTGAATGTTTAGTGTGCATCACATATCTGTGTCGTGGGGCATCCATTAGATAGCGGCCCAACAGCGCCACGGGGCATGCAATGTGAGCTGTCCTCCTTGGCTATTCTCCAGCAAACTTCAGAGAGTTCATGGAATTATAGATGGCTGGGAAACTGACACTGCAGAATCCCACCTCTGGCCGGCTAGAACTCAACAGTGATAAATATAGCAACAGTCCAACTGCTAAAGAGATTTTGCAAGCATTCGTACAAGGTACCCCCTTGACTGACAGGGACATATTGGCACATATATTCAGTCTCTCTTTGCTTAGGTCTTGCCATTTTGTAATACTGTGTGAACTGATCCCCAGCCCCCACAGGTAGAGACGACACTGATTCTCTTCCCAGAGAAGCTCTAGTTTTCCTGACATTTCTCTTAAAGTAGACTGCATTATTCAAGTCTACGACTCTACTTTGGAAGAGGGCCTTCATTCCCATCCGGACTCCTATTGCATGATCTCATCTGCCTGATGAAAGCAATTCACTTACTGACTTTCTGCTTACAGCTTACCACTTCCTTGCAACGTCGAAAAAGCAACACTTTTCACCTGCTGCTGGAGGTGAAGTCTAAGAAAGAGGTCTCTTCTTGGTCATTTGTGCTTGATTTTGCTTCTCAGTTTGCTTCCCATAAATGTGTGTGAGATAGGAGTTATGGGATTATTCCAAAGAGAGGGCTTAGTTCAAGAATTCTCCAGGATTGGCGGATGTAGCAGAAAGAGCTGCATGCACCATTAGCCTGAGATGTGACTACATCCATACTAATTATTCCATTTTTTTCTGCATTTTGTACAAAGCCATGGAAATGAATGCCACCTCCAGAGGTGCTGAGGACTACCATGGGAACTATAAGCTAAGGCTGGTAAGTAAGTGCTCCTCAGTAGCAATGAGGAAAGACTGTCAAAGGCAGCTAATCACCTTTCATGCCCAACTGCACTAGATATGGTGGATTCATGTGCAGAACTGAACTGTCCTTGCTGATGGTTAGTCCTTGTCACCCTTCTGCTAAGAGTTGGAAGAAATCAGGAAAATATAGAGGGGAAAGTACAATAATGCAGAATGCAGAGCTAGATTTTGTAGCTGTTGATAAGAAAGTGCTGGCTGGAAATTTGTTGCTGGTTACAAAAATAGTTGATGCTGAAAGTATTAATTGGTTCATTGATGCCAGTCATTATTTTGTCCATCCCAGACTAAAAGGATTTTAGTACAATTTTAATCAAGCAATCCCTATGAAAAAGTGCCACATCCAGATAGTTTTGTTGCAAATGTTCCTGTGCCTGTATAACATCTATGTGAATTTAGCATGGTTTAGCTGAGGTCTTTGATCAGTCCCCCATCCAAGTCTGAATCCAGTTTAACAGTGTGTCAGCTAGTTGCATGGACCCGATTAGTGGCTGTGTTGTTGCTTCCAGAGATATATCTGTGCCAATTTGCATAAGCAACACACAATTGGGACAATGCACAGGCCATTTTTGATGTGATCCATTCCCACTGTAGAATGCAACCATGAAAATACTTCTTTACAGGGCTCATGCAGGGGAAGGTAATGTCTAAATTGTCCTGCAGTTATCAAAATAAGGGATGGTGGGAGAAACTCCAAGATAGTTAGCATTCCGTCTCTGGTCACAGTCATCATAAGATTCCAATTTTCTGAGGATGAGGGATTCTGAGGTCACATGAAGGAGTGAAGAAGAATTACTTCTGATACCAAAGAGCAATAACTGGGATGCAGTGGTTGGGTTTCAATTATTGCCATAAATCTAGAGAAATGCCTCCTGGTTTGAGTCATATCAGCTAGTGACTATAGGAGATCAGGATCTCTGACGGGGCAGCTCTTCTTGTTGTTCCCTGTGGTTGATCACTTGATGACTCATTGCTAAATGTGTGAGCTGACTCCAATGAGAAGCATTGTCACTGGAGAAAATACAAGGTGATGTGATCTACCCATCAGAGCTGGCTCATTCACATATGCAAATCAAGTAATGAATGTGCACTGGTGAACCAGGCCAACGAATCAGATACTTTCTGTTCTTTGTGAAATAAGAAATTTTCACACTCAGATTTAGTTGGATGAGGGGGAGTTACTTATCTGCGTATATTTATCCAAGCAATGTGGCAGATTCTGATTTTCTACACCAGAGGTCTGCAATGTTGGCTCTAGAGTCAGATAGGGTCTCAGTATGGGAACCAAAAATGGCTCCTTATGAAAGAAAATGAAATCTTCAAGTTACGGTATATTGGAGGGTAGGTAGGACATGAGAATAACCAATATACGAAGGGAATAGCAGACAAAGATTTTTATAGAACTAAAAAGCTTCTTAGAGACCCCTGATTTAAAGTGTTTCCCAAACGAACAGTGCAGTCCTATGCAGAATAACACACTTCTAAATTAGTTGTTGTAGATTTTCCGGGCTGTATGGCCATGGTCTTGGCATTATAGCTGTGACTGGCATCCTCAGAGGTATAACACAGAAAGATGGAGTATTCTCTGTGTCAATGTGAGAAGAAAAATGGTAGGCAGGTAATTTATATCTACTCAGGAAGGTGGGGTAGGGCTGAGTCATTATCTTGTAGGAGTTTCCCAGGCTGTGACATGCTAATTGAGGAGCTTTCTTGAGGAGGTTCTTGTGCATATGGATTGGCTGTTGAAATTCTATCTGTAGTGCTGTTGTAAGATGTAGAGCATTTTGTGTTTTTCAGGACAGGAAACCATTAACTAATGAACTCCAGCTGTGAAAGCCTTCAACAATACTTCTAAATTCATTGACATCAGTGGTCTTAGAAGGGTGTAACTCTGTTAGTCCTGCAAAATCTGGGCATGGGGGGCTGGTGGTTCACAGAACTCTTCAGGACAAGATGGAACTAGATAGACAAATCCTTTTTTAACAAAGTGGGTTAGCAATCTTATGTATATGTATAGTTACTCATCCTATCGAGTTCAATGGTGCTTCCACCCTGGTATTAGTCTTGCACCTGTAGCCTACAATCCTATGCATATTTACTTGGGAGCAAGCTTCACTGAACACAGTTTTCTTGAGAATAAGCATGAAAACAAAGTCATGCTGCTTGTTTATGGGCAAAATCCAAATTACACACCTTTTATTTCACTGGGAGAAAGTCAAGCAAGTATTAACTCTGCCTTTGAAATCAACAGGACTGTTTTACTTTGGGTTGGATTGTGCTCTTATCTCCTAGTTTAATTTTTAGTTTCTCTTATCTAACGTGACTCAGACACTCATGATTCACTGATGGACGGAATGTCCTATGCGAAGCTGTTATGTAAGTGACAAGAATCCTTTCTCAGGCCAGCTCTGTCTGTCTGGACCAAGAAGTGTTGGTATTAAGTCTGCCATGGGGGTGGGAGGTGGGAGACGGCTGCTGTAAGTTCAATGTACAGGAGTAGCCTTGCATAGTCTGGGTGGATCTTTTGGATCCACAACCCCGCCCATACATGCACAGTAGGGTAATAGGATGCAAGGCTTACTCTATAATTTAAAGACTGATCCTTGTTTCTGGCTTCTCATGTGAGTGGGAAGTTAGGGGTATGACTTCCTTTTGTGAGTTTCTTTGCAAGGAGAAAGAATTTTGTAGAATTATGATACCTTTCGTAAGGAGCAGATTGGTTTTAAATAGTGATAATTCTCACCACTGATCTAGTGTGTTCAGCATTTAAAGCAGTTCAGTTATACGATCAGAGTAGCCCCAACAACACAGGCCAGTGCTATTATGCCCTGCCCACAACAACTTAACAAGGGACTGAGAAGACCCTTAAAGTCACCTAGACAGGGGTGGCCAAATTCAGATTGAAACTGGTGACTTTATTGATACCAGCTCACCTTCTTAACTATTATGTAACACCAACTCTTGTTTACAGGCTGAGGAGGCAGGAAGCAAGCATACACACAGGCACTGCTGTGCAAAGCAACATCAGTCTAAGTACCCCAAAGACTTAGAAGTGGCTTCTGCCAGCTAGAAATCTCATAGCAGCTTTTTCTAATTAGCTCCAAGATCAGCAAATGGAACTGGAGAATTATGGAACCCTACATTTACAAACAGCCACTGCATTTCATGTAAAGAAGGTTGGGCTTGGATTTTCGACAGATCCAGGTTCAAGTGTTCCCTTATGCCTTCATACATGACACAGTGACAAACCCATGTACTTTCATTAGACTGATGTAGGCAGTGTCAGCTCTCTGGCAAGTGCACTTGTTTAATGCATTTCCAAATATAAATATATATATATTTGTCATATTTGTGCGATGCATTATTTTTAAATTTTAAAACATTTTAAAAAATGCATTGTTTTTATGTGTACATGTAAAAGATGTTATGACTAAAAGCATGTTTAAAAATGTAACATGAATTGTACATCTCTTACGAAAAATGGCTTTGAGCGAGCAACTATTTTGCAGCTAAAACTACCTCACAAAGTTGTTGGATTCATGGAGGCAGGGAGTCAAATACTTGGAACATACCTACACCACAAACTTATATTATGTTGGAATATTATAATAATCAAGATTCTCCTCCCCCCAAATCTTGGGAACTGTAGTTGATAGACAATATCCTGTGTTAAAAGATTCCTGACCCTTTCTCACAGAAATATAATTCCTGTGATTAACTGATAAAACTGCAATTTATGGAAGACTTCCTGGCTTGCCATTCTAGCACCGAGAATGAGCCCAGGAGGGAGAAAGAAAGCGGAAATTTTATCTGTTTAGAACATTTTTATCCTACCTTTCCTTTAAGGAACTTAGGGTGTTGTACATGGTTTTCTCCTCCTCCATTGTAACTTCACCACAGCCTGGAGAAGTAGGTTAAATCCAGAGGCAGTGATTAGTCCAGGGTCCCTCAAAGAGCTTCCATGGCAGAGACAAGGTACAGTGGCTTGCAAAACAGTTCCCCTGGCAGAGTAAAGTTGCAAGTGTCCAAAACACCAGGGCTGGTTCTCATTACAAATAAGTCTTGTCAGATTGCAGGCAGCTGTGATTGTTCATGTGTACTCCACAATTAATTAACACAGAAGGTCATGAGTTGTGAATTTCAAGTGGGGACAGTTGGGAGCCCTCTTTCATTCTAGGTTTATGGCAACCTACTGTAACTTCTCTCATGCCTCCTCCCCCAGCTCTTTCAGAATCAGAGTCCTCCAACAAGCAGGCCTTGCCATACCCTGCCTCTTCCCTCACTTCCTGTGAGACATCTGTTGCCATAGCAACAGGCCCACTTCTCCAGTAGGCTCCCCTGATCAGATACCAGTCTCCAGGTGGGACTTGGAGATCCCCTGGAATTACAGCTCAGCTCCAGACTACAGAGATCAGTTCCCCTGGAGAAAATGGATGCTTCCCCCACTGTGGTTCCTGTCCTCCCCAGGCTCCACTCCCAAATCTCCAGGAGTTTCCCAATCTGGATCTGGCTAGGGGGACCAGGTAACCCTACCTCAGCTACTCTGGGACACAATGTAAATACCAATGCAGGGGTGCTGTGCTATCCACATAAGGTCAAGTGCAATGTTGCTGTGGATCCCCACAAACACACAACCTGCTGCTACTATTTACCTGGGCTGAATTCCTGTGTTTCATATTGTGTAGTAAATGTTTGGAAACCCACAAAGGAGAAGCTAAGTTGCCAGAGGAGGTGCTACCTGAAACTGAGACTTCCTGATGGGGTGATGATAGCGTTGCCAACTCCAGCTTGGAAAATGTCTGGAAATTGGTGGCAGGGCCCAGGGTGGGTGGAGTTTGGGGATGGGAGGAAGGGTAGTGAAGGTTGGAAATACCATGTGAGGAGCTATGGTGGTGAACAAAAACATAACTGGGTAGGGGTATGGTTACCAACCTCCAGGTGGGGGCTGGAGATCTCACTCTATTACAACTGATGTCCAGGTGACAGAGATTAGTTTAGGTGGAGAAAATGGCCACTTTGGAAGTTGGACTCTATGGCATTAGACCCCAAACCTTGCCCTCCTCAAGCTGTACCCCCAAAATCTCCAGTATTTCCCAACTTGGAGCTGGCAACCCTAGTGGGGGGGGGAGAGTCTGTAATACAATAAACAATGATGAGAAAATGGAAAATTGGATCACCTCCAGACCATAAGCTTGTTGACATTTATTTTGGGGCTGATGGAATATTCATACTGAAAGGGGAAAACAACTGTGCATGGTTGGGGGGGGTTGCTTTGTCATCATTCCAGGAAAATAGGGATGAGGAGATAGCTCAGCAGCATGCAGAAGACGACGAAAGGAAGCCAATGGCCAAGAAAACACGGGGTGACATGATCAAAGAGCTGAAAATCTTCCTGTGGAATCCAGAGACAAGGGAATGTATGGGCAGGACAGCTCATAGCTGGGGTAAGTGAAATATTTCTTTACAGTCTATGGGAGAGATTCATCCTGCTGTCTGTTTTCTTTAATGCATGCACTGTACCTCCATGCCTCTGAAAGAAAAACCTAGACAATATCTGGGTGTATGAGAGCTGTTTCGAATATGAGCCTGTGATATTTCCCAAGCCCAAGCTAGTTATAGAAGGGGGCCACCTAGAACCCAATCAGACTGTGGGTTTGGGGTGGCTTGCAAAATTGTCCGTGTGGCACTACTGTGGCAAAAAGTGGCTCACCATTGGCTAAGAGACATGTAGTCAAAATAAAGCAATACTCTATAGAGGTGTTGAACTTCATATATAGCTGAATCAGGACTAACATTTGGGCAAAAATGTTCTCAGAGTCACAGTGAAGTATGTAACAACTGCTTAGAAAAAGGTAGGGCAGCTGCGGATGTGTGAAATCGATCCGTATTACTGTGACCGCAGTGGGAACTTAAAATCAGATGAATTCCCCACTCTAAGGAATGTCACCATGGTGGTCATGTGTCAAACATAACATGCAATTGATCTCCTAGGTGGTTTTCATAATGGCCTTCTATAACCATCAGGCACGATTGCCTAATGCAGAAAAAGAAAAATATGTGGTACAAGAATGCTGTAAAGATAAAAGGAAGGTTTGATCCAGAGATTATTCTTGACAATCAGGAGTACTTGCATGATACTGAATATTCTTGCAGTGAATTATTAAATACAACAAAGGCAATACTATATATTGATTCATATATTGAAGGAAGTTGGCAGCTGGAAGCTAGGTGGGTTGATAACAAGTGGGTACTGGAGTTTCTGAAGTCCATCACATTTGCAGCCTTCTCTTCTCCTAAGGGACACAGGGTGATGGATAACTTTTTTCTCCTATTTTATAAACACAACAACCCTGTGAGGCAGGTTAGGTTGAGAGACAGATTGGGCCACCTAGTGAGTTTACTGGATGAATAGGGATTTGAACAGGGGTCTTCCTGGTTTGATTACAAAGCTCTGTCCACTACATGATGTGATCCCTCAGAACCAATTCATGAGCATGAGGCAAAGAAGTTCCAGATCAGAGAGACTCGCAGTACTAGCATCAATTAGGTCTTCCTTAATTAACAATTAACAAATTTCCTGATTGCTTTGATGTTTTCCTTTGTTCAAACAGAGGCTCTATACAGTTTGGGCCTGAGCCAAAAACACATGCAGTACAATCCTAGGCAAGAGTTATACTCTTCTAATTCCATTGATGTAAAGTGCCTTAAAAGGGTGTAATTCTGTTTAGGATTGCATTGTCACAGATTCATTTGCTTTCCCAGATTGTTCTCAGGACTCAAAATTCCTCTCAGTATAAACACCTCAAGAATGCAGAGGGTGAAAGTGCACATCTGTGCTCTCAAAGCTTGTTCTGAAACTGGATTTAGGCTCATCCTGAGAAAAAAAACAAGTTCTGTTTGGGGCTTTTGAAAATTATTATTATTATTGTAATCATTGCTTCAAACATTGGATTTTATTCCCCTGAGACCAGCCAGCTGTTTGTGCTGCTGTGCTTCCCCTTAACAGTTGTGACATCATGGAAAGGTTATATAATTTTATGTCCCTGTTGTCCCGTCCCCCCCACATGGACCATTGTTGCATGGAGACAATGTGCTTTGAAAACCACCTGGCCCAATTTTTTTTTTTTTTAATCACCCCTTCTCCCTTTTCCAGTGGCCCTTGCAGGGCAGAGACGCTGTGGTGCTAGGAACAGCATGTGTAATTCCCTAATGCAAGGCATCTCACACTCATATGGGTTCAAGGGCCAGATTTTCTGGTCAGTAGATTACCTGGGGAACAAGGCAGCATGGTATAGCTTGAACTTATCAGATCTAGAAGCTAAGCAGGGTCAGTACTTGGATGGGAGGCCACCAAGGAAGACTCTGCAGAGGAAGGCAATGGCAAACCACCTCTGCTTCTCACTTGCCTTGAAAGACCCTTGCTGGAGTTGCCATATGTCGGTTTGAACTTGATGGCACATATGTACATTGCTGGTTACCCTGGGATCATGTCCATAAGAATTTCTTGAATAAGATAAATTCCATGTGAATTTGACAGCAAATTGTCAACTATACTAAATTTGGGGAGAAATATACCAGACACTGTTTTTGCAATCCTGGCAGCCTCCCTTTTTTGTAGAGTGGATAACCAAAGATACTATGCATGAACACATTTCCTTTGCTGTGTCCCAGATATCCCAAGAAAAAGTATCCTTCCTCTCAAAAAGCCAAACCAAAGCAAGGCATCGAAACCCACCAGTGGCTGCTACCAACAGCAGATAGAAGAAAACCTGGTGAATTAATTTCCTTTGGCTCCAAAGAGCATCAGTTTCTTAGCTCCAGCAATGACCCAGCAGTTTGTGTGAGCCACACTGTTGTTTGCCATAAGGACTGTGTACATTCAAAAGTATATTTATGCAATGTATTTTGAATGTTTTATTTAAAATGTAATGAAGAACGGAACTGTTCAGCTCCACTGTCCTATCAACAATGATATATGGATCTGATATATGGATATACAGCTGTATCTGAAGAAGTGAGCAGTGATTCATGAAAACTCGTACTCTGCCACAAATTTTATTAGTCTATTATTTATTTCATTAGATTTCTTGACCGTCCTTCCCTGCTTACAACAAAATTTAATTCAGTACATTATAAAACCAATTAAAACCATAAATATTCAATATTAAAAACATTCAAACATTGATGTTTGAAAACATTTTAAGAACAAGATGGCATATCTGGCATTTAGTCGCTAAGGTGCTAACTGGCCCCTTGCTCTTTTCTACTGATATGGATTCAAAAGATAGTCAACAACAAAAATGGAGGAGGGAAAAACTCACTGTCACTCAAAGACTGATGGAGTGGCACATGTCCACAATGTCACTTAATGTGAACAAAGAAATCCTGAAATGTATGGGAGTAATACAGGTGATCTGCAGTGCAAAGCAGAGATGGGGAGGCCATGCAGCTTGAGGTCAAGATAGACCCACCTCACTGACTGAATCCCTAGAGACCACCAGCAGGCTACTAGGGAGACCAAAAGGCACTCAGCTGACCCAGCGACTATATTGCTCATTCAGAAATAGAAAGAATGTGCTCACAACAGAGCACAATGGTGTGCAGTGTTCCCTCTAAGCTGAGTTAGTGTGAGCTAGCTCACAGTTTTTTAGCCTCCAGCTCACACATTTTTGTGACAGCTCAGGAAGGATGGCTCCAGTCTCCAGAGCAAACTAATTTATGCAGTTGTGAAACTGCTCGCTCACAACTCCAATGCCAGTAGCTCACAAAGTAGAATTTTTGCTCACAAGACCCACAGCTTAGAGGGAGCATTGATGGTGTTATGACAACTTGCATTCATGGAGGGATGGCAGAAGACAAGCTGGATTGAAGTATTTAAGACATTTGAATCCTGCATAAACTCTCAGTACCAAGACTCCTGATAAATAATAATCATAATTATAAAGCAGTTGTGGCTAGCAGGAAAAATAATCAATTGAAATATTTAGTTAATTATTTATTAAAATATTTATTCCTCACCTTTCCTCTTGGCTCAAGGTATCTTACACTAATAAAATATCATCAACCACTAGAAATCAGCAAACAGTAAAAGCCAGCAATACAAACAGAAACCAGTTTTAGAAATCACTGACCCCCCACCTCCCCAACAAAATCACCTATTAGATCAATATTGCTTGGATATTCACTACGCCAAGATCTTTATTGCTCTATGTGCCTTCTGCATGCAGAAACCTGCCTGGAATCCCAGTGTGTACAGGTTGCAAATGGACAGAGCAACTGTGCAGATTCGTTGCTGCATAAGCGAACAGTTGCACATGTGGAAATAGGTATTGTGGTGATGCAATGCAGATTGTTAGCCTGCCCTCCTTGACTGGTTATTCCCATCAAGAGTAATGTGTGTATTCATATTAAAGGATCGTAGATAATATCAGACATGCCCATCTAGTGTGTGTGTGGGGGTATTTCTGGACTGAGCCTAGCTGTCTCACTCTGTGTTTCTAAGGGACCAATATGGTTGCAGTGCCACGGCATCTCATTGTTGCACTTTCATATTATATAGCTCTTGTACCCAAGCTCATCAACAATGTGTGTGTTCCCCCCCCCCCTCTGTCTTGCAGGCCTAATACTTCTCTTTTATCTAGTTTTTTACCTTTTCTTGGCTGGAATGTTTGCATTTTGTATGTATGTAATGCTCCTTACTCTGAGCCCATACACACCTACGCACAGGGACAGAGTTTCTCCACCAGGTGAGTGCTTGAGCTCAACAGATTTATTTTTCTATGTGCTTTTCTTAGGCCATTTATAAACATCTTTGCACTCTAAAAAAGCACAAAGAGGTGCACAGTGAAAAATCAAGGTTGAAAATAAATAAAAAGAATATATGGAAAAGCAAGGGAACAGAGAGAAACAACCACAAGAGCAGATAAAAAAACTTTTTGGGGGGAATCAAGTACATATCAAAGCAGAAAGACAAAATTAATGCTCAAAGAATCTATCTGGGGAGATTATTGCATCACCCCTGAAAAAGCTCTCTTTCTGTTTGTCATGTGCTTGATCTCCAGTGGTGAAGGGACTCAGAGAAGGGTGTCCAGTGCAAATTCAAAGGCTGGGGTATATGGTCTGTATGGAGAATGCAGCCCATCAGGCATCATCATCTTAAAGCATACAGGGCTTGAAAGGTCAAAGCCAGCCCTTGAATTGTGGCCAACTGCACATGATGTTGATTTTTGGGGAAACATATTTAAATTGGTCCATTCAATTTAGTAGTCAGACTGCTGTATTTTGAAGTCTCCAGACAGTTTTAATTTATATGGAGCTCTCCAAGTGCATGGTTTGTTGTTACACCAAAAAAAAAGCCTCCTCCTCCTCCTCCCTACTCTGAATGTAATGTGGATATGCTCAATCCAGTGTTGTAAGGAACCCTTCCAGAATTGTTTGCTCACAAATGGCTTTATTAAAATTAGCCATTTGTGGACTAAAGGGGGGGGTGGAGTTGCAACACCTGTTTGCCTTGAAGGTGCTTCTGACTCACTATTCCCTGTCTGGTGAAGTGATTATTTCCAAATGTAATGAAACCCCTTGCCACCCAGTTGGGATATGAATCCTTATAAAACTTACTCTATGTTGCTTTCATTGGGACTACACTATAATCCAGAACTGATCGGCTCTTCAACATTAAATTCATAACTCTACTTTCTCTTTTCTGTTGCAGGAGTTATGATTAGACCATACATCAATCATGGATTTGTCATTGCTTTCAAGAAGTCAGATCCCCAAACGTGGCAACCTTATGTGAAAAACTTAGAGCAGTTTTTAGGAGGTGATGGTCTTCTTCAGATTATACCCTTTGTTAAAGCCCATTTGATCCTTAAAATGGATTTAAAAAAAAATAAACCAACCTTACCAACTCTACCTCAACTATATGTTAGCTAAACAAAGTTTGAGTCCAGTGGCACCTTTAAGACCATATAAACTTTTGTGTGCATGGGCACCTCTTCAGATACAATGCAGTGGAAATTACCAGTCCATTCATATAGGTGAGATCTACTGGTAATTTCCATTTCACTGTATCTGAAGAAGTGTGCTTTGCACACAAAAGCTTATACCTTGAATAAAACTCTGCTGGTCTTCAAGGTGCCACTGGACTCCAACTTTGTTCTGCAGCTTCAGACAACATGGCTACTCACCTGAATCTATATGTTAGCTAGTAACCATGAAAGGGCGAGAGGGTAAAAGATACCAGTTAGAATAGATGCTATCACAAGAGTGGACAAACTCTCTGAGCAGAGGATTTTGAAAGGACTTGCAGCTTGATGCTGAGCATGTTTGTGCAGCAATAAGTCCCATTTTGTTCAATGGAATTGATTCCAGTTGACTGCATAGATTCATAGACTTAAATCAGTTCAGCTTGGAACAATGCAATCCTACCAGTTGTATGATTAAAAATGCCTCATAGTATACTTTGCAGGAAATCATTCTTAGGGAAACTTCCCAACTGTTGTTGGCCTCTTTTGGCTTTTCCCTATGATTGCTTGTTTGTATAATCAGTCTTTTGTTGCAGTACAAATCTGAAGAAATCATCTCTCTGTACTATAGACCAAATGACTGGCAGTCTGTGCAAAAAAGAATACTGTACCAACACCTAATGATAGAGTTCAAGTACTACAGCACTCCAGTCCAGTGATAGATTTCAAGTATGTCCACGCCAGTCTAATTAAAGGCCGCACACATGCACATGTGCATCACTAAATGGGATCATCCCTTCAATCAACCTGCCAGGACTTCATGCATGAAGCTCTGTTAGAAAATGTGTGGTACTAACCTCTTAGCTGTCTAGGAAGGGTGGTGGGGATGTCGATTCACAGCCTACTCCCCTATCCCTGCTGAATACCTGGTACAATTTGGATTGCCAAATGCAGCCTGGGAAATTCCTGGAGATTTGGCAGTGGTGCCTGGTTAGCTAGAGAGCTCAGTGGAGATGCGATGCCTTAGGGTCTGGCCTCCAAAGCTGCCATTTCTTCTGGTGGGCTGATCTCTGTATTCTGGAGATCAGTTGTAATTCCTGGAGAACTCTAGGACCCACCTGGAGGTTGGTAACCTTAGGTACAACTGCTGCTTTGCTAATAGGGCTCTGCGTGCACAATTCTGACAGCTGTGCAAGAAAAAAAAGTTGGATTAGAGCTGTCACATTTAAGACACCAAAAGGGGGGAGGTCGTGTGTGTTTCCAAAACAGATGCTTGTGTGAACAGAGGTTTGCTTCTTAACCTTGGTACCCAGTCTCACAAAGACAGCAACCTATGTTGATTGTGTAAACTTACCTTTCACTGTCCAGTTTTCAGACTCGTTCCATAGTAGCACTATAAAAGAGCATTATAATCCTTGCTAACACTGTTCTGACATAATAACTGTAAAATGCAAGACCCAATAACTGTCTCCATTACCTTTAGCTTATAATGACAGTGTTCAAGAAAGCAGAAATGCTGTGTGCACACCTGGTGATTACTTCATTCAAGACACTGGAGAAAGCACCATGAAACATGCTTGCCAATTCAAACGATCCATGTTAAAAAATTGCTCGGGACTGGAAGATAAGACTTTTGGCTACTCCAGGGGACAGCCGTGCATCTTGCTAAAGATGAACCGAGTATGTAAAAAATTAATTTACTTTTATTCTTCTGTTATTTGTCTTGGAATGTTGCAAATGCATTATTATCCCGGGACTGAGGGTGCTGGATCAGTCCAGGACTTAGTTTGCTCCTGTAGCCAAGCAGATCCCACTGGAAGATTTCAAGCAGGCCATGAGGATGACAGCCCTCTCCTGGTGTTTATCTCCATCTTTTGTTAGCCAGAAGATATTGGCTCTGACTATGCAGGTTCCCTTTAGCTCTTAAGGCTAAACATCTACTGCACTGGCAGCCTTTTCTTTTAGTGGTTCGAAAGGGCTGCCCTATAGAGTCTGTTTACTTACTTCCTGTTATAGCAAAAGTCTGTTCTGCACATGCAGCAGCTTTGGAAATGGTACAGTAGACTGTACTGCTTTAGACTGCAGGCAGATGATCACATTTTTAGTGTTCCCTTACATTAAATAAACTTCCATGCAAATAAAAAACAAGCACTGTAGGGAGAAGGCTGGGTTGAAGTATTTCCCCATGACATGTAAGGTTGCTGCCTGCATAGAAGTTTTCTTTTAATGGGGCTGGAGGTATTAAAAACAGTAATTCTGCAGTCTGAAGTAGTACTGTCCACTTTAGTATCTCAGCATTCTACTGTCTAATTCCTCAGCATGTGTGAGCTTCAGCCATAGAAAAAGGGGTTTGAAGGCTGTGGTATATTACTTACAAGAAAACATGGCCAATTAGTAGAAAGGAATGGGTTTTATTTATTTGTGTAAAATATTGCTGTCCTGTTTTTGGGTCTAACCAATATATACAAAGCGGGATGACACAAATTAAAATTGCAGCACAGTAAACACACACACTCACAAAAATGCATAAAAGCCTAAATAAATAACAACACATAAAAATAATCCAACAACATCAATTACAGCACAGAAAAAAGACAGCAAAAAAAGGGGTGGGTGGGACCTCAGCAATGGCCCTTGATCCTTGGACTAGTATCCTGCATGCACTTTGGAATAGCACATTTGTCATTTGCTTTCTAACAGACAAGAGTGCTGATGCATAACTGACTAGTTGGCAGAGGATGTCTTGTAACAATGGTGCCACCACCAAGAAAGACCTGCCAACCTACCACACCTCTGATGCTGAGGACACAAAGAGCAGGGTTTCCAAAGATGACCTAGGCCTTCACACGGGAAGGGTGCTGGTTAGTACATGGAAGGGAGACCACCAAGAAAGTCCAAGGTTGCTATACAGAGGCAGGCAATGACAAAGCATCTCTGTTTGTCTCTTGCCTTGAAAATCCTATGGGGTTGCCATAAGTTGGCTGCAACTTGACAGCACTTTCCCATATGGGAGAGGGTCCTTTATGTAGCCTGGTTGTAGAAGCCAGTGCAGTTGTTCAATATCAGAGTGAAATGCTCAATGCAGTCTGCCTCATTAACAGTCTGGTGGATGTATTTTAGACCAACTGAAATCTGACAGACCCACATAAAGTGTGCTGTCTGTTCTGGGGTGGTGTTGGTCACCAGGGCATGTATAACTGTTGCTAGATCCTTCCTGTTCAGAAGAAGGTGCTGATGGAGAACCTGTTGGAGTTTTTTGCTGTGAAGTCACAACCACCTTGTGGCAACCCCATAGGGTTTTCAAGGCAAGAGACATTCAGAGGTGGTTTACCATTTCCTGCCTCTGTGTTTGTGACCCTGGTATTCCTTGGTGGTCTGCCATCCAAATACTGACCAGGCTGCTTAGCTTCTGAGATCTGATGAGATCTGATTAGCCTGGACTAGCTAATAAAATACATGTCACTAAAACTGGGAAAAGACACATGGATAGTTGGCTTGCTGAAACTCCTGTTTTATATTCGTAACCAAATGTTTTTTTATAATTAATATACATTCATATGATCTTGATAGTAGGGATCAGGGCTCTTTTTGTAGCAGGAATTCCTTTGCATGTTAGGCGACAGGATTGTTGTCAAACTTGATGATGCAACTCATAACGGATCTTTCTTTTAAAGATGGCTGCATTCTTCCAAAAAGGATTTATGTTACATTCCATTGCAGAGAATAAATACAGTTCTAGCTGGGAAACTTCTGTCAGCCATTTCTCATAAAGATATATATTTTTTAAGTTATCTGTTGATCTCCTGTACTGCAAGAGTTACTGGGTCCTTAGTTCACAGGTCAAAGATCACCCATGTGTTTTACACAGCTGAGGATGTTCTTGTCCCATTCCTCTCCCAACTAGCTGGGATAAGTGGGACCAACTCCTATCTTGCCCCCACAACGAAATGGAAATTGGTAGGAACTCTCTTTTGCTAGAAGGTACCCTGAGACGGGAGAATCATTAATTGTCCTCATTCAATCACTTGCATACCGAAATAATAGCGAGATATCAGACTACTTAGTTTTAATGATTTAAAAAGAGATGCTCAAGCTAAACTAATTGCTCAGCATTGGAGCAGTTTAAATAGAACCACTGGCCTCGCTGCACCAGCAGTAGGAATGATGCCTTTTAACCTTGACAAATATCCAGCACTTTCTTTCCTATGTATAATGTAGTTCTAGCACAGCTGTTTTTGAAAAAGAGCAGTTTCTGTCAGAGCTCTCTCAGCCCCACCTACCTCACAGGGTGTCTGTTGTGAGGAGGAGAAGGGAAAGGAGTTTGTAAGCCGCTCTGAGTAGTGAAGGGTGGGGTATAAATCCGATCTTTTCTCTTCTTCTTCTTAAAACATGAGGGTGAGCTTCTACATTTGCTGACCCTTTACAGCTGGCTTATCCTATTTTGTGGGATTCTTTGTATTCTCGTTTTGTTTTTCTTTTTGAAAAAGCAATTAAAAAGCTCTTGTTTTTATAGATTATTGGCTACCGGCCTGGTTATGGGACACCAGTGACAGTGGAGTGCAAAGTGCTGGTAATTACCGCCTCCTAATTATATTATATATGGCAGGGTTTTCCAAAATGGGTCACCTAATTTTTAAAAGCAAGTGCCTGGAAACAGTTATGTTGTAAGAAGGGGAGGGAGCAATCTTATCTAAAGCAAAAGGCCTGCATGTGTGTTTGTGGGAAGGAGGGGGTGACAGATTGTATATTATTTTGACTGCACACCTTTGAAGAATAGTATTTATTTCATTTCCAATGATTAACTCACTTCATGTTCCTTGCCCTGTAATGCCTGTTAAAGCAGAGAACAAAAATCTATGATGCAGTAGGGAAAATATATATATATATACACACACACATATATATACATATGTATGTATGTATAATGTTCCATTCTTGCACTGTAATAAGCTGGGAATATTCTGAGACAGATCCCCTGATGAAGCAACACGGGAAATGCACAGGAATCTTTGAGTGAAACATAATAAAAAACCTTTTCCCCACTGCACCATCATTTTTTTTCTTCTTGCTTTGACTCTGTATTGGTCTGCCTCCCCAACTTGCACTTATAAGCCATGTCTGTGGCCTGTAAAGGAAGCTAGACTTTTTCTGATCCTGACCAGACTGGAGAAGGAAGACTGAAGGTGAAAGGACAGCAGATAGTTTAGAATCACCCCATGTTGAGGTGAGAGCTGAACTGGAAGATTCTTAGCTCACGCCATTGTGTGTCCAGTAGCACCTTTAAGACCAACAAAGTTTAATTCTGGGTATAAGCACAAGAAAGCTTATACCTAGAATTAAACTAAGTTGGTCATAAAGGTGCCACTGGACTCAAACTTTGTTCTGTTGCTTCAGACCAACAGGCTACCCACCTGAATCTTCCATTGTCTGTGTAAAGTGCCATCAGGTTGCAGCCAATTTATGGCGACCTGAGCAAGGAGCTTTTAAGGCTAGTGAGAAGCCGAGGTGGTTTGCCATTGCCTTCCTCTGCAGGGAGTCTTCCTTGGTGGTCTCCCCTGTAAGTACTGATCTTGCTTAGCTTCTGAGATTGGGCTATACCAAGCCACCTTCCCTCCCAATTACTCACAAGATTATTTTGCCTCTCTTTAGAAGGGGAAGAGCTGTGGTTCAGCAGTACAGCACCTGCTTTGTATGCAGACAGTCCCAGGTTTCAACCCTTAGAATCTCCAGTTAAAGCTCCCTCAGTAGTGGATGGTGGGGAAAGCCATTATTGGCTTGAGAAGTGTTGACACTCAGAACAGTGGATCCAGAGATGCATCTGATTAATAAAAGCTCATGCAGGAATAAATACTGTTAGTCTTTAAGGTCCCACCAAACTTATTTTTGCTACAATAGACTAACATGGCTGGGATTGAACAGTACTGAACCAGATGGTTCTCCGCTGGTGTAAGGCAGTTTCATATGATATGAAATACTTTGTGAGCTACTAGCATTAAAGTTGTGAGCGAGTGATTTGGCTACTGCATAAATTAGTTTGCTCTGGGGCCGTCCCTGAGCTAAGACAAAATGTGTGAGCTAGAGGCTAAAAAACTGTGAGCTAGCTCACACTTAGAGGGAACACTGGTCACAATGCTGTGTTCTGTAGTGAGCCTCCTTGAGCTGGAGCAGGTGTAAAGAGAGAAAAGTAGAAATTTCCTACCCATGATGGTCTTGCTCTTTGTCCAGGTACCCTAGATTCCAGTCCATCTGCAACAGTCTGCAGTGGAGTAGCATATCTAATGACTTGATGTTTAGGACAGGGATGCTTGAGTTCAAAGCCCTACCCATCTGTAAAGATGCTCTTGGGCAGGGCTATTTTTGGGCAGGAACGCATTGGAATGGAGTTCCAGCTGGCTTCAGAGTTGGCCACTCCCACTACAGCCAAAACCTCTGCATGTGTAGCTACAAAGGGGAGGCCTGGAGAGCGACCCCCCCTGGCGACTCTGAGGCCATTTAAATGTCTCCCCGTGCCTTCCCTGGCCTGTCCAAGGGCTGACTTGCCCGGGCTCCCCACAGCTGGGGGGTGCCGAGGCAAGCCAAGGGAAGGCATGGGGTGTGGCCTAATATGCGAATGACCTGCACTCTTATAGGGTATGACCTAATATGCTAATGAGTTTCTGCTGTTGGGTGTGGCCTATTATGCTAATGAGTTCCTGCTGGGCTTTTTCTACAAAAAAAGCCCTGCTCTTGGGTAAACTTCAAGCACCTGTCAGATCTTCTCAGGATGAGGCCAAGGTTCACTGCTTTTGTGAAGGATCCACTCCTGGAGCAGTGCTGGGTGAGGCGTACCACTTCTGCTTCCCCCATCTCACCTGCGTTTATTCATTTAGGATCTGAGGAAGATGTACCTATGCACTGTACTGAAGCTTTACGTGCATTAATAAGATTGTTGATGTTGCGTCAGGTCTGTGTCAATCGCTTTAGGCATCCAGTCATATGAAGCAAGCCTGTGAAGCATTTTGATGCCTCAATTAAAACAGAGCAATAGTTGGTCAACATGAGGGAATTTGGTATGACCTTGCAGCCAAGTGGCCGCGTCCTCTCTAGATGTTATTTCTAGATGTACCTTGTCAAAGCTAACGTTTCAGCAGACAGACATTGCAGGAAGGCTTTGTATACTTTACACATCCTCCTTCTCATGCCCCTATTTTTAAATTGCAGAAAGGTAATGAAAGCGATATCCAAGCAACGGATTTCTACCCAAGCACCACATTTGATCCCATGTACTTTCCTTACTATGGCAAACTAACACACGTAAGTAGAAGTACAGCTGTTGAATTAATACACCATTTGTTTTCCTGGTGGTGAATAAGAGCTGTTTTTAAATGTAAAGGCAAGAGAGTCATTAAAGACAGACACAGCAGTAGCTGTTGTGGTAATGTTATGTGTGGGGCAGAAACTCCATAGGACTTTGCTCAGCTCCTCACCTCAATTGACCTTTAAAAGCTCTGTGGCTCTCTTCTTATGTGAGGTACCATTGCTCAGCCACCCAAAAGTGGTCAGTCCTAGGTAGGCCTCTCTCTTCTCTGGTGAGAGCTGGAGGGCTCAGCAGTTTTCCTTTCCTCCCCATAGAACTCTGGCATCCACTGCTGTCATCCAGTGTGAAGTTTTCAGATTCCTTTTAATTCCTGGACCCAAGACAAAGCTAGTGATCTTTCAGTTGGTTTTAGCCAACCTCGATTTGTTTAACAAAATCTATACCGTGCCTTTCTGCCCCTTATCAAGGCCACCTGACTCCAGATACTACCAAACACCATCAATAAACATCTAGCGTGTGTCAGTGTAGAACTATGGCAGGGAAAAATGCATCATTGGCCTACTGGAAGGGAGCAAATCACTCCAGCACTGTATCATCTTTGCCGATTTCCATTGTGTTCCCAGCCAGGCTTGATTTATAGACCTGGGGGTGGCTTATAAATCCCCAAGCAGCCTGAGGCCACGATCTCTGGAAGTCTCCTTCACCCTCATTAGTCTGTCTCAAACTCAGGTCTTCAGCTGGAGCTCTGGCCTGTGCACCCTCACGGAGGGAAGGGTGTGTGTAAGACAGAGATTTTTTTGGGTGCTGTACTCAGGCTTCAGAAGGGCCTTCCCAGGAACTGCCTTTGATCCTTGTCTTTTTGGTCTCATCCCAAGGCCTTTTGTATTTTGGTAGGCATTTGGAAGTTGCCATTTCCCCCCTAAATCACCAGTGCTATCATCTGGGGGTTCTTTTCTGCTCGCTGGTTTCACTGTGATGGTTTGTTAAATTTTGTGGTTTTTTTAAGGTTGACTTTGTATCCCGTTAGCTGTTTCAAGGGCTGTATAGCATTAAAAAAACAGGATATGGTGATTCCAAGGAAATAAGCAAAATAAGGAGAGCCCAAGTAGACTTCCTCCTTATTCAAATTCTAGTCCATTAAATGGACCTGGAGTTATTCTGAATGGGGCATTCTGGTTTCACCTGCCTGCATCTTCTTCTCTTTTCCCAGGAGAACTACACATCCCCGCTGGTGGCCGTGCAGTTTACTCTTAGAAAGAACCACTCCATCCCCATAGAATGTCACCTGAATGGAGTAGGCATCATCAATAATATGCAAAATGACCGTTTTTTGGGGAGAATTAATTTCATTGTGATTGTCAATGGATAGACCAGAGAAGCACATGCTAGTGGGCATTTATTTCCCTTCTTTTTATGGCAATCAGATCCTCTCTCTTAATGGAAAATCACCATAAACAAATGCCTTGAAAGTTCAGGCTTTGTTTTAGGGTACTATTTACATTTTCTTTTAAAAAGGAAAACCCCAAAATAATATTTCATAAATTATATACTGTAGTACTAAACAATTTATTCATCCTGCAAACAGGCACAAAAGTCAGGAGTGAGTATTAGTCTTTGTTTTTAAAAACACACAATGTAGTTCAAGTAGATTTCCATAGTTGCATAAAAATGGCATTGAATATCAAACTGTCATTTTTAAAACCACTACATCAAAGTTCTGTGGAGCCATATGTATTAATTCACGTATTTTTTTACCAGAAGTGAACCAGATGATCACCCATTCTCCACCAAACATAGTGTGCTGTTGTAGGCACTCCTTTAGACTTGAACATGGGAGACTTGAGTTTATAGAAGTGATTAAAACCTTCCCTCTGGATTTTTAAAAAATAAAATCAGTAGCTGTCCCCAGAAACTGTCACCCTGTCACTCTAAATATAGCTCAACATTCATGGCTCCCTAATGCTAGGCTGTTTATATGGACACCGGTTCTGAAGTTATAAACCCTTGCAAGAATGGCTAGCTATTCATAAAAGGGTGATGGTGTTACTGCAGGCTGAGATTTCCCAATCTAAAACTTTTCATGAAGAGGCTTCAACCTAGAAGGGCCCAAGCGCCACCCTTGTTTTCTGTAATGCTTTTCAGACTCTGTTCAAATACTGGTGATGACTTGCAAAGACCAAGGCTGTGGTCCAGCATATCTAAGAGATTGCCCCCACTCCCACATTCCCCCAGAGGGAATGGCCTCTCTGAATGCAAGTTCTGTGCATCATGTCAGGACTGCTATGCTGCACACGGAAAGGCAGCCTGAGAGCATGTCCTCACTTCCCCCTGCAGACTCACCATAGCCCAACTTGGGGGGGTTCCTAGAAATTTTGTAGTCTCTTTTATTGTTCTTGCTGGCTTTTTTAGCCAGGGAGAGGGCAAGATGGGGTTCAATCAATGCAACTGTTAACATGTTTTTACTTGCTGCGTACACCCTGGATGGGGTGGCCTATAAATCAAAATAAATAAATCCCTGTTAATGTACACGTTTTTCTTGCTATGGCAACTTACTGCAGGAGATTGAAACAGGCTTGCGATGCAGTAGGAAAAGGAAGAGAGGAAAGAGATCGCAGTATGCCAGAAGACAACTCAGTAGGACAGCACATCTGCTGCTTCCTTGTGTATGGGTAAATGTAAATAAGATTTCTAGATCAGGGTTACAGGCTTGCAACTGGTGCATGCTGTAACACAAGTGTGCCAAAGAAGATTTGCTGGTAGTTTAGAATTAGCAAGGAGGATATGGTGAGGAAGATGGATCTGTTGAGACCCCTGGGAGTCTACTAAACGTGGGATATCAAGCATAAGCCTTTGCAGAGTCTGTAAGGAGCCCAACAGTGTGGCTCAGTGCCCGCCCCCCCGCCGCCCCGCCGCCACACAAATTATTGAACAATGCCTGGGCTAGGAAACCAGGGCCCTTGACAGAGCAAATAGCTCCAATTCACCCTTGGTGGCTGCTTCATGTCCTTGCAAGGGCTATCTTGGGTGTGGAGAGGAGTAAGACTTTTCTTTTTTAACAGTCTTCCAAGATGTAGCAAACACACAATTCTGCAAGCATATTCATGTTCGAGACCTCCTAAGGTTGCATGAATATTTTTTGTTTTCATATTTAGCATCTCATGGAGGAGTAATTGATGATTTTGTGTTAAAATTTAAAGGAAAATTATATTGGGGAAAAGGGGTTAGCTGCATGCATTTGAATATGGTACACCTCATCTAAGAAGCCTCTTACTTTTGGTGCCATAACTCAACTGGGAAAACTAATAGCAAGGGGTTTGAATGTACTTTTCCGTACACTGGCTGACAGTCTTGACTCCATGGAAAAACACACTAAGGTTAAATTTCTTTGGACTCAGACTTATGGACAACAAGCAAAATCGTGGATAATCAGTCACTTTTATTGTTGTGTGTGCTCATGTCTATACTCAGCAACTGATCTGTAGAGTCTCACAAGTTACTACTACTATACATTATAAGTTATACAACACCTTGAAAGTGCTTGCTTACTGTTGGTCTTTAGAAGAAGCCCAAAGGAATTTTGATCAATTGAAGGTATCATATAGGGATATGCCACACCTTCAGCATGTGGTGGGTCAACGAATTCAAGTGAGATGGATAAAGCATCTGGGTCCCGAGACCTTCAAATGCCACTATACAGCTGATGTGTGTATGCATGCACACGCATGCATGCAGTGGGCCACAGGAAGCAGGTGGGGGTGAGTCCCTCATAAACCACAGAAGGAAAAAGTGAAACAAATATAACGGTAAATGGGAATATGTTAAGATAAATAAATGGAGACAGCCCAAACAACTGGGCCTACTACACTCTGGACCTAGGAGAATGAAGCTGTCGTCCAGAGGGTGTCTATTTGACCGGGCTTCCTGGGAGAGTCGATGTCCAGTTAAGAGACAAGGAATGCTGTCCCATTGCCACTTGGGAGTGCAGGGAATGGACTGTGGCCTATTCCCCTCCCATCCAGGTGGAAGGGGAAGGACAAATGCACTCTCCTTTCATTTGGGGAGCCAGCCAGGAGGGAAGTAGGCCAGCCAGCTCCCTGAATGACTGAAGGCTGTCCTGGTGACTGAAGCAAAGAACAACTCAGCCCTCTGGGCTGGTTTGCCCTGCCTCTCAGCCATCTTGGGACCGACTTGCTGTTCTTCATGTTTTTCACTGTTGTGCCTTCAGCTGCCCCCACAACAACACAATATTGTCTATTTTGCCTGCCTCTTCCTATAGAGGTAGGCTTTGCTACAATCCATTTCAGGCTCAACGGAAGGGGGGGGGGAAGAGAGAAACAAACCAAAAAGCTATACACAGAAAAGTTTTCTTCCTTTGGAGTTCTACACAAACAGCTATAGGTATCTGAAGTGAACGAACTATTCTGGGTTTGAAATATCTTCTGCTGGAAACATGAAATCAGACGAGTCTACATATTTTGCTTAAACAGAAACCTCAACTTTTCAAGAAATGAAATTCTGCACTCAGATTGTTCCCTTTTTCTGGAGTTTTGCTTTGGTCTAGCAAAACTGCAGTTGACATGAGTTTCTTCTGTGGGATCCTTATTCTGAAGGAAGCTGAAACTATGGCACTTAGCTTCCTTCTTGCTAAAAGACAAGTGAAAGGCAGTGTTTCCAATGCAGGCAGAAAGTGATGACCCTGGATTGCACCCCAAAATCTGGGGAGCAGTGAATACATATTAATAGAAGCAGTCTGCTGTGTCCATTTGGAGATATCAGTGGCAAATCAAACAAAATCATGCCAACCCTCATACTGCCAGAATGTACAAAATCACTGTGCTGTAGGTATTCATGTCCTGAATGTTGATAACTTCCTGAGGACTTCAAGATGACCTGATCTCCATATTTGTGCTTCCCACATTTGTTAAGAATTCCACACATAGGAATACTTGAATTGCAATAACGGCTCAGTCCTCAGTGAGGTGGTTTAGAAGCAGAACATGTATATACACAATCTCATATAGCTTCTGCCTTTCCCATCATCAAACCTTGTTGAACTAGTTCATGACCATCTTCAGTATCAGGATTTGGAGATAACAATGTCAAGTGAACTGGTCTGAAAGAAAAACTTGCATTTGCTCTAGATCTTTGTGGGGTGAAAGCTAGCCTGAGAGCTAGGTTTACATTTGAAGGTGATATCAAAAATTGCTGTGAAAAGAATTGCATCAGTAATGTCTAGCCTACTAAGTGAAGGTTCTCCAGGAAGTTATGCTTGATAAAGATCCAGCTGTAAAGATAAAGATGCAACAATATGCAGTGTCCCCTGTAACTTTGGTGGGACTCACCTGCTCAATCAGGGCTTTGTAGGAACAGCATCTCCTGGGTGGTTTCTTGAAATTCTGCTACAACATGCAGCTGGAAAAATAAATGATCTGGTCCCATCTAGCATGTAAGCTCCTGCACTATTACATTCCTTCTGTCCATTGGATTTGAAAAACAACAACAGAAGGGCTAGGATCCCAAAGAACTACTTAGAATTTGCCAAGAACATGAGAGCAACCAGTGATTTTACTTTTTTCTTGGAATACAGCTCCACCTTCATCCCAATACTCACTGCTGTATCACACACTATTTTCGGAAACCCCACTCAGTTACAAAAGCAGTTTGCCAGGGGACAAGGTGAGAAAATGGCAGGGGCACTCGTGTTCCAGTAACTCAAGTCCCAAAGCTCCTTTGGAAGGACAGACCTAGTAGCAGTCCTGCAGATCCTGGCTGACCTGCTAAATGGTCAAAGCAATTAGTAAGAATCTATTTATTTAATTAGATTTATACCCTGCCCTCCCCACCAAGGCAAGCTCAGGGCGGTATGGTTATGTAAAGTTTCATGCATTTCCTGTAGAAGTTTGTTCATTTGTTCTATCTGTATTCCAACACATAAGATTATGGTGTTAGGACTAGCCCTTGTAACACCGGTAGCAGGAAGATGTTTCTTTGGAATAGTTTCTTCAGCACAAAAAAAGAAGAAAAACTTACCATGTGGGAAAGCATGCACTGCACCACAGCCTAGGTCAGCAGCTGGCTCTCCCAATCATAAGTACAGATGCAAACAACGTAAACTTTTTTTTACTGTTAGAAAATCATGAATTCATAGCATATGTTAAAAAGGGAAGGGGGGCAGGGGAGAGGTCAGCAGAAGCAGCATAAAAAAGGTCATACAGATTGATAGCCAGAGCGATTTTTCCGTCTTGCAAGCATGTAACAGACACCACCAAGAATGAGAAGGAGACCAAGTACCACACCCACTGCCAGAGGGATGACAAAGGTCAGGTCAGAATTGCTACACTCTTCAGCTGCAGGAAGAAACATGTAAAAAAAGGAAGCAAGGGAGAAGAAGTTAGCAAAAACAAGCACCGGACAAGACAAATTAGCCAAGCATGAATATATACTTGCTAAAATAGTTCTCTTTTTTCCGATTTCACTTTATTCCCTCTCCAGCCAATTCATCTTTGGGACTTTAGTTACCAGAATTACAGAAGAACAAGAGCCTCAGCTGGGCTTTGGCTCTCCAAACAACCCTTAAAATGAGAAATCCCCAACTGTTCAAAACAATGTCTGTCATTTCAACAGCACGGCTTTGTCGCTGTTTCTTCTCTTGGTAGCCCACAGCTCTGATGCTGCTGCCTCCAGCTTGAGCAAACCAGCGTGTAAAGAAGAAGACCGCTGTCATGTCTAACGAGTTGCAACGTTTTTTTAAAAAGTGTGCTGCAGAATGTAGCATCATTCTCAAGCTTTACCAAACAAGGATTTAGTGTCCTCTTTAAGAGACAAGGGAAAGCTCTGTTGAAAACATCTCTTCATAACACCTGTGCAACCAATGAACATCAGGAGATGACCCAATTGCTTCTTTGGATCTGTGTAGGAGCTCAGAGGCAGGGGATGGTTTCAGGGTTTGGGGTTCTTTTGAGGGGGAGGAAGGAGAAGATGCCACTGAGAGCTTCTTTTGCCTAGTGAGGAGTGGAGGTGGGATGTGCACACTGAGGAAGCTCTCCGGGGTCCCCTGCCCAAAGGAGTTGCACAACCCAGCATCACAGCACGCAAACACAACACTGCACTGGAAGTTTCTATATGCTTTCAACCAAGGCTAAAACGGAAGCCTAGTTAAGACGACAGAGAATGCAGAGACCACATGATGCCCTTGAAGGTTTTGTATCCAGTTACCTCACACTCCTCTGTGTGTCACGTTGGCCCAAATCCCCCTTCCCAACTGCCTCATCTTGCATCTGCCAGAATTGGCTGTGCAGGAAGGGACAGAAGACGAGGCACCTGGGGTTGTGTTAGGTGCACTGACACAGACTTCCCTGTGGCAACTCACCCACAGAAAGGAAGGATTTCCCCAGGCAACCAGGAAAAAAAGTCTAGCCACAGAACCAGTGTGGTGCAGTGGTTAGAGACCTGGAAACAAATCTGGGAAATTCAGGCTCAAATCTCCCCCCCACCCTTGCCTTGCTGGGAGATGTTTGGTGGTCACTCTCTCAGCCTAATCTACCTCACAGGGTTATTGCAAGGATAGAAGTGGAGGCACAGAGAATAAAGTACACCGCCGTGAGATCCTCAGAGGAAGGCTCCTGTACTAAATAAGTAACCTATCAAACTTGTCTCTTTCCACGCCAGCTCTATGATCTAAACAGGCAGTTGGACTATGGCAAATGTTTGTGGACTAACATCTGTGAGCATATTTGCAAGCTGCCCCTCCCCCAAGCTGTTCTTCCTTAAAGTAACTCAAAGTTTGCATAATGAAGAATTTTACAACGTGCCAGAACAATGGGAATCAGTTTACAGAACTCCAGTGTTAGCTGGGGGCAGCAGAAACCAAGAGACCATTCAAAATACCAGTGTTTGATTCTCCACGAACAATTCACTTTTATTTCCACAGAGAAGGCAGAAGAAACACTGGCAGTTTAAGAGCTGCCACTCTGAAAACTGCCAGGTTTCTGTCTGACCTGCAGGCAGTCTCCTCCAGGTCAAAAAGGGCCAGTGCAGGGCCTGTGCTTTGTCTACCTTTGGCAATGAACGACATAGTTGCTCTTCTGCAGCAAAATGAACAATAACCAACAATTCAAAATAGCAAGAGCCACAGCTCCAGGAGGCAGACCCAGGATAGGGTCTCAAAGAGGCAAGTAGGGAAAAGCACTATAAAATGTCACACTCCAGAGGCTGTACTTGGCTCCCAAGCCAGGTTTTTACACAAGGAAGTTTATTACTGCACTGTCAGCTTTTGGAGCATGGTGGACTAGAGATGTATGCTCCTAAGGGCAGCACCCAGTATCCAGCATATTACCAGTTTCTTCATTTTTGGTACAGGTGTTCATGGTTGAAGGCCACATATACAAATTATGTTAAAACAACATACTGAAAATGTCACACGGCTCTAGTGATAACCAATGCTCCCTCTAAGCTGTGGAGTCTTGTGAGCAAAAATTCTACTTTGTGAGCTGCTGGCATTAAAGTTGTGAGCGAGCCATTTGGCTGCTGCATAAATCAGTTTGCTCTGGAGCCATCCTTCCTGAGTGAAGACAAAAACATGTGAGCCGGAGGCTAAAAAACTGTGAGCTAGCTCACACTAACTCAGCTTAGAGGGAGCACTGGTGATAACCCAAAGGCACATTTATATTAAAGAACAAAGTGTTGCTTTGATAACAGTTGTTCAAAAGGACTAATTGACACTGCTGTTTTAATCTTCATTTAAAACTTCTGTTCTGTCTTTCTGCCTTGTCCAAAGGACCTCAAAGCAACTATTTTAGTAAGTGGTACACAAGAGTGTGGAATTAGTTTGAGCAAAAAATATATATCAAATAAATCAAATATGCAATTATATGCATACATTATTAGAGGCATTTTGTAATAAGGCATAATTCCAGCTGTTGTTCATAAACATTAGGCCAAAGCTACAGCACTCTGTTTACATAATGGCAGCAGGTACAACATCCCCTGGGAATGAGGACCACTTCAGGTATTCATGCTGGTACCCTCTAGGCTTAGTGCAACATTTGGAGAATGAAGACTTCATAATACACAAAGGCAGGGCTATTTTTGGGCAGGAACGCACAGGAACCGAGTTCCGGCTGGCTCCCTGGTTGGCCATGCCCAGCAGGAACTCATTAGCATAATAGGCCACACCCAGCCGCAGAGACTCATTAGGATTGGCTACATTAGGGCTGTCTGGCCTAACATGCAAAGCAGTTCCTGCTACAAAAAAGCCCTGGGTTTTGATAACAAACAAGGTAAACAGAATAAAAACCAAAAGGTGGGTGTGGCTGGATGACCACACTTCTGGTAACATGGGGATGTGGCCTAATATGCAAATGAGATGCACTATCAGGGGTGTGGCCTAATATGCTAATACATTTCTGCTGTTGGGTGTGGCCTATTATGCTAATGAGTTCCTGCTGGGCTTTTTCTACAAAAAAAGCCCTGCACAAAGGAAGGTGCAGTGGGAGAGTACCCATAAAACCATGCTCCCAGAGTCCATACACAACTGATCCACAAACTTGTTAACATTTTGAGCACACACCTCATTTCCTGTGGAAGGCAAACATAAGCAGGGCATATCTCCTATTATTTCCTGTCAGAACAATGTTTCACCACACAGCATTCAAACAGTTCCTCAAACTAGTCCATAACTCCACATATCAGATTCAAACAAGATAAAGACTCATTTGCTTACTTGGGTTTTAGGCTGGTGCAGACACAACTGCCTCTCTCCACAGGCCATGGCCTGCAAATTGGGACATGGCTTTGGGAACATGGGCTCCTTTCTTCTCTCCCTCCCTCTACCAACTGCACATCTATTTTCCTCTCCCTCCAGCAACTGCACATCACACATGTGCCAATGTAAATGACAGCTGGAACAAAACAGGTTCCCCAGTAATGACGGCTTAGGGTGCTAAGTGAAACCCATATGTAACACGGGGAGGCAAAGGGGGTAGAACTACCAGGGGAGAGGAGGCTTCCAAATGTGCAAGCCATGGTTTGCAAGGAGCCAGCGTGAATTCTGCACCAGGCTTCAAAGAACAGGGACATCTGCGACCTCCCTTACCATCACAGTGTTTAGGCACTGCAGTGACCTGCTTTTGAAAACAGCATATTTGGCCTAAGACCAGTCTCTTGCAATTCAACACAAAATGGTTGCAAACCTATTCATATGAGATGACAACTCAATATGCAACAGTTGTTTTCTCTTTGGATCCACACATGTCCATGTGTATCTTTTTAAAAACTCATATATAAGAATGAAAACTCTGCAGGTGCAAAATACTCCTCAGCAGGTTGAAAGAGGAAAGTGTTCAGCCTGAAGTGCATCCTGTTTTTAAAACTGCTCGTAGCCAGACCCACGATGTTTTCGGCGACCAACAAAATAAGCCATGAAAATCAGACACACTAATCCCGCCAGGGCGGCTGCCACCACAATAGGCACAAAGAAGTTGTCCACCTCTGGGCTGCAGTCTTCAGCTGGATAGAGAAAGGGTAATGAGTAAGGTTAAGCCCCTGAGCTCCCCTCTCAGAGGACGAAACAATTTTGTGCATTTCCCATTTAAAATGCTAATTGTAAATTCACCCTGTAGGTCAGAATATACCACCCCAAGAAGAGCCCAATTGGATAACTCTATAATTTAATTTGCGACAAGGACAGAATTAGTATTTTCTTTTTTGTTGTTGCAAAGATCTGTCTCCATGTAGCACAGGAGTTCTGCTTTTTCTAGAACTCAGTTTAGAAGGGAGACAAAACATTCTCAGAGACAATGGTGAACAGCTTTGCTATGTGCAGAGTATTACTACGAAGTGGGAAAGACATTAGGCTGCCCCTCCATACATCATCCAATTAGACCTAGATCAGCCCAGCAAGGAGGCTCCTGGAAGCCCCTGCAAGAGGCCCAGATTTGGGTAAATGATGAAGAGCCATCACCAACTCAATTCCACTTTTGCTTGGAATTTCCTGAAGTTGCCAGCCGCAAAGCTGAACCCTGAAGGTGCTCTACTAGTTCTGGTGCCTTGCCCAGTGTTCTTAGAAAATGGGCAGATGGGGCTTTTGCCCTTGTGATTGGCTGAGCAGATTTTTTTAAAAAATGTTGCTTTTGGAGGATCATCACTGAGTGATTGAAGATAAGCTGTGTGTATATGCAAGAAAATATTTTAGAACAATATATTTATTTTAAAAGGTATCCTGTTAAAAAGAGCTCCTGCCTTAAACTTGGACAACTTACTGTTAAAGATATGCATGACCTTACTCCCTGACATTTTGAGGTTGGCTCCGCCTCTTGCAATGGCCATTTTGCGGTTACCTACTACCCTGTGTCAGAATCCTAAAGGAGAACGGAGGTTCAAAAAGGCTGGGGACTTCCTACACTATTACCTGAGCAAAGAAGTAAATAGCAGATAAGTATCTGAATTTGGGTCACACAGAACATATATTTCTGGAAGCGCAACTACAGAAGGTACAAAATTGGCTACAAAAAAATGCAGTAGGCTCCCCAAAGATTGGTCCATTCACCAAGGTTCACTTTTGTCCTTCACTTTTGTCTTAAAGGTGCCACTGGACTCTAAATTTGTTCTACTGCTTCTGACCAACACAGCTAACTACCCAGTTTTGTCCTTCTAGATATGTGTACTGATATGATCTTGCTGGTTATAATTAATACTGCTTCTTGGGCAACTAGCTTGCCTTTTACTACTCACCTCGTAGGCCCCACAGCTTGGACAAATTTCACTCATTTCCAAAATGGCAGCCAATCAAAAGAGTTCCAGAAAAAAAGTGGTAAGATCCCAGTAATGGCAGGACATGTACTCCGAAGTCCACTCTCCCATGCTACCCACTAACAAAACATTATTCAGCATTCACTCCTGTGCAAGATATTGCAAATAGGTTTCCTGCCACCAAGACCATATGGCATTACAAAAACTAAAGACCTCGTGTTGTCTTTCGCACATATCAGGTGACTGGAAAATGCCCATCACTATCACAAATTGTATGGAATACAGACTTCAAGCATGCTACAAGGACATGGCTGAAGTTAAGCATGTAGTAGCTTCCACAAGCAGTCTGGCTGGGAGACCTACCCAAGAACTATATACAAGCCACTCTAAACTCTTTGGAAAGAAGTGTGTGTGTGTGTGTGTGTGTGTGTGTGTGTGTGTGTATATATATAACAGAGAGAACTGCAGAGCTGCAGCTGCAAAATCTGTAGTGGGTGGTTTCAAAACCTGTCCCTCCCCAACTCAGTAATATGATCTGTGAGCTACTATGGAGAAAGAATGGATGGTTGATAGCTGTATGTAGGTAGAATCTATGGATTCCTGGACACAGCCCACAGAGACTCATTGTGTCTCCGACTGTAGTTTACCACTATTTTTGCACTGTATGGCACAGATCAATGTTCTACAAAAAAAGTTCAGGGGGACTTTGAAACCAGGAACTGGCTTATACTTAACACTATCAAATTCAGTTTCTGAAGGTTCTCTTCAGAAGCAGGTGGAAGAGTCAAAGTAAAAAGAACACAGGGACACAAAATATACAGTAAGAAACTAGACTCATTGTGGGACCAGAGCAATGCTCCCCCTAAGCTGTGGAGTCTCGTGAGCAAAACTCTACTTTGTGAGCAACTGGCTACTGCATAAATTAGTTTGCTCTGGAGTAATCCTTCCTGAGCTAAGACAAAAATGTGTGAGCGGGAGGCTAAAAACCTGTGAGCTAGCTCACACTAACTCAGCTTAGCGGGAACACTAGACCAGAGCTCGTGCAGGATCAACAAGCAACCGAATCGTGGTATTTTCCACCAGGGTGACATAATGATAATCATGAATGGCTCTGAAAGGAGATTGGGCAGATTCATGGACGATAGGCCCATTGATGGCTGCTGGCCACAGCGACTGAAAGGAACCTCCGTTTTCAGACACAGCAAGTCTCTGAATACCAGTGCTTGGAGGCAATGTCAGTGGAAGGCTTTGGCTCTGTAGCCTCAGTCTGTTGGCCCTTCAACATAGCTAGTTGGTTACTTTGTGAAACTGGGTGCTGGACTGGGTCTTCTGCAGCAGATCTATGCTTGCATCTTCTGCAACGGTACATTTTAAGTGGAGCAGCTCACTTCTGTGACTGAGGAATAGTCACATGCCAAGAGCTTCAGCAGCAGGATCATCTAACGGCTGGGCAGGGAACTTTTGCCAGCTCAGTCCTGCAAACAGTAAGAGCTGCTTGGACTCTTTTAAGTGAAATTGCAGTGCTCCTGTATACCATGGGTATCACTACTGCAGAAAAGCCAGGTATCAACACCATCTCCTGCAGAACACAGCAAGGTCAGTGATGGTCCCTTTAGCCGTTTCAGGTCACATCTGGCATAGCCTCTTCTGAACTTGACTTTTTTTCTTGCTACAACAGATATGTTACGACCTGGCAGAGAGGCTTGGACATTCATCAAAGTCATGCAACATGGTATTACAGTCTGGCTTTTGTTAGGATCAAGGACAAAAAAGCGAGCCAGTCTGAAAGGCAATTATTCCCGATTTACTTTTTAAAATATTTGACAAGGGTCACAAGTGCTAATTTTCCTAGAATACACTTAAACTGAAGTACTGTTTGTACTTCCAGAACATGCAACCTGCTCACTTGCAAGCCCATCTCCAATTTTACTGGTACTTTCCAGACTGTACAGGAGTTTGGCTATTTAGAGAGCCTGACCTTAGCAGATCTGACAGAGGACATTAGTCGAAATGAAAAGCCAGTTACAGGAAATACAAGCATTCTGGATCCCAGCCAGGCAGTTTGGGACAGATAGGAAAGCTAGTGCAGCAGTTAGAATGTCTTAACTGCAACTGGAGAATCAGATTCTAATCTCACTCTGCCTTGTCAAGAGCTATAGAGAAGATTTGGGCAGGAGGAGGGAAGACCATGATTTGGATGCCTAGAACAGCTTGATGGGAGAGCCATTGGCTTACAGCTAATGTGGTGTAGTGGTTAGAATATCAGAAGATCTGAGTACTCTGAAGTGCTTAATGGATAAAACTGAGTCACTGGCCCAATTTAACTTATTGGGTTGCTGTGATACAATGGTGAAGACAAAACAAAGTATGCTGCTCTGAGCTTTTTGGAAAAGTTGGATAAAAATGTACTACACAGTTATAAATGCCTTATATATCCACCATATACCCAACTCTACTGCCACAGAGTAGGGAGGAAGGACTTGACCATGCTATTGCATTTATATACCGCCTCTTAATGAGCTACCCCCCCGGCCTATAGGCTATGCTGACTGCCAGCCACCATTTTATACCATGCAGTTGCTAGACACACCCCAAGCATGAGCAATTTTGTTCAGTGGCATTAGCCATAGGTTGCAGGACAGTGAACAACGAGTGACATAGAAATTGCAAGGGTTTTCAGAGAACCTCAAGTCACCAAAGCAATCAGCTTATAAACAAGCTTCCCCTCTCTTCCAACTTCTTTAAAAAATAAAGGTAAAGGTTCCCTTGCTCGAAAGCCAGTCGATTCCGACTCTAGGGTTGCGGTGCTCATCTCCATTTCAAAGCCGAAGAGCCAGCGCTGTCCGAAGACGTTTCCGTGGTCATGTGGCCGGCATGACTAAACACCAAGGCACACGGAACGCTGTTACTTTCCCACCAAAGTGGTACCTATTTATCTACTTGCAATTTCTTGCTTTCAAACTGTTAGGTTGGCAGGAGCTGGAACTAGAGACGGGAGCTCACTCCGTCATGTGGCACCCGGGTCTCGAACTGCTGAACTACTGATCTTCCACAGCCTGCAGTTCAGCGTCTTAACCACTTGAGCCACTGCAGCTCCTCCAACTTCTCTAACATCCTGTTAATATGGCAGGAAATCAGGTCAATTTGTGAAGAGTCTTTTAAACAGCTACCACCACCACCCTGCCAAATAGGAGTAGTTCTTTGGACTCTGACTACAAGATTACATCGGATGCTGTCAACTGTTTTGGGCAGGTTAAAAAGTATGCCTTTATCTGGTGATGAATGGTGTTAAAACCTGCCTGTTCAAGTATATGGGATGTTCTAAAACATGAAAACGAAATGTTCCTGTCAAATGGTACCCAGAGTTTAAAGTGTTCCAAGAGTAAAGCAACATTTCATTTTCATGCTAAAAGTGCCAGGCTGCAAAGGTTATGCCAAGAGAGTAGAAGCTGATGCAGCTTGTTAAGGGAAAACCACCAGGACTTGCTACTCACACCCTATTAACTATCTTTCCCTCAGGCATAGCTACTAATCAGATCAAGAGCAGAGGCTAAGCTAACTTTAGACTCCTGCCTAGTTTTACCAGCATAACACAGGTGGACTGGCAGGTGTTTAAAGCTCACAAAGAAAGGATTTTTCACATCCAGGATTAGCCATTGATAGATCAGATCAAGGCTCACTAGTCCAACATTCTTAGATGTCAAACGGTATGTGCTCTGGCAGAAGTTGGCTTGTGGACCTCCTGGTGGGCTGCAGACTACTTGCCACTCAGCCTTCTTTAAAGTAGTTGCCTTCTAACTATTCCAGGGAACTGGGAAGTTCTGTAGAAGCTTTGAATATTGGAAAGAATCCCTGTGGCTGCACCAACAAGGGTACACTGGAGGAGCAGAGGTAAGATTTGACATCCCAGGCTGGCCTAGTACTAAGTATGCACTAGAAGATGCTCCAGAGTTCTTTGTAACTTGTACAGAGTTCAGTGGCAGGTGCATAATGGACAAATCAATGTAGACAAGCGTTTCTGCAGAAAAAGGAAGTTTGAAAGCTCCCCACCTAAAGTTTTGTGATTGGTATGGCAATAGCAGAGAAGCCTTCATGGAAACACCCCCCCCCCCATTAAGCAATGTAACCAAGTTTCCTTATAAATAGAAGAGTCTTTATTGAAGCATTTTGTGCAGACAGGCAATTTACATCCATTAAGTAGAAATACAGTGTAGAAAGAATTTCAACAGATTAAAGCGGACAGTGGTGTTTTAGAAGTTTACATGAGCCAGTTAGTGCTCGGTGAGAAGCATCAGAAAATTAACCTTTGCTACCAAGCAGTTCAGCCGCTCACTGGATTGTTATTGCGATTGCTGCATTATGGTTTTGATGCTGATTTTGGCATTTCAGTGTTATTTGCTAAGGCTTTGAGCCAATGCAATAAAGTTTATGAATGGAATGGAGTGAGAGGTACACTTGGCTGTGTTGAACTCAAATGCACTGCTGGAGTTTTCAAACAGAACTAACTGGCTTATGCTTCCCTACTAAGAAGCAGGTGAAGAGACCATGGCTACAACAGTAGGCTGGCAGAGGTTTACACTCCTCTTTGTATCTGCAAGCCAAGAAGGAGGTCACTAGAAGAATTAACTACAAGCCAATTATTTGTTGGAGAATGCAAGGAGAAAGGCTGCCATGAGTGGCCATCTTGTTGTCTGCTCAAGCCACAAAAGTATACTCATAAAAAAGGCTCAAACACAGCCTGAGTCTAAGTGGAATTCAATTCATCTTAATCTAGGACAGAGTATAAAAAGCTCAGGGTTTTTTTAAGACAGAGCCCAGCTCTCTGCTACACATAAGCAATTGCTTGTGCAGCAAAGTACAAAGTGGTCAAGTTTAGGTTCCCTTTGCTAAAATTGTCCCCTTTGGAGTTCATTCTGAACCACAGCAATTTGTCAAAACCCAAGAAAATTCCCTTTGATAGGCAACTCCCTTGCATGTAGAACACCAACAGCCAAAAATCTACATGTTTAATGCTGGTTGTACAGCATAACTCCGACTTGCAGAAATGCAAATTCAGCAGTAGACCCGTGATCTCCCACACTGTAATTACGTATAGCAGAATTTATTGCTGCTCATGCTCTGCCCAAACTCCACTACATACTTCAAGTTTACCCCAAGTAACAAAAGTGTTGTAATCAGCAAAATCAAGCAGCTTTAAATGCACAGCTGTACACCCAAGCACACAAACCAACTAATACCTGCTCTGTAACAGATTCTTGACACACACTCATGCTTTTTAGCAGTTTTCAATAGATGCTGGCTTGGACATGGAGTGTTTAACCAGGACCCCAGTTACTGTGCAATTTAAGGGCACTTCAAGGAAATCAAACTGTTGATTTTGGGTTTTTTTACAATAAAGAGAGGCTTAGCAAGATGGAAGTTTCTGCCTGCCTCTGTGGGTGGTAAACAGTCACACCCGCAATATCCGGTTCTGCAGTTTTCCAGATCACCAGGCGGCATCAGATGCAGCTATTTAGGAAACGCAAACTTTAGGAGTTTACTAATGCAACCATACTCATAAAGGAAGCTTGCACACACTTGTCTTGCTTTGAGATATTCAGTGTATGGTGCCATTACTGGGAAGAACACCACAAGCATTGTAAAGTACACTGACACTGAGAAGAGCTCTGGGATTCCAAGCAGTAGTTAAGCAAGGTAGCCAAGTTATCCTTCGCTTGTAAACAATGGAATGCACAGGGCAGCAAGTACCAATTCCAGTTCTCCATCGGTTGCTCCAACAGTCTGATTTCACTCAGGATAAATTCCCTTTTCAGACTGCTGCCTGCCTAACTGGTATGTTTTGTATCTGACATTTTTACATTTTAAATAAATCTGCAGGTTAAAACTTGTAGCCTAAATTTCACCATGCCCATTATCCAGTTCCATACATCTTGTGAAATCTTTACAGGTCCAGAGACACATCCTGGGGGTGTGTGGGGTGTGCACACACATCTCTATGCTTTTATGGAGAACTGTGAATGTGGGTAGCTGGGTTTAGAGTTTGCCTTTGCTTGAATTGCAACTGAGAGAGAAGAGCCTCACAAGGTTTACAGTGTCTGATATCCAGCATAGCCTTTTCTTCTGCCAATTACGTAAGCAAACACTATAATGACGATCAAGATTACAAGAGCAGTGCCAACGGCAATCGGGATTAAAATGGTGTCGTCATCCAGTGAACACTCCTGTGCTGTAGGCAAGAGAGGTGGCGACAAAAGGGAAAAAGATATTGGCCGAGAGCAGTTCCAAAAAGGTTTTGTCTTAAAGCGGCTAGCACGATAAGTCTAAACCCTAGAATGTAGTCTGCAGGATTTAAGAGCCCTATTACCACACCCTTCCATGGATTAGAATGCAAACAGCCAAATGTCTTTGACGCAACCAAATGGTTAAAACTTTATATCCCCTGGAAAACCTTGTGAGGTTACTTGGAAATAATTAAAATGTTTGATCTGTAATCTTGGCACATCCATTAACTGGATCAATGTCAAACTTCAAATGAGACAAAGGTTCAGAGGGCCCCTCAGGATAGGACACTAGATGGCTATGGAGTCCTCTGGCTGGGACCAGGATTGTGGAAGCCAGAAAAGATTGGCTCAACAGGTGTAAAGCTTTCCTGGTAGTGTGGCAAAGCTCAGGCAGTCCAACGCTATGTACTGAAGTAGGTCAATTCAATCAGAATGAAAGCTTTTTCTGAGCCTGCTAAGTTACAACATGACTAGTGGTCACCTAGAAATAATTATATATTGGTACTACTTTCTGTTATGAATCCCCCCCTCCAAAGTCAGAATCTACTATATTTGCAGCAAAACCTGCCCTCGCTGACTAGCTTATTAAAGAAAGTCTGAAAAGGAGACTAAGGCTTCTTTCAAAGGACACAACAGATCTTAGCAAAATAAACACAGGAATTTAGCCTGAGAAGATGCTTGGAAAGCTCTTTTAAAAGAGTGCATGTGTGGGGCAGGTGCCTTTTGAAGAACTGAAAGACTGGACAGTAGAAATTTCTAGTACAGGGGAGCCAGGCCTTGCTTTTCTGGATCTCTTCTGTTGAGATCTAATGGCGCAGATGCTCGCTACAGTCATCGCTGGTATTTTGGATAGTACCTGCAGCTCCAGTTCAATTGAAATTTGGATTCGACTTGGAATCCAACTACTAAGACTGGTCCCTTAGGCTCAGAAGCTAACTTCTGGTCAAGGAGATCAACGGGGTTCTTTATTAGCTTTTGTTCCTACCAGAAAGAGTAAGGATTCATAGCGACACCCCCCCCCCCAAAACCTGCCTGGTTGGAGATTCATTCTTACCTGTAGAGTATTTGTTTTCTTTTACATCGAATGGCTGAACCCTTAGGTCAAAGGTCTTTATTCGGAATCCCTCCGTCACGATAAGAGTCTCTTCTTTCCTGCACATGTATGAACTGCCCAAGGAGGCATCCCAGTAACTGAGACTGTTGTTTACAGCATACAGAGAGCCTGGAGAAGAACAATTTCACATAATCTTACCAGCAAACAGGTGTGGCATTCTAAAACCCAATCATGATCTTAATCGTGTCCTGCAGCTAGGAAAGCTTATCTTCAGTTAATCACTTGAAAAATTGCACAACGTGAATATTCCAAACTGAATTTCTGGACAGTCAGGTAAACCCAACTCAAGAAGAACTCAGTGAGTCAGAGAAGTTATTTGTTGGGTCATAGCTGGTTGTTTCAAACCAGCTGGCATCTTACCATTGGCAGGACGAACAACAGTGATGTTCACCCCTTTCAGGTAGAATCTTTCCAAGCTTGTGTTTCTCTGTTTGAAAGACAAACCCACCAAGTTTGAGTTAAACACAATGGTGACAAATCGCTTTAAGACTATTGCTTTCTAGATTTGCTAATGTGTCAGAAGCCAAGCAACAATAACAAAAAAGCTGCCATTTGCATGAATGAATGATTGCACAATTGCCAGTTAATGCCACAGTTATATTTCTACACATGGCCCAAGTTCTTTGCCCTTTATTAGTGCACGGTATTTCTCTGCCATTTTCATGTTCAGTGCTTGGTGCACTGTCACTGAGCTCAGACAAGTTCAGCAAGACCTAGCAGTAGAAGGCAATGTTTATTTAAGAACCTGAATGGAAGGCAGAAGAGTTTCCCACAAGCACTGCCATTTCTAAGGCCCTTCCAATTACTTCAAGCAGATGGAGAGGCAGGATAAGTTTTTGTTCCCCACACTCTGAAGGGCAAAGAGGCTCACCCCGCCCCTTAAACTCAAACTAGTATTTCAGGAATAACTACATTGGTGCCCTGACCTGGATAGCCCAGGCAAGCTCGATCTCATCAGATCTCGGAAGCTAAGCAGGGTCAACTCTGGCAAGTACTTGGATGGGAGACCTCCTTGAAATACCAGCAGGGGCAGGCTTTATTCAGCCACCTCTGAATATCCTCCAGCCCCCCAGTAGGGGTCAGGCACCAGAGGTCACCATGACTTCCAGGTGCACACACACTCACACCTGCACATATGAAAAATACAACCCCCCCCCCCAAAAAAAGAGAGGGATAACTACACAGGAAGCTGTCTTCTACCAGATCAGATTGTTTGTATACTTAGCCCAATAAGGTTTGTTTTATTTCTGGCCGTGGCTCTTCATAATCTTTGATAGATGGTTTCCCACATCATCTGCCGCTCAGTTCTTTTATACAGAGGAACTGAACCTGGGACTCACAAAGTGTTAAGTATGCTCTATACCACTGAGCAATGGTTCCCTCCCAGTAGTCCTACTTTAGCATTAAAGGGGCTAAAGGAGAAGGTAATGCAATATCCACTAAAAGAAAACCCCCTGAAGGTATCTCATATGCACGTAACAGTTTACTTACAACCGCAAAGAAGAAATCAATAATTATGTTGTTGCTATCATTCAGCCTGAGGTCTGCAGATCTTTTACCACAGCTACCAGTAACTTCTGTAGTGTTTGGCTCAATATTAATAATCCAAGGACTCTAGATATTAAAAAAACAGAGTTGTTAGCCACACTTACAAGTTTCTGCTGCCCAACAACTTTTGCAGCCAGCTATGAAACTCCCCAGCTGCAGACAAGTCAGCATCACCTACTTATTTTCCAAAACAGGATGGCTATTTCTACTACCTTTTCCAGTTCCAAGGAATGTACCTGGTCACATCGCTGTTGCCCCAGCTAACAAACCTTGTTAATGTATCTCAGAAGCTTGGGCTCCCTCTACAGGAGAACTATGCTTCAGCAGCCAAGACAGTACTACCAGTAAGGTGGAGTAACAGAACATTGTTGGAAGACTCCCACCACCACCACCCCAAGGGGTACTATTAACCTGTGACGCCCACATACTCTTCTCTATTCCTTTTGTGAAGCATATTTTGAGTCAGCAAGCACACAACGTACAAGTCATCCAGAAACCTTGAGATCACATTGCTATAGCTGGAATGTAGGGACAATATAAAACCTGGTCTTTGGAGACATTCAGCTGCAGGCCCATGCTTGCCAGGAGACAGGCTGTGGCACCAACATTGACCGAGTAGTTTCCTGTGACAGGCTTCTCCCCTGCTTGGGCAGTGGGTAGAGGAGCAGGTGACAAAATTGTTGTTTTAACAGTGGCAGCTGTAGTTGTTATGGTGGTGGTAGACACAGTTGTAGTAGATGTAGTAGTGGTGGTAGAAGCTGCTATAGTAGATGTAGTGGTGGTAGAAGCTGTTGTAGTAGGTACGGTTGTGGTTGTTGTAGGTATGGTTGTGGTTGTAGTATTCATAGGTACGGTTGTAGTTGTAGTACTTGTAGGTGTGGTTGTCGTGGTTGTTGTAGGTATAGTTGTTGTGGTTGTCGTAGGTACGGTTGTCGTTGTGGTTGTCGTAGGTAGGGTTGTCGTTGTGGCTGTCGTAGGTACGGTTGTCGTTGTGGCTGTCGTAGGTACGGTTGTCGTTGTGGCTGTCGTAGGTACGGTTGTCGTTGTGGCTGTCGTAGGTACGGTTGTCGTTGTGGCTGTCGTAGGTACGGTTGTCGTTGCGGCTGTAGGTAGAGTTGTGGTTGTAGTAGAAACAGCTGTGGTTGCAGGAGAACCATTCTCAGCAGAAGCTGCAACATCTTTATCACAATGAGTATCTAAAAAGGAGAGAGATAAGTACACAGTAGTAGCATGAGCATGAAAAATACTCGAGGCAAGAATGATTCTGTAAGATGCTGGCATTCACTAAAAGCTATATCTAGAGGGTAACAGATTTCAAAATATGTTATAGCCAGAGCTTTAGTTCTGTCCATATAAACTGGCAAAGGTCAACCAGCAACTTAAACCAAGGGAAGTGGCAGAAGCAGTGGTACAAAGGGTGCAGGGGTTTAGACCCGTAGTGACATTGGTCTCAAAGATGTTTGCTACCAAGCCTTTATTGGATGGTAACAGTTTTAAGTTATATCTCTGGGCTCAGGGCAGGTCAAGTTATCAAATGCTTAGAGACTGAACTAGGTAGCAGCTGCCATTCACCACCGCCCACACATTGTGTTAGAGAAAATACTTGCATACAGCTGTCTACTCACATTCTGTACTTAAGGAGCCATTCGGAAGGAAAGCCTGCAGACTGATGTTCCAGAGGTCATTTGTGACATTGCCAATTTTAACAGAATCCACATGATGACAGGTGTATACTGTATGTAACTTAATCGGATGCACAGGATAGTTTGCAGATGTAACAATTGGTCCTGTACAGGAAGATCCATGAAAGAAGAAGTCATTTATGCATTCTGGGTACCCAGCCAGGCTCCATACCCTCTGTTCTTACACAGTACATTGACAGTGGTGGACTTCTTTTTCTTGGTCTGTTTTGGTACTGACCGATGAAGCTGCCTTCTGGTCTATCAAGGTCAGTATGGCCTCAAACTGGCAGCAGCTCTCCAGGGTTTTTCACATCACTTACCACCTATTAACTGGAGAGGACATGGATGGACTTGGGGACTTTCTGCTTGCAAATCAGACACTCTACCACTGAACTGTAGCCCCTCACCCTCCATTATGCTAGAGAGGAAGGTTCTCAGTTATCTGCATGTTATGCCATAGTTCACAGAACTCAAGGTCCAGGAAGGAAACCACATTTGTGCAGCAGATAGACTATCGAGCTGACACAGAACTCCCAAGCCCTATCAGATATGATGCAAGAAATCTGTGACCAGCTTTCCCAATATGTTATTTCAAAGCTGCTGCTAATTTTATTAGGCAGTGGCACAGGGTACTGTGCATTTTAACCATATGTCATGTGCTGTCTCCATTTCCTTGAACCAGATTAGTCTCTGAAGCTATTATCCTATATTTCTCACAGGGGGCTAACAGATCTGGAAGACTGTTTAGTTCAGGGAAGTGACATGGGAAGAAAGTAGGGATGTGCATTTGGCATTTCCAAGCTGAATTAATACCCGAATCATGCTTCTTCGGGATTCAGATATTAGTTAAGCTGAATCAGATTTTCTGATTTGATTTAGCTTACCAATAAGAGAATCCAAATTAATTTGGGAATCCTGAATTTTTCAGCTCCATTACACCCTATGGGACCATTATAGTCAATGGCAAACTTCCTAGGGTATATTCAGTGAGCTGGGAGGGGAGGGGGTTTGAGGTATAAGCACCAAATTTGCAGTGTAGCTGTTCAAGTCTCTCCCAAAAAGAACCCCCAAATTTCAAAAAGATTGGACCAGGGGTTCCAATTCTATGGACACCCAAAGAGGGTGTCCCCATCCTCTATTGTTTCCAATGGTGGGGAAAATAGCAAGGCAATACAAAAGCCCAGCAGAATGTCCCAAAAAACCTCTGCAGTTGAAAGTGGAGTGTGTGTGCAGGGACATTTTTGCAAGGCCAGCAGCAGAACCAGTGACACTGTGGTAATGCTAAAACCCAACAAGACTAAGGTCAGATCTGAGAATCTCTGAAGTAAAGAGGGCATTTCTGCAAAGACAGCAGAACCAGTGCAATGTACTAGTGCCCAGCAGCAAAACCTAATGCAAACCTACTGGTGCCCAGGAGCAGAACCCACTGCCAGCCTACTAGAGCCCAGCAACAGAACCTAGTGCCATTGTGGCAAATGCTAGGCCAGCGCAACAGGACTGATGTCAAGCACAGAATACAAGCAAGGGGGGGTTGCAGGACAGCAGAACCAGTGTAGTAGTGGCTGCCCAGGAGCAGAACCCAGTGCCAACCTACTAGTGCCCAGCAGCAGCACCCTGTGGCATTGTGGCAAATGTCAGCTCAAGCACAGAATCACAATCCAAGCAAGGGGGAGGGGGGGTTGCTGGACAACAGAACCAGTGCAGTAGTGACTGCCCAGTGGCAGAACCCAGTGCCATTGTGGCAAATGGCAGCTCAACATTACTGGGTTTCTGTGTATTGGGCTGGCTTTGGTTCAGGTAGGCTAGCAAAAGCTGCTGGGCTTCTACTGCCTTCGTTTTTGTCAAAAAATTTAAAAAATCCTGCTGGGATTCTCTGGCGTGACATTGGTTAGTTCAGCTTGTGACGCCCTCCACACCCGGTAGGAGGGCACTCGCTAGTGGCCGTTGCTGGAACACCACCCTGGGGTGCGGATCCGTAGCCTCAGCCCCTCCCGGGCAGACGGAGGAGCCAAAAAGGTCGGTAGCGGAGGTCTACTGAAGGTCAGGGGTAGCAACCTCAGACTGCGGGACTGCCAGAGGGGTTCCATCACCTCTCTTGCCTGCCCTGGGTCTGGATTCTGGCACAGGGGGAATCTTGCCGTCGGGGCGTCTTTTCCCTCTCTCTCGGCTCTCCAGGCTAGCCCCAGCCAGCCCAGTCCTCCTCCCCGGCTGCGTCCCTTCCTCCTTCCTTTATCACCCCTGCCGCCCCCTTTGGCTCCTACCACCCTGGGGCTCTGCCTCCCTCCAAAGGCAAGGACACCGAGTCGGCGTCCGCCCTTCCGGCTCCCGTGGTTCTTTGCCAGGGCGGGAGCTGGACGTGCGCTGTCTGTCGCACCCCTCCCTTGGGGTGCGGCCGCTTGATCGGGCTACTGAGCCCGCCACGGGCCTCGCCCGCCCCGCCCGTGACTCTCCTTCTTCCTCTGCCCCGGCCTCCTTTGCCCAGATCCCGTGTCTCCACTTCCTGGTGGCGGGCTATCGCCACGCCTGGTGAGTGCTGCTCCGAGGTGGGAGGGGGTTTCCGGGGCCATCCGCAGACCGCTGCGGGCCTCGGGGAAGGGGGCGGGGGTCTCCGACCGTGCCTCTGGGCTGTTTCGCGCCTCCCGGTGTCATCCCGGCAGTTGCCAGGACATGGTTGCTGCCTCAACTGGCGCTGGGTTCTGCTGCTGGGCACTAGGACATCATACTGGTTTTGCTATCCTTGGAGAAATGCCCCCCTTTACGTCAGAGATTCTCAGATCAGACCTGTTGGGTTTTGGCGCTGCCACAGTGGCACTGGTTTTGCTGGGCACATTGCACTGGTTCTCCTGTTGGCCTTGCAAAGATGCCCCCCCCTTCACTTTCAACTGCAGAGATTCTCTGGGACATTCTGCTGGGCTTGTATTGCCTTGCTATTTTCTCCACTATTGGAAACACTGGAGGATGAGGACACCCTCTTTGGAATTGAACCCCCCTGATGCAATCTTTTTGAAACTTGGGGGTTCTTTTGGGGAGAGGCGCCAGCAGCTACACTGCAAATTTGGTGCCTCTATCTCAAATCCCCTTCCTCTCAGCCCACTGAATACACCCTAGGAGATTTGCCATTGACTACAATGGTCCCATAGGGTATAATATAGCTGGAAAATACAGGATTCCTGAATTTTATCCAAATTCCAATACAACACCGATATTGAAATTCGGGTTTTCAAGGCAACACCAAATTTTTAGAAGTCCAAAACCCCTGAATCTGAAAAATATCGATTTTTTTTCTTGCGCATCCTTAGATGAAAGTAGAAGTTAAATATATACACCTAAGCTCAGCTTTCCTGATCAATTTAAGTGGCCCTGTACAACTGCTCTGCAGCTAACCTGGGACATCTGATCCTGATCTCCAGTATTTGTTTGGGCACCAGGAAGCCTAGGCCATGAGCTTTTGAAAGCAATGCTGCATTTCCTATGCAGCAGGGTCAAGATATAGCGGAAGGACAGAAGGAAGCGAGGGAGGGAGGGAGGGAGGACTTATGGTGCACTAAATTCCAAACTGTCCCAACAGAAGACAGTTTGGTAGCTCATCATGATTATCCTACTGCTAGACACTGGATACAGAGTGTAATATAAATATACCATCACTTCCAATACGCTGACTCATTGTGCTCTTTGTTTTCAACTTACTTAGGGATTCTGAAATTTGAAGCTCATGTCATCTCTGCTAGACAGTCTAATTAGAGATCACTCTGCTTATGATCACAGCATTTATGAACATCCAGAGCAAAAATGTGAAATGGATCATCAAGGCTCCTTGAGGAGATTACATAAAACTTTAAAAGAAATTTCAATTTAAGTGGCCAGAAATATAATGTCTTAATCTCTCAGAACAAGATAACTTTAGCCAGAACGGTATAGGCTACTGTTGTGGGAAGGTAGAAAAAGCAGTAGTGGCTATAGAAGTTATCTTGAGGTTCTCTCAAATCTTTTTCGGGGGAAAAATCTTGCACTTATTGATGCAAAGAAATGATTGAAGCAGTATGGGAAACCCCTGCCAAAATCTTAAACTAGATGGGGATTTCAAGGTTTGGCAGAATGGGTTGGGCTTCAGTGCCTAGCCCCTCTCATAAATACTAAATCCAGAATTGTCCAGAAGAGGAGGTACACAACATGGCACACTTTGTATAATATTTATGTAGATTGTAAAAGTCAGATTCTTCGGTGCAAAATTAAAGTCCAGTGGCACCATAATGACTAAGCACATGTATTACTTAATGTGTCACTGGGCTTTTATTTTGCTACATACCAACATGTAATTACGGGAGTTTGAGACCTGATCTCAGCCCAACAGGAACTATGAGAAGAATCACAGCAGCAAAAATTATTATAGCAGAACCATTCAGAAATCCATCTTTACCTTTCCTTTTAGCATCTGGAAATAATTCCGCATCATTGGTATTGTAAATAAAGGTGATGTTTCCTTGGTAAGTATCATCTGTTTTTGCAAACTTGATACTCCAGAAGTGTCCTGCTCCAAATTCTATTGCCAGCAGAGGGCCACCTGCTTTATCACCACATATGCTTCCATCATACGTCACGTTTTCTGGGAGTGTAAAAGCTTTGTTTTTCTGAAAAATTGCAGAAAGCACCAGTTCCCAAACAGTAAGCTTAGGTTTAATAGCAGGAGCACAAGTAGACAAGATCTGCCAAAATGCTATAGCTCAGTTCCAGGTGGTCAGACTCCACACATCTTTTAAAGTGAGATCCATTTCCTATACAGGTTGTGAAGCTATTATTTTTCTTGAAGGCTTAACACAGAACGTAATCTAGGACATCATTATATCCAATTCTGAACTAGTCCTCAGAAGTGTGGATCAAAAATTCTATACAATGGGGATTTTTCTAGAGATCTCAGGAAAGCCCCAGATTTGCAGAACAATCTGAAGTTTAGCAACAATCTAATCAGAAGGAACACCTCTAGTTTTAAGAGATGAATGCCCACCAAGATCTTGCAAGTTAAATTACAAGGTCTTGGCAGCCATGGAGGGTGGGCATTGCTCAGCAGCCACAGCAATACTGCTGAGCCTTCCAAGCTTTGGTTTCTGTCAGTCAAAGGGGAAGGAAGCAAGGAAACGGAAAAGAGGAGAGGCTGCCAGGGGTTGGAAAGCTGAAGTCTATAGTGGGGAAATGGATAGAGGTAGATTGGTTGGTGGGAAAAAGAGTAGAAAGCAAGTAGGAAAAGGGAACAGGAAGAATTGCGGGGATGAGGTACAGGAAGAAAATGAGATGCCCCCCCCCCTCCCACATTGGGCTTAAACGTGCAATGAAAATCTTAGCTCTATACTGCTAGTCCAATCATGTTAAAATTTATTATCAGAAACTGAAGGTCCTATATATTCGCCTATATCAATGGCGAATCAACTCAGTAGATATTGAGCAGGTCTGCTGTTTTAAATATTTAGGGATAGTTTTCCAGTCCTCAGGTTCCAGAAAGGTGCACATGTATTATGTTACTTCATGTGCAACAAAAAGTGCAGGTGCAATTGAGAAATTCTACTGGAACTCAGGGGAACGGAACATAGCTATAGCAGTTAGGAACTTTAAGGCCAAACCTCTCGCCCAGTTACTGGATGGGGCTCCTTTGAGCATAACTTCATATCAAACTTATTGGCAGGCATTCGAAAAAGTTCAATCTAAGTTTTTACAGCATATCCTACAGGTCCCATCTGGTGTTTCAAATGCACTCATGCGGGTGGAAACTGGCATGGTTACCCTAAAGACTCGATTATGGATTGCTGCTATCCTATATTGGTTCAAATTAGTGTCCACGCCCATGGGTTTAACAAGCTTGATATTGAAAGACTCTATGACACCTTATTGGATCAAAGATGTTAAGTTTAAATTGAGTTATTATGGGATCTCTAAATAGTTCATGAGGCAGCTGGAATATAGTTCTGTTAAACCTTTTCTTAAACAAAGAACCCTGGATATTGAAAGACAGCATGATCTGTCCCAGATTAACTGCTATCTTCCAGGTACAGAGAACTTGAACCAAATATCACTGATGCCATACCTACAGAATTTAGATAAAGCTGAGTATAGAAGAGCTTTTACTCTTATGAGAGCAAATATGCTTCCTTCAGCGGTTATAGAGACTAAATACAAAAGGTGTCCCTATGAAGAATGTTTGTGCATCTGTGGGGAGGGAAGGATTGAGTTGAGGGAACATGTTCTTTTTGAAAGTAAACTACCAGAACTTCTGTTCTGTTTATTTAGCACCTGTCTGTCTCCAATTCCCTAGGAGAAATTTTAGATTTTACTTAGATAAGCTTTTAGCCGACAGGAATCAAGAGATTACTTTAATGGTGGCAACATTTGCTGTGAAGGCTATAAGATATTGCCAACAATTTTTAGATGGAAATGCCTAGTTTAATTTTATGTTTAAGATTTTTATAAGGGGTGTTTGGCTGAATTGTATACCCTATCTGTTTTATGGCTTTGGTGGCAATTTGACGGGTCTTTGACCATATTAAACATTTGAATGAATGAATGAATGAGATACCCCCTCCCCCAGAGTCCTTGCAGGTCCCCCACTACTAAATCATTAAATTACCACATTGCCGTGTCTTGCCAATTCTAAAATAACAACTTCTTTTTAAAGAGCTGGTTTTAAATACAACATTCACTACTTTAGCCTTGGACATCAAGACCCATTCTTGGTGCAGACTGGTCTAAGATTTTATATAAAATATATTCAAAAAGCACAAACAGCAAGATGAATGCAACTTTACTTACATATTCACTAGCATTAGATTCATACATTATTGAGAAGTTCATCATCCATCTTGCATAGAGACATGTTTTGTTGGAATCATCCTTCACTTCTATGTCGACTGCGTACGTCTCTGATGAAGCTGGAATATGATTTGCTTGTTAAGACAACACTAGCCACTTGTTCAACTCCAACTTTTCATTTATACTGCTTACCAATAGTTCATTCCTTTCTAATATCCATTTTATGCTTATATTGACACAGAATAAAGTTTAGGTTTGTGTTGCCACAAGCTATATATTTCAGAGTTAGCTCCACAAGGGTTTTTTTAGGCCACTCGTTCAGCAGATACCTCCCCAAACAGAATCTACAAAGCACTGCATGCCACGTTCTAGACCTCACCAGAAGACCTGGGAGCAATCTGCATGTTTTCAAAACATAGTGTAGTACAGATGTAGTCTTAGTTCCCGCCAGTGGTGCACTAAGTGCATCCCTTCAGAAAACCCTTTGCACACTGCCTCTTCTGCCAAGGGTTCACTGTACAACCGCTACATAACCTTGCGTATTGCAGAATATTCTGGAGTGCCTACACTGTGTATTTCATGTGGGGTTCTTTCTAGCTTGGCTGGAATGTTTCATAGCCTTGCTTGACCTATGGTTACCTATTAACACAATCAACCCTTCCCTACATTTTGTTCTTTAAGGAACCTTTGCCATTTTGTCAGGGAAACCCTAAGCCAGGGGTCCTCAAACTACGGCCCGCGGGCCACATGCAGCCCGCCGAGGACATTTATACGGCCCACCGGGTGTTTATGCCGCCGCTGCTTGTCTGTCATTTTTTTTTACATGAGAAGGAAGCAGTGACAAATATGGAACCGGACATTGACCATCTCATTAGCCAAAAGCAGGCCCATAGTTCCCATTGAAATACTGGTAAATTTGTTGATTTAACTTTACTTCATTTTAAATATTGTATTTGTTCCCGTTTTGTTTCTTCACTTCAAAATAAGATATATGCAGTGTGCATAGGAATTTGTTCATAGTTTTTGTTTTTACTATAGTCCGGCCCTCCAACAGTCTGAGGGACAGTGAACTGGCCCCCTGTTTAAAAAGTTTGAGGACCCCTGCCCTAAGCCAATGGATCTAGATGTAAGCAACGAGTCTCATGGGGAGGATCATGAAAACAAGAGGGAGGAATAGGGTGAAAAAGGCAGTTTGACAGTGGATTTGGGTCTGCGTTCTGCCCAAAAGGGCCATGAAATATAGCTAACGGCTCAGTAATGCTATATATTTACAAATACTAAAAATGAAAAAAAGTAAGTCAGCTCATTAACTGATATTCCTGTGTTTATATTTGTTAGACAGAAAAACAGTACAGAGCTCCTTTGCAACTGGATCCTGAGAAATACAGTAGGTTTACAAGTGGGCTTCACTTCAGCAAGTCTGAGAGCCAGTGCCTTAAGCACCACTTGAAGGACCTCTGCATTGCAGAGAATTCTGGGGCATTTCTAACTCTGTACATATAGAAGACACAGACAGCCTCTCTATTAGCCCATGCGAACAAGGAATGTGCTCCAGAACAACAACTGCCTTCATTTTACACACTACTAGCAGTACCGAACAAACTGCCTCTCAGGGAATCTTGCTGCCGTTACTGACTTTGTCATATAAGAGCCCCAGTTGAGCCTTGGAGAAACCACGGGTTTTCCTGGAACATAATTTGAAAGCCACTTGATTAGACACTTAGCATCTGGAGAATTCCTTGGGTTTAGAGAATGACTGGACCATATCCTCTCAGTTGCACTACTATTTATTGCATCCTCCCTTGATGCATTTCATGATGCTGCTCTTTGTTCATTAAAACATGTGGGGAAGACACCAGCTGAAGAGATGGGCATGGCCATTTAAGGAACCAGAAGTTTTAGGCTTGGCTGGGGGCAAGAAGAGTAGATTGGCTCAAGGCAATGTGATAACTAATGGCAACTCTGCTGGCCTTGCAGCCAGTCAAGACAAGCTTGGGAGAGCCAGTCTGCAAGAGGAACTGGAGGCTTTACTACCTCTGTTTATGTGCCTGAAAAACTCAGCTAAGCCCAGAGATGATTAGCCCACATCAACCCATGTGGCTGTATGCCCCTGGCCAGCAACTAACAGTGGCTATATTTTCAGCCAAGCAAGGGCAGGAGGGATAGAAAAACAGGTTGCTTACCTGCAACAGATGATCTTCGAGTGGTCATCTGTGCATTCACACCCATGGGATTCAGTGCACCTGCGCTGAACTGGTCGGTGCTCACAACGGGATTTTCGCACCTCTGCCCTGGGCCTGCGCGGGAACCCCCACCACGCATGCCCAAGTGGGCGGTGCACGGACATCCCGCCAGTTCCTTCTGACCGTTATCAACCCGAGTCATATGTGTGAATAACTGAGGATGACAGCAGTGGGGAAGGGCGGGCGGGCAGTGTGAATGCACAGATGACCACTCGAAGATCATCAGTTACAGGTAAGCAACCTGTTTATCTTCTTCGTGGTCTCTGTGCATCACACCCATGGGAGATTAAAAAGCAGTGGCTCACCTGGAGGTGGGTGCTGGCAGACTCAGCGAGCTGCAGCGGACAGGACCAGACGACCCAAGTCACCCTTCTGTTGCGCACGGACATCCAGAGTGTAGTGTTTGATGAACGTGGTTGGTGTAGACCACGGAGCTGCTCTGCAGATAGATGAGAGTGATGCACCCTTCAGAAAGTCAGTAGAAGTCGCCAAGGACCTGGTCGAGTGAGCCGTCAGATGAACCAGGAGTGGTTGCTTTGCTAAGGTGTAGCAGAGCCTGATAGTCCCAACTATCCATTTGGATAGGCGCTGGCTAGAGATTCGGGACCCTAAGGTTGAGAAAGAAGTACTTTTCTCCCTTTCTCATAATACAAGAACTCGTGGGCACTCAATGAAATTGCTGAGCAGTCAGGTTAGAACAGATAAAAGGAAATACTTCTTCACCCAAAGAGTGATTAACATTTGGAATCCACTGCCACAGGAGGTGGTGGCAGCTACAAGCATGGACAGTTTCAAGAGGGAATTAGATAAACATATGGAGCAGAAGTCCATCAGTGGCTATTAGCCACAGGGTATAGATGGGAACTCTCAGTCTGGGGTAGGTGATGCACTCTATTCTTGGAGCTGGAGGGGGCAGCAGTGGGAGGGCTTGTAGTGTCCTGGCCCCACTGCTGGACCTCCTGATGGCACCTGATATATTTTGGCCGCTGTGTGACAGAGTGTTGGACTAGATGGGCCATTGGCTTCTCTTATGTTCTTATGTTCTTATGTTAATATTCCAGGAGGCATATTTTAGGTCACAGGTAGCAAGTGGTTCAAAGGGTCTCCTGGTAAGGTGGCAGAGCACCAAGGGTAAGTCCCAGAGCTCAGTGGGGGTAGACACAGGAGGATACAGCCTGTTGAGTCCCCTGAGAAAGGTTTTCACATGTTGATGGGAGAAAACGGAATAGCCATCCAATCCCTCATGGTGCGCAGATATTGCCACCAAGTAGACCTTGATGGACGAGTTGGAGAGCCCTTGATCCTTCAGAGAGAGAAGAAACTCTAAGATCTTGTCCATGTCCACCCCCCCGGGAGAAACAGTCGAAGATCACAGAAATGTCTGGAACCTACGCCATTTTCTTTGGTAGGAGAGACGAGTTGATGGTTTTCTAGCGTTGAGCAAGACCTCAGTAACCCGGCTGGAGAAGGTTACGGTTGAATTCGCCAGGCCGTGAGTTTGAGGTGGTGCACCTGGGCATGGAAGAGAGTCCCTTCCTCCACGGGGAGGAGATCTGGGGCATCAGGAAAGTGATGGTACCTTCCCTGCGCCAAACGAAGGAGAGTGGTGAACCAGGGTTGCCGGGGCCACCACGGTGTTATGATGATGCAATCCGGCAGGATCCTGGCCAGCTTGTGAACTACCCGCAGTATTAGCGGAAGAGGTGGAAACATGTATAGGAATGCTCGAGTCCAGGGGTAGAGTAGACCGTCTCCCTGGGAGAGGGGGTCTGTTCCTCCCCGGCTGCAGAATTGAGTGCATTTTGCGTTTTTGCGGGTTGCGAAGACATCTATCTCCGGAAAGCCCCAAAGATGGAAGATTGGTCAAAGATAGAGCCAGTTCATCTCCCATTCGTGGTGGTGTGTGAGGCCCCTGCTTAGGCAGTCTGCTTCCACATTCTGGGTTCCCGGGATGTCGGTGGCAATTGGAAAAACGTTGTTCAGTACACACCAGTCCCAAAGCTCGATAGCCAGGTGGCAGAGGCTTCTGGACACTGTCCATCCCTGGCGGTTGACGTAACTGAGTGCCGTCATGTTGTCTGTGAGGACTGCTATGCAGTGGCCTTGGAGGGTGGGCTGAAAGGACTTCAGAGCTAAGAAGATCGCCAGGAGTTCTAAAAAGTTGATGTGTTTGTTTGCATACAGTGGACCCCAACGGTATCCTATCCTGACCACATTGAGATGTGCTCCCCAGCCCCAGAGGGAGGCATCTGTGGTCAGTGTCAGGGTAGGGTTTGGCGGGTGACAGGCGGCCCCGTCTGTGATGTTGGAGAGTGCTGTCCACCATAACAGTGAGTCCCACACATGCGGTGGAGGGGTGAATGAGATGGAGGGGCTCATTCGAGTCAGTTTGAAATGAGTGAGACTTGGAGGGGTCGCATGTGCAACTTTGCTAGTGGTAGAACAGCTGTGGTGGCCGACATGTGCCCCAGGAGGAATTGAAGAGCCGTAGAAGACGTCTGGGACCGGATTTCCTTGGCTAGAGATGATAGGGTCGCAGCCCTGTCCAAGGGGAGGTATGCTCTGCAGGACACGGTGTTGAGGAGTGCCCCGATGAACTGGACCAACTGGGTAGGTTGCAGATTGGACTTCTCGAAGTTGACCTGAAGTCCAAGGGAGGCCAGAAGGTTCAAGGTGTGGGAGATGTGGCTGTACAGGAGTGTAGGAGTGTCCGCCACCAGGAGCCAGTCGTCGATATAGAGAAAGATGGTGATTCCCTGGAGACGAAGGTGGGCCACCACTACCACCATCGTATTGGTAAAGACTCTTGGTGCCGTGGACAGGCCAAATGGGAGACTCCTGTACTGGAAGTGGAGGTCCCCTATGGCGAAGTGGAGAAACCTCCTGTGGGAAGGGTGGATGTTCAAATGAAAGTAGGCATCCTGGAGGTCGATGATAGCCATCCAGGAGCCCTGGGACAGCAAAGGAAGGATGACCTTTAAGGATGTCATTTTGAATTTGTGGCAGTGGATGGAGGCGTCGAGATCTTGGAGATCCAGGATCGGGCGCAGCCCATCATCTCTTTTCGGAATGGCGAAGTAGCGGGAGTAGAAGCCTGTCCTTTCCGAGGCTTTCGGTACCGGCTCTATCGCATCCTTCTGCAAGAGTGTTTCGACTTCCTGTAGGAGGATGGGAGAAGGGGGGGTGACGCGGTAGTTTGGTAGGGATGGAAATTCCGCAAATTCTATCAGATATCTGTGGGTAAGAATGGACAAAACCCAGCTGTCTGTTGTAATGACTTTCCATGCAGAGAGAAACAGTTGTAAACGGGTGGGCTGCAATTTCTCGCTGTGAAAGTCAAAGTCCCTGCTTAGGGCCCCGTTGGGGCTTCGATCTTGATTGCTGCTGTTGCGAGGAATAGCTAGGCTTTGCCTGATAGGCATATTGTGGACGATGGACAGCCGGCGACTGGCGGGACTTCCAATTACCGTCTGGTGATGGTTTGGTGGAGTAGGTTCGCTTGGTGTTATACCTAGACCACGACCGTGGGCGGTAAGGTCGTGATGGTGCAGAAACACCTAGGGATTTAGATGCCTTGATACTCTTGTCAAGCTCTTGGAGAGCTGAATCAGTTGAGGAGTGGAAGAGCCCTTCTTTGTCAAACGGCAGGTCTTCAATGTAAGACCTGGTCTCAGTCGGTAACGAGGTGGTGCGTAGCCAGGCATGTCTATGGAGGGCGACTGATGAAGCCATCGATGTAGAAAAAGCATCGAGGGAATGCTTGGCTGAATTGAGGAGTTGTTTTGCAACCACCAAGCCCTCTTTTTGGAGGCTGCGGGCCTCTAAGACTTTATCCTCTGGCACATTGTGGAGGAACTCGGCCATTCTTTGCCACAAAGAATACTGGTAGTGGCTGAGGTAAGCATATAGTTGGAGGTCTTTATTCTCAGGGCCCCCACAGAGTAGAATCGTCTTCCAAATGCATCTATCTTCTTGCTTTCTCTGTCTGAAGGTGTAAGACTCGAACGCTTACTTTTTGAAGATGACGAGATCACGACCAAATTAGGCTTCAGATGTGTGTAAAGGAAGGACGCCCCGTCTTCCTGCATACGGTACATGTGATCCAAGCGTCTTGTGGAAACCAGCGCTGACGATGGTTTCTCCCATGGTGTCTTAACAGCTTGTAAGAGTACCTTTGACATAGGCAGGGCTATTGGTGTGGATGCATCTTGCTGGACTATGTCGTAAACTTCATCTGATACCGACGGTAGGGACTGAGTGACAGGCAGACGGAGGGAATGAGCCATGCGCTTTATAAGATCACTGTATGACATGTCCTCAGATGGAGAGATGGGAAGTTCGTCAGAGACATTTTGTTTGGGCAGAGGTTCCGGTGGAGACGACTCGTCTCCCGACCCATCGCCGTCTGTGTCATGCGAGGATTCTGAAGGTGATCTAAGGTCCTGGATTGGAGTCGGTATCGATACATGCTGTGGAGACAACTGTCGGGTAACTTCCCGAGGCAGAGATGGTGGAGGCTTGGATAGAGTTGCCATTGGAGGGTGATGACGTGGTGAGTGGTATCTCTGGTGGCGATCTTCCCAGTCGGTGGGATCCCTCGGTGGGACCTAAGGCATGTTGGAAAACCAATACGGCATGTTTAGCTGGTGGTCATATGGAGGATGCAATGCTGGCCCATAAGGGTAATCGGCAGAAGAATCTCGATGTGGATGAGATGAGCGGCCCCTGTAAGGCTCGTATTCATTCCATCTATCTTGACTATGACGGCATGGGGAACGAGACCTGCCCCTCGGTCGGTATCGGTCGCCCTGGGTAGAGTGGCCGCTGACCCAGGAAGAGGTTGACGGAGAACGAGGACCGACTGCCTGGGTATCTGAAATGAGATCGATCTTGGAAACCGAGGCAGATGGAGGTTTGTTTTTCGGTTTCTTCTCCAACACCAGAGGGTTCAGCTGCCGAGGCAGAGAGTCCAAAATTTCAACTGGGGGCTGAGGTTGGATTCTGGGCAGCTCCGGTGTGGAACGATGTAAGATTTGGGATTGCATCTGCAGAGCAGATTTACCCAAGGGCTCTGGTATGCAGAGCAGAGCCCTTGGGTAAAACTGCGCCGCTCAACTCTAGAGACTTATGCGCGTTTCCCTTATCGGTGGCATGCCCTTTCGATTTATCCTTTTTAGGCTTCTTTACCAGGGTAGGAGCCGAGGAAGTTGTTTTGAGTGAACGCTTCTTCTTCGGGACCGATTCCCCATCCGTGGGCAGAGTGGTCGGTCTCGGAGGCTTCGGCATCAGGGGCATGATAGTATCTTTTGACGTCGAAATCGGTGGTAAGGATTTCGATGAAGAGGACGGGATCGTGGCTGGATCTCCTTCCATAGCCAATGTGTGTGTGTGTGTGGGGGGCTAGGGCAGACTCCCAGAGGGCTACTTTGAGCCTAGCGGTACGGCTCTTCCACGTCTGATTGGAAAATCTCGCACAGAAGGAGCAGGACTCCAGGCGATGTCTCTCTCCGAGACAAATAATACAAAGGGTGTGCTTGCCCCGGGAAGCTAGTTTGCTGCCACAGGCAGAACAGCATTTAAAGTACCCCCACTTTCTCTCCATAAACGAATCTGTGCCTCAGGAGGTGGGACCGGGGGGGGGGGAGAACGGTCCGGAGACCAGGAAGGTGTTACCCGCCAACAAACGTCCCGTGAGGCAGAGTTCGACAAGTAAGGAGAGGAAAAACTAAGGTTGAAGCAAATTGAAGAATTCCGATGTGAGGAAAGATTTCTCTCAGCACCAACCAAGAATTGCTGTGAACAGCGCGGCGGTCAGAAGAGAACTGGCGGGATGTCCATGCCCTGCCCACTTGGGCATGCGCGGTGGGGGTTCCTGCGCAGGCCCAGGGCGGTGGCGCGAAAATCCCGTTGTGAGCTTTGTACAGCACCAACCAATTCAGTGCAGGCGCACTGAATCCCATGGGTGTGATGCACAGAGACCACGAAGAAGATACATCAGCTCCACACAAAAGCCAAAAGGACAGCCTTTGTAACCCGTAGCACATAAAATAAGCCCCCCTCCCATGAAGTGTGGATAGCAACAGCAGCTTCGTAGGTGCCCTGTAGCCTCTTTCTTCCTTAGTCACCATTTCCCCTCACAGCTTGTGAGCAACTGAAGTGTTTACTAAGTGAAGGACTTTGCTGTTCATAGTTCACAAGAGAAGAGCTGGAGTCTACAGTCTGTAGACCGGCCCCTTTGTTGAAGGTTTTTTAGCATGCAGCCAAAACCCCAAAGCAAAACACAAACTATATAACAACTTATTAGGACCAATTGAAATACCACAAAACAGTGTGTGTGCTTATGAGCACCCCAGAGCTCTTGTCATGACGGGAGTTCGGTATGTAATAAATTAAGGAAGGTCTCAGGGAAGGTCTGAACAGCCCTGACTCTGCAGCTTGTAGAATCTTAAAACATGTTGCATTGCAGAATTAGTGATGGGCACAACATGTTTCAAACATAAAAGCCAGCAGCCAGAGTAACAGAATTCTCTGGGTTTTACTGTTTCACCCAGTTCTGGAACAAAACAACTCTTCCCATTTACTGAGCAGAAAGTGCTTCTGAAATTCCCAAGACACTTCACGCATCCAGGCAAGGTAGGCCAATAGTAACCTCGATATTACAGATGGGAAAATATTATGGGGTAGCAGCCCTGTAGTCTCCTACCCACCAAGGTGCCAAGCTGAGATTTAAACCAGAGACTGTAGTACTGCACAGAGGGCAATATTCCTATTTAGCTTTTTTGAAAGGTAAAGAGTAAAAGCAAACAACAGTTTTACTAGAAACTTCATTTTTCAGCCAGCTGATCGGCAGCATGTTTTCCCCAACTCCTCTAGAACAGATCTGATGCAGACAGGGTGAGACTGCTGCTAGGCTACTGCCTATTGTTACTCTTACTGAACTACAAGTTAAATATTTATTTTAAAAGTATCTGTTTTTATCTATGACTCTTTTCAGATCTGCTACTGAAACGTGTTGAGCACCTTTGCTTTAGGCTTGGAGCTAACTTTTTATGTTTTATGAATTTGCTCATAGCAGAACATGTTCCACATGTCTACAAGAGGAGGCCACAGAAGCAGAAACCATCTTCAAGTACATAGCACCCTCCTCCCCCACCGTGAGCTGGAAGCTCAACTTTCCAGCAGAAGTGGAGAAGTGAAGCCTATTTCCACTTTCACTTGAGAGACGGCACATCAAGAGCCACACACTGAAGTCATATTTTCTATGCTACTATTACTTTAATCCTTATGCAATTAAACATTCATAGTGTTTCCACTTTCCAAAAAAGTGATCTTATAAAGTGTTTCCAAAAAAGCTTTTAAAGGCCTTGTGTCTCCAAATGCCCTTGTGTTGTCAAATGCCGTCTCCATGCCTGCAGGAAAAGACATGCTTCCATTCTATCCACTTTGATTCAGACACTCAACTCTTACACACAGGGCTTTTAACACCTTGGAGTCAGGCTGGAGTCAGATGTGGGGCAGAAGGTTTTCCCACAAAATTGTTCTAGTGCTTTGTTTCTTCCATGGAAAAGTTCCCATTTCTTAAGATTCCCAGTCATACGATGAATTCACACCATCGTAAAGGGTTTCAGGCATTTATACCTAGAAACTGTGCCAAATAATACATGCATGTTCTGCTGATTTTTAAACAGGAAGGAGTGACTTCAAACAAAATATACAAATTCACTGGTTTGTGTTTTATTTGCGCTGCATTCTTACACATCTTTTCTCACAAGGTGGAACAGGCAGTGTAATCGCCAATCTGATATGGACCCAAGTATTGCCAACAGAGAGAGAGACTGTGAAACCAAGATGCCCCAGCAATCTCTCTGGAAGAGAGTTGAATTTAATTGAAACAGAGGAGTATGTCATTGGTCTATGTGCTATCATCACAGCACAGTCTTACCAGCAGCATTACTCCAGTTGAAATCAGTGGTCTTAGACTGGAATAACCCTGCACAGGATTGCATTGTTAGCATGCCAACAGTTTTCAGAATCTTCAGTTTTTCACTGAAATCTGAACAAAGTACATGCTATATTGTTTTGAATTTCTTTTGGAAGTATGCCAATAAAATATTTTCAGTTTTGTTTCAGTGTTACCTTTAAGCCACATAACTAATTTGGTCTTAACTGAATATTTCAGTTTACTTGTTAATTCTGGGAGGGAAACAGAATTAACAAGCTTTGTTTAATAAATCCAAGTAAAAATATAAATATACTGCTCATGTTCTATTTAGGGCATTAGACCATTTCCCCAAGTGCTCCCCCACCCCCACAAGGCCTGGCCAGAGCAGGAGATCTGTGAGCCTGGGGGAGGAGTGCCCCCTCCTTCCCTAAGGTAACAGCAGCTTTTGAAGGAGGAAGATAAGGTAAGATCCCCTTCCCCCAGCACTAATTAAGAGTAAGCTGGGAAAACCATGACTCACCTGTAGGCTGATCCAACAAATGTTACTGCAAAAAGCCAGCTGTAGTCAAGTTATGCCACTTCTCCCCACCTCCCAAATATTGTGAACCGCCCTTTTGTCCAGATGCGAAAGTAAAATGCATCAATATGGTAATTGAGTCTTGTCTTTTATGCTCCACCTCTCAGCCAGGCCTCTTGCCCTTTTCATGCAGCTGTCTACTACCGTGCTCTATGAGGGGATGGACCATCTTCAAGCTCACCTCAAACAAACCTCCTCCCCCCCCCCCCGCCACCAGTTACCACCCTTTAAAACAGCTCAGTTTATTGACCAGCCAGCCAGCCATCCCAAGTATGCAATTGGGAAAATGTTGCAGGAAGTGCTTTACTGCAATGGCACTACAGTCAGACTCCTACCCACATTTAATTGTTTTACAGAGATGAGAGGGGAAAATATCAGGTGGTTAGTCTACACAACAGTTTTCAGAGCTGCGATGTAAGTGACACGAGAGCTTCTTTTCAGAGAGCATAATTGCTCTTTGATGCCCCCAGAGACTCCTCCCAGATATTTTTTTTAAGTTAGTGTCAAAACAATTCTGTCATCACACGCACACATACACACAGAGACAAACAGCACTAACTAGGAATGAGATAATTAATATTCTGCTTGGTATTTCCCCCTACGGCCTAGCTTTCTGGAGGAGCCACAGAAGAGCTGAAGTAAAAAACCAAACAGGTGCTATTAGTTATGGGCAGAGCTTCCAACTATAATCAACCGTACTGCTTGGAGCAGAAGCCTTTGCTGGGGCACCACACCAAACTCCTTTATACTGTACTAGGAATAAGGTCCGTTGTGGAAATAAATACAACGGGCTCTAGAAAGAGGCTCTGGGAGAGTGCCCCGGCTTTGGGCACTCAGTGACAATTTGCTGTGGCAATCTCAGCAGGCTATAATGACAGAGTCCACCATTTTCTCCAGAGGAACTGATCTTTGCTACCTGAAGAGCAGTAGTAATTTTGAGTGATCTCCAGCCCATCCCCAAGATTGGTAACAGTGGTTCCCCAGGAGGGAGTGGCTGGTTTGGAGGGTGGAGTCTATGGCATTGTACCTGTCTGAGGTCCCACCCCTCCTCAACACTCACCCTCTTCAGGTTTGACCCCTCAAATCTCCAGGAATTTCCCAACCTGGAGTTGATAACCCTATCTCCCTCCCAGCCAACCATCAACCTACCTTTAGTTTTCCATCTCCTCCCCCTCCCTCCTAGAGAGCAGTTGTAATTTTGAGTGATCTCCAGCCCCCACCTGGAGATTGGCAACAATGGTTCCCCATCAGGGAATGGCTGGATTGGAGGGTGGAGTCTATGGCATCGTACCTGTCTGAGGTGCCACCCCTCTTCAAACCTCACCCTCTCCAGGCTCCATCCCTCAAATCTCCAGGAATTGCCCACCTGGAGTTGGCAACCTGATCAGGACTGGGCCCAATGAGTTTTCTCCCAAAGGCCAACATAGGTGTGGAAAGGGCCTTTTACTGACAGAGGATAAAGTACAAGTGCCAACTCTGATTACGGAAATACCTGGAGATTTGGGGGGGTGGATCCTGTGGAGGGCAGCATTTGGGGTGTGTGTGGAAGGACTCAGCAGGGTATAATGCCATAGAGTCTACCCTCCAAAGCAACCATTTTCTCACGGGGAACTGATCTCTGTCATCTGGAGGTCAATTGTAACAGTGGGAGATCTCCAGGTCCCACCTGGAGACTGGCAACCCTAGGGGAAAGTCAGCCGCACAGCAGGGAGTTGAAGAAAATGGTTTGATGGTTGCTGGCCCACCTCTTTAGCCAGCCAGCCATGCTGAAGCTAAACAGGAGAGAGAGCCTTTTTCCATTTATTCTGACAGGAAAGTGGCCACTGGGAAGGGGGTTATGGGCGGGGGAGGGGGTTATGCTGAAAGTCCTTTGTTTTTTACTCACAGAACCAAGCTTGGTTGCCTACCAACAGCCACTGAGGGGACAGTCCCTCACAGGAGTCAAGAGAACTGTCTTCCTCAGGAGAGAGAGTAAATCTGACATGCAAATCTGTCTGAAGGGGGAGTGGGTGGGGAAGAGGAGCAGACCCAGCACCCGGCCAATGGCACGCGAGTACTCTTGAGTGGTGGCTGATGGGCCAATGGCTGAGAGAGGGCATTTTACAGCCAACGGGAGTGCATGGAATCTTACGAAACCAAAAGATAATTATTATAAGGAGAGCTTTTAATTCAGGTGTCCGATTAAAGGCCTACCCTTTGAATGCACTGTGGTGACTCTGCTGGGTTCTTCTAATGTCATCCATAGATAGGCATTTTTTTGCTCCCGTCTTTTTACCAGACTTGGAGCCCTTCATCTTATTTTGGCATTCATCTGTGTTGTGCTGCTTCTTGCTTGCTTACTGAAAATACACTGAAGAGTGAGATTGCATAGTGGGGAGGGGTTAAAACACAGTGCTTTTTCTTTAGTGTAGCTGGATTCTGAATAAAGGGAATTGCCTCATTTTGTTAAGCAAATCAAGCTGCCAAGTGCCCTCAGGATCACAGCCTTGGAAAGACTTTTAAAAAGTTCTCCAAATGTTTGTGCTACCACCCAGGTGTTGGCATAGAGGCAATCAATATTATGTGTCCTTTAGAATCATAGATGACCCTCCATGGTCATCTAGTCCAACCCCCTGCACAAAAGCAGGAAATTAACAAATACCACCCCCCACCCCCAGAGACCCCTGTTCCATGCCCAGAACCTCCAGGATCTCCAGCCGAACTGGCCTGGAGAAAAATTGCTTCCTGAACCCAAAAGTGGTGATCAGCATTTCCCTGGACGTGCAAGAAAGGGCCGGAAGAACTAAGCTCTGATGCAACCCTTCCTGCCCACCCTCTCACGATCTGGCTAAGTTCACAGAAGCAGCTTGCTGTCAGATGGCCATCTAGCCCAGGAGTGTCAAACATGTGGCCCAGGGGCCGGATCAGGCCCCCAGAGGGCTTCCACCAGGCCCGCAGTAGAACTGGCCACCTCCTGCTTCCAGTTCTGCTGCTGCTGCTGCTGCATCATAGCTTTCTTCACCGGACTCTATTAATCACTCAGCCATTTCATGTATTAACCTGGGTCCTAGACTCAGGACTCTGAGCATGAGATTTCGGTGGTGAATGTCAATAAATCAAAAGTAGGTTTGCAGTTTACAGAGCTAATGTTTTACACATGTTTTTATTTTAAGTAAAAAAAAATCTTTGTGTTTGTGTCCTTTATAAAGTTTATCTCTCCACTACCTGGCATCACATTTTATGACACACATGGCCGGGCCCAACAAGGTCTCATTTATGTCCGATCCGGCCCTCATAACAAATGAGTTTGACACCCCTGATCTAGCCTCTGTTTAAAAACCTCCAAAGAAGGAGAGCTCACCACCTTCCCAGAAAGCCTGTTCCACTGAGGAACCACTCTAACTGTCAGGAAGTTCTTCCTAATGTTTAGCGGAAAACTCTTCTGGTTTAATTTCAACCCCTTGGTTCTGGACTGACCTTCTGGGGCTACAGAAAACAACTCTGTACCATCCCCTATATGACAGCCCTTCAAGTACTTGAAGATGATGATCGTATCACCTCTCAGTTGTCACCTCTAAACATACCCAGCTCCTTCAACCTTTTCTCAGAGGAGTTGATCTCCAGACCCCTCACCATCTTTGCTGTCCTCCTCTGGATACGTTCCAGCTTGTCTATATCCTTCTTAAACTGTGGTGCCCAACACTGGACACAATACTCTAGGTGTGGTCTAACCAGAGCAGAGTTAAGTGATACCATCACTTCATGTGATCTGGACACTATACTTCTGCTGATACAGCCCAAAATTGCATTTGCCTTCAGAGTATGGTCTACTAAGACCCCTAGATCCTTTTTGCACATACTACTGCCAAGACAAGCCTCCCCATCCTATAATTATGCATTTGATTTTTCCTACCTAAATGCAGAACTTTACATTTATCCCCACTGAAATTCATTTTATTTGTTTTAGCCCAGTTTTCAAGCCTGTCAAGATCATCCTATATCATGATTCTGTCTTCTACCATATTTGCCACCCCTCCCAATTTAGTATCATCTGCAAATTTAATAAGCATTCCCTCTATTCCTTCATCCAAATAATTTATAAAGATGTTGAACAAAACATGTCCCAGGACAGATCTTTGAAGCACTCCACTTGTCACTCCTCTTCAGGAGGATGAGGAACCATTGACAAGCACTCTTTGGGTGCGATCTGTCAACTAGTTACCAATCCCCCTAACAGTCATAGGATCCAAACCACATTTTACCAATTTGTCAACAAGAATATTATGTGGAACCTTATCGAAAGCCTTACTGAAGGCAAGATAAACTATATCTACAGCATTTCTCTGATTCAGCAAGGTAGTAGCTTTCTAGAGATAAGGTTAGCCTGACGTGACTTGTTCTTGAGAAACCCATGCTGGCTGTTGGTACTCACAGCCATCCTTTCTAAGTGCTCAAGGACTGAACTGTTTGTGATTTGTTCTAAAACTTTTCCAGGTATAGACATTAAGCTGACGGATCAGTAGTTATCCAGATTCTCCTTTTCCCCCTTCTTGAACATTTGCCTACCTCCAGTCTTCTGGCACCTCACCTGTTCTCCAAGAATTCTCAAAACTAGTGGACAAAGGCTCAAAAATTACATCCACAAGTTTTTTTAGTACCCTTGGATGCAGTTCATCTGGCCCCAAGGACTTAGTTTCATCTAAAGAAACTAGGTGTTTGTGTACTACCCCAACGCTGATCCTAGGCTGCAACCGTTGTTTTTTGCCATTGAGTCACAGCTGACTTATAGTGACCCCGATAGGGTTTTCAAGGCAAGAGATGTTTAGAGGTGGTTTGCCATTGCTTGCCCTTGCGTTGCGACCCTTGTATTCCATGGAGGTCTCCATCCAATTGTTAGGGCTGACCCTACTTAGCTTCTGAGATCTGACAAGATAGGGCTAGCGCAGGCTATCCAAATCAGTGCTATATGTCCGTGGGTTGGTCCTAACAGGAGGTATTACATGGATTATGTGCTTGGTACTTTGAATTTTATTTTTGAACTAACATGGCTTTAAGCAGCTTGCCTAGTTGATGAAAGGTAATTCATAAATGCTTCATATTTATTTGAACAGTGTTGTCTTAGTTGATAACTAGGGTCAGTTCAGGAGTTTCCCTTAGCTGAGGAGGCAGGCAGAATTCAGAACACTGGCTAACCCTGGATACAAGGCCTCCCCCCACCCCCGCCCCCAATCCCCAGTTTAGTGTAGAGGTTCTATTGATGGTAGAGGGGGGAAAACTCCCCCTTAAGCCTGCACAGCTCTCAATAGCAGTGTATTCCCTTTTTGTTGTTCAGTCGCACAGTCGAGTTTGACTCTTCGCGACCCCATGCATCACATCTCGTTACCAAGACACACAAACTTCAGAGTATGGTACAGACATCTCTTGGCCTTCTTACCAGTACTGCCCCTCTTCACACTCAAGTATAACAGTCAGACCTCTCCTAGGCTCTATCTGCCTGCAGTTCTATAAGAGAAGCATTCTGAGCATATGGCTACTTGGTAAGAGCAAACCTTCCAAAACTAGCTACTCTAAAAACACCACAGGCCAGCCCCTCTGAAGACAGATACTTTCACAGCATCAACAGAATGCTGTTTTACCAGTACCGAGCAGATAAGCTTATACCAGCTTATTGCACTATATCCATAAAAATCTAGTAAAAAAGACTAACTGGAAGGAAGCACGGTCACTTATGAGTCACATCAATGCCACCTAAGGTTGCCAGATCCCCCCCCCCCAACCATAGCGTAGGATTGGGGGGGAGGGTTGCCAGATCCAGGTTGGGAAGCTCCCGGAGATTTAGGGGATAAAGCCTGGGGAAGACAGGAATCTCATCCATATTCTCCAGGGGAATGGATCTCTCCAGTCTGGAGATGGAGTGCAATTCCAGGAGACCTCAGGGCCCACCTGGAGACTGGCATCCCTAATGCCACCAGAAGAGGTTGCCCGTTGTTTCTCGATAGAACTTCACTACACAGATGCACCAGGACGATTCCTACAGTCTCCCATGCAAGGAAAATCACAAGAGCTTAACTGGAAGCTACAGCCAGCACACTGACTCACAGAGACACGGCAGGCACCCTCTTCTCCTAAAGAACTAGAATCGCTTTAAATAGTTTGCCTTTCAAAGGATAGAAGGTAAGAACGGGTACCGAGACTTTCCTCTAGAGTCACGCCCTTTTTAAAAAACTTGCCCAACAACTGCCCGTGGGTGGGAATTATCCAAATTCCACACCCCACCCTTCCCCGCATGATTTTGGCTCCCTCCGAAGCACCTCTCACCGGAGCCGTCGAGTAGCATGAGGACGAAAAGGAGGAGCCCACAGCAGAGCGGACCTAGAAGGCGGCCGAGGACAGAGCGACGCGTCTCCATGTTCACACCACAGCTGAGCCTCACGAAAACGACAACAACAACGACAGCCGACCGACAACAACAGCCCGGCTAAGACCCGAAACCAGTCAGATGAGTAGAGGCAGGGGAGAGAAGGGCGGCGGAGCCTTCTGGCGCTAGCCAATCACAGCGCCGCTCTGGCTCGGGTGTAGATTCTGCGGTTCACAGCCCAAATCGCCTCCAGGATTAGACGAGGGAGGGTTGAAATCCTTAAATGCAATTACAGGCTTTTCACTGTGTTTTATACGCCGCTTTGTAAAATTAGCCTGCTTGTGTAAAGTTTTAATCATCGTTTGTAAACGTGTCAGTTGCTTATTGTAATAGGATACTTATTTAAAGCAAATAAGTAATTCTGTATTACATTTGATTCATGTGAGAATCACGCCTTTGTTCAGCTGGAAAGTGGGATAAAATGGTTATCTATTTATGTGATATAAAACGCACAAAGCTGTGCTTTATCGCTTTCATTTTGCTTCACTCGTTTTTATGAATACGTGTGTATTACTGCTATTTATCTTTACTCCGAAATACATCTCACTGAAATCAACGAGATTTAGCTGGGTAGCCATGTTGTTCTGAGGCAACAGGACAATGTCTGAGTCCTGCGAAGTGTGCATGCATGTAGAAGCTTATGCCCAGAATTAAACTTTGTTGGTCTTAAAGGTGCCACTGGACCCAAACTTTGTTCTGAGATCAATGAGAGCTGTATAACTAAATGCCCCAAAGAATGGCAGTTTTTTCTTGGAAGCAGGCTTCATTGAAGAGACTGGATCTATCTATTATCCATCCATCTGTCTGTCTGTCAGTCAATCTAGCATCTATCTTTTTGTTGGGTTATCCGGAATTCATCTGCGAGACAATGCAGATGGCGCAGCACCGGATGTATATGTGCTCTCAGAGGCGGCCCTGTGTATACATACGCTGCCACATTTTGGATCAGCTATAGTTTCCGGATCCGTCTCAAGGGGAACCCTGCATAAAACTGAGTTACAGTAATCCAGCCTGGAGGTGACTGTTGCATGGATCACCAAAGCTAGGTCATGGGGGGGGGGGATAGGGAACCAGTTGCTTGACCTGCCCAGACGAGGAAATGCAGATCTTGCAACTGCTGTGACTTGGGCCTCCATAGAAAGTGAGGTATCCAAGACCACACCCAGACTCTTCACCACTGGCTGCTGTCAATAGCACCACCCTTTGTCCCCAACTATGGAGAAATGATCCAGATCGTCCAGTATAGGAGTCTCCCAGAAGACTCTGGAGTTTTTCTATCTATTTAAATATTACCCCTACTGAACATCTATCCCAGCCCCATGCATGTTCATTTGTTCTAGGTTCAACGAGGTTTATTCCTTCCATGTCGGTGTGCCTAAAACTGAAACGCGCGTATGGGGTGCAGCAAATACAAAAGAATGTAAGTAAAATCAACCTTCAATTCTGTTTTGAATGTTAACTTTCTCATGAAGGAGGCGGGGACGGCAAACCAAACAATTAACTCTAGCGGCCGCCGAGAGAAACCGCTGAATTAAGGCTGTCAAGCAAGTCACGTGAAGCCTTGTAATAATTGCAATGTTTGTGGTGCATGCAAGCATAGGAGGCGGCGGCGTGTGTAACGTATAGATTTGCACTGGACGCTCATATATGGCAGCGTGTTTTGTACCTGTCTGTATGCGTGGTTAAAGATATATAAAATATCTAGGCATTCTGTTATCTATACGTTTTAAATAGCTGTGTTGATTTTCGTCTACCTATCTAGTCTGATATATATATATACAATGTGAGTGTTTAAATTTTTGTGCATCCTATGGCTGCCTGTTTGAAAGTTTTGGTAGGAGACGCCTTTGGAAGCATGGCAAGAGATGAAAGCAACATAATGAAGACGACCCGGTCGGAGGAAGCACAGAATTGAGAAATCATCACAAGATTCTTCAGAGCTTGTGTTCGTTCGTTGACTGACCTGTTCTGCTCAAAATAGCTCTTTATTTTTGCATTCTAAACCAACTTCATTTGAAACGTAAATTCAGGAATGTGCTTGGATATCCAGGAACACACGGGCTTTGTTGCAAAATATTTCGTTTTACAGGATGGTGTTAACAGATTAAAAGGTTGTAATAGCCACTTAAATAATAGTTTGGTACTTTATAGAGCTCTTCGCATTGATCTTGTGGTTATTCTTACAATAAACCTGTAAGGTAGGTCACTACTATTATCCTCCTATGGCAAATGAAAAGTGGGGAAGGGGCGGTTTGCTTAATACCACTTGAGTTTTAAGAGAGAGAGTTTGACCGAGGGACTTCTTGAGGTAAACAACTTACATTGCTATCCTAAAGGGATTTATATCCTTCTAAACCTATTGACTTCAACAGACATATAAAGGTGTGACTCTGCAAGTCTCTTGGCTGCAGCGGCACAGTAGAAAGAGGCTGTTATGTTTCCCTTTTAGAACTGGCCTCAGTGGTTGAACTAGTCACTTTGGGTCAAACTCCCAATTTTTCAACACTATAAAGATGCAAACAATTCTACTTCTGGGTGACTAGACATTTGTGATAGATTTTTTAAAACAAAATTAAAGCTGGAACCCTAAATACAATTACTACTAAGTTTCACTGAGCAAAGAAGTTTAGGACTGTGTTGTAAAGGCATAAAAAATCAGTATACAAACTGCAATGTAAAGTATACATTATTATTTACAGGAGAGCAGGTGTAAGATCAAGTTAATAAGATTTGGAGCAAGTGAGACAGAAAAAGATTGTATCTCAGATTGTAAAGCAGCCTAACAGCCAGGGTCCAAAAAACTTGACTGTGGCAATCCAGTCGATGTTAAGTAGCTTGAGTTGCGTAGCAGTTATACCCCTTTTAAACACATTAAAGGCAATGGACTTTGAAGGGTACAACTCTGCTTAGGATGGCACTGTGAGCCTAATTTAAAAGTTGGGGGAATTTCAGACAGGCAATATATTCTGGTTCAGGAACGGTTCCCAAACGGTTTCTGGTCTGACATTTCAGACAGAACCGTTTTAGAACCGGTTCCCTACCAGAATATATTTGTACTTTCACACACAAACGCTTCTGTCCTGTTCAGGAAACAGGACTGAATCGTTTTACCTGTAAACCACTTCCAAGTAGTCTTCAGTTTCTTCTCCTGGATCCGAAATGCTTTTTCCTGCCATTTTTCGCCCATGCGAGCACTCTCCAGCTTTTTTTTTTTAACATTTGCTTTAGAGCGCTATACCACTATAGCACAATGTCAAACACCGCCATAGCAATCCCATTGGAATCCTATCACTGTTTTAAGGTTGTGTTATAGCGCTATAACGCTCTAAAGCAAACTTTTTTTTAAAAAAAGACGGTGCAGGTGGGAAACGGCGGGAAAACAAAGCAGTGCAGTCTGAATTGCCAAACCACTTCTGATCCGGCTCTTTTCTGGTAAGGGAAAGCCATGTGTGAAATGGCAGCACTGTACTGGATCAAAACAGCTTCAAACCGGTTGAAACTTGGTAATGTGAAATTCCCTTTCCTTACAGCTCCTTAAAGGTAAAGGTAAAGGTTCCCTTGCTCGAAAGCCAGTCGAATCCGACTCTAGGGTTGCGGTGCTCATCTCCGTTTCCAAGCCGAAGAGCCAGCGCTGTCCAAAGACGTTTCCGTGGTCATGTGGCCGGCATGACTAAACACCAAGGCGCACAGACAATAATAATGAAATCATAACAAAGTTTGAGACCAGTGGCACCTTTAAGACCAACAAAAGTTTTATTCAAGGTATAAGCTTCCGTGTGCATGCACACTGCTTCAAACCAACACAGCTAACCACCTGAATCACACTGAAAACATGTTATCGTTTACTGGGGAAGCCTATTTTGACATGTTTGGGTCTGCTTTGGACAAGCAAACTCTTGTAGGACTACAGTTACTCTTCCATTAACAGGAAAAGAGCGAGTTGCGACTTTCCTGATCATGGAAGAATAGAGTGCACTTTGACATTTAATGCTAAGGAGGCAGAATCTTATAGGAATAGCTCAGTGTAATTCAACCAGGAGCTAAGAAAATCAGATGATAGGTTGCCGCATTTGCAACTGTTTTTGAACCCCCTCTGACATTAATAAAAGTGAAATCTGGAACTGAACACTTTAAAGTTGATTTGATCCTCTTATGGGCAAGCCCAGCCTTTCAGGATAATTACCTCTTGCTTGTTCTGAACTGCCAGGCTTTGCATAGCTCTGTGACCTCAATCCTCTGCATTGGTCAGTGTCACAAAGGAATGCTGCCTATGGCCTCAGCTCATTTCCCCTCCACACAGCTCTTAGAGTGGCGGTCAAATCTGAATATGGGCCATCCTTTATGGCAGGTGGGAGAGGAGTCTTAAATTGTCCTCACACAGGCAGCTGGGTTTGTTGAGGTGAATATTAGGTTGGGCTTGTTTTTACTCCTGTTCCTGTGTGGGGAGCCAGGTCTAACATGACTATGGGTCCCAGTGAAGCTGCTGTGACCATGAACCACAGCTCAGGTCAATTTCTTCCTGCATATATCAAATAAATACAAGGATCAAGTCCTTCAGAGGCTTCAATAAATATGGGAAGTGGCTCCAAACCTCTTTGCGAGTATGGTTGTCCACAGAACATTCTGCAGTTCTAGACTTATCTGAACAGCCATTATATTAGATCTTCAGCCTTGAGTAGAAGCAGCTCTGTCTAAATAAACTCTACAAGAAGTTTACCCAAATGCACAATTACTGTCTGGTCTGCCCAGAACCTTGTTTGTTGCCAGAGCAACTTGTGGAGTGACAGGCCAAAAAGAATGTCATAATAACACTGCTGGGAGCACTGTTTCTTCCAGCTATGGAAGCATGTCTGTATTGCACACTTGCTGGCCCAGGACGCCTTACTCTGAACCAGAAAAGGAAATAAACTATTCAAAAATTCCACAGGTATAAGAACTGACATTATCACCTATTACAATCAGTGTGGTCACTGTATTAATCCTGTACACCTTAGAGTTTTCATCTTACTGCTAAAAATCTCCATTTCACAATTATTGCTCCTTTTCCCTCTGCCTGTGTATATTCTGCCAACTGAGAATGCATCATAAAAAGTGGGCTGCCTCTAGCTTCCCAAAGGTTATGTTTCAATACATCTTTAAGGTGCCACAAGCCCCTGTTGTTTGTTTTTGTGTAAGAGTGGCACAGAGCCCTGAGACATCCACCCTTTCAAAAGATGTTGAGAATGACAACACATTCAACATACATGGAACACATTCCACGGACATTAACAAAATGAAGAGTTTAGCAACACAAAACTGTTTATTATTTATTAAATGACACAAAATACCTAGATAACAGACTCACTCTTTTTAAAGGACATGTATTTACATTATTTACCAAAGAAGAGACTTTCTGTACCCATCACTGACTTCTTATGAAACATTAAAAAGGTTCTGTTTTTTTTTTTTGCATTAAAGGACGCAATGCTGACATGCCCCATTTGCAAGATTTGTGTTTTAAGTTGAATATTTTTATGCAGTGAACAAGCACAGCCTCATATTCTAAATGGCCTTGTGAAAAGGCTTCTGAAAAGGAACAAGTTTATTCCCCCCACGTCTGCCCGCTCCCTCCCCCAAACTCCAAAGGTACTCTTTCTGAAGAATTTACTTATACAAAAAGTATATTACATTTTTGAATGCTGCTGTACTCTTACAACTTTAAACTCTTCAAAAAGGAGATGCTCTTCCTATTATATGAAAGCACTAAAAATAAAGAGTGGTATTTTCAAATGCACAAACAAAAACTTGTTTTAAAGAGAAAGCATTAGGACAGATGATATGCTCAGAAGAAGTTAAGGAGACCAGGACACACATACACACAAAACGCGCACATGCGCAAAAGACACAAAATGAGCATCTGAAAGATCAAAAAGATAAAACCACAGCTAAAGTAAACTTAACAATTTTCTACTTTTTATTAACTATATGTACTTTGGCACCTTTGTGTAAGCTATAGAACAGAACAATCTTTACAACACATTTGCCGTTAATTTTGAAACAAAATGATCATTTTTATTTTTTTAAACCTGCCAAGAAAGAAAGAAAAATAATCCATTTTGGGTATAAAGATTTTTTTAAAAACCCAAAAACCCTAAAATATTTATCAGAATAAATTGGAATTTCTTATAAATTAGGCTGCTATAAACTGCATGCAATAGATGAAAGATTTAAAAATTTATGGCCTGACAAGCTGTGTGGGTCACAGTCTAAGCCCACTGGGAAAAAAGTGTATATACTATAAATATATTTATGGCTCAATAAAGCAGGCACATGATCCCAGCAAAGAAGTTGCTGAACAGTATGGCTGGAAAGTTTCTCTTTTTTGCCAGACTTATCACCAAACCAGGGAGTGTGGGGCAGTTGGGGTGGGGGGGAGAAGATCTTGTCATATCTGCTGAAAAGGAATGAGGACAGAGCTGTATGCTTGCTTCAGGTCTAATCTGAAGTTCTGCTAGTGCTCTAGTTACAATATTAAGCACTGCCTCTGGAAAACATTGCACAGAAATGCAATAATTCAATAGAATAATCCAAATTGTCAGCATATTTAATGCTGAGATGCCCATGGATATAGGTGCAGGATCAAAATACTTCCTAGTCCAAAACTGCCAGTAAGAGGTGAAAGCTTATTTTAAAAAGTTTAGAATAGCTTTAAACAAATGCGTTCAAATAATGTAATTTGTTTTACTGCACTTACACACCAAGTTGTATCTCTTTAATTTCCATCTGTCCCCCATGTTTGACTTGTTTTTCTGCCAAGCTTCTTTACCATACACAATAACTTTAAGAAAATGTTATGGAGGGGGGGGATTTAGAACTGTCACAAACCATGAGATAACAGAGTGTATGAAATTGGTACACAAAGATTTTAAATGCCTTTCCCATGACAAATTCCTTGTTACTGGTTCCCTGCATGCTCAACCACACTCTACACTCCTCCTAGTAAGATTACTCAGTATCCTGTACGGTGCAGTCTCTAGTACTTAAGCCTCCATGCTAGTAATATTACTTCCCTGCACAAAATGATCATGCCAGCAAGGAGATGACTAAATGTTTCCACAGCGGGGGGATAAAAGATAAACTAAAACCTGAAGGTGAACTACTGGAACATTTTTTGTTGCCAGGGCTGGTTGAGAAGACCTGGGGAAGGTCAGCGCTGATGGGCGATAGCTGTTATCAGTATTGCTTCATGCAGTGATAAATTGCTTCACTTTTGTTCAACAGGAACCCTGATGTTTGAAGAGAATCATTCAGAACAGCACAGGTTTTAAAGCCACATTAGAAAGGATCCCCTGGACACAATGAATATAACACAGTACACAACACAGGGTCTTCTCTAGTCTGCTGGATGAGATGCTCTGAACAGCTAAACAATGCTTCTCAATCTATAAATCCCAGATCAGAAATTTTGAATTTTTTTTGCCTTTCATAACTCTCCTAGAACTGTGGATGCCCAAAAAGAGGACCAAATCTCCAGATTATTAGCATGTACCCTTTGCTCTCCTAAATTAGGGAGGACTAGGGGGCCTAGCAGATCCATCAGGCCTTAAAACTGTGCTACTGCCAAGCAAGGGTGCAGTATCCAGGGCCATTGTGATCATGGGCTAAAAACAAAGGATTTGGACTATGGGGAGGAGGAAGCACTGATCCCTAATGCTCTCTTGCAATGCTGTATGGGCGGCGGGGGGTGGTGGTGGTGGTGGTGGAATCCTGAATTAACTACTGTGACATTGTCCACTTCTGGGTTTGTGCTGTTAGATTTCCCCTCTTTGGGAAAAAATAAAGGGGAAGGAGACAACATTTCCCCACGGCAGCTTTTATAGTAATGTTTACTTTCCTTTCTTCTTTCTTTGCAAATATTTGGGAATGGAGGGCATATCACCAGTCTAACCCCTAGTCTTCCACAGCAGTCTTTGCAGCATAAACCCAAGCTATTAAGGATGCTAACAACAAAAACAGGGATAAGCCATTTAAATCTCAGAAGTCCACTTGCAGGGGTGCAAATTCCCTTTCCAACAGTTGCAGAAAAGTTTTGGTATACTCAGAGTATGGTAAAAACTTTTGTTATTCTGAGGGACAGTCAAATTCATATAATGTTTTGCTATCTGATAAATACATCCAATAATGCTGTACAGTAATTAAGAGATTTGCATGCAGTTTAAGCATTTTTTAAAAAAAGACTACATTTTTGTTAAATTTTACCTTTTTATTGTTTTGAGATGAAAAAAGGGCTGATAGCCTTGCGCTAAAGAGAGACTTCCTCTTTAGATCTGGGGACCAATAGAATCACAAAGACCAGGTACTTCCTTACAGTTTTCTGCACATCATACCAAATATCATGCAAAGAGTTCAACAGCATTCTTCTTAAAATGTAAATACTACTCTTTTAAATGGGCATGTTAAGCCACTGAAAAAGTCCATTGTACTATTTCCCCCCCATTACGTTGCTTTCACTCAGTCATTGGTAGTAGAAAAAGTTATTTTAATGGGACCAACAGGCTCGTTTATCCACCAGCAACCAAGTAGAACATCAAGTGTGCAGAAAAGGAAAACAAAGGCCCAATGTGTGTGTTTTATGCAATGTAGTTGTACTGGTTGGGATTCTCCTTGTCTCTTTCCATGTAGTCTCTGTCAATTAGCGATTCTATTCTCTTCTTAAGGTCAGCGGGCTGCAAAGGCAATTCAGAATGTCAGCAACTGTTTTTGTACCCCTTTTCATTAAAAATGTACTATTCAACCCAATTCCCTCAGGTGTGCAAATCTTTATAAACAGAGGACATTTAGATTTGGAACCTCATCTTAATTCATAGAACAGGTGGCTGTAAACATGCACTTCCCATGTCTACAGGATCTTTCCAACGCTGGCTCTATAAATGATGTCCTCAGGCAGTGGCTGGCCATCTCTCTCTTTTTTTTTTAAACAAAATTTTATTGGATTACTTTCAACATTGTTAAACATCGATACCAATACAATTTCACAAAATTTTTACCCTATCCCCCCACTCCCCCAATAGGCTTCCAACACTGCTATTAACAAAAAAAAAGAGAATTAAAAGGTAATCAAGTTTAGACTTATAACAATCGACAAACCAGGTAACCTAATTTCAAATATATAAAGGCCTGACTTTTACAAACATAGTTTCCAACCAAGGTACAGTACAATCAAATATTCATTTCATTTCTCATTCACTCTCAATACAAATCAAGATTGTACATTTTCCCTTTCATTTTATATTCAGTTCCCATATACAATTTCAGGCCCTCCCAGTCTTTTAAATACAGTTCTGCCATTTGTCCATTTAGTTTTTTTGTCATTTTGTCAATTTCGGCTAAAAACAGCAGTTTTCTTAACCAATCATATATAATGGCTGGCCATCTCTGACACCCTGCCAGCACCACTGCATCTCACTTCTTGCTTCCTGCCCCAGCCCGGGAGCTGGAGTAGCTAATGTTTCTTCCCTCCATGCTACCCTGGGCATCTTTAAACACAACACAGCAAACTGCACATACCCAAAAAAGCTTCCTGAACTTGCATAACATTCCTCTTACAGGTAGAAGCCGCAATCACTAATAGCTGAGCCACTGCTAGATCTTTCTATGTAGAAGGGCAGCATCTGACTCCACAATGCACCAAAATATGTACTCTGAGTAGATTGTTCTGTTAACGCACCCCCAAAAACTCAATGCCATCCCAGTTGATCCTCCATTGCAAATCATTTTCACTGTCTGGCTAAATCACTTGACGCTCTAATATGCTAAACATTCAAATGAAAACTGGGTTTGTTTGTTTTTTTGGGGGGGGAGAAACTGCTGAGTTGAGAGTATTAGCAACATATTGCTGAACTCCCTTCAGTCTCTTACCTTTACTGGGAATTTCAGCTGGTTGTACACCTCAGACACAAGCAGATTGTGACTAAGTGTCTTGCGCATTTTCATGATTCTCACAATTGCGGCATCAATTTGGTATTGCCGATCCTGAAAGACTCTCTCTGTAGTGCTTGCTTGTTCCTCCACCTGAGCATGCCAAGAGAAGAGAAAAAAAATGGAGAAGGGGATGGAAAAAACCACATCAGGAATCAAAACATATCTACTGTTGTAATCTTTAATGTGAATGGAGTAAATGCAATTGACCGTATATTTTGGATAGACAAAGTATTGATGTTTACCTGGATACTATACTCAGACTAGGAAGTGTCTGTCACATAACCAAGATACATGAAACCACATTGTATAGAAAGGAAGAAAATTCTCTACATGTTCAGAGTCAGTTCATATGCTTCAAGAGCCAGCATGGTATAGTGGTAAGTATTAGGTTAGGATCCAGGAATCCCAAGTTCAGATCTGCAGTCTGCCATGGAAGCTTGGTGGGTGAACCTGGACTAGTCAACACACTTTCAGCCTAATCTATTTTACAGGGCTGTTGTGAGGATAAAATGGAGGAGAAAGATGTAAGCTGCTTTGGATACCTGTTGTGGAGAATGGTGGGGTATAAATGAAGTAAAATAAATAAGATGGAACTCTTACTCTAAACATGGAGCCCAATTAAAAGCAGTAGGAAGGATATAAATATTCATTATCAACTCAGAAACTTGACTAAAGAGAAGACAGCGCAAAGCAAGCTCTGACTTCGATGCCCGAACAAAACATGAGCTTTCTTTCCAGATTTTATTCTGGAAGCTATGAGATAGGCTACCTGGCCAGGAAGAAAATGGGAGCCAAACAGGATATTAAAACCACGTCTAACAAGCCAGCTGGCAGGAAGCTCTAGCTCTGACTAGCAAGGATGCACTGTAAACAGGTACCCAAAGAAATAGGTACCCAACCCCTGTAAACAGGTACCCAAACAAACCTATATAGATAATAGGTCCAGTGTCATTGAACACGCAACACAATGTGCTTTTCAAATATCAAATATCCTGCTGTCTGGCATCCCATTCCCAAAAGGAGAATTTGGGTAGACACTCCCACCACATCAAATAGCTCTGGTTCACCCAAGCTGCTTAAAGCAGGCAGCCGGAGCCAACATTTTTGCTATTGCACTGCCTTTGGCTGATTTAGGATACAGCCTAGGCTTCCAGAAGGTCCTGACATCTATTACAGTAAACTAAAGGAAAAAACAAAGTAGGTACCGTTTCTTTCATCTGGATTTGATTGATTTTTATTCTGAACAGCTTATGCCTGAAGTCATCATTGCAAGTGAATTTGTCTCCATCTTCCACGTCCTTGCCTTTGGGGCTTTTGGTCAGTACTCTTGCCTTGCCACAGGCTAATGACTGGAGGGTTCGCCGTAACTCTCCATCTTCTGCAACACAAAGAGAGAGAGACAGCTTAGTAGGTTAGCTGCCAGCATTCAGAAGCCACAAGCAGCTCCCAATACTAACCAATTCCGGTGGCCTGTTTTATCTCCTCTAAACTGAACTCTTCGCCTTCATTAAACATGAGCAGCACTAGAGTCTGGAACAGGGAGACTTGTAGCTCCTTTTTGCCCTGTCAGGGAGAAAGTAATCAAACATTACAATGCCAGTTTTGAAAATGTCAAGTAGTTCACTGTAAGATACTTCTATGTCTATCAGAGGGAAAACATATGGCTTGTGGAAGTATTATTTCGATAACTACTGCCTTCATAGCTAATCACTTCAACTCTATGCAGGCCTAAAGTTTAGTCATGGTTTGTTTTCATTAGCCATAAGTTAAGTGTTAGAGTGAAACACAAACCATGGTTATGATGTGGCTGCAAAAATCAGGATGCAAAGCTGTGATCTGAAGTGGGTTTAAGAACCATGGTTTGTATTTACCATAGGTAACTGTCTTATCTGCAGTGAGTAAACACTGTTACAACAATTTCCACAAGTTCTTCCGCCTCTCTGCTTGCAAAATGTCAAGCCAGCCTCAGTAGCTTCTCTGCGTACACACCCTTTGCACAAGGCTTGGCTAAGCAAGTTTAAAACCATGGTTTCACTTTACTTTATAAATCTGGGTCAGAGTTAATGCAAGAAACTATGGCTAATTATGTTTACATCAGGCTTTAAGGCTATATCAAATGTTTTCTGATTCAAATGCACAATTTTCCTCTGGGTCTATGCAGCCTTACTTGAGGGGAAGATGAAATTGTTCAACTGTCATGTTCCCTGACAGCTGGTGTGGTGTAGTGGTTAGAGTGCTAGACTAGGATCTGGAAGACCCGGGTCTGAATCCCCTCTCTGCTAGAGAATCTTGCTGGGTGACCTTGGGCCAGTCACACACTCTCAGCTTAACCTACCTCACAGGGTTGTTGGGAGAATCAAACAGAGAATAAGAGAATTATATAAGCCACTCTGGGTCCCCCACTGGACAGAAAGGAGGGGTATAGATGAACTAAAATAGGATAAAATAAAAAAATAAAAAGCTCCATGCATAATGAACCAAAAAGAAAGAATGGCACTACTTTTACAAGCATATCTAACTTAGCTAATACAAATGGCCTTTACCTTCGACATTTGCTGATTTCCCCCCCTGAAGCATGGAAAACCTTACACCTGTGAGTATTTACACAGCAAAAGAATTTATATGAAAAAAAGAGTTCAACGGAGCTGAGGAAAAAGCCAGAGACTCTGAAGAGAGTTTCAGAATTGGAATGGCCATGAAAAACTCCTGTTATGTTTCATCGACATTATAATTTCAAACATGCGCTGAACAATTCATACAGACACCAGAAAGGAAAATTACCTCTTTAAATTCTGCTTTGAGTACACAGTGCCCTAATGTAGACTGCCACTGAAGCTTCCTGCCACTGTGTTTTCCGAGGTAAAATGTCTTAAATATCTCCTGCAGTTTTACCATCTAGAGAGAATAACAACATCAATTGTACTCTATATAAATTGATTAACATTTTCTCTTCCAGATTATTCCCCTTCTCATCCTTTTACTTTACAAAAGCTACATTAATATTTCAGTTGAATCTAAGGATACAATCCACAGCAGGCCTACTAAGAAGTCAGTCACTTTATTCAATGGGGCTTACTCCCAGGAAAGTATTTTTAGAACTGCAGCCTTAATCATGCAGCAGCTTCTCTTTGATGATGATATTATATACATTCAAGTAACACTTTTTTCCCTTTTACGTACTTTAGAAAATAAGAAACAAGGAAGCATAAAAGAACTGAATCCTAATTCTTGTCATAGTATCTTTTAAATTCAGAGAAATTTAATTCATGCAACTACAGTAGCACAAGCTCATGAGCAATTTTACTTATCTTATCTCATAAGGTATTTTTAATATTCTGCCAAGAGACAGATGCTATCTCAGACATTCTTGGTACTTGAACACTCGGAAGTTTTGGAAATTATTAGACAATTCAGTTCTAACTTTTAATCATTCATTTGTATTGGTCAAAGTCAGGCAACAGTAATTCAGTCAGTCATGCCGGCATCTTACCTCTGATGGCAGGTGGACTTCCATAGGCACGTAGGTTGGCCAATAGCCCATAGTCAAGATATTCACTGTGAGTTCAATGTTACCAGGTACATTCTGATTTTGCATATACTGCAAGAAGAATGAAACATAGAAGGAATGACAATAAGGTATTACAAACAAGTAACAGGCTTTATTTGTCAGATTCTGTAAAACAAATCTGAATGATATTTGTGTCCTGTTATTCCTCCAAAGCGCTTAGAGTGGCACAAGTGTGTGTGTCCCATTTTTATTACTACAAACAAACTTGGTAGGTAGTTTAGGCTAAAAGAAAGTACCTGTATTTTGATACCATCACAGCCCTGTGACTATTCATGACAAGCATGAATACAGCTTGTCATGGTACCTGTCTGCCCCCCCCCCCGGAACATGGAGTGCCAGAGAAAGCTTTCTGGTTTTGTAAGCCTTGAAACAAACTTCAGTTTGCAATAACATCTGAATGTGGGCATCTGGGAAAATTGGAACTTGTTTCTTCTTCACAAACTGAGATTAAACCATGGTTTAGAATCCCCATTTTTTGGGAAGAGACAAACTCCATTTTCCCCCGGATACTCACATTCAGGTCATAAACTGGTATTTGTCTGAAACCTTTCAGCCACATTTTGCATATGAGGGGAGGAGGGATAAGAATACACAAGCAATGCAATATGCTGTGTTTGTGCTTGTAATGAATAAATAGGTCTTAAGGTCTGAATGCAGGCAGTAACTTGCTCAAATTCGACCTGAGTTTCATGGCCAAGTGGAATTTAAACCCAGGTCCCTCCAGCCCAGTTCCTTTACCCACTACATCAACAAACAGGCTACATGAAAAAACAATGGGCAAACAGATTTGGCAGAATAAAAATTAAAAAAATAAAATAAAATGAGAGGTAGCTACTCCTACGGTGAGGAAAAATGAATGTTCAGGAAGGCCCTCTCGAGTGCAATTATGAAAGCTTGCTTTGCCAAAATACCAGAAGCACGGACCTATAGATATGTAACATAATGTAACATTTGCATGAAAATTACTAAAGAATATTAAAACTGCATTTATTTATCCACTATTTTAATGTTTTTAGTAATTTCCATGCAAGTGTTACATTATATTACCTGGGACACAGAACACACCCAGAGAAATGTAAACTGTGGAAGGTTTTGTACTCATACCTGTTTAAATTGTATCATGATGTCTTTAGAAAGTTCCATGTCCTTAAACATTCCTTCAAGTTTGCTAGTGAAAGCAGCTCCACATTCTATAAAAGGATATTTGGATTGAAATTTCACTTAGCTTTATTTTGTGGATTACAGAAGAAAATTTAAAAGTGTGTCATTAAAACATGTCACAAAGAGATCCTGTTTTGTGAAAACAGAGCATGCAGGACCAATTTGCAACTCTCAGATCAAGTCTAGCTGGTAATTATTTAAAGCACTGCATCAAACACAGAGTCCTGTAGCATTTAAAAACATTTTTAATTGCGACAGTGAGAGCTTCCAATCAGCCATATCCTAAGTAGGCTATAGCCCATGAAATCTCACATCACAACAAATTTCTCTTTGTTAGACCAATGCTGCTCAGAAAATTCTGAGTGACCAGGGATTGGACTATGTTACGTTGAAACAAAGGTCCATCTTTGAGGATGTAAAGCTTAGATTTGTGGGAAAATCACCAGCCTAAGCCCGGTATCCTAAACAGATTTACTCAGAAAAAAGCCCACCAAAAATCACTGAAATTTGTTTCCAAGAACAGGCAGAGGACCACACAGTTAAAACTTGACACTGGTATTTGCTGATATCAGATGAAATATTTTTGCATCAATCTGATATAAGCACACATACTTTAATGCAGTTAGTTAGTATCGGGAAGGTTCCCTGGCCCATATGGTTTGATATGCATGTGAACTTCTTAGCAAGCACCTGTGTCCCTCTTTCAGAGCAAAAGCAGCAACTGCTCCTTATGCCAAAAAGGGGGACACCTGCCTGCCCTGCCCTGACACTGCACAGGAAAACTATAAAACACACGGGAGTTCCACATATCTCTCAGAACTCCTGTATCTACTCTGTTTTCCCACCCAGGCTTGCTCCTCTCCATGAAGCCATCTTTCTGGATTCAACCTTTCGCTAAAAAGTTCCAGGTTACCTACGTGCACTATTTGCTTCTCTCTGAATTTAGCTACTTGATAGCTTAAAATCCTTTAACAGAACATTCTGAAAGTCATTCAGGGCTGCTTCATATGACATTTTCTCTCACAGAAATTAATCTCTACATAGGAAACATACACTGAGGCCTATGATGAAAAATGATGAAGTGACCTTCCCCTACAATTATACATACCGAGGAGCCTCAAGTATGTGATTTCCCTCATACACTGAAAAATGATGGCAGAGAGAAAGTGTGAGGGAAACTGTTCTCAGACCATTTAACTGCTTCTTTGCAAATACATCCATGCACGCAGCATTTATCACAGGAGGGAAACACAGAGGCAACCTGAACAAGGAGAATTTAGAGGACAAAAGAAAACCTTACCATGTTTGAGTTTGGAAAGCATGGATTTCTCAGCATCTACCGATGCACTTTTGCCCACTAATAGCCGCTTAGCTAGATCTTTTTTGTAAAAGGCCTCAAAAACATCCTTGCCTGTAGAAGACAGAAAGCTCATTTTTTCAAAAGCCTCTGCAGATTTTAACTGTAATCCCCTCACTAAGCATTAGAGATGAGCAACTAGCAGCCTCTGGGCCTCCTGAGGGGAATAATCTAGCATGCATAACCATACCCCCACTTGCCAACCCAAAGAAAGAGCAGGAGGGCATTGAGAGATTGCTGTGCAGACACGGAGATTGCCTGTAGTTAACTTGAGAAGATGGCAGATGGTATCCACGCACATACTAGATGGGGGGGGGGGGTCGTGCATTTCAAAAGTTGGGGAGGGGTCATTTTTGCAAGGGCCTTTACACTATACTGGTTATGGGCACAGAAGTGTTCAAATGCATTCACGGAAATAAACATACTTGATTATTTAATCTGCGTCAGATCAAGAGAAATAGTCATGTTAGTCTGTCTGTAGCAGTAGAAAAGAGCAAGAGGCAGGGCATGAGTATCTGAAGAAATGAGCAGTGACTCACAAAACTCCTGCCCTACCACAAATTTTGTTAGTCTTTAAGGTGCCTCTGGACTCTTGCTCTTTTCTACTACTCTGTATTAAGCCTTTACTCTAATCTTTGAGACCCCCAACTCAAGGAATCATATACATTTTACGGGGAGGACAGCAGCTACACAATTGTAGATTCTTTAAAATTTATACTGAACCTACTTTCAAAGTTGCTTTTTTATGTAGCTGCTCAATGCTAGAGAAAATGTCAGCTCTTACCGTATATGAACCTAAATATGATCATAATTTTATCCAGCATCTTTTCTAGTTCTTCATCAGTAGCCTCTTTGTTGCCCGCACGAAGTTTTGAATCTACATACTTAGCTGAAACAAAAACAGAATTAAGGGAGTGATGGGATCTGAACATGCATGCCTTCTCTTTATTCTAGAACAGGCCCTGTAACCCCCATCATGCTGCTGCTGCTTATAGTCAACAAGGAATGCCATGCAGGCAATGTCCAACTCTGGCTTTGACAATGTGAACATCTCTGCAAAAAAGAAACACACTGAGCCTAATACTCAGATCACAGGAACACACATAAATATTTCTCTGTCCAGCCTGCCTATTTGCTCACTAAATACATCTGAAGTCTTTATCAGGTCTGATAGAAGCCTGGCCTAATTCCATTTCAAATTAAGCCAAGGGTACCAAGTCCCCTGGAGAAATAACAGATCCCCAGATAGTAGTCATGTGCAAGGTTAACTGATCTATGTGTTTTAATTGTGATAATATCATTCTTAAACACATCTTGAAATAGGAATGCCAGCCTTCAGATGGGACTTGGGTATCCCCTGGCATTACAGCTTATCTCCAGATTAAAGAGAACAGTTCTCCTGGAGAAAATGGATGCTTTGGAAGGTGGACTCTGTGGCATCATACCTCACTGAGGTCCCTGTCTTCCCCAGACACCTCCCCCAAATCTCCAGGAGTTTTCCAATCTGGATCTGGCAACCCCACCCCCCTGGACCTGGCAACCTTATCTTGACATGAGATTTCCCTATTTGATATTCTTTCCTTGCCAAAAGGCAATCATTTCTGATTTTATCTCCTATTGATGCCTTTAAGTTTAATGCCCACCCCCAGCAACAGTTGGTTTCTCTAAATTTAATGAACACTTTATTTAGAATAAAGGTTTTGCCTTGTTAGGTATCAATGTAAATAAGAGATTTCTGCCCCCGTCCTCAAGCAACTGCAGTCTTAAAAAGTGAACCCAGGCACACAGTTGACTCACTATTAGGTAACAGCCTATTTTGAGAGTGACATGGTGGATGGCCAAAAGAGATGGGGCCTTTTCTGCCCTAGTGCCATAGATATGGCTCTCCCTCCCATGTACATTCGCTTGGCACTGAATCCCCTAAGTTTCAGCACCAAGTTAAAACATTTTTTTAAACTCAGTCCTTTTTTTAGTTGCTATAGATTTTCTGGGTTGTGTGGTTGTCTTGGCATTGTAGGACCTGACGTTTCACCAGTAGCTGTGACTATGCTACTGGTGAAACAGCAGGTCCTACAATGCCAAGACCACAGCCACACAACCCGGAAAATCTACAGCAACTAATGAACTCTGGCCGTGAAAGCCTTCGACAACATATCAATCCTTTTTGCTGACATATGTTTTAGCTGACCTTCCTTAAGAGCCTATTCACCTTAATACTGAAACTTAAAATCCATATTTACTGTTATAATGCTTTAGTGTCTTTTACTGGTCATTATGACTTGCCAAATTGTTCATACTGAAGGATTTTTTATGCCAAATGATACTTCATCAGTATTTCTGCTGTTGGATGTGTTGGAAGATTTAGAATTCCACTGTCAACTGATTTTTCTGTTTTATTAGTTCTTACAAGAAATGGGCAGAGCAGTCCTGAAAGTGCTCATTGGAGCAACTGAGGTACTGGCTCCATATGCCACTCCCCCTGTGGGCTTCCTGAGGGATCGTAGTGATCTGCCATATACAGCAGGGCCCCAGCTGCACAGACAGGTTCCCTTGCTCATCTCGCTGGCTTCTGTGTGAAGGGGGGAGTGGCCAGAGGCGATTAGAGCGAGAGACTGGACCTGGTTGACCCAGATTCCACTCCTATGATGTACTTACAGGAGTGACAGGATTGCCCACTAGATACACTGGGAGGAGCTTGAAGGCCCCTTGGAGATCAGGGGAGCCAGGAATGTCAACTAACTTACATGGGCTCCATTGAAATACATTATGGTATAAAAATGTTGCTAATAAAATGCGGAACGGATTTCTCATTAAGGACTCTGGGCCCAGACAGACTACTCTGGGACTGGAACAACAGCCCCTAGAGTGGAATGACAGTCCCTTGCAATACAGTCTATGCTCTGGCACTGGAATTAGAGTGGAATGACAGCCCCTGGGGGTAGCAGAAGCAGTCTCTGGCACTCAGGGGGAAGGCATCTGTGCAAGTAGCACTGAGGGAGCAGGGGATCATGGGAGGTCCCTGAGCCAATGGGGGAGCCACTGCAGCAGATGGACTTGAAGTATTTGGGGGGAGGTTTGGGAAGACTTAGCCATGGGACACGCTGCCTTGCAGGAACTATGCATGCCTGTCATTGCTGTGGGTCTCTGTCAGGGGGGCAGGGCGGGAGAAGAAAATGGGGCTCTCCCGAGCGACCCTTCCACACCCCCTGTGACATGCAACATCTGCCCCAGGACTGGCCAATCCTGTTTACCCAAAGTGCCCTGCTTGTCATGCCACCCCTGCCTCAACACTACACCTCGAGGCCACATTGTGGTGGAATCATCATGGACATGGCCTCGCAAGCAGCCAGCTACACTCCCCTCCCTCCCCGCTGCAGCATAACTGGCCCCTTAGGGAGCTGACTCCCTAACTAACAAAAACTAGCACCGAGGCCCCTGTGTGTTAATGGCTGTTTGTAAGCTTATATTTTAAGTAAACCAAATAAACAAAGATACCCCTGAACAGTAAGGATAGTGCTACAGACACCGACCAGGAAACTTCCACCAGGGAAAAGCAGAAGCTTTCCCTCCCAAGCTCCAGCAACTGGTGGATGTTCTGAAATCCAAGGACAGTCCATGATTTTGACATTCAGCTTGTGAAAGCAACAGCACTGCTTTGACTGAGAAATCATAACATAAGATTAAGTATTCATTAAGTTTTAGGCCATACCTTTTTGTCAAAGGTTTGCAATTTGGTAAGCTTAATATTTTCTATCATATACTTCTCAGTTTTATTAAACATGAAGCTTAGGTGCTTGTTGGTTGTAAAACAGAAGCCTAAAGCAGTATGATCAGCATTCATTAGACAGGGAATGTACCACCAGCACACAGAGCTAGCAAGTCTCATAATTCTCTTCACTAACAACTACTGGTTCTTGTTGACATCCTAGAATGGAAGTTGTGGCATAATGAAAAGCATACCTATGAGCTCAGCAGGTTTATTTGGTCTTTTGTTGATGAAAGTTTCAAAGGCTTCTTTCATGGCATTGACAAACTTCTCATTCTTCAGAAAACAAATATCAATGATATGATCAACTTTATCCTTAAAATCTAGCAGTTCTTGGACCATGGTTTTGTCTTTTTCTGGATTAATTACAATGGTGCTACCAAATGCCTGTAAAATAAAAACATTGTATCAAACAGACCTGCTGGCTGCCACGGACAAACCAGTGTAAGTTATACTTGATTTGTAGGTACGCAATCTGCAAATCATAGGAAGAAGGTCCATAGAAGTCACTTGAACTTCAGTTACACTCTGTTTTACTGTAAACAGGATCCTTGTGACTTGAACACATATGAACATGTGAAGCTGCCAGATACTGAGCCAGACCACTGGTCTATCAAAGACAGTATTGTTTAATCTGACTGGCAGCAGCTCTCAAAGGTTTCAGGTAAAGGTCTTTCATATGACTTACTACCTGATCCTTTTAACTAGAGATGCCAGCCAGAGACTGAACCTAGGATCTTCTGCGTGCTCTATCACTGAGCCACGTCTCCTCCCCTACTTGTTAGACTAACATGTTTTTATTCTAGCATTAGCTTCTTCAAACAGAGCCCACTTTGTCCCTGGATGGTCCTCACTAGGCAGCCAAGTATAAATATCTGCTGAATGAGGGCCTTCCACACAGATCTGTACGAGGGCTCTATTCTGTGAAAAGATTATGCTAAAATAAAAAAACTGTTATTCTTTTTTTTAAAAAAAATTATTTATGCAAAAGTAAAAATAATACCAATGAATATATCACTTCAGGCTCTCAATAGAGGTAAATAATATACAAAACAGTGTTAATGTTTTAACTAATTTTCAAAACATTAACTAAAATCTTTCTGTTATCTGACATGCAAGTTTCCATAATATCATCAACTCAAGTAAATTATATCAACAATTTAAATTCACTTTCAAAAGTATAATAAGGTTTTATAGTAATTATTAACTGGTAAGATGCCTTGTTGTGTCAAATAATCTACAATAGGATACCATATTTTAATAAAAGTGTCTTCCTGTTTTGTTGTTTGGTTCATATATGGGTTTTCAGCTATCTTTCCTAAAATAAGATATTCCCATAACTTTTTTCTCCATTGCTGCATTGATGGTATTGTTTTATCTTTCCAATAGTAAGCAATGTTCTAGCTACTGAGAGCAAAACTGAAATAATCATATTTATTTGTTTAGTATACTTCTCAAAATCCCAGTTATTTAATATTACAGTCTCCAATGTAAGAGGCAGGCTGTGATTTATAATCCGTTTGATTTCATCCCAAATTTGTGACCAATATTGTTGGACATAAGGGCAGCTCCACCAACAATGCCTAAAGTCCGCTGAAGAGCCGCAGCCCTTCCAGCAAAGAAAGTCTATACTAGAATTCATTTTATTCTCTTGCAGAAAAACCAAGCATCTTGTAGCAGCTTTAACACCTACCCCTCAGAATACACTTAACAGTGTTATTACAACCACCTACACAACGGCATCTAGAGGGATGACATTTTTATGTACTAAGGGTAGACAATATATTCCAGTTGCCCTTAAACTATTCCAGGCCAAAACACTAGCTCAGCTTTTATATGGGACAATGCTCAGGCCACCTTCTTCCTGCTTTGCACCTTTGGAGCGAGTGCAATCAAAATTTTTGAGAGTAGTCCTCCAAATGCCCTGCTGTGTCTCAAATGCGAATTTGTGCCTGGAGACTGGTATGATAAAAGTTGAAGCCAGGGTGTGTCTTGCCTCCATTAACCTTTGGCTAAAACTAAACTATAATCCCCAGGGCTTAATTCCCTTGATTCTCTGCGACAGTCATCAATCTTCATGGCTAAAGGCAGCTGGTGAGTCTGGGCTTCTCCCCTCATTCCGTTTTGGATATGGGGTATGACCTGGCAAAACAAATTTTAAAGCAAAGGCTGTTGGACACTGAGCGGCAGTCCGATGTAGAAAGGTCACCAACTTATTTGTCCTCAGAGAGCTCTAGATATGTAGTTGCCTGGCCACTGATCTCTCCAACTGGAGAAACCTAGTCAACAGAAGGCATTTTCCCTTGCCAGATGGCAAGCAGTCTCTTCTGCAGACCTGGAGGGGTGATACCAAAAAGGCTCCCACGTCAGATAGGTTTTGCTCCTGTAGTTTAGGGGAGATTGAAACTATAGAAGATGTATTAATTCACTGCCCTTTTCATTTAGAGATTCGCTCTAAGTTTATTCTTCCTTTTCTTAGCAGACATCCTGGTCATTCAGATTTGGTGCATGCCAGGATGTTACTTATAGATGAAAACTCACAGGTTTCAGCTCTTAGTGTGAAGTTCTGTGCAGCAGCTTGCAAAATCCACCAGAAAGTTTTGCATACTGAAGAAAGTTAATCATTGTACTTATTCACTTATTTAATGATTGTTTACCCACTGTATCATACCTGTATTTTATTATTTTCTATGAGAATTTGTGCTGGTCTATGGCCGTTTTAATAAAGATTGGATTGGATTGGCATCTAGAGGAGAAAAATGCACCCTCTTGTGATTCAACAGGATCCTTGACAACTCAAAGATTCCAAGAGAATTAAAAGCTTCAGAGTAATTTTACCCGGTATCCCACGCATTTTTGACTGTATGTTAGCACACTTGTGAAATATACAAGTGCATAAGAACATGCAAAGATGGCTTAAAGGAAGCTGGACTATCTGTTCCCCTAGTTCAGTACTGTTTACTCGGACATGCAGCAGTTTGAGTCTCAGGCAGAAATCTTTCCATTCCTGTACCTTGTATGCAGGGAGAGTTCCTTTCCTAATTAAAAGGTACAGCATTCCATTGGGCAAAGATTACAACAGGATTCATATTGGTGGCCCAAACAATAGAGAGCAGTAACAGTCTTGACCCATGTACTGCCCAGGCTGCTCTGAATGTACAATGCAGAGCTGATTCACACAAGCCTGCTGGGTTACAAGACATCACCTGGATGGGTATATGATTTTATAAGTGTTGCCTCCTGACTTTCAGTTAAAAGGATGCACAATTGCCCAGCTCTCTAAAACAAACAAAAACAACAACTCATGGCGACATTCACCATACCACACACTTTCCACCCACTCAGTCCCACATCTTATTCTGCAAATCAGACTAATGACACAAAAAAATCCCACCTTCCTGGTGTCAACGCATAACAAGCATATGCTGTCAACGTCAAACCCTTTCTAGTACCAGGATAGGTTCAGGTGAGCAGCCATGTTGGTCTGAAGCCACAGAACAAAGTTTGAGTCCAGTGATGCCTTTAAGACCAACAAAGCGTTATCCTTTTAAAGAGCTTGCATGCACACGAAAGCTTATATCCAGAATAAAACTTTGCTGGTCTTAAAGGTGCCACTGGACTCCATCTTTGATCTGTTTCTCGTACCAAAGTAGACTTAGTCAAACTGATGCAGAAATTGTTGAGATCATTTTTAAAACATCATTCTTTTTATAAAAAGTAGCGAAAATCCAAAATAGAACTATAAATATGTGAAACAGTATCAGATTTGTGTAGATAGACACCACGTTACAAAGTTAAGGTTTGGATGCAGCTTAGCGCTTCTGCAGGGGAAACTATTTCCAACTTTCTTGCCTCCCCTACTCCCACTGCAGCCTCAAATACCTCCTCATGTTTTGCAGGCAGATATCCTCAGCTGGATAATGAAAAAGTTACTTCAAGATGGAAAATGCAATTGATTTAATATAGTTTTTAATATACTGATGAAAACTTGGCACAGTCCATATTAGACTATTCTGTACACTCCTTGATCCCATGATTAGTATATAGGAATATTTTCTTTGGCCTTTGTCTTTTAGCAATAAGCCTATTAATATTATTATATAGGATTCTTTTCTCAACCCAATAAATGTAGGACCTGCTCCTAAGCTGACAGAAAGAAATTAGTCCCATGTCTGTACCTTTATATATTCGATCCAGTGCTGCAAGAGAACTTGCACGCCACCTTTCACCCTACTGAACAGCTGATACAGTAGAGACAAATCTTGAATTCGGTTTTCATCCAGGAGATGGTTTAAACCTGCAATTTTTCAGTATTAAAGCACATTACAGTTGTTCCAAATCAATGCACGTTTGTTCAACAAAAACAAATGTTAAATTTCTGCTCAGTACATAAGACAACAGACCATTTCCTCCCATTACTGGTTTGGCTACAAGAAGCTTGCCAGAACAAAACAAAGGGGGAAAATGGCAAATGTACACTGTTTCTGTTGTTTCCAGTTTCTTTTATGGACAAAGGCTGTTGAAAAACAGTATGAATCAGAATATGGAAGGAACTAAATGCATAATTAAAAGAGAACAGTTAGAAAGCAAAAGTTTCAGCTGACCCTTCTTTGCAGATTTAATGAAAGATTTATTTTTCTCACTCAGGCTTTCAAATATTTAGTGAAAATTGGATAGTGTAGAACTTGAATCCCTAAAACATGTTTTCATAAATTTAGCTGTGTGCACACAAGCCCAAAGACAATCCTTAAAAAGATCTTTGATCCCTGGCAGTATCTAAAACTGTGAGGGTCACACTGTGCCCTCTTTTTAAAAATAAAATGCTTTGATTTCAAAGGGAAACATCCACATTAGTGACAGTATTCTACAATTTACATGCAGCTGTTATGATGTTCAGGCGCCTTGTTCCCATTCTGCACAGTCAGACAGACCAATGTCAATGCGTTCATCTTTCCCAACACACTTTTAAATGTGACATATCATTGCACAGTTAATTCTGAATTGGGAAACAGGGTGCAGATCAAAAAATTCACACAAAGGGGCCAGGGGCAAATAGGATTTTTTTCACCTACAAGCCTTGGGAAAGCTCCAGATTTACAGAAAAATATGAAATATGTATACAAAAAGACTGTACCACTGAGAATCATGAGACTACATTGTGAGATCTCTGCAACAATTTTGTGGCTTGTTAGGCAACCTACAACCAACTCTGCTGAGGATTTTGCACCTCAGTTGTCACCATGTCAGCACAATGGGGGAAGGTGGGAGACGGACAAGGGAGGAGGAGCAAACAAGGTAGAAATATAAAGCAGAAGATGGGGGAGATTGGAAAAGGTATGTGTGGGGTGTGTGTGCAGGAGGCAGAGGCTGCCTGTGGGAGAAAGGGAAAATATTAAGCAGGTAGGTGGGTGGAGAAGTGGCACTCCCCCTCATAAGTTATCTCAGATCCCACATTTTTAAAAATAGTCATGTGTGTTCCTAATGACTTCACAGAATTAAAAAACTCCTTTCCTCCCAACCCTTTGGTACAACATTGGTACAATTCCCGAAGAGACTACATTGGTATCATTCTTCACTGGTAGTACTTTTTCATCTGTATCATCCTTCACCCACTCCCTTAACATGTCATTACTTAATGTATTCAGATAACCCTACATTAATATTCCTTTAGCAGGGGCACAAGGTTTACACAGGTTTCACCACCTTGCTTTGAACAGCACGTTATCTTATGATCACAAAGTGTGATTTATTGCCCGGTATAAGGCAGGGAAGCATTTACTCCTTGCAGAATATAGTAGTTTATCTACCTCACCTGCCCCGCAAAGGCTTGGAAACCACTTTACCATAAAACAGCACTGTGTAAGCCTTGTTATCCAGTTAATCAAATGTGCCATATATTCAAGCTTACTTTCCTGTTCCACCACTACCTGAAAGAAACTCCCATCCCTTTGGGAATGCCATGGCAACAGCCTCCACACCTGGTAGGGCTCTTCTCCTTCCCCCTCAGCCACAGAGACACTCTACACAGCAAGCAAATGGATCACCAGCCAAGCGGCCTCCAACAGAGCTCACTCCTGACAATTTGAGGCAGACTGAGTCAGAAGGAGGTATCTAAAGATGATGTCAGCTGACAGTGCCGGCCGTGAGAAGCCCTGCCCAGCTGGAAAGGTGGGAGCCCACAGACACGTGGATATGACGGTGGTGGTGGTGGTGGTGGGGAAGCTTGCCCTTTGAGTAATGCTAGTTAAGTAACGTTTTTGGATATTCAAGTGCTGGACAACAAAGCTTTTACTGTACATATTACATTATCATTACATACAAGGTCTTATCCAAATTTGCTTTTCTTTTAGCATCATTCATCTTTACTCCAAAAATACATCTGAAGACACTGCTGTGACTCCTTACCTCAAGAAGGGAGAATGGGACTTGTGGCCCCCTCCTGATAACCATTCAGTGCTATTTCATGAACTGGGTAGCAAAGGGTGTTAGAAAGAAGCAGCACCTGACCGTGTCATTTCCTTTCAGCACAGGAACTGAAAGCCCCGAAGAAGCAGTAAACAGAAAGATTTCTATAAAGAAAGATAGATTACCTTTCTGTAGAATGGCTGTTAAATGTTCACCTAGTAGCTGTTTTTCTACAGTAGCAATAAGTGGTTTCCTATAGGAAAAATGTTTAGAATTACACTCACCATTAACCATTTTCAAACCAATTGGAACACTAGGAGTAGCTAGGTAACATCCTAACTATTATAACAGTGTCATGGTTTACATCATTTCTTTAAAAAGCATGACTCAGTTTGCGCATTCCCCCCTTCTTAAAAAGGCAGACCAAGAAGGAGCTGAAAAATGAATATGTACAACATTGTGGCTCTTTTCATGCCTTGAAAGTAAGCATTTTAACTCTTCTCTATAGATAAGAAGTACTGTTACTGTTAAGCACACTTTTTGAGCCAAATATAACTGATTTACTATTAACACCATTGTGGGCACTTACAGCTTAGGGGAAGCAAGGGGTGGGAATGGAGAGACAAGGCCATGTCTTGAAAATTTTACGTTCTCAATTGCTATGGGTGAGATAGCAAAGGAAGAGACAAGGGTAGCAAATGATGGAATTATAGCTTACTTGGTTTTCCACATTTAGTACATGACCCCACACACCAGCAAAAAGCAATTATTGGGATTTACACCCTAGGTTACTGCATACTTACTGGGTGCTTTGATCCAAGTATGTGATAATCCTGTCTTGCTCTTCCTCCAAACGTTTGTTGACATGATGAAGATACTCTGGGACCTGCCAGATTAGTAAATTACATAGAAAAGTTAAACAAAGACAGTGGAACTATCCAACAGCTGCATATGACATAGCTTTCTTGAGAAACAAATCTGAAGACTGGACATACAAGTCATACCACTGATACTAGGCTTCTTGCAAGCCATTCTTGGTGAGACAGAAAATGTCATGGGAGGTACCACTTCACTCTTGAAAGTCATGAGGTAAACAATCTCACAGCTACCATAAGCAACAGGGCAACAAAATACCTCTCTTTCTTGCATTAGCCTCTGTCCTTCTGCTGCATACAGCCGATTAGTCTCTTCCAAAAATCTATGTTCAAAAGAATCCTGATAGATCTAGAGGGACAAACAGAAGTAAATTGTCTTTAAAGAGGCTCCTATAGCTACTCTGATACAGGCTTAAACAATGAACTGTGCCTTACTCACCTGCAAATCTGAAAGCATGCTTAGAAGGCTGCGGAGCAAACTCCTGTCAATAGCCTCACCATTTCTCTCTCTCTCAATCAACAGAAGAATGCCATCAATGGTCTTGTTCTGAACTTTCTGATCACTAATTATATGAGTCCTGAACAACTCTAGCCCCATATCCCTGAAGAAAAAGCAGCAATTTTTAAACACACCAAAATTAAGCAGAGTCCACAAGCATCGCTTGAATTATATTAGAAACCTTGTTCATTTTGTTCCAAGTGCTAGCCACCTAAGTAGAAGCCTTAGGACCTGGTTGGACATTATTTTCTGAACACTGCATGTGGGAGTGAGTCATAGCTTTTCAGGTACCCATGGCACGTCTACCAAAGTAACGTTTGACTTAGATGAATACTATTTTCATCTGGCCCTCTGCTATTTGGCTCTGAATTGTATCCAGAGAGAAAAGGGTAAAGGTGGGCAAGCATGCAAAACAGAAGTGTTCTGCCAGGCATACGTTTGAGGCAGTGAAGTTCCCATCAAATTTGGCCTCCCGCAGTCACTCCCCCTCCGCCACTAACTGCACTGTGTTCTAGCTTTTTACATGGCTTGCACAATCTCACCTAGATAAAATGTATTAGTGCCTATGTCACCATCTGATCTTATTATCTTGATTGTTTATGAAATTGTTTTTATAACGATGACATTATTTTAATGTGTTGTTACCCACCCTGAGCCTTGCAGATCAGGCGACGGTGGGCTAGAAGTCTTATAATATAAATGAATAAATAATGATATTCACACCTCACATACAGAGCTCAGAAATTCTTCATGTCTGACCAGGTTGTCAGTAACTGTCACTTATACAAGATCTTGTCAGATTTCATATGGACTAAGCAGATGTACATAGCAAACATATGTTAGAACACTCAAGGGCACCACATTAGTTATAAATTATTATAAAATCTGAGATTTATATCCACACAGTAACACTTGTGGGTACATTTATGCATATGAATTATGAACAGTTACATGGATGGAAATGTTAGTAAATACTAAATACTGGGTATTCTTTCAAACAGAAGACAAGCTTAGAGAAATTTTAAAGTAACTCAGCCTAAATTAGTATTTGAAAACTTTGAAAACTACTGAATTAGCACAAGAGGCCTTGTTGATTCCCAATATGCATTACTGGGCATGAATTAACACTGGACACAACTTTATCTCTTAACTGTTATGTAGCCTAAAATCAGCATACACAAACTAATCATGCAAGAAAGTTTCTCAGTTCACAGAGAATTTGAATCCGTCAGTCAAGATAGAAGTGAAGAAAAACTGCTAATCTGTATTTGACAGAGCATTTGGAAGTCTAAAAAAATATCAATGCTACTTTTTCCATTCTCACCAAATTGATGGCAGCATTGAATTTTGAAGTACGTAGGTTCGATCCAGGAACAAAAAGATACTTCTAATCATTATCTGTAACGGGAAAGAAACAAGCCATCAGCTCTGTAACAAATTAAGCACTTTGTCTATCATATGTAGGCACATAAGAGTTTATTTTTGAGCTCTAAACCTAAACATGTTTTACTGGGAAGGAAATGCTGTTTCAATGGGACATACATTCAAATGTGCATGCTTACAACAGCACAGCTGTAAAGTCTGACATCCTAGTAGACCTTAGCAACCACCTTCTCCTTTGCATTCCTTTATGATTAATAGAGTGCATTTCCCCTTATCGGCCTTTCTGTATCCCAAGCTTCAACTTCCAAAACAAATCATGTCACTAGTGAAAGAATACCCATTCTCCCAAAATCTCCCAGAGTACCGCCAAAAGCCTTTCTCATTTTGTCTAACATTCATAAACGTGGTATTAACTGCTGAGGGTTCATTTTAATTCATTTTATATGCAGTATCTTGATAGGTTTTTATTGTGTAGCACTTTATTTTGTAGTTATGCAACCCAAGGCTTGGTGATGGACAGGCCCATAGCTGCTGTGGGGCTCATGGGGCCTGGCCCCCTAGTGGTTTTTATGGGCCTCCCTCCCTGAGTCTTGGCTCCCCCTTCTCCCTGATTGCCTGTTGGCCTGGAGGACGAGGGCGGCACAAGCAGCAGTGGCAGCACAAGCAGCAGCAGAGGCAGCAAGGCTGGGCTGAGAGATGCTTGCTACTCAGCTTGCCAGCAGCAGGTAAGCTCAGCCAGGCAAGGTGAGGAGGCAAGTGGATGCCTTGTCTGGCCCTGGCCAGGCACACCCAGCTGTGTCCTGTGTGCCAATGTGCCCCCACACCACATCTTCATGGTCAGCCTAGCCACCGCACACCTCTCTTGGCCCCAGGAGGGAGCCTGGGGTGGAGGTCAGGCTGCCTCTGGGAATGCCATGGGAAGGGGCATTGGAGCTCCTCAGGGAGGGAGAGAGTCACATGCTCCACAGAGAATGGCTGCCCATGCTGGGGGAGAGGGAAGCTGCTCCCCCATTTAATTAGCTGGCAGGCCCCCCCCCCAAGGCCCCCTCACAAAAACATCCCTAGCTACGGGGCTGGTGATGGATATTTCTATTTCTAAGAAATAAACTGCATACAAGGAGGGATACCTTAACTAGATTACTGAAGTATATCATATAATGATACAACACAATGAGCTAAGCGTAAAATACAGAAATAGCCTTCAGGAGATGCAAATCAGACAAAATTGTCAGAATACAGAAAAGCAGAAAGACAAAAATTATGTACTATATACCATTAACTATTTCTGACTCCACAACTAGCAAAAAGGTTATGTTTGTGTGAATATCAGATTGAGGGTTATTTACAAGACAAAAATTATTTGCAGGCAATGTAAACACATACACAGGGTCAGATCCAAAGATCCTGCTGCACAAGCAGAAAGCATTTGTATTTACAGGTACACTGTGCACATTGCCAGTCCTCCCTCCCCACATCTACCTGCACTCCCTGAAAAGTTGTTTAAGGATCCTAGACATTCCAGGCAAGTTTTTAGGGAGCTGCAGGCAGTGGCCCTTGGAGCAAGCTTACATAAGTAGTCTTTCAATTGAAAACAAACCTTACCATCTGTCTGCAATGGTCTTGCCAACATTTGTCTATTTTCTTGAGAAAAAGAACACTGTCCAATGAATCCATGAGGAAGCAGTTAAGAATGTCCTAACAAATTATAATGTGTAAAACCAAAAGGCTAATGACACCAAAGTTCTACACCATTATTAATTTTGAAAAGATAACTCTAAAATCCAAGCTAAATTTTAAACTTTGTATGTTTTAATTATGGATATGGCTCCTAAGCCCAAATTTCCATCTTAAGTCAGCTAAAAGCAGACACCAGAACTGATAGCTAATATAAGAGGGGACAATGTTTATCAAACATTTACTGTGGTGCAGCTTTGTTGAAATTGATTGGAGTACAGCCACATAAGAAACCAGCCTTCCAAGTCAGATGACCAGGTTCAGGATTAAAAGAAGAGGAGATTGGATTTATACCCCGCCCTTCACTACTCAAAGGTGTCTCAGAGTGGCTTACAAACTCCCTTCCCTTCCCCTCCCCACAACAGACACCCTGTGAGGTAGGTGGGGCTGAGAGAGCTCTTGACAGGAACTGCTCTTTTTCAAGAACAGCTCTTATCAGAACTACGTCTTGCCCAAGATCATCCAGCCAGGTGCAAGTGGAGGAGTGGGGAATCAAACCCGGTTCTCCCAGATTAGAGTCCGCACACTTATCCACTACACCAAACATCCACAACTTATTCGGCGATCTGGTGATGTCACAAATGTGCACAGAGTGTTGTACACACCCAAGATTTTCCTGTCACTTTCCTTTCAAAAGCTCTAGGCATCAAATTGCCCCCTTGTGCTTAAAACAAGCAAGCAAACAAAAACTCTGTGGGATTGATAAAGGAATGATTCAGAGCAAGGGAAGAAAAAAAAATAGGGAATGCACATATCTCTAGATTGTAGCCCTTAGAAAAACAGCAACAGATCAAGAGATTCTTTAGATAGCGTAAAGACCCATTTGAATACTTGACTTCTTATTCCACACCATCCCCCACAATAAGAACTCCCAACCTCTAAAATTCAAGCACGAACACAGAAGTTATCAAAATCTGCAGTGGATATGGAGTGAGACATTCCTGGGGGAATATAAAAGCTTAGTTATGATTAGAACCCCCTTTTTAATTACAGGGTTGTACATAAATAAGGTCATCATCACTGAACATAAGATACTTCTCTCATTAAAACACTCTATGTTAGTTATAAATTAATATCTTCATTCCTTCTGTCAGTAACTTCTGTTCAAATGTCTGTACTACTTCTATTCCTTCCAAACTGGCATACAATCATTAGGCTATGCACTATCACTTTACAAAGAGCCACAGCTTCATTACACAGTCTTGGCGCAAATAATGATTCTGGCTGCTTCTTAATCTATTATATTATCAGAATGCTGTTTACAGGATTCCAAAGCTAGAGACAAGCAGGTAAAATTTGTTTCTGTCACATTAATGATTTACTAATCAAAAGGATATTCTCTGAACTGATGAATCTGTGCTTTGATGTGGTCTTCACAAATTTGTCTTAATTGTTTGTACAAATTTGCAGAAATCTTGTAGGAGCAGAGATTTTCAACAGCCTAAAAACAACAAAAAGAAAATTAGAGGCATAGATTTGGGGTGGGACGTCCATATTAAAAAATATGCACAACATAACTGGCTTTGATCCATATGTGAGATTTTGGAATCCCATCTCTAATATAAATCTAATTATTTATATGATATTTTAAAGAAGAACAAACGTCTAAAAGATTTCTTCCTAGATATTTCTGGAATACCTGGGACTGTCTGATGTTAGAACAGGTAGCATTTTTAAAATATATTTTTGTGTGTGCTTGCCTTGAAGTAATGGTTGACTTCTGGTGACCCCTACTGGGAGCTTGGACTTTTTCAGAGAAGTAGCTTGATTACCTGCCTCTGTGTCCCATCTCTGGTATTTGTTGGAGGTTACCCTTCCAACTACTTGCCAGGGTCGGCCCTGCTTAGCTTCCGAGATCTGATGAGATCGGGCTTGCCTGGGCTATCCAGGTCAGGGCAACAGCTAGCATTTTTTATTTAATATTAAGCTTTTACACCATCACCTCTAAAAATATTCACAGACCCAACACAAGGCAGTAGCGAAAAACACTATTTCTAACTATTCAATTGTCACTGGGGATAATTTTGAAGATTCTAAACACATTACCAGCTATGAAAATGAATGATCATATAGGCTTGTTTGAAGAAAAACACATGGTTAGTTTTCTATAGCCAAAGAGTATGATTTCAAAGACTGTATTCCTTTTTGTTCAAGGAGAGTTGTATTCAAAGAGCCACAGCAATAGAACAAATTCACTAATGTTCTCCTGCCAGCATTTGCTTCATTCACCTTCTCAGCTGCAGGGGACATCGTTTATGAGGGCAAGACAACTTTCTCAATAACTCAAAGAGACTTAACTAGGACACCAGAAAAATATTTCTAATGATACTGCCATCCTCTGGAAATAATGCATATTGGTGTAGCACAATTTCTGCATGGGTACGACAGGAAGAAGAAAACATGGAGGGTGGAAAGATGCCAGATGTATAATCCTTCCGTTAGCAACAGTTTTTCTAACCCAGCTCAGCAGGCATTACTGTCACATGTGATGGTCTTCAATTAGTTGATCCATCCCCTGGTGCAGAGATCTTATTATATGTGCACACAAGAAGGATTCTGGGAATTTGCATCCATCGGCTATATTGTCACTGTGAAGCTACAATCAGCAGAATGCAATTGCTCAGAGCTTCTCCTACAGAGTCCCAGGAAGAGCTGACACTGGCTGAAGGTGTGAGCTTCCTTGAATATAGACTCCCCTAGAGCTCAATGTTGTTTCCAAAGGGGTCTGCCCTATCCAATCAAGACTAAGAATGGTTCCAAATGTATCCAGGAGGCAGACTCACTCAGCATTGCTCCCAAGTCCTTTCATGATGTCCTGCAAACTGGGCACTTCAGAAAGCAAATCACTTGTGGTATTTGGCTACCATCTGCTAAGCTCATCTGCTCAATGCTATACATTTAAATAGGATACCACAACTATTGTATTTCATATTGATTCAGATAAGTTAAAGACCAAGAATTAGAACAGCCAGCAGCCCCTCCCCTTCACTGGGCACAAAAGCTGAGAGAAGCATTTACTAACCCTATGGTAGTATCAACATGAAGCATGTGGAAAGGCAGAATACCAAAAAAGAATAATAATAATAATAAGAGATTGGATTTATACCCCACCCTTTACTACCCAAGGGAGTCTCAAAGCGGCTTACAAACTCCTTTCCCGGCCCCTCCCCACAACAGACAACCTGTGAGGTAGGTGGGGCTGACAGAGCTCTGACAGAAACTGCTCTTTTTTTCAAGAACAGCTGTGCCAGATCTTATGACTGATCCAAGGTCACTCCAGCAGTTGCATGTGGAGGAGTGGAGAATCAAACCTGGTTCTCCCAGATTAGAGTCCGCACACTTAACCACTACACCAAAAGATCCCAAGACTAGGAAATGAGCAATATTCAGATCAAGAATGCTGGTACTTCCACCCCAACTGTATGCCTTACCTTTGTTTAGCATGGATTTCCTGGAGATTATAGTTCTAGCACAATTTACGTACTTATTTGGGCAAAAAAGTGCTTTGGGCAGCACTTTACTCCTGTATGACAGCTACAAGCTACAGAGGTGGTTCAGTACAGTAGCTAAGCAGATCAGCCACAAAGCACTTAATTCAATTTTCACCTTATTCACTGGTAGAAAAAGCAGTAGATCTGGCTTGTGTGACTGAGACCTGGGTGAGGGAGGGTGAAACCGTTGTACTGAACCAACTGCCGCCCACCCCCTCCCCCAGGATTCTCAGTCCTCCACCAGTCCCAGACTGATGAGCAAGGGCATGGAGTTACTCATCCGGGATGCTTTCTCCTTCAGGCCACTCCCTGGGGTAAAGATTGCCGGCACTGAATGTGTTGGCCTGGTGTCGGAGGCCAAGGAGAGTTTGGCCATTTGGCTGGTGTACCGTCTGCCGAATGAACTGGCAAATGCCCTGCCAGACCTATTGGAGGTTGTATCTAGCTGGGCCTTGGAGTATCCCCAAGCTTTTAGTCTTGGGAAACGTCAGTGTCCATGCGGATGATGTGGCCTCCTCTCAGGCCAGGGACTTAGTGTCATCCATGGAGGCACTGGGACTCTCCCAGTTTGTTTCGACCCCCATACATCAAGCAGGCCACACGCTGGATCTTATCTTTGTGTTGGAGATTATGGTGGACTGGATTAGTGCTGATGCAGTTCCATGGTCAGACCACTTTGCCCTGAAGGCTCAGCTGGGTATCCCTAACCCTTCCTGTTTAGGCAGTGAGCAAATTTATGTCTGCCTGCAGAGTCAAATGGACCTTAATATGTTCCAGGAAGCTCTGTGGGATCCGATTCTGGCAGCCCATTGGATGTGCTGGTGGAAGATTGGTACTCCTGTTTTTCCGAAGCCATTGACAAGGTCGCTCCCTGGCGCCCTCTTTGTACTTGTACCAAACTAGCTCTATGGTATACCTCGGAGCTATGGCAGATGAAATGAGAGCTAAGACTAGAGAGAGGGTGACAGCAAGCTTGTGATGAAGCTACAAGAACATCCTATAGGTTGTTTATGAAAACCTATGAGATGGCAGTGAAGGCTGCAAAGAGAAACTTCTACGTGACCTCCACTGCATCTGCTAGCTCTCACCCGGCCCAATTATTTAGAACTATTTGGTCATTGACTACTCTGCCTAAGGGCACACCAAATGCCAGAGAATTGGCTATCGGCTGTGAGGTGTTTGCAAGCTATTTTGCAGATAAAGTCTTGTTGCTCTGCCATGACCTCCCAGTCACAATTGATACAATAAGCAAACTGGAAGCCCATTGGTCATCTTCAGATCGTTTTGGACCACTTCAGTCTGCTCTCCCAGGATGTCAGGCTCAATAGCAAGTAGATCCAGGCATTCTTCAAACATAAAGAAGCTTTATTGGAATACAATGCTGTAACCCACAGTAATACTGCCAGGAGTCTTTTCCTAGAAAAACAGCTGCAGGAGCTCATTAGCATATGGTATGCTAATGAGCTATTAGGCTATTAGCATATGCCACGCCCCCTGACATCACCGGAAGTGATGTCAGAAGGGGAAGCAAAAGGGGGAGGGAGGCATCTTCAAAAGCCTCCCCTTCCCCAGCTGGCCTGGGTGGGGGAGCTAAGAGAGAAGGGGTTTAAAGTTTAAACTCCTTCTCATGAGAGTTGGGCCAAAGAAGGAGGAAAGAGGGAAGGAAAGAGAGAGTAGAGGGAAGGAAAGAAGGAAGGAAAGAAAGAGAGGGAAGAAGGAGGGAAACAGGGAAAGTAGGAAAAAAAAGAGAAGAAGGTGGGAAAGAAAGAGAGAAAGAGAGAAGAGAAGAAGGAGGGAAAGAGGAAAAAGAGAGAAGGAAAGGAGGGAATTAAAGAAATTTGGTGGCAATTCGGCCCCATTATATCCTATGGGCCACTGAAGTTACTTTTTTCTCCACCATAGAGAACAATGGAGGGAATAGGGGCAACCTGTTTGGGGGCCCATAGAATTGGACCCCCTGATCCAATGTTCTTGAAACTTGGTGGGTATCTTGGGGAGAGGCTCCATCAGCTACCCTGTGAGTTTGGAGTCTCTCCCTCAAACCCCTCCCCTCCAGCCCCCAGAATATACCCTATGTTTTCACCATTGACTTCAATGGCCCATAGGATATAATGGAGCTGAAATTGACATTCGGCTGCCTTGAAAGACTCCTGGGGACGCCGGCTGGGGACGCCGGCTGGGGGCGGGGCTTGGCTCCTGAGCTCCCTGAGCTGTGCTCCGGTGCGCTCCCTCCCCAAAAGACCCCTGAATACTGCTATAGTCAGGAATGGAGACATGACCTGGACAAGCATTGATATAGTGTGATGCAAAACCAAACTAGCAAATGAACTTTTAGCATGCGCGCGGGAAACTCCCGGCGGGAGGATTACTTAATAGGCGGGAGTATCACCCCCACCACCACCCAGGCACATAGCACTAGAAAATTCCCCAGACTGAGGAACGCTCCAAAGCCTATACTCCAAGGCTACCGTGATAAGACTAGGCGGTAGGAAAGTACGCTCCCACATTGCAGCTGGCAACTACTACGCAAGCGCCACAGCAAAAGGCAAGCAAGCAAGCACACATAACAAAGCACAATGAACACAGTGTAAATGATAATACAGAACCTCTGACACAGGATGAAGTCAACAGGATCCCGGTAGCTGTGAGGCCTTCTACATGCCTCCTGGATCCCTGCCCATCTTGGCTGGTTAAAGCCTGCGGTGATGAGGTGCAGATCCCCCTGAAGGAAATTATCAATGTGTCCCTCTCAACAGGGACCTTCCCAGGGGGATTGAAGGAGGTGGTAGTTTGCCCTCTCCTTAAAAAGCCTTCGTTGGACCCGATGGCCCTTAATAACTACCACCCAGTGTCTAACCTGGGCAAGGAGGTAGAGAGGGCAGTGGCATCACAGCTTCAGATTTCCCTGGATGAGACTAAGATCCTGGATCTCTTCCAGTCCAGCTTTCGCCCTGCCCACGGGACAGAGACGGTGCTGGTCGCCCTTGTGGATGACCTTCGGAGACATCTGGATCAAGGCAGATTGGCGCTGCTGATTCTTCTTATCAGCGGCATTTGATACGGTTGACCATGAGGTGTTAACCCACCACCTCACCGACGCTGGGATACAGGGGCTTGCTTTGCAGTGGCTGAGCTCCTTTCTCCAGGGTCAGGGACAGAGGGTGGTGCTTGGAGGAGGGGAATTATCTCAGTGGCACCCACTGGAATGTGGTGTGCCACAGGGAGCAATTATCTCCCCCATGTTGTTCAATATCTATATGCACCCCTTTGCTCAGATCATCCAAGGGTATGGGCTGGGTTGTCACCAGTATACGGATGACACCCAGCTCTATCTACTGATTGATGGCTGTCTGGACATGGCCCCATGTGATCTGGGCGGGGCGTTACAGGCTGTGACTGGATGGTTGTGACAGAGCCAATTGAGGCTAAATCCGTCGAAGATACAGGAGGTCCTGTATCTGAGCTGTGGGGGACTAAGTCAGGGAATCAGGCGCCCAACCTTCGGTGGGGCTCCATCGGTGCCAGCGTTGAGGGTGAAGAGTCTGGGGGTGCTCCTGGATGCCTCCCTTTCTATGGAGGCCCAGGTCACAGCAACTGCCAGAGTGGCCTTTTTTCATCTGAGGCAGATCAGGCAGTTGGCCCCTTATCTCATCCCACAAGACCTAGCTATAGTGACTTATGCAATGGTCACTTCCAGACAGGACTACTGTAGCTCTCTCTACGTGGGGCTGCCCTTGATCCTGCTCTGGAAGCTGCAGAATGCGGCAGCATGGGTGCTGACAGTGATGCCTGTGGAGGCTCACATCCATCCAGTGCTGCGTGAACTGTACTGGCTGCCTACTGAATTCCAGATCCATTTCAAGGTGCTGGTACTTACCTTTAAAGCCCTATACGGCCAGGGGCCAGCATACCTTTGAGATTGCCTCTCCCCAGCACTGGAGGACACTGAGGTCTATGAATCAACATCCTCTAGCAGTCCCCGGCCCCAGGGACATCCTACTAGCCTCAATCAGAGCCAAGGCTTTTTCGGCCCTGGCCTCCACCTGGTGGAATGAGCTCCCATACAAGACCAGGGCCCTGCAGGATCTATTACAGTTCTGCTGGGCCTGCAAGACAGAGCTCTTCCACCGGGCCTTTGGCTGAGGTGGCGGGCCTCCCTTTTTATCTCCCCTTCAGTGGCCTGGATCTTAACATCGGTACTGCTGAATTGACATCAGTGGCCTGCATCTTAATATTAGTATTGCAAAACTGACATCAGAACTAGCTTGTCTGCATGGTATTTTATGGTTTTACCATTTTAATTGTTGTTTTAATGGTATTGTCTTGAGATTGTTGTGAACTGCCCTGAGCCCGTTCGCGGGGAGGGCAGTAAACAAATTAAATAATAAATAAATAAGTAAATAATGATTTACTGAGAATGCATGTGTAGGGCTTTGAATGTTAGAAGCGTACTACAGAAATGCTAAGACAAAGTCTAAGTACACTGAACTACGTTTGCTTCTGTTAATCCAATTATGCTTTCAACTGTTGATATACAGCTGAGAGGGGTAGGGAACTATCTTTTCTTCATCTGTAGTTAACATTAGTTCAATTTCTATATAAAGCAGCATGTACCTTAAGACACTATATAATCAACAAATTAACAGAGTTCTCAAAAGAACTGTGCAGATCCATCAGAGGGGGGAACTCCCAAGCCACATGGGCTAGGAGAAAGTGGGCTAGAACAAACAGCTGTGTCTCAAAGCCATATAACGAACATTGCTAAAGTGAGAGACTCAAAATGTCTGCTGTTTTCATCATGATTTATTTATTTTTCACTGGTAAAGGAAGTAGCGTGATAATAAACTTACCACCGTTCAAAACAGGACAAGAATTTTTGTTTGAGGTTTGTGGAAGAAAAGGACCTTTCTGTTGTGGTTTAGACAATGATGTCTGAAGAGGCACATTTGGAATTGGATCCATTTACCAGGCAGCTGCTCTTAAATAGAACTCGTTTATTTAGCATTCACATCACCAGCAATTTATATGACTATTTTTAACCCAAGGTGTTTATTTTTAGATTTAAACAAATAGACTCAATAGAGACAACCACTGCTAGGCTTTTAGAATCTCTCATACTGGCACAGTTATAGTTTTGTACACAGGGGGTCCATAAAGCCCTGATGGACTTCCAGAGAATGCACATGAAGGCTGATGGACTTCCAGAGAATGCACATAAGGACAGCTAATCCCTAAATGGTTGAATGGGCTGACTGAATAAATGCCGTTTACCCCAAAGTACATGCTGTTGTGGAAGTCCATGACAATGCCAAACAATCTTTTGGTAAACAGCATGCCAAATGAGTAATGCTCCAAAACCTAGTCCCCTGTAATTGCTGTGCATAAGCAAATATAATGTACAACTGGTTAATAAAATTTCTAGCCACCTCCCTTAGAACTGAGTTTTAAGTAGAGGGGGCCAGTAACCATTAGATGTTTGTATAGGGCACTCACCATTCTATTTGTCATCACTTTTTCTGAAGGGACTCCCAAGAAAAAAAAGACAAGTATTTAAGGCTGTGGTCACACGGTTGTTTTGATTGGGTTTCACTGCTGTTTCCTCCCACTTTTAAAATCGCTGACCAGATAGCCTGATCCGCCTCCCGTGCTGAAGCGGGCTCACTCCCGCAATGCTCCCGGTTCTCTCCTGCATTTTCCTGCACTGGGAAAACCAAGTACTTTCCAGGTATTTGTGCTTTAAATCCGTGATTTCGCCCATCTGGGCACCAATCTCTCGCAATAATTGTGATTAGGACCATCTGATCATTCTCCGTCCCCTTCGCCTTGCTCACACACAGCCCCACTCCTCTGCATGTCTCCCCCTCCCTTAAAACTAGTTTCTTAATAACCACCCTCCAAAATCTCATTAGTTCAACTGTCCCCTTCAGTCTGTGCCGTCTCTCATGTGCAGTTCGAGGTGCCTCTCCCCCCACGTTCATTTTTTTGCGGCCGACTTGCCTTTCCCTTGCCTGGCTTTTTCTGCCCCAGGTCTGGATTTTAGAATCTGCCCCCTCCAGAATCTATTTATCGCGACTGCCCTCCCCTCCCTTCTCATCAGGGCAGATTCTCTTGCTGTCCTTCCCCTCCCCATTCAGAGCCCTCTTTCTGACCTCGTTTTCAGCTTCCCCCTTGGAGCGCATGAGCAATTCTGTGCTGAAAAAAAAATCATTATTTAATCATTGAAGCACACATCCAGCACGGAGGTCGTGGCCCTGAGTCCCTGAAGCTGCGGTGGGCAGCAGGAGGTGGGCGGGAAGGAAGGAAGTGCCTGGTGGGCTGGTGGGTGCCCGCTCCAGGAGTCCCTGAAGCTGTGGCGGGCAGCAGGAGGCAGTATGGAAAATTGCTGGGGGGGACGTGGGTGGTGGGGAGGAAGTGCTGGGCGGGCTTGGCAGGCGAGTGGGCGGGTGGTGGAGAGAGAGGGGCCTGCTGCATCTAGACAGTGCCCAGAGCCTACTTGCACAATGCTTCTGGTTCGGGGAGGGATGTGTGATCATTTCAACCCGAAAAAAAAAATAGTCTGGATCAAATTTATAGCAGGAACAAATTGCTAATTAGCTTGCCATGTGACCACAGCCTAAGAGTCTCTCTGTGGCTGCAAAGCTTGGATAGCAAAGTACAATTACCCAACACAACAATATCCAAGGTGATCAGAAAACAAAGTCTCAGAACCAAGGGCTGCCCTGATAAAGGTTCCATCAACACCCAGTCTGCGGGCTGCAGAATTTGGTCTTTATCCTAAATAGGAGCCATGACAGATAGACATGCTCAAGATTGGACAATCACAGCTGCATAATGAAAAGCAAGCTCTGAGTTTTATACAAAATGTTTGGGAACTTTAACCAGGACTACAAAAGTAGAATAAAATGCAAAATAGTTAGGCCTCATCTGAACACTGAAGAAGCAATAAAGCTTTGATCTTTTTTTGTCCAACCTTTATCTTATTTTAAGAAATGAATTACACTGCTTCCTAACAATGATAATTTAAGAAATAATTACAGTTCTGTTATATCACATAAGCAAAATGCTCCTTTAAATACAAGAATCTCCTATTGTTTTCAAGATCCATACCCTGAAATCTCACACAGTTATATTTGAACCAGAGGTGCTATGCAATACCCTAAAGTCAGAAGGCCCTGGATTAGTCTGTCCTTTGGAAAACATTTGCAACACACTGTATAGAAACTAAACAAAAAAAATCTGCATACAACATTACTCAGGAATAAAAAGAGAATCTGAAGAAGGTGCAAAGCAATTCCTCAGAAATATGCTTAATTCAATTATAAAATCTTAAATAGGGGTCTGTGTACTAGAGAAGCTCTCCAGGAAACCTTTTCAGACTGTATATTTAACTACAGGAATAGATTAAAAAATAAACATGAACTCAAAATCATGCAGTATTTTATAGAGTTATACTTGTCATATTATCTAATTACAACGAAAAAAATGACATAAGATTTAATACAGTGCAAAAAATGGTTCAGAGCTGCTGTCCAAGCAGATATATACAGAAATGTTAGAACATGGAAAGAAGTATTGCTAGATTACTCCATCATTGGCAGTTAACACTGTAATTTGGATTCCAGTCTCAGTAACTTTCTTTCCTAGTTTTTAAAAATTAAACTGCATGCACACCTTTAACTTTGCATACCTAAATAATTAGCTAGAGTAGTGTCTTGATCGCCACTTATTTTTAAATCTTAAAAAAGAAGAATTATAAATACAGAAGATATGCTAGACAGACAGCCATGTTATTCTACTGCAGCAAAAGCAAAAGCAGTCTTGTAGCACCTTAGAGATATAACAGCTTTACTGAGGCATAAGCTTTCTTGCAAGTGATGTATAAAGTATATCATAATTGGGCAAACATATCATGCACACATTGGTATGAGAAAAAAGTGTAAAAACTGCAATCCAAAGACCAAGGAATTTCAGAGATATAAGCTGTCAGTGACACTATTTTGTATCATCTGGTGCGTTTACACACAGCAAGATCTCCTATATATTATTGTGTATTGTTATGCTAATATTAATTATTATAGTACAGTTTTTAATAGACTGTGAACCACCTTAGAGAATCTTGTTTAAAAGACAGGCTACAAATATGTTAGGCATGATGATGATAAAAATAAGAGATGGAAACAAGAAGCTGGAGAAGGGGTGTAGAAGAAGAAAGATGGAACAGGTGAGATCAATAGAGAAATGGAAGGAATCTGCAGTAGTTAGGCCAGAATAAGCCATTCCTTTGCTGTGACTTTAACTTTCCAATTTGTTATTCTGAACAAACTTCTGTGTAGGAGTGTCTACCTTTTATCGTACAACAAAGTTAGAGTCCAGTGGCTCCTTGAAGAACAATAAAGTTTTATTCAAGGTGAGAGCTTTTGTGTGCACACACACTTTGTCAGACAATGAAATGGAATTACAGATCATATTTATATACATACAGGGTGGCTTGTTAAATTAGCATGCAAAATAGTGAACATGTTTTTTTAACAGATAAAAAGAATGACAAGCTTGGTTTTTGGCTATCATCTGTTTGAGTTCAACCGAGGGGAAAAACAACATAGGTAATAAATATGTCAGAACTGGAGACTGATGTACCCTGAATTGTGAGAATTCAGTCTTTAGATTCTATCCATCTCTTTTCTAGTATGGAGGAAACTTTAAAGCATCTTGGCTGTATAGAGTATTTTTCTCATCACCAGAACAGAGAATTACATTTAAATCTACCATTCCAAATTACATTACATATTCAATTATATTCTTAATTGTTAAGAGTGGTAAACTGAGATTTTTTAAAAATAACATTTTTCTTCACTAAAACATGGGAGTTAACTGACAGAATCCTTTTCCTGAGGTGCGGTGTTATGTCAGAGATCATCAAAATATTTCATTGCATTACAATCACTATTATAGTATACTATATTTAAAAAACATTAAAATATAGGGGATGTATAGCCCTTCTTGGTGAGAATACATATGTGAGGACTGAATGAGTTAGCATATGTAATGGGATAAGAAACCAATGTGGGGTGTTTGTTCTGAGTGTTATAATAACTTGTAATTCAGCAATTTCCCTTTCCACTCTGTTCCTGAAGGTCCTTTGCAATAAAACAGCTACTTTGAGGTTAGCCGTTGAATGTCCTGGAAGGCTGAAGTGTTCCCTACAGGTTTCTCACTCTTGCGATTCCTGATGTCAGATTTGTGTCCATTTATTCTTTGTTGTTTTTCCCCCCAGTTGAACCCAAACAGATGATAACCAGAACCCAAGCTCGTCATTCTTTTTATCTGTTAAAAAAATGTTCACTATTTTGCATGCTAATTTAACAAGCCACCCTGTATATATACATGTATGATCTGCAATTCCATTTCATTGTCTGACAAAACATGCGTGCACACGAAAGCTCACATCTTGAATAAAACTTTGTTGGTATTAAAGGTGCCACTAGACTCTAACTTTGTTCTGTTGCTTCAGACCAACACAGCTGCCCACCTTGATCTACCTTTTATCATGCCATGATTCAGCTTTAACTCAGGTCACTGCCAGATAACTTGGCCTCGAAGCAAATGAAAATACCCACAGGCCTATGGTTGAGGACCGCAACAATTTGCCATCAAGTCTGGCCTCCCTGTCTCTCCCCACCTTGGGGAAAGGATTTGTTGTTGTTCAGTCACACAGTCGAGTCCGACTCTTTGCAGCCCCACGGACCACATCACGCCATCTGATTAGTTCTGATTATTAGTGTTTTTTTGTATTTATTGAAATGTATTTATTTAATTTATAAACTTTTAGGCTGCCCTCCCCTGTGCACACAAGACTCAGGGCAGTGAGTAACAATAAAACATATTCATAAATTAATAAAAACAGTTCAAAAATTGTAAAACAATATACAATTAAGACATTACCAGATGGTGCTAGAAATTTCAGATTGTGCCACTGCCTCATGGGGGAGGCAGGGGGGAAGGGGGCGTGCCAGATGAGATGGAACCCACTGCTGTTCTCAACTGAAAGCCTCGCGGAACATCTCTGCCTTGCAAGCCCTGCATAACTGCATTAGGTCCACAGGAGAGAGTTCCACCAGGTTGGGGCCAGGGCCTAAAAGGCTCTGGTCAAGGACAGCCAGATATCTTTTGGGTTGGGGACCACCAGTAGGTTCTTTGACAGTGTAATGCTCTTCTGGGGATATACCAGGAGAGGTGATTTCGAACGGGTTCATTTGGCCATATTGTTCCTGAATCCAAAAATGAACTGCCGTTTTTCATGGAGGTTCGGTAGAACGGGTTCTTCAGACAGCCTGGTGCTGATTCGATCAATTCCTAGGCAACCCTGGGGTGGACTTGTGGAGAGCCCTAGAAACATCCATTGCAGTTGTCCATAGCTTGATTGGCTGCTCTGGGAGCCAACCACAGAACTCCCATCTTGCTCTATATACCACACCCTGACCCAGCTGCTTTCACTTTGCAGCAGGAAGAGAGGAGTTAGTCGTCGTGCGAGAGTGAGCTAGGAAGAATTGCTTGCTTTACTGCATGGGTGATTCAAGGGGAGACTAGAGCTGAGCTTTTCTGGGGGCACCTGCTTTGGGGGGGGAATTAACTCAGACATTCCAAATCCAACCTTCGCCAGACTTAAGAGTGTTGGTGGAGGAGAGCCTGCTGAAGGCTCCCTGTGAGTTCGGCATCTCTAACTCATGAGGAGACTGTTTTACCACCTCTCAAACTCATGAACCAACAAACCGGTTTGGGAAACAGGGAAAGTTCATGAAAATTTGTGGAATCAAATGAACCACGAACCACCATTTCCCCAGTTTGTGCCATCCCTAGTTAATACCAACACCTTGCACCTGATCCAGTACTCTGGTACTCCACCTGGAGCCAGTGCAGCTGTGCGGTCTGTGGTGTTCCAGTACGGACCTGTGCTGCCACATTCTGGACCAGCTGTAGTTTCCAGATCATGTGAGGGAGGGCAGCCCACAGATTAAATAAATAAAGATGCCAAAGCAGGGGTGAGGAGAGTCCTCACTTCCCTACCAAGTATCTCCATTATGTTCAGATATTTTCAGGGCAGACCAGGAATACTCTCTCTGAAGAATGTTTTTTCTTTACCACTAGCTCCTTAGAACTTTGTGACTTCACAAAATGATGAAGATTGACCACAATTTTAAAGAGCCACCATTAAGGCTGACAGCTTCCAGGTAGCACTTGGAGCTCTCTTGCTGTTACAATTGATCTCCAGGTGACCAAAAGCAGTTCCCCTAGAGAAAATGACTGGTTTGGAGGATGGATTCAAGCTATTAAATCACACTGAGGCCCCTCCCCTCTCCAATACCATACTCTCCAGGCTCCACCCCCAAAATCTCCAGGTATTTCCCAACCCAGAGCTGGAACCCTAGCCGCCACAAATCATTTCGAAAGATTTTCATATACGCTTCATCATGATTGTGCCAAAAGCCTGGGCTCTCAGCCAGCTGCTCAGCTACTTAATTCACTACCTGAACATTCTTGCTGGGTTCTTTTGCGGGGAGGGGAGAAAAGACAGACAACTGGGATAGAAAACAAGTCCAAAAATGAGTTGTGTGAATAGATCCTCTAATCAACCAGAGTCTGCTCCTCATCTACAGAGGGATTACAGGTCTGTAATTACACTTGCCATCCAGTGCAAATGAGGAGCTGACAGTACCCCCCCCCAGAGGACAAGCCCTAAAACAGGACTGTTTGTAGGTTTACAGGGCTCTACCTGTCATTCTGGAGGCTATAATATTTTAATGCTTACCTGATAGAGCTCTTCTAAATTGTATTTAATTGAAGTACTGTTTTGAATTGCTTCTACAGCTTCCTTCAGTTTTTGCCAGGTTTCATCTGTATAATTTTCAGGCAGTTTAGGTTTGTCTGGAAAATATTAAAAAATAGAATCCTTTGATTGCTGCAAATACACAATTTAAGAATGCAAGAATTAGAAGCTCAAATAGAGAACTTTCAACAGTGACCCCCCCCAGAATTATTTCAATGTCAAACTCAATCTAGGAACAATTGGTGTTTATGACTACATGTTAAGTACACATGGTCTCCAAGAGTGACGTTGCACACCTATTTTTACCATGCAAATTATTTCCTGAAGATACAGATCTCTGTCCAAAAATACTCCTGTCAGAGAAGTAACTTCTAGATTCATCCACAATGAAAGAATACAGAACTCCATGGAGTTTTTCCATTAGCTGTGACAATTCCTTTGCAAGGACTTGGCTGACCTGTGAAACAGGAGGCTGCCCTCGGGGGATACTTTTCTTTCTGACTCCATCCTCAAAACTGTTCAAGCTTTCATGGATCAATATTTTTAAAAATACTTTTAAATATGCAGGGAACTGTCCTCATGAAATGCTACAGGCTCTGGAACTCCCCTTCTAGTGAGGTTCACCAAACTTCAGCATCATTTTGGAATGGAAGACATTTTTCTCTTAGTGAACTGTTCAATGGGAGTAAGTAAAGTTTGCATTCCTGGTAGGCTATATTTTTATCAGTTTTATGAACCAGGTGTCCACATTGAGTCTCTATGGACACTTCACAGTTAGTAACCTAGATATGAAACTCAAACTACACTTACGGATATGCTCAATAAATAAAATGCAGCTCTCCAGATGTTATGTGACCTGTCTAATGTCTGTTTGTATACCCAATACAGTTTATATTGTACCAGGTGGTGTTCTGGTTCTTCAGCCACCAATATCATCCAAAAACAAACATGTACACTCAAATAAGTATTCCTATCCTCAAGCACTTCTGCACTTTTCAGCTTCAACCATGAATAGAGGAAGGGACGGCAGAGAAGCGAGACTCCAACAAGGCATAAATCCAGAATATACTTATGCATGGCAGGTCATACATATATCTCAGAGGCCCAGAGAAAACATGGAAATGGTGGATCAGTGAGAACCAGACTTTTATAAAAGGCCAGGAAGTACATGTTGAAAGGACACATAATTATCAAAGGCAAACGAGAAGATGGGGGATGGGGATAAGAACTCACGGGGAGGGCGGGGTATAAATTGAATAAATAAATAAATAAATCCAAAGATTTTCCCACATAATACACGACAAAGCATTACCTTGAAAGAGAAAATACTTTCATACCGGCCTTACAAGTGAACATGTATTGCTCTGTACAGTTTTACCTATCTGTCCCTTATACATACAGGTACTGGTGTTTGCCACAGAACAGTCTGCAGGACTTTTATAAGCAAGGACTCTATTCAAAGACCCCATTTGTTCAAGAATTTCTACCTTCATATCTTAGTAATGTCACCTGACAGCACAAAGAATGGCTCAGCCAGGATTTATTCGGTTTGTCCACTTCTCATTCTACGCACCTTCACTGTCTGTCCCCATCTGTATATAACCACTTATGCCAATTCTAGGAATAAGTCCTAGTCCCTTATTCAGTACTGAATATTAGAGGCAATATTTTATTTATTATTTTATTTCATAGGACTTCTATTCTGCCCTTCCCCACAGGTGGGCTCAGAGTGGGTTTTCCAATCTAGTTCTTATCTCACTTGAGAAACTGCCAATTTAATGTATATAAATACAGGATTTTCTCCAATGGAGGCACTGATAAGTTGTATATATTTACCATATTTTTATGGAGCTTTGTTACAGATTGTTCCTCATTCTCCATTATATTCTAACAAGCGCGCGATGTATGTTAGACATGGACACATATGAAACTGCCTTATATGGAATCAGACTATCAGTCCATCAAGGTCAGTATTGCCTAGTCAGACTGGCAGCATCTTGCCAGGTAGAAATTTTTTACGTCACCTACTGTCTCATACTTTTAACTGGAGATGCCAGGGACTGAACCTGGAACCTTCTGCATGCAAAGCGGAGGCTCTCCCACTGAGCTACAGTCCCTCCCCTGAAAGTGACTAGTCCAAGGTCATACAGTGAGCTTTATGGCAGGATGAGAATTTGAACATGGGTCAACCCAGAGCTTAGTTCAACACTTACTACACCACACTGACTCTACCGTGGGATGTCAGGGAGGAACAGGATCTTTTCCCACCAGACAAGATGAGGTAACCCATGGCAAAGAACCATCAAATTGTCATCAGTTCACTTTATATTCCTAGGGCTGGCTGTATATCGTCTCACTATCCTAATACGATTCAAGAAGTAGACAATATGTGAAGTACTGCTGCTTTGGCCTAACAAAAAATTATCATATGTGATTTCAAGCAGAGGCAGAGTTCTATTTATTATTGGAATACTGCTCAAATTCATTTATTTTCACAGGGAGCACACAACTGTATATAAGATTCTCCAAATGACTGTCCATGGCACTTGCATCTCTCAGATTTTTCTAAGAATACACATAAGTTTTTCCAAGCTGCAATTTATATCTATTTAAAAAAGAGCCAGTTTCAAACACTACCACACTTTTAAAGGCTTAAGATTCTATCATACTGTAGTGTACCCACACTAGCATCACACCAAGAAGCAGAGATATGGAGATGAAGGGGTGGAGCTATATAGTAGGAGACTGGTTCAGGTGTCAATGGTCCTACTTAATTCTCTTGAACAAGGTCCAAAACAGGCTGCAATCTGGGAAGCAGATGATGGGACACAGCATGTCCATTCCCAAGTCAGCTTACAGGCTCAGCAGTTAGAGGGAGCAAGTTTAACCCCACATCAGTGGACTCTCTGCATGCTACCATTTACTCCTGTGGGGAAAATAAAGTGCTTCACTTGGATGTAGTGAAGAGAGAATAGGCAGCCTAGCTTGTCCTGACATGGGACTTTACAGGAGAGTATTGAATGTTCCCAAAGATTTTTTACAACATACCAGCCATCCCAACCCCACAGAGATGTCAGACATAAGGAACAACAGCTGTCTGTTACCTTTAAAGTTCTTGATCACTAACTTCTTGGCTGAACCAGGTTTACTGTTGGCAAAACTGGAGACAGTGGAGGAGGCAGCTTTGGTCAGGCCATTTGCGTGATGTCCCACAGCTACTGAGGAAATTAGAAGGCTTTTATTTTTGAGTTGCTGCTGGTGCTGCTGCTGAGAAGAGGCAGCAGGGGATGAAGAGGAAGACTCTTCAGCCATCTTCACATCAAGTCCAATAAAATCCAATGAGTCCTCAAAGCGTAACTTCTTCTGCAGGTGATGGTTGGAAGAGGCAACCCCCGAGGAGGAACAGGAGGCAGTAGAAGTGGTGGTGGTGACAGAGGAGGATGTGGAGGAGGAAGAGTTGGTTTTGGAAAGAAGGGAAGAGCAGGAGGAGATGGTGTCAACCTCTTCTCTCTCACTATTGTTACTATTACTATTTAATTTTCTCTTCTTAGAGGAGGACGAGGAGGAGGAGGAGCTACTGCTGCTACCATCAGTGGCAGGTCTGACCTCCTGAGCCGCTGCTGCTGAGGGGTTGGGGGAAGAGAAACCTGTGGGAAACATGAACACACAGAGGTGAGCAGGCTGAAGGGCATCAAATCCTGCTGGTGTGACAGACACGCAGAAAAAGACCGAGTTGGTAACTGAAGAGCTCTGTCTCGCCGGCGGGATCCAAAGCTTGTGCCTCCTTGCCAAGCAGGTCCCCCTCGATCAGGAGAAGCGCTTCTTGTCTGCCCTCCCCCTCTGGTTGGTTTCTTCTCTCAGGGAGTTCTGCCTGCCCCGAGGGAGCGAGCGCCTCTCCCCGTTCCCGATTCTGGCAGGCCTCCTTCTCGGCTCTGCCCCCTTCTCCTCCAAGAAGCGGGCAGGGTCCCTCTTTCTCACTCTCGTCCCCCTGCCCGAGGCCACCTCTCTCCTGAGGGGGGAGAGGGGAGTCGAGCTCCCTTCTCCTTCACTCACTTCCCCTCCACTTCCTCCTCCTCCTCTTTCGTTGCCAAGAGAGGGAGGGGGGAGAGGGAGGCCGGCCTGGGATCGCGGCTTGTTATTGTCAATACTAGAGCTGAGAGGCAGGGAGGCTAAAGATGGCGGTGCATCCGGTCGCTAGGTATGCCGGGAGGCCGCCCCGCACGGAAGTATTGCCGGGCGCCTCGGAACCGACTTCAAGTTCCCGCCCCCCCCGTGAGACTCAACCAGACGAAAGAGGCTAGCCAGGGCTCTGGAAGGAAGGTGGTCGGCCCTGCCTCTCACGCCTCGGCCTTTCCTCGCATCCCTTTCCTCCCCCGTCTCAGTCTCCCCCCCCCCCGCTACCGAGCACCTCACTCGCCTTCCTTTGTCTTCTGACCTACCGGAAGTGATCATGTTGCCGGGTGGCTGCTGCTGGCCTCTCGCGCGCCCAGCCATGGGATGGCTGGTCCGTTGGAAAATCCTCGCGCTCCAGCGCTTGAAGCTTCCTTATGGAAAGAGGCGGGGCCACCGCACTTTTCTCCGAGAAAGGATGGGCGGGTGCTCTGAGCCTTGTTGCCCCCCCCGTAACGGATTTTCTGGTGGCCTTTCTTTTCCCCGTGACCCGGCGGGGTTTGAGCCCCATCGGATGGAGCCGTGCGGGCTTCCCAGGGCGGGGGGAGTAAAAGCTTGGAAGAAAGAAGAGGTTGGAATCTCTCGAATGCAGCTTCCCTCCCTTGTCTTCTCCCTGCCCATTTCAGGGGCAGGCTTAGGAGGCGTGTTCTCCCCTTCTTTCCTTGGCCAGGAGTGGGTTGAGGGAAACGGGGAGGGGAAAGCCTTGGTTCCTTTCTTGGTTTCATTTTGCATCTCGGCGTCATTTGGCTGTGATCCGATGCAGCGTTAAGTGTGCTTAACTGTCCATTAAGAGTTGCGCCTGATCCCTATACTGATTTACACGAAAGTAAGTCCTGGTGAGTTTAATGGAGCAGCTCCAAAGTAAGTTTCCATAGGGCTGCAGCTTTGGTTTGCATTTCCCCCCCTTTAGATATTCATGCATCTAATGAAGCACGCGTCTGCAATAATAAATTGGTGTAATCTATAGTACCTACCTTTTAGTTTATGTACAACAGACTTGACACAGTTACTTGTCTGGCTTTTTAATTTTGCCCACGCACATCTGGAATACATACTCCCAATGGTTCTGCTACTGCATGTGAAATCTGCATTCTTTTGACACCGTCAGCAACACTTCCGGTTTGATCTGCCCTTTATTTTATTTTATTATAGTATAACGTCCTTTTTGAAAGCCAGCATGGTGTAGTGGTTAGTATCAGACTAGGATCTGGGAGACCTGAATTCAAATCTCCACTCTGACATGGAAGATTGCTTGGTGACCTTGAGTTGATCACACATTCTCAGTCTTACCGACTTCACAGAGTTGTTATGAGGAGAGGAGAATAAAGTAAGCCACTTCAGGTCTTCACTGGGAAGAGCACCACAGTGTAAATGAAGGCAATAATAAATACCTCCCCTCCCCCCACTCTAATACAGTCTCTAGAATTTTAGTCTCCCCCTTTTCACTATTAAGCATTCTATCTCACCTTTTTACAACCTTTCTAAACATATTTTATTCCCCTTAATTTTTGTTGTGTAGTTTCTTTTGACACAAGTTTCTGTTCATCTGTATTCTTGTGAACTTTCATTTTTGTGTTGAAAAAGGAGCAGGATAATTGTATGCAGTTACACCCCTTTTACACCTATGTTGACCTACCTTTCTTTTATACTAGAGATTATGTTGTTAGGCAAATTCTTTGAAGGATTATAGATTTCTCTTCTGTTTTGCCCCTGTCCTGGTAACTTGGTGAAAATCTTTCATACAAACAGCTTTACAGAACCAAGGTTTGTAGCTTCTTCAGCAGATGCAGACTAGATTGCAAGCTTGAAGTGAACAAGATATTATGGACGTATGAAGTTTTATAGTTGAAGTTGAAACTGGAAGCAGCATTATGTATATTGCACTGCTTCCTATATGTGTGATATGGGTAGCTACTTATATTGGAAGAAATGGGGGAAAAAAAGAGGTTACCCTGTATTTTTTTCTTTAGTCTATGCTGAACTGCCTAGGATTTTTACTTGAATTACTTTCTAAGTGGGTGGCCCTTAATCCACAGTTTGCCCTTCCCTAATGTATAAATTACAGAACAAAATAACACAAGTAGGCTCAAGTTGTTACTCCTATCTGAAGAATTCTGTGCATCTCAAACTTACTAACTAGTTTTATTAAATATCTCAAACCGTTCTTGATCTGTGTTTCTTTTGTGTAGATCAAAGGCTTTTTTTGCCCCAAAGTTCCAAACGTGAAAATCCAAGAGAATTTATAAATAAGGGATTTTATGGACTACACCCTTTAAAACAGAAATAGGGATAAGGGGTCTGTGGTGCCACAATCTGCTACCATCTCTGTAAAAATAATCTTTCCTCAACTGGTATGTGGGATGAATTTCTCAAGCCCAGTAACATGGTCCTGGGATGAGTGGACATGTCTTTCATATAGCATCAATTTTTGAAACTTTGTTTTTACAAACTGATGCTGTGTAATCATCTAAAATTCAAAGGAAATCAAGAAAAGTGTGCAGTATTGCTGATCTGTTGGGTATGGCTGAATGGTAAAGCATCTGCTTGGCATGCAGAATGTCCCAAGTTCAGTGCCTGGCATTAATGGTTAAAAGGCTCAGGTAGTATGAAATTTCTCTACCTGTGACCCTGCACAATTGTTGTCAATTACAGTAGACAGTACAGGCTTTGATCGGCCAATAGTGTACTCAGTTTATGTTCTACGAAGTGTCACTATTCTCCAACAGAAGAACATCAAGAGAAGACTCTAGCCTGAAATTACTGGAACAAAGTTTCAGTCCAGTGACACCTTTAAGACAGATTTTTATTCAAGGTATAAGCTTTCATGCACACACACACTTCTTCAGTTACAATGAAATGGAAATTACCAGTCCATACATGTAGGTAGAGGGTGAGCAGTATATTAGCACACAGCATAATAAAGACGTTTAACAGATTCAAGGACCAAACAGGAATAACAAGCTAAGTGTATATGGTTACCATTTGTTTGGGTTTAATTCCGAGGGAAAACAGTGAAGGAAATAAATGTCAAGTTGGAGGTTGATGGGCAGATGTATCATTAATTGTGGAATGCTGAGGGTAATTAACGGAGACCTTGCCATTATGCTCCAACTTTGACATTTATTTCCTTCAATATGTTTTTCCCCGGAATTAAACGCAAACAAATGGTAGCCATATACATTTCGCTTGTTATTCCTGTTTGGTCCTTGAATCTGTTAAACATCTTTTTTATGCTGTGTGCTAATTTACTTCTCACCCTCTACCTACATGTATGGACTGGTAATTTCCATTTCATTGTATCTGAAGAAGTGTGCGTGCACTCAAAAGCTTATACCTTGGATAAAACTTTGTTGGTCTTAAAGGTGCCACTGGACTCAAACTTTGTTCTGCTGCTTCAGACCAACATGGCTACCCACCTGAATCTGTAATTACTGGGTTAGACTTCATTAAATTTGATGCCATCTGGGAAGAAATTAACAAGGGCTGCAGATTCCTCATTCAATATAGGTTTTAACTTTTTTATCATAGTTTGGTTAAGCCAGAAATAAAAAAAATAATTAGGCTTCGTGCTTTTTTGGATTACTTAATGATTTTAACATAGTTTTGCCTAGGGTTGCCAGCCTCCAGGTGGAGCCTGGGGATCTGCTTTTACAACTGATCTCCAGCTGACTGAGATCAGCTCACCTGGAGAAAATGGCTGCTTTGAAGGGTGGACTCTATGGCATTGTACCATGCTGAGGCCCCTCCCTTCCCCAAACCCCTCCCTGACTCAGATCCACCCCCAAAGTCTCCAGGTATTTTCCAACCTAGACCTGGCAACCCTAGCTTTGCCACACTCTTCTTTTTATGACTGTTCTAGTCAGCTGTGGCAAACATGGTTTTATTATGGCATAAATTGACAACTACAAAATTTATGCTAACCCCCCCTCCATGTTACTCTAAAGTGCCTTAAAACTGTTTATTTTTGCTGCTTCAATGGGATAGATGTTGGCCTGTTGTAGCAAAATAAAGCAGAAGTCCTGTGGCACCTTTTTGCCCCAACAGACTAACATGATTACTCCACTGGAATTGCTACAGTCAAATTATGTTATTTCAAAAGTGAGAGGGAGCATTTATCTTTGGGGCAACTCCAGGGCATAAACAGGGCACTTTAAATCGGCTCTTGGTGCCTGGTTTTGGTATGTGGGCCAACATAAACGATGAAGGTCTCCATGGCAACGGCTGTGCCGAGATTAGGCAAGGAAGAAGGCTGGCGCAGCTCTACCGGCCTTAATGTTTCCTACACGAATTGCCTAGTGGGAGTTGTAGTCTTTCTCTTCCTGCAAGTGACTCAGGGTGTTTCCTTCGCTCGGGAAAGGTGCGGCGGGGCAGCGTTTCACGACGCGACGGCCGTAAAGTGTCCCCGATTTCCTTTCCGTCTGGTGCAGAAGAGAAGGGAGGGCCTGAAGGGCCTCGTGTGAGAGTGAGGAGGGTCAAGTCGGGAGCTAGTGGGTGCCAGCCCCCACCCTCCCAGGTCCTCGCTCCGCCCGGACGTGCGGGGACCCAGCGCCCCCAGGATGTTTAAGAAGTGAGTAGGGAGTGAAGCAGGAAACTGATGCACAGTGATGATCTCTGAGGGGGTGGGGATGTGGTGGTCATCGGTTCGGGTCTTGGTTTCTCTTATTTATTACTATTGCAAGAAGCAACAGCGTTTTAAAAATGAAAGCTCTCGCGGAGCTGTGAAAATAAAAGGGGAGGGGAATTCACATCCCCACCCTAAGCTACCTGGAGAAACAGTGCGATTAAATACGATATCCGATAGTAAAATGACTGCGGCCCGTGCTAAATCACAAACGCAGTGAAACTAAGCCAGCTGTAGGTAAGGCAGCGGCCTCTGCATGTGTAGGGTATGTAGAAAGAGACGACTTTGTAAATTAACCTAGAATAAAACATCCCCCCCTCCTCAGCCCCAACGCATTTTTTGGCTAGATGGAGACGGAGTATGCTGCAGGAGGCACAGTGTTGCTAAAGGCAAAAACCACAGGGAGGGAGGTGAAGATATTGGTATGGTGAAGCCCCTGACATCTTTTAGACCTCTCTCTCTCTCCCCCCCACCTTCTCCATGGTATGTAGAAATGTATTTCTGACATATGGAAGGCAAGTTGGGATTGCCAGAGGTGGTGAAAGGAAGGATGTGAGTGGTGAAAGGGAGTAGCAAGTGCTAGAGTGGCAAGGAAAGGTTTTGCAGACACAGGATTTGGAAGAGCAAGCGAACTGGTTTAAGGACTCTCTTTCCAAGTGCTCTTTTCATAGCTCTCTAGGACCTTTAGAGCAAGAGTGGTCTGAAAGTAGACCTTTGGTTGCCTAGCATTTATTGTAGATATTTTGTCAATTTTCAGAAATCAAAAAAAGTTGATTTAGCAAATAGTGGAAAATTACAACTGCAGACATTTAGTGCATGCTATTTGCTGGGACTTCTTGCAGAGAATGCTGGAATAGGTGGACACTAGCCAGACTCAACAAGGCACTTGTGCTGTTCTTAAACAAGAGCCTGTTCTTTGCTCCAGCTAACACAGATAAGTTATGCCACAAATATTAAAAAGGGAGGTTTTTGCTTTGGACATTTAATATGTGTGTGTGGAACATGGGGATTCTTGTACAAAAAAAGATTGAAGTAATCTTGTCTCTGATATCAAGGGTAGGTTTTAAAATGTAGTCTAGATGTTGTTATAAGTATGTGCAACTTGCTAATCCTTATGTGATACTGAACTGCTTAAAACTTTAGTTGCTAAACATACTCATGAAAGTATATACAGAAGGCACAGTCACATTTAAGTATGTTTTCACAAAAGGAAACAATGTTATTAAAATCAGAGTGGGAGAATATCTGAAATATCTCGGCACCAGAATGATATTTTAAGAAGTCACCATTAATTGGCTTTTTGGATACTTAATCCCCCCCCCCAGTGTAGCCCTCTCATCCTTCTTTAAAGTATATGGCTGACTTACAGTTAAACTGGTGAGGCAGGAATGAGTGGTGAATCTGGAGATCACTTCTGAAACACTTCCATTTATCTGACAGATTTGATGAAAAGGAAAATGTATCCAACTGCATCCAGTTAAAAACATCTGTTATTAAAGGCATTAAGAACCAACTGCTAGATCAGTTTCCTGGTATTGAGCCATGGCTAAACCAAATTATGCCAAAGAAAGACCCTGTCAAGATAGTACGATGGTGAGTATCTCCTTTTACAGTGTTCTTCAATTTGCTTTTACTTCTGAAGTGTATTTGCCTGGGTTATTGGTAATGGTGCTAGAAGATCAAAACTGGTGCTTTGCTTGATCAAATTTTAAAAGTCTTTTGTATACTTTGTAGACTGCTCCATAGATCCAGAAGGCCAAACCTGTCTCTTCAGATTTACAATGAATAATAACCCCAGAGGGGAGATCTATCCTAAGACATGATTTTTATCTAGCTGAGTGGATATAAATGTTGGATGATATATTCTTTTAAGCGATGTTGTAATGTAAATGCTCTTGTGTGGAAAAATCCCACCCCATTCCAAATCATCTTTTAAACCTTTAGCTAATTTTGTATCTTCCAGTCATGAACATATAGAAATCCTCACAGTAAATGGAGAATTACTGTTCTTCAGGCAAAGAGAAGGGCCTTTCTATCCAACGTTGAGATTACTTCATAAATGTAAGTGTGGGAGTGAAAATGGGGGACTGTGGGGAGAAGGTGTGTTATCTACACTTGAATGTGTCCAAGTTACTGCTCAATTACAACTTAAAGAACTAGCTAGTTTGTGCCAAGCTGCACCTTCTGTGCAGTATTTTAGACTCCTTTGCATTGTGGCTGTGTCCATGTGGTATTAGTGAAGTTTTCAGATTCTGTTGTCTGTCTTTAACTTTGTACTTTCAACTTTTCTAGCAAAAAGGTCGCCTGTTTATTCCACTCTGTATTTACGTTTCTCACCTTTTCTTGCTTCCAGCTTGTGCTCTGCTGTCTGCAGAGGCTCGCCTGATAACACTATGATACTTCTGTTGTTTACATTTTTAACATGATTATTCTGTTTGCAAAATGGACTGTTCTAGAAGGGCTGGAGGTGTTCAAAGATGTCTTTTCTTGGTGATGTTGGTCCCTAATCTTTTTTCTTTCTATCCTTCATATTTGGATCCATATTCAACAGATATTAAACTTCTGTCTTTCAGACAGTTTGTGAGATGCCAGAACTCTATTAAATTCTTGTGTTCTGCATCTGATGAGTGGAGAGGAAATATAAGGCAGTTGCTACTCTTGACCATTCCTTCTGGATGTGGATGAAGGAGTTAATGGGCCTGGCACTGAAGGAAAACCATGTGCTGATGGATTTAAATGTTATCCATGTGGATGCAATGTAGACAGAATGTAAGAAAGCTCGCATCAGAAAATGAACCATTTAGGGAAACTGTTGAATACTGTATTTTGAGGGCCTGTAAGGGAACACCTTGATAACTATGTCCAACAACATAGTAAGTTCTTCTCAGTCTACTCATTCATCTTAGAGAGTAGACAGATACTAAACGACCCTTGTATTAGATGTTCCAGTATATTATTAAGCCCAACTGGTGCCATATCTTCTGATACTAACTTTTTTTCCATTCCTAGATCCATTCATTCTACCACATCAACAGGTTGATAAAGGAGCCATTAAATTTGTACTTAGTGGAGCAAATATAATGTGTCCTGGTCTGACTTCTCCAGGAGCGAAACTTTACCCTGCTGCTGCAGATACAATTGTGGTATCCTTGGGTAGTTGGTCTGTTGGTCTCTATTTAGCTTTCACTATAGCACATGGCAGAGATTACTTATATGAAGAAGAGTGTGGCTTTGAATTATTGTGTCGTCCCCCCATCATCTTGCAGTATTAGTCTAATGGGTTACAAATCTGAGAATACTGACACAAGGAACTATCTTACAATGAGACTCTTTAATTCTGAAGTGTCCTATTTTTTTTAAAAAAAGAACATTCAGTCCCTTGAATGAGTTCTTCAACCTGTTCCTCTTTCTAATTTCAGGGGCTGGACCAAGCAATTGGCAGACCCTCTTCTGTGTCTCTCTAGGATCACTCTCAACTCTGTATAGGAGTTGTGGTTTGTTTGTATTTAGGCGTGCGTGTGTATATAGATAGATCGATCCTGCCTTTCCCACAATCTGTACAGGATCAAAGTGGCTTATACAGTGCTGATGAAAATGCCAGTGAAAAAAATGCCTTTTTAAACAGATTTTAAAAAAAAACCTTTTAAAAAGATTTAGAAATTCTTTTTCTCTACGTGTAAACTACCTAGTAGTCAATGTTCCCTCTAAGCTGAGTTAGTGTGCTAGCTCAGTTTTTTAGCCTCCAGCTCACACATTTTTGTCTCAGCTCAGGAAGGATGGCTCCAGGGCAAACTAATTTATGCAGCAGCCAAATCACTCCCTCACAACTTCAATGCCAGTAGCTCACAAGGCTCCACAGCTTAGAGGGAGCATTGCTAGTAGTATATAAGGCAGACTGCCTAGCATTCTTAATAGCTACATATTTAACTAGTTTCTCCAGATGCTGTCAGTCCAGTGACCCTTTTGTGAAGCTGTTTTTTTCCTTTTGTTTTTTTGTTTAAGAACATGTGAGATGTTTTCCTTAAGCTGACTGTTGTAGGCAATAATGGCAGAAGGAAAGCAACATGCGCTGTGTGTTGGAGTCATGAAGATGTCTGCAGAAGACATGTGAGTCTTAATTTTAAAAAGGAAATGCCAACATTCTGTCACAGAGTGGAATAATGCAGGTCCAAGATGTCACTCTGCAATGATTCTTCAGACTTATGCTGTTGGTTCCACTAGTTGATTCAGAGATCATCTGGCATTGCTGTACCCCACCACTGATGTGGAAATTGTACATTACTCTCTGCAACTCTTGTATATTGTCCATAGCCGGTTGGGAGTTATGTCATGCCCCCTAAACTTGTGTGGTTCCTTCATAAAAACTGTTCCATTTCCTTTGTTCAGAAGAGCGTAATGGAAAACCGTTTCTTGTTAGATCATCACTGGTTATAATTATACATTTATCCCCCTCCATTTTTGTGTGAATGGCAGCTGAATTTGCAAGAACTTTATTTAAATTATATGCTACCTTTTTGCCCAGCAATAGGCCTTTAAGGCAGCTCATGGTAAGAGTAAATTAATGTACTGAATACAGTTCTTTGTAAAAGGCCATGGTGTAAGATGAAGTCATTGAAAGGGCAGAAATAAGAGTTGTCCTGTACCCGGAGCTGAGATGTTCCTGTTGCTCTTGCTCCAGCCAGATTGGTGTAATGGTTAAGAGCGGCAGACTCTAATCTGGAGAACTGGGTTTGATCCCCCACTCCTCCACATAAAGCCAGCTGGGTGATCTTGGGTCAGTCACAGTTCTCTCACAACTTTCTCAGCCCCACCTACCTCACAAGGTGTTGGTTGTGGGGAATGGGAGGGAAGGGCAGATGTTTTTTGGGCAGAAGCTGTGGTCCTCAGTCACTTAATGTCTCACTCTTGCTGTCAGCACTTTTCAAGATTCTTAGCAAATATGCATATAATAGTTATATAAAGCATTGCACTAGATTACAGACCAACATTCAGAGACTCCTGGGCCAAATGTGTGTTCACAGTAAACAACCAAGAAGCAAAAGTGAGGTGTGAATGAGATAGTGTTTGTTGAAATGACTTGAGAGAAGGTCAGTGAGGTTGGGGGTGTCCAGCACCATTTCTGGTGAAACTAGTTGCTGATCTGAGTGCTCCAGAAGGTCATTGTTGTAGAGGGAGATTTTAGTTCTAAGGGAGGACTGGTATGCTGGAAGGAGAGGCAAAATTAGATTTCAGACCTGCAGGTTTGCTTGTTAAAACCCAGGAAGGCATCCCTAACTGTGGCTGCAGTGCAGCTTCTTCTCCCTTCCACCCCAGCAGTAATCTACACAGTGTCTTGGTAGTTTTGGATTCTACCTTATATCAGTTGAAGATTCTCTCTTGCTGAATTGAACCAGATGCCAATTTGATTTGGAGACTAGTTCTGCTGGGCTGTGTTCCAAAAAGTTTCATTAGACATGCTTTTTCTTTTTCCTACCTCCCACCCCATTTCTTTCACAGTGAGAAAGTCAACAAAGGAATTGGCATTGAAAATATCCACTATTTAAATGATGGGCTCTGGCATATGAAGACATACAAGTGAAGCGGCAGAACGTGTGCAGCACCTGACAAATGCACTTCCAGTAAACGTGGACTACTTTGTAATTCTTGTTTTTAACGTGTGACTGAATGTACAAATTTATTTTGTTCTGTGACTACGCTAAATAAATCAAGTGACTGCTGACTTCCTGTTAGTTGAGATGTTTTTCTATGTATTCAGCCTTGAACACAAAACGTTGCTAGTTTTTTTTTTAAAAAGAACCCTGACAAAATACATTTGACAAATGAGTTGACTGATCACAGAATGAGAGGGGTAAGGAAAGGTATACAGCGGTGTGTTTATCACTCTTTATTCCCTTGGGGAGTGGGTGGGATGCCAGCTTTTTTTTTGGGTCAAGTCACAGCTGACTTACGGTGATCCAGTAGGGTTTTCAAAGCAAGAGATGTTCAGAGGCAGTTTCCCAGTGCCTGCCCGTGTCACAACCCTGGTGTTCCTTGGTGGTCTCTCCCATCCAAATAGTAGCCAGGGCCAACCCTGCTTAGCTTCCAAGGTCTGACGAGATTGGGGTAGCCTGGACTATCCAGGTCAGGGCTGTCAACTGCCTAACATGAACTGAGTAACTTGATCTGCAACCCTGGACTGAGGTTTCAGAATCCAGTGAGCAAAACTACCCTTTGTGCAACAGGTTAATGTTTTTAGTTGTTAAATAACTTGCAGGTGTTTGTAAAGTCCACTTTACAATAAGAACAGTATTCAAACCACATCATGAGGTATATGAAAGAGAAGCAAGGGGGTATGTTGCCTGTTTGACAAAAAGAGGCCTAAAACAGTGAAGGGGGGCCTATGTGAGGCAGTTACAAGATTGCTTATAGAAGCTGCCTCACTCAAAATATGGTGCTCTGAGTATACATCTATTGGAACACTGCACCTATAAAACGGGAAACAAACTTGTATTTCCAGTTGGCTAGCAAATCTACAGCCAATCCCATTCGTCTTTTAGTCTGACTCATCCATATCCAAAACGAACAGTGCAATAAGGCCAAAGGTGGCACATGCCCCTTAAAACATGACCCAGCCCACATGCTACACTTCTTGGAAACTGAGTAGTGTGTGATGTGGAATATTCAACTTTATCATACCATTTGGCCTGCCCTAGGTCCTTGGGCATACCTAAAGCAACTTCCCTGTATCCTGGCTGGGATTGTAAACAAGGATCCCATATGGTATTAAGGAATTACGGAGCTAACCATTTCAACTCCTTAATACTGTAGAGGTCTGACCTTGCATGCTTTCCACAATAATTAGCTTAGAGCATTTATACCCTTCCATCAGTATTTGTTTACTTGTTTGCCATCTTGGTGTGAGAGCCAGCATGGTGTAGTGGTTCAGAGCAGCACTCTCTAATCTAGAGAACTGGGTTTGATTCCCCACTCCTCCACATAAAGCCTGCTGGGTGACCTTGTCCAGTCAGTTTCCCCAGAACTCTCTCAGCTTCATCTACCTCACAAGGTGCCTGGTGTGGGGAGAGGAAGGGAAGGCAATTGTAAGCCACTTTGAGACACCTTAGGCTACAGAAAAGGAGGGTACAAAAACCAACTCTTCTACTTTATTTTTAGTCTGCCTTTCTCACTGAGACTCAAGGCAGATTACACAGTGCAAGTCAATGCAATCAGTAACAGGAAGCATCTAATAAGCAATGCAGTGCACCAGAGGTACCACACTAAAACAGTAACAACATTTTTAAATTTCAGTTTTAAGGAGCCAAATAATGGTGCTGTAATTAGCCTAAATTGCTGCACTTCTTGTGATGCTAGTGAAGGACTTTGGGGGTTGGGTAGAAGAATGAGCTTAAGATTTCACCCCAATTTCAGGTGGTCCTGCTGCTACTAAGGCTGCTATTCTTTAGAAGGTGCAGTAAGGCCTCTGGAATAGCCCCTTGCTCCCAATACAACATTCACAAAAGTTACAGAATAAGTTTCATTTAAAAAAGGAGCAAAAAGACCAAGGTCTGTGTGCTAGTCAGACAGAAACAGTTGAAGACTATTTTAATAGCAAATTTGTATTCTCATTTGACCATTTCAGAAAACCTATATATATTTATATATATATATATATATATTAAAAATAACATCAAATTATGTAAAAATAGATTTAATTTAAAGTAGGCCAAGGATATTTTCTTATATTAAATATTTACATAACTATACATTGTGTTGACAGTGAAACCTTGAATGGTTATAATCCATATAACAATCCTTGAGTCAAGTCTGTGTAAAAACAACTGGTTCTTTTTGTTTTTTTTTAAAAAGGACCCCCTTTCCCATTTGTAAAGATTACAAAAGCAGGTTGTGCAAAAGAGTAAATAATTACACCAATACCATGAAATACAAAATTTGTACCAGCTTATGTACATGCTGTTTGTTGAAAGATGCTATACATTAAGACCAGACCACCCATTCATATGCATTAACCACCACTCTGGTGTAAGAATTATCAGTCATTATCAGAGCCTGAGGGAGGTAGGAAAACCAAGGCATCATTAAAACTGTGTCCATATGCTCGGAGCCTGTAGACTCCGTACATCATCACGTGCATATGATTAGGAGCCAACCCACTGAACGTGATGGCCATGTCTGAACAACACCCTTCTACCACCTGTTGGGGGTGACTTGACATTGCCTCTTTAATTAGAGAACCAACTGACTTAGTGTTGAAGATGTCCTTTTTTTCAGAATCTTCTGCGTTTTCAGCCTGCACCCCAGTGTACTTCAAGCAGACAGCTAACTGTTTATCTGCAGACAGTTTCCAAATCATGCCCCCCTGTTCCGGGCACTTGTCTGGATCCTCAAAAACTTTATGAAGTCGCCTTAATGATTCAATACTTAAGATGACTCCTCCATCACCATTCACATACTGCAGGTCTCCAGATGTCTCTGTACGGCCGGTGTAAAATGGCTGGGATGAGTCTTGTTTCAGGAGAAAATATTTGAGGTTTTCTATTATGGCAAATGTGGTGGGATGGGCCAGGAAGAACCAGTTGTAGTCATCTTTGTAATTTTCATAGGCAAATTTATATGCTTTCCTCATCATTAGCCACATGTCCTCTGTGTCAAGCACAATGGAATGAAAGACTTTGACCTTTTCAGAACTGTAGAATTCTGCTTTGTCACAGTGTTTGCTCCAAGTCTCTCTCACAGCTGCCCAGTAGCTAAGGTCTTTAGGTTTGACAAGGATGATGCAGTAGACACGGATGCGATGGCTAAGACCCAGGCGTTCATCTTCAGAAAGATTTAGAACATCCTCCTTTCTGGGAGCCTGAAGGTGGCGGTGCTCATGAGATTTAGTGCTATTGTCCATCTTAATGTGTCCAAGAAGAGTGACCAGTACACAGAAGACCCCTCCTAGCATCATACCCTTCACAAATGCACCACTTTCAGAAATCATGGCTTCCAGAAGAAAACTGCCAATGAGATGGGGGGGGGGAGATATGCATTTTGTTAGCAAGTGTAAAAACTGTAACCCTAGTTCGCATTTGTCACTGGTTGTACCTTGCTTCAGAATTCAAAAGTACTGCAGCTTAATATTTTGCCACCAATAATGAAGAATAAACATGCACACCAAGAATTAGGAGTATTTTTACTGTGCAGAAATATTAACTGTCTGAGATAATTCAACAATACACCTGAGTTATGCCACGAGTATTTAAGTGGATGTTAACATGGTTGTGTGATGGTTGTGCTAGAATCAAAATTCGTTAGACTTAAAAGTTGCCACGTGTACCTTATTGTATGCTGCTTATTATAAACCATTGTTATATGGATTAAATACCGTATTTACCCTTCACAAACATTCCAGTGGAGAACAATGAATTCAGTGATTCACCAGCTTGTGTTTCTTGGCAAATACTGTTCAATTGTAACAACTGCCAAGTCAGAGCTAAAGTGTTTAATTTCCGTGTACCAAAATGCTATACATTGGGCGTTAGAACTTATAAAATGCCTTCTAATTACTATTAGATACAGATGAGCCAATCCATTTAAATAAAACTATTGTCCCATACTCCCGGACCTGAGAAACTGGGGAGCTGAATAACTGCTGCCTTCAGCTGAGTCTTTTTTCTAAAACAGGTGTTCATTGGGCAGCTTTTAATGCAGGAAACCAGCCAGGGAGGCAGTGGGGCCCTTGGATGACCGAGGGGTAAAAGGACTACTGAAGGATGACAGGGAAATGGCTGAGAAGCTGAATGCATTTTTTGCCTCTGTCTTCACTGCGGAAGATGAGAAGTGCTTGCCCACTCCAGAACCACTGATTTTGGGAGGGGGTTTGAAAGACCTGAATCAGATTGAGGTGACAAGAGAGGAAGTCCTATGACTGATGGACAATGTAAAAACTAATAAATCACCAGGCCCGGATGGCATTCATCCGAGAGTTCTGAAAGAACTCAAATGTGAACTTGTGGATCTCCTTACATTAATATGTAATCTTTCTTTAAAATCTGCCTCCATTCCTGAGGACTGGAAGGTAGCTAATGTCACTCCCATCTTTTAAAAGGGCTCCAGGGGAGATCAAGGAAATTACAGGCCAGTCAGTCTGACGTCGACACCGGGTAAGTTGTTGGAAACTGTTATAAAGGAAAGAATTAGTAGGCACATTGATGAACAAAAACTATTGAGGCAGAGTCAGCATGGGTTCTGTAAGGGAAGATCTTGTCTCACTAACCTGTTAGTGTTTTTTGAGGGAGTGAACAAACATGTGGACAAGGGGGACCCAATAGATGTTGTTTACCTTGACTTCCAGAAAGCTTTTGATAAAGTTCCTCATCAAAGGCTCCTAAGTATGCTCAATAGTCATGGGATAAAAGGACAAGTCCTCTTATGGATCAAAAACTGGCTTATAAATAGGAAACAGAGAGTGAGTATAAATGGGAAACTTTCTCAGTGGAGGATGGTAAGCAGTGGGGTACCACAGGGATCAGTACTCGGTCCGATGCTTTTTAACTTGTTTATTAACGATTTGGAACTGGGAGTAAGCAGTGAAGTGGCTAAATTTGCAGATGACATGAAGTTGTTCAGGGTGGTGACAACCAGGGAGGATTGTGAGGCACTCCAAAGGGATCTGTCGAAGATGGGTGAGTGGGCATCAACGCGGCAAATAGGGTTCAATGTGGCCAAGTGCAAAGTGATGCACATTGGAGCCAAAAATCCTAAATATAAATACACGTTGATGGGGTCTGAACTGGCAGAGACTGATCAAGCGAGAGATCTTGGAGTTGTAGTAGATAACTCAATGAAAATGTCAAGACAGTGTGTAACTGCAATAAAGAAGACCAACGCTATGCTGGGGATTATTAGGAAGGGAACTGAAAACAAATCAGCCAGTATCATAATGCCCCTGTATAAATCATAGGTGCGACTCATTTGGAATACTGTGTACAGTTCTGGTTGCCACACCTCAAAAAGGATATTATAGCATTGGAAAAAGTGCAGAGAAAGGCAACTAGAATGATAAAAGGGTTGGAACACTTTCCCTATGAAGAAAGGTTAAAACGCCTGGGGCTCATTAGCTTGGAGAAATGATGGCTGAGGGGTGACATGATCGAGGTTTATAAGATTATGCATGGGATAGAGCAGTTTGAGAAAGAAGTACTTTTCTCCCTTCCTCACAATACAAGAACTCGTGGGCCCTCAATGAGATTGCTCAGCAGTTGGGTTAGAACAGATAAAAGGAAGTACTTCTTCACCCAAAGAGTGATTAACACATGGAATTCACTGCCACAGGAGGTGGTGGCAGCTACAAGCATGGACAGTTTCAAGAGGGAATTAGATAAATTAGATGAGCAGAAGTCCATCAGTGGCTATTAGCCACAGGGTATAGATAGGAACTCTCAGTCTGGGGCAGGTGATGCACTCTATTCTTGGTGCTGGAGGGGGCAGCAGTGGGAGGGCTTCTAGTGTCCTGGCGCCACTGCTGGACCCCCTGATGGCACCTGGTATTTTTGGCCACTGTGTGACAGTGTGTTGGACTAGATGGGCCACTGGCCTGATTCAACATTGGCTTCTCTTATGTTCTTATGTTCTTAATGCACTGTAGCTTTGGCAAAATATCATAGATCCATGAGGTGCCAGGTCCAAAATTTATTTATTTAGGATATATCTATGCTGCCTCTTCAGAGTCATGACACAACATTATAAACAAGCTGTTAGATATAAACAGAATAAAAACTATCCATAAAGGAGAAACAGACTATTAAAAAGCTGTTAAGGTAAAATCCCAAATTAAAAGCTTGGGTGAAAATATGTGTTTTGGCCTGGTACCTAAAGAAAGCAAAGCTGGCATCAGGTGAGCCTGAGGGGGGAGGGCATCTCATAGGCAAGGGGCCATCACAGACTATTTTGCCTTTCTACCCTACCCGGGTCCACAGGGCAGTGAACATTAAAAAAAATTAAACAATGAAAAAACAGTCAAAATTATAAAATAGTTCAATTAAAAACACATAAACAACATTAGAAGGAGGGCCAATAACTGTTACTGGGGGTATGCCAGATGAAACAAACATGCCAAAAATCTTCACCTGCTGGCAAAAGATATTGATAGAGAGAGAGAGACCAATCTCCCTGGGAAGGGAGTTCCAAAGTTTTGGTGCCATGCTGGAGAGGGCCCTTTCTAGCTTCAGATGGCAGAGGCAATCAAAGCAGGGCCTCTGAGGATGACTGGAGTGAGTGCATAGACGGACCCCTGCCTCTAGTTACTAGAGACAGCAGGCTCTGAGAGGCAGATTTTAACTGGCAGGCTGGATAGTATGAGAGGAGGCAATCTTTCAGGTACAGTGGCCCTAAGCCATTTAGAGCCTTAAAGGTAAGAACCAGAACTGTGAAGCAGATGGGTAACCAGTACAGATCTTTAAGCATAGGGATGACACAAAGTTCACAAACAAGTCCCAGAACTGTGACCCTGCTTTAAAATAACATGTTTATTTAAAGGCAGATTGGTTGCATATTAATGTAGAAATTGGGTTCTAAAAATATAATTGATTCTCACTTCAGCCACAGGTGTTGGTGGCCAAGGACAAACCTCTTACCTCTCAGCTCATTGGCAATATTGGGTTAACAACTAACAGGCTTGTTGTTATAAGGATTAAGAAGACATATGAGGATGAACAAGACAACACATATAAAATGATCTGAACCTTCTAAAAAGGCCCATTTTCTATGCTCAGTATTGTTATGACATCAGCATGGAATTGCTGCTAATTCCCAAAAGCTTTGTTATTACACTGGTGGAACTTGAATATTTGGAGACAGGGTGGAAGGAAAACGTGTAAATGAATATGCAGGAGGGGACTAACTACTCAGTCACCGCACTTGAACATGATCTGCGAACAAGTATATATTGGAAGTATCTACCACACAGAGCTGCGGTGGCTCAAGTGGTTAAGACGCTGAACTGCAGGTTGTGGAAGGACAGTAGTCCAGCAGTTCGAGACCCGAGAGTGCCGCATGACAGGGTGAGCTCCCGTCTCTAGTTCCAGCTCCTGCCAACCTAGCAGTTTGAAAGCAAGAAATTGCAAGTAGATAAATAGGTACCACTTCAGTGGGAAGGTAACAGCGTTCCGTGCGCCTTGGTGTTTAGTCATGCCGGTCACATGACCACAGAAATGTCTTCGGACAGTGCTGGCTCTTCGGCTTTGAAACGGACATGAGCACCGCAACCCTAGAGTCGGATTCGACTGGCTTTCGAGCAAGGGAACCTTTACCTTTACCTTTTTTACCACACAGAGCCTAGAAAACAGAGATGAAGTGGGGTGATTCTGTTTATTGGGCTGTACTTCCCACCTCTGTACTTATTTGGATATTTATGCAGCCCGCACCGATCAGACTAAGCCTATTTACTCCAGCATTTGGTTTCCTATACTGGCCAACCAGATACCCTGGAAGGCCTACCACCAGGGCAAAAAAAGCAGAGCCTCGCCCCACTGATGCCCACCAGCAACTGCTGTTCAGAAGTCCCTTTGGCTAATAGCTATTTGTTTACCAAACTTCCATACATTTGTCTAATCTCTGTTTAAAAGATATCTGAGCTAGGGCTATCACTAATTCTTGTGGCTGTGAGTTCCACAAGTTAATTATGTGTTGTATTAAGGAGTATTTTATTTGTTGTGCCCATTTAGAGGGCCCCCCATCCAGTAACACAGAAGAAAAGTTCTCTGTATCAATTTTATAAATCTCTATCATGGCCCATAAAAGTTTTGGATGCTGTTTAACATATTGGGCCTTCAGAATGATCAGAAATGGGCAGGGTGATCTTTCCTTGTGCCGTCACTTATTGAAAGTACTGGGCACAATTTTTAACAGCCCAGTAGCTCTTACATAAAAAGATCAAGAGGATTAATTAGCACACCTATTCAGCTCTAAGCTACAAGAAAAACACCAGGCTAACTTTTAGTTTGCCTGGCAGAGAATGAGCTCCCTCTTTCAGCTAGTGTTTACTTTAGGAATTCACACTGAAGAAGAAAGAAATAGGTAGTGCATTGGCCATGTTAGCTAACATGTCAATCAGGTGCCCCAAGGCACACTTTTTCATGTTGAGCAAAAGTTTTATAACTCACCCTTTCAGAACGCAGGGGAGATTACAAAAATACACACTAAAATATCCAATGAAATCCAGTTGGCTCTGCAAACCAACCATTACAGAAGCATAACAGATCAAACATATTGGCCTACAAAATACAGCCTATCACACATAGTTGACAATATTTATTTGTTAAATTTTTATTTAGTTCTTTCTTCAGTTAATTAAGGGCAATGTACATGGTTGTCCCCTCCTCCATTTTATCCTCACAACAACCCTATGAGCTAGAATACCCTGAGAGAGAGAGCAACTGGCCCAAGGTGGTCACACAGTGGTCACACAAGGTGGTCACTGTGATCAGCAATTTGAGCTTGCCTCTATCCAGCCCTACTCTAACCACTACACTGCTCTGGCTTGGCTAGCGTATATTAATTAATACACAGATCAATTATGCCATTCACTCATAGTTATTACCATTTGGAAAGAGTCTCATGACACCTTAATGGCTAAATGAATTTATTCTAGGATAAATTTTCTTGAGCCAAAGCCCACCATGTCAGATACCACAATAAGTTAGTTCATCTTTAAGGTGCCATGTGTTTGAAGTGTGTTGGCCTAACATGGATACCTCCTGGAATATATGATATGCTCGAGTATGAATATGGCAGGAAAAAAAAGGGCAAGACAACAGTTATATTAAGAGAACTTCAGTTTGATGTAGTGCAGCACTGTGAGAAGGGTCTCAGGGTGGTGAGGTGGGAGAAGGGAAGCCAATCCTTGTTCCACTGTGAAATTTTTATGTAACAGCCAGGAAATTTTGTGATACTCAGCTTTTGGGACAGGGTGGGATTCAAACCTAAATACGTGAATGCATACTTGAGTGTAGCTCAGTAGCAAAAGGATGAATGACAAATAGAAGGTCCATCTTTGTAAGTAATTTCTCATGAATTCACTATGAGGTCTCAAGGACGCTGCGCTTGGCCCAGCCACACCCACCCCAGCGCAACATGGGAATAACGGTACTGACCTACTATGCTAGATTCTGTGAAAGATTAGTGAGATATTGCATACAAAAGATATTCTATATTCAGGCTACACAGCAGTTAGCAGCAGCCACACAAAATGGCTGTGGCACCATAGAGGTTTTACAAGTTGATTTGGGCAAGGCTTTCATGGGCTGCCAGTCTGTTGTCATAATATGGACTTGGAAAAAAGCAGACCTCTGTCTGTATTTTTTTCATCCCATAACTTTTTGGTGGAATGCAGCCACTAAGAGAATGTAGCAGCTCTAACAGAGGAGGTCTCCAGTTCAAATCCTGTCTCTGCCACACTATCTGCAAACCAATTTCTGTCAGTCTCAGCCTCCCTCTCTGGAACAGGAAGATAAAAATAGCAGTGGTTGTAAAGAATACAAGATAATGTACGTGAAGCACTGTGAACACTATATAAATACTGAGCCAGATAAAGTTCATGAATACAGAGAAGCAACCTAGCCGCTCTCCTTTAATTTTAACAAGGTACCCAGCACCACTCTGTAATGGATGCTTCTTTTTCGTATGGCCAGCAATTCACAAATGTGTGGAATACCAATACTGTCAGAACTAATAGTACCAATACTTATATTATTGACACAAGCAATATCATTAAGTGCCAGATTCTTCTCTTTTTTTTTTATTCCAGCTTGTTTTTAATGAATTTGCTTGAGTCTTTCCTCCATCGGTAATCATTATTATACGTTTTGCTTGAGTGCTCTTTGATTTAAATGGCTGTTGTTTTTGCTGCATTAGTGGTTGTAGCCTTTTCCAGTGTCTGCTTCATTTTTATATCAGTGTAGGTTGTCTTAGGGAGCATGGTTTCAGGCTTGCTTTTAATGTCATTTGACTGTGCTGCACACAGCCTCCAGGAAGCAAATTTTGTAGAAGGGAGCATTTAAATAAAACAACATTACTACTATCATAATTTTTTATCAATATGGTCAATATTAGCAAGGCCAATGTTAACATTTTTCGTGCTGCCAATATTATGTATTCTTTGCAGAGTCTCAGCCCAATCAAAACTGGTACTGCAAATCCCAGCTACAGGGTCAGAACTAGGGTCCGCTGTGAGAAGGTTTCTTTTCTCCTCCTACGTAGTCGAGAAGAAGGGGAGGCCGATTTTATTTGAAAGGGGGCTCAGAAAACGAAGCCTCAGAGAGATCTACTGAAAAGAGGGCTGGGGGATCTTAAGAGGCTCCCCCCCCCCACGAAGGATCCTGCCGCACAGATATACCCGTCTACCCACCTGCGACCCTTCCTCCTCCTCTCCCCCAAAGACTCACCTGGGGCGGACGGCAGCAGCAGGAGCCGCTCCTAAATAGTCCTGCCAAAGTCAGCGACGTTCACTCCCCTCTCAGGGAAAAGGATCAGGATCCGCTTCCTTTTCCTATCTCTATGGTGAAAGACCACAACTCCGCCCCTCCGCACCCTCCCCTCGTTACGTATGTCTTCAGGGAAGGAGGGGGAAGCGGGATAAGTAAGACTACAGATACAACCGGCCCATCAGAGCGAGAGGAAACCACGAGTTGTGCACAAAATTAACTTCCGGTATGTGCTGGACTGCCTGTGCGGGGTATTACAGGAAGAAGCCAGAAAGGATGGCGATAATACACAGATATAGAATATGGATCTATGAGGGAAGCGTGCTCTATTTCTCGCCTTCCTACGCTACATTGACATTTCTTTGCCTTGGATGTCCCGTCTTTTCGGAAACCGGAAGGGTTGTGAGGATTATGTTAAAGTGACCTCTTTGGTAATAACTGTATGTTGCGAGGAGTCGCCGTTAGGCAGACGCCGACGCTGGATGTCAGTCAGTCTCCGCACCAACATCGTTGCCATGGAAACACCTCAGGTGCTGTGAGGCTCGCTGGCCTGTCTCTAGCGGAGTCGACGAGAGCGCAGGGAATTTGTTGGCTGTCTTTTCTTAAATTAAAACAAAAGAATTGGCACCGAAGTCTGAACAGCTGTGAGCATACGCAGACAAAATAACAGTCTGCTTCTGGAGTTTATGTTCCATGGCTTGTTGTTTTGTATTGATAACTTCTTACTTTAATTATAAGACTCCTCGAGCAGGACTCCCAATGAGGTAGTGTGGAAATCTCATAAATGAAAAAAAATCAAGCAGAAAATCCTGTAGTTCACGCACAGTTCTTGTCCACCAAAGGAAATGTATTTTTTAATGCAATCAAAGTGTCAAAGAGCATGTTCAGAGTGCTTTTTCTTTATGACAACAATGCTTCTCCAGGTACTGGTGCTGTGAATTCTGGTGCCCTGGCCCCTCAGTAGCCATGTTAGACAGTAGACATTCAGATACTAAGTACTGCACTATCTGACAAGTTGCCTGAGGTCGAATGGGAGACAGGGATTCCTCTAGTGCTCTGTTAAAAATAGAAAGCAAACTGAAATTCAGAACAACGACAACAAAAATAGGTGTGAACTTCAACATTGAAACAAATACATCACACACTTACTTGTACACAATTAACATGCCAAATGCAATATGCGTTCTACTTTGGGTTTCTCAGTAAACCCTTGTTTTGTGCAAATCATCATATTATTTACAACATTGCCCCCAAATGGTCATACTTCAGAAAATATATAAGTTTACAGAAGTGTTTTGAGACAACAGGAGGTTCTTTTTTTAAAATGAAATCTATGGAAAATGAAATTAAAAGCTTAGAGCACTTAAGAGAAATGTGCCATACAAGTTAGCCATGATACTAGATGAACAATTCTAGAAATGCTCCCAAACATTCCCAGTACATGAAAGAAATCCAAGTGTTATTTCATTATATTATTTATTTATTTTACTCAATGCATTTGTACCTCAGCTTTCTTCCCAATGGGGACTCAAAGTGGCTTACATGGTTCTCCATTTTATTCTCACAATAACCTTGAGAGGTAGGTTAGGCTGTGAGACTGTGGGGCTTAAGGTCACCCAGTAAGCTTCCATGGCATGAATAGGTGTGTGCTGAACCTGGGTCTCCCAGATACTAGTCTGACATTCCTAACTACACACTGGCATTAGTGCTCACTATTTTTATATTCATTTTTTGTTGCACACTGGAGCACTACCTAGGTAGCAATCTCCAGTTTCTGCCTCATAGAAAGGTAAAGAAAATTAGATTGTGGTCCACTGGTAAAGCACAAACTGATTTCTGGTGGACCACTTGGTGGTTGTTGCTTGCTGGGATTTTTGCAGAGGGTGCTGGGATGTTGGTTCTTTTTTTATATAATTGTTTATTTTCATAAACAAACATAAAATTGGGGTACAACATTTCAATCTTGCTTTTCCTCTATTAAACTACCAAATATATTAACTAAATCTATATCATTTTTCCACCTACTGTTATCATATAATATTTGCAAATATATAGGTATACAGTTTCTTTTATTCTACTAATATAGATTTTGTCTAAACATATTGTTAAATTCTTTCTTTGGATATATAAAAAGCATAATTCTTTATTTTCTTCTGGATATTCATGTAATGGTCTTACTCCATTATCAGTCTCAGAAACTCCCTCAGAAATTTCCCATCCCTTTTGTAGCTTTCCTCTTCTTCTTGATTTTCTGATTTCTCCTCTTAAGTTATAGTCTTATTTCTGTGCCTTTTCCCCTTATAAGTGTAGGAATCTTCTGAGTAGAAACATTTCTACTCAGTCTTTAGAATAGTTTGTGGATCCAAGTGTTGGCTTCTTTTCTCTCTGAGGTGATATGTGACTCCTTATTTTGGCAATTTCATCACCGATGGTTCTTTTATAAAGTCTCTGATATACATTTGTGGAAGTTTTGTTTCTCTTTATAGGTGCAAACTCCATTCTGTGGATCATGTCATCTTGCTTGTAGGTTTCCTCTATGTCCTCATGTCTTTTCCCTCCTCTTTCCAGGCTATCTGAACCGTTTCCTTCTTAGTTTGTTGCATCAGCATTTGTTTCCTCTCGTATAGGGTAAAACATTTCTTAGACTGCCCTTTTTACAGCTACAATAGCTGTGTTTTGAATTAAACTATGAAAATCTTTTAAGGAGACCTGTAATAATTTAATGCTTATAAGTTCCATTGTATCTGAAAATAAAGCCTCTTGGCACCGTTTGAAGTCTGTCTGTGCCATCCATTTTTTCAACAATGTGTTAAAACCAAAGAATCTCTAGAAATGTTTTCCAACAAAGTTTTACAATGTCATCACGTCTAATAAGCATATAATCAACAATAATAAGCATATATGAACAATTGTTATAGTCATATTAAACACAAAGACAATATCAACATAAGTTGGGAATGTTATCTATTATTCACATTTCAAGACACTGAGGTCAGAACAAAATGGAGATCCATAGTTTCAGCAAAGGAAAACATAAAATTGTTATGGGAATGTAATAAGTGAAAAAATCAGAATAAGGTTCAATTTTCTTTTCCCCCTTGAGGGATCAAGTCTCCATATTCCATTTATTTAAAGAATAACCAACTTGAGTCCTTATTTCAGCAGCTTTGGTTTAATGCTTTAGAAGGTCTTCATGTTGTTCCAGCTGCTTTCTTTTTATTTCCAGACAAGGGAAAAAAGGGGGAGGAAAGACTCCATTTCTGTTCACCAAGATTCAGAGTCAAATTCAACTAGTTTTTCTCCGGAATGAGCTCCTGGAGGAGATCAGGGCCCTGCGGAACCTTTCACAGTTCCGCAGGGCCTGCAAGACGGAGCTCTTCCACCAGGTTTTTAATTAGGAGCTGCCACTAGCACCAACAACAACTATCTTGTGGTAACAATGGGGCGATGGGATGGCCCAGTACAAAAATCTAGTTGCAGTACTGTGATGGGCATGTCAGTGAAGCAGGCTTTGGGGTAATATCTATAGGTCACCATCTTGATTAGATTAAACTGGTAATATCATCGAGCACTTATTACTGTTAATATGATTGTTTTTATGCTGTATTAATGTTTTATATTTGGCACATGTTGCCCCTGTTTGTAAGCCACCCTGAGCCTGCTCGTGGGGAGGGTGGGATATAAGTGCAATAAATAAATAAATAAATAATAAGTAATATTTTATATTCCACAAAATACAGTCTTAGACAAGATCTTTCTCTTTATTTTCTTTGCCCAAGAGGCTATTTGAGAAATTGCTTTGAATTTTCTTCGTAGCTGCCGGAAAGGAAGGAGGCGGGCAGGAAGTGAATTCTTAACCCCTCCATTCCATTGTCTTTTTAAACTGTAAAGGGGCTTTACCGATGAATAGTAGATTTTTTGATATTGTTGCTTTAAGATGTACTCACAGTGTTATATTTCACTGATGTTATGGATGAGGTCCCAGCTTCTCCCCCCTCCATCAGGGCAGTCATAACTACATGCAGCCATGTCTGCATGGGCGCTCTCAGCTGGTTCCTGTGTCGGGGCACATTCGAATCTCTGCCTGCTTGCTGCCACTTGCAAGGGGTCCAAATCAAGCCCCTTGCAACGAGCTCCTCTACAGGGAGCTCATTGGAGTTCGGGAGCCCCTGAACCCCTCTAAGGAAGCCGGTGATCCAGTCAACCCTCGGGAGAGCTTCCCAGTGCGGCTGTTCTTGCTGTGCCAAAACTTTATTTTGATACAAGATCAGCTCCTAAGAATCAGCAAATAAAACACAGCAATGTGACAAGCATAAAACAATGAACAGAGATTAAGAGGCGGGACAAGACAAGTAAATCCCTCTTCCAACAGGTAGGCAAAGTTACTGGGACTCAATCAGCTGTTTTTTTTATCCCACACACCTGTAGACAAAATTTGGCAACTTTGTGGGTTATCTCCTGAGAGGAGTCTGCAAGGAGGAGAGAGAAAAAAGCTTGTTCCGATCTTCCTGGTATAGTTGACAGAACTGGAGCAATATACAGACGTTGAATATCACTGTAGAATGGGCAGTGCAGCAGAACACATTCAATAGACTCTGCTTTCTCTGTATGACATGGCCAAAGCCATTGAAAGTGGGACTTTTTTTTTAAGATTATAGTCACCAAAACAATAAAGCAGCCATGTTTGTTTTATTTAGGAGATTGATAGACCACCTCTCTTGAGGCAGCTAACAAAAAACTTCTGGTTCTTACCTTTAAAGCCCTATTATGGTCAGGGGCCTACATACCTAAGAGACTGCCTTTCTCCACATGTTCCCCAGAGAGCACTACAATAGGGGTCCCAAAACCATCTGGCCCTTCTGGGTCCCAGAGAAGCCAGGTTGGCTGTGACAAGGTCCAGGGCCTTTTCAGTGGCGGCTCCATACTGGTGGAATGAGCTCCCGGAGGACATCAGGGCCCTGTAGGACCTTTTACAGTTCCGCAGGGCCTGCAAGACAGAGCTCTTCCACCAACACTTTGATTAGGGAGCCACACCTAATAAACTGAGGTCCTGGCCTCAATATTAACATTGAAGGCAATGTCCTGAGGGTGCTAAGGTTCTTTGACTTGTGTGGCTAGCCCATATACCACACATGAAGACAGACAATTCATGCAGCAAAAACAGGTAGAAAATATTTTATTTGAATAAGGGACACTTTACAGCCAAAAATTCAGCTCAGACATCCAGTGAGTAATAGCAGGGTTCTGACTTATATATTCTTGCTCCTCCCAACTTTACATCATCGTTGACATCATTTGCACATGGTCCATTTAAATTTCTTTGTTTAAACAATCATTTATCAAACATTTGACTAAAAAGATGTTACTTGACCGTGTTCCAACTTTACAATGCAGGTGTTCATCTCATTAAAAATGATAAATGCATCTTTTGGCCATTCTCCCAGACTTGCTTAACCTTTGAATGAACTTTTACACACAGAGTGGCTGAGTTCATTTTCAGTATAAAATCTATCGTTTCTGTTACAAAAATGGTTTCTTTATATTGATACACGCATATAGGTGAATAATGGCACTCTTAATACCATTTTGTGGGGTATTTCTACTAAAAATATATGAAGGATACATTAAATTGTGGAAAAATACAAAATTATAGCACTGTTTTAAAAATTAAACTCTTTATCTGCACTTTCGAATGTTACAAAGTGGCCTATGGTATAAAGCTTTTGTAAATACATTGAATCCACCTATTATCCTTCATTTTAATCCATCAGAAGATTTTTATTGAACTTTATAAAGATTTTAAATCTAAATTAAAAATTTCTGGTTTTGTAAAATGTGCTATTTTACCTTGGCGAGTAGGGGTCCTTCTCGTATAACATAAGTTCTGCATTTTTAATTGGCCTTTTAATTAGCCTTTTTAATGGACAAGTGCCCATGATTGATTGCTGTGACTTCATAAACTGGCTGGCCATCTTCCCATTTTTTGCTTGTTAGCAGTTTGCTAGTCTTAAGCAAAGTTTCTTATTTAAAAATATAGTCTTAGTAAATATTCATCTAACTACTTCTCTCACAAACATTCTATACCATAGCCTTAATTCTCAGCTATAAACAGAATATAAAAGTTTTGTTTTAACTTCTAGAAACACATAAGGAAAAGGATTTTTCAGGCTTAAATCTCTTTTTACAGAAAATATAATAGTACTTAACTCAGTTAATCATCTTGACATCTTCTTTAACCAATTATAAAATTCCTTTCACTGGTCATCACCAGCTCAGTTCATTAAATGTATAACTATTTCTCTAAGCAAGCAGACAGTCTTTTTTGCCTTAGAATAATAAGCTGCTAATAGGCAGGTACATTGCTTATAGATTGTTTTAAAATTTCCACTAACTCAATATTTAAGCATTTTAAACTGAAAGGAGAGTTTAGTTTGATCATAGTGAACTTCTGAACCTAGTTCTTTGAAGCAGAGTGTTTGGACGTAAATCTCCACTATGACAGGTTATTATTGTGGCGAACCGTATCATCCTAATTAAAATGTCTACTGATATTAGAATACCTGCTTTCATTAGGAAATTCCTCTTCTGTCAGTTAAATTAATATCTTTTGATTTTGAATATAAAACACCTGTTTCTAATAATTTGCCAGCTTATTTCTGGAAAATCCCTAAAGTCCTTTCCCTGAGGCTCTCTGGAATCCGAGCAATAATCAATAGATGATCATTTGAACTTTTGGGCTTCCTCTACAACATCATTACTAACAGACTGATACAACCCAGACTATGACGTTAGCTGACTGTATGCCGTTGGATGCTGCTAATGCCTACCTTTGTGATACGAACCACACTAGCACTTTATACTATGTCATGTTTTGTAATTATATTGTTGTGATTTTATTAATTTATCTGTTTTAGTTGTTTTATACATTCTATGTAAGCTGTCCTGGGCCTGCCTCGGCAGGGAGGGCAGGATATAAACTAACTAAATAACTAACTAACTAAACAAAAGTAAAATCAAATAGCATAAAATTGTTTAAAAACCATTAATAAAAACCAGCCATAAAATGATAAAACTCACACTTAGGAACACAATCAGCTTAACCAGCATTTAAAAACACTAATAAAACAACAATAGTAATAAAAAAGTGGCATACAGGTCATAAAACAACTAGCTGAAAAAGATGAGATAAAACTTCTCTTAAAAGCCTGGATAAAGAAATGTTTTGGTCTCCTGCTATTAACAGTAGGGTAGGCACCAGGCAGACCACAAAAGGGAGAGAATTCCAAAGGTGAGGCACTACCTATGACAAATCCCTGTTTCTAAGTGCCACCCACCTCACCTCTGCAGGTAGAGGTGCAAAGAAGAGGGCTTGGAAGGTAAATCTTACTTTGTGGGCTGTACAATATGGGACGAGGTGACTCTTCAACAGCCTCAGTCCCAGGCTGTTTAGGACCTTACAATAATTTTGCCTGGAAATAATTTTAGTAATTTATTTCATTTATACCCCACCTTAGTCCCCAGTGGGGACCCAAAGTGGCATATATTTGTCTCCTCCATTTTATCCTCACAACACCCCTGTAAGGTAGGTTAGGCTGAGAGTGTGTGGCTGGCCCAAGTTCACGCAGCAAGCTTCTGTGGCAGAGTAGGGATATGAATCTGAGTTTCCAGAATTTGGGCCAACATTCTAACTATTACACACACCGGCAATAACAAATAGGCTGGCATACAGATCTTTCAGCATCGGGGGGATATAATCTTTGTATGCTGCCCCTGACAGTAGTGTGTGGCTGCTGCATTTTGAACTAGCTGAAGTTTCCAGACTGTTTTTAATGGCAACTTCACTTAAATTGCATTGCAGTTATCTAACTTGGCTGGGATCAGAGTGTGCATAACAGCCAAATCATGCTTTTCAAGGAACAGATAAAATTGCCCAGGAGTCTATAGAGTAAAATAAACCAAAGCGCATATGAAAACTGTTGTGGTAGGGGTGGAAAATGAAAAATCCGTTACAAAAGTGCAAATGAGCCAGGACAGATTTCACCCACATTTAAGAATGAGAGAGCACTGGTCTCTCAGAAGAGAATCCCACAAATAGAGTTCCACAACAGAAAAGGCATTTTCTCTGATATTCTTTGGCTGCTAAAGAGATTCTGTATGTGCTATTAGTTTGTAAATTTAAAACTTTAGTAGGGTAAAACCTGCTTGTAAAAAATGCACCAAAAAACCCTGTACTCAGCTTCTGTGTGTGTCAAGTGCTGTCACAAGCAGCTGACTTATGGTGACCCTGTAGGGTTTTCAAGGCAAGGGACTAACAGAGGAGGTTTGCTATTACCTTCCTCTGCATGGTGACCCTGGACTTACTTGGTGGTCTTCTGTCCCACTACTAACTAGATCCCAAGTTGTGGTAAGATTGGGCTAGCCTGGGGCATCAAGGTTAGGGTTTACTTGTCTTAACCCCTCCCAATTATAAATAGGGGAAAAATATTTCAAAGAAATTAGAAAGGAAAGGCTGCCATCTTGTGGTAAAAATGTTATCAATTCCCTGCAGCAATATCCCAGCCCCAACAATCAGCTCCAACTTGTAGTGAAAGAGTTTGGATTGCTGACACTCTGGTTTGTGGTCTAGTTGAAACACAAATTGAGAGAGTAAAAGGAGACAGCATTCATACAATGTAAAGCATGATGATGTCAGCAGTTAGTCCAACAACAGTGTCTTAACAGTCACTTATTCTTCCTGAACATTTTCTTGGCTATGATATCTTATCAATGGAGAATTTGTAAAAATTAGGGTGGCATCTGTGTAGGAAACTACCACACCATAAGAGAAGGAACAGCTAGAATGCAACCTATGATAAATGAATAATGAAAGGTTCTTAGGAACCCAAATTAGCCACCCACAGAGGAGGCTACCTGTGGTGACCTTGTATCTTTCCAGTGAAATTACTCTGCGGTGAGCATTTCTGTTTTGTTTTTGGGTTATTCAGCCACTCTGAGTGCAGTAGAATTAATTTCCTTAAAGGAGATTGCCTGTTCTGTCTCTGTTACACCTCTGGGTTTGCCTCTATACAATGAAGAAGCATAGTCAGAAAAGTTACTATTTTAACATTAATTAATTAAAATTGGTGATTTCTTTAAACACTTCTAAAAAGGATTTTGTTCCCAGTTTTTTATTCAAATAACCCCCAACAATAGCCCTGACCTGGATAGCCCAGGCAAGCCTGATCTCGTCAGATCTTGGAAGCTAAGCATGGCAGACCCTGGAAAGTACTTGGAAGGGAGACCTCCAAGGAATATCAGAGCTGGGATGCAGAGGCATGCAATAGTAAGCCACCTCTCTGAAATGTCCATGCCCCACTAGGGGTCACCAGAAGTCAGCCATGAATTCCAGAAACACACACACACACACACACACACACACACAAAATACTCACCCCTCCAATAACAATAAAATAAGTAAGATTAAAACAGGAATATTAAGGTGGTGAGGAGTATAGGGTTGCCAACTCTGGCCTGGGCAATTCCTGGAGATTTGGAAATGGTGCCTGGGAGGAGAGGGAACTCAGTGGGGATTCATTGCCATAGAGTCTGCCCTCAGAAGCGGTCATTTCTTCCAAAAGAGGTAATCTCTTTAGTCTGGAAATCAGAAGTAATTCCTGGAGAACTCCAGGCCCTTCCTGGAGGCTGGCAACCCCAATTCTTCCCCGACTGGTATTAGAAACCTCAAAAGGAAACATTTTAAAGTGTGCAATGCATGTCTCAGCTATCAATAGTATGAAAAGCACTGGAGCTGAGTGTAGAGCTGGAGAAACAGAGGTAACAGACCTGCTTTGAGTAAATGCAAGGCAGAACCACTGAGTGGTATAAAACCTCCTATTCTCTCTTTTAAGTGAGAGATGGTAAATCTGCCTGGGCTGTCAGAGCGAAGGAATGGGGGGAATTGTATGACTGAGTGGTCCCCATAGAAACAGTGCACACACATATAAAACTAGCATGTCATGGAGAAGACTAGTCTAAAACCATTCTATCTGCCATTTAGTTTTCTCTGAACAAGGATTTGTTTTATCCTGAAGCACATTTCATCATGTAAATCTTTACCCACCTCAATGAGAATCAGACCTAGGAGCTGAGAGCCAATCTGGGTGGGGGAAAACTTCCTTAGTTTAATCAAAGAATAAGTGGAACAAGTTATACATTTCACACTCTGGATTCTGGAATCCAAGTAGTATCTTTGAACACTAACGTCTGGGGCTATCATGTTTCAGATGATTTCACCTGAGAGATGCAGATAACTCTTCAGATGTTGGTTATCACATTCCACCAAATGGAGGTCAGTCCAAAGTGTGTGTTATCTATCTTCTGTTTTGCACCATCAAATCCATATTTCAAGTCCCACTTCAATAGCTGTTGATCATGTAGCAGGGTGCTGGGGATGGTTTTCAATGAGTTGCAACTTACTGCTTCGGCTGCTTCAACAAATTGTTTTCCTGCTAGTGTTCGGGCAGGTTCTCTCCATGTCCTTGGCAGAATGACAAATGTAGCTACAGATTTCAAGTGTCACTCCAATACATTTCAGTGCCCCCCACCACTTACTAGGGAGAAGATTAGCAAAGAAAATCTCTTAGAAGCTTGAAATGATTCTTTATGTTACTGTTACTGGATTGATGCTGTTACTTGATCCTAAAATAAGAAAAGAACAATAATTACAGGCTAGCATTGTGCTGTTGTCTCATGGTGTTACCTGTACTGGGTGGGAATTATTGTTACTATAATATTTAAATATATTATATATAATACTTTTTACCCAGATAGATAGTGACTGGCCTGCTGGCTGACTTCACATGCATACCATGTCAAGTTACAACTAGAAAATGCATTTGATTTTTCCAACTTATCTCAAAATAACAAAATGTTTACAAAAATATTCTTGTTAGTGCAGGCATAGAGCTATGGGTAGGCTGTGGATTTCAATCAGACATAGGCCCCGGTCACATGCGGAATTTGCTGTGGGAGAGCCACGGGTGGTAGGCGGATTATCGGGGCGCGATCACACTGCAACATCTGGCAAGTGAAGCGCACCCGTGGCCAACCCATGGCTTCCTGTGGAAAAGCGGAGTTAAAAACTACCTGCTAACAAGTACTATCTTCCGTTAAATGTGCGGCACCGGCGGGCGTCTGCATCCAGCAGCCATCAGCATCGGGCGCATGTGCCAAACGCAGTCCTGCTGTGTTGCCTTGCCAGTCCTGCTGCATTGCCTCACTGGTCCTGCTGCGTTGTCTTGCTGGTTTGATTGGCTGCCGGAGGCCTGCAGATGGAGCCGCGGGGGGACGTGAGATCCCACTACCGCACTTCTTTTTGCTCCGCCACTAAAAGCCTCCTGTCCCCTGCGGATTATCCCGCTCATGTGACCGGGACCATAGAACTTTAAATCTCCAAGTTGACAGTTGGCAATGTAACACCACAGACAGGGGTTCTTGGGCCCAGGCTAGCCCAATCTCATCTGATCTCAAAAGCTAAGCGGGTTTGGCCCCTGGTTAGTAGTTGGATGGAAGACCTCCAAGGAAGTCCCAGATTGTTATGCAGAGGAAGGCAATGGCAAGCCACCTCTGAAATCTCTTGCCTTGAAAAACCTACAGGGTTGCCATAAGTTGGCTGCAACTTGATGGCACTTCACATAAGACACAAAAGCCCTGCTTTATTTGTGGATCTAGCTGTTTCGCTTCTCTAGGTTGTTGCCTTGAATTACAGGTATTCAGTGTTTGGGGTGAGTGATAAGTACGAGACAACACACCGGAGGTCAGTTCAAAAAGTGATTTCAGCTTTATTTCAGCTCCAAGTTAGACCAGCTAAGGACTAGACCAGCTAGACAAAAATACAGTCCCAAAACAGCAGTTTATATACACTCCTGGCTGAGATAGCCACGCCCACATACTGTACAAGAACCAATAACATTTGTACAACATAACCAATCACAATCCAGGTATAAGGACCAATGATTTTACACCCTGATACCCAATCAAAGATGTTCCCTCCAGAAGCCCTTTGATTGGGCCATACTGTGCAGCATTTCCAATCCGCATAATGAGCACCTGCTCACTATGCTTCCCATTATGTCTCTGAAGACATAACAGTGAGAAAGTGGCTTGGGATTCAGTCTACTTTAAGCCCTCCAGAGCCAATACAGTATGTTAGTGGAAAGGAATAGAAAAATATATTTATAATGACAAAAACTAACTTTTCTGCAGAATAGGGCTGTCGTTTTTAGAGGTGTACTCTGAAAAGTAGTATTCTTATTATCTGAAGATCTTCCATATACTGGTCTTTAGCATATGCTTTGATTGAATATGCTAATTAAACCATATTTAGGTTATTCAGAGTTGGGGTGGGGGTGAAGCCAGCTTTTGGCAAGAAATCTGTGGCAACACTTGAGGTTCAGGGCTGAAGAAAAATGTCCTGTCCCTTTAATAGAGACTTAAATGTGGAAATGTGGAAACATCACATGGAGGTAAATTATATCACCTCATAAATAACATACCATGAAGCCTCTATTAAAGGGACTAGATATTTTTTCTCCAATCAGTTGGCAACCCTAGGGTCAGATGACCGGTTGAGTTAGAGTTGCTGTTACAACTGATCTCCAAATGACAGAGATCAGTTACACTGGAGAAAATGGCTGCTTTAGAGGCTGGACTCTAAGGCATTGGACCCTCCCCAAACCTCACCCTTCCCAGGCTCCACCTCCATCTCCAAAATCTCCAGGTAGTTCCCCACCCACAGCTGGCAACCCTATCTTGAATGGCATAGCAAAGTTTTTAACTGTGCAGAGAAACTCTTAGATTCATTATTAATGCATACTGTTCTGTTTCATTAAAACCAAGAGGAGACAGGTATGCACACAAAAGAGCATCCCATCCCTTGTTTCAGCTGCCTATGAGGACTTTCTGGTTTTAGTAAGCGTAAAGACTACAGACTGAGGTGTGTGTCTGACTTTAGCTTTTAACTATCAAAAGTTCAAGACTTGGGAGGAAAGCAGTCAAGAACCTTCTACATGTGAAGGTCTACTGCACATTAATTGAAGAGCCATGTACTGCTGGAGCCATAAAACTAGAGGTCTTGGGGCAAAGCACCTTGTTCCATTTTTCTCTCTTCCATGTATGCCTGAGCAAATCCTGGCATGGACAAAGAATCAGGTAAAGGTATGTTTTCTGTGACATAAACAAGAAGAGATGTAAAGCAACTGCTAGGTAACTTGGAAATATGGCAGCCTTACTCCTTCCTCATTTTATCTTCACAGCAATCCTGTCCAAGTAGATTAGGATGAGCTCATGTGACAGGGTTAAAGTCACACATCAAGCCTTTACGGCAGAGTGGAGATCTAAAGCTGGATCTTCCAGGTTACAATCTAGCACTCTAACCATTACAATACTGGCTTTCTGATGTTTTGATTACTTTTATATTTTTCAAGACTATTTGTGTCCACATTCCGTGCACTTGCAAAAATATACTAACAAACATTCATAAATCTTTCTTTAGCAATTTGCTTTCCTTGCCCTTTTCTGTCACCCCACCACCACCTGGGTGTGTATCTATATACAGTGTCCTCTGTGGGTATGTACATAGTTTTGGCATTCCCTTGAATATCAAACATACTGGTAATTTCCTGTGATTGACCCTTCCTGGATTCTAGCTATAAACAAGATACACCTGATGGGGATTTTATTTCAATTAGCCCAAAATCTAACCACTGACACATGTACTATCACCTTATACAGGGGCTGCTTTTTCAGGGAAGAGAATTCTCCTTATGGTCCCTAAAAGAAAAGGGTTCATCTGTTTCCCTGAGTTTGCTATCTACTGATAGAAGGTTAGGAATCCAGGATGCAGTTACTCAAGGTAAGTATTACTTTTAGAGGCAGAAATTTTAGTAGAAATTGAGCCTTTAATACCTTTGTGCAGACAGAAGTGAGCACTGTCTATTATCTTTTCTATCAAGATAACATCAGCATAATTAATTTACTGAGTGCTTTAAATGAAGCAGATCATGGATCCCCCCAATAATTTATTTTCAAAAAGTCTAGAATTCTGCACTAAAACACACTATTCTCCCAGATTTATTGACTGGCATGCACCATATGCATCAGTAATGTACGAATAGTCATTGTGCAAATAGTCGTTTCAAGACATGGTTTCCTGTAATCCTGAAGATTTTTATATGAGATGTAAACTAACCAACAGATATTTTCTGTCTTGGTAATCTGTATGAAAAAAGAAATATAAAGAATGCAGCAATGTATTAATCCAGTAAATGAATCCAAGTTATTAGCTTTAGATAATAGTTCACTGAGGAAGCAAGAAGAGGCAAAAATTTATCTTATGGAAGACTGCCAGTTCATAATAGCACAAAAGTGGGTGATGTTACCAAAAACTGATGTAAAGAGTTATATTTCCCAGACGGCTCCTTGCCCTCATCATTCTCGGTGCCAGACTAAGTGTTCCCTGACTGGTGTTGCCAAGGGGGGGGGAGGCTGAGGTGAAAGTACAACCTGTGATTGATACCTATCTGCACATATTGAATTCCAAAGTAGGCGCAGTTAACAGAAAGTAACTTGTTCCTATCTAGCTAAAAGGCAGACATGGCTACTTTATAATCTTCCTGCTGTGCCCTGGCCATTTGCTGTTGATTAATACCTGCAGCTAATTTACTGTTGATTAATGCCTTGCATCCTGTACCCCTTTGTAAACTTCTCATCCTACATTTGAGTCCCATTCTACCACTTGATGTAAATATTTACTTTACACTTATAAATAAGATTTAGGAATAGTGAATTCAAAGGTTAATTAGATTGTAGATTAATAGGAACATTTCATAGTTAATTTAGGTTCCTTTTAGGCATAGTAAGCATAAGGATATGGTTCATTAGACAGACTAAGTTAAGATTTAGGTCAGAATTCCCCCGTCTTTTTGAGCCTGAGGGCACCTCTGGAATTCTGACGTAGACTGTTGGGCGCAGCCCCAAAATGTCTATCCAAAGAAGCCAACCACAAAATGTCAGAGAGAGAGATTATGTATAACTCTAGTAATCACTCTTCAGCACCACAGGCAGAAACTCTACTTAACAGGATACCTATTAAAAAGAACACATTGTTTAGAAAAAAATTGTTGCATAGGGTTGCCAACTTCCAGGTGGTGGCTGCTGCTCTCCTGGGACTACAATTGATTTCCAGGTGACAGAGATTAGTTCATCTGGAGACAATGGCTGCTTTGGAAGGTGGATTCTATGGCTTTATACCCCACTGAGGTCCCACCCCTCTGCAAACCCTGCCCTCCTTAGGCTCCACCCCCAAAATCTCCAGGTATTTCCCAACCTGGAGCTGGCAACCCTATGCTCCTTCAGTCATGCTGTGAAGTTCTTTGTGCTATTATGGCAGCAGCTGCTGAAGTAATTTGTTTTTTACCTGCACAGCCAATCCAATCTCTAACAGCCAGTCAGAAGCTCTGCTGAGCAGAAGTCCCACCTGTCCCTGTCCACTTTTTCAAAACACTTGGTGGGCATCAGGAAAGCTTTTAGTGGGCCATGGTACCACATTGAGGAGGACTCCTGATTTAGATAACAGAGGTAAACATTTTTGTGTTTGTGTGGGGGCAATGAAGTGAATTCCATTTTTTCTCCTATCTGTGTTCTGCTGTAGCAGACAGGGTTCTCTCTAGGCTGAGTTAGCGTGAGCTAGCTCACAGCTTTTTAGCTTCCGGCTCACAGATTTTTGTCTTGGCTCAGGAAGGATGGCTCCAGAGCAATCTAATTTATGTAGTAGCTAAATCACTTGTTCACAGCTTTAATGCCAGTAGCTCACAAAGTAGATTTTTTGCTTACAAGACTCCACAGCTTAGAGGGAGCATTGGTAGCAGATATTTTCTTTTTAAGGGAGTGTGTGCTCGTGTAGCAGTAGGATGGAACGTGGGTGTGGTAGGGGAGGTTAGTGGAGGGGGATGGCTGCAGGAACACCACCTGTACTCACTGAGAATGGAAGAAGATTTATTCTTTGTCTTACTGGGTTAAGAAATAAGTCTGGTCAAGGTAGCAGTGTGAATGACTTCTTGCCTTCCAACCAATGTGTTCAGTGAGTATTTTTCCAGGTGTGCCCTGCTCCCAGTTGGAACATGGGTTGGTGAAAAAACTGGGTTCCTTTTTTTAATATGTGCATGTATGTGTAACGGTTTGTGCACCTCAAAGTCATGGTGACCTCTGGTGACTGACCCCTACTGGGGGTGTGGATAATATTCAGAGGGGGTGACTAAATAAAGCCTGCGGTCATCTCTGGTATTTCAAGGAGGTCTCTCATCCAAGTACTTGCAAGAGTCAACCTTGTTTAGCTTCCAAGATCTGACAAGATCAGGCTTGACTGGGCTATCTAGGTCATGGCAAAATTGGTTTTCTTTAAGGTCAATTTCCCACCGCTTGGCTTCTCTGACAGGTCTTTTGAGTAGGAGTGAGTGGCACACTCCAGTCCCTTCTCATAGGATAAAGTGCGTCATACTTTTATCCCATTGCCTTGTCCTTCTTCTGCCCCTTCCCTTCTTCCAAATGCCAGCTCAGGACCGTGCCCACAGACTACACTGTATTATGCTGGTACTGTTGGGATTAGTTGCTGGCCACTCTGCCATCTGTTGCCTACTACTCCAGTCTGCATGCCAGTGCTCACCTCCAGCACTTCCATTGTGCCATGACCAGTTCTGCCTTGTTGACCCTTGCCTATTTCAGGGATCTGAATGCCCAAATTGCAGTCAGTGCCCAAAGCTGAGGCATTACTTCTGGCAATTGTGGCTGTTGCTGTGCACTGTCCACATCTGCTCAGCTCTTGTGGGATGGCTCAGGTGCTAGAAAAGGATCAGGAATGTGATAGGAACTTTTAAAACAGTGGTTTGCCTTTCTTTGTTTTGTTTGTTTTTAAGTGAAAAATTGTTATTTCCTGTTGACTCCAATGGGATTCTGAATATTCATAAAGTCCAGATTTTTAGAATTCTGAGTCACAACTCCAAATCCCAAATTTGAATTTTGATGCTGCTGCACATTCCTAGAATCTCTAAGTATACCTTTTGAAGCATGGATGTTGGTTTTACTGATAGTGCTTTTAACATTCTTAGAACTAAGGGCTGCTGGTTTACTGAAGGCTTTGTTTTCTTTTGTAACTAATTTTTAATGACTTTTCGTTACTGAATTTGTTACAATCTATCCTAATGATCTTTTTGTGGATGAAAGGGAGGGATATGCATTATTTTTATTATTCATTCAGCATGAGGACAGGAGAGCCAGTTTGGTGTAATGGTTAAGAGTGGCAGACTCTAATTTGGGAGAACCAGGTTTGATTCCTCACTTCTCGACATGCAGCTGCTGGTGTGACTTTGAGTCAGAGCTGTTCTCTCAAGAGCAGTTCTTTCAGAGGTCTCTCAGACCCACCTACCTCACAGGGTATCTGTTGTGGGGAGAAGAAGGAAAAGGAATTGTAAGCCATTCTGAGACTCCAAGCAAAGGGCAGGGTATAAATCCAACTCGTCTTCTGTGAGCCCCAAAGTAGTATTTGGAAATGGGTTCAGAAATGTCTGATGATTTCCAGGGCTCTCTGCGAGATAGATGCAGGAGTCCCACTTCATATGCAACTAGTTAAGCCAGGGAAAGCAGATGTGCCAGTTACTCATGCTTCTGTTTTTCTAGATTCTCTAATGCAGGAACAAGCTCTGAATAAATCTGATCAACAGAGGTGTACTTTTTGGCACTGTAAACAATTGGCAGTTTGTGATAAAGATATGCATGGAGTAGAGGTTTTGCAATTTAAAATGTTTTATTCATATAGAAAAGCTACCTTATGGAGATGTACAACTGTAGCAATGGATGGTGGCCACTGGAAATGTTCTGCCTGATTGAAAGTTGCTGAGTATTGCCGCTATAACTCAGCTCCGTGCAGCTTGGGTGAGAAGGCCAACAGTGTCACCTGCCAAGGTAGATAGTGTGTCCAAGTCAATAAGTGGTAATATGTGCTCCTCAGAAAGTTAGGATGACAAGCTATAACTTGGAAAAAGCAGGCAGTTGTATTTTTTTAAAAGCTTGCATGATGTGCCTCTCTTCTGGAGAAAAGCTTAGCTAAATTCATAGACAGGGTGACCAGATGCAAAGGAGAACAGGCCTCCTGTACCTGGGCACTTGCCCAGCAGGGGGTTGATTAATACCTATCAAGGAGTATTTGGAATGCTGCCTGGATTTTACCAGAGTTGAACAGATGTGGAGTCTATGCAGTACACGTAAGGGAGAGCAAAAGTTAGGCAAGTCTGAGAGGCTGAGTGCTTAACTTTTAAAGCAAAATATGGCTTCACTTTGTTCAAGATAAACATCAACAATAATATATTCAGTGTAGTGAAAGGCCCATTTTCTGCACAGTTTGATTTTAAAAGTTATGATTTCTTATGCTGGCTGACCTCTGGGTGAAATCAGGCCAGCATGTTAACTATGCACTTAATTGTGCAATGAGCCCAAAATTGTGCTGCATTTCTCATTCAGGGGCACTGGAAGCACAGTAATTTATCTTCAGAAGTTCCAAGCTGGCTTTGGTCACCCAGTTAAACACAAGGCAATATATTCTTAGTTGTAACCATACATTTTATTAATCTTTCTCCTCTGCCCTCAACATATGTGGATCTCAATATGCTTGAGTAAGCCTTTCCTTTGCAGTTTTTATCCCTAATCTCTAAACCAAGTAGGCCTCCTTCCTGAAGCTCCTTGGAATGAAAGAGTGCTGCTTACCGTCATGATTTTGTGCTTGTGTCTAGTACAAAGGTTTTCAAAAGACTTCCACAGGCAGTAATCAGGATGTAAAGAAAATGGCAACTAGTTTCTAAAATCAGTTTCATTTAAATTTTTTCTTGGGAAACTGTTTCGTTATTTTACAAGTATACATTGGCAGATGATGTCTGCTGGCCCTTGCTGTAATGACTCACAGGAACACAAAACACTGTGCTGCAGCTGCAATGCTGCTGATTAGAATCCCATTCAGGAAAAGGGCTTAGGCAGTACATTTTCTTTTTAAGCCACCTGTAGTGTTTCTCCTTCTTCTTTCCCCTTACGTAAGGAGAAGATAGCAAGATACACAGAAAGCAATTTTGCAGTTTTATTTTTAATTAGAAACCACAAATACAGGCCAGGATCCAAAGAACTGTGCAGCTAGTACCATTTGCCAAAGGGATTTTGGATTTATGCAAGTTGAGTAAAGCAAGTGAATAAATGAATAAAATAAATAAAAGTGTAGGGAGACTAAAAAAGCAATATGAGTTCTGAGTAAATAAGTAAAAGATAGCACTGAAGCATTTACAGTGCAACTGTATGCAGAATTACTCCCTTCTGAGTCCACTGAAATCAGTGTGCCTAGACTGGACAGCCTCTGTATATGATTGTCTTGGAAACTGGTTAATTGGCCAGATTAGTCCCTAAGGAAAGTTTGAGTGGCTCAATAGCTGCTCTTGATTGAAAACATGCACAGTAGGCACCATCTTAGAAGGGGCATTCCCACCTTCTCTCTTATGTTGGAGGGAATGCTTCGACTGAAGTAATGCCTGATGTAACCTGCACAGATATAATTGGAAAACACTCGGAAATAATTGATTAATGAAAACTCATACATTAATTGATTAAGGTGTCTTGAATTGGATGACATCCATAGAAAACTGAATAAAGTGAATACATAAATATTGTTTCTTCTCTTGTGCTCTGACATAAGACCAAAAGACAAATCAGCATCCGGCTATAGCTGCAATGATCAAAAACATGACAACCCTCCCTACAGTCTGAAATGGTACAGTCTTCTACATAATGCACAGGTATTTCGAACAAAAGTAGATTCATTTGAAATGTGTTGGAAGAGAGTTTTATGGATACCATGGATTGCCAAAAGACAAATAAGTGGTTCCTAGATCAAATCAAGCCTGAATTCTCCCTAGAAGCTAAAATAACCAAACTGAGGCTATTGTCTTCTGGTTACATTATGAGAAGACAAGACTCACTGGAAAAGACAATGATGCTAGGAAGAGTAGAAGGCAACAGGAAAAGAGGAAGATCCAACATGAGATGGACTGACTCATTAAAGGCAGCCGCACCCTTCAGTTTGCAAGGCTGTTAATGATAGGACATTTTGGAGGTCATGAATTCATAGGGTCTTCCTAAGTCAGAAGTGACTTAACAGCACACACATATACATACACAGGTGGAACAAATGTGTTTTTATTCAATAATTTCACCCCTGTGTGTCCAGTCACATTCAGCTGCTGCCATTTATGTTTGTTTCTTTGGGAGCTGCAAGCTTTTCCTAAAAGACACACAATAAGAAGCTTAATGAAAATGGTGGGGAGCAATTTTAAATAAAATCTTTATCATCTTCCTGTGAAAAGAAATCCTCCCCCCTCAGAAAGTATAGATTGTAGTGATTAATCCTCATCCTCTTTTCATTGTTTTTCTTTTGGTTTCAATTACCTGTCCTCTGCAGCAAATGGTCTACATTTGCAATGAAATCATGAAATAGGGAGGCCTTGTGGGGAAAAAAAACTACCCACACACACAAACCAGGGGATGAGATAATAGTTACTGCAAAGCAATAAAAAGTCATTTTCTTTACAAACTCTTTGATGTATGAGTTGGGTTGGGAAAATGATGGGGTGATGACCCTACATCTCACTGGCATTTCATGCTTCTTAGCTCTTGAGCTGTTGGAGGGGAAGATGAGATGTTGTTACATTAAGATGAAAGCTTGGTGAAATCTTCCCAAACTTTGTATAGATGTGGTGTACTTTTTTCTGAACTAGAACTGAAGGCACATTTCACTCTGACATCAGAAAAGGTTTAAGAATATGGCATAAGGATTACCCGCTGGAACAGACCAAGAATCTAGTCCAATAACCAGTTTCTCAAAGTGACCAGATAGATTCCTTTGGCAAGCCTGCTAGCATGCCATGAAGGCAATATTCCTTTCCTGCTGCCTGTCACTACAACCGGTATCCAGTGGTGTATTACCTCTGAAGATGGAAGTTTCAGTTAGTCATCATAGCTAGTAGATGCTGGAAGACTTCTTCTCCATTAATTTGTCTCATCCATTTCTGGAGTCATCTAAGCTGAAAGTCTTCATCAGATCTTGTAGCAGTGAAATTGTTTGTCGTATGAAGAAATACTTTTCATTTGTCTGTCCTCATTCTACTGCCAATCAAGTTCATTGGATAACCTGAAATTATTGTTAATGCAAGAGGGAGAAAACTTTTTTCAAGGCATTCTAAAGGGGCAGAATGAATGTGCAGAAATTTCTGGCAAGGTAAAATACTTTTAACTAAAGGGAAGCTCCTAGATGAACTCTACTGGCAAGTGGAGAAAAGAACTGATATCTCATTATAGGACAGAACAAAATTTGTGTCCAGTGGCACCTTTAAGACTAATGAAGTTTATTCTGGGTATAAGCTTCCATGTGCATGCACGCTTTTTCAGATATAGGACATGAGATCTTTGTCAGTCAAGGAGGTATCACCAGGCTAAGAAAGTATTCTGTTCAGGGGTATTCTTAACGATTCTGGGGCCCTTGGCAATACTGAAGGATGGGGCCTTAGAATCACTCAAGAAGCAAGGGGGAAGAGAGATCAGTTGAAGAACAAGGGCAGTTGCCCTACAGATGATACTCTCACCTTTGTCTCTCAGGCAGCACAGGAGATCAGTGGAGACTCTGCAGCAGAGAAGCTTCAGGGCAGCAGTTTGGGCAGCCGGCTGTAGGGTAGTGGTGGCTCCAAAAACAATCCCCCAGTTCAGGGCCCAGGGCAGCTGCCCCATATGGGCATGGGCCAGTTCTGTTAGAGGTGGCTAGCAAATTTAATTAGTCTCACCATGTTGGATAGCAATGTTTCCATTGGGATTCTAGGTTGGGAAGCTCCTTCTGACACCAATAGATAGTGATTGCCAAATTACATAAATGTATCACCAAACACAGTGTCTGCAATCCAGATAGGTCTCCAGTGTTAGCTATAGCATGCCAGAGCAGCACAAGTACATAGAGAACTTAAGGGCCATATCTACACCACAAAAATGTATTGGTCTAACTGTCTTGGTTTCCCCCAAATAATCCTTGAAATTGTGTTTGGGTAGGGTGCTGAGATTCCTATCACAGAATTACAATACTCCTTGGCACATGGGCTACCCCAGTTTAAGTCTGCACTGTAGATATGTCCCTAAACTAGGGTTGCCAACCCCAGGCTGGAAAACTCCTGAAGATTTGGGGATGGAATCTGGGGAGGACAGAGACCTCAGCAGGGCATAGTTTCATCCTCCAAAACATCAATTTTCTTCAGGGAAACTGGTCTCCATATTCTGGAGATGAGCTGTAATTCTGGGAGATCGTCAGGCCCCACCTGGAGTTTTGCATCCCTACCCGAAACAATGGACATTTAACCATATTAATAATACTCGGTGTGAAGGAGTAGGGGTTAGTTTGCACTTGTCTGCAGATACATGAAGTGCGGTGAAGTGCATTAAATGCAATGCCTTCATGCAAATGTGACACCTAAGGTGCATGGTAGTAGAGGTACAAGACTGAGATCAGTTTAGGCCTTCCTTGTCTTTTCTCTAGCTCTGTTAGAGGTGTGCATTGAGAAAAATGAAAAGCAGAGACTGCTCTAAAGCTTAGTTAGGAAAAAGTGCGCCTCCCATCTTCCAATAATTAGGGTTTCCCTTCCACTCATTGCCATTTTATTCTCTCTTCTCCAATAAAATGCAAAATGAGCCTGCCTAATTTGCAATTTCCCCCAACTGTTCTACTTACTGTGTACCGCAGTCTCCATTGGGGAGTATTAATGGTGTTGTTATCTTCCAATAATGTTGTCTTAATGCATGTTGTCTATCTGCCTCGTTCTCATGTAATGAAAAGCTTGTGTTTGACAAACAACTAAGATGTGTTTGCCTTTTGATTAAGAACATCTGAAGAAATTTCTATAGCTTGTAGGCTGGGAGCACAGAAGCCCAGAAGCGGGTTATAAAGAGAATTGCATCATTCAGAGAAAACAGCTTTTGAGTATTGCTAGCAGTCAACATCTTCTGTTAGAAAGAAGGCCCTTTCTGTTTATGAGGGGAGTCCTGGATATTTTGTGTTAAGTATGAGACTCAACAACGAAGTAAGCTCAACAAGTGATTCAGCTTTATTCAACAGCAAATTCCAACTCAGGAACACACAACAACAGACAGTGGAGCACAGCTCCTTTTTAAACTCTCCCGGCTGTCAAAGCCACACCCAGAAATAGTTAACGGACCAATGGCAGTGCAGAGTTAAGGTCCAATCACAACTGTTCCCGCTTTGCAACATTATCACACAGTGATTGGCTATTTACACTGGTTTCGCAGAAACCGACCAATACGAATGCGACAGCTTAGAATCCACATTCCAGAATCAAGCTTAACACAGGAAAGAATAGGCTTGATTCACCTTTCAATACACAACATTTTGAGTATTGAATGAAATGAAAAAAACATAATATTTGAATTGGTTGTGAACAATTCCAGGTCAATTTCAGATTCTTGTTTCAAATGGGAGTAGGTCAGGAATGTTCTGGAGGTTGCACCAGGCTAGTTTTGTGGCAGAGAGGTGGATCATGAGTGTAGACTGAAGCAATCGGGTATTAACTTTGGTCAGTGGCCATAGAACTGTTGCTTTGCATGAAGAAGAAGAAAAATTCGTTTTGTGATCAGTCTTCACTACCCGAAAGAGTCTTGGAGCAGTTTACAATTGCCTTCTCTTCTTTTCCCCATAACAGACACCCTGTGAGGTAGGTGGGGCTGAGAGAGTTCTGAGAGAACTGTGACTGGCCCAAGGTCACCCAGCAGGCTTCATGTGGAGGAGGAGTGGGGAATCAAACCTGGTTCTCCAGATTACAATCCATTGCTCTTAAACACTACATCAAGCTGAGCCTAGAGGCGGTGTCTGTATTGTTTGTCAATGTGTAAACCAAATAATTTTGATTTTCCTCAGTATAGTTATTAGCAATGCAGTTCATATATGTTACAGACTGGGAACCAATTTTCAGGCCAATAGTATGCATCAATGAGTTAATATGGAATATACACATGTGCTTTGCACATAACTTCCTGGGGGTGGCTGACAAAATTAGGTCATTCTTTCCCTTCTTTTGCCATTGTAACACAATTCTTTGCTGGTATTAGTGAAAATTGCCTGTCTGATAGGAGAGCAAAGAGCACTTTGCTGTTTTGAGAGCTTCATCCCTGACAGACTCAGTTAAACTTGAGAACTACTGCAGCGTGAAGATCAGACTAAAGACACTGGCAGGGTGCAGCAGGTTCAAATCAGCCTTGATTAGTCCATCATCATTGATTGATTTAAAACTGAAGGTGCAAAGTTGTCAAAGTCACACTAGAGAGAGGATGGAACCGGTATTTGTGCCCTGGAGGACAGGACACTCACATAAGGGATTGTCAGGGCTTGCATCTCTGCTGGCTGAAAAGATGGGGTGGATGTCAAGTTAATCTTATCACTGAATTTCTTCATGCATTTTTTATTTTTAAAGCACCTACAGAAGCTAGGTGCTGTACTTAATCATAAGGTTTGGAAGAGGGGCTGTGTCCATCTTGTCTCCCCCTTATAATAGTATTTTTTTTTGTTTCCACTTTTGCTGTTCAGCCAGAATTATCTCTCAAAATGTCTTACAGCCATGAAAGTCCAATAAAAAAAAATCAGTTGTATCAGTGGGCCCTCTTCTGTCCCTGCCTCTTCAGTACTGTCCCATTCTTCCTTGATCCACACCTAGGGTTGCCAGCCTCCAGGTGGTGGCTGGAGATTTCCCACAATTAAAACTGGTCTCCAGGAGACAGAAATCAATTCACCTGGAGGAAATGGGCACTTTGGAAGGTGGACTCTATATGCCATTATACCCCACACTGAAGTCCCTCACTTCCCCAAATCTCACCCTCCTTAGGCTCCTCCACCCCCCCAAATCTCCAGGTGTTTCCCAACCTGGAGCTGGCAACCCTATCCATGAAATTTTAGCCTATTTATTTATTTCTTCATATTTATAGCCCGCCCTTTCCACGAGTGGGCTCAGGGTGGGTAACAACATGTTATCAATACAAAAGCAACATTTCATTAATGGAATAAATAGTTAAAATACATGTACAGTACACATATGGAAATCCATAGCCCTCTTCGTTGTTTTTTGGCCAGAAATTAATTTGGACTGTATATGACTTCTGTTCTTTCATTATTATCATGTATGTATCTCCTTCCTCTGTTTAATTTAAAGTGCACAGCTATTGCATACATTTACAAATTCTTGCCTGTATAGCAGAATTACTCAGCATCATTATTGTTACTACTATTACTGCTATTATTATAGCTGTCAACTGATTTGAGGGATTTTAGTGAACAATATGAGTTTGAATTTTGAAGAAAAGAGTCTGAAGAAAGGAGCCTCCTCTGGAGTTTCTGAGCAGGGAAGTGGTGCAGCAGGTCTGAGAGGGTGGCAAGGCAAGGTGGTGCCACCCTCAAGGTGGCAAGATGGCTCCCAATTGGCTGCTGTTTATGTTACTGGGGCAACAGAGACACAGATATTAACAAACACAGCTTCAACAGTCCGCTGTTCAAAACCCGTTTTAGACTTGTGCACCGAGTGTGTGCACGCCAGACTAAACAGAAGTGATGCTGGGTGATGGCCAGGGTTTTTTGTTTTTTTTTGAAAAAGAGGTGCCAGAATGGAAACAAAGTTTTCAATCTGTATACTGAAAACTCACAAACTTTTAAACATTTTAAAAGGAATCTTGTTGATGAGGTTCTGGAACTCCATTCTGATGCATTCCCCCAGAAAAAAAAACCCTGGGGCATTTTCTGTTATCTTCAGAGGGCAGTGAGGTTAGGTAGATTCTCTGTTGGTCTCTTCAGACCCAGCAAATGCTGAACCGTGCTGAACTGTGCTGACAAACATGGGCCATTGCAGTCTGCAGCTTTATAGGAAGATGGCTGGAACGTAGCATTGCCAATCTCCAAGTGGGGCTTGGAGATCTGGAATTACAACTGATTTCCAGAAGACAGAAATCAGTTCCTCTGGAGAAAATGGCTGCTTTGGAAGGTAGCTTCTCTGGCATTATATCTTGCTGAGGTTAGTCCCCTCCCCAAGCTCCACTCCCAAATACCCAGGAATTTCCCAGCCTGGAGCTGGCAACCTAAATTAAACCTGTTTGGCCTCTTTATGCCTTGATTTCTGCTGCATTGGTAGCTGCAGTGCCACCTTCTGGCTAGTTACAGTGATGGTGCTGCAGTGCAGTAGTAGAGAGTTTCCTCCTCTGGCAAACTTCCATAGTTGTGCAGAGAGTAAGATGCTTGTGTTCTGCTAGTAGAGTCCCTGATTTGAGATATCCGACATCTTACAAATTATGCCCATATAGATACTGACCATTTTTAATAAAAAATCTTTGTAACACAATGGGACTTATTGCATTGCTTCCTCCTTGGGTAGCATTTATGTTAGAAGCAAATAAGGTGTACCCTTGCTGACAGCATAGTCATCAGCATACAGCGGGAGTTGGGAGTGGTATAGTGGAAAAAAAGACTAGATCAAAAAGTAGTGTGTCCATCTTTGGACCCCCCCCCATAAGAAATGCGTAGTAGATTCAGGATGTCATGAGGTGGGAGCTCTAATTGCAGCATAGTGCAGAGCTGTTTGGAAGAGGACACTGCTGGGCCTAGAAACTTGTCACAGCCATTCCGAGGGCATAGTGAAATATAGCCTGCACCACTCAAGAGATGGCTTTTATCCCCATGCTCTTTAGAAATTGCTTTCCTTGCAAATACTTTACACACTGTTTTTGGATCTTACCATGGAAGGAATTTAATTTACTTTGTGTCAGAAGGCTGATATGTCAATAAAGATGCCAGTGCATTGGGGGTGCTAGACAAATCTTCCAATTTGTATTCCCCCGTTGTCTGAAAGTAACTTGAGCACTTTTAAGTGCCCTACACGTCCAAATTATACTGATCCAGACAGCTACAAATTGATGCCTGTATCAAGGTCAGGCCAGGGCTGCAGGCCCTGAGGCCACTTACTGGAGGCAGAGAGAGAGATTTAGAGTACAGCGGACTAGACATGGAGCCTAAAGTACAGCAATCAGAAGGTGTAGACTCTTGAGCAGGCAAGACTGCTATACTTTAAACCAGGCTTAGCCAGTTGAGAGGCTTCATACTGCCTGTCAGTTGGAGGGGACAGTGAAGAAGGCCCTCAGGGCTGAAATGTGTCTGGCCTAGTGGCTTTTTATGTAATATTCACTTGTATGATTTATGATCAGTAGATGTGCAAGTCCAGCAGGCTGCTGTATATGTTACTTTCATTTTATATGTATGCATTATGTTTTAAATTGCTTATTGATACACTGTGTACTAGATATTTTGTTGTATTTTTTGTTTGCTACATGGAACGTAAATTGGGCTTAAACCATAGAGTGTTGCCCAAAAACCAGAGCGTCACCACAAGACGTCATCAACATTGAGGATGTCACATGAGGTCATGGCTGCTGGGGGTGGGGCTTTCCCCTGCCAGCCAGCTGACTGGCAGTGGGCAGGAGTCTGAGAATTTGGGCAATCCCCCACTCCCACCTGTGGACTGGCAAACCTAGATGATTTGGAGACTCTGTGTAAACTTGGAACACATGGCCTATGGTTCTGCTGGTTAAAATAAGGTTCTTCTAAGTTAGCCATTTAATAAGAAGCATATTTTAGTCTAGAACAAAGCCAGGATCAGTGTGATCATAGCAGGTATGTGGGCTACCCACGATAAATGTGTTTTAGTAGTTCCAGGTGCTAGAATAGTATTGGGGTTATGGGACTGGGCTATGGACTGGGAGGCTCTAGTTCAAGTTTCATCTCTGCCATTAATTCATTAACTGGCCTGAATGAAGCCACTCAGGTCCTCTCAGCCCCACTGTGTCATATGAGGATGATGATACTGACTTTATAAAGCTACTAGAACAATGACTGAGATAATGTAGTGAAATACACTGAGCACATAGCATTTATGTATTCATTTATTTAATTTATACTCCACTTATCGCCCCAGTGTGGTTCCAAAGTGGTTTACAACATTCATTCTTTCTCCATTTTATCCTTACAACCAAACTATGAGTTGAGTTAGGTTGAGACTGTGTGACTAGCCTAGGGTCACCCAGCAAGCTTCCATGGTTGAGTGGGGATTCAAACCTGGGTTTCCCACATCTTATTCCAACCCTAGCCACTACACCATAAGAACATTCACTCACTCACAGACCTTTATTGGCATATATTGGATTACAGGTAGAAACAATAAACAGATAAAGAGGTAACAAGGGAAAATGAGTAAATCATATACATCTAGACATTATGCAATCGATTCTTAATTACCAGACTTAGAAATAAGACTACCTTTTCAGTTATTTCAGGTGACGAATCATTCAGAAGATGGTACACCTTCAAAGTATCCGGGCAGCCCATCATGTTAAATAAAATTGGGTCTAAAAGAGTAGAACGTAGATCATCATATTGGGAATAGTACAAAAGAATATGGAAGACTGAGTCAATTTGATTTAGATTACATGCACAAACGCTTGTTGAATATGAAGTCCTATTATATCTACCATAAGTAACTGCAGATGGAATAATATTGCATCTAGCAAGTGCAAATGTGCTGTGCAATTGTGGGGCATGGAGGGCTGATAAATAAGAAGGCAGATGGCCAATAACTGGAAGGATTCCAAAATTCAAAGGGGAGCAGGATTTATTTGCATCACTGACTAATTTTTGCATTTCAGTATCTAGGATTCTACATTTAATTAACTGATATGCATTTGTAAAAGAGAGTATATATAGGGAATCGATGGATAAGCCTATTGTAATTATTTTTTTCTCTATGTGGGCAATCCATTTGGATGACATAAGAACATAAGAGATGCCATGCTGGATCAGGCCAATGGCCCATCCATTCCAACACTCTGTGTCACACAGTGGCCATACCCAGGTGCCATCAGGAAGTCCCACCTGTGGGGCCAGAACTCCAGAAGCTCTCTTACTGTTGCCCCCCTAAGCACCAAGAATACAGAACATCACTGCCCCAGACATAGTGTTCCATCTAAACCTTGTGGCTAATAGCCACTGATAGACCTCTGCTCCATACATTTATCCAGTACCCTCTTGAAGCTGTCTATGCTTGTAGCTGCCACCACCACCACCACCACTTCTTGTGGTAGGGAATTCCACATGTTAATTACTCTTTGGGTGAAGAACTACTTCCTTTCATCAGTTTTAAGTCTATTGCTCATTAATTTCATTAAATGCCCACGAGTTCTTGTATTGTGAGAAAGGGAGAAAAGTACTTCTTTCTCTACCTTCTCTATCCTAGGCATAATTTTGTAAACCTCTATCATGTCACCCCTCAGTAATTGTCTTTCCATGTTAAAGAGCCCTAACCTCTTTAACCTTTCTTCATAGGGAAGGCGTTCCATGCCCTTAATAATTTTAGTTGCCCTTTTCTGCACCTTTTCCAATGCTATAATATCTTTTTTGAGGTGTGGTGACCAGATTGCACACAATATTCCAAATGAGGCCACACCACAGATTTATACAGGGGCATTATGATACTGTTTGATTTGTTTTTCAATCCCCTTCCTAGTAATCCACAGCACAGCATTTACCTTTTTTATTGTAGTCGCACAGTACTAAGTCGATCTCTTCAGTGAGTTATCTACCATGACACTCCCCTGGTCAGTTACTGCTAGTTTGGACCTAGTAATCCCCAGCACAGCATTTGCCTTTTTTGTTGTAGTCGCACAGTACTAAGTCGATATATTCAGTGACTTATCTAGCATGACACTCCCCTGGTCAGTTACTGCCAGTTTGGACCCTCCCTGGTTCTCATCACCCTGAACAACTTAGTGTTATCTGCACACTTAGCCTCTTCACTGCTTACTTCCAGCTCCAAATCATTAATGAACAAGTTAAAGAGCACCAGACCCAGTACTGAGACCTGTGGTACCCCCTGCTTAACCACTTTCCACTGTGAAAGCTGCCCGTTTATATTTATTTATTTGATTTATATACCGCCCTCCCCTCAAACAGGCTCAGGGCAGTTTACATCAATTAGTATAGTGCAGTTAGAACAACGTTAAAATGACAATTTAAACAGGATAAATCCCATGTAAAAACAAATAGATCAGATGTCAATTCAGATTGTTTAAAATACTCTGTCACCCATTTATACTCACCAGGATGGCTCTATATAATTCCTAACTGTTGGTTATTAGTAATTTTGCATTTTGGGTCTGTTTGAAGTCACTACCGAGCCTACACATTAATAGTCAATAGGATATGTGCAGGCTTGCAATGGGATAAGAATCCATAATGATCTTCGTCGTGGTCTCTGTGCAGTCCCACACATGGGTTGGGCGCCTGCGCATGACCTCGTTCGGAGAAACTTCTAGAGCTTTACCTCAGAAGAGCTTTTGGCGGGCTCTCCTCCCGCCCTGGGGGAGGAGACATGCACTGCGCATGCCCAGAGCGGGAGAGAGAGCCGCCTGCCACTCAGTTCTTCTTCGACCGCCTTCATGTTCACACCTCGTTCCTGTCGTTCCTCCATTTACCTCAGCTGAGTATATCTTTCTTCGCTTTCGCTTTATTTTTCCATCTGCTTCTTTCTCTTCTAAAAAATATTAAAAAAAAATCTTTGTCTATCTCTTCCCCCCCCCTCCTTTCTTTGGAGGGTGGGTGGGGATTTTTGTATGGGAAAGACTCAATTCTTTAAGGTCTGTCGTCGTTGCCCTGCTAAAATTCCATCCAACGACGGGCATGACCTTTGCTTAGTTTGTTTGGGTGAGGCCCATAGAGTAGATTCTTGCCCTCATTGCGCGAGTTTCACTCGTCAGGCTCGCCGTAATTGAGAGGCTAGGCTCAAAGCTCTTCTTGTTGAATCGGCTCTGTGTCCCACAATGTCTTCGGGAGCTTCCCAGGTCTCGGTAGCCAAAAAATCGGACACCTCCTCGAAGGCACCGAAACAGAAACCTAAGCGGGCTGAAGATAAGACCCCTTCGAGGTCGAAGGCCACACCCTCTGCTTCGGTTTCGAAAGTGGACCCCATCATCGTGACTGGGTTGTCGACGTCGATGCCGGCCCTTGCCTCTACATCTCATCAGTCTGCGGCTCGACAACGGACTCCGCAGCACCCCCACTCGTCACCTACGGAGACGATACCGTTGGGCCAGTTGACCAGATCGCCTCCGCACCTGTCTCCGCGAACAGGCTCCCGGTCTCCACGGAGGCGCTCCACTACCCCGATCCACACTTTGGACGAGGGTCTGGTTGTGCACCGCCATGCTAGGTCCCGATCTCGACTTGGTCGTCGATGCCTGATCTGTAGGCAATCCCCGTCGTCGTCTGATTCCGCCTCTGACCACCAATGCTGGTCCTGCGAAGACTGTCGGGAGCGTCCGGATGCGGCCTATTATTATTCGAGGTCTCCGACACTGGAGAGACACCGCTATGACCGAATCCGGCATTCGGAACGCGGAGATCAGGCCCACGCCCCTGACCGCCCTCGGCGCTCGGCATCTGTGGCCTCGGCTCATTCTGCCTCTCGGGAACAGCCTTCTGACCTTCCCAGAAATCGGGACGCCCCAAGGAGTTCCCCAATGGAACCTCGACACCGTCCTGCCGTCGACCATCCGGTCGTCGACCTTGTCCAACCCCGATCCTCCTCTCCTATGTCGATCTCGGACGGGTCGGATTCGGCGGAGTTCGATCCCGAGGTCTCTCGAATCGAGGACGAGCACCGACGCTCGGGGTCGATTTCCCCTACGGAAGGCCCTAAGGCATTTTTGGAGCTCGTTACCAGGATGGCGACTGCCCTCCAAGTTCAGGGCTTTACGGAGTCCCCAGCAGTGACCGACGTCGTTCACCGATTGGTCCAGGCTGATCTTCCTCCGTCTCCTGTCTTGCCTTTGCTGCCTGTCCACCTTTCTATGTTGAAAGAGTCATGGGAACACCCGGCTTCGATCCCTCCGGTTTCGAGGCGCTATGATGGGTTGTACAGGATCCAGGATGCTCCTGGCAAATTCCTCCTTTCTCAGCCACCACCGAACTCCATGGTGGTTCACTCTTCTTCGAAATCGAGGCAGCCTGCTCGCCAGTCCACGCCCCCTGACCGTGAGGGTCGTAAACTGGATCTTCTGGCCAAGAAGATGTACTCTCTGGCCTCCATGAATCTCCGGGTCGATACTTATCTGTCGTATTTATCTGCTTACGCATTCAACGTTGCCAATGCAATTCGCCCTGTCCTGGAGTTTGTTCCGGAAGAGCACCGTCCCACTCTCTCGGTTGCCTTGTCTGAGGTTTGTGCCATATCAAAGCAACAAATCAATTCCGTTCGTCATGCAGTCAGCTGCTCCTCTAAACTCCTGGTGTCTTCTGTCACTCTCCAGCGTCATGCCTGGCTGCGGGGCACCTCCCTACAACCGGACGTCAAGTTTCGTGTAGAAGACCTCCCCTTTGACGGAAACGGCCTCTTCCACTCCACCACCGACGAAGTGTTGAAGGCTGTTGATGAGAGTCGTAAGCAGGCCCGAAACCTTGGAGTCTCGGCTGCACCTTACCGTCCCAGAAACCGTTCCTGGAAACCTTCCGGCTCCAGGCGATACCTATCTCCGGCACCTCACTCCCAATGGAGGAGGAAACCGTACGACTCCCGTCCTCCTTCCAAACACCGTTCCCAACCCACCAAAAAGCCGCCGCAGCCTAAGCAGTCTGTTTGACTGTCCCCACCATCTCTCTCCAATGTCGTTCACTCCTTCCGTCCGTACCCGCCTCTTCCCCTTTCTACCAGCCTGGGAAGAAATTTCAACCGACTCTTGGGTCCTCACCCTCCTGCGGGTCGGGTACGCCATAGATTTCGTTTCGCCTCCGATCCTCCCACACTTTGTCGTCACGCCTCCAGACCCCCTCCTCGATCTCGAGGTTTCTGCTCTCCTTGCCAAGGGGGCCATCGAGGTCGTCCCGGAGGCACAACGAACTCTCGGCTTCTACTCGAAGTATTTCCTGGTCCCCAAGAGAGACGGCGGCTTCAGACCAATTATGGACCTTCGGGATCTCAACCGTTACATTCGCTATCAGAAATTCAGAATGGTCACTCTGCAGTCGATCCTCCCTCTCATTCCACAGGCAGCGTGGCTCGCGTCAGTCGATCTTCAAGACGCATACTTCCATGTCACGATCCGTCCCCAACATCGGCGGTTTCTCCGGTTCGCCGTTGGAGATGCCCACTACCAGTACAGGGTGCTTCCCTTCGGCCTTTCTACAGCTCCACGGGTGTTCACCAAGCTGATGGCTGTGGTGGTAGCCGAACTCCACCGACGGGGAGTCACTCTTTATCCTTACATTGACGACTGGCTTCTCGTAGCTCCAACGCCAACTCAGTTGCTCCACGACACTCGGGAGACTCTCTCCCTCCTCCGTGCTCTTGGCCTTTGCGTCAACCACGCCAAGTCCTCCCTTCAGCCCCTCCAAATCCTTCGATTCCTCGGGGCTCGACTCGACACCAACCTCGAAGCGGCTTTCCTTCCAGAGTCCAGGGCTTCCGACATTCGGGCGATGGTGTCCGCCTTTCAGACGTGTCCCCAACAATCCGCCCGTTCGGTCATGAGGCTTCTGGGTCACTTTGCCTCCACGGTGTTCGTTGTCCGCAACGCCCGGTTGAAGATGCAGCCGCTTCAGCTCTGGCTCCTACGAGCCTTCGATCCCCTCCGGAGGCCTTGGCACACGATTCTGTCGATCCCACAAACCGTCCTCGCCTCCCTCGAGTGGTGGGCTCAACCTGTCCACCTCCTTTCCGGGATGCCATTTTGTCCTCCTCCTCCCGACTTGTTGTTGACCACGGACGCTTCCCTCTCGGGTTGGGGAGCCCGGAGCGGAACGCTTTACTGTTCAAGGGTCTTGGTCTGCTCGAGAGGCAGCTCGCCACATAAATTACCTGGAGTTGCAAGCAATTTACCTGGCCCTCCGGTCTTTTCTTCCGACCCTCCGAGGCCGTGTCGTCCAAGTGGCTTCTGACAGCACCACGGCTGTTTATTATGTCAACAAACAGGGCGGCACTGCCTCTGTTCGTCTCTGCACCTTGGCGATAGACCTCTGGTCCTGGTGCCTCCGCCACTCCATCACGCTCTCGGCGATTCATATTCCCGGGGATCAGAATGTCGATGCGGACCGGTTGAGTCGTTCTGCCTCATCGGACAACGAATGGTCCATTCCCCTCCGGTATCTTCGGCCTCTGTTTCGGGAGTTCGGTCACCCATCTGTCGATGGCTTCGCGTCCGTCGACAATGCTCGATGTCGCCTGTTTTTCAGCAGGGGTCCCCCATCTGCTCGGTCGCTCGGGGATGCCTTTCTCCAGAAATGGAACGGAACCCTGTTTTATCTGTTCCCTCCGTTCCCTCTCATCTCTCGGGTCGTGCAGAAGATTCGTGCAGACCGCACCTCCTGCATTCTGATCACTCCGTGGTGGCCACGCCAGGTCTGGTTCCCGCACCTGCTTCAACTCTCCTGTCGATCCTTCCGTCCCCTCCCTGTCGTCCCAGATCTCCTTTCTCGGACCCGAGGGAGAATCATCCATCCCAATCCGGGATTTTTCAAATTAACGGCCTGGAAGATCCAGCCCTAGACTTCCCACCTCAGGTCTCTGAAATCCTCCTGAATGCTAGGAAGCCTTCTACTCGACGTTCCTATCGGTTCAAGTGGAACAGATTCCAATCCTATGCTACTGGCCACTCCTTCGATCCAATTCGATCATCTCTCCGTGAGATCTTCGCCTACATTGTGCATTTGAAGGATGCGGGCCTGGCATACTCGTCCTTGAGGGTTCATTTGGCAGCGATCTCCGCCTACCACCCCCTCATCCAAGGCTCGTCAGTGTTCTCCCACCGTCTCACCAAGACGTTCCTCAAGGGTCTTCTTCGCATGTGCCCGCCTAGGAAACCGTTGGTGCCTTCCTGGAGCTTGTCTCTAGTCCTCTCTCAACTCATGGCTAAACCGTTCGAGCCGATGGCTACCGCCGACCTCAGGTTAGTGTCTTGGAAGACGGCTTTTCTCGTAGCCATTACCACTGCACGCAGAGTAGGGGAGCTAGCTGCCTTCAGGGCCGATCCCCCCTACACCGTTTTTCATAGGGAGAAGGTGGTCCTTAGAACAGATCCTTCCTTCCTCCCTAAAGTTATCTCTGCCTTTCACCTCTCTCAGTCGTCTGTTCTGCCTACTTTCTTCCCGAACCCGACTGATGCTTCTCAGAGAGCTGCACTGTCTAGATGTGCGCAGAGCGCTCTCTTTCTATCTACACAGGACGCAGCCCATACGTAAATTTCCTCGGCTGTTCCTAGCTTATGGCCCCCCTCACGCGGGGGAACCCATTTCTTCTCAACGTCTCTCTAAGTGGGTGACTTCCACCATAGCCCTTTGCTATGAGCTGGCGCGTCGACCCGTTCCTACCTGTCTCACTGCCCATTCCATGCGGGCGGTGTCGACGTCCACCGCTTTCCTGGCCGGTGTCCCATTGGAAGACGTCTGTGCGGCTGCTACATGGTCCTCGGCATCGACCTTCGTGACCCACTACGCACTCGACATCCGAGCTCGGCAGGATGCTGCCTTTGGTCAGACGGTGCTGCGATCTCTCTTCGCTTGATCCTGGTACACCCTCAGGTAGGACCCGTGGGTGATTTGTTTTGATGGTAATGCTGTGTCTTAACCAGTATTTTTGTGTCCTTTGCAGCTGCCAGCTCCCTCCTCCAACTGGTTCAGCTCTTGTAATCACCCATGTGTGGGACTGCACAGAGACCACGACGAAGATAAACAGGTTGCTTACCTGTAACTGATGATCTTCGAGTGGTCATCTGTGCAGTACCACAATCCCACCCAGCCTTCCCCGCTGCTGGCATCTCCAGATTTCCTTCTTTGGATTCTTTGGCCTTGACAGTGGCGGTCGAAGGAACGGAGTGGGAGGCGGCTCTCTCTCCCGCTCTGGGCATGCGCAGTGCATGTCTCCTCCCCCGGGGCGGGAGGAGAGCCCACCAAAAGCTCTTCTGAGGTAAAGCTCTAGAAGTTTCTCCGAACGAGGTCATGCGCAGGCGCCCAACCCATGTGTGGTACTGCACAGATGACCACTCGAAGATCATCAGTTACAGGTAAGCAACCTGTTTTTTGTTGCTGTTGTGTTTTTTCGTCATTGGGATGGGATTCCTTGAATGATCAACATTCATGTTGTGGTCCACACAGCTGTACTTGCAGTTTGTAATGTTAGTATGATATCCCTGCAAGTCATGATCCTGTGATGTTAGTATCTGACATAACGTGAAACAGGTTTTCTATATTTCTTTAGAATTGCAGGCATTTTATTTTGCTAGTTTTGGATAGCTCTGAACAGGGCAAGCTCATACCACTTGACAGGTGGAGGTGGAAAATCCAGATGGTGCCCTCTTCTCCAGTAGTTAACTAATTAACCAACTAATTAAGCAGGCAGCAATTAACCCCTCCCTCTTCTTTGATGGTACACAAATTCCGACACCCGAGATGGCCATCTCATTATATCCCACAGCAAAGCTGGCCTTGGCTGAGAAGCATGGCACTTACGTACCCTCCCTTCATTTTACTAGTTTAGAATTCATACAGAAATTGGAATGAAAGAAATATTGCCTCAAGTTCCTGAAGGAACAAGCTATGTAAAATATTGTCCTTGGGACAGAAAATTTGCCTTGATTGTGCAATGAAGCAGTCAGCCTCCTGTTGGCAGCTTTATATCATGGCTGTGGTCTATTTTTCATCTCTCTTCCTGCCCTTGGTTTTATTTGACAGCCATGTTCTTCCAAGCCAAACTCTATTCTTAACATGTATTAATAGTTATTAGCTTTGGACTGTTCATAATAAAGAAATATTAAGAACATGTCGCTAAACAACCACTGGAAAGAAGAGATGAGGATGGACAACGCACTTAAAACAATTTGAATGGAAGAAAAAACTTTTGCCCTTGGGGATTATCTGCACTGTCTCATCCTCCTTCAGTCTGAATCACTCAGAACCATACTCTTCTTCACATACCCCTGTTCTTTTTGGCCACCTCTGCTTCCAGTTCTGGCTGTACAAAAAAGGGATTGAGCAGGTCACACATCTTTGGGTATGGCCATGTTGTTTAAAAAACGTGCAATTCTGTACCAAGAAAAGAAGGATATGATTAAATTGCACAAACTAACCTGACATCTGAATTCAGAACCTTGCCAGTTGTTATCTCTATAGTGGCTTCATTGCACTTACTGCTTTACAGAGGAGTGCTAACACCCAAAATAGGTTCCTGCCTTGAAAGGCTTACGATCTCAAACATCAAGGACATAACTGCCCACTACATATAGCTCTGTGATTCCTTCTTGTGGGTTTTCTTTTATTAAGTAATGCAGCTGTAGGTAGCTTTAAATGGAAAAAACTTCCCTCTGTGCTGTTTTTCTCAAGAAATAACAGGTACCCATATAAAGGGGTGTTTGTGCATGTAAGTGCATGTGGCAATTTCAAGTGGACAAATGGCTGGGGAAGAAAATGTTGAACCTCTTTCTCCTGCTGCTCCTCCTCTTCCTGAAATAACTGGCAGCTGATTTATTTGATACAAAAAAAAGACGGAAGGAAGGAAGGAAGGAAAGATTCATGGGGCTACATATAGATTCTGCCCAGAGGACAGACAACAGAGAAAGGAGAAGGAAGGAAGGACAAACATGAGAAAGGGGAGAAATGGCAAAGGGATGAATGTGAGAAAACACACCATACTTACTTGGGCTTTGTTTTGGTTGGGGGTGAAGACTAGAGGGTCCACAGGCTTCACAAAAGGGAAGGTTTGAGATGAAGTTGGAAGAAAGCAAGATATGTACATCACTCAGGTGTTTTGGGAGGGAAAAAGCATTTAAGAGAGCAGGAGACTTTGATTTGACTGAGAAAGGTCAAGACAGAGGAGGGAACTGGATGGGGGGAGGAAGCAAGCACATATTGGGAAGGAAGACAGAAAGACAGGGTAGGGCAGACTCATGGAGAGTTTCAGGGCTATTTTTGGGCAGGAACGCACAGGAATGCAGTCTTGGTTGGCTTCTGAGTTGGCCACGCCCAGCAGGAACTCATTAGCATAACAGGCCACACCCAACAGCAGAATCTCATTAGGACTGGCTACAGGAGGGGTGTGTGGCCTAACATGCAAAGGAGTTCCTGTTAAAAAAAAAGCCCTGGGTTTTGACAACAAACAAGGTAAACAGAATAAGAAGCAAAAGGTAGGTATGGCCAGATGACCACACTCCTGGTAACATGGGGGTGTGGCCTAATATGCTAATGAGTTTCTGCTGCTGGGTGTGACCTGTTGTGCTAATGAGCTCCTGCTGGGCTTTTTCTACAAAAAAAGCCCTGGAGAGTTTTAAAGATAATAAAAAAGATTTTGTGCTGGATATAGAAATGTTTTGGAGGCCAGTGAATGGCCTGTGGAGTAGATACTGTCCTGTACTATTCCCTGACCTCTGTGCCTAAAGAAGGCAGGAATTTTATTATGTGCTCTGTTACTGTCTTGCCTTACCATGGAACACCAACTCTGATCAACCAATAAAATGTCACCTTAACTGCCTATTCACATTTTATTTCATTCTGCTACTTTGCTTGATTTATTGCTGGAATTAATCCCATCAATTATGCAGGATATCCAGTCCTTCCCTTTAATCCTGTTCCTGCACAATACTGGTTAAATTTCATCTGCTTACCGTGGGAACAAGGAACTTCTTCAGCACCACAAGTTAAATTGGGAAGATATTACTAGGCAAAATATCCTGGGTGGGTAAACTGCCTAATTCTTTTCAAATGCACTGGTTGCTAAGTCATTGGTAATGGACATGTCTGATCCTGCCAGGAGAGGGCATGATTGTATGGGAACTTCTCTGGCTGTGTAGTCAGGTAATGATCTGAATCTATTTGATACCTGTAAAATAAAGCAGATCTGAATCATTGCCTGGACTGAATATTGCTTGGTCTTCCCAAGGATGCCATAGAATATGAGAACTGCTTTGCTGGATCAGACCATCAGCTTTCTGTTAAGTTTCCAATAGAGGCCAGTAAAAGTGATGCATGTAGGAAGTTCACAAGCAGCATATGAAAGCAATAGGCCTCCCCTATTTTTCTCCAGCATCTTGATATGCTGAGGCATGCTAGGTCCTGTTTAACTATCATAATTGATATGATAGGAGCAATGTGGAGTCTTGTGAGCAAAAATTCTACTTTGTGAGCTACTGGTATTAAAGTTGTGAGTGAGCATTTTGGCTGCTGCATAAATTAGTTTGCTCTGGAGCCATCCCTCCTGAGCTAAGACAAAAATGTGTGAGCCAGAGGCTAAAAACCTGTGAGCTAGCTCACACTAACTCAGCTTAGAGGGTATACTGGATAGAACCTATGTTCCTTTATTATCCAAGCCTTTTTTGAAAAGCCAGCTAAGTTAGTGGTCATCACCACATCCCGTGATGGTGTATTTCATAAGGCAGTGATGCTGTTATTAAAAAGATAATTACATATCCTTAAGCTCTCAGTTGCTTTCATTCCATAATCTATACAAATCAGTTTCTAAGTTGGAGAAAGCACTGTGGGTAGGGTTGCCAACTCTGGGATGGGAAATACCTGGAGATTTTGGGGATGGAACCTAAAGAAGATGGGGTTTGGGGATGGGAGGGACTTCAGTGATGTATAATACCACAGAATTCACCTTTCAAAATAAATCATTTTCTCCAGGTGAACTGATCTCTGTTGCCTGGAGATCAATTGTAATCCCCGGAGATATCCAGCTACCACCTTGAGGCTGGCAACTGTAACTGTGGGCTATGGCCTTGAAGAGAAGCATTATGTATTCTTCTTGTTTGTTAACAGATAATATTGCTGTTATTGTCCCTTGAACTTTACTCATCAAGACAGCTGTTCCTTGCTGGAGATGGACAGTCTGTCATCAGATTTCCCTCTGTCTTATCATGTCATCTCTCTGAGATGCAGTCAAAGAGAAAAATGCGTAATTTTTCTAAAAACCCCATCTCTCTTAAAAAGGCATCCCACAGTGCACTTGCCAAATTGGATTTTCTAGTCCCATTGCACAACTTCATAGTTAATAAATGCTATTAGAATAACAGTGGGAGATTGACTGTCCCATCAAATTTTAATAAATGTATTATCTCTCCACTGGCAAGTTATAGTAGCAGTTTTACACGCTTGCTGCTGTTATGGCTGTCACCATTACTGTTACGAACCCTGTTTTTTTATAGCCCAGGCAAATAAGTGATTTTCTCCCTCCCATTATATTAAAAGTAGTGTTCATGCATTGCTGTTGGAGAAATGATGGCTGAGGGGTGACATGATCGAGGTTTATAAGATTATGCATGGGATAGAGCAGGCTGAGAAAGAAGTACTTTTCTCCCTTTCTCACAATACAAGAACTCGTGGGCACTCAATGAGATTGCTGAGCAGTCGGGTTAGAACAGATAAAAGGAAATATTTCTTCACCTAAAGAGTGATTAACACATGGAATTCACTGCAACAGGAGGTGGTGGCAGCTACCAGCATGGACAGTTTCAAGAGGGAATTAGATAAATTAGATGAGCAGAAGTCCATCAGTGGCTATTACCCACAAGGTATAGATAGGAACTCTTAGTCTGGGGCAGGTGATGCACTCTATTCTTGATGCTGGGGGGGGCAGCAGTGGGAGGGCTTGTAGTGTCCTGACCCCACTGCTGGACCTCCTAATGGCACCTGGTATTTTTGGCCACTGTGTGACAGAGTGCTGGACTAGATGGGCCATTGGCCTGATTTCATTTTAGTTGTTTCGGAGAAAGATATCCTGTACTCAGTAGGAAACTTATGAGACTTATTAACTGTATTGTTCTTAGTGCCATTGGTGCACCCAGTACACAGTGCAAAATGCATGGTCATTTTATTCCCCAAACAGCTCATTATCCTTGTGTACAAAAGTGGTTATCAGATTTAGTAGAATTGAGAGTGGAATGTTAATGAAATACTAGGTTATCATTTAAATTCTTCCTTTGCAAACATGGAAGGTGAGAGCATTATGAATGTCTGTACTGATTGACCTGACCAAAGAGGTTCTACAGATGTGGGGGACAGAAAGTGGGGGGAGACAAGAGGAGCATAGTTTTTAAAAATTTGCTACCTGCTTTACTGAAGACCAAATGCAATTTGCTATGCATTCAGAGACTTTTCTTTGGAGGCAAGAATTATGCTTTTGATGACAGTGGGACATAAAACACCTCTCTGAGCATATGTGATCATTTAAATTATCTTGCCACTTGGTTGTAATCATGGATGCCAGTTTGCAGCAGGGCTGTGAGCAAACCTTGGATCACAGAATTTGCCTTCCAGCATTTCCAGGGTGTCCATTTCAAAAACAGCATGTTTTAGCAGGGCTGCAAGCTTTAATCAGTTTCATTGGTGGTTTAATCAACTAAAGCTTTAGTTAATTTATTGAATTTTAATGTTCAAATTTTAATTAGTGGGCTGGGAGTGAAGGGAACATGTGGTCCTTTGGGAGGTTATTTTGATGCCAGTATGTTGTGATAACAATTGAAAAAGAAAATATTAAAACTGGCCTTCTAATGCTGACTGTTTCCACACGGGGTGAGGGGCAGGAGGAGGTACCCCTGCCGTGGAAACAGCAGGGAGTAGGGATGAGCTGGCCTTTGCAAGGCTCTGTTCTCAGACTGCTTGGCTGACTGCTCTCCCTATCCCCTCCCCTTTGCAATCCATTGTGTAAGCACACAAGTGCTCAGGTGACCAGAACTGCATGCCCATGTGGCACTGCTACTTATCTATGGAAGTGGAGAAAACCCCATTGAAAGGCCAACCACTTCTTTCCCCCTTCACAGCTGAGCAGCAGCACCTGTGCTCAGCTGGGGAATGAAAAACTGGCTAAAGGAATTTGGACCCTTTGCACCACCCCTTCCACATATCTGCTGCAGGTTGAGCATTCACAGGGATACTTGCTTGCAGCCACCCCACGGTGTCCCTTTTGAGCTGGAGCAAAAGCGGTGCTTTTATGTATTGCTCTGGCTCAAAGGTCAAAGCCCACAGAGCCACACACACCATCCTCAGCATGAGCATGACATTATGGAGTAGAAGAGGGGGGGGGGAAAGCCCTACTGCATCAGGGGAGGGGAAATGGAACAAAAGCTCCATGCAGAAAGCTCCAACAAAGGGCCGTTTTTAATGATATTATCTCAGACATCTTCAGTATTGCAAAAAAAGCTACCTAGACTGAGAGTTTTTTTAAAAAAAATTACCAACATTTAAATATGTTTAGTGCAGTCGGTCTGCATGTTTAGCTTCCAATTTTCAAGGCCTGGTTTGAACAAAACATTTAGGGTTGCCAGGTCTTACCTGCATCCCCATGTGGGGCTCCAGCCTGGCTCCCAAGGTCTTCTGGTGCAATGACATCACCAGGGAGTGACATCATTGCACTGGGCATGTTGTTCAGGGGACACTAGCATTTGGGTAAAAAAACTCTCTATGGTCCCCATAGAGTTTTCCCCAAATGCTAGAGTGTCTCCTGAATGATATGCTCGGCATAATGACATCACCTCTGGGTGGCATCATTGAACTGGGCACATTGGGTGTGATGGGACTCTTTGGAAGTGGGGTTCCCCCCCCCTGCCAGTTGGCTGGTGGCAGATTGGGGCCCCTGAAAGTGGGAAAACCCCACCCCCTTGGGGTGATGGCAGCCCTGTTAACATTGCATGAGGCATGTGGTGGAATGAGGTTGCATTTTATTTATTTATTTATATTTATACTTTCGACTTATATACCGCCCTAACCTCAGAGGGTCTCTGGGTGGTTTACATAGCGGTTCTAAGCAACTGGATTTTTAACCTAACTAGGGCCACATAGTCTACAGGGTGGTGACTGCCTACCAGCACCCCAGGCTAGTTGTCATCCGGCTTCCTTTCCGCGGCTTCAGATATTGGCGTCCTGGTGCCCTTTTTCTGGAGCCGATCTTCCGGGCAGCTTCCTCCGGCAGGTCTCGTCCTGGTTCGTGGCTTCTGTGTTGGCTGCAGTTCTGGCTATTGTCCATAGGTGGCTCTGCCACGCTGTGCCACACATCACCATGCTCTCCAGGCCTTCACTTCTCCGGGCTCCGCCTTCCAACGTTGTTCCACTGTTTGCCAGGAACTGCTCGCCGCTATCACCGCTGCTGCTGCCGCCGCCGAAACCTCCACGTCACAAGGAGGAGGGGGTGCCCCCTGCCACCCATGGCAGGTACCCACTTTATCTACTTGCATTTATGATGCTTTTGAACCGCTGGGTAGACGGGAGTTGGGACATGGGCCGGGAGCTCACTCCGGCCGCAGTGAGTTTCGAACAGCCGTAATGGCTGTTCATTGATGTTACTTTGCAGGCATTCTTACTGCCTGCGCCACCACATAGATTTAGAAATAAAACAGGAAGAGATTGGTTGGTGGCTGTGGATGAAAAATCCAAGGCAAAGAACATGGCTCATTTTCTTAACACTGAGACACATGAGGGTTGTAAAAAGGATTCTTTTAAATTAAAAAAGTATCTACAGTATAATTGTGTGACAATTGTAGTTCTCACTCTCATTGGTAGTATGTGCCTGTCTTACCTTGCAACTTATTAAATTTAAACTCCCTTCCCCCTAAATACAATTACTAGTCTAATTACCAGTATGATGAAAAGTCCTATTGCATGATGAGAGTCGTATAATTAGCAAGGAATTTCAGTGAGCTGTTTTCTTTTGTTGAAAAATAGTTCTACCATGAAAGCAGAAGTTGATGGTCAAAGTGAAAATTCAAATAGTATTTGAATGATGGGAGTCAAAGGGATGGCCTGCAAAGGAGTGCCTGCAGAATGCTGAGGACTGGGGCAACCCAAGAGGTTTTTGGAGCTTCCAGCAAATCAGAAAGCTGGAATCCCCTGTGAGATACCAACTGAAGCCATTCTTTTAAAACAATAACAAATCAATAAGCATTTAAATTATACATACATGTAACAATAAAAAGCAGTATACCTGTAGCAGCAGAAAAACAAATAGTCTGGTAGATTAAAGATATATAACAAACAAAGCTGGGGGCCCCCCGGAGCAACACCAGAAAATGGTGGCCGTGATTTAGTGAAGCTCCTTTGTCTCTCCCTCTCCTTTAAGTCCTACCTGAAATTGCAGGCATAAAATCTCTACCAAAACAATGTGAAGAACCTCAGGAGCAAAAAATAAACTATTTTAAAAAGAATACTCCTCAGTAAAGACCTAATTCTTGCCTGGTGACACAGCTAAGTCTTTGGCCTTGGGATCCTCTGCTGAATGTAAAATGGCATCTAATTCAAAGAATGTCTCGATGAGAAGTGAAACAAACAAAGCTTCATTATGCTGGAGAGACCTGCTGGAACTTAGAGATGATGACCTCTGTCAATTTTTAAACATTCTATGGTAGAGCTATCGCAACCAATTAATGCTAAATTTAGTGAACTTATGACTGAACCTAAACATCAAAGCTGGCTGAAAATGCCTCAGAACTAGGCATAACTCTACAAGAAGAAATTAGAAAGCTTCAAAGCTTGGAGGAGAAAATGATGGACAGAATTCTAGCCCTGGAATTCTAGCCTTGGAAAACAGGTGGAGATCATATAATTTGAAACTCTGTGGGCTTGAAGAGGATGTGGAGGGGATGAAAGACCTAGTGACCTTTATTTCCATGTGGCTGGGTAAGGTGCTTGGCCAAGAAGACAGAGTTGCACCAGCCATTACCAGGGCCTACAGATTGGGGCCACTCACAAAGATATGCTGCAACCACCACACAGAAGATAAAACAATAAAGCTAACTTTTACTACCTAAGATTTTCACAGTGCTATCAGGTGATGTAAAACTTACATACAAGAGCAGGCCACAATATAGTGTCGTCAATGACTGCAGCAGATCTGCCAAGCATAGATTCAGGCTTGTTCATGAAATCTCAGAGAGTAACTTTGCCTCTTGGGCAATACTATAATTATAGTTACTGACCCTCTGGGTCAGGTGATGGTAATCTCCATCCAAGCAGGCCTTCAGGAGAATATTCCAGAATCTTACATCATTGCTCCAGGTGTCCCCCCTCCCAACTCTGACAGATGTTCTCATGACAAGCTAACATCTTCAACTTTGGGCTGATAAAGGTGCCAGCTAGGCCAGAGTCCTTAATTAATGACACCTACAAGAAAGAACTAGGCCTGTTACTTTGCACATTAAGTCTTAAAGGGGGAGCAGAAATGGTGGCTCATCTCACAGTGCCTTATTCCACAAATTAAACAACTAAATTTGTTGACTGTCCATTAATTATCACACTTGCTATTTATACTTGTACCCTTTATCTGCATTTAGTTCCTGAGTAAATGCCTTCAGATATCTGCGTGAAATATGGCCACTCAACTTTATCAAAAGCCTTAGTTGAATGCACCCAGATCTGTTACTATTGGAGGAGGGGGGTTGTGGAGGCAATGACCACTAAATATGTGATACTCCACATTTGAATTCCCAGCTTCCATTAAGAAAATAAATTTCCAGCACTTTTACTGCTGAGGTGTAAGCAAAAACATACAACAGTTTTTGTCTAGATTGCCTGGGAAAGAATGGGTGAGGGGAAGCTGATATGTCAGCTGGAGTGGAGTCAATTAACCCTTTCCAAATGAAATTTTTTTTTCCTGCTTGGCCCTATCACCCCCCCTTCGGTCCCTTTATTTTTTCCCCTTGTGTTTGTCTTCTTCAGTGTCACAAAGAAAAGTGAGAATGTTGGGCAGAAAACTGGAATGAAATTCATATTTTGTGGGCTGCCTTCACTATTTGCACTGGGTATTTGACTCAGGAGTAGTTAGATCATTGTGGTAGTGGAGAAGCAGGAGGAGAAACATAAATGCCTTGTTTCACTTAACCTGCTACCTATTTTTAATTATGAATTGTAAATGACCTTACTGTAACTTGTCTGTTTAAAGAAATGCATGCCTCTGAGCATGTGTAAAATATTTTTACTCACCAGTGTATAATCACTGTCAAACTCACTAGTGTATAATCACTGTCAAAAAATAAATATCTTCACCCCCACCCAACCCACAAACCTGGGATTAGGGCTAAAAGACTGAAGAGGGATAATGTTCAGACAGGTTTAAACACAACAACCTTATGTAACTGAAAAAGAATTACTTCACTACATAATGTCAAATAGCTGAGGCAATATAATATCATGGCAGTCTTAAGCTCCATTCCCTGTCACTACAGGGGGCAAAAAGAGCTTGATAAGGTGATAAATAAATCTGTGCCAAGAATAATCAGTTATGTGAATGCTGAAACTGCATGGACTCTGCATATGGGCTGACGTATTTATCTAACTGATTTGAGGGGACAAATTTCTAGTTTTGATGAAGTGACTTGTAGGTAGGTATAACTTTTGAACCTTCCATTTTAGTCATTAAGGTACTGATTAATTGTGATTTCCACCACATACTCACCACCAGCTTTCTCGATGCAGTTTTGAATCCTATCCTACAATCTCGTGCCTGCAACATCTCGTGCCTGTAGATACACTAATTAAATCACCAAAGGACTCATAATATGATCAGAAGCAAATTACTTTCCCCTGGATAGTTGGTGTGCCATATCACAGATATATGGCTTATTCAAAGTTTTCTCTGCATGTCTTTTTGTGGCAACTACTGGACATGTAAATTGAGATGGGAAGCAATAAGTAGCATTTAAAAGCTCAACTATATTTTTTTAGTGTGCAGTTAGTTCCCATGTTGTTTTTATATTTTAGCCTGGTAAATAGCCCATGTCTTTGAAGCCTGACTAAACACACATATCATGTGACTGATAGAAGTACTCAATGCAGGATTGGCCTAGAGCATCTCTGACAAGTGTTTGTCCAGCTGCTGCTTGAAGACTGCCAGTGCAGAGGAACTCATCACCTCCCTAGGCAGCTGATTTCACTGCTGAACAACTCTTACTGTATCACAAACACAAAGAAGACAGAGGGAGGACAGGAAGATATGAAGAAATGGCACTGGAAAGAAAAGGAAGGTGTTGGTCATAGGTGACTCCCTGCTGAAGGATATGGAATGTCATCTGTCCAGGCCCTGACCTGCTGGCCCAAGAGATGTGTTGCTTGGCAGGGCCAAAAATTAAAGATATTATAGACAGGATCCCTAAACTCATCAAACTTACAGAGCATTACCCATTCATGATCGTCCAGGCTGGAACCAATGACATGGCAGTGAACAACATCAAAAGCATTAAGGCTATGAAGCTCTTGGGAGGAAGCTGAAGGAAATGGGGGCATAGGTGGTGTTCTCTTTGAACCTTCCTCTCATAGGAAGGGGAATACGATGGGAGTAGATGATAATGGAGGTGAACCACTGTGTTGGTCGTGCCACAGGAGCGATTTGAATTCTAGGACCATGGGCTAGGTTTTCTGGATGACAATCTACTAGTATGTGATGGACTTCATCTGTCAAGGTCAGGGAAGAATGTGTTTGGTGGAAACCTGGGGAGATTAATCAAGAGGGCTTTAAACTGACACTGCATGCAGAAGGAGATGACCAACATAGGGATTTAAATGACAGAGACCTACCTAGGAGGGCTGGGTTTAATGGAGCCAAAGGTGCGAGGCTTCAGGTGTCTATGTACCAATGCCCAAAGCTTGGGCAATAAGAAGGAAAGGCTTGAGATTCTAATGCAGATAGAGGGATATGATTTAGTAGGCATTACAGAGACTTGATGGGATGATTTCTAGGACTGGAATGTAATAATGGATGGATATGAGTTGTTCAAGAAAAACCGACAGGATCGAAGAGGAGGCGGAGTGGTGATGTATGTGAGGAGAGGGTTTGTTTGTCAAGAAATACTGGAGGGGGAAGGTGATAGCCCAGTGGAAAGTATCTGGGTGAGGATAAAGGAAGGAAGGAAAAACAGTATTGTGGTTGGAGTCTGCTACAGACCTCCTGACCAGGATGATGAGGTGGATGGTGCCCTCCTTGAACAGCTTGACAAGGCATCCAAACAACATGGGTAACTTCAACTTCCCTGATGTGTGCTGGGAGACAAACTCTGCAAAGCGTCCAGAGTCACATATTTTCCTGACCTGTCTGGCTGACAACTTCCTTCATCAAATGGTGGAGGAAGCTGCGAGGGGCTTGGCCATACTTAACTTAATTTTGACCAACAGGCAAGGGATGGTAGATGGGGTGAAGGTGATGGGGACCTTAGGGGGAAGTGACCATGTCCTACTAGAATTCCTTTTGCTGTGGGGGACCAAGAAGGATATAGCCACATGTGTATGTTAGATTTCAGTAGGTCAGATTTTAATAATCTCAGGGGCATGATAATCATGGGCAAGGCTCCTGGAAGGGAAGGGAGCAAGTGAAAGATGGGCTCTCCTAAAACAAGAGCTCTTGCAAGCTCAAGCTATTCCAACAAGAAAGAAACATGGTAGGGGATCTAAGAAGCCAATGTGGATGAACAGAGAACTGTGTGATGTACTAAGGGAGAAAAAGGAAATGTTCAAGAAATGGAGGCAAGTATCTCTGGGTTGCTAGGCACTGTAGGGCAGATCTTGGGGTACAGGTGGACCATAAGTGAAATATGAGCTGCCAGTGTGATGCAATGACAAAAAAGGCTAATGCAATATTGGGGTGTATCAACAGAGGCATAACAGCCAAATCGCAAGATGTCAAAGTCCCACTGTACACTGCATTAGTCAGGCTGCACCTGGAGTATTGTGTGTGGTTCTAGAGGCCTTACTTCAAAAAGGATGTGGACAGAATGGAGTGGGTGCAGAGGAGAGCAACGAGGATAACCGGGAGCCTGGAGACCAAGCCAATGAGAAAAGGCTGAGGGACTTGGGAATGTTTTGTTTGGAGAAGAGGAGGCTGAGGGGGGACATGATTGCTCTCTTTAAGTATTTTAAGGGCTGTCACTTAGAGGAGGACAGGGAGCTGTTCCTGTTGGCAGCAGAGGATAGGACTCACAATAACAGGTTTAAATTAATGGCGGGAAGGTACCGGCTGGATATTAGGAAAAACTTTTTTACAGTAAGAGTTGTGCAACACTGGAATCAGCTGCCTAGGGAGGTAAATTTTCTGGTTATGGGCTTTTGTTGATATCATAATTTTAGCATTGCAAATAATACTTATCTATATATCTAATAGTGAAGGGTCCCTCTGCGTGCGGATACTTATTTCTGCAGAACAAGGGGACCTGGAGGCTAAAAAGATTTTTCTGCATACTTGAAGTACTCTCCAGGGTTGCAGAAAAATGTAAAAAGTTAAAAAAAAATACACCGGGGGGGGGGTTAACCCCCCCAAATAAAAAACCTGAGTTATCTGCGCTTGCGCAGTCGGAACCCATGATTCCTCCGGACTTGGAGCTTCGCTCAGTGGCCCGCTTCCCCTCAGCCAGCAAGACAGCCTTGGAGTAATGGGGCCGGGTCCTTCTGATATCTCCGGGTCCTTCTCAGGCAGCTGGCCTCCCCACTGCCAGGAAGGCAGCCCTGGAGCCAGGGGCAGAGGACGACGACGCCAGATCCCTCCCAGGAGAGCGGCCTCCCCACTGCCGTCAGAAAAATGAGGAAGCTGCAGAAACGGAGGCTGAAGAGGGACGTTGTGTGTGTGAGAGAGGGGGGGGAGAGGGGCAGGCTGAGTAGGTGTGGGGGAAAGAGGACATTGTCTGATAAGGGCTGGGGTAAGAGAGGGGTGAGACATACAAGAGGTGAGTGGAGAAGGGGGGTGAGAAAGAATTCCTAGAGAAGGGGGTAGGGAGGAAAGCTAACATAGAAAGGGTGAGAGGGGGAGGTGAGGGAAGATTGATAGAAAAGGGGTGGGTGCAGAACGACAGGAGGGAACTTTGGCAGAGAAGAGGGGACAGGGAAGAAAAGATGGGGAAATGCCCCCTCCCCGCAAGTTTCTTGCGGGTTTCCCCTTGTCTCTCTCCTAAAACTATTACTTAGCCATTTGTTTTTAGGAGATTAATTCATATCTGTGTAACAAGCTAAGATGTTAGTCAGACTTTTGTGGTATGTGTCTATATATACTTTTGAATTATCTTTGGCTTGGAAACGAAGCTAAGGAAAAACCAGCACAAAAGCACTCTCAGAAGACCCGGGGAAACACTGAATGGAAAGTGAACTGAGCACTGAAGGGAGGAAAACAATGCAGAATGAAAAAGAAAACCCGGTGGACATACACAGTGAAAGCAAGGCAAAACACCCGTACATAATAAGCCCTAGTGCCCTTAATACCAAATTCTGCTTGATGAAGCAGAAAAGCTACTATGGTAAATGGAAGTGTGGCTAGCCGAGAGAACCAAAAGAATCAATAGGGTTGCAGTCCTCTGTCTGATGCCTGGTATAGTCATCCGCTACTTTGACTAATGTAGTTTCCATTCCAAAACTAGTTCTGAAGCCATCCAAATGTGGATCAAGATACTCTGTAGCAATCAAAGATCTGGGAACTTTGTCACCACAACCACTATATTTGTTCTTGCAGGACTTGGATAGAAGATACTTCATACATTTGTAGTGGTATGCCTGTGGAAAATGCTTTAGTGCAGTCACAACCCTACATTAGTTATGAATCTGATAGTCACACTGAGTAGTAACAGTAGTTAAAACTGATTAAGACTTTTGAATATTTAGAGGTTTGGGTTATTGCTGCAATATTAGCTTATTGCAGTTCTTTATTAATTTACAGTGGTTGCTCATTTAAAATGCAGCGAAACTTGTACAGAAATTTTATTAATCTATAAACTCTGTTCTTGCTGAGTTAATTTTGGATACCATGCTTTTGGACCCTAGCAATCTTGAAAGCTCACCCTACATTCAAGACTCACACACACAACATTGATTCCACTTGGATGCAGCAAGGAAGCAGGGATATTTAATTCTCAATGCAGGAGTGCCCTTCATTCTCAGAAAGAACTGGCTGCAAGCGCCCGCACTGCAGAGAAATTTGTTCCCTGAAATGTGGCTGTAGATGTCACTGTTTAACTAGCAGAGTTTTCTACCAGCTGCTCTGCAGTGTTCATTAAACTCTCCTATAGATTCTTGCTTCCCCCTGCAATGGAAACAAATGTGCTTCCCAAAGATGGAATCGGCAGCCTGACAAGAGCATTTGGCTGTAGGAAAACAGCAGACCCCCTTGCTTTGCAATCCCCCCAGGCTTTTGTTGTTTTGGCAATCAATTATTCCCACTATGGAATTTCAGTCCTGCTAGAAGGTCTTTGGAAGCTACTATAAAAAAAGCGCAACATACTATGTATGAGATATGAAACTGTTTTTTCCTTCTTAAATGGAACTATTTCCCCAATAATTTCACATAGATCCTACTTAATAAAATCTGGATTTTCCAAGCATAAATGCTTCCCTGGGTGCTACTGCAATTTCAATTTCAACCCCCCCCCCCCCCGGTATCCTGTTGTATGGGTTTTGGCTTGCTCAGTACTGGAATGCTGTTGTATGGCAAACATCCATGGCTGATGAGCACCATTTGTCAAAGACCTTCGCAGATGGTTCCAACGAGGTGGGAAAGACCCTCATGATTTATCCCTCACAGGTTGTTCCTTTCTTCATATGTACTCACCAGACTCACCAGTGGCATGAAATCGCTCCTTAAGGAAGCTCCTGTGATGCTGTGTGTATGTGATGGCATATGTAGAATCTCCAGTTTCATGTGAGATGCAGAGGGTACAATTTGATCTTCTTAACAGGCATTAATATAACTGCAGCAGCTTAGCTTTGCTCTTTCTTTAGAAAGACTAAGACCAGCTAGACCGCTTTGGTTGAATATTCGTTGACTAAACATTTTGGCTAGAACAGCTTTCAGAGGAAATCCTTCACAGCAAATAGAACAGGTTCCTCAGGGGTTGAGGAGGAAGGGAGATTTCTCATGTTCTTCACTGAAAAAATGCTGAAGTCACAGCATCATGTTATTTAGTACTGCAAAGGATGCTCCAGTGATTTCTACAACTGTCTTTAATTTAGTCAAGTTACTACTTAGAAACTTGTGCCACTGCATTTAAAGCAGCATCTTTAGTTAAGCAGGTTCTTTCCCTCCTGTCTTTAAATTAGGGTGAAGATGAGGGAAGAGGTGATGGTGGAGCTTGTCTCCTGTATTTCTGGTCCCATGTGATTGTTCTTTTTTGCATTTTTGGTGGGTATTTCATTTATGTTTGTGTGTGTTTGTGTATGTGCTTGTGAGCCTGGAAGTCATGGTGTCTTCTAGCGACCCCTACTGGGGGCTTGGATGTTTTCAGAGAGGTGGCTTGAAATTACCAGCCTCTGTGTCCTGGCCCTGGTATTCTTTGGAGGTTGCCCTTCCAAGTACTTGCCAGGGTCGGCCCTGCTTAGCTTAGCTTAGCGTAGCTTCTTAGATCAGGCTTGCCTATGTGATTATTCTTCGTGAGCATCTGTATTTTTGTTAGCTCAGTGGTTCCACACATAGACTAGGTCTTTGTATTAGGCATGCATACCAAAGGCACACATCCTTTTTGTTTAAAAAAGTTAATCATTTGACTTTTGTTGATAATATTTCTATAGGTACATGCTATAGAAATAAAAATAAAATCATGTACTGCTCGGTTTTGACAGTGTAACATTGTGCTATAACAGTAGGGTGCATCAAAGAACTCTCAGGGTGGTGGTCTGATAGCCATTCATGAAAAAGCCACTCCGTGGCACTATAACAACCCATGTCAACAGCATCAGTGTTCTGCAGGGCTGAATCCCAGCACTGAAACATTTATTTATTTATACCCCACCCTCCCCACCAAGGCGGGCTCAGAGTAGCTTACAACAGATCATAAAATACAGTTAAATACAATTAAAAACCTATTATTGGTATAAATTACTTAAAATAACAATAATTTAAAACAAACACATAAAACACTGCACCATACTCAAGCAACAGGAGCATCAGTTCTTATAACATAACTTAGGGGACTGTAGGTCATCAATACTTTCGCACCAGCCTAGTTCTCATTTATTAGGCAGTGAGCACAGGCTGGAAACCACAATGGTAGGACCCAGGTTACTGACTGAAAAGCCTGGGAGGCCAGGGCACAGGGGCACTCCTCGGTGTGTAATGTGGCTCCTTAATCAAACGCCTGGTGGAAGAGCTCCGTCATGCAGGCCCTATGGAACTGTAGAAGGTCCCACAGGACCCTGATCTCTTCTGGAAGCTCATTCCACCAGGATGGAACTGCCACTGAGAAGGCCCTGGCCCTGGTTGCTGCCAGTCTGACATCTCTAGGGCCTGGGAGGACCAGCCGATTTTGTGCTCCTGAGCGTAGTGCTTTCCGGGGAATGTGTGGGGAAAGGCAGTACCTCAGGTATGCCAGACCCTGACCATATAGGGCTTTAAAGGTTAAAACCAGCACCTTGAAATGAATCTGGTATGCTATTGACAGCCAGTGTAGTGCTTTCAGTACTGGCTGGATGTGTTCTCACATGGGAATACCCACCAACAGCCTGGCCGCCGCATTCTGCAGTAGCTGCAGTTTCCAGATTTGAGACAAGGGCAGCCCCATGTAGAGAGCATTATGGTAGTCCAGTCTCGAGGTGACCATTGTGTGGATTACTGTTGCCAAGTTGTTACGTTTGAGGAATGGAACCAACTGCCTAACCAGTCAAAGATGATAAAAAGCTGATCTGGCAGTGGCTGCTACTTGGGCCTCCACTGGCTCGTAGCCCGGATTTCTTAAATCGGGCCTTTAAATAATTCAGGGAGCATGTAAATTAAAATAAAAAGGGTTTGAATCAGGGCCTTCCAAGAGTTGACTTCCAGCCCCAACTGAGTTCTGGTACGCCGTGGGAGGGAGGGACGGGTTTTGAAGTTCCCTTGCACCCAGCTCCCTCCTTCCCTTGCCCCTGTCGCTCAGACCTGGACCCGAAGCATGAGTCGTCATCCTGGAGCCCCAGGATGAAGAAGCATGCCTGCCTGGTCTGTGCGTGGACACCCCCCCTCCAGGGGCCCCACTCTGGAAAGAGGGTCCGCAGCCCGCACTGCGCCCATTCACCATCCCATCCTGACCATCGGCGCCTGGGAGGGCAGGCAGGCAGGGGTGTTCACTTGTTCTGCCCAGCATGGGAGGGACCAGCTGAGGCTGGAGACGGAGAGGCGGTTGCTGGGAGCAGCCCAGCCGAGGGTGGAGTGGAGTGCCACAGCATGAGGTGAGGCGAGGAAGGAGGGCTGCACTGGGCTGCCGGGCACTCTGCCCACTGGCCGGCCGGTGAGCACATCTCATTCGGGGCCCACCTGGTTGTCTGCCTGCCTGTCCAAGGTACTAAGTTGGGGGGCCCTGACAGAGAGTCAGGGGGCTGGGCCCTGAAATGATCCAATGTAGCTATGGGCCTGGGCCTCCATTGTTAAGGAGGCATCTAAGAGCACTCCCAACTCCTAACCTCTGGCGCTGGCACCAATGGCACCCCACTGAAGGTCAGGAATAGGATCCCTACCCTTGGACCATTTTGACTTAGGCAGAGGACCTCCATCTTCATTGGATTCAGTTTTAATTGACTCACTCTAAACTAATCAGCCTCCAGATTTGAGACATGATAATATGTGAACATGCTACCATCTTGCACAAGTCAACAGATGTTGCTAAACAGGGTTGGCCCTCATTAGTATTCGGATGGGAGAACACCAGCGAAGCTCAGGGTTGCTACACAGAGGGGGCAATGGCAAGCCACCTCTGTTCACCTCTTGCCTTAAAAATCCCACAGGGTCATTATAAATCAACTGCAACTTGACGGCACTTTCCACCACTATACATCTACAAAGAGAGGGGGAAAGTCCCATGGAATGGCCTGTTGGGTTGATTTGGGGAAAAAAGCTGAAGCAAAATGATAAATGATGAATTATTATAAAATATTCCTTTTTCCCTGGGGGAAAAAATCATTCATGGACTTGACATCATAATCCTACTAATCTTTGAAGAGGTACAGGATGGACATACAGGGGAGATGAAGTAGAGAGGAAGCAGGGGGCAGGGTGGGGGAAAAAGGGAATTTGAAGTTAGCAAGAAGACTAAGAGCCGGAGTTTTTGGCAAAATGCAGTATTGGAGGGCTCCCTTTGGAGACTAGATGATGCTGTTTTAGGAACTAGCATGACCCCTTTGTGCCTGCTTACTTGCTGCCTGTTTTCCTTGTATAATGGTGAATAAACAGATCATAAAATCATAGCATAAATCTTTAGTAATACTAACAAAGAGCACTGACTGTGTAAAACACGATCTCCCTCCTCTGGCTCGCCTTGCCTACTTAAGCTGTGTTTTCCGAGCTTGTTTGCACTACAAGGTATCTCAAAATTTGTTGTAGTTTCTCAACATTGCTTCAGTTTTTCTAGTTCTGACACCAGGCTAAAGTCGCTGCTGTCCTTGCTTTTGAGGAATATTAGTGATGTTTTATCAGCATTCCCTTCTGTAGAATACTGATCCACCTTAATATAAGTACAGTTCTCAAAACAGATCGAGTAACACTTAGATGAGACTTCATGCCATATTCTAAGAACAAATAATACACTTTGGTGATGGGTGTAGGCAGAACAATTGTGTCTCATGAGTGAAGTTTAGATGATGAGTCTTGATTTATGGGTGTTTTATCAGTGTTTAAAAATAGCAAATGGTGCTGGGTATAGAGAGGACTTCTTTCTAAAATTAAATCCATATTAGAGAAACCATAAAGCCATGAAGATATATTTATGTCTCTAGATTTAGATATCCTTTCAGTGCAATCCTAAACAGAGTTATATCCTGTTTAAGATTGTACTGTAAAGGCAGTAAATTGTAAAGGTAGTAAAAGACATATTACTTGGACATATTACTTGTTTATATAGTGCTGCAATGTACATGGCACATAAACTGAGAATAGGGGTCCCTCCCTTATGAAGTTTACAGTCTACATTTCTATAGTATCTGGAGGCATTAGACGTAGGGATGCCAGCCTCCAGATGGGGCCTGGGGATCCCCCAGAATTACAGTTCATCTCCAGATGACAGAGATCAGTTTCCCTGGAGAAAATTGATGCATTGGAGGGTGGACTCTATGGCATTGTACTATGGTCCTTTTAGCTTCCCAGGCTCTGTCCCCAAATCTTTAGAAGTTTCCCAGCCTGGATCTGGCAACTATACCCCTCCATCCCATGCTGGTGGCCAGGGGGGGTCTGGCAACCGTACTTTAGAGGGATTAAAGGCAAGGAGGAGGGAACAGACTGAGAAGTGGAGGGCTGAGGTACAAGAACTAAGAGGTGAACAGTACAATCCTAAACAGAGTTACACCCTTCTAAGTCAGTTGAAATCAGTGGGCTTTGAAGGGTGTAACTCTAATCAGGAATGTAACGTAAGTTTTTAAATTGTGAATGTTTGGCTAGACTGTGCCCAAGTGGTTTTAAGTCCGATCTTGGTCATATACCAGAAAGTAATAAAAGCAGAACCTGTGACTGATCACTATGGAGAGCTTGCCAGCAATCCTTTCTCATTGCATATGTTCCCCTGCCCCCAGCATTTGCTGAAATACAACCTGCCTCACTGGCAGCAGGAAGTGAATTGCACTTGGTGTCCTTTCCTCATTTGTCATTCAGGCACTGTCTTTGGTGACAGATGGGATCAGATGCCCAAGACGTATAGGGCAAGTGGTTGGTAGATCACAACAGATTTCAAAGTGAGGATGTTTCCCAGTATCATGCAAGTTTCCTATTTACAGTAGTTGCTTGTGGGGCGAAAAACCAACACTGAATATTTTGTACTTACTGGGGCATAGCCCACAAATTACTAGCCAGTTTGGTGTAGTGGTTAGGAGCACAGACTCTAATCTGGGAGAACCGGGTTTGATTCCCCACTCCTCCACTTGCACCTGCTGATGTGACCTTGGGCCAGTCACAAGCTCTGGCACAGCTGTTCCTGAAAGAGCAGTTTGTGTTAGAGTTTTCTCAGCCCAACCTATCTCACAGGGTGTCTGTTGTGGGGAGGGGAAGGGAAAGGAGTTTGTAAGCCGCTCTGAGACTTCAAGTAAAGCGCAGGGTATAAATCAAATCTCCTCCTCCTCCTCCTCGTCCTCTTCCTCCTCCTTCTTCTTCGCTCTATGTTACTGGGGGACTTTCATAAAACTATCATTGTAGAGCAGTTGTAGGTAAATTGTGGCATGGTTGCTGAACAGTGGCATGGCAACCATCTTGCTTAGTGTACAAGGCTGTTTCTCCACCCAGGCAACAGAGGTGACTGCCTGAAGTGCTGGCAATGCCAATGGGGTCAGTGGCATGGGAGAAGGCAGCAGGCATGGCTCAGGCTTGACATTAGCTACCAGCCACGTCAGACAGGAGCCCCTGAGGCACTGGACATACCACTAGGGCTCAGTTTGCTCCCACCTCTGAAGGAAACAGCTGCTTTGGAGTGTTGACTGTATAACATTATATCCTGCTGAGGTCCTTCCCTATGCTCCACCCCCAAATATCCAGATTTCCTAACTCAGAGTTGGTAACTGTACCAGTAACAGAGGTTGCTTAGCAAACAAATTATTAACGTATCATATTAAGGAAGCTGTACTGCAGTCTGAAAAAATGGATACAAACTGCCATTTTAGTAGGCTTGGAAATGAATGGTCAAAATGCATAAATGCCTGCAGAGATGAGCCACAGTCATTGTAAATAACCTATCACGTGTGTGTGTGTGTGTGTGTTGGGGGAGTGGGAAACACGGGAACATAAACTGGCCTGTGAGCCGGGTAGCCATCTCAAGTCTTAAGTATACCTAATAAAGTATGAGCTGTTATCACGCATCCATACATCAGTCTCAGTACTTTATAGTGGCGCCGAGGATGGGATCCGAATGAGCAATTCAGAACCTGAGTATCGCATCACACTGTGCACCAACCTTCCTGACGACGCGCCTCGCATCGCTGACCCCGGGAGCAGCACTGCACCGTGCTCAGAGTCTTCGGTCACTGTGCCCCGCACTACAGACATCTCCACACCACGTGTGATCCCCATCATGGCGGCCGCCCAAGGAAGCATCCCTGAGTTCGATGTAGCCCACCTGGAAAAGTGGGAAACCTGGCTTGAGCGGCTAGAATATTATGTGGACTACTACGACATCATGGAGGAGGGTAAGAAAAAAATCCTTACTGCTCAGCTCCTGTGGAATTGATACCCTCTGCCTCCTGAAAGATCTGGCCCTGAAGAAACCAAAGGAGGCCACATAGGCTAAAATCGAGACGGCACTCACAAACCACTTTGCACCCAAACCCACGAAAATAGCGAAGTGCATAGACTTCTTTGCACGCATCCAAGGTCACGACGAAACCACGATCGATTTCCTGGCGGCCCTAAGACCAGCAGCCACCCGATGTGGGTTCCCCAGCCTAATCGACATGTTGATGAACTAGTTCATTGTGGGTCTTTGGGAACCCAACCGACGCCGCAAACTCGCTGTGCATGACAACCTGACTCTGGACCAGGCTCTGAAGGAGGTCACGGTGTATGAGAAGTACCATTAGGAGCGCTGCAACAAGACGGTAAACTTCACTGGCACATCCTCAGTAGGATTGGATGAGGAGGACGTCCTCCAGGTGCGCCACCCGGTGAGGAGGAGTACCTGGCCCCAGACGACTGTGTGGACTGAGAAGCCAGTCATACAGACCTCCTGCGCCAGTTGTGGAGAGGCGCACAAGCAGCGGGCCTGCCATTTCCATGATGCTGTTTGCCGGTTTTGCAACAAGCAAGGCCACATCATCTGCAAGTGCAGATCAAAGGGGAGCTGTTGGACGACGTCTGCCCACCAGGACCCTGCGGACCTCTACATGCTCACCGTTCACCAGTAACGGCACTAGGTATTGAACTTGCCCCCAGAAGCCCCTAATGAAATGCATGCCACAGTGTTAATAGAGGGGTCCCCATGTAGAATGGAGTTAGACATGGGGTCGGCGTTCTCCATTATATTGGCGGAGACCCTACTGAAGCTCTGCCCTTGGGGGACCCTTCCTTCATTGGCCCCAGGGTTTAAGGCTGCAGGACTACCAAAAGAACTCAGTGGCTGGGGCAAGTTCAGGGTGCAGTATAAGGACTTTGATGGCGTTTTGGACTTGCTCATGTCTAAGGGTGCCTCACGAGCCTGCTGGACTGTCCTGGTTTGGACCACTGGAGTTCCGGGTGATGGGGGTACACGGGTGGGCATGCAGGACATCAGTGCTGTATGTAACGAGTTCCCCAAGGTTTTTGATGGCATGCTTGGCTGGTACTCCGGTCCCCTGGTCGCGTTAGACCTAGACCCCGCTGTAAGGCCCATCCGGTTGAATGCCCAGAAACCCCCACTTGTGCTAAAACCCAAAATTGAGGTGGAGCTGGTGGTGCAGGGGGTATTAGAACTCGTGAATAACATGAGATGGGAAATCCCTATAGTCACCCTGGTGAAATTGAATGGGAATGTGCGCATCTGCGCTGATTACAAAAGTACCCTGAATAAGGCCCTACAGGTCCACATGTACCCATTACCGATGGTCAGCCACATGTTAGCATCGTTGGCAGGGGCATGGGTTTTCAGTAAGCTAGCTTTAGCCCAAGCACACCAACAACTCCCAGTGGACGGCACCACCGTGGAGGCTCAGATGATAAGTCATGCACCGGGGGGCTTTCAAAGTTAAGCGGTTGCAGTTTGGGGTTAGTGTTGCCCCGGGAATTTTTCAGAACATGATGGACTGTCTCCTTAAAGGCATCCCTGGAGTCCAGCCATTCTTTGATGATGTTCTGATCGTGGCCCCAGACTCCAAGACCTTTGCAGCCCGGCTCAGGATAGTGCTTCAACGTTTTGATTCTGCGGGCCTCAAGATGAAATGAGAAGTGTCTCCTGGGTGTGCCGTGGGTCAAATTCTTGGGGTTCGCTGTGGGCACCCAGGGAATCCACCCTATGGACGACAAGATCTAGGCCATCATTCAGGCGCTAGCCCCCTCGTCTAAGGCGAAACTGCATGCCTTCTTAGGACTATTACATTTTTATCACTTTTTTCTCCTGCACAAGGCCACTGTGGCAGAGGCACTCCATCACCTCCTGGATAAGGTGGCCCCTTGGGTTTGGGGCCCCAAGTATGCTGTCGACTTCCGGGCAGTGAAAGACTTGTTGACTTCAAATGCAGTCCTCACTCACTTTGACGAGATGTTGCCTGTAGTGCTTGCATGTGATGCATTGCCTTATGGGGTGGGGGTGATCCTGGGGCACAGGTTGGCGGATGGCCGTGAGGTCCCTGTTGCATGTTATTCCCGGACCTTGTCTGCGGTGGAGTGCAACTACACCCAAATTGACAAGGAGGCCCTCACCATTGTTGCAGGGGTTAAGAAGTTCCATGATTATCTGTATGGTCACCCCTTTATGGTGGTCACGGACCACAAGCCCCTCCTTGGCACCCCCAACCGCCAAACCCCTAATATGTTGTCTCCTAGGGTGCTGCACTGGTCGATTTTCCTGGTGGGATATTCATAGTCACTGGTCCACCGGCCCTGGGCAAGCAATGGGGCAAGCAATTTTAGTGGATGCTTATACAAAATGGCTGGAGGTCGTGCCAATGCCCTCCACCTCCTCCAGGTCTGCGATCCATGCTATGTGGCAGATCTTTAGTGCCCAGGGCATCCCTGACTCTCTGGTCATGGACAATGGGGCCGCTTTTATGTCTACAGAGTTTGAAGGGTATGTCCAATACTATAGTATCAGGCACAGTTTGGTGTAGTGGTTAAGTGTGTAAACTGGGAGAACTGGGTTTGATTCCCCTCTCCTCCACTTGTACCTGTCTGGATGACCTTGGGCAAGCCGTAGTTCTGACAAGAGCTGTTCTTGAAAAAGTTCTCTCAGAGCTCTCTCAGCCCCGCCTACCTCACAGGGTGTCTATTGTGGGGAGGGGAAGGGAAGGGAGTTTGTAAGCCGCTCTGAGACACCTTTGGGTAGTGAAGGGCAGCATATAAATCCAATCTCCTCTCCTCCACATTTGCTTGGTGCCATTCCACCCGGCAACAAATGGCCAGGCTGAGCGCATGGTCCGCACCACAAAGGAAGCCCTTTGACGCACGGACTCAGGGGACTGGGACTATAAGCTGGCAGTGTTCCTATTTGGGCAGCACACAACTTCACACACCACAATGGGGCGAAGCCCAGCTGAACTTCTTCTGGGCCAGCACTTAATGACGAGGCAAGATCAGCTGCACCCAGACTTGGTGCCGGATTGCGAGCCAAGCACCGAAGACCAGGAGGCCGCGCGAGGGTTTTTTCCAGGGGACCCTGTCTATGCGCAAAACTATGCCAGGGGTCCCACATGGATTCTGGTCAGAATAATCAGGGTGACCGGGCCCTGATCCTACGAGGTCTCCAATTAGGACGGCCAAGTGCTCAAGTGGCACATCAATCAGCTCCATCGCCATATGCTCTCGGCAGACCCAGACGACAGTGAAGATGAGAGCCTGGAATGCCGAGATGAGGAAGCACTAGTCCAAGCACAGCCCGGCGTAAGCTGGCTGCCCGAGGCCGAAGACATGATTCCCCCAGCAATACCCCACAGCCAGGAAGTGGAAGACATGGCCGGGCCAGAAAAGTGACCAGTAGAGGTACCAGCACCCCCTATTCCAGCCCCGGCACCTACGGGGGTGACGACAGAAGGACTAACCCCCACTGCCGAATTCAGACGCTCCACGAGAGAGCAGAAAAGCCCACTTACCTAAGGGACTATGTTAGCTAGGGCTATCGGATGGCTGGGACCCTAAGAGTAACCAATGGGGAATAGGGTGCACTGTAAATAACCTATCGTGTGTGTGTGTGTGTGTGTGTGTGTTGGGGGAGTGGGAAACATGGGAATATAAACTGGCCTGTGAGCCGGGTAGCCGTCTCAAGTCTTAAGTATACCTAATAAAGTGTGAGCTGCTATCACACATCCACACATCAGTCTCAATATAATTTCCTTATCAGATTCTGATTAAGTTATTGCTTACTGTTTTAAAATCTCTTCATTCTTTGGTCCTTTTTTATCTGATGTCTCTCTCTCCCCCCCCCCTTTATTTGCTGTCTCATTGTCTCAGCTTTGTTGATATTTTCCTCTTGGTTAAACCTCAGGTCACTTCTTATATGCTCCTCTGTCCTCTCTCACTTGCAGCCCCTTCGCTCTGGAACTCACTGATTGCTGACATTGACACCTCTTCCCCCAGCAGCTGTTTAAAGAATATCTATAATATCTCTTGTCCCAAGCCTTTGACCTCCAATCTCAGCCTCTCCTTCACTTTTCCTTTGCGTCCTTAGGGTTTTATCTATTGTTATTTAATTGCAAGACTGTAGGCAGGGTCTTTTACCTTGAGCACAAACAATTCTACAGCACGGGTTTTCAAGGTGCTTAATAAATGACAATCATATTCTGCCAGAAGTCATATCTCACTAGGGGTCTTTATGCATTCTCATAGCTAGCACGGCATAGTGGATAAGCATTTTCATACTGCTATACATTGTTACATCTTTTGCCATCATAAAAGGAAAGTACATTTTCTGACTTTGAAAGGGAATATTTCCAGAAGCTGCAACCTTTGCTCTCTTCCTTGACAGCACTTTGTTCCCCTAAACTAATTGCTCCCCTTTAAATAGCAATTACTTGCTTTTAAACTTCAGCCATGCACAATTATGGGAACGAATATCCTATGCCCAAGTGACAAATCCTATTTGCCAAATGAAAACTGCTTTCCTTGTTGTTGATAAATTACAGAAGGGCCAGCATAACAGTCAGGGCAAGGTCTAACATGCACACGCACACAATCTCCGTTTTCAGTTTCTGGCACTTAGTGCTATATGCATACAACAAATGGAAAACAGGTCAGCTCAAGAAATGAACCCTCAGTATTTCAGCAGTGTACTTACTCTTGACTGACTACCAGTGCCCCCCAAAGCCCCCAGAGACAAGATTGAAAGTAGTTCACAAACTGTGTTTTACATGGATTCTTAGGTCAGTTTCTCTTAGACGATAAGTGCACAAGGCCCAATATCACAGGAAGTGTAAAACTTGTTCTACTCTGCTAGAATCTGTCAGGGCTGAGGCACAGGCGGCAGCCACCCCTTTCAGCCACATTAGCAGAAGACTGGCATTTTATGTATTCTTATCTAATGACCTTGTTTGTCACTGCCACAATCTACAGTAAAATATCCTTTCTGAAACTCTCCTTGGTAGCCTGCTAAATAATGCCCCTCATAGGCATAGGACAGTCAGACATAGAGATGTGTAGATCAAGGACCAAATGAAATGAAAATGTTAAAGGACTGAATATTTAAAGAGGATGATATGAATATTTAACTGGACATTAGTACACTTTCCAGTTACATCTTCCAGTTGTTTCTTTCAGCATTACTGTTATTAAGGGAAGGGCAATCCCTCTGCTGGGGATGTGGAATGGGATAATATAGCCTGATGCTGTCAGATCTCAGAAGCTAAGCAGGGTTGGGGTTTGGGAGGGAGACCTCCAAGAAAGACTCTGCAGAGGAAGGCAATGACAAACCACCTTTGCTTAATTGCCCTGAAAACCCTGTTGCCATAAGTCAGCTGTGACTTGATGACACTTTACGCATACAATCCCTCTGCTAGTTCAGCTCCCTAAATGAACTCAAATAACCAGTCTCCCTTTCTCCAGCCTCCAGCCCAGGCTAGCTCTCACAGAGTTTTGCTTCTGTTGCTCAAATGTCTTCCTTCAGGTCAGGTTTTCCTTGGTTGGTTCCATCTCTTGAAAACAGTGGTATGTGTATGAAGTTGGTGATTTCAGCTGGTCAGGACTGTTCACTGAAGACACTAGAATAGGGACGCCAAGGGAAGAACCCATTGCTTCCTCAGTTGACCCTCTCAGCCTCTTGTTTTTCTGGCCTCTGCCTTCTTTGCAGTTCACAGGGTCTAGCTAAATGATATGTGATGTGAGCCAAATTGGCTGTCCTGACCTGACTCAAGTCACACATACCATTGGGAGACTCACCTGCTGAAGCTCCCATTGCTTGTAGAGGCTTGTGAGCAATGTTCCCTCTAAGCTGTGGAGTCTTGTGAGCAAAAATTCTACTTTGTGAGCTACTGGCATTAAAGTTGCAAGCGAGTGATTTGGCTACTGCATACATTAGTTTGCTGTGGAGCCATCCTTTCTGAGCTAAGACAAAAATATGTGAGCCAGAGGCTAAAAACTGTGAGCTAGCTCACACTAACTGAGCTTAGAGGGAACACTTCTTGTGAGTGCTGTAAGAGGAAGGGAGTGGCTTTGAGCTTTCCCTCCTGTGCCGTTTTCCTGAAATGGCTGTTGGGGCGGCGGGAGAGCTGTTTGGCTCTTTCTCGGGCTCCATGTGTTCTTAGTTACATGATCACATGGCACATGAAGCTGCTTCTCCCTTCCTGCAATGTTCACAAGCATGGTAGGTGAATTCCCCAATTATACATGTGACTGTGAGGCAGGTCGGGGGATCCCTGACTCAGCTCAATCACATGTTTTAAGTCTTCTTCCTTCACACAGCTCTTTCCTCTGCTGTCTTCTTTAGATCTTTCTGCTACCTCCAGCAACAAAAAAGCCAGTCCTCGCCACTGTATAGATCTATGACGTGGCCTCATTTGAAACACTGGCCCTTTCTGCACTCTCCTTTTAATCCATGTTCACCACAGTGTCCTCCAAGCAATTCTGCAGTAAAATCAAATTCAGCTTTCTTTTTACTCCAGTTTTTTTCTGTTCTGCATTAAAATCGAATTCAACTTCCTTTTTATTCTGTCCCCCCCCCCTCCAAATTCTGCATTATGTTACCTCCCTTCAGTGGTCAGCCTGGTTTCAGCCTGCTGTTGCCCTTTTGGGTGCTGTTTTGCCACAGACTTAAATCACCCCAGCTCGAACACTGATAAAATCAGGTGTGGCAGGCAAATGCAGAAAGGACCATTGTACACAATTATGCTTGCCATATCTCAAAAGGGATACTGCAAAGCTGGGAAAAGTACAGAATATGGCGACCAAGAGGATTAAGGGTTTTGATAACTTTCCTGTGAAGAAAGGCTAAAGAGTGTGGGACTCATCAGCTTAGAAAAAAGACAATTTAGGGTGGGCATAGTAAGTTTTGTAAAATTGTGCACTAGGTGGAGAAAGTAGGTAGAGGTTTTTCTCTCCATAATACTAGAACTTGGGGGTGTCATGGCCCCCACTAAGCTGGCTCCGTACTCTGATTCGGAAGCCTCTGAGGAAGAGCCTGAGGAGCCAGAAACATGGTTTTGGTAAGAGCAGGAAACTCCAGGAGACTCCTGAAAGGTAGACATCCATCTGCTCCAGAGCTTGCCCCTGAGGAACCCGTAGTGGAAGCTCCTCCAGAACTTGCCCCTGAAAAGGCTGCAGTGGGAGCTCCTCTGCCAGAATTTCCTTCTGTCTGTCCAGACCTTGGGGCAACTAAGCATCAGGCCAGGACTCAGTCCACTAGAATCCGCCTCTACCCAGCAGGATTGGAGGAGGCAGAGGGCTTGTGCAGAGCTAGCCCAGTGAAGGTGCAGTGCCGCCAGGCTTGTAGCCCATGCTCCACCTCCCAGACCAGATCTGTAATCCTTTGCAGGATTCTGGTCCCAGTTAAGCCTGGATAAGATGAGTCCCAGGTGCTGCTTTCAGAGGAGGTGGAGAGGCTGTCATCTCAGTCTATATAAGCCTTAGCCTGGGAGGGGAAGTTTGCTGGATCAACTGGTACACTAGGCACAAATCTGTGTGCCAGGCTCAGCTCCTTGTCCCCAGTTCCTTCTCCTTGCTTCTGGTTCTAGCTTCTCGCTGCCAGCATCTGTTAATGCTCCCAAGTTTAGCTATCTAGATTTGAGGGCATTGCTCTGGAGGAGACCTGATGAGGCCTGCTTGCAGAGAGCAGAACAGGGGGCAGCCAATGAAGTTTATGCATAAAGTGATTAAACTATGGAATTCACTGGCAGTAGATATAGCAATGGCCACAAGATAGATAGGTTCATAATGCGCATTAGCCACAATATCTAAAGAAATTCTCCATAATCAGCAAAACTCTCAGTACTACTGCTAAAATGCAACACAAGGGAGTTTGTTGGCCCTCCATGGCAACTGGTTGGCTACTGTACAAAGCAGAATACTGGACTAAATGGACCACTGGTCTGATCCAGAAGAGATTGGATGTATACTCCACCCTTCACTCAGAGTCTCAGAATAGCTTACAATCTCCTTTCCCTTCCCCTCCCCACAACAGACACCCTGTGAGGTAGGTGAGGCTGAGACAGCTCTTTTGAGAAGAAGCTCTGAGAGAACCGACCCAAGCTCATGCCAGCAACTCCATGTGAAGGAATGGGGAATTAAACCCAGTTCTACCAGATTAGAGTCTGCGCTTTTAACCACTACACCAAACTGACTTTCTAACCAGTGTTAGCAAACTTTAATTGGTTATGCCTGAGTCCCACATTTCATTGGTTCTAAGCTAACAGCCAATAAAAGTTTATTGAATTGTCTGCTAATGACCATACACTCAACCAATCAGATGTGATACATCTTGAATCTTTCTGTCTCATATAAGTAGGAGACTCACCAAAACAAGAACAAAACTAATAAAACCTGAAAGGGAAAACTACTCCCTTGGCAACAGTTAACTAACTAGCAGCATCAGTGCTTGCCAGGCCCACATGCTCTGTAACTTTACTTCCTTCAGAAAAGTAAAATTGCCTCATGTCTGCCAACTTTCTAATGTCTTAATGTTAAACATTACCCTTTTTATGCAGAGCTATTATTTATATTCTGTATAAATATTTGATAACTTTTAATGCATTATTTTGGGTGTTTTTCCACATAGCCCTTTCTGGTGAGGAAAACCAATGGCCAGCCTTGCTGAATGAGCTACAATACACTGGAGATCTCCTTACTATCCAGGGAACTTGTCGGCATGTAGTCCCTGTGGTTCATCAAACAGGGCAAGCAGTTTGAAGCTCTATGGCTCTATCCCTGGCAGCTCCTGACAGTTCCTTCCTCAGTATGCTATGGCAAGCAAGCTTCCTCCAGGTCTGTTTCCCAGGATATGCAAAAGGTAGGAGTGGAGTAGGCATCTCCTATTCAGATCGATTGTTTGGAAGATGAAAGGGAAATCACTAAGATGTGTGACTTCATATCATAACTGGCCACTTCCAGAATTCCAAAATCTGTTCATTTCGTGATCTAAGAACAGCACATACATGTTAAGGTGCTCTTCTCTCTTACCATCCTGCATTGTCACTGTTTCCTTTCTGCCATCTTTACTCTTTAACCATGGTTAGTTAGATACTATGCTGTGTCTCCATGGAAATGGAATAGATTTTGGAAACTGGTAGTTATTCTGAATGACTAACCATAACAGACGGTTCAACCAAGCCTTCTCTGTTTGTTGTATGTCATGTAATGTGCAATCTGGATTGCATTCAGTTACCTTTTTTAAAAAATATATATTTTTATTAAAATTTTCAAATGTTTTACAGAGCAATACAAACATTGTCAACTCGGTGAGCTACATTAAGAATAGCATTTTTAAAAAACAGTTTAATAATACATGTTAATGTGGCCTTATACTATTTAGTTGAGTAGAGCTAAATACATAGATATTTTGTTTCGGGATGCAATTTAAAGAAAAGGACTGAGCTAACTAAGTACCGACCTTTGACTATGGAAGGAATGGTAACTGCTTTTTAACATATCAAGAGGTCTTTTCTCTCTAAAAAAAGTGACAATTTTTCCGATGGATTATATAGTTCCCTCTCATTACGGCTCTCGTTGAAGAAGACCGTACATTTCTCTAGTAAAAAGTAATCCCAGACTATGGCATACCAAGAGGCAGTTGTGGGTGGTTTGGTTTCTTTCCAGGAACGAGTAATTGTGGCTTTGGCTGCTGTCAATAGTATACTAATTAGTTCTCTTTCCATTGCAGGTGGTTTGTCTTCTGGCCAAAGGCCCAGCAGAAGTGTCGTTGGATCCAGTGGTAAGTTGAAACCTGTTATTTCTTTGATGTGTTTTAGGATTGTAGACCAGAAATGTTGTATGTATGTCCATTGCCACCAGTTATGAAAGTAAGTAGCTCTGTGCCCACAGTTCTTCCAGCATAGTGGAGAGATTTGCAGATAGATATGAGACAGCTTGGTTGGAGTTAAATACCACCTCATTAAAACTTTCTGTGCTGCAGAGCTTATGATTAGGGATTTTGAAAGTTTGGAGTGAGATGTCCATATTCTTTCCCATTGTTCTCGAGTGAGGGTTTGTTTCAAGTCTTTGGGCCATGCTTGTTGATAGCTGTGTGGGTTGTCCATAGCAAGTTCTGTTAAAATCTTGTAGGTGGCGGCTATAAGGCCCTTAACTTTGCTATGTTGTGAGCGGCTTCTTAATAGTACTATTGTTATTAGGAGATCCAATCAAATGTTGTACTTGGAGATATTCAAACCATGGTAGATTAACCTTGCCTTTCTTTTCCAGTTCAATTTTTGGTAGAATTCTTCCATTGCGAACGACATCAATGAGCCTTGTAAGGCCTACTGCTTTCCAGGTGGCAAAGGAGTTGCTTTCTTTTGCTGGCGGGAACCACTTTTGACCCATAAATGTGTGCAGCATTGACCATTTATTAATAAGTTTATTGCAGTAGATACGCCACATCAATATTGTAGTTTTGAAAAAGGGTTTTTTGGAAAGCATGCAGATCCTGTGCATTGAATCTGACCACATCAATTCCTTGAAAGATTGGGATTGGATTTGGGTTTCTCTTTCTTCAATACAGGCCCAGTCTAGGTTGTCCACGTTGTGATATTGTCTAACTAGGTTTGACAGCATTGTTGCTGAATGATATGTATAAAGGTCTGGGAGAGCTATTCCTCCTTTCCGGATTGGACATCGTAGTGTGGAAGTGCTGATCCAAGGGTGTTTATATGACCATAGAAATGCATTGATTGAGTGCTACCATTTCAGAAAATTTGCGTGAGGTATGGTAATTGGGAGTGCCCTGAAACAGTATAAAAACTTTGGAAGTATGAATGATTTTATAGTGTTGATTCTATCCGTCCATGACAGAAATTTAATGTCCCATTTTTTCATCTGGTCATGCACCTCATTTGCTATAGCAATGTGATTGTAGTGGAGTAGATCAGAAAGGATGACTGGAATTTTGATTCTGAGATATTGCCAAAATTTTGTGGTCCATTGAAAGGCATAGTGAAGTTTGATTTGTTGCTCTGTGCTTTCTGATAGGTAGATGGGGTACAGTAGAGATTTAGTTTGACTAACTCGTAGTCTGGAGATGTTGCCAAACTGAGACAGGGTGGTATGAATTGACTCTAAAGATGCTTGTGGGTTGGTAATATAAAGGACAAGGTCGTCTGCAAAAAGGCTGAGCTTGAATTCTCTCTCTACGATTTGGGTTCCAGTATAAGTGAGGTTGTTGCGTAGATCACTGGCCAGGGGTTCCATTACTATGGCAAATAACAGTGGTGATAGTGGACAGCCTTGTCTCATCCCGGGGTGTAGGTTGATTTGCTGAGATGTTTGACCGCTGATTAATAGGTTAGCTAAGGGTGATGAGTATATTGCTGTAATGGTTTTTAGAATGGTGTTGCCAAACTGCTTTTGTTGTAGGGTCACTGTGGGGAATGAGAATTCGACTGTATCGAACGCTTTTCAATATCAAGTGATAAAGCCAGAGTGTTTAGCTTTTTATGATGTCAGCCGTAATGGATCAAGTTCAAAGTTTTCTTATATTGTCTGTTATATCCCTTGACAGGACAAATCCTGTTTGGTCAGGATGTACATAGTTTCCAATAATTTGCTTAAGTCGTTCTGTGAGAATTAATGCTAAGATTTTGTAATCGAAATTAAGTAAGGAGATCAGCCTATATGTTTGAGGGTCGGAAGGATCTTTCCCTTTTTTTGGGATGATAATTACATTGGCTTGGTGCCAGGATGATGGTAAAGTTCCTGTGGACAAGATTCTATTGAATAATATCTCCATTGGCTGGATTAATATATCTGTATATTTCTTGTAGTATTCCGCCGTAAAACCGTATTTCCTCTATATTAATAGGAGCATTTAAGGACTTTCAATGGTCTTCTGTATGAGAAGGAAGTCTAGCCTTGGACTTCAGGTAAGCGGCTATGTCTTGTTTGGCTGGATTTGACAAGGCATATAATGTCGAGTAGAATGATTCCATTATTCATATTATTTCTTTGGTCGTTGATTTTATCTGGCCATTTTTGTCTTGGAGGCTGTTTATAAACCTGTCCTGGCACTGTTTTTTGAGTTTCCAGGCCAGGAAGCAGAGGACTCTTGGCCCTTTAGTTGTTTTGGCTCATTTCCAGTAGGTTGAATCTTTATAGATATTTTTATCTAGGGATTCTAGTTGTTTTTGTTGTTGTGGTAGTTTTGAGTAGATTTTTGGGTCACAAGTTTTCTTATGTTGAGCTTCAAGTTGAGACAATTCCTGCTTCTTTTGGTTCTGTTCTTTCTTATAGGCTACAAGGAGTGAGATGCATGCTCCCTGAACCACTGCTTTGGAGACATCCCATACAATTTCTGCAGGCACTCCACAGTGTTGGTTATAGTTGAAGAACTCTTGATTTCCACTTGAATTCTGTTGGCTGCTTTTGGATCTCTTAATCAGATTTTGTTAAGGTTCCATTTGGGTTTGGTTTTTATTGTGTTGTTCTCATTGTATGTACATGTTACAGGTGCGTGATCCAACCAGCATTGTATTCAATTTTGGGAATTAGGTCAGATGAGATTAGTATGTAGTCCAATCTGGAATACATGTGGTATTTTGGAGAAAAGTATGTATAATCTCTGGTTGTGCCATTTTTGAGTCTCCATATGTCCCACAGATCGTATTCCGCTATAAGTTTAGGTAATGCTTGTGTGTGGGAGGTTGTATTATGTTTTGGGTTTGTGTTGGATTTGTCCATCCATTTATCCATTGGATGGTCAAAGTTGCCTCCTATTATTATTGAGCCTTGATGGAACTGGTGGAGTTTGCTTAGCGTTTCTTTCAAAAACATCCAGTTAACATTTAAATGCCAGGCAAGGTCCTCATTTGAAGTAATTTTTGTCACAGGAAAAGTTTAAAAATTTATAGCTAAGACATAACTCTGTCTTGATGACTAAGGAATGTTGAATTTGAAATTACAAGGGATTTAATAATAATACTTAGCCTGAATATAGTGCTTTGGAATATTAAAAATGCTTTGCATGTATTATCTTGTAGTCCCTTATATCAACAAGCCTGCAAGGTTTGCATTAGCATGACCATATGGCAGATGCCAAAGGGTAAGAGTACAACAACTGTGTAAGCCCATCTATTGAGTTTGTCAGAAATAAGATCTAAACTCAGTTCTTTTGCTGCTCAGTGTCGTATCCACTGTGCTACATTACTCCTAGGCTTACCACATTTATGTCCTGCTCTTCCTCTTTCCATCATCACACCTACCCTGTGAAGTCGATAGGAGGAGGGATAGTAACTTGCTCAATCCCATTTAGTGTGCTTCATGACAGGCCATCAGAGAGGCCTAACTACACATTACTTGTTCCTCAATGTTGTACCCAGGTCAGGTCAAGGGATGCATTCTAGAGTTTGCACTTTCCATGTGTGTGCAAGTCTGATTGGGATCAGGTCCATGGTATGTGGGTAGGGAGGCCTTCCTCCTGCACCATTTTCCTTGCTTGAAATGGCCTGAGGAGGTGTTATTTATTTATTATTTATTAGGCAGGCTCAGGGCAGCTTACAGTGTGTGTGTGTGTGTATATATATATATATATATATATATATATATATCAGCGAAATATATTAAAACACAACTTTCAGTGTTGTTTGCCTCATTTGGGAAACATGATGTGTAGCCAATTAATTCACACGGAGCTCCCAACAGAGCAAATAGTGGCTCCATGGAGCTGTTTTCCATCAGGAAGATGGTGCCCAAATAAGGCTTAAACTCTGCCTCCTACTGTGCTGTGTTCTGAATACTAACCAGGCCTGTGTACATCTGGGGAGCAAGGACTCCAGAACATGCATTTCAACCTAATCTTTGACTGTCCCTGGGGAAAATGGAATGGTTTGTTAGACACAGTAGGGAACTAAACTTGGAACTTCCCCAGTTTGAATCACTACAGATGAAGGCTGCTGCTTCTATGTATGTTTTAAACAACATTTTTTTTATCTTGCAAATGCAGCTATAGTGATTGTCTTATCCAAAAGGAAAACAGGGTAGGGAGAAAGGGGAGCATGAATGCTTTCCTCTCCTGCCATTTTCTTGCTGCAAAAAGCCACCCCTGAGCCACTTGTACCTTTGCTTACAAAAATGTACAGGTACATGTAGGCAGTTTAGCTTCACCACCACTAATGCATCTTTGCTTCCTTAGGGAAGTATCTTTTCATTCTAGAAATACTTCCTGCTCTTTAAGTTACCACTGTGACTTCTGATCTTAAAATACCGCTGACCTTTGGTCTGCCATGTTCTGATTCTGTCTGTCTGATATGGTCATGTTAGTGAGTCTGCTGAAACTTGACTTGTTAAGGAAAGGATGGAGGATCAGTATCAGCAACATTAATCATTGCCTGGGAGCAACTTGAAAAGGGCAGAGAGGAACTGACATGCCACTGGGAACATCCTTGTTACAGCTCAATTTCTGTGCATCTTGCATAGAAGGGAATATATTGTTCAGATGCACATAGGTTGGAAATAGAGTGCTCCTTTTTGGGAGCTATGATTGGTCTTCCATTTAGACTAGCTAGCACTAATTTCTTGTCAATGGACCTAGCTAAGGCAAGACTGTGATCACAGTTTAAAAAATTAAATTTTGGGCCCAAGAAATCCAGATCCTGTATAGAGAAAAGTAGAATTCTGTGGCCGGTATATATTATGCAAACAGTAAATGCAGTTGTATCATGAAAAATATATTATGCACATTTGCTCAATTTGCATAATACGTATTGATAATTCTAGGGAGGGACAAGGAGCTATGCAGGGCAATGAAATCTCATTCCCTGACCAACTGAAATTATATTTAGCCATCCTTGTGGCTTCCAAGATTTCAGTGGGCCCAAGTATATCTTTACAGCCTTTAAATGGTTGAGGGAAAGTGGGGGCACACACACACTCTGTGTGACATCATTGAGTTGAGGCAGCCCCTCCCCTCCCAGCATGAGCCACAAATCCCCCCACTGGGGGTGGAATAGGACTTGGCAACCCTAGAACTAAACAGCCTTCAGTCCAGATTCTGTAAGGGAAGTGACAGATATCAGTTTGACTGAGGTTGAAACTTCATGATGCCATAGAGTCTGCCCACTCAGTTGCCATTTGCTCCAGGGGAACTGATCTCCCCAAATTACAACTAATGTGCCAGTACCGCAACTGATCTCCAGACTTCAGGAGTTGCACCTTGAAATATACTGGGTTCTTTGATTTTATGTGGGGTGTCCTGGGGCAAGTTCAATACCATCCGTGTTGGCGGATGGAGGTGGTGTGTAGCTCCATGGACTCTTGGCGCATTGCTGTGTGTCTCTGGGTACCCTTGGAGTGGCAGGCGTGTGCAATATGGCCGGTCTTACTGCAGGTCTGGCAGGTTGCATTGCAGAAATGGCAGGAACAGCGCTCGTTGTCATCACTGCAGTTGGCTTAGGGAGGCGGCATGGTCGTCTTTGTTGGATGTGCAGGGACAGTGGATGGATGAGGATCACGGTGAGTCTGGTGGCTGACCTGATGCGCCTCTTCCTCATTGGAATTCCAGATGATTTACTGCAATCTTTAGGGAACAACCTCGATCTGAGGCAATGGGTGTTTAATGGAAATGCCATAATAGATTATTCTTTTTCTTTAATAAAACTTTTATTAACAGGATATATTAACACACTCCATATCTCAAAGTACTTTGGAATACATCCTTTTCATTTATCCCCTTCCCCCTCCCGGCTTCCAGCGATGCTCCGCACCGCTTATTGTTTCATTCAATATTCAGCAACAATAAAAACTTATCCCATATTCAATTCTTGCTTTAAAACATATTGATACATATAGTCTAACCATTAGGTAACACTTTAACTAATTGTCAATCATTACTTTCTTTTTTCTATTCTTAATAGTTATCAAAGCAGAGTAACTTATTTCTTACATCCCAGTTTGTTTCGAGATAGTCTTTAAACTCTTTCCATTCTTTAAAAAAATCTTCATCTTCTCTACTGTTAAGCTTCACCATAATAGATCATTCTTGAATCATTCAATCAAAATTTGCTCCCTTGTACAAAGACATAAAGAAAGATAATTTAAGAGCTGCATACCAGGTAAATATTACCGCATACAAGCTTAGAACAGCATTTACAGCATTGCGTTTCCAGACTATGCCAACAGAATTACTCCTGGGATAATACTTAAAAATACCCCAGGAACAACGTATTTGTATCTGTAAAACTTCTGTGGAGGATCTTTTTCATTATGTCATGGTCATGGTCTGCAATAATAGATCAATTGCAAAATTTCTGTGACATGGATAAATTAATATTTCTACTGTCAGATGTAGACCCTACAGTTTCCTATAGGGTAGCACTCTTTGCCTTAGTGGCTAGTAAAATCAGGGACAAGAACATAGGGAAATGAAATGAAATTGAACTGTAAAATGGCAATGTAAAACGCCAGTGTTTGAGGCTGTGTATGTTTCTGGAGATGGGTATCTATATTCAAGATTTTAATTAATTTAAATACTGAATGTTCAGAGTTTTAGAGGTTATTATATTTTAAATCTAATTCAAATTCCAGTGCTATAAGTTGTCTAATTTGTATATTGTTTTAAGTTGTAAGGGCCAATGGCTACACAATAAATTTTACTCCTCCTCCTCATCGGATGCATCTGAAGCTGATGGGACGGAGGCCTGGTGTGCGTTGAAGAGCTGACAGTCCCTCTGGGCCTTCTTGAAAGCGGTGGCCTCGCATAGTACTGTTACTAGGGTGAGCTCCTCGTGGCTGATGAGCTTGCAGCATAGTTTTGGTTCTCAAATACCCATGACGAACTGGTCGAGTAGGGTCTTGTCTGGGTTCGAGAACCCACAGTAGAAGGTGAAGGTCGGCAACAAAGTTGGTGGCCACTTCGTTGGGTTTCTGTTGGCACGAAAAGAAGTCCACGCAGCGTGCCATCTTAGTGGGTTGTGGCATGAAATGGCCGGTGAGTGCTTTCAGGAGTTCCTCGTATGTGGATGCCTCTAAGGTGTTTGGCGTGATAAGGCCCTGGACTAGCCGTAGGGTGGCGATCCCACAGGTGCTGAGCAGGAGGGCCTCTTCTTGTCGGCATCGTTGATGCCCTGGAACAAGATGAAATATTTCAGCCATTCCACCCAGGTTTCCCACAGTTCTGGGTGTGTTGGGTTGAACTCTGGCAGATGTCCTGATGAGGCAGCCATGGTCTCTGGAGGGAATAGGGGCAACCTGTTTAGGGGCCCATAGAATTGGACCCCCTGATCCAATGTTCTTGAAACTTGGTGGGTATCTTGGGGAGAGGCTCCACCAGCTATCCTCTCCCTCAAACCCACTCCCCTCCAGCCCCCAGAATATACCCTATGTTTTCACCATTGAGTTCAATGGCCCATAGGATATAATGGAGCTGAAATTGACATTCGGCTGCCTGAAAGACTCTCCGGGACGCTGGCTGGGGGCGGGGCTTGGCTCCTGAGCTCCCGGAGCTGTGTGCTCCGGTGCACTCCCCCCAAAAAAGACCCCTGCCTATGATTATGTGCCCCTGAATACTTGTTGGAAGATTTTGGTTGTTCAAGTAGGGATTTGTAGAATTTAAGGCATGAATAGTCACCTAGGTTATATTGCAGTAACACCCTTTTATAGCTTCAATGGTAAATCTGTATCTTTCATCTGTTCAGTGGCAGGGCCGGCTCCAGAAATTTCTGCGCCCTAGGCGCCCTAGGCAGAAATTCCTAGACATTTTAACAACAAATACAACCATAACAACTAGAGCACCAAGTTTTCCAGATCTCAATATCTATTAGATTTGATTACATAAGGAAAAAAATTGGCAATTGCCAGGGTAGTACAATGATCACTTCCAGCCAAAAGAGGCTGTAACTTACAATGGGCTGGGGACAAACCAGATCCTTTAAAAAGGGAGAAACGAACATGGTTCTATACCTATAGAATTTTGCACAGTCCAATAAACAATGGATCAGGGTATCAAGACTCCCTATGTCACAGCTGCAAAGTTTATTGGCTAATGGAATCCTTCCAAAACAGCCAGAATATTCTGCCATTGGGATTAAATTAAAATGAGCCAACATAAAGGTTTGTTGATATTTAGGAACCATCAGGTAGTTGAGATACGCTGGGCTAGATTTTGGATATGCTAGTCCCAAGTAAAGAGAACAAACTCTATGGGCCCAGATTCTGGTACTGAACTCATCTAAAGCATAAAGGCATCTCAAAATCAAGTTTCTAACAGAGGTCAGACTGGGGCGCAAACAATATCATAAAGGAAAATCCCCAACCAATCCAGGTTACCAATTTCTGCCAGACTGTTTTAAAGGCATCTGTTCTCAGTAAAAAAAAAAGCCCACCTGTTCATGAGGAGGCAAAGATTAGCTTCAGTCAAAATCTAAAAGCAGGTGCCCAGGCCCTTGCCTCTCGGGAGCGCACACCTAGTTCAGCTCTCAATATGGTTCCTGCCACAGAACGTAGAGCTCCCGTGATTCTTCTAAAGAATCTAGCAGAAAAGGTATCAAGCTGATCATGGCAACCCAAAATCCAGATTGGGGTATCATAAAACAACTGAGCTACCATCTTAGAGGTATACATTGAGAGTGCCGCATGTATATATTGACCTCCTTTAGGAAAAAAAATAGTGAGTTTGAGCAGCTAGCTGTTGGGTCTCTTTGATATGTTTTTTCTTGTCCTTGTTACTTTTGCCATGTGGTTCCAAATCATGACTTCCTTTGTTTGCCACAGAAACAAAACTCTTGCGTGTAGTGCATTCTGCTTAATTTTAATTTCTGCCAGCACTGAAGCAAGGAAATATTATTTCAAGTTCATGGCTAAATATACACTTTCTCTTTGGCATATTTCTGGTCATGAAAAAAAACAAGCTGGTTGACCGTCTGCCTTGTTGGTCTGGATATTCCAAAGGGCTTCCCTCCAGCACATGAGGTTACTCACCAGCAGCAGGAAGGCAGCAAATGTGAGGAAGAGCCTCCTGTGCAAACTCACACTCCAAGGGAGAGAAGAAGAAGAGATTGGATTTATACCCTGCCCTCCACTACCCAAAGGTGTCTCAGAGCGGCTTACAAACTCCCTTCCCTTCCCCTCCCCACAACAGACACCCTGTGAGGTAGGTGGGGCCGAAAGAGCTCTTGATAGAAACTGCTCTTTTTCAAGGACAGTTCTTATCAGAACTACGGCTTGCCCAAGGTCATCCAGCGAGGTGCAACTGGAGGAGTGGGGAATCAAACCCGGTTCTCCCAGATTAGAGTCCGCGCATTTAACCACTACACCAAACTGGTTCTGAGAGTGGTTAACCAGAGCCCAGAGCTCACCAGAGTGACTGAGTCCACACAGTCCTGGACAGGATACTTGACCTGTATTTGAGATTCAAGATGATTAAATCTTAAAGAGCACATAAACACAAAGCATTCAGAACAGAAAGCAAGGCTTTCAGTTCACTCTCACACACAGGCAGAAGCTTCTCGTAGAGAACCTGAACACTGTATCAAACTTAGTTTCCAGGCAGCCTTGCCTGAACTCATTTTCTGCTAGGTCTCTAAAAACATGTTAACTATTCCCAGTCATGTTCTGCTGCTGTTGCACAGCTAACAAGAGCAACACCATGAATGTCCAGGACCCCTGCATTTCCTGGCAGTGAGTGAGGTCTCTGTGCTATTGCTATGGGGAAGGAAGGAGTCAAGGACATGGAGCAAAGCAATGCACAGACCTAAGAAAATCCTGATACACAACAATGCTATGGGGAGGGAAGGAGTCAAGGACATGGAGCAAAGCAGTGCATAGACCTTATGCAATCTTAGGATGCATTAGCAGAAGCATTGTGTCCAGATCACGGGAGGTGGTAGTTCCGCTGTATTCTGCTATGGTCAGGCCCCACCTGGAGTACTGTGTCCAGTTCTGGGCACCACATTTTCGGAAGGATGTTGACAGACTCAAGCGGGTCCAGAGGAGGGCGACCAGGATGGTGAGAGGGTTGGAGTCCAAGTCTTATGAGGAAAGGCTGAGGGAGTTGGGTATGTTTAGCCTGGGAAAGAGAAGGTTTAGAGGGGACATGATTGCAGTCTTCAAGTATTTGAAGGGCTGTCATGTAGAAGATGGAGTGGATCTATTCTCTCTTGCTCCGGATTGCAAGACTAGATCTAATGGGTGGAAATTACAAGGGAGTCGTTACCGGCTTAATATCAGGAGAAACTTCCTGACTGTAAGAGTGGTTGAGCAGTGGAACAGACTGCCTCGGGAGGTGGTGGATGCTCCTTCGCTGGACGTTTTCAAGAGGAGACTGGACAACCATCTTTTGGGTATGTTGTAGGTATGTAGGGGTTTCGGCTGTGTTCCTGCAGAGTGCAGGGGGTTGGACTAGATGGCCTGCAAGGTCCCTTCCAACTCTAACATTCTATGATTCTATGATTCTATGACCTAAGAAAATCCTGATTTACAACAATGAAATAGAAAGTCCTGTTCAAAACACAGACTAGGAAGTAATGCTGGTGGCAAAACTGAAGCTCCTCTCCATTGGGGTCTGTAGAGCCAAATACACTCAACCTCCCAACAAGAAAGAGGACATTTTAATCAATTTTTTAAAAAGAGCCCAAAGGAGGATGAACATAAAAAAAAGACAACATGTCCTCTAAAAAGAGGACATCTGGTCACCCTGCATAGATTGCAGTTTGGAAGATTCCTCATGTGATGGGCAGCACATGGAGAGAAACACATGCAGAGAGAAAGCCAAGCAGTTAACAAAGCAAACTATATAGTTAAAGCAAATAATTCCATTTTAAATAGAGTGCCTATGTAGTGTGTTGCCATGCTGCCACCTTAATACAGCATCTATAAAGGGTATGAACTATGACTGCAAAGCTGAACTGTGGAATAAGTGTGCCAGGGCAATGGACTGAATGGTAGCTATGAGACAGTGCCTGTCTACTGGAACGTAGGCATGTGCCCAGCCAAGGGAAACCTTGTTCTGAAGCAATGTGCCAAGCCAGATGTGGACCTATGGAATACCCAATGCCTCTAGCTCCTGCATCTTTGCAGACTCTGCAGCCATGTGCCAGAAGGCAAACCAGCCTCCCTGACCCCACAGATACACAGAACCAGCAGCAGTCTACTAAAAGAAACCATGCTCTGCAGGGGGAACCAGGATATCCCTATATAGACACCATGAAAAGGTTTTGTCTCCATCATACAGGCACCTTCCCCCCCATCTTTACATATTAACATCACCAGATGTAGCACATACTCCTTTTCGACTTAAACAAAAGAACTTACTCCATACTGAAATTGACAAGCAGTCACATCCGCCAGCCGCCCATCCAGATAACACAGCTGTTAACAATTGAATCGCTAAGATCAACTACCGCCAACTACTGGAACATCACTATTCTTTCTCTCTTTTGTCTCTCCCCATCCCACTAAGAGGTGTCACTATTAGTCAACCATTATTTCAATTGCCCAATGATTAATCCCTTTTCCTGACCCATTAACAGCTAGATTTTTCTAGTATCTTCCTGGGGACTACGTGACCAAAGAGACATCTGCCTGAGGTTACTTTTAGGGTATAAAAGGAGAGCACCTTCCCATTGCTCTCTCTCTCTTGCGTCTTACCTTCCTAACCCCACCCTATCTTGCTGGTTCCATTCTTAGCGCTGTTTGGAACCTTCCACATGTGTTGCTGGTCAACTCACAATTCCCTCCGTATAGTGTTATTCCTTTTTCGCTGTAGAACAACTTGCCATGTCAGACAGGTAATGTATCGCCCCATCAAAAATACCTCCAACTAATGCAACAGTCTCTGTATCTTTCTATCTAAATTCCTAGTCCTGTATTGTGTGTGTGTATGCTTGAATTTTATTGGATGTGTGAAAATATTAAGTAAAGAAATTACTACTTTGAAGAATTAGCCTCAGCATCTGTTTTTGGGCTCTGGATGAACAGACTCCTGCATACACAGGTTATTGATCCCATAATTAAAGCCTGTCACCGTTTAATATTCATATTCCCCATACTTATTAAGAAATAAAGGCAATTAGGCTAACAGGTGCAGTGGGCAGGGTTCCTTAGCCTTTTTAAGCCTGTGGGCACCTTTGGAAACTTCAGAAAGGCTGTCACAGGAGTTGGAGCCTAACCCCAAATGGCTTCTGCAGGAGATGGAGCCAAACACAATACCTCCCTCCTCATTTTGCAAAGGAATTACACAAGTGGAATAAAGATAAATGAAGGAAAGATTGGGGGGGGAGATAGGGAGTAAAAAGAAGGAAAGCCTTAAATGGAACTACAAGCTCAAGTACACACCAGTACTTCTGATCCTTCAGTGACTGTGGCCGCTATTCTGACAGTTGAAAACCATTTTTTTATTTTTATTTATTTGATTCAACTTATATACTGCCCTCTCCGCGGATGGGCTCAGGGAGGTTCACAACAATCTCAATATAATACCATTAGAACAATAATTAAAATAACAAACAAAATATAAACGATTCACTTTGAAACCCTTATGAGAAAGGCACTAAAATGACAATTTATATACAATTTATCCCCACATCTATGTTTTATGTATGTTTGTTTTGTGTCTTTTTTTTTTGAAAATAAATAAAAACTTCATTAGAAACCCTGATCGAGGCTAGTCAGATGTCCCTGTGGGCAGGGACTGCTAGAAGATGTTGATTCATAGACTTCAGTATCCTCCAGGGCTCATATGGGGAGAGGCGGTCTCAAAGGTCTGCTGGCCCCTGGCCATATAGGGCTTTAAAGGTAAGTACCAGCACCTTGAAACGGATCCAGAATTCAATAGGCAGCCAGTGCAGTTCACGCAGTGTAAGAAGAAGCGGCTTACAAACTCCTTTCCCTTCCCCTCCCCATAACAGACACCCTGTGAGGTAGGTGGGGCTGAGGGAGCTCTGACAGAAACTGCTCTTTTTCAAGAACAGCTGTGCCAGAACTATGGCTTGCCCAAGGTCATCCAGCAGGTGCCAGTGGAGAAGTGGGGAATCAAACCTGGTTCTCCCAGATTAGAGTCTGCGCACATAACCACTACACCAAACTGGCTCTCTGCAGGCATCGCTGTCAATACCTGTGCTGCCATGTTCTGCAGTAGCTGTAACTTCCAGAGCAGGGTCAAGGGCAGCCCCATGTAGAGAGAGTTATAATAGTCCAGTCTGGAAGTGACCATTGCATGGGTCACTGTAGTTAGGTCTTGGGGGGTGAGATATGGGGCCACAACTACCTGATCCGCCTCAGATGAAAAAAGGCTGACCTGGCAGTGGCAGTGACCTGGGCCTCCAAAGAAAGGGAGGCATCCAGGAGCACTCCCAGACTCTTCACCCTCAACGCTGGCACCAATGGAGCCCCATCAAAGGATAGGAGCCTGATTCCCTGACTCAATTCCCCATGGCTTAGGTACAAGACCTCCGTCTTAGATGGATTTAGCTTCAGTTGGCTCTGTCAGAACCATCCAGTGACAGCCTGTAATGCACAGTCCAGATCACCTGGGGCCGTGTCTGGATGGCCGTCCATCTGTAGATAGAGCTGAGGTGTAAGACCTCAGGTACCAAGTTTATAGAATGTGGGATACATATGTTTGAAATAATAATTAAAGGTAAATCATTATGGTTTGTATCCTTTACATCTGAACCACATATAAGAAGATAGTTGAGAGGTTAGACAGGCTTGACTTTTTCTTAGAATATGTTTAAATCTAGTACTGACTATTACACAACAATAACAAAATTTCTCTACAATTGAACATCAGCTTGATGTGATCTTCTTGCAAATGATAATGGATAGAGGGCAGTATTTATTTAAGAGCGAGCTGACATTTGTGAAAAGCAATGGCAAGCACGTGTGTTTTTCAAAAAAATAAAAAAATCTACACTGCTTGTGAAGAGAGATGACATGTTCTAATGAGATTCTGAAATTCCAATGTTATAAATATTAATAAGAAAAGGTCTCTCAGCACATTCCATTCTTTTAAACCGTTACACAGTTTCATTCATAGGAGCTGTCTTGCAGGTTTGTTCTGCTGTCTCCCTCAGAGAAGAAAGAGAGAAGGGGAGGGGGAAGGAATTCAGGGTTATGTCTGAAATGCTTTTTGTCTATCAGTCTTGTTGTGCCAGTTGCATATCTGATGACATTGAAGATCACTCTCCATTTGGATGTTGCCAGGCAAGGAGAAAGCTTGTAAATGTCTGAAGTCCCTCTTTCCCAAAATCTGGATAGCCAAAGGACAATTTTTCTTAAAAACAAAAAACAACAACTGGAGGCACACAAAAACATAAGAGTAAGCAGGGCTTTTTTTTGTAGAAAAAGCCCAGCAGGAGCTCATTAGCATAATAGGCCACACCCAACAGCACAAACTCATTAGCATATTAGGCCACAGCCCCATGTCACCAGTAGTGTGGTCATCTAGCCACACCTACCTTTTTCTTCTTATTCTGTTTACCTTGTTTGTCAAAACCCAGGGCTTTTTTGTAGCAGGAACTCCTTTGCATGTTAGGCCACCCACCCCAAATGTAGCCAACCCTAATGAGTTTCTGCTGTTGGGTGTGGCCTATTATGCTAATGAGTTCCTGCTGGGTGTGGCCAACTCAGGAGCCAGCCAGAACTCCATTCCTGTGTGTTCCTGCCCCCAAATAGCCCTGAGAGTAAGGCAATCCAAGAGAGTTAATGGTGTACTCTGGAAGAGCACATACTTAGCCTAGGAAGCAATCTTAAGCAGATCTACTTGAAAGTAAACCTCATGTTACTCAATGGAGCTTGCTTCCAAAAAGTGCTTTGAGACTGCATACCTAGTCTCTTCTACCAGATTATATGGTTGGATCTAGACCAGGGGTGTTCTTATGAGGGCCAGATCTGACATAAATGAGACCTGGTTGGACCGGGCCACGTGTGTCACAAAATGTAATGCCAGGTAGTGGAGATATAAACATTATAAAGGACACAAACAAACACAATTAAACATTTTTAAAACTTTAAATAAAACATGCTTAAAACACTAGCACTCTTGCAATATTTTGTGTATTTAAAAGTCTCTGATAACTGACACCTCTGCTCTGAATTATTGCATCAAAATGTCTGTGCAGTAGCAATCTTGCTGTTCAGGTATGTATCTGTAAACTGCAAACCTACTTTTTATTTATTGACATTTATTACAAAAATCTCATGCTCAGTGAAATGGCTGGGCATTGCAATCTTTTGTACATAAGTTGCTTCATGTGCTGGTCAAGAACATAAGACGGCATCCTAACACAGACTGAGGGCCATGTGTTTGGCTACAAAACTATACTCTTCTCCAGAGAAGTAACTACAATTTACTACAAAGGGGATGAACTTGGTCTGGACACACACTCTCAGTCTAATCCACCTCACTGGCTTGTGTTGTTCCTCCTCTAAAATAGTTCACATTGCTGGGTCATGAGGGCATGAATACAGTGAATACAGTGAAAAGGGGGAGAGAACCCAGTTGCACCAAGGAGAGCCCTGGCATAAAAAGCCCAACAAAACACACACACACTGTAGCAAGGCACACAAAAGTTCATACCTTGAACAAAACTTTGTTGGCCTTAAAGGTGCTTGGTATTTCTCTTGTGCAATTGAGGCAGCCCAGCAAAGCAAACTCTCCTTCATTCTTTCCCTCCCTTAAGGGAGGAGCCTTAGCCAGTGGAAGGAAAGAAAGGCTTCCTTCCTTTTCTCCTGAAGCCTGGCCAGGAAGCAAGCTCTGGCTGTTCCCTTCGTCCCCCTGGGAGGAGGAGGGAGAGGAGCTTCAGCCAGTTCTTTACCGGACTCTCTCAATCACACAGGAGAGCTTTGCCTATCTATCTCTCCTGTGCTATTGAGAGAGACTGGTAAAGCAAGCTGTAACATGGCCGTGGCAGGAGAACTGCAGATGGAAGTAGGAAACAGCCAGGGCCATGTAAGCCTGATTGTGGCCCTCTGAGGGTCTGATTCTGCCCGCGGTCGCATGTTTGACACCCCTGATCTAGACTAACTTTTCTGCTTATTGATTGAGGTAATTTCTGCCTATTCTGTCTTCCTGCTGAAGATCTCCCATTTGCCTTTCACAATGTTTCTGAGGGTCTCCTGTCCCTCAAGACCAGCATTTCAGGGAGATCTGTGTGTGTGTGACTCTAATATAAATTCCATATATGAGTGGAATATTTTGTCTGGATCCAACACATACTGATGACAACTAGTTTAGATGGCTTTCAGAAAAGGATTAGATACATTCATGGGACAATAGGACACACCATGGTAGTTTGATGAAACCACCATGTATGGAGGCTCTGAATAATAGATACTGGGGACACAAGGAAAGGAGAAGACAGATATGTTTGTCCCTTGCTTTGAGCTTCCAGAAGCATCTAACTGATTGGTGTGGCTTCAATGGACTTAAAAGGGTGTTGCACAGAGGTTGTGGACCTTTATCTGTGCTAGAAAGTCAATTCTTACATAGCAGGGTAAGTTTCTTACAGACTGGCTCTTTTTGCCCTGACAACCTGGAAGATCAGAGCGAATAGTGCCTTTTAGAATGTCCACAATTGAATTGTTCTTGTTGTATTGAGCTGAATGTGAGTCAAGGTTTTACAATTTTAACTTTGTTTGTAAATATGTTTCAAATGTTTTAATGTTTCAGATATGTTTTCATTATGAAGGCCAATGGCCATGAACAATAAACTTACAGTAAGGGTAAGTTTACAAAGTCCACAATGTGGACCATTGTGCGGCTGCAGAACAAAAAGGGTATGGAAGACCTTTACCCACTTGCCTTGTTGTTATACTGTCACCACTGTGAAGAAAACAGGGAGAGAAAGGCCTTCCCCCTTTTTACTTGTTCGTGGTATGACAGAGCTGCTGTTAGAAGCATTTAAAAGAATGCACACCTATGATTCATGGAAGTCCTGCTCTATCATTTGGAAGTATTTTCTTCTAGTCATGGACAAGTGGGCAGGGCTGGCCCTGGGTTTTTTTGGACCCTAGGTGGGACTACCTTCTGGCGCCCCCCCATGCCCAGAAGTTATGGGGTTGCCAACCTCCAGGCGGGGCCTGGAGAGAAGGAATTCCAGCTGCCCATGTTGGACTGGATGGGCCACTGGCCCCGGAAGAATGTCAGAGGAGGAGGAGAATGGGGGACTCACCCCCGCTGCCGTGCAACTTGCCATTGTGCGTGCCCATCCTACTAGGATGGGATCGCACAAGATCCTACATGCTTCATGCCCTGCCCCCGCTGAGCCCTGCCATGCCCGCGGGGGAGAGAGAGCGGCCACAGGAGGAGGAACTCAGAGGCGGCTGGCCAGGAGGCACCCCGGATGGTGGGTGAGGGCAACCAGCGGCAGCAGCCTCGTCACGGGGAGCGTCGCATCCCGGGTTCCAGCACAGGCAGTGGTGCGGGGTCGTCCACGCTTCCTTCCCTTCCCCATTTACAAAAGCTGTGGCAGCCGCGCCAGTTGGCCCTCCCCCGGCCCCTCGCTCTGCAGAGGACGCCCCGAGGTGGCAGGTAGGAAGAAAGGGCTCAATGGCATCACCAGGGCCTCCCCACCACGCACTTCCGATTGCTCCAGAGTCCCCACCTCACTTCCTCAGCTGCATGGGTCGCCTACCCGTCGGGCTGATCTCTGTGCAGAACAGACTCGCGGGCTTCTGTCCCGCGCCGGGAAAGCGGCTCCATCCTGAGAACAGACAGGAAGGGGCACCGGTGCTTGGCAAGGGCGGCAAGCTGGTCAGGCCTGCGCTGCGTCTCACAGCTACCTTGAGGTCGAGCAGAGCCCCCCTCCTCCTTCACGTGGGGCCAAGGTCCAGAAAGTCCCTCCCCCTTCAGGCCAACGAGAGACCCACGGCCAAGGCCTTTCTGGATGCGCCAGCAAGCCAGGGAAGGGGCAGGGTTTAAACCCCCACCTCTTCCCTTTGAGTGCCCATCGGGGTGCTCTTCACTGCGCTGGCAGTGCCGGCCGCCCCCCGCCTTCTCTCCCCCCCAGGGGGGAGGGCGGGCAAGCTCCGCAGCCACCTCCTGAGTGCTGCCGGGGTGCTCTTTGCTGGCGGCGGCGGTGGTGGGGAGGCAGCAGTGGCCTTTTCAGGGGGGGAGGTGGGGCGCAGTTTGGCGCCCCTGCGGGCCTGGCGCCCTAGGCCAGCACCTACCTCGCCTAGTGGGCGAGCCGGCCCTGCAAGTGGGTTTAGTTTGGGTTTACTCAGAGGGGAAGAGTACCCTGTATATGCTTAGAGACTCTTTATTTCATTTCCTCTCTAATTCTGAGTTTGGGAACCAAGCCCTGGATTCTAATTAAGCCCTGAAGTTACTAATCCGCCTGTGTAAATGAACAGTTTCATAAACCATTTGTGGTAATGGTTGAGAGTTCATCTGATGCCTCCAGAAAACATTAGAAAAATGCACAATATGGTTAAATGAGTTAGGGTATTTAAAAACGCATCTTAAAATATTGGTAATGAACTCTTCCCTTTTAACAGTGAGCCGTCTGGATCAGAATATGCAATCAAATACTCATTATATTACTTGAGCTTGGCAGGTTGCAAAAATAGAGTTCTCATTAGACTTATCACTGCACAGTAGTGAGCAAGGACGCTGGATTCATGTTCTCAGAGCATTTTACCTATAAACATACATAGGTGGATGTATTGAACTGGATATAGAGTGCTTCCTTACAGAAATGGGGAGAGGGGGCGGGAAAGAAGGAAGAATGATTGAACTGCCGTAGGCAAATACAAATACTGCTTTTCTTTCCTCAATCCAGAATTAGAGCAGACACATTCTTTGTAATTATGGATGAAAGAAAGTGCAACTCAATGACTTTCCTTTTTGTTACAGAATAATGGAATATTCCTAGTAGACATGTACTTGAACACAAATTGTTCTTGGATATTGCTAATAAAACAGATTTTCCTTGCCGTGGAGACCATTTCATAGAGGGAACATTCTTGATGATAGTGCTTCCCCTCCCCCAACACTACTGTTGCCATGCAGCCACTTAAAGACTCTTAAAATATGACTGCTTTGCTGAACCATGAAAGGAGTGTGTCAGGGCAATGGACAGAACTGTAGCCCAAGCACAGTGCCGTTGTACTGGATGATGGAATGCAGGGGTCTTTTCGTAGAAAAAGAGCTGCAGGAGCTCATTAGCATATGGCATGCTAATGAGCTACTAGGCTATTAACATATGCCACGCCCCCTGACATCACCGGAAGTGATGTCAGAAGGGGAAGCAAAAGGGGGGGAGGCATCTTCAAAAGCCTCCCTTTCCCTTCCCCAGCTGGCCTGGGGGGGAGCAAAGAGACAAAGGGTTTAAAGTTTAAACCCCTTCTCACTAGAGTTGGGCCACAGAAGGAGGAAAGAGGGAAGGAAAGAGAGAGAGTACAGAGAAGGAAAGAAGGAAGGAAAGAGGGAAAGAAAGAGAAGGAAAGAAGGAGGGAAAGAAAGAGAGAGAAGGGAAGAAGGAGGGAAACAGGGAAAGGAGGAAAAAAGAGAAGAGAAGAAGGCGGGAAAGAAAGAAAGAGAGAAGGGAAAAAGGAGGGAAAGAGGAAAAGGAGAGAAGGAAAGGAGGGAATGAAAGAAAGAGAGAAGGAAAGGAGGAAAAGAGAGGAAGGAAGGAAGAGAAGGGAAAGAGAGAAAGAAAAGGAGGGAAAGAAAAGGAAAGGAGGGAAAGATGGTAAAGAGATGGAGGGAGGGAGGCTCTCCCACCCCCCCCATCAAGTCTCCGCCACCCCCACCTCCGCGAATCCCTTACCGCTTAGCAGGCTAGGAAGCTGGTGCTCAGCGTCCCCCCGAGCCACAATGCTCCTGCACGGGCCCGGGAGACGTGGCGGCGGGGCTTTCCTGGCATCCCCTGAGCAGCAACTCTCCTGCATGGGCCTGGGGGATGCGGCGGCAGGGCTCTCCTGGCGTCCTCCGAGCCGCAGCACTCTTGCGCGGGCCCGGGGGACATGGCCGCGGGGCTCTCTGGCCTCCCCTGAGCTGCAGCACTCCTGCATGGGCCCGGGGGATGCGGTGGCAGGGCTCTCCGGCCTCCCCCAAGCTGCAGCACTCCTGTGTGGGCCTGAGGGATGCAGTGGCGGGGCTCTCCTGGCATCCCCCAAGCCGCAGTGCTCCTGCGCGGGCCTGGGGGACGCGGCCATGGGGCTCTCCAGCCTCCCCCGAGCTGCAGTGCTTTCGGCGTGGGGAGCTAGGGGCGGGGCTTGCTGCCGCCACCATTAGCGCGGGCTCCTGGAATGCTGGTGCTCCAGTGCGCTCCAGCCCCAAAAGACCCCTGTTGGAATGTACTGGTATTTTTGGCCACTGTGTGACAGAGTGTTGGACTAGATGGGCCATTGGCCTGATTCAACATTGGCTTCTCTTATGTTCTTACTTTGGCCAAGGGGAGCCTTGTGCCTAAGCAGCATATCAAGCCAGATGTGGACCTATGAACTACAGAAGCCTCCTGAACTTGCAGCTTTGCAACCATGCCAGTGCTAGGATGCAGACTGGCAGCCGTGACCTCCATGCGCACATGCAGGAGCAGACCAGAGAAGGAAGCCATGCTCTGCTAAAAGACAGATGTTCCTGAGCAGAAGCCATAAGGGAATCTCCTCTCCATCACGAAAGCATTCCCCCTCCCACCTTCATGTGTTAACTTCACCTGGAAAAACACACATTCCTCTCCAGCTTAGGACAAAGAGTTGTGCTCTGCATAAGACGATAAGCAGCGATCCAGCTTTCCTGCTACCCATCAAGATAACACAGCAGTCAGGCATCCAGTCATTAAGCCAAAGCACTGGACCTGCAACATGGCTGGTTCTCTTCATTCTCTCCTTTGTTCCTCCCCTTTCCTCAGAGGCGCCCCTCCCTGCTGTTTACAATTTACACGTTTACAATTGCACAACCATTAATCCCTTTATGCCCCATTCAGAATTTAAGTTTTTAAAATATTTCCTGGGGACCAGGTGACCACATGACCCTTTCTGCCTCAGGTCACATTTTTAGGTATTTAAGGAGAGTCCTCCGTGGGCATGCTCTCTTGCTTCTTCCTCTCCTGATCCCAACCTACCTTGTTGGTTCCATTCTCAGCCAGTTTGGAATCAGTTCACGTGTGTTGCTGGTCAGCTCATGATCCCTTTCCCCTTATTGTGTTATTTTTCACTGCATGATCCAAGCATCTCACTGGACAGGTAAAGTATCACCCAACCAATGATATTTCCTGCTTATACAAATGTCTCTACACTTTCTAATCTGTATTCTGAGCCCTGTATTGTGTATGTGAATGTTTGATTTTTGCTTGTATGCTTGAAAAACCTTTAGTAAAGAAATCATAACTTTAGCAATAGCCTCAGCGTCTGTTCCTGGGTCCTGGGAACTCTAACTCCCATAAACACTAGTTATGGTCCCATACTTTATGCCTATTGCCATTTAAGATTCATAATTCCTCAGGTTTATTAATAAAAATGCCAATTTGGCTAACACTACTATTGCTGCTATTCCTGGCTTGCATACCTGGAACCTTATAGCAGTTTGCAGACATGTAAAGATTTTAATTAGACGCAGTTATATGGAGCAATGCAGTTTTTGATGGTGAGGAATATAAGGGAACGGAGAAGAATGGAGTTAAGCATCAGATACCAGCTAGAAAAATAAATGCCAAATAGAGTCACCACCTCTTTTTCTAGCTGTGCTCTCATGCCAGGAACACCTACAAGACAGATAAAGATTCTACATGTGCAGCTTTTCCCCAGCAGGTATGGTGTGGTGGTTCATCATTACCATTTTAATTGTTGTCTTAATGATGTATTAAGCACTTTTTGTAAAGAGTGCATCGCATAAGCAGTAGACACATTTCTGCTTCAAGGAATATTATATGCTCCTCAAAGCAGGAACCTGTGTTTTGCTTATACTGCGCTATGCACTTTGTTCTCCAATCATGTTACTGAACCAAGAGGCTGAATTAGGAGGAGGAGGAGGAAGACAAAAAAGGTAGGGTAGGGAGGAGGAATGAAAGAGTAACAAAGGCTGAATGTGAGCAACACAATGTGTGTACGTATCTGTTTCATATGGGGATGAAGACTAAAGGGTTAAACCAATGGCTTTATGATAAAGATGGGCTTTGAGCTGGGGTTTGGATGGAAGAGACACAGAACTGGCATCATATTAGTGATTTAGGAAACAGTCCCAGGCACTAGAGTAGGGTTGCCAGCTGTGGGTTGGGAGATACCTGGAGATTTGGGGTCTGGAGCCTGTAGAGGGCAGGGTTTAGAGAGGGGAAGGACCTCCACAAGGTACAATGCCATAGAGTACACTTGCCCAAAGCAGTTCTCCCAGGGAACTGATCTTTATTGTTTGGAGAACAGTTGTAATAGTGGGAGATCTCCAAGTCCCGCCTAGATGTTGGCAACTCTACACAAGATCCAGTTAGAGTGATGGGCATATTCATTTCAAAGAGCAGGAGAACTTTGGGATGTTCCAGAGGTGGAGGAGCAAAGTCACAGGCAAGGATGTATTGCCATGTTAGAGTGAAAAGACCTATGAGAAGAACTTCAATGCTAAAGTGATATGAAAGTTGTGCCAGTTATATCTCTGCCTGCTTGAAACCGTAAAGGATCCAGCAAATGGTGGAAATTCTGCATGTGAAACCTATCACTTTAGATTCTCTTGTTTATTTTTCCTGGCTGAGAAATGGCAGGTTTGGGAATGAACAGGTGAAAAAGAACTTTGTGTTACAGTGGTGGTTGTGCCAGTTGTTTTACGGGCTTAATCTCGTTGTGCCACCAAGGGGATGGTTTTGTATCCAGATAGCTGGGCAAGTGATGCAGAAGCTTATGTGTAGGTCACAGAGAAAGAAATGGCAAAGAATGATTTGATCAAAACTGCGAATTTTCCATCTAAATTTCCAGCGCAGCGCAGGCATTGTTGGTCAAGCCCAAATGCAGGTTTTAACATTTTCACAAACTTCTTGTTAATACTTAAAAATTATGAAAAGGAATAAGTAGCCTGTTACCACAGGACGGTGGTTGGTGGGTTTTTTTTTTTTTTTTTGCAATTCTGGCAAAAAGATGGCTTTATTTAAAAAAGAAATAATTTAGGAACAGTTATGTCAGGCCTTGACAAACCCAGACATCAGGGTGCCTCCATAATTCTTTGTGATGCCTACAATTGCTCCCCCTTACCCATAGGATTGCCAGCTCTGGGTTGGGAAATTCCTGGAGATTTTGAGGGTAGAGACTGAGGAGGGCAGGGTTTGGATAGGGGACAAACTTCAGCAGGGTGTAATGCCACAGAGACCAACTTCAATAGAAACCAACTTCCAAGGCAGCCATTTTCTCCAGGGGAACTGATCTCTGTAGCCTGGAGATCAGTTGTAATTCCACAAGATCTCCAGCTAATACCTGGAGGTTGCCAACCCACCCTATCCCCCGCAAACTAATGGCCTGCTGTAGGTTACCCCTGGTTGGGATCCAGCACAAAAATTCCACTTGCACTAAAGCTCTTGAAATGCAAATAAAAAGAATGTGATAGCCCCTTATGCTAAATCAATCTATCGTGGAACTGTGTTAAATTTGTTTGTTTCTGGCTGTGTATCACCGGATACAAGACTATGGATGGTAAAAGCTGAAAACTAAGCCTAAAAGACTGGGAGTTTAGCACTATTGAAGAGGCTGGGCTGGCAGCGCCAATTGCTTATCTTGAGCTCCAATTGCTTATCCAGCCCTCCTCCTAGGGCTCCTGTACATATCAAAAGCTGTAGGTGCCAGGGCTACCTAGAGTCCTGCTTAAAAGGGGAGAATGAGGGGTGCAAATACAAGGAAGTAGAGGATGGGAGAAAGAAAAAAGGTAGTGCATGTATCCCAGGCAGACTGTACCAATGAGTATAGAATACAAAGGTAGCACAATCCTATGCAAAGTTACTCCAGTCTAAGACCACTGAAAGCAATCCTGTGCAGTTACTTGAGTAACTGCAAAGGATTGCATGGTATGTTGTAAGTATATATTTTGATTAAAACATAACCACATAGTAAACTGGAGTAAACCTCATATGAACTGGAGATATATTTATAAGTATTTAACTATGTATTGCTTATGAAGTAAATTCCAGAAAACGCATATGCTGTTTCTCCAGAGACCAGCTCAAGGAAGCTCGTGAGGTACTGAAAAATAATTGCATTTGTTATGGATGAGTCTGGTTGTTAAATTTTGGGGCTGGTTCCTAGATCCAGAAAAGTTGGTTTATGTTTCACTTTTTCATTATTGAGTGACAGTATCATTTAATCTTTGCAATAACTTTGTGAGGCAGATTGTTTATATATATTTGCTGTCATGTTGCAGTTGACTTATGGTAACCCCATAGGGTTTTCAAGGCAAGTGACATTCAAAGGCTGTTTGCCATTGCCTGCCTCTGTGTAGTGACCCCAGTATTCCTTGGTGGTCTCTCCTTCAAATACAGATCAGAATGTCAACCCTGCTTAGCTTCTGAGATCTGACAAAAGCAGGTTAGTCTGGGCTACCCAGGTTAACATTATCATTTTATAAAATACCCTCTTTTCAGCATAACCAAAAGGTGTAATCCATCTGCCTTTATAAATGACCTTACCTTTGATAGATGATCATGCAAATAGTTGTGCAACTGAACATTTTATTGTCCAGGCTGTGGGTGAAACTTTTATACCAACTATGATACTTCCTCCCAGGGCTGTTTTAGCGTCCAAGTTTTCCCGTGTTAAGTCTGATGAGCATTAAACATGCTCATTGTCCTTCAGGAAGCAAAGAACCTTGTGTGGGGAGAAGAAATTAGCCTGCTCAAGCCTGTATTAACTTGGAGGGTGAGACATGGCCCTCTGTTCCCCCACTGGTGGCTGGGGGGACCTGGCAATCCTAGACACACACCTGTCAACCCCAGGTGAGACCCCCAAACTCTCCCATACAGCAGAGGGGAGAATTGAGGAAAGATGTCTGCCAGCTTGAAACAACTAGACTGAGTGTATCTTCTCTCTCCTGCTTGGAGGTATTATAGCCTGGGTGCTGCCAGGTGCATGAGTGGCTCTTAGCCTGTGAATTATAATCTGTTGGTTTATTTATTTATTAGATTTTTATCCAGCTCCTTTCCCCACCAAGGAGGGCTCAGGGTGGCAGTTGCATTGACTTGGTGGACATCAGCCTAGGATATCTTGTTTACTTTTTGGATTTTGTTTGTTTTTAAAATATACTGTGTTCATATTTTTTTTTAGTTATATATTTGGCAAACTGCTTAGAGTGCTCATTGGGAAGAAGAACGGGATAAAAATATACCAAATAAATAAATTTTATTTTGGGGGCTAGAAGAGCAGCTTTGTGGTCATCTAGTCCTGCACTTCAGCCAGTGCTACAGACTGATTATCATATAGCACTAGAATGCTGAGGTTCAGGGCTAGGTGAACAGAGAACTATTCATTCAGCTCCAGAGATCAGCTTTCTATTATACTATTGGGGGAGAGGGAATCTCCCAATTATTTATCTCCCTTCCCTTCCACAGTTGCTTGTGGGCTTCCAACTTGCATAACTAATAACAAAAAAATAACCCTGAGGCATTAGGGAGTTTGGCTACCTTGAAAAGATGTTGAGTTTGGATTTAGCTGGTGGTAGAACTGTGAATGCAATGAGAATCTTTGCCAGAGAGAAATAACCACATGGTGATAAAGAGCTGTAGAAAGAAAGGATTTAAATGGAATGACTTGTTTTTCTCTACCACTAGATCTTTCTTGTGGTATGGCTTGCTATGCTGTTAATGCCCGAGGAAAGAGCTATGTATTGAAGTAGGGGAGGAAATCATTTCTTTTTGCCATATCCCTTTCTGTGTAGAAAGTGGCAGCTCCTGCTGCGTTTCTGGCACCTGATCTAGACAGATGCAGGAAAGGTGAGATGGGTTCAGTAGTTGCAGATAAGGGCAGCGATGGAGCTCAAGCAGGGTGAAATGATGATCTTGTTGCCTGGCTGGCAGAGGCAGGAATTGGCTGTCAAACAGAGCAGCTTGACAGGTGCGCTATGGAGCCTGCTTTGGAAGTGATTGCCCAGAGATTCACAGAGTTAGGATGCTGTGTAATGTCTCTCATATTCACTGGGTATTTACATTAGGAACACAAGAGGATGGAGCAGCTGATCATTATTCCCCCCTTTGAATTATGTAGAAATATTGCAGTTAGTTTCAACGGATGTGAATAAGGGCCTTTTCTGACATTCTTTTTCTCCTGAGAGAACAATGAAATATTGAGTAGATCAGCAGAATGATGGCCTCCCAGGAAATACTTGTGCTGCATAGGAATTGCGATTTGCAGGGTTATGTGAAAAAAAAACCAGAATTGCACCCTGAGGTAACCCACATTCTATAGCTTACATACATTATGTAAAACATGCAGATTGGCATAACATTTGTTTACTTGAAGATTCTGCTTCTGTTTGACATGAGGATGGGCAAAGAGCAGGACACTGAACCCTCACTCTTTAACCAATGGAAATCTTGCTCTGTCATCCTTCAGGACTTCATTCATCAGCCATTATCCACTCATTTTAGAGCATATCTTCACACTTGGGGATAGAATCTTGTTTTTGTTTTAAACCAATATTGCCATGAAGCTAAATTTTGCACCTGTAACACATATTCTATATTTCTCCCCTGCACTTGTAGAGAATCCTGGAACATAAGAAAAAATAAGAGACGCCATGTTGGATCCAGCCAATGGCCCATTGTCCAATCAATGCCCTGTGCCACACAGTGGCCAAAACCCAGGTGCCATTAGGAGGTCCACCAGTGGGGGCAGAACTCCAGAAGCCCTCTCACTGTTGCCCCCTCAAGCACAGAGCATCACTGCCCCAGACATAGTGTTCCCTCTGTACTTTGTGGCTAATAGCCAGAGATGGACTTCTGTTCCATATGTTAATCTAGTCCCCTCTTGAAGCTGTCTATGCTTGTAGCCACCACCAATTCTTGTGGCAGTGAATTCCATGTGTTAATTACTCTTTGGGTGAAGAAGTACTTTCTACTGCTCATTAATTTTATTGAGTGCCCACGGGTTCTTGTATTGTGAGAAAGGGAGAAAATTACTTCTTTCTCTACCTTCTCTATCCCAGGCATAATTTTGTAAACCTCTATCATGTCAACCCTCAGTCATTGTTTCTCTAAACTAAAGAGCCCTAACCTCTTTAATCTTTCTTCAGAGGGAAGGTGTTCCATCCCTTTAATAATTTTAGTTTCCCTTTTCCGCAAGTTTTCCAATACTATAATATATTTTTTTTATGTGTGGTGACCAGAACTGTACACAATATTCCAAATGAGGCTGCACCATAGATTTATACAGGAGCATTATGATACTGGCTGATTTGTTTTCAGCCCCCTTCCCTAATAATCCCCAGTATAGCATTTGCCTTTTTTATTGGAATTGCACACTGAGGGGTGCGTTCAGACAGGCAGCTAATCCTGCCATTGGCCCGGCTCAAATTTGATCCCGATCTTTTTTATCCGGTGTTGCACAACCAGACAGCTTTCCCCGTGAATCACCTTACCACATGCTGACTCCACTGTGGATTGTCTAGATGGCATCCCCCTGAAGGAGCTGTGTGGTCAGGGTTATTTTTAAAAAAATCCGTTCTGCACGCATACATGTGGTTCACTGTGTGCTTGGTTTTCCATGCATGCATGGAATCACGTGGTTAAAGTACCACCTTAGGGACATGTAGCCGAAATCCCTATGTCTACTCATCTCTTTCCATGGAGCAACCAACAAGACAGTCCAAGCATACCCAACTTCTTCTTTCAGTTTCTGTTCTGATGCAGATGGCCATGGCTGGATGAAACGAGTTCTGACCATCCCCCCGGCCCTGGAGATCTGGATCAGTGGAGGGATTACTTTGCTTGGGGAAAGACCTACGCTGTCCTCCCTCAAGGTCCAAATTCAATTAACAAAGTCTATTAATTTAATGGACCATTGATTAACATGAAATTGTCCTGAACACTTGAGCGGAACTCTGTAGCTATTGCACGTTTATGTGTTTATGTGCATATCGCTTGGAGCTTTTTAAAAAATGGCATCCTTTTGGGATGGTCTGGAGCAGACCATCCCAATGGACTGATTGTGCACTGGAATGATCAGACGGAGGAAAGTCCGTCACTGGCTCGTCGGCAAGCAACAGCACTGGGCTTTCACTGGTATGTTTTAAGTATGGCTCCCTGGTGGGACAAAACGGGCTGATCACAGGAGCGGCACCTTTCCCAGATGTTGCTATTTGATCGTTCCCTTTAAATCCGCCAGGCATTCATGCCTGGGTCGGATGTAAATACCCATCTGAACATGACCTTTTCAGTGAATTATGACCCATCTGAACACGACCTTTTCATGACTCCCAAGATCTCTCTTCTGGCCAGTTACTGCCAGTTCAAACCCCTTCAATGTATATTTATAGTTAGGATTTTTGGCTCCGATGTGCATTACTTTGCACTTGCCCACACTGAACTTCATTTGCCATGTTGGTGATGCCCACTCGCTCAGCCTCAGCAGATCCTTCTGGAGCACCTCACAGTCCTTCCTGGTTCTCATTACCACCCTGAACAACTTAGTTTCATAGGCAAACTTAGCCACTTCATTGCTTACTCCCAATTCCAAATAATTAAAAAAAATGCTACCTTGGCCATATTTCTATCTAGAGTGGCTGATAAGCAATGATTCCTGCTCCCTATTCAAGGAGCTGTTATTTTTTTGGAATGCAAGTGCACAAATGCTGCACTTGGCCTCCTCCCTTTCTCTTCTTGGGCAGTGAAAAGCTCTTCAGCACAATTTTGAGAATAAAGAAGTAAGAAGTGCACAGCTGACTAACTGATTATCCAGCTAGTTGGGGATGTGAGATAGGATGAAAAGGGATCTTGAACCAGTGTGGTGTGGTAACTAGAGTGCATGACTCAGTAACTCAGGTTCAAATGATTGCTCAGGCATAAAATGCATTAAGTGAACTTGGGCCATTCACTCTCTCTCTACCTAACTTTATTGTTGTAAGTATAAGATGATATAGTATACAGTCATTACACCATGCTGAGGCCTTTGGAAAGAGCCAGAGTGTGATAGAGCAACACCATAATGAGAACTGGGAATTAAGGATGGTGCCTCTGCAAGCCAGCACTGTATATCAAAGCTGAAAAAACCAGACTCTATTTATCTGTGTTTTATTATTTTATGTAAACCATCTTGGGAATCCTTCTTGTTCAGATCAAAAGGCAAGGGTAATGTTACAGATGCTGACTGGATAGTGACTCTGAGACCTCTGTCCTAATCATTCCTTTATCCACTTGGTCTTAGGGACCTTCTCTTTATTGCTGGTGCATATGTCTCTGGAAAAAATACAGGGCGTGAAAAACCCTGGCAGCCTGTCTATCCATGAACTCTTAGGATATGGATGTCTTTGGCTAGTGTAGCACTAGTGAGTGAAAGAGACCTTTTCCTGGGAAATATATTCTTTCTGGGAAGGTCATAAATTGCCATATCTGGGACTGTGAATAAATTATCCCCAGGTCTTGGTCTGTGAGGCTGCGTGTTGGTGGGAGTTGCCTTCCTCTGCAGTGTGTCTGGTTTGCTTGCTAATGAATAGGTGTTAAAGTGGAATCATCGTAATACACAGCATATCCTCCTTAAATATTTTGGCTTAAATGCTGAAGTACAGGCTTATAGCAGGATCTGGAAGATAAAACAAAATTCTGCACACCAAGACTTAGTTTAGGCTATCTAAATAATTGTGAATGGTGAAAGAATGCTGATGTCACAGCTTCTTATTATTTAGTACTTCAAAGGATGCTCCTATGGTTTCTACAACTGTCTTTAATTTATTTAGTTGAATTACTAATTTAGAAACTTGTCCCACTGCACTTAAAGCAGCATCTTTAGTTAAAGCAGGTTTTGTTGGAATATACAAGGTCTATAGTGCACCTATTTGAAGACCATCAGAAGAACAGCCTATAGGGGGCAGCTGAAGGATGCTAGTTAGAATACCTAGATTAGGGTCTTTCCACAATTTCCTGTTATGTACTTTCTGTCTCCTGATTGGCTCTTTGGAGACTTCCTGTTCCAGCTCCTCCTTCATTACTGTCTTTCACAGCAGTTAGTTAGTTAAGCCTGTCTCCCTCTCCTCTGTTCCATCGGAGTTTTTTTCTTCTTTGATAAACCAAGTTATTTTCTTTAAACAATTGGTGCTCTGTTTCTCTGCATATTTAAACCCTGCCAACAGGTTCTTTCCCTCCTGCCTTTAAATTAGGGTGGAGTTTAGGGAAGAGGTGGTGGTGGAGCTTGTCTCCTGTATTTTAGATCCCATGTGATTGTTCTTTATGAACATCTGTATTTTTGTTAGCTCAGTGATTCTAAATGATTGTGAATGATGGAAGTTTTCAATCTTCGTCGTGGTCTCTGTGCAGTCCCACACATGGGTTGGGCACGACCTCGTTCGGAGAAACTTCTAGAGCTTTACCTCAGAAGAGCTTTTGGCGGGCTCTCTTCCTGCTCTGGGCAGGAGACATGCACTCCACATGCCCAGAGTGGGGGAGAGAGCCGCCTCCCACTCAATTCTTCTTCGACCGCTTTCACGTTCACACCTCTTTGTTGTTCCTCCGTATTGTTACCTCAGCTATTTTTTGTCTATTTGTATTTCACTTTCCCTTTGCTTCTTCTTCTTTTTCTTCTTCCTCTTCTATTTTAAAACAAACAAACAAACAAAAAGGATTTTCTCTTTTTCTCTTCCCCCCCCCTCTTTCTTTGGGTGGTGGGTGGGGTCTTTGTATGGGAAAAACTAAGTTTTTCAAAGTGTGCCGTCGTTGCCCTGCCAAGATTCCTTCTAATGACGGGCACGACTTTTGTTTAATTTGTTTGGGAGAGGCCCATAGAGTTGATACTTGTCTCCACTGTGCGAGTTTTACTCGGCAGGCTCGACGCAGTTGGGAGGTTAGGCTTAGAGCTCTACTGTTAGAGTCGGCTTTACGCCCCACAATGTCCTCAGTGGCTTCCCATGCCTCTGCAGCTAAAAAATTGGACACCTCCTCGAAGGCACTGAAATAGAAACCTAAGCGGGCTGAAGATGAGACCCCTTCAAAATCGAAGGCCCCTCCGTCTGCTTCGGTTTCGCTGGTGGAGCCTGTCATCATTACCGGGTTATCGACGTCGATGCCTGTGTTGGCCTCTACCTCTCAGAGATCTGCGGTGCCACCGACAACCCCGTAGCATATGCACTCGTCGGCTTCAGGCTTGATCCCTCTAGGCCAGTCAATGAGGTCGCCTCCACCATTGTCCCCTTGTTGACATTCCCAATCTCCGTCAAGGCATTCTGATATCCCGGTCCACACTTTGGACGAGAGGCCTGTTTTGGTACACCGCCACTTGCGGTCTCGATCCCGATATGACCGGAGAAGACTGATCCGTAGGCAGTCTCCATCGTCGTCCGGTTCTCCTTCTGATGACCAATGTTGGTCTTTCGATGAACATCAAGAACGCCCGGATGCGGCCTACTATTATTCCAGGTCCCTGACACCGGAGCGGCATCATTATGATCGTGTCTGTCACTCTGAGCATACAGATCGGGGCCGTGTCTCTGACCGCCCTCGACGCTCTACATCGGTGGTTTCGGCATGGTTGATTCCTCAGGACCAGCCTTCCGAACCCTCGAGGAGTAGGGATGCCCTGAAGAGTTCTCCATTAGAACCTCGGTACCATCCTTCTGTCGGCCACCTGGTTATTGACCGGGTTCAACCATTATGGTCCTCCTCTCCAATGTCGATCTCGGACCGGTCGGATTCAGCGGAGCTTGACCCCGAAGTCACTCGGATTGAGGATGAACCTCGGCATTCCGGGTCTATATCGCCCACTGAGGGTCCTAAAGCGTATTTGGAGCTCGTCACTCGGATGGCAACTGCCCTTCAAGTCCAGGGCTCTACAGAATCCCCAGCTGTGACCAACGTGGTTCACAGACTGGTCCAAGCCAACCTTCCTCCTTCTACCATCCTGCCCTTGCTTCCTGTTCACCTTTCGGTCTTGAAGGAATCTTGGGAGCACCCGGCATCGATCCCCCCGGTCTCGAAGCGTTATGATGGTCTGTACAAGATCCAGCAAAATCCCGGCAAGTTCCTCCTCTGTCAACCGCCACCGAATTCAATGGTCGTCCATTCATCGTCAAGATCTAAGCAGCCCGTGTGCCAGTCTGCGCCTCCTGACCGCGAGGGTCGCAAGCTTGACCTTCTGGCCAAAAAGATGTATTCTCTGGCCTCTATGAATCTCCGCATCGATACCTACCTCTCCTATCTGTCAGCGTACGCCTTCAACGTCGCAAATGCTGTTCGTCCTATCTTGGATTTTGTCCCAGAGGAGCATCGTCCCACTCTCTCGGGTGCCTTGTCTGAGGTTTGTGCCATATCGAAACAGCAGATCAATTCGGTTCATCATGCTGTTAACTGTTCCTCCAAGCTTCTGGTCTCTTCCGTCACTCTCCGGCGTCATGCTTGGCTGTGGGGCACCTCTTTACAACCTGACGTTAAGTTCCGTATAGAGGATCTTCCGTTCGATGGTGATGGCCTCTTCCACTCTACCACCGATGAGGTTTTGAAAGCTGTCGATGACAGTCGGAAGCAGGCTCGGAACCTCAGGGTCTCTGCCGCTTCTTACCGACCTCGGAACCGTCCTTGGAAGCCTCCTGCCTCCAGACAATACCCGTCTCCGGCATCCAATCCCCAATGGAGAAGGAAGCCTTATGACTCCTGTCTTCCCTCCAAGCATTGTTCTCAACCTTCCAAAAAGCCGCCACAGCCTAAACAGTCTGTTTGACTGTCTCTACCACCTGCCCTCTCCGATGTCGTATACTCCTCCTGTCCGGATCCGTCTCTTCCCCTTTCTACCAGCCTGGGAAGAAATTTCCACCGACTCTTGGGTCCTAACCATTCTATGGGTCGGGTACGCCATAGAGTTCGTTTCACCTCCAGTCCTTCCACACTTTGTCATCACACCTCCAGACCCTCTTCTCGATCTCGAGATTTCCACCCTCCTTGCCAAAGGAGCCATCGAGGTCATCCCGGAAGCGCAACAGACTCGCGGTTTCTACTTGAAATATTTCCTGGTTCCCAAGAGAGACGGCGGCTTCCGACCGATTATGGATCTTCGAGATCTCAACCGTTACATTTGGTATCAAAAGTTCTGGATGGTCACTTTGCAGTCGATCCTTCCCCTGATTCCACGGACGGTGTGGCTTGCGTCACTTGACCTCCAAGACACATACTTCCATGTCACGATCCGTCCCCAACACCATCGATTCCTTCGGTTCGCCATTGGAGATGCACACTACCAGTACAGGGTGCTTCCCTTCGGTCTTTCTACCGCCCCGTGGGTGTTCACCAAGCTGATGGCTGTGGTGGTGGCCGAGCTTCATTGACGGGGAATCACTCTTTATCCTTACATCGATGACTGGCTTCTCGTAGCTCCGACGCCCATTCAGTTGCTCCACGACACTCAGGAGACTCTTTCCCTCCTCCGTGCTCTCGGTCTCTGCGTCAGTGTCTCCAAGTCCTCCCTTCAGCCCCTCCAAGTCCTTCGATTTCTCAGGGCTCGTCTCAACACCAACCTCGAGGCGGCTTTCCTCCCGGAATCGAGGGCTTCCGATAGTCTGGCGATGGTGTCCTCCTTTCAGACGTTCCCTCAACAATCCGCCTGTTCTGTGATGAGGCTCCTGTGTCACTTTGCCTCCACGGTGTTCATAGTCCGCCATGCCCGGTTGAGAATGCGGCCGCTTCAGCTGTGGCTTCTCTGCACCTTCGCTCCTCTATGGAGTCCTTTGCACACGGTTTTGTCGATTCCACAGAGCGTCCTCGACTCTCTCGAATGGTGGTCTCAACACGTCCACCTCCTTTCCAGGATGCCCTTTCGACCTCCTCCTTCCGAGCTCTTGTTGACCACGGATGCTTCCCTCTGGGGTTGGGGAGCCCAGTGCAGAATGCTGTCTGCTCAAGGGGCTTGGTCGGCTCGAGACGCAACTTGCCATATAAATTACCTAGAGTTGTGAGCAGTTTATCTGGCCCTTTGGTCATTTCTTCCGACCCTTCGGGGACGTGTCATCCAAATGTCTTCCGACAGCACCACTGCTGTTTATTACATCAACAAACAGGGCGGCACTGCCTCTGTTAGTCTCTGCAACTTGGCGATTGACCTGTGGTCCTGGTGCCTCAGTCACTCCATCATGCTCTCGGCGATACACATTCCCGGGGATCAAAATGTCAATGCAGATCGGTTGAGTCGCTCCGCCTTGTCGGACAACGAATGGTCCATTTCCCTCCGGTATCTTTGGCCTCTCTTTCTCTAGTTCGGTCACCCATCTGTCGACGGCTTCGCGTCCGCTGACAATGCTCAATGTCGCCTGTTTTTCAGCAGGGGTCCCCCGTCTGCTCGGTCGCTCACGGATGCCTTTCTTCACAAGTGGACTGGAACCCTGTTTTACTTTTTTCCTCCGTTCCCTCTCATCTCCCGGGTCGTCCAGAAGATCCGCGCAGATGGCACTTCCTGCATTCTAGTCACTCCGTGGGGGCCGCACCAGGTCTGGTTTCCTCACCTGCTCCCCCGTCGTTCCTTCCGCCCTCTCCCTGTCGTCCCAGATCTCCTCTCTAAGGCCCGAGGGAGAATCCTCCATCCCAATCCAGGATTTTTCAAATTGACGGCCTGGAAGATCCAACCTTAGACTTCTTGCCTCAAGTTTCTGAAATCCTTTTGAACGCTAGGAAGCCTTCTACTCGACGTTCCTATCGATTCAAGTGGCGCAGATTCCAATCCTACGCTTCTGATCACTCCTTCGATCCGGTTCGATCATCTCTCAGTGAGATTTTCTCCTACATCGTACACTTAAAGGATACTGGCCTTGCATACTCGTCCTTGTGGGTTCATCTGGCGGCAATCTCCACCAATCATCCCCTGATACAAGGATCCTCAGTGTTCTCCCATCGTCTCACCAAAACGTTCCTCAAGGGTCTCCTTCGGATGTGCCCTCCTAGGAAACCGTTGGTGCCTTCATGGAACTTGTCACTGGTCCTTTCTCAACTCATGTCTAAACCGTTCGAACCCATGGCTACCGCCGACCTCAGGTTAGTTTTCTGGAAAATGGCGTTTCTTGTCGCCATTACCACTGCACATAGAGTAGGGGAGCTAGCTGCCTTTAGGGCTGATCCCCCCTTTACTGTTTTTCATAGGGAGAAGGTTGTCCTTAGAACAGATCCTTCCTTCCTCCCTAAAGTCATCTCTGCCTTTCATCTCTCTGTCGTCTGTCCTGCCTACTTTCTTTCCGAACCCAATTGATGCCTCTCAGAGAGCCTTGCACTGTCTCGATGTGCGCAGAGCGCTCTCTTTCTACCTGCATAGGACACAGCCCATACATAAATCTCCTTGGCTGTTCCTAGCTTATGGTCCCCCACGGCTGGGGGAACCAGTCTCTTCTCAACGACTCTCTAAATGGGTGACTTCCACCATAGCCCTTTGCTATGAGCTGGCACGTCAACCTGTTCCTACCTGTCTCACTGCCCATTCTACGCGGGCGGTATCGACGTCCACTGCTTTCCTGGCGGGTGTCCTGTTGGAAGACGTCTGTGCGGCTGCTTTGTGGTCCTCGGCATCGACCTTCGTGACCCACTACGCCCTTGACGTCCGAGCCCGACGGGATGCTGCCTTCAGTCAGACGGTGCTGCGGTCTCTCTTCGCTTGACCCTGCTGCACCCTCAGGTAGGACCCTTGGGTGATTTGTTTTGATGCTGCTGCTGTGTCTTAACCAGTATTTTTGTGTCTTTTGCAGCTGCCAGCTCCCTCCTCCAACTGGTTCAGCTCTTGTAATCACCCATGTGTGGGATTGCAGAGACCACGACGAAGATAAACAGGTTGCTTACCTGTAACTGATGATCTTCGAGTGGTCATCTGTGCAGTACCACAATCCCACCCGGACTTCCCCGCTGCTGGCATCTCCAGATTTCCTTCTTTGGTTTGATTGGCCTTGCCAGTGGCGGTCGAAGGAACTGAGTGGGAGGCGACTCTCTCTCCCGCTCTGGGCATGCGCAGTGCGTGTCTCCTCCCCAGGGCGGGAAGAGAGCTGTCAGAAGCCCTAACGTAGTCAGCCAAACACCATGCCTTGTAGTTCAAACAAGAATAGCGTTTATTAAAAAGCTGCAATAGGAAGGTTACTGGAGCAGATACATTGTTCAGAATAACTTGGTTACACAAAGCAGGCGGTTATACAGGGAAGGGGGTGAATGGGGACCCCCCTTCTACCAATCAGGGAATAACATGCGAATGGGAATCGAAAGTTACTACGCTAATGAAGTTCCCACCGCCCCCATTAATCTCAGCAAAGCTGCAGCTTTGAAAGAGATAGGAAAGCTCGCAGCTTGACTCTCCAAGGTCAGAATGTTCAGTCTACCAGATAGGGGTTACCAGAGCCACATTCCATTCTCACACACCAAGCATAAATCAACACCCCTACGATCCCAACCTCCCGCCCGTCATGCCACAATGGCGCCCATAGCCATCCTCCCCTCCCCTCCATCCATCATGGCAGGACTACCTGACATGCAGCCCTCCCGAAAACAAATCTACCCCTTTGGCTTGTGGGGGTACAGTTTGTGAAAAGCCCGGATCATCCGGGGGCCCCGAATATTTTCCGCCCTGACCCACTCCCTCTGTTCAGGCCCAAAATCAACCCATTCCACCAGATAAAACAAGCGATTGCGAGAGATCTTAGAGTCCAAGATTTGCGAAACTTCGTAGTGAGGTTCCCCCCCCACCAATAGCGGAGGCGGGGTGGGTCGCTTCGGTCTCCATTTGTTCTCCTCAGGCGCCCGGCGTAGAAGCCTTACATGAAAGACAGGATGAACAGACTTTAGAGACTTAGGCAAGGCAAGTTCTACAGTCACATTGTTAATAACTCTCACAATCTCAAAAGGTCCAACAAATTTCCAACCAAGCTTGCGACTTGGTTGAATGCCACGTAAGTTCTGTGTGGACAAATAAGCAAACTCCCCACACTTAGGAATCCAGGACAGACTGCGTTTCTTGTCCGCTTGGGTTTTATAGGCGTTTTTAGCCTCCTCTAGAGTCTTAGCCAATGATGACCATGCTGTTTGCAACTGTTTGCACCAGTCTCCAGCATCTCCCGCCGGGAGGTCGGGAGAACTCAAAAATGGTAAAGGCGGGGCGTCATATCCATGAACCGCCTTGAATGGGGACATCCCCGTCGATGAGTGCTGAGTGTTGTTGTAACAGAACTCAGCCAAAGGCAACAGAGAGTGCCAATTGTCTTGTTGAAAGTTTGTAAAACACCGTAAATATTGTTCAAGAGTTTGATTCACACGTTCAGTCTGCCCATCTGTTTCCGGGTGGTATGCACTGCTGACCCCCCTCTCCACCCCAAGCAGTGACATTAATTCACTCCAGAAATGTGAAACAAATTGAACCCCTCTATCCGAGACCACCTTAGCAGGTAAAGTGTGGAGCCTCACAACGTGTTGCAGGAACGCTGAGGCTAGTTTTTTGGCAGAGGGGATGGATGCAAATGGAACGAAGTGAGCCTGCTTAGTGAACAGATCCACTATCACCCAGATGACAGTATTCCCCCCGCTCGGGGGTAAGTCAGTAATAAAGTCCATAGAGATCACTTCCCATGGACGAGCCGGTGTGGGGAGGGGTTGTAGTGCTCCTGGGGGTTTACCGGGTCTGGGCTTACTCATCAAGCACGTTTGGCAAGCCGACGTGAATAACGAAATGTCTTTTCGTAGCCCAGGCCACCAAAATTGTTTCTGTAGTAGCTGGAGAGATTTTACAAACCCCGTGTGCCCAGCCAGTTTCGAGCCGTGCGCCCAGCCCATCACCTCCCCCCTAAGGGAACTGGGAACAAACAGTCTATGATTCTTTTTCCAACAGCCATGCGCATCTTGAAAGACTCCGTCCTCCCCCCCCACCTCTTCCCTATCAGCGTCAGACATAGCCGTAGAGAATTTTGTAATCCAGTTATTGGTGGGAGGGGTTGGGGATGGAGGGGGACGTTTGGCTTGCTTTCGGGTGGTGACTGCCCCTCCCAACTGGGAAGGCGTGAAAACCGAGTCACGAATCTCCTCCCTTTTACTGTCGTGTTGTGGGAGGCGCGACAATGCATCGGCAAGCGAGTTAGACGTCCCAGGGAAGTGGTGCAGTGTAAAATTGAACTTGGAGAAGAAATCGGCCCAACGCAGCTGCTTGGCGTTCAAGGAACGGGGGAGCGGAGAAGCTCGAGGTTTTTGTGATCGGTCCATACCTCGAAAGGGACCCGCGCCCCCTCTAGCCAATGGCGCCAGGTAGATAACGCTAAACGGATCGATCCCGCTTCTTTTTCCCACACCGACCAATTCCGTTCGGTATCATTAAATTTCTTAGAGACATAGGCAAAGGGGTGCAATTTACCATCCTCCCCCTCTTGGAGGATCGCCCCTCCCATAGCAACGTCAGAAGCGTCTACTTGCACAATGAATTTCTTAAGTTCATTCGGGTGAGCTAACACAGGCTCCGACGTAAAGAGGGCTTTCCGTTGGTCAAAAGCCCGCTGGCACTCCTGAGACCATTCCAGTTTGGCCCCAGGTCTAGTGCATTCAGGTGACTTCCCTTTCGTTTTAAGCAGATCAGTTAAGGGGAGAGCCACTTGAGCAAAGTTCGACAGGAATGATCTGTAAAAGTTCGCGAATCCGAGGAACCCTTGGAGTTGCCTCCGGGTTTTGGGTGGCTCCCACCCCACCACATCTTTTATTTTGTCAGGGTCCATCTCAATCCCCTTTTGGGATATGCGGTAGCCCAAGAAAGGGATCTCCATCTTGTGAAATTCACATTTGGACAGCTTAGCAAAGAGTTTATGCTTGTGCAACGTTTGTAACACCTCTCGCACTAGTTTCACGTGAGATTTCAGGTCACGGGAATACAAAAGGATATCATCAAGGTAAACAAGGACCCCCTTGAATAAATATTTGTGGAGCACCTCATTAATTAAATTCATGAAGACCCCCGGCGCTCCCTGAAGCCCGAACGGCATAACTAAGTATTCAAATTGACCCAGGGGGTATTGAATGCCGTTTTGAATTCATCCCCTCCCGTATTCGGACCCTGAAGTAGGCATCTCTGAGATCTAACTTCGAGAAAATTTTCCCCCCAGCCACTGCAGCCAACAAGTCTTTGATTAGGGGCATGGGGTAAGCGTTCGTGTTGGAGACTGCATTCAAGCCACGATAGTCGGTGCACAACCGCAAACCCCCGTCTTTCTTTTTCTGAAAAAGCACAGGAGCTGCAAATGGGGAGGAAGCTGGCCGTATAAACCCCCTGCTCAGGTTTTTGTCAATAAATTTCCTCAGCTCCACCTTCTCAGAGGGGCTCATAGAATATAATTTCCCTTTAGGCAATTTCTGGTTAGGCAAAATCTCAATCGCACAGTCTGAGTTCCTATGGGGGGGCAGTTCATCGGCTTCCTCTTCCCCAAAGACAGAAGCTAAATCGCGATACTCTGGAGGGATCCCCTCGAGTTCTGCTTCTGCCACCCCCACCATCACTAGGGGCTCCCCCCCTGTCGTGGGTCCCCACTCTTTCTTCCACTGGTGGGACCGGCATTTCTCGGCGATGAAATTCACCTTCCCCTCCCCCCATAGAACGTGTGGGTCGTGATCGAAGAACCACGCGCTCCCGAGTACCAGGGGAAAGCGGGCAGACGGGGTGACGATGAAGGGCCTCTCTTCCCAGTGATGCCCAATCCCCACCCTCAAGGGTACAGTCTCGTATTTACAGGGTTCCTTCATGGTGGAGCCGTCCATTTGCGTAAAAATCAAGGGGTCGTTTAGTTTAATTACTTTCGCCCCCAGTCCTGTCACCAGTGTGGGGTTGATGAGATCTCTCCCACACCCAGAGTCAATGAGAGCTCGTACTCTCACATGGGTCAATAGGCCCGGGTCCACTAAAGTCACCGTGAGAAAGAAAAGAGAGGGGGTTTGCTCACCGGGATTTGCGCCTGGGAGTCCGGGACCTGCTGTTCAGCGCTGTTTACAGCAGGTCCGTCTCGTTTCCCGGCGGCACGGTCTCGCCATCCGATGAGTCCGATGCTTCGCTGAGCGGCTTGGCTTGTAGAGCTTTTGCCCCTCTCGGCTTTGCTACCGGCTTTGGTGTGGACGTGTCGAACTTCTTCTTGACTCCCTTGGGTGCCCCAGTCGAGGTAGGGGAGCTTGGGCAGTTCGCGGCGAAGTGGCCTCCTTCCCCGCACTTGAGGCATAACCCTTGCTTCATCCGGAGTTCTCTCGTGCCATCCTTCGGTTTTGGGTTCGGTGTGGGATGTTTTCCTCGGGCGGCCGGTGTAGGGCCCCGATTTATCATCGCAGCTGCATCATCCAACTTGATGGTTTTCAAGCGGTTCTCCATAGTGATGGCGGCTTGTATCCAACCAGACAGTGTGTCTGGGTCTTGGGTCTTGGTGACTTCCCGGCGAATTTCCGCGTTGAGCCCCAACTTGTAGTACTCCACGAGGGTTCCATCTTGCACTCCTCGGATTTTGGCCGCACATCTACGGAACTCCGCTGTGTAGTCCCTTACCGATCTCGCGCCTTGCTTGAGGGCTCGGATTGTCGCCTTAGCCGCTTTATTGGAGTTCACGTCCTCGAATTGCTCTTTCATGGCCCACATGAAAGAATCGATTTCTCTCAGCTCTCGCCCGTCGGCTTGATGAAGCCCGACATACCAGTCAGCTGCCGCTCCCTTCAGGTGAGATGCTATGATGTCCACCATGCGGTCTTCGCGTTGGAAAAGGTGGCCCCAGGTCTCGATAAACCTTTCAGCTCTCACCAGGAAAAACGGGAACTTTTCTGGGTCTCCATCAAAATCTGCGTCTAGGAGTTCCGCAGGTTTCGGTGGCAAGAACCCCCATGGACGAGGGGGTGGCTGCCCCGGTGGCCCCTGCGGTCCCGGTCCCGCTGGTTGCGCCGGAGGCGGAGCTGGCACATTCTGCTGGTCTGGACCCGGCACCGGGCGTTGGTCCTGGGGAGGGTGGTCTGGGGGTTCCTCCCGCCGTTGCCACTCGCGCTCCTCCCGGATACCCTCCGCGATCATTTGTGGGATGCGAGCGAGGGACTCATCCAAGAAGCGCATCAGGCGGTCCTGGCTCGGTTCCCCACTCCACCTTCTTCTCACCACGGCACCTTCCGGGATTTCGGAGTCTCGGCCGGTGTCTTCCAGGGTCCCCGCCGTCATCAGTCTGCGGACCGATCTTTCGGGGTGGCCTCCCCCCACCGATGCTCGAGGGGTTCCGAACCACGTTTCATGGGTTTCCGCCAGGGGTTTCACCCAGTCTCGTCTGCGTCCGACTCGGGTGGTCACCCCTCCATAAGCGGCCCCATATGGATCCCCGTAGGGCCCTCCGAAGTCGTACTCCTGACCCCACATTCCCGGCACATACGTGTCAGGGGTCTCTTTGGGTACGTTCTTCCCAAGAGGTTTCTTATCCTCTTTCTTTTCATCTTCGATCGGGAGAGTGTCATCTTCACCGCTACTCATGTTGGAGCCGCGGGTTTCTGACCAGTCCCGGAATTTGATGATGATTTTGATGTCAGAAGCCCTAACGTAGTCAGCCAAACACCATGCCTTGTAGTTCAAACAAGAATAGCGTTTATTAAAAAGCTGCAATAGGAAGGTTACTGGAGCAGATACATTGTTCAGAATAACTTGGTTACACAAAGCAGGCGGTTATACAGGGAAGGGGGTGAATGGGGACCCCCCTTCTACCAATCAGGGAATAACATGCGAATGGGAATCGAAAGTTACTACGCTAATGAAGTTCCCACCGCCCCCATTAATCTCAGCAAAGCTGCAGCTTTGAAAGAGATAGGAAAGCTCGCAGCTTGACTCTCCAAGGTCAGAATGTTCAGTCTACCAGATAGGGGTTACCAGAGCCACATTCCATTCTCACACACCAAGCATAAATCAACACCCCTACGATCCCAACCTCCCGCCCGTCACGCCACAATGGCGCCCATAGCCATCCTCCCCTCCCCTCCATCCATCATGGCAGGACTACCTGACATGAGCCCACCAAAAGCTCTTCTGAGGTAAAGCTCTAGAAGTTTCTCCGAACAAGGTCATGTGCAGGCGCCCAACCCATGTGTGGTACTGCACAGATGACCACTCAAAGATCATCAGTTACAGGTAAGCAACCTGTTTTTTCTTTATTTGCGCTGCTTCTCATTGATAAACTGGTTTTCAGAATGGCTCGCAGGAATCAAAATCCAATTTAAAATCTAATATAAACTCTTCCTTGGGGATGGGGTTCTTAGCTGAATTGGATCCAAGTATGACAGAATTCCCGTTCCAACAATTGATTTTAGTACCCCAACTACATGAAACTGGAGTACGTACTACCTGCAGTCCTTCCAATATGTGCAACTGCCACTTGGTGTGAAAATGAGGTTGCATATGTATTTTCCATGTATGGACAGCTTCAGTATGTGTAACTGGAACCCCAGATATTTGACAGAACATGTCTGCACATACCAAAGCTGTAGATGCATAGAAAATACATGTGTTGCCCCTGAGAGCCAGTTTGGTGTAGTGGTTAAGTGCGCGGACTCTAATCTGGGAGAACCAGGTTTGATTCCCCACTCCTCCACATGCACCAGCTGGGCAAGCCATAGTTCTGCCACAGCTGTTCTTGAAAAAGCAGTTTCTGTCAGAGCTCTCTCATCCCCACCTACCTCACAGGGTATCTTTTATGGGGAGGGGAAGGGAAAGGAGTTTGTAAGCTGCTCTGAGACTCCTTTGGGTAGCGAAGGGAGGGGTATAAATACAATCTTTTCTCTTCTTCTTGCACCATATAGTAACAGCACAGTATTGGGTGGATTGTGGGTAATGCACATTCCTCTGTAACACATGTTTGGAGTGCCAAAACTGAGCACCTGAACAGGTCTAAAGGGTTGCCTGGCTGCTCCCTCTCCTCTCTCATGGCAACATTGATAGCAGTTGGAAGCGGAGGAAAGGGCCTCTCAGCTGCAGTTGGATCCAGGCATGATGCCTGGCTGTTCCCCCCATACCTTTTTTGGGGGTATTTTTTACCTTTGTGTGTGCGTGTATGGGTCATGGTGACCTCCAGTGACTCCTACTGAGGCATGGAGGACAGAGAAGTGGCTTGATAGCCTGCCTCTGCCTCCTGGTCCTGCTTAGCTTCTGAGTTCTGATGAGACTGGGCTTGCCTAGGCTATCCTGGTTAGGGCCTTTTCCCTATACCTTTGATGTAGCTAACTTCAGTTTATCTAGAAACTCTTGACAAAACAGATAATTTCATTCAAAGAATCATCGATACCACTCAAATATTTTGGACAACTTGACATCCTGAATAATCCATTGAGACACCACTGTGCTATTTCAATGAGAAAATTAATGCTTTGGTGGGCTGTACCTTAAGGTGTGCCTCACTTATTATCACACCGTGTTCTCCTTGTCCACTTTGTTAAACAAGAACATTCAGAATTTCCTCTGGTAATTCTTTGAGGATATGCTGCTTTACCATATTGTCATAAAATGAAATTTGTTTATTTCACATTTCCTAGGCTTGCAAATTCTTGTTTGCTGAATGTGAATAGACCATACACTCCCAAAGCAGCCACTTTTGAGTATACTCTGATTTCAGCTCATAAAAGCAAAGAAAACAAAACATTCTAGTAATATACTGGAAATGCAGCTATTTGGCTAGGATTTTCTATAGATAAAGAAAATTAGGTTTCCTGTTGTGTTGCATTGCTCATGGTGCAGTGGTGCACCAATTTAGTAACCATTTTTAAGCCTTGATATGTTGAGAGAAATGAATGGTATGTTTTCACTGAGCTGTATTTTGTTTTGTGGTTAATTGTACTGGGAAGCAGGCATCCCTGACAGATGCATTTTATATGTCCCAAATGCTTAGTTATGTAGCATCTTTTCCCATTCAGTTGTAAATGATGCTGAGATTTTATTTTTTCACAAATAAATATTTAGGAAAGAGCAAGAGTCCAGTAGCACCTTAAAGACTAACAAATATGTGGCAGGGTATGAGCTTTTGTGAGTCACTTTTCACTTCTTCTGATACAGCTGTATCTAATGAAGCTGTATCTGTTATAGACAGACAAACACAGCTACCCATCTTGATCTATCTCCAAATAAAGGTTTATACTTTATATTATTAATAATCAATTAGATGAGGCAAAGCTCTGTTAACAAATTTTGGGTCTGTTCCCAAACTTTTCCAGTAGATCTCTGTAATGTGTTGAAAGTAATGCATTTATTTCCATTGGTTTGGTTGGATCGGACCATGTCAGAGCTACTTGAGACCTTCTGTTCCTCTCATTGGATCATGCAGTGTCCAGGCCTTGCATGGCCTTGAATTGTCTGCTAGGAGTAGGAATATGCACCGTGTGCAATGGTGCCTGCAGCACTTTTTGCCAGAATAAGAGGAAAGGTTGTCAGGAAAGTAGGTTTGTAGTGTGTTTGGTTGGAGCTTCAGCTTCAGGATCTGGCCTTCCAGGGAACAGTCAGGGTTGATTTCTTTTAGGATTGACTGATTTGATCTCCTTGCAGTCCAAGGGACTCTCAAGAGTCTTCTCCAGCACCATAGTTCAAAAGAATCTATTCTTCGGCGCTCAGCCTTCCTTATAGTCCAACTCTCACAGCCATACATTACTACGGGGAATACCATTGCTTTGACCATGCGGACTTTTGTTGGCAAGGTGATGTCTCTGCTTTTTATCATGCTGTTTAGGTTTGCCATCGCTTTCCTCCCAAGGAGCAGGCGTCTTTTAATTTCATGGCTGCAGTCACCATCTGCAGTGGTCTGGGATCCTAGGAACGTGAAGTCTGTCACTACTTCTACGACTTCCCCTTCTATTTGCCAAGGAGTGATGGGGCCAGATGCCATGATCTTAGTTTTTTTGACGTTGAGCTTCAAGCCCACTTTTGCACTCTCCTCTTTCATCCTGAGCAAGAGGCTCTTTAGGTCCTCTTCACTTTCTGCCATCAGAGTGGTATCGTCTGCATATCTGAGGTTATTGATCTTTTCCCCAGCAATCTTAACTCCAGCTTGTGATTCATCCAGGCCAGCATTTCACATGATGTACTCTGCATATAAATTAAATAAGCACGGTAACAATATACATCCTTGTCGTACTCCTTTTCCTATGCTAAACCAATCAGTTGTTCCATATCCGGTTCTAACTGTAGCTTCTTGACCCTTATACAGGTTTCTCAGGAGACATATGAGGTGGTCTGGTACTCCCATCTCTTTAAGAACTTGCCATAATTTATTGTGATCCACACAATCAAAGGCTTTAGCATAGTCAATGAAGCAGAAGTAGATGTTTTTCTGGTACTCTCTTGCTTTCTCCATAATCCAGCGAATGTTGGCAATTTGATCTCTAGTTCCTCTACCTCTTCGAAACCCAGCTTGCACTTCTGGCAGTTCTCTATCCATGTACTGTTGGAGCCTAGCTTGTAGGATTTTGAGCATGACCTTGCTAGTGTGTGAAATGAGTGCAATTGTGCGATAGTTTGAACATTCCTTGACATTGCCCTTCTTTGGGATTGGAATGTAAACTGATCTTTTCCAATCCTGTGGCCACTGTTGTGTTTTCCAAATTTGTTGGCAAATTGAGTGCAGCACTTTAACAGCATCTTCTTTTAAGACTTTGAATAATTCAGCTGGGATACCATCACCTCCACTAGCTTTGTTGTTAGTAATGCTTTCTAAGGCCCATTTAACTTCGCTTTCCAGGATGTCTGGCTCGAGGTCAGTGATTATACCATCGTGGTTGTCAAGGACATCGAGGTCCTTCTTGTATAGTTCTTCTGTGTATTCTTGCCATCTTTTCCTAATCTCAAAAGAGCTGGCTAGATCAGCCCATATTTGTTGTTACATGAAGACTTTCCCCCATAAACCTTATTTGCAAGTCTAATCCAAGCTGATAAATTTTAAGTCCATACTGTTAAGAATCAACTTGCCAAATTCAGTACTTCAAAAATCCAGTCAAAGGGTAAGCTCTTCAATTCTCTTAATTTTCATGGGAGAAATTTCTGCAATGCTTGACTTTCCCCATTGAAATAAATAGTATTTAAAGAGCTTGTCTTTGGCATGATTGTGCAGATTTTAATTTTTTAAAAATATACTGATATTCTAAAAGCTTCCACACTTAGGAATTGAAAAACTATCAGATCTGCATGTAAATTCAGTTTTGCAGGCACAATTGAGTTAAGAGAATTTGCTTGACAAATCTGGTCTTCTGTTCATTTTCTGCTCTACGCTATCAAGCCCTAGTTGTTCTGGTGAATGTCACACATATTAAAAGAAATTTATTTTAAACTGAAATATGTTTGCATGACAAGATCATGAGTTTAAGGCCTCCATTCTGTTCTTAGCAACTGCTCATTTCATCTTAACTTGCCTCTTACAAATCAGTTGTGATAAAAAGTCACTTTATGCAATTGAGAGCAGAACAAGAGGACAGTGTTGATCTCACATGGTCTCTTTCTGAACAGCACATTTATGCTAGCTTTCCCAGCTCTAAATATGTAAAACAATAGCCAAGGCGATTATTTGTAGCATTACATTTTCCCCTTTACCGTGGTTGATAGTTCATCACCATTTCATTTTAGATAACGGCTCAGACAGCGCAGGGCTCACTGTGGTATGTTTATGTTGCTGTAGTTCAAAATGCAAGGGTGTAATGTAAAAATGAGACCTTCCATGAGAGTCTTTCACATTTCTTGCTCTGAACAAAGAAGCTGTAATTAAATGAAGGAGTGCTTCAGGAACACTGCAGGGTTCTCCTGTGCAGTGGAGTGGTTAGACAGTTCACATGCCATAACCTTTCATGGGTATTTAGGGAAGGAGGATCATGGGAAAGCTCTGTTCATTCTCTCTGTCTTTTGTTGAAAAGCGTTTTTAAGACCATAGGATCACATTGCTCACTTCTGTGTAACTAGGGTGATGGAAAACATCAAATGCGAAACAGAAAGCAGGGCTCTGTGCTTCAGTGATTTAAAGACTGAAGTGCTTGCTGGGCTTTTTTGATCATGGGATTGTGGATTCTAATCCATTGGTCCTCCCTGGCTGAAAGAGAGCTGAGGCTTCTATCTTGTGACATTTTAGAAAAGAATGGGTAGGAAATTATCCTTGGGATTCAAGGGGAAGGGGCAGGAGTTCTAGTTCCATTGCTGTCTGACTGCATTTTTAGAAGCGGGGCCGTAATTGATCAACATAGCATCTGCTTTGCTTCGCACAAAGAAGGCCCAAGATTCAATTTCCAGTCTGAAAACTGTTTTGGTCAGTAAACTGAGAAAGACCTGTGCTGGAGACCTTGGAGACAGAGGTTGTTAAGTTGGAGATGACTGTAATAGTCTTGATGTCCTGATGATCTTCCCTATTTATTTTATTGATCATTTTTATTTAAGTCATTTATATCCTGATTTTCACCCCACTGGGGAACCAAAGTGGTTTATATCTATCTCCTCTCCTCTATTTTATCCTCACATCAGCCCTGCAAGGCCAAAGATCACCCAATGAGTTTCTGTGGCACAGTGGGGATTACAAGAGGTGGTGGCCTTGGATGGCAAATTTTGACAGGTGGCAGCCATTTTTACCACTCCTGCATTGCTTGCCTAAAGAGTTGCTGAAGGGCTTTCAGCACCCTAGACAGGCTGGCCCAAGCATCTCCCCCCTGCAGGTTGGCCCAGGCATGCACTGAGGCACTGGCTAGCTGGCTGGCTTGGGGCTCACTTGTCTACCAGTGTGGCAAGAGAAAGTGTAGGGAGAATTGTGTTGAAATCCAGAAGTGATATCACTTCCAGGCAATGCTCTAGGGATCCCTGAAATCTCTGTGGTAAAGACCATAGAAATTTGAGGGTTCCTAGAGCATCAGTGAGAAATGGTGTGGCTTCTGAGTTCAGTGAAACCCTCCATACTTTCCCCTGCCATCTTGATAGGCAAGTGAGTCCCAAAATGATTGGCTGGTTGGCCAGGGTAGGCCGCAACCCAATGACAGGGTGGCTAGACAGTTAGGGCAGGAGCACTGTGGTCAGGGGCATCCCTGATGCCCACCTACCTCTCTGGCTCTCTAGGCTAGGGCTGTTTAGTACACCACACTGGGGGATGCTCCACTCCCAGCTGCCATTTCCCTTCACTAATCTGCGCAGCAGTGGGGGAAACATAAAATTTAAAATGGCCATCAGACTTACAGTATGATGTCAGTTCTGGGGAAAAGTTGGAAGTTATGTCAGTTCTCTCTAGGAATTGCCTCAAGCGGTGCTTCCTGGAAGTGATGTCAGTCCTCTCTAGGAATCACTGAAAACTGTAGAGTTTCTGCCTGTTCCTACAGTGGCGTGACATCACTTCTGGGATATCATGCGATTGGCAAAGATAATTTCCCATGACCCTGTCTTTCCAGTCTCCTGCTGACTATGAGGTGAAGTCTGGCAATCCTATGCCTCACTTCTGCTCTTTCCCTCTTTGTACTCCTCCAAGAAGCAAGCTGGCTAGCAGCGTTTCCTGATGCCTCATGACACTCTTGTGATAGTTCAGGGAACATTGTTGGGCAAGCCTGGCTTGCTACACTGTTTAAAGATGCCTCAGGGAAAAGGAAGGTGTGTTTGGCTGCTATGGACAGTGGTGGCAATCAGGCAGTGATGGGTGGCAGGTGAATGGTGGCTGAAGGACAGCAGGTGACTGGATGGTGGCTCAGGCAAATACCTCTTGTTGACACACCACTGCATATCCTCAGTTAAGGGAGGATTCATAAGTGAGTGCTATGCACATTCCTTGTATGCATAAGATCCAAGGAACAATCCCTGGCATTTCCAGTTAAAGGCTGTAAGATAGTGGGCCTGGTATAGACCCCCCTCCTGAGACCCATGGAAGCTGCTGCCAGTGATAGTCAGCACTAAGCGGAATGGATGGAGAGCTGACTTTGTATAAGGATCTTCTTATGTTTCAGCTGTCCCACAGGACAGAGATAACAATTATTGATGTCCAGATAACCAAGGCAAAAGGACATGTTAGCAGCACTTTTCCTGAAAGTTCCAGTTGCATTATTAGTTATAGTGGAACTGAAAGGATTGTGCGACAAGTGCCTTCATTACTTCATGGATCTTTATTGTCATCACTGAAATTCTGTCTTTAACAAAAAAGCAACAAAAATCTGCTTGAATAGCAGTTTCTGAGGTTGCACAATGTCATATATACACAGTCTTGGCTATGGAGCATTTAAGAAAGTTGTGTTGACACTTTTGGGTTGCAGTCTATACTGTGCAGTATCTGCCCCATGGAAATCAGGAGAAAAATCCTTGCTAGTTTTAAGAGCATTGTATTGTACCTCCCCCAAATGAATTTAAGCTTCCTGCCATTGCTAAACATGGCAACAAATCAAGTAGATTTTGCAGATTAAGAAGCAGCATGTAGTTAGAAGGCTGTGTGAAAGTAATGTTGTGTTCTCTAGTTCAAATATATCTAGTTAAAAGACCTGTTCACATAGAGATTTAAAAAGCTTTTAATAACTTTAATCAAATACTTTCCCTAGAAATGCCCTAGTCATGCATAAGCCTTTGCAATGGAAAGGGACTTGCTCAGGAGGTTTTTTGTCATCCTTTAATTAGCCCTGATAATGAGGCCTCATTTTAGAGGAAATCTTAATTTAATGGCCTCAATATTGAATGACCTTGTTGTGGGTAAGGCATTTGTCTGTATGTGTGCAGAAGAAATGCAAATAAGAGAGGTTGCTTTGGCTCAAAGCCAAACAGCTCAAAATGTGCTTGCTTTGCAGGTCACGCTGAAGGATGCCTGAGACTAGCATAGTGTATTTTTCTTCCACTGGGTTGTTGGAGATGGAGCAAGAGCAGTGACTATGAGAACTTTTTACAGAAATCTTGGCTTTATTGACATAAGCAAATGCAAGTGATATTAGGTGTTTCTGTAGGTAATTGTTCAGAAATAGTTTCTTGTCTCAGCTCTGTTGTTAATCTATCTGCTAGCAAAATGCCCTTCCTTATGTTAAGCAGTATCTGTTTGTGTGCATTTGTGAGGGAAAACATTCTGTATTGCAAATGTATAATTTGTCTGTGCACTCAGCCATTTATTGCATCCCTCAGACAGTCAAGGTTAGGCCACCCTTTCTATCAGAGCTGAAGCAAGTTTTGACCTTATTGCAACAATGTTCTCATGTGCAGTGCTTGTCTATCCCTATGAGACTGAGTGGCATTATTTTCATTTATGGGTTTTTATGTCGTAGGTGAGCTCAAAAACAGAATTGGAGTGGGACTAAACCTGCTCCTGCTGATGTCAGCTATTGAGAATTGCTTTGGACTCTATTGCTCCAGCCATTCAGCTCTACAGTGTTCTGATACTTCGTCATGTTAGAAGGTGGCAGAATATTGGGAACTGATTTACTGGTAATTTAAGACTCACCTATAATTGTGTGTCTCTGATGCAGCTGTTTAGACATTTTGATCTCTTTTCTTTCTCAGTGGGTTGAATTGTTTGGTTCACTCCTCTTTCTGGCAGTTGTGTTCTATTCCTGCTTCCTCTTTGTAGGAGTACACCGACAGCATCGGTGTTTCTTTTAAGTCTTAGCCCTTTCCTTGATTTAAGCGCTCTCCTCTCTTCCCGTCTCCAATTTTAGGCCTACACTATAATGTTTCTGACAATACCATTTCTTGATCTAGATGACCATTTTAGCCTGTCCTGTTAGGGTTGCCAACTCCCATTTGGGAATACCTGAAGATTTGGGGATGGAGTCAATGTAAAACCTGGTCCCTATCGTCTGGAAGTCAGTTGTAATTCTAGGAGATCTCCATCCCCCATCTGGAGGTTGGCAACCCTAACCTGAATTAACCACACATTAATCTACTCCATGACTTATAGTGAATTAGAATTAGAACAACTCACAGAAATTCTAGTATAGAAGTTCTTAACCTTGAGTCAGCTATCACTTCCTAAGTATACAACGTTATCAAACGAACTCCAAGTCAAAAATATAACATTATTAGTACATAAAACCATTCTCCAGACCACACAGGGTTTGAGGAGGGGAGGGACCTCAGTGGGGTATGATGCCATAGAGTTCACCTTCTAAAGCAGCCATTTTCTCTTAGGGGAACTGATCTCTGTAGCCTGGAGACCAGCTGTAATTCTGGGAGATCTCCAGCCACCACCTGATGACTGGCAACCTTACCAGCTTTTCATGTTCCCACTGAAATCCTGGTAGATAAAGGATACCCAATAAAAAACCTTCTGTGGAGTCCCTGTGTTCCACAGATCCCATCCCATGTACCCAAAGGGGCAAGCAGAGATCTATTGATATTTCAAACATGTTTAAAAATAAATATCACATATGGGAAGGCCTTTACACAGATACCCTTACCATGTGAAAATCTCAGGCTTGGCCCTGGTTAGTATTTGGGTGAGTTGACCACCAAGGAAGTCTAGAGTTGTTACTCTAGACAATGGCAAACCATCTCTGTATGTCTCTTGCCTTGAAAAACCCTATGGGGTCGCCAAAAGCTGACTGTGATTTGATGGTACTTTCCATCATCCATATTAGACTGAATTTGTACCATATATTGCAAAATATAAGGGGCTGCTGTGGTTGAAGTGGTTAAGACACTGAACTGCAGACCGGAAGGTTGGTAGTTCAGCAGTGCAAGACCTGAGTGCCGCATGACCGAGTGAGCTCCCGTCTCTGGTCCCAGCTCCTACCAACCTAGCAGTTTGAAAGCAAGAAATTGCAGGTCGATAAATAGGTACCACTTCAGTGGAAGGTAACAGTGTTCTGTGCACCTTGGCATCCGGTCACACTGGCCACATGACCATGGAAACGTCTCTGGATAGCGCTGGCTCTTAGGCTTGGAAACAGAGAGGAGCACCACATCTCTAGAATTGGATTTGGCTGGCTTTCGAGCAAGGGAAAACTTTGCCTTTACTATTGCAAAATATATATTTGGATTTGTTTGCCACATGTGATGTTTTACATATGGGCTGGATGCTAATTCTCCTACAAGAAAGTATTTTTCGTGTGGGGATTTTGTAATGTGTCAGCGTTATCTTAATGTGTATATAGCTTGGGGCTGATTTGTGCAGGGCCCTCCAACAAATTTTACTTGACCTTATATGCTCATCCAGTGTCGGTTGAACTTGATGTGGAATAAAAATTCATTCAGCTTTTGAATTTTCTTGGTGGCTACTGGCTTCTTGGATGTATTGCTGGGGACAGTTAAATTGACCACTATGCCGAAGACTCATCACAGTTTGTTCATTAAATCCAAATGTGCATTCAGATTATTTAACTAAATTGCTTAGGGACTGGTTCATGTTTCATGCATGACTCTGCAGCATAGATTTTTCTTGGAACAGGATTTAGTTTTGAAGAGAAAGAAAACAACTGATTGATTATTTTGGACAGAAAGGAGATTATTAGTATTAGAAGGTAATAACAACATACCTTCCAACATTTCACAGATGAAAAGAGGGATATGCTTGAAACACCCCACCCTTGTACCAAGGATCACTGCCCAAAACCATCCCCCCAATTACACATTTTAGAAGGCTCTTTACTGCCTGGATATATGCCATATTTGCTCTGCATCAGCTTGTCTTCCACTGGTTAAAAAACAAGGTATTTCTTTGGTTAAACATTTGCTTTACTATATGTTACCAACAGTGTTCCCTCTAAGCTGAGTTACTGTGAGCTAGCTCACAGTTTTTTAGTCTCCGGCTCACACATTTTTGTCTTAGCTCAGGAAGGGATGGCTCCAAAGCAAACTAATTTATGCAGTAGCCACATCGCTCACTCACAACTTGAATGCCAGTAGCTCACCAAGTAGAATTTTTGCCCACGACACTTCACAGCTTAGAGGGAACATTGGTTTACCAACCTGGCCATTTGCTATATAAGAAATGGCAGGCTGAGCACTGTGAACTGTCTTGTACTTCATGTGCATTTATTTGCTCATATGTGCGTTAGAGACAAGAGGCAGCAAACAAGAGGCAGCAACTCATGCTAACAACATTTTAACATCAACCTGACAGCTTATAAGCTTAGCTTGTTATTTAATTTTGTTTTCACATTTCTTAAAACATCTCCATCATGTTACATGTTAATTTGCTGTTCAGCCCATCTAGAAGTTTGAACCTTACCTCCCATTCCATTGTATTTGAAAAAGTGTGCATGCACACGAAAGCTCATATCTTGAATAAACCTTTGTTGGTCTTAAAGGTGCCATTAGACTCTGAATTTGTTATAACATTTTAAGAAGGAACCCCTAAAAGTTAGTAGTTAAGGCAAAAAGTGGAGTGATTATCCAGGTACAAACATAAGAAAATATGCTCAGGCCTAGTAACTATGCACAATTGGATTGACTTGCTTAGTACTATACTAGAACAGATATATGGAATGTCTTACATTTTGTGGTTTGTATATATTTATGATGTCTGTGAACCTTAAGCAGAACAAGGCTAATAAAATATTTTAGCTTTTGCCATTATAGTATTGGTTTGGGCTGCTGTGTGTTTTTTGCTCATTTTCTAAACAAGGTGTGGTTAAAATTCTTCCTTCTTGCCATGAGTTATGGTGCTTAAAGATTCAAACCTCACTTCCCTGCAGCCAAAGATTTATGAACTCATAAAACCCTTTCTGCATTTCCTTATGATTTGTTCCTGACCCTGTTTTTTTTCTCAGATGCAAAACATAAAGTGAGTTATGCTATAACATCAGCTCTCAGGAAACCTATAAAGTTACTCTTGTGTTTAACTCATTTCATATTCTTGCTGTGTTAATTTTGAATTTCATGAAGATAAATAGGAAATGAACTGTGGTCTCAGTACAGAAAGCCTGTGGAAAGAGGCATAAAAATGAAAATAAGTTACCAAAATATTCAGTCTTTATTTTCCCTCATAGTAACAGGAGCAGGTGCGACTGGTTTATTTAAGATAATTTGTGCTCCACATTTCTCCTCCTCAAGGCACCCAATATAAAACAACAATGCACCCTGCAACACAATAAGATCAATAAAAGTATAAAACCAATACTAAAAAGAGCAAAGATACATAAAACCAAAAACACAGCAGTGATTTAAGAAAATCTATTTTAAAGCAGTATTAGACACAATTTAACACCATAACAGTAATCTAAAGATAACAGTAGAAATCAACTAAAGCTCTGTGGGGCACACAGACTTTGCAATTAGGCCAGAAGGCCACATGAAATGAGAAAGGACCAAGTTTCCAGAACTAGGGAATTCCACAACCTAGGTGCAATAGTTGGAAAAGCCATATCCTTAAGTGCCCTGATATTTATTTCATGCTCTTGCAACAGGGCATCACTGGCTGATCTTCAGATATTTTGGATCAAAATGTGTTAGGACTTTAAAGTATTTTGAATTGAGGCTTCTGCAGTCGCAGGGGTGGTCTTAGTGATTCTTGGGCTCCTGGGCAAAAGACCAGGTTGGGTTCCCAGAATCACTGCCATCCTTCTGTCACCTCCCCAGTAGGGCGGGCCTGTGTGAGGTGGGCAGGAAGCCAACTGCCCAAGGCCCAGATGAAATGGATACAGGTTGTGACAAGAGCCTGTTCTTCCTTCCCTCCTCTTTGGGGGTCTGTGGGTGGTCTGGGCCCCTCCCAGCATGAGGCCTAGGGTAACTACCCCTGCTCACTGACCCTGTGCAGTAGGTAAATCAGTGGTGTTATATATTCATTCTGGCAGGGGCCTGTTGTCATATTTTAGTTGTCAATTTTTGGCATTTCCAGATGGCACTGACTTAGAGATTAGGTATATAACATTGTCACACAGAGCAGCTCACATCAGCTGTAGGATCATATATGTTTGTATGCTTCCATGTATTTAAAAAAAATTTTCTTTGCACAATCAAAACTACAATGTCCAGAAAGTTTCTAGCTTAGCCCCTTCTCTGACATGGTAACTTTGCCTGCACAGATAGTTTTTAAAAAATGGAGGGAGGAGGGACTTCAAATATATCATCCCTCACCTGTAGCTTGGCTTGTCTACCTGATGTGCTGTAAGTGACTTCTTGTGATGAAGCTTACTTGTTGAAAGATGCAATTGATGCAATAATGATGAGAGCACTGTGTTTATAAGAGCTGCCCCTTGGGGGCAGAACATGGCTAGAGATTGAGGAAAGACCAATTTCTCTTTCTCCCATTGTATTGGATTGTTAATTCATTGGTCATTTCAGGAATACTTAGCTGAGTCTTTGTGAGCGATTATCTTTTCTATGTACACTGCCCTGTGAAATGTCAGGAAATATAAATGTGAAAGGAAATAAAATATTTTATTTCCCTTCTTTAGTCTTGCAACTCAGACTGAACTGCACTTTAAAAGAAAAAAAAACTCCTGTAGCTTGCCATGGATATGGCCATTGTCCAAAGGTTTCTCACAATGTTGTCTCCTGCCTACTTTCATTAAGAGTGAAGAGGCCAACTGAAGTGAATACATTACAAGTTTTACAGAATTCTTCTAATCTCATTGGACAGCAAGGTTGAGTGAATCTAGATAAAGCTGGCTGTGTTGGAAAGCTCAGTTGGGAGGTCAAATAGTTGCATCCAGGAAGATGGAAGGACAAAGACGTTCACCATACATGCTATACAGATTTGTAACAAATCCCGGACCACCCATAATCTGAAGATCTGGGAAAGGGAGTTTAGCTTCCTGGGAACCCAGCTTTTGTTTTAGAAGAAAGAGCATTTCTAGTCCCTACAAAGATATGCTTAAAAGTGTGTAGGCAACACCTGCTGCAATCTTAGAAACAGAAGGAGTGGTCAACTGAGATTGCCAGTGGCTGGGCAGGGAATCAGTGCCTTACACCCCCTCCCCCCCATGGCTAGTAAAAATGTAATAAATTATGCAAAATAAAAGCAATTATAAACATATGCTTAATGCATAAAAATGGATGGAACTGAGCTTCTTTTGGCACAGAATTTTGATAGCAGTGATATATAACTTTTGTTTTTAATACACAATATATATATCCCAAATAGAGTTTTTAAGTGGCCAACAGAAATCATTTTGACTGGGCATGAAGTGCTTACATTAGTGTTGTAACAACATAGAAAATTTGTATGTAGGAACTGGTTCTCTCTATGTGAACCCAGTAGTCACAACTTACTATTACTGATTATCAGATTTCTGTGCTGCTTTTCTGCCCACATGCCCCCAAAGCAGTTTACAAAAATAAAAGCCAGTTTCACTACATCACACATGAAATCACAGTAAAAAACTACAAACAAGGAAACACTAGAATGATATAAATAACGATTACCCTGCAATATATAACAAGCAAGCCACAGCAAGTCCACAGTACCAATAACAAAATCACAGAAAGAAGAAACCAAAATAATGAAAAATAAACATCAACACAGAGATTCTGTTGACACATAGCTGTCACTCTACACAAAACCAAAATGTGCACCAACCAAAGTTTCATGAAAGAGGGAATTCCAAAGCTTTGGCACCTCAGGCCCTGCCCCATGCAGCTACTTGTTGAATATCTGATGATGGGGAACATGGACAAGAGTCTCTTCAGATAGGGCTTTATAGGTTCAAATCAACACTTTAAACTGAGCCTAGAAACAAGTTGGCAGCCTGTCAATGAAGGTGTATCAGAACAGATGTCCCAGCCTCAAAGAGGTTAGTGTTCGATAACAGTGAGGCTGCCACATTTTGACCCAGTTGCTGTTTTGAAGAATTCTTTAAAAGGAGCCCTTTTAAAGAACATATGTCTCCATGGCATTTATACTCCTCAGTCCATGGCCATTTCTTTCACCAGTTTCTCCAACTGCTCATTCTCTGGATGTAGATGATTTTTTTAACAAATGGATGGAACTCCTGCAAAATTCTAATCCCATTCTGCATCCTTGATACCATCTGAGGCTTAAATTCTGGTCATTAGACTTTAAGTATTTGTCAGAGTTATTGGGCAGAAATGTAGCCAGTTTTATCCTCTGTTATGCACACCAAAAGCCTGTCAGTTTATTGTCATATGGGTGAATGTATTTTGGAGTGAACACATAACAGTAGATAAGAAGAATCCAATAGGAAATTCGATTTCTTAAATGTTTTCATGCTAAGTGATGGATGCTTTGAGGATGGAACTATGATGAATTAGGGCTTCTCAAATTTCACAAATCAGATATGAGTTTTAATTTCCTTTGATAAATAGTCAGTGTTGATGTGTACAGTTCCAGAACTCAGATTTAGAATTATTCATTTTGGCAAACGTTTAGTTTGCTTGGTGAGCTATCATTTTATTTTGTTCATTTTGCCATCAAAGTAGACATTTTGTTTCCATTACCATGATGCTCACAACCACAGAATGATGGAAACAATTTCTGAATTGAATTGCAATATCACACATTTTGGAATGTTGAGTCAGGGATTCATGAAAAAGTGCAATAAACTCCTTTGAAAAGGCTGTATTTTGAAAGTTTAATATTTTAGGAGAATGAGTATTCACTGTGAGAGCCAGATTACATTTGATGCTGGAATTCTGTGACTAGATCTACAGATGTATAATAAAGAAGTTGTAGGGAAGCTTGATTTGAATTGAAGCTGCAAAGTTAGGGAAGGGAAGTTTAACTATTTCCCCTGGCACTATTTCCCCAATAACGTAATTGCTTCAGTTTTATATCACTTTTCAATAAAAATACTCAGTAGCTTACAAGATACAGTCAGAAATCCTGCCCCCTGGATGGCTTTAAGGCTTTTAATAGGGAAATAGATAGGAACCCATATCATGCTTTTTCTCAGTCTTTTCCGCATTTGCCTGCCACTCCGGGTTTTCTCAGTGTTCAAGTCAAGGCAATTTAAGTCCATGGCAAATAACATGGGGCAACAGCAGGTTGAAACCGGGCTGACCACCGAAGGGAAGTAATGTAATGCAGAATGGGGGGGAAATCTGGAATAAAAAGAAGGTTGAAATTGATTTTAGTGCAGAATGGGGGGGAAACCCTGGTTTTAAAGGAAGGTTGAATTTGATTTTAGTGCAGAACTGTTTGGAGGACACCACAGTGAAAATGGATTAAAAGAAGAGTGTAGAAAGGGGGGTCTTTTAGTATCTGGAGGCCATTTCTGATCAGAGAACCTACACAGGGAAAAAGGGTTAACCCTTGGGCTTTCCATGACTGCTTTTTAGAGTCACCTTATTATGTGGAAGAAAAAAAGATAAAAATGTTCCCAACATCAGTGATTAGTAAGAATCTGGAGACTGACTGTTTGGAGATGGACAAACACTATACCTTTCCTAAACAATCCAGGGAATCTCTGGATCCAGGATTCTGGGGGATTTACCCATTTCAGCTTTCGCAGCTGATGTCAGGGACATATTTGCAACTACTTGATTTGTTAGATGAATTGCTCTATTATTGAATAAAGATAGGAAATTATAATTATTAATATGCAATTGGCTTAACTATAGGATCAGACCTGTGTATACCAGAGTTAGAATTCCCAAGAACCCAGAAATAGACACAGAAACTGGGTGGCTAAAATAATGGTTTCTTTACTAAATAATCTCAAGCATACAAACAATATTCACTCAATACATAACTAAGAAGCAGAGGTGATTGATAGCTTATAGAGGGGTGATGCAACCTGTCCAGATGAGCAGAAGTCCATGAAGAAAGGATTGTGGCCTAAACTCAGAGAGTTTAGGGGTGGACTGCCAGTTGGGCTCATGGCAGAAACACATGGTCTAAGACCATGTGTTTGCTGGGATATAGCCATTGGCAAAGAATGCAGACCAATGGGTGGCCCGGGGGACTGGTCTCAGGTGAGAACAATAGATTACCTGGACCAATGATGAGTCCCAGGGGTGCATGGCATCAAGATGGGCAAGGCCTAGATCTGACCAATGAGCTTCCAGAGAGGCAGAATTTAACAATAGAAGGCAGGTGCTGGGTAGCTAGTTGAATGGATTATCTGACTATTAATGGTCCTGGCCAGGGTAGACAAAAGGTGGGAAATGAGTCCCTGATTAGCGTCAGAAAGGATTGCTAAACATTTGAATGATTGATTGGTTTATCCCGGTATCTTGAGGGACAGAGCAGGAAAGACAAGTATTCAAAGAATTACTGGAGACAGAGTTATTTGCCAGATGGCCTCTGAATAGCTTTTAGAAATGTAGATACTTTACCTGGTGGAACCCATTGTTATTCTATAAGCATAATATCTGCTGGGTGGAAGGGGAAGACTGGAAGTTGGTTCTGAGGTTGCCTTATGAAACCTGAAAATGGAGACCCCTTTTTCAGAGCTGTGGCTAGCTCTGTTTTTCAGAACCAGGAGAGCCCTCCTTGGCCTGAGTTTTGTGGGTCTCTGGGTCAGGTTAGAAGTGGGGTGCCTCTGCTATTGGGGCTACCTGAGAGTAAAAGCAGTGCCTCTGGCAACAGTTTCTCATTCCCAGCATCACTTGTAAACCTCATCTCATCCCTTATTTCACAGTGATGAAGGCTTATTATTTACTGGCTTTATTCATGTGCTCTGCAATAGTCTGCCCTCCACTGATTTAAAAGCCAAGAAAGCAATTGCTCTTTTTAATAATGAATATTAGAAGAAAATACAGTTCTTCTAAAATAGTAAGTTATCGATGGTTTGGAATATACTTCGTTAGCTATGGTAGGCATCCTCCAAAGGCAAAAGCAGAGCTGAAACAGGGATAGAGATTTACCACCAGCAAGCACCAGAAAATAGAGAGGCTTCCTAGCAGTAGGGAACAGTTGGAACATGCATGAACGGAAGTCTTTTGGCACCTAAAATGCCAACACATTTTAAAATTCTAGCATAAGCTTTTGTGGACTAGAACCTATTTCATGAAATGCATGCAACGGGTTCTCACTAAGCAGACTACATTACAGGCGTCTGATGAAGTGGGCTTTAGTCCATGAAAGCTTACCTTCAAGGTGCTATAAGGCTTCTATTTAGCTGCCCCTGACTTACATGGTTATTTATGCAAAATTATTTTGGAGCACATGGGGATGCTCTACTAAATCATTCAGAAGAAGAAGAGGCAAGCAAACTGAGAATTCTCTCCTGCTGCTACTGACCTCCATGAGTGCTCCTAGGGTTTCCAGCAGGTTTGGAGAAAAACACCCTGTCCCTTTAACAGAGGTGTAATGTACCACCTCTGAACGTCTTTTGCCTTGAAAACTCCATGGGGTCTCCATAAGTCAGCTGTAAGCTGAGTGGGGGGAGTGTTGAAACAGGCAGCTGAAGGTTTTCATGACATGGAAGTAAATAACACCACATGTTGGGTAGCATCCTGTCAAGCCTCAGTTAAAGGGATGGTACACCTCCCAGGCAGTTGGCAACACTAGGTGCTCCACACAAAAAAATAACAAAATTGTTGGAATGCTGAGTCCATTCTCTGCCCTTGCTTTTTAGAGCCAGCCCTGGAAATTCTAGGAAGTTGGTGCAGACATTATACTCATCATACGTGGTTTTTGAGCTCTGTTCAGTACACGAGCTTTGTGTTCCACCATGTTTCATCTCATACAGATTAAGAATATTGACCTCACTGCAGTATTAATGCCTTACATTCGCCCAATGCTCTCCATTTCCCCCAGTAATTTTAAGAGTTATAATCAATGCTGTAGTCCAGGCTTCCAATAAAGCATGAAAGATCTATGAATCATTCCTCCTTCCCTGTGCATTATTACTTTCCAGACACTAGGTGAAGGATGTGAAATGTTAACCTACTGTATTCTCCAATCAGATGCTGCAGCAATAATTGCAAACCTCTTGATCTTCTAGAGGTGTTGAACAGAATTCAGTTGATGAATGAAATGGTGATAATTGGCTAATGGCTTAAATTGCCCCCATTCTGCTTTTCCCTGCTTTTTACCTTAATTGTCTGCTGGAGAGTTCTAAGTAGAAGTTGTTTTCCCCCACTTAGCTCATGTTTCTTCAATTAACTTTGGAGACTAGCCTTCTCCTGTCAAGATCCCAGCCCTCAGACTTCTGGAGTTTAATGCATGATCTTCCTTTGCTTGAAGCTTAGCTACAGATATGTAGGGTTAGGGCAGATCCTGGTTGGTGGGATCTAAAATGTGGCAGGGGAAGATTCCTGTCAGATTGCACACAATGAGCAAGAGAGCGTTCTTTCCCTGGCCCTTTCTGCACTCACAGCTCACTGTAGCTTACTCCGAAGAATCCAAGCAGTCAGGTTGACTTTGGATTTGTGTGTCTGTCTTCTGCAATACTCTTTTTCCTCCAGTCTATTTATTGCGTATTCTGTGTATGCATTCTTCATCTACAACCAAAACCCGCATTTTTTTTGCTTAATTGTGGTTGTAATGTCACTTGTGACCAATGCTCCCTCTAAGCTGTGGAGTCTTGTGAGCAAAAATTCTACTCTGTGAGCTACTGGCATTAAAGTTGTGAGCAAGCAATTTGGCTACCACATAAATCAGTTTGCTCTGGAGCCATCCTTCCTGAGCTAAGACAAAAATGTGTGAGCCGGAGGCTAAAAAACTGTGAGCTAGCTCATACTAACTCAGCTGAGAGGGAACACTGCTTGTGACCTGTGGGGGATGATGTCCAATTGCCACTGATTTGGCTGAGTGTGTGTGCAACAGTTGGGGAACACCACACCCTCCCTTTTCTTTCCTCTCCTCCCTGCTCTCCCACCCCCTTTGGCTCGCTGCTGCTGGGCTACTCCAGGCATGGGCAGCCCATTGAGCAATGCAAGCTCGGCGAATGGCTGGTCTGTTGGGAGGGGTAGTGTGCCAAGGGCTTTAAAAAAATTTAAAACAAGGAGTCACCATTTTGATGCTAGGCTTATGGAGGCTGCCAAAATGTTCCCCCCAATTTTGTCTACTGAAGCATTACATGGAGAAATGTTTTCAAACTTTCCCACCGCAGTGTCAATTTCAGTCCATGCTGATGATGCCCATCCCCTTTCCTCCACTTGCTCCTCTGTGCCTGCTGCTACCCCCTCCCTTGGCCACGTTGGGAGGCTTCATAGGCACCGCCGCTGCCCCGTGCCCCACTCCTCCAAACTGGCATTGGGGCAGCTGCAGGAGGGATGGAGGAAAGGTGAGCAAGGTAGGGGTGGTGGGAGAGAGAACTGGAGCCTCCATCCCTCCCCAGGAGCTGAGGAAGAGCCAAGTGGGCTGCAACTTCCTCGCTCCCCTCCTCAGGCCTGAAATTGACACAGCTTGCCAGAGAAAGAACCAAGCAAGCAGCTGGCTGGCAGGCTAATGTTTAGGTGATGGTGGAGGAGTAAGGGAGAGGCTGGCAGGCATCTCCTTTTGCTGCAGTGCCACTTGGCTTGTCCCCTTGACAAGGGAGCAGCTACAGGCACGAGGAGCCATGGAACAATGGGGCTGGCTGGGCAGCTCACTTTGCCCCTGCCTTTAGCAGCTGCCTTTACCAAGCACTCTCTGGGGAGTATACCAGAGGGAAAGGCAGTTTTGCACAGGACACATGGGCTGGCTGCTTTGCTGCCCTACACAAGATGAGAGTGGCACTGGCATCTTCAAAGGGCCACACACTTGCCTGCCTGTTGTACAGGAGTGGAAAGCATTTTGGAAGCTGAGGGACCCCAACATGTACCGTGGGCAAGGGCATGTGTGGCTGGCCCCTCTCACCTGACCTCAACATGGGGCCAGTGAGTCTACTGCTGCCATGCATTGATGGAGTCTCCCCTGTCCCTTGCAGTAGTCAGATGCATAGATATAGGGCAGCAAGGGCTTTGGGGGGAGTTCATTTCCCTGTTGATACTGTAGTAGCAATAATTTCATTGTGCTAGACATGTATCACTATAAAAAAAGTGAAAAGGAAAGGTAAGCTGCAATGATGCTTGCACACCACTGAAGAGGGGAAAGCCACTACCATTCAGTGAGGATGGCTGCCCAGGAGTGCATTGAGAGTGAAGAATCTCCAATTTCCAACCCCTCCCCACAAAACCAGAACTGAACTAGCCAATAAAGGCATTGGTATGGAGGGGAGATTGGCCTCAGAGAGATTGGAAATGGTTGGGGGTGGGAAAAGCTGAGGGAATACCGGGCAAGTTGGTGAAATATCTGATGTCAATATCAGGCAAGTTTGTGGAAACTGTTATTAAGGAAAGAATTAGTAGGCACATTGATAAACAATGTGCTGGGGATTATTAGGAAGGGAATTGAAAACAAATCAGCCAGTATCATAATACCCCTGTATAAATCACTGGTGCGACCTCATTTGGAATACTGTGTACAGTTCTGGTCACCACACCTCAAAAAGGATATTATAGCATTGGAAAAAGTGCAGAGAAGGGCAACTAGAATGATCAAAAGGTTGGAACACTTTCCCTATCAAGAAAGGTTAAAACACTTGGGGCTCTTTAGCTTGAAGAATCGACAGCTGAGGGGTGACATGATCGAGGTTTATAAGATTATGCATGGGATAGAGCAGGTTGAGAAAGAACTACTTTTCTCTCTTTCTCACAATACTCCTGGACACTCCATGAAATTGCTGAGCAGTTGGGTTAGAACAGATAAAAGGAAGTACTTCGTCACCCAAAGAGTGATTAACATATGGAATTCACTGCCACAGGAGGTGGTGGCAGCTACAAGCATGGACAGTTTCAAGAGGGAATTAGATAAACATATGGAGCAGAGGTCCATCAGTGGCTATTAGCCACAGGGTATAGATAGGAACTCTCAGCCTGGGGCAGGTGATACACTCTATTCTTGGTGCTGGGGGGGGGGGCTGTCCAGGATCTAGACTCTGCCCACAGGTCCAGAATCCAGCCACTGCCAACAAGCACAGGGTTCTCGCCTCTTGTACCTTCCCTACCTCCAGTCCAGGAGATCAGAGAGAGGCAAGTCCTTGTTACTATACCAGCACGTGGAGAATCTCACATCTGTCCCACACCCCTTCAGGAGTGAGAGAAGCCAGAAACCCCCATGCTCCAAGAGCACTGAACTCAGTGTTCTGCCACCAGGACCTATTTAAGAACGTTCCCAACTCAGACAGGAGAATAGGTCCCACCTCCTTCCTGGTTTTTGGGAATGAATAACTTATCAGCTCTGGGGTAGAGCTGCAGATGATTTAACACACAACAGTAGCCTCTAGGCGAGCAGCTAAGGCTCTGGAATTAGCCCTAGCAGTCCAGGTACAATATTGATCCAAACCAGATCAGTTTAATCTATATAAGATCTTTATTAAATACAGCAGTTATATGACATGAGACTTACACAGGTTAGAAAACAATAAACATTCCTATAGCTCTGTAGAGCTCTGACTAAAACATACAAAAGCATCATAATTACCAATCCTTGGTCCAGAGAACAGTCAAAGTGGAGTCCATTCTCCAAGGGATCTTAAAGATGAAAGCCATGCTTGCAATGGGCAATTAAGGTCAGCGTGTTGTCCCCTTGCAAAATTCAGTGTTGCCGGTGAGTAATCCAAACAGAGACTAACTCTTAGAAAGGGGCCCTCTTTCCAAGAGAGTTCTGTGTGTCTTTTGATAGGCTAAAGACAACTCTCCTCCTACCTCTGTCATAACTGAGCATGGCCAGTACCCAATCATGACAGAGTAGAAAGGCGTGTCTACTCTGAAGGAACTTCCATAGCTTATGTGGTGACTGCGCACGTATGCTGGGGATTTGAAGTTTGGGGAAGTGCCTCAATGTCTGTCTTTCCCCTCAGAGGTGCCAAAGTGGCCTTTGAAATGCAGAACCAGGCCTGACATTTGTGCCTGCCATTTGGTCAGGTGTGAAAGTCACAGGGACATGTTCCCAGCTGAACCATTTGAGTCTAATCACTGAATCAGAGAAATATTTTTCTATCCAGGGGCAGCAATGGGAGGGCTTGTAGTGTCCTGGCCCCACTGCTGGACCTCCTGATGGCACCTGGTATTTTTGGCCACTGTGTGACAGTGTTGGACTAGATGGGCCATTGGCCTGATTCAACATTGGCTTCTCTTATGTTCTTATGTTAATATTGATGCTTTTAAATTAGCTTTGGCTTGGAAGCGAACCAAGGATAAAATCACCACAAAAGCACTCTTGAGAAGCCTGGGCTAAATGCAGGCTGAAGATGATCTGAGTGCTGAAGGGGGGGGGCAGAACGAAAAAGAGAACTTGAATGGAATGCTTGGTGAGAGCGTGGAGGGGTGCAGAACGGGGGGGGAAGCAACAGAGATGCAGGGTGAAAGCAAGGGAAATGACAGTTCAGAAAGAGCCCCTGTCATAGGTCTTCATGTATTTCTTGCTCATGGCTATCTTTTTTGAACTGGACCCGCTCCTATGCCTTTACTGGTAGCCTGAGATACAAAAATGAAAAGGCTTCATTGGCTTACTCTATTATCTCTGTTCTGGGAGAATTTTTTTTTGCTACAATTTCTGTTTCTGGTGTTTGAAAGTGAGACTAGGAAAATAAGGTAACAATCCATTTTTCAGCCCTGATGTTCTAAAGTGACCAGATGCAAAGAAAGATGGGCCTCTGGACTGTTAACAACTGAGCTGATCAGCTGATGAGAACATTGCCAGTCATGCAAGAAGAAATATGTGTAGTTCAGCAGTAAAGTTGCAGTGTAGTGGTAGAGCACAGGTACCACGTTCAGTCCCTGTTATCGCTGCCTGACACATCATTGATAGCTGGTGTGGAGAAGAAACCTTCTTTGCTTGAGATCACAGAGAGCGACTTCTAATTGGTGCAGACACTTTTTCAATGAATCAGTGGACAAGCTAGGGGAAAGTTCCCTCTTCTGTGTCATAGTTACAGGTACCAGAAGTCTTATCTTTTCTTTGTACCTGCTTGGTGTGCTTGAGTGTTGCAATTCTTATCTTTACAAATTTTGGAAACCCTTTCTACAATATTTGCTCCTACAGAGTTTATAAGCAATGCAGACAGGAGTGGGAAACAAAAAACTTTAGTTGAACATTGTGGAATTCTTCAAGTGCCATCCCGAGTAGAGTTATTTCAGTGTAAGCCCAATGAAACCGTGTTTAGAATAGAAAAATGGTGCATAGGGTTAGATTATTAGAATACTATAAAATGGTTGCACCTAACTGTATGCTCTCTAGTGCAGCTTCCCTCACATTATTGTTCACTAAACACTGGTTCCTACTATTAGTAGCTATATTCCACTTCATTTTACAGGCTTGACTTGGCTAAAATAATACTTTCCAGGTTTACTGTTGCAGTATTTGTACTTAAGCACTAACTGCTGTTTTTGTGCAATGCTAGAAACTAGACACAGTGCTGCTAAATCAAAAAGTATCTTTTCAGCCACAGGTGGTTCTTGTACTTTATTGCTGCTGGGAAGGCAAACTCTCAGCATGAGCTCTCAGCATTTGCCCATTTAGTTCTTGTATGGTAACAAGGAAAATACATCAACATTTACTCCTCCTGTCAGCTTGCTTTTCTAAAATGGATTATCATTTCAACAGTACCAGTCTTATGAGGATTGCTTCTGTCGGGAAATTGGTACCGTGTTAGGCTTTGATTTATTACCAAATGTATCAAAGACAATTTAATTTAGCTTTAATGACAGGGAAGCAAACAAATTAGTACCAGATGTATTAATTGAACAAAAATAATTTTATCTTAGTGCTGGCATTTGCACAATCAGGCTAATGATTAGCATTGACTTGTGTCATAATATTGGCAGTGATTGTCATCCTGATTTATTGTTACATTGGTATTTGCTTCAGGATTGTGGATGTGCACAACTTTAAATAACTGAAGCTGGCTAAAATTGTCTGCTCATATTTTGCCATTGCTAAGGCAGGTGAACTATTTAACCTGTAGGTTCCTTTCCTGTTTGCAATGGTAGTCTAGGGGTACGACGCATCCTGCATGTACTCTGATAAAAATGGTAGCCTGTCACTAAAACTCTGGTATCAAGGGAGTTGTGCTTCATTTGACTATCTTTCTTGGTATTTGAAGATTTCACCAAAGCCCAAAGTAATGTAAGAGCTGAGCATAAGACATAAGAACTCTACTGGATCAGATCCAAAGGCTATCTTAGGGGTTCCCAGCGTTTTCTGAGCTTGCAGGTTGGCCGGTGCAACTACAAAATGGCTGCTGCAGGAGGTGGAGCCAGTTATAAAATGTCAGGGAATGAAGCCATGCATAGCTCTAACAGTAACTGTTTGGCATTTCAGGCAGAAGCCCTGCTTAACAGGAGGTCTTTTAAAAGGATCACATTAAAGATATTTTCTAGCATATATACAGGTTACCTCCCATAGTCATGTAGTAAAGATCCTTGGTCTGTGATAACAGCTGCTTCCGAAGAAAATTCTAAAAAAATCTGCACAGCCAACCAGATCTCAGCTGGCCAGTCAGAAGCAAAAGCCCCACCTACTTTCTAAGAACATTTGATGGCACCAGGAAAGGTATTGGTGGGTGCCTTAGGGTTCAGGGGCACCATGTCAGGGACTTCTGGTCTGTTTTTTTTTTCTGCAGCAGCCAGCCTGTGGAAGGACTGCATGGAGGCCGCCAAACCCACCTGTGTTGTCTCCCAGCAACTAGTATTCAGCATCAAACTGCTTTCTTGGCTAATGGCAGATGTGTTGACAGGCTAATCCTCCATGAATTTAAGTAATTTCTTTTTAAAGCTGTCTAAACTAACAGCCATCACTATATCTTGTGGCAATGAATTTCATACTTTGTATTTTGTGAAGGAGTGCTTTCTTTTGTCTGTCCTGAATTTACCACCTACTGATTATGTGGAGGCCAAACTAGATAAGACTGGTCTTTCCAGGTTTACCCTGGAGATGCACTGCCATTTTCAATAGTGAGTTCCCTCCCACCCGTGCTCAAACAGTTCCAACCAAAATCAGGGCCCTGCTGCACAGTTTAAAGGAGTTTCTGTGTGGGAACTCACTCTTGAAAATGGCAGCGCATCTCTGAGGGGAACCTGTGGACAGCATCTTTTCTAGTTTGGCCCTGAGTTATAGTATTATGGGGAAAGGAGAAAAACTTCTCTCCATAGCACACATAATTGTCTGCATCTCTGTTATGCTTTCCCTTAGTTGTCATTTTTTTTAAATTAAAAAGCCCCAGACTCTTTAGCCTTTTCTCATTAGTCTGGTGCTCCATCATTTTGGTTGCACCTTTCCAGCTTTACTGTGCCCTTTTTGAGATGGAATTATGAGAACTGTACACATTATTCCAAATATAGCAGCACCATAGAATTACAAAAAGACATTATGATACTGGCCTTTTTTAACAGCAAGAGGAAGTGAGTATGATCAGGTTCCAGAAGTAACATCATGTGGAGATTTTAGACCTATTTTAAATCAGACTCGGATAGTAACTAAATTTTTGTGGTATTGAATTACCTGCTTATCTCATTTGTGATAATTTTAAAATTATAACCAAATAAGGTGTATTAGAGCATGTACAGAGTGCTTTTTTATGGGCAGTGAATTGATCTGAACTAATCAACTCCTAGATGAAGGTAAAAGCAAAACATTTTGATCAGAAACTACGATTTCCAGGCAAGCTTGAGATACAATTCCTCACTGTTGTAGATTATGCCATGTCTGCTACAGTCATCTATCTTTCACATGCAATCTGTCTTAGTTTCCTTAATCCATGTTCAAAGCATGATAAAGACCATGGTCATTACTTGGGTCTGTATCATGCAGCACTCAAGGAAACACTAAAACAATTAGAATGCAAATATAGTAAGCATTTCATTACGTTCTGGCTGAAGATTCATGCCTGTGTCAATACGATGTATTCCAAACCAAAGGGCTGCTCCTATAAAATTGATTCACTGATTCCGAGGAGCCATTTCAGAAGTCTGCTCCCGATGTTGTTGGTAATAGAAAAATAAATGCAGAGTAAATAGAATTTCACAGCAGTGAGACTCACTGGGAAATCATCTTTAATACATTAGGAGTGTCTTCTTTTCAGAAGCATTAAGCTGTAAAAAAGAAAAGGGGAAAGAGGTCTACTTCAGGCTCTGGTAGCTTACATGTACATTGGTTTCTATCTTTTTAAACAGTGCTTCATTTTGGCTTGGCAACAGCGGTATCAGAGACCTCATTCTTGCACAGAGGTTGAAAAGGCCTGAACTATAGGTTAACTCCTTTCTGGTGGCATAGTACTGCACAGATTGCATTGCATTTCATCTTCCAGTACTTCCACACTGGTTGCATGTGAAGAGCTGCACAGTACTTATGAATGCATAGACCCAGTGGGCTTCTGTCGCCCTCTTCATAGAATCATAGAGTTGAAAGGGACCTCCAGGGTCATCTAGTCCAACCCCCTGCACAATGCAGGAAATTCACAAATACCTCCCCCCCATACCCCCAGTGACCACTGTTTCACACCCAGAAGATGACAAGAAACCTCCAGGATCTCCAGCCAAATTGACCTGGAGAAAAATTGCTTCCTGGCCCCAAAGCGGTGATCAGCATTTCCCTAGGCATGTAAGAAGGGCCACAAGAACTAAGCACTGATGCAACCCTTCCTGCCCTCCCTCTCATGATCTGCCTAAGTTCAAAGAATCAACATTGCCAACAGATGGCCATCTAGCCTCTGTTTGAAAACTTCCAAAGGAGGAGAGCCCCCCACCTCCCAAGGAAGCCTGTTCCACTGTACCACTGTACCACTGTACCACTGTACCACTGTAACTGTCAGAAAGTTCATCCTAATGTTTAGCTGAAACAGGTGGTACTCCAGTAGAATGCTGCATGAACTGCCAGTGTGAAAAATGCATTTTTTTTCTTTGGATGTTTGAAATGAGCAAAACTTTCACTCTGAGTTTTAAAAGTTTTTCCCCCCTCTCTGGGCAGAGAACAGGCAGAAAGGGGGAAGTCAGTTCAATAGCCCACCTTCATGCAAATGTTAATAGGGCTAGACTATGGGATGGTCAAGTTCCCACCTTCCAAGCAGGGAACAGAGATCAGGAGGTATTAAATACTAGAGAGACTTCAGGAAGGAAATTCTGGAGACTTCAGGGAAAGCTTCTCTGACCTGGTCTGACCTGGTCAGTGGGGGGCGGGAGGAGAGGTAATAAAACTCAGGGGAACAGGGAGGAAGTTCTCTTTGGTGCTGTGTCCCTTAGAGCAGACACAACTCTTAACTAAGGTCTGGAGGAGGCAGCCATTATCTGTGTAGAACTGTGTAGAGATCTTTAACTTCCTAAACTAAGGAGCCTGTCCTATATTTTAACATATTATAAGGCATGTGTAGAGAGAGGGACAGAGGAATTGCATTGTATCCATTTTTTTTAATACCTTGCTCAGTCTGGTGCATTATTAAAAGTCTGCTTGTGAACATTTTCTTTTTAAAAATACTTTATAACTTTTGATGCTGGTAGTGGTTCTCTGTACCACATTGTCCTCCACCATCTTGGACACACTGTTTTAAAAGGAGTGCCTGGGGGAATGCAGGTAGTTGACAAGGGGCCATTCATCCAGGGGCACAGAAGGCAGTAATGGTCCCTGTGGTGACCAGGTGCTGGGCAGTGGGAGACACAGAGGCAAGGCCTCAGAACTTGGAATGTAAGCTGGGAGTCCTGACCCTCCCAGCAGGCAATTCCTTACAAAGGTCAGGTGATGGCAGTGGTTACCCGAGAGAGAAAGAAAAGCCTCTTGAGGTGTTGGGAAAACCTTGGAGGGCAGGGTGGAACAGGGCCTTGCAGGCTGGAGCAGACCCATTCCATCACAACTAGCATTTAAAAGTATTTTATCTGAAGTGATAGGACATACAAGGGAAGCTCAGTCTGTCATGTTAGTCCTGAGTGACTTATTCAAATGTGCAAGTCATCACTTGATGTTGCAGTCATTGAGCAATGAGCAAGAATGCTTGACATTTCATTTACACATGTATAAAAAAAGAGAGAGAAAGAGAAAAGGGGAAAGTAGCAACTGGTAATTTCCATAGAATGTTTTCATAATTTATATATAATTGTTTTTATTGCTATATTTAAAGTATTGTTACCTATTGAAGCCTTAACATTTATTTATTTTATTTGATTTATACCCTGCCCTCCCCACCAAGGCAGGCTCAGGGCAGCTTACATAAAAATTAAAACAGCTAAAACATTGGGATGGTTTTTTTAATAATTCCTTCCTCACTCCTCTGTCCGGCCCTGCAACAGCCAACCAGTAACCAAGAGAACCAGACTGGTCCAGAGGCTAGGTAGAGTTTGCAAAGGAAACCCACCTTCTCTGTGTGAGGCCTCTTAAGAGCATCAGCGTGATGATCACTGAGTATTGCTGCTTCACCCCCTCTGTTTACTCTCCTCAAATGCCTGTTGGGCATCTGGAAACACCAACCCAGAAGAACCTGGTAATGCAGAGAGCAGTCTGTGCAAAAATGAGGTCTCTGATATGGCTGTTGCCAGGTGTAGAAAAAATAATGCAGCTTTAGTTCCTTAAAGCTTTATTCACTACTAATAGATCAACACACCTTGAGTATACTTCTGCAAAATACAAAGTTGGGTTATAGTCTCTAAAAGAACAACAGAGAAAGCTTCCTAATGTAACCTTTGAACAAAGCACCCCCTCCAAGAGCAGACTGGTATATGCATATTAATGAAGGCTTCCAGCACACACAGCAACAGGCTGCTTTTAACTCTCTCCTTTCCAGAGGTGGCGGGCCAGTTGTTCCCTGGGCTTGCTTTTCTTTAGCCCCTCTGCCCCTCTACGATCCCCCAATCAAAACCCTGGCCAACTACCTGGAGTCTCACATTAGTGCATTTTACTCTTTAACATCCAGGACATAAACATGTATCAGTCTGGTCCCTGATGCTATCTCCCAGATTGTTGACTCCAAATACTGCTGCGTTCCCAGTGATTCATCTTTATAAACTCCACTTGCTTTCCTGGTTGACATTGGGGCTGGTTTTATGACTGGAGGTGCCATGGCATGGATATATTTTTCTAAGCTGAAGTGGGCATCATGCTGTCATTTACAGCAAAAAGAAGATGACCCCAAATGTGATGGATTGACTCAATCAAGAAAGCCATGGTTCTCAGTTTGCAAGACATGAGCAAAGTTGTTAACATTTGGGAGGTGATTAATTCATAGGGGAACCTTAAGTCAGAGGTGATTTGACTGCACTTAACACACACCATATTAGGAGGAGGAGGAGGAGGAGATTGGATTTATACTCCACCCTTCACTTGGAGTCTCATTAGTGACATATTACTTAAAGGGTTGTTGCACAGATCACTGAGAACACTTATATGGAATGCATTGTGCAGCTCAAGTGTATCATTTACATGCTTACAATTCATTAAAATAAACAACTATCTCCCCTCTGTTCTGGTCAAAGCTATGAAAAGATCCTTACATGGCCATCTCTGTTTCCTCCAGAGCCTGGGGAAAAACACTGGAGCAGTATTACCAACGGTGGTTGCTGCACTAAGGTATGGACTGGGAGTGAGATCAAGGCTGAGTTCAGACTGGCAGTTTGATCCGATATAGTCACGTTTCACAAATGGATTAAAGGGGCCGGTTCCCACAGGCATAGCTGTCAGGCGTTCCCTAGCCGTACTCAACCCATCTTGTAATGCTTCCCCCCCAAGTTTAAAAAGTACCAGGTGAAAGTGGTAGCAAACCCTGGAGAGCGTGTTGATCCTGCTTCCCGGGTGTGTGCACGCTAAACGCTAAAAGCCAGGAACAACCTGCGTTGATAACGTGTGCCGGCTGTTCCCGCAGGGATGCGCATAAAGCGCCCAGGCATGGTATGCACTGGAGTGCACAACCGTGCCCGCGGGACGCTTCCACCTCATGGAGTTAAAGCTCTGGCCAGGCAGCCTCCTGGGAGACAGACTGACAAAATGGCAGGTGTGCGAGGAGTGTCCTGGAAAAGGGCCTATTTGCTGCTGCGCCTGCTATAGAGCAAGGAAAAAGCCGCTTACAGCCATGCCTCCACCAGGGGTGTGAATACTCCCTTGTGCCTCCTCCCTGGTATGCTTCCGCATCAGTCAGTGCAGTGTGACCAGGAATACCCAGAACACGTTGTTCTGGGTCTTTTTGCCATGACTCCCTCGCGCTTCATACTGCCAGTTTGACCTCAGCCCAAGTGCTTACAGTGGCACTGCAATGAGTGAAGGAGCTGTAACCTCTGCATTGTATACAGAATGTTGAACCAGAGGATCAAGCTGTTGGGCAAGAGCCCAGCTGCATCTTTAGCTGCACTGGATCAGTAATAAAACAAGCAACCTTGCTCAAGATTGAGTTTGGGTATAAAGACCTAATGGCTAGGATCCAAGGAAGCTTAAAATTAACTCTGCATACCCAAGAAGGCTGTCTATCTCTGGTTCTTGTAACACTTGGGAAATTATTTTTGTCGAGCTGTGGGTGATTCAAAAATAATTTCGAATGCCATATGGACTTAACATATTCTTTAGAAGGGGTCACACAGATGCTGGAAAGGGTGTGGTCAGAAGGGTACTTTTTCATTTATAGTGGAGGCATGGAAAAAGTACAAGACTTCTGGCATTTCATTTTGAAAAAAGAATTAATGCGTATGTGGCTTATCATATCCAAGAGGACTCAGTGGTATTTTGTTAAATGATTATGAGAATGTTTGCTTGCCTGTGGGTATAAGAGATGTTAATGTTTGTTTGTCAATGGCAGCAAGACTGTCCTGGCAGGTAAGTGGTGGGCTAATCATGTCTTATCTGAGGCTCAATGGGTAGCTAAGGTTTAGAGGTTTCTTTGTCAAAAAAATTACTCAGCAAAGATTAGTGAATTCAGGAAAGTGAAAGGCATTTGAGAGTTTGGTTCCTGTTTGTAGCTTATGTCAAAGACAGATTCGTGCGTTTCAAAACCATTCAAAAATTAATTTTATGATACTTTTGTAGTTGAGCTGATTATGTCTCTTCTAGGGATGTGCATTGGGATATATCTGGTTCAAATATATATCAGAAAAACACCTCACTGGTATTTTTTTGGGGTATATTTGGGTGTCTTGGGATTTCATGATACTGGTAAATAGATTCTGAAAAATTATGAGAATATTTGAGGCCAATATTTTAAGGTTCCCAGGACTGCTTTTCTTCAGTTTTACAGTGTGTCTTTGTCAGTTTCTGTTTGGCAGGTCTTGATATTGGTGTGATATATTGGTTTGTCATGGATTCTCTGGTTTGACATTGGTTCTGTTGGTCTTACCACTTTGGCCCATGATTCTTCTGGGATTCTGTGGTTTGACATTCATTCCACTGAGCTTGCTACAGTCTCCCTTGCTTCAGTTGATTTGGCTTGGGTTCTTTGGTCTGAAATTGGTTGTGTTGGGCTGGCCACACTGGTCCATACTTCTGCTGGGATTCTCTGGTTGTCACGCCCCACACACCTGTCCACGGGTCCTTCTGCCATGGCTGTGCAGGTTCAGGGAGTGTCTGGAGGTCTCAGAATGGGAGCGGTTGCACCACCATTTATCTCCTCCTCCCTGCCGGATCCCATATTTGTGTTTGGGCACTCAGCTTGAGTCTCCTCACCAACCTCAGCTATTCTGGTCCCTTATATCTCTTCCTGGCTCCTCCGCCCCTTCTCCCCACCTTGGTGATTGGCTGTCTCTCCCTGCCCATATCTTCATAGAAGTGGGCCGGGCTGGTTTCTGCCTCTCCACCCTTATGCCCTCCTGAAAAGTACTGAGGTCAGAGACTCAGCATGGTGAAATCAGCTCAAGTTTATTTAGCTACATCAGAATGAAGATAAGAATAGCTGGTCCACACCCAGCTTATATTCGTACCCGCACACACACCCAACACACACCCAACACCCATGATAGGTTCTATTTACATGGTTCTGGAAACTATAGGTTCCCTGCAGGATCCTAGCGCTCCCATTGGTCTGCGCCTAGGATCTGCGGTATCTATTGTTCTAGGATTGAAGACACATGTGGTTGCAACCCTCTTGCTGCCTTACACCAAACCCTCTTGATACATTACACCCCTCCCCCCTTAGTTCCGAATACTAATATATATAGTCCCACAAGTACTCCGGGCACTGTCGTTCTCTTGTGGAGCAGCATGGCTCCGCTGGGGTGCTGGTCGGCATGCTTGGCCTGGGTTGTGGCTTGGCGACAACCGCCGATGAAGTCCCAGTTGCTGGGGCCATTACGCTGTTGGGCTCTGGCGTGGGACTTGGGGCAGGAGTTGTGGCCATGCCGAACTCTGCTAGTCCCAATGCTGTGTCCTCCCGGTCCGGCTCCTCATCGCTGTCCTTGGCGCTGTCCTCGGCGTCCCGTACCTCTGGGTTGTCTAGGGGCAGTAGGCGACGGCATAGTTGGTCTACGTGCCTCTGGAGGAGCTGGCCATCTTTCGAGACCTCATATGACCCCGTTGGTCCTGTTACTCTCACCACCTGGGCTGGGATCCAGGGTTTGCCCCGTGTGTAGTTACAGGTGTATACAGGGTCATCGGGAAAGAACCCCCAGGGTTCCTCCTCGGTTACCTTGCCTTGGTTGTGGTCGGGTGTCCTGTCCGGGAGAAGCTGGTCCAGTCTAGTTGTTAGGCACTGGCCCATTAATAGTTCCATGGGGCAGCATCCTTTGGATGTGTGCGGGGTCGTTCGTTGGCTGAACAAGAAGGCAGCTAACCTGTAGTCCCAGTCCCTTTGGACGATCCGGCACAGCACTTCCTTGGTGGTGTGTACCATCCATTCTGCCTGTCCGTTGGTTGCCGGGTGGAAGGGAGTGGAGCAGATGTGCTGAATCCCACAAAGTTCAGGAATTCTGCTGACGTAAATGCAGTCCCATTGTCCGATACCAGGGTGTCAGGGATGTCATGGGTGCTGAATATCTTCCATGTGGCTTGATCACTGCTCTTGATGACATAGAGGAGATGGGGACCACCTCTAGCCACTTAGAGTAGGAATCCATGAGAATGAAAAATATCTGTCCTTGGAATGGGCCCGCAAAGTCTAGGTGGAGGCGGGCCCATAGTTTGTGTACAGATTCCCATTGTCTCACTGGGGCCCCGGGAGGGGCTGGCTATGTTTCCTGGCATGTCTGGAAGCATTTAACCAGATCCTCTATCTCCCCGTCCATGCCAAGCCACCATACGTAGCTGCATGCTAAGGCTTCATGCACATGATTCTTGTGCAGTGCAGCGAGTATGCATTTGCGTAGGGGGCTAGGGATGACTACCCAGCTACCCCACAAGATACAGCCCTTGTGGGTGGACAGTTCATCCCGGTGGGACAAGAACACTGTAAACTCTGGGCCCACACTTCCTGTGGGCCAGTTCCTCCCCACCCAGTCCCAAACACAGCAGAGGACGCAGTCCTTACTGATGTGTTTGGTAATGTCTGGCACCTGTACCAGACAATCGGGGAGGTCTTCCAGCAGCAGGATCTGGTGTGCAGGAGCTGAGTCCAGGCCACAGACAGGTAGTGGAAGGTGGCTGAGGGTGTCAGCATGTCCCATCGCCTTGCCAGGCTGGTGCTGCAGGGTATACTCATAACCTGCAAGAATGATAGACCACCGCAGCACTCGTGGAGACAGCATCTGGGGTGTCTAGCGGTCCCAGGCCAAGAGACCCAGCAGTGGCTTATGGTCTGTGAAAATCGTGAAAGGGTGACCATACAGGTAGTTGTGGAACTTCTGCACCCCCACCACAATAGCCAGCACCTCCTTGTCGATTTGAGCGTAGTTCTGTTCCACTGAAGACAAGGTGCATGAGTAATAGGCTACCAGGGTCTTGCAGCCGTTGGCTAGCCTATGACCCAGGACCGCCCCCACCCCGTAGGGCGATGCATCGCATGTGAGCACCACGGGGAGGGATTCATTGAAGTGGGCTGGGTCCGCATTGGAGGTTAGGAGGTCCTTTACAGCCCAGAAAGCCACGGCCTGTGGTGGCCCCCACTTCCAATGTGTTTGTCCAAGAAGCAGTGCAGGGGCTTGGCCACGGCTGCTTTGTGTGGGAGGAATGTGTGATAAAAGTTCAGCAGGCCGAGGAAAGCCTGCAAGGTCAGGTTTGGAGGAGGGGGTTGGTGCATTGACGATGGTTGCGATCTTGTCTGGCATGCAGTGGATGCCACAGGCATCAGCTTTGAATCCCAGAAACTCGATGCTGGGGACACTGAGGAGACATTTGTCCTTCTTTACTTTAAGCCCAGCCTCATTGAAGCACTACAGGATGGCTCATAGATGGTGGGAGAAGGCTTCAGGAGATGCTGCTGCAAGCAGAATGTCGTCGAAAAAGGGTTGCACTCCAGGGATCCCTTTAAGCAAACAGTCCATTAAATTCTGGAAAATCCCTGGAGCTATACTGACCCCGAACTTAAACACCCCCCTGTGCATTACGATAGTTTGTGCTTCTGCTGTAGTGTCATCTACTGGCAGTTGCTGGTAGGCCTGTGCCAAGTCCAATTTACCAAATTTTTTGGCCCCTGCCAGGGACTCTAGGAGGTGGCTCACCACGGGAATGGGACACGTGTGGTCTTGGAGGGCCTTGTTGATTGTGCACTTGTAGTCTGCACAAATCCTGATGTCCCCTTTGGGCTCAACTGGGGTTACTATCGGGGTCTCCCACTTGGTGTGGGGTACTGGCTCCAGTACCCCCTGGCTGACCAGGTGGTCGAGTTCAGCCTCGATTTTGGGCCAGAGTGCGAACGGGGGCCACCGGGCTTTCAGACAAAGTGGGTGAACTGCAGGATCAAGGGTCAGGACCATTGGAGGACCCATGTAGTGGCCAAGTGATCCATCACGCATGGGGCGCTCTCTATTAACACCATCACTTTAATCTTATTGGTGGACCCCCAGGCAAAAAATGTACCTGGTTGCGATGTACTGAGATGCTATTGAGTTTGGCTGTTTCCTGGTGTGTGGTGGCACGGCGCTGGTGTCCTTTGGATCAACAGGCCCTGGCGATGTGGCCTTGCTTCCCACAGGAATGGCAGACTGTGTCTCGGAACCGGCAAGTCCTTTGCTCGTGTGCATCCCTGCAGCTGGGCGGCTGAGGTAACTTGCTTCTCAGGATGCGATGGTGCTGATGCTGTCAATTGCGGATTCCACCGAGCTGGCTGATGTATCTGTAAGATGTCCTTCTTGTCCGATGCGTCTGAGGCTGGAGATGCACTTGTCAGGTTCACGGCGTGGCTGTGGTGCTCTTGGTGCAATTTCTCATATGCTGTGGCTTCCTTCAATGCCTTGTCCAGGGTCAGATAATTGTGGCTCGCGAGTTTCTGCCGTAGCTTAGGTTCCCGGAGGCCCACGACGAACTGGTTAATCAGCGTGTTGCTTAGGCTAGGGAACTCACATCTGGTAGCTGTGCAGTGGAGGCCCACTAAGAAGTCGGTTTTGGTTTCAGTGGAGCCCTGTAGATGCGCAAAGAAACCAATGTGCTTGGCTATTTTTGTAGGTTTTGGCGCGAAGTGGTCTGTGAGTGCCTTCATAATTTCGGCGTAGGTGGCCTCTTTTGGGGATTTTGAGGATAGGCCTCTTTCAGGGATTTTGAGGATATCAGGTCTTTCAGTAGCTAAGCACCTCAGTCCCGCAAGAGCTGAGCAACAGGGATTTCTTCTCCCCCTCCTCAGTGATGTCATGGAAGTCGACGTAGTATTCCAGTCTCTCAATCCAGGCTTCCCAGTGCTCGGGGTACACAGTATCGAATTCAGGGAGGTTTCCCGGAGCTGCAGCCACGATGACTCTGACTCTGGGTGCTATCTCGGTGCTATCTGGAGCAGTGTGGGGCGCTGTGACCAGAGACTCGGTGCACGGTGTGATGCTGGACCCGGAGTCAGCGGTGCGGGGCACAGCGTCTTTGTGGTCGGTGCGCAGTGTGGTGCTCAATTCCTCATTGGAACTGGACTCGCTCATCGGGATCCCATCCTCGTCACCAGTGAAAAGTACTGCAGTCGGAGACTCAGCATAGTGAAATCAGCTCAGGTTTATTTAGCTACATCAGAACGAAGATAAGAGTAGCCGGTCTACACCCGGCTTATACTCGTACCTGCACACACACCCAACACCCCCCCAACATCCGTGATAGGTTCTATTTACATGGCCCTGGAAACTATAGGTTCCCTGCAGGATCCTGGTGCTCCCATTGGTCCATGCCTAGGCTCTGCGATGTTTATTGTTCTAGGACCGAAGGTCTGTAGGTCTGGTGGACCACATGGCCAGGTACACACGGTCGCAACCCTCTTGCTGCCTTACACCAAACTCTCTTGATACATTACACCTCCTAATCAGCTTCCCGCAGTTGACTGCACTTTGAATTGGTAGCTTTGGGTGGCTTGCTGTCTGTTGCTCCTCCCTGTCACCTGAGTGTGTGTGGGCAGCCGTGCACCAGTAGTGGACCTCAACATTGGCTCAACCTGCACCTTGGGCTTCATGGAGAGCCGGCTCAAGCTGGCTCTCTTGGGGTTCTACTGCCTTGCCTATCCTGGGAGGGCTCTCCTTGCTGTTGGCTCTATGCCCACTGGCCCTGTCTCACCCAGTCTCTCTCTGCTTCCCTGCCAGGTATATCATGTGGCAGGGTGGGTTGGCTGCTGCTGGCAGCTGTGGTTGGGCTGTTCCTGCCCCAGTGCCACAGAGTTTGGAGGAGCAGACCCGGACCCTGTTTTATGTTGGTTCTGTTGAGCTTGTTAGTTCTGTATGCATTGGGAGGCTTTTGCCAGTGGTTGCTTGTTCTTGTGTGTTTGACTACTGGCTTCTTTTCCCTGGAGAAAGCATGGATCCCCCACCCCAGCATAGGAACAATGGAGAAAAGTAAGATGCTTGGTGACACCTTGTTCAGAGGCCCATAGAATTAGACCTTGGTCCAATCTACTTGAAACTTGGGGTTCTTTAGTGGATGGACACAACTAAGTTTCCTGCAATTTTGGTATTGCTTGCTTGAAAATAACCACTCCAGATCCCCGGAAGGATTCTGCACTGAGAGTGAGGTACATGAAAAATTTCAGAATTCTGAAACAAACAAACAAAACTGAATAATGAAATGGTGTTGGGGAACATAAGTAACTCAGAACACTGGCATTTAAACCAGTCCCAAAACTTGAATCCAAAAAATGCTGATCTTTTCCCTTCCTGCTGTTTAAACTTTTTATGATTCTTATTAGATTTCACTGCTGCTCACCATAGGAGGGTGCCTCTAAAGCAGCTATTAATTTATGGGCAAACTCATAAGGGTCTATAAGTCCTTTAAGCACTTTTGTACCAGGTACAGGGTTGTAACTAGCATACTGAATTGTCCCTAGAAGCAAACAGGCATCCAGTATAGGCCCTGAAACCTGTGGGAAGATTTGTTGTCCGTTCCTTACACCAATAAGCTATTTAGCTTCACCAACAGAAGCTTCCAGGCAGTCTTCAAAGGCAGCCCATGTACAGCCCGTGTAGTTTCAAATTCTGCTAGATGTCCTCAAAACATTGGGCTTGCCTGAAGTAGCTCTTTAGATCTTGGACAGCAGCTCCAAGGCTTCTGACAGCTTTGTGCCAGGTGCTCATGTTTGTGTGCTATCACATACCTGGGGCAGACTGCTAGCCTTCCTCAGCAACAAGTTGCCTGCAGTAATGCATATCTGGGAGCTTTATAGCAGAGAATTGGTACCCTGAGAACCCCAGATTCTCCAGACCAGGATGATTTCAGTCTGCAGTATTAGCATCTGAACATGACCTACTTTCAGTTTCCTCTCTGACCAGCACCCATGGTAATACAGGGAACTGGAAATCATTGTCTGCCCATAGAGCTCCTGCCATCATGTTATGTTTACATTTCCTCCCAGGTGGTAGATCAAGATGGGTAGCCTTGTTAGTCTGTCTGTAGCAGTAGAAAAGAGTCCAGTAGCACCTTAAAGACTGGTTATTGTGGCAGGGTATGATGAGCTTTCATGGGTCACTCCTTACTTCTTCTGAAGAAGTGAGCAGTGACTCATGAAAGCTCATACCGTACCACAAATCTGGTTAGTCTTCAAGGTGCTACTGGACTCTTATTCTTTTCTACTACTTCCCAGGTGAATCCTTGTCATGCTGACATTAATGTTAGATAAATACATTGCTGGAAGTCACAGATCTTCTGCTGCTTCTTGATTTTTCTTTGTTATTGAGCAGTTAACAAAGAGACAAATTTGCCTGGGAAAAAGCAGCCAATTCAGCTCACTGACCAGGACAACATTGCACATCTAATTCCTTCCTTTCTTATTCTGGTCTTCCATTCTGTAGCAATTGCTTAGGTAGAGTTATTTATAGTCTAACTTCTGCAGGCACCGCATCGTCAGAATGATGTAGCTCTTGTGATTTAATAGCCATTTTACGGAGTCTGGCAGAGTGCATCCCAGAAGAAGGAAATGCATTCCATCAAGCTGTTTGACAATGGAGCTGGGACATAACAAATGAATGAAAGCCATTTGGCATGCAACTGACTTGGCTGAAAAAACAAGTCTTCATCCCTATGATGAGGTAGTGCAGTCACCACCATCTTCTGGAATGAGGAGTAAGGAAAACAGAATGAAAACAAGACCAAGCTAACGTTATATAAAGGGGCTGAATCCTTCCAGTAAAGCCATCAAAATGCTAGCCAAGGAGGACACTCGATTGACCTTATTGGTTGGAGGTGGTATAGGTAGGTATATCCACTTGCCACCAAATGCAGCATTTCATAATTCACTAGGTTTGTTATGGGATATCTTGCATTCCTCTGGTACCTCAACTCTGGATAACTTGTCAGTCGTAGAGTGCTGGTAAGACCCTTTGGTCTGTTCAAATATACTCAACTTCAAGTCTTTTGAGAGAATTTAACTTCAAGTATGTAAAAAGGCTGTGTAGAAGACTACTTGTTAATAGCTGTATACTATGAGTTAATGATAGCACACCTTGAAAGAACAAATTATAACTTTAAATAACAACTGTTAGGTGTGCATAATGGGCAACTGTCCAAATATTTTGATTAAAACAAAATTAAATGAAGTGAGAGGGAAAAACTGAGCATAATGATAAGAATCATGGTCCTAAGGGCAGCATGTGGCAACAAAATGTAGTTCAGTTAAACTGGAATGAGGAGGCTATTGAGAAGCAAATATGCACTGCAACATGGGAACTGTAGTTCAACCTAGTGCATTTTGAGCATATGTCAATATTGGCATATATCCTGTTGCACAGAGAAGATAATGCTGTGGAAATGAAAAATGAGTTTATATAAAAAGTTATCTTCCCCCAAAGAGACTACAGAAATAGCATTTCACAGTTCCTACACTAAAACAGCTCACATATTTGAAATATAGCTGATTTAAGATGGCACATGATTTTTCTTCAATGAATCCAACACATACACAGCCCAAGTGTTCAAAGCATCTGTAATGGATTGGTTAGCCACAAGAGACAAAAATTATGATTTGTGTTTTATTAAGTGGAATATTGTAGCTCTAGAAAATTGTCCAACTCAGCAAAGGAAATTAGCTGTGCGTCTTCCTTTGAAGAATCTTTGTGCAGATTAGCTGTGTTGATCCTATGTATCCTGTCTGCAGTATTACTTTGAGAAACAGAATGTTTCCCTCTTTGAAGTCATTCCTCAAGAGAGGCTGACTTGGTAAAAAGGGTCCACCATTGCAGGCCTGGGCTCATTTCTAAAGTTGCGTGCACAGTCATCTTATATCCTGTTGCACAGAGAAGACAATGCTGTGGAAATGAAAAATGAGTTTGTGTAAAAAGTTATCTTCCCTCAAAGAGACTACGGAAATAGCATTTCACAGCTGGGTTTATTACTTTCTCTTAAGATATATAGACATGTGTTATCAGTTTAATGCAGTGATTGGGCTCATGGAGCAATAACATCACTTCCAAAGTCAAAGAACGGGTTTAGCAGTCTCCTCTGTTTACTCAGATGCAAGTTCAGTGGATCTGGCTTCCAAGTAATTCTATGTAGGATAGCAGCCGTAAACCCCTTGCCTTAAGTTATGTGAATCTCATGGTTCCTTGGGGGCCTCAAGGTAACATTTTTTTTTTTTGGTAATTCTGCATTTCTGGACACATTTTTTTTTCTAAAACAGGTGGTCCCCGCCTTTTTAAAAATGTCAACTGCCAATTTTTCCCTCCTGTGAAATGCTAAGGTATTCTAAATGCAAATACCAGAAGGAAGATAGAAGATGTGTTGCATTTCCTGTGGTAGGCATTATAAACTAGTCATACATTGTGTATGGAGAATATTTAAGCAAAAGATAACATTTCTTCTTCCAGCAGGCAGATAGTTTTTTTAAAAAAATCCCAGTGGAGAGATTTTATGTATTGGAAGAAAAAAACCCTGAAAGGCACTAGAGAAATGTTAAGACTTCAGGGACTTAAGGGATTTAAAACTGGTTTCTCAGGATTTCTTACAATGGCATTTTCCCTTGACATTATGCATAAAATCAGGTAAAGCGATGACCTACCTTTTTGTTTGCCCTTGATTAGTAAATTCTTTGCTTTTCTGTCCCCTCCCCTACTGTCCCTATGTTATTGAAATTTAAATTGAATACTCTTCTGGAAGACAGACCTTCCTTGTTTACAAAGGGCCATAATAGTACTTTGAACAAGAGTCTAGTATTAGGACAGAATATGGAGAAACAGAATGGTTCCCAACTGGATAAGGTGTCAGACAAGGACGTATTTTGTTTCCCTGTCTTTTCAATCTATATGCAGGACAAGTTAGATTTAGATGAAGGTGGACTGACAATTGGTGACAGGAACATATGCAGAAGATACCACATTACTAGCAGAAAATAGTGAAGATTTGAAACAACTCCTTGTGAAGGTTAATGCAGAAAGTCCCAAAGCAGGATTACAGCTGAACATCAAAAAGACGAAAGTAATGACTACTGGGGAATTACACAATTTAAAGTCAGTGCTTAAGAAATTAAAATTGCTAAATATTTTCTATTCCATGGCTCCATCACCAACCAGAAGGGAGACGGCAACCGAGAAATCCAGAAGCGATTGAGACTGGGAAGGGCAGCTGTGAAGGAATTAGAAAAGATTCTTAAATGTACAGATGTGTGACTGGTGACCAAGATCAAGATAATTCATGCCATACTATTCCTCATTCCTATGTATGGGTGTGAAAGTTGGACAATGAAGAAAGCTGACAGGAAAAAAGTTGTTTGATTTGAAATGTGGTGTTGGAGGAGAGTTTTATGGATACTGTGGACTGCCAAAAAGAAAAATAAATGGTTTGTAGATCAAATGAAGCCTGAACTCTCCCTGGAAGCTAAAATGACTAAACTGAGGCTATTGTACTTAGGTCACATTACGAGAAGACGAGAATCACTGGAAAAGGCAATAATGCTAGAAAAAAGTAGAAGGCAGCAGGAAAAGAGAGAGACATAACGTGAGATGGATTGACTCAATCAAGGAAGCCATGGTCGTCAGTTTGCAAAACGTGAGCAAGGCTGTTAACAATATGGTATTTTGATGGTCTTGAATTCATAGGGTTGCTGTAAGTCAGAAGCAACTTGATTGCACTTAGCATACACACGAACACAACTAGGAATGGGCATGAACTGGACCATGAAGCACAATTTGTGATGAATTTTGCCCTGTCTGTGGTTCCCAAACAGAAGTTTGTGATGGGTCCATTGCCACAAACTTCCATGAACTTTCATAGCAGGTTCATGCTGTTTGTGGTTCATGCATGGCACAGAAAGCCAGGGTTTCAAGGGACTCTCCTTAAACTCCTGCTTTCTCCCCTCCCCCCTGAAAGCCTCAAAAACAGCTGAGGGGCAGGGAGGTGCTCCCTGCCCATCAACTGTTCGGCAACATCTTCTTCTGTCCCTTTAAACTCCCATCTGCGCAGCTGTTTTCACAGTGTCTTCTGCAGTCCCTTTGAACTGCAGAAGACAGCCTGAAAGAGCTGCCCAAAGGGGAGGCTCTCCCTTCTGCACCAGAGCCAGTCTGGTATAGTGGTTAAGTATGTGGACTCTAATCTGGGAGAACCAGGTTTGATTCCCTACTCATCCACTTGCACCTGCTGGATGACCTTGGGCAAGCCATAGCTCTGGCACAGCTGTTCTTGAAAAAGAGCAGTTTCTGTCAGAGCAGAAAAGAGCAGTTTCCCTCAGCCCCACCTACCTCACAGAGTGTCTGTTGTGGGGAGGAGAAGGGAAAGGAGTTTGTAAGCCACTCTGAGACTCCCTTGGGTAGTGAAGGGTGGGGTATAAATCCAATCTCCTCCTCCTTCCTGCTCAGCAGCTGTTTTGGGCTGTCTGTTGCAGTCTCTTTACCGTTTAAAGGGGCTGCAGAAGACAGTGCAAAAGAGCTGATTGGTAGGGAGCAGTGAAGAGCAGCACAGCTGTTTTTTTTGCTTTCTGCAAACTTTGTTTAAAGGGGCTGCGGTCCTTTTCAGCAGGGTTTGCAGGGCCATGAACCAAACCACATTTTTGCAGTTCATGCCCATTCCTACACAGAAACATAATAATATTAAGCATTTATGTACCACTTCCAGTGTTCAAAGCATATCGTTTCAGGAATACTTGCAGCATTTCTGAGAGGTAAGCTTATATTATTATGTATTCTCAAACACCTGTAATTTCAGTTCATGCCCCATTTGCCGATTGTGAACAGGGAACTGATTTTTTATGTTTTCTCTTTTGAGGCTGTTTTTAGCAGGCTGTTTCAATGTATCCCTTCTGAAACATGTAATGCAGCACAATCAACTTTTTGTGCATGCTCAGTTGAGGTCCCCTGTCCTTGCTGCACCTCTTGGCAGACAATTGAAATCATTAATAAAAAGCAGTTTGTGACTGATTTAATTTAATTTAATTTAAATCAGTCATTTAAAAATCCTACCATTTGGCATTTGTCTAAGTAATCTTTAGCTGCATCTTTGTGCATGTGCAGCTTTGGAAAACAAAACATATGCACAATGCAACCCTGTTTGGCAGGCATTCAGGTTGTTTGGTGTCCAACTGAACAGGCCTCGAGATCAGCTCATATAGTTGAACACTGTTAAGGTTTTACTGTTGAACACTGTCACCATGAAATTTGTGGCATCCCTAATTATTATCCTCTTATTTTAGCTGAGGAACTGAGGCCTAGAGACAAGAGTGGCATGCTTGATGCAAACTAAGATGAGGTTTGAAACAATGCCTGTTTAGCCATTATACATCACTAGCCGTGCATTATGTTGCTGCATGAATATTTAATAAATAACTAGACAGGACTGATACTGTTTTAGTTCTAGTCCCATAAGAGAATAGCTTTCTGAGAGACAGAGAAAGTGTTGGGAACAGAACAGTTTTGAAGAAGAAAGTTAGAAGATGTTAGGCAACCATATGTGCCCCAAACAGTCTGGTCCTATGAATGTTTTTTCAGAAGGTAGTCCTTCTTTCTCCAGTAGAAAGGATTGCAACCTTAAAAACAACAAAATGCAAGACTTAGTGTTAAGTATAATGTGGCACTGAGCTTCAGAAATATAACCACCTCTCCCCCATGAAGTTTGAATTAGTACAAGTGAGTAATAGGACTGTGCCATGCTAGTTCCTGTAACTGGCTTTTGGTCCCAAAGAGTCAACAGTTTGCATGTTGGTATTATAAAACTGCCTAATCGCTAAATTCAGGCCTCACATTTTTATTTGAAAGCGGTGAATCATAAATGTTGACTTCCAGGAAAACATCTGAGGCAAATTGAGCATCTCATTTCAGACTGTGTGGAGGAATAGAGCTGCTTAAATATGCAGATTGATAAACATGAAAACAATCTTTCTATGTATACACCTTGAAATTGCTAATCTACTGCTGCAGGGCTGGTACCTTGGAGAAATCAGAAATTATTAGGGGTCCACGTTTATCTAGATCTGTCTATATTTAGTACGCACAAGTCCTATAGGCATTCAGCACTTGGCTGAGTACAAATTGCTACAGCTGTGGAAAAAATAATATATAGAGAGAACCTGCAAAGCCAATCTAAATACAGAATACATCTCTCTCTTAAGCACAATATAAATATACTCCTGTTTTGGTTCAAGGATGCTGTTGGCTAGGCATGACATCACATAATTATTTCAAGTGTATTTGTAGATGGGGCTAAGGTCATAGTGGTGTGTTCTGCATAGCTCTGGTCAGGCCTGATAATAGAAGAGAATTTTCTATAGAATTACTACAGTAAATTATTTTACAACATATCTTTATTGACTCTTTGTTATTTTCGTCACAGATGTTGTTTTTGGATTTCCCTTTCCTCCTGTGATCTCTCATTTTTGGCTTCTACTGATTCAGATAAAGGCATGCACTTAAGACACCCTAGATATCTAGTCAGCTTTCCTATAGCAGATCATTTAATTCCTGGCAAGAGGTATACCTCAGTAGCATGTTAGGTTCATTGAGTGTAATACACAAATGATAATATTAGAGAATCTTAGCTTCCATTTTAATCTTTTATTAAAGCATAACTATTTTGCATCTTGAACACTGACTAACTCGACAGAAAATTATACCATCAATTAAAGGAGAGCAATTACTTGAGTCTATAAAAATATCTTACCCAAATATAAGCAGGTCACAAGGAAGGAGCCCCTTCTGAGAAGCTGCTCCCAATCAATTTTGCTTCCCATATTTATAGGTTTTTAATTTAAAATGATTTCCTAACAATAGCTAGCTTTCCCAGGTGATAAGAATGCACATTCCTGCCTAACTAATTAGCTTATAACTTCATCCCCCATTCCTTTTCTATACTTGAAATATAAAAATTGCTAGTTCATTCTTGCTACTTTTTATCATAATAAAGTCTATTTAAAATAGTGATTAGAAGTTTCTCATACATATGAGTATCTTTTGGCCTCCAACCAATACACCTCATCTTTGAGCTATATTTTCACTTCTGGGAAGCTGAAACTTCTTGCCATTCTAGATGCTTCATCACATGGGCCTCAACACATAATACCTATTGTTATGGATTAGATGGCTTCTAATCTATATAGGATAGGGCTGTGGTAGCTCAGAGGTTAAGATGCTGAGCTGCAGACTGGAAGGTCTGTAGTTCGGCAGTTCAAGACCCTAGTGCTGTGTGACGGAGTGAGCTCCCGTCTCTGGCCCCAGCTCCTGCCAACCTAGCAGTTCGAAAGCAAGAAATCGCAAGTAGATAAATAGGTACTGCTTTGGTGGGAAGGTAACAGAGTTCCGTGCACCCTGGTGTTTAGTCATGCTGGCCACATGACCACGGAAAAAGTCTTTGGATAGTGCTGGCTCTTCGGCTCAGAAATGGAGAGGAGCACTGCCCCCTAGAGTTGGATTCAACTGGCTTTCGAGCAAGGGAAACCTTTACTTTTACCTTTAATCTACATAGGACCTTATAATTGTTTTACTCCTTGGTTTCTTGCCCTCTCCAAGGCTATTCTGTTTTGAGTCTCAACTCCCTTTTTGGTATGTTTAGCTGAGAAGTCTGGATAGTTCTGTTTCTGTGTGTAGAAATAACCTCCATGATCTTTTTGGTCAAGTCCAGCAACTGTTCACTTATATTCCTGGCCATATCCAAGATTGGTGTTTGGCATACAAATAATTGCACATCCTCTTACTGAAGTGCTAAAATTCAGCAAAAGATATACATGTACAGAAGAAAATTTCTGTGTTAGCATCTGTAAAGGATTAAATGTTATGTGTATGGGGTTTTGGGTTGTGACAGCAGTGTTCAAGTGTTTTATGATTTCCTCTTTTCCTTAGGCCCTGTACAGGGTAGAGCAAACTCCTTAGAAGGTTTGAGTCAGCCTGAACCTTTACTTTTGCAGTCCCTGGAGTGACAACTTCTTTACAGCATCTTACATGGATTCAGATATACTTCCATCTAGGCTCATGAACTAAAGTTTGTGATGAGTTTTGGCCAATTCATGGTTTGCAAACTGAAGTTTATGGCAGGTCAACCAGCTTGAACTTTCCACAAATTTTCAGGGGGTTCATGGTGGTTTGTGAACTGATACATTTTCAGACTGTCTCCGCTCAATCAAAATGTTTACCAAATTTTAAAGCAACGGTTTTTTTTTTTTAATTCTGCAACCTTGGAAACACTAATAGGGGCTCTCCAAAGCTTAACAGGCACTGCTGACTGCCAATAACAGAGTTCCTATTCTGCTCTATCAAGCCAGAGTGCTCAGCTCAACCCTGCACCCTCTCTTCTGTTGAGTGTTGGCAGTTAGAGAAACAGGGAACTTATTAAAAGCAGAGCACATTAATTTATTCCTGATTGTGAACACCTCTCCCCTGGTGGGGGTTGGGTGTTAGGTGGACTCAGGGCTCTGAGCCACACTCTCTGCTCATGCTAGGCAGAGGGGTTTAGCTACTAGGTGCCTTGGCTGAGGACCCTCCCACTCCTCCTGATTGTGAACACCTCTGTGTGCCATGAGGGTGCAAAGGAATCCTTATCCTGCCAGCCCACTGCAGACCAGCCGTGGCAGGGCATCATTGGGGGTCTTGGAACCTCCGTCCCCTGATCTGTTCCTAGGGCTCTCCACAGAGGCAAAAGAGTTGTTAGCATTGCCTAGACACCAGCAGTTGCTAACATTCTTTGGAGAGGAGAACTCTGACATCAGTGATTCAGAAGGTGGTGGTGGGGGGAACATTCTCCCCTCCAGTGTTCCCTGTAAGCTGAGTTAGTGTGAGCTAGCTCACAGTTTTGTAGCCTCCAACTCACAAATATTTGTCTTGGCTCAGGAAGGACGGCTCCAGGGCAAACTACTGTATGCAGTAGCCAGATTGATTGCTCACACCTTTAATGGCAGTAGCTCACAAAGTAGAGTTTTGGCTCACAAGACTCCACAGCTTAGAGGGAATATTGCTCCCCTCCCACATCTGAACTCTCTGTTGCTGCTCCCACCTCGAGTACACCTTTCCATGGCCCCTCCCAACCCAGCACCAGAAAGCAGCTGTGCCTCCCACCTTCTCCAGTCCTGGGCCCCCATTTCCAGCCCACAGTTTGGAAACATTTCTGCACCCTCCCCAGTGACCCCTGTATGGCAGAGTGCCAGGTGTGCCACACCTATGGACTGGAGGGATGCAACCCCCCAACACTTATCCTCCTCCATCCTCTTCAGGCACCTGCAAAGGGTGCACCAACTATGTTGTTGCCAGAGGAAACAGTGGTGGCCAGTAGGAGGAAGAAGAAGCCCATTCCCTCTCAGCAGGGAGAAGCAGAGGGAGAGCAGGAGGCCCCTCCAAGAAAGGCTCCCTGCACTTGGGGTGCCATGCAGCGCTGGCTCACCCACTAGGCAAACTAGACTTTTGCCTAGGGCGTTGGACCGCGGCCCCTGGAGGTGGGCACCGGAAAGGCCCCCGCCTCACTCGGCTGCACCCCTCCTCCTCCTTGGGTGCCATGGGGCTTTAGCTTCTTGGCTCCCTGCAGGTAGGGTCCCTGGAAGGAGCACCATGAGGAGGCTCCAGTGCGGATGGGCAGACTTGTGCACGAACTGAGGCACACAACTGAGGCAGGCGTTGGACTCAGTGGGCTCCTGAGGGGGCTGTTGGAGGCTCCGAGGGCTGCAGGGCCAAGGCGAGGAGCAGAGGCAGCACTTGCGGGGTTGGGTCGTCGCTGGCTGGCTGGACACTGCATCCCCAGGCGCGCACTCCTTCGTTCCACCTGCGCCCCATGGGCTTCTTCGGCGCCCAGGCAGGAAGGAGGGGAGGTGGAGGGAGCCCCCCATGGCCAACTGACCGCCGGCTCCGTGACACTTCAATGCCATGAACAGCTCCTTCCTGAGTTACCAGGAAGGATGAGCGGGGGGGGCGGGGGGCATCCAGCAGGAGCCAGAGGAGAAGGGGAGCTTCTGCTCCATAGCGCGTTCTGACTGTTCGCTGCTCCTTGTGGTGGGATTGCCCTTGCACAGAGTGGGCCAAGAGTCCAACTGGGAGAGGGACTTTCCCTGTCTCTTGCGTAGCTCTTTTTAAAACATTGCACCAGCCTGTTGCAAAGCCACGGGGGGGGGATCCCTCCAAGGCAGGAGCCGCTTCGCTGCCAGCACCCGAGATCTGGGCTGCATCATTCGGTGCACGCTGCTGTCTGCTGGAGTGGCAGGAGGAAACTTGGTGGGGTTTTGGGCCAAACCAGCTTCCGTCTCGGGAATGACGGGGGAGGGGGGAGAGGCTGGGAAGCCTTCTCAATCCCTTCCACCTGGAGTGCTGCTGGCAACACCCCCCGGTTAGCGGCAGCTCATACATGGGGGGGCGCCACAAGACAACCTTGCTGGGGGGGGCACCACAAGTTAGCCCTGTCTAGGGTGCAAAAAGACCTCGGGCTGGCCCTGGTGCCATGTGTGGGACATCAAGGCAGGCCACCAAGGCAGGTCATTCCCCCAGACAGTGCTATCCAAAAGGGACACGGACAATGCCACTGACAGTGCTATGTGGAGGGCCCAGGAAGGATAGACAAGTTGATTGCTGTGGATGGCCAGCCCTTCTCCCTTGTGGAGGATATAGGCTTTTGCCAGCTGCTACAACACCTGACTCCCTGGTACTCTTTCCCCTCATTGGAGGACCATAGCTGACAAGTCTTGCCCTCCATGCACTGTTCTGCAGTGGTGATGGTCAAGGCTCAGCTCTCCAGAGTGCAAGGCAAAATCATGCACTTTATGAAACAACATCCATCTCATAACACAATACCTACCTCCTGTAAGAACACCTACCTCGTAATACAACACCTACCTCATGAAAGAACATCTACCTCATAACACAAGACCTACCGCATGGAACCACATCCACCTCAGCAAAAAATCTACCTCTGCAAACATCTGCCTGTATGAGCAAGCCCCTGTTTGATTATCCCTTTCCATTGCATTTGTACAATTCACTACAGGTGATATCTTCTCTGTATAATGTGTTCCGCTAATGGTGAATAACCAGAAATTTCACCTAGAAAGAAGAAGAGTTGGATTTATACCCCACCCTTCACTCAAGAGTCTCACCTTCTCTTCTTCTCCCCACAGAAGACACCCCGTGAGGTAGGTGGGACTGTGAGAACTCTGAGAGAACTGCTCTTGAGAGAACAGCTCTAAGAAAACTATGACTGACCCAAGGTCACCCAGCTGGCTTCATGTAGAGGAGTGGGGAATCAAACCCGGTTCTCCAAATTAGAGTCTGCTGCTCTTAACCAGAGCCGGCCCCAGCTTTGCACACTAAGCAAGGATAACTTCTGGCGCTCCCCCCCAGTGTGCCCACTAATTTTCAAACATAAATGCATTTTAGGAAGAATGAAAACACAAAATTTGAAATTGCTAATTTCTTTTTTTTTTTTTAATTGTGAGAAAAAGTAATACAATCTCTAATTTTCTCAAACAGAAAAACACAAATCCCTCTAAGCTGAGTTACTGTGAGCTAGCTCAGGTTTTTTAGCTTCTAGCTCATGCATTTTTGTCTTGGTTGAGGAAGGATGGCTCCAGAATAAACTAATTTATGCAGCAGCCGAATTGCTTGCTCACAGCTTGAATGCCAGGAGCTCGCAAAGTAGAATTTTTGCTCACAAGACTCCACAGCTTAGAGGGAGCGTTCATCTAAACCCACTAAAACCAATGGGTGGGTTTCGACTGGAGTCCGTCTGCTAAGCCCTGACCCGAGTCATCCAGGCTAGCCAGATCCCATCAGGTCCGTGATGCTTAAGCAGGGTGGGTTTGGCTTAGGATTTGGATGGGAGACATCCAAGGAAGTCCAGGAGGGTCTCTGTGCAGAGGCGGGTCGTGGCAAGCCACACCTCGGTGCATCTCTCTTGCCTTGAAAACCCTACAGGGAAGCCATCAATCAGCCATGACTTAGTGGCACTTTCTCCCACACCTGGTGCCAAAGATAGAGCTGTGAATTGCAGTGGGGCTGGCTGCATTTCTTCGGGGAGGGGGCACAGAAGAAGGAGAAACTTGAAAGGACCAGGCAGGAGGTAAGTGATGTGATAGATCTCTGAGACCCTAGAGGACTGCTGCCAGTCTGAGTAGACAATATGGACCTTGATGGACCTGAGGATCGGATTCAGGAGAAGGCAGCTTGTGGGGGGGAGGAGAAGATGAAGAAATAGAAGAAGAAGAGGAGGAGGAGGAGGAAGAGGAGGAGAGGGAGAAGGAGAAGAAGAAGTGGTGGAGGAGAAGATAAAGAAGTAGAAGAGGAGGAGGAGAAGATGGAGAAAGGAGGAGAAGTGGAAGAGGAAGAAGATAAAGAAGGTAATACAAGCGCAACAATCTCCCACTGAAATACAATCATCTTTGCTGGCTTGATGTGGGAAGGGAACATGTGGCGATTACCTCCTTCGGGTTTTTTTCCGGGGGGGGATCTGGCTGTATCTGTAGCCTTACCTCCCCCCAAACCCCCCGTAAAATCTGCCGGGAGAAAGCATTCTCCTTGAAGCCCACATGGGCATGCGGGGTGACCTGACACATGCATCCAGGCCCCCTGAGGTGGTGGAGGAGGGCCCAGCAAACCAATCAGTGTACAATGAGTCCTCTTGGATGCGTTTCCGAGGGGGGTGCTGGCAGCAGTGCAAGGGAAATGAGAAAAGCCCGACATTGTCCTCTATTCCCATGGTCAGAACGAAACCGCCGCCTGTTCCCCGCTTGTGAAATTGACATCAGCTTGGGTTGGTTTCAAATGCATGCATGTGAGCCGCAGCTCCACTTTCTCTCTGGACCGTCCGACCTAGAGCCAATTAAGAACCCGTCTCCATTGAGGGCGATCAGAGCAGCAGATCGGGGGGGTGGTTAGGTGCCCCCGCAACCCCCGCCCCATCCAGTTCTTTTGGGAGGCTTATGAACAAAGTCTAATTTGTCCGAGGAGGGGATAAAATAGATTTTTTTTTGCAGAGTTTCCTGTCTGGGAATTAAAAGCCATACATTGGCCAGTGGAGGGTGCGGAGGAGAAGAAGGGGGGGAGAAAGAAAGAGGGATGCAATGCAGAGAGATGAGGAGGGGGCGCAGATGAAAAAGGTCTTGCTGACTAGTCAGAGCAGCAGTGGCCCACACCCGATCTGACCAGTGGGGGTGAGATTGCAGCCCGGCGAAGGGAGGGCAGTTGGTCAGGAAGTGGGTTCGGCTGGCTGCGGTAGGATGCGGTGGCAGGATGACAACGGGGCGGCCGGGGAACAGAAAGAGGCAGCAGCTGGGGCAGCAATGGGTATGCGATGCAGGGCTTTTGGTGGGGGCGGGCTTTTGGCAGGGGGAGAGTGGCACAGTTCAGTACAACGGCGCCCGCATCCATTGCCCACCCTAGTTGAAAGTCTAGTTCGCCTAGTGAGTGGGCCGGCCCTGCTCTAAACCACTCCACCAAATTGGCTGTGGGTGGGCTGTGACCAAAGGATCTATGTGTTTGGGCCTGAAGGGCCTGGGAGTGATGTGGACATGTTTCCCTTGCTTATGTTGTGTGGCTGGGGTGCCTGCCAAACTGTCAAATTTGCGCTCTGTCTCACATTGTTGGCTAGTAGCTCTCTATTAGGGAGTAGCATTTCAGTATTCTTATCTATCTGGCTGAAAGCCTTCTTTTAATGATAGACTGACAATGCTCTCCACTTATCACAGTGAAAACTAACTCTTAAGGAACTTTCTGAATACTGAAATGCTACTCCCTAATAGAGAGTTACTAGCCAACAATGTGAGACACAGAGCAAATGCCAGCCAATTTAAAGTAGGCCTTTTGCCACATAAAAATTTTGGCCTGGTTGCTACGACTAGAAATTTTGTAATTGGCTTGCTCCTGTTCAAGTACTTGCAATGGAACTGAAAGTAAGTTAAAACTCTTCTAGCTAAAAATTATAACAAATTCTATTCCATTCAGCTTCATGTCTTTTTCCACTCCTTATAACTATGCTTTTTCTAGGAGAGACTTGAATAAAGAAGAAAACAAATAAGAAGCTATACTGTTTTAAAAAGAAACTAAGCTGAATCAAGAGGTTGACACCTTCCAACTTTATAAGACTACTTATGAGGAAGATTGGTGAAATGAGTGTAAAAACTGGTGTGCTCATCAAGGAATAATAATAATAATAATAATAATAATAATAATAATAATAATAATAATAATAATAATAATAATAATAATAATAATAATAATTTCAATTTATTGATCACTTTTTCCCACACACCTGTGGGCTCAGAGCGATTTACAGTTACTCATGACAACTGGACTAACAATATTCATGGGGGATACGGGAGACAACATATTGTTAATTACACACATTGTAGCTGGTTGGAGAATTCCACTGCGGGCTGAATCAGTCGTGTCCCGATGGCATGTATTCTTTATCGGCTGGCTGATGATGTCTGGGCTTCTTGATGTCACACTGCCACACTGCCACCGCTTGGCCAACTCGCTTCACTGCAGGAGTGCCGAAACAGATCTTTTCATCTTTTGATCTTGCTGTGCCACAGAAATCACACTTGACAGCTAACACCTCCCAGAGGGAGTAGTGTGCCCACCCCCTTACGGGTGGTCCCCACTTTGTCTAGTTGCCAAAGCTTTCGAATCTCTGGGTAGACGATGAGCTAGGGACAAGGCTAGGTTGCTTACACCAGCACGGGGCTAGAACTGGCAAAGCTTGGCAGTTCAGGTGTTCTAGTTAAGCAGGGGAATTACCCACTGCGCCACCGCTCCCCTGGGCTGGCAGTTGCATAACTGAGGCCCCTGAAGCCCAATCTGCATATAACTTGGAGGGCATGTAGAGGAGAACCAGGGGGAGATCCGCTGTGAGTTTGATTTTTCTAGCTTGCACAGCATCTGTTCTGTACACACCTGAACCTTCTGAACTTGCGCATGTCATTTCCCCAGAAAGCACTTCTCTGGGGCACCTTCTTTGGGGAGCCATTACTCAGACCCTGTAAATCCAATCCTTAACAAACTTGGAGGGCAGGTAGAGGAAGAGTCACCTGAAGAGCCCCTGTGAGTTTGGTGTCTTTAGCACAGCGTGGGGGCCATTCTACTGCATCATGATCCTCACAAACCAAACCGGTTCATTTGGTGTCTAAAAGTTCATGATGGTTCACAAACCAGGCACTCCATGAACCATCAACTGAAATGAACACATTTTCCCAGTTTGTGCCCATCCCTACTTCCATTCTTCATTTGTAATGCAAATTCAGATCCTAGTGAATGGGCTTTATACTTGTTGGATTGATACCACTTTAAAGCCAAGTTGTATCAATTGTAGCAAAAACACATTGAACAGTCCAGAATGTTTGAACATGGGACTTCCTTGTCTACGTGTTGTCCTTTTTGGTGAGCCATTGAAGGATGAAGAGTGGAGACCCCAAGAGGCATAAATTGTATTTATTCAGGTTGTAGCATAACTGTCCATTGATCCTTTCAGACCTATAAATGTTTCAAGGTGATGCCCAGGTCTTTGTCTGACCAATTGTCTAGTTAAGGTCTTATGAATCTGGCTTACTACCTTCCTATATCCTCCTCCTGCCTGTCTGCTGCCTCTCAGCACCCTACAGTCCTTGGATAGATCTCTCAGTTTTGGACATGGACAGTGAACAGCCCCTTTCTCCACAACACATTGAACCAATAGCTCCAAGAGCTTCCTGAGGGAGCCAATGTGGTGAAGGAGTTAGCATAGAGGGCTTGGTCCTGAGAGGAAAAAGCTCACATCTACTCATAGGCCATGAAGATCCTTTGGTCTCAAGTTACTCTCCTCATCCTTTCTCAGGGCAGTTGTAAGGGGGAAAGAAAGGGAGACAATGAGATGATAACCCCCATGGATCCTAGGAGGAGGAAAGGTGGGATATAAATATGAGAAGTGAATGAATGGTGATGCCGGATATGATACTGCAGCTGATTTTCCTTGGTTTCTTCTAGCTCATGGCTGACAAAGTGTTATCACTGTAGTTTGTTCCTTCTGCCCAAGATGTTTCTCTGTTTTTCTGACTCATTTGCCATAGGCATTAATTGCCAACATTTTAATTGTGTATTTTAAGCTGTATTGCAAAATGAGAAAGAAATGAGTGACATAGCTAGAGAAAACATTCACAACATGATAAAAATTCAAGAATACCATCCATATAGATCAGATCTGAGCAATCCTTCTCTGGGAAAGTAAATTAAATTCAGGCTAATAAACGTACCCTTTAGGGGAAAAAAAAAAGAAACCTACTGCAAAATGTCTGCAAGAATGATAAGCTCCATATGGTTCCCTTACTCTGAAATCCAATCTATAAAAGTACATTTAGTCCTCTAGATAGTTGAAAATAGAATGGAAACTCAGAGGGGGAGAATGAATAGCATATTCAACACTTTGCATTGAATTTCCATTAATAAGTTGTATCCCATATTTTTTACTGTCAATATTTAGTTTTGTATATACTGTCCAGATTTATTACTACTACAGTGCACCAACTCTCCTCCCCACCATATACCATCACAGAAACATAGTCCTGGCAAATCTTATGCAACCTGGGGATGAAAAGTTATACATTCCAGCTGCAGTGCAACCAGTTGCAAAAGCTCTCAAATGGGAAAGTCGACTGCCCATAGTTTTATGATTCTTCCCTGGGGTGGCTATAGCAGCTTCTACAAGTTGCACCAAGGATGTCATTTGACTGCAGCTGGGGTGTGGGTTGACAGGACTCAGAAGGCTAAGAGTTTGTGTATGTGTGTGTGATGCAGTGCAGGAAATTTACGAACTGGGCTCTTTGATATGAAAAAGGGGGAGGAGGAGATTGGATTTACAGGGAGTGGGCATGAGCATGCTTATCCTGTCCTGTGCCTCTGAAAGACTGCCTGTTTGTGAGCATGGCACCTACACGCAGGGGAAGTGTCCATGCATATGCTTCCCCTCTTGTGTGGGGACACTGTATTATGACCATTCCTGGTCACAACATAAGTGCCATAATCCTGGGCTGGCAGTTGCACAGAAGCAAAGGGCAGGGCCAGCAGGTTTATGAGGTGGAGCTTTGGAAGCCATCTCCTCTTATAAAGATAATCTGTAGTGGGGTTAAAAAAGATCTTTGCCAATGAGCAGCTGCCAGTCACAGTACTAGACTGGATGGACTTGTGATCTTGCTCATTATGGCACTGTCTTTATGCCTATATCAATCTACTGAAATTGTTCCATAAACTTTACAATGCAGGTTTCCTGATGCAGCATTTGGATAGGATCAGTGCAAAATTTTCTTCATGCTGGGGACATGCTACACTGAGTGTGATCTTTTTTCCTGCAAACAGGCTGTTGCATCTCAAGACTATCCCAAATCTCACGAGAAATGTCAAATTAGTGACCTAACTTTATTAATACCATTCAGCCAATGTAGGACTTTTGGAATCTGTTTGAGCATTTGTGTCAGGAATTTAGTGGATTTCATACAGATTTCTCTCTCCCATCCTAATAAAACTGAGAGGAGATTTAATTACTTGTCTGACATACAGCTTTCTAATAAAGCAGATTTACTGGGAAGAGAGTCAGTTCCATTCCATGATCTTACATTGATTACATTTTCAGAAAGGCGATATGTAGATTAAAGACATTAACCTTCAGGCAGTCCTTTTCCGGTCATTTGCTGTTAAGAGCTTTTTAGTACTGGAACTCTGCATGAAAAATAAACTGTGAGCAAGTGATGGAAGTTAAATGAAGAGAGTTGCTTTTAGTTAGTTACAGACAATTCAAGGTTAGGGAAGGAAAACATACCAAAAGGTACAAAATGAGAAACTTGTCATTATGAGTTGTACCCTTCTACAACTCAGTATAACATCATGGTCCATAGATTTTAGCTGTTTGAAGACACTAACAGTACAATCCTAAAAATGCTTTCTTGGGATTAAGCCCCCATTGAATAGACCTGTGTAGGATTCAGAGTAAACATGATTACAATGGCACTGAAAGTGACCTGAACCAAATCCTGACCTGCATCTCCCTTATCTGATTCAGTGGCCCTCTATCTGCTGCATGAGGATAGTTTAAGATGAGTAGCCATGTTGGTCTGCAGTAGAAAAGTAGGATTCAAGTCCAGTAGCACCTTAAAAACCAACAACATTTCTAGGGTATATACTTTGAAGAGGCAAAGCTCTCTTTTTCAGATAATAATGCTTTGAACCTACTAAATGTTTATTATTATTATGAATTGTCACAGTCAGATATTTGACTGGTAGATGGTATTCTGCAATTCGAGATCTAGTCAACTTCTCGGGAATTACAGATGTGTCTCTGCAGGATTCTTGCTGTTCCAAGCAACACTATCTTCTGGAGCTGAGCTGGTATTATTTGCTCAATGCCTGGAATGTCCAGGTGTTTCTTGAGACTTCTAGGCGGTGCTCCAAGGTCTCTAATGACAACTGGCATGATGGTCACCTTCTTCTCCCAGAGGTGCTCTAACTCTATTGGTAGGTCTTGGTATTTTGCAGGTCATTTTCTGTTCTTTCCTTTCTATTCTGCTGCCCCTTGGGATTGCAATATCAATTATCCAAACCCTATTTCTCATTTTTTTCTACAATTGTGATATTAAGGGTGTTATGCTCCAGGTGTTTATCTGTTTGTAATTGGAAGTCCCAAAGAAACTTTGTTTCATTTTTCTCCATATTATTATTGTTGTTGTTGTAGTGTAACTTCTCCACATATTATGGCCTGAATCCATCCACATTAAGAAAACTTTTACTTATTTCCCTCTTCTACTGCAGGCCCCCCACTATGTTGTTCCTGAGGGTTGTACTGTTTTCCAATATTTTTGTATCTTTTGGCATCTCCACCACATGTGGTAGAAAGTGCCAACATTCGACTTACATTTCCAACATATGTTTGAAATATTCTTCTGACATCTGGCAATTTTGTCGGGTGACCAATACCACCTATGATGCATTTTATAGACATTTTCTTTGAATGATACTGCCCTTAGAAGTTTCATTTTGTTCCAAACACTATACCACTCCTCAGGTTCTATTGTGTGACCCAAATCCTGCATCCACATGATGATAGATATTCTCACCACTTCATCCTGCATATAATCATCAAGTAACCAATTATAGATCTTCTGAATTAACTTGTCACTTGATGACAACCAGATCTTGCCCAATTCATTCTTACTTTCTTCAAACCCATCCTTTGTATTCTTATCATATCTAGAACTTAACTGGGTATATTCCCATCATGACAACTTAATATTGTGTTTCTCCTCTAGAACTTCTGTAGGCTTTAACTTTCTCCTTTTGTCTAGTAGACTTTCATATTTTTCCCTATGCACCTTTGTAACTAGTGTAGGCCTCACGAACGCCTCTAATGATGATACCCATAAAGGGATTTTCTTGTAGTAACACTCTTTTATACTATTCCATACTTTAAGGAGTGCTCCTCTTAGTATATGCCATTGGAAGTTGGTATGTATTTTATCCTTACCATACCAGATGTAGGCATGCCACCCCATACAGAGATCAAAACCTTCTAATGTTAAACATCTTGTGTCTTCCAATAATATCCATTCTCTTATCTAGTTTAACACTGCACCTTGATAATACAACCTCCAATTCAGTACCCCTAATCCACCCTTCTTTCTTATCTTGCATAACCTTCCATTTTATTCTTGCCTTTTTAGGTGCCCAAACAAACCGCCTGGTTATTTTATCTAATTCTTCAAAATCTTGTATTCTTTTAATTATTGGTATATTTTGTGCTAAAAACAAAAACCTTGGTAAAATGTTCATTTTTAATGTTACAATTCTTCCCATCATAGAAATATGTAAATCTTTCAATTTAAACAGATCTTTTCTAATTTCTTCCAGCAATTTATTATAGTTATCTTCCATTAACGTACTACATTTATTGAATAAGATTATGCCCAAATATTTTACTTTTCCCACTATTTCCATGTTAGTTAAATCTTGCAACTCTGTCAATGTTGCCGGTAAGCAATTTTTAGTCAACAATTTTGTTTTCCTAGTATTAATCCTAAAGCCAGCCACTTGCCCGTACCTTGTAATCTCTTTAAGTAAGTTTGGAATAGATTCTAGAGGATTTTCTATAATAAACAAAAGATCATCTGCGAATGTCTGCAGTTTATATTCTTCACCCTGAATTCTCAATCCTTGTATAGATCTGTTATTTCTTATTAAGTCATTCAACGTTTCCAATGCGTATATATATAACAAAGGAGATAATGGGCAACCTTGTCTTACACCTTTGGTTATTTCAATGACCTGTGTCATTTCTCATTTACTATAACCTGAGCAAACTGTTTTGTATAAATTGCCTCAATCAGTACCAAAAACCTCTCACCAGGATCCCAGTCTAAGTTTTGTATCACAAATTCCCAAGATAGGTTATCAAATGCTTTCTCAGCATCCAAACACATTAATACCATCTGTTTCTCTGGATGTTGCTCATAATATTCCAGGGTATTAATCACCATACATATATTTGCTTTCATTTGCCTCTTAGGTCTGGTCTGAGTGAATCTTTTGTACAACACCTTTTTGAATCTGGCTGCCAAAATATTAGCATATATTTTGTAATCTGCGTTGAACAGGGAGATTGGCCTATAGTTTTTTATATCTTCTACTTCTGTATTAGGTTTGTGTATTAAAGAAATAACTTTCATGTTTCTGGCATTTTCCCTACTACTCCAATCTGATGTAACAACTCTTTAAATGGAAGAATAATCTGGTCTTCAAATAATTGATATATCTCTGCCGGCAGTCCATCAGGGCCGGGCACTTTCTTCTTTTTCTGTTTCTTTATTGTTTCGCACATCGACATAGGTTGATTTAATATGAGTTTTTTATCTTAATTAAATCCATCTTTATTATATTGTTCCAAATATTTGACTATTCCACCCAAATTTTGTGTTTCTTAGTAATATAAGGATTTTAAAAAATCTTCCACTGTCTTTTTTAATTCCTGTATTTCATATTTTTCTTCATTTTTTCATTTCTCAGTTTTACTATTATACCCTTTTCCCTCTCTTTTCTAAGTTTATACGCCAACCATCTAGATGGTTTATTTGCATTTTCAAAAAAATATTGCTTTGTTTCTTTGCTATTTCCTGCGTTAGAATCAAATTCATTTCATATTGCAATATTTTTAACTTTGCTTTTATTTCTGCCATCTCATCGTTCTTTTTAAACTTTTCTTCTTCCAATTTTATCTGTCTACAAAGTTTTTCGTACTTACTCTTCCTTTGCTTGTTTCTCCACACTTCTTGGCTGATACATCACCCTCTCATGAAAACCTTAAATGTTTCCCATGCAATGTCAATAGGCATATTGGGTTGCAAGTTCCTCTTGAAAAAATCAGTTATCTCTTCTTTGGTTTTTTTAACCAATTCCTTATCTCTAAATAATTCCATATTTAACTTCCATCTGCTTCTTTTCTTTTTATCTTCAAAAGATAGCATTATCGGATTATGATCTGCAAAAGTATTTGGTAGAATTCTATATCTATTAATCCATTAAACATTTTGACAGATGTCCAAACCATATCAATTCTAAACCACGCCTTATGGCATGTTGAACAGAATGTGTAGTCTTTTTCCCTCAGGTTTCTAGTTCTCACATCTAACAAATTATATTCATTCACTATTTGTAAAAAAAGTTTAGGCAAAGTTGCTCCTGGTTTCTTGATTTTTCTTGATTTTTTCCTATCTAGTTCTAAAACTCCATAATCTCCTATTATACAGATGTTTTCAAACTCTTTCATTTTTAACACTTCCAATACTTCTTTATAAAATTTCTCCTGATTTTGATTCGATGCATAATGTTAACCAATAATAATTTTTCCATTTCTGTTTATTACCGTGGCAATAATCCTTCCATCTTCCGATGCATAAAACAAATCAGCAGAAATATATTTTAATATAAGTCACCATGCCTCTTTTCTTCTTATTATCTGCTGCAATAAACACATTTCCTAGTTTTTTCCTTGAGAGATATTTAACATTGTCTCATTTTATGTGTGTCTCTTGTAAACATACAACGTCTGCTTTCAGTTTATTTATTTGGTGGAATATTCTCCTTCTTTTCTGAGGGCTATTTATTCCATTCACATTGGCTGAAAAGATGTTCATCCCTTTACTCATGCTTGTTAATATTATATTTCTCCCTGGACCTATATTGGAATCTAGTTAAAACCTGCGAGGGGGTAACCCCTCGTCCTCTTTTCCCTTTCTTTCCCACCTTTTCCCTTGCTATTTCCTTCTCTAATTCTGTGGTTTCACCTTCCAGTTCTCCTTTTCCTTCCTCATCTTCTTCTCTACCCTCTTCTCTCTGCCACCTGAAGTCTTCTTCATGCTTCTCCATGAAATTCCCTACTTTAAATATCAAATCAATTTTGTGTCTTTTACCCTCAAAATGAAATAGTAATCCTTCAGGGATCAATCATCTGTATGTAATTCCATTTTTTTAAAAAATAAATTTGTTAAGATTTGGTAACCCTGTCTTTTTTCCCTTACTCTCCAAGGGATCTCTTTTAATAGTCTAATTTCTGCTCCTTGTATTGTCATTTTATACTCATTTGCTGCTTTGAGGATTTTTTCTTTCGTTTCTCTTTTGTAGAACTTTATATGAACTTCATGAGGTAATTTATGTCTCTTTGCATATGTGGAGTTCCGTCTATAAATTGATTCGATTTCTGCCATAATTTCTTCCTCAGTACCTATTTGTAATCGTTCTCCTAAATTCTGGGCTACCACCGCCTTTAAATTTTCTCCACACTTTCTGGAATATTTTGGCACCTAATTATTGTAGCTGCCTTATCCATCTCTATCAATGTTTCTTCTATTTGTTCATTTTTACTTTTCAATTCTTGTATTTCAAAGTCTAAATCACTTACTTTTCCTTTCATCTTCTCATTATTAGCTATAATTTGGGATATTTCTTGCTTATTCTCTATCAATTGTTTTTTTTAATTTCTTCAATTTCTAATTTGATTTGCCCTGTTATGTTTTGTATAAGTTCTATTTCTTGTATAATAAGTGCTGGCAAGATTTCCTCAACTGTTGCTCTCACAGTCTGAGCTACCGTTTGCGCCATGCTTTCTTGAATTAATATTTTAAGGTCTTCCATAGTCATCTGAGATAAATTCATATTACCTGCTTTCAACTGACCCACACCTCCCACTTGTCCTGGTGATGTTGTGGGTGTTTTCTTGGCTCCAGAAGCCATTATTTCTGTATCTCCCCTACACTAAATAAGGTTGAATAGCACATCACTCCCTCTCTCTTGCTTTCTGTTCACCACTCTTTCTTTATACCTTTAAATTCTTCCTAATTATTCCAACCCAACAGCACTTATATAACACAAAATTCAAAAAGAAGGTTAGCAAACTAATAAATAACAAACCCATTTAACTGTTCTTTCTCTTTCTTCTTAAATAAGTCCCAGTCTTTACTTTCTTTTACTTGAACTTTATACGTTTTCCTCCTCCAAGTCCCAGTCTCAATTCATCACCAGATCTGTCTTCTAAACACTTTTTTACACTTAGCTCCTTTAGCAATCCTTTCATGGATCTTCTTTTCTGTAGTTTCAAGATCTTTCGCTGCCCTTCTTCCAGGTTCCTTCACTGCCCGTCTTCTGTGCTGTCCCTCCTCTGGCCATGCCTCCACATCCCAATGCAGCCTCATGCTGCTGTTCCAAGTCCTCCCGTGGGCGTTGCTAATGGCGTTGGCTCCTGATTTCTCCGAGTCATTCGAACAAGCACACCAAGAAAAAAGAAAAAGAAAACAACACACAGTGTGGACTTTTCCAACTGCTGTTACCCTTCCTACTTGTCCTCCACAGCTTAATCACTCTTCCCCGACCTTTTTACATCTTTCTTTTCTTCAGCCGCTTTGAAAAAGCCCTCATCTTTTCTTTTCTCCTCCATTCCTTTGGGCATTACCCTCCTCCACATGCCAATTTCCTATACTTCTCCTACCCAAACCCCTTGAGAAACCAACTGCAGTGAAACGGTAAGTAATTTTACAATATACTTAACTTCTATAGACCTCCACTTGTTGAGTCTTTCCCTTCTCGGGGTTCTCTCAATTTGACTGGACCCCTCTTGTGCTTGGTGAGACAGACGTCTCTCCTGGGCTCTGAAAACTTTCTGCCTCGGGATGCTGCTGGAAAAAGAAACAGCTGGTGGGGGATGCCACCCCCTTCCAACTGCCAGCCCAAAATCGCTTGCCAGAACCCTCTCTTCAGGAGGGTGCTGGGCGTTGAAAAATAGCCTAATGAAAGTAAACAGACTGGCTAGCATGGAGAGCAAGCTCACCACACGTCCACCATTGTTGAGCCTGGAACTGGAACTCACCAGGGACAAAATTTTGTAGGATTCACTTGTTACCCCAAATGGTCTGCGTTTCTCCAAAAGTGGGCTTGTTTCCTATTTGAGTTGGGGGGAATTATAGCTACTTCTGCAGGAGAGCAGCTTCTGCAGAGAGAAAGAGAGACTGTGAAACAGACCAGCATCTCACAGAAGGACCCAAACAGATTTGGAGATGTGATGTCACTAGGTGCCCAAGACAAGTCACACACAGCAATGGGGCCAAGCATGGACAGATACAGAAAAAAATGGGACCTGAGGGCATGCTAATGTGACTGCCCCTTGAAACAGTGGTCCAGTGAGCTTAGCTGGAAGTAAAACAATGTGTTGGGGAAGACTGAATGGTGTTCCCAGGAACTGACAAAGACCTGGAGGAACTTGTGATATTTTGCATGTGTGTAGCTAATGGCTGTCTGATAAATTCTGTCTGGTGTAGGCAGAAACTGTTAATGTTTCCTGTTGCAATGTTAACAAAAACAAAGATGTTAATATTTCACTGTTGATCCTTGATTGTGGGAGAGAAGAACTACCACGTTGTGTGAATAGTCCATTCATTAGGGTCAGGAAGGGATGCGCCAGGTGTTAGGATTTTGTATCTGGGAGGAGATCTTCTTTCCTGTGGACTCCAATATATAGAGAAATATATCTTTGTTTTGGATGGGGGGATACCTATTAGTCTGACAGATGCCCTAAAGCCACCTCCCCAACATAGCAAGTTCAGACTTGTTCTTTGCTGGCAATGTTCCCTTTAAGCTCCACAGTGTTGTGAGCAGAAATTCTACCTCATGAGCAAAAAAAAGCTAGTAGCATTAAAGCTGTGAGTGAGTCTACATTTGACTATTGTGTAAATTAGTTTTTTAGAAGATTAGTTCCATAACCCGCATACCTGCAGAACCACCTTTCCCAATATATACCCCAGAGAGCACTTCAGTTGGGGTCTCAAAATCGATTGACCCTCCCTGGCCCCAGGGCTGGCTCGAGGTGTTTCTATGCCCTAGGTGGGCACAGATGCCAACCTCCTGGTGGGGCCTGGAGATGCCCCCGCCTCAGAGGGGGAGGGCGGGTGAGCTGTGCCGCCTCCTCCTGCACCCTGGCCAGGCACTCTGTACTGGCAGTGGTGGCAGGGAGTCCCCCCTGCCCCTGCCTCCTCCCTCCCAAGCAGCCAGATCACTTGCTCATGACTTTAATGCTAGTAGCTCGCAAAGTAGAACTTTTGCTCACAAGACTCCTGCGCCCTGGCTGGGTGCTCTGGACTGGCAGCAGTGGTGGCGGGGAGTCCCCGCTGGCCTCTGCCATGCCACCCCCACCTCCTCCCACCCCCCCAAGCAGCCAGATCACTTGTTCACAACTTTAATGCTGGTAGCTTGCAAAGTAGAACTTTTGCTCACAAGACTCCTGTGCCCCGGCTGGGCGCTCTGGACACATTATAAGAGAAAAAAGAGTCAAGTCAAATCTCACCACCCCTTTCCACTGTATTGGTAGACATCCTCTGGAGAACAGGTCTAACCACTCTAGTCAAATATATTGGTAGACCTGTCCTCTAGAGAACAGGTCTGCTCAGCCCTTTCTACTATATTGGTAGACCTGGCCTCTGGAGAACAGGTCTACCTACCCCTTTCCACTATATTGGTAGACTTGGACTCCAGAGAACAGGTCTACCCACCCCTTTCCACTATATTGGTAGACCTGGCCTCAGATCATCGCCCTGGACTGAGCCTTAGAAAACATACCAGCACTGGGGGGGAGGGACTCTTGCAGTCTACTTTTAAGAAAAGTGAAATATAACTACAAGCATTACAGATCAAGTATAACAGAGGAGGAACAGTAGAAAAGAACAAGAGTCCAGTAGCACCTTAAAGACTAACAAAATATGTGGCAGGGTATGAGCTTTCATGAATCACTGCTCACTTCTTCAAGAATAAGCACTGTCAGAACTCTGCCTAACTTAACAAACAGGAAGTTGCTTAAATATTATCAACCTGCCCGAACTACTTATTTGTTCAAATATTTATATCTCACTTTTCCCTGTGACTCAAGGCAGCCTACAAATCATACTGAAAAGCATAATAGGGGTGTGCAAAAATAATCACCCCCCAACTCCATTGTAGTCTATGGGGACCATTATAGTTAATGGGCCCCAAAGGCTATAAAGGAGAATGAATCAGGGGGGCTGTTTTTTGAGGTACAAGCACCAAATCTGCAGCATTGTTGCTGGTGTCCCTCCTCAAAAACCTCCCCAAGCTGCAAAAAGATTGGACCAGGAAGTCCAATTCTATGGGCTGCAGAAGAAGGTGCCCCCATCTCCATTGTTTCCAATGAGCTGAAGCAGTATCTGTGGGCTGAAGCAGAAATTCCTTGAGCTGCCTATTAAAATGTTGTGCACCAGTGACCCCTAGTGCAGCTTAGAGAGAACTATGCTGCCAGAAACCATTTTGTTGGCTCTCCTACAGCTTGGTTTTGGTGTACATTTTCAGGCCACAATCTGGCCTACTTCTAGGCCATATATCACAACAAAGAAGCACTGTGATGAAATTGAACTTCTAGGCCAGACATGGCTAGTATTCAATACATAGAGGGTATTGTGGGTGATAGATGATGAGAGGCATTTTCTGCTGGTTGCTCCCCTTTGCAGAGACACAAAGGGGCCTTACACAGTGGGCTGCAATGCATGTGTGGGTGTGCGATAAGTGAAGATAACTGCCCCCTCTTAAGAAAGCTTTAGGGCACTTAAGTTTTCTTAACTGTATACTTGGATACAGGCCAATATAAACTAAATTCATTATTTAATTTCTCTGTAAAATCGTAAGTGGTAATACCGAATTTAGGAAACTTGCAGTACAGTCCAAACCAGATTTATAGCCATCTATATCCACTGAAGTCAACAGGGTTAGAAGGATGTAACTCTTCTTAGGATTGCATTGCTTCTTAACAAGTGTATAGAAAGTTTTAGCTGTTTCTCCCCCCACCCTTACTTATTTTCTATTTGTGTATGTATATTCTGCTTCTCCTAAGACCTGTTCAAGTTGGGACACAAAATTTAAAAAATACAATAACATCATAAAAATAATTTAAGAATTATCAATACTAAAATGAGCCACAAAAACAAGCCTGAAAGCAGCATAAAACAGCATTCAGCTCTCTAAAATGATATCCATAAAACAGTCCCCAGGCAAGAAGCAGAATGTAAAAATGGCTAATAAAGATGAAACTCTTAATGAAAAGTTATGGTAAAAATTAGTGATTTGAGCATGTGCCTAAAAGGCAGTGAGGCAGACACCAAGTGAACCAGAAGAGAGAAGTTATTCCAAAGGTGAGGTACCACTACTGAGAAAGATGAGGTACCATTGCCAATGGTCACCACCTGTCTTACCTCTGCAGGTAGGGGCACAGAGAACAGGTCCCGGGAAGAGGATTTTTACATGTGGCCTAGCCAGTAGAGAAGAAAGCCAACCTCCAAACATGCACCTTCAGAGGGAGTGCAACCCCCTCTGCAACAGGCTGCCTCCTCTGTCTAGCTTTGTCATCGACTTCAGGTTTGTTTAAATAGAGCTTTAATTTATTGATCCTTGCTTGTCCCTTTACTTTCTCCAAGCTGCTCAAGACTTCCATCAGCCCACTTGACTCACCTGATAAGCTGGGTGGTCATTCACATATTGGTAGCCTCTAACTGCAAAGCCATGGGTGATTTCTCCTAATTGTTTCATATAGATCTCTCCCTCTTTCTCATAGTGTTGCCAACTCTGGGTTGGGAAATTTCTGGAGATTCAGGGGTGGAGCCTGGGGAGGGTGGTGTTTGGGGGAAGGAAGTGACCTCAGTGTGGTATAATGCCAGAGTCCACCCTCCAAAGCAGCCTTTTTCTCTTGGGGAATGGATCTCTGTAGTCTGGAGGTCAGCTGTAGTTCTGGGAGATCACCAGGCCCCACTTGGAGGTTGACAATCTTCCTGTCTCAAGGAAATCCTGGTGTGGCTAACACAATATAACTAGTCTCAGAAGGCAAATACCAGTGGCCTTTCCTTCCCTTAGCTGCAAGGTAGTTGACTGCCAACGAATTTAAAAATGGGAACTATAAGTATGTTACATTCTGAATGGTGTTACAGACAATCGTTCTTATACATAGCATACAAACCACAAGGTACACATAGAGCCCAATCACCCTGATGTAGTGAGAAAGATCCTTGTTGCTGTTAACTTCATTTACTATCTGCCTTTCTTACTGACACTCAAGGCGGATTACAAACTATGAAAGACAACACAGTCAGACAGCAAAGGTCTCCAAAAACAATACAGAAGAACTAGGATTACAAAAGTGGAAAACAATGCAATAGAAAACTGTTTAATGAACAAAAACCAACTGAAGCATGATGTATACCATAATTAAGAAAAGGGGTGCATGTCTGGTTCACACTGAATTTAATATGTAGTATTGTCAACCTCCAGGTGGTGGCTGGAAATCTCCATCTATTACAACTGATCTCCAGGCAACAGAGATCTGTTCACCTGGAGAAAATGGTTGCTTTAGAAGGTGGATTCTATGGAATTGAAGTTCCTCTTTCCCCAAAGCCCTTGCCTTCCCCAGTCTCCACCCCCAAAATCTCCAGGTATTCCCCAACCCAGACCTGGCAACTCTAGATTCAGATAGGAGTATGCTTCTATATGGTGAACCCACTGTTTGCACACAATAAAACATGGCTAGAGCTGAATGAAAGCCTCTTTGTGTACAGACTTCCTATTTACTTCAATGAGAGGGGTAGCTCTATTAATATAGCCATACCATAAGGAGTTTAAGGGTTTAAGGGACTAGATTTGATAGACAGAGTGCCTGAAGAACTATGGACAGAGGTCCGTGACATTGTAAAGGAGGCAGCAATCACTGCCATCCCAAAGAAAAAGAAATGCAAGAAAGAAAAGTGTCTGTCTGATGAGGCTTTACACATAGCAGAGGAAAGAAGGAAAGCTAAAGGCAACGGTGAAAAGGAAAGATTTGCCCAACTGAATGCAGATTTCCAGAGAACAGCAAGGAGAGATAAGGAGGCTTTCCTGAATGAACAATGCAAACTAATCGAGGAAAACAATAGATTGGGAAGGACCAGAGATCTCTTCAAGAAAATTGGAGAAATCAAGGGCACGTTCCATGCAAAGCTGGCCATGATAAAGGACAAAAACGGTAGGGACCTAACGGAAGCAGAAGAGATTAGGAAAAGATGGCAAGAATACACAGAAGAACTATACAAGAAGGACCTCAATGTCCTTGACAACCATGATGGTATAATCACTGACCTTGAGCCAGTGATCCTGGAAAGCGAAGTTAAATGGGCCTTAGAAAGCATTACTAACAACAAAGCTAGTGGAGGTGATGATATTCCAGCTGAGTTATTCAATGGGCCTTAGAAAGCATCACTAACAACAAAACTAGTGGAGGTGATGGTATCCCAGCTGAGTTATTCAAAGTCTTAAAAGAAGATGCTGTTAAAGTGCTGCACTCAATTTGCCAACAAATTTGGAAAACACAACAGTGGCCACAGGATTGGAAAAGGTCAGTTTGCATTCCAATCCCAAAGAAGGGCAATGTCAAGGAATGTTCAAAGTATCGCACAATTGCACTCATTTCACACGCTAGCAAGGTCATGCTCAAAATCCTACAAGCTAGGCTCCAACAGTACGTGGATAGAGAACTGCCAGAAGTACAAGCTGGGTTTCGAAGAGGTAGAGGAACTAGAGATCAAATTGCCAACATTCGCTGGATTATGGAGAAAGCAAGAGTACCAGAAAAACATCTACTTCTGCTTCATTGACTATGCTAAAGCCTTTGATTGTGTGGATCACAATAGATTATGGCAGGTTATTAAAGAGATGGGAGTACTGGACCACCTCACATGTCTCCTGAGAAACCTGTATAAGGGTCAAGAAGCAACAGTTAGAACCGGATATGGAACAACTGATTGGTTTAGCATAGGAAAAGGAGTACGACAAGGATGTATATTGTCACCTTGCTTATTTAATTTATATGCCGAGTACATCATGCGAAATGCTGGCCTGGATGAATCACAAGCTGGAGTTAAGATTGCTGGGGAAAAGATCAATAACCTCAGATATGCAGACGATACCACTCTGATGGCAGAAAGTGAAGAGGACCTAAAGAGCCTCTTGCTCAGGGTGAAAGAGGAGAGCGCAAAAGTGGGCTTGAAGCTCAACATCAAAAAAACTAAGATCATGGCATCCGGCCCCATCACTCCTTGGCAAATAGAAGGGGAAGTCGTAGAAGTAGTGACAGATTTCACGTTCCTAGGATCCCAGATCGCTGCAGATGGTGACTGTAGCCATGAAATTAAAAGACGCCTGCTCCTTGGGAGGAAAGCGATGGCAAACCTAAACAGCATGATAAAAAGCAGAGACATCACCTTGCCAACAAAAGTCCGCATGGTCAAAGCAATGGTATTCCCCGTAGTAATGTATGGCTGCGAGAGTTGGACCATAAGGAAGGCCGAGCACACCGAAGAATAGATTCTTTTGAACTATGGTGCTGGAGAAGACTCTTGAGAGTCCCTTGGACTGCAAGGAGATCAAATCAGTCAATCCTAAAAGAAATCAACCCTGATTGTTCCCTGGAAGGCCAGATCCTGAAGCTGAAGCTCAAATACTTTGGCCACCAAATGAGAAGGGAGCATTCACTGGAGAAGACCCTGATGCTGGAAAAGATTGAAGGTCAAAGAAGAAGGGGACGGCAAAGGATGAGATGGTTAGACAGTGTCATCGATGCAACGAACATGAAATTGAGCAAACTTCAGCGGACAGCGGAAGACAGGAGGGCCTGGCATAATCTGGTCCATGGGGTCGCGAAGAGTCGGACTCGACTGTGCGACTGAACAACAACCATAAGGAGTTTAGACTCTGTCAAATGGCTGAGCTCCTAGCAGAGTCGCTCAAGGTGGAATGGCCACAGTTTAGACACCAGAATAAGACACATCCACCCTTTTCAGGAATTGACATCCATATTGGCAGAACAGAGTGGACAATTCCAATGGTAATGGGAAGGAGGACTCCTCAAAGGGTAGCTACTAGGCAGCAGCAGTAGTAGAAGGTGACACTGGCAGAAGATTTTTTGCAGACAATGGCAGTGCCATTTCAGCTAACCCTGGTTAGTCCTGCACAGAAGGCTGATGATCTCTTACCTAGAAAACCCTATGATGGTAGCAGATGGAATATCAATAGAGATACTCCAAGCCCCAGAAAATCTTAATAAAATGCGAACAAATATGGAAAACAAAATTGTGGCCCACTGACTGGAAATGCTCAATCTACATTCCAGTTCTGAAAAAAGGAGATGTCAATGATTGCAGCAACTATCTAACCATCACATTCATTTCTCATGCAAGTAAAGTAATACTCAGAATCTTACAACAAGGACTGTCACAATATGTGGAATGAGAAATGTCAGATATTAAAACTGGATTCAGAAAGGGAAGAGAGCATATTGCAAATTTATGTTGGTTACCGGAGCATACAAGAGATTTTCAGAAGAAAATCAGTTTGTGTTTCATAGATTACAGCACAGCTTTTGACTGTGTGGATCATGAAAAGTTATGGTTGGTTTTAAAAGGAATGGGTGCCATAATATTTGATTGTTTTGATGTGCAGTCTGTACACCAGACAAGAGGCTACTGTTAGGACAGAATATGGAGAAACAGAAGGGTTTCCAGTTGGCAAAGGTGAGGAAAGGATGTATTTGATCTCCCCATCTCTTCGATCTATATGCAGATCATATCATAAGGAAAGCTGGATTGGATTTAGATGAAGGTGGAGTGAAAACTGGTGGAAGGTACATTATCAGTTTTAGATATGCAGATGATTACCACGTTACTATCAGAAAAAAGTGAAGCCTTGAAATGACTAGTTATGAAGGTCAAAGCAGAAACTGCCAAAGCAGGATTACAGCTGAACATCAAGAAAACAAAAGTAATGACTACTGGGGGATCATACAACTTTAAGGTTGACAATGAAATTGTTCAAGATTCTCTATTCCTTGGCTCCATTGTCAACCAAAAAGGGAGACTGCAACCAATAAATCTGAAGGAGACTGAGACTGGGAAGGGCAGCCATGAAGGAGCTAGAAAAGATTTTTAAGTGTAAGGATGTGTGATTGGCAATCAAATTCTAGATAATTCATGCCACAGTATTCCCCATTCCTTTGTATGGGGGGTGAAAATTGGACAATGAAGAAAGCTGACATGAAAAAAACCTTAACGCAGATTAATATGCTCAGAGATTTCCATTGAAGTCATCATTGGGAGTGCAGTAAGAATGTAAAAAAACAACAACCCACCTGTTCTTTTGCTGATAAATACAAACAATGTTCCACATCCAAAAAGATTCCAAATGAAATGTATATTTAATAATGGCTTTAGTATAATAACTTCCAATGTTACAGAATTACTGGATTTTTAAAAATGTTTCTTTCAGCTACATGGAAACCTGTTTCAGAACAATGTTTTTTAATTGCTGTTTCTCCCTCAAAGGACCCAAAGAAGAATCTTTAATTTACTACTTTCATAAGCCTGGACAGAGCAGGGAGTTTGCTATTCAGTGTTCACTCTATGGGTTTTTAAAAAATTAAATATAAATGCAATGTTGCCACAGAAGGGAAAGGAGCTAAATCAGAGTAAATTTGTTGCACTTTACATAATTATGCATTGAGAATAACATATAATTAATCAAGTAATCTTAAATGCAGTTTGTGGAACACTAGCATAACTAAAAATTTGCTGTTTCAGTGAAGAGAGTCAGTTAAAAAGTCTATTTATTGTAGTACCTTTATTATTAATAACTCTGTCTTGATCAAGTATACTGTAAACTAACCATGGATTCTAAACCAGAAACTACTTTGAACTCTGCATAGATTCATACAAATCCCCTCCTCACCTTTTGTATTCGCACAGGTGCTACTTTTTGGTTTAAAAGCCACCTCTGGTTACTGACATGATTTACAGTCTAAGGTTTTACAAAAAATGTTTTTATGTTTCTCCTATCAGGAGAAAATCATGTGGATAGGAAAAAAACACACATTCCTGGTTTTGCCAGGAATAATTGGGGGAGAGTGGTTTACTGAAAGTCTATCTAGAAAGCCCTAGGTCTATCAAAATATCCACCTATCAGTTTACCATGAGTGTGGAAAGAGTACTGGCAGCTTGTTTTCTGAAAATGAATTTCGAAGGGCTTTGCTTTCATTTACTTCTCTGAAAACGTGTGCTTGCACATGAAAGCTTATACCTTGAATAAAATTTTGTTGGTCATAAAGGTGCCACTGAACTCAAACTTTGTTCTGCTGCTTCAGATCAACATGGCTACCCACCTGAATTTAGCACCAGCAACATGTTTGTTAGAGATGGAGCAGCTGGAGACTGTTCTGACAAATGCATTTCTTTGAGCATAAAGACTGCCTTGCTGGATTATTTCAAGGGCTCATCTAAACTACCTAGCCACATCCAACAATGCACCCATTAGAGTAAAGCACAGGGAGCTGATGCCCCCAGCAGTGGTGAGTGGTCTTCAGTTGGCTATCCATTGTCACACACATACACAAGTCTACACAGTGCAGCAAAATGAAATGGTAGAACCCTACCTTTTTTAGACTGCAGGTGTGATTTAATTTTTTTAAATTTAAGTTTTGTATTATTTTCTCAAAAAAAGGTGGGATACAGAAGGGAAGAAGGGGTAGGGGGGAAATATATATTCATTAGGTTTGTCAAATGTTATGAGCTGTTGCATACAACAAGTAAAATCAGATGTATTGCCAAATGTCCTCCAGGAGCTCATTCCATCTGTGTGGAGCCGCCACTGAGAAAGCCCTGGCTCTGGTGATAGCCAGTCTGGCTTCTTTCGGACCAGGGAGAGTCAGGCGATGTTGTGACCCTATCCTCAGTGCTCTCTGGGGCACATATAGGGAAAGGCAGTCTCTCAAGTAGGCAGGCCCCTGACCATATAGGGCTTTAAAGGTTAAAACCAGCACCTTGAACCGAACCTGGTATGCTATGGGCAGCTAGTGCAGTGCCCTCAGCACAAGCTCGATGTGGCCCCATGTAGAGAGACCCATCAACAGCCTGGCTGTGGCATTCTGCACTAGCTGCAGCTTCTGGATCTGGGACAAGGGCAGCCCCATGTAGAGAGCACTGCAGTAGTCTAACCTCGAGGTGACCATTGCATGGATCACTGTTGCTAGGTCATTGTGTTCGAGGAAGGGAACCAACTGCCTAATCAGCTGTAGGTGGTAAAAGGCCAATTTGACAGTGGCTGCTACCTGGGCCTCCATTGTTAAGGAGGCATCCAGGAGCACTCCCAAACTCCTAACCCTTGGCGCTGACACCAGTGGCGCCCCACTGAAGGTCGGTAGTGGGATCCCTACCCCTGGTCCACTCTGACTCAAGCACAGGACCTCCATCTTCACTGGATAAACAAGAACTTCCCTAAAGTTAGCAATAATCTATTAACGATAGTGGGATTTTATTTTTGAATGAGCTGCCTTGTTAAAAGAACTAGAATGGCAGGAAGAAAAGTTCTGCCAGCCTGCTTTTTATTCTGCTAGTGTATTTATTTTCAGGAGATTTTTTTTAAATGCATGAGATTAGTGAAGATTGGGCTCACCCCATTGTATTCTGAAGTGGCTCAGTCTATCGTGCCGTCTCTGAACTCTGCTGTCTCATTCGTGCTTCATTGTGTTGCATATGTAGATCATGTCACAGAAAGAACACCAGGAGTGCAAGGCTGAGGGCAAGCACCCTGAAAGCTCTGACCTACGCCCAAAACAGCCAGTAGTTAGAATGTTGGACTAGGATCTGGGAGACCCAGATTCAAATCCCTGCTCTGCTATGAAAGCTTGCAGGGTGACTCTTTTGGCCTAACCTACTTCACAGGGTTGTTGTGAGGATAAAATGGAGGAGAGGAGAATGATGTAAGCCACTTTTGTCTCCATTGCAGAGAAAGGCAGGACATAAATGAAGTAAATAGATAAATAAAATAAAGGAAGATGATATAGATGTATATTGGCAGAATGGATATAGGACGTCCATACTGGAACCCTACTCTGTGTCACACTTATCATCATGTTTAATTCTGCTTTGATATGTAGAATGGAGGAAGGGACTGCAAAATGGAGGCAATAATTCATGTGGCTTTACAGTCTATGGCAGGCAGCCACAGTGTGCATTAGTAGCAGCATAAAGTACCCAGTGGTGGAATAATATAAGATCTGAATATAAAATAATGATTATCTTACATCTCTTTGCACTGGATGAAATTTTCATTCCATTGTTTGGCTACATTTATAATTTAAAAATCTGATTTTGAAAAAAGCATTGTCCATCTGAAAAATAATGAGTATGCTTCTTCGCTGTGTTAGCATTTGGGGAGGGATTATTCAGTCTCTGCTGGCAACAGTATCTTGGGCTCATGGGGGGTGCCTTGCCTCTGCAACCTGGAGATGGAGTATGTAAATTAAGAACATAAGAACATAAGAGAAGCCAATGTTGGATCAAGCCAATGGCCCATCCAGTCCAACAGTCTTGTCACACAGTGGCCAAAAATACCAGGTGCCATTAGGAGGTCCATCGGTGGGGCCAGGACACTAGAAGCCCTCCCATGGTTGCCCTCACCGCCATCAAGAATACAGAGCATCACTTGCCCCAGACCGAGAGTTCCTATCTATACCTTGTGGCTAATAGCCACTGATGGACCTCTACTCCATATGTTTATCCTATTCCCTCTTAAAGCTGTCCATGCTTGTAGCCGCCACCACCTCTTGTGGCAGTGAATTCCATGTGTTAATCACTCTTTGAGTGAAGAATTCTCTCACATTGCTTCTGATCTTCTGGAATTCTCTGAGAATACCTGTGCTGTTGAGGGCAGTGAATCTTCCTGGCAAATGCCTGTTCTCTCCATTTTTGGAGTCAGCCACATCCTCAAGACTGTCTAAGATAATCAGATGCTCAAAGCTTTATAAAAGCCAGTGTTGTCGTTAGTATTGGGGCAGCAGTAATCTTTTATGCAATCTGAAGCTTTTACAACTTCTTTGAAGGCTGTTTTCTTGATGTTGCTCAATGGTCAGGTGCAGTTGGCGGAGTGGGGAATCAAACCCGGTTCTCCCAGATAAGAATCCACGCACTTAACCACTATACCAAACTAATTAATCTCCAACTGATTTTGCTGGCAATAATTATCAAGTGTACGAAGTGCTCTCTTTAACCCAAACAGTGTTCTTGAGAGCCCAGGCTAGCCCCATTCAGTCAGAAGCTAAGCAGGGTTGGCTCTGGCTAGTATTTGGAAGGGCAACCTCCAAGGAATACCAGAGTTAACTTATGACACAGAGGCAAGCAATGGCAAACCACCTCTAAAATGTCTCTTGCCTTAAAAACAAGTCTAGCTTGCCACATGGTGGTGCATAACACTAAAGAGCTACAACTTCTGGCTGCCAGATAATCTTAGAATCTCCTGGATCTTCGTCGTGGTCTCTGTGCAGTCCCACACATGGGTTGGGTGCCTGCGCACGACCTCGATCGGAGAAACTTCTAGAGCTTTACCTCAGAAGAGCTTTTGGCGGGCTCTCCCCCCGCTCTGGGGGAGGAGACATGCACTGCGCATGCCCAGAGCGGGAGAGAGAGCCGCCTCCCACTCAGTTCTTCTTCGACCGCCTTCGTGTTCACACCTCGTTCCTGTCGTTCCTCCATTTACCTCAGCTGAGTATATCTTTCTTCGCTTTCGCTTTCTTTTTCCATCTGCTTCTTTCTCTTCTAAAAATATATATTTTTTTAAAAAAATCTTTGTCTATCTCTCTTTCCCCCCCCTCTCCTTTCTTTGGAGGGTGGGTGGGGATTTTTGTATGGGAAAGACTCAATTCTTTAAGGTCTGTCGTCGTTGCCCTGCTAAAATTCCATCCAACGACGGGCACGACCTTTGCTTACTTTGTTTGGGTGAGGCCCATAGAGTAGATTCTTGCCCTCATTGTGCGAGTTTCACTCGTCAGGCTCGACGTAATCGAGAGGCTAGGCTCAAAGCTCTTCTTGTTGAATCGGCTCTGTGTCCCACAATGTCTTCGGGAGCTTCCCAGGTCTCGGTAGCCAAGAAATCGGACACCTCCTCGAAGGCACCGAAACAGAAACCTAAGCGGGCTGAAGATAAGACCCCTTCGAGGTCGAAGGCCACGCCCTCTGCTTCGGTTTCGAAAGTGGACCCCATCATCGTGACTGGGTTGTCGACGTCGATGCCGGCCCTTGCCTCTACATCTCATCAGTCTGCGGCTCGACAACAGACTCCGCAGCACCCTCACTCGTCACCTACGGGGACGATACCGTTGGGCCAATTGACCAGATCGCCTCCGCACCTGTCTCCGCGAACAGGCTCCCGGTCTCCACGGAGGCGCTCCACTACCCCGATCCACACTTTGGACGAGGGTCTGGTTGTGCACCGCCATGCTCGGTCCCGATCTCGACTTGATCGTCGATGCCTGATCCGTAGGCAATCCCCGTCGTCGTCTGATTCCGCCTCTGACCACCAATGCTGGTCCTGCGAGGACCGTCGGGAGCGCCCGGATGCGGCCTACTATTATTCGAGGTCTCCGACACCGGAGAGACACCGCTATGACCGAATCCGGCATTTGGAACGCGGAGATCAGGCCCACGCCCCTGACCGCCCTCGGCGCTCGGCATCTGTGGCCTCGGCTCATTCTGCCTCTCGGGAACAGCCTTCTGACCTTCCCAGAACTCGGGACGCTCCGAGGAGGTCCCCAATGGAACCTCGACACCGTCCTGCTGTCGACCATCCGGTCGTCGACCTTGTCCAACCCCGATCCTCCTCTCCTATGTCGATCTCGGACGGGTCGGATTCGGCGGAGTTCGATCCCGAGGTTTCTCGGATCGAGGACGAGCACCGACGCTCGGGGTCGATTTCCCCTACGGAAGGCCCTAAGGCATTTTTGGAGCTGGTTACCAGGATGGCGACTGCCCTCCAAGTTCAGGGTTTTACGGAGTCCCCAGCAGTGACCGACGTCGTTCACCGGTTGGTCCAGGCTGATCTTCCTCCGTCTCCCGTCTTGCCTTTGCTGCCTGTCCACCTTTCTATGTTGAAAGAGTCATGGGAACACCCGGCTTCGATCCCTCCGGTTTCGAGGCGCTATGATGGGATGTATAGGATCCAGGATGCTCCTGGCAAATTCCTCCTTTCTCAGCCACCACCGAACTCCATGGTGGTTCACTCTTCTTCGAAATCGAGGCAGCCTGCTCACCAGTCCACGCCCCCTGACCGTGAGGGTCGTAAACTGGATCTTCTGGCCAAGAAGATGTACTCTCTGGCCTCCATGAATCTACGGGTCGATACTTATCTGTCGTATTTGTCTGCTTACGCATTCAATGTTGCCAATGCAATTCGCCCTGTCCTGGAGTTTGTTCCGGAAGAGCACCGTCCCACTCTCTCGGCTGCCTTGTCTGAGGTTTGTGCCATATCAAAGCAACAAATCAATTCCGTTCGTCATGCAGTCAGCTGCTCCTCTAAACTCCTGGTGTCTTCTGTCGCTCTACGGCGTCATGCCTGGCTGCGGGGCACTTCCCTACAACCGGACGTCAAGTTCCGTGTAGAAGACCTCCCCTTTGACGGAAACGGCCTCTTCCACTCCACCACCGACGAAGTGTTGAAGGCTGTTGATGAGAGTCGTAAGCAGGCTCGAAACCTTGGAGTCTCGGCTGCACCTTACCGTCCCAGAAACCGTTCCTGGAAACCTTCCGCCTCCAGGCGATACCTATCTCCGGCACCTCACTCCCAATGGAGGAGGAAACCGTACGACTCCCGTCCTCCTTCCAAACACCGTTCCCAACCCACCAAAGAGCCGCCGCAGCCTAAGCAGTCTGTTTGACTGTCCCCACCGTCTCTCTCCAATGTCGTTCACTCCTTCCGTCCATACCCGCCTCTTCCCCTTTCTACCAGCCTGGGAAGAAATTTCAACCGACTCTTGGGTCCTCACCATCCTGCGGGTCGGGTACGCCATAGAGTTCGTTTCGCCTCCGATCCTCCCACACTTTGCCGTCACGCCTCCAGACCCCCTCCTCGATCTCGAGGTTTCTGCTCTCCTTGCCAAGGGGGCCATCGAGGTCGTCCCGGAGGCGCAACGAACTCTCGGCTTCTACTCGAAGTATTTCCTGGTCCCCAAGAGGGACGGCGGCTTCAGACCAATTATGGACCTTCGGGATCTCAACCGTTACATTCGGTATCAAAAATTCAGAATGGTCACTCTGCAGTCGATCCTTCCTCTCCTTCCACGGGCAGCGTGGCTCGCGTCAGTCGATCTTCAAGATGCATACTTCCATGTCACGATCCGTCCCCAACATCGGCGGTTTCTCCGCTTCGCCGTTGGAGATGCCCACTACCAGTACAGGGTGCTTCCCTTCGGCCTTTCTACAGCTCCACGGGTGTTCACCAAGCTGATGGCTGTGGTGGTAGCCGAACTCCACCGATGGGGAGTCACTCTTTATCCTTACATCGACGACTGGCTTCTCGTAGCTCCAACGCCAACTCAGTTGCTCCACGACATTCGGGAGACTCTCTCCCTCCTCCGTGCTCTCGGGCTTTGCGTCAACCACGCCAAGTCCTCCCTTCAGCCCCTCCAAATCCTTCGATTCCTCGGGGCTCGACTCGACACCAACCTCGAAGCGGCTTTCCTTCCGGAGTCCAGGGCTTCCGACATTCGGGCGATGGTGTCCGCCTTTCAGACGTGTCCCCAACAATCCGCCCGTTCGGTCATGAGGCTTCTGGGTCACTTTGCCTCTACGGTGTTCGTTGTTCGCAACACCCGGTTGAAGATGCGGCCGCTTCAGCTCTGGCTCCTACGAGCCTTCGATCCCCTCCGGAGGCCTTGGCACACGATTCTGTCGATCCCACAAACCGTCCTCGCCTCCCTCGAGTGGTGGGCTCAACCTGTCCACCTCCTTTCCGGGATGCCATTTCGTCCTCCTCCTCCTGAGTTACTGTTGACCACAGACGCTTCCCTCTGGGGTTGGGGAGCCCAGTGTGGAGCGCTTACTGTACAAGGGGCTTGGTCTGCTCGAGATGCAACTCGCCACATAAATTACCTGGAGCTGCAAGCAATTTACCTGGCCCTCCGGTCTTTTCTTCCGACCCTCCGAGGCCGTGTCGTCCAAGTGGCTTCCGACAGCACCACGGCTGTTTATTATGTCAACAAACAGGGCGGCACTGCCTCTGTTCGTCTCTGCACCTTGACGATAGACCTCTGGTCCTGGTGCCTCCGCCACTCCATCACGCTCTCGGCGATCCATATTCCCGGGGATCAGAATGTCGATGCGGACCGGTTGAGTCGTTCTGCCTCATCGGACAACGAATGGTCCATTCCCCTCCGGTATCTTCGGCCTCTGTTTCGGGAGTTCGGTCACCCATCTGTCGACGGCTTCGCGTCCGTCGACAATGCTCGATGTCGCCTGTTTTTCAGCAGGGGTCCCCCGTCTGCTCGGTCGCTCGGGGATGCCTTTCTCCACAAATGGAACGGAACCCTGTTTTATCTGTTTCCTCCGTTCCCTCTCATCTCTTGGGTCGTGCAGAAGATTCGTGCAGACCGCACCTCCTGCATTCTGATCACTCCGTGGTGGCCACGCCAGGTCTGGTTCCCGCACCTGCTTCAACTCTCCTGTCGATCCTTCCGTCCCCTCCCTGTCATCCCAGATCTCCTTTCTCGGGCCCGAGGGAGAATCATCCATCCCAATCCGGGATTTTTCAAATTAACGGCCTGGAAGATCCAGCCCTAGACTTCTCGCCTCAGGTCTCTGAAATCCTCCTGAACGCTAGGAAGCCTTCTACTCGACGTTCCTATCGGTTCAAGTGGAACAGATTCCAATCCTATGCTACTGATCACTCCTTTGATCCGATTCGATCATCTCTCCGTGAGATCTTCGCCTACATCGTGCATTTGAAGGATGCGGGCCTGGCATACTCGTCCTTGAAGGTTCATTTGGCGGCGATCTCCGCCTACCACCCCCTCATCCAAGGCTCATCAGTGTTCTCCCACCGTCTCACCAAGACGTTCCTCAAGGGTCTTCTTCGCATGTGCCCGCCTAGGAAACCGTTGGTGCCTTCCTGGAGCTTGTCTCTAGTCCTTTCTCAACTCATGGCTAAACCGTTCGAGCCGATGGCTGCCGCCGACCTCAGGTTAGTGTCCTGGAAGACGGCCTTTCTCGTAGCCATTACCACTGCACGCAGAGTAGGGGAGCTAGCTGCCTTCAGGGCCGATCCCCCCTATACCGTTTTTCACAGGGAGAAGGTGGTCCTTAGAACAGATCCTTCCTTCCTCCCTAAAGTCGTCTCTGCCTTTCACCTCTCCCAGTCGTCTGTTCTGCCTACTTTCTTCCCGAACCCGACTGATGCCTCTCAGAGAGCCCTGCACTGTCTAGATGTGCGCAGAGCGCTCTCTTTCTATCTACACAGGACACAGCCCATACGTAAATCTCCTCGGCTGTTCCTGGCTTATGGCCCCCCTCACGCGGGGGAACCCATTTCCTCTCAACGTCTCTCTAAGTGGGTGACTTCCACCATAGCCCTTTGCTATGAGCTGGCGCGTCAACCCGTTCCTACCTGTCTCACTGCCCATTCCACACGGGCGGTGTCAACGTCCACTGCTTTCCTGGCCGGTGTCCCGTTGGAAGACGTCTGTGCGGCTGCTACGTGGTCCTCGGCATCGACCTTCATGACCCACTACGCACTCGACGTCCGAGCTCGGCGGGATGCTGCCTTTGGTCAGACGGTACTGCGATCTCTCTTCGCTTGACCCTGCTGGACCCTCAGGTAGGACCCGTGGGTGATTTTGTTTGATGGTGATGCTGTATCTTAACCATTATTTTTGTGTCCTTTGCAGCTGCCAGCTCCCTCCTCCAACTGGTTCAGCTCTTGTAATCACCCATGTGTGGGACTGCACAGAGACCACGACGAAGATAAACAGGTTGCTTACCTGTAACTGATGATCTTCGAGTGGTCATCTGTGCAGTACCACAATCCCACCCAGCCTTCCCTGCTGCTGGCATCTCCAGATGTCCTGTTTTGGATTCTTTGGCCTTGACAGTGGCGGTCGAAGGAACTGAGTGGAAGGCGGCTCTCTCTCCCGCTCTGGGCATGCGCAGTGCATGTCTCCTCCCCCAGAGCGGGGGAGAGCCCGCCAAAAGCTCTTCTGAGGTAAAGCTCTAGAAGTTTCTCCGATCGAGGTCGTGCGCAGGCGCCCAACCCATGTGTGGTACTGCACAGATGACCACTTGAAGATCATCAGTTACAGGTAAGCAACCTGTTTTTATTCTACACACAGTGACATAAGATGACGATGACAATGATGATGATGATGATAGCACCCTATTTGTCCCCCCTCCCAGTTGAGATTACTGAGGAATAAATTAGGTTTTTATGGTTTATCTCAATAATATCTATTCTCTATGAATATGGCACAGGCTAAGAATTCAAGATGTGGAAAGGCAACATGACCTGACTATAGTTAACAATGATATTGGAGAGAAGTATTATGAATAAGGTCTCACTAATACCTTATATAAACAGCTTCGAAAACCCTGACTATAGGAGAGCTTTTACTTTACTACATTATGAGGCATTACCTTCTGCTGTTCTGGAAGGTAGATATAAGAGGATACCATATGAAAAATGTTTATGCCCCTGTGGAGATGGAAGTGTTGAGTCACTCGTGCATGTATTATTTGACTGTAAAATATATGAGTATTTTTGTTGTTGTTGTTGTTCACTCGCACAGTAGAATCTGACTCCTCATGACCCCATGGACCACATCACACCAGGCCCTCCTGTCCTCTGTTGTCCTCCGGAGTTTGCTCAACTTCATGTTTGTTACATGATACAATAATACTGGCTGAGTTCAGACCGAATTAATGGGGAAACGCCGAATATAGCGCACCCCCGCGCACGGCAGTCTGAACGCTCCTGCCCAGCTCCACCCTGCATCTTTCGGCAGCAGCCTGGGCTGTTTGAACGGAAAAACCCGGAACAGTTTATTCCGGGGCTTTTTTTGCTACGACTGGCTACCAGAGCAAACTGCCCGCCTGAACTCAGCCACTGTCTAACCATCTCATCCTTTGCCGTCCCCTTCTTTTTCCTTCAGTCTTTCCCAGCATCAGGGTCTTCTCCAGTGAGTGCTCCCTTCTCATTTGGTGGCCAAAGTATTTGAGCTTCAGCTTCAGTATCTGGCTTTCCAGGGAACAGTCAGGGTTGATTTCTTTTAGGATTGACTGATTTGATCTCCTTGCAGTCCAAGGGACTCTCAAGAGTCTTCTCCAGCACCATAATTTGAAAGCATCGGTGCTTGGCCTTCCTTATGGTCCAACTCTCACAGCCATATTTTACTACTGGGAATACCATTGTTTTGACCATACAGACTTTGTTGGCAGGGTGATGTCTCCAGTTTTGATTATACTAACTAGGTCTGCCATAACTTTCCTCCCAAGTAGCAGGCATCTTTTAATTTCATGGCTGCAGTCATCATCTGAAGTGATCTTGGATCTCAGAAACGTGAAGTCTGTCACTGCTTCCACGATTTCCCCTTCTATTTGCCAAGGAGTGATGGAGCTGGATGCCGTGGTTCTGATGTTGAGTTTCAAGCCAACTTTTGTGCTCTCCTCTTTGACCTTTAGCAAGAGGCTCTTTAGGTACTCTTCACTTTCTGCCATTATTTTAGGGAAATGTATATTAAATCTATAATCGAGAGCCTGCCAGGCAAAACTAGAAGGGACTATCTTGTAATAATGGTAGCTGGTAGGAATAGGGAAATTACCCTCAAAGTGGCAAAATATGGATGGATGGCCATTAATAGGAGGGAAATCTGGCTATATATGATTAATAATAGATAAATGATATCCAATAATAATTTGGATGATGTATTTTATGTATTTATTATTGAATAGTATTGGTAGTTTTATAGCTATTTGTTTTAACAGATATTTAGATTTTAATGGTTATTTATAATTTTTATGTTTTTTTTCATGATTGCTATGGCTGGAAGCTAATGCAATAAATTGACTGACTGGCTGGCTATCCAGGTCAGGATCTGTTATAGTTTAGCTATCATGTTAGATCTATGATGGCTACTTCACACATGCCAATCATTGCTTAATGCTATAGGCATTGTGAAGAAAATGCGGATATGAGTCTTCAGCTTGCTAAGTGACTGTAGGCAAGCATTTCTTTGTCATTGCCAGCCTCTCATCTACAACATGGGCATAATAATACTGGCCTACATTATAAAGTTATTAGTGAGGATGACTAAGGTCATGAGTGCTTTCAGATGCTAAAAGCCTGAGAGTGTCACAGAAGTCTTTATGCTCTCATCCTCCACCCTTCCCTTGCATGCAGTTTCTATGGCTGAGTTCAGACTGGCAATTTGCGCCGGTAGGGACCCGGGCCAGTGACGACTCAATCCCAGAGTAAATGGGGTGTTCACACAGGCACATCTGCCTGACGTCCCCCACCCGTAGCCAACCCGTGCTGTTGCGCTTCACCACCGAATTAAAAAGATACCTGATAAAACCCGTAGTAAATCCGAAAGCCCGCGTGTGTCGCGCATTTCTCTGCTTCCGGGGAGTCTGAACGCGCAGCCGAAAAGCCGGGAGCAACCCGCATTGGGCGGAAGGCAGCAGCGGTGTGATTGGCTGTGCTCCACTCCACTGCCCAATGCAGTGCCGGCGCTGCAGCTCCTCCCCTAATCAGCAAAATGTGCTCATGCGCACATACACCCATACAACCACAGCCAAATTAATGGGGAAACGGCGAATATAGCATGCCTCCGGCGTGGCAATCTGAACGCTCCCGCGTGCCTCCGTCCCGTATCTTCCGGCAGCGGCCCCTGCTGTGTGAACGGGAAAACCCGGTATAGTTTATTCCGGGGCTTTTTTGCTATGACTGGCTACCGGAGCAAACTGCCAGTCTGTACTCAGCCTATATCTAACCCTTACAACATCATTCTCCCTTCCTCTGTCTTATCCTCACAACAATCCTGTGAAATAGGTTAAGCTGAGGGAGAGTGACTAGTCCAAGGACACCCAGCAAGCTTTCATGGCAGAATGGGAATTCGAACCTGGGTTTTCCTAGATCCTGGTGTGACAAACTAGGATAAAACTGAAGTTTTGGAATCCTGTTTTTTTAAAAGACAAACAAATCACAGTTTATCATTCGGTCTGATTTGAATGTCACAACAAATTAGGGATTGTAACAGAACAGGTAGTCATCAGTCTGTGAGCTGTATGGAAAAGGAGGGGGGAGTATGTGAGTCCAAGGACTTGCAAGGCTCATTCTCATTTGTATGGAAAACTGAATGCAGCCATTGTTAGAATAAATTATAAAGTACAATTTATACACAATAATTATCTGTATTATAATGTTTCCTATCATCCCACTCCTAGACAATATGCAAGCATTTGTTGAACTAACATTGTAGTTCTTGTTTTGATCTTGAGCCTGCTTTTTTGTGTGTGAAATTTGGATTTATTCATCCTTTTCTTCAGTTTAATTTCCACTTTGGGTTTTGTTTCAAACTTGTTACAAAGGAAATTACAAAAACATGACAATAAAAGTGAAAAAGTGTATTTCTTTTTTAAAACATTCTGCTTCACTTTACCTCTCTGGCCTTGGTTGGTAAATATGTAACCTTAGTATTTGTTGTCTGCGCAGGTTTGATTGGATTAAGTGGGAAATGGTTTATTTGGCAAACAGTATTTTGATTACTTCAAGTTTGGCAATTGTCTTCCTATTTAATTTCCTCCAGTGGCGCTGGAATAAAGGAGAAGCGTCACCATGATGGTTGATTTCTTGGCTGCAACCTCCCCCCCAACACAAAGGGAAATGAAGTGTGATGGGAGAGTGGTAGAGCCTGAAGATCCTTCATTGTCATTGGAAAGGATAGCTTTGGGGATTTTGTTTACAGCTGGCAGGAGCTGGTTTGAAAGCTGAAGTTACAAGATAAAATAACAGAGAGCCAAGTTAGGCAGTTTTCATGCCCAATGCATACAAATTGCTGTGGAAATGTCAGCATGCAGATGTGTCAGTGTCAGGCTGTAAGCAACAACATGCATCTAGAGTGAGTATACACAGGATCAACACTCAATCTTAGCCAGGTGCGGGATCAGAAGGCAATGTCACAAGAGAGCTTCAGGGGCTGTTGGTTGGCTAGACATCAAAAACATCTTGCAGAAGGAGAAATCCAATACATGCTATATTCATGTATTTAAATATTTTTACCATGCCATTTTTTCCATTTTCTCCCCAGCAGAGATCCAAAGTGGCTTACAACATCATTCTCCTCTTTCTTAAGCTTACATCAACTCTGTGAGGAGCGTTAGGCTGAGTGACTGTAACTGGCCCAAGGACACCCAGTGAACTGCTATGGTAAAGTAGTGATTTGAACCTGGGTCTCCCAACACAGTAACTTATAGGCAGCTTATTATTGTTAATATTACATTTATACCCCTCCTTTCTTCCTTCATGGAACTGAAGGTGTTGTGCATGCAGTTCCCAGAAGGTTACCCTACCTAGAAGATACTGACTCAGCCTTAGCAAGACTGTTGCATCTCAGTAGGTACTCAATGAAATTGCTGAGCAGTCAGGTTAGAACAGATAAAAGGAGGTACTTCTTCATCCAAAGAGTGATTAACACATGGAATTCACTGCCACAGCAGGTGGTGGCGGCTACAAGCATGGACAGCTTTAAGAGGGAATTGGATAAACATATGGAGCAGTACAGAGGTCCATCAGTGGCTATTAGCCACAAGGTATAGATAGGAACTCTCGGTCTGGGGCAAGTGATGCTCTGTATTCTTGGTGCTTGGGGGGAGGGGCAACTGTGGGAGGGCTTCTAGTGTCCTGGCCCCACTGATGGACCTCCTGATGGTACCTGGTATTTTTGGCCACTGTGTGACAAGAGTGTTGGACTGGATGGGCCATTGGCCTGATCCAACATTGGCTTCTCTTATGTTCTTATGTTCAGCATGAGCCATACCCTGGTACTTGCAAGTAAGATCTTACCCAAGCCTAACTAGCCAGGTAGAGGAGAATCTATGGCCTGTTTTGTGGTGGAATCATGCCAGATCTGCAGAGGATCTCCCCATTCTCTTCTCCAAGACTATATAAAGAAAGTCCCACAGGAATCAAGAAATAGTATAAGAAAAAGAGAAAATGCCCATGGGACAACCCAATTAAATATGAGAGCAAAACCCTTCAATCTAAATACATAAAAAGCTCAACATAATAGCATATATAACTCCATGCAAAAGGTCCAAAAGGATCCACAAAAGAAAGACTGGACTCAATGGTGAGAATATGAAGTAGAAATTGTAAATTTATTCAGACAAGTCACATTGATAAAGAGGTAAAGTAGGGAACACTGCAACGTTTACAATAGCTCCAATGCATCTTGCATTGGCAAAGAAAGATAAATACTGTACTTGAAGCACTAAAGGGGAACAGTGTGGTTGGAGTGATTAGAGTATCAGATTAGGATCCAAGAGACTTTGGTTTGAACCTCCACTCTGCCATGGAACCTTACTGGGTGACCTTGGGCTAGTTTGGTGTAGTGGTTAAGAGCAGTGGACTGCATTTTGGGAGGACCCCACTCCTCCACATGAAGCCAGTTGGGTGGCCTTGGGACAGTCACAGTTCTCTTAAAGCTGTCCTTTCAAGAGCTGTTCTCTCAGAGCTCTCTCAGCCCCACCTAACTCACAGGGTGTCTGTGGTAGGGAGAGGAAGGGAAAGGAGATTGTAAACCACTCTGAGACTCCAAGTGAAGGGTGGGGTATAAATCCAATCTCTTCCTTCTTCTTCCTCCTCCTCCCCCTCCAGCCTAACCTACCTCACAGAGTTGTTAAGATAAAATGGGGTAGTAGAAGAGAATGATTTAAGCTACTTTGGGGTCCCCATAGGGGAGAAAGATGGGGGATAATGAAGTAAATAAGTAAAACAATTACTTTCTGTAGTGAGCTAGCTATTCCCAGTCCCTGCTGAGTCCAGGATTGTAGTTTCAAATGTGCTATGAACAGAACTCAGCAACCTCTCTCTTGAGACTCCTTTTAAAACTCTTCTCCTGAAGAATGGCAATATATAAGTCTGAAATTCTCTCCCACAGGTTTCTCAGTGTTTCCATTTAAATGATTGATTGGTGCCGATTTATTCTTTTGCATAGACACAGCCCCTTTCAGCCAACATAAACGGCAGAAGGAGATTACTGGTGCCTGATAGCATATATCAGTTAGAGGCTTTGCAGATAATTGAGGCCTTGGTTGATGGTCTGATATTGTTAGGTCTTGTGATAGTGCTGTTCAGGTACACCAAGGAATATCGGAATACAATGATGGTGCTATGTAAATAAGCACATTTCTTTCTTTAAAACATTTTTATGTTTCATTTCCACCCAATCAGGATCTACAAGGCAGAAAACACAAAAACATTAAAACATTTAAAACAATTAAAATACAGTTAAAATATAAAACACAATCAAAACACATAAACAAACAACATTAGAAGAGAGGCCAAAAAATATCATGGGGGGTATACCAGATATAAGGGGGAAAAAGTCTTCACCTCCTGGTGAAAGACACTGATAGAGGGAGACAGATGGATCTCCCTTGGGAAGGAGTTCCAAAGTTTTGGTGACACAATGGAGAAGGCTCCTTCCTGGGTTGCCATCGATCTAGAAGGACCTCTAAGGATGTCTGGAGTGAGTGGTTAGGCTCATATGTAACAGTCCTTGTGCATGAAAGGACAAGCATTTAATTTATAAAACAAGACATTCTTCTGGAATGAAGTGTGCAACCAAAATAGACTATACAAGTAGGGACCTGCAAGAAATTTGCAGGAAGGGTGCCTCCTATCCCCCCTTTGTTTTCTTCCATCTCTCCCCTCCCCTCTAACAATCTTCCCCCTCTTTCTCACCCCTCCCCTTCTGTCATTCTTCTTCTCTCTTTCTCCTTCTCCCCTTCTCTGTCAATCTTCCTCCTCTTTCTTCCTCTTCCCTTTGCTGACAATTCCCCCTTTCTTCCCTCCTGCCATTCTTGTCGATACCCCCCATCTCTCTTTCTCCCCCCTCCTTACCTTGATCTCCTCTTGCTGGTGGGGGCCTGTGAGACTCATGGGGGGATCCCATCCTCTCCCTGTCACTGAGTCTGGCACAGCTCCAGGCATTAGCAGCTGCCTCCTGGCCTGGCTGCAGTAGCTGTGGTACCTGGGAGCTGCTCTAGGCCTGAAGTGACTTTCCCATTCTTGAGCCAGGTATGGCTTCAGGTTTCCAGGCTCAGCCATGGTGGCAGTGTTTGGGGGCTGCTCTGGGCCCAGAGTAGCTTCTGGACACTGCTGCTGCCACGGCTGAACTTGGAGAGGCTCCCAGACACCACAGCTGCTGGGCCCGGAGTGCCTCCCAGACGCTCTCACTTGCTGGCTCTGCAGAAGGGTGGCAAGTATGTTCTCTGTGATTGGGCTCCAGAATAAATACACATGTGGAAACATTTAAATATTTGCATGTGGATTTGTGAACATAATTGTACTTCACATAAAACTTGATGTTGCAGAAGAAGAAAAATTAAAAATAGCTCAGTTAGGAAAACACATCCATAGAACACCTCAGGGCTTTCCAGATGTTATAACAACACATACTGGGAATCCACTAACCACATATAATAGGTGCATGTGTTATTTGCAATTAGGGATGCCAGATGGCAACTGGTAGGAGGGTGTTGGGAGGCAGGGTCCTGGGAGAAAAACGAAAAAGAAAAGCAATGCTTCATCTACTTACAGGAAGTTATTACCATAGAGTTCCTAGTGATTCCTAGAGCAACCTGGAAGTGACAAAGGGTGGCTCTAGGAATTGCCAGAAACTCTGTGGTAAAACCAGAAATTCTTATCGTAGAGTTTTTGGTGATTCCTAGAGCTACCTTGTGTCACTTCTGGATAGCTCTAGGAATCTCCCCACCCCCATGGGGTCTTGGCAGTCCTGCATGCAATCCTCCCAATACATGTAATCACCAGGCTGTATGGACAGGTGCAATGCACATATTTACTATCCATGCACAGTCTTAGTATATATGAACCCTGAAAACCCAGGGTAGCAAGGCCATATATGTATGGTAGATATGTGCATTACCCCTGTTTATACAACATGGTGACCACAAATATTGGGAGTATCACTGGTAGTGTGTGCTCCCATTATGCACAGTTGGGGGGCATTACTGTTTGTACATCTGAAAAGTCCTCCTGTTTCTCCATTAAATGGTCCAAATAGAAATATCACTACTGACAAATATTAAACATAGGCACAAATTTTGTCATGTATGAAGGGAGTTAGTTCATTTCTGTGGGGTAACGTTGTTCTGAACCTCAAGGAGCTATCCAGTTATAAAGCTTCCAAACTTCAGCCGTGTTTTAATATTTTTCCTTCCATCATGTGGTATGGGATGGTGGGAGAAACACATAAACATATATTAATATCATGACAACTGTTGTGCACCAAGCAAGTTCAATTTGTGAAGTCCCCTGAGGCTTCTGTTAAAACCAGAATGGACAGAAACAGCAGGCAGATGTTTTCTGAATCTTAGAAATAATTGCTTGCCTTTCTGGTGAGGAAGTTATAGTGACTAGTTGACAATTAGGAAATTAGATTTTCTCTGGTGTACTTGTTGGCACTATTCAGCAGAGTAAGATGTAAACTTATGCTACTTGGAAATTCAAGCTAATGCAAAATATGCTGATAGCAATCTTCATTTTTTTTTTTAATTCAGATTTCACTTCTAACCTCAACTCTGAAACATGCTTTTTACATTTATTATTTTTCTTTCTTTCCATCCTTTTCAGGGTTCTATTTTGTATTTCAGTAGTGAAGTTTTTCTGTATAGTTTCTCATATTTCAGGTAGGCATTAAGCATTTCTTTGCAATCATTTGGTCTGGAAACCTGCACTTCAGGTATATTATTTAATTGTATTTATATTGCCCTTCTGGAGTGTTCAGGCACCTCACATGCGCTATCTTAGGGCAAAAAAATGGTGAGATAGTGAGAGATACATGAACACATCTTCCACTGTTTTTGAAAGAATAAATAGCAGTCCTTGGGGTATCCCAATTCAGATTAGAGCTGTAGTTCGGGGTGGGTTGGGGTGGTTAACCCTTTCACCCTGTTTTCCTTAGTTGGTACTCTGTATATGCTCTGTGGAGGAAATGTATAGACACCATATGGGTAAGCTATATGTATCCTCCTGTGATTAAATAACAATTCAAAGCTTATGTTGGCAATTAACCATGAGGAAAACAGCCTGGGACCAGGGCCAGCCTGTCATTGACAAATTTTAGGCAGTAGCCTAGAGTGGCCCCCTTGAAAGAGGGCACCACACTGGCCTGCTGCACCGCCCCCTGCCCCATCCTTGCCAAAAGCCCTGCTCAACTTGCCGCCAGGATGTGCGTCCTGGCTGCTGCAGGGTCTTGGGTGCTCTGTCAGTTTGCAGGGAGGAGATTGGTGGCACTGTGGAGTGGCAGCTCCCCCTTCTGTCATTAGGCGGTGGCAGCAGATCTCAGCAAGAGAGCAGCCACCCTCGCTGCCCAGCCCAGCCTGCGCTGCAGGATGAGGCGCCCCCAGCGTGTTGCCATGAGGCTCCTTTCCCTCCTTCCCACGTGCCAGCAGCGGCAATGGGGATGCAGAAGCGGCACGGGAGCCATCAGTGGAGCATGCCCCTTCCCCCGGCCCACTCAGAGGAAATGCCAGGCCGCCAAGCTGCTACCTCAACCCTAAGCAGGTGTATTCAGAATTAAGTTCTATGCTGTGCACAGGACTGCAGCTGCAGAGATTTCTTTTGCAGTATTGCACAAAGGGCTGGCACGGGGGGGGGCACAGGGTAGCCTCGCCTGGGAGGGGCGCCACATAAGAACATAAGAGGAGCCAATGTTGAATCAGGCCAATGGCCCATCTAGTCCAACACACTGTCACACAGTGGCCAAAAATACCAGGTGCCATCAGGAGGTCCAGCAGTGGGGCCAGGACACTAGAAGCCCTCCCACTGCTGCCCCCTCCAGCACCAAGAATAGAGTGCATCACCTGCCCCAGACTAAGAGTTCCTATCTATAACTTGTGGCTAATAGCCCATGATGGACTTCTGCTCCATATGTTTATCTAATTCCCTCTTGAAACTGTCCATGCTTGTAGCTGCCACCATCTCCTGTGGCAGTGAATTCCATATGTTAATCACTCTTTGGGTGAAGAAGTACTTCCTTTTATCTGTTCTAACCTGACTGCTCAGCAATTTCATGGCGTGCCCATGAGCTTGTATTGTGAGAAAAGGAGAAAAGTACTTCTTTCTCAACCTGCTCTATCCCATGCATAATCTTATAAACCTCGATCATGTCACCCCTCAGCTGTTGTTTCTCCAAGCTAAAGAGCGCCAAGCGTTTTAATCTTTCTTCACAGGGAAAGTGTTCCAACCCTTTTATCATTCTAGTTGCCCTTCTCTGCACTTTTTCCAATGCTATAATATCCTTTTTGAGGTGTGGCGACCAGAATTGTGCACAGTATTCCAAATGAGGTTGCACCAATGATTTATACAGGGGCATTATGATACTGGCTGATTTGTTTTCAATTCCCTTCCTAATAATCCCCAGCATAGCGTTGGCCTTCTAGACATTTTCATTGAGTTATCTACTACGACTCCAAGATCTCTCTCTTGGTCAGTCTCTGCCAGTTCAGACCCCATCAATGTGTATTTATATTTAGGATTTTTGGCTCCAATGTGCATCACTTTGCACTTGGCCACATTGAACCCCGTTTGCCACATTGACGCCCACTCGCCCATCCTTGACAGATCCCTTTGGAGTGCCTCACAATCCTCCCTGGTTGTCACCACCCTGAACAACTTCATGTCATCTGCAAATTTAGCCACTTCACTGCTTACTCCCAATTCTAAATCGTTAATAAACAAATTAAAAAGCATCAGACTGAGTACCGATCCCTGTGGTACCCCACTGCTTACCATCCTCCATTGAGAAAGTTTCCCATTTATACTCACTCTCTGTTTCCTATTTATAAGCCAGTTTTTGATCCACAAGAGGACTTGTCCTTTTATCCCATGACTATTGAGCTTACTTAGGAGCCTTTGATGAGGAACTTTATCAAAAGCTTTCTGGAAGTCAAGGTAAACAACATCTATTGGGTCCCCCTTGTCCACATGTTTGTTCACTCTCTCAAATAATACTAACAGGTTAGTGAGACAAGATCTTCCCTTACAGAACCCATGCTGAGTCTGCCTCAATAGTTTTTGTTCATCAATGTGCCTACTAATTCTTTCCTTAATAACAGTTTCCACCAACTTGCCCAGTATCGATGTCAGACTGAGTGGCCTGTAATTTCCTGGATCTCCCCTGGAGCCCTTTTTAAAGATGGGAGTGACATTAGCTACCTTCCAGTCCTCAGGAATGGAGGCAGATTTTAATGAAAGATTACATATTAATGTAAGGAGATCCACAAGTTCACATTTGAGTTCTTTCAGAACTCTTAGATGTATGTCATCTGGGCCTGGTGATTTATTAGTTTTTAAATTGTCCATCAGTCGTAGGACTTCCTCTCTTGTCACCTTAATCTGATTCAGGTCTTTCAAACCCCCTCCCAAAATCGGTGGTTCTGGAGTGGGCAAGCAAGCTGGAAGCATTCTAATTGTGTACCAGTAAACTATGCTGATCACTACAACTGTGTCTGTGGTTTCTACATGCGTCTAACCCACTACACAACAGGTATGAACGGGCTCACAAACTATTGTTCATATTGAATTTTTGCTGGTTTATGGTTTGAGAACTGAAGTTCGTGAACTACAGCCCAGCCGCAAACATCCATTAACTTTTAAGGCAGTTTTCATGGAGGTTCATGGGCTTGTGGGGACCAAAGAGCAGGAGTTTTAAACCTCTGCTTTCTCCTCCCAGTGAAAGCCGCCATGTGGGACCAGGTTTCTCACCTAGTGTGCAAAAAAAACCCTGGGGCCAGCCCTGCCTGGGACAAACAGATTAATCCCCCCAATGGTCCCAAAGGCATCTGTTCACTCAGAAACAAAAAAAATAACCCGTATGTCTCCCAGTGGTGCTTATAGTTTGTATCTCAGTAATCCTTATAATTATTTTATCAGGTATGTCATTATTTACTAACCCCATGTTGCATGTAAAGGGACAGAAGTGAGAGACAGTTGCTTGCCCAAGTCCACACCTTGAATTCATGGCTGAGATGAGATTTCAAGAAGTGAGGAGTTGTTCCATCACAGGTCATTCCACACGGACACATGAAGCTGCCTTATACTGAATGAGAAAATACTAACTATTGTCTACTCAGACTGGCAGATGACTATCAAGGGTCTCAGGTTGAGGTCTTTCACATCATCTGCTACCTGATCTTTTTAAAGGGTGATGCCTCGGATGGGACTGAACCTAGAACCTTCTGAATTAAAAGGAGGTGCTCTGCCACTGAGCCATAGTCTTTCCTTACCCACTAACATTCCACAACCATGGAGATGTTAAAGGACTCTGCTTTCTGTACTTAACACTACACCTAAGCTTTTGGAGCATAAGGAATCATTCTATCCCTGGCTATAGTTATGCTGTCTTACAAGTTTTGTAAACCACAGCTGTAGAGATTCCATGGTTTGCGTGAAAGCTGTAAGGCTGAAAAAGTACTTTCTATTGTTTATATGCTGGTAGGGTGTATATCACTTAGGAACATTTTGCTTATGGTATGGCTATGCCAAGGGACAAGCATGAAAGATAAACTCAAAATTTCATATATTTAGCACATGATTCCTCCCTCCCTTTTGTTATCATAAAGTACTTAAGCAAAATTCCATTCATCCTGTCTGCAGTGAAAGATTGGTAGTGGTGATGGTGGGGAGAGGGGAAAAATCAGCACATCCCAGGGAGCAGAACATTTTTAATTAAAAATGCCTGGCTAATTTGTTTCGCTCCCTGAGCCACTGATAGTTTGCCGGTGGGCTGTTGCAGAGACTTGTCTGCCATTTGTCTGAATATAAATAAACTGTAATTTTCACACTTCTCTTTCCCTGAAATTTGTCAGAATGGTTAGTTGTGGTATCATATTAATTTCATATCCAGGGAGCAGATTTGCTTTTATTAATAGGATGCCTTCTCAATAACAAGTTTTCTCTAAACAAACAAAATAAACCTCCACAATCTTACCAAATAACCTCTTTTTTTTTTTATCCCACAATGCTGGTAAATACATATTGCAAACATATTAGTGGCAGGCCAGCCCCTTGTTCACTCTGGAAATAATGCAGGCAACTTGGATTATTTTCTTGAATGCCTTCCAGGCATGCATCAAAATAACACAGAACCCAAACTGGGTCCCTTGGCAGATGGATAGATCAGTTGCCATACTGCTCTGTGCTCTGTTACAAGGGTAGTGAGAGGGCACATCTTGTCCACAACCACAGTACTTGATTTTCTCTATAGTTTTGAATGGTGGCTGTTGATAAAATAGTGGGCCTGTGGATACTTGAAAGATGAGACTAAACTACAGTTGCCAACCATCTGGTGAGGCCTGGAAATCTCCAGGAATTTCAACTAATTTTCAGACTACAGAAGTTAGTTCCCTGGTGGGGGGGGGGAGAATGGCTGCTTTGGAGGTGGTCTCTGTGGCATTATACCCCACTGAGGTCCCTCTCTTCCAAACTCCACCCTCCCCAGTCTCCACCCACAAATCGCCAGGAATTGCCCTACTTGGTGATGGTAACCCTAGACTATATTTCTCCCTTCCCTTTAACAAAGGCAGTATCTGGGGGAAAGGGGCAGGGTTTTCTCTATCTTGGAACTGTGCCCCAGAGTATGACTAGTTTTTTTATCCCCCTTACAATTAAATGGGAGAGAGTTAGAGGTCAGCCAGTCCCTCATCTACATATACATAAGCCTTGGTCTCTGATTGTGCTATGATGCACAATCCACCACTGGACTGATAATCATGTGGCATAGTGATAATGTTGGAATTGGCTATTATAAATATAGATTCTATATTTTGTCTCAGAGTTGATGCCACATTTAAAGTCAGCCATTTAATGACTTTTCATGGTTGTGGGAAGTCCAGAGACTTAGTAATAGAATCACTGTTTTCTATATAGAAAGATCTAGGTTGAGACCCTGGGATCTCTCCAGCTGAATGTTAGTACATGGTGGGAAGCTGTATAGAACAGAACCACTGTATTTAGCACTAAGTGGGATGGACAAATTATCAGACTCCGTACTAGGCTACTTCACATGTTCAAGCTGGAATTGTCCAGAGTAACTTCATTAATTTTCACATTGAATTGGCTATTTCTTATAGCCTGCCCTAAGTTATGAAAGTTTAGCAAAATGGTGATATAAAGGATTATAAAATGATGAATGAATTAAAGATAGCGGCTAGATGAAATAACTGTGTCGTAATAGGTGATTTTAGCTACCCACACATTGATTGGGTCAATATGTGTTCAAGTTGGGAAAAAGAGACTGAGTTTCTAGACACTCTCAATGACTGTGCTATGGAACAGATGGTCACAGACAATGCTCCCTCTAAGCTCTAGAGTCTTGTGAGCAAAAATTCTACTTTGTGAGCTACTGGCATTAAAGTTGTGAGCAGGCGATTTGGCTACTGTGAGGCAGAAGCTAAAAAACTGTGAGCTGGCTCATACTAACTCAGCTTAGAGGGAACACTGGTCACAGAACCTACCAGGGCAGAGGCAATCCTGGATTTGGTCCTAAGTAACACCCAGGACCTGGTGAGAGATGTAAAAGTGATTGTACCACTTGGGAACAGTGACCATAACGTTATTGAATTTAACCAGGGGTCTTTTCATAGAAAAACAGCTGCAGGAGCTCATTAGCATATGGTATGCTAATGAGCTATTAGGCTATTAGCATATGCTACGCCCCCTGACATCACCGGAAATGATGTCAGAAGGGGAAGCAAAAGGGGGGGGAGGCATCTTCAAAAGCCTCCCCTTCCCTTCCCCAGCTGGTCTGGGTGGGGGAGCTAAGAGAGAAGGGGTTTAAAGTTTAAACTCTTTCTCATGAGAGTTGGGCCACAGAAGGAGGAAAGAGGGAAGGAAAGAGAGAGAGTAGAGAGAAGGAAAGAAGGAAGGAAAGAGGGAAAGAAAGAGAAGGAAAGGGGAGGGAAAGAAAGAGAGGGAAGAAGGAGGGAAACAGGGAAAAGAAGAAAAAAGAGAAGAGAAGAAGGTGGGAAAGAAAGAAAGAGAGAAGAGAAGAAGGAGGGAAAGAGGAAAAAGAGAGAAGGAAAGGAGGGAATGAAAGAAATTTGGTGGCAATTCGGCCCCATTATATCCTATGGGCCATTGAAGTCAATGGTGAAAACATAGGGTATATTCTGGGGGATGGAGGGGAGGGGATTTGAGGGAGAGGCTCCAAACTCACAGGGTAGCTGATGGAGCCTCTCTCCAAGATACCCACCAAGTTTCAAGAACATTGGACCAGGGGATCCAATTCCATGAGCCCCCAAACAGGTTGCCCCTATTCCCTCCATTGTTCTCTATGGTGGGAAAAAAGTTATTGCGCAGCTGTCTCCTCCTGCACCCCTGGGCATTCTCAGGTGGCGGTGAGTCCCTGCACTGGCCGGCCGCTGCCTCCTCCTCCACCCAAGGGGGGAGGGTGAGGGTGGGCGAGCTGCATGGCCGCCGCCTCCTGCATCCCAGCTGGATGGCCAGGCATTCTCAGGCGGCAGAGAGTCCCCATGCTGACTGGCCACCGCCTCCTCCTCCACCCGAGGGGGAGGGCGGGCAAGGTGCACTGCCGCTGCCTCTTGCACCTCGGCCGGCTGGCTTTTAGAGGTAATTCAACCTTGACTTTACTCAGCTGTTTAAAACTGGGGCTGTTAAACTGGTTTGCTAACGGCTACATTTAAATGTACTACGGCAAACATTCTCGTCTTGAAGATTTCCTAAGATTCCTTCAACAGTTTCCAGGTTATTTTTGAAACTTTCTTAAATCCACTCAAAATCTTAAAGAGGTCTTAAAGAGATATTGTGATAATTAAAAAGTCAAATTTGAAGTCAGAATGAATGCAGCTGTAAACGTATCTGGTAAGAGACTGAAGATATAATTAACCTTGGATTTTTTAAGTGGGTTTAATGTATTCCACCTCTTTCCTTTCTCTGGACTTGCCTATTTGTACATGTAAATAGGGCAAGTGGCATTGTATCTCTCCTTTGTTTCTTCAGTGAAATGAAATGAAGAATGCAAACCAACTTGGAAAACCTAGAAATCATTTTAAAGTTTAGGTCCTCTCTTTTTTAAAAAAAGAATCCAGGGTAACAATAGGAAACCTTGCTGCTGTATTATGTGAATCATGCCCACAGCCCCATTGTGAAAAACTACAACCCCCCCAGCAGGAAGTAAGGATATTTGTGACCATTATTTCCTCACTCTCCAGATCTATTTAAACAGTTGCGTTTGCCATTGTCCCTGAACTCTACACAATACACATCCAAGATTGTTCACCACCAGCAGCAAAAATAATTGTTTCCAAGGGAGAGAGACTGAATGAGCATTCATTGTTTGACGAATGGGGTAAAGACACTAGTGTTTGGTACAATACATTCAATATCCATCTCTTAAATAGCCATTCAGAGTTTGTTGTAAATATCTCATTACTTACAGGAATAAATGTTCTCATCTCTGATTTCCTGTGGCATGGTCTGTTGAAGAAAAATAACCCATACAACCCTTTTCTTCAACTCTTCCAGAATATTGGTTATTATCACCATCCTCTCTTCTATTAATACAGTACTGTCTGATTGTAAATCAGAAGATCTTTGTCTTTGACTCCATTTTTTTTAAAAAAATCCATCCATCAGTGCAAACAACCGCTATTACTTGATAAGTATCTGGAATGTTCTTCTTGTCAAATATTTGCTATTGCCAACATTTTTGTTCTAAAGAGTTTAGTAGCTTCCAACTTTGGAGCCGTATATCCTTACCAACCATGTGACTTATGTCAGTGGAAAAGCTAACAACATTAATCTTTACTCATTTCTTTCCTGTGGAGGAATACAGTGAAACATACAATTTTAGTTGGGCAGGACTGTGCTGTACAAAGAACACAGAGCTGCTGCCAAAAAAGACAGCCCCATCTTGTATTCCCCTTGTTCTCTATTATTTCAGATCCAATTTACTCTGTATCTGGCATCACTGTGATGTGCACCTCCCTGCCTCCCCCCCCCCAGTCAGCCATCAACAGTGTGGAGCGTGGTTGCAGAAACATGTAATGTCCTTATATTATCATGTAGCTTAAGTGGTATTGAAAGAGACATTGGGAACTCAAAAGAGAACTGCTGTTTTTGGTGGCAGCCCCACAAGCTTTGCAACATGTAGTTCTGCCCTACGCTCCTATTAGTCAGTTTGGTGTAGTGGTTAGGAGCATGGACTGTAATCTGGGAGAACTGGGTTTGATTCCCCGCTCCTCCTAGGGTTGCCAAGTCTGAAATCACTCACCCCGGGGGGGTCCTGCACGGTCCCAGGAGCTCCTGCACATGCGCCGCCGTGATGATGTCACCCAGAAGTGATGTCATCACATCAGCACGTTGGGGGCGGGGCCACTAGGATTCAGGGGAAAACCATAGAGTCCCGCTCCCAACGTGGCCAGCGTGATGATTTCACCTCCGGGTGACATCATCACACTGGGGACGTGTGCCGGAAGGGGGTGGAGTTCCCCTCGGGGCCTGATTTGCTGGTGTCGGGTAACGGGCCTCTCAGGCAGGGGTTTACCCACCCCCCGGGGGAACTTGGCAAGCCTAGCTCCTCCACATGCAGTTGCTGGTGTGACGTTGGATCAGTTACAAGTTATTTCAAACCTGTTCTCTCATGAGCAGTTCTCAAAAGAGCTCTCTCAGCCCCACCTACCTCACACAGGGTGTCTGTTGTGGAGAGGGGAAGGGAAAGGAGATTGTAAGCCACTCTGAGACTCCTTCGGGTAGTGAGGGGTGGGGCATAAATCCAATCTCCTCTCTCCTCCTCCTTCTAGTGTTGGCTCCCAACAGATAGACAAATAAAACTGGCTTCTAAAACCAATCATAAAATTTGGGCTTTCCTCATGCCCCTTCAGGTTAAAAAGCAACATCTGCTTATGTGCAGATATCCCACCGTGAATCCAGGGAGACTGATCTATAAAAGCTGGAATTGACCAGCAGGAGTCATTGGTGTTCATTAGGAGGAATGAGGGGGGGAATTGTGGAACTTTTAGAGAGGTAAGTCAAAATCTTATTGTAATGTCTGCTGTAACTTACCCCTCTCTGTGATATAGTGATGTCTCTCATTCTGGCCTGTAAGAGCATCCTGCAAGAGGTTATATTGTACAACACTGAGCTGCAGAAGAAGTTTGCATCTGTGTCTGTAGGGATAGTTTTGCATCCCTGCCATATTTCTCCTTCTTTCTCAGCTAGAGTCTTTGTACTTTCACTTGTGCTTCTTTTCAAACTAGCACATTTACTGTGGCATAAGTTTTTGTGATCCAGAGCCTGCTTCATCACATGTATGAAGTGTTATACTTAGTGGGCAGAAATATATATCTTTGTATAGTCACATAAGTATGGGTGGGGTAGCTCTTACAGTGTGAGACCAGAAAGTGAGAAACTCCAGCCATTGAAAAGACATGGGTGCTACAGTCTATATACAGCAGAGATGAATACAAGATTCACCCAAAAGAATAAATGATCCAGTAAGAGTGGGTGTGGAACTATCTCAGTAGGTGGTGAATTAGCAAAACAAGGTGGATAGCATACATAAAAATGCAAGGGGAGGTTCCATGGCTCAGTGGTAGAACATCCACTTGTCAAGCAGCAGGTCCCTGTTTCAATCTCTGGGACCTCCAGTTAAAAGAATCAGATGATAGGTAAGGTTGCTGCCTCCAGATTGAGAAATTCCTCGATATTTGGGGCAGAGTCTGGGGAGGGTACGGTTTGGAGATGAAAGGGAACTCACCAAGGATTGAGAACATAATGTGCACCCTACAAAAATTGCAACTGATCTGCAAACTAAGGAGATCAGAGGGCAAACTCAGTGGTATACCATAGATTCTAGGTAAAAATCCTTCCCAAATTCCCCCTTCCACAGGCACCTCCAGGAATTTCCCAGGCCTGAGTTGGCAACCCTGCTCAGCAGCTTCAGACCTGAATCTTCCTCTTTAGTGTGCTGTCTCCTAAATCTACCAGGGGATTTTAAATGCTTCTCCACTGGTTTCTGAGCATTTCTATGTACAATCTAATTTGTGTCAGTTTATTCTCTTGTGTAGACATAATCTGGTAAATGGCAGAAGGATAATCTTTTCAGATGTTACAAAGTAATTAATGGGGTACGGGGTGAAATGCAAGGCTCTTCTGTCTTCCCCCCCACTACTATTATAGCATAACCACTTTAAAACTGTGGGTACTATGTAGTCCTGATGGTGGCAATTTCATGTGTTTTTAACCTGTTGCAATCACATATTCCTGCTTTTAACAGAAGGGACATGAAGAATGCAGACTTTTCCCTTTACCTGCAGGCTGTCTCTGGAGGTATTCTCCTTTCATCTGGAATGTGAATGGTAGAAGTAAGTGGTGGAGGGAAAAATGCTTGGGAGACTAGATACAGAGAAGTACACACATCTCTCTTTTGATCTTAAAATCTGATCTCCTGCCCCTCTTTGAGAAGTTCTGTGTTTAAACACCCCAGAACTGCAGTAGTCATATCTAGCTTGACCTTCAGTGTTAACTTTTTAAAGTTAATCATTTGGGTTTAAGGTGCTGGCAAACACCCCCTCCCCGTTGTTTTTCTTCTTTGGGTTCCTGTGTTTCACTCGGCTCCCAGAGTCAACATAGTCATGCTGTTAAGGTTTTTCCACCTCTACAAATGGAAGCCTTGCATATTTCCTCATTAATAAATGCTGTTCACTGTTCCATATTTTCATAGCACAGATGTAGGTAGTAAATCTTGATTCCTTCAACTTTTTCTGCTGTAGTAGGGTATCTTTTTGCCTAATGTCTGAATTTATTTATGTCCAAATGTTTGTCACTCTTTGAGCCAGGAATTAGCATTTTGTCATTGGGCATTAGTACTCTGTTCTTTTCCAGACAGATCACTGTAGCTGTTTCCACAAATCATGTGCTGCTAAGGGAATTTCTTCTGCCAGTATCTGGCCATTTACTGAAGACGTTTATCAGCATCACGAGCTGTGCATTTTTAATTCTCACTGCTGTTTCTCTGTGATTTTGTCTCTAGCAGTTTTCTTTCATTCTGTTGCTTTATTATGATGCTTGCCCGTATTTCTGTGAAAGTACTGCATAATGTGGAATGGGACACATTCTCTCTCACACACTGCAGAAGAGGAGCATAATAAAATAAAAAATGGCATGCGTATACCAGTGCTATATACACTGTTGTCATGGTCTATAGGAATTGCTGCTGGAACAAAAGATTTGCAGGTAAACTCACCCCTCCTTTTCTGAACTGCTTTGACATTTATGTACTCCAGAGCTGAATATGCTCAAAAATTCATCTGCAGAAACTGTAGGAGCAATTAGTAACAGAAGTACAGGCTAGGTTGCCTTCAGTGTTGCCAAATTCAATACATAAAGGGGAGCCTATCAATTTAAAATAGGGGTGTGGATCATCAGGCCAAAATAGGCATGCATCCTTCAATAATAACCTGTCCATCTACTAATATCTCCCACTCTAACTTTTTGTTTACCTCTTCCAGAATGTTGTGTATGTGTTCATGTGTCCCTTTGGCTGGTTTTCAATGAAGATTTGGTGCTAACTAGTAGTGTAGATGGTTTTAAGGGGCCATGGACGTTAGCTGGGATTGTGGAGGACAGGGCAGTCAGCAGCTATTTTCCATGATAGCTAAACAGAACCTCTGGTTGGTTGATGGGAGTTGTTGTCTTTATACCCTGCTTGTGGGATTTCTGGAACCATCTGCTTGGTTGCTGTGGAAAACAGGATGCTGAATTAGACCAGCTGGTATAAGAACATAAGAGAAGCCATGTTGGATCAGGCCAATGGCCCATCCAGTCCAACACTCTGTCACACAGTGGCCAAAACCAGGGTGCCATCAGGAGGTCCAGCAGTGGGGTCAGATCTCCAGAAGCCCTTCCACTGTTGCCCCCTAAGCACTAAAAATACAGAGCATCACTGCCTCAGACATAGTGTTCCATCTATACCTTGTGGCTAATAGCTGCTGATAGACCTCTGCTCCATATATTTATCCAATCTCCTCTTGAAGCTCTCAATGCCTGTAGCAGCCACCACTTCTTGCGGCAGAGAATTCCACATGTTAATTACTCTTCAGGTGAAGAACTACTTCCTTTTATCTGTTCTAAGCCTCCTGCTCATTAATTTCATTGAGTGCCCATGGGTTCTTACATTGTGAGAAAGGGAGAAAACTGCTTTCTCCACCTTCTCTATCCCAGGTATCATTTTGTAAACCTCTATCATGTCACTCTTCAATTGTTGTTTCTCCAAGCTTCAGAGCCCCAACCTCTTTAATCTTTCTTCACAGGGAAGGTGTTCCACCCCCTTAACCATTTACTGCTTCCATTATTTTATTCTTTAACCATGCAGGCCTTTTTTATACCTATTTATACCTTTCCTAACCTGCAGTATTCATTTTATGTGAGCTTCCAGGGTTATATTTGTAAATAGTCTCCAACCTTCCCAAAGAGATTTGACCCTTCTTATCTTTCCTTTCAGTTTCTTCTTCACAATCCCCTCATTTGAGAGAAGTTACCCTTTCTAAAGTTAAATGTGTTGTATTGGTCTTTTTGTAAACTTATATAAATACTAAACTTGATAGTATTATGATCACTGTTCCCAACCAGTGCTATCACATTCACATCTCTCACTAGGGTTGCCAGCCTCCAAGTGAGACCTGGATATCTCCCACTTTTACAACTGATCTCCAGCTGACAGAGATCAGCTCCCCTGGATAAAATGGCTGCTTTGAAGGGTGGACTCTATGGCACTGTACCATGCTGAGGCCTCTCCCCTTCCTAAATCCCTCCCTCTCCTGGATTCACCCCCAAAGTCTCCAGGTATTTTTCCAACTCAGACCTGGCAACCCTATCTCTCACCAGGTCCTAAGCATTACGTAGGACCAAATGCAGGATCGCCTCCCCCTGGTAGGTTCTGTGACCATCTGCTCCATGGCAAGCCATTGAGAGCAGCTAGAAACCCAGTCTCTTTCTCCTGACTTGAACACATCTTATAGAATCATAGAGTTGGAAGGGGCCATACAGACCATCTAGTGAGTCCAGTCCCCTGTCCAATGCAGGACCAGCCTAAAGCATCTCTGACAAATATTTGTTCAGTCTCTTCTTGAAAGCTGTCAGTGAAGGGGAACTAACCACCTCTCTAGGCAGCTGATTCCACCTTTGAACCATCAACCATGACAGTGAAAAAGTTTTTCCTAATATCCAGTCAATACCTTTCTGCATGTAATTTAAACCCGTTGCAGCCATTTTCTCCAGCAGAACTGATCTCTATTGTCTGGAGACCAGTTGTAATTCCAGGAGGTCTCCATACCTATCTCCAGGAATTTCATGCCTCTCTAGGAATTGCCAGAAACTCTCTGTTGAGTTTCTGGAGATTGGTAGAGAGGATTGAGAAGCCTCAAACTCTTCCTCCTTTCTTAGGGAAGGTGCTCTAATACCTCATTTTGTTACCCTTTTCTACACAAGGGGATTTTTAAAGACTGGGTGACCAAAGCTGCATGCAATAGTCCAAATGTGGCTATGTCATAAATCTGTAAAAGCTCATTATGCCACTGGCCATCTTATTTACCATCCCTTCCCTAAAAATCCCAGCATAGAATTTGCCTTTTTCACCCCAGCCACCACACTGAGTCAATATTTTCATCAAATTATCCACCACAGCCCTGAATGCCCTTTCCTAGTCACCTGCTTGGGTTGCCAACCTCCAGCTGTGGCTGGAATTTACAATTGACATCCTGATTACAGAGATCAGTTCCCCTGGAGAAAATGACAGCTTCAAGGGGTGGACTGTGTGACACCACATCCCACTGAACTTCCTTCTTCCCACAAAGTCTGCCCTTCCCAGGCTGTGTCCCCAAATCTCCAGGAATTTCCCAACATGGAGTTGGCAATCATACCCCTAGTGACTGTCCTTGAGAAATTCGGTAATGTCACACACTGCATCTGTAACAATCCTTCCTGATCTTTTTTGGTCTAGTGGTTAAGTGCGCAGACTCTAATCTGGGAGAAGCCCATCATGTACTAGAAGGCCTTCTCTAAGAAAACTTATCCCATGATCCCAGAACCCAAAGTGCTCCTGCCAGCACCACCATCTCAGCCAATGATTCACCTTGAGTATGGTCTGTTCTCTTCGCACTCCTCTTCCTTTAATTGGAAGGATAGAAGAGAATGCCACCTGACCCCCCAATGCCTTCAACTGCCTTCCAAGAGCTTCATAGTCCTCTTTAATTTTCATGATGGTATTCACAGCAGTGTCATTTGTCCCCACATGAACCAGCACAAATGGGTACTGATCAGTAGGTTTCATCAGTTTTGGCAGTTGGTCTGTAATATCCTGAATTCTAGCCCCAGGTAAGCAACATGTCTCTCAGAGTAGGGGATCTGGCCTGGACACATTAAGTTCCATACCCCTGAGCAGAGTGTCCTTGACGACCACCACTTTCTGTTTCCTTCCACTTCTGTGTGGCACCATGCCCTCTTCACTCCCTTTTCCAGGTCTTTGGGGCTCTCCTTCCACTCTCGTCTCCGTCACCCTCTCAAGCACCTCAAAACGATTCTTGAGCTCCAGTGGACGTTGTCTTAGTCAACGTTGTCGGGTTTGTACTGTAGAACTGAAAGGAGGCTCAGAAGGGAGATTGACTCTTCCTTCTTCTCCTTGACTTTGTTCTTCATGTTCTTGCAGAGTTCCCAGGCTTTCATCAATAAACTCCTCCCCATCCTTGATTTCCTGAAGGGTGGCGATCCTTTCCTGCAGGCTCTGAATGTTCTCCTCCAAAAGCCTGACCAGCTTACACTTCTGACAAGTGAAGTCTGTCTTCTCTTCCGGGAGGAAAACAAACATGGCATACTCCATGCAGGTGACTGGAAGGGTGACTTCAGTCCATGCAGGTGACTCCATGCAGGTGACTTCAGTCGACATCATTGCCATCCAAGTATATTCCAAGGGAACTCTGAGCAGAGTTTTGGGGCTTTCAGGCAGATCCTCAGGCTAAGAGCCACAAGCCAAGAGCCCTTTAGCTCTCGCCAAGGCTTGTGCCTCTGGCGAGGAGGAGCCTTTTGTTTCAAAAGGTCACTTCCTGTCAAGCACAGCAGAGCTCAGTACAGTAGCGGGTGGGGCTTGTAATCAACAGCAATCAACAGCAACTCACTCAGTCCCCAGCAGCCCTCAAAACACAATTAGCCTCAAACAGAACTTAAACAGAATCACTCTCTTGCAGGCTTCAAACAACCCACTCACCCTCAGCTTCTCACACAGCAGCTAGGAAAGGCAAAAGGCAGAAAAACAAAAACCCCTTACCTTCTAACAGCACCTCACCATGTGCTCTCCACTCCTTGCCTCAGGCTAATCCTTGCCTCTTGACCCAATCGATGTGTAGGTAGGTAAAATAATAAGCTTCCTTTTGAACACACTATTTCCACCCATAGTGTTTCTGTAAGCGAATCTATTTCTCTTACATTCTCAATTTTACTGGACTGTATAGTGTATACCCTCTCTGATATACAGAGTGACTCTAGCAGGATTCTATTTGTAGAATTGGACTGCACTAAAAAGCCATCTGCTCCATCTGACCAAAAGATGAAAAAAATGCAATTGTTACATATAGTATTTAATCAAATGCAAGTCTATCTTTCCCTCAGGTGTGCCATTTGCATGCAAGATAGTTATGTTCAATAATTTTTTTGTGTATAATATTTTAAGCAGGTTGTCTTAGCTTTATGATGGTCATCTTCCTTTCGAGTAAATATGGTAGCTTCTGTCAAGATGGAGATGAGAAAGTGAGAGAAGGTAAAGGCAAAGGAGAGCTCTCAGAGGGGGAAAAAAAACTATGAGCAGTGACCAGGAAGCTTTTACAGAGATAAAGGAGTACTGCTTGATCAGCCTTGGCCTGTTTGCTGCTGTTAAGAGGCTTCCTTGATGCTTTATCTGGTTTCTCTGTTGTTTGCTCTTTTGGGTAGCAGCCCACATGCTGAATTTCCCTTCCTCCCCACACCGTCCCTTGGGCCTTTACTCCTATATTTATCTCTTTAAATTTATAAGCCACAACTCTTCATTAAATGTTTCTGAGGTGGATTGCAGTATTTAAAACCCACACAGAATGATGAAGTTTTAATCTTTAAAATGATTTAATGCATAATAATAAAAATAACAGTACTCTGAAAGATTTTAAAAGACTAAGGGGAAACAACTAATTAAAATGCTCATATTAATTATTAATTAATTAGCAGTAGCACTGCAACAATACTGCCCAGTCAATTAAGAGACAGCTGCAAAAATAGCCATATAGAATATATCACTATGGTTATGAGATGCATAAAACATTGCTCAAAAGTTGTAAAACATCAGCAGTGAGAAAAACAAATGCCGAGGGCAGCAGTTGCAAAGACCAGAATCAGTATTCAGCTATATGCTTGAATACTAATAGTCACTCCAATGCTGCCTGTACTGTTTGGTTGCTCCTGGGTCTACTCTATAGACTGTGGGAAAGACATAATTTCAAGTCTCATCTGTGCCTCACAGGGTAGCTGATGGAGCCTCTCCCCAAGATACTCACCAAGTTTCAAGAACATTGGACCAGGGGGTCCAATTCTATGGGCCCCCAAACAGGTTGCCCCCATTCCCTCCACGGTGCTGTTAGTAGCTCGGCGGGGGAAGGGGTTTGAGGGAGAGGCTCCAAACTTTCAGGGTAGCTTTGGGGGCCTCTCCCCACATACACCCCCATGTCTCAAAGCAATTGGACCAATGGGCCTAATTCTGTGGGCACCCAAACAGGTTACCCCCCATTATCTCCATTGTTTCCAATGGGGAAACCCAGCCAGCAGCACTTAAGGCAGGCATGCAGAAAAGGGCAACTGCAATAATAAGATGAGGACACTTTCCCTATGAAGAAAGGTTATCACATTTGGGGATCTTAGCTCTGAGAAACAATGACTGAGGGGTGACATGATAAGAGGTTTACAAGACTATGCATGGGATAGAGCAGGTAGAGAAAGAAGTACTTTTCACCCTTTCTCACAAGACAAGAACTCTGGGCACTCAATGAAATTGCTGAGCAGTCAGGTTAGAAGTTAGAACAGATGAAAGGTTTTTTGGTTCTTACAGATTTACAACTTTAAAAAGTTCTGCTGGTTGCTGTTGCTTGGTGGGGGGGTTGGTTTGTTTTTTTCCTGTCTGCTCCAGCCTCCATACGTTTGTCAAATTCCATCTGGAAGCTGTTCATGCCAGCTGCTGCCGCCACCACCACCTCCTGTAGCAGTGAATTCCATGTATTAATCACTGTTTGGGTGAAGAAATACATCCTTTCATCTGCAGTTGCCCTTTTCTGCATTTTTCCCAGCGCTATAAATATTATTTTTGAGGTGTGTGTGGTGTGAGTGGTCCAATGAGGTTGCACCATCAATTTATACATGTATAAATGTTGTTTATGCTTAGAAAGCATTACTAACAACAAAGCTAGTGGAGGTGATGGTATCCCAGCTGAGTTATTCAAAGTCTTAAAAGAAGATGCTGTTAAAGTGCTGCACTCAATTTGCCAACAAATTTGGAAAACACAACAGTGGCCACAGGATTGGAAAAGGTCAGTTTACATTCCAATCCCAAAGAAGGGCAATGTCAAGGAATGTTCAAAGTATCGCACAATTGCACTCATTTCACACGCTAGCAAGGTCATGCTCAAAATCCTACAAGCTAGGCTCCAACAGTACGTGGATAGTGAACTGCCAGAAGTACAAGCTGGGTTTCGAAGAGGTAGAGGAACTAGAGATCAAATTGCCAACATTCGCTGGATTATGGAGAAAGCAAGAGAGTACCAGAAAAACATCTACTTCTGCTTCATTGACTATGCTAAAGCCTTTGATTGTGTGGATCACAATAGATTATGGCAGGTTATTAAAGAGATGGGAGTACTGGACCACCTCACATGTCTCCTGAGAAACCTGTATAAGGGTCAAGAAGCAACAGTTAGAACCGGATATGGAACAACTGATTGGTTTAGCAAAGGAAAAGGAGTACGACAAGGATGTATATTGTTACCTTGCTTATTTAATTTATATGCAGAGTACATATGCTGGCCTGGATGAATCACAAGCTGGAGTTAAGATTGCTGGGGAAAAGATCAATAACCTCAGATATGCAGACAATACCACTCTGATGGCAGAAAGTGAAGAGGACCTAAAGAGCCTCTTGCTCAGGGTGAAAGAGGAGAGCGCAAAAGTGGGCTTGAAGCTCAACATCAAAAAAACTAAGATCATGGCATCTGGCCCCATCACTCCTTGGCAAATAGAAGGGGAAGTCGTAGAAGTAGTGACAGACTTCATGTTCCTAGGATCCCAGATCACTGCAGATGGTGACTGCAGCCATGAAATTAAAAGACGCCTGCTCCTTGGGAGGAAAGTGATGGCAAACCTAAACAGCATGATAAAAAGCAGAGACATCACCTTGCCAACAAAAGTCCGCATGGTCAAAGCAATGGTATTCCCCGTAGTAATGTATGGCTGTGAGAGTTGGACTATAAGGAAGGCCGAGCACCAAAGAATACCCTGTGAGTTTGGAGCCTCTCCCTCAAACCCCCTCCCCTCCAGCCCCCAGAATATACCCTATGTTTTCACCATTGACTTCAATGGCCCATAGGATATAATGGAGCTGAAATTGACATTCGGCTGCCTGAAAGACTTCCGGGATGCCGGCTGGGGGCGGGGCTTGGCTCCTAAGGTGTGCTCCCCCCGGAAAAGACCCCTAGGCTGACATAATGTGACTGTCCCAACATCATCCACTGAGTTCTCATGGAAGCGGGGAAATTCAAATCCAAGTCTCCAAGATCATACTCTGACACTTTAACCATACACCAGGGGTCCCCAATCTTTTCAAACCTGTGGGCATCTTTGGAATTATGGCACAACTTTGGCTGCCATAAAACAGCTCCTGCAGGCAGGGCCGGCCCCAGGTGTCTGGAATGCCAACCTCCCGGTGGGGCCTAGAGACTGGGTGGTGGTGGAGCGCTGGCTTTCCTGGGGGCGCCGCACCTGTGGAACGCCCAGGGAAGGGGCGGCCGTTCAAACGCCCGCCCCTTCCCTCCCAGCCCCAGCGCCAGCTTCCCTGAGCACGTTGCAGCAGCGGTGTGCTCAGGAAAGCCAGGGAAGGGGCAGCTGTTCAAATGTCCGTCCCTTCCCTCCCAGCCCCAGCGCCCTAGCCCGCCCCTACCCCCCCCACCCCCCAACCGGGCGGGCGCATGGAGGTGGGCTGGAGCGCTGCGGGTGCCTGCTGGTCTTGGGCGCAGGCGGCTGGGCCGGGCGCCCCGGCGGGGTGGAGCCAGAGGAGGGCTGGGCTAGGTTGCGCGGGGGCTTCGCAGCCGTTTTTGCCAGCGCTGCCAGTTGCCGCTGCTGCCGCCGCCGCCCCTCCTTTGCTGCTCCTGCGGGTGAGTGGGGGTGGCTTGGGGGGCAGGGGCTGCGCTGGGGAGGGGGCGGTTTGGTGCCCCTGTGGGTCTGGCGCCCTAGGCGAGCGCCTAGCTCGCTTAGTGGGCGAGCCGGCAGTGCCTGCAGGAGGGAGAGCCAGCTACAAAATGGTTGCCAAGCTTACCTGTCAGCCACACAGTGAAGATCCTTGTGCTGTGGTGGCAGCTGCTGCCAAAGCAATACTTTTAAAAATCTGCACAACCAATCAAATCTCCAGTGGCCATTCAGAAGCCTTGCTGGGCAAAAGCCCAAACTGGCCATTTTCTAAAAACCCTTGGTGGGAACCAGGAAAGGTGTTCGTTGGGTACTATGGTTTCCACCCCTGTACTACACCATGCCGGATGTCATAGGATTTTTGTGCATGTGAACCTAAAAATTATTTTATATAGATTCTGTCAGCACAAGATGGGATCCTGTACCAAGAAAGCCATCCATTATTCATATCAATTGAGCAGATAGCCATTGTCTGTGCCCATCAATATGATTGATTACTCTATGTGTACCAAAGAACACTTCAGACTGATATATCAGCCTGCAGCTTAGCTGTGAAAGCTTTTTTGAAATAATTTAAGATTTAACACCCTTGGCTTCCTGAGGCTACTGAACTTCTCTTTTGAAGTCAATGAGACCTAGGAAATATCAAATGGCTAGATGGATTGGGAGGGGGAAAGGAAAATTAGCCTCAAGCATGACATTTAGCAATAAAAAGAATGAAAGCAATCCTACTGGCCTTCTGGGTCTCAGCTATCTTATACCTTGGGTGTGTGGATTTTGGTATTTGTCAGATTTTAAAAATATATAATCTGATATATTTTGCTACACTGCACGTTTCATGAAATGACACATCTGGCTGAGACATACTTTTTGTGGATTTTTTTTAAAGGGTTATACCTTTGAGGGAAGGATTTTTTAAAAACACGAATTGCCTTGCTGGACCAGACCAAAGGCCCACCTAGTCTAGCATGATGTTTTCAACTGCAACCAGTCAGCGTTTGCCAAATTCACAAGCTGAACATCCAGGAATTAAACTTTCTCCTTCATTTAGCCCCAACATTTGGAACTTGGAGAGGCCCATAGGTGTAAAAATATTATAAGTGGGCATCTTGCTGTTCAAAATCAAGCAGGAAACTAGAGGAACCTTAAAGACAAAACATACTATTCTGTAATCTGCCCTGTGTTGCTTGGATGAAGGATGGGATAAAAATATACTAAATAATCATAGCAGTAAAAGCAGGCAAAAGTTAAAAGGTAGCATAAAAATTGACACTGATTTGCAACATATACTAGTAAAAAATGATTAAAAAACTACTGCCCCTCAAGTTGCAGCCTATCATGGGTCAGCCTGAGATCAGCCCAAAGTCCACCACCCAGCTCTGATGCAGCAAGTGAGACTCAGTTGATTAAGACCAGTCCACCAGGCTCACCTCCACCCTTCGAGTGCCAGAGACAGAAACTTAGAAGGGAACTGCAAGCGAGGAGGGAGCGTTCACATCTCCTGGCCTGTCACTAGCTGCTTGCTGATAACAGTAGCTGCAGGAGTTCTCCCAAGCAGCTGGTTGCTAACAAGGGCTTGATAGGAAGTGCCTGTAGAACCCAGTGCTGGGAGCCTGCATGTTGTGGAAGCAGCAAGGCACCAACCTCTTCACTCAGTGACCACAGCGCTGAGCTCTGCTCCTGCAACCCTTGGACTGTCTCTTGGCTCTGGAATATTCCTCCCTGCATTTGAGAATGACCTTGGACTGCTGGATCTTGCTTCCTGTATAATGTTTTGAACTAGACTCTGTTCTCTTGGTAACTGACTGAACTTTGACTCTGACTCTGGAATTTGGCTTGGACTGACCCTAAATTCTGACATAGACCTAAAACCAATATAAAGGAGAATCAATATAAGACCTGATCAGTATAAAAAAGGGCCAATACAGTACAACAATCAAAACTAGAAACAGAACACTCAAGCAAAGGCAATGGTTCAAAAGTAGTTTATTTTTTAAAAATTATACCCCACCTCTGCCCCTATCAGGGTCACCAAGGTGGCCAACAGACTGAAAACATACATAATAAAAGCCAGTTTGGTATAGTGGTTAAGTGCACGGACTCTAATCTGGGAGAACCAGGTTTGATTCCCCACTCCTCCACTTGCTCCTGGCTGGATGACCTTGGGCAAACCATAGTTCTGATAAGAGCTGTTCTTGAAAACAGCAGTTTCTGTCAAGAGCTCTCTCAGCCCCATCTACCTCATAGGGTGCCTATTGTGGGGAGGAGAAGGGAAAGGAATTTGAAAGCCTCTCTGAGACACCTTTGGGTAGTGAAGGGTGGGGTATAAATCCAATCTCTTTTCTTCTTATTAAAATCAAACAAAAGCAGGGGACAGACAAATCTCTCTGGGAAGAGAATTCCAGAGTTTTGGTGCCATGACTGAGAAGGCCCTCTCCCGTCATGCTACCTGTCTAATCTCAGAAGGTGGGGGCACCTGAAGCAGGGCTTTGGAAGCTGACTGTATAGGGGTTTGATAGATTTGTAAGGAAGTAGATGTTCCTTCAAGTATCTCTATCCCAAGCTGTGTAGGGCTTTCAAGTTCAACACCAGCATCTTGAATCATGCTTGGAAACATATTGGGATCCAGTGTAGATGGGCCAGGACTGGAGTGATATGCTCCTTATGACCCACTCCAGACAACATCCTGGCTGTAGCACTCTGCACCAACTGGAGTTTCAAGGGAAGCCCAACAGAGAGTGCATTGCAGTAATCTAATCTAGATGTAATCAGGGCACACACTACTGTGGCCATGTCCTTTCTGCCCAAGAGAGGCTGCAGCTGACTAACCTGCAGAAGCTGGTTAAAGGTGCTCCTGGCCACAGCTGCCACTTGCTTATTCAGCAGTAGGGTTGGGTCCAAGAGCAGTCCCTTCAGTGCCTTAAGCTGGCACTGAAAATTTGATATACTTTGTGCCAGATGAATAGTTGTGAATGGGATTCCAAGACTGAGATGCCAGAACAGAAAAGGCTTGTCTAGCTCACCTCACTTCAGAAAGCAGGGGCACACAGAAAGTGCCCTTCCTGATGATCCCAATTGGCAGACAGTTTCATATTTTTATTTTATGTTATTTATAGTCCTCTTTTCTCACAAGGACTCAAGGTGGGTTACACTGAGTAAATAAATACAACCAACAAAATAGAACAATCAATAAATAATGCATTATGATAGTAGAAGTCTGGAACCAACCTGAAATCTAAAAGACAGAACTGAAGCAAAACATGAGTATTAACACAACACATTAAACAGTGTAAAAATTACATACTTACAGTTTGTTGTACACAGCAGTATATACTACAGTCCCTTATCATTTATCCAAGTAACTTTGTAAGCCACTTTGTAGAGTGCCACTCTGTTACCTGCACAGAAAAGCCCATTCAGTTTCACATAGTTTTCAGAAAGCCAGGAAATTGGGAGCCTTCCTGACTGCCTCATGTGGGCCATTTTGTAGGGTGGGGGCCACAATGGAGAAGGCATGGGTATGGGCAGTTGTTGATTTTGCCCATTTGCTGGTTGGCACTTGTAGAAGGCCCTGTGCAGATGAGGAAAGCTGTCATGGCAAAGCAAAGGGGGAGAGGTGGTCCCACAGATATGACCAAAGCTGTAAAGGGCTTTGTATGTGATAGCCAATACCTTAAATTCAGCCTGGTAACTAATGGACAGCCAATGGTGTGTCTGCAGAATGTATGATCTGTTTAGCTCCTGATAATAGCCAAGCCACAGTATTCTGCATCAACTGGAGTTTCCAAACAGATTTTGAGGGTAGACCAATGTCTCTATATTACTGTGGCATGGATCTAGGCCGGCAGATCAGTTGTATCAAGCTATCTTATGGGCTAGGCTGTTGGATGAAAGCCTTTTTTGTGGCTGCATTAACTTACTTCTCCAGCAATAAAGTTGGGTCCAGAGAGTACTGCAATCAGGGTCCCAAAACCAACTGACCCTCCCCTGACCCAAGGACACCAGTCTGGCAATAACCAGGGCCAGGGCTTTCTTGGTGGTGGCGCCTCTCTAGTGAAATGAGCTCCCAGAAGAGATCAGGGCCCTGCAGGACCTTATGCAGTTCCACAGGGCCTGCAAGACGGAGCTCTTCCACCAGGCCTTCAATTAGGAGGAGCTGCCTCAATAGAGAACCCTGTCCCCTGAAGCCATCAGAACAGCCTGTGCCAGCTGCATAAGGTTAGATCTACAGGCTGACCGCTAGAACGGTATAGTGAAGGTTGGCTGCCATCTTTTAAAATCTTCCAAAATTTCTTTATTTATTAGTATCATCAATGTTAGCACCTTTAATGTTAGAATGTTTATATGATTTTAGGATTATTTAAACTTAGATAAATCCAGTAAGAGCAACAACCAGCCAGAGAACTGATCTCAGCAATCAAAGCATGTCATTAGTACAGCTGCCCACATTGAACCTAATTTCTCCTAGGGGTAGACCGTTTAAAGAGATGGAGTCCTTCATGCAAGAATTTTTGCACATTGTCTCTAACAAGGTGCAGCTCCTCCTCTTTGTATGCATAAACTTTTTCATCTTCTACAACAAGAATGACCAACTGCTGATTTCCTCCATTTTTCTACTGACACAAAGGAATTGACAAATGGCCTTCAAGAACTATACTCTTTGCTTTACTAAGAGGCTGTTCTGTACCCTGCAGTCAGGTTTCCTCAAGTGGTACTAGCTCCTTGGCCCTGGGGCTGACCAGGCTTGGAGGACTGGTAACAGAAGTCCTCTGCCTGGTAAACTGGTTGATCCAGCAAGGCTATCTTCCTAGGGCTCAGCAAGTAGGCAGGGTGATAATTGGGACCAGCTGCACTGCTTGCAGGTGATGGAGTACCTGAGTTATTGGCCAGAATCCTGTGAGGTAGTACTATCCTCAACACTTTGCTGTAGACCTACAGTGAGGGTCAGTGCAGCCAGTCTGGCACTTTGCCTCCTTTGTGCCACCTCAGCCCGGGCCATTTGCTGCTGTACCTGTGGAGTGGGAGAGGGCCTCGGGCTACAGGCCTGGGTTTGATTATTGCTCGGTGGAAGCCTAGCAGCTGGCCTCTGGTGCTGCTGGTACCTCTGCCCAGGTGCCTCTACAGTGTTGTTCCCTCCCTAGTCCCTCAGGTCCTCCTCAGCCATTGACACTGGTTCCTTAGGCTCCTCCCTTGAAGACTCTGAGACATTTCCCACACAAATGGGTCTCCTTGCTCCTGCATTTGTATTTCTCCGCAGCTTTCTTTCGTTTCTGCAGAGGTATTTTCAGTCTGAGGAGCAAAAATGCAGTTTGCTCCCTCTTGTGGCGCAGCAAGGGAATTCCTGGAAACAGGGAAGTCTGATGCTGTACTGAAAGAGAGGACAAACTTCGTTTTTGCACCTCGGACAGAAAATACCTCTGCAAAAATGAAAGAAAGTTGTGGAGGAATACAAATACAGAAGTGGGGAGACCCATTTGTGTGGAAAATGTCCCAGTTGGATTCACTGAGCTAGTCAGAGGGCATTCTGACAGCAGCAGATCATAACTTTTAGCCATGTAGTAGTTTATGGCTCCCTGAATCATGGCCACTGAAATTGCTCTAAGGTGCCACACCTGACCGGACTTCATTGCACTGACCCCTTTGGTTAAAGGAAGGACAGAGGATTTCTTTTTTTGAAGGAGAAAGTCTGTTCCCCAGCAAAATTGATGGTATTTTGGAAAGGATCCAGAAGTCAGCTGCTCATTCTGCATGCCTTGCATCTACATCTACAACCTACAAGACCCACACCGAATGGTTCAGCTCCTTTATCAGAGCAGAACTCCTGCTTTATCTTGAATCACACAAGTTCTTCTATGTTATGTCACTTCAATCTTCTTGAGTCTCAGTTTACCTCAGAGCTTCTATGTCATCTAGAGGCTATAACAGGGTTTTTTGATTTTTCCTTCTTCCCGCCAGTTGTCCCATGCCTCTGTCATGTTTTGCCATCATGGAAAACTATTACCACCAATGCCTGGTTTCTGATCATCATCAAGATGGGGTACATAAGAAAGTTTGCTTTGCTTTCCCCATTCAAACCATTCAAATATACTTGCCCTGAACTAACCCCCCTCCTTGAGAATGATTCCCTCCTGCTCAAAGGCTGTAGAAGAAGTGCCACTTTCTCAAAGAGTCTAGTGTTCTGCTCCACTGTTCCAGAGAAAGATGGAGGTCTTCATCTTATCACAAAAGGTCAATGTATTCATCAGTCAAGAAATGCAGGACAATAATGGTGGTATCTCCCTTTTTAATGCTGGGAGCTTGGTTTGCTTCTGTGGTTTCACAGATGTTAACTTTCATACTTCCATTTAGCCACAACTTCACAAATTCTTATGTTTTGCAGAGTAAACAATACTGAGTTAGAGGGACCAATAAGGCAGCTTTATATATGTGTATGTGCTGGAAGGATGTTGTTGTTGTTCAGTTGCATAGTCAAGTCTGACTCTTCGTAACCCCATGGACCACATCATGCCAGGCCCTCCTGTCTTCCATGATATAGAGTTTCCATGGCATAGAGTTTCCAAACAGTGTATGTGATCATCTCATGTTATTTGAATGGCACCAATACAAGACTGGAAAGGGCTTTTTAATAGTTCTCAGAGTTCCCACAAGATAAAAATATATTGCTTTATCAACCCATATCTTTTTGACAATCATATTCTAAGTATTCAATCTATATAGTTTTTCTACAGTCTCTTCCCCTTGCCCTCTTGAACATTCCAGTTTTTATAACCTTGTCCTGAATCAGTCTCTCATGAGCAGTCAGCTTCAGATGTTCTAGAGCATAGTGCAGACTTTATTCAGTGCATCAGCTCTCATGGATTGTCCATCAGTGAAATAAGTTTTTTCTGTGAATGCTTTATCTAATGCTGCATAGATTAACTGGGTCTACCTCTGTAAAGTTTACTTTTTAAAGTCAATTTTCTAGAGAGGTTTGTGTTTGTGGTTAAAAAGTTCAAAAACACTGGAACCTAATGATTTGTAACCAAAATGAAAGTCTATGCCTGTTATTGATTTTGCTTTAATTCCTTGGAAGCAATATTGATCCTTAAAAGATACATTTCAACACTTCGTATCTGGGACATAAAGCATTTTCCATGCCATTGATTAATAGAGACTATATATCATTTTAATGGGGCACTATCTCTTGAATGAGGCACCATGTTAAGAATAAAAGATCCAATCTAGATTCTTCACCAAAGAAAACAAGCAGAAAGGTTTCCATTCCCTACTTACAACCTTAAGGATAATTTTCACATCTAAACAGCAAAGTTTCTCTATGGACTGTTTGTACGTGCCTACATAAAAAGGTCTGTGTCTGTTTGTGTTGATTAGTATCATTACCTTGAGTAGTACTTTTAGAACAAGTAGAAAGTCATTGGCACTGCAAAACAACCCAAGTGGGAAGGAAATCACTTTTAAAGACACAGTATGTCAAGATGAGAAAATTAGGCTACGGTGGTATTCTATAAATAAAGCTGTTCTTTTTTTATTTGTATGTAGCTTTGTAGACTGGGGCAAAACAAGACAATGTGGTGCTATGAGGCATAGGCCGGCTTGCTTAATCACTTAGCCACAAACAATGAATGCTGATTAACTTATAATCATGATCAGCTAGGAGTTCTTCTTACTCCTACTTCCCATGATGTGGGCTCGAAGGGCAGTTTGAAGTTAGCTAGACAAAGACATTTTATAGTGATCTTGGTGGTAGTGGGGCTCTTGCACAGTTATCATGGAGATTCTTATGCTCCCCAGTGCAGTAGCCAAGTAAATAACTTGTTAATGTTTACTAGTTAACATTTTTGTAGTATGGTAGGTGCTGTAAATAACAAAAAGTTATGAGGTCTCTGTGTAAAGGGTTTGCAATCTACATTGCTAAACAGCATTGACTCATGTGTACAGCTCCTCAAAGAATTATTTACATCCCAATCCTTCTGAAATGCTAATCTGCATCATTATGAGCCACTGAACGGAAATAGCGATAATTTCCTTTCATTACTTTATAGAAATACAGGAGAAGAGATTCTCCCCCCCTTTATGAGCCATTGTTTCTCAGATCAAAGAGAATGGATGTTTTGCAGGTGGCCACTTATACCTTTTGAAGTTTCATTTCACCCTTTTAAAAAACATTTTCAAAAGTAGCATTTTGCTTGCAAAAATTTACTGAGCTGCAGCTGGAATTGGTTTAGGAGAAAAGTCTTAGATGATGGTGTTGATTCCAAACAGTGATACAGACTCAGCATGGTGACATACTAATAGACCAGCCAGTAGTTTATAAATGTGCAAGTACCTAAATTTCACTTAGCTCCAACAGGAAAATTAATATTGGCCCCGGTCACACGGAGAAGTTGCTGCACTGAAGGCACGAATGTCAGGTGGATTTTCAGGGCGCGATCATACCGCAACATCTGGGAACCGTAGTGCTCCCGTGGCCAACCCATGGCATCCCGCTGATGATGCAGAGTTAAAAAGTACCTAGGAAAGTGCACTAGTATCCAGTAAATGTGGAGCAAAGGTGGGTGTCTGATCGCGGGAGCGCTAGTATCCCATGGCATCCGGTGCCTGCCCACCTCCCGTTGCATAGGATGCACGCCAATGCTGAACTGCACATGTGCACAAACATGACACTGACAGCAGCCCCGCCCCTGGAATGGCGCATGCGTACAAACAAGAAACCAAAAGCAACGTGGCTTGTGTGATCGCGCTGCTTCTTTGCCATGCTTCAGCATTGCTGTGTGATCGGCAGCTAACAGCTGAAATGTGGCAACTCGGGAGACCATGTGATCGGGCTACCGCACTTTATTTTGCTCTGGGGCAAACAGCCATGCCTCCCCCCCACGTCATCTGGCCCATGTGACCGGGGCCATTGAAACATAAGAAGGTCAAGTAAAAGTGCTCACATCAGTTTGACGTTATAGCAGATTCAACCCAATGTAACTGATATCTAGATATCTTCTTTCCAGAAGTAAATTATCCTTGAGTACCACCTCATTCTCCTCTCTGGTTTTAGCTTAGACTAGAATTGGGGAAAGCTCAGTTTGCATGTGTGTGTATGTATAGGTTTGCCAGATGGTTTAAACAAAAATAGTGGACACAGTTGATAAATTTTTTATTGAATTGTACTCACACAATAAAAAAGAAAAATGTCCTGGCCCTTTAATGAAGGCTTATGTGTGGAAATGAATTATTGAAGCTTTTACTGGCATGGAGGTAAATAAGATCCTATTAAGCCTCTATTAAAAGGAGAATATATTTTTCTCCTAGTCCTAGTCTGCCATGCTAACCACTACTATATCACAGTTTCCCCTGATTTAATACATACAAATACATATAGGGATTTCTGGGTTTTAAATGGCTGTATAACAGGTAGAAATTACAGTCAATAATAGGTTAAGTTTTCTTTGTATTACTATCCTATATCTTCTGAAAAGCAAAAACACTGAGTTTCTGATTGTAGTATGGTCTCCGAGGGACAACTAACAAAACGAAAATATATATTGAAGTGTTGCACATGTTTTGCCACAGTCTCTGGTTCAAGTCTTGTAATGTATCCACTTGAAAACATGGGTTCGGGACAGCCATGTGCTCGGACTGGTTCTAACCGGTCCGCCATGCGGCCAGGCGAGGGGCCTGAGCTTCGCTCCGTAAGACAATGGACTGTAGGCTCCTAGCTCCCTTCCAATCGGGGAACTGGGGATAACTCAATCACTGTAAATAGTGAATCATGGGGTATTGTGTGTGTTGGGGTATGGGTTCACTGGGGGATAAAAGCCGGCCTGTGAGCTGGCTTTTCTTCGTCTTGTTCTTGATCTAATAAAGTATGTGAGAGCTGAAATCACTCTTCAGTCTCAGTACTTTTCAAGTCTACTTCTCCCAAACTCTTTCAGCCCCCCCCCCTCGTTTAAGGGGACATAACACAATACCCACATCTGTGGAGAGATCTTTGCACATAGCATGCATAGAAAAATAGCATGTCAGGGAAAAGACTAAGCTGGACCTCATCTCTCTGACATCTAGTTTTCTATATGCAGAGTTTTTCTTATTTATTTGCTTTTTTAATACTCCAGTCTTTTCCAGAATGAAGACCTGAAATAGTTTCCATCATTGTCTACTCTTCCATTTTATCATCACAACAACTGTGTTAGGTAGGTTACTCTGAGAGTGTGTGATAGTCATAAATTTTGCTCTGTTTGTGGTTTGCAAACCAAAGTTCGTGATGGGTCTATCATAACAAACTTTTATGAACATTTAAAACAGTTCTTGGTGGTTTGTGGATAGAGAAGAAAGTAGGGGTTTAAAGGGACTCCTTTTAAAGGGAGTCCCTTAAACCCCTGCTTTCTGTTCCCCGTGAAAGCAGCAAAAACAGCCCAGTGGCATGGAGCAGCCTGCTCCCTGCTGCTCAGCTGTTTCAGGCTGTCTTGTGCAGTCCCTTTAAACTTTAAAAGGACTGCACAAGACAGCTTGTGAAAGCCTAAAAACAGCTGAGTGATGGGAAGTGTCTTCTCTCCACTGCTCAGCTGTTTTCGGCTGCCTGAGTGGTGGGGAGCAGACTGCTCCCATCAGTCAGCTGTTTTTCAGGCTTTCTGCAAACCTTGTTTAAAGGGACTGTGGTCCCTTTCAACCAGATTTGCAGGGCCACAAACCAGTTTGGTTTGTGAACGAACCTCCCTATTTGGTTCAGTTCATGGTTTGGTTTGTGGTTTGGTGATGAACCATGAACTTACATGAACCACATTTTTCCAGTTCATTCCCAGCCCTAATCATTCCTAACTTTTGTGTAAGGATTCTTTGGAAAGGAGCTGTGGGTGGTAAAAGAGAGAACCTCTCTGGAGAAAAGGAAATAAAATTCTCCCTTTCTTTACTTGAGGCTCAGCTACAAAGTAGTTACAGTCATTGGGGAAAAGTCTGTAAGCTTTGGGAGGAGTGAAGTTGAGAACCAGTTTTAATTTATATATACAGGGTTGCCAGGTCCCCCTGGCTACTGGTGGGGGATGGGAGGGTAGGATTGCCAGATCCAGGTTCGGAAACTCCTGGAGATTTGGGGGTGAAGCCTGGGGAGGACAGGGACCACAGAGTGACCCTCCAAAGGGAACTGATCTCTGTAGTTTGGAGATGAGCTGTAATTCCAGGGGATCCCCAGGTTCCACCTGGAGACTGGCATCCCTATAAGCATTTACTCAATACTGTATTTTCTGTTAAATAAACCTCTTCATCTCCTTTAATGTCTCATCAATGTAGTCAAATATCTAGGAAAAAGTGTTTTCTATTTACCTCACAAATAATTACAGTCTTTGTCTAGTGGGTTTCCACATAAGAGATCTTTAGGGAGGACATAGCTTACATGCTATCAATCAATAGCATGTCCCCTTTTCATTTGATTATGGGCAGTTGGGGTTTAAAGAATCTATAGGAGAGGCCAGAAAGGGAGGACTGGACATTTTTCAACCCAGAAGGCAGTTTCTTCAGAGCCTCCCCCCCGATAGCAGCCACAAGGGAATACAGGGCTATTAGATATATGATGCATAAAACCAAAAGTATGGAAGATCCAGGGTACACTTAGAATGTACGAAGAAATAAGAAAATAAGTATCTGTTTTCAACTTTGTCTTTTGGCCCAGCTCATTCCTTGAAATCAAAAACTGGCTACTGAGTGAACAAGAACATGTACCTTGTTGACCCACCATATTGCAAAACTGCTGTAAAGCTTCCATAAGGCGCACAGGTGGGAAATGTAGTAAGGCTCTCAACAATAACTGCCCTGCTGTATTAGAACAAAGATTCATCTCATCCAGCATTTTGTTTCCAGCAGCTGTCTGCCAGATGCAAACAGAGCATTGTCAGCCCCTGACATCTAGTAATTAAAGGTATACTTCCTCTGGACATGATGATTCCATTTAGCTACCATGGAAGGTGAATTTTAGCCACTACAGCTGACTGGCTCCAACTCGTTCCTAGAATGAAAAACTAAAGGTAAATTAAAAACTTTAGGTAAAACACAGAAACATGCATTAATTCTCCCCTGAATCGATCAAAACTTTGATTGACTTTGAATTAAGCCAAATACTTAGCAAGCTTCATAAATTTAACTCTGCTGTGCTAAGACAAGGGCTGTTGGGTTTGATCTGAATTTTATCTACTGTGCTTTCAAGATTTATCTCCAGATTTGCTAATTAGGCTTTGTTTGTTTTGCCTTATCAGTACTCTACCTTGCAAGGGTCCTACAATTTTATTTTTTGCTCACTGAGAAAATACTTTTTTCTGTTTTATCTCTGGGAGTTTATGTAACTTGATCCCTTAGAGCAAAAGAGACTTTTTGTAATCCAGTTAATAAGGTCTGTCTTCAAGCCTTTCTGTTTTTTTTAGGGTGTGTGTGTGTCCTGATACAGTCTTTGACTTTGGCTGACTAACATCTGCCTCTACATGCAACCTTGATTTTTATATATTGAAAGTACAGATGAAAGTAAGTGGGTTCAGTTCCCCTTCATTTACACCACTAGTCTGATCTGAAGAAGTATTCTGTGGAATTTGGAAGCTTACCCTCAGCATTTTAAATATGATTTGTTCCAATAAAAGAATTTGTTCCTTTGTTCCAGTCTGTAAGGATGCCTTCTGAGAATCAGGAAGGAAATTTCATTTATTGTAAATATTCTTTCTGTCTTTCAGTCAAGAATTAAATTGCTTTAAATTAGTTTTCCTTTGGACTTAAATCTAACATTTCTGGATTTAAATGTCCTGTTGATGGAGAGAGCTTGTGAAACAGTATAGATTTATATACATTCTCTACTGCAATAAGTCTGCCTTTACTACAAAGGTGTATAATTATTGTACAATTACTCCTTTCCTGTTTGCCCTTCTGCTTCAACTACCTCCCCCCCACTTCAACTATCTCCCCCTACCCATGGGATTCCTCCATGCTTAAAGAAAGGAGAATTTGGAGCTGGGAATTTCAAGTTGCTTTCCCATTCCCAATAGTTCCCTCTCACACTGGGTTCTCCAGTTGGGCTACTTCCACATGTGTCCATGGAAAGAGACGGTTTAAACAAACAGTGGAATGAGTGGATAGATTTCTGATAGGCCACACCACTTTAGGGTGGGCATGGAATGGTTTTAGTATTTCTACATATAAAACAAACCTCTGCTAGCAGCAACAAGCATCCCTGCTGTGCTTGTTTCCCTCTTGCAGGATGTGTTTTTAATATAAGGGAAAATTCAAAACTATTATTATCCTCCACCTACAGACTAACAGTCATACAACTGAGTATAGGTACCACCTCTGGAGATATCCTTTTCATTCTGTTGCACATGTAAACCTTACTTCAACTTGAGTTTTTGTCTTTGGATGTAGAATGTTACAGAGCAGGGATGCTCAAAACAAGATTTAAAATAATGAGTGAAAAGAAGATAGTGATTTTAATAAAACCCTGAAAGCAAAGCTGATAGGTCACTACAAATTTCACATAACACGTCAAGCAGAAAGAAACTGTTCGAAGCATTTATTCATTGTGTCTCCTTTTGGGCCAAGAAGTACTTATTAATGAGGACAGTTTGCCACTCGTGAGTTCTCTTGGCTGTCAATAACTGTCAGATAAGATATATTAGCTCTCTTATAGGCACTTACCAGAAGACTTTTATGCTGCCTCTGTTTTGGCCTTGCATGATTATGAGTGAACATGCCAAGAGCCCCCTATTTAAAACGATATGCTTCCTATTAAATGCAATCATTATTTCATCCTCGACTGCTGAAGCAAATGAAAAACTAGAAATTAAGTCCTCTTGCATTTAGCAGATGCTAACGACTGATTCACAGAGCCAATGGGTACATGATAGCCCCTGGGAAATTTTACCTGAAATTCTTGTCAATATGACCTCCTCTGCCTGTGGCTGACTCTTTGTGTCCAGGATTAATCTTTTCTCATGTGCTGGTAAATGGTTCCTGATCTGAGACTGGGATGTGGCTAGGGTTGCCAGGTCCTAGTTTTCAGCTGGCAGATGGCTCCTGGGTCCTTTCTGGGATATTCTGTTGTGCATGTGGTACGATGATGTCACCCTGAGATGACATCATCATGTTGCTGATGTTGGGGGGTGATGCTTTAGTTTTTGGGCAAAACTCTGTGGATTTTTGCCTTCAAAACCATAGAGTTTGCCCAAAAACTAGAGCATCACCCCTAACATTGGTGATGTGATTATGTTACTTCCAGGTGATGTCATCGCATCAGGGATGTCATGTGGCAACATCCCTGTTTGGGGGTGGGGTTTCCTCCGCTGGCCTGGCTGGTGGCAGATCGAAGCCCTCAAAAGTGGGGGAGCGCCTGCGGGGACTTGGGGGTTGGGAACCCTAGATGTGGCAGTGTCTGCCATTTCATTGACTATAGGCAGACAGCTGAGCAACCAGTACATGCCACAGTTATTTTAAGTGGTAACCACGCGCCTAATACATTGGGTGCATCTTGCTCTTTTGCATGAAGGGCTTCAACCATGACCTGTTGTAAATAAGTACAAACTGGCCCCTTTGGGAAAAAACCCAGAAAAGAATTAGGCTGTATGCTGCATTGGCTCAGTGGTTAAGACACTGGGCTGCAGACCAGAAGGTCTGTAGTTTGGCAGTTCGAGACCCGAGTGCCTCATGATGCAGTGAGGTCCTGTTTCTGGTCCCAGCTCCTGCCAACTTAGCAGTTCAAAAGCAAGAAACTGCAAGCAGATAAATAGGTACCACTTCAGTGGGAAGGTAACAGCATTCTGTGCACCTCGGCATCTAGTCATGCCGACCACATGACCACGGAAAAATCTTTGGACAGTGCTGGCTTTTCAGCTTGGAAACAGAGATGAGCACTGCCCTGGAGAGTTGGATTCGACTGGCTTTCAAGCAAGGGAAACCTTTACCTTTACCTAACTTACTCAACTCACCCAATATTACTTTTATCATTAACAAAACAAACAAAGGATTGCAGGGTGAGGTCTAGCTTCCCAATCCCCAGTATCTGAATAATGATGAATGTAAAGCCAAGAAAACCAAAGTACATTGTTGTAATGTTCAGGGTAAGACTTTGTTAAGGGTGGTGTGAGTGATGTTGATGGAGCCTCTCTTAGTGACTGACTGAAGTGCTTTAATGTCACAGAGGGCAGGGCCAGTCTGGATGCCACTGGCAGAGCTGCTCAGATTCCAAAAAAGGAAAAGAACAGGCTTATGGAGGAGGAAAGAAAAAAGTAGCAGTAGTAGGGCTGCCAACCTCCAGGTGTGGCACGGAGCTCTTCCTGAATTATGAGTGATCTCCAGGCTACAAAGATCAGTTTCCCTGGGTGAAATGTCAGTTTCAGATTCTATGGCATCAGATTCCCCCTGTGCTCCCCTCCTGAAACTCCACCTCCTCTCCGCAAATATACAGGAATTTCCCCATGCTGGACTTGGAAACCCTAGGTGCAAGCCTAAGAAAATATAGGCCCAGTGAACCCACCAATCATAGCACCGCATGCCCCTGCGACAGTCACAGGTGGGAGAAGCTGGCCAGGGCACACCAATGCCCCTGATGTCAGGGATATGATCATTAGGGGGTCTGGTGATGACTTCACAGAAAAAATGAATTTTGAGAAGGAATTTGAATGAGTAGAGAGACGTGGCACCATGTAGGTATTGTGAAGGGGCATTCTAGGCTTAAGGGCAGACGGGGAGAATAGGTGGAATATTTTAAAAGAGCAGTAGATTTGGAAAAGGCAAGGTCAGAGGCAGGGATATAATGTAAAATAAGAGCATCAGAAAAGAGAGCAGAACAAGGCTATGGAAAGTTTTAACTGAAAGGACAAGGAGTTTGTGTTGAATGCAGGAGGGGTTGGGAAGGGGGGCGTTGCACAAAAGAAGCATGTGTTTGTATTTCAAAGTGTGAGCATTTTGCCCTGAAGCCTGTGTGCATACAGCTAAGAAGTTGGCATAGATCTGATCATGAATTTCTGGGCCTTGACCTTACAGATGGGATCTCTTTGTGGGAAACAGGCAAGAGATGAGTTGAGTGTGCTGCAAGCTGAGAAGTGCTTGGCTCAGTTGAATCTTGAGAGTGGGCAGGTAGAGAGAGAGAGAGAGAGAGAGAGAGAGAGAGAGAGAGAGAATTTTAAAAAAACTTAGCTGATTTCCCTTTCTTTTGTGCTGGCAAAACAGAGAAGCTGAGAAACAATATTGATCTTCGTCGTGGTCTCTGTGCAGTCCCACACATGGGTTGGGCGCCTGCGCACGACCTCGTTCGGAGAAACTTCTAGAGCTTTACCTCAGAAGAGCTTTTGGCGGGCTCTCCTCCCGCCCTGGGGGAGGAGACATGCACTGCGCATGCCCAGAGCGGGAGAGAGAGCCGCCTCCCACTCAGTTCTTCTTCGACCGCCTTCGTGTTCACACCTCGTTCCTGTCGTTCCTCCATTTACCTCAGCTGAGTATATCTTTCTTCGCTTTCGCTTTATTTTTCCATCTGCTTCTTTCTCTTCTTAAAAATATTAAAAAAAAAAATCTTTGTCTATCTCCCCCCCCCTCCTTTCTTTGGAGGGTGGGTGGGGATTTTTGTATGGGAAAAACTCAATTCTTTAAGGTCTGTCGTCGTTGCCCTGCTAAAATTCCATCCAACGACGGGCACGACCTTTGCTTAGTTTGTTTGGACGATACCGTTGGGCCAGTTGACCACGTCGCCTCCGCACCTGTCTCCACGAACAGGCTCCCGGTCTCCACAGAGGCGTTCCACTACCCCGATCCACACTTTGGACGGGGGTCTGGTTGTGCACCGCCATGCACGGTCCCGATCTCGATATGGTCGTCGATGCCTGATCCGTAGGCAATCCCCGTCGTCATCTGATTCCGCCTCTGACCACCAATGCTGGTCCTGCGAAGACCGTCAGGAGCGCCCGGATGCGGCCTACTATTATTCGAGGTCTCCGACACCGGAGAGACACCGCTATGACCGAATCCGGCATTCGAAACGCGGAGATCAGGCCCACGCCCCTGACCGCCCTCGGCGCTCGGCATCTGTGGCCTCGGCTCATTCTGCCTCTCGGGAACAGCCTTCTGACCTTCCCAGAAATCGGGACGCCCCGAGGAGTTCCCCAATGGAACCTCGACACCGTCCTGCCGTCGACCATCCGGTCGTCGACCTTGTCGAACCCCGATCCTCCTCTCCTATGTCGATCTCGGACGGGTCGGATTCGGCGGAGTTTGATCCCGAGGTCTCTCGGATCGAGGATGAGCCTCGACGCTTGGGGTCGATTTCACCTACGGAGGGCCCTAAGGCATTTTTGGAGCTGGTTACCAGGATGGCGACTGCCCTCCAAGTTCAGGGCTTTACGGAGTCCCCAGCAGTGACCGACGTCGTTCACTGATTGGTCCAGGCTGATCTTCCTCCGTCTCCCGTCTTGCCTTTGCTGCCTGTCCACCTTTCTATGTTGAAAGAGTCATGGGAACATCCGGCTTCGATCCCTCCGGTTTCGAGGAGCTATGATGGGCTGTACAGGATCCAGGATGCTCCTGGCAAATTCCTCCTTTCTCAGCCACCACCGAACTCCATGGTGGTTCACTCTTCTTCGAAATCGAGGCAGCCTGCTCGCCAGTCCACGCCCCCTGACTGTGAGGGTCGTAAACTGGATCTTCTGGCCAAGAAGATGTACTCTCTGGCCTCCATGAATCTCCGGGTCGATACTTATCTGTCGTATTAATCTGCGTATGCATTCAGCGTTGCCAATGCAATTCGCCCTGTCCTGGAGTTTGTTCCGGAAGAGCACCGTCCCACTCTCTCGGCTGCCTTGTCTGAGGTTTGTGCCATATCAAAGCAACAAATCAATTCCATTCATCATGCAGTCAATTGCTCTTCTAAACTCCTGGTGTCTTCTGTCACTCTCCGGCGTCATGCCTGGCTGCGGGGCACATCTCTACAACCGGACGTCAACTTCCGTGTAGAAGACCTCCCCTTCGACGGAAACGGCCTTTTCCACTCCACCACCGACGAAGTGTTGAAGGCTGTCGATGAGAGTCGTAAGCAGGCCCAAAACCTTGGAGTCTCGGCTGCACCTTACCATCCCAGAAACCGTTCCTGGAAACCTTCCGGCTCCAGGCAATACCTATCTCTGGCACCTCACTCCCAATGGAGGAGAAAACCGTACGACTCCCGTCCTCCTTTCAAACACCGTTCCCAACCTACCAAAAAGCCGCCGCAGCCTAAGCAGTCTGTTTGACTGTCCCCACCGTCTCTCTCCAACGTCGTTCACTCCTTCCGTCCGTACCCGCCTCTTCCCCTTTCTACCAGCCTGGGAACAAATTTCAACCGACTCCTGGGTCCTCACCATCCTGCGGGTCGGGTACGCCATAGAATTCGTTTCGCCTCCGATCCTCCCACACTTTGTCGTCACGCCTCCAGACCCCCTCCTCAATCTCGAGGTTTCCGCTCTCCTTGCCAAGGGGGCCATCGAGGTCGTCCCGGAGGCGCAACGAACTCTCGGCTTCTACTCGAAGTATTTCCTGGTCCCCAAGAGAGACGGCGGCTTCAGACCAATTATGGACCTTCGGGATCTCAACCGTTACATTCGGTATCAGAAATTCCAAATGGTCACTCTGCAGTCGATCCTCCCTCTCATTCCATGGGCAGCGTGGCTTGCGTCAGTCAATCTTCAAGACGCATATTTCCATGTCACGATCCGTCCCCAACATCGGCGGTTTCTCCGGTTCGCCGTTGGAGATGCCCACTACCAGTACAGGGTGCTTCCCTTCGGCCTCTCTACAGCTCCATGGGTGTTCACCAAGCTGATGGCTGTGGTGGTAGCCGAACTCCACCGACGGGGAGTCACTCTTTATCCTTACATCGACGACTGGCTTCTCGTAGCTCCAACGCCAACTCAATTGCTCCACAACACTCGGGAGACTCTCTCCCTTCTTCGTGCTCTCGGGCTTTGCGTCAACCACGCCAAGTCCTCCCTTCAGCCCCTCCAAATCCTTCGATTCCTCGGGGCTCAACTCGACACCAACCTCGAAGCGGCTTTCCTTCCGGAGTCCAGGGCTTCCGACATTCGGGCGATGGTGTCCGCCTTTCAGACGTGTCCCCAACAATCTGCCCGTTCTGTCATGAGGCTCCTCGGTCACTTTGCCTCCACGGTGTTCGTTGTCTGCAACGCTCGGCTGAAGATGCGGCCGCTTAAGCTCTGGCTCCTACGAGCCTTCGATCCCCTCCAGAGGCCTTGGTACATGGTTCTGTCGATCCCACAAACCGTCCTCGCCTCCCTCGAGTGGTGGGCTCAACCTATCCACCTCCTTTCCAGGATGCCCTTTCGTCCTCCTCCTCCCGACTTGCTGTTGACCACAGACGCTTCCCTCTCAGGTTGGGGAGCCCGGAGCGGGACACTTACTGTTCAAGGGGTTTGGTCTGCTCGAGATGCAACTCGCCACATAAATTACCTGGAGTTGCAAGCAATCTACCTGGCCCTTCGGTCCTTTCTTCCGACCCTCTGAGGCCGTGTCGTCCAAGTGGCTTCCGACAGCACCACGGCTGTTTATTATGTCAACAAACAGGGCGGCACTGCCTCTGTTCTTCTCTGCACCTTGGCGATAGACCTCTGGTCCTGGTGCCTCCATCACTCCATCACGCTCTCGGCGATCCATATTCCCGGGGATCAGAATGTCGATGCGGACTGGTTGAGTCATTCTGCCTCATCGGACAACGAATGGTCCATTCCCCTCCGGTATCTTCGACCTCTGTTTCGAGAGTTCGGTCACCCATCTGTCGATGGCTTCACGTCTGTCGACAATGCTCGATGTCGCCTGTTTTTCAGCAGGGTCCCCCGTCTGCTCGGTCGCTCGGGGATGCCTTTCTCCACAAATGGAACGGAACCCTGTTTTATCTGTTTCCTCCGTTCCCTCTCATCTCCCAGGTCGTGCAGAAGATTCGTGCAGACCACACCTCCTGCATTCTGATCACTCCGTGGTGGCCACGCCAGGTCTGGTTCCCGCACCTGCTTCAACTCTCCTGTCGTTCCTTCCGTCCCCTCCCTGTCGTCCCAGATCTCCTTTCTCGGGCCCGAGGGAGAATCATCCATCCCAATCCGGGATTTTTCAAATTAACGGCCTGGAAGATCCAGCCCTAGACTTCCCGCCTCAGGTCTCTGAAATCCTCCTGAATGCTAGGAAGCCTTCTACTCGACGTTCCTATCAGTTCAAGTGGAACAGATTCCAATCCTATGCTACTGATCACTCCTTCGATCCGATTCGATCATCTCTCCGTGAGATCTTCACCTACATTGTGCATTTGAAGGATGCGGGCCTGGCATACTCGTCCTTGAGGGTTCATTTGGCGGTGATCTCCGCCTACCACCCCCTCATCCAAGGCTCATCAGTGTTCTCCCACCGTCTCACCAAGATGTTCCTCAAGGGTCTTCTTCGCATGTGCCCGCCTAGGAAACCGTTGATGCCTTCCTGGAGCTTGTCTCTGGTCCTTTCTCAACTCATGGCTAAACCGTTCGAGCCGATGGCTACCGCCGACCTCAGGTTAGTGTCCTGGAAGACGGCTTTTCTCGTAGCCATTACCACTGCATGCAGAGTAGGGGAGCTAGCTGCCTTCAGGGCCGATCCCCCCTATACCGTTTTTCATAGGGAGAAGGTGGTCCTTAGAACAGATCCTTCCTTCCTCCCTAAAGTCATCTCTGCTTTCCACCTCTCTCAGTCGTCTGTTCTGCCTACTTTCTTCCCGAACCCGACTGATGCCTCTCAGAGAGCCCTGCACTGTCTAGATGTGCGCAGAGCACTCTCTTTCTATCTACACAGGACGCAGCCCATACGTAAATCTCCTCGGCTGTTCCTAGCTTATGGCCCCCCTCACGCGGGGGAACCCATTTCTTCTCAACGTCTCTCTAAGTGGGTGACTTCCACCATAGCCCTTTGTTATGAGCTGGCGCGTCAACCCGTTCCTACCTGTCTCACTGCCCATTCCACACGGGCGGTGTCGACGTCCACCGCTTTCCTGGCCGGTGTCCCGTTGGAAGACGTCTGTGCGGCTGCTACATGGTCCTCGGCATCGACCTTCGTGACCCACTACGCACTCGACGTCCGAGCTCGACGGGATGCTGCCTTTGGTCAGACGGTACTGCGATCTCTCTTCGCTTGACCCTACTGGACCCTCAGGTAGGACTCATGGGTGATTTGTTTTGATGGTGATGCTGTGTCTTAACCATTATTTTTGTGTCCTTTGCAGCTGCCAGCTCCCTCCTCCAACTGGTTCAGCTCTTGTAATCACCCATGTGTGGGACTGCGCAGAGACCACGACGAAGATAAACAGGTTGCTTACCTGTAACTGATGATCTTCGAGTGGTCATCTGTGCAGTACCACAATCCCACCCAGCCTTCCCCGCTGCTGGCATCTCCAGATTTCCTTCTTTGGATTCTTTGGCCTTGACAGTGGCGGTCGAAGGAACTGAGTGGGAGGCGGCTCTCTCTCCCGCTCTGGGCATGCGCAGTGCATGTCTCCTCCCCCAGGGCGGGAGGAGAGCCCGCCAAAAGCTCTTCTGAGGTAAAGCTCTAGAAGTTTCTCCGAACGAGGTCATGCGCAGGCGCCCAACCCATGTGTGGTACTGCACAGATGACCACTCGAAGATCATCAGTTACAGGTAAGCAACCTGTTTTTTCTTTTCTTTTCTTCCTTTCAGAAGAATAGACTGGAAATGATTCTGAACCCATCAAGAACTGAGAAAATAATTGAAATGGGGTGGGAGGGAAGCCTTCATTTTAAAGTGAAAAGCTGAGGGGAGATGCTAAAGAGCATTTCCTCAGTTGAATGGGAAAAGAAAACTACAAATATTGCCTTTGGTGGGTGGTTCTGCCTACAGAGAATATGTATGCATGTGTAGGGTTGCCAGCCTCCAGGTGGCACCTGGAAATCCCCCCTATTACAATTAATCTCCAGATGACCAGGATATCAATTCTCCTGGAGAAAATGGTTGCTTTGGAGAGTGGATTCTATGGCATTGTACCCTGTTGAGGTGCCTCCCCTCCCAAAACTCACCCTTCCCAGTCTCCACACCCAAAATCTCCCAATATTTCCCAGCCCTGAGCTGGCAACCCTAATGCACATGAGAATCCCTTGTTCTGAACTGAGCTTCTCACTAGGGGACAAACTTTGGTCAGTTAGGTTTGTGCCAGTTAGTGAATGGATACATTTACAGGCAGACTGTCTCTGCACAATCAAATTGTTGACCAAACTTCAAAGCAACAGGAAGGAAGAATTCTCCAGCCTTGGAAACACTCTGTTCAGTTTCAAATGAATCATGTCAGTTTTGGGAGGGTTTCTTCCCTCTTTGCAGGGTTCCTGTGTTCCCTTCCCATTTTTTTGCACAGTTTGCAAAATCCCTTGCTTGGATTTTTTGTGACTCTGTGCTTTGAGAGCAGTCCTTTTAAGTTTGCAATGCCAGTGGCACTGGGTTCTGCTAGGCATTCTGCACACTGTAATGTCCTGTGGATTGATGTCCTGTGGGCCATAGCAGAAGTGTTTTGGAACTAGAATGAAAGTCTTGTCATATTACTCCCAGAACTCTTCTACTCCTCCCAGCCCCCTTATTCCACTCTGGGGGTTGTCATTCCGGTGCCAGTAGTCTTCTTCTACTCTCAGGGGCCCTCATTCCAATCTGGGGGCTTTCATTCTAGTCCTTGGACACTTCTGCTACTCCTAGGGGCTGTCATTCCACTTTGGGGCCTGTTATTCCACTCCCAGAGCAATTTATCTTGGCTCAGAGACATTCACATTTTCATTGCAACTATTTTATATTGATATGTATTTCAGTGGAGCCCATGCAAGTCAATTGGCTTTCCTGACTTCAATTATGTTCAGTGGGCCTTCAAGCATCTCCCATTGTTTCCAGTGGGCAATACTGTCATTCCTATTAATACATCCCTTCTTCTGGGTTTGCAACTCCCCCCCAGCTTGGAGTGTGATTCTGTGCTTCACATCAGTCCTATTGAGCTGGCATTGCCACAATGGCACTGGGTTTTTCTGGGCACTCTATATATTGTGAGCCAAAAGGGGCTGAGCTAACACTGTATATTATAAAAATACAAATATTCATTATGGTGTACACATGTTAAAACATATTATGATTAAATGAAAGAGTCTAAATATCAGACTTATAAACAATTTTCAAGTACAAATACATATGATGGATAAACAATTTCAAACTTTAGGACCAAACATGTTTCAGCCCCTTTGGGCCCTCCTCAGTGGTCACTATTCTCTATATGGCATGTCACACATCCAAATACATGTATAAAAGATTTTTAGTATACATATATATCTAACCAGATGTTGTTTCCTTGTATGTTTATAATTATGCTACTGGTATATATGTTGGGCCATAAATATAGCCATGCCAATTCTTCAAATTATTCTGGTATCAGAGATTTCATTAGTCTGGATGTGTGTCATCTCCATCAAAGATCAAGTCTGTATATTGAACTGGTTCTGCTGGGCTTACAAAAATCCCAGTTTCTTCAGTTTCTACTGCAGAGATTGTCTGGCTTGACCTTATTCCTGTTGGGTTTTGTAAGGAATGAGAATTAAGATTTTGAATAGAAAACTTAGTAACATTCACATTAGATATAATCAATATATTTTCAAGCAAGCTTGCAGGCTTTTGCCCTGTTTTTGAAACTAGAAGTTCTTGGTAAGAACGAAAGCAGACATTCCAGGCATCAGCAATCTAAAAAGGGTACTTTCTGAGAACAGGATACCATTAGGTCAGCTAACTGCAGGTTACACAAGACAGCTTCTAGACCAAAAAGGTAGAAGTCCAAAGGTTACATGCCTAGTGAAGCATGGCCGCTAGAAAGGTACCTAGCTTTTAGCAACTATATGAACTACATAATTATGTAGGAAAGAAAAACAATACAGGGAGTGGGAAATGCTTGGGTTAATCAAAAGAATGAATAAATATAAACTGGAAATGTGTGATTAACTTTCTTGGCTTATTTCTACTGAGCATGTATAAAAAGGAAGTTCCTTATTGAGAAAGCGGCCACTAGGTCAGACAGTGGTTTGAGTTACCAGATAACAAGCTAAGAGTGGACATCTCGTGGTCTGGGACCTGTTGACAGGAAGCTGATGACTGCCCCATGAGATGGATGAAAACTGCTTAAGAGGCGAAACTTGTATTGTGTTATGAAGAAATGTTAATATAGAAAGTTTGGACTCAGCAAATTTACAATCTTAAATAAAATTGGGAGGGTCTTCGTAATTGCTGAGATTACTGAAATAACTATGGAATCCGTCTTGTCAACATAAGCATTCGGATTAGTCTGCACACTCTGGCTGTCAGATCAATGACAGTTCAGTGGGAGGGAGTTTGTTAATTTCCATACAATGGGGTTAGGACGTATAAAAGTTTGTGCTTTCAAAAGTATTGGGTGTCCCTGCTTTGTTGCTGTGCACCCTCTTGCAAGCATATATCAATAAAAATTCTTCTGCTTCATCAAATGATCTGACTCTAGTATATTGGTAAGATAATTTGCATTTCTGACAGTTTGCACTGCCACAATGGCACTGGTTCGGCTGGGTTTGCAAAAATGCCCCCCCTTCAGTTTCTACTGCAGAGATTCTCTGGGACTTTGATTCTGTTCTGCTGGGCTTCTATTTCCCTTGTATTTTTTGCTGTATTCCCCCCAGTTTGGTGTAGTGTTTAAAAGCACGGGCTCTAATCTGGGAGAACTGGATTTTATTCCCCACTCCTCCACATGCAGCTGCTGGTGTGACCTTGGTTCAGTTGCAAGTTCTTTCAGAGCTGTTCTCTCATGAGCAGTTCTTGATAGAACTCTCTCAGCCCCACCTACCTCAAAGGGCATCTGTTGTGGGGAGGGGAAGGGAAAGGATATTGTAAGCTGCTCTGAGACTCCTTTGGGTAGTGGTGGGGTATAAATCTAATCTCCTCTTCCTCCTTCTTTCCCCATCCATTGGAAACAATGGATGAGGGCACTTTCTTTACGGCACTGCAACTCAGACCCTGTCAATCCAATCTTTACTAAACTTGGAGGGCAGGTAGAGGAGAGTCAGCTGGAGACCCCCTGCATGTTTGGTGTCCTTAACACACAAGGGGGCTGTTCTACTGCATCATGAACCTCATGAATAAACAGGTTCATTTAGCTCTTAAAAGTTCATGACGGTTCATGGTTCACGACCTGGGCACATCACAAACTATGAACCAAACTGCATTTTCCCTGTTCATGCCCATCCCTACTCCCCACCCTCTGTTGTTTCCACAGACAAAAGGGGGTGAGGAAGGAGGCTCTTCAGCCTCAGAATTAGCTCCTTGGTCTCCTCCTTCGCTGGACTGGCTCACTCTGTCCTTGGCCCTGGCCCTGCTTCTAGAGCTCAGTCTCTTCCTTCATCCCTGGCCAGGAGTGGCAGCTTCCCTTTTATGAGACTCCCTGCCCCCCCCCCCGGCCTGCATCTAGTCCCCTTTCACCTGGAGATGCCAGGTCTGAGCTGGGAAATACCTGATGATTTTTGGGGTGGAGCCTGGGAAAGGCAGGGTTTGGGGTGGAGATGGATCTCGGCAGGATATAATGCCATAAAGTCCACCTTCCAAAACAGCCATTTTCTCCAGGGGAACTGATCTGTCATCTGGAGATCAGTTGTAATTTCAGGAAATCTCCAGATCCCACCTGGAGGCTGGCAACCCTACTTCCGCCTGCTCCACCTGGGAGGCTATAAAAGGAATATGACATCTCCCCACCTCTTCCCCCTGCTGACTGACTCCCTGCCCTGCTCCTTCCCCTTGCTGCTTAGGGCTGCCACTCTCTCCCATCCTGTCCTTCCCCAGATTCAGGTTTGCCTTTGCCTTTTTGGCCACACCCCTCCCTCTCTACTCCTGCCTGGGTCCCAGCCTTGTTCTTGGCTGGGCTGGACTGCTCTGCCTGGGACCCAGCCACATCCCTCTCCTGACCCCTCTCGCATGAGTGAGTCAGGCCCTCAGCAGGGGGCAGCTCAGGCAGCAAGGGCGGGCACCTGACCATGCATTTGTGTTTTAATGTTAAATCTTTTAAAAGAAAGAGAATGTGTATGCATGTTTAATTGTGGACCAATTTATGTGATTATCAGAATTCAGTGATTAAGCTTTTTGAGACTGGACCACATTGCTGAGGCTGTACTGATGGTGGAAGACAACAGTAGAGGGAAACAGATGAATGTCCATGAGGAGGGTATTCCAAAGTTTTGTTGCCATGACTGTGAAGGCCCTTTGTCATGTCGGTGTGCATCCAGCCTCAGATGGCAGGGCACCTGAAGCAGGGCCTCCAAAGATGACCAGAGTGGATGGGTAGATTCATAGGCTTCAGGAGAATTGCTATCCTAAACAGAGTTATGCCATTCTGTTGAAGTAAATGGGCCCTTCTAAGTCCATTGAAGTCAATGGGCTTAGAAAGGTGTAAGACTCTGTTTAGCATTGTACTGTAAGTTCAAATACCCACTCAGGCTTGGGTAACTGAAATCTAGGCCGAATCCAAGTTGATGTGTACCCTGTCTCCCCTAAAAACTCAGGGGTACAAAATATGAGAACATGTAATCAGTTCTGATCTTCTTCGTGGTCTCTGTGCATCACACCCATGGGATCCAGTGTGCCTGCGCTGACCTGGTTGGTGTCTGTACAAAGCTCACAACGGGATTTTCGCGCCCTCCGCCCTGAGCCTGCATGGGAGCCCCCACCGCACATGCCCAAGGGGCGGGGGCATGGACATCCCACCAGTTCTCTTCTGACTGCCGCACTGTTCACAACATTTGTCGGTTGGTGCTGAGAGAATTTTTCTACCTCACAGCAGGGATCTTGAATATCTTCTTTTTCCTCAGTTTTGAGTTTCTTTTTGTCTTTTTTCTGACTTTTTGTTTGAGGGGACTCTTGGAGACTTTTTTTCTCCAAGTTTCTGTGGTCTTCGGACCCAGTCCCCCCCCCCCTCCTCAGACTGCCTCGGCCGAGTCGGTCTATGGAAAAGAAACATTGGGGGTGTTTTAAGAGGTGCTCCGTCTGTGGAAGCAAACTCGCACTGTAAGATGAGCACTCTCTGTGTATCTTGTGCCTCAGAGAGAGTCATCGGCCGGAAGCCTGCTCCCACTGCGCCCGCTTTTCTAATCAAACAAGGAAAAATCGGGCTGCGAGACTCAAAGTCACGCTCTGGGAGTCTGCTCTTGCACCTTCCTCCTCTGTAATGGAAGGCGAGCAATCGGCTCCGAGACCATCTGTGGCATCGACGTCGAAGGACGCCTCGACACTGAGGCCACCTAAACCGGGCAAGTCTGCCTCGGATACGGCACTAGCCTCAAAGAGAAAGGGCACTTCTATGTCTGCCTCTGCAGTGTCGACGCCCGTTAAGAAGGTAAAGAAGGATAAATCCAAGGGCAATAAAAAGGGAGATGCACGTAAGTCCCACGGTGTGGGTGGTGAGATTCCTCCCAGGGGCTCTGCTCTACAAGCTGACAAGGAACAGCAACCCCTTCAGGCCCAGCATTCTGAACCGGAACTGCCTAAGGTCCATACCGAACCTCCCGTGGAGATCTTGGACTCCCCACTGCGGCAGCTTAACCCTCCAGTGCTGGACTCTTGACATCTACCTAAAAAGGTTCCGTCGGTCTCACCATCTGAACTTGAGGTCGAGACGCAGGAGATGGCTCCTCGCTCTCCCTCGACGGCCTCCTGGACCAGTGAGCGCTCCCCTCGGTGGCGATACAGATCTAGGGAACGGTCTCGCTCTCTGTACCATGCTGAGCACATTCGTTGGGATGGTTACGACTTGCGAGTGGATAGATATCATCCCTCTCGGCCACCTCATGAATCCCCGTTGGGATTCTCATATGGACCACCAGCGTACACTTATGAGCATCGTCCTGACATGCCATATTGGTTTTCCTCCATTTCCTGGTTGCCACCAAGAGAACAGGTGACCTGTGAGCCTTGTCGTCATCGCTCGCATTCTCCTCGTCGTCCTCCTCCATCCGCATCGATCTCCAAACCACCACCCTCCCCTCCCCAGTCGCCCCGCCCCTATCAATCTCCAGCCAAGCTTTTGTCGACACTGGCACCAATACAGGAGACAGTCTCTCCTTCAGTATCGTCTTGAGGCATGTCGGAAGGGGAGAACTCCGATGACGACCTTTCCCCTGTGGGGCCACCTCCAAAGCCGAACGTGTTGGGGGACAGCCATTGGAGGACATGACCTCATACGGAGACCTCATCGTCCGCCTCCGATGAGGTCTATGATATCATCCAAATCGATGCCTCCACACTGATAGCCCTTCCCATGTCGAAGGTACTCCTCCGTGCTGTTAAGGCACCGTGGGAAAAACCATCCTTGGCCCCTGTCTCTACTAAAAGACTCGATCACATGTATCTTGTTCAGGAAGAGGGTGCCTCATTCCTATATGTACATCCCCGTCCTAACTCGACAGTTGTTTTGACGTCGTCCAGAAACAAACGCTCAAGTGCCACCCCTTTAGACAGGGAAAGCAAGAAGATTGACGCTTTCGGTCAATGTTTTTATTCCTCTGCTGCCTTGGGAATGAAGGCGTCAAACTATATGGCAAGCCCCTACAACCAACCCGTCTCTCACCTTTCATCTCTGTGTGGATGACGATCATCACCGATGAATGGGTCTTATAGATCATGACTCATGGTTATGTGATTGAGTTTGTCGATTTCCCACCCCTCCCGGTCGTCCACCCCACCCTCCCTCTCCCATCCTTCTACAAGAGGTCGACTCCCTCTTACAAAAGGACGCAATAGAACCGGTATCAATGGTGTCGGAACGGAGAGGTTTTTACTCCCACAACTTTGCAGTACCGAAATGCGATAGCGGACTGAGGCCTATATTGGATCTCCGAGATCTCAATGTTTACATCTGATATTGGAAATTCAAAATGACAACCCTTCAAGTCATCCTGCCCCTTCTACCTCAAGGCTCCTGGATGGCTACTATCGATCTACAGGATGCCTATTTCCACCTCAACATCCATCCTTCCCACCGGCAATACCTTCGTTTCGCCATAGGGGACCAGCATTACCAATACAAATGCCTCCCTTTTGGTCTCTCTACCACTCCGTGGGTGTTCACCAAGACCATGGTGGTGGTGGTGGTGGCACACCTTCATCTCCAGGGGATCACCATTTCCCCCTATATCGACAACTGGCTTCTGGTGGCAAGCACCCCCCTGCTCCTCTGGGAATACACTGCTTGAACGTTACGACTGCTGGCCTCCCTGGGACTTCAAGTCAACCTCCAGAAATCCCACCTGGAGCTGTCTCAGAAGGTGCAGTTTATTGGGGCTCTCTTGGAAACAGTCTCCTGCAGGGCTTACCTGCCAGCAGACAGAGCTCTAGCCTTGTCTTCCCTTGCACAGTCTGTCCGTACTTCCACATACAGCGCCTACTGGGGCACATGTCGGCCACCACATCTGTCCTTCTGCTAGCGAAGCTCCACATGAGGCCCCTCCAACTCTGGTTTCTGAAGGTCTTCAAATCGGCCTCCATGCCTCAATCCAGATCCCTCACTCCCCCTCAGAGTGTATGGGATTTTCTAATGTGGTGGATGTCCATTATGAACATCACGCAGGGCACCCCTTTCATCCTCCCCAACCCCCTCTACACCATATCGACGGACACCTCCCTATGGGGGTGGGAAGCCCATCTCAATGGCGTCAGCATTGGATACCGGTGGGATGCAGGGACAGCGGCCAAGCATATCAACTACCTCGAATTGTTGGCCATAAAACTGGCTTTGCGAGCCTTTCAACCACTACTACGAGGTCACTGCGGAGCTGTCCTGATGGACAATACTACAGCACTCAGCTATGCCTAGCGATGGACTTATGGTGTGTTGCCAATCAAATCATCCCACTTGCCACTCACATCCCTGGCATCCTAAATGTGGAGGCAGACCTCCTCAGCAGTGGTCGCACTCACCACCACGAGTGGGAGCTCAATTGGTTGTACCTCCTACCACTGTTCCATCAATGGGGCACCCCAACCGTGGATGTCTTCGCCTCCAGAGAAAACGCGAAGTGCACATGTTTCTGCAGTCAAGGGGGAATGGATTCACTTTCCCTAGGAGACGGCCTCTTGTTTCCATGGGAATGGGGTTTCCTGTACATGTTTTCCCCTCTGCCCCTGCTTCTGAGAGTGGTCCACAAACTCTCCAAAATCCGTCCGAACTGCATACTAGTGACGCCGTGGTGGCCCTGGCAACCCTGGTTCCCAGTCCTACTTCAGCTGGCACAGGGCGAGTACCACCATTTTCCCAGGATTCCAGACCTTCTTTCTGCAGAGAAGGGAACACTCTTCCATCCAGAAGTCAACACCTTAAAACTGACGGCTTGGAGAATAAAACCTTAAAATTCTCTGCCAGGGTCTCTGAGGTTCTTTGCAATGCGAGGAAAGAATCCACACATCTGTTGTATGAAAGGAAATGGCGCAGGTTCCTCTCTTTCCTAGGCACCCCTACAGAGTCACCTATTTCTATCGGTCTGGACCGAATCTATGACTTCCTTATTTCCCTCAAGGACCAAGGTCTCTCCCACTTGTCCATCAGGGTCTACCTGGCTGCAATTTCAGCATACCATCAAGGTCTGGATGGCTATACAATCTTTTCACATCTGACCTCGAAACAATTTTTAAAGGGCCTTATCAGGCTGCATCCTCCTGTGGCTGCTCCCACAGAACTTTGGGACTTACCACTGGTCCTCTGCCAGCTCACTAGACGACCATTTGAGCCCATGGCTACCTGTGAGCTCCAGTATGTAGCCTGGAAGACAACTTTCCTGGTGGCCATCACCTCGGCCAGGAGGGTCAGTGAACTCATGGCACTGCGTTATGACCCGCCGTACTTGGTCTTCCTTCCTAATGGGGTACGTCTGGTACCTGACCTTTCCTTCATCCCGAAGGTGGTGTCGGAATTCCATCTCAGTGCTGAGATTTTCTTGCCGGACTTTTTCCCGCATCCTGAAGGAGAAGAGCAGCACCTACTCCACACTCTTGATGTCAAGAGAGCGCTTCTCTTTTACCTGAATTGGACCCAGCCACCCAGATGTGACAACTCACTGTTTCTGTTGTACAGTGCAGCTTCCTTAGGGTTGCGCATCTCTTCCCAGCGTCTCTCCAAATGGATCGTTGGGACGATCAAACTTTGCTACTCCCTGGCAAAGCAGTCGCTCCCCCTTCACCTGAGGGCTCACTCTACCAGGTCCATGGTGACCTCTACGGCCTTTCTGAAGGGTGCATCTCTCACGTCCATCTGCAGAGCAGCTACGTGGTCCACGCCAACCACGTTCATCAAGCACTACGCTCTGGACGTCCGTGCGCAACAGAAGGGTGACTTAGGTCATCTAGTCCTGTCTGCTGCGGCTCGCTGAGTCTGCCAGCACCCAGGTGAGCCACTGCTTTTTAATCTCCCATGGGTGTGATGCACGAAGAAGATAAACAGGTTGCCTACCTGTACCTGATGATCTTCGAGTGGTCATCTGTGCATTCACACCGCCCACCCATCCTTCCCCACTGCTGTCATCCTCAGTTGTTCTCATACTTGACTCAGGTTGATAGCGGTCAGAAGGAACTGGCGGGATGCCTGTGCCCCCGCCCCTTGGGCATGCGCGGTTGGGGTTCCCACGCAGGCTCAGGGCGGAGGGTGCGAAAATCCCATTGTGAGCTTTGTACAGACACTGACCAGGTCAGCGCAGGTGCACTGGATCCCATGGGTGTGAATGCACAGATGACCACTCGAAGATCATCAGTTACAGGTAGGCAACCTGTTTTTCCTTAACATGGGCTATTTTCATCAGAATGGCCTGTTCCAGGAAAAATTCTGTTAGAGAAAGAATTTGGAAGCATCCCAAGTTTACAATATTTGAGTAGACTGAATTTCATTTTAATGTAAAAGGTTGGCATGTTGGTGGTAAGAAGCTCTGGGACCCCAAACTGGGGCATGGGAACAGTGAGCTAGAAGTTTTTAAAGAAATGGTAAATCTGAGAAAAATGAGTGAACTTGAAAAGAGAATTTTAAAGAGACAGGTATTAAACATTTGGAGCTGTGGTGGCTCAGAAGTTAAAATGCTGAGCTGCAGACTGAAACGTCTGTAGTTCAGCAGTTCGAGACCCTAGTGCCGCGTGATGGAGTGAGCTCCTGTCTCCACCCCCAGCTCCTGCCAACCTAGCATTTTGAAAGCAAGAAATTGCAAGTAAATAAATAGATACCGCTTTGGTTGGGAAGGTAACAGCATTCTGTATACCTCAGTATTTAGTCATGCCAGCCACATGACCACAGAAAAAGTCTTTGGACAGCACTGGCTCTTCGGCTCAGAAGCAGAGATGAGCACCACCTTCTAGAGTTGGATTCAACTGGCTTTCAAGCAGGGGAAACCTTTGCCTTTATTAATTGCTGCTGGAAGGTTGTGGGGGAAAGTCAGAACCAAAGATATGAGCTCTTGAATTTGGACAACAGATTCCCTTCTATGCAGCAAATATTGTTTTCCTCTTTTACTGCTTTTCCTTCTGCATCGGCAGACTGAGGACCTTCCCAGGCACATTTAGAAACATCCCTAGGTGACAGCTTTAAAGTAGCTGCAGTATATATATTATACCACTTCACCTATTTTATAAGGACACTGCTGCAATTGATGATATAAAATGTCAGAAATTGCAGAAATGTTATGTGTGGAGGGCACAACAAGAAATTCACAAGGGCATTTTCTTCTTTAAAGCTGCTTGTTTCTAAACTTTGCTAAAGGCATCAGAGTGGATTCTGGGCACCTGGACTTCAGCAGTATTCTGTTTTGCCAGCTTTGATAGGATGATGCCAAGCTTTTGATGACTGGTTGAGTTGAATGTTTGGCTTCACACTCAGTTTAAGATTGTTGAGTTATTTTGCAAATGTATAGCCTGATTTTTTAACCAAAACCTTGTGGCACATAATAGAAGCTAACAAAACTCAGTATTATGATTGCCAACTCTGACTTAGGAAATTTCCTGGACATTTGTGGGTGGTGTCTTGGAAAGGGGCTCTGCAGGGATGTGATGATGCAATAGAGTCTGTCTTCCAAAGCTGCTGCTTCCTCTAGGGCAGGGATGGCCAAACTTGCTTAACGTAAGAGCTACATAGAATAAACATCAGATGTTTGATGTACTGAATGTACAGATGTACTGGAAAATACATAAATTTGCATATTAAATTAAAGAGACAAATGCCTTCTCTGAGCCAAGCCAGTCTGCCGGTGTGACAGGGCGTGGAGAACTCATTTAACTTTAGATGGGGAGAGAGGGAAGAAAGACGGAAAGGTGGAAAGAAAGCCAATAGATGAAAGGGGAAAGGAGGGGTAGAAAGAAAACAACTTTAACTTTAAATGTGTCCTCCAAGCCCCTCACACTGGCTGGCTTGGCAAAGGGATTTAAAGAGACAAATGCCTTCTCCAAGCCGGCCAGTGGGGGAAGGGAGGCTTTGAGAATGCATTTAAAGTTGCTTTATTTCTCTGCTTCCCTCCATCTCAAGCCTACTTAGGGAGGGAAACACTGGCTGGGGAAGGGAAGACCGATCAGGGAGGCATATCTCCCTGTTGCTTCCCCAACCACCCTGCCAGGAGCCGCATAATATGTGTGAAAGAGCCACATGTGGCTCCTGAGCCACAATTTGGCCACTCCTGCTCTAGGGGAACAGAAGAAGAGGAGGAGGAGGAGGAGGAGGAGGAGGGAGGAGGAGGAGATTGGATTTATACCCTATCCTTTGCTACCCTAAGGAGTCTCAGAGCAGCTTACAGTCCCCTTTCCCTTCCCCTCCCCACAACAGACACCCTGTGAGGTAGGTGGGGCTGAGAGAGTTCTTTTGAGAACTGCTCTTTCCATAATAGCTCTGAGAGAACTGTGACTTACCCAAGGTCATGCCAGCAGCTGCATGTGGAGGAGTGGGGAATCAAACCCAGTTCTCCCAGATTACAGTCCATGCTCCCAACCACTACACCAAACTGATCTCTGTTGTAATTCTGGGAAAGTTCCAAGCCTCCCTTGGAGGTTGGCAAGCCTACTCAGTACACACACACATTTAGAAGCTAAAATTAAAACATTTATACAAAATCAAATATACTTGTAGCATCCCAAGTTAATTTGGGGGAAAGAAATGCTTCTTTGGGTACATGTATACTGCACAGTTTAAAACAATGTGAGAGTTGTTTCAGTGTTGTGTCTTCTCTCAAGAGATGTTGGGGACTGTAGTTACAGGGAGTTCCTTAAGACATCATTAGCTTCTACACAAAGCTAGAGTTATCAGAGTTTTCCCCCACCACCAAAAAGAGAGACATGTTTGTAGCACCTCAGTTCTCAACAATACTGCCAGAAGTTTCATTACCTATAGCATGTTGCTGAATGCTCTGCTCCACCTCTTATATGTAGTATTAACTTGTTAACGGCTGGTCTTCTACTGATTAAAAGCCAGAAGGATGATTTCTTTTCTTGTGATAAAAGATTATAATTGTCCTACAATAGGTTAGCCACAGTTCCTAATGTATCTCAGCAGTAGCAGTGTATGAGATGAACAGGTTTTCTGCATGGTGTCTTGGTATTCATGCACAATGACATGCATGTGCACTGGAGACAAGGTGACACCAGTCTTCACTTGAGATTTAAATTCCAGAGACCTTTGGGAAAGAGCTGAACCTGAATAATTCTTGCAACTCATACACCCCCAATTAACCATGCATGATCCCAAAGATGATCCTAGGGCAGCACTTTCTAAGCTTTGAATGGCTAAGGCGTACTTTCACCCCTAAATTAAAATTGGAAGCTTGGTTCATTCTTGTATCCAAAAAGGTTTCCTTTCAGAGTAGTTAAAACTAAGTTCTGTTACCTGTCATAAGAGCAGCCTGGTTGTGTTTCTGTGTGAGTTACTGTTCTAGGCCTATCTCTCAAATGAAGGTAATCTCAGGGTATTAGAGTGACCCAATCATAACCAATATAGAGAGTTGATCAATGGATATTAATTCAAATGAGGGATGGTCAGAACACTGAATCATGTGGAGACGTAGTAGGCAGATTCCCTCTGAGGGTGGAAATTTGGGTTCTTCCTCCTTTAAATTATTTAATTTCTTAAACATGATACCAGTTCTCTTGTGGCACCCATGAGCCCTGCTGCACAGTTTGGGATTCACTGCCCTTGGAGGCTGTGCACCATTGGTTTTCCAGTGTGTTAGAAGATGGTGGGCAGAGGGATCAATGGTTAAAGGGCATTAGACTAAGCACCCAGCTAAATCAGGCTGCAGTGAATGCAAATATTGACTCTTCCCACTGCTAGGCATGAAAGTTGTGATGCAGAGGGAAACTGATGACAAAAGGATTGATTATTGGGCTGCTATAGTTCCATGCTGTTTGCCATTGACAAGAGGAGAGATTAATGAAGTAATGCGAGATGAGCGTGTAGGAGGCTGTTTGTTGTTAGACATGATTAAGAAATTAAACGCAGAAAGCTTTCTGGTATGCTCACACTGAGGGGAAGGGGAGAACTCCACAACAGTAGATGCTGCTGCAAAAGAATTATGGACTTTTTTGTGTGGAAAAGAGGTCTGTCATCACTAGGGTTGCCAGTCCAGTGCAGGGTGGCAGAGACTTGGTGAAACTGCATCATGCAATGCCACCACATCATGTTCAGCTTTGTAACCAGAAGTGATGTCACCATGTTGTGCAATGCTCTAGGATTTCCACAAAATCTTATGGTAAAATCCACAGAGATCAGGGAAATGCAGTGATGTAACTTTCAGGTTCCTAGCTGTAAGTGATGTCCTAGCATTGTTCAATGTTATTCCCACGATTTGTCTCCCCACTACTTCATTGAGCACCACCTGGGAGCAGAGGTGAATGTCGGGGAGATGCTCCATTCCTAGTGGGCATCTGTCAACCCTAGTCAATACTTATCAGCACTGGTACCTAAATTCAGTTTTCATACACAGAGGAACTACACCTTGAATACCAGGAACTGGGAGGGGGACACCTTTGTGCTTGCTTATGAGTACTGAGAAACATTTAGTTTGCTGCTGTTGGAAACAGAATGCTGAATTAGATTGGCTTCTGGTCTGATCCTGCAAGAGAATCCTTGTACACAAGAACTGTGTCACTTCTGTGTCCTGTATAGCACCTAGTACATTGTCAATACTATGCAGAGGTTAATAGTTGGCAGTCTGTTTTTATACAGCAAATGTGGATATAGTTTATTGTACTGTTTATTGTACATATTATCTTTTTTTGTTTTTCTAATTTTAGTTTTTGCATTGTTTATTGTTTTGTATACTGTTTTATTGCATTTAATTTTTTAAATAATCCAATCCTATTGCATTGTTTATGGTATTTCTTATGCTGTTTTTAAATTTTGCAATCCACCTTGAGTCTCACCAAGAAAGATGGTTTACAATAAAGTAAATAAATAATCCTGCAAAATATCTGCATTAAAGGGAAGTTAATAGTATGTGGAAAGGAAATTGATAATGATGAGGTCGGTTTGGATAGCTGGGCTTGGAGCAGGAAGACCCAGCTCAAATTCCCTGTCATGGGGTGTGGTCACACTGACCTTTTGATCGGGGTTCGCCGCTGTTCCCTCGCGCATGCAAATTTCACGTTCACATGTGCCAATCTGCCTCCTGCGCTGAAGCGGGCTCACTCCCGCAATGCTCCAGGGTTTTCCTGTCCCCTGGGAAATCAGGTATTTTCCTGGCACTTGTGCTTTGAATGCACGATTTTGCCCATCTGGACAGCCCATTTTTCGCAATGATTGCGATTAGGGCTGTCTGACCGCTCTTTGTGCATTTTTTTTAAAAAAGCTTCCGGTTTGAGCGCTTGAGCAAACATGTGCTTAATAAATCCATTTAACATTTAATAATGGATTTATTAAGCGCATGTTTGCTCAAGCGCTCAAACCGGAAGCTTAAAAAAACAACAACACACAAAGATGGCCCTGGAGGTGGGAACGAGAGACAGGAGCTCCGGCAGCCTGGACGGGGGCCAGCAAGGAGGATGGCAGAGACGGCGGAGCCTTTTTTTTGTGGGGTAATGGCGGCAACAGCAGCGCCCCCCCACAGTGGCAGCAGCAGCAGCTGCCCGAGCCTCCCCTGTGGCCAGCAGGATCGCCTGGAGGGACGGCGCAGCAGCAGGCAAGCAGGTGCTGGAAGTGAGGGGCCGGCTGCATCTAATCAGCCCAACGCGAAGAAAAATGTTCCCGATTTAAATAAAGCTGGAACAAAGCACAATTACCTTGCCGTGTGACCACGGCCTCTGATATAAAGCTTAGTGAATGCCCTTGGGTAAGTCTCTAAGGGGAGGGAAGGCAGCATAGTATAGCCAGTCTTGTCAGATCTCGGAAGCTAAGCAGGGTCAGTACTTGGAAGGGAGACCTCCAAGGAAGACTCTGCAGAGGAAGGGAATGGGGAAGGAAAGCTGCAAGATGTTTGAAGGAGTACTATTTATATGTTGATATTGTGCTATAATGCCACTTACCTATTTCAGATGTTAATAGAACAGTTATCATGCTACAGAAAGACAAAAAGAACAAAAAAGGAGGTTCCAAGTCACCACAGCAGCCATGATGACTATTTCCAAAAGAACCAATGAAGAAACACTGCAGAGAACATATGGAATGGAAACACCAGGGGGGGAAAGACAGAGGGAAGGGAGTAGAAAATCCATATGTATGGCAGTCCCTCAACAACAGGCATATTTGTAAATTTGCAGCAGTGATGAGAACAACACAGAGAATTGTTGCCATGTGGAAGCAGCCTGGGTTGCACTTTGACAATGTTGCATCCCAGTGCTAGTGCCACACCAGCATTTTTCATTGATGAGGCTGGTGCATGAGCACGAATACATAGCATCAACAGGGCATCAGAGAAGGGTTTAAAACACAAGAGAGGATTCCAAGGTGTTGTGTTCACAGAGGGTGATTTCCCACTAAAGCTGCCGCGGGGTTGCGCCGCCGTTTGCCCCGAGATTTTTAGTCAATTTCACACCCGAAGCCGCGGGGCTGCATTTTGACCCGCGGCTTCGCCCGATTTCCCCCGCAGTTTCGTAATCCTGTTTTTTGAGGAAAATCACCCAGAGAGTCACCCAGCCTGAGTCCGAGCTTGGTCCTGAATAACAAGAGGACCCAGGATCCGAGGTCCACCAATAGGATCCCTGGAGGGAATTAAAACCCACCAGTAGTAAGAGGGAGGTGGACTAGGAAGAGTTTTGGGGACCCTTAAATTCACGACCTCGCGGGCTAGTTGTTGTTGTTGTGTACGTGTGCCAAATAAACAGAGCTGATCATTATGCTGCTTTACTGAGTTTTCCTGCAACGAACCCAGTATACAACACAAGGGTTGCACATGGCAGCAGCAGTAAACCAGAGAAGTTACAAATTATAAGTAAACTATAAAGCCAATAAATTCCAAATTAAGTACATGATTGTATATTTATTAAATGATATTTAGGCATTTAGTTTAATCTGTACTGGATTTATAATTCAATGCTTAATATGCCTCAACTGATCTTGTGTTCAGGTTTTGGGGTTTGCTGCCGCACCTCCCCCCCATTGCACCTAAATGAGTCAGAGCATCAGGATTTGGCCCCACTGGCAAGCTGTAATGCTGCTTTAGCTGCAGTGGCACAGATCCGATCCAATGTTCTGTTCATGAGAGCAGCCACTCAGACAGCTCTGGAAACCAACAAGCAAAGCATGATGGAACTAGCCATCTCTTCTTTGGTAGTATAATCTGGTTCCCTGAAGGTTCTGCTTTAGGTATAGCTGTTAACAGAGCAACTCTCTATGAAATTCTTTAAACTCCCCTCCCCCACTAGAGCTTTCCCCTCCTTGTGGATGGAGTTGGCTCTTGTCCTGTGGAAGCTTATGCCACCATAAATCTGTTAGCCTTTAAGGTAAGACAAGACTCTTTTTGCTCTTTGCTAAAGCAGACTAACATGGCTGTCCCTCTGGCATTTATCTCTTTTCGTGATGTAGAGTTCTGAAATGTCATTATACATTATGTGAGGAACTACTTCTGTTTGTCTGTCCTTAACCCATTGGCAGTCAATTCAACTGGGAGTGCAACTCTAAAGTAGTTTCCAGATAGCATTTTTTTTGTCTCTCTTTAAAGCAAAGTGTTTTTACATTGCCTTATTAACCCTGACCCCAAATGTTGTAATGCTTAAATTAAAAGCCACACAGAGAAATCCAAAGAACTTAACATCTGGATGCCATTCCACAGCTTTAATTCAGGCACAAATCAAATACTTTGGAACAAAAACTCATGCTACTATTTTTGTCCTCCCCCCCCCTTTTCCACTATGCAAACAATTTGCTGTGATCACATTTGCATGGAAACACTTTAAACCTGACTAATTAGCCACAGTGCTGCATGTTAATGGCAATTAGTTTCCATCTACCAGTAAGGGTTCATCTTCCACCATTGGCATTAATTATTCTGTTGTGGCTAATTGACTTGCAAATCATTAAAGGATTCCTTTGCTGAGAAATATAACAGACAAAGGATGTGCCAACCCCTGGCATCACCAGTTCATTAAAAAGAACTTGAGGGAGTACAAGAGGAGGGGAAGAAAATGTACACCACCCTGAGGTCCTTGGTAGAAAAGTAAAATCAAAAACAGATACATAGATATTGGAGAATCTGATAATGGTTTAAAGAATTAAGCACGGAGTGTGCAAGATGGATAGAAGAGAACTTTCCCTCCCATGCCCATGATCGTAGAACAGGCATAGGCAACCTTTTGGGGCCTGAGTGCTGAAAACATGCAGTATCTGCCTGTGAAAATATTAGCATGCCAGCAAACAAAAAGGAGGGAGCAGGAATGGCTAGACACATTGTACATTGTACATAGATCTATGTTTGTTGCATGGGAGTCAGGGATTAAAACAAGATTGCTTTAGAAATGTCTCATCTGAGCGCTATCACATCCCTTTTTTTGGGATGGAACAGGGGAGCCACTGTGCCAAAATAAATAGTCTGGTGTGCCATTTTCAATACATATGGGTGTTGCCTACCGCTGTACTAGTTCGTAGCAGTCCCCCATTCTTACTTGACACCCAATGGTCACCAAAATAACTTGATGGTCAGTAGATCTGGGACAGATAAAAAGAAGTACTTATTCTCATAATGCATTAGTAGGTTAAGGAATACACTGCTACAGGATTCAGTGATAGCTTCTGGTTTAGAAGGTTTTAAAAGGGCTGGACAACATCATAGAAGATAGATCTCATCAATGGCTGTTAGCCATGATGGCTAGATGGAATCTCTCTCCAAATACCAGTTGTGCAAGAGTAACAACAGCGGAAAGCTTTGGCTTATGTGCTGTGCTGTGAGGTTTTCCAGGGGAATTTGGTTAGCCATTGTAGAAACAAAATGCTGGCCCACCAAAGCTTTTCTTATGTAATATGAGGGCTAATAGATTGACCTATAAATCAGGAAGTTCCCTATTTCAATCTTGCTTCTGCTAAAGGCCCACCACGTGGTTTTAGGCAGGCCAGTCTCCCCCCATATGTGGCAATAAAAATGTTGAAAATATTATCACAAGGTAATGTACATGAAACACTCTGAGTACTTGAAAATGCAACAGTAACCACACCACCACTATCACCACCATGCTGCAAGCCCTGATTTACTGTCGTGTATCCCCTTACATAAAGTGTAAAATAGAAAGAACAGTTTTCTTTTTGCTTAAAAAAAAGTTCTCAAAATAACTTGGATTTGTATTTAAGATATTATTCATGTTTTATTTCTCATGCACAGAAACACTTTTCTTTTTATTTGCAAATCTGAAAACTGCAAACTGAAAAATATCCAACTCGATCTTTATGGCTACAGAAAAGTCTGACAGATCAACATGCCATAAGTTCTCAATGTACACATCTGAATTATTTATGTCACTAGTATCACTAAATTACAGCCCCCCCCCTCCAGCACACGTGCAGACTGCAGTATCTTCTTTTGCAAAATAGTTTTTGTGTTTTGCAAAGTTTCAAGAATTTCAATCTAATATCTGCCCTATCTTCTAGCACAATCAACCCTATTTTTAAACATCAGATAAGAAACTATACAACATTATTTTGTGAATTTATAATCAGCAGCAGTGTACTGGTACAAGGAACCTGGGATTTAAGAGCAGAAAGAAATAAGAAATGAATTTGCATAGGAGTCAATGCAAATGACGAACATGAAATTAAGCAAACTCTGGAGCACGACGGAAGACAGAAGGGTCTGGTGTGATATGGTCCTTGGGGTCGCAAAGAGTCGGACTTGACTGTGCGACTGAACAACAACAATGCAAATGAGTCAGCGGAATCAAGTGGTTAAACTTTTCTTTGGATTGTAGCACCACACACTTCAGTGTATGTGGGGGGCTGAACACAAAAATGCTTCCTACCCATAAAAAAAACCTAGCAGGTCCTAGTTACAAATGAGTGACAAATGAGTGACATCAGTGGACTCTTTCATAGCATCTAAGGGCTGAAGCTTTTGTCCTGGTGTAACTTTTAATTGTATTTTAAGGTAAAAGCTTTAGGAAAACTCTTTGAGTAAATGAGCTAATATATTTTATTGGACTAATTAATGTCCAGAGTGCTAGAAACAAGACTTTACATCACACATAACTCTTTTTCATACCTAGGAGTTCAACAGAAATGTACCATTATACTGTTGTTCAGGGCAGGCATAATGTAAATAAACTGGAACCTTACATGTTTCCTTCTTTCCTTGTGCAGTTAGAACTCTGCAGACTATGGTTTGGTTATTAAAGCCAACCTATACTTTCCAAACGATGGGTGTATGTGATGTGACTTCCATCTGTGGTGGGCTAGAAGCACCATCCCTTTTTCCTGTTGTTGGAACTTCTGTTGTCTTCAATAATATTACTGCATTTTAAAAAACATATTACCTTTGTGTTTTATAGTTACTGTAACAGCAGAATTTAGTGCAATTTTCAACTAGTAATGGAATTATTATTTTAGTTTGTGTTTTAAAGTCATAACAACAAAATTTACTACTAATATTACTACTGTAATTTTTAGTATCTTTAAAATTCATGACTGAAGCCAACGCCCAACATGATGATAAATGATAATAAATATAATAACAGAATGCCTGCAAATATAAATGCCATTGTCAGGAAAAGTAGACTTTCTGTTTCTATCATGGTGGTTCTTTGAAAGTGTGATTGGTGGGATGTCAGATATGAAAGGTTGAGAACTACTGGAAGAGAGGATGCAGACTTAGAGCCAACCAATTTGATCAACCATTTCCTCCTGTCATGCTGGGCTGTATGACTTTAGACTGTAGGTTGGGAATTAAATGTCAGAATTTTCTCCCGCATTAGTTACTTTAAAAACACCTGTGTATTTATAAAATGACAGTTCAGCACAAACGGGAGGCTGGTTTTCTGTATGATCTCTATATGTGTATACATACTCTCTTTCCCCATTTGCCACTGGCTTTAGATTCCCCTTACAGTGCCACTGGCTCCATCTCTGTGTCTTTCCTGTTTGCCAGCTCCAGCTTCCCTTCTTATAGTAACCTCATTGTGGTAGTTTGGTGTAGTGGTTGAGAGCGGTTGTATATATAGAAAATCCTTAAATAAACTTTTTTTAAAAGAGTGGTGAAATCTAATCTGGAGAACTGGGTTTGATTCCCCACTCCTCCACATGCAACCAACTGGGTGACCTTGGGTCAGTCACAATTCTCTCAGAGTTCTCAGCCCCATCTACCTCACAGGGTGTTTGTTGTGAGGAGAGGAAGGGGAAGAGATTGTAAGTCGCTAGGGCAGGGCATAAATCCAACTCTCCTCCTCCTCCTGCTATTCAGTGCCAGTTTTCCAGTGTTGGTTTGGATGCTTTGCATACCCAAAAATTTTGGCAAGGATTTGGGGGGAGGCACTGTTGACACAAGAAAAAATGTTGCTATTAATTTTTTTTAGATTGATTTACCCCCAAATAAAGTTTAATTTGAAAAGATTTATTTTTACAAACCTAGGGGTTTCTCTGGGTTTGCAGAACCATAATTTTATCTGAGACTTTCCTTGTTGCACAAATCTACCTATCCAAATGGGGAACAGCCCTTGGCTGTTAAATATAGCTATATGGAGTGTTCAGACATGCCGCTTACTTGCAGCTCCCCACCTTCAGTATGATGGCATAGCCCAGCAGTAGATATTTCACATGAGGCTGCAGTTCTTATAGCAGCAGTAACAGAAGGGCCATCAAAATTTAGAGCTCTTCCTTTAAATTGGATTGATAGTTGTCAGTACAGGATAGTAAGGAAGCAACAGGAAGCAATCAACATGCTCCATGCCCTAATGTTTTATCACAGTGATCTTGGAACTGTGTACCAGGGTAAATAAATCATATTTCTAGCTGTAATAAAAAGCTGTTTGGATTATAATATAATAATATAATAAATAAAGATCAGTCAAATTGTCCTTGGTGGCTCTCTTTTGAAGTCTTTCTTCTGACTCGATAGAGGAGCAAATCTATAGAAACCAACTTTCTATGAATCAGTTTCTGCTTTAACATCCCCTGAATTGTGTTACTTGGAATATATGATACAGCTGAGGGTAATTGTTCAGTTCTCCATTTGACCTAATATCAAGATATAAAAATTTTACTAATGAAAGGTATCTGATGAAGGAAGCTTTAATTCATGAAACCTTACACCCAGGAACATTTTGTTGGTCTCTAAGATGCTACTGGACTCAAATTTTATTATGCTACTGCAGACTAACATGGCTACCATTCTGAAACTAGAGAATACACTAGACTTTTAGCACTTAAACACCTCCTAGGTTTAGATGGTTTAATTGATGGTGATGATAATAGGTATAGGACAGGGAGATTAGAGGGAGGATAGCATAATTCTAGTGAACATGACTAGGACCTAAGCTAGCTCTTTGGCTAATTTGTACCACTGCAGACTGCTGATGGAAGCTTGCATGGGAGCCAGACAATTAACCTCATTCCCTACTGGCTCTTCACAGGGTGGCAGGGGGAAAATGGGGGGAGCATGCTGGCATTTCCCTGACATGTGACCTCACTTCTGGAGCTAAGATGGAAGTGGTATCAACGTGTCGAGGTGAAGTTCTAGGATTTGCCCGAAACACTATGGTATTCCACTGAAAATGATATCATCTGGCAGTGTGAAATTGCCATGCCTTTCCCCATTCCCCAATTCTTCCTGGTGGGTTGCTGACTGTGGTTAGCAGGTCTAGAGCTTACACCATTAGGTAGTCCTCCATTAAAAAAAAATCCCTACAGATGCAAAACTTGGTATGTCAGGGAGAGAGGATGTAGTTGGACATGCTGATCTGTTATCTGTGGAAAATATCTTTGAAAGAACATTACACACATATACCATCTCAGTGAGAATTGGGGACATTCAGACGTTGCTGTGAAATTTCTGTCTTATTACTGAGAATGCTTTCATGTTTAAGCTGAAAGGGACAGGATCCCAAACAATGAAAAAGAATGCTGAATTTCCTTTTTAGGAACTAATTATCAGGAGGTTGTCCCCTAATAATTACATATCAGTGCTGGTACATTATTCAAAACAGCAAGGTATGCTTCTTGATTCGTAATCATGAATATGTTTTAATTTGAATGTATTGCCTAATGCAAACAAATTTACAAGAAGACATTGATAAATTTTAGTTAAATTATATTTTTCTTTGTGCCTTCATTTTGTATATATGCAAAAATTAAATTTTAATATTTATATTTTTATGACAATAAAAAAGATATTATTTGTATTATAGGGGGACTTTTCAACTGACACAGTTCAGGTCTTCATTGTATCACAATCCCTCCCTGGGGAGGGGGGTGCCTCAAGTAAAATTTCAAGGAGACATTAGAGATGCCCTTTAGGACAAAACATCCGAGAAAATTCCAGAGGTGCAAATATACCTCCCTAGTCTGCACAATTGTGGACATGGACATCATCCTAGGGAGATTTTTCCCCATTGTTTTTCCCCTGGCCAGTTGCCTTATTTGGAACTATCCTCTTCTCCCTTACTTTTATCATTGCTTGCTTTTTTTTCTGGTAAGCTGTAGCAAAAGAAGGTGCTACCAAGTTGCTACTGACTCAAGTTGACCACATCCACAGGTCATTCCAGCCAAGAGAGGAGCAGAGGTGGTTTGTCATTGTCTTCCTTCACATAACAACCCCAGTCCTCCTTAATGGTCCCCCATCCAAGTTCTAACCATGGCTGGCCATGCTTAGCTTCCAGGCTCTGAGAAACTTGGGCTAAGCTGGGCTATTCAAAAGCTACTAAATATGGCTGCAGTTCAGCAAAGCCTTGGATTAATTTATTTGAGAGGTATTTGTCTTTGCTGACTGGCCTCCAAACTGTGGTTAAAACTACAAGGAAGGACTTAAGGGTGTATTTGTGATATTTCTATCTATATGAAAAAAGAGAACTCAAGGCCTTATACAACAATTTTCAATTAGTCCAAAAGGGGCTTGCCAGAGGCCATCAGTTGAAGAACAAACCTTTCAATGTGTGACTTTTTTTCATAGTCACCTGCAGGTATACCCTTTATAGCAGACTGCTTACTGATGACCTGACAATGTGGGATGTGTAGCTCTGTATAGAGTCTATATGAAAAGAAAAATATCTTGACCTGAAAACCTTCTATACAGAAGGTGTCCCAGAATGGAATGAGATGACCTTTCTGCTGAACATGAACTGCTGTGCTGCTTACTCACCTCTCTGGTATAACCAAAGTAAAATAAGTGGGAACAGATAATTATTTATACTCTGGGTGTGGAAAAGATGTAAAAGGAAACAGAAACAAGTAAACTTTGTTTTAATGAACCTCCATGAATTTCAGAAAAACAAGACCTGAGCCTCTCCAAGTGCATATGTTGCAACAAAGTTGTGAAAATTGTTCTTTGCTATAGGTTGGAACCAGCCAGCTTTTAGCTCCATCTTTCCCAGTTTCCCTCCGTATTACAGCCCTCATTTCATAGGGCTTTATCCATGCTGTTTCCCCAATCCGCTGCATAGCCTCTTTGGATGGCCAAAGGGGTAACCTTTTCAGTTTTTCACCAGTGGAAAACTTGGTTGGAACCTAATGAGTGGACGTTTTTAATGGAAATGTGATCGTGAACTGAAGCTGTGATAGTGAATTGAAGCTGTAACACAGGGATAGCTTTCCCTTTAGACTAGCAGTGGTTTTCAAGACTTTCAAGAAACACTCTTGCATGGCTACTACAGATCTTCTAAAAGGTGCAGAGGATTCTGGGAATATTCTAGAGCTCATATTGAATTCAGTCAGTTCAGTTTATTTCAATATAAAATCAGCTGAAAACCTTGCCACATACAATACTAGGATCAGCAAATAAATTTAAAGGTGTAATTATAGTCCAGCCTTGTTTAAGGACTTAACCATTTGCTTATGTATGCTGCATGCCCTCATACCAAATTCTGCGACATTGTGAGTTATTTCTGAAGAAAGACTAGACAATTCATGACCAGGCATGTTAGCCCTAGCCACCTCATATTAATTAAGAGTGTATCCTAGAAGGCATTCAACACTCCCCTGCAGACGCTCATTCACATATGTAAGGTACTGCTTGAAACTGTAGTTATCAAGTGATGGATATGTATGTGTGAGAATCAGACCACACAATTTGATTATCAGTTCAAACATGGTGCTTCTTCAGTGTTGTGCAATTAAGTCTGATTCAAGTTACTGAGACATGAGTAAGCAAGCAATGTACATATGTATGAACTAGTTCTAGGTGGCACACTGGCCATCGGTGCCAGTTCTGAGTGACAATCCTTTGCCTTCAACAAAGACTATCTTCCTTATGGTTGCCAGCCTCCAGGTGGGGCCTGGGGATCTCCCGCTTTTACAACTAATCTCCAGCTAACAGAGATCAGCTCCCCTGGAGAAAAAGGCTGCTTTGAAGGCTGGACCCTATGACATAGTACTATGCTGAGGCCCCTCCCCTCCCCTCCCCACCCAAACCCCACCGTCTCCTGGCTCCACCCCCAAAGTCTCGAGGTATTTTCCAACCCATACCTGGCAACCCTAATCTTCCTCATTATTCTTTTGCCATTTGTATTGATTTATATTTATTTAATAAAATATTTATATCCTGTCTTTCATTTTTGTAGAATCCCCAAGGTGGCTGCCGACAGTCAATTAAAATAAACAGTCCCAATTAAAATCCAAGCAGAAGCAAAACAACTGTAGCATGCATACTAATAAACCCACAGAGGAGAACAGAATCTAATAAAATCTGAAACAGAAGGAGCAACAGAGTATCCCTAGCCATTCAAAGTCTCTTCTGAAAAGCAAAGCACTTACCTGGCACTGAAACAGCAGTAGGGAAGGAGCGAGGCAGATTTCCAGTGGGAAGGCTTTCCAGAGTCTTGGTACCACTGTAGAGAAGGCCCTATTTTGTGCTGTCAACCCCATGTACTTTTGATGGTGAGGGAAGGATGTTTCGTCTGCTATTTTCCTCCTTTCCTATCCCTTTAACCTTTTTTCCAACCATTTTTTTCTACCTGTTCTTCCACTTTTCTTAATGAGTTCCCACACCTCCTTAAAAAAATCTGCATTGCATTTAAAGAAGTGTAAATTCTGAAAAGCAAAGAATTCTGAGCCACGGTGAAGCAGCGGTGCAATAAAATGCTTTCATTACTGAGGAATCATGTCTATTTTACTTTGTACATTATGATTTATGAGCTTTTAAATTCATTTCTAGTTCCTGTCCCTTTTATCTTTCCCCCCCCTTGTTACACTCGTGGAATACCAATCAATTGTAGCTAGAGTGCTATAAGGAAACCTCAGTCTTTGCTCGCAAACAGAAGACAGTTTATTTGATAAAGGACGATGCAAATATTTGTTCAATGACTCTGGGGTCATATTTCAGGATAAACACATCCTTTAAAAAATTAATATACATTTGGAATAATCACAGTGAATCCTGAGAATGTGTGTCTGCATCACAAGAATTCCATAGAGTACTAGTCATTGCTTCAATCAAAATCTTTTTACAAACATAATACTGACATCCAGTGTTTTGAGACAACAAGGGTCCATAGCTTAGTGACAGAGTTTTGTGCTTATATAGTCCCAGGTTAAAATGCTGGGATTGCCAATTAAAGAATCTCAGGTTGCAGGGCTGGGAAGGACCCCTCCCCTTCATGAAAGATGCAGAGCAGATGGTACCAGGCAAGGCAGAACAATGGCATAACTGGATATGCTCAATCTATTCTCAGTAAAATCAGTGGAAGTTTTGCCATTGACTTCTATTTGAACATACCGTGCCACTATTCAGTTATCATTCCTTCTCCCCCATCCACTCCAGAAATAATGTGGAATTAGTGATAATTTCCTAAGCATCTTATTTGGGTCAAGGAACTTCACTGGGACTGGATCTGAAAGGAACCTCAAAATCCTGGCATCATCAGCCAATCAAACTCCTTTGTATTCTACTTGGAAAAAGAGGTTTGTCATTTGCTATTGAGCATAAAAGAAGAACAGTGCAATGAGATCCTTAAATTGCTGACTGCTTTCTGTCGGGTATTGATTAAGTAGGTTGTGTTACACTACAGAAGAGTAAATATGGCATCAGAGTTTTTGTATTTCCTCCCCCTTCCTCTGAAGCTGGAAGATTTTTGTGCTCCTTCTAATTGTGGAAGGAAGGTCAGCACAGTGTACCTTCTGGCATGATAATCTCAGACCAAAATGTCCTCGACAAATTGAAAAGTGTGTATCAGCGGAACCAGCTCCTTGCTGAAAGCCACGTGTTTTGCGTTTCTGATGACATAAGCTTTGACCTTGTTGTGAATCCTTTGAAGGAACTGCTACATTTGTTCCCTGCGGTCTAATCAGCAATATGTGGTACTGATGTGGAGATCTACCAGTTTTGTGTCTGCCGTGGAAGCTTTTGATCTGTTCCAGTTCTGAAGAGAAGTCTGGAAGATTTCTTTTATTAAAAGGGTTGAATCCATGCTTCCCCTTTCCCCTACTTTCAGCAAATAATTGCACAGATTAATGCAAAGCAGTTCGATGGGTATTGCTTATAGTAAGTGAAAAGGCCAATCAAATCAATCTCTTTCACTGCTGCAGTGAATCAATTAATTCATTATTCACAATTTTAAAATGCAGATTTTCAGTCAATGGTTTCCTGTGACAGACTGTTGAGTTGTGTGATTGTGAATATTGTATATACAGCCTGGGATGTGTTTTGGAGTTTTAGTGAAGTGACTAAGATTTAATTTAAATCTCACCTCATCATGATTTTCCTCAAGGGCCTTAGGCAATATGTTCTTTCTTGGCACCATCCCTCATCATCAGTGTCATAATGGGAATTTAGGAAGATCTTCCAAGTTCTGTAAGGAATTGATCCCCACCACTTGTGAAGGAACTCAGAAGGTTTATTTACATAGAATGCAACTTGGGCCTAAAGCCCTGCAGCCATCTTAATAAGGACAACATTTTTTCTTCCTCCCGCACACCACTAGGAGACAGGTGACCTCTCTTCCAGACATTAACTTTATCACTTTTTGTAACTCTTACCTGGCAACCAACAGGAGACTGGGATGGCAGGGACTTATGGTTGGGAAGGGATGATTCATAACCTTAATGCAATGAAATAACTTCTGATATGCCCTAGAAGTGAAATCATCATGCCACAAGTGACACCTTAGCATTTGCCCCAAACTCTATGGTTTACCACAGATTTTGGAGTGAATGCTATGTAGTGCTAGAAGCAAAATCATCATGTAGGGGACCCTGATCGTTCCCCCCATTTTGCTGAGGAATTTCCTCCTGCCACCCAGCTGAGCAACAGCAGGCAATGGCAGCAGTGGGAAGGAGGTCTCCCACCGCCAGTGGACAGCTGGCAACCCTATGGTAATTAGGGATGGAGATGAACTGGTGCAGGAATGAAAGTTTGTGACAAATTTTGGTTGTTTTGTGGCTCATGAACTGAAGATCATGGTAGGTCAACCAACATGAACTTTCCACAAACTACTGTGGAGAAGCATGCTGGTTCATGAATGGATACATTTCCAGAGAGACTGTCTCAGCTCAAACAAAATCTTTACCAAACTTCAAAGCAACAGGGGTCCTGCAGAATTCTCCAGCCTTGGAAACACGCTTGTCAGTTTCAAACTAGTCATGTCAGTTTCAAGATTTTCTCCCTTTGCCAGCCTTCCTTTGTGTTCCCTTCTCATTTTCTTGCATGAAGCTTGTGAAATCCCATCCCTCTTGCTTGGATTTGTGACTCTGTGCTTTGAGATCAGTCCTTTTAAACTTACAATAGCAGTGGTACTGGGTTGTGATGGGCATTCTGCACATTGTAACTGGTTGTGCTGGACTTGACAAAATGTTCCCCCTGCAAGGTTGTACTTCAGGGATTCTCTGATTTGACATTAGTCCTCTTTTACTTGCATTGCTACAGTGGCACTGGGCTCTGCTCGGCATTCTTTACATGGAATAGTTGTGCTGGGCTTGCTTGGATTGCAATTCTGTACTTCACATCAGTCCTATTGAGCTGGCATCGCCACAATGGCACTGGGTTCCGCTGGGCACTAGTACACGGTACTGATTCTGCTGGCCTTGCACCGCCCTTGCTTGGAGTGTGATTATGTGCTAGACATTAGTCCTGTTGAGCTGGTATTGCCATAATGGCACTGGATTTTCTTGGGCATTCTTTGATTGCACTGGTACTGCTGGGCTTACATCGCATTGGTTCTGCTGGGCTTACAAAAATGCTCCCCCTTCAATTTCTACTGCAGAGATTCCCTGGCTTGACCTGAGTCCTGTTGGGTTAGCAGTGCCACAGTTGCATTGGTTCTGCTGGGCACATTGCACTGGTTCTGTTGAGCTTGCAAAAATCCCCCCCCCCTTCAGTTTCTACTGCAGAGATTCTTGAGCACTTTGATTCTATTCTGCTGGGTTTCTATTGCTGGCTTTTATTGCTGACCTGGCTTTTATTGCTGTTTTTTCCCCTCCATTGGAAACAATAGAGGATGGGGCACCTTTTTTGGGGGGCGGGGTAATAACTCAGACCCTGTAAATCTAATCCTCACCAATCTTGGAGGGCAAGTAGAGGAGAGTCATCCAAAGGTCCCCTGTGAGTTTGGTGTCCCTAGCACACCTGAGTGTATGTGTTCTACTGCATCACAAGCCCCACAAACAAACCAAGTTCATTTTGCTCTTAAAAGTTTGTGATGGTTTGTGGTTCATGAACTGGGCACACCACAAGCCACGAATCATTACAAACTGTAATTTCCCAATTTCTGCCCATCCCTAGTGATAACTAACACTGGTGAAAATACTGGACTACAGGTTTGTTTAAGGGTTACCAAGTTTCAGGAGTTAGGTCAGGAACATTGTGAGGTATGCCATGAGAGCTTGGAGTGAGAAGGCAAGGCTACCAACTCAAGCAGTGTAGTCAAAGTCCAGGCAAGAACAATCCATATAGCAAGGTCTGAAAGTCCAAGAGTCATCCATGAGAAGGTTTGGGGCAAGATGAAAAGTAGAGTCAGGGAATGGTCCAAAGTGTCACAGGAGTAAGGCAGAATCCAATGCAGCAGACACAGAGTCAGAAGGCTTTCGACTTGTTGCTTCCATGCCTAACAGCCTCCCTTGCAGATTTTTATAGCCATATGCTTAAGGGTCCTGCTTGCAGCCAGCTGCTCTGGAGTAATCCTGCAGCCACTCTACTCATCTTTGCTATCATCAAGCAGCTGGCATCAGGCCAGGAGGCATGCAATTTGTTGTCTCTTCTGTAGTTCTACTCTTAACTTCCATCTATGGCACTCTAAGGGTGTGGGTGATAATGAAGGGCTGGAAACGACCGACTGTCGTGGGCCAGCTTGGACACCAACTGAGTTTCGCCTGTTGAATCGAGGCTGGAGGGTGTCAGTGGCTCTGCACCAGCTGTTGGCTGTGAACCCTGACAAGCCTGCAGCTCATCTTCCTGCTTGTCAGCTTCTGCTAACTTCAGAGCTGGCTATATGGTGCTCCTCTTCTCCTGAGGAGTCCTTGCTATCACTGAGCCCTGGCTGACCCACGACACCAAGACCATGTACCTGAAGGACTTTAAGCACATATATGAACATTATGTGTTACTGTTGTTGTTTTCATCATACTTCCTGCTAACATTTATTCATTTTGGTTGTATCTCATTTTATCCTGAGAGCTCAGGGATCAGTGTAACTGTGTATGTGGACCAGCAGAAATATAAGATGGCAAAATATGCCCAGGAAGAAAGAAGGGTAGAACTCAGGGGAAAGATAAACATTATTTATTTCCTTCATTTATAGCCTGCTTTTCTTGCTATGACTAAACACATTTAACAACAGACAATGCAATGAGATTAGATTGGAAGGTTAAGAACACACTCCAAACAGTGAACTATGCAATGAACTACCTGAAATTTTAGACCCTTTATTACAACCTTATTCCCTTTGCAGAAATGCCTTCCAGAGAGCCAGTTTGGTGTAGTGGTTAAGTGTGCGGACTCTTATCTGGGAGAACCAGGTTTGATTCCCCACTCCTCCACTTGCACCTGCTGATGTGACCTTGGGTCAGTCACAAGCTCTGGCATAGCTGTTCTTTCAAGGACAGTTTCTGTCAGAAGTTCTCTCAGCCCCACCTACCTCACAGGGTGTCTGTTGTGGGGAGGGGAAGGGAAAGGAGTTTGTAAGCTGCTCTGAGATGCCTTTGGGCAGTGAAGGGCGGGATATAAATCCAAACCCTTCTTCTTCTTCTTCCTGAAAAAAAGCAGAAGTTAGTTAGGAGAGGAGTATTGATCTTGGAGCAGGCATGCAGATGGTATTTTTATATACGTTGCACTTTTCCTGAGTAGTTATAAGTTCTAATGTCAGTGCTATCAGGTTAAGTTTAGAAAAGAGAATAAAGTCTTAGGATGTTCTTGCAATCATAGAATCATAGAATTGGAAGGGACCGCCAGGGTCTTCTAGTCCAACCCCCTGAACAATGCAGGAAATTCACGAATACCTCCCCCCAACAACCCCAATGACTACTGTTCCATGCCCAGAAGATGACAAAAACAAACAAAACCCTCCAGAATCTCTAGCCAAACTGACTTGGAGACAAATTGTTCCTTGACCCCAAAGTGGTGATCAGCATTTCCCTGGGTGTGTAAGAAAGGGCAACAAGAACTAAGCACTGAAGCAACCCTTCCTGCCCTCCCTCTCATGATCTGCCTGAATTCACAGAATCAGCATTGTTGTCAGATGGTCATCTAGCCTCTGTTTGAAAACCTCCAAAGAAGGAGAGACCACCACCTCCAGAGGAAACCTGTTCCACTGAGGAACTGCTCTAACTGTCAGGCAGTTCTTCCTAATGTTTAACCGAAAACAATGAACATATGAAGCTGCATACACCAGCAGACAGACTTTTATTGCTACAAGCTCAGCACTGATCATTCTGACTGGTAGCTACTCTCCAGGATTTCAGGCATGGAGGGCTCGTTTCTGTTGAGGTCTTTTAAAACTGGAGATGCTAGAATTCAAACCTGTAACCTTCTGTGTGCAAAACATGTGTTCTGTTGCTGAGCTGTGGCCCCTTCTCCAAATACTTTCTTTTAGTTTGCAATACAGGTATTATTTACAGTTACAAAAAGAGAATAAGAAGAGGCAAAGATGTCCAATAAATCTGTTCATTCTGAACTGTGAACTGCTGTTTATTCAAGCACATACAGACCCGTACCTGTCCCCTCCCTTCTCTTTGGAACATCACTTTCGAAGCTCAAGCACATAGATGTTCCACCCATTGGGAAATAATTTCTTAACCATGAGCTCCCATTAATGGGATATCACCTGACCATGCTGAACTAACAAAGGAATGGTTGGCCAGCAGCCATAACAGTATCTTTGCCTGTTTTCCTTTGTGGGTCTTTGACATGGTGCATTTGATACTGCTTGGTTCCATAATGTGGGAATGGTCAGCCCAACTGCCCTAGCAGCAGCCTGTAGAGAGGAAGATAATATCCTCACCTGCCTCCCTTTCCAGGCCTAGGCTTGACAGGAAAGTTGATTTCATCTGCTGCAAATTGGTCTCTATTCCCTCTCTTTTCCTTTTTCACCTTTAAAATCTGCTTGTACACATTCTCACATCAGTTCCAAACTTCATTAATGGGTACCTCTTTTTCAAATTTATTCCCTCCTTTTCATGATTTTATATACCTGTCTGATAGCTTTGGATTTTTTTTTAAAAAATTGACAAACCATCCCCCTCCAAGTGTCTAATTATTTTGAGAGAAAGAAGCCAGAGCATACTGTTAACAGGTAACGAGTGCAAGGCATACAAAACATGTTGCACAGGGACATTGGGTGCACTGTGAGACAGACAGGCACTGATTGGCCCTTTAATTTACTGAGGGCAGACTAGAGATGCGCACAACTGCTGTTGCCCTGCTCCACTGGGCCATGAGGGAGAAGCAGCAGCAGAAGAAACAGCTCATGAGGAATATGGTCCAGGCACAGGTGTAAAGGCTCTGGGCTCATACATGGGCCACCACCTTCAAGCAATGTAGCAGGAATAGCCATCAACTCTTCACCTCATCTGCCGCCATATCAGTACCACCTGTGTTAAAAATGGCCCCAGAAATGACACCACATGATGTGAGAATAGGCTTGCCAGGCCTCTGCTCTAATCTCCAGGAGCTTTTGGTGATGGGGAATGAGGAGGAGAAGTGTCATAGAATCATAGATTTGGAAGGGACCATACAGACTATCTAGTCCTGCCTCCTGCAGGACCAGCCTAAAGCATCTCCGACAAATATCACAATGCTCTAGGAACTGGTGGGGGGAGTCCCACCATAAGCAGGTAAGTGCCAACCCTATGTGGAAGGGTAGTGACACAGATCTTTTCCCAGAGCTGGTTTAATTTCCTCCCTTGCCCCTGTACAGAAAGGTGCTTTAGAGCCTATATGGATGCAACTGTATGCATTTGGTAATATTCTTATTTTCTAAAAGTAGCTGAATTCATGGAGGAATGGTGAATCAGCAGCTATTATTTGTGGTAGCTAGAAGTGGAACCTGTGTATTTAGAGAAGTCATGTTTCTGATTACATGATCAACCAGTAGGGGATGGTCATTGACTCTGGGCCCTGCTTGTAAGCTTCATAGATATCTGGCTGGTAGATGGAGACAAGGAAGCAGGATTAAATGGATGCTTGGTCTAATCAGGAAGGCAGATCTCATGTTGAGTGTGACGGCTGTCCTACACAAGCCCTATTGGCATGACTGGTAGTTTTAGTGTGTAATGGATCTTCATTAAATATCCTTGAAACATTGCCCAGACTGACATATTGTAATATTCAATTTGATTGATACATGAACTGTCTTTTCTTTTTGCCAGTTAATCAATTAACCTGAATAAGATGATGTCCCTAGTATATAAATTGTACTTTCCATACCAAAGTGCTGGATAAGGCTTTAGAACAGAGGCTGATGAAGATTCCAACTCATGTACTTGGGGCAAGAAGGAGGAGTTTTTGCAGCCCTAAGAAATAAAATGTATTTTCCCACTGAGTGACAGCTGATGAAAGTTGCAAATCATGACTTACACACTATTGGGATCAAAAGATTTCCCCCCCCCTAGTACAGATGGAAGAGAGACTATGGAAGACATTTACCAGTGGAATAATACAGCCCACAACGAGACAATGAGCCATTCATTTACACCTAACGGGGTGTTATCACCTGCCAATCTCTCCTGGGGACAGAAAGTTTCCCACAGCCATGACAATCCTGTTCTCAATTGAATGAAGGAAAAGATCTGTGCCTCAAAGCTGTTTGATAAACACAGCAGTCAAGTCTTCATCTGAATGATTTTGAGATACTTGCATTAGTGTACTGGGAGATGGAAAAGGCAGGCAAAATCAGTGGGAAAAAGCAAGGTTGGATTCACAGGGAGTGCTTATATTGTGTTTAGTATTTTTTCCCATCCTCTCCCCCTACATCTCTCTTTCTCCACCCCCTGAAAGCATCAGTATACATTACTGAAAAATTCTCCCCTCAGGGTTTTGGCTCACATCTTCTAGTTGATACAGGAGATTCATAAGTAGCAAAATAGCTGCCCATCTGCTAGGAAAGCAAAAAAGAAATACATCTGGTCTACTAATTTCCTTCCTTCTCCCTGTGGAGTTTTATATATCCCAAGGTGCTACAAAACTCCACTTGCCTTAATTCACCCTTAACCCAGCAGAGGTCCAGAAATAACTAGGAGAAAAAGCAAACTAAAGAATCTTCAAACTTCTTGTTAGTATAAATAAGGATGAAAGAGCAGAAGATTATAAATGTATATCCCCTAATCCAGCCCATATTAGGGAATCTCATCTCATTCCAGATTCCAATCTCATCTCATTCCAAATTTGAATGGAAAAGCTTTTCAAAGTGTCAAACTCAAGATTTATATTTTCACCCCATATTTTTCCTTCATGTCAATACATCATAATTTTCCTTTGTTCTCTTTCCTTAACCAAAATTTGCTGGTCTTTAGCTCTTCTATTTCATCAGCTATACATTCCTGTTATTACTCCCCTACTGCATACTCATACTACCTTTGGCATGGGAGGGCTTACATCTAAAATGATGCTCCTGTGAAGTGTTAATTGTGAATACAAGAAATATGTGCTTGCAGACAGGGTACCTTAAAAGTATTGTTTGCAGCTCACTGCTGACTGAGCTTGGTTTGTTGCTGTGTGAAATGGCCATCATGTTTTTCCTTATATTTGTTTAGGCTTCTCATTGGAGGAGAAAGAAAAGGAAGCCAGCAAAGAGCTGAACAAATAGTAGGAATGTGCATTCAGATAGCAACAAATCCAAATGGTATAACTGTATTTGAACTAATCCAGACTGGAAAAAAATAATAATGACATTTGATCATTATTTGTATATTCTGGTGCCTTGCTGACACTGTTTCAGTTTATGAGGACCCTGCGGAGGGGGAGAGGAATGAGAGAAGAGGTGGCAAAAGAGGAGACACAAAGTCAAAAATGAAAGTGACTAAGTGGCATAGCATATTAACCATTCTTGTAACCAATGTATTTATTTGTATTTACTTAAAACAATTTTAAAGCTCTTTCTCCCGACACAGTTGGAAGGACTGCATTGATATGTTTCTGGGCACAGTGATTTCATCAGTCCAGCAGTACGTGTTAGATCCCGTATAAGCACTGAATGCAGTCATTTCCTTGTCTCTACTGAGTAATTTCTCATTGAGACACTGTGCATGGACAATGCTTGATCTGTGCTGTCATTACTTTGTAGTCACTAAGCATCATGGGGAACAGTGTGGTTTAGTGCCTGCCTTCTTGGGGAACCAAATGCAAGTTTCTGTGCCCACTTTGCAAGTTTGCCTACCTTTCTTGAGCTGTCAAATGCTCCCTGTGCCCACCTTGCTGTTCAGCCTGCTTTCTGGGGCTGCCCATCTCCTCTATGTGCCTGCCGTGCAAGAGATAATTGTAATCAACTGTAAAATGGAAATATTTGTCCTTTCTGCCCAACATTTCGTTGGAAACATCCTCTGGCTAAGGAATATAATACCTGAGAATTTTATCCCAGTTAGGAAGCAAACAAAGAAGCCTACAACTAGAAATGTGCCTCTCATTCAAATTACTGAAAATGAATAAAGAACATGGTTTAGTAAGAAGAAAATGAGTAGAATTGTTAAAGTACAAAACTAGGTATGAATAAATTCTGATGTGCACCTCTAGAGAGAATTTGGAAGTATGTGAAACTGGAGATGGAATGTGGAAGCTGAAAACTCTATCTAACCAGGGATTCCAGCTAAGAATCAGCCTCCTCTCCTTTTCTGCCTTTGGCAGCATCCTGGATTAGCTTCAATTTGAGCCTTGTTTGCTGCAGAAATTGGACCTCTGGAGGGACAAAGTATCACAGTTCTAATGAAAGAGTAATGCAGTTGAAAACAGCAAGCACCTTATTTTTGCCATAAATCTGAGCGTTCCCTCACTTCATTTGTCTGATATGATTATTTCCAGTGGGGCCTTTTTAGCTCTACAAACAGAATGTGGCACACATTTTATAATGGTATACGAAAAAGCTTGAAAACGACTTACTCTGGGAAAAACAAAGTGAGGATGGACTTCTAGAGAAAGTTGTGAAAATTATGGGAAGCTTTTATTGATAAAGAAGCCCAAGGGCAGCTTAAGAAAGGAAAGTACAAGTTGAAAGTGGCGACGTAACCTTTTGTTCTCTGTGGACAACACAAAAACATCTCCTGGCTAAGCCAAGAGGATGGGAATTTCTTTCGCTCACCTTCTCTGCCTTTGACTATGTTTACCCAGATGCTGGACAGCACCTTACCATCTCCATCTTTCATAAGGGCAAATGAACTGTTTTAACTGATACAGGGATAAAGATTAATTTAAAGTCAGTATAAGGAGACTCTTTGGAGGATAATACCATTAGGTGTTATTTTAACGGACTGTTCTTACTTTATGTCTCTCTCCTATTTCCACCCCTTTAGCATATTACCTGCTTTAAGCTTTCAGTAAGAATGAAAACATCATATAAATGATGAACAGAGATGCTATTTTTGGATAAGTATCTCTTGTCCAGGGGCAGTGTCCAGGTTTTTGGAGCAGAGCTGTGGGCAGTAACTTGTGCTAGTTAAAGGAGGTTTCCATTATGGGCAGACAGATAGGCAGTGATGGCTAGCAAACAGCATTGGTAAGGAGTCTGGATGATGGCATGGAGTCTGGGCCTTGGACAGAGCACGGGGGAGATGAAAGCAGGATTAAGGTTAACAAGTAGATAGTTTAGTATTGTTCCAGTTCCAGGTGTATCACCTGTTCCTGTGTATGGAGGTGTATTTAGTTATTTATTTATCATATGGCAGAATTACACACAGGAAGAATATGATGATATAAAATATTATGGAGATATGAAATGTGGCAACTGAGTTTTTTTCACCCCTTCATTTCTGAAACCATACTCTTGTTTGTCATTATTTTCTCCTTTGTTAAAGCTGTAGTTCCATGCCTCTCAGGGTTTCAACCAAAGCTCTGTGTACTGAACCCATTTTCATCTACTGGTGGTCATCCCTGCCAGTTCGTCTCCTTTGGTAGTGTTGACTCATTTAATTAATTTGTAGCTTGCCTTTTCCCTTATATGGAGATCCAAAGCAGCTTACATTGTTCTCCTCTTCTCTATTTTATCCTGTGAGGTAGGTTAGGCAGATGGAAAGCTACTGTTTTCAGAGGTCTGTTTCAATGTATTTGATGCAGTTTGAGGTCTGACTTTCCTGTGTATTTGCATTGGCTGAAATGGTTTATGAATGGCTTGCTGTGCACCCAAGTTGCAGTGCAACACCTCCTAGTTCAACCATCTTTTTAAAGATTTATAAGATCTGTTCTACTGGGATCTGATCAATATGAACCCCTTTTGGAGTAAGCTACAGGAGTGCCTGAGAGAATGAGACCCATGGTTCACATGTTGCCACATGGCCTTAGGGAAAGGCAGCCTGAGCAAGGCACCCTCAGCATCATCTGCCCCCTCTGCAATATGTTTATTATTATGGAAATACAGGGCCATTGCAAGGATCACAAGATAATGTGCATGAAGCACTTCGAATGCTTTAGGCACCATGTGAGTACTAAGTGTTGTTACATTAGTTTGCCAAGGCTCCTGAGAAAACTTCATCTTCCCAGAGTCATCAGACTTTTTCCTCACCGAAGGCAAACGTTAAAAAATGGAGTTCCCCCTGCTGTATTCTGGAAGGTCATTTTTGAAAAAGACACACATGCACACACAGAGGTAGAAGGGAGATGGGGCCTCTTCTAAGAGCTGTTTTTTAAGGTGACTCCTCCATGTGGCTTTATGGTAATGTTAGAGATGTGACCCTGCATCCCCTCTTGCCCTAATGTAGTTCCTTTGCAAATCTTTCGACGCACAGGGCTAGGTTGCAAAATATTTGATAGTAGTGATAGCTTGTTGGGCCTCTAAACCCCATTAGTTTTGGTTGTGTTTCCTGTTCATGACATTGATTGAATAAACCGTAATGCGAGTGAGTTAAGTAAGCACACAGGGTTAGTGCAGGGGTGTATGATGTGTGGGGAAGGACTTGCTGGGGAAGATATATGCTACAGGCTGTTTGGGGATGTTTGAACCAAAAATGGATTTTCATTGCTTAGGCGAGAAACGCATTTACTGATTTCTTGCAGTGATGATTATGGGTCACATTGCACCCTGCTATTTGTTCATACCCACCTGCTGTTTTGAGCTTCAGAAGCATCTGGGAAAGCGTACTTCTCCAAATCAATGTGGAAAGTGCTGCACACTGGCATTTGTAAAGGCAAGACCTCTGAGAAGCAGGTAAGAGGCTTTCTAGTTGATGCAACAGATCAAGCTGTGCCCCTTAATTCCCCCCCTCAATGGTTTGTCATTTGTACTATATAACGTCAGTGTGGCCTCTCCCATTCCAGACTCCTCTATTCAAAAGTTAAGGAGTCAAGGGCAAGTACATAGTAGGAAGAAAAGTGGTGGGCAACTAGGATTGTTTTTTCTAAGACAACAGAGAGCTCTTGTGCTTCTCACGTACCTGTTGAAATTTAATCGGAGGCTCTTGGCTTTGCAGCTGTTCAAATAATCACTGTATGTCATGCTAAAATGGGAGTTATTGCTTTCAAGTCAATTACTTGATCAGCGAAAATGAGGCAGTCGCTTCTAATTCATTGTCATCTGAGCCCCAGAATCCCAACATTACTCCAGGCAAGTAGATTTACCATACTTCTGAGCATCTGTCATATCTCCAAAAGCAAACTTTTTAATGTGGCTATATCAATTTCAAGGGAACCCTATTTAATAACAAGCATGTGGTATTTTCTCCATACACATAAGCTTTGGGCTGAAAAATTAACAAACACATTTGATGTACAGATTAATAAGCCAGAAGGACATTGATTGGCCTGATGGGTGGAAAAGAAGATCTATTTGCTTGCTTTGATTAAATATTATCACGGGGAGGCTATTTTGGTACCATTTCTGAGTACAGCCTAGAAGCAAACACTAATAACTAATTTATTTCTCTCTATCAGAGTTGTTTAAACTTGAATGCTGGTGAATAAGTCCCATAGATGCGGATGGAATTCCTTTGTTGAATGGCTTCTTTAATGTAGGACAGGGTTAGGCAACCCACATCATGTGTGCCAACAGTCGTGCACCAGATTGTTTTGCTTGACAGCCCCACGGTCCAGGGCCAGATCTCTTCCCAAGCAACCAAGGCACTGGTAGCAATGCTGGGGCCAGCAGTGTAGGAGAAGACATCAAGCATGGCTTATATCTACAGGACTCTTTTTGTAGCAGGAACTCCTTTGCATATTAGGCGACACACCCCTAATGTAGCCAATCCTCCAAGAGCTTACAGAGCTCTTCTTACAGGGGCCTGTGGTGTTTGGGTGCCCTAGGCCAGCTTGTGGTGCCCGCTCCCCCCCGGCGATGCCAACCTCCCAGTGGGGCCTGGAGACGGGGGAGTGGTGCCGGCAAGCCAGGGAAGAGGCGGGGAGTTAAAACCCCTTCTAAGTTTACACTCCCTTCTAAGTGATTCCGAGGCCAAGGGCGATGACCGCCTTCTAAGTTTACACCCCTGTTTAACCCCCCTTCTAAGTTACCCCTGTCTCTTGCTTCTAAGCGCGGCTTGCTGGCACGCCCCACAGCTGCGGAGCGTGCCGGCAAGCCAGGGAAGAGGCAGGGGTTTACACCCCCATCTCTTCCCTCTAAGCGTGGCTTGCCTGCACCCCCCGCAGCTGTGGGGCACACTGGCAAGCCAGGGAAGAGGCAGGGGTTTAAACCCCCTTCTCTTCCTTCTAAGTGTGGCTAAGCCTGAGGAGGGAGGGGGAGGGTGGGCAAGCTCCGCTGCCTCCTCCTGTACCCCACCAGGGTGCTCTTCACTGATGGTGGTGGCAGGGAGGTGGGGGGGGCTTTTCACAGGGGGCGGGTGCAGTTTGGCACCCCTGTGGCCGGCGCGCCCTAGGCAATCCCGAGTCGACCTCCATCTCAGATGGCACTCTGTCCAGCAGCATGGTGATGTGGATCTTCTTCTTGGTGTGATTTTGGGTGCTCAGGACAGTTGTAGGGCCAGAACGGCTGGTTGTCACGTTGCACTCCACTTGCCTCCATGCTCTGACGTCTCGCTACTTCCTTGACATCGCTGGGGACGACTGAGCCTTGCAGACTCTGGCCAAATGGCCCCACTTGTTGGAGTTTCAGCACCGTAGGTCACGTGCCCAGCACTGGTCCTGCTTGTGATTGCCATCACAACCTGTGCATAACTGCCGAGGTGTTGCTTTCCTTGTGGTCTGCTGCGGCTTCGCTCTCCGCATCTGGTGGATGTCATTGCCCTCAGCCTCGGAATCGCTGGTCAACTCATGATGAACCGCCTTCTCAACCCATGGTTGTGATGGCCCGATGGCTTGCCAGACCTCCTGGGTGGACCGTTCGGTGGCTTCAGCAGCTATAGCCTCTGCATAGGCTATTGCATACGTGAGTTCAGCTTTGGTGAACAGGCGCTGCTGCAGATGCTTGTCTCTTAGGCCACACACCAACCGGTCCCTCAAGGCTGTCTCTAGGTTAGAGAATCCACACGTGCGGGCAGCTTTCCTTAGCTCAGTGACAAATTTCCATGATCGATTCTCCGACCTTCTGGTCCCATTTATAGAATGCGTGGCAGCACGCAATTTCTGACAGGCTGGGCACATAGTGATTTTTCAGCTTTGCTTTCAGGTCCACCAATGACACTGTCAGGATGTCGGTCGGCGCGACCAGGGACCTTGCCACGTCAAAAACGGCTCTGCCGCAGGAGCTCAGCAGGACCACTGATTTTGTGGCCTCATCCTCGATTTGGTGTGCCCTTAGATGACACTCGAACCGTGTTATGTACGATTCCCAGTCTTCCAGGCCTGGTTTGAATGCCTCGAAATTGGCACTGGCTGCCATCCCTCTCGCTGGTGGGTTGGCAGGGTGCTGTTCTGTTGGTGGCAGAGCCGCGACTGGTTCTGCTTCGTCTGCCGTTGTGTTGGTATTCAGTGGGGCTGCCTACCTGCTATATCCCATCCTCATTGCCACTGATAAGTATGACACTTAAAGGCAGTGTTCCAACAAGTGATTCAGCTTTTAATGTAGTGATTCAACAGCTCAGAACAGCTCAGAACAGACAACCCAACATAGAGCAATAGGCTCTTATTTAAACAGTGTGGGCTAGCATAGCCACACCCACATTCCTGGTAACAACCAATAGTATTACAGAGATAAAGTCCAATCAGTTTGCTTCCCTCCTGCACAATCCTTGTCTCCTGATTGGCTGGCTACACAGAGTAGCCAATCAGGCATTGCCATTCAGGATACCAGCATGTCAATGGGATTTACATCCAGCTCTAGACATAACATATAGGGCATGATCCATGCAAAGGTAAACATTTTAAGGCCCATTGGCATTGACAGGAGAGACAGATGCACATGCTGTAGACAAATAGGCCCTCCTGTGGTAAAACTGGACCTGATCTGTACTAGTTCAGTTTGCTGATGGGAGAATCACATCACTGAATGTTCCTTATGTTTTAAAAAATCCCTGCACATAGAAAACTAGATAACAGGGGCAAGTGTTTCAGCGTATCCTCCTCCAGGACATGCTGGTTTTCCATCTGTTAGATTTTTATTTGATAAAGGAACATTCAGTCCTGCAACTCTTCTCTGCCAATCTGAAGTCCAGGAACAATTTTACCATGCAATGAACGGTTTGTTTCTCTTGCTGAAATCAATGGAGGCTTAATGGGCTGGATACTATGGGCATCTTTTTTTCAAGCATCTGCTTCCAAAGTAGTTAATGAGTTCTTCAACAATAGGCTAAGAAGTTCCTATTTCAATTTCTCCAGCTTGCTGTTCATCCTCAAAATATCGGCTTGTGTATTCTTGACCAACTGCACCCCCAGCATGGGAGTCCTCCTGTTGTGTCCTTGTGTGTTTTTTTCCTGCAGCAGCACAAGTTAAATTATTCAAGCGGTAGAGGAAATCTGATTGTTCTTGTTCCCTCTAATTTCCCTGAAAGAGCAATTGCAGCCACTGCCAATGCAGAGCCTCCCTCTGCTCTGAACATTTTTTTGAAAAGGGACAGCACTTTGAAAATTATATGGAATTTTATATTTATAAGACAGCGAGGGTGCGCTTGCAGCAATAATTCTTGGAGATCTATTCACTGTGTGGCTTGCAGAAGCCTACATCCATTCATTTTGCTGTTCCTTCCAGCTAGCTACAAAAAACCCAACAGCAAATCGTGTTTTGGGGCTGTTAAGACTGTAGTTTCCAAACTGTGCTCCAGGAAACATGGGTTTCTCAATGGAAAGATCAGCAGTCTAAAAGACATCTTACATACCACTGTTTCTCTACCCCAGACATTCTCAGTTCATGTGAGGTGATGGTGAAGCCTGGACAGAAGTTCTTGTGGGTTGTATGTTCCCTTGAACATCCTCATAGTTTTCTGCAATGTGGCTGGTTTCTGTGGTAGACATAGAGGTTCCTCAGCAGGAGCATCGATGTTAAAAATGTTATAGTTTGTAGCTACCAAGAAACAATCCATTGTTCAAATGTGAGCTGGAACTAGACAAAATTCCCAAGCTCATTTTCAGAGCATAGTCCCACTGGTGAGTCATATTCTTCAAACAAATGCTTCATGCTTAAGTCATACTGCTTTGCAACATAGAAGCAAGCAGCTTTGCTTTAAGAAAAATAATAAATGTAAACGAAAATGATGTATTTCCTGCTAGGTACATACAAGAATGAAGGCAAAAGTTCTCAAGTTCCACAAAACCTTCACATTTTGATGTGATGTAGGTTTTAGCCTAAATCAACCAAATATAGAATTTGGACCAGGTTTTGCAATTGTGAACATATGACTGCCTTCTAATGGGTCAGATTGCTAGTCTACTTAGCTCAGTATTTTCTGTTGTGATTGTCAGTGGCTCTCCAAGGTTTCAGGCAGAGAAAGGTCTTTCTGAAGACCTGGTACCCAGGATCCTTCAACTGGAGATGTCCAGTGATGCCACAGGAGACAAAGGGAATCCTATGAGCTTTTGGGGACTGTTAAAAGACATCAGAAGGAGATTCCATTCAACTTTGGTAGGCTTCCTGGCAGGTGCCCTAAACCTTTGCAGAGGCCTGTAGAACTTGGCATGCACTAATAATGTCATGGGCATGTGCTGAAGCTACAGACCCCTGTGCAGGTGTTGGTTTGCTTGGATGAGATAGGATTCTCTTTGGCAACCTCCCCATGGAGTCAACTGGGAAAGCAGTAAGAGAAGACCGAATGCAGTATCTGCTGGCTAGTATGTTTCCATGCATATGAATTTAGGATCCTTGGCCGTTATGGGCTGCCATTTGTTTACCCAGATTCAAGGTTGATGTCAGCATTCAGCATCCTTGAACACTTGCTGAGGCCCTGGATAGAGAGCTCATCCTTAACTGGAGATGCTAGGCTGATCTTCCATACCTCAATGGGAGAAGTACAAAGGGGGAATGGAGGAAGAAGAGAACAAGAGAATCTCAGTAGGCTTCCTACTTCAGGTATGCCTCCAAAATAAGATCCATGGAACATTTCAGTAACTCTTTCATACTCTTATAGATCCACCAGCATCTATGGGGCTACAAGGAGCATGATAAAATGATGTTCCATTCCTTCCAGCACGACTGCAATGGAAGTTTGAGAAGGAAGCCACAGTGGAAATGAGAGAGGTGTCTATGAAGGGAAGACTAAAGCCACGATGGGAAGGAGACATGAATCTGCAATTGGGGGACTCTTTGCCCAAGGGCATAAAAAAACCTTGAGCTGGCTGGCCATGCCTTATTTCATTGTGAATGATTATGTGCATATATGAGAGACCAAGTTGTGTCCTGTTGGTGGGAAGAAGGTCAGAAAGGATAGGGATCAGCAGCTAAAAGACACATGAGACTGAAATGCCGTGTCTGAGAAAGTCATATATATTGATTCAATATATCTCAAATTCCAGCATTCAATAACTTTACTTTGAAGGTCTCAGATGTGTAAACATACCAGAACATTATATGACTTCCTGGCATAGAAGAATGTAAGTTCACAAGAAAATTAATAAAAAGTCTATTTTAACATGCAAATTAATACATTTTAGTATATGTATTTTGAACAGCCACATTATTTTTCCCACTGAGTCTACTTTTCCCTTCAAACTGATTTGTGGCAATACTAATGAACCAAAAGAAGCAAAAACAGAGCCAAGCCTATTTTAATTTGAATTTAGTGTAATGGTGTTAACTTTCTCTTGCTTTCATTTTGAATACCGTGTAATTATCAGCAAATGGCTTCTCCGAAAGTGCTGAGTAATCAAGGACTGTTTATTACTTTATAAAATCTCAGATGATGGAAATTATTTCTTTTAATAAAAAAGAAAAATGGAAATGCGTAATAGGCTATAAAGAACAAGCCTAATAAGTGCTGTGGTTGAGTGGTAAGTTTGCTCTCTTTATAATTGAGAGTAATGGATTTAGTTCCAAGAAAATGGCTGATGCAGGCAAACAGATGATAATGCTTTATGGAAAGGGAGTGTTGAAACTCAATTCTATTGGTGTTCATTTATCAGTGGATATAGAAGACATCTCTTTAGTGGTCACTTACCAGCCTGTGCGGGAAACCATTCGCTAAGCTGTTTGTCTGAGGACACCCAGACAACCATACTACATTGGGATGACCTCTCTCACATTAAGGTGGCTTGGCTATCCGTGTGGAATCCTACTAAGGATAGTTTTACCACTCATGTGTGATAAAATGTGATATGTGGCAAACCGTTGTGTGTAAGGGGCTCTCAATACTGTTTTGATAAGCTGTAAGAAGAATTTTACCACACATTGTGTACCAATATATGTTAACAGTAATGTGTGCTTATTCTCAAAGCAGTCCTATAGCCATTGAAGTCAGTTGGCTTAGAAGTGCATAATTCTGCTGAAGATGGCATTGACTATATATCATTTCTTTAAAACATTCCTATCAAAATATAACACAACACACACATTTTGTGTTTGTATTTTTGTGTCATATATGCTGCTTTACCTTCTCAGACTCAAGGCGGGTAATAGTGCAACATCCAGGTTGCAAGGAAAAAAAATTGCAGTAGTTGGGTTGACAAAATTGAAACTCAAATGAAAATAAACAACTTACAAACTTAAAAACAATCATCATACCAAGTGATAAGAATATACCAAATAAGAGAATGGTAATAAAATTCAACACAGTGAGAATGTTCAAGGATTAAGAGGGAATACAATACATATTTAACTAAAACCGTTTACAAAACCCCAACCCATAAGTTTGGTTCAGATAAAAGCAATCAGAAACTCCGTAACACTTCTAGAAGATAATATCTTCATAATTAAGACTAGCTAGAATGGTCCCTATTTTTTTTGCTTTTTTGACCCATAAAGGTATAATATTTTTAGGCACTGTAAAAGGGCCTGTAAGGTGCAGGGCCTGTAAGACAAAGCTCTTCCACCAGGCCTTTAGTTAACGAGCCGCATCCATCCTATGCCCAATGCCAGCATCAATAGCCTGCGCTTCACCAAACTGTAATAACAACTGCTGACTGTATTTTTTAATATGTCTTCTGCTATTACCACCTTGCTATCACCATATAAGCTGATAACTAGCACTTTAAGTCTTGTTTTTATGGCTATATTTATAATTGTTGTTTTATTTATCAAATTTTATATAAGCCGCCCTGAGCCTGCCCCAGCGGGGAAGGCAAGGTATAAATCAAATAATAAATAAATAGATGCAAAACAGCTGGACAAATGGCTATTTATAAACTACCTTTGCTAAGCAAGATCAGGTTTGGGAATCTGTTTTCTTTGCCACCTTGTTTCATTATAATTAGGATGGAAACAGCTAGAAAAAAATACAATCAGCAGGTTTTCTGCTTACCGGCCTTAAGATCTTTCTTAAGGCAGAGCACCAACGAGTAAATTTCATTTTGCTGTCATCTGGACAGGGTTTCTTTTTAACCATCCTAGCTGTTGGATTATTGATAAAATTGTGGATTTACCTGTTGAAGTTTTGTAAATACTACATATGTAGTATTCTTAGTTGAAATATTATTACCAGTTAGTTGTTACTCATTAGTAATTGTTTTACTATTTTGTTCTACTCTTAGCGTCCTTCTGCACAGGTTTTTTTTTTGTCTTATGTTTAGTGTAATTGCTGATTGTTTACTACTCCTAAATATTCCTCTGCTTTAAACCACTGCTGTAAACAACTTCACCTTTCTTTTTCACAGCTACAATAAAAGGCACATTTGCTGTGGGCCATGCAACAGACCTCATAATTAGAACCAACGAGACAATTGGAAAGAATATAGAAAATCACAGTATGGTGATTTTCCCCCCTCCCATTCACTGAGGAACCCCCTGGTAAAGTAGCTTTGTGACAAAATCCTTCTTTTGTAATAAGCATGGTGGTCACCAGCTTGGGAATGAGAGGAGGAGCTGTGACAGGCAATGGTGACATCTAGTTACAGAATTCGCATAGTCTCAGAAACGGTTCTTACGGGTCAGACCTTAGGAACCTGTAGAAGAGTTTTACAGGATTTCCCCCGAGATCCTTCTGCAACAGAAGTATTAGACACAAAGGTGACATATAAATTACATAAAGAAGTAGGACTTTGTAACAAGACTATTGAGAGTCTACAGAATGGTTGTAACCATAGACAAGAAAATACTTGCCCAACTACAGGTCATTATCACATCTCACAAAGTGATACTGAATGTAGCTAGGTGGTAGGGCACTTAAGGGCACATTCTGCTATTAAAGTGGTTTGGAACTTGTGAGAGGTTTTGGCCTGGAGTTCTCCCAGAGTTACAACTAATCTCCAGACTACAGAGATTAGTTCCTCTGCAGGAAGTGACAGTTTTGGAGAATGGGCTTTATGGTATACAATAGAGTCTAGGAGAAATGGAAGTCCTAGAGTGACATCCTCTGCTGAGTTCCCTTTCCCTCCCCAAACTCTGCCCTGTTCAGATACACTAAACAAATTTAAATGCAGTCCCTATCCCTCCTGCTTTTTTCTGTCATGCCTTCACAAAAGTACAGGCACCACAACAATTTTGCCAGTCTAGAAACTGCCTTTTCCTCTCCCTTGCCCTTTCCTTACCAAGTCTACAATGCTATAGCAGGGAATAGGAAAAGCCCTTTAAATGACTTAAATAATTTAAATGACTTCAGTTAATGACTTCCAAAATGTCCTATTGCTAACAGTCTTGGTGAAATCTTGCAAAATGAGGGCCACTGGCATCTTTGATTGAATATTCCGTATGCTCATAAATTTTTTTGTTACATGTATGTGACTGGTCTAGCGACTGTAATAAATTCTGCTACTACAACCCATATCATGCTGGGTCGCCTTCTTTTCCTGCCACCTTCAACTTTTCCTAGCAATATTTTCTTTTCCAGTGATTCTTTTCTTCTAATGTGACCAATGTACTATAACCTCAGTTTGATTACTTTAGCTTCTAGGGAGAGTTCAGCTTTGATTTAAATTAGAACCCACTTATTTGTCGGCAAAATGGAGGCCCCAGGATAAGGAAGACTATCAATGCAGTGATATGCTGACATGGGGTAATAGCCTATGAGCATGTGTTTATCTGCCAAATCTGAGCATTTGGCCAAATCTGAGCAAATGTTGAACTCCCAAATGTTTGTTATGACCCACTGAATCTGGAACTATATTTTATTAATTTTATTAAGATTAAAAATGAAAAATAAAACATAGACCCGTTCAGTTTTAACTGATGTGAGAGTCTTGTGTTTTACACAAGAGGATGAAGTTACTTTACCAGTGGGCCCTGAAAGATAGTGAAGTTTTAGAAGTGGGCCTTGTCACAAGCCTGTTTTGGCTTTCAGCATCCCTGAGGCACCCTTTCTGTATGCTGCCTCTTGGGGCTTACCCTTGCATTCTGAGATAGCTGAGAACCAAGGGATTCTGGTGTTTAAAACCTACTGTTCAACCCCACCCCCGATATTCTTCCTTGATAGGTTCAGCTACCAGCAAAAGGAAATATTTTGATCCCAGCCCTTTTTTGCAAGCCAGAAATCTATGTGTGTGTGTGTGTGTGTGTTTTCGTGAGAGGGAAACAGAAGACTGTGAGCTTCTATCTGTCCCCTTTTAACCCTCTGTCTCTCTTTGCCAGTGCTGTCATTTATAACACTGATGGAACTCGTCAGTGTAATTTTGTGGTCTCAGGTGTCATGAGCAGGATTATTCCTGAACATCTGAGCTCCCAAGCATAAAAACATTAATAACTAAACATAGGCTGCAATCAAACGCACAATTAGCCGAGCCATAGGCGTGAATGCTGGGTGGATTCAATGGGCACGATCAGATGTGAACATCTGGCCAGCGCCCTACACCCGTCCCCACACCCATCGGCAACCTGTTTTGCTCTGCTGCAAGAGCGGAGTTAAAAGACACTAGGGAAAGTCCACTATCAAATGGGTTGCTACAGGCCGTGGACAGACTTTCCCCTTTGTGATCACACCAGCATGCTCTAATGGCATTGGGATGGTCTGATCAGGCCATCCCAACTTTGTGCCATTCCTCCCCCCTTCCCAGTATGCGCATCATCACATACTGCCATAGGAAGCCCTCAGTGTGGAGATGCGATTCATCAATACCCTGTTTAAGCACATCGGAAACATGTGGCTACCCCTCCAATTCACCTGCAGTTTGTGTCTGATTATGCAGTGGCGTGCTGCCCCCACAGCTCCCATGGACTGTGTGATCGTGCAAATGTGGGTCAAATTGCTACGGAGCAAATAGCCTCGCTTCCCCCCACATTATCTCACATGTGTGACCACAGCCATAAATCCTAGAAAGCATAGATTCTTGGGAACAATCTGTAGACAAATAGAAATAAGACAGGACCCTTTGAAATTAATCAAAAGGTAAATTGCTAGCTAATCCTATACACACGAAGAGCCTCTATGCTGCTGTTCCTGGGAATGGGTCCAAAATGGAACATCTTGGTATGGCACGACAAGGTCTGTCCTTGATATCAGAGCCTTGATTCTAGTCTTGACAAACAATTGCTGCCCAGGCTAACAAATTAATGGATTTCCCTGCAGTCTCAGACTTGCTTCTCAGACACAACCAGAATTTAGGGTGCAGACTCAAGGTTTCTCTCCAAGCCTACTGTTGTCTAATCATTGAAAAAGCCTGGATTAAAGGAGTTTGCCCCCCACAACCACTATGTTACTTCAACAGCTTAGCCAAATGGTGAAAATTGGGACAGAGATTCAATATCCTTTCCCATTTCCTCAAGCATCATATAACTTTAACCTTTGCTTCCTGGGATGTAATTTAGTTATCTAATTGCTCCACTCCCACAGATAAACTTGTGTTATTCTAAGAGTATATTTATGATTTCATAACAGGTCCCATTTCCAAATTTGCAATGAGTGCCTTAAACCATCTGCTCAAACTATCATTTTGTATCAGTCCAACTGGAAATGGAGGTTTTGCTGGAAACCTTTTGAACTCTTCTATGGTTCATCAGTGACCTGAGCACGATGATACAGAGGAAACAGACAAGGGCACATGTCAGGAATGCAATGCTGCTTCCTTAAAGTTCATTTTGAGCTTCCGGCTGTGTAAGGCTGAGAGTTGCAATGTACAGCAGAGTCATTTAGAGATCCCCCCCATTATTATTCTGCCTTTATTAACACTAGCAGCTTCCAGCTTCTGTAGAGTCAGGTAGGAGGTCACATAACAATTAGCATTCCCAGCTGCTGTTTCTAGAATAATAACATGCAAAGTTGTCTTGGAGATACTAAAAACTCACCCTCTAAGTGCCAGCAGCAGATGGCTCTGATTCCAGAGAATCAAAGGATAAAGGATAAACAAGTTCAGCTTTGCAACTGGTGGTGATATGCTCCTCTTTGTGGAACCAGGAAGGCGCCATACCTTCAATTGCTTATGCTTATATTTTGTAATCCCTTGGCAAATTAAAAAGTACAGAAACATTGCAGATTCGGGTACATTTTATAGCAGGAGAGAAAGAGGGTAGCTCCAGATCCCAAAGTCCAACAAATGGAAGAAATGTTGTCTAAGAAATACTCCAGAGAATTCACTCAACACTCAAAACTTTTTCAGTAACCAGAAATCAGTCTGCAGTATTTAAAATTCACACAACAACCATCCTACAAATATAACACAGTAATACACAAACAAAATATTAAGATTAAGATACAAATGCAAAGTAGAAATGTGTTTTTAAAAACAATTGGTTGGATCCCAACCATGGGGTCAGATCCAAAGGCATTCATTTACAGAAGGCAGTCTTCTCCTAATGGAAACTCCTTCCTGTGAGGAGGACACCTTTATATTCAGCTTTTTAAAACTTAAATGTTTTAGAAATAGACCCACTGGTTCAAAAAGTCATAGTGCATATTCACAGACTTAAAACCATTCTCTTTTCTTATTGATTCATTTAAAGTAATCATTGTTGACTTCTTTGTTACAATATTCAACGGTATTATATTATTTAAAAAGGAAATGGTAGACAAATGCATGTTAACATTTTACAATGCATTTATTCTAGTGTCAGATTGGTGCCAGAGAAAGACATGCAAAATGTGGAAAATAATATTTTTTTTCTTACAGTTTGTCAGTTTTCCTGACATGGTCCTTTCCATTAGACAGAGTTCCTTAATGGAAGGCATTGGGTCAAGAAAATGCACAAATTAAAAGGAAACAAAAATATTCTTTCTCCTCTTTCTGTGGTGGTCTGTATTTACAATTCCTAGGATAAGGCTTTAATCCTCCCCCCCAAGGAAATAATTCTCTTATTAAAATGTGTACTGTTGATTTGGACTTCCATTCTACCTTTCTGTAGACAGGTATCTTCTGAGGCCCATGAATAGATTCTCTGACCAAATACGAGAGGTTATGAATTGTCACAACCCCTTTCATTGAATAGAGATTACCAGCTATGAACTGTGAAAATGTTTTTGACCTCAATTAATGAAGGTTATGAGGGCACGTTTGTTTCTGCCTCCTCCTTAAAAGCCATAATATATTTTCAGGAAAGTTCTGCTCTTAATGCTTGGCTCCCCCACATTTAAAATTTCCCTTGCTGTCATTCCACTAACTTTTCTAAAATGTTGGCATTAATCAATTTTGCTATATGGTTTTAGAATTCTACCCACATATCAGAAGTCATGCTACCCATGCATCCAGTCCACTGTGCTGTGTTGACATTGGTGTTTTTTCTTTAAAATTATGCTAATGTTAATCAGACATGAGGGTTCATAGTGGCAGAATTTGTTTGCAGAATTTGTTTGATTTCCAGATACAGTTAAATTACAGCTAATAAAGCTCAGGAACCAGTGGGTTATGAACTGGGTTAAGAAGGCATAACGTATTTTGCAAAAATGTTGCGAGTACCACATCTAAAATACAGAAAAAGCATGGTTAATTGAGCAGTAAACTAGACTGTATTCACTATATTTGGGAACTGAAAGATATAAATGAGAACCATTATTTTTGGTTTTATTCTAGTGTCTGTTCAAACTGTTGGGGCTGTTAGAAGTCAAGTTTAAGCAAGACTGTCTATAATCTTCTATACGGCACCTAAATTTTGTTCTTCAATCTCTTATTTCTTTGCCTATTAAATAAAGATTTACTCCAGACTGCCATGTTGAGCTCTTATGTAAATTTATTCATGTAACAAAACCTTGTACATGATTAAACACCTAAAGTAAGAATGACTGTTTTTTTTTTGTTTTTTTTTTTAAATAAAAAAATAAAATAGGACCACCTTTCCCTGTTGGACCATCTCTCCCCATATGAGCCCAGGCAGACCTTATGATCTTCCTGCAAGGGCTTTTCTGTTCCCTCATTCACAGAGGACAACTTTTAAGAAAACTATAGCTAAGGTTGCCAAATCTGGGTTGAGAAATCCGTGGGTATTTAGGGGTGGAGCCTATGATAGAATTTGGGGAGGGGAGGGACCTCAGCAGGGTATAATATCATTGAGTCTACCCTCCAGAGCAGTTATTTTCTTCAGGGGAACTGATATGTGATCTGGAATTTAGTCATAATGCCAGGAGCTCTCCTGGCCCCATCTGGAGGTTGGCAACCCTAGTTACAGCTTGAATAATATTTTCTGTGAAAGCTTTATCTTTATGGAATGGGCTGCCAGGTGATGCAAAGGCTGTATCTTTTTGCAGTTCAGAATGAAGTGGAAGGCAAAGCTGGTTTATGAGGGCCTTTGGTTGTTTTTGGCTGTTAGTGATTTTTAAGATGTGGTTCTTACCTAATTGTATTTTGGATTGTTGTGAATAAAAACTGCTTTGAGCTTATTTGGGGGAAGTGTCCTATAAGTATGTTAAATGAATAAAATACTAGCAGAATGCCAGTGATTTCTGCAGGTAAGTATGTACTTAAGGAAAACCAGTATGTTGCAAGGAGGAGGAGGGGGAGATTGGATTTATACCCCGCCCTTCACTCGGAGTCTAAGAGCATCTTACGATCTCCTTTCCCTTCCCCTCCCCTCAACAGACACCCAGTGAGGTAGGTGGGGCTGAGAGAGCTCTTTCAAGAACTGCTCTTTCAAGAACAGCTCTGACAGAACTATGGCTTGCCCATGGTCATCCAGCAGCTCTAAGTGGAGGAGTGGGGAATCAAACCTATTTCTCCCAGATTAGAGTCGGTGCACTTAACCATTACACCAAACTGGGTGTAGGGGTTCAGAGCACTTTTTAATCCACGCTGCACGTACAGACACATTTTTGCATCTTGTGAGATGTCTGTCACTGAGTGCTGAGCCAACCAATGTTGCTGCCTTGGGTCTCCACTGGGGAGCAAAGTAGAGTTCAGATAAAAAATAAGCAATGAAAATAATGTCAGGTGTGCAAGGCAGGTCTTGCCTTCACCACTACAATATTTCCTTTCACTCTTACAGGGAAAAGGTAGCTGTTATTGCAGTGTTTATTGTTTTTCAGTTGCTAGTGTTAAAACAAAAAAATACTGCTGTGTTAATGCTGTTTTTACTGCGGTGTTAATGCTGTGTTAATGTGCTGCTGCTCGTTGTTGTTTTAGACAAAGTATTGCTTTAAGTATTACAATTTTATTCTGTTTTAATTCTTATATTTTATGCACTTTGAGGACTGTTTTAACAGTAGAAAGGCAAGGTATGAATTCCTAGTAGACAAGTAAACAATCCCATGATGAAGCCTTTTAACTCAGTGGTTCCCAACTTTTTTAGTATGGTGACCCACAAGTCCAAATGTACTTTGTATGATAACCGAACCAGGGCTGGCCCAATGTTTTTGGGTGCTCTAAAACTATGACCTTGGCACCTATCTGTCCCAGCATTCCATTTCCTGCAGTGCCCAACCAGATGTTTTTGAGAAACCAATAAATATTGCACAAAGGGTGCAGCTGCCCCCACTATGAACCCCAAGCAAGTGGGAGATCATTTCCTCCTCCTCTGCCAGCTAGGCCAGAGTGGGAGTTTGAGGAGGTGCACTTGGGGGGCATTGGGTTGAGGAGGTGATGCAAAGATGGCAGTTGACTTTGAAGAGGCTGGCAGAAAGGAGCTCGGTGCAGTACATCTCCCACCGCAGGTAGAGGGCAGTGAGCCACTGCAGTGAGCCACTGCAGGGGGCTGGGCAAGAATTTGGGCTGCTGAAGGAGCAACACCAAGAAAACACCACCCACACACCTCTTTCAGCCCTCCTCTTGTTTTTCTATTGCATGCTGAACAGCTCCCACCTACTCTCCAACATTTCCCCCCTTCTTTCTGCTACTACTGTGAAGTTACTAGTTGCTGGACAGCTCCCCCCTCATTCTTTAACAATCTGAGAAGCTGGTAAAGAAGAAAGAAAGAGAAGGATGCAAAGGCCTGGAGCGGCCATTAAGCCTGAAACACACTTTCAAAGGCTTCACAACCCACTTTTGGGTCCTGATGCACAGGGTTAGGAAATATTGCTCTAACTGACCTTTGAGGCCTGAGGGTGACTGACTAATAGCCTCCCTGATGAGCCTTGCCTGGGCCTTAAGACTGGCTGGCACTCTGCTCTGTGTGCCCTGAGGCAAGATTGGCATACCTACATGACAGGGCCTTTTTTGAGCTCTGGCCCCCAGACCTTGGAACTGTTTGCCTCAGCAAACTTTGTCATCTCCTTGCTTCTGTTTTATTCCAAAGGGCATTTGGTAGTGGTTATACTGAGCTGGTTCTCCTGCTGATTCTTATTGATTTTTTACTACTGTTTGCTATTTTTATTGCTTCTAGTAGCATGTTGTTCTCCATTGCTATTTTTATTGCCTTGCTATGATAGGCTGTACGTCTGCTTTCTGTTATTGCAGGTCTAGACTTTTATTTTAACTGTTTTAAAACTGGAGAGTTGGTTAATATAGCAGAGTTTGTACAGTCACAGAAGCATGATAGTGAGTGCAGTCAATAAAACTCCCAAGAAGTATATAGCAAAAAGTGAAATTTATATTTTATTCAAGTTGATTCAGTTCACATTCAGGTTACAGTCAAAAGGAGAGAGAGAAGCCTAATCTAAAGAGTACTTTCCCTATCACAAGTAGCCAGCTGTTCCGGCATCATGTGTATAGGAGTATGAGACCTGTAGAGACCTGTGGTCCATGAAAAGCCATTTGGAAAATGGGAAGAACAAAGAATACATAGAGAGAGGAGGGGTCAGAAGGCATCTCTCAGGTTAAGACAAAGAAAGGCATCCCATTCAAAGAGACAACACTTATACACAGAGTGACGTAGCACCCCGCCCCCATGTCCAGGCATGCTGAGTCACTCATTCTAACACTCCTACTGGTTTCTTATTGATTTTTCTGTTTCTATTGCCTTGCTATGCTAGGCTACTGTTGTACTTCTGCTTTCTGTTATAAGTATAGTCTGTTTTAACTGTTTTAAAATTGTCAGCCACCCTAAGTGCTGAGTTTAGTTGTATAACTAAATAAAATATGTTTTAAATATTTTCAGCTTATGTGGGAATGGTAAAGGGGTGCACTTGGGGGCAACATTCATCCTGCTCCCTGCCCTGTAGACTCTAGTCCTTGGAAACCAAACTGCATCAAGGGTTCCGTTTCTTGGTCAAGATAGTGTTAAGAAAAGTTTGTAACTGGGCACCTAGTTATTTATTTATTCATGGGGCTTCTAGTTGGTTTTTCAGTTATGGCTTCCAAAGAGCATTTCCATAAAACATATTAAAATCACACATTAAAATTGACATAAAAATTATTGCAGCCCAAATGTATATCAACTGAAACAGTAGGAAAAGCACAAAACGATTAATCTGGGGCCAATCCCAAAGGCACGATGAAATAAGATTTTTACCTTCTTCTAGAATGCCATGAGCAAGGGAGCCAAACAAACATCAAAAAAGTATTGTGACATAGTAGTTAGAGTGCTCGGCTAGGCCTGGGAGGGAACTAGGTTTGAATCCCCTTCACTGGCCCTGAGCCAGTCATTCCCTCTGTGTACCTATCTGATCTCCCTTGTTGTGAGGATGAAACAGCAGAGGGAAGAATTATGTACAGGCCCTGAGCTCCTTGATGGAAGGATATGAAAAATATAATAGGCAAATAAATAAATAGCTACAAATTTGATAGGCGTGGTAGGAGCAAGTAAAAAAGAGCATACCATTCCACATTCCATCCAGCCATTGTATCTTCCACACCGACTTCAGTTTCTCTGGAACCTCTGGCCCTCTTCCCCATTATGCATGCTATTTCCTTCATCCACAATTTCAGTATTTCCATCTAGGAAGGCTAGGTTTCCCAGTTCCGGCACAAACTGCCTGCCACCACCCAGCTACATGGTGGGGAAAAAATGGTTGTGGAAATTGGGGAGGTTGTTGGAGTTGCTCCAATATCATAGCATCTTTTCAGTCATAACCTAAAAGTAATGTCAATTGCACCAGGCAATGATCTAACATTCACCGAAAAGTGAATGCTCAGAAGTTAAGACACAGTGTTTTGGGAGAATGCTAGAGTGTTCGCATTGACACAACAAAGACACTTCTGGGTTGCACTGAAAGTGACATCATCATGTTGCTGGTGATGTCATACCAGTGAGGGCCCCTCAATGGGTAAGTCTCTCAGTGTTTGCCAGCCTTGGACCGGCAACCTTATTTCCATTCCACCATCCTATCTTCTGATATGCAACATTAATTCATTCTCACTCTCTCAGTCACACGTTTTTCTGTTAAAGATGGACATCTCAGCTGATGACTTGCATGTGTGAATGAGCTATCAGCAACAGATGGAACACCACAGATATTTTTATTTAGATTGAAAAACAGAATTCCAGCTTCAGGTTTTCAGAAAAATATTAAATATTTTTAAAAGAAAAAGGTGGGGAATAAACAAAATAATAAATATGACTAAAGATGGGGGCAGATAAAAGGTAGGTTGGGTGGTGGGTAGCAAAGGAGAGAAGGTGAGAAAATGGAAGTTCTCAGGAGAAGGGAAAGAGGAAATAGTGTGGGGAAGGGGATACAGGGGAAAAATGAGATCCCCTCGACAAGTCCTTGTGGGCTCCCCCGGGCAACAGGGCCCAGCCTGGTGGCCAGCACTGTGCAACTGTGCATCATTTTCCTTGGTAGAGGCTGCCAAGGGGAGGGAAGGAGGAAAAACTGAAGGCTGGGGTGCTGATAAAAGTACATTGGGTATTGGCCAGAAGGAGAAGGAACCAAAAAAAAGAGGAGAAGCTATAAAGGCTTTCAGTGAAGGGAAAGAAGGTATAGTTGGGGAGGGGAAATGATATGCTCCCCTCAAGTCCTTGTGGTTTTCCTGCTTGTCTATCCATATGAACAAGGATTAACATTTTCTAGCACAAGCTATATCCTTCCTATCCTGTCTATCTCTTTTCCAGCAATTATCTTACCATTGCTCTGGCTGCATTTTCTTTCTTTGCTTCCATATGATTTTTTTCCTCATCAGGCTGTTTATGGCATCTTTCCTTTTAGACGAGAATATTGTGAAGGAGTCAAACAAAACTGTCAGATTATTCTGCGCCTGATAGAGGATGATTACTGTTGCTACTGTTAGCGGAATTACAGCATGAAAGGCTCTTTCTGCACAATGCATGCTGCTTGCTTGTACATGTCAATTGTCAGGAAGCACAACATTGACTAAGGGAAAAAACACTACCAACGCACATCATATTTACAAACCATTCTTTGTTTAATTGTTGATTTAAAAAAAATAGCTTTTTACTGTATGCAGGTTTTGGTTACCCGATCTAATCTGAAAGACAATGCAGCTAGCAACTGAATTCTAAAGATCTGCATCACAACACTTGTCATGCCTGTGAAATAACATGGTGTATTAAAAAGTGTTCCCACTCACTGAGCACTTGGCTTGAGTCCTGTGTGACTAGTAGCTAGGCTAAGTAAAAATATTGGCCACTATCCATACAGTGAGGTGACTCTTAAACCCTCTGAAATCAATCAGGTGCAAAAGAGTGATGCAGCTCGAGCTCACCTCTCAATCAGCAGTAGCACTTGAGGTTTACACAGACTTTTTACCTCCTTGGCAGCTTGAGAAAAATCAGATCAACTGGGGATACCTGAGACTTAGAAAGCCATGAAATGGAGCCTTGAAATGCTGCTGTCTGTTATATGTTAAAGCAGTAGGAAGTAGCATTAAGAAAAGACGAATATAATGTTGCCGAAATTTGGAAATAAGTGGATTTCACTGGTAAGATCTGGAGGAGGGTTCTGTGGAAGATGAACTCTGGAAACATCTACCATCCTGAGGATTTAACAGATTCATGGAGTATATCAACCATTAGCAACAGTGATTAAAGGGAACCTTCATTGTCAAAGACAGCATACCTCTGAAAACTAGTGCTAGGAGGTAATGACTGGGGGAGGCTCAGGCTTCTGTGCCTGGTTTATTGGCCCTCCAGGGTAACTCGTGGTCTACTGTGTGGAACAGGATTCTGGACTAGATAGACCACTGGATTATCCAGAAGAAGATGAAGGTGAAAGTGGTCTAAAAAAACCCTGAACCCCCCCTCCCAGGAAAAACTAAAAAGCTGAAGTGAAAACTAAAGGCACAACAATTTGTGTAGAAATCAGGGAATAAACTGAAACAGTGTGGAGCCAGAACAGATTTTTTAAAAAAGCATGCGGAAAAGCCCTTGGTTATTTCATACGAGGTTTAACTGAAACATTTGTCAGTCAGCGTTAGAGCTGGCTCTGAAGGAACTTGGTTAGCTCATATATAAACCCTTTTGTAATGGTGTTTCTCTGAGAAAGAAAACATTTATCCCAGCAGAACAGTGTGAAACGATGCTGTTATGGTACTATTCAGCCAACAGCTGTTTTAAACACAAGAGTTAAATGCTACTAAGGAAATAATAAATTAATCAATTTCTTCTTTTGTACTACTGCCTCCTGTGCTTCAGAGTTATAAATATTACATTACTCCTCACAACAATGTACACACACAATGTAGCCATTGAAATAAAGTCTAAGTCATATTATTTTAATGAACACTAACGGTGTGTGTGGAGAGAATGTTCTGTCACAGATAATCCCCCCCCCAACATAGGGCCCTCATGGCATGTTACTAGGATAGCTTTGACTCACCTGAGTTTTACAGAAATGGCCCCAGTAGTGAACCATCCTAGCTACAAAAAGAAATTTCTGGTTACTTCTGCCACCTGTTTCTCTGTGAACAGCAGAGCATTCAGGAATACCTCAAAATGCATACCTGGTCTTTCAGCAGGAATGTAATCCCATCCATAGCATCCTGCATTGGACCTGTTTCCAACACACAGACAAGTACCTTTATCTTGAACAGGTGTTAATACAAGTGAACCACACTCCCAAACACTCCCTGGCCACTGGGTCTTTTCCTTGTGGGCTAATGGCCTCCCTGTTAACGTGGCCTGCCTTGTTGTTGGGGGAAAATTAGCTATGAGACAGAAGAGGCCAAAGAGGTAGCAGGGACTGCACACCTATATAAACCAAGGTCCAGTCCAGTAGGAAGACTCCAGTTTTGAAGAGTAAATCAAATAGTTTTTATAAAAGAATTTCCCTAATTACAATCACACTAAGCGATTAAGAAAGAGCACGCAATTCAGAACTAAGAAACAAAGAGCTGATGATAGTGATTTTGGGGAGCAATTATGGGGATTATATTACCTGCCCAGATGTGCAGAAGTCTGTGAAGAGGAGAGCACAAACAGCCAGCATTTCACTCTATGGAGAAGGAGTCCCAAAGGGAAAACTTTGGGGGTTTACTCAAGTATAGGCACCCTCAGAATGCACACCAAGGCAGGGCATACTCTTTATTTTTATAGGAATTCTGGGGATGGTCTCTGGGGCCAGAACTTGATGGGATCAATACCCATTAATGGTCCCACCGGAGCTGGCTGAATGGGTTTGATGACCACTGATGGTCCAACTGGGGTAGGCTGAATAGGTTCCCAGGCTTAGACAAAAGAGGGAAATGGGTCCCAGATCAGCATCAGAAAGGATTGTTAATAATTTTGATGTTTGATTGGTTTATCTGGGTATCCTGTGGGAGGGGGCAGGAAGGACAGGTGTGGAGACAAAGGAGACATAGATATCACACAAAAGGACTATGTGAAGGTTTGGAGACAGAGGAGCTATTTGCCAGCTGGCTACTGAATAGCTATGGAAAAGCAGATACCTCACCTGGAGGAACTCATTGTTATTTTGTATGCATACCTTTGTGATGGAGGGAGACTGGAGATAGCTTTGAGGGCTGCTTTGTGCAACCTGAAATGGAAACCCTTTTGGAGAGCTTTGGCTAGCTCTGTGGCTTAGGTCAGGACTGTCCTCCTTGGTATGACTTTATGGGTCTCTGGTTCAGGTCAGAAGTGGGGTGCCATGCTATTTGGGGCTCCCCGTGAGTAAGGCAGCACCTCTGGGCTACATCCCCATGACTGGGTCAGGTCAGCCCAGGGGTGAGAAGAGCCCTTGTGGCAGGGGATTCATCACCTAGCCCACCCACAGCCCATGTGGCAGGGGAAGGCAGTTTCTGGCTTGCCCAAAGCCTACATAGCCTGGGAGAGGCAGTGCAGTCCAAAGGAGGCAACACCCAGCCCAACCTATGCCACCATGGCTGAGATGGGTAACACATGCCCCAACTGAGGTCTATGCAACTGAGGTGGTTTATGGCATGTCTGAAGTTCACACAGGGAATGCTCCCAGCCCATTCAAAGATATGAAAGAGGAGGCTGGTTCGGCAGGAGGGATCTCTCTGTCCCTTCTTTGGTGGGCAGGGGTAGTCTTTTTCTGGGACATTTTCCCATCCCAGTTCATCTACTTATTTAAGAACCCTGTTTCCAACAGTGGTTGGCCACATGCCTCTAGGAGGCCTACAAACAGGACAATGAAGAAAACAGCCTTTCCCTGTGGATTGGCCACAGCCTGTTGCATGTCTCTGAACCTGGGCTATCCTTTTAGCTATCTTGGCCTAATGGATCTATTTCTTAAATGATCACTTTAATGGCTGTATTATAAGGTCAGGGGGGGAAACTTTTTCATTCCAGGACTAGTTTCACTGGTGTGTCAAACTGCTGCTCAAATGGGAAGAACTACCAGATAAACTAGAAGCATTATTGGTTGTGTGAAAAAGATGACAATCCTAAGGTGACCAAATGTGACATATCTCTTTACCTTTTTGGCACTTCCCTAAAGTGCATATGTGTGTTCTGTGAATACACAGGGGGGAGAAATTTCTGAGTTGTCCTTTTTTTCATTTGTTAGTGAAGTCTCCCCCCCCCCAGTTCCTTAACCCATGCTGAAGAAGCTGATATTTTGTTTTATTGCTAGATTCAAGTTTTTGTTCCTTTTCAGATATACACTTTATCCTACCTCTTCAGATTCAAGGTGGATACAAATTCCAACAGCTTCATGAAATAAATCAGAGTTATTCTCAATTTACAGATGAGTGAACTGGAACAGAGTAACTAGCATGTGTCCATATCTCTATCCACTGAGGGTCCATGGCTCAGTGCTAGAGCATCTGCTTTGCATGTAGAAAGTCCCAGTTTCAATGTCTGGCAGGCCCCAAGTTCCTCTGTTAAGACACATCCACACTGGAATCAACAGTCGCATCAGCAGAAGAGAACAGACAGTTCCAGTGGTGATAGGGGTGGAGTAACCCTTGAAAGGTAGCTACTGGACAGCAGCAGCAATAGTGGAAGGTGACACTGGTGAAGGCTCTATTGTAGGCAATGGCAGTGGTACTTCAGCCAACCCTGGTTAGTCCTGCAAAGCAGAAAGCAATAATAAACTGCTTGTGATCATCTCATACCTTGGAAACCCTGTGATGAAACAATCCAAACTGAAAAAAAATACAGTACTGAAAGATAGGACCCTCTAGGTCGGATGGCAGGGCTGTGATGGCTCAAGTGGTTAAGATGCTGAACTGCAGACTGGAAGGTCGGTAGTTCAGCAGTTCAAGACCCGAGTGCCGCATGATGGAGTGAGCTCCCGTCTCTGGTCCCAACTCCTGCCAACCTAGCAGTTTGAAAGCAAGAAATTGCAAGTAGATAAATAGGTACCACTTTGGTGGGAAGGTAACAGCGTTCCACGTGCCTCAGTGTCTAGTCACGCCAGCTACATGACCACAGAAATGTCTTCAGACAGCGCTGGCTCTTCAGCTTGGAAACGGAGACGAGCACCACATCCCTAGAGTTGGATTCAACTAGCTTTCGAGCAAGGGAAACCTTTTCCTTTACCTTATTTAGGTCAGATGGCATTCAGTGAACTGCTGGGGAAGACCAGAGGACGTTTGGTGTAGTGTTTAAGTGTGTCGACTCTAATCTGGGAGAACCAGGTTTGATTCCCCACTCCTCCACCTGCAGCCGCTGGATGATCTTGGGCTGTTCCCTCAAGGACAGTTCTCTCAGAGCTCTCTTGGCCCCACCTACCTCACAGGGTGTCTGTTCTGGGGAGGGGAAGGGAAAGGAGTTTGTAAGCTGCTCTGAGACTCCAAGTGAAGAGCAGGGTATAAATCCAGTTTCCTCCTCCTCCTATACTATTCCTAATGATGCAACTGGATTAAAGCCCAAAGGATGTTCAGTTGTTGATGTGAATGGAAGCAAAAGGAAAGCTCAAAGCTGTTTGACACATATAGCAGGAACATGGAATGTGAGGAGTATGAATCAAGGTAAACTGGAAATAGTAAAACAAGAAATGGAAGATAAACATTATGATCCTGCAAGTGAGTGAACTAAAGTGGACTTGATTAGGACATTTTCAGTCAGAAAATTACAACATGTTTTACTGGGAAATGACAAACACAGAAGAAATGGAGTTGCTCTACTAGTGAGGTGAGATATAGCACAAGCAATCAGGGGCTATAATGCAAAGTCTGACCAAATAATATCAATCAGACTTTTTGGAAAGCCTATCAACATATCTATCATTCATGTTTACACCCCAACTACAGATGCTGAAGTGTAAGAAATAGATTGCTTGCCTGAACAGGATGTGCTGATAATCATAGGTGACTGGAACGCAAAAGTGGGAAATAAAGCAGAATCAAATATTGTTGGGAAATTTGGGCTAGGAGTATGAACTGAAGCAGGAGAGTGACTCATAGACTTCTGTGAAAACAGCAAGTTGTTAATTGTGAACACATTTCAGGCAACCAAACAGAAGAACCCTACCCAGACTGATTCCAATGCTTGTGGATCGACTCCCAAGAAAATCAGAAGTAACTTGAGCATGTGGAAAAGGTCTTAGATGAAGGTGGAGTGAAAATTGATAGAAAGAACATAGTGATTTGAGATATGCAGATGATATCACATTACTAGCAGGAAATAGTGAACACTTGAAATGTCTATTAAGGAAGGTTAAAGCAAAAAGTGCCAAAGCAGGATTACAGCTGAACATCAAGAAGACAAAAGGAATGACTACTGAGGAATTACAGACCAATCCATGCATTGGTCACCTCAAGACTGGATTACTGTAATGCTTTCTACATGGGGCTGCCCTTGTCCCAAATCTGGAAGCTGCAGCTGGTGCAGAATGCAGTGGTGAGGCTGTTGTTGGGTCTTCCTATGCAGGAACACATCCAGCCCACCCTAAAAACCCTGCACTGGCTGCCTATAGCATACGGGACACGGTTCAAGGTGCTGGTTCTTACCTTTAAAGCCCTATATGGCCGGGGACCTACTTACCTAAGGAACCGCCTTTCCCTGCACATACCCCAGCAAGCACTAAGATTGGGTTCCCAAAATTGCCTGGTTCTTCTGGGGCCTAAAGAGGCCAGGTTGGTTACAATGAGGGCCAGGGCCTTTTCTTTGGCAGCTCCTCACTAGTGCAGCGAGCTCCCAGAGGACATCAGGGCCCTGGGGGACCTTTTACAGCTCCGCAGGGCCTGTAAGACAGACCTCTTCTGCCAGGCTTTTAAGTAGGGTGCCACCTCGATTTTATGGCCCTGGCCCGATTACCAACCATACCAACAGTACCAACAACACCATCAATTGAGGCTTTATAGCTGGGTGACAGCCTGATGACACCATTCAGCTGACAGTTGATATTAGAAGATCGCCATCTTTTAATGTAAGTTATGTTTATATAGTATGATTTTATATTCTGGCAGTTTTAACTGAAATTTTAATGTATATTTATCTATGCTGTTAGCTGCCCTGAGCCTGCAGAATGGTGGGGAGGGCGGGATACAAATGTAAATATAAATAAATAAAAATAAATAAAACTTTAAGGCTGATGACAATGAAATGGAAATTGTTAAAGATTTTCTATTCCTTGGCTCAGGAAAGGAAGACTGCAACCAAGAAATCAGAAGGAACTTGAGACTGGAAAGGGCAGCCATGAAGCAGCTAGAAAAGATCCTTAAGGGTAAAGATGGGTCTCTAGGGATCAAGATCAAGATAATTCATACTACGGTATTCCCCATCCCTATGTATGGGTATGAAAATTGGACAGTGAAGAAAGCTGACAAGAAGTTGATTCATTTGAAATGTGGTATTGGAGGACAGTTTTACGGATGCTATCGACCACCAAGAAGACAAATAAGTGGGTTGTAGATCAAATTAAGCCTGAACGCCCCCTAGAAGCTTTAATGACTAAATTGAGGCTATCATACTTTGGTCACTTTATGAGAACACAAGACTCGCTGGAAAAGACAATAATGCTAGGAAGAGTTGAAGGCAGCAGGAAAAAAGGAAGACCCAACATGTGATAGATTGACTCAATCAAGGAAGCCATGGCTCTCAGTTTGCAAGATGCGAGCAAGGCTTTTAATGATAGGACATTTTAGAGGTCATGAATCCATAGTGTCACCATAAGTCAGAAGAACATGATGGGAAAGACCTCTGCCTGAGACCCTGAACAGCTGCTGCCATTCTGAGTACACAATACTGACCTTGATAGATTAATGGTCTGATTTAGTATAAGGCAGTTTGCATGTTTATGCGTGACTTAGAAGCAAAGAGATCTGAACTGAGCTCTCTGAGGCCAATTCGATCAGATAACATCGGCATATTTTTCCTTACTGATTTTCTACCTTCTGGCATTTTGATACATTTGACATAAAGACTTGGTCAGACCCCATCTAAACAGAAATGTTAGGGAGACTTTTATTTCCTTGATGTATGTTGGCATAAGAAAAGATCTGAAACAAAATGATAGTTCTGCTGTAAGGGAAAGTACATCTCTCTTGTACTTACTTATAAAAAAACTAACTGACAAACGTTGGAGTAAATTCCAACAAGATAGTCATTTTAGTATGTTGCAGCAAAGTTGTCTTATACTACCTTATAGAAAGAAGATTCTGTGGACTGACAAAGCATCTGAAGAAGGGGAGTTTATTCCACAAAAGCCTATGTCAGGATAAACCATCTTTAAGCTACCAGAAGACTCCTTTTTATGTTTGGAGCATTGTTCTTTGTGAGATGGTGCTGGAGGGCTGTGTAAGAAGACAGGGGAAAGCTTCACACTTTCCCAAGTGCTAGGACACAAACCAAAATCCTTTAACTGGAGTTGCTGGAGACTGAGATGTCTTCTACCTAAACTTCAGTGCTTTGGGGTAGTAGGTTTTCTTCCTGTTTCCCCACAGCTTCATGGTGTATTCATGCACCTCCAGGGTTTTCCCCTGCTTTTCTCTGATCTTTCTCAAATCTGTGTTGCTCCAAAGTTTTGGGAAGGATCTTAGTAAACCCTGGATGACTGTTGGATCAGTGGGAAAATTCAGATTTTCTATCCTACATGGCAGCCATTCCCCATGATGTCCCCATGGCAACCACTCCCTGCCTCGCTATTGGGGAGGGGCTTTTATTTTTTTAAAAATAGCAATAGACTATTATTATATCAATAGTAAGTCCGTTTCACTGCAGGGCAAGATTTACCAGGGCTGCCAAGCCCCTGCTGAGAGTGGGGGATCCCCTATCCCCAGGTCCTAGTGCCCACCACGGCTTGGATTGGTGGTGGGAGAAAATGAAAAAAAAAAGCAACCTTGTGTACCTACTGGAAATTCTTACTGGAAGTGACAAAGGACAGTGCTAGGAATCTCCAGAAACTCTAAAGTTTTACTATAAATTTTCTGTCAATTCCTAAAACTACCATTTGTCGCTTCCAGGTTGCTCTAGGAATCATAGAGTTTTTGGTGATTCCTAGAACTACACTTTGTCACATCCAGTAAGAACTTCTGGTAAGTACATGAGGCAGCATTTAAAAAAAAATATTATCCCAAGGTGCTGCCCCCCACCCTCAGTCGCTAGGCTAAAAATGCTGTTTGCTAAAAATGCAAAAGGTCTGACAGCCAAGAGAAGGAGGGATGGTTGCTGCTGGAAGCTGTGGCAAAATCTGCCCTGTGGGAGCCCTTTTGCTGCTGTGCTTTATCTGCAGCCACACTAGCAATGGGGAAACCAGAAAATCCCATCCCCACGTGGAAGACATCTGAATCTAGGACTTTCAGTCAGCAGAATTGGTGCTCTTCTACTGAGCCACATTCACTCCTCGGGATAGGATCCTTGATAACCTGAGCTTCATTTATCTGGGAGTGCCCCCTTCCTTCACTCACATGTAAACATATGGAGAGAGAAACCCCTACCTGAACATTCATTAATGTCACTGGTATGCCTGGCATTGAATCCTGCTAAGTCCCCAAATATAACAAATGTTTACCCTTTTATCAGATTCTAATTTATGCAAGTTATCCCCCCCCTCAGCCTCTTTTAAAGCTTTTATATCTGTCTGTTGGGCTAGTTCACATTCTGCAAAAATGCATAAATCTTTGGGACATATGCCACCGGAGAGTGAGAATACCCATCAATTTAATGTCATTTCATTTCTCTGTGCAACCTTCTGTCACAAAAGGATTTAACCGTGCATTTAAATGTCTACATGGACTTTTCATTCTTACAACTCCCTATATGATTCTCTAGACAAATATTATAAAAAAGAGTTGAAATTGTCACAAAATAGATTCATTTTGTGACTCCGATAAGAACTAAAAACATCATAAAGCAAGTACTCTTTCTTTCCTGACGATGAGAATATGAATGAGCACAGAACAACCCCATTCCTATAAGCCTGAATCTCTGATGGATGCCATTTTCCTACTGCAGCATTTCCACACTGGAAATTGTATACTTATTGTGTACTGGGATGAGTCTGTTGTCTAAGGGAGTTAGCTCAGTATTTAGGTTAATGGATGCAGTATAGTTAAGGCCGATGGAACCTTGTGATTTCAATGGTGCTGCAGCTTTCAGCCATTTTTTAAACCTTAAAAATATATTTGCAGTAGGTTTGTGGAAAATTTCAGCAAGTAGCTAACACATTTTCCCTCTCTACTACATTTTTTTTCACCTAATGCCTCTGGGTGGGATTCAGATAAACTGACAGTAGTGAGTAAAATGTTGAAGCTGCTATTTTTCAGGCAGGTCTTCATCCTGCTTATACTCTCCTTGAGCAAAAAGCTATGTGCTCGTGTATGTATTTTTTTGGTTCCATGGATTCTGATAAGTTCTTCCAACAATAAAAAGGAAACACATACATATATACCAGGTTATTTCTTCTGGAAAATGTCTTGTTTTTAATTGGCTTGTGTTTTTTTCTGTCTTGTTTTGATATTGAAAATTTATGATGTTGCCTGGGGAGGCAGCATATGAATTTCCTAGTAGTAAATTGAGATTATCTCCAAACTGGTACTGGCAGAAATTCACCCAGCCCTGTTACCAACTGTGACCAGATCAAGATTCACTTCATCCTAGTTCAATCCAAGTTGCACAGGTTACTGCAGGCAAATGGATGTCATGCAACACATACTGGAGACCTTTTCAGTCATTACATTTTGTTTAAAGTGGGCAGTCTAAAGTGGGCTGCTGGAGAAGTGAGCTCCAGGGCCTCCTGTGCCACATGGAGCACATTGCTTCCAGTGGCACAGAAGATTCTGGGCTCACTTTGTCCTACAGTCCAGTTTAAAGTGGGCTGCTGGAGAAGTGAGCTCCAGGGCCTCCTGCGCCATGCAGAACGCATTGCTCTGGTGTCACAGAAGATGCTGGGCTCACTTTCTCCTGCCCAGGCTGTGTGTCCACCTCCCCCCTCAACGGCCTTCTTCTGGAAATGTGACCCAGAGCTCCTCTGAGGGCCTTCTGCTGCCAGCAGTGTGTGGGGGGGCTGCTGGGAGCCTTCTCTTCCTTCCTTACTATCTTTATTTCACTCCTCTTTCCCCATCTATTTCTTTTCTTTCCACATCTCTCTCTCTCTCTCTCTCCCTCCCTCCCTCCCTCCCTCCCTCCCTCCCATTTGCTTTCTTTCCATTTCTCTCTCTCTCTGTATGTTTGTAAACTGATTTTTTTTTTTAAAAAAAATTAGGCTTGCTCACAATTTTTATGTTCGTAGATTTTTGCTCACAACAGTCAACAGCTTAGAGGGAACACTGAGCATGTGTCAGGAGGATTGCAAATAAGTATGCACTCTTAGTACTTGTGCTTGGAAACCATCAAATGTAAAGTCCACACACAAAACAAAGAATTATATTGACAGACAGTGTGGTGTAGTGTTAGAGTATCAGATAGGATCTGGGAGACCCAGGTTTGAATCCCCACTCTGCTATGGAAGATTGCTGGGTGACCTTGGGCCAGTCACACATTCCTAGCTTAATCTACTTCACAGAGTTGTTGAGGGGATAAAATGGAAGAGAGGAGAACAATGTAAGCCGCTTTAGTTTCCCACTGGAAAGGAACTCAGGGTATAAATTAAGTAAATAAACAAACTTTAGAGTGGCTTCAGTCAGATGTTTGTATGAATCTACCCTCTCTTGCCTCCTAAAGAGGAAGCTGGGAGAGAAATAAAAGAGACCCACCAATGTAAAGAAACTGGTTTTTCAGAAACATTGGTTCAGAGTTGAAGCCTACAGAAATCATACACGTTTCTCTCTCTGAGAGCTCGAGGTCATGCTCACTGCAGTTTCAGAGAGCAAGAGAAGGAAAGAAGAGAGTCCACACACGTACCAGTGAAGTCACTGGGCCTAGCCATTTCAAGGCCAGGTATCCAGGGAGGGAGTTTTACCAACTGTTAAGTATGAGATGTAAGTCCAATCTTAACTAGCGATTCAGCTTTATTCAATCAACAGTAACCAACACAAAGAACAGTGGAGCAACAGGCTCCCTTTTTAAACTATCCGGGCTATGGTAACGACGCCCTAAAATAAGTTAACAACCAATAACAAAAGAGAGATAACAATCAATAGCTTTCGTTCCCTCCGGAACAACTCTAGCTGCTCTGATTGGCTTGCTACGCAGAGCAGCCAATCAGATTGCTTACTTTTAGGATACCGTCTGAAACCTCAAGCTCATACATGTTATTTACAATACATAACAATCCTCCCCCTAAGAAGGAGCAAACCCTGAACAAACATACTCTTTTAAGTATGCTGGACGGCTTTGGGTTTTTTGTGACTGTCTTAATGGTTCTACCTGAGGCTGTGCCTCTGTATCCCTGGAGCTGCTATTTTCTAACAGGGTGCTTGTTTCTAGGGGACCAGAGTTGTCAGGCTGCTGCCTGGTTCTCAGCTCTATGGGGGTCTCTATGTCCTGAGTCCGAGAACACTCGTCATTGTTCGGATGTTCAATTTGTTTAGGAAGGGGACTAGGTCTTACTGTAGATTCTTCTGGCCGTGCCTCGGCCCAGCACCGTCACAGCTGGTCTACGTGCCGCCGTAATATCTTCCCATCAGGGGTACGGACAACGTATGATAATGTTCCTGTGACCTTGCTGACAGTGGCCGGAATCCACAAATGGCCCTCTCCATAGTTCTGCACGAACACTGCATTGCCAACCTGCAATGAGCGGGGTGTGTCCTTTGCTTCTGTCTTTGGTGGCTGGTCTGAGGTGAGGTCAGGGTGCAACCCATCCAGAAGCGAATCTAGGCGATGGCCCATAAGGAGCTTGGCAGGGCTCCTTCCTGTTGCTGTGTGCGGAGTAATATGTTGGTGCAACAGGAAGGATGATAGCTTCTGGTTCCAGTCGCCCTATGTCATTCTGCGGAGTGCCTCTTTTGTAGTCCACAACACACCTGATTGGTTAGGGCCCCTGCTAGCAACACACTTAATTGGTTAAGGTCACTGGCTTGGTCAACTAGAATTTGATTGGTTAACTAGAATCATAACAACGCGGGTCATTTGGCACAATGGAAATTCCTTTATTCTGATTTCTGCCTTTTGTCTGGATTACATCTGCCGAGTGATTTCAGCTCTCATACTTTTATTTGGTGAAGAACGAGACACTTTTAAGCCAGCTCGCAGGCCGACTTATATTCCGTGAAACCACACCCCCAAACACACACCCTTACACGGTAATAGGCTATTTACAGTGGCTGTGAGTTCCATGGGCTCTGATTGGTGCGGGCTAGGATCCGTTGAGTCCATTGTTTATTGGAGCGAAACTCTGAGGTTTAGCAGGACCGCGTGGAGCCCCCCAGGTGCCACGTGGTCAGGACCCAAGTACATTACAGGAATTCAGCTTGCAGGGCTGACTTCCTGTTTAGACCCAGAAGGGCTATGAACTTAGGGCAATTCTGCATTAGCTTTTCCTTCCAATATTTTATGAAATCCACATTGGAACAGAAATTTCCCTCTGCATTGCATGCTGCTTTCGCTTTCTTTGATCATCAGATTTTATGGTGCCCTCTAGGCTGCCTGCCGCTTTGACCTTCTTTGATCATCAGGTTTTGTGGTACCTTCTGCATAGATTTATGGCCATTCAGGGGTGACTTTGCAGTCAGTACAGTATTGCCCTGAGGTATTTGAATGTGGTTTTGAGCTGCACCTTTTCCTCAGTGTTGAGAAAATGTGGAGCGAATGCTAGATGCAGAATTGTCCTTAGTTCCTTGGTTTCTGACTGGCAAGTTTGTTAAGGGAAACTGGTTGGTAGCATGTTACCTTGGGGTTGTGAGGAATTACACTCCAGCACCTTGTAGTTTGTTTTGACCAACCTGTTACCCTTAAATAAAAACACAACTTTTGACAACCAACCCATCAGCTTGGGGTCACAGCAGATATTACTCTGAGAATAGGCAGGTGACAAGTTGGGCAGGTTTTGGCATTTCCTAGAGATTCTTTACAGTATTCCTGGAGTTTTATTTATTTATTCTAGCCCACCATCCCCAGCACAGCAAGGCTCAGGGTTGGTTACAACAATAAATATAAGACAATGAATTTAATAAAATCTATACAAACATCAGATCAGGCACAAGTCCCCATAAGCTCTATAGGTGTGTACTTTTCAATGGTGATTAGTACTAGGGCAAGTGGGCTGTGAAAAAGCAGTAAAGCAGATGACACAAGGCACATAGCACAGTATAAAGTACAGTGCAGAGCAGTGCATGCCAATGTAGATGGACTTCCACCACCTCAACCATAGACTTGGTGGAACCTCTCCATTTTACAGGCCCTGTGGAACTGCAATAAGTCCTGCAGGGCCCTGGTCTCACTTGGGAGAGTGTTGGCTGAATATATGGTATTTTCAGTTTGATTCACTTCTGTGTCTCCTCTTTTGACACTGTAGCTAGAGCTGGCTGAAATATTCATAATGTTTTCTCCCCATGTAACAGGTTGCTGCTTCCTGTGTTTGCAAACAGCCTTTCTTCTCATGGATGTATTCTCCAGGTCAGGAAATTCTAAACTGTAGGTTGCTGAAGAATGAAAAGGAAGAGATAATACCCCTTTACAGGACAATGCTGTTGTGCTCTTCCTTGTGTGAAAAATAGACACACAACAATTGAATGCTGTGGTTTAAACACAACCTGTGCAGCATTCTGAGGCATTTTGGTTTTTTTTTAAGGACGAATAATGTTTGTTCAGATGAATTCTGCCACACTTTTACAGTTTGTCGGTCATCAGCCTTTCTTGGTGACTTTGAGAGAAATGATACTCAGGTATGTGACTCTGTAGTCCACTGAGGCTGAAGAGGGTTTGCACATGAACAAGTCCTTCCAATTGCCTGCCAAAAGAGCTGTGTCTGATCCACTAAGCAACTGAATTGTGAGAAAGCAACAGACCTGCTAGTTTTGCTACTGCTATAGAAAATTATTCCTCTTTTCTTCATTTTCCAGCATCAGCCATCATATCCGTTAATGTAACTGGGGATAGCCATATGTGCCTCACTGAAAATATTTAACCTGTGAAATATTCTGTTCACCTTAAACACAGGGATATAGATATTGTGCTGTTCTTATTAATCATCATATACATCATTGTATGTGGTGCATTGTGCATGGGGTTTTTCTTATTTTATTTCTCCCATTACATTGTGTGTATAACCGGGATAAGCTTGTTATCAGCTTGTTAGCTTTGGCAACTGTGCTGGTGAGAGAGGAGAACTGTGTGGACCTGGAGTCACACCAAAACCTATTTATCACTTTTTTATCTGATCCTTCCTACAGGAGCTCATGGTTCTGCCCTCCTCCCTTTCATCCTCATAATAGGCCCATGAGGCAGCTTAGACTGAAAGAGTATGACTGGCCTAGGGTCACTCTAACTGACTACACTGTGTCCTCCACATTTTAGGTTGGCATGTATGAACAAGGTTGAGTGAATCAGCTTTCAGGAGTTTTTTGAAGTCAGGGTGGAGAAATAAATTGTGGAATTATTTCATTCTATACATTATAAAGAACTTTATGCTGTTGCCACATTTCTCTGTAATATCTAGTTCAATTTGCTTCCGGTTCTGACAATATTACGATACATGTTTTCCCTTACCCAAGTGTTAATCTGTAGCTGCTGATGGTGGCAATGGCAAAGAAATGCCTTTCATAATGTCATCATGGCACAGATACTTGGGGGATGTTAGCACATGACTGCCATTTTTAGTGGTAGCCCTGTGCTTTTTTGGAATGTGTAATTCTGCCAGAGTTGGGTGGTATTAAACAAAACAAACATATGAGGCTGTATTCTGGACCTTAAGCATTCCTGTGACTCAGTTGAATGTCTCTTATTGCGGGTGACAGGAATTTTCAGCGTGCTACTTTTCCACTCCTTTCTGCCTGCTTCAATTAACTCACTGCTGAGTTTGTGTACGATATGTAAATGCCTTGTCTGTCTCCCTGTCTTCACACGGCACACCACAACATTGGCTCAGCATAGTTGTCATCCCTTTTCTCAGGGGTCTTTTCTGTAGAAAAACAGTTGCAGGAGCTCATTAGCATATGGTATGCTAATGAGCTATTATGCTATTAGAATATGCCACACCCCTGACATCACCGGAAGTGATGTCAGAAGGGGAAGCAAAAGGGGGAGGCATCTTCAAAAGCCTCCCCTTCCCTTCCCCAGCTGGTCTGGGTTGGGGAGCTAAGAGAGCAGGGGGTTAAAGTTTAAACTCCTTCTCATGAGAGTTGGGTCACAGAAGGAGGAAAGAGGGAAGGGGAGAGAGAGAGTAGAGAGAAGGAAAGAAGGAAGGAAAGAGGGAAAGAAAGAGAAGGAAAGGGGAGGGAAAGAGAGGGAAGAAGGAGGGAAACAGGGAAAGGAGAAAAAGAGAGAGGAGGAGAAGGTGGGAAAGAAAGAGAGAAGAGAAGAAGGAGGAAAAGAGGAAAAAGAGAGAAGGAAAGGAGGGAATGAAAGAAATTTGGCGGCAATTTGGCCCCACATTATATCCTATGGGCTATTGAGTCAATGGTGAAAACATAGGGTATACTCTGGGGCTGGAGGGGAGGGGTTTGAGGGAGAGGCTCTAAACTCACAGGGTAGCTGATGGAGCCTCTCCCCAAGATACCCACCAAGTTTTAAGAACATTGGACCAGGGGTCCACTCTATGGGCCCCCAAACAGGTTGCCCCTATTCCTCCATTGTCTCCCTATGGTGGGAAAAAACTTACTTTTTCCCACCATAGAGAACAATGGAAGGAATAGGGGCAACCTGTTTGGGGGCCCATAGAATTGGACCCCTGATCCAAAGTTCTTGAAACTTGGTGGGTATCTTGGAGAGAGGCTCCATCAGCTACCCTGTGAGTTTGGAGCCTCTCCTCAAACCCCTCCCCTCCAGCCCCCAGAATATATCCTATGTTTTCACCATTGACTTCAATGGCCCATAGGATATAATAGAGCTGAAATTGACATTCGGCTGCCTGAAAGACTCCCCGGGACGCCGGCTGGGGGCGGGGCTTGGCTCCAGAACTCCCGGAGCTGCGCTCCGGTGCGCTCCCCCCCCAAAAGACCCCTGCCTTTTCTGATGTGGCAGAGCTGTTCCTGAGGGTTGGAGAACAGATGGTCACTGGCCTTTGAAGAGAGACTGTGTTGATGCCCCATAGAGCCTTACATGCAGCTTAATTGTTTAGCTTTTCCACGAGGGTTTTGGCAAATCTGTGTGCTCTGCTATTGGGATCACCATGGACAAAAAAGAAGGAAAGATTTTTTCTAACCAACTGAAACCCAGGGAACCCTTCCCCCAATTAGATTTTTTAAGGCTCAGAGTGAGTAATACCATCTCCATGTTTGCCCTCTCATCTATGCTGTGAAGTAGACCACTATTATCTGGATTTTAAATATAGGACTGGAACTGAGGGTCTGTTCATGGATAATGTAGGATTCCTACTGAACACACATTCAAATCTAGCAGCTAGTCCAATAATAAGCAATTCAAGCAATGTGAAGAAATAAATGTGAAGCTATAACTAGCCAAAAGAGCCATAAAGTACCTCTGTCAAATTCAAAAAGCAGGTTTCTAAAATGGGACCTTATGAGCAGTAGACCCAGGTTTTATTAAAAGGTACCAGATGAGACATATCTATTTTTTGGCATAAAGAAAGCACCAGGTTTATATTTATGAAACGAAAGTAATGGGATGTTATGGCTAAAGATAATGTGCAGACCCCTCAGAAATGTGGTTAATGTTTTATGCTAAATTCAGGGACTGTCAGAAAGGATATCAAATACAATAGACAGAAATGTGAAGACCTGTTTTAAGAATTTGTTTGAGATCCCCCAAATATCTCTTTCCCCCTCCCTCCCTCCCTCCCTCCCTCCCTCCCTCCCTCCCTCCCTCTTTCTTTCTTTCTTTCTTTCTTTCTTTCTTTCTTTCTTTCTTTCTTTCTTTCTTTCTTTCTTTCTTTCTTTCTTTCTTTCTTTCTTTCTTTCTTTCTTTCTTTCTTTCTTTCTTTCTTTCTTTCTTTCTGCAATGATAGGGAGCTAGTAGTTCCATCCTAAGTGAAGTTAACCCCTTGTAAGTCAATTGACTTAGAAGGATGTAACTCTGCTTAGGACAGAACTGTTAAATATCAAATGTCTGCGCCTTGACTTTAAAATGATGGTACACTGGTTAGATGGAGTAACAGACTCCCATCCATCTCAAAACAGGGAAATGTGGCCAAAGTAATCCTGCCAGTGGTTCAAGTGATCCATTAATATAGGCATCTATAAATCAGGACAGTCAAAGTACCAGTAGTTGATCGTGAATTTCATAAAAAGAAATTCATTGAGTCTTCCTGCCTAGTTAGCAAAAACCTCTCTTTGTTGTTCAACAAATTTCACTCACCTCTTTTATTCAGCAGCTCTCCCATTTGCATTGTAAGATGGATAAATTATATGTGATTCAATGAGAAACAAATTGCACAATCATGCACATTACAACACCAAAGGCATTCAGGGGTTATACCACCATATGCCTTCCTCCATATGTTGTCAGAAAGGGGAAAGGCGGCTGCCTCCTGGAAATACAGATCCTAGTGAGAGATTAGAATGAATGTACACAGCGGTAGAGTTGAACCAAGTTATATATTCTTTAGGGGTGTTATCACCAGCTACAGCTGTGCTACTGGTTGGTGTCTGAGAGCCAGTTCACATTTACAAAATCTGCTCTATACGATGTGTCCTGAGAATATTGTGTGCATGGGAAATGTAATGTGTAAACTGTTTTGCTTGCGAATGGACCCATGGGTGGGTGGGTTGGAAATGATTGCTATCATCGCTGCTGGGTTGTTGCAGCTGTATCCATGACTGCGTCCATTTGACATGCATTCCCTTCAAACTTTAGCAGATGCAAATACTCAGATGTCCTTGGTTTTTGCAACTGTTGTACACCAAAGATGACAACCTGAATGTCTTCTGCCAATTGTTCATTGCTGAAGGTTCCTCTTTTGATAGATATCTTTTAATAATTATTATGAATATAATAATAATTACTATATTATTATATAATAATACAAAATGATTTCATATATTAGAATTATACAAGTTACAATAATGAAAAGCAGTTACAGACATTAATGTTGGTACTGTATTTGAGCTGTGCTATATCAATACATGGGTGCCATGTAATTTACACAGCGGTTGCAGTCATGAGCACTTTCCTGGGAATAGGCCCCACTGAATAAAATGGGACTGTCATCTGAGTAGATCTGTTTAGGATTAATCCAATAGCTAAAGGAACCCTATCAGAGATGGGGTTATGTAAATAGCCAATCATGGGTATGGGTGTGTGTGAGTTGAGTTGTTGTTGTGTTAGCCCCGACGCCATTATGGGGCTTTGCTATGGACTGTTTGCTGTTGCCACATGGCCTGTGGACTGTAAAATGGATGCCAAAGGAGAAGCCCATAGAAAAGGGAAAAAGCTGTCTTTTTACTCTGAGGGACTCCATTGCATACCTGCCGCATGTCACATACATAGATTAAGGGCCATACAGCAGACAAAGGACTTTTCCTCTGCCAGTCGTTTGCATGAAGGGATTAAGTGCCTTCCCGACCCAAGCCATACACATGAACAATAGAAGAGCCATCAGCTACCTGGAGAAACCATATGCCTGCCAGCCAAGCTTCCTCTGTCCAGCCCCCAGGTATCCAACGGACAGTGTAGCCAATAAGATTTGAAATTGTCACTGACACAGCCAGCTGGGAGGGTCAGTAGGTGTATACCGCCTGGCCTTCTCCGCCCAACACCCAAGACGCTATAATAACACGATCTCTGGGTCAGCTCAGGTCCCCTTCGCCTTGCCCTGCTGCTCCCCTGCTGCCACTGCTGAAACCACGACCTCTGTCTGTCTGCTTTTATCCTCTTAAGCCCCCATCCTGTACCCGAACCCTTGCCTCGCTTCGTTCCAGTCTGCAGCTGAAATTATACACGTGTGTTGTTAGCTGGTCTAGACCACGTGTCCCTTCTTCCATCCTTCCTACCCTACCTAACCCCATTCGCTGGAAGATTTAGGAGCCGCGCCTTGGAGGTAAATATCGCCCTCAACGAACCAACGTTTACCTGCTCATGCAACTGTGCTATATCTATCTATATTTCCTAGCTCTTGAATGTATGTGTGTGTGATTTGATATTGTTGATTGGTATTGGTATTTAAGTAAACTAAAACATTATTCTGAATCTTGTCGTTCGCCTCTTCACTGGGAAGTTTCTGCGGCAGCCCATTCCTCTTAGACATAGACCAAAAGATCCCGAAATTAATTATACCTGTTGCGAGGTGCTCCACCCCTAGAGAGCATTTCGCCCAACAGAAGTGCATTTAAGCAGCCCGTGGGCTTGCCCTGTATGTATGTACCTTCTGAAATCACTGAGTAAAAGTATGAGATGAAATCTCTCAGTGATGCGTCTGACTCAGTACTTTTCACTGGCGATGAAGGTGGGATTCTGATGAGTGGACCAGATGCTGCTTCCCGGCAAGCACCGAGCACTGATCCACAGGCCACCATCGCAACTGCACCACTCACAAGCAGCACCGCACCACGCAATGCTCCACAGGACACCGCTCCGCTGGACCAGGAAGTCATGGCAACCACTCCGGGACAGATCTCCACCTTCGACCCAGGTCACCCCGAACTCTGGGAATCCTGGGTCAAACAGCTAACCCATTTCTTCAAAATTCAAAAAACCATGGACAAGGATCTGAAAAAATCATGGCTCCTGAGCACCTACGGCATCGCCACAATAAAGCTGGCCAGGAGTCTTATCGTCCTGAAGAAAATGGAGGAAGCTACTTATGACCACCTGATCAAGGCCCTGAACAGGTACTACACACCAAAACCTTCGGTCATGGCCATGAGGATGGACTTCATCGCCTGCACTCAGAAACCCAACGAGACCACCCCCAACTTCCTGGCTGACATCCGATGACTGGCCATAGACTGTGAGTTCCCTGACATGGAGGACGCACTGCTGACCCAATTCATGTGGGGAATCCGGGAGCTGAAGCTCCAGAGCAAGTTGGTTGGCCTCGAGGAATGGAAACTGGAGAAAGCCCTCCAGACAGCCATGGCATTCAAGGCATCCCAATGGGATCGGCAAGCTGCCACAGCCCACCAGGCCACTACTGTTCCAGACTCCGGAGACTCCAACAATGAGGACATCCATCAGTTGCGGCGACCTGCCCAGACCAGCACCCCAGCTCACCGCTCATCTGGGCCAACACACTGACATGCCAGCTCGACCGCAGCATGTGCCAGCTGCGGGGATGACCACGAGTGCAGTCCTGCAAGTTACGCAACGCGATCTGCCGGACGTGTGGAAAGACCAGCCATATAGCACGAATCTGCTGCTCCAAGGGATCGCAGAGGCGGAAGGCAACAAACATGGCATCCTCGGACCTGAACTCCCTCACCGTCAACCACCAGCACCATCAGGTACTGAATTTGCCCTCTGATGCCCTGAACAAACTGCATGCCATCGTTTTAATTGAGGGGTCCCCTTGCAAGATGGAAGTCGACACGGGGTCGTCTTTTTCTATAATCTCGGTGGACACTTTACAGAAACTCTGTCCCCTGGGCAGAGCCACTGGATCTCTCTTTATGGGACTTTCAAAAGAACCCAGTTGCCATCAGGGGGTGGGGCAAATTTCGAGTACAATACAAGGGTTTTAATGGGCTCCATGAACTGTTGGTGGTTGAGGGGAAGCTCATGAGCCTTCTGGGTCTTTCATGGTTTGGGCTCCTGGGGTTGGTGTGACAGGCGTAAACCAGGTGCGGTCCGGGGACTTTGATGTTTTAATTGAATTTAAATGAATTCCTGGAGGTCTTCGATGAGATGCTAGGGCGGTACATGGGTCCCTTGGTTTTCCTAAATTTAGACCCCCTGGTGAGGCCTATCCGCATGAAGGCCAGGCACCCCCACTCACGTTACAACTGAAAATTGAGGTGGAGCTGGATTGCTTGGTGGGGCAAGGGGTTCTATAACTGGTGCCCCATGCCAAATGGGAAACACCAATAATCACCCCAATCAAACCAAATGGGGATGTCTGCATCTGCATGGATTACACATGCACGCTCAACAAAGCCTTACAAGGCCTTGCGTATCCAGTACTGGTGGTCAGCCACGTGTTGGCATCATTGGTGGGGGCCTGGTTCTTTGGAAAATTAGATTTGGCCCAGGCCTACCAGCAACTTCTGGGGACGATGCCACTGTGGAAGCACAGACCATTGTCACTCACAGGGGGGCTTTCAAGGTGACTTGATTGCAATTCGGCATGAGTGTAGCTCCGGGAATTTTTCAGAATTTTATGGACTGTCTTCTTATAGGAATCCCTGGAGTCCAACCCTTTTTTTGATGATGTTTTAATTGCTGCCCCGGACTCAAACTCTTTCACAGAGTTGCTCTGGTTGGTGCTGAAGTGTTTCAGTGAAGCGGGGTTGAAGGTGAAGAGGGAGAAATGTCTGGTGGGGGTCCCACAAGTGGAGTTCCTGGGGTTCGCTGTGGACACTCAGGACATCCATCCTGCTCAGGGCATCCAAGGTTCGGGCAATCGTCGAGGCTCTCGTCATCTTCCAATGTGGAGCTACAGGCATTTTTTGGACTGCTAAATTTCTACCATGCCTTCTTGCCCCACAAGGCGGTGGTAGCCAAACCACTCCACAGACTTTTAGACAAGCACACCCCTTGGTCCTGGGGTGCCAGACACACAGCTGCATTCACAGCTGTAAAAGAGCTCTTGGTGTCTAACGCTGTTCTTGCACACTTTGATGAGTCACTGCCAGTGGTGTTAGCACATGATGCTTCACCGTATGGGATTGGGGCACTTCTGGGACATATGCAGACTGATGGCCAGGAGGTACCAGTTGCTTACTGCTCCCAGACACTATCGCAGGCAGAGTGCAACTATGCACAAATTAATAAAGAAGCCCTAGCAATCATAGCAGCGGTTAAGAAATTCCACAGCTACCTCTACGGATACTTGTTTACAATTGTCACCGACCACAAACTCTTGCTGGGCTTGCTGGCCCCAGATTGTCAAACCCCCCAGATGCCGTCCCCTCGTGTCCTGCGGTGGTTGATCTTCCTAGTGGATTACCAATATAATCTCACACACCAGACCGGCAAGGTGATGGGCTGTGCTGACGCTCTCAGCCACCTTCCCCTACCATCATGCGATCCGGATCTGGCCCTGGCCCACCACATCACCCTGGTTGAAGACTTACCTGACAGGCTGGTCCTGGTCTCTGAGGTCTCCCAGCACACTGCCAGGGACCATATCTTGTCTCAGGTTTTAGACTGGATCGGAAGGGCTCAGTGGGCCCACAGTTCATGGCTTTCACATCTAGGAAGGAGGAGCTCTCATCACATAAGGGGTGTTTGCTGTGGGGTGGGTGGGTGGGTGGTGGTGCCCCCACCGATTTGAAAGGTTCTGGAATCCTTACATGAAGCGCACCACGGGATCATGCGAATGAAGGCTCTAGCCTGGAGCTACGTCTGGTGGCTGGGACTCGACCAGGAAATAGAGGACCATGTGCAAAAGTGTCAGAAATGCCAGGAGTCGTGACTTGAGCCACCGAAATTGGTGGCTTTTTAGTACTCACGGGACACCAGACACTTTGGTGACCGATAATGGGACTGCATTTACAACCTCTGAGTTCCAAGAGTTCACCCAATACTATGGGATCCGGCACGTATGATCGGCCCCTTTCCACCTCGCAACTAACAGACAGGTGGAGCGAATGGTCAGGATGGCTAAGGAAGCACTCCGCTGCATGGAGCACGGGGACTGGGAGTATAAGCTAGCCAGGTTCCTGTTCAGCCAGTGGATGACACCCCACTCCACCACTGGGAAATCACTCGCAGAGCTCCTCATGGGCCAATGTCTAACCACCAGGTTAGACCGCCTCCACCCCGACTGAGCCCTGGAACACGCTGCAACAACCCAGGACCAGGCAGCCGCCAGAGGGTTCTTCCCTGGGGACCCAGTGTATGTGAAAAACTACGCTTGGGGTCCCGCATGGATCCCTGCAAAAATAGTCCAGGTCACAGGACCATGTTCATACGAAGTGTCTTGTGAGGATGGGCAGCTGTGCAAGAGGATGAGGAGGAGAGGAGGAGGACATTGGATTTATACCCCGCCCTTCACTACCCAAAGGTGTCTCAGAGTGGCTTACAAACTCCTTTCCCTTCCCCTCCTTACAACAGAGATAGGTGGGGCTGAGAGAGCTCTGACAGAAACTGCTCTTTTTTTTCAAGAACAGCTGTGCCAGAGCTATGGCTTGCCCAAGGTCATCCAGCCAGGTGCAAGTGAAGGAGTAGGGAAATCAAACCCAGTTCTCCCAGATTAGAGTCCGCGCACTTAACCACTACACCAAACTGGCTCTTACTACACCAAACTGACATATCGACCAACTGCAGCACCGCCTCCTAAACTCTGATCTCGAGATCACTGAGGACTATGGAATCGGGGACTGCATCTCAGAGTAGCTGGAGAACCCGGGGGTCCAGCCCCAGGAACCCCCGCTCAGGGTTCAGGGTTGTGACACTTGGCAAGGACGCGGCACCAACCTGAATATTTACAGGACTATGCATGCTAAGGTAAGATAAAGACTAAGGGGGAAGGAGTGTTGTGTACCAACTTAGACCAAGCACGTGACTTTCCTGTACACATAGTCAGTGAGGTGACCAGAGCTTCGATCTAGAAAACAATGGACACATAGGAGTCTGGTAACTGCCTATTGACTGTCCAGGATCGTAAAGGAATCCTATCAGAGATGGGGTTATGTAAATAGCCAATCACGGGTATGGGTGTGTGTGGATGGAGTTGTGCATTTAAACAGCCCGCGGGCTTGCCCTGTATATCTGTACCTTCTGAAATCATTGAGTAAAAGTATGAGCTGAAATCTCTCAACGATGCGTCTGACTCAGTACTTTTCAGGAGGCATACATGTAGAAGGTATGGAATATGCATCTTTTCTTCTATGAGACCAGTATCAGTTCATGGTGGGGGCTTCCATTTACTGAAATGGTACGGAAGGAAAGAATTAATCCCCCTACACTATAACCCTTTTCTGAAGTGGTGCCTCAGGTAGCTACAGTTTTAAAAAGGTGATTTGTTCATCGATCTGTTGTTCTCATGTGTTGTTTGGCCCAAACTTTACCTTTTAATTTCATTTGGGCATTTGAAACTGTATTATGCTAGGGAGTTCGTGGTCCATCTTGCTTAGCAGGGCCATCCTGGCGGCAGGAAACGGAAGGAAGGGCGGGACCAAGGAGAAGCTTCATGAGAGTTCCATTGCCCCAGTAACTACCTAGCACTCGAGGCAGAGCAGCCACCTCCGTGCTGACTGCTGCCAGGAAGATCACTAACTGTCGATGGCTTTGGGGCTGCAAACATGCATCACTGTGTGCTTTCAGTCTGAAAGCCACCCTGCCATCTAACTGGCTCAGGCTGCTAAGTATTTGGTATTGACTCAGACAGCCTGGGACTTTCACTGACTGTCTGGGAAAAACACTGAAAAAATGTCTTTCCCCCAAACAGTCAGTGAAAATACCAGACTGTCTGGGTCAACTGGCAACCTTACTAAGCCCAAACAGCGCAAAGCACACTGTTTGGGCGTGGAGGAGGTAGCATTGAGGCAGTCCAAAGTGCCAAACAGCAGAGACTGCTGCTTTCCACTGTTTGCCCTGGGAGGAGGTGGCACAGAGCCCGACTGCAAAACAGCAGTAGTTGATACTTTGCACTTGGGCTCAGTGTGTCCAGTATTTTTTAAAAAATTGTCTGGCAACCTACACCAGACCAGCAGGCTGACTTGAAAAGTATATACTTTCAGTATATATCAGCCACCAGCTGATCACCTGGGCATTGGGTTGGCAGAGGCTTTGGGGTACCAAGCATGTCCTAAACCACAGGGTTTGGGACCACTTATACCAATTTGCTTTACCAAAGGATGACTCTATTGCTCAGGATTGTGCATTCTGATGAGTGGCAGTTCTCTGCCAGGGTTTCAGGAAGGCAAAAACCTTTCCTAGTGCCTTCTATTGGGCTGAAATAATTTTCACTGGAGTTGCTAGATACTGAACAAGTGAACTTCTGCTTGCAAAGCATGTTCTCCTGTTGAGCCTCTCTCCTGATATTTCTTTGTTTGTTGCTTATTAGGTTTATTTTCTTTGAGAACCAGTTTGGTGTAGTGGTTAGGAGTGTGGACTCTAATCTGGGAGAACCAGGTCTGATGCCCCACTCCTCCACATGCAGCTGCTGGTGTGACTTTGGGTCAGTTACAAGTTCTTTCAGAGCTGTTCTCTCACAAGCAGTTTTCAAAAGAGCTGTCTCAGCCCCATCTGCCTTACAGCATGTCTGTTGTGGGGAGGGGAAAGGGAAAGGAAAAGAGATTGTAAGCCACTCTGAGACTCCTTTGGATAGTGAATGGTGAGGTATAAATCCAATCTCCTTCTCCTCCTCCTCCTCAATTGCTTGTCGCATTTTGGTTTCTGAAAAATGTTGTGTTAGTAACTGACCATCATTGTTTCCTTAGAATGTTTGAACTTATAATAGATCTGGATATATGAAGGGTAAAATTACATAATCACAAATCAGGTCAGGGTTCTCTAAGCCTAACTTGCATTCCTCACAGCTGGGGGAAAACTTATCTAGCAAGTACTGCAGGGCCCAGTTCAGATTAGGCTCATGGCACAGGGGGTCTGCTGTGATGTCTGAATTCATGAACTTATTGAGTAGCAACTTGTGTCTCTCTGGGAAGCAGGATAGGGAAGATGTTCTCTGTTCAAACAGAGTACACAACAGCAATGAGGAACAAGGAAGACTCATCAGTAAAAGGAAAGTTTCATGTTCTGTTCTGTGCTGCAGAAAGAAGCCATGCGCTGCCAGAGAAGAATGAGTAGTCTGCACTTTTGAGAGAAGATTGGAAAGTGTATTGGTGTGTGCATGGGTGAAAGAGCCCTGTTGGGTCAGACCAATAGTCCAATGGCAAATCTGATGTCCCAGAAGGTCACATGCAGAGGTACAAAGGTCAATTCAGCAAGTGGTATTCTGAGGTATACTGCCTCTAAGCACAGAGCTTCCATTTGGGTCTTTAATAGCTAAAAATGGGCCAGTCCTTAATTAATAAGATGGGCTGTTGCAGCACCTTTAGTCTGACCACAGCAGCTCTTTCATAGGCATGTAATAATTCCAAAACTCCCTTCTCTTACATGAGAAGAAATATGTGAGGATCTACTGTCGCTTAACTAACTTCCTTATAGAAGAAGAATCTGGTACTGCTCTTCAAATGACTGCTTTAGCACAGAGGCCAAAGTACACCCTCTAAATGGCAATTGAATCTGCTCAAGGGGAAATGTGAACTGGCACTTAGGCCCAGATATGCATTTTGCATGAGCTTTTCCATGCTGGAAGCCTTGACTTGCATTCATAGCCAATTTCCATCTGTCTGGGAAGATTAATGAAAGATTCCCATCCACATAATCACAAACCTGCCTTACTTCATCAGCTCCTCCAGTTGGCAAGGCCAGGTGCGTTCCTCAATGTTGTCTATCTTGGCGCTTTTTTAAAAAACCTCTTGATTATGCCACAAAACAAATTATTCTCCTTCGGCTTCTCAAATGACTGCTTTTTCTCTTATTACCATATGGCCAATCCCAGAGTGGCTCATAGAAGTACCCAGTACTGTCTATAGACCAACTTTTTGATATTCTTGTTTACCATTGGTGCTTAGCCATTTGCACCATCGGGGGAGATTTCTAGCAGAAAAACTGACAGGGAAAAATGATCTTTCTATTATCTCTTTCCTGGGCTCTAATGAGCATCCTCACTTTGCATGTAAACTATCCTTTTATGCTTGCTTCGTTGTCCTCTGCATCTTTTTCTGTTTTGGGTTGTTCAGCAAAACAGAGCAGGAGCAGTGGAAGATTTATGTGCACAAGCATACAAAAAGAAGCCCTCCGAAGCACCATTTTGGTTATGAGAAGCTGGCAGGATTTGCTAGGTTGTGAACTTTGGTGGGTCTCTGCATCAAATGGCAACATTTCATTGGACTGCCCTTCTCTTGTCCTTCCCCATTAGCACCACACAGCATGCTCCACAAGCAAGAATTCTAGGAGGGCACAGGAACTGATGCTGGGATAGCTGTGCGGCAGGACCCATGGACATGCCATTTGTGAGAACCATGCAGTCATTAATTCATCATGTTTAAATCCTATCCTTACTCCAAAGAGCTTGGGATGGCATACATGGATCCCATTGTTTCCTTCACAACTATCCTCTGTGGTGGGTCATAGACTCATATAATCATAGAGTTGGAAGGGATCTCCAGGGTCATCTAGTCCAACCCCTTGCACAATGCAGGAAATTCACAAGTACCTCCCCCCACACCTCCAGTGACCATGGCCAGAAGATGGCAAAAAACCCTCCAGGATCCCTGGCCAAAGTGGCCCAGAGAAAAATTGCTGCCTGACCCCAAAGTGGCAATCAGCATTTCCCTGAGTGTGTAAGGTTATTTATTTATTTACTTTCTTCATTTATAGCCTGCCTGTCTTATAGCCTAAAACAAGCAAACTCAGACAGCATACATAAGGCCTCCTGTGAACAATGCAATAGGACGGGTTGATGGAAAGTGCCGTCAAGTCACAGCTGACTTATGGTGACTCCTTAGAGTTTTTAAGGCAAGAGATGTTCAGAGGTGGTTTGCCAATGTGCAGCTCCACGTAAGGCCCCTGGTATTCCTTAGTGGTCTCCAGTGTTCCCTCTAAGCTGAGTTAGTGTGAACCAGCTCACAGTTTTTTAGCCTCCAGCTCACAGATTTTTGTCTTGGCTCAGGAAGGATGGCTCCAAAGCAAACTGCTTTATGCAGTAGCCAAATTGCTCACTCACAACGTTAATGCCAGTAGCTCACAAAATTGAATTTTTGCCCACAAGACTCCACAGCTTAGAGGGAACATTGGTGGTCTCCCATACGAATACAAAACCCTGCTTAGCTTCCAACATTTGATGAGATTGGGCTATCCTGGGCTGTCCAGGTCAGGGGGCAAGAGGGCCAGAACTGCAAAATGTGAAGACAATGCAGACCCAAACACACACACAACCATGACATACTATAAACAATGCACAAATTGGATTGCAGTGGTAGAAAATAAGACAGCAAAGGGTACAGTGATATCTACTGAGTATGATGCCCTGAATGAGATCTTGAACAGGGTTAGGCTTGAATGGGACATCTCCTCAGTTTGTCCAACACCCTAACCATATGCCATACCAACTAGGGTTGCCAGGTCCTGCCAGTGGGGGGCTCTCGGGTCCTCCCTGGGATCTTCTGCTGGAAGTGACATCATCACACCACTGATGTGGGCCCCTAAATCTCCCAGCCTGCTTGCCCTGAGGGATTCTGAAAATGTGAACCAGCCTGTGCCAATCACAGTTGATGCTACTACTCTTGGTGCCTGTTGACAGTTGGGCCAATTCACACCTGTATGCTCATTACTTATGGACTCTCTAAGGATGACGTTTATGTGTGAATGGACCATCAGAGATCAAAATCCACAAAATCCACTAGAACATTCATATTTGCCTTTCCTATGATGCTTTCAATCCAGTCTTGACCAGTTTCGATATTGTATTTAGTTGTATATACAGGGGCATAGGTAAAGGTAAAGGTTCCCTTGCTCGAAAGCCAGTCGAATCCGACTCTAGGGTTGCGGTGCTCATCTCCGTTTCAAAGCCGAAGAGCCAGCGCTGTCCGAAGACGTTTCCGTGGTCATGTGGCCGGCATGACTAAACACCAAGGTGCACGGAACGCTGTTACCTTCCCATCGAAGTGGTACCTATTTATCTACTTGCAATTTCTTGCTTTCGAACTGCTAGGTTGGCAGGAGCTGGAACTAGAGACGGGAGCTCACCCCGTCATGCGGCACCTGGGTCTCAAACTGCTGAACTACTGACCTTCCACAGCCTGCAGTTCAGCGTCTTAACCACTTGAGCCACCGCAGCTCCCATACAGGGGCATACTGGGAAGCAAAAACAGCCCTGGGGAAAAAAGCTTCCAAATGCCCCCCTTGCAGGCTCCTGGTCAGGTTTAAGGGTGGAGCCTAATAGGTCAAAGGGCACAGAACTAAACAGAGCCCAGTGGCAGCATGAAAGGGGGGGAGGAAGGGGGGTGTTGCATCTTGTCCTGAGCAGAATCCAAGGTTGGATTTTTATTTTGCTCTATGAGAAGCTCAGGGCAGCATGCATAGTTCTCACCTCCCTCATTTTATTCTGACAGTAACCATGTGAGTTAGGTTTGGCTGATAGAGAACAAGAATGCAACCGGCTAAAGGTTATGAAGCACAGTACATAGGAGCAAAGGGATTCCTCCCCCATCTCCAAACTCCTAGCCCAACACGCTAACCATTCACTCCATCACACACTATCCAATATTTTAGATGGGGACTAAGAGAGAATGGTTTGCTTCAGGCCACCTAATGTGTGAGTGTGGTGAGGTCAGAACTTGCTACCTTGTAAAAGATGGTGAGATGCAAGAATAGGCTGTGAGATTCCTATTTCAAAACACATAAATAAGCACATAGTGTCCACTCAGCAGAAATAATTGGTGACAATATTTAAACTTTACTTAGAAATAGTCACAGGCTGTACTACCAGCATTTCATAGACTTCTAATTCTGCTGTACACATTTTTTTCCCTCCATAATTGTGTTTTTGGTGCATAATCTAGACTGCCTACAGTTTTTCAAGGTGATAACTGCAGTCTATATCTGAATTCTGAGCTGGTCTGAAATGGCATGTGTGTGCGCTTGTTTTTCCTTCTGGATCCTATCTACTTTTTTTGCATTACGCCAGAAGTGTTAATTTTCTCTTTATTGTTTAGATATCTTACGTGCTCCCCCCAACCCAATGGCACGTTTGAAGCAGCATAACTGCAGTTTGAATATGATTTAACTGAAATTACAGCAAACGTTTCCTTTTCAGCTACCAGCTGAATAGTAACAGCTGCTGTCTCCTTAAAAACCTGAGACAAAAGCTGAGCGAAGGAATTTGCCTGGCATGAAATAGCATCAGTATTAGAATCTATAATGTTTTAATTTCTTCCTCTGTACATCTTTTGTACCCTTGAAAGAATGTATTTGCATATGAATGAGAAAAGCTTAAATTATATTCTGAGGTTCTTTGCAAAGGATCGGCTTTTTAAGACCATCTAAGCCAGTTCCTTCCTTTTATTGCCCATCCTCTCTTTCAAACTGAATCCTCAATTACTGCCTAAACTGCCTTGCCAGCTGAAAGTCTAAGTTAGTCTAAATATTTTATAAAGTTCTGTGAATAGAAAGAGGGGGAAGATTGCTAAACTCTGCCTTCCCAGTGGGTGCAGGCAGTATCTTCTCTATTTTTACCATTGCTCTTTGTTACCGGTCATTTCTTAACATCCTGCTTGGCTTATGCTGTAGATATTTTTATGTCTTCCCTTGCAATTATAAAAGATCACTTCTTCATCTTGCTTCCCAACACTCAGTTCAGCATTACTTCTTGAGCTAAACAGTAGAACAGTAAGTAGAATTTAATTTGGGTGCCTCTAACTAAAAGCCAGCAATTTCACTTAAATGGAACCATTTATTATTTAGCAAAAAAATAAATAAATCATCGTCTGATAGTCTCAGATGTTCCTATTTTTTTTAAAGACATGCGCCTTTTGTTTAGCTGAACCAGGGGGAAAAATAGAATAGTAATATAAAAAGTCGGAGTTGTATCATATTTCTGTCTAGGCTTTGAGGAATCATATAAACCAGCAGCTATCACAGGAGCAATCAAAATGCAATCTTGGGCACATATGAAATCAAAGCAATGAGATTTTGGAACAAAACACCCGACATTTTATTTATTGCAAAGACGCTCCAAAGAGAAAGATAACACTGACTGGATAAACAAGCAGCTTTTAGGCAGCAGATAATGCTAGGAAATGAAAACATTCAGCTGATGAACAGGGAATGTTACATGTCTGCCATTTGAGTTCTATTACCCATTTAACAAACATTGAAAAAGCAGCCTGACCTTTTCACCTGCTTCTGTAGAATCCTGGCTGTGTGTCACTTTAGATCTTTGGAAGCTGGAAATCACCCAGCAAGGATTAATTGAAATGGGAAAATGTAATTTATGAGATCTCAGTGTATATGTGTATTTGGAGTTGGTTCACACATGAATGTCTGTCAAGTAGTTACTTGCATGTGTAAACGGACCATTGCAGTTATACCAGCACCGCTAGATCTTTCATGTTGTCTTATGTTTAATCCTTTCCAGCCCCCATGTTTGGCTATGTTGGGACTGGTGCTGCTTAATATTCATAAATGATGGGTAGTTGGGTGTGTAATAAGTGAAAAAGCCAACTGTGCAAATTGTTCCAAATAATTTAGGATGGCGAAAATCCAATAGTTTAGTAAAGAGATCCAAATGGATCTCTCCAGACCTGGTGAATGGGCAACAAAATGGCAAATGAGGAAAGGAGTAGGAACAGTTTTTTTCCTTGATGCTTGTGATCTTCCTGGAGGTATCTGGCTGGTTATTGTTGGAGACAGAGTACTGGATGGAGAGCTCTTTGTATGTGATGCTCAGTCATCAGCTCTATAGAAATCATGTAAAAAAAATCAATTCATAACACAAAGTAGACTTTGATCAGTATGTGAAATGGATTCATTAAAAGCATCTTTAAAGTGATGAGGGATTAAAGTTCTGTGGCATTATCCCTCTGATGATCTATTGAGATATGTGAGTAATCTCTTAACATGGCAGTCATCAAGTTTATTTTATTTATTGCCTTCATTTATATCTTGCATTTTCCCCCATGGGGTCCCAAAGTGGTTTACATTGTCCTTTCCTCTTCCATCTTATCCTCCCAACAACCGTGTGATCGTGAATGTATGTCCCAGCTCTAAAAGAATGTATGATGCAAGCAACATTGGATTTAACCTTAGTCACAGGGCCAATCTACATGGAGGCTTTTTGATAGGCTGATTAAGCACTAACTCACCACAGTTGCAACCAGCCTATGTGTTATAACTTGGATGTATAAGTGTGTTCTTTTGTTCAATAGACATATGTTATCTATGGTGCAGTCCCAGTATCTGCTTGGCTTCTGGAGTCATGTTAATGACTCACCCCATGACTTTGTCACTGGGTTCCAAGTGAAACACAACAACCTTTCTGTTATGTTGAAACACTGATAGTGCAAAGTGGGGAGACAGACTCTTGTATCCCTCCCCATTGAAAAAGACTTTTATGCATGACTTTCTCTAAGTAATTGAAAATGATTAACTTGACCCCTCCAATTTTGTTTTCTGTTAGTGAAACATCATACAGTATTTTATTTAGTGGTTTAGATAGTCATCTGCTCAATTCTTCTAAGTAGATTGCTGGTGTACAAAGCTACAGGTGGGTCAGAAGCATCCACACTCAATCCTTTTGTGAACACATGAAGCTGTTTTATACTAAGCCACACCACTGGTCCACCTGGCTCAGCACTGACTGCTCTGACCAGCTGCATTTCTGCAGACAGAAAGAGTCCTCCCCCCAACACCTGCTACCTGAGACTCTTTAACGGGAGATACTGGGCATTGACCTTGGAACCATCTGCTTGCAAAGCATATGCTGTTGAGCTGTGGTCCCTTCCTGAAAGACTGCAACCTAGGGCTTGTCTTGTTGGAGTGAGTGACTCAACATGCTTGGACATTGGGGTGTGAGGTGCTACATCACTCTAAGGGTGTATAGGTGTTATCTTCTTGAAGAGGATGCCTCTCTTTGTCTTAAACTGGGAGCTGCCCTCTTACTCCTCCTCTCTCACTCAACATGGCCTTATATGGAGACACATCTCTACAGGTCTCTCCTCTAGATACAATGCATTCATACTACCACACGCATGATGCTGGACAAGAGGGCCATTTGGGATAGGGAAAGTACTCTTTAGATTATTTATTTATTTATATTTATATTTATATTTTCGATTTCTATACCGCTCAAGCCCCGAAGGGTCTCAGAGCGATTTACACAATTTGATCATTATCTAACTAGGGCCACAATCAATAGGGAAGGGACATCCTACCAGCACCCAAGCAGGGCTTCTTGTCTTTGTTCCAGCGGGGCTTCAGGCATCCGCGCTTCAGCCTTGGTGTCCTCAAGCCCCTGGCGTAGATCTTTTTCCTGGGCCAGGAGGCTTCCCGTGGCAGGCCCATCTTCGATGCACAGGCCTGTGTTGGCTTCGGCTTCCGGCCAACGTCCCATAGGCTCTGCCGTGCCACGCCGTCACGCTGCCTGCACCTTGTAGCTCCGCCCACCACCAGGTTCAGCCATCAAGTGTTGCTTCTGCCTGCCGCTGCTGCTGCCGTTGCCAGACACTGCCGAAGTTGCTGCTGCTACACACCCCGGAAGGGAGGGTGCCCCCCGCCACCTACAGGCAGGTACCCATTTATCTACTTACAGTGCTTTCGAACCGCTGGATTAGGCTTCTCTCTCTCCTGTTGACTGCAACCTAAATGTGAATGGGATCTACTTGAATAAACGTAAGTTTACCTCTTTTGCAATATATTTTTTGGGAGATTTATTTACTGCACACAGTATCACACTTCTATGACTGGGCAAAACTGCTGTATTAACCAAACACCCCAATATGTCTTAGGATCAGAATTAAGCTCAGACTCCTCAGAAATCCTTGGAACAGTCCTGTAAAGCAGGCCATTATCATTTTTCCGATCTCACAATGGAGGTCAATCTAATGAGTTCACAGGAATTCCCAGTGTGTTGTCACTGTTATGATTAGAGTTTCCAGACTTTTGGGGGGACTTTCCCTGCTGCTGGCCAGCTGGCTGGTGGTGGGGAAACCCCACCCCCGAATTACATTTTTTGGGTCACTTCCAGAAGTGACATGAGAACTGGGGGTGACACTCTGGTATTTGGGCAAACTCTATGGTAAATTTGGCTTTCTCCAAGCTGTGCCTGCATAAAAGCCAAATAATATTGGATTTTATTCAGGCTCACTATATTGGTAGCTGAAAAGAAACTCTAATTTGGCTGAGGTGACGAACGTCCAATAAATCCCAGCCTTCCCTGCTAAAACTCACACCTCTACATGGCCCAGATCAAGAAGATTTTAGAGACCCAGTGGCACCAGTTTGGAAACTGTGCACATAAACAGATAGTGCGACTTGTTTTAAATTATTGATATATGTATTTGATGTGTTTCAGAACTTATCCTGTGGTCTGCCCTGAGCCCACTTGTGGGGAGGGCAGAATATAAACTGAAATAAATAAATATTTTGTTTTTGGCTTTAAAAAATCCGGAAAAAAATGGTAAGGTGTTTTTCTGTTTTTTTAGTTTTTTTGTTCAGGTAAACTGAATACACACCCTTAGTTCATAGTTTAGGGATGTTGCTGGACTTGGGTTTCCTGTTGGATGAACAGGTGGCAGTGGTGGCCTGGGATCCCTTTTCTCAGCTCTGGCTGGTGATCTAATTACAACCTTTCATTGGCAGGAAAAATCTTACCACTGTGGTGCATGCCCTGGTAACATCTAAATTAGATTACTGCAAGGCACTCTGCATGGGGCTTCCCTTGACAACTCTCCGGAGACTGAACCTACGTGTCCACTCTGGTCATGTTTGGAGGCCTTGCTTTGGGTGCCTCTGCCATATGCTCCGGGGGGGGGCAACCCTAGAAATAACCTTCTTGGTCTTGGTGCTGAGATGTTAGAACTGCCTCCCCAGGGAGATTTGTCTTTCTCCGTCTATCATTGTACTCCACCAGCAAGTGAAGACTTTTTTTTGTTTCATTTGGTATACCCCCAGTAAACTCTTTTTGGCTCAAACATTGCATGTTTGAATGTATGGAACTGACATACTGCATCAGATTACTGGTCCATTTAGCCTGGAATGGTCTACTCTGGCTGGCAGGAAGTTCCTCAAGGATTCCCCTGAAGTCTTTTCCTAACCCCCACCCCCCGCCAAGATCCTTTTACTTGGAAATGTCTGTTGAATCATGCATATTTATCAAAAAGTCAAGCGTATTTCAAGTTTAGTGTTGATATTGAATCCATATACATTCACAGCCCACACTTTGATTTGCTGCCTCTCTTTACAAAATGTACAACCTTCCACATATATCCCAGTTGGAATGCAATGTATCTTTAACAGTTGAAACAAATTGAGGTTGTGTGTATGCTATTGATTTTGGTTAATGAAAAGCTTGTTTCTATCTTTCTTCCCCTTAATGGGTTATGGAGGCCCAGGCAGCCAGTTTTTATAATTACGGATACAAATTTGTCTCACCAGTTTCAGGGTGACCAAAGAATCTAGTAACATGGTACTAAGAGGAAAATAAATCAGGTATTCTACTGACTCTTTACTTGGTATAGGTGTATGTGTGAGAGAGCTATTTGCAGGAGAGAACTGGTGGGCAAGGAAGGGAGAAGCCCTTACTCCAATCTGCCAATTTAACTTGCTTAGTTTAGCAAAACAAGGAAAACAGAAAGTCGGAAATTTGTCTTTGTCAGTATGAAGAGTAAACAGCATCAATATTCTGAACCAGCTCTTGCTGTCCAATGGGGTTACTTTGGTTCACTTTGAACGATACTGCCCCCCCTATGAGTGTTTGCCCATGAGGTCATGACTTCCCTCCTTCACTATAGGGTGCCCCTACCCTGCTTCAGATGCCCAGAACATCGATGGAGCATAGGAGCATAAAATCCAGTGTACAGAGATCCAGATTGTGTGGTTGATTCCAACATTTTATTTGCAATATTGATCATACCATGCAAGTCTATCTCTATTTTTTTCCATACACTTGTCGCAGTCAGAACTTATGTCTGCATATGACTTCCAGGAGACTCAGAGGAAGGAGTGATGCTCCCACTGCAGCCTCTGCACATGGACCTAATAGTATTGCCCCTTTTGAGCCAGTTGTCGTTTTAGAGGGAAAATGAACATAAATCAAATGGCGAACAAGAAAGTGCAATTTGCATCAGCACTTTACACTGAAGATGTAATTCAGATCTAATTGAGGACTGAGAAAGTGAAATTTTGCAGAACTTAAGTCTGGCACATAAGGGAGCACTGAGAATAATTAAGCTACATTTTTAAGGGGCCTTGTCAGCAACCTAATGTGCAGGGTCAGGTAAAGTTTTTGGAAACTGCTTTGCACAGACAAATTGCTAATCTTCCAGTTTACCTGCGTTGTGCTTTTTGAGAAATAAACACAAAGTAATATATTGCCTTTCACTCTTTCAGGACAATTTAGTTTCTCATCTGATTAATTTGATCTTTTGCTTCTACCAATTTTTTTGAACATCCCTATATTGTCTGTCTGTCTCTTTCTCTCTCTCTTCCACAAGCTAAATCTTTTGAACAGGTATTAGTTTTCAGACAGTATTTTGAGGAATCCAAAGGTTTCTTGGATGCCAACATATCTTTTCTTCAGCAAGTTGAACAATAATGGCAGAGAAACTTCTCTGAAAGACACCTTGCCCAGCACTGCCAGTCTCTCCCTGCAAATGGCAGCCTTGATAGTGCTGGGTGTGTTCTAAATTACATTCAAGTTCACACATACATTTGAATAACCAGGTGATTGAATGGGCTTCAGTGGGCCAAAACCCCCCCTTTAAACTATTCTCAGTTGCTCTCAATATTCCAAAGGCAATGAGCATGCTCAGATGTCATCGGGCCTGTTTGATGGTGGTGACCTTTTAAAAAAGTTTACAAACTAACATTTTCCTGCATACTTAGGGACTCCAAAGAGTATGGAGAAACCCCCCAACTTGTCTCTGGATAGGCCTCTTTCACTACCTTTGTAATAACCATTTGTTATTTGAGTTAACAAGCTGGTAACAGGTTCCTTGCCTCTCTGTGTAACTGTGAACAGCAACAGAGGAGAGGCTGTGGAGCTGAGCAGAATGTATAGATAGCATTCTGACCACATAGAGCAGAATGGAAACTCTGTCACTGGCAGCCAGCAATGCCTGTTAAGCATTCTGATCCCATAGAGCAACATGAGAACTCTGTTACTGGCAGCCAGCAGTGCATGTTAAGCTTTGAAGGGCTCCTATTGATATTTCTAAGGCTCGAGAATTCCACCCCACCTGTTGCTTTGTAAGTTTGTAAACAGTGTATTTGAGCCAAGACAGTCTATCTGGAAATGTATCCATTCACAACCGCCACAAACCACCACAAACAGCACCAAAGTTCATGGAATGCTCATGCCAGTCACCCTTCCATGATCATCACTTTGCAAATTGAGAACCTGCCAAAATTTGTAATGAACTTTACATTGTGAGCTGTTTCATGCCCATCCCTAATAAGATTCCCTACATACAAATCAAACTCCCCTCCAAGATTTTAGAACCTCTTAGTGTATTGAGCTGGACAATTTCCTCATCTGTTTTTTTCCTGTTAACAGACTGTCAGCATTCTGGGCTTCCTGGAGTAAATCCAGTTGTTATCCACCAGATCTTTGCTTTTTTTTTAAAGTGAACATACAAAACCATATTTTTCGGCCTGCTTTGGAAATTCTCATAGGATCCCCTGTGTTACATTAGATATGATAACGATGATAACCCTCCAATCATGAGTTTATTTAGCCTTTCAATATAGAGAAGTCATCACATAACCTGCTGATTTTGCATCCATTTCTTTGTAGTGTTTGCAGCTTAATAATAACCCCTTGTTTTTAATAGGAATAACCAGAAATGGTTGTGTTACTGGCTGATTTATTATTCACACAGAGTACATTTAGCTATTCCAGCTCCCAGTTAGGAGAGGCTAAATAATTAGACTTTTGGATGTTTAGCTGTTGTGATCAAAAGGAATCCTATAAGGAATTTGCTGATCTTTGTGTTTATGAAAATTGTAAGTTCAAAAAGGTCAAATGATAGGGGAGGAAATGTAGATCTATTGGAACCAATTAATGGCAGGTAAGTAGGTCATCAGAAATCTCAGCTTATGCTGAGCAATCAGGTGGGATTCTCTTTTTCTTCTACATCTGATGGAATAAACCAGTGTGCATTAACACTTGCAGGAGTAAAAGACAAAGGAAGTATCTGGCAAGCAGAATGTTCTACAGGGGAGGAAAAGTGCTGTGGAGCATACTCAAGAGCAGACACAAGTTCATTAATATGAGCAGAGAGATTAATTGAATGTCGACTCTGAAACAGCTGAGTTGCTCAGCTGCTTTTTAAATTGTGGCATGCAACAAGAAAAATGGGGAAATTTGTTGACAATTAGGAAGTTTACCAATATATCCATGGGTTGAAGGTGAGGGATGAAGCCTGGGAAAATGAACATCTACGCATCAGCAGACCTGGGTTTTATGCTGCAGAAACCTTAATGAGCTTCCTGAGTTGCTGATAATTGTCTTTGAAAAATCGGGGTCTGGAGAAGCAACGGCCAGGATCAAAACACTGAGATATGGCTGACTTGGTGACTACTGCAGGGAATTGTCCTCTGATGCTCCTAGTGAAGGTGCATTATTCCCCAATTCCTTGCCATTTGGGTCCTGGCCTATGACACAGCAGAGCACATAGTAAAACTTCAGACATGTTTTATGTGTTAGGGAGACAGGCTAGAATTCTCTCTACCATAGGGAAAAATCTCTACACCTAGAAAATTTAGTATTATTGAGGCGAAAGGCTGTTTAGAACTCTTTCTCTTGATGCTCAGTTTTCTATCTACAGAGAACTGCTTACAAATATGTATGTGTGTTATATATAAATATGTGTGTGTGCAGTGAGAACTTCCAAGGGCAGCCTGATGAGGATTTATTATCTTTGGATGAAAGCATGCAGGAGATTTATGATGGGTTTGTAATATCTGCTTAATTTACAAATATACAAGCAAAACATATTGGACATAAACAAAAAGGCTGCAAATCTGCTACCACACAGATCCCAAAGAAAAGAGACTTGCACCCCAGCTCACAGATCTTTGGGTTCTTCTCTGTCTCCACATCTAGAATTGCTGGGTCCCACATGTAGGCCCTTATTGCATGAAATGTGTAACACGAATCAAGGGGTTCTTGCAACCCAACTTGCATCACACATGTCTATGTACTGGGACTCACCTTAAAAAGTGCCTCGGGTCCTGATTCTGCTGTGGAGTGTGGCTCAGTGAAAGGGAGAGGCTTCAGCATTCCTTCCCTTTCATCCCACGCCAGCAAAAACTGGCCACAGGACAGGGCTGTTTGTCTCACTACCAGGGTCTGGAACAAGTGGAAGATCTGGTAAGCCAACTTCCCTTCCTTTTTCACCAGTGGGAAAGCTGGTTGGATCTATCCTTATGTTCACTTAATGGCTACAGATGGTTGCTTGAATGGACAATTCAGCTGCAGGATGGGAGCCTAAAATGAGGGCCTGGCAGATTATGGGCCTCATTACATGAGATGTTTAATGAAAGTCAGGTTGGGTCTTTCCCTTACCCTGCTCGCATTTCACACAGGACTAGGGACTCACATTAAAAAGTGCTGTGGCTCCCAATTCCCTTGTAGATCATGGTGCAGTGGGAGGAAAGGCTTCAGCCTAGTCTTTCTCCTCCTTTTTCATTGCCCCAAGGGCTATGCTGAGGCTCATATAAAATGATGAACAAAAGTAAGAAAGGGAATTGAGCAAGGCTTAGTGAAAAAGCTGATGGGATCCAACCCACAGACTCCTTTTTCTGTTAAGCCCTGTGTACAGAAAAGCTTCTTTTTCTGAAAGTCTCCCTGCCTGGGCCAAATGGCCTTAGCTGGTAACACTTCCATGTGACTATTGTCACCTGAACAGATGGCCCACCAGATGGCCAAACCTCATATCCATATACAAGACACTTTGACACCTTTGCTGGGGCAGAGAGACACCCAGGCGTCTTCCCAAGCATGGGAAAACTAGGCCCAGTACAATTAGCACATCAAAAGCATTTCCTGACATGCCATGTCGCATTTAGACTCAGAGATTTGGGCACACCCCTTCACTCCCTCACGATTGGATAATGGCCATATTCAATAGTGACAGAGAAGGGGGATAATTGTGATCACCCTATGGGAAGAGGGGAAGAGTTTTCTTGGGAAGAGAGTTCCTTTTTGGAAGGGAGTTCCTTTTTGGACTGTATGCTCGCAACATGGAATTTTACTAGTAGGCAGTGAAGCTGGTCAACTGCCCACAACAATCATGTGGTTCCTTCTCAAGATTCCCTGGTAAAACCTTGGACTATTTGCACACTGAATCATCTGCTACCTCTGAAAGCTTGGTAACTATGGAATATCTCTATGTGTAGTTAGAGCTGTACAGACTATAGATATCTTTTGTTTTATTACCCTTTTACTAGTCTCTTTATATGCATGCTTTTGCACTGAATAAAGATAATATATAACCAATATTATCTGGACGTGTTTCCAGATGTGTAGTTAGAGCTGTACAGACTATAGATATCTTTTGTTTTATTACCCTTTTACTAGTCTCTTTATATGCATGCTTTTGCACTGAATAAAGATAATATATAACCAATATTATCTGGACGTGTTTCCTCTGTTGCAACTTGAACTCTAAGGCTTAATCTTGTGCCTAGGCTGACTCAGCTGATGCAGCTACCACTGTGTGTTAATTAATCGTTTGCAGCCCTGATACAGAACTGGTGAAAATTGTTAAGTCCTATAGACCAGGCAGGAATTGGGGATCTCTGCTCCTGTCTGAGGTGGGGACCTTTGTGTAAGAGATCCTGGTGGCAGTGACTACTGGAGCGTGTACAGACATTCTCCTGGGGTTGTTTAATTGTTACTGAAGTCTGGGTTTCTAACTCCCATCCCTGGACTGGGGTGGGGGAAGGAAATCCATGACTTATAGCGCGCATGGGATTTTAACTCTCATCCCTGGACTGGGGTGGGAGAAAGAAAACCATGACATGCTAGCAGCGCTGGTGGCATGGTGATTCTCATCCCTGGACTGGGGTGAGAGGAGGAATCCATGACACCCTGTACCCTAACCACATGGCCCCTTAGGACCAAAACTACATTTTTGATGAAGGTTCACCATTCAATATAATACTGGTATTCGCCTATCAACTTTGCTAATTTTGGCTGGCATCAAAATGGGCAGACTGGATAACATAAGAGAAGCCAATGTTGGATCAGGCCAATGGCCCATCCAGTCCAACACTCTGTCACACAGTGGCCAAAAATGCTAGGTGCCATCAGGAGGTCCAGCAGTGGGGCCAGGATGCTAGAAGCCCTCCCACTGTTGCCTCCCCCTCAAGCATCAAGAATACTTTGCATTATTTGCCCCACACTGAGAGTTCCTATCTATACCTTGTGGCTAATAGCCACTGATGGACCTCTGCTCCATTGTTTATCTAATTGGGGACTAATCTTGCTAGTATGAACTGTGTGATGATCCGTTCCATGGTACTAGTAAAAGCCTTGGATTCCCCTGGGGTGAAATCTAACTGCCTATTTTTAACAAACCCTAACGCTTCTTTATTGTCTCTGAATTTCAGCTGACTATGCCAAGATGGGAGAACTCGTAACACAGTCTCACCTGTGAATGTAATGCATTTTTTCTGTTTCTGTTTATTTTTGAGCATGCTCAGAAAAACCCTATGCTCTTCGGCAAATTTCCAGTTTTCATTTACTCTGTATGGCATTTTGATGTCTGTTAACATAATTTTACACCATTTATATGCCATTGACAGGGATCAATTTTAAGATCAGTATTTTTATTAATGTTCCTACATTCTTTGGTAAATTTCCTGCTTTTGCTTACTCTTTATGCCATTTTTATGCCCCATTAACATCATTTTTACACATTTTATATACTATTGACAGGGATAAATTTGAACACCAATGTTCATTAATACAGGTAGCAGAAAGGATAATCGCGGTTTCATCCCAAGTGTGGGAAAACTATAAAAAATGCTTGAACTTATAACTTCAGCCAGAGTTGTCATGAAATTCAGTGACAGCTTTAGTTTTCTCCAAGTCTTCATCTGAGGTATCCTACCATCTGAAATAAAGAAATTTCTCAGGGGAGATCTACATGTTGTTTATAATCCCAGTATTCCCCTTTTCTGAGTTTTTTTTTTCTTTTTTGCCAATTGCAGCTGTAGGATTGTGATTCAAAGGGGGAATCCAGGGTGGAGGGAGGGTGGTCTTTAACAATTTCCCTATCAAGTTTTCCCTAGCAAGGAGCAAAAAGGAGCAAAAACCACTTGGGGACAATTTTAGACAGCGACAGTCTCTGGTGCTTTAAAATCACAGCCTTGTAACAGCAACCGGTAAAAGGGGTTATGGAACTACATATAATATGCATTTCTGCCCTCAGAATCTTTTTTTGGGTCAGGTAAATAAACCATTAAAGGTACTCTCTGACCCACTGATAGAAGGAATATAGCAACAAGCCTGTCTGTGGTAATGATGCTCCCTTTTGGCAGGCAACTGTTGAACTCTGATATTAGGCATCTCACAGTGACAATGCTTTCCTGGGAGCAGAGCCCACTGAATAGCCCGAGTAGGATTCGGAATAGATTTACTTTGGATGGCATTGTAAGGCTCCAAAGTACATGTTATATTTTCTTCTGTTCCCCAGTTTATAAGATATTTCCAAACACAGCAACTGGGGTTACTTTTGAGATGGGGAGAATGGTATGAAGGGAGAGGCTTTTAATCCTTTTCCCTCACTATTATATATCAGACTCAGGCAGCTTATTAACAAGTGATTTCAGCTTTATTACATCAGAACAACCAACAGGAGCAACGAGCTCCTTTTAAACTTCCTGGGCTGGCCAGGCCACGCCCAGTTGCTCAGTAGGGACCAATCACTGTTCATACATAAAGGCCAATGGTTGTTGTTCCCTCCGAGAACAATCCTGAGCTCTGATTAGCGTGTGCTTCACCACAGCCAATCAGATCATGCATTTTACAATACCAGAGCTCTATGTAGCTCTGGTTGAAGCTGGGAATAACTATTTGTAATCACAATACACAACACCCCTCCCCCCTAAGATATGTCCATATCTTTAACACATAAAGTCCTTCAGTTAAGTTGGGCACCCTCATGTTCTTGAGGAACACCACACTGTCCTGGTCAGGGGGGTAGTTCTAGCGTGGTGTGGAGGGGATGGATCAGTGTGGAGGGGATGTATCAGCGTCTGTTATTGGATTACCTTCCTCTGCTGTAGGACTATAGTCCGATAGGTCAGCCGGATCACTATCCATTAGTGCTAGTGTCAGGGGGGTCTTGGTTATTGTGGCCGGAGGTTCAGCGTTGCTGGCCAAATGTGGTTGCCCTTGTCCAGTTGGCGGGCCTAGGCCCCAACTGTCATCCGAGTCATCCCTGGCCGGCAAGTCTTGTCGGTCTGTTCAGCACCTACAAAGCTGGTCGATGTGCCACCTAAAACTTCTTCCCTTGGATGAAGCCACTACATAGGAGAGTGGCCCGGTGACCACGGTTACTGCGGCCGGCATCTACGTGGCCCCCTCACCGTAGTTCCTGGCAAAAACAGTGTTGTCTACCTGGAATGACTGTGGTGTTGCTGGAATTTCCCTCTGTGGTGGCATGTCGGATGTCAAATCCGGATGCAGTCAGTTGAGCAGTGACGTCAAGGGGCAATTCATCAGGAGTTCTGCTGGGCTCCTTCCGGTTGCTGTGCGCATTGTTAGATGCTGGTACAGTAGGAATGATGCCAGTTTTTGGTTCCAATCTCCATGGACCATCTGGCTGAGAGCCTCTTTGGTGGTGCATACCATCCACTTGGGCTGCCCATTTGTGGCTGGGTGGAAAGGTGCTACTGTGATGTACTTTATTAAATTGTCTACCATGAATTTCTGGAACTCAGCACACGTGAACTGTGTTCTGTTATCAGATACCAACGTGTGGGGCAGCCCATGTATTGCAAAAATATGGCAGAGTGCCCTAATTACAGCGGTTGAGGTCATAGCGGACATTTGTACAACCTCTAACCACTTAGAGTAAGAGTCCACTATAAGCAAAAACACTTGCCCTTGGAATGGCCCCGCAAAGTCTATGTGCAACTGGGACCACAGCAAGCGTGTGGTTTCCCAGTGGTGCACGGGTGTTTACGGAGGCTCTGGCAGAGACTCTTGGCAGGTTTGACAAACTCTTACCCAGTCCTTGTTGCGGGTTCGAACAGCAGAAGTGGTAGGCACGGAGTGGGCCAGAAGAGAGTGCGAGTATCCAAATAAATACTGGAGGCTTCAGCTAGGTGCAAACTATACATTTATTTACACACCACAGCCACCATCAAACAGAGTGTCAAAGTGCTCTGCTGCAATCATACAAATGGGAAGGAGAAACTGTACATGACTCACTGTACATTTATACAAACACCAGCCAATCAGGCTTCAGTGCTGAGTCACTGTGATAGCAGTGGCAAGACTGCCCTGAACCGGTTATAGCCAGCTCTAACAGAGATTCCTGGCTGACAGCTACCTGTCACTCGATCAAATACATCTAGCCAGACTTACAGAACATGTGGATCTCAACACTCCCCCTTAAGTCTGCATCTGGATGTTCAATTTGATCTTCAAATCAGTAAATGTTTTCACATCAAGGCACTTGGTAAACAAGTCAGCTACGTTTGACTTGGAAGCACAATAGGTTAACTTAATTAAACCTCGCTGTAGTACATCTTTGACATTCATGTACCTTATGTTAATGTGCCTGCTTCTTACTCTAATACTCTGTGTATCAGCCAGTTGCTGTGTAGCCACATTGTCACAGAAAACATTGACAGGTAATACATAGTTTACATTGAAGTCAGTTAGCAGTTGTAAAACCCATTCTAACTGCACACAACACTGACTTAACGCTGCATATTCAGCTTCGCACGTGCTCAATGCGACAAACCGCTGTTTAAGGGATTTCCAGTGTATCAGAGCATTGTTTAGATACAATACAAAACCTGTTGTTTTATTTTGCATCCTTTTGCTCTCCCCAATTGGAATCACAATACACAGTCACAGTACATTTGTCATTAGTCTGTAACACAAGTTTGTCATCTATGGTACCTTTAAGATAGCGTAAGATACGCTTTGCAGCAACCCAGTCCCTATTAAAAGGTTTGTTGCACCGTTGGCTTAATAAGCCACAGCTACACTTATATCAGGCCTGCTCCAATTGCTGATATAGGACAAAGATCCGATTAATGACATAAACAATTGCTTGTCACCAAACTCCTCATCCTCAGGCTCTTTCACATATCCTGTAGACATGGGTGTTGAGACACTGTGTGTGTCAAGCATGCCATATTTTTCCAGCAACTTAGTTATTTTGCCTTTCTGACTGAGCATGTAATAACCTTTGCTGTGTCTGGTAACTTCAACACCCAAGTACTGACCCACTTCGCCCAGATGTTTAACCTTAAACATACTCTGGGCTGTTTCTTTAAACCATTGTAGTTGTTGGTCAGTTTGTGATGCAAAGCACAGGTCATCGACAAAGACAATAAGGTAGCATACATTGTCACCAAGCTTTATATGGAATAAGCAAGGATCTGCAATAGCTTGCTCAAAACCAACTCCTTTTAGTACTGTACTCAGACAATCAAACCAATTTCTGGCACTCTGTTTGAGGCCATAGAGAGAATGTTTTAATTTTAATACCAGCTGCCCATTCTGAGCCTCAAAACCAGGAATTTGTGCCATGTAAACCTCCTCAGAAATGGGTGCATTCAGGTATGCATTTGCAAAATCAAAATGATCCACTCTCATATTGGTTTGCCCTGCTTTTATGAGGGCCAGTCTGAATGTGTCAGATCTTACAGTCGGGGCGAAGATCTGATCATAATCCTGACCTTTTATTTGCGTATAGCCCTGGGCGACTAATCTCGCTTTTCTCTTTACAGAGCCATCAGGTAAATGTTTAACCTTGTAGACCCATCTACAACCAGTGTTTTGTCTTTAGGCAAAGCAGTTAACTCAAACACTTTGTTTTCAACCAGTGAGTCATGCTCTGCTTTCATTGCCTGAAACCAAGCCTCCTTTTCAACTGTAGGCATTTGCAATACTTCATGATAGGTTTGAGGCTCCTTAATGAAAACATGATTGACATCATAGCCATATCTTACAGGTGGTATGCCCTTAGTACTGCGCATAGAAACCCTTGGTAGTACTTTCTCATTTTGCACACCATCAGACTGCACATTTACAGGTTGTTGCTCTTGTTTGATCACAGGCTCATTACTGACACCCTCAGTGATATCAGAGCTAGGTAAAGCAACCATTTGTGATACTTCATTTGCATGAATCTTTCCTCAGTTTTCATGCTCACAAAAAGAGGCAGACCTGCTGAAACTCACTTTGTTGAACTGATCAGCAAATCTATAGGTCTTCATGCCAGACTGATAACCAAGGAAGACCAATTTCCTGGCTTTGGCTCCCCCTTTCCTCCTGCGCTCAAGAGGTATGTTTATCCATGCTTTGGAGCCAAAAACCCTTAGGTATTCCAGATTTGGTAAACGTTTGTACAATAATCTGTATGGTATATCCTCTATAGAGCGTGAATAAATCCAGTTGCTTACATAACAGGCATTTTTCATTGCCTCAGCCCAAAACGCAATACCAGGCCAGAATCCTTCAACATTGCATACATCATGTTCTGAAGAACCCCACGTTTGCGCTCGGCTACACCATTTTCTGCTGGAGTACAGACATTGGCAACCCTATGTTTTATTCCCTTTTGTTGTAGGAAGTGCTCAAAGGCATTGGAGGTAAATTCCCCTCCCATGTCAGTTTGGATGGCTAGCACATTACCAAACTGGTTCTTTACTCTTTTATACCAATATTTAAAGGTTGAGAAGACATCAGACTTACACTTCATCACATACACCCAGCAAAATCTTGACCAGTCATCAGTAATAATGAGAACATACTTGTTACCCGAATGGCTTTTTGGAAAAGGACCAACCACATCCATATGAACCAAAGCCAAAGGCTTTTGAGACTCTCTTAAGCTCTGTTTTGCAACTGGAAATGCTTTAGAATTTGCCATCTTACATATTTCACAGTCTAGGTAGTTTTTACACTCTTTTACACCCTCTTGGCCTGTCAGGGCCAGAGTCTTTTGAATAGTTTTGTAACTCACATGACCTAGACGGCGGTGTAACAAATGCTGACAGTTATTATGGGGGTTAACATTAGTAACAGTTTGTACATTTTCTTTAGTGTTGTTCAGCACATAAACATTATTTTGCAACCTGCCTATTGCACACACTTTACCAGCTTTCATAATTTTGCACTCTTTGTTAGCAAATACCACTTGGAACCCTGCAGTATCCAAGCTCATAATGCTTAACAAGTTATTTTGTAGGCTAGGTACACAAATCACCCCCTTTAAAGTATGGTTTAAGTTGGGGAAAAACACATCCCCCTCAGCTGTAACCTGGGAAGGCGTCCCATCTGCAAGACTCACGTGTGTTAAGGGAGAGGTCCTAATATTGTGTAGAAGCCCCTCATCTTTGCAATACGTTTGGGATGCGCCTGAATCGAGTAACCAGGATGAAGCCACAAAATTGTCCACAGGGCCCACCATAGCTACAGAATGCTGAGACTCAGGCTGTTTCTTTCCTTGCTTCTGCCTCTCAGGACAGAAACGGACCATGTGGTTTGAAGAGCCGCAGAAAAAACATTTCCTCTTGTTCTTGCTGCCTCTGGAAGTATCTTTGGACTGTTTCTGGAGAGTGGCAACAGCAACAGAACAGGTGCTTTCTGCTATCTCTTCTGCAGATTGCCTGGAACTGTGCCCGGTCACCTTGGCCGACTGCCCAGACTCCCTGGCATGCTGCCTAGATTCAACAAGTCGCTCCTCATGTTGGATTGACTTTCCGGTGACAAACTGGACTGTTAAAACTTTTTCATCCACTGTTTCGAATGCAGGCAAAATTGTGTCAAATTGTGTCCACAGCTCCCAACAGCTCCAACTTACTCCATGCACAGCCAACTGTAGGCTGGGCCCATAACCCTGTCGTGGGTTCGAACAGCAGAAGTGGTAGGCACAGAGTGGGCCAGAAGAGAGTGCGAGTATCCAAATAAATACTGGAGGCTTCAGCTAGGTGCAAACTATACATTTATTTACACACCACAGCCACCATCAGCTCTAACAGAGATTCCTGGCTGACAGCTACCTGTCACTAGATCAAATACATCTAGCCAGACTTACAGAACATGTGGATCTCAACAGTCCTCAATGTCCTTATCAATGCGCGGCCACTAGACATAGCTTCTGGCCAAAGCTTTCATATGCACTATGCCTGGATGGCTACGTGCAGAGCCACAACCACTCACCTGCGCAGTTTGGGGGGCACAACTACGCAGTTTTCCCACAGAAGACAGCCCTTATGAGCCAACAGTTCATGTTGTCTGGTGCTGTAGGGCTGGCATTTGGCCTTGGCCCGACCCGTGGCCTCCACACCCAGTTGAGAACTCGGGAGAGGATGGAGTCCCAGGCCGAGTTTGAAGCGATGTCTGAGGCATGCACCAAAGGTTCTGGTAGCTCCTCAATAGTCATTACCTCATAGGCCGGGGCTGGATCAACTGACAGTCCTTGGACAGGTAGCTGACTGAGTGCATCAGCATGCCTAATTGCTTTCCCTGGCTGGTGGGTGAATTTGTAGTCATATGCTGAGCGGAATACCATCCAGTGTAGCATACATGGGGAAAGTATGTGGGGGGTCTGGCGATTGGGGGCGAACAACCCAAGGAGTGGCTTGTGGTCGGTTACCTTGATGAACCGGCGGCCGTACAAAAAGGAATTTTTATGCCAGTGACCAAAGCCACTGCTTCTTAATCTATCTATATGTAGTTTCTTTCTGCAGCAGATAATGTTCTAGAATAGTACGCCACTGGCACCTCCCGCCCATCTGGCATTACATGACTCAGTATTGCGCTGATGCCAAACATCCACTGTGAGGACAAGTGGCTGGTTTTCGTCAAAGTGCATTAGGACACTGTCTGATGTCAATAGTTCCTTAATAGTGGTAAAAGTCCGCTCATGTTGCCTTCCCCACCCCCATGTCACCTTTTTGTCCAGCAGCTGATGCAACGGCTCGGCGATGGACACTTTGTGAGGCAGGGAAGAGTGATAGAAGTTCAGGATACTGAGAAAAGATTGCAATTCTTTTTTATTGGTCAGCCATGGAGCTTGCTGGAAAGTTGGGTGTATGCTGCTTGCATCAATGAGAAATCCAAGGAATTCGACCCTCGGTACTCCAATCTGACACTTTTTCAGTTTGACCTTCAGCCCTGCCCCTTGGAATCAATCCAGTACCTCCTGCAGGTGCCCAGCCAATTCTGTGGCATCAGCACTGGCGATAAGCACATTGTCAAAATAGGGCACGACTCCCTGTACCCCCCGGAGGAGGCCCTCCATAAGACCCTGGAAAATCCCTGGGGCCATGTTGACACCAAACTGAAGCCAGTTAACTCTAAACACACCCTGGTGTGCAACAATCATCTGCACTTTGGCCACATTCTGGTCCACCGGCAACTGTGCAAGGTTGAGCTTCATGAAAATCTGGCCACCAGCTAGGGATGCTAGTATGTGGGTTATCACAGGCACTGGGTATGCGTGCTGCTGGAGGGCTGTATTTATTGTGCATTTGTAATCAGCACAAATGTGAATGGAGTTGTCTGGCTTAACTGGTGTCACAATTGATGTTTCCCACTTAGCATGGGAGACAGGTTCCAGCATGCCCTGTTCAATTAACTTGTCCTCCTCAATTCAGGGCTGTAGGGAAAATGGGATTGTATGAGCCTTTAGTCTGATGGGCGCTACCATGGGGTCTAGGTATAAAGTCACAGGTGGCCCGGTATATTTTCCCAGGGACCCATCAAAAACTGCTGGGAACTTGTTACAAATTGAGTCCAAATCAGTGTGTGCAATCTGGTTGACACCCATGACTGCTATGCAAACTGGTCCTCCGCCCCTCCACAATGATGAGACCCAGCGTTCCTTTGAACCCCTTGAACTGTACCTCAAAGGATACCATGCCCGCCACCAGTATGCGATGCCCCTGGAAATTGGACAGATGGACTCTGCTGGGCTCTAGGCGACGCCGGCTTCTCTACGGAAAAAGTTTGTGCAGTGTCTCAGTGGAGATGATGGTTAGTGCTGACCCAGAGTCGACCTCCATCTCACATGGCTCCATCTCACATGGCTCACCATCGAGTAGCACCGTGACCCTGATTTTCCTTCTGGTCCACATTCCGGTGTTCAGGACGGTTGAAGGGCAGGAACAGCAGGCTGTTTTGTGGCAGTCGGCAGATCTCGCATTGTCCACACACTGAACCCGGCATCCCGATCTCGGGGAAGGTGGTGGCAACTTCTTTTTGGGAGCACACCCTGGCCAAGTGCCCCCGTTTGTCACAGGCCCGGCACTTAATATGTCAGGCCCAACACCGGTCTTGGTCATGGTCGCCTCCGCAGCCCACGCTTCTGTGTTGCTTTGTCTGGGACATGCTTGCGGTTAGCGAACCTGGATTTGCGGACCTCATCCACCTCACCCTTGGACTTGTCAGCCAACTCATGATGCACTGTCTTGTTGTGCTTTTGTGGAGGTGGGCTGTTGGACTTCCGTACTTCCCGCGTTGACCTTTCTGCGGCCTCGGCAGCGATGGCTTCTGCATAGGCTGTAGCATATGAGAGCTCTGTCTTTGCAAACAGCTGTTGCTGTAGCCTCTTGTCCCTCAGGCCACAGACTAGCCGATCGAGGAGCACTGCTTCTAAGTTGGGGAAGTTGCAGGTTTGAGCAGCTTTTCATAGTGCCGTAACATAGTCAGTGATTGTTTCTCCTGCAGCCTGGTCGCACTTGTAGAAGGCGTGTCAGCAGGCTATCTTTGAGGGTTTTGGTGAGAAGTGGTTTGTTAACTTCTCCTTGATTCTGGCAAGGGACAGCGTCAGGATATCATCTGGAGCCACAAGGGACTGGGCCACATCAAAAACAGCCCTTCCACAGGAGCTGAGGAGCGTTGCTGTTTTCGTAGCTTCCTCCTCGATCTTGTTGGCACGCAGATGGAACTGAAACCATGTGATATATGAGTCCCAGTCTTCCAGCTCTGGCTCAAAGGCGTCGAACTTTGTGCTGGCTGCCATTCCACAGTTCGGTACTGCCACCAGAATGATAGGGTGTTCTTCCCTCGGTTCCTCGGGATGCTCTGCTTCATCCGCTGTGCTGGCGTTGGTTCAGTGGGGCTGCCTACCTGCTCAGCATCCTGAGCTCTGATTGGCATGTGCTTCACCACAGGCAATTATATCGTGCATTTTACAATACCAGAGCTCTATGTAGCTCTGGTCAAAGCTGAGAATAACTATTTGTAATCACAATACACAACACCCACTGAAAGAAAAGATCATCCCTGAGCTGCTTATTCCTCCCAGGGAGGGGTTGGGAATACAGGTTCTTTTAATATGTAGTTATGAGCCTTGGTGTTCTAATGAACAGTGACTTAAAAATACAAAATGCTCAGGATTGGCTGGAAATTTAAATTCCCATATTCTGATTGGATTTCAGGAAGCCCTTGAGAGGCAGCATTCTGTAGTGGTTAGAATGTTGGATGAGGCCAGGATTTAACTCCTTTCTTGCCACAAAACTTACTGGGGGACTGGGGCCAATCACACTCTGTGAGCCTAATCCTCCTCCTGTTCTTAGGCGCTGAATCCACAACCACCTGGGTCCTCTGGGGATCTCACAAGGTTCTGGTCCTTTGTTGAGGCTTTTTAGCTTCAGGGTTCCCTTTTGAGGACGTAAGCAGACATTCAGCAGATACTCCTGATGCAGCAAATTAAAAATTACCTCTGCATTTATTCAGTCATTCAAATAATGAAGAGTGTTTGCTAAGCAGGAAACACTCTCAAATCTCAACAATGGCAAAAAACCAACAACAGGATACTTGTACTAGGCAGAGGCTGAGTCTCTGAAACATTAAATGCTTGCTGGCTTCTTTCTCTGGGGTAATCCCACCACCTGACTTTCTCACCCTGGAGGCTTAAGAAAGAGAATCCATTCCACCTGGAACAGTCCTTGACATTCTGGCTTGAAGTCATTAGATTAGAGCAGAGAGGAAATGCTAGGGGGAAGAAAAGTAGCATCTGTAGTGAGATAAGAATCCTATGTCCATATTCAGCCCTGGGGGGGGGGGTGTCCATTGTTCTGACTCTTGAAAGTCATATACCCTGAAATATGTCCCTTTGTGGCTCTGGCAAATAGCCATCCTCCCCATCCATTGTCAAGTGAATACTTCATAGATATATTTGCAATGGGGAAATCCAGAAGATGTTGTTGTTGTTCAATTGCACAGTCAAGTCTGACTCTTCGCGACCCTATGGACCACATCATGCCAGGCCCTCCTGTCTTCCGTTGTCCAGAGTCTGCTTAATTTCATGTTCATTGCATCGATAACACTGTCTAATCATCTCATCATTTGCCATCCCCTTCTTCTTTTACCTTCAATCTTTCCCAGCATCAGGGTCTTCTCCAGTGGGTGCTCCCTTCTCATTTGGTGGCCAAAGTATTTGGGTCAGTATCTGGCCTTCCAGGGAACAGTCAAGGTTGATTTCTTTTAGGATTGACTGATGTGATCTCCTTGTAGTCCAAGGGATTCTCAAGAGTCTTCTCCAGCACCATAATTCAAAAGCATCTATTCTTTGGCGCTCGGCCTTCCTTATGGTCCAGCTCTCACAGCCATACATTACTACTGGGAATACCATTGCTTTGACCATACGGACTTTTGTTGGCAGGGTGATGTCTCTGCTTTTTATCATGCTATCTAGGTTTGCCATAGCTTTCCTCCCAAGGAGCAGGCATCTTTTAATTTCATGGCTGCAGTCACCATCTGCAGTGATCTTGAATCCTAGGAATGTGAATTCTGTCACTGCTTCCATGACTTCCCCTTCTATTTGCCAAGCAGTGATGGGGCCGGATGCCATGATCTTAATTCTTTTGATGCTGAGTTTCAAGCCAACTTTTGTGCTCTCCTCTTTCATCATTAGCAAGAAGCTCTTTAGGTCCTCTTCACTTTCTGCCATTAGAGTGGTATTGTCTGCATATCTGAGGTTGTTGATGTTTTTCCCGGCAATCTTAATTCTGGCTTGTGATTCATCCAGGCTGGCATTCCGCATATAAAAGGTGACAATATACATCCTTGTTATACTCCTTTTCCTATGCTAAACCAATCAATTGTTCCATATCCAGTTCTAACTGTCGCTTCTTGACCCTTACACAGGTTTCTCAAGAGACATGCGAGGTGGTCTGGTACTCCCATCTCTTTAAGGACTTGCCATAGTTTGTTGTGATCTACACAAAGGCTTTAACGTAGTCAATGAAGCAGTAGTAGATGCTTTTCTGGCATCCCCTTGCTTTCTCCATAATCCAGTGAATGTTGGTAATTTGATCTCTAGTTCCTCTACCTCTTCAAAACCCAGTTTGCACTTCTGGCAGTTCTCTATCCACGTACTGCTAAAGCCTAGCTTATAGGATCTTGAGCATGATCTTGCTAGTGTGTGAAATGAGTGCAATTGTGTGATAGTTTGAACATTCCTTGGCATTGCCCTTCTTTGGGATTGGAATGTAAACTGAGCTTTTCCAATCCTGTGGCCACTGTTGTGTTTTCCAGGTTTGCAGGCATAATCGAGTGCAGCACTTCAACAGTGTCCTCTTTTAAGACTTTGAATAGCTCAGCTGGGATACTATCGCCTCCGCTAGCTTTGTTGTTAGTAATGCTTTCTAAGGCCAATTTTACTTTGCACTCCAGAATGTCTGGCTTGAGGTCAGTGATTACACCATCGAGGTTGTCAAGGACATTGAGGTCCTTCTTGTATAGTTCTTCTGTGTATTCTTGCCATCTCTTCCTAATTTCTTCTGCTTCTGTTAGGTCCCTGCCATTTTTGTCCTTTATCATGGTCAGCTTTGCATGGAACATTCCCTTGATTTCTCCAATTTTCTTGAAGAGATCTCTAGTCCTTCCCATTCTATTGTTTTCCTCTGTTCCTTTGCATTGTTCATTCAGGAAAGCCTCCTTATCTCTCCTTGCTGTTCTCTGGAAATCTGCATTCAGTTGGGTAAATCTTTCCTTTCCACCTTTGCCATTCACTATCCTTCTTTCCTCTGCTATTTGTAAAGCCTTATCAGACAGCCACTTTGTTTTCTTGCATTTCTTTTTCTTTGGGATTGTGCTGATTGCTGCCTCCTGTACAGTGTCCATAGTTCTTCAGGCACTCTGTCTATCAAATCTAGTTCCTTAAAACTATTCTTCACCTCCACTGTATATTCATAAGGGATGTGATCTAGGTCAAACCTGAATGGCCTAGTGGTTTTCCCAACTTTCTTCTGTTTAAGTCTGAATTTTGCAATGTGTAGCTCATGATCTGAGCCACAGTCAGCTCCAGGTCTTGTTTTTACTGACTGTATGGAGCTTCTCCATCTTTCATTGTAAATGATATAATCAATCTTATTTTGGTGTTGTCCATCTGGTGATGTCCATGTGTAGAGTCGCCTCTTAGATTGTTGGAAGAGGGTATTCGCTATGACCAGCATGTTCTCTTGACAAAACTCTGTTAGTCTTTGTCCAGCTTCATTTTGTTCTCCATGGCCATACTTGTCCATTGTTCCAGTTACCTTTTGACTTCCTACTTTAGCATTCCAGTCCCCTATGATGATGAGGACATCTCTTTTTGGTGTTAGGTCTAGGAGGTGTTGTAGGTCTTCAGAGAACTGGTCCACTTCAGCCTCTTCTGTGTCAGTGGTTGGGGCATAGACTTGGATTACTGTGATGCTGAATGATTTGCCTTGAATTTGGACTGAGATCATTCTGTCATTTTTGAGATTGTATCCCATTACTGCCTTTCTCACTCTCTTGTTGACTATAAAGGCCACACCTTTTTTTCTACAGGATGTTTGGCCACAGTAATAGATACAATGGTCTTCTGAGTTAAATTCACCTATTCCCATCCACTTTAGTTCAATGATTCCCAAGATGTCAATGTTCAGTCTTGCCATCTCATTTTTGACCGCATTCAACTTACCTTTATTCATAGATATTACATTCCAGGTTCTTATGCAGTATTGTTCTTTACAGCATTGGACTTTCCTTTCATCATCAGACAGATCCACAGCTGAGTGTCCTTTCAGCTTTGGCCCAGCTGCTTCATTCTTTCTGGGGTTACTTGTACTTGCCCTCTGTTCTTCCCCAGTAGCATATTGGACACCTTCTGACCTGAGGGGCTCATCTTCTGGCGTAATATATTTTAGCCTGTTTGTTCCTGTCCATGGGGTTTTCTTGGCAAAGATACTGGAGTGGGTTGCCATTTCCTTCTCCAGTGGATCACATTTTGTCTGAGTTCTCTGCTATGGCCTGTGCATCCTGGGTGGCCCTCCACAGTATAGCCCACAGCCTCATCGAACCGCACAAGTCCCCTCACCATGTCAAGGCAGTGATCCATGAGAGAGAATCCGGAAGGTATTCTCTACTTAATCCAAGGTTCAGCTTTACTCATTTGCACCTTTACTTCCATATAGCCTTTCATCTGATAAATGCTTCTGAAATTCTTAAGCAGATGTGGAGAAGAAATGAGGAGTGTTAAATGGAACTTGCCTGGGAGTAAGCCTCTTTTTAAGGACATGCGGTTTACTCCAAGTAGACCTGTTTAAGATTTCTCCATGAAGGTCACAGTTCTAAAAAGAAGAAAAAGGAGTGTCCACATGTCCAAAAAAACTCAAGCAGGAATTTAAGGAGAAAAGGATGTGTAGTTATTCTGGTCAAAGGAGTGTGACACATTTCCTACCCTGAGTACCGAAACCATGGTTACATCTTTGCACAGATGAATATAGATAATGCAAAAAAAAAAAAACAAATTAACAGGCACTAAAAAAAGAGTTGTGGTTTCCACTGCATCTAGGGATGGAAGAGTGCACAGTATGTTAGCTTGCTTCTCACGTACAGCACCTCTCGCTTGTAACAGTTTTGATACGCTCATGTTTAACTCAACACTCCTGATCAATATTGGCTACAAGGGTAGATCCATAGCAATCAGACCACTCCGCATGGCACGTAGCTGCAGTACATAATTCCCTTGGCTGTTTAATTTAAGCCATAGCCGAGAGCTCACACCCTTTGTTCAAAGTTTATTAAGTGGCAGGGAAATCACAGATGTATTTGCTCAGAGCTGCTTAATTTATAAGGCCGTATGGTTTTCTAAGTCCCTGCTGTATAGCAATTACTTTTTTGTGCTGTTTTTTTTTTAAAAAGTGTATTGCCAGAGGTAAATGAATATTATAGAAGTCCTAGAAATTTACAGTGGAAATCTACATTGCTTGGTCAACAAAGATTGGAATGGAGGATAAGAAGGAATTCAGTGACTGCGACAGATATCATATTGACATTGGTAGTATTGTGCTGTGTGTACATTTAAATGGGTAAAATGGGATCTACAGGTTCCCTGGGAAGGATCCATTGCAATTCTTTAATAATAGACTTTTTACCCAGTCCTTTTCCCTACCTAACAAAGAAAAGTGTTTTCTAACAAACTGCATTTTCAAAAAGAAACATACTAAGTAAGTAAGTCTGTATTTACAAATAATTTGTAAAGAAAAGAACAAAATCTGTAGTGCTATTGCCAGCTGTTGAGCATGTTGTGTTTTTCAGGCAATAGCTGGCAATAGCACTACAGATAAAATTAGAGTTTCAGTAGCCATTCCACACACAAAAGAACCTCCTCAAACCTCCTCAGGAAACAATCCATAGACAAAAGAACCTCCTCAGGAAAGCTCCTCCATTAACAGGTTAATAGCCTGGAGAACTACACTAGATAATTGATTCAGACCTACCCCACCTTCCAGGGCAGAAATAAGTTACTTGCCTATCAGTTTTCTGCTCACCTTGACAAAGAGAGTACTCCATCTTTCTGTGTTATACCTCTAAGGATGCCAGTCACAGCTACTGGCAAAACGTCAGGTCCTACAATGCCAAGACCACGGCCACACAATCCGGAAAATCTACAGCAACTAATGAACTCTGGCCGTGAAAGCCTTCGACAACATAAAAGATGTAAGGTTTATACTTTGAATTTTGGAATCTATTCCCATTATGGGATGGAGGTAAATTGCTTCCTTCTTTTTTCATGCTCCCCAAACTTCCACCCCTCAGCTTCTAATGTAGGCTTTCCTTTCATCCCAAAATGTTCTACTTCCTCCCAAAATGTTCTACTTCCTCCCAATTTCTCTCCTTTAATTCATAGTCAGACTCCTCTAATCTACCAATAGTTTTGGATCAGAAGCACAGCATCTATGGCAAAGGGGCTTCATCTGTCCTACATGCACCACTTCCCCCATACAGAAGCAGTGCTGGGTTAGGTTGCCAACCTCCAGGTGGGGCCTGGAGATATCCCAGAATTACAACTGATCTCGATGACAGTGATGTTTCCCTGGAGAAAATAACAACAATCCCTGGGGTACTATTTGACCTGCTGGGGAAACTTAACATGTATTCCAGAGACCATGAGTGTTTCTCCAAATAACAAAGCAAGTGCAGAAACTGGGGAGGACCCACCATGACCCATGTCTGCCAGTGTTATGTCTGATACTGTATGGGGACCCCAGACCCAATCTTTGTACTTTGTGTTTATGAGCCCTTTAGTATCAAGCCCCTTTTGTGGAATCTTATGGCCTGCCAACCCCACCCCCCATATTTTTGCTGTGATGGCATAATGATTGCCAAGGTGGGGCAATCAGCGCCCCACATGTAGTGCTGATTTTCTCCACCTAAGAATGATCACCTAGGCATTTTAATCTGTGGCAATGCCATTTAAACAGTGAGCATTTCTTTATAGTATAGGGCAGTGTATGTTCTTTTAAAAAATTGGTAGTTCTCCAAGCTGTGCCTAGCTGACTGGCTGATGTCTGCTCATCCAAGACTGTATTGCTTGGATATGAATTTCCAGGTTCGGTCTCACCCTTCTCCTTAAGTCATCCAGAGAAAACAAAACAGACAAAACCCCTAGCCATCTAGCAATTTATACCCTGCCCTCCCTGTGAGTGGGCTGAGGGTGGCTTACAGTAGTGGCACCAGTTGCCAATAAAACCATATAAAACTATGACTGTGAGCATGCCTTAAAGGGGGTAACTGGAAACTTCAGAAAGTTCTTTCTTGAAGAATGGTGTTCATGATAAGTGGATAAAAGGAATTTAAAAATAACTATTCTTGGCATATATAATGTGCAAATGCTAGAAATTCATAGACACTAAGGGACAAACCTGATGAGACACCGGGAGCTCCCATGTTTAATTTTGTTTAAGAGCAAGTGTGTGGGACACTGATTTGGATCAGGATCATGGTAAAGGCAGAATGGTGATAAAGGCCTTTACTGTGCTCTTTTCTTGACCTGACTTGGTCCTGTTGAGCTGTTATTTGTGTAGTACCTGTATGTTTTTATCTAGTCTTGTTTATCACAGTACAGGGCTGGCAGGCTGCATTTGTCTTGATGGGTCACAACTACAGGTCTGCCAACTTGTAATGCTGGCAAAAGAACTCTTGAGTTGTATAGAACATCTATGCTTCTGTCATGTCAGCACAGATGCAAAATAGAAGGGAACTAAGTTAAAACATCACCTCCAGTCTGGCTTCTGATCCTTGCATGGTTCTTCCCATAAGAGCTGTCTATTCTTTTGTTTCTAGAATGGTCTGGAAAGAAGCCATCAAGTCCTCCAAGTCCTCCAAGCAGTTGCCACCCAGAACTCATAAGGCATAGTCCACCATCCTCTGCAATATTGCAAAAAATCCTGGGCTGCACATTTATTGAACTGGAACAATTGCTTGTGGTGGTACAATGCCAGTATTCAAGCTGGAAGCATATGTTTTTAAATACAAATTCAAGTTGCTTGTTCTTACTTTTGAAGCCCTCTGTAAGCCTGCAACTGCGTTCTGATGTGTGCTGGCTGATTCAATACAAGTTTTCTAGCAATAGTATTTAAGCTATTATTAACTTGGAAGTAAATCCTGTTCAGAAACAATGTGTGCTTTAATTACTGCCTTTTCTTTACAGCCAAAGCAATTTCTCATTATTTTTCCTTTCATTCCCCCCCATGATAATAATTTTAGATTTTTCTAAGTATTTTTTTTAAAATCACTTGGGCTGCAAAGAGAAAAGCAGTAATTTAGTGCCCCTCCCCACTGCAACTACCAGGAAGTAACTGATGAAGGTGATAATTAGGAAGAGCTGCAAAATAAAGGAGGGGAAAGGAACAATATTTAAAATGACAGTAGCTCCAGGAAGTTTCCATGCCACTTTGACATTCCACACCGGACAAGTTGGCATTGTGATGATATTTACATGGAAACAGAATCTGAAGAAAGCTGAAAGGGCAAGAGGCAAAACACTGGAATTCACTGGGTTGTCAATGACGCTAGCTGGATTGTTCACCTGGGTGAATGAATGATATCCATTCCAGATTTAACACCTAGTGTGGAAGTGACTAGTCACATGGGCCAACTGACTTGGAATATTTGAGAGATTACAATAAAATGATAATTCTTGCCCTTCAGAACCCATGCTATTCTTTAGACATATTTATCCTTATCATTCATAGTGTTGCCAACTGTCCGGAGAAAAAAATGCCCAGTCTCTCTCTCCTTTCTCTCTCCCTTCCTTCCTTTCATCATATAAACCACTCTACCCTGCTCAGAAGAGATCAGGGCGGGTCACAACATTAAAAAAAATCATTAGACGATTAAAATTCAACAGTATTACAGAATTGCAATACAACTAGTTTTATAAAAGATGGCATAGTAAAGGCAAGGTAAGAACGGCCAGTGACGGCAGCCTGTCGCTTATCCTCCACCATACGCTTGGTGGAACAAGGTCTTACAGGCCCTGTAAAATTGTTTCAGGTCTTTCAGGGCCCAGGTCTCATTTGACAGAGAGCTCCATCAGGTTGGTGCCAGTGCTGAAAAGGCCCTGGCTCTGGTTGAGGATAGCCAGATAGCTTTTGGCCCAGGTGTCACGCCCCACGTCCAGCCTGGGGGCGGAACCTTCTTTGGGGACCCAGTCGGCCGAAGGGCAGTCTGGAGGGGTATAGCCTCAGATGTAGGAGAGGGCCCAGGGTTGCGTCACCGCTGGCATCCAACTCTCCTGGAGCAAACACATGGGGAGGCCCCCACGTCTCTCTCTGCTGTCAGGCAACTCCCTTCAGTCTCCTTTTCTCCTCCCCAATTCTGACTTCCACCACTCTTTTATTTCCTTCCACCAACACCTGGTCCCTCCCTCCTCCCTCCTTCTGAACCCTGTAGGCTCTCGGGGCTGCCCGTCTTCCTCATCTTGCTCCTCCACTGGCTGAGGCATCTCCCCTTTTAGGGTTGGCTGGAAGCCCCACCCCTCTCGGGTTTCAGGACCCAACACCGTTGTCGGGCGGGGGCCAGTTGTTCCTTCTGCCTTTCCTGGAGCTGTTTGGTGTGAGGTAAGAGTTGTCCCTGTGCTGGGGTGGGTAGGGACTTGTGGCACGTACTGCGGATACACCCACGAGCATGCCCAGGCAGTATCCTCCATGGAGCTTCTCTCTCCATGGGTCCCAGGGCAGGTGTGGGCTGCCCCCTCATTGCTGCCGCCGCCACTTCCCTCTGGCTTCCTGGTGCCTGGGCTCATTCCCATCTCCGAGCCCTGGGTTTCAGGGCCACCGGAGGTGGGTTGTTGCTCAGCAGCGGGTCGGGTGGGGCCTCCTAGCTCTGCAACTCCCACGGGCCCAAGCTGTGCTTCTGCAACCCATCCGGGTTCCCCATCTCGGTCACCGCCAGGCCGGGGGCCGGGCAGGGTGAGCGGGTGGTGTTGGGACTGCTGTGAGCAGGAAGCTTAATTGGATCACAGCAAATCAGATCAACAACTAATCTAATTAGTGGTAATCTAATTAAACCACATGGTTCAACTTTCTCAGAATTGTTTTTGCATATGATTCTGTACTGTTAATATTGGTTTAACTTGGATTGTGTGTTGCCTGCAACTTGGTGGCACTTTCCACTACATTTCCAAAGTGATATTATTTACCTGCATGTCATGAAAAGTTTAGCTGTCCCCATTTAAAGGGGTTGAAAGGGACAGGACATTTTTTCCAGTCCTATTGGCAATCCTAGCATCATTCACTATGCAACACAGTCTTCTTTGTGCTTTCCCTTCCCTTCCTGGGTTTGAGTTAATTCCCTATTTAATTTCCAAATTATGGCAACATTTAGTTTATTAAACCAAGTAATTATAGGGAGTAACTTTTGCTTCATTTTAATGCCACACATAAAGCCTTTGCGTACTAGAATATGTCTGCAGGCTCTGAAAATGACTTCCCAAAGAGACAAAATGGGCCATGAAAGCTTGTTTTGTACACTTGTAAGTTTCCAAACAGCAATTTTGACTGGAATGTTTTGATCAGTGAGGGTTTTGTATGAATAGTCTTTTGAGGATTTCCATTTTACTTGAAGCTCTGTGGGCAGTCAGTAAAAAGCACAAAATATGGAATGGCAATGATTTTTTTTTTTCAGCTGGAAAATGCAAATTCCACCCTTTTCCTGCCAAAAGATGCAATTGTATGTAAGTATACAGTTGTGCCTGCTACTGCCAAGAGCCCTGTGAAATGGAGGGACACTGTGATCTCACAATGGGATGCCTTCAGTTGTCGGGAGCCTCTGAATTCAACTGCTTCTATTGCTAGCATTTCTCTTTTTATTTCCTTGCAGTTCATTTATACTGGATGTTTACTAGTCATGTAGCATTGACTTATACGAACTGTAAATGGATTCACAATTGCTTCTGTCTCAGGGTTCCTTAAAATCTGCCAGTGTGGAATGAGAGCAATTTATAGCTGCGCAAAGACAGATATTCTAATGAACTCGACGTATGTCATATCCTGTCCCATTTTGCAGTCTGTTTTATCTGCGTGGCTTTCGAGCCTCGAATTACTCAAAACTGCACACGAGTGCTCAGGCAGATTAAATTCTGGTATCTCGTCTATGCAAGATTCTTTATCACTGCAATTTCAAAACCCACAGATGCCTTTGAGATTGTGTGTTTAATTTAATGATTGAAAGGATACGTGGGAACTGGCTTCAAGCAAGGAGAAGGAAAGGAAAAGGGGGAAGAAATTGTGCCCCATTCCTTCCACTGCAGAACAGTCTTTGTTACTCCATTGCCAGATTGGTAATCCAAAAAAAATTACTTTTGCATTTAATTTGGGAGAAGGGGCTAGTGAGGGAGGTGGTATTGGGCTGTATTTGAGCTGTAACACGCTGTACCAAGTCATTGCCTGTAGGCACTGAGAAGTAGCTTTGGAATCGCAGACAGTCTCAGTTGGCATCCCGCAGGCCTGCTAAAGTTTACCATTTGCACCTGTGCAGTTGGCAAGCTGGTAGCTTTGCAAGTGCCTGGTGCTGCCCCACTGCCTCCTGTCTTTAGTGCCAGAGTGTTGTAGTGGTGAGAGTGTCAGGGTAGGATCTGGCTGACCCTGGTTTGAATCTCCACTCTGCCATGGAAGCTCCCAGGCTGTCTTTGGGTCAGTTACTCTCTCTCAGCCTAACCTACCTCACAGAGTCGCTGTCGTGCAGATAAGGAGGAGGAGGGGGCAATGACGTTGTGAGCTGCTTAGGATCCCTGTTAGGGAGAAAAGTGGGGTGAAAAGATATCTAAAATAAATAAACAAGATGTGGAGCCCAAATACTACTTCCCACCCCACCTGACTAACCATACCTCCCAAATTAAGAGCAAAATAGATTGAATACAGGCGTCTGATTAGATTGGACTGTGCTGTGGGGTTACTCCAGAACCCCAAGGTCCTTACCCCACCATCCTATCTTAACTCTCTTTATGCAAGTAAGGCCCGAATCAGTTGCAAGGCTAGTAAAGGATAGGAAATGTCACTCTGTCTTGCCCGGCAACTGAAAACACTGTGATGCTTTAGCACTTTTTGAATGTTCAGAGCTCTTCATACATATTATCTCAGTACTCTTTACAGTACCCCATGAGACAGGATTTCAGTATTAACCCAATACTGCAGCATGGTGGGGTCTATGAGACCATTTCTTTGCCTACAGCCATCTAGTGAGGTCGTGTGAGAGGTGAGGTTTGAACAAAATGTTTCCTGGTTCCTGGAGCTGTGGTGCATGCCTATGCATTATTAAATGCCTTTCAACATGAGGCTGATTCTTCTGAATCAGACCATCAGTCTATCAATGTCAGTGTTGTCTACTCAAACCAGCAGTGGCTCTCCAGGGTCTCAGCCAGAGTTCTTTCATATCACCAACTGCCAGATCCTTTAACTGGAGGTGCCAGGGATTGAATTTGGGTCTTCTACTTGCCAAGCAGATGCCCTATCACAGAGCCACAACCTCTCTTCCATTTAAAACACCCGTGGCTATTACAAAAAGGGTCTTTTTCTCCCCCTCCTCAATTTTTAAAGATATTTTAAAGGGACAAGCACTGAAAAATGCTTTCGCATGCTCTTCTCACTTGACTGGTTCACACACAAAATTAGTATTCAGGGGTGAATGAGGTATAATCCAAAACCAAAGAACACAATCCATGTCATACCATTTATTGAGACCACCCAAATAACATGATAACAGAATCGGAGCTTTTAAGTTCTCTAGAACTTTTCTTCAGAAGTAAAGTTTGCGAGCACAAACAGAAATATCACAATCAGCTCTAAGGGGAATATTATGAATTTATAGAAGTGCAAAAATGGGCCTGAATGTTGTTTTGATTGATTTTAGTGGCAGTTTTGGCTGATAGCACTTTGCATATTGAATATGAGGAATATGCCCCAGTCTTATAAATTACTCCTAGTGGTTGGAGGCGGAAGTTGCTTGTTAGAAGGAAGGCTGTGTTTTCTTATTCTTGAACTTCTTTTGCAACAACCACTGCTTACAAGTTTTCTTTTCTTTAAAGAAGGAAGGACTATTTGTATTTTGCATCAGTGTGGTTAGCCATACATGTGGATGTTTGATGCCTGCAGAAGTTTAGAGAACCAGAGAGCAGTGCTAGGAGGCAGGTGAAGCTCACAGATGTTTTTCAAACCTGCAGAGAGAAAAGGAGCCTATTAATTCTGTACGGCAATGCTGAACGAAGCCAGTGCTATTGACTGTTCGTATTTTAATTGCAGAATGGGCTAATTGCCCTGCTTTTTACTATTTAGCATTCTAAACAAGCTGTCCCATTTGCCTTATAAATGCCGTTGACAGACTCCTGCCAAGATGGTTTTCATTTTAGAAGAAAATAAAATCAAAAATACCAAGGGCCAGCTGTGTTTGAACAAGACCATGCTCTTAACGTGGTTTTCTGCCACTGATACTTTTCACCTCCAGTGCATTTCCCTTGTTGCATCTCTTCCTTTCACATCAAAGGACACTTGAAAAATTATCTCAACATGTATATATGGCTACTTGTCAATGGAATTTTTAATAGAGAATAATGAATCTGGAATGGCTTTCTTTTCACCGACTCCTGTGATTATTGATCCAGGCTTCGTTCTGTTTAATGCGGCACGATTTTCCTTTAATCTTGTAGAACAGCTGTTCCTCTTTGGTGCATTTTCTCTCAATGAGCTCAAAATCCAACCTCTTCTGCCCTTTGAAGGTCAGCAGGAGCGAGAAGAAAAGTTAGTGGAAGACAAATATTGTTTGAATTGAGACCCATTGCATTCTTGGCCTAGGTTTCACTATTTGATTAAATGCTTCAAAGCATTCCTGGAGGTCTGTAGGGGCATCATCCATATATTTTGTTCTCAAAGTCTTCCCTATAAGAACTTCTATTTTGATTTCAGCTTGGATTCATAAAGATGAATGTGGCCTAGGGAAACCAGAAGACTGTTCTAACTCCTTGAGATGTTTTGTACCTGTCGACTACTAATTAGTTGGGCGGGCAGATTCTTTGAAGTTATTGTTTCAAGGAATGGGAACTGTGCAAAATAATTTGGACCAACATGGACCTTGATCACATTCCAGTAACATGCTCTTTTATGTATGAACATTGCCTTATTCAGAACCAGACCACTGGCCCATCTCACTCCATACTGTCTATGCCAACTGACAGTAGCTCTCCAAGGTCTTGGGCACCAAGGTCTTTCTTGGTGTCTGCTACATGAGTTCCTTTAACTGCAAAAACCAAAGACTGAAACTTGGACCTTTTGGATGAAAAACATGAATAGCTGCTCTGAGCCCCAGCTTACATGGCCTTGAATGGGGATGCACACCTCTAAATTTATCTAGCCAGTGCAATGGAGTGTGGACAAACACATCTAAATTGGGTAGACATTTGCAATAGTTTCATATAGGAAAACATACTGCAGTTCTCCCAAAAATGGTCATGATGACTGTCTGAATAACAGCAGCAGCAGCAGTTCCTTAGGTTGCACAATCCCCTGGTCGTGGCTGATTTTTATAAGTCATGCAGCCTGCAAGATGGGTATAAGAGGAGTGAGGAGAGATAGACCTCAAGGGTTGCTGGGATGAATAGGACCATATAATGGTGATGAATTCCAGTGGAGGGATGAGGATTGCCAGCCAGTAATTGGCATGTGGACCAGGTAATCAGTATGAATGGCTCATCCCAAAAGATTGTGTTGAGTGGTGCATTGCAAACCTTACTTAGGACATCTCCCAGGACCTTCTGGTAGTTAGTAGGACTCTGCGTGTGTATGTGCTGTACTTGCACATTTCCAGTGCATTATGCATTTCTCTGCCACCCTCCCCTGCCCTAGTGTGTATGGTTGATTTTTAATTCCAGGGCTGCTGAGAAATTCCTAGTGCCTTGCGCTGTGCCTGTCAGGTATGGTGTGTATTTAGTGGACTAATCTTGAGCATGTGAGGTGTGGCTTCTAGTCTGACTTCATCTTCTTCTTTTGCTACTGATCAGCCTATTACTGGCCAAAATATGAGCTTTGGATTCTTGCCAGCATCCACCTGTCCCCCAGTAGGCTCCGTCAGATCCATGGCTCTTGTTTGGCATATAGGTGGTTTTCACCAGTGAGCTGTTGAGGAGATGACAGGAATGTTTTCTGTGAATGTGCACTTGCATGTTCCCTTATTGCTGCTGTAGTGTTCACATCCCTCTTGCCTGGCACTCCTGAGCCCTCCCCCTCCCCAAGATTGGAACTCTTGGTACAGGAAGTGTCTCAGGCTGCCTCTGGCATATGAACTGCAGGAGCATGTAGGTGATGTGGGTGGAGTAGCCATGCTTCCTTCCCTGTGTATATGCCTGCCAAAAGGAAATGTAGTTATAAGAACTACATTTGCAGAACATGCTGGAGTGTGTTTATCCCAGAGCTCCTGCTGTTCAGGTCCCAGTCCACTGTACAGTGTGTGTGCATCCGCTGTTTTCCCTTTGTTTCATCCTGTATTGTAATGTACTTGTGGGTGATGCCTGACTATATTGGGGGTCATGCTAGCATTGGCACGTGCTAGCTGGGTGCTTCCATTACTGCCTGTCATGGGCACACAGAAAGCATGCTACATCATGATTAGTGGGTGGTGACAGAGTTGTTATGAACCCCAGTGCAATTGCTGTTCTCTCTGCATCTTGGAGTTGGATCTTTCTTTAACATGCTTCCTGTCTGCTAAATGAACATAAGATAGTGGCACTGACTCCATTGACAGTGATGTGCCAGCACCTGGAGTTTAGGATCAGGTTACCCAACAGCATAACATCACATCCTCAGTTCCTTTTATCAGTATTGATTTCCCTCTCATGTATCTGTTTAAGATTTATTTCCTTTGCATGGCATCAGATTATAATTTTGTTAATGTTGCTCAATAATTCATAATGACTTGTTTGAGGAATTTGGATAAACACTCATTTAAGATTAATACAATTATAATCCAACGCAATGCAAAATAAATTAATCTTAAAAGGGTATTTATCTAACTTCCTAAAACAAATCATTATGAGCTATTGAGAGACATTAATAATATTCTAATCTGACACCATGCAAGAAAAGGAGAAATGTTTCACAGTAACCCATAATGATTTGAATTAAGAATTTCAATAAATATCTTCTGTCCACGGTAGATAGTTCAGTTAATTTTATATTGAAATATATATCATATTTATATTTTCAGTTCTCATTGAAAAGATTATCTTTCGGGGTATTAGAAGATCATTTCACGTCTCACAATACACTTATGCAACTATTAATTTTCCTGTCGAGTCCAGGTCCCAGATCCCGTTGAAAAGAGGTGTACTAATAGGGAAGGAACTAATGCAATTTCACATATAACTTAATGAAGCATGTAAACTGTATCTCTCCTATTAAATACACATAACATCTTGCTTACCAAGTGTGAAAGAAAATATTTTCTAATCAGTTTAAAGATGGAAAGAATTTGCAAGGTTATGTAGATTAACTATAAAAGGTCAAAAGACTTGTGGTGGTGGTGGTGGGGAAGTCACTCAGTTCCATTTTGACTGATTTCCAGTGTGGATGTTTTTGTGGGGCTTTTAGGTAAGGTTCACAAATATCAAGTAATACCAGAGGTTGATGCTAATTGATATCAAAGGTTCATGCAGAAACAGCCTCCTAAACACAGAGACACCTAAACTTTGAGAGTATCCATAGCAACAGAAAGCAGATCAAGGTGTTTGGAATTCCTGGTGCTCATATGGAGGGTCTACATCCTTGGGGCTCTGTGTTAGCAACTGGAGGTGTCTGTTGAGGGCAAGGCAGCAGGCTGTAGGAGGCAACTTTTGCGCTTCTATGGCAGATGGCAAATCTGGAGGTGAAGAAATGATAGGCAGAAAAGAACCTGGCTGACAAAAGGCAAGAATGTCCAGAAACCAGAGGACAAAACAATTCTGTTCTAGTTGTTTGTGATTTTTTGATTATCTAGCAATCCAATTTAGAGTCACTAGACAGAGACTATGAGCATATTTTATAGCAGTTTTGCACCAATCAAGGTTTTCCACCAGGATTCCTGGGAACTGTAGTCTGATGAGAAAATTGTCCATTCTCTGTTAGCACCCCTCAGTGGAATTCATTTCCTAGGGTTCCCTGCAGAGCCAGAATGTCTGTTAAACCAGTCTTCATTTTAAAAATATTCAGCAAGTATGCAATGAATGTGTTTTGGGCAGAGGCAAGATGACGGTAATGGTCATGCCAATCTTTACATGCATTTGGTTGAAGGTTGGAACTGATCTGGCACGTACAAACAGTACACATGCAGATTTGTCTGACCAGTCAAGGATCCAGCTTTCTGCAGGGTGTCGGATTGCAGAGAAGCAGTTCCAATATTGAGCTGAGCACAATGTATTTTGGGACAGGGATTGCCATGGGAGGGGGATTTGGGGGCAATGCCCCACATAGATGAGTGACACCCTCTTGGAAAAAAAATCTTTTTTAAAAATTTAAAAATTAAAATGTAAGATGCATGTGGGGTTTCCAGATTTTTTTCTTTCTGGGCCGAAAAATAAATTGCTTTTTCAAAATGCAAAAAATAAAACAAAATAAACTTGCAATAAAATAAAATAAAATTGCAAAATGCAAAAGAAAGAGAATCAGAGATTCCCCCCCTCCCCAGCTTACACAGAAAAGCAGCCCAGAATCAAGTCTTTCCAATCAAAAGGACTAGAGGAGACTAGAAGTCACAGTGGAGCCAGAGCTGCTGCTGCTTCTGCTGCAAGAGGAGCAGCAGGTGCCACTGGGGTGCCCCCTCCCGATTTCCCTATGCCCCAGCAACCAAAATTTTCTGGCTATGCCCCTGGACACCCTCCTCCTGCTTCTTCCTCTCATTCCATTTTAAAGAGATTCTGTGTTATAGATATGCCTGAAAAACTCCTGAGAATTTTTTCTCTGCAAAGCTAGTGTCAGGGGATCCAGGACTGGAACCAAGAACCTCATGAGGATCTCATGGAAAGATGGGATCCTCCCAAGATATATAGAACATTGTGTGCTCAAGTCCCCAAGGGACCTTAACCATGGCCAGCTGTGGCCTTCTGATCTTTCCTGGCTGGTGGAGCAAGAGTTCCTCTAGGCTTCTGAGTCCAGCAATGGAGATTAGGAACTCTGGGTATTTTCAAAAAACTGAACTGTATTGATGATAAACTTGACCAGCTCAGGCATGGCTTTCATGCAAAGATACTGAATACTTTCCCCCCTCCTAAATATACAAGGGAGAGAAGCTTCATTTGTTCCTATGGTAAATTCTAAGTGTCCCTGCTTAAGAACAAACGAGACTCCAGATGTTTATGTAGAGGGAAGACACAGCTGGAAAGATGAAATGATGGGTCCACACTAGGGTTCCCAGGTCACTCTGTCTTGCTGGCAGGGGGCTTTGAAAGGCTTTCTGTGATTGGACAGGGCTTCATGCAACATGCTGACATCATCTGGAAGTGATGTCAGTGTGTTGGTGATGTTGGGGCTGATGCTCTGCTTTTTGGGTAAAACTCTATTGTAAAAGTGACCTCAAACCATAGAGTTTGGCCCAAAAAGCAGAGCATCACCCTCCTGACATCACTGATGCACTGACATCATTTCTGTGTGTTCTTGGAGGTGGGTGTTGTGTTGGAGGTGGGTGGGAATTTCCTTCCACCGGCCAGCTGGTCTGTGGAGGGCAGGAGCCCACAAAAGCAGGGGATTCTCTACCTAGGCCTAGTGGATGGCAAGCCCAGTCCACATGACCTCTGCAAAACAATCAAATTGTATTACATAGAACACGACCATCTAAACCAGGGCCTCTGAGTAAATAAAAGGGCCACTCTGCATCTCCTGAGCAAACTCCTGCATTCTGAAATGTGCTACATTGACCTTGAGAGAATTGAAAGGCTGCCAAACACACAGTTTGGGCTGAGATTCCTCCTAATTTTTAGCCACCCAACAATCCCCACAATGCTACTGAAAATGCAAAGGTTTCTTTCGTCCTTTGAAATTTTTACAACTAGGGTCTTCATTGACGAAACTGTCCAGCCATTAATCTCAGGGAGTTTGGGTGAAATGCCTCCCCCCCTCCCCGTGGGCTTGAATTCAAAATACCTGCTGACACAACAGACAAAGTTTTGACCTTATCTCACGAAGCTGACAAAAATACTGCTTGAATCAGAAACCTCCCTGAGCATACCAAAGGCATCAGATCAGACTGTGCAGTTGCAACACATTAACACCTTGGGAGTAATCCCTTTTGGGAGAACAAACAAATACTGCCTCTACATTGGAGAACTTGAAGAGCTCACTGCAGAATCTTCATTCTGTGGCTGAGCCACTTAATTTATTTCTCCCTGTGGGGCAAATACTCAAGGCTAAGTCAATGATATGAGTCCTGTACATCGATAAGACCTGCCCCACCTCTGATACTGCTAATGGTTTACAAATTTCCCGTGATTCAGCCAGACTGAATACTATTTCTGCTTTGAGAAATGTACCAACCCAAACCCTGTCAGCTGCCTATAAAGCTGATGTATCAAAGAGGAAAACCATGCCTGGCACCACAACATCTCAACTAAAAACCAACGAGGTGAGCACTGCTGAAATAGACTCTGACCCTGCTGATGTCCTACAACAGTTTGACCCTATCCACAGTACAAGAGAACAGGCACAAGTGTCTCCTTCTGTCAGTATAATAGATCCTGAGATAACTACTTCATTGGGATCTCAACAGACCCTACTGGAACCTTCTACCCTACTAAATAAGGACCAAACTACTCCTATGCATCAAGACCAGCTGCAGAAGCTGCAGAAGCTGCCCTGAATTACCTTCCAAATGATGAGACACCATTGACTCCCTCCTTTCCAAATGATGAGGCACCTTTGACATTTGTTGACTCAGGGTAACATCAAATGTCTTACTTGGAACATTGCAGGTTGGGCATCTAAAAGGGCTGGTCCCTTCTTTTTTAAAAAAGTACATAGCCTTGTTTGACATTATATTGTTCCAAGAAACATGGGCTAGGGACTTGGTGGTGGTAGATGGGTACACCACATGTGAACTTCATGCTTTGATTGGGGGGGAGGGGGGAGGGAGCAGACCAACTGGAAGCTTGGCTATCTTATCTCCACAAAACTTCAGGCCACAATCACTGAACTAGACTCATGTGATCAGCGGCCCCAGTTATTAAATGTAACCATCATAGTCTTTTAGGGGGTTTACATACCCCCTCAATGCGATAAATTAAGGGTGCAAGAGTACTGGACCAAGACTGAAGAGTACATAACCAATTTGTTACTCATGTTTCCCAATATTCCTACCATGATAGGAGGTGATTTTAATGCCAGAGTTGGCCCTTCTGATGATGCGCTGTATTTACATTTCAGTGCTGTTCTGCCAGTACTTGACAAAGTAGTTTTCCTTTTCCCCAGGCAGTCTAAAGACATAAAATCCAACTGGAAAGGATTTTGCTTAGCCCAATTAACAGACTAGATCTATTCATTTTGAATGGTGCTATCCTGAGAGACATGCCCAGAGAAGCTTATATACTGGTCGGGTCATGGAGCCAGCACCATCGATTTGGTCCTGGTTTCATGTATTCTACTTGACTCATTCTGCAGAGAAGGGCAACTAGAATGATAAAAGGGTTGGAACACCTTCCCTATGAAGAAAGGTTAAAATGCTTGGGGCTCTTTAGCTTGGAGAAATGACGGCTGAGAGGTGACATGATCGAGGTTTATAAGATTATGAATGGGATTGAGCAGGTTGAGAAAGAAGTACTTTTCTCCCTTTCTCACAATACAAGAACTCGTGGGCACTCTATGAAATTGCTGAGCAGTCGGGTTAGAACAGATAAAAGGAAATACTTCTTCACCCAAAGAGTGATTAACATATGGAATTCACTGCCACAGGAGGTCGTGGCAGCTGCAAGCATGGACAGTTTCAAGAGGAAATTAGATAAACATATGGAGCAGAAGTCCACCAGTGGCTATTAGCCACAGGGTATAGATGGGAACTCTCAGTCTGGGGCAGGTGATGCACTCTATTCTTGGTGCTGGAGGGGGCAGCAGTGGGAGGGCTTCTGGTGCCCTGGCCCCACTGCTGGACCTCCTGATGGCACCTGGTATATTTTGGCCGCTGTGTGACAGAGTGTTGGACTAGATGGGCCATTGGCCTGATCCAACATTGGCTTCTCTTATGTTCTCTCTTATGTTCTTACTCCATGGTTTATTTAAAGATAAAGACCCCTATAGTAGTGTCTCTGGGTATGAGATTATGGACTCCTGCTAAAGGTACTCAAGTGCTTAGCCTAGGATTGCCAGCCTCCAGGTGGGGCCTGGGGATCTCCCACTTTTACAACTGATCTCCAGCTGACAGAGATCAGCTCTCCTGGAGAAAACGGATGCTTTGAAGGGTAGACTCTATGGCATTGTGCCATGCTGAGGCCCCTCCCCTCCCCAAATCCCGTCCTCTCCTGAATCTACCCCCAAAGCCTCCAGGTATTTTCCAACCCGGACCTGGCAACCCTAGCTTAGCCTTGCCCTGATAGAGAGGCTGAAAAAACAAAACAATAATATGGTACGATGTGAGAAGGAAATAGGATATAAAAATTGATGCAGGAACCAAACAAGTTATGAACTTCTTGCAGGTTTTATGGAATGAGCTTTTCAAAGAACAAAATGTACAAACACGTTAGTATCTCTCAGTAGTATGAAGTAAACATCTTCTGTCCTGCAGGGACATCTCTTTAAGTGGGGGAAAAACCATGTACATCTGTAAATGTACAAGCTAGTGTAAGAGAACAATAGCAGAGGGTCCTTTCATGAAGTGACAATAAAGTGGACTGAAGGTTTTGCTGGTCTTGTTGATTTACTTTCGTAGAGTTCCTTTTAGTCAGCCTAACTAACACAAAGAATCCTGAGTAACTAGAATATCCACAGCAAAAAGTTCCACTTATAGAAACGAGGTCAATAGCAAACTGTTTCTGTAGCCATGACTCCAGAGAAGATTAAAATGTCCTATGAAATGTTAGCCCTCCTTTTTCGGGCAAACCAGTCAGGCTGTGTGCATTATGTGAGTGGCAAGCAGCATTTAGGGCCTGCTACATAATTTGACTACCTGGGAAGTGGAGAACTCTTTTAAAAATAAAAATATCTAATGTAGTGTGGTGATTACAGACGAGCAAAGATGTTTGAAGTTTAAAATTATAAAATGAATGTTGATTTCTAAACCACACATCTTAAAGCCTGGAAAATAATACTGATTTTTAAGCCTACACAGACTTTTACCCTGCAGTGTAAATGTATTCCTTTAAAAAAGTGACTCATCTGTATGGGGGTGGCACAAAATCCTTTGCTAAAAGCAAGAGCTAAAATAAGTTTATAGGAGCTGCCTCTTCCTCAAATATTGATCCAATCACCAGCACTTAGTTTGGACCTTGATCCTGGTGCCACTTGTACCCTAAAGTTCTATCCCGAAGGTAGTTGCAGGAGTTTCGCTGTACAATTCTGGCAACAAAAACCATCAGTCTGATCCAGCAAGGAAGCAGCCTTCTCTCCATGTAACCAGTGTGATCAAAGATGTGCATCCACATCATTATGCTTATCTTGGTCCCTTCAAGCTAGTTGGATGTGTCATTTGATGCAGATGGTGATGCACAGCCTCATCCAAATCCTTTAGTGATTTCATGTAATGAGATGCCCACGAGTACAGCTTGACTGACACTCATGTAATACTGCAGAGATGTGGAGTATTAGTGCACATACTTTGCATGTGGACAGTCACAGGTTCAGTCCCTGACATCTCCATTTAAAAATGACCTTGGATTGCCTGCAAAGGAAAATAGACAGTACTGGGAATGCAAAAACAATGGTCTCACTTGGAGTAAAGCCGCTTCATGGGAAACTGACTGGCCTTCAGTGTACATGTTGCAATGCTTGTTCTAAGTAGTTCTGCACATATCTGCTTTGAGGTTCAGCTGGCTTGGGGCGTGCCCACGTCCATACTCAGCTAGCTCAGGGTGCACTGTGTGCACGGGTATGCATCTGCCTGGTTCAGGTGCTCCTGGGGTCATTAGTACCTGGCTTAGGCATGTCCAGGCTGCAGCAAGGGCCTTGCCCAGCTAGTGGTGTGGGGAGGGGGGCACCCAGCCAAGGGGCAGAAATTCCTTGGGTGGCCCTGGTTCTAAAATGCCTGTTATAGAAAGTAACATCTGAAAGGGTACTTGCCTCATTGCAGAACACCAAAGTGACCAATTGGTCAATAGAACTGCTTTGGGGGCTGTCTTTCCAGTCCTGGAACAGTACTCTGGGGGCATCATTCTAGTCCCAGAGCAGTTTACCTGTTTCCAGGGATTGTCATTCCACCCTGGGGCCTGTCATTCCAGTTACAGAACACTGCTGCCACTCCCTGGGCTGTCCTTCCAGGCCCAAAGCAGTTTATTTGGTTACAGGTATCATCATTCCACTTTGAGTCCTGTCATTTCAATGGTAGAACACTTCTGCTACACCCAGGGAATGTCATTCCAACTTGGGAGAAGTCATTCAAGTACCAGAGCAGTTTATCTCGTTCCAGGGACTCTGAGGTCTTTCTAGACCCAGAACACTTCTCCTATTCCCAGGGGCTGTTATTCCTTTCAGGCATTGTCATTGTAGTTTGGGAGCATTGATTCCCGTCCCAGGGGCTGTCATTCCACTCTGAGGACTATCATTCCAGTTCCAAAACACTTCTGCTACTCCCAGGGGGTCCTTATTCCACTTTGTGAGCTGTCATTCCAGTCCCAGAGCAGACCATTTGGGTCCGGAGTCAGTCATTCTAAATCTCTTTCTCATTTTCATTGCAACTTTTGTATGCTGCAATGCACCACAATGGAACCCATGCAAGCCAGTTGACATTCCTGGCTCTTGTTATATCCAATAGGCATGCCATCATCTCCCAGTGTTCCAAACAGGCAATCCTGTCATTTGTTTTAGTACATCACCCGATGTCAAACTGGAGAATCCAACACAAACCAACTTGAGCAAAGAACACAATGTTGTAAGACCAACAGAACCGATTTCAAAGCACAGAATCTAAGCCAAACCAATCTGGCAAGCCAATACCAAGCTCTGGAAAAAAGACACAGGCACAGACACACAGTAAACTTAAAGAAAAACAATCCTGGGAGCCTCAGAACACTGGCCTCCAATATTCCCTGTTACTCCCAAATATTTATGGGATTTTTGGGACCAATTTACCAGTATGCTGGAAAATCTCTGTTACCATTTGGAAACCTGAATATATCTGAAAATAACAATAAAGTATTTTTTAGATATTGATTTGAGCCAGAAATATTCAAATACACAGCTCTACTGGCTATGCAGTTCTTTTGGGCTCTATGGGTGGTGCATCCTGGCACTGTGGCTTCTCTTGCCCCTCACCTCTGTGAGATCCTTAGAGATTGTTGGAAAAGACAATATTTGCTGTACAATGAAGAAGAGAAGAATACCCTGAAGGGGGCAGCAAGAAGACAATTAGATAGGATAATGAGGTCAATACCTTATTTCCTTTTAAGAGTCATTTCTTGACTGTCTCCAGATTGTTACTTTTAGTGCAATTTCCTCCTTCTTGGAAGTTCCACACTTAGTCTCTCTTCCTTTCTCAGACAGAGATGTATTTAGAAACCTATCTCTGTCGCTTCTCTTTACTATCAAGTATGTTAGTTCCTAAATAAACCTTCATCTACACTTTAATCCAGTTGTGCACTGTTGCTGTGTTAATTACACTGCCAACAGAGAAGAAGTGGAGTTTCCTTCCCATCTTTCCCCTTGACTGAGTCTTGAAAGAGGGTTTTATCCCCGCTCCAAGGAATTCCAAGTTCTTTTTAGCATGTCATTTCTGCCCATAATAGAAGTTCTTGTTGGATGAGTCCGCTTGTCCCTTCCTTGCTGCTTTCTCTGGAGTCCAAGTCTTGATAGTCTTTCTAGGGTAATGCTGCAAGCAACGTTTGATTCCTTCCTTTTTTATTGGTCCTTTAAAAAAAATGGTAAACATTTATCTCTCCTGGATGCCAGCTTCTCTGCATCATTAACTGTTCTGGAGAACTCATCATTGATATTAGTGTTTGGTATGGTCAGCAAAAATAATGTTTTGCCCATCAAGTCAATTGTTTCTCATTATTGCTTATAAGAGCTCTAGGGAGAATATATAGCTGTGGTTTTCAAACTGTGCTCCAGCTTATTATTCATCAGGAATATCAGAACAGCTTTCAGGAAATACATCTTGCAACTCACTACTGGTCTTTAAGTGCAACATGCAGTCTAGGGCATGCCCTCAACACACAATATGCTGATAGAGGAACCTGGGAAGTGGCCTGCATTAACCAAGTGTGCACATTAGAACATCCCCCAGAATCCTTTGCAACATCTAAGGGTGCTCCAGAGAGAGCTCTGCACATATCTTTGGTTCTATTCCTTTATTGTTCAGGAAGCTCCCTCTGTGCTGTGTTCCCTTCTTCCAACTCACTTCAAAAAGGATGTGGACAAAATGGAGCGGTTGCAGAGGAGGGTGATGAGGATGATTAAGGGCCTAGAGACCAAGCCCTGTGAGGAAAGGATACGGGACTTGGAAATGTTTAGTCTGGAGAAGAGGAGGTTGAGGGGGACATGATTGCTCTCTTTAAGTATTTGAAGGGCTGTCACTTAGAGGAGGGCAGGGAGCTGTTCCTGTTGGCAGCAGAGGATAGGACTCACAATCATGGCTTTAAATTAAAGGCAGGTGGATATTAGGGAAAACTTTTTTACTATAAGAGTTGTTCAACAGTGGGATCAGCTACCTAGGGAGGAGGTGAGCTCCCCCTCACTGGCAGTCTTTAAGCACTGATGCTCTAAGTTGATCCTGCATTGAGCAGGGGGTTGGACTAGATGGCCTGTATCAATTCTGTGATTCTTTGATTCTAACTCCAGTTTTTGAATCCTTTCATTCATTTGCATTCCTTCTTCATCTGTGTTACCATATACATTGAATCCACCTTCCCTGCAAAAGGCAATTTTGATATAGTTGTATCAAGATTCTTTTTCTAAGCTTTTTTACCAAGGTGCACATGTGCTCCTGCACATTGGTAAAACAAGACACAAAAAGAATCTTGATAAACAGATAAACACTATATGTCAACATATCAAATTGCTGTTTTTGTAATGTTTTCTCAGTGTACGTGTGCATATCTGTAATGTAGAGAAGGGCAAAAGATTAGGAAATGAAGGAGCAAAGAAAAGCAACAAAATACACAGGCACAATCCACTGTAAGCTATTTATTTAGAACAATTTATTTATTTATTTATCTATTTATTTCATTAGACTTATATCCAGGGCTCTTTTTGTAGAAAAAGCCCAGCAGGATCTTATTAGCATAATAGGCCACACCCAACAGTAGAACCTCATTAGCATATTAGGCCACACCCCTGTCTGCACAGCGTATTAGTATATTAGGCCACACCCCCATGTTACCAGAAGTGTGGTCATCCAGCCACACCCACCTTTTGCTTCTTATTCTGTTTACCTTGTTTGCTATCACAACCCAGGGCTCTTTTTGTAGCAGGAACTCCTTTGCATGTTAGGCCACACACGCCTAACGTAGCCAGTCCTAATGAGTTTCTGCTGTTGGGTGTGGCTTATTATGCTAATGAGTTCCTGCTGGGTGTAGCCAACTCAGGAGCCAGCTGGAACTCCGTTCCTGTGCATTCCTGCCAAAAAATAGCCCTGCTTATATCCCACCCTCCTGACATTGTAGGCTTATTATATGCTGCCTCTTAAGATTTGGAATTTGAGAACATTAAAAAAAAATCAAATTCAGAGATTTCTAATGTATTGGTTGTTCTTTGTAAACAAGATCAAGTAGTTCAGAACTCCAAACCCCAGAGAGAAATTCAGATGAGAATAATTTCAGAAATGTCCCAAATTGCAGAAGCACTCACGTAAAGGTTTCTTGGCAGACAAGTTGGTGTGGGAAGTGTTCCATGAAGGTAGAACATTTGAAAATCACTTCCACAGGGAATGAAGTAACAAGAAGTAATGGATAGCAATCGGTGGTTAATGACAGGCTGTTGTGTTCAAATTCATCTTATTGTGGGATTCCATGGGGATGCATGGGTAAGGTGGTATTTCGTGTCATTGAAAACGGATGCAAAGTTGGCTGACCTCATATGGTTGTTTATAAGGATTAATGAGATGTTATTACTCATCAAGCTTTTGGAATACGGTATATTAGAAATGATTGTGAGAACAAAAGAACTGCCAGGGACTATATAAGCAAGCTTAGCAAACAGTGGTGTATTTCACTGATTCCTGAGTTTGGGGCTGTTCAGGCAAGATAACCTCCATAGGATGCTCCTCTGTGCATTCTCCAAAGCACCAGAACTGAGGGTAGCCCAAAGCGTGGGCTGCTCTTGCTTTTCCTCCTCTTCCTCACTGGTTACAGCAAGGAGGAGAAAGAGCATCACCAGCTCATTCATTCCTCTTGGCCCAGATGGGACCAGTCCTTCATACTGCCCAAGGGGAGAGTTTAAATGACTGATGGCAGACATTGCCACTCTTTCTCCTTACTATCATTGCTGCCTACCAACCTCATTTCCTCTTCTGTCTTCCTGGGCTAGGAGAGATAGCAGGTCAAGATGACAAACAGCAAGGAAGAGTAACTGCAGGGGGCTCCAGTTGGCACTGGGCCTCCCACTGTGGTATGGGGCCTGGCAGGTTCTCTACAGGGCCAGAATGGTTACTGGCCCTTGAGCAAACAGTTTATTTGTTACCAGCCAATTTAAATACAATGCATTTTTAAAAGACTTGCATAATTGTTTAACAAGTTAATCTACTCCGGAGCAAACCAGAGGGGATTGAATTAGGTCAGAATATTTCTTTCATAATTCAATTGCCAAGTTTCTTGTCCCGAGGAGGAATGCCTGTGTTTGAAAGGTGTCAGGAATCAGGCTTGGCAATAAATCTTCCTTGCACCCATTGGCTTTCCCTCCTTAATCATTGGTTGACTGTCTGAGCCTTAATTCCTTCCCCAGGGTGAAACAATGATCAATCATTATTGATTGACTGGGCCCAGAGGCAAATGCACAATTGTATTGCTGAAGTTAAGGAGGTTTGGCCCTGGAAGCTGTCTAATGGGGCATTGCCTGGGAAACTTACAAAGCTACTTGAACCAAGAGGGTGGGTATAAGTGAAAAGAAATAAAGGGTACTGCCTATAAAGCATTCATAGGTTGTTTTGGAAAGTACAGAGAAGTTTGTGAGACCGGAGGCAAAGATAAAAAACCAGCATCAGAACAAGCCTTTTGAATCTATCATGGTATGCACGAAACTGCCTTATATTGCACCAGACTATTGGCCATCTAGTTCAGTAGAGTCTACTATGATTGGCAGCAGCTTTCCACCTCCTCAGACAGCGTTCCTGACACCTGAGGTCCTGTAGCTGTAGGTGGTAAACTTGAAACCATCTGCATTCAGGGCAGTCATCTGTTAATCAGCCACAATCCCTCCAGGGGAAGCCAAAACTGAAGAGGCACCTCCCTTTCTTTCACAATTTTATCTTGTAGCTGTATACAATATGTCAGCAAGGATGGGTCTGAGATAAACAGATAAGCAGGATTTGAAGGGTGCACATTCATTTAGGGAGGAAAGTGTCATAGAAGAGTTTGTTCTTGGCTTTATTCAGTACCTTCAGTAACAGAGCTCATTGCTTTCAAAGCTGTGATACAGAAAAGAAGTGGTGCTTGAAGAGACACAAAGCAACATCAGCAATTGATTTTCTTCCTTCCTCTCCAAAAATTTATATTTTAGTTGTTCCAGTTAAAGTTTTTGTACCAGCTCTGTAATCCCAACAATTATTTTGTCCCATCATTGTATCAGCTGTTGGTTTAAAACTATTCCTGTGTTACAAATAAAACCTGAGGAAAAATCTTGGAGTCTTGCAAGTGCTTTATAAAGACTTGTTTGAAGGACTTGAGAGAGGCTTGAAACTGGTAAACAATTCTGACAGCAGATGAACAGACTTCGGAATGAAACATGTGGTCGAGGGAGCTCCCCATGAAGAATGTAAGAATTGCTTTGCCAGATCAGAGGAAGATCCACCACCCCAGAGCGTTTAGCCAGCTGTCTCTGGAAAGCCCACAAGTAGAGCACAAAAGGGGATTGCTTTCCCCTGTTGCTTCTCCCTAGCATGTGGCATCAAGTGGTGCACTATCTCTGCGCCTGGAGGTTCCACTCAGGCATCACAGATAACAGCTGTTTGTTAATCCTCCATGAATATTTCAAAAGCTTTTTAAAAGCCTTGTAAGTGAATAACCACCACCACTTCTTCTAATAGTGAACTACATGCATTAGTTATGTGTTGTGAGAAGGACTCCCTCTTTTTGCCAGTTCTGACTTACTGCCAATCACTGGGCATTTCACAACCTTCACAAACCTCTATCATGTCTCCCATTGGCTATATTTTTTCTCCTGCTAAGAGGCAGCCCATTGCCTGATCCAGAATGGAAGCCAGTCCTGACTTCTGATGCTGTAACAGAAATGGCCCTCCCCTGCTTTTGACTCAGAGCACCTGCTATTCAGAGGTATACTACCTCTGAACATGGAAGTGCATGGCTAACAGCAATTGAACTATCCTCCATGATATTTTTAGCTCCCCTTTAAAGTTGTCTTAGTGATAGTGCATTTCACAAGTTACTTATCTGTTGCGCTGTTTTCTGTTGACTCTAATGCCCACCAGTTTCATGGGATACCCCTGGGAGAAGAAGCAATAGGTCTCTCTCTATATTTTCACTGCACTGTAATTTTATACACTTCTGTCATTTCTCCCTTTAGCTGATGACATTGGGGTAGTAAAAAAATATATGTAATTGACCCATATGTGCAGGTCCTGGATCCCAATATTACAAAAGTGGTGTGCTGAGAAGTGGCATTCAAGCTATTACCGTTGTTGATTCCTTCTGGTTGGCCTACAGATTACTTGCTGAAATGAGAGCAAATTATTTGTTTCCACTTCTTGCTTTCTCTGTCTTGGCTCGTTCTTAAATCCATGACACAGGAGGTTTGCCTCCTAGGTGTTGGGTTAGAAAGTTCCCATAATAGTCTCCAGTGACTATTATGCCTTTAATTTCTCTAGCTAAGTCAATTGTCGTGTAGACTGTGGACACCGCAGATGCTGCAGCAAGAGTTTTTAAATGCATCTACTTGAGATTGCCTCCTCACTGGGAAACTGTACCAAAGCATTAGCTGAAAAGGATTTCAGTATTGTTCAGATGCTCAATGGACAAGTTTTATACTTTGACGCCAGCATTTTTGCTCGTTCACATGGGCAGCATTGACCATCCTTCTGTGTGCATCCTAGACTGTGTGAACCAGGCAAAACTCAAGCCATTATCCCACTGATGGGAACAAGCATTGTTATGATCCCATGAACTGCTGCAGATCATTTTGGTGTTTACATGGCTCACAGGCTAAAGAGTCCAGACAGCAATCCGTGAAAGTGACAATCACAGATCTTTCTGGAATCCCTCCCCCACTTTGCGATCCTGGGAAGGTATATTCCAAGGTCATGGGGCTCACAAACAGTCATAATAGAATTACCCTGAAAAGATTTCATCCCCTTCTTCCTCCCCGCTGCAGCCTCCTGACACGGGAATAAATTTCGAATAGGGCTGCTAGGGAGGGGGGGAAAGATGGGAGAGATTTACAACCATTTACAGATCACTGGATCCAGCCCTACCTTTGATTATGTGAATGATCCTGAGGATAGTCAGGGCTGATTGTGTTTATGGAAGCCAGGCTGCAGGCCCAGTAAAGTGAAGGGTATAAAAATGTTTCCTGGATTGTACAGCTTCACACTGCAAATGGGGGAATTGTATGGCCTTGTACAAAAGACCCCCTGCTTAAAAGAGAACTCTCCTTGAGTCAGTTTGGTGTACTGGTCAAGAGCAGCAGACTCTAATCTGGAGAACCAGGTTTGATTACCTACTCCTCCACATGAAGCCAGCTGGGTGACCTTGGGTCAGTCACAGCTCTCTCAGAGCTTTCTCAGACCCACCTACCTCACAGGGTGTCTGCTGTGGGGAGAGGAAGGGAAGGTGATTGTAAGCCATTCTGAGACTCTTTCAGGTAGTGAAGGATGGGGTATAAAACCAACTCTCCTTCTTCTTCCTCGTTTTCTGTGTGCAGGGAAATTTTGGTGCATGTAAGAATGTGTGAGCTGCTCGTAAAGAACTTTAAAGTTTTAAAGTTGTGCTACAGTTAGGCACAAGCTAGCATGGTCACATAGCCATGAGCTGTGAGTGTCATCAGGCAGTGAGTGATTGATCTGTTCTGATGTCATTGTTAGACAACACATTGGCCGAGTTCAGACTGGCAGTTTGGCCCGATATAGGCACGTTTCACAAATGTTTCACAAACAGATTAAAGGGCCAGTTCACACATGCACATCTGTCAGGTGTTCCCCAGCCGTACTCAACCCGTCTTTTAACACTTCCCTCCCGAGTTTAAAAAATACCAGGTGAAAGTGGTAGCAAACCCTGGAGAGCACGTTCATCCCACGTTCATCCCACTTCCCAGAAGTGTGAATGCAAACAAGCTGATCCGGTAGGGATGCTCTTATGCACATGAGCGCTTATGAGCGCATGTGCATATTGTCAGATTACATTACAAAAAGCCGCTTACAGCTGCCAGGGGCGGGCCAACAGTGCAAACGCTCCCTTGCCGGTATGCTCCTGCATCAGTCAGTGCAGTGTGACTGGGAAAACCTGGAACAAACCTGTTCTGGATCTTTTTGCCATGCTTCACGCTTCAAACTGCCAGTCTGACCTCAGCCATTGACTGGCCAAAGGGGAATTACAGCACTTCTGGCTACAATCAGCGTAGGCTGCTGTAATACCATGGAAAGGCTGGGAAGCTTCTGTTCAGGCTGAATCCAAGGGAGGGGAGCTGTGAGACACTAGTCAATTAACCTTTTATTAAATGATACCATAGAAGTTTAACTTGCAGATAGGGTTGCCAGCCTCCAGCTGGGGTCAGGGGATCTCCCTCTTTTACAACTGATCTCCAGCTGACAGAGATCAGCTCCCCTGGAAAAAATAGCTGCTTTGAAGGGTGGACTCTATGACAGGGATGTCAAACATGTGGCCCGGGGGCCAGATCAGGCCCCCGGAGGGCTTCCATCAGGCCCGCAGTGGAACTAGCCATCTCCCGCTTCCAGTTCTGCTGCTGCTGCTGCATCATAGCTTGCTTTGCCAGACTGTCTTAATTACTCAGCCATTTCATGTTTTAACCTGGGTCCTAGACTCAGAACTCTGAGCATGAGATTTCTGTGGTGAATGTCAATAAATCAAAAGTAGGTTTGCAGCTTACAGAGCTAATGTTTTAAGCATGTTTTTATTTTAAGTAAAAAAAACCTTTGTGTTTGTGTCCTTTATAAAGTCTATATCTCCCCTACCTAGCATTGCATTTTATGACACACACGGGCCGGCCTAACAAGGTCTCATTTATGTCAGATCTGGCCCTCATAACAAATGAGTTCAATACTCCTGCTCTACCATGCTGAGGCCCCTCCTGTGCCCAAACCCCGCCCTTTCCTGGATCCACTCCCAAAATTTCCAGGTATTTTTCAACCAGACCTGGCAACTCTATTTATAGGCTTTTGTGAGTAAACTGGTGCAGTGCTTCTAGGTAAGGTTACCAATTGAACTCAGAAATTCCTGGAGATTTGCGGGTGGAATCTGGTGCAGGTGGAATCTGGAGACGGGACAGATCTTGGTAAGGTACAGTGCCCTAGAGTCCACCCTCCAAAGCAGCTGTTTTTTTCGGGGGAGGGGGGTTGGTCTCTCTAGTCGGGGGATCAGTTGTAGCTCCAGGATCTCCAAGCTGCCCCTGGAGTCTGGCAACCATATTCCAGAAACTTTTCAACTGACAGGGCCACCAAGAGGGAGGGACTAGCGGGACAAGATTCCAAGGGTCCTGATCTCCTTGTGTCCCCAGACAGCTAGATGTGCTTTGTCTTCATTTGATGGCTGGGTCTGAACGATATGACTTCATTGGCAGCCAAAATTGTCACACTGCAATTATGAAGCTGGTCCTGTGTCCTTGATCTTATTGGACCCTCCCCTCTCTTTTAAGTGTTTGGCCCTTCGACTCTTTGTGCTTTGATGACATTTCCACAATCCTAGCAGAACTGAGTGCTTCACACCTTGTTGAAATAAATCACATCTCTCTCTGTGTGAGGGGTTAAAGTTCAGGTCTTAGCTGTTAGTGCTAGTGGTTTATCAGAGGAAATAGAAATAGTCTGCTGAGTTTCTAGGAGCTGAACTGCAGACTCAGCCAAAAGCACATGGCTGAGGATGCCCCCTTGGTGGCTTTGCTTGCCATGAATACAGAGGGGAATATTTTAACCCTAATATCTTCTCCAGCTTGGATGTTAATCTGAGTTAGAAAATATTTCCTTCTTCCTGATCCTACCTTCGTTGTGTGTGCTGATGTTGTTGCTGGACTGGGGGCCGTGGCACAGAGGAAAAGACACAGATTTCCTCTCCTTCTTTCAATGGTTTCATCATGGACAGTGGCCTGTCTGCCTACCCCCCCCCCATGCTTTGACTGGAAGCAGTCAAAGTACTACGGAGACTGTGATGGAACAGGCCTGTTCAACTCACCGCCCCTGTTCTGCCCACCCCCTCCTTTGGGTTGCCACCTCCAGGAGCAAGAAATTCAACTTCCTTCCACTAGGGTACTCACTGCTGCTACTGTCCTGTTGGGGGTTGCCTGCTAGGAAAGACAAACTCCTAACTACCCTTTGCACCACAGAGGCTCTACCTCTAGCCCTCCCACTCCCACAGCTAGGTTACCACGGGGGCCACATTCTTTCTTCGGGGCTCCCCTGGAAGGTTGGCAATAGGCACCTTGCCTGCTTCCCTCCCCATCTAGGGGCCCCTCTTGCCAATTACTAGCATGTCCAGGTGGTTTGGGAACAGTGTGGCACAGAGAGCAGCGTCAAAGATTAAAATATTTATTAGTAAAGAAAAGAAAAAGTTCACAAGCATACTTAAGCACCACAGAGCAGCAAACGGAAACAAAAGAAATTGGGAGTAAATGCAATCCTTCTGTCCCTTTCCTAAACCACGTGCCTCAGTCTAGATGTTACAGTAAGGCAGGCTCAAATAATCTTACAGAGTTGCAAGGTTGATCCCTTATTGTTCCAAGTTACCTTACCAGCCGCTTGGCCTGAAAGAAGATGACTGCCACAGGGAACTGCCCAGCCAGAGGCTACCCCTTGTTGAAGGTCTGGTGCCAAGAAGACCAAAAAGCCCCCTCCTCCTTGGAGCAAGAACTTTTATTAAACCTGTCTCCCCACCCATTTTACATCACTCCCTCCACCCCTTTGCCCTGGTCTGCCCAGGTCAAGGCTTCTTTTCCTGTTGTCTCCATAGGGTTGCTTGCCATTCCCCCAATGAGGCAGGAGTTTAGCTGCTTTTTGGGGCCCCAATCTGCTGCCACCAAGCCAGCTGGCAGGGGGAGCCCCACCCCCAAAGAGCCCCAACTGTACCAAAGTGCCTGGCAGGATAACATCACCCGGAGGTGATGTCATTGCACAGGGCACATTGCATTTGAAAAAAACCCCCATAGATAACTCCTAGGCATGGAGAAGCCCCCCCCCGCCAGCAGCCAGGTAAGACCTGGCAACCCTATGTCTCCAGGAGGCCTCCTATTGGGAGACATTCTGGGAAATCTCCAAGCATTCTAGGGAATCTCCAGAAATCACTTGGAGATTTCCTCAGGTAGCACCAAATCCCTCAGTGGACTCTCCCAGTCAGGTCATTAGGATCTCTATGGCTGGAATCTGGCATGTAATTGCAACTGACTTCCTGCTTTATCCAAAGGAAAAAAAAGAACACTTCTAAATCCAAGAGAGGGGGAAATAGGGAAGGGCAGTTTGCTATGGCCTGACAGTGTCCAGGAGAAAATGCATTTCTTCACAGAGACTGAACAATAGAGTTTATTCTTCCAGGTAACCTCATGTCCAGCTGGAAATTATGAGTAATTGAGAACAGTCAGAAAAAGATAGGACCCCTGCCCCCCAAGTTCTAGGATTGCCAGACCCCCTGGTGGATGTGGGGGTCTGGCCAGTGGGGGGACTTACCAGGAGAAAGGAGAAGGCCTGGGCCTCATCACCTGCACCACATAGGAAGTGACATCAACACACCAGCAACATCCAGGTGATGCTGTAGTGTTTGGGCAAAAACTCTACAGTAGAAGCCTCTGGTGTAATGATGTCACTTCCTGTGTGATGCCAGCAATGAGGCCTAGGCCTGTCTCTTTTTCCTCGTAGGTCCCCCCATCCCCCACCAGTTGCCAAGAGGGACCTGTCAACCCTACCAAGTTCTATACCACCACTTGTAAATTGCCAGGCCCTTTCCAGATGAAATGTGGGAGGATTCACCCATCACTACAGAGTTCTTCTGCAACTGTACCATTTCAGACTGGGGCAGGATTATATTTTTTAAATGCTCTTCTAGATGAAAAGCCCTGCATATGGCAACTTGGAGCATCAGGAAAGAATAGTGTTGCCATGCCATACTTCCTGGTGTGCTACTTTTCTCTACAGTTCCCATCTGCACTCTGAAGATAAGCAGTCCAGGAGGCATTTTGGCATCCCAAGAATCTCCTCTCTTTTGAAAGATTCAATTGCGGAAGGCTACCATTTTACTGGAAAATACAAACTCACTCCCCCTCCTTTGTTTCTTGCACAAAGGGAAAAGAGGCCTTAAAATAAAATCTATTATCAAGCCATGGATGTTGAGATTTGGCTTCTTCAACTTGACTTGTGTAAATCTGAGCAGTTCCCTGTGTGCTGCGTGGGACTGACAGACTCAAGCCGTTGCAATATATGGAAAATGACCTTTCCACCAGAAGCAGATCTTTCAGAACTGGATATTACATGTTACAAATTCTTATTCATAGCATTGTGCATTTAAAATGATAAAGTTATATTACGATGCAGTGTACCAAGGTTCTGGAGGGGAGGAGGGCGCGACATCTGACTCGAAAAAGAATATGTGGGTAGTTGAAGAGGAAAAGAACATATTTGTAAGGCACAAAAATGAACAATAAAATAAAGTCTTTTTCCTCTAAGTAATTTTGGCTTTTGAGTGAAGAAAATTCACTCACAGTGTTGATTAAAAGAAATGCTTTACCCAAACAGCCCTGCCAGCTCTTATGGCTGCTTCTAGACCTCTTTTGGTAAGGGCCTGCACTTCCCGTTCCCTGACATCTGCTTATTTGCTGCGCCATGTGCAACAACGTTGCCCTGCAATTCGAAGTTCTTTTTCTTTCCTAATTCCCATTGATGGAGTGTGTTTTCCTACCTCCCGCATTAAAGATAATATCTCTCTATGTCCATATTCCTTTCTGAAAGAGAAAGCAGAATTTCCTTCTTTGGAAAAAAAATCAAGGTGAGGCTCTCTCCTGCTGCCCCGGCAAGGCTTCCTTCTCTTTGTTATGTTTACTTAATTTCCCACTTTCAGTGGTGGATTGGGACTATATGACCAAAAGTCATATGGTCATCAGGGCCAGGTCAGGGCTAGACATGGAAGGTGTGTTGCCAGCTTGAGGTTGGGAAGTTCCTGGAGCCTGGGGAGGGGGAGCCAGGGGATGTTGGGGTTTGGGGAGAGGAGAAAGCTTAATCTGAGAGATGTGATGCCTTGAAAATCCACCTCAGTCCAGAGGCTTCATATTGCCTGCCCATTTAAGAATTGGAACAGGGGAGTGAGAGTTGTTGTTGCAGATCCATGTTCAGTTCAAAGCCTGAACATGCTCAGTACTGTGGCCAGGTCCCCAGTTCAAGGGCTTTCTCTCATGCCTTATTTTTGTTGCTTGTGTGCCCATACCGCATCAGTTCCACCCTCCCCCCCTTTCTGCACATATTTTGCTCCCTCTAGTGATCACTTCAATATTTCATCATTGTATCTCCAGCTTATTTATGAGCTCCTTAATTGTGCTTATAAATAAGCCGGAGATACAGCAAAGGTATATCAAAATAGACACTAGAGGGAGTACAACACATGTGGAAAAGGAAAAAAAAAGGATGCAGTATGGGCACACAAGGAAGGAAAAACCTCAAGCCTCGAGTCTCTGACAAACAACTTGAGCATAGGATTGGAAGGATATTACATATTATGTTTGCTAGTTTTTGCTGTATCAGGTATTTAACTCTGTTTTGCTCTTATGATCAATCCACCACAAATATCTGTGTCTTGTGTGAATACACATGCTATGTGTATTTCAGTGCAAATTAAATATTCCCTTTCAGATGTATTTGGTATAGATTGTAACAGTACTTCCATAATGATCATCTGTATCCAAATGTATTATCCGTCTTCCCCCCCCCCAAATATGGAACATGATCCAGCAATGAAAAAAGAATAAAAGACAGCTCTGTTCCACAACATGAATTGGGATGGTACATGTTGGGGGAGAATTCATATTGAGGAGGAATTATGGGAAGCATCTTAATTTGAGAGAAAAATCACTCTGAAAATGCTAGGAATGTTTTTGGCCTAGACACAGAGAATCAACAGAGTCATTTGTTGAGTCAGTTTTCATCCTGAAGGGTAGTCAGCATTACTACTCAAGATGGGAATGTTATCTATCTCACGTATTTATAGAGTGCCTGCCTATCACAGGAGTGCACTAGTCAATCAATATTTCTGTTCTCAGGGTTAATCTTGGGAAGTAACACAGCATTGGAAAGTCCTGAAAATTGAATGTATATACAGTGCAAGAGGCCCATCTCTTTCCTCTGCAGCCTTCTTGAATGCATCAGTTTCTAGTTTATCCAGCCGGACCAAAATGCCTTGCAGTGTTTTCTCAAATGGCCACAAAAGGCAGGGAGAGAGAACCATCAAGATGATAATTCTGATAAGTGCTTCCCATTTCATACATAAGAATTAAGAACACAAATGCAAGATGTATGGGTTTACTGCCCACTGGAGCTTCCTGTGCAGTTTGGAATTGCTGACAGGTGGGCATTATCAGTGTCCCCTTTTGATTTATGACTTAATTATAGGAGAAATCAAGTGCCACCCAGCAATTCCAAGCTCATCTTAAAATTGCACCAAAAATCATCTCCTTTGACTAGCACAGATATTTATGAGCTTACTTAAACAATAAAGAGAGATTGCATTAAAATAAACTTTTTAAGAAAGGAATGAAATGCTGACAGAATGCCAAGCTTACTCGTTATCTTTCCAGATCCACTTTATTTTTCCTACTGAAATAAGAGACTGAAACCAATAAGAGCACTCAGCTGAATACTGAGTAGCAGGATTTTCCAAGGAGTTCATCAACATTTATATTGTCTACTCTGACTGGCAGCAGCTCTCCAGGTCTCAGAGCCAAACTGCACGGTACATTCTGTAACCAGTTAGGTCCAGGTTCATTTAACGTGACTTAATTTCCCTGCAGTTAAACAGCAGCTGCAGAGCATGTCATTATAAATCAGGTCTGCAGGGTCCTGATTCAGCTCGAGACCTTTATGTGGGGGAAGGAAGCACCTTTCGTCCTGTGCTGATTTTCCCAGCTGAAACAGCCCTGGTGCAAGCTCCAAAATGGGGCAAATAACTTGCCCTGGGACCATTTCAGCTTGATTAAGCAGCACAGGGGGATGGCAGGATCTCCTCCTTTCCCCCTACAGGAGATCAGTCCCTATGTACATAGTGGTACATAGTGACGTGGTTTCTGGCTTTAATATTCGAGCCAGAGTTGGTTTCCTTCCTGGTTTCCTTCCTTCCTCTTTTTTTTTCTGCCTACAGGAGTGTAATTTTTGCATGACAGAAGATGTAATCATTCTTCTATTTGTTCTAACAGGTGTTTCTTACAAAGAAAAAGAGCCTTAAAACCAGCAAAAACAAACAAAAATGCTGTTCTCTCTACCATTCAAAAGACATTTGCAAATGATTGCAGAATGGCTTAGTATTTCATTCAAATTTCAGAGGCTTTTCCACACCCTCACTCCTATCACAAATGGTTTTTTCTAAATGAATGTTCTTTTCATATCACAAATGCAGGACCAAAAAAAAAGAAAAAGAAAAGAAAGAACACTCAGATCAAAATATGACGTTTATAGCATTTAAGTGTTACTTCCAAGGCAGTGAAAAGTCTTTTACTGGCAATGACTTGATTATAAAAACAGAACTGATCCTACAGGAAGTGAAGTCAGCAGACATTTTTACCAGGGTTGTTATTAAGGTTGCCAACCTCCAGGTAGCACCTGGTACTCTCCTACTATAACTGTTGATCTCTAGATGGCCAAGATCTGTTCCCCTGGAGAAAATGGCTGCTTTGGAGAGTGAACTCTATGACACTCTACCCTGCTGGGGTCCCTCTCCTCCCCAAACCCCACTCTCCTCAAGGTCCCCCCCAAAATCTCCAGGTATTTCCCAACCCAAAGCTGGCAACAGTCTCTATATTTCTTAGATTTCAACTTTAACCTTCTTCCCAGGCGCTCAGGGCCACATACATAGTTCATCCTTCCATCTCCTTGGCTCTCTCTGAAGCAGACCAGACTGAAAATCAGTGAATAGTCTAAGCTCTGTTGATGAGCTTCATTCTGTAATTAACAGTGTTAGTTACGGCACTAAGGGCATAATCCTAAGCGGGTCTGCTTCCTCCCAGGAAAGTGTTTTTAGGATTGCTCTCTAAGTGCTGTACATAAACAAAAACTGGGACACAGGAACTCCTCTCAGTCTTACAATCCAAAAAAGAGTCAACAGAATAGAAGAGAAAGGGAGGTGGGAGGTCCATTTGACAGGGTCCAAACAAAGAAGTGTGTTGTTAACAGGCAATTATATCCAGTTGGGCCAGGTAGATCTTGCCTAAAGGGGCAATTAATGGATGGTATGATTTATCCTCTTGTATTATAAATGTTACCCTTTTATGGAAATATCTTTCCCCCATTTTGTTAGCTGATCTCTTCTCCTGGTCTTTGTAGTGGAACATTCAAAATACAAAGGAGAACCATAACATATACAATGAATTTACATGTTTTTGAGCTCAAATCAATGTCAGCACAGACTGATATGACTTCTCACTGGAATATAACAAAAACTAGGCCAGCTACATATTTCCCTGATCCTTCCCCCCACCCCCCAGGAAGGGCTATTTAACTTAATGGGATAAAAATGTGGCTTCTCAGCATTGCTTATGCATTTGTAGATATCCTCTAAGGACTGTCAAATGTTCAAGAGCATCAAGGCAAGCCAGCATGTGCTGTGTGCCAATTTAAAATTGTGATGGGTCTTAACCCCCCATAAGTATTTTCCAAGCAAGCTTTGTTACAGTAGCCATCCTGGGTCTAGTTTCTTCATTTTCTGCCTTTCCTACAGCCTCTTTTAAAGTAGGTAATTGACTTTTGTGATCGTGGAAGAAGCATTTACTTTAGTTGTCCCTTAACAATCATGAACCAAGATGAAATACGGCAAAAAGGGCTGTGGAAAGTCATTCTGGTCCACACGGCTTCTTTTTTTGATCTCTATAGAAGGAAGAAGCTCTGCCCAATGATGCGGCTAATCTTTTCCCCTCTTTTTACAGTTCACTATCCACCCCAGTAACTGAGCTCATTACAAACTCTGATTGTGTTTATCTTCCTCATTGTAAAATGCTTTCCTTTAACAGAATGAAGAAAACCAGAGGGGATTTCTCTATTTATTGTTTCAAAGAAATGGTCATTGTACATTCCAAAAAATAGCAATGATTTTAAAGCTGTCGCTGCAGGGATGGTGGACAGGTACAAAGAGGCTACAAAAGCAGGAACATGATTAAATCATGTACCCTGCAAAGTAGTAAGTCTGCAAGTTTTGGTGAGACCTAATTGAAATATTGCTTGCAACTAATGCCAGTCAGTTAGGCCTACGCGCAGTTTTGATGCAAGAGATAGATGGATTAAGGCACCCTATAGCTTATCTAAGCAGAAAGATAACTAACAGGGAGCAAAACTATTCTGTGCAAAAAGAATGTCTGGCTATAGTGTGGGCTCTCACCAAATTAAAAAGGTATATTTGAAGACAATGATTTGTGCTGCTAACAGAACATCACTCTTTGAAATGGCTGCAAACAATGAAGAACACCAATGCCTTGTTGCAAAGGTGGTCCAGATGTATTCAAAAGTACAGTCTTAACATCCAGCACATAAAAGGCAAAGACAACACAGTTGCTGATTCTTAATCCAGGCCCCGGTCATATGGGCCAGAAAACGTGGGGGGGGGGGGAGGCGTAGCAGTTTGCCCCAGACCAAAATAAGGCGCGGTAGCCCGATCACACGGGCCACCGGGTTGCCACGCTCTGGCACTGAGCACCGATCACACAGCGCTGCTGCAGCGTGGCAAAAAAGCAGCACAGCAGAGCATGCAAGCCATGCCTTCAGTGGGGCAAATGCTCCGTGTGAACGGGGCCCCTGTTGTGAGTGGTGGGCCAGTGAACAGAAGCAAGCAACCAAACCAAAACAAAACAACCAGTGATAAAAAGTGACCAGAAACAAGTACCCAGAACAGCACAACCTGAGATGGAAGTCCAGTCCAGACCAATGAGGAACTACCAGCAATAAAGGAATCCAGACCAGATCCACGAGAGACCAGACCAGATGACCAGTGAGGAGCATCTGGACAGATGTTTACCAGCTGGAGAATGAGATGAGAGATTTACCTTGTAGAAACTATACCAGAGACAATAGTAGAGGTTTCCTCCCAAGACAATGGCATTACTAAAGGGATGCTGTGCGCTGCCCTTCTGGAAAAAAAAGACACTGTTTGGCTATGAAGACAAGAGGGGTTTTTTTTGCTGCGTAAATATTTTGAGCGTGTTTTATTTCTGTGTTTTAATATGGAGTTTTATATGTTTGTTGTTGTGATTTAAAATTCAGGCCTGTAGAATAAGAAAGTGAGGGGCTGGATGGATGACTGAAGTGTGTCATGATTGGATGGTAGGTATACCCTAGGGGGTGGAGTTGACTGGCTGGTTCTGAGAGGCTTTGTGTGAGAGACAGTTAGTTGGTTGTGTGAGAGCTGAAGAGAGAAAACTGAGCCTAGTGCTGTAGATAAGAGTGTGGTGAGAGAATTCTTTTTTTTTTCCTGCTTGCCCCAAATAGGGCAAGGTTTATTAAAAGTATACATACATTCACACATATTGACACACAGACATAGATGGGGGGAAGTAATGCATAGTACATAGTTTCATTTTAAGTCTTATATACAAAGAGTTTTCTCAACGCAAGTCCATTTTCTTTGTTGGCTTCTATCTTTCTTATAATTTTCTTGTTTTTCCAGTCTTTATTAATCATGGTATATTATTATAACTATTGTACCAACTATAGAATCTTGACCATGTATTTTGAAATGTGGACTCTGTATGTCCCTTTAACAATAAAGTCAGCTTATCCACTTCTGCCGCCTCCAAAAGCTTATTGAGAATATCTTGTTTCATTGGGACCTCTTGGACTTTCCAGTATTTAGCATATAGAATTTTAGCAGTTGTTGCTATATAGACAATAAGATAACGATAATCCTTTTTACATAAATCAGGAAGAATATTTAACAGTAATATTTCAGGAGTGAAAGGAACAGTTCACTTTAATATTTTTTGCAAAATTTCATGTATCCAAGCCCAGAATTTGTTTAACTTTTTCACAATGCCACCAAATATGATAAAATGACCCCACCTTATTTTGGCATTTCCAACATTTGTTTGAACACTCACTATTATATTTAGCTAACTTTTCTGGGATTACATACCACCTATAAAACATTTTATACACATTTTCTTTATAAGAGACCACTTTCATTATTTTTATATTTTTCTTCCATAATTGGTCCCATTGATCTAAGTCAATGTTATACCCCAAGTTTTGCACCCATTGAATCATTGTAGTTTTGACCGTTTCATCCAACATCATATAATCAAGAAGAAAACTATACATTTTTTAAATAAATTTTTGATCTGTAGAAATCATTTTTTTTCAAACTCTAACAAATTGTCATAAAAACCTAATTTTTTATCTTTAAAGAATCTAGATTCAGTTTGTGCCCTTTGCCACCACGTTAGGTCTGATAATGGTTTCAAATTCAACTTAGAATCTAGAATATCTGAATACCTTTTTACATCTTCATAACAGGTTTTAGGGTTTGTGAAAGCTTCTAAAGGGGCGATCAGGTTTGAGTTCTTTGTATATAATTGTTTATGCAAGGGTTCCCAGACTTTCAATAAAGATGCTCTCGAACAAAGCTGCTCGAAGTATCTGTATACTGTGGCTTTCTTATACCATAAAAATGCATGTCAGCCTAGAATTAGGTCATGGCCTTCCAGTTTTAATAGTCTTTGAGCTTCTAAAGTAGTCCATTCTTTAACCCAGGCCATAGCTTATGCTCTATAATAAAGAAGCCAATTTGGTAATTTCAAAGCCTCCTCTTTCCTTAAAATCTTGTAGAGCTTTAAGTTTTATTCTTGGATGTTTCCCTTGCCATATAAATTTTGAAATTAAATTGTCTATCTCTTTAAAAATGCTTGACTTTGCAAAATAGTTATTGTTTGAAATAGAAATAACCATCTTGGTAATATATTCATTTTTACTATAGCCATCCAACCCATTAAAGATATTTGGAATTTTTTCCATTTTTCCAAGTCTTTCTCTGTAGACTTTAAAAGCTTTTCATAGTTGTTTTCCTGCAGTGTGCTGCATTTATTGGTCAACATTATTCCTAAATATTTAACTTTTTTCTGCAGTTGAAAATACGACTTCTGCTGAAGTAATAAAGCTTGTTCATTTGTCATATTCTTTGTCATTATCTTTGTTTTATTTATGTTCACTTTTAGTCCTGCTATTCGCCCATATTCCTGTAATTTTTCCTTCAAAATTTGTATTGAGTTGAGGGGATTCTCTAAAATGAATACAAGATCATCTGCAAACGCCAATAACTTATACTGTTGTCCACACAATTTAAGACCGCTTACTTGATCCTCAGATCTGATTACATCAGGTAAGACCTCCAAAGTAAAGATAAATAGTAAAGGTGACAAAGGGCATCCTTGTATCATTCCCTTTTGTATATCTATGTTTTGTGACCGATCACCATTTATTGATATCTTAGCTGATTGTTTCTTATATATGGCACCAATCATTCTGTTAAATTCAGGGCCTGCTTGAGCCTTTTTAAGTGCTTCTAAAATAAAGTCCCAGCTAACATTGTCAAATGCTTTCTCAGCATCCAAAAAGATTAATGCCATTTGTTTTTCTGGATGTGTTTCATAATACTCTATAACATCTAAGATACATCTGAGATTATTTCTTATTTGTCTTTTGGGAAGGAAGCCCGCTTGGTCTTTATGTATCATTTGAGATATTTTTTTTTTCATTCTGGAAGCTAATATACAAGCAAACATTTTACAATCCACATTTAAGAAAGAAATAGGTCTATAATTTTTAATTTCCTTTTCATCTGTGTCTCGTTTATGAATAAGAGTTATTATAGCTTCAGTCCAAGAATCTGGCACCTCTTCTTTGTCCACTATATTTTTACAAACTTCTTTGAAAGGAAGTAATAGTTATTCTTCAAAGGTATAGTAAAATTCTGCTGATAAGCCATCCGGTCAAGGTGCTTTCCCTTTTTTTTTGGCATTTCAAAGCTTCTACCATTTCTACCATTGCAACTGGTTGATTTAAGATTTTCCTTTGCTCTTCTGTAAACATTTACATTTATATCTCGCTAAATGTTCCTGTACGTAGTCTGGGATGGAATCCATTTTTTTTAAATAAAATTCTTTATAGAAGTCTTCCACAATAAGTTTCATATCTTGCATCTTACTTGTTTCTTCTCCATTTCTATTCTTTAAAGTCTTTATATATGATTTTTCCTTTTCTTGTCATATTTTATAAGCCAGCCATCGTGTAGGCTTATTTGCATTTTCAAAATAATTCTGTGTGGAAGTCATTAGCCTAAGTGGCAAATTGGGAAAATTAAGTTTTCTGCAAGTTAGTAGCCTAAGTGTCAAGTAGTCACCTTTGTGGCTAGATCTGTTTAAGAAACTTTAGGGAAACAAGGACTGTACATGTATTTGATACCATTTATGCTTATTAACCATACAGAAACCATTACATTGTTTTACTTACAAATAAACACTGTGTTTTAAGAGAAACAACTGTTTTATTTAGAGGAAAAATCCCCTTTTACCTCAGAGTTACTCCTACATACTCACCTATCATTCTACCAATTATAACTAAGACATCCTATTCTTTAGGACCAACTAAGAATTCTAAGGCAAGAGCCTTTGGTGGCAGCGAAGATAAGTAGGGAATGCTAAGGAAAGCAGGAGGCAGCATAACACATGTCACCTCAGAACACTACAGAGAGGGGGAGTTTCGGTTTTGGCAGAGCGAATGGCGGTCGCCTCTCGGGACGCTCCTGGAGGTGATCAGCCCACGCACAGTCGGGGGGGTCTTCGCACAAGCGAATGACCCTAGTGAGCCTTAGGCAAAGGCTCCGAACCAGGGGGCGCTTGGGGGATAGCCTCTTTGCTGGCCTGACGGTCGGAAAATTGAGGCTTTCCCTTTGCCCCAATGGCCCCGCTGTGTAGTGCCCAAATGGGAGGTAGCAACGCCACCGACTTCATGGAGTGAAGCAGCGGACATGAATCAATAAAAGGAAAATCGGCAGCAAATCATGAGTTGGAGATCTGTTTGAAGCAGCATAAATGCGCTCCCCCCTATAATTGCATGAGCGCATGGGAGGAGGGAGGAATCCCCACCCCCCTTAGAAACCGGGACTGGTAAAAAAGAGAGAAGGGGGGCGAAGTAAAAAAGCTGATTGGAAAAGATACCTTTGAGGGTTTTATTGAAGCCAGAAAAAGAAGCTTGTTTCCTGAGGGTCGCGGCACGAACTTAGCTAAAGTAAACAATAAAAATGTCGGGGCAGAAAAAGGTCCCAGAGAAGCCAGTAAAGAAGGTGTGTGTGGGGGGCTTCTGATCCTGGCAGCCTCCCTCCAGAGCCAGCTGTCAATCAACAGAAAAGTGAGTCACTGCACCCTCTGCTGGATCAAATGCAGAAAATCAGTGAAACCCTTTGTAACATGGAAAGTGTGCTCAGTAGTCAACAGAAACAATTAACAGAAACGGCAAAGAAAATGGAGGAAATCGCACAGAAGTGTTTGGTCTCGACAGAAGACACCAAGAAAATTAAGAAAAAGGTCAACAAGTTAGAAAAGCATCAAGATATGCAAGAAAAAAGAATTTTAATGTTGCAGATGGAAAAATCAAACTTGACTCTTCGATTTCAGGGCATAAAGGAAGAAGTGAAAGAAGATCTCAGAAATATTTTGGTGAATGCCTTGGCACCACTAACTGGCAGAGAAGTGCAAAATTTAAAAGAGGAGATGGATGTGGCCTACAGAGCCTACTCCAGTTTTACAAAGAAAAACAATCTGCCAGCAGAAGTGGTTGTCAAGTTTACTAAGCAGCGAACTAGAGATCAAATTCTGTGAGCGGCATCAGCAACGCCCTTGAAGATCGGAGAGCAGACTATCAGAATACTAAAAGATGTTCCATATGAAATCCGGATGAAAAGGAAAGCATATAAAGGATTGACCTTGTTTCTACAAAGACGTCAAATCAGTTACAAATGGTGGATCCCTGAAGGACTGGTGTTCAAGTTCAAGGACAAAAGAGAGAAGATTGACTCCGTTTTCAAAGCTCAAGAATTTCTGAAGAGACACGCCAGTTCAGAGGAAGATGCAGAACTCGCTAATTGGACAGTTTTTAGTAGCGAAGAAGACAGCGGCCCAGAAGAGGGAGGAGCAGGAGCGGGAGACGAAAAGGCAAAAGATGGCCCGTCGTATAATCTGAGAGACTTAAAAGGGAGAAACCCCAAGATATAACAGCTGTTCGTGAGATGACAGAATGGAGCTGATCATCAACTAACCCCAAAGGACTTTACTAATCTATCTAACAAGTGTATTTGGGACTTTTGGTAAGATGAAAAGAAGATCTTTCAACCATGGTAGAAGCCAAAAACTTTATTTTTACTAACAACAACAACAAAAAGTACTAACATTTTAACAGAGAATTCATTCGACTCTTTTCTTTATCCATCTGTATACCCTACCTTTTTTCTGTATAAAAAGCAATAAAATTCTCTCCTTTTTATGAGGGTTATTATATATATAAAAAAAGAACACTACAGAGAGGTATGTTTACAAAGGTTACATATAAGGGGTCTCTATCTGTCTCTCTGTCTGTCTGTCTATCATCTATTTATCTAGTACTGCTCATATGGCTATCGTCTTAAGCAGAAATTAGAACCAATTTTTTTTTAAAAAAGACCTTACTCAGTATTATTTCTTTTATATTTGGTTACTGTGTCTATGAATTTTGCCACTGAGAGGGTGACACAATCATTTGTATCCAATAGTAGCCATGACACCTGGGCTCATACATTTATCAATTCTGTACCCTTAAGTAAAGGCATCTCATAGAAAAAGAGTGAAAATGTTAGAGTGATTAACTCATGTATCCTGCAAAATAGTAACTCTGCAGCATGGGAAGCGGCTGTGATTCAGTGATAGGTCTTCAAGTGCAGAAGGTCCCAGGTTCAGTCTCTGACCTTTCATATTAAAAGTGGCTCAAGATGTGAAAGGTCCATAGCTCAGTGGTAAAGCATAAATGTTGCCCACAGAAGGTCCTAAGATCAGCCTCTGTTAACTTAGCATCAACACAACATTTGTTAGCAATATAGCATTCTGATTCCAGACTTTTGAATTTAAAGTTTGGAAAACTGACATACTTGGGACTGGTTTGGTGCAGTGGTTAAGTGTGCGGACTCTTATCTGGGAGAACCAGGTTTGATTCCCCACTCCTCCACTTGCACCTGCTGATGTGACCTTGGGTCAGTCACAAGCTCTGGTGCAGCTGTTCTCTCAAGGACAGTTTGTGTTAGAGTTTTCTCAGCCCACCTACCTCACAGGGTGTCTGTTGTGGGGAGGGGAAGGGAAAGGAGTTTGTAAGCTGCTCTGAGACGCCTTTGGGCAGTGAAGGGCGGGGTATAAATCCAAACTCTTCTACTCTTCTCTTCTTCTTCTTACTGTCTTGATATTGGTATAGTTAGTTTCTACTAAATTCTGCTGCCCTGTTTTAAAATGTCTTGATGGTGTTTGCTGCTTTGTAAAATTTCCTGTTGTGTGTATTTAAATTGATTCTAAATTTCTTCTGCTATAGGGTTGCCAGCTCCAAGTTGGGAAATACCTGGAGATTTGGGGGGTGGAGCTTGAGGAAGGTGGAATTTGGGGAGCGGGGGCATCATTGGGATATTATGCCATAGAGTCCACCCTCCAAAGCAGTCATTTTCTCCAGGGGGACTGATCTCTGTTGTCTGGAGATGGGTTGTAATTCCAAGAGATCTCCAGGCTCTGCCTGGAGGATGGCAACCCTATATTGTTCACCAGAGTGAATAGTAAATAATTTTATGGGCTGCTGTTCTATATTTTAGTTGTTGCTTTACTGATTCTGTTGTTTTAGATAATTTAATGCATTGGTCACCGGCTTTTTGCAGAGAGGTGACCTAAAAATAGTTGGCATGTATAAAGATTGAATAACTCAGCTAATGCATGAAAATTAGAATCACTATAAGTGGTGGACTCAGAAGGACTTGCGGAGGCATCTCATTTTCCTCTCCCCCTACTATTTCCTCTTTCCTTTTATTTGAAAGCCCCCACAGCCTTTCCCCTTTTCCTTCTTCCTTCTCTCCCTGCCACCCACTAGCCAACTTACCTATCTCACTCCCCACACTATTTCAATTTTCTTTCCTCCTGGCAGCCCTCTTATTTGCAACTTCCCCCCCCCTTTTTTTCTCCTTCCCACCTACCCACCAGCCTAACTTTTATCTGCCTCCTGTCTTTAGCTCCTGTGTCAATCTTCTTTATACCTGCTTTTCTCCCCAGTGGGGACTCAGAGCGGCTTACATCATTCTCCTCTCCTCCATTTCATCCTCACAGCAGTCCTGTGAGCTAGTCTAGGCTGAGAATGTGTGACTGGCTGAAGGTCACCCAGTGAGTTTGCATGGTAGAGCGCATATTTGAACCTGGCTCTCTGAAACTCTAACTCCTATACCACATTGGCTTTTGTGGTGGCTGCTATTCAACAGTAGCAAGCAGCCATCCTGAAGGAGTCGTGCAAGTTGTGTGGTTAACATGACATGCGATGCTTGCTGCCAGGTCTGGCCCCATGAGTCCTCCCTCAGTGGGTAAAATGGCCCTGAAAAGAGCTCTGCCACATCCCCCTTTTACTGACAGAAATCTTTCTAAGCCCCTTGACTTCAGTGGATTAGAAGGGTATAACTCTGTTTAAGATTACACAGTAAATGAAGGGCTCTGCAACCACCTCTGGTGCTGTGTTTCAGGTCACATGAGAGGGAGCTGGTAGAAAGAACCAATGTTGCTGGCTTTCTAGATTGCTCTCGTACAAATATGGCCACCGTTGAAATCCAGTGGCCAAACAAGTACCTCATACAGAGATTCAAAGTGCCTCCGGTGGAGAACAGCCTTTTTGCCTCACTTGTGAGTTATTTAGAGACATCTTTTTGCCCCTTTCCTTGTCACCTTGTCTTTAAATTTACTAATGAAATTGTCTGTGAGTAACAAAATCATAATTACAGAATGTAAAGTGAATCCCTCAAGATGCAGACTGTCACTTACATGAAGTAATGAATTCATTTTCTTCTTCAGTCTTTCAAAGCATTGTTCTTGTTCCCTGTTTGATGAATCCAGATGGACCCTGTTAACTATACAATATACATACTGGGGCTAAGTCACCCGGCATGTATGCCATTGTTGAAATAAAGGACTATTAATTAAAGTGGGTAGCTTGGCAAAATGTATTATATTATACATGATGGGATGGAAGAAAGTTCCTTGAGGATGTTTATGCATTTTTCTCATTTATATTAGAATTTATGCCGGCATATTAATTTCCTGCCACAAAGCTAATTTCATGTGTATTGTTTGCAATCATCAGTATTAATAATAATTAATAATTTGACTGAGCGGTAATTGTAACCAATGGCAGATGGCATATCTGCACTAGAAATATAACATAACATATACCAGTTTAACTATCAAGGCTTTGTATAAAAACTCCTGGGAATCAGTTTGGTGAGACTCCTCTGTTTGAAATAACTGGACCTTTCATAAAACTACTGTCCCCAAAGTTCTTGAAGGAGAGGGAATGACTTATGAACTACTTCAGGGCTGCAATTCTGTGCTCATTTACTTGAAAAACTATTGAAAACAGTAGAACTTATTTTTGGGAAAATGTACATAAGATTGGGCTCCACATCTGTAAAGTAGCAGGGTTCTTATAGTACAGAATGCTTTATTCTTCAGATTGGGTGGGTGTTAACTTTTGATGGGACCGTTGTTGAAAATAATTAGCATTCGTGTAACATTTATGCATTATAAATGGGATGCTGAGGCTGAGAGAGAAGGAGGTGGCTTCTTTTTGAACTGGCAACATCCTGATTTCTGGCTCAGTCCTAGTCTCTAAACTACAGCCAGGGTCTGTGCATGAGAGGGAATAATGAATATACTTTGCTGGGACCTGGGAGTCCAAAGGGTTCCAGCCCAGGCTACAAGCCCATTACTATGATTTGGCTATTTGTGACTTGGAAATAAAGTGAGAAAATTTTCTGTCAGACACATGAGATAGTATGTGATGGAAGCAGGCCTGTGTCACAGATTTTTGATGGGCTCAGAGAAATGATGCTGGGCCCTGATTCTACAGCTCTTAATGGACAGTAATATGAAGCAAATAGGAGATCTTCGTCGTGGCCTCTGTGCAGTCCCACACATGGGTTGGGCGCCTGCGCACGACCTCGATCGGAGAAACTTCTAGAGCTTTACCTCAGAAGAGCTTTTGGCGGGCTCTCCTCCCGCCCTGGGGGAGGAGACATGCACTGCGCATGCCCAGAGCGGGAGAGAGAGCCGCCTCCCACTCAGTTCTTCTTCGACCGCCTTCGTGTTCACACCTCGTTCCTGTCGTTCCTCCATTTACCTCAGCTGAGTATATCTTTCTTCGCTTTCGCTTTCTTTTTCCATCTGCTTCTTTCTCTTCTAAAAAATATTTCAAAAAAAAAAAAAAATCTTTGTCTATCTCTCTTCCCCCCCCACTCTCCTTTCTTTGGAGGGTGGGTGGGGATTTTTGTATGGGAAAGACTCAATTCTTTAAGGTCTGTCGTCGTTGCCCTGCTAAAATTCCATCCAACGACGGGCACGACCTTTGCTTAGTTTGTTTGGGAGAGGCCCATAGAGTAGATTCTTGCCCTCATTGCGCGAGTTTCACTCGTCAGGCTCGCCGTAATCGAGAGGCTAGGCTCAAAGCTCTTCTTGTTGAATCGGCTCTGCGTCCCACAATGTCTTCGGGAGCTTCCCAGGTCTCGGTAGCCAAGAAATCGGACACCTCCTCGAAGGCACCGAAACAGAAACCTAAGCGGGCTGAAGATAAGACCCCTTCGAGGTCGAAGGCCACGCCCTCTGCTTCGGTTTCGAAAGTGGACCCCATCATCGTGACTGGGTTGTCGACGTCGATGCCGGCCCTTGCCTCTACATCTCATCAGTCTGCAGCTCGACAACAGACTCCGCAGCACCCCCACTCGTCACCTACGGGGACGATACCGTTGGGCCAGTTGACCAGATCGCCTCCACACCTGTCTCCGTGAACAGGCTCCCGGTCTCCACGGAGGCGCTCCACTACCCCGATCCACACTTTGGACGAGGGTCTGGTTGTGCACCGCCATGCTCAGTCCCGATCTCGACTTGGTCGTCGATGCCTGATCCGTAGGCAATCCCCGTCGTCGTCTGATTCCGCCTCTGACCACCAATGCTGGTCCTGCGAAGACCGTCGGGAGCGTCCGGATGTGGCCTACTATTATTCGAGGTCTCCGATACCGGAGAGACACCGCTATGACCGAATCCGGCATTTGGAACGCGGAGATCAGGCCCACGCCCCTGACCGCCCTCGGCGCTCGGCATCTGTGGCCTCGGCTCATTCTGCCTCTCGGGAACAGCCTTCTGACCTTCCCAGAAATCGGGACGCCCCAAGGAGTTCCCCAATGGAACCTCGACACCGTCCTGCCGTCGACCATCCGGTCGTCGACCTTGTCCAACCCCGATCCTCCTCTCCTATGTCGATCTCGGACGGGTCGGATTCGGCGGAGTTCGAACCCGAGGTCTCTCGGATCGAGGACGAGCACCGACGCTCGGGGTCGATTTCCCCTACGGAAGGCCCTAAGGCATTTTTGGAGCTCGTTACCAGGATGGCGACTGCCCTCCAAGTTCAGGGCTTTACGGAGTCCCCAGCAGTGACCGACGTCGTTCACCGGTTGGTCCAGGCTGATCTTCCTCCGTCTCCCGTCTTGCCTTTGCTGCCTGTCCACCTTTCTATGTTGAAAGAGTCATGGGAACACCCGGCTTCGATCGCTCCGGTTTCGAGGCGCTATGATGGGTTGTATAGGATCCAGGATGCTCCTGGCAAATTCCTCCTTTCTCAGCCTCCACCGAACTCCATGGTGGTTCACTCCTCTTCGAAATCGAGGCAGCCTGCTCGCCAGTCCACGCCCCCTGACCGTGAGGGTCGTAAACTGGATCTTCTGGCCAAGAAGATGTACTCTCTGGCCTCCATGAATCTCCGGGTCGATACTTATCTGCCTCATCGGGTCGTTCTGCCTCATCGGACAACGAATGGTCCATTCCCCTCCGGTATCTTCGGCCTCTGTTTCGGGAGTTCGGTCACCCATCGGTCGACGGCTTCGCGTCCGTCGACAATGCTCGATGTCGCCTGTTTTTCAGCAGGGGTCCCCCGTCTGCTCGGTCGCTCGGGGATGCCTTTCTCCACAAATGGAACGGAACCCTGTTTTATCTGTTTCCTCCGTTCCCTCTCATCTCTCGGGTCGTGCAGAAGATTCGTGCAGACCGCACCTCCTGCATTCTGATCACTCCGTGGTGGCCACGCCAGGTCTGGTTCCCGCACCTGCTTCAACTCTCCTGTCGTTCCTTCCGTCCCCTCCCTGTCGTCCCAGATCTCCTTTCTCGGGCCCGAGGGAGAATCATCCATCCCAATCCAGGATTTTTCAAATTAACGGCCTGGAAGATCCAGCCCTAGACTTCCTGCCTCAGGTCTCTGAAATCCTCCTGAATGCTAGGAAGCCTTCTACTCGACGTTCCTATCGGTTCAAGTGGAACAGATTCCAATCCTATGCTACTGATCACTCTTTCGATCCGATTCGATCATCTCTCCGTGAGATCTTCGCCTACATCGTGCATTTGAAGGATGCGGGCCTGGCATACTCGTCCTTGAGGGTTCATTTGGCGGCGATCTCCGCCTACCACCCCCTCATCCAAGGCTCGTCAGTGTTCTCCCACCGTCTCACCAAGACGTTCCTCAAGGGTCTTCTTCGCATGTGCCCGCCTAGGAAACCGTTGGTGCCTTCCTGGAGCTTGTCTCTAGTCCTTTCTCAACTCATGGCTAAACCGTTCGATCCGATGGCTACCGCCAACCTCAGGTTAGTGTCCTGGAAGACGGCCTTTCTCGTAGCCATTACCACTGCACGCAGAGTAGGGGAGCTAGCTGCCTTCAGGGCCGATCCCCCCTACACCGTTTTTCATAGGGAGAAGGTGGTCCTTAGAACAGATCCTTCCTTCCTCCCTAAAGTCGTCTCTGCCTTTCACCTCTCTCAGTCGTCTGTTCTGCCTACATTCTTCCTGAACCCGACTGATGCCTCTCAGAGAGCCCTACACTGTCTAGATGTGCGCAGAGCGCTCTCTTTCTATCTACACAGGACACAGCCCATACGTAAATCTCCTCGGCTGTTCCTAGCTTATGGCCCCCCTCACGCGGGGGAACCCATTTCTTCTCAACGTCTCTCTAAGTGGGTGACTTCCACCATAGCCCTTTGCTATGAGCTGGCGCGTCAACCCGTTCCTACCTGTCTCACTGCCCATTCCACATGGGCGGTGTCAACGTCCACCGCTTTCCTGGCCGGTGTCCCGTTGGAAGACGTCTGTGCGGCTGCTACGTGGTCCTCAGCATCGACCTTCGTGACCCACTACGCACTCGACGTCCGAGCTCGGCGGGATGCTGCCTTTGGTCAGACGGTACTGCGATCTCTCTTCGCTTGACCCTGCTGGACCCTCAGGTAGGACCCGTGGGTGATTTGTTTTGATGGTGATGCTGTATTTTAACCATTATTTTTGTGTCCTTTGCAGCTGCCAGCTCCCTCCTCCAACTGGTTCAGCTCTTGTAATCACCCATGTGTGGGACTGCACAGAGACCACGACGAAGATAAACAGGTTGCTTACCTGTAACTGATGATCTTCGAGTGGTCATCTGTGCAGTACCACAATCCCACCCAGCCTTCCCCACTGCTGGCATCTCCAGATTTCCTTCTTTGGATTCTTTGGCCTTGACAGTGGCGGTCGAAGGAACTGAGTGGGAGGCGGCTCTCTCTCCCGCTCTGGGCATGCGCAGTGCATGTCTCCTCCCCCAGGGCGGGAGGAGAGCCCGCCAAAAGCTCTTCTGAGGTAAAGCTCTAGAAGTTTCTCCGATCGAGGTCGTGCGCAGGCGCCCAACCCATGTGTGGTACTGCACAGATGACCACTCGAAGATCATCAGTTACAGGTAAGCAACCTGTTTTTCCCCATTGCAAGACACCCTGTTTTTACAAAAATAGGGTGCTCAGTACACTTGTGTCTATCTCAGTGTTTATTATCAAGTACATTTATTTTGCTACCTTGGCATCATCAATTAATATTGACCCTTTTTGGCAGTAACAAAAATGAGTCTGGGAATCTTCACAAGTAGATTGTATTGAAAAGTTTCCCCTGTTCATTGTTCATTTGTGCTCCTATTGATTTTTTTTGAGGGGGGCAGTGGAATGCAACAGTGCAAACATAAAGGGAAGCAAATGCCCATTAATAGTTGCACTATCAAGCCAAGGATCATGTGAGATAATAAATATTGTCTTGATGATTCATAGATGCTCCAGGCAAAGGCGGAAGAAAAGGAATCTATAGATGTCATCATTCTTGCCTTCATTAAAGATGTTTCAATTCTGTAGGAGCAGTTACTGCTTGTAGCAACTTTGTGAATATCAAGTAAACAATAGCTTAGCGGGTGGGTGCTATTGGGCTTGAAAAAAGAAAACGGCAGCCGAGAGGTATAAAGAAAGTCATGCATTCACTGCTACAGTTATGGTAATGGTAGCTTGTATCAAACCAGGAAGTTGGGGTAGGTTGGTTGGCTACATTGACTGTGGAGGACAGAGTTGTGGGAAATGACCCCTGCAGACCTTTGCTTTTACTCTGCTGGCTTGGATCACTGCTTGACCACAGTGAGAAGTTCACCCCTCTGGCTTTAACCTACTCATTCCCTTTAATAAATAGGGTCCACTCTCTGCTGCCACCCAGAGGCCATTTATAGAATAGCAGCCTGATGGCCTACAGTCAGATTCTCTATAAATAAATCAGTATCTATTCCTTAATTCAGCCAACTTGGAGGTAGGGGGGAAATTTGGAAATCTCTCATTAGAGATATTCCTAACTTGGCAGCGTCTCCTTGTTTCTTTCTTCCTTAAGCATGAACCAAGGCATGAGGCTTTGTCCATTGCTGCAAACACCAAATTACTCCCATTTCAGAAAAAAAAAATTCTGGGTATATAAACAATCAATGGATACTACAAGTAAAAGTGTACCATCTCTGTGATTGAAATATATTAATGGTTCCAAGTTTGTCATTCAAACTCTGTTCATCTCAGGGATATCTAATTTCTCCATCTGGCTGCTTACCTCTGTTCAGGCCCTGTTCCTGTGTACATCTCATTTGGAGCCTCCACGGCATGATTGCTCTCTAACGCATGTCTGCCCCTTTTCACAATGTCTGCCTCTATTTAAAGCATGTCTCCCTTCTTTTAGAATGGCTGCCCACTATCAGAATGGCTTTCTCTCTTCTCAAGGGAGAACTTCTTCCCACTACCTCCAAGACTGCTTCTGCAGTAAATACACCAGGGAGGGAAGGGAAAATGGTAGAACTATCTGGCCATACTTTGAGGAAGCCCATTGCCTGCCTGCTGTTTCTGGGGTTAGCTTCACAGCATACTCATGGCTTTACAGCCACCAGACTATGCAGCTTAGAATGTAGAAGGATCTGAGAAGAACTGATTCTTTGTTTTAACCAGAATACCTGTAAGGGCAGATTGAATATTCCTATAGTTTCAACCCAACATTCACAAGCAAAGTGGAATTTTTTTTTACTCAAATATCTGGAGTGTGGTTTCAGTGTCACATTCTGATATATGCTCTGAATTTATTAAACTTAATCCCTCATCTGTGTAAATCATTGGCCAAATTCCACTTGGAAAGAAGGGTCAAAACATTGTCTTTTTAATGTGTGTGTGTGTGTGTGCACCTGGAAGTCATGGTGACCTCTGGTGACTGACCCTTACTGGGAGCCTGGAGGATATTCAGCGAGATGGCTGAATAAAGCCTGCCCCCGCCTCTGGTATTTCAAGGAGGCCTCCCATCCAAGTACTTGCCAGAGTTGATCCTGCTTAGCTACTGAGATCTGATGAGATCAGGCTTGTCTGGGCTATCCAGGTCAGGGCTGGGTCAGAGCATTGTCAAAAAATTTGTAGTATAAAAGAGTTGTGGGTTTACCTGAGAAAGTAATGAACGGATTTTAACACTATGAAGGGGTGATCTAGATGTGCCTGCAAATAGCACACAATCTATACCCTAATATCACTTCTATGAAAGAAAACTGGGTAAGATATGTTTCTTTCATGTTCAGGTATTGCCATATTCAGGCTGAAAAATCATCCCCCCCCCATCAGAACTGGTCCATAACTTATGCTTAAAATGAAATTTCTTAGTTGAAAATTATAGCTAGAAGATGGTCTCTTGCCTTTAACTTAATGAATCACCCCAAACAGTATCTCTCCTAACAGCAAACTTGATAGTTCAGTGCATATCAATAGGAAAATGAAATGGCTGCCTCCAAATTACGTGCATACTCGAAAGAATCCCCAAATATATAGAAAAGAATTAGTTTATAAATAATTTTTTTAAAAAGAATAAGACCTCTCCTCCCAAGTAGCTTAAGAATCATGAAGCATTGTTCTCCAGGAGCCACTGAAAAGTCAAAGGCAATTGAGTATTGTTTAGAGAAAACAGCAGGAGGCTAACTTGCCTGCTCTTGCCTGTAAGACTCTGTAATATCCTGAAATGGGAGGTGGGTGATGGAATGCATCCTGCAACACCCACCTCTTCCTAATGGTATGAACTTCTAAGAGCTCTGATTACTTTGAAGCAGGTAGGGAGATTAGTTTAGTACTGGAGGAAAACTGCTACCCCTAATTAACCCTGGCTTGGAATCTTTAAGCTATGTCTGGGGTATACCACAGCATCCTGAAAAGGGGCTGATATTAAGGTAGTGCCATGAGACATGCATTCCCCAAACCAAATTCCCCATCCCTCAAATTCTCCCAGGAGAGTTTAAAATATTCGTGTCCAGTGTTTGTTTGTTTTTTGATTTCCTGCTCCTCCAGTCCCAGGGAAATTGCAACGGTACTAGACTGCAAAGATTCAGGGTTAGATAAGCAAGGAAGCAGGATTGCTATTCTGCAGGAAGGGAAATAGCCCTATTGTTTATTCACCTCTGCAATTTCTTGCAATGTTATGACACAGAGTTGTCAAGTTTGGCAAGCCACTGTAGAACAGGGTAGTTTTCCAGGAAGCTGTAGGCAGCATGGCAGACACTTCTTGTGGTGTATACAGTCATTTCTTTTTCTCCTACTGTTGTCTCTGGTCAGGCCAGAAGCAATGCCAATCCTGCTGAACAACTAAGATAATATGCACAGTAGAAGCAATGATGCCTCTACCATGTCACTGGGCGGAAAAAACCAAAACCAAAACCAATCCCTGAAAGTTAAGAACATAAAAATATAAGAAGAGCCCTGTTAGATCAGACCAATAGTCCATCTAGTCCAGCATCTTGCCTCACACAGTGGCCAACCAGTTCCTCTGGAGGGCTAACAACAGGGCACAGGGGCTGAGGCCTTCCCCTGATATTGCCTCCTGGCTCTGGGATTCAGAGGCTTAGTGTCTCTGAATGTGAAGGTTTCCCTTAGTCACTGTGGTGAGTACCATAGATAGACCTATCCTCCATGAATCTATCTAATCCTCTTTTAAAGCTATTCATTCCTGCGGTAATCACTACATCCTCTGGCAGTGAATTCCACATTTTAATCACTCTCTGGGTAAAGAAGTATTTCCTTTTGTCCATCCCGAACCTGCTGCCCGTCAGCTTTACTGGATACCCTTGAGTTCTAGTATTTTGGGCTGACAATTTCACTGAGCTATCCACTATGACCCCAAGATCTCAGCAAGTTCAGACCCCGTTAGCCTATACTTGAAGCTGGGATTTTTTGTCCCAATGTGCATCACCTTACAGTTACCAACTGAGCTTTATTTGCCACATTGTCACCCTTACCCAGTTTGTGGAGATTCTCTTGGAGGGCTCTTCACAGTCAGACTTGGTTTTCACCCCCCTGAATAATTTTGTGTCATCTGGAGACTTGTGTCATCACTACACTATTCACCCTAGCTTCAGAATATTGATGAATAAATTAAATAGCACTGCCCCCAATACCGTTTCTTGTGGGACTCCACTGCTTACTTCCTTCCATTGTGAGAGCTGTCTATTGATTCCTACTATTTGCTTCCTGTCATTTGTCTAGTTTTTAATCCATAAGAGAACCCATCCTCTTATCCCATAACTGCTAAGTCTACTTAGAAGGAATCTTTGGTGAGGTACCTTTTCAAATGCCTTTTGAAAGTCTAGGTATATAATGTCTGCGGGGCCACCATTGTCTACATGCTCGTTCAAAGAACTTCAAAAGGTTGGTGAGGCAGGACTTCTCTTTGCATAAGCCATGCTGATTTTCTCTTAGCAGACTTTGTCCCTCTATGTGCCTAACAATTACAGTTTATTATTTATTTATTTATTTATTTATTTTATTTGTTCACATTTATAGGCTGCCCTCCCCCAGAATGGGCTCAGGGTGGCTCACAAGGGCAATTATGCCAAGATAAAACAATAAAACAAGACAGAATACAAAAATAGATGTGCTCTCAATATTCAGAATCTACAGTACACGATGGCGTGGTACTCATAGGGAAGATGGACTCATTCAGCAGCATTGATACCACGCAAACAACTGTAGGACAGTTGCCAGGGCCAATGTAGCGCGATGGTAGCGCAGGTACAATGGCGGCGGCTCCTACTTGAAGGCCTGGCAGAAGATCTCCATCTTACAGGCCATGCGGAACTGCACAAGGTACCACAGGGCCCGGATCTCCTCCGGGAGCTCATTCCACCAGGTAGGAGCCGCCACTGAAAAAGCCCTGGCCCTGGTCCCGGCAAGCCTGGCGTCCTTTGGGCCTGGAACCACCAGGAGATGTCTCGACCCCGACCATAGTGCCCTTGGGGGAACATGTGGGGAAAGGAGGTCCCTTAGGTATGTTGAACCCTGACCATATAGGGCTTTAAAGGTAAGAACCAGCACTTTGAAGCGAATCCGGTATGCTATAGGCAGCCAGTGTAGCGCTTTCAGTGCCGGCTGGATGTGCTCCCACTTAGGGATGCCCATCAGCAGCCTCGCAATGGCATTCTGCACTAGCTGCAGCTTCTGGGTTTGTGACAAAGGCAGCCCCATGTAGAGGGTGTTACAGTAGTCTATCCTTGAGGTAACCGTCACATGGATCACTGTGACCAGGTCCTCATGGTCGAGGAAGGGAACCAACTGCCGAGCCAACCTGAGATGGTAAAAGGCCGACTTGGCAGTGGCTGCCACCTGGGCCTCCATAGATAAAGAGGAGTCCAGGAGCACTCCTAACCACCAATGCAGACACCAAAGGCACCTCATCAAAGATCGGGAGAGGGAGCCCCAACCCCGAACCAACCTGACTCAGGCCCAGGACCTCTGTCTTCACTGGGTTTAGTTTCAGCCGACTCAGTCTGAGCCAACCAGCCATGGCTTGTAATGCCTGATGAAGGTCATCAGTAGTGGAGTCCGACCAGCCACCCAGCATCAGATAGAGCTGCATATTGATGACACCCAAGCCTGAATCTCCGGGCAATCTGGGCAAGGGGGCGCATGTAGATGTTAAACAACATTGAGGACAGCACAGCCCATTGAGGCACCCCACATTCCAGAGGGTGTCTCTGGGACTGCTGATCCCCTATTGCCACCCTTTGTCCCCGACCTTGGAGAAAAGAGGTTAGCCATTGAAGGGCGAGCCCCTGAATCCCCACATCAGTGAGGCAGTAGGTCAGCAGCTGGTGGTCGACTGTATCAAATGCAGCTGACAGATCTAACAATAGTGCCACCACACTGCCCCAATCCAGATGCCTTCGGAAATCATCAACAAGAGCAACCAGCAGTGACTCTATCCCATGACCCAGGCAAAAACTGGACTGGAAGGGATCTAGGATAGAAGCATCATCCAGAAAGCTCTGCAACTGTAATGCCACCACCCTCTCAATAAGTTTGCCCAGATAGGGCAAATTGGACACTGGCCGATAGTTGGTCAATTCAGCCGGATCCAAAGATGGTTTTTTCAAGAGAGGGTGGACCATCGCTTCCTTGAGTGCCCCAGGGAACTGTCCCTCTGAAAGGGACATATTAATAATCTACCTTAGGGCACCTCGCAACCCCTCGTGGCCCGCTTTAATGAGCCAGAAGGGGCATGGATCAAGGCTGCATGTGGTTGGGCGCACAGATACCAGCAGTCTGTCAATTTCCTCCAGGCTGAGTAGGCTAAAATGCTGTAAACCTGGCACCGAAGACGTGCAAGGGGCCTCGAGTTCACTCACTGTTTCCAATGTGGCGGGGAGATCGCGACGGAGTGCCAAGACTTTCTCTGCAAAATAGCTTGCAAATGCCTCACAGCCAATGTCCAATTCCCTAGGATTTTGCCTGCCCTGTGGCAGAGCTGTTAAAGACCGAATCATTCTAAACAATTGGGCCAGGCGTGAGCTCGCAGATGCATAGAAAGCTCTCTTTGTGGCCTTGACTACCATCTCATAGGATCTCATAAACGTCCTATAAGATGTTCTTGATGCTTTGTCATGGGCACGGCACCACCGTCTCTCTAGTCGTCTCAGCTCTCACTTCAGCTGCTGCAGCTCCTGAGTATACCAGGGCACGTGCCTAGCACAAGTGCAGAGAGGATGCCTCGGAGCGATCTCATCGATGGCCGCAGTCCTCCACGAGCTCATCCAACAAGCCGCCAGGAGGCCTCGGATCCCGCAGAACCATTTGAAGCTGCACAGTGTCCATTTGGCTCCGTGAACGAGCCAAAATCTGCTTGCCACCTAAACAGGGTCGGGGTGGAACATTCAGACGGGCCTTCAGGACATAGTCGTCTGACCATGGTACTGCTTCCACAGTGATCCAGTCCACTGTCACCCCAGCTGCAATGGTCAAATCGAGCATGTGACCAGCCCGATGTGTGGGGGCCAGTACAAATTGAAAGAGTCCCAGTGCTGCCATGGATGACACTAGGTTTCTAATAATTTGCCTGGTACAGATGTTAGGTTGACTGGTCTATAATTTCCTGGTTCCCCTCTGGATCTGTTTGTAAAAATTGGTGTAACATTTGCTACTCTCTAGTCTTCTGGAACAGTGACTTAATTTAGTGATAGGTATACGGATTAGTAGATCAATGATCTCCCATCTGAATTCTTTAAGAACTCCTGGGTGTATGCCATCAGAAACTGGAGGCTTATTGGTTTTTAATTTCCCCAATAGGTCTGGAACTAAGAGCCAGCATGGGTTTCTCAAAAACAAGTCATGTCAGACTAACCTTATCTCTCTCTCTTTTTTTTTTGAGAAAGTTACTACCTTGCTGGATCAGGGGAATGCTGTGGACATAGTTTATCTTGATTTCATTAAGGCTTTTGATAAGGTTCCACATAATATGCTTGTTGACAAATTGGTAAAATGTGGTTTGGATCCTATTACTGTTAGGTGGACCTGTAACTGGTTGACAGATTGCACCCAAAGAGTGCTTGTTAATGGTTCCTCATCTTCTTGGAGAGGAGTGACAAGTGGAGTGCCTCAAGGATCTGTCCTGGGACCTGTTTTGTTCACATCTTTATCAATGGTTTGGATGAGGGAATAGACAGAATGCTTATTAAATTTGCAGATGATACTAAATGGGAAGGGGTAGCAAATATGGTAGAAGACAGAGTCAGGATACAGGTTGATCTTGACAGGCTGGAAAACTGGGCTAAAACAAATAAAATGAATTTCAATGGGGATAAATGTAAAGTTCTGCATTCAGGTAGGAAAAATCAAATGCATAATTATAGGATGGGGGAGGCTTCTCTTGGCAGTAGTATGTGCAAAAAGGATCTAGGGGTCTTCGTAGACTATACACTGAACATGAGTTAGCAATGAGATGCGGTAGCTAAAAAGCAAATGTGATTTTGGGCTGTATCAACAGAAATATAGTGTTCAGATCACATGACGCGAGGGTATCACCTTACTTTGCTCTGGTTAGACCTCACCTAGAGTAGAGTGTTCAGTTTTGGGCACCAGAATTTAAGAAGGATATAGACAAGCTGGAACATGTCCAGATGGTGAGAGGTCTGGAGACCAAGTCCTGTGAGGAAAGGTTGAAGGACCTGGGTATGTTTAGGCTAGAGAGGAGACAACTGAGAGGACTGATAACTGTCTTCAAGTATTTGAAGGGCTGTCATATACAGGATGGTATGGAGTTCTTTTCTGTTGCCCCAGAAGGTCAGGCCAGAACCAATGGGTTGAAATTAAATCAGAAGAGTTTTCAGCTAAACATTAGGAAGAAATTCCTGACAGCTAGAGTGGTTCCTCAATGGAACAGGCTTTCTGGGGAGGTGGTGGGCTCTCCTTCTTAGGAGGTTTTCAAACAGAGGCTAGATGGCCGTCTGACAGCAATGCCGATTCCGTGAACTTAGGCAGATTGTGAGAGGGAGGACAGGAAGGGTTACATCAGTGCTTATTTCTTGTGGCCCTTTCTTACACGTCCAGGGAAATTCTGATTGCCACTTTGGGGTCAGGAAGCAATTTTTCTCCGGGCCAGTTTGTCCAGAGATCCTGGAGGTTTTTTGTCATCTTCTGGGTGTGGAACAGTGGACACTGGGGATGTAGAGGGAGAGGTATTTGTGTATTTTTTACATTGTGCAGGAGGTTGGACTAGATGATCCTGGAGGTTCCTTCCAACTCTATGATTCTATGAACTTCATCTCAGGTCAGCTCCATTGGGCTCAGTTCCTCAGACTCCATTCCTGAAAATAGGGGCTATGGCATGGGTACATGCTCCACACTTCCACAGTGAACACAGAAGCAAAAAAGTCCTTGAGTTTCTCTGCCATCTCCCCATCTTCCTTTAGCAATCCCTTTATTCCCTTTATTCCTTTTTCATCCAAAGGCCCCACTGCTTCTCTGGCTGGTTTCCTGCTCTGAATATATTTTTAAAAGTGTTTATTGTTTGTCTTGATGTTTTTAGCAACCTGCTCCTCAAAATCACTTTTTGCATGCTTAATTATGGACTTACATTTCTTTTACCAGAGCCTGTGGTCCCTCCTGTTCAATTCATTGGGACAGACCTTCCACTTTTTAAAAGAAGCCTTTTTACTTTTTATAGCTTCCTTGACTTGCATTGTAAACCACGCAGACCTTCTTTCAGACTTAGCAGTGCCTTTTCTAGCCTGTGAAATACAGTTTATTTGGGCTTCAATTAGGCTGTGGTCACACTGGTGGTTTGGTGCAATATGGCAGTGCCTCTAATTGGACCAACTTAAAGTGTTGTGGGGCATACCAACCAGACAGCACACCCTGCTGTCATGTGGCCATCCCATAGTCAAGCATCCACAATGCTGTTGCACATCAGCCATGAGATGTGCTATGCTGGTGGGAGGTTTTAACAAAATCACCATTGCACGTGTGCATAACTGCATAACCAAACAACCACTTCCATTAGCTAGCTCTGCAACCCATGAATGAGATGGAGGTGCCTATTCACACTTCCTTTCTGGGTTCCTTTTGTGCTGAGAGAGTTCAGATGCCAGACAAAACAGAGTGGAAGTGTTACCATCTTTTACTACTGGACTTCCCCCAGTGCCTGATCACTCTGTTTCTAACACAGATCGGGATGGGCTGCCAACAACTGGGCCATGGAAGGCAGATGTCATTGTCTGATCGAGCCCTTTAAATCCACACAGGTAATGCTAGTATGTCACAAGAAACTGCTTGTGTGATCGCAGCACAGTGTGGTTTTAAATAGCTTCCAAGCATCCTCTAGGGATTTGACTCTCTCATGTTTCCCCTTCAACTTCCTTTTTACTATTGCCTTGATTTTTGTAAAATTGTCTCTTTTGAAACCAAATTTTACAGTTTTAGACTTCAGGGGTAACTTTCCATTGACCTTAATGCTGAACTTAATAGCATTGTGATCACTTTCCCAATTGGTGTAACAATCTCTACATTTCTCACCAGGTCTTGAGACCTGCTCAAAACCAAGTCCAAGATCACTACCCTTCTGGTTGGTTCTGCCAATATTTCTTTTGCTCAAACTTTATTCTCAACTGGATCATTACCCAATACAAAAATGAACTTTGGGGATGTCAGGTGTACTATAGGCCCTCATGCCATTGTGTAAAACACTCCATAGCAAGGGAAAGCACAACCTTGTCTTCTCAGCCTTTTCCCTGCTGACATCTGAGATAAATATGTCAGGTGATTTCAGGTGCTCTCTGGTACAACAAAAGAAAAATTGACTTGAGCTTGATTGAGAAGCATTTTTTAATTTACTACTGAAGTGATAACCATTAGGTAGCACAGAGAGAGTTACTTCTGTACCTTACTTCTTCCTTACAGTCTTATGTAACAAACACAGTTTGGAAATTTGTCTCTTCCACAAAGCAGTCTGTTGGAAACATGATCGTTTGGAGGTGGGATAAGCCATTGGAGTGGATAAAAATAATCAGATAGCCATTCTTCCAAGCCAGCAAGTCCCTCCTCTTAAAAAAAAAAAGGAGTCATATTTCTTTCTCAATTTCTCTTTCACCATCCTGCTCCTTGCTGAGATGATAGATAGGCTTTCGGTGTACTTAGTCTGGGGTATAAAGATTCCATTTTCCCTGCCCATAATGACCGATTCACGCACAATTTGTGGCAGATCTTATCGCTCCTGTAGAGTGCTCTAACCTTCAAACATTTTAAACCGCTTTCACAATGGCACTTAAATCTTGCTCAAAAATTGATTATTGTCTCATTTTAAACCTTCAGCTGATTGATTGTCGGCTAAGTCCACAGCTTATCCCCAGGTGTACTAAAAAGCTCAAAATGACACTGCACCCCATGGTGTAATGACGGTTTCTTAACAGAGGCCATGTATAAATCCCACAGTTTTTTCTGCTTTCATTAGTACATGGATAAAGGTTATTGGGAGGGATCGATCAGAGCCAAGTCTCATTACCCTTTACTACATGGGATGCCTTTTAGGGCTCACATTAAGGAGATACATTCTCCTGTTCACTGCTGCTCAGCAAATAACTTCTCCAGGTAGACATGTTTTAAGGATTGGTCTAAATGTTCATCAGTGGATGTCTGTCCTCTATGCAGCCTCTTGTAGGACAGTTTCACATGTGGAGAGACAGTTACTTGAAAGTACCTGTATGAAAGTTACCCATATCCTTGAAGTCATATATTTTGAAATGGGGCACAGTTTGCAGGTAAGTGTGCTTTCAGACCAGCAAAGGCCCATGTGAAAATTGCTAGGGAATGTTTGCATTGGCTCTGGACATTCAGTGTGCAGGTACAGAACTGTAGGTTTGAATAGCTTCCCAGTATTATATATATAAGCCAGCGTGACAAGGGGCAGGTTAAAGCTTTTGCCCTTGACATGGAATCTTTCCTTGTTACAAGCAGTTTGTGCAAATTCATTCAAACTACACTAGAATGTATGATTCCCCAAACTGTCATTCAGTTTTATTTTATTTATTTATTTATTTATTTAATTTATGAATCGTCCATCCTGCAAGCAGGCTCTGGGCAATTTACAATATTAAAATAGCTAAAATACAATTTTGTATTCCTAGTCCTATTGCATTGTTAATTGGATCTCCTATAATGTTTGATTACATTTTTTCCTCTTTCTGTACTCTGTAATTTATCTAGAGTCTCAGTGAGAAATGTAGGCTATAAATCAGCAAAGTAAGTGAGTGAGTGAGTGAATGAATGAATGTTTGGATTGGCGGTAATCAGAAAGTTAAGACATCAGAGTCCAGCCAACCAGAAAAATATATATATTTTGAAAAGCCTTTAATGCCTACACCAAATTTTGGTGTAGCACCTGGTATTTTGGCCACTGTGTGACGAAGTGTTGGACTGGATGGGCCATTGGCCTGATCCAGCATTGGCTTCTCTTATGTTCTTAAAGCCAACATATTGGCTTCTTGCGGTACTTGTGAGCTTTTCACAAGTATCCTGTTGGCTACGGTGGAGAAGCATTTGGTCTGATCCAGCAGGGTTCCACATGTTCTTATATAACATTGGTATAAATTAGAGTAAGACATATTCTTCT